>OY755045.1:20137303-22993240 GCA_963576565.1 Aspidapion aeneum | reverse complement strand
CTATAATCAGCAGCGGTAAATTTTTCGTGCACTATGATTTAACGTAAACAACTGAACAGCACATAAAAACTTGCCGCAGAAATCTGTAATTTATGTAGAATCTGTACAGCTTGGTGTAGCATCGGTACATGCAGGTAGATCGGACCAGTAGTTGAGGAAATACTTGACTATCCGATATTAGGAACCTATGCGATAATAGGCACCTTTCCTCTACCTTATAAATTAAATTTTTTGCAGATTCAAATATTTTCTGATTTAAATCATACGCTTTGTCAGAACGGGAAAAGTTTAGTATCGAATAGGAATATAAGACGATATGCTATATCCCTTTTCTCAATCTAATTTTAAATGCACGGGCCAAGTAAACAAACTTAAATCGATCTTCTTTCCTTGAAAGGGCCGATTCAAGCCTCTACGCCATTCGAACTTGCATACTTTGACATATAAAAGTATCTTTTTCAAATAGCTTCTGGCACGACATTGATTGCCCAAGAAACTCTAAGAAAAATAAATAAGAGCTTTATGCAAATACAGAGTAACCAAACCAGGGCCATACACGGAAAAATATTTCGGCGGGAGGGGGTTACAAAAACTCAATAAAAATTGGGTATTGTGCATTTTTTTTGTCCTATTTGTTTTGCTGAGAAATCTCTTTTAACACACTTTATCGATTGTTTCGGGGGGGGGGGGGGTATTGGATGATTGGTTCAGCGGGCATGCTATCGCTTTATAATCAGAGGGTGATGGGTTCAAATCCCATGCCTGTCACTACAAACTTGAAGCTATTATCCGTGTGTGAACACAGATTCACCGGAGGTAGGGGTAAAAGCCTGTTTTGGGCGAAGTTTTCGCATCAACGAAGTAGGCAAAGTTGATGATCAATACAAGGCCGTGGTACGAAAGTTACGTTAAGCCGGTGATCCCGTGTTAAGAGCGTAGATGGCGCTAGCATGATAAAGACCCCTGTGTTCGACAAAGAGCTCAAGCAAAATTAAATCCTCCTTGCGAAATGATGAAAACTGATTTAAACTAAATTTGAGACATGGAGGTTTTTGTTTTCGGCTGCAGATTTGCTTTGCAACCTTCTAAAGCAAATTAGTGTAGCATTGATTAGTTTAGTTAAGCTTGGTGTAGATAGTATCGGAAAGATGGCAATAATAGTACAAAAAACTTTTTCTAAAAGGTCTGTATTATAGTTTACTCACCACGACTTTAACTACATTATTTTTCCAACAAACGTAAATTTTACTACGTACCCGAAAGCTTATCCTCACCAGGGTCCAAGATCTAATGAACACCTAATAAGTGTTGACAGGTAATTGTTTCGTCCTTATAAGACTCCTCAGAACACTGCTTGGTCAATGTGACACCCTTGCAAAGTTAATCAGCCCGTTTTGTCTCTCATTCCACGTCTATAGTATAGTAAAACTTCGACAAGAAGCGCCATCTACCGAGATACGAGAGAAACTAGAACAAGAGCAGGCAAGTAATAATTAAATATATACAGGGTGTCTCTAAAAGGTCTGTACAAAATCTTAGCACATATTCCTGAGGTCAAAATAAGTCGATTTAATGCAAATTACCTTAGCCAAAAATTGCTCCGTTTCAGAGATACAGACTGATAAATTTAAAAATTAAATTTTTAAATTAAAAAATTTTATGAGCGAAATTGCCGAAAAGCAACAAAAAAGCTTTGAGAACAATAGTCAGTAGAAAACTGGCCGTTGCTATGACATTTTGCTAGTGTAAAATACTTAGTGAAATAGCCATTCAAAATAATTTTAGTATTCCGTTGCGGCATCGAACACTAAAAACGGAAATATCTCGAAAACGACACACTTTAGCGCATGTTAACAAGAGTACCTTTTTGGCTTAGAAAGATTCAGGAAACTATTTTCTTAACAAAAAAAGTTAAAAGTTACTCTGAGAAAAAAGTTATAGTAATTTTAAACTATAAAAAGAGCATTGGGAAGCGCCCTCTAACGGCCCCAGTGAAAAGTATCCATATCTAGGTTTCGCATCCCAAAAAACCCCCGAGTACCAATTTTTAAAGTAATGCGTTGAGCAATGTTCATAAATTTAAATAAAATCGATTTTTAATTTTTAAATTCACCACCCTGTATCTCTGAAACGGAGCGATTTCGAACTAAGGTTAATTGCTTAAATCGACACCCTGTATATATATATATATATATATGTATATATATATATATATATATATATATATATGTATATATATATATATATATATATATATGTATATATATATATATATATATATATATATATATATATATATGTATATATATATATATATATATATATATATATATATATACATATATATATATATATATATATATATATATATATATATATATATATATATATAAATATATATATATATTGAAAAGAATCCATGCGTGACCTTCGACAGCATTTTTGTCTTAAAGGTCAGATCAACGCTGATTAGCGTTTTTACCTACTTCCAAGACATGAGCGTCAATCAGCGGAATTTTTCAGCCAAATAAATGCTAACAAACGTACATTTTAGTACCCGTGAATTTGAAATTCAAACATGTTTCATTTTTAAATTTAATAGTGTTGTTTGTCACCAAGAAAACATGTTTGATTTTTAAGCAGGATTTTTGCCGGCACCTCCATTTTTTTCGAGACATGGTCTTATGCCGAATCGACTAAATTATATGAGAATCGGTTTGCAATTGAAGCCTAAATTCCTACTTTTCTCTTAGACCATTAATAGGGAACTTGTCCATTTTTTTTTTATTTTACTAAAATATGTGTTTCTGTATGAAAACGCATTATACCAAATATCAGTCCTTAAATCGCAATACTTATTTTACAATAAATAATTAAAGTTGGAATCGCTGACTGATATATTCAAACACAGCAAAATGCGCGGCAGCCGCTGTGACGTCACTCCTTAGAAAAATCCCGGGTCCCTTATGAGTATAACGGCCATTCGGTTCATAACTTTTTTACTTATGAATATTTTTTATTTCTGTTAATGGAGGCACTTTTTTAAGAGCAAATTAAAGTTTATTTGTCACTTTTAGTTTTTGAGATATTACATAAGGTTTGTATTTTTTTATGGAATTACCTTTTTTTTAATCGATTTTTTAAATCAGCGTTTATAGTTTACTTATGGATTGATCCTTATTTTATTCGATTTTTAAAATTAGCGAAAAAAAAAAGTTAAGTGGTAACTAAAAACTAAAAATATAAAAAAACAATAAAAAAAATAAAATATAAAATATTAGGTGTGACATGTCATTTAAAAAAAAAATTACACTGATTTCAAAAATCGAATTAAAAAAAAGGTCATTCCATAAGAAGAATACAAACCTTATGTAATATCTTAAAAACTAAAAGTGACAGATAAAATTTAATTTGACAGTTGAATTGCTCTTAAAAAAGTGCCTCGGGAATCTTTTTACAGTAATAAAAAATATTCATAAATAAAAAAGTTACGGGGGTGGGTCGAAAATGCACCAAATTGAAAATATATATCTTGAATGTAGTTTAAGATATCGATGTGCGCTTTTCGGCATTAATGTTTTAACAAAAATCGAGCTCGTAACATGTAGGTTAGTTTTTTTCTATCTCCTCTAGAAATGGGCGTTTCCTATCAAAAGTGTCCAATTTGGACCACTCTGTACCTATGTGGGTAGGTATAAATCAAAATAAATCACTAGTGTTTATAGAGCTCATTCTAAACAGTGTTTTAAATAGGTTCACTTAATTAATATACTTATTTTTAATAAGACTTATTAGTATGGTTATTGTAACAGAATTTCCCATATTTTATTTTGAATATTTCTCAGATTTTTTGTTAAGGTCTATTTCTTTAAATATAATATAATATCGACTAGAGTTTTTTTTCCCATAGCAGAAAAACATGTGGTTCATATATTTTATAATCTTAAGAACCTGACAAGAGTTAGTTCTTTAATATTTGTGATTTTAGGAAAATATATCGTCAATAAATGTCACACTTTAAACACACTCTGAAGCTTTAAAAATTTTAAGTGGCTTTTAGACTCAGACCACAAGACCCTTGTCTATTGATTTATACTTTTCTTAATGTTTTCGGATTTAGTGACAGATATATATAGACCGAGAAATATTTTATATTTCCCTAAATTAAAACCAACTTTTCATAGTAGCTTTTCTTTATGTTGCGAATTTTCTTGTCACGATCATACATATGAACAGAACTTTTAAAGTTGATTATATCGATATCAAAAACGACAAAATTGAGTTATTTTTTAGATTTGATGGACTTTGCTTCCTTATTTGATTTTCAGGTAAATAGATCCAGTTTTCACTGATTTTCCGTGTCACTTAATTTTGATCATATTGATTTCGTTTGGATATCGTAGTATTGCAAGTTTCAAAGGTCACGTATTGTTTTGACCAGTGGTTCATAAAATACTTCAAAGTGGTTAATTAGTAATTACTAAATGTAGAAAAATCAAACAATTACTAAAGGCTATGTAAATATAAGATTTGATTTGTCATATTTTTTAAGAGAAAATTGGAAATTTTCTGGAAAATAGCAGTTGAGTTTTTCACCGGGTTTTCTCAACTTAGGCTATATGCCAACCCGGTTTCGATTTTAAAAGCAAAAAATCGTAGGCACTTTCTTTAAAGGCAAAGTGATTTTTTTTTAATTGGTCAATTTTGATAAATAATTAATAAATTTTAAACTGGACATTACTAGGATGTTCGTTTCATTTTTTAGATCAGTTTAGGTAACTTTTGAAGTAGCTTTCTTTGTTTTCCGAAATTAGGTAATCTAGGGTGACTTTGAGCTTTAACTGAATTTTCTTATTTGTGGGTGTTCCCGTGGGACGTCTTTAAGAGTAGGCCATCTTTACTTAAATTAAGTCAAGGAAAATTTGATGTTTTGTTCTTTTTTTTGTGTCACTGACTTTATTTCTTGTCTCTGTTTTTAAACACAAAATTTTAGGAATAATATGTATATGTATAGGTTTTTTCCAATTTAGGTACGCCTACCCAAATATGTCAAATAAGAAGGGATAATCTGAGAGCAGTTTTTTTCAAGTTGTAAAGTTAAAATTTAGTTCCGTCTTAGAGTTTTGAAAAGTCAGTCGGGTTTTAAAATATAAGCGCGTGCAAACTTTAACTTTTGTAAGTAATGTCAAGTATCAATTATTACACTGCCTCAACCCTTTCTTTATTTGACAAACTTGGATAATTTTAGACAATTCTGTGTATTTACTTTTGATTTGTGGGAAACTATTTTGGGATCAAAATGGGTTTTAAATCAGTTGATTAAGACATGGGCAATGTTGGTTTTTTTTATTAATTTATCAAGTTTTTGCCTATACTTGGGATTTTTATTTAAAGTCTAAAAAACTTGGGAAGAGGGTGGAAATAGAATTGCCTAAAATAAAACATGATTTAGCTTTGTTTAATTTTGTCAAATAATTAATTTTGTCACATTTTTCTTAAATTGTTTTTTAATTTGTCATATTTTCAAATTTTCATCTTTTTATTTTAAAATATAGACTTGCCTAGTCCAGAAACAAATCCTTTTTATTTAACAACAAAATTAAAAATAAAACTACAAATCTGATAAACAACCTATCGATTATTTAATGTTAGAGCAAGCTGAGTATACTAGTGTATCATAGCTAAAAATTGGTAAAAAGCTAATTCAGATCAAATCAAGAAGTTTAGTTAATCTCAGATTGGCCTGATCTAAATAACTTTGATGGGCAGTTCATATCAGATACATATCAAAACAAAACAGTGAAATATAGTGAAAAAGAAATATCATCCAATCGAGTAGCAGTTGTCTAGAGGTTTAAGATTTGAATTGGTAAGTAAGCTTACTCATGTACTAACAAGACTGTAGAACGCCAACATGGATTCAGCCCCGAGAACTACTTTGTTTTTCCAGAGATCTACATTGTTTCAGATGAAGCGCACCAGGAAAGACTCGCATGTGTCATCTTGGTGTTGTGCTCCACTCTATCTCTGTTTCTATTGTGTATTACTATCTCACAAAATATTCACATAAAACCTAAATAAAGTAGTTGCCTTAAATAAATAATTAAATAAATATACATAATGACCGCTCGCCCGTTACATTATATATATATATATATATATATATATATATATATTATATTATTATATTATAGTACTTACAGTACTTAGGTATTTATACTTACTTGTGTAAAAACCACGAACTTCAGCTTGAGAAAAATCCTTTGAATTTTTAAGGTATAATATTTTTTAATCTTTAGAAATAATTTATAAGAACTATTTACCCACTTTTTCTTAATTGGTTGGTTGTGAAATCCAAGATCTAGCTGTTCTATAATCACTGGTAATAACGGAAGAATGACTTGTTTAAACAAGCAAAGTTTTTTCAATTTTGGTTTACTCGTTTAGCAGTTATTAATCCCTAATGGCGAATTTTCACGGTTAGAGTAGCTGGATACAGGAAATGGTCAAGCAGAAAAAACGTACATATTTGAAATGGCTCAGTACTAAAGAGCAAAGAAACCTAGAAATATACAGGGAAACCAGAAGACAGCTAAGAAATCTGATATGCACGGAAAAAAATTAAATGTTCGAGCGAAAATGCCACGATATAAATACACACGTAGGAGGTAGGCAGAGTTCTGAAGTATGGAAATTCATTTCTACGTTAAAAAACCCAACAAAAGAAAAAGTAAATATTCATATCATCAAACCAGAACAATGGACAAAACACTACAAGAGACTGCTGCAGGAAACAAGACCCAAATATCTGTCAGCCTCTCCGAGGAGAGACATAGAAGTAAATGGAGAGGAAGTAATTATCGAAAAGGAAATGATAAAAGCTAGCGTACCTGGGGGAATATACGCTGAAATGGTCAAATTTGGATCAGAGAAACTACTAGAAAATCTCACATATATTATCAATCAATGTATAAACGGACATCCAGTACCTGATGATTTGAAAATAGCATTCATATCCTCAATACATAAAAAAAGAAACAAGCTGCATTGCAACAACTACAGAGGAATTTCAGTAACCAGTACTCTAAGTAGATTGTACGGTAGGATTCTTAGAAACCTAATAGAGAATGATTTTCATGACCAAGAAGAAAAAGAGCAAAGTGGGTTTCGTGGAGGCAGATGTTGTAGTGATAATGTTTTTTTGCTTAAATAAGTAATTGAGAATAGGTGTGCCAGGAATATAGAGACTCATATTACCATTGTGGACCTACAAAAAGCATATGATACCGTTCCAGTAGAAAAATTATGGACAGTGTTAAAACAAACTAATATTAACCATACATATATAAAAGCGATAAAAGAACTTTACAAAGGGTCAAAATCTAAAATTAAAATTGGAAATCGACTTTTAAAAGAATTCCAGGTAACGAAAGGCTTAAGACAGGAATGTTGTATCTCTCCAACTCTTTTTAAAATATATATCGCAGTAGCTCTAAAAAACTGGAAACGTAAAGTACACGACATGGGAATACAACTTAATGACCGATTTACCATATACACACTACAGTTTGTGGACGATCAAGTAATTGTAGCTAATGATAAAGAAGACAGGGGTATATGATTAGAAAGTTAACGGAAGAATACCAAAAATGGGGGTTAACAGTGAACGTGGACGAGACACACTACTTATGTATTGGAAACTAATCAAGTGAGTTAGAACTAGACATTGGATAAACAATATCTCCATGCAATGAGTATGTATACTTGGGTGTCACATTTGATAATACAGGAACAGACTGTAAAGAACTGGAAAAAAAATAGTCAAAGCAAAAAAGGTTATTATAATAACATATATGAAACAATGTTGAAAATACAAAGCAAAAATAGAAAGTGTCGAAATGGACGCAATAAGAAGATCAATGAGAATATCTAGAGCAGATCATATAAGAAATGAGATCATAAAAGAAAGAATGGGAATCCAGGGAAGCATAACGGATGACATCACTAAAAGACAACTGATATGGTACGGCCATCTACAACGGATGAACGACGAAAGATTACTAAAGCAGGTCCTGAAAAGGCAACCAATATGGCGCAGAAAAAGAGGGCGTTCTTAACTGGAATGACAACAGTCAATCCAAAGATCAATGAGTCAAAAAAACCTGGCGGAAGATGATTGTCAGGATCGAAGGAGGTGGAGATTAGGCGTCGGACAACGTAGAAAAACGTTCTAAACCGACATAGTAGTAGTAGAGAAGCTAGAACAAGTACTAAAGCCAGCGAATAAACTATTTTTTTTTCAAGGCTTACTGGCTCAAGTACTAAATCATAAAGTCTGCATTTCAATTATTCTAATTATTTACTTCTAGTTACTTGAACCGCTAGATCCGCCACAAATCCATGTTAAAAACCGGGTACATCTCCTTCATTGTGGATCAGTCTACTTTTTTAATAAACTGTCCACATACGACGTGCATACGACCCCCGATTATGCAGCGGGTTAAAGGTTAAACCCCTACGTCACTAAACGTCTTGTCGGCTGACAGACAGTTTTATCTAACCCCGGAATGACGTCTTTTCCCCAGCTTTTCTCCCACAGAGATGAAAAATGGAAAACAAACGGGAAAATGGGAAAATTTCCTAAGCAGCCGAGTAATAATATTTACGTTTATATGGGACACCAAAAAACATATACCGAGAGCCACAAAAAAATATATAGTTTTAAAATAAATATTATTAAAAATATGTAAAATTTATTCAAAAATTTTTATAATAATAATTGCATACTTTATTATTTGGAGCGAAAAATCAAGAAAGATAGAACAAATTATGAAGAAAAAAGAAATACTTACCTATGGAATGGTACTCCCTTACTTCTCCCGGACATTCTTCTACAAACCGCACGTTTTACGTGAATTATTTCCCATTTTTCTTACAAAAAACATAATTTTACACGACAACCGCAAAACACTGCAAAATGTAAATAAACAATAAATATGGAGTTCACCCACACAACATGTGTCTGAGTAACAAAACACATGCATGCGCAGTTGAAAATTCGAGTCTGCAAGTTTAAATTTGCGATTGTTTCCAAAGTATGCTATGAATACTTCACTTTTCGAACATGTATTTATGCTATAAAATATTTGTATTAAAACTAATTTTTTAAGAATGTGAAAAAAGTGAAGCACTCATAATTGGCTTTGGAAACAATGGCAATTTTAAATTCGCGGACGCGAATTATCAAGTTTGCATGCTTGTGTCTTCTCATTTAGACATACAGCTGCTGGTGAGCTGCTTTGTGAATAGAGGCCCTTGGTTGTTTATTTACAGTTTGCGCTGTTTTGCATTTGTCGAGTAAAATTATGTTTTTTTTTCTGTGAAAAATAGGAAATAATTCCCGTGAAACATGTGCGGTTTGTGAAAAATGTCCGGGAGAAGTAAGGAAATGCCATTCCATAGGTAACTACTTGCATTTTTATTTATAATTTGTTCACTTCAGGAGTTGGCCGGTGTAAGAGAGGTAGAGCACGTATGGGTCCCAGGCCACATGGGAGTCCCCGGAAACGAGAAAGCGGACGGACTCGCCAGGGGAGGATCCCGGCAGAAATGCGTCGGGCCAGAGCCTTTCCTGGGGCTCACAAGAGGGCAAATGGAGTTGGCCCTAACAGAGTGGACCCAGAAAGAGATACAAAGGGAATGGACCAACACAGGAAACGCCACACAGGCGAAGGAGTATGTGACAGGATACAGCAAATCCCGTAGGGACTGGCTGCTCCGTAGAACACAACGAGAGGTGGGAGCCATAGTGGGAGTCCTAACCGGACACTGCGTCCTACAAGGACACCTGGCAAAGATAAGAGTGAAGGAGGACGCGACGTGTGAGCGATGTTGGGCCGAGGACGAGACCTCGGCGCATTTCCTCTCATCATGTGCATACATGGAGGCAAGAAGAGAGGTATTCGAAGAGGAAGCCTTTGAGACGGAAGACCTTCTGAATTTGAGGTGGCCCGATATTCTGGCCTTTGTACAGAAGACGGGCCGATTCTTTAGCGAAGGAAGGATGCAATAGGGGGGATGCCCGGGGGTTGGTGAAAAGGGCGCTTCATGTGCCTAGTCGCCATGCCTAGAGCCTACCCCACACTACTACTACTAGTACTATTTATAATTTGGTAATAAAGGTGTCACAGTAAATCAGCACAATTAGTTTAAAAAAAACTACAATTTTAATCCACAATTTGATAAATTTTGACCCAATTAACTTTTACTTACTTTTTAGTAAAGAATAATAGACATAACCCTAAACTTTTGACAATTGTTAAATAATGTAGTGACGTATCGGAGTATGTTCCAAAACCACCAAAACTGACGCATGCACACTAACATTAAGAATTAAATAGGGGTCCTGGCTTTAAGTATCGCGTGTAAGAATGCATGAGTATAAAATAAATAAATATGATAGACGACCCGTCTGCTTATTTGGTACAAATATGTATATGAGACATAAAAAACAACTAACTCGTGGAAGATGATATTCATGAGTTTTGGGGTGTAAAAGAAAATTGGAAAATAAATGATGTAGATTGATAATGTCATTGTGTCGGTATGTATGTGGGAAGCAAAGTGATAAATAAACGATTTGTTTTTATTTTCGGAGATTTTTGATGGCTTCTGTCAGGTGAAATTTGTGTAAAATAAGTTGAATGAAATTTCAATTCAAAATAAGACCACATATATTTGTCATTTCGGGGTAAATAGTTTAAATAATTCCATAACAAAATTTTTTAAAATTTACTTTGTTATATACAAATATTTATTAGACAAAATCCAGGGGAGGTGGGTTGAAAATTGATGATATGTTTTCTGTGACTCTCAAAATCCAGGGAAAATTGAATAGGGAACTTGCCCAAAAAATCGAATCCTTTAAAAATAATTAAAATCGTAAGGTATTATCATAAAAAACTTCCTAGAAAAAGAAAAATTCCAATAACAACTAAATTACCTGAGAAATAAAAGTTTAAAATTTGAATAACTTGACCTGTTCTTAAAACGCACTGCCATTGGTTGTGACGTCACGCCTTTGGATCTCGATCCATGCGACCGTTAACCGACATTGAAACAACACGTAAATAATTGATATTGTACTTATTGGAGCTTTGAACGTGGTGTTCAGTTATTTCCGGACGTAGTTTTGTCTAAATTTTCCTAATTTAGTGTTTTGTGATTCTGTTAAAGACTGAAAATGGCTGATGCGGGGTTTATAAAGGGACTATCAGACAATTTACCTAGAGTTGATAGGTTTATAACTGCATTATACCTTAAAAATTCAAAGGATTTTTCTCAAGCTGAAGTTCGTGGTTTTTACACAAGTAAGTATAAATACCTAAGTACTGTAAGTACTATAATATAATAATATAATATATATAATATATATATATATATATATATATATATATATATATATTATATTATTATATTATAGTACTTACAGTACTTAGGTATTTATACTTACTTGTGTAAAAACCACGAACTTCAGCTTGAGAAAAATCCTTTGAATTTTTAAGGTATAATGCAGTTATAAACCTATCAACTCTAGGTAAATTGTCTGATAGTCCCTTTATAAACCCCGCATCAGCCATTTTCAGTCTTTAACAGAATCACAAAACACTAAATTAGGAAAATTTAGACAAAACTACGTCCGGAAATAACTGAACACCACGTTCAAAGCTCCAATAAGTACAATATCAATTATTTACGTGTTGTTTCAATGTCGGTTAACGGTCGCATGGATCGAGATCCAAAGGCGTGACGTCACAACCAATGGCAGTGCGTTTTAAGAACAGGTCAAGTTATTCAAATTTTAAACTTTTATTTCTCAGGTAATTTAGTTGTTATTGGAATTTTTCTTTTTCTAGGAAGTTTTTTATGATAATACCTTACGATTTTAATTATTTTTAAAGGATTCGATTTTTTGGGCAAGTTCCCTATTCAATTTTCCCTGGATTTTGAGAGTCACAGAAAACATATCATCAATTTTCAACCCACCTCCCCTGGATTTTGTCTAATAAATATTTGTATATAACAAAGTAAATTTTAAAAAATTTTGTTATGGAATTATTTAAACTATTTACCCCGAAATGACAAATATATGTGGTCTTATTTTGAATTGAAATTTCATTCAACTTATTTTACACAAATTTCACCTGACAGAAGCCATCAAAAATCTCCGAAAATAAAAACAAATCGTTTATTTATCACTTTGCTTCCCACATACATACCGACACAATGACATTATCAATCTACATCATTTATTTTCCAATATTCTTTTACACCCCAAAACTCATGAATATCATCTTCCACGAGTTAGTTGTTTTTTATGTCTCATATACATATTTGTACCAAATAAGCAGACGGGTCGTCTATCATATTTATTTATTTTATACTCATGCATTCTTACACGCGATACTTAAAGCCAGGACCCCTATTTAATTCTTAATGTTAGTGTGCATGCGTCAGTTTTGGTGGTTTTGGAACATACTCCGATACGTCACTACATTATTTAACAATTGTCAAAAGTTTAGGGTTATGTCTATTATTCTTTACTAAAAAGTAAGTAAAAGTTAATTGGGTCAAAATTTATCAAATTGTGGATTAAAATTGTAGTTTTTTTTAAACTAATTGTGCTGATTTACTGTGACACCTTTATTACCAAATTATAAATAGTACTAGTAGTAGTAGTGTGGGGTAGGCTCTAGGCATGGCGACTAGGCACATGAAGCGCCCTTTTCACCAACCCCCGGGCATCCCCCCTATTGCATCCTTCCTTCGCTAAAGAATCGGCCCGTCTTCTGTACAAAGGCCAGAATATCGGGCCACCTCAAATTCAGAAGGTCTTCCGTCTCAAAGGCTTCCTCTTCGAATACCTCTCTTCTTGCCTCCATGTATGCACATGATGAGAGGAAATGCGCCGAGGTCTCGTCCTCGGCCCAACATCGCTCACACGTCGCGTCCTCCTTCACTCTTATCTTTGCCAGGTGTCCTTGTAGGACGCAGTGTCCGGTTAGGACTCCCACTATGGCTCCCACCTCTCGTTGTGTTCTACGGAGCAGCCAGTCCCTACGGGATTTGCTGTATCCTGTCACATACTCCTTCGCCTGTCTGGCGTTTCCTGTGTTGGTCCATTCCCTTTGTATCTCTTTCTGGGTCCACTCTGTTAGGGCCAACTCCATTTGCCCTCTTGTGAGCCCCAGGAAAGGCTCTGGCCCGACGCATTTCTGCCGGGATCCTCCCCTGGCGAGTCCGTCCGCTTTCTCGTTTCCGGGGACTCCCATGTGGCCTGGGACCCATACGTGCTCTACCTCTCTTACACCGGCCAACTCCTGAAGTGAACAAATTATAAATAAAAATGCAAGTAGTTACCTATGGAATGGCATTTCCTTACTTCTCCCGGACATTTTTCACAAACCGCACATGTTTCACGGGAATTATTTCCTATTTTTCACAGAAAAAAAAACATAATTTTACTCGACAAATGCAAAACAGCGCAAACTGTAAATAAACAACCAAGGGCCTCTATTCACAAAGCAGCTCACCAGCAGCTGTATGTCTAAATGAGAAGACACAAGCATGCAAACTTGATAATTCGCGTCCGCGAATTTAAAATTGCCATTGTTTCCAAAGCCAATTATGAGTGCTTCACTTTTTTCACATTCTTAAAAAATTAGTTTTAATACAAATATTTTATAGCATAAATACATGTTCGAAAAGTGAAGTATTCATAGCATACTTTGGAAACAATCGCAAATTTAAACTTGCAGACTCGAATTTTCAACTGCGCATGCATGTGTTTTGTTACTCAGACACATGTTGTGTGGGTGAACTCCATATTTATTGTTTATTTACATTTTGCAGTGTTTTGCGGTTGTCGTGTAAAATTATGTTTTTTGTAAGAAAAATGGGAAATAATTCACGTAAAACGTGCGGTTTGTAGAAGAATGTCCGGGAGAAGTAAGGGAGTACCATTCCATAGGTAAGTATTTCTTTTTTCTTCATAATTTGTTCTATCTTTCTTGATTTTTCGCTCCAAATAATAAAGTATGCAATTATTATTATAAAAATTTTTGAATAAATTTTACATATTTTTAATAATATTTATTTTAAAACTATATATTTTTTTGTGGCTCTCGGTATATGTTTTTTGGTGTCCCATATAAACGTAAATATTATTACTCGGCTGCTTAGGAAATTTTCCCATTTTCCCGTTTGTTTTCCATTTTTCATCTCTGTGGGAGAAAAGCTGGGGAAAAGACGTCATTCCGGGGTTATATAAAACTGTCTGTCAGCCGACAAGACATTTAGTGACGTAGGGGTTTAACCTTTAACCCGCTGCATAATCGGGGGTCGTATGCACGTCGTATGTGGACAGTTTATTAAAAAAGTAGACTGATCCACAATGAAGGAGATGTACCCGGTTTTTAACATGGATTTGTGGCGGATCTAGCGGTTCAAGTAACTAGAAGTAAATAATTAGAATAATTGAAATGCAGACTTTATGATTTAGTACTTGAGCCAGTAAGCCTTGAAAAAAAAATAGTTTATTCGCTGGCTTTAGTACTTGTTCTAGCTTCTCTACTACTACTATGTCGGTTTAGAACGTTTTTCTACGTTGTCCGACGCCTAATCTCCACCTCCTTCGATCCTGACAATCATCTTCCGCCAGGTTTTTTTGACTCATTGATCTTTGGATTGACTGTTGTCATTCCAGTTAAGAACGCCCTCTTTTTCTGCGCCATATTGGTTGCCTTTTCAGGACCTGCTTTAGTAATCTTTCGTCGTTCATCCGTTGTACATGGCCGTACCATATCAGTTGTCTTTTAGTGATGTCATCCGTTATGCTTCCCTGGATTCCCATTCTTTCTTTTATGATCTCATTTCTTATATGATCTGCTCTAGATATTCTCATTGATCTTCTTATTGCGTCCATTTCGACACTTTCTATTTTTGCTTTGTATTTTCAACATTGTTTCATATATGTTATTATAATAACCTTTTTTGCTTTGACTATTTTTTTTCCAGTTCTTTACAGTCTGTTCCTGTATTATCAAATGTGACACCCAAGTATACATACTCATTGCATGGAGATATTGTTTATCCAATGTCTAGTTCTAACTCACTTGATTAGTTTCCAATACATAAGTAGTGTGTCTCGTCCACGTTCACTGTTAACCCCCATTTTTGGTATTCTTCCGTTAACTTTCTAATCATATACCCCTGTCTTCTTTATCATTAGCTACAATTACTTGATCGTCCACAAACTGTAGTGTGTATATGGTAAATCGGTCATTAAGTTGTATTCCCATGTCGTGTACTTTACGTTTCCAGTTTTTTAGAGCTACTGCGATATATATTTTAAAAAGAGTTGGAGAGATACAACATTCCTGTCTTAAGCCTTTCGTTACCTGGAATTCTTTTAAAAGTCGATTTCCAATTTTAATTTTAGATTTTGACCCTTTGTAAAGTTCTTTTATCGCTTTTATATATGTATGGTTAATATTAGTTTGTTTTAACACTGTCCATAATTTTTCTACTGGAACGGTATCATATGCTTTTTGTAGGTCCACAATGGTAATATGAGTCTCTATATTCCTGGCACACCTATTCTCAATTACTTATTTAAGCAAAAAAACATTATCACTACAACATCTGCCTCCACGAAACCCACTTTGCTCTTTTTCTTCTTGGTCATGAAAATCATTCTCTATTAGGTTTCTAAGAATCCTACCGTACAATCTACTTAGAGTACTGGTTACTGAAATTCCTCTGTAGTTGTTGCAATGCAGCTTGTTTCTTTTTTTATGTATTGAGGATATGAATGCTATTTTCAAATCATCAGGTACTGGATGTCCGTTTATACATTGATTGATAATATATGTGAGATTTTCTAGTAGTTTCTCTGATCCAAATTTGACCATTTCAGCGTATATTCCCCCAGGTACGCTAGCTTTTATCATTTCCTTTTCGATAATTACTTCCTCTCCATTTACTTCTATGTCTCTCCTCGGAGAGGCTGACAGATATTTGGGTCTTGTTTCCTGCAGCAGTCTCTTGTAGTGTTTTGTCCATTGTTCTGGTTTGATGATATGAATATTTACTTTTTCTTTTGTTGGGTTTTTTAACGTAGAAATGAATTTCCATACTTCAGAACTCTGCCTACCTCCTACGTGTGTATTTATATCGTGGCATTTTCGCTCGAACATTTAATTTTTTTCCGTGCATATCAGATTTCTTAGCTGTCTTCTGGTTTCCCTGTATATTTCTAGGTTTCTTTGCTCTTTAGTACTGAGCCATTTCAAATATGTACGTTTTTTCTGCTTGACCATTTCCTGTATCCAGCTACTCTAACCGTGAAAATTCGCCATTAGGGATTAATAACTGCTAAACGAGTAAACCAAAATTGAAAAAACTTTGCTTGTTTAAACAAGTCATTCTTCCGTTATTACCAGTGATTATAGAACAGCTAGATCTTGGATTTCACAACCAACCAATTAAGAAAAAGTGGGTAAATAGTTCTTATAAATTATTTCTAAAGATTAAAATTTTTAAGATTTTTAAAAAAATTTTATATTGACAAATGCCAAAATCAAACTTGACAATAACAATTTCTTTTTTTTTAACAACAAACTCGGTTTCTTGATTCCATCAAAGACAGGATACAATCGACAAAAGACAATAGACATAAGACATAACTTCTACAGGGATTGAACGAAGGACCAATGAATACTTCTTGTGAATTATTTGTAAAAATTAAAATTTTTAAGATTTAAAAAAAAATTTATATTGACGAATGCCAAAATCAAACTTGACAATAACAATTTTCTTTTTTAACAACAAATTTGGTTTCTTGATTCCATCAAAGACAGGATACAATCGACAGAAGACAATAGACATAACTTCTACAGTGATTGAACGAAGGACCAATGAATACTTGTGAATTATTTGTAAAGATTAAAATATTTAAGATTTTTTTAAATTCCTTATATTGACGAATGCCAAAATCAAGCTTGACAATAACAAGTTCTTTTTTTTTAAAGAACGAAGTCGGTTTCTTGATTTCAACAAGGACAGGATACAATCGACAGAAGACAATAGACATAAGACTAGGTTTTTAGATAATGCAGAATTTTTTATGAAGAATATTTTTTTTCCTAAAATTAATAATAAAAAAGTTTTTCATATGATTCCAACTTAGGGGGACATACTGTGTAACTTTCCTATTGACCACTTTTTTGTAGCATACATAATAAGAAAAAGGGAGTTTGCATTTATGATAGCTAGAAAACCCTGTACGTACATCGCTTCTATCAGTTTTTATAAGGGTACATTTTCGAAGCCGGATAAACCTTGAGGTGTAAAATTTAAATGCCTTATATTTAGAAATATATCTTTATCATTTTTAACATTTTGCATATTTTTAAACTCAGAAAAAAGAAAATAAAAATGTTATAAAATACAGGATGTTCGAGTAAAAATACTTTATATGCGAAAATTGTTTTGTGCCTCTATCTGTCTATTCTCTCTATTTAGCCTTCTTCAATCCATTTTTGGACATAGGCTTCCCCCAATATCTTCCACTCTTCTCTGTATGTCGCCGTGTTCATCCATCTAGTTCCCGCGTGTTTCTTCAAATCGTTCGCCCATCTCATTTACAATACATTTGTTCCATCGATCGTCTTTCTGTCTGATATTACTTCTCCTCTGACATCCCTTACTTTTGTTTTATTTCTTATCCATTCATTCCTTTTTCTCTTTGTTAGCCTTACATGTAACATTTGTCTTTCCATTGATCTTTGGGCTTTTGTTACCTTATCCATGTTTGATTTTGTAAGTGTCCAGGTCTGAGATCCATAGGTAAGTACAGGAAGGATATATTGGTCATACACTTTTGTTTTGAGGTACTGAGTGTATTTTTTATTTCTTAAAATTGTAGCTTAATTTACCGAATGCTGCCCAGGCCAATCTTACTCGTCTCTTGATTTCAGCTGTTTGGTTTTCCTTTTTCAGTTTAATAATTTGTCCCAGATATATATATTCCTCTACTTGTTCTATTTTATTTTGGTTTATTCTGACCGTAATATCTTTATCTGTGTTTGTTATGATTTTAGTTTTAGTGTAGTTCACACTTAAGCCTATATTCTTAGCTGCTGTATCTAGTTCTTCCAACATTTTTATCAGTTCTTCTTTCTTGTCTGTTATTAAGGCGATATTATCAGCATATCTTAGATGGTTCAAGAATTGTCCGTTTACTTTGATGCCTATTTCTTCCCAATCTAAGCTTTTAAAAATATCTTCTAGGACCTGGTTAAATAATTTAGGGGATATTGTGTCACCCTGTCTGACGCTTCTTCTTATGAGGATTGACTTGGTTCCTTCGTGGATTTTAATTGATGTTGTTGCTTCATATATATTGACTATTACGTCTGTACTATTCGGCTGCCCAGTGCTTATGCTATCGAAAGCTTTTTCGAAGTCTACTAACGCAATATATAGTGGAATGTTATATTCGTTGACTCGTTCTGTTAGGATTTTCATGGTTAATAAGTGGTCAACTGTACTGAAACCTTTTCTAAAGCCTGCTTGTTCCTTTGATTGATATCCGTCAAATTTTGTCGTTAGTCTGTCTGTTAACATTTTCGTGAAAAACTTATAAATGCTCTATTGCCTTTCTTGTGTGGAATAATAGTTATGGATTCTTTTCAGTTGTTTAGGATTATTTTTCTTTTAGTATTTTATTCAGGAGAATATGGAGTTTATTAACTATAGCATTACCACCGTACTTGAGCATTTCTGCCGTTACTCCGTCTTTTCCAGGTGATTTGTTATTTTTCATTTTCTTTAATGCTCTCTTTATTTCTGCTTTGCTTTTTTCAGGTTGTAGCTCTGAGTTTGTGTTCTTTATTTTTGTTTGGAGTTTCTTCATGGTCTCTCGTGATGGTTCCCTTTTTATTTGGTATAATTCTGTATAGAATAGTTGTGTGATATTTATGATATCCTTTTTAATGTTAGTTTCTATGCCGTTAATATCCTTTATTTTAATTATTTCATATCTACCTTAGACATTTCATATTTCTGTTATTTTCTACAACTCTCTTAACTTTAATTTCTTGGCTCTTTCTTTTATTTTCTTTTATCATTTTTCTTATAGTTTTATTTATTTCTGTGTATTCCGTAGATGTTCTTTTTCGTTCTCTCTCCAGGGTCCGCCTTTTTTCCATCAGTCTCTTTATTTCTTCTGATATACAATTTTCCCTCTTTTTATCTCTTTGTGCGATGTCTTTTCCTACTTTGGGCATAGCTCTTGTCAGCGTATCATTTATTTCATCTATATTTTCATTTTCGCCTTCTTAGTTTTGGGTTAGCTGTTCCTTTAGCCTTTCTTTGTATATAGCTTTATTTTCTGTACCTTTATTCATGTGAAGTTAATCATTGTTATTATTAATTTTTCTTTTCATTTCGAAATTGCTATCAATGCAGATTTTTGTTCTGACCATCCTGTGATCACTGCCTGTTGTGAAGCTGTTTAGGACTGTTACATCTTTAACGATATTTTTATCGGTAGTCGTTATTCCATTAGGGCTGAGCCATGTCCACTTTCATTGCGGTTTCTTTCTATAGAACGAGTTAATTGCATAAAGCTGTTTTTCCTCTAGATAATTCATTAAGGTTGTGCCTCTGTCATTCCTTTCTCCATATCCAAAATCTTATATTTTCGATGTTCATCCTATGTTTTGAGCCAATTCCATAAAAATTAAATTTTTCATATTATGTCAAAATTTCCTTTTTAATAAGTTTGTAGTGTATTGTCTCTTTGTCAGATTTCTTGTCTGCATAGAGTTATAGGAGAATAATCATAACCCAACGTGTTTTACAGTTATGTCAATCACAAACTTTACCTGGTCATTTGACCCTCAATTTGTGACGTGGGTAAGAATCACATCGTTGGTGATGTCGGTCCAACAGATCTGTTTTGGTACACAATTGGGTTCCAACATCTATTCAAATCACAAGTTTAGCAAATTCGAATATTTTCATAATAACAAACAAACTGCCCATTTTAAAATTACCCAAATAAAAACTTATAAAATCAAGTAAGAGTGTCCTAATAAATCACAAGACTCAGCCGTGACATGGCAATATCTGGGTATACTTACAACATGTTCTTGGGTGCGCTAATCGTCTTGCCCTACGTCGATGTTTTAAACTAGGCTTGTTTGTCATTCGTCTCACAGACCGTACGTCACTACTTGAAGTTTATATGACTTTTAACTGTATAGGGTGGCGACTTTAAATTTGCCAATTAAGTTTACTTCCTATATTTCGGGATTAACAAAAAATGTCTCCGAAAAAACGGTGGAAACATTTTGTATATTTTTTAGAAACCAAAGTAAATACAATTTCTTTGTATTTCTAATTTCGCCAACAGCGACGGACAGCAAGCTAACTTAAATTTAATGAACATAAAAAAATCTGGCTACGTCTGCAACTTAATTAAAAGTACAGACGTACTTACTTTTACTGCTTTAGCTGTTTTAGTCTGTGTCGCATTAAAATGTACTTGCCAACTCGCTTACAAGCTCTCGCAAAAACATAACTTTTGTTTTAATTACTTTGTAAAAATTTAAAAAATATCAAAGTATAAAAAAACAGAAAATTAAACAAAATATAATAAGTTCTATGTAGGTAGATGAAAGAATAAAGAACGTATATAGATAGGTATATATAGATATACGAATTATGCGGCAAACATTTTTAAAAAGCACTATATTTCCTTATAATAACAATATGCTCCTGCTCCTTTATGTAGGTACAGGCGTCTCGTTAAAAATGGTTTTCGGATTTTTCTAACAAACTACTATTATCGGGCCTTGCAAATTCGGCTCTGTAGCTAAAAATATGATTCTTGTTTCGCATTCACACACATACACACACACACACACACACACACACACACACACACATATATTTTTACCTTCCTAGCCCGCAGCAATGGCTCGAGAAGGTATTAGTTTCGACATTTTTTTTTCTTTAAATAACACCGAAAATGTGTTCTTTGAGTGTATTTCTTAGCAATATCGTGGTAATGTCTGTGTGTGTCTATCCGTAACACGAGAGCTCCTAAACCGCTAAAAGGATTTTCATAAAATTTTCAGGTAAATTAGTGTTTGACACTCTAACGTGCTGATTAGATTTTGGCCAAAATCCATTAATGCTAATGACAGTTTTTTGACAATTAAAACATTTAAAAAATGATTAAGCCAAATAATACTAACCAATATTACCAATAAACGTTTTGTTAGTATTTGTTTAATGCTGCTAGTTATTTTTGTTTTTGTTTTATTTTAATTTTTGGGAAAACCTAACCTTAAAGTTTGTTTTGATATTTTTGGGCTTTTAGCAAAAACCATCAAAAAAAGAAACTCCTTGTTTGGGAAAAATTCCGATCAGGTGATAATTTCTCTCTTTGTTGAAAGTTATTTTCTTTTTGCTCACCTGATCATTTTGGCAAAAATCATGCGCGTTTTAGACACGCTGGGAGTTTGAAGCGCCACCCTGTATTTGACAGGGGAATGAAGAAATCACTGCCGACAAGACACTGAAAGAAGTCACACGTGGTTTTAAGTTTAAGACCGAAATTCCAACCACAAGAAAAGCCGCGGCGCGTGTGAAATTTTGGAACAGCTGCTGAATGAAAGAAGGTAAGCTTCTAGCGTGTCTGTTCGTTTTATCGATCGATATATATATAGCAGTTTATTTTCGCCTGCTCTTCTTCTAGTTTCTCTCGTATCTCGGTAGATGGCGCCCTATGTAAGGGTTTTCTCACTATAGACATAGGATTAGAGACAAAACTGTCTAATTAACTTTGCAAGGGTGTCACATTGACCAAGCAGTGTTGTGAGGACTCCCATAAGGACGAAACAGTTAACTGCCAACACTTGTTAGGTGTCCATTAGATCTTGGACCCTCGTGAGGTTAAGCTTTCGAGCTACTCACGGAAAAAGATAAGAGAAACAAAGACTTTTTACCCGATTAGCAACGAAAACTTGTTTAATTTTTAAATTCACGGGTACTAAATTTCACGTTTATTATATTTTTTATTTGGATTTAAAAGGGTTAGATATTATACGAAATCTCTTTCAAGTAATTGAACTTAATATTTTAAACCTGTACCAGGCACTGCTTTAAGTCGAAAAATAACAATTTAAAATTCAGGTCCAGTTTTTTCGAGGCCCTTTAATTAAGGTCGACGTACTTATGTAGCAGCCGACTGTTGTCCACAGAATTAAATAATAATATTAAGAATATTTTTATTTAATTTTTAAAAAACTCCTGGAGATTTTTGTCTCTCTATCCAGGGGCGGCCAATCTTTAGGGCCGCATGACCGCGCGCCTCTCTTCAAAAATTCAAAAATAATCACCAGTGGCGTAAATATTGAGGGTAGGCAACCCATTGTACCCTCCCAATATTTGGCGCCCCTGCCTGTTTTAAAAATAAAATGAATTTTTTTATTTCTGTTTTAATTTAGCAACAAAAAACTTCTAAAACTTACAAATGGATAAATTTATTTCTAGAGTAAGTTTTCAAAGTGAAAACCACCGACTTTAATGCATTTTGAAGTCTTTTAGCCACGAAATTTGTTGCAGTTAGGACTTGGTGACGACTTTCCTTAAGCTGGCGGCACGCCTCTTCAACACGTTCTACTAATTCTTCGCGTGTTTTTACTGTCGTTGCATAAACAATATTTTTTAGGTATACCCACACATAAAAGTCTAACGGCGCAATCTCTGGTGATCTTAGTGGCTACGCCACTAGGCCTTTTCGTGCTTACATCACTTAAAGTTTATTTAAATATCTCAAAAACTAAGCCAAAAATCAAAATTTTACGAAAGCACCTTTTCTATAAATTAAACAAGGAATAAAAAACAAGAATTTTATTTTTTATTTTTTTTAAAATTAAGTGGCGCCAAAGATTGGGTGGGTAAAATGGGGTGCCTAACCCCAATATCTACGCCACTGGAGAATTTTAGAAAACGAAGACAGTCGTTACTTAGAGATGTACCACAATAGTCTTCCCTACGCCGCACATATGAAAAATACCGTCCGGAAAGGATCATCTGTCCAGATCACCCGGCCTTTGTGAAACCAGCCTTACTGACCACACAAAACGTACCGTACTATCTCTGTATTATCCCGAATGCTGTGTGTTTTTGCATTCACCACTCGACCTAAAAGCTAGCAAAACACTGACTTTTCCAGACAGAGAGAGTCGGCAGATAGGCTGCATACGCTAGAGATTAAACTGCTCCTGGAATATTAATTAAATACGACAATGGGTTTGAATACAGTGCTACTGGACCAGCATTCGTGTCCAAGACAAAAAATTAAGGTCATTGACCATTAAAAGTTCTATTTAAGAGATCCAGCGGTAAATACCACGATTTAAATTATGGGTGAACTCTGGTTCCGCTTGGAAAAATTTGGTTTATTTTTAACATGCTCGGGCACATAATTTATTTTTCAAAAATGCTGACTGTAGGCAGTATATTGCTTACAACTCCGACTAATTAAAAAAATTATTGTGTGTGCTTAAGACCACACGGCAGAAGTGTAAACTTCAACAAGGCGAAATTAATAATACTGGCTCATAATATATTCTACAAAGCGGACCGAACCGAATTCTTCTATGTACTGGCCTTCATCTGCATCATCATATCGGTCGCTGAATGTTTCTCACAGTTAGTCGACTCGAACCAATTTCACCCGAATGAGCGTTACATAGCCGAGCCTGACGGCTCAGTTCCATTTACTACCCACAAAAACGGCTAAACGCGCCTAAAGAAGTTTACACTTCAAAAACTACAAACATGTAAAACATCAATATTTTTATTTTTTGCATACTTAGTACTTAAAATTTCAACTCTACTCAGTATTTATTGGATTTACCGATAATATAATGATTACTTAGTACCGAATACAAAATATCTGATACTCGAATAGGAAGTACCAGTATCTCTACTCGATACTTGGAAAAGTAATCGTTGCACACACAACTACTAAGCGCACGAATTAAAAGTGTCCGTGATCTGCTCTAACATGCAACGCGAACCGATGACGCAGGGGTCATCACGGGAGTGCGGGCGGCATCGAGGCTGTAAAATTCTATTGGGACATGCCGTTTCTATATTTCGTAATTAGCATGCGACATAACATCTAGGGTGCATAGAATTTGGTTCCATTAAATAAAAGCGTTGTTTGATGGAGAATTTGAACACGAATACAAACACATACATACCAGGTATTAATTCCTAGATTATATTCCAGTCTTAAGTGAATTTCTTGTGGGGTAATTATAAATTAAATTAAGGAATGATCAAACTTTAATATTTTGTTAAGTAAAATTTGGGAGTGCACGTGCACATGTGCACTTATGGAGAAACCGCCACACTAGGCGTCGCACAACGTAGAAAAACGTTCTAGACCAACATAGTAGTATAACTATGTCTATTTTAATCTATTAAGAAAATAGTAAATAGATAAACCCTTATAAACCTACATTTTAAAACAAACTTGTTAGAAACAGCAAAGGAATCTGTCCTTTCATAATCTTGGATCCGCAACTAAATATGTTAAAGAATCTAGTTTACACCTACAAATAAACTTAAACTGGGTATCTTAGAAAACTTTTTTAAATCTATCTACAAGATCCGTATATTTTCCCAAACTAATCCAGCTATCCAACTTCCGCATTGAACTAATAATTGGAAACTTATCCAAGTTTTAAAAAGTTTTTTAAAAGTTTTATCAGTTCTTAAAAACGATTTCCTGGTAACCACTAAAATGTTGCAAGATACGATTCCCGCTGGATTTCTATTTCTAACATAAATAGTTTAATTAAAATTATACAGGGTGTAATTTGAATGATGGAACTTTAGGAGGTGGTAAAAAAAGTCAAAAGAAAAAACTCCTTTTTTAGTTTGCATTAAATTTCCTGGTTTTTTAGACACTAGATGTCAAAATCGAAATATTTCTTTCGATTTTTGTTATACCTCGTTTAAAAATTACAACAGACAATTGAAATTTTGCAGAATTATGCATGCCAACACAGAAAACACGCTACATTATCTTAAATGGGATTTAGTTTCTTTTTCTTTTTAAAACATCTTTATAGGTTTTTATTTTATTTTATGCATTTCTTTTTAGTTTATTAATTATTTGAAATTTGGTAAATCTGTGCAATTCTATAGATCACACTCCTACTCGACGCGGCGCGATGAATGGGCGACTAAAACCTAAAGCAGCGTAGAACACGCTGCCCAATAGGTATGTGCCTTTTTTCTTTTGGCTCCTTCGAATAGAGATTTTGTCAGCATTGAGAGACAAAGATAGGGCCAGTGTTGGATATTTAAGCGTTGTTTAAATAGGAAAAATCAAAGAAATTTCGTGCCTGGCACAGGCCATCAGTTAGTCGTATTACTCGCATTGTTTATATGCGTGGAGCATGGATGTTTCAATTTACGCCCTTTATATACATTTCAATAATTTCAGCAGAATTTTTTTATAAATTTTGACTCATTTCATGGCGGAATTTGGATGGGCATGGGTTTCTTTTAAAAAAATTAAATTAGAAACCCCAAACATAGTAGTAGTAGGTACTGATTCAACATTCTGACACTGCCATGTTGTATTGAATGACACGTACGATTGTTATAATTTTAATAGGAGTTCCCATAAAATCAATCACAGGTGCGATTAAATCCATAACTAGTTTCTCTTCATTTCTTATTCAATTACTTCTCGCCATTGCTTTAAAGGAATGCCCACTAAAACAATACCAAATTGACAAATATGGAGGAATATGAATGGTAACTCCTATTCTATTTTCTGTGTTCTGTGTAAATAAATGAATAATTGAGTGTTTCATTTCATCAAAATAGAAATAACTCAAAATTATTAATCAAATCTGTTTTTCAACAAACTAAATTTTTTTTTTACCTTTCCTACTACGTACTACACCCGGTATAATTTATGTCCGAGCAGTCATCAGAAATTAATCGTTTTATTTGGGAATTATCAACTCTATCCAAGCGGAACTGCTTAAAGCGTTTGACGTCTTAATTGACGTCATTACTTTCAACGGCAAAATACAACCACTAATATGAATGTAGTTTTTTAAATACAAAAATAATAACGGCAGAAAAACTATGGAAAATTGAAGAAAATATATCGCAACCGACAGAAAAAGTAAATAAGACTTGATTTGAGTTATGAAGTGAAACCGGGTGAACTTTTAGGGGTGGAAATTGGTTTTTTATGGTTTTCAGCAAAACTGGAACTCTTATCAAAAAAAGTTCAACACAGAATAAGCTATAGGCAATAAAAATATCTATAACTTTTATATAAATCATTTTTGTACCTAACCTAAAATTTTTGGAACTTTTTTTGTTTTTTAATAAATTAAAATATTTCTTTTTAAAATTTATTTTAATTTTAAACCTAAAATGCCCAAGTTTTAGAGGCAGTTTTTTTAAACAATATTGTTAATTTGATAAAACGTCTATTTTCAGACGTGCAAAAAAAAATTACATCACTATGAAAAAATTTGCCAGAAAATGCAAAAAAGTTGCATGCGGAAAGTACCACTTTACCGCACTGTATTTTTTTTTCCATGATCGCGGGAAAAGTGCATTTTTCCGCAATTATGTACATCCTGAAAGTAACACTTTACCGCACTAATATGACAGATAAAAATCGGAAAAGAAAAAACAATTTCTTTAAATTTTTCAAGTTTACATAAAGATATTATTTAATACAGACGATGTATACCTTTGGATTACCTATTTCTATTTTTTCGAAAGGAAATCCAGTGTCAAAAACCATTATCCTTCCCTAAAAATCAGCCGATTTCGCTATACCCGTTGTTTGAAGATACCTTATTAATAACTTTCATTTTCAACAGCTCACTTGCTGTTAATAATTTTTCAATTTTCAAAAATTATTGCCACTTATGACTCACAAGGCATTAAGTACTGTTGCCATTTTGATAATATTTAATTTTTGTAAATTCAATCATGTGCTACCCAAATTTCTACTCTCTTAGCTAGTTGCCTTTCTGAATATCTAATTAAATAACTGAAACGCTAAAGAGGATCATTCTGTTTCTCTAAATATTTGTTCAGGTCTAAATTTGCTCCTTGCATAATTTTACAGGATGCCGCAATGTAACCTTTTGCCGCTATTTAGTATATTATTTTAACGAACTGAACAATTGCTTGAATAATTTTGCAATAGTATACAGAATGTCCTGTCAGTATGAATTCTCGAGATAAGATTAGCACCAGGGTAACTGCTGGGCCTGTGATAGAGCTAACTTTTGTTTTAATAGTTTTGTTTAATTTTTGTATACTCAATTATGTGCTACCTAAATTTCGACCCTCTTCATTAGTTGTCTTTATGAATCTAATGAAATAATTTGAACGCTAAAGAGGATCATTTTGTTTCTCTAAATAATTGTTTAGGTCCAAATTTGTCCCTTGCATAATTTTACAGGATGCCGCAATGTAACTTTTTGCCGCTCTGAAACGTGTTCTACTACATTCGAACTGAACAATTGCTCGAATAATTTTGAGATACTATACAGGCTGTCCCGTTCGTATGATGTCTCACGAGAAGAATAGCATCAGCATAACTACTAGGTATGTCGTAGAGGAAACTTGGGTTTTAATAGTTTCTTAAAATAGCTATTTTTTAAGAAGTGCGGAAAATCCTCTTTTTTTGCACGAGACTGCCACCCTGATCGCACCATATAAGTAGAGAGTAGTATAGTATAGAAAAATAATTTTCTGCAATCACTGATAACATTTATTTCAGAAGCGTGAAAAAAGATCAGGAATTAAATTGGTAATGCGTTTTTTAGAAAAAAATTATTTTATTACACGAGACCGATAGATGATTAGAAAAGATGAGGTAAATTTCAAATAAACAAATAAGCGAAGCTATTTCAAAGGCAACCAACTAATATGCAATGAATTAATTTTTCTGCACTGTAGCGCAAAATTTTTTGCTAGCTAATCCACACTGGCGTAACTACAGGGGGGCCTGGGAGCCCCCCCCAGAAAAATGTAGCAACCAAATATAGTAGCCGAAAAAACTATAAACTATAAAAGCACTCCAAACGCGATAAATATAGCAGTTTTAGTATATTTATATCCAAAATTTCGCCTGCGGCACAAATCTACAATCAATTCATAATTTTTCCCACCCAGTCCACTTTGGTCGATAATTCAATTAAATTTGAAAAGCACGTTTCCTGTCGCTGTCGGTCTGTCGGTCCGTCGCTCACTTTGTAGCCACTGTAACTCAAAAACTCCTGCGCCAATACGAACAAAATTTCAACTGTTTTTAAGCTTTGCCAAATAACACCCTTTAAAGCTTCTAAAATCTTAGTTAAATAGCGGCAAAATTTGTACAATTACAACTAAATTTTGATTTATGATTGGTTCAATTTTTCGAATTTCAAAAAAGCGTTAAACGCTCGTCCTGGTAATGTTTTTGCTGCATTACGTTAAAGACAAACAAGCCAAGACCCCCCAGGTTAGATAGCTAGTTACGGCGGTGCCAATGTAATAACAAAAATTAACAATAATTAATTAAATCATCATAAGTATACCGGGTGGGCCAAAAAAAACCGGTCAATTTTTTTCAATATAACTTTTGAACTATACAATCGATTTTAATGTGACTAACTGCACTTGATAGAGAATTAATCAGAGTTTTGACCAAGTTATTTTTTTGTCCGCCATCTCAAAATCCAAGATGGCGGACTAAATTAAAATGTACCCTTCAAAGATGCTCGTTTATTAATATATTTCGAACCTGTTTTAATAATTTTTTTAAATAAATAAAAAAGCTGCATTCTTGCCACGCACAACAAGGTACAAATTAGCGAAATCGGTTCAGTGGTTCGAAAACAAAAATATTTTTGTTTCAACCATTGTTTTGCATATTATACGATTGACTTGCCAATCATATCTGCATTTATTTCCTTATAAATTCATTACTACTAAACCGATTTTGATGAAATAAAAAACAACCTGGTGAGAATTGATTGCTTTTTAAAGATCATGATCAAAATTTATCGCCATCTTAAAATTTAAGATGGCGGTCAGAATCATACTTGATTCTTTAAAATGGCGTGTTTATTCTTATTTTCCGAAAATGTTTTAGTTTTTTTTAATTTATAGAAAATCAATACTCTTTCCTCATACAACGTAGTACAAATTAGTAAAATCGGTGTGGCGGTTCTCAAAAAATCTATTTTTGATTCAACCATTGTTTTACAGATTCTACGATTGCATTGCCAATCCTGTCTGGATTCATTTCCTTATAAAGTCGTTGTTACTAAGCCGATTTTAGTGAAATAAAAAAAATCATGGTGATAATTGATTGCTCTTTAAAGATTGTTGAAATTTTCCGCTATCTTGGAATTTAAAATGACGAACAGAATCATACTTGATTTTTTAAAATGGCGTCTTTATTCTTATTTTGCGAAAATGTTTAAATTTTTTTTATGGAAAAATACTACTTTTCTCCCGCATAAGGAGGTACAAATTAATAAAATCGATGTAGGGGTTCTTACAAAATTTTGTTTTAACCATTGTTTTACAAATTATACGATTGCATTACCAATCCTGTCTGCATTAATTTCTTAATAAATTTATTATTACTGAACCGATTAAGCCGAAGAAAATAAGTGCTTTTCCATAGATTAAAAAAAGCGAAAACATTTTCAGAAAATAAGAATAAACACGCCATTTCGAAGAATCAAATATGATTCTGTCCGCCACTCTAAATTTTAAGATGGCGACAAATTTTGATCATGATCTTTAAAAAGCAGTCAACTCTCACCAGGGTGTTTTTTATTTCATCAAAATCGGTTCAGTAGTAATGAATTTTTAAGAAAATAAGTGCAGACATGATTGGAAAGGCAATCGTATAATGTTCAAAACAATGGTTGAAACCACTTTTTTTTGGAACCATCAAACCGATTTTGCTGATTCCTACCATGTTGTGCGTGGCAACAAATTCCGACACGAAATTAATGAGAGATACAAAATTTAAACGATTTCAAGTAATATAAAAATATTTAAAAATAATTTAAGTAGAACTCCAAACATGAAAATCATACATCAGTAATTAAAATTTAAATTAAAATTACTCGGAAGAATTTTATTTGCTTTTACTAGGTCAATTTTACAGAATACATTTTAAATTTAAAACGTTGATTACAAATAAATTATTTTTGGTTAATTGCCAGTTTTAATTAATAATTTTTAATGGGTATTTTTCAACCAGAGTATATATTCGGGTCAGTTTGGTCGATTTTTTTTCCATCTAGGTGGCCATAATCACCCAAAATTAAATCATATACAGTGAAACCTCTCCTTACGGACACCTCTATTAAGCGGACACTCCCTTTAGGCGGACAAATTTGTTGGAACCAAGCTTTTTCCTACTTCTTTACATGTAAAATTTACTCTAATAACCGGACGCGGACAATTTTTTTGGAAAAAAATTCTAGAACTTCCCTTAACCGGACGCGAACCTCTGACAACGGGACGCAGTGAATGGGCATAAATATTATGTAGTATGTTGGCAAAAACGCACTCTGCAGTCGGGGAATTACCTCTTTCCGTTTTAATTCTAGAATACTTCTGTCGTATTTACAACATATTTTATTCGGCGGGACTGCTATGTTTTATTTTAATTGTTCAGTTGGATAGTAATACATAAAAACTTCCTAGTTTACTTGAAAAAATGGTAGTTGTTTCGGAGAAGGAACATCTATCAGCACGAAAGATCACTGAAAAATTTAATATCTGAAAAACTCAAGCAGCGGAAATTGCTAATAAATATATATTAAAATTTCGCAGTTCTCTCTCATAAGCGGACACCTTCAATAAGCGGACAAAATCCCTGTTTTGTTACCACTATCTTGTCAAATTCACTAAAAGAGGGGTTAAACCACCCTCCTGGATCACCCAGCTTAATCCTTTCCTGATGCCTGACACTTTGTTGCTTTTGTACAAAAATCAAGTGGCCTTGGGGTAAAGATTTCATTATTACATAAAGCACGTTTTTTATTTATTTGTCTCAAAAAAACTTTTAAAAGTGGAATAAAAGAACATTTTTACCTATTACCCTAGAAACTTTTACAAAATTAATAAAAACTCAACTACCTCAAAAAGGTAAAAAGTAGGAAATTACCTAGAAGAGCTCGCGCAACAAAAATTTCCAAGCTTTTATATTATACGCCATTGACTAACATACTAAAGACTGAATCTGGGGGCACGGCAGTGCCCCGCCAATTTCGCGTGGAAACTGCTGTACCATCTTTTCTTGAAACATTTCAGCCCATATTTGACCTATCTAAAACTTCGGAATGAGCTACGAAACTTAAACGTTGCACAGTCGTAGATCTTTATACAGTTAACAATCCCTCAAAGTTTCATGGACTTCCATAAAGTAGTAAAGTAGTTTAAAACAACATTTCCAAACTAGTAAGAAGCTTTCATTTTGAAATGTGTATTATAGAACTTGGCTTTACTTTTATCTTAATTCTTTCTACGGAATACCACTTTCACGTACTTGGCTTTTTTTTACATGAAATGTTTTTGTTATGATATATATATATTTCAACAAAAATCATTGTTTCTTCATCTCTTCAACGCACGATTAATATGAAATCATTGATCTGTGAGCAATCTTCGATGAATGTCTGTTTTTTTGTATATTTTTGTTCATCTGATTTTTTTGCTCTTTTTTTTTTGTTAAAATACTTCACGATGTGATTGAAAATGTTGTAATCATACAGGGACTAAAAATTAAATATAAAATCTATGCAAAACAATAATTTTGTAGTGTGCATTCGTTTGGCCTCGCTGCGAGGCCAAACGTATGTATTTGTGCTGTGCAGGCAAACAATATTAAACTGAATGCTCGTTTGAAGTTCCCACTCTGATGGGATGGTTCAGCATGCCACGGGTCCATGCATGTTGCTGTTCGCCATGCCTTTAAAGCACGTACATATACGTATGCGCGTTGGGCCTCGCAGAGAGGCAGAACGTGTATGCCTTGCTGCGAGCTCGAACGCGTATATGTATGTGTACGTGCCTTAAAGTCCGGCAGCTAATCGGCCGCGGCGAATTGTCGCATTCGCATGTCGCATGTCGCATATAACGTTAGTATGCGATATTCCATACAAAACCATTTTTTTTTTTTAATTTAGTTTAATTTTCTTACTCTCTCATTACTAATATTTTTACTTTTAATTTGCCATGTTTGTTTTCACAAAAGGCAAATATTTTAACCAAAATAACACAAAGCGTCTCTCTTATACCCTGTTTCCACCAATGCAATGTATGTCCACTCCGATTCAAGAAACGCATTATGTGATTGGCCTTGGATTTGCACCGGTTTGAACTGCAGCGTCACCTGATACATTGGTGGAACAGGGTATTAGTGACTCGCATCAACTTGCAGCGAAACGCAACTAAAAATGGCAATGGCCGTGCAGTTCTCGTAGTGCAACTAAAGCAGCGCCCTCTATAGTTTTATTTTTTTAAAGGTTAAAAAAATGAATCATTTATTAGCTTCATATAACTTAAAGTCAACGTTAGAAATGAGATCTAGGAAAAGCATTATGAAAATAACCATATATTGATGGTATTATTTTTGTTAATAGAATCAGAAACGAGTATAGTTTATGATAGAATTATGGTTCTTTAATTGTTGGTTTCTTAACGTTATTAATAAATATAAAAATCAAACAAGTTTCATGACAAATCGGGTAAAAAGAAGTTTTTGTTTCTCTCATATTTTTCCGTGGGTAGCTTGAAAGCTTAACCTCACGGGGGTCCAACATCTAATGGACACCTAATAAGTGTTGACAGTTAACTGTTTCGTCCTTATGGACCTCCTCAGAACACTGCTTGCTCAAGGTGACACTCTTGGACCCACGTGAGGTTACCCACGGAAAAATATGAGAGAAACAAAAACTCCTTTTTACCCGATTAGCCACGAAACTTGTTAGATTTTTAAATTCACGTTTGTTAATAAATATATTTTTGGTAATGCTTTTACATGAAATTTTAGTTAGCATTTCCTACATGTTTTTTTAATATCAAAAGCTGACTTAGTTTGAACACAAATTTGTGGTGGAAAAAAAGCGTCTTTTTTTAACACTTAAAATGTTGACATTTTTTACGATTTTGTACTTAGTGGGTAGTCAAAACAACTGCCTCGATAATTTGATATGATTTGACCCAAGGACAAAAAAACAAATAGTTTTTGGTTCTTCTTTATTTTTCTTATTCAATGCCGCATACAGTGGTAAAGAGTAAGTAAAGTAATGCAATTTTTCACGTTTTTTCGCAGGCTAAAACTTTTTATTATCTTTTAAATTTGAAACACGTTTCTAGCCGAGCTGCACGTTGCTGGTTCCCGACATGTAGCGCCTAATGTGAATATGAAAGTTGGAAATGTTCGGATAATGTTCGTTTTAATTTTTATCAACGACATTTTGAATGTCTACTACAGTTAAATTAGACATTTTTTCAAAAGGTGCCGTTGAATTGCTACTTATCCCGAAGGTGCTATAGGCTACATTTTTTTAAACAGGAATTAACATGGCGGTTTTCAGACGCCATTTTGTCCCATGATGTAGGCTTTAAGGCATACAAATTATCTAAATTTCAGGCGATTTTATTGAAATTCCTTTGATCACCAATTGCAAATGTGCTCTAATTTGCTAAGTTACTTTGTAGTCCTCCCTGCTCCCACCCATCTCCCCTCCTGTCATTCCCCCCTATTCAAAACCATACTTGTATAATTTTATCAAATATAGAGGGATTTGAAAAATGCTTTCTGCATACGCTTTCAGATTTTGTTTCCAACACCATTTTGCTAGTCACCCTCCGCCTCTCCCTCTGTCCTCCCCGCCATCCCTTTTAGTAATAGTTATAGCTATAACTTTCACAAATATAAAGCGATTTTAAATGTTCTTTCTGCTCACGGTTGAAGACTTTTTTCCAACATCATTTTACTAGTTTCCCCCTCCCTCCCTTCTCCCCTTCCTCCTTATTAGTAATAGTTGTAGCTATACATTCCACAAATTTAGAGCAATTTCAAAAATTCTTTCTGCACACGCTTTAGGACTTTTTTAAAAAATATATTTTACCAGTTTCCCCCTTCCTATCCCTCTCCTCTCCCCGCCCTCCTTATTAGTAATAGTTGTAGCTATATGTTTCACAAATTTAGAGCGATTTCAAAAATTCTTTCGGCAAACGCTTAAAGACTTTAAGATTTTGTTCGTCACCATTTGACTAGTTCCCTCCTCCCTCTCTCTCTTCCTCCACCTTCCCTCAATGGAAGGTAACACTGTTCGCATCCGTAGGAAATCTACACGTACTTTTTGGGTAATAGTGGGTTTACACATGCATGAATTTAGTGGCGCCAGTGTTCGCGCCAGTTCTATTTGCACGGCAGTAAAGGTTTACACTATTGTGCGAAAATTAAAAAGACTGGCGCACGCCAGTTTCATTTTTAAAGTGTACACGATACGCGATATGTCGGCTGAACTCTCGGAAGCCTGCAAAATAGTCGCTAAACTTTTATTGAAAAAAAAAATAAAAGAGATTCAGGAAAAGGAACAACGAAAAGGCCGCATCTGCATGGGTTAAAGCATGGATTGCTAGTCGATCTACTTTGGGTGCTTCCGAAAAACTTTTAGGAGAACTTGCAGCAGAAGATCCTGCGAGCTATAAAAACCATCTTCAAATGACAAAGCAACATTTTGATATTCTTCGAGAGTTTCTCTTATTTAAACAACATTCTTTAAAATTCGGTCTGCTACTTTAAACCATGGTACTTTTGGGGTGTATACTTTGCACCGGCTCCGGAACGTTGGCTTTTTTTAATTTTTGTCAATTCCAAAGCGTATGTGTTTCTTATGGATCATATTTTTGCTTTTACTTCTGCAACTTCAAAGCCTCCAATAGTCATTATTTTACTAATTTTTTGGGAAGCATTATCTCGACTATCTTTGTTTTTATACAAACTACTGTGTACATCCCATAAACACGGAAAACATTCATAGCCTTCAAGAAACTGTATGGTCAGTTCTGCTGACCACTTTTTTTAGCCATATTAAGCTATAAAAACAAAAATAAACAAAATTTTTAAGCTCAAACACAATGGAAATAAAAAATAATGTAAAATAATGAACTTGAAAACTGGCGAGCCGACGTGCAAGCACTCGTTTACACATGAAAATTTTCCTTTTCTGCGCGCATGCGTCACCACTGGCGCCAGCAAATTCAGTCAGCTGCAGACTTTTTTGATACATGCATGCAAAAAAATACCTTGTGTGCAAGTCGGTGTTTACACTTGCAAATTTAACTTACTGGCGCGCCAGTTTTTATTGGCGCCAGCAAATCCATGCATGTGTAAACTCTCCTTAAAGCTAAATTAATTGTAAATGCATAGTGCTTTTGATAAGGCTGAATAAGAATTAAACCTAAAAGTTGGAAATTAAAAAAAACCCAACTGCTAAATTTACTTGTAACTACTAGTCGCAGTTAGGTACAAAATTACGCAATAACCTGATTCATGAAAATACAAAATTGTATAATTTCGTAAGTGCGCTTTGGGCATCTAAACTAAAAGTAAATGTCGTCAATTTTGTATTCAACTGCGACTAGTACTTACAAGTAAATTTAGCAGTTAGGTGTTTTTTTCCTATCCATAATATAGGATGGGTAAACCTAAAAATAGAATGTTGATGTGGTAAATTTACTAAAAATGTTTACTTTTAATCTCTGGGAGATTAAAATAGGTATACAACTTTAGTCGCTGAAAAGACATTTTGAATACCTAAAGTACATAAAGAAGATTAGTTCGGGGTCAATGGTTTATTATGTTACTGATGTTCATTTAGGAGTTAAGCTTTCTCCTCTAAGCAGTCAAAATTAATCATAAAAAAGGAAATAGACTCGAGAAACTCATCTCTATTCGGATTTAAGGTCCATCACTGCGGGTCCGCAAGGTTCAACCCTTATTTCAACCCCTCGGTTTATCAAGGGATGTCCCGATAAATATGATTGACTGGCTGTGATGTATTATGGTGATTCAAAAAGATGGCCAAAAGTGTCATATGGACCATGCAACGACTGTCAATAATTGCTGGATATTGAAACCCCCGTGGAAGCAAGAAGTTTGAGTAACCATGAAAAAAATTCAATAGAAACAGAATCATTTTTACCCGCTAGTCATAATCGGTTGAGGGTAGGGTCACTGTCTCCCGGCAGCCTTCCCTCTCTTACCAAGCTTCTAGGGTGCAGTGACTCTGAAGGAACACATGACCCATATAGGAGTCGAAACCGACCCTACCTACCCAGGGGTGCTTGCTACAAAAACTTCAACTAGGTATACAACTTTAGTCCCTGAAAAGACATTTTGAACACCTAAAGTACATAAAGAATATTAGTTCGGGGTCAATGCTATATTATGTTACTGATGTTCATTTGGGAGTGAGTCAATCTTTCTCTCTTAAGCAGTCAAAATTAATCATAAAAAAGGAAATAGACTCGAGAAACTCATCTCTATTCGGATTTAAGGTCCATCACTGCGTGTCCGCAAGGTTTAACCCTTATTTCAACCCCTCGGTTTATCTAGGCATGTCTCGATAAATATGATTGACTGGCTGTGAAGTATTATGATGATTCGATGGCCAAGAGTGTCATATGTATATATATTAAAATCCCGTGGGGGCAAGAATTTTGAGTAACCCAGGAAAAAAATGCAATAGAAACAAAATCATTTTTACTCGGTAGCCATAACCGGTTGACGGTAGTATCCTGGGAGTCTGGCGTCTCTCGCCAGGCTCCCAGGGTGCAGGGACCTTATTTGAGGGAACACATGCCCTGTACAGGAGTCAAGAACGACCCTACCTGCCCAGCCTGTGGACAGGAAGAAAAGACATCAAGGCAACTCTTAGCAGAATGTGACCCATACGCATAGAATAGGGACGAGGGCATTAACCCTTAGCGAGATAGAGCTGCAGTTTCTGTTCAAATAGGATGATATAACTGCTGAATATGTAAAGAAAACAGGAAGGATCAATGAGCTAACTGGACATCGAAAAAATGCAGAGAGTGCGTTAAGGGGAAGATCTGTAGGATGGCAAAAAGACTTACTCTGGCCTACTTGACGAACCTAAGGGTAACCTCTTTCCCTACTACAACTACCCGCTAACCCAAAAAACTTTTAATTCAATAATATTTTTATTCATAGATTTTTAAAAGACGTTCTTTAACTTGTTAACTTCCATTCAACACTCTTTACACGCATTCCATTTGATTTCCAAGACGGCCCGGGGGCCTTCCTGTTCTTTTTAGAAAATCCATAGTATCAGCCTATTTAAGCAGGTGCAACTCTTTCTTGTTCAAAGACAATGCCCCAAATTCCTTTTGTCTTATCCTTGAGTTGGCCTCACATTCTGTCACGAGGATTTTTGTACCTGCCCATAGGCTGTGCAAGTAGAGTGGTTCTCGACTTCTATACCTGTCATGTGACCTGTCAGAATTCCTATCTGCAGTCTAACACCTCCTTGTGTTGGCAACCATGTCTGTCTGGTTATGTTTAGTCGGTCTGCGAGTTATCTAGTTTATCTGAAACCTGTTCTTGCTTCTCTGCATTTTTATCTTTATGTTTATGCTCGGTAGTGGCTTGAAGCTTAGATAATCCGTTCCTGTGCTGATCCGCTCAAGTTCATCCGCCTTCTTGTAGCTGGTACCCTTGTGAGCCCCGGAACCCGTTACTCGTTTGCCCTCGCTTAGGGTCTCTAATGCCTCTATGTATTCTTCCAAAAAATCTTTAGCAATTTTGGTTGCACCGTGACCTAAACTTGGCTTGTTTCATAGATACTTGAATGAAAAAGACCTGTTTGCCACCTACAAGGCCATTAAATGCTTAAGGACCTAGCAACCTACAAGAAATTATATTTCACTAAAGTATCTATGAACCAAGCTTAAGGAACTTGAATTAGAAGATGAGATAAAGATATAAGAGATGGAGGTAAAGTGAAATACCTTTAGAGCCAAGCTCGCACGTACTATATTCACTGTGAATGCACGTGTAATTACCGCAGCTTTATGTCCAACCCTTCAACCTCCTTCAATGTCTGTCGGCCTGTTAACGTAATATTCATGAAAAAAGAAAAAAGCAAACACACTTACGCCCGATTAACAGTTTGGCTTTAACTGTTGGCAGCTATTTTTTTTTCTAAAAAAGAGGGGCAGGGAAATATAAATTTGACAATTTATTAATTTCTTCTTATTCTTTTGGAGAAAGAGAAACAGCTGCCAGCGGTTTACGTGTATGGTATTTCTACAGATATTTGATCAAGTCGGAGCACACAAGCGCTTATGGTATGTTCACTTCATTCTGGAAGCCTGAGGTCACTGCATCCTGGAAACCTTGCGTCTCCAGCAGGCTTCCAGGATGCTGTGACCCTACTTTAAGGTTGCCTAATAAATAACGTGTAACTGTCACTACTAGCCACTAAAAGTGGATAGGTGTGCGACAGGCCTAGTCCGCAAAATGATGTTACATTCCAAAACGTCTGTTATTTTTTTTAGCAGCCGTAAACCGCTCTACTAAGATAAATATAAGGGTTGATTGATGAAACGTGAAGTCATATTTTATTTCCGAGAGCATCGCCGTGATCGGTCTGCTCGCTGACACGGGCCGCTGACTCAGAAAAGAGGTTTGCTTTTTTTATCGGGCTTTACACAGAGTGAGTTTTAAACTGGCTGGCTTCTCAATGTCGGCGGCGTAAAAATACATTCTTTGCCGCGGCCCGTATTCTTGACAGTCTATACGGTGAGTGTAGGTTTTGTTGCAGACAGTGTTGCCACAAACTTTGTAAATAATTATCGATCTTTTTGGCCTTAACTTTCAGTGCTTAATTCCTAACAGATAATGCTTAACGTTCGACTCACCTTGATAATAATGAGGGGTCGATAATGTGAATCGAATATTGGAAATGAACGGAAATTATGGAAAACTGGATGCAGCTGAGTATATTTTTGCCATTCTCACATTTTGCCTGGGCTACAGCAAGTTTAGAGAAACTATACTGCTGGTATAGCTAGTTATTCTCTGGTGCTCCGGTAACTTAGTTTAATTGTGGTTACTTGGAACACTTTTAAATCTTATGTGAGCGGTTCTCCCGACTTTTAGAAGCATATAATTAAAAAAATACCAACCATTATTGTTGTTTTTTTAAATAAATAATAAATGTATTACACATGGTTACAATGGCAAAGATGAAAATTTAATTGTCTTTAAATATTGCACGCTAATGCTATCAGGATTAGAAACTTCCGCCATTGTCGTAAATACCAAATCGTCGAAATCAAAACAAACCGCTCGCGCCCGACCGATAATGCCAAGTTATCTAAGCGCTAGTGGTGTGCAAATACTATTTACTCGATAGTTTAATATCTGATACATGGACGGATTCGAAGTAATCGAATCCTTCGACGCCAAATACCCGTTACTCGAATTCCGAATGGGACCGAAGCCGAAGTGTTACTTTCGTATCAATCGTATCGGCATCGGCCGTATGAGTAACGAGTTTGGAGTACTTGTTATCATTTAGACCGGTATTTATTTACTTAAATATTTGGTTATTTGATTCAATCGCTGTTGATGTGTTATGTCTAGCGGGGCGGCTTATCTGGCGCAGTGTTGCCAGGCTCAGAAATGTATTTTCCCCAGAATGTATTTAAAAAGTTGCCAAATTTTGAACAAAATTCCCCAGATTAATATATCTACATTTTCGTAATAAAAAAGCTGCATACTTAGTACTTAAAATTTCAACTCTACTCAGTATTTATTGGATTTACCGATAACATAATGATTACTTAGTACCGAATACAAAATATCTGATACTCGAATAGGAAGTATCAGTATCTACTCGATACTTGGAAAAGTAATCGTTGCACATAATTAACTACTAAGCGCACGAATTCAAAGTGCCCGTCAGCTCCTCTAACATGCAACGCGAACCGTACACGCAGGGGCCATCACGGGGGTGCGGGCGGCATCGAAGCTAGTTTTTGTATACGCGCTGTGCCGAAGGAAGGTTCAGATTCTATGTACTGTAAAATTCTATTGGGACATGTCGTCCTCTCTTTCTATATTTCGTTATTAGCATGCGACATAACATCTACGGTGCATAGAATTTGGTTCCAGTAAATAAAAGCGTTGTTTGATGGAAAGTACAACGAGAAAAGTAAAGAATTAGATTCGAACTAACTATATAGCGCATCCGCCATTCCCCACAGCCTGGTTTGAACACGAATACAAACACATACATACCAGGTATTAATTTCTAGATATTATTCCAGTCTTTAGTGAATTCCTTTTGGGGTAATTATCAATTAAATTAAGGAATGATCAAAGTTTAATATTTTTTTAAGTAAAATTTGGGAGTGCACGTGCACATATGCACTTATGGAGAAACCGCCACTGATTATAGCAGGATTAAAAATAATAATTACCTATTACCTATAGTCGATATTTGGACAAGATTTTGAGTAAAGAGTAAAATTTGTTTTTATAACTTTAAAATATCAAATTTCCGTCTCTTTACTATCTGAAGTTCGAACATTATACTGTCTGTATCCTAGTACTTAGTTTATATAGTAAAAAAAAAAATACCAATAAATTTTATGGCATTTATTCATGAAAAGCTCTGTAATTTACTACCAACTTTATTTTATGCGCGATATTATACCCATTATTCTAGCTTATCTAGATTTAAAAAAATCTGGTATGAAATATTTCAAAAAGATTTTAAGTCCTGCAGAGTAGTGGGATGTAAGTTACTTAGGATGAAAAATATTTAAAAAAAGGGTTAGGGGCAGATTTAGTTTTGTTTACTACACTAAATTATACTACAAACTACAAAACTAAAACTGTAAAAATTTGATCTTTTATTTCTCTAGTTCTAGCGATCGATTATATTACACGGACCAAAATACTTTTTTTGACCAATTCCGAATCCACAGTATTTAATTTATTGGCTGAAATGTAAAAAGGTAACGTAACAAGTTGATACGTATGCATAATAAAGTTAAATCCTACCGTTTTTGTGCCGGATTCCTTTTAAGTAGCTACTTTGATTTTCTTTCTATCTAAATGACCAATCTTAATGACGAATATTTAAAAACCTTTTAGGTTTTCTACATTTCCACTTCATTACAATGAATGGCAGTAACCAATGATCTTAAACACATTTTTCCACACCACACACAAGTGAATAAAACCGTATTTTTAACGAGTGGTCAACACGATTGAAAAAAAAATGCATAAAAATTTCCTCACAAAATACGAATCAGGATCAGGCTTTGACTGTGGATTCCTAGGATAACTGTGACGTAGCTCTGATGACACGGCCGCCATGATAACAAATTTACCAGACAACCGTTTCTTTACGGATCGTGGGCTTAGCACAAGGTTTATATACTTTTACATAGCTTACCTAGAGAATTTTAAAGGGCATTGAACGTGACTTGCCAACTTTAATAAGATTAAACAATCTACATCACCGGGTTACCCTAAACCATTTGTTTTATGAAAAACCGATGACGCAGCTACAGTCATCCAGCTAAGTTCATATGAATGTGCTTATAATACCTACAGAGATTGACTACGGAGACTAGTGATGATCAATTTTTGCCTCAGACCCGAGGCTACCCTAGCTGATGCCGCAGATTCGTAGTTGGTTTTCTATTTTTTCAGTTTGATTGTCATCGATTTATATGGCTACTAAATACTGCCCCGTTCTGAGGCCCAGTCCAAAAATTAATTTATTTAGTTATTGACCGCAGCTCGAAATAGTCCTTTGTTATTTATTATTATTTTTTATAAATTTTTGCTTTTTTACAAAAGCTAGAAGGTTAAAGTATTATATTTGCCTATTTTTAATATTCCCTTTGTTTTGCGTTTACATACAGGATGACTTAATTAAACTCCGGCAAAGTTAAGAATTTAATTTAAATTTATTTTGGATTTACCGTGTTTTAGTAGGGGAGGCCGTGAATATGTTTTGGAACTTAATTTCTTAGTCGGTGTATCTAAATAAGTATGTTCTGTTAATGATAATAATCAACAATTTTTCATTCTTATGATGATTTTCCGATGGGTTCAAAAGATCAGTAAATCATATGAGTCGACTTATTTTCTTAGTTCTAAATCTTTTACACTAATAAGAAAAGATCATGAACATTATAAGAAAAGTACTCTGGCTCATCTCAAGTGCTGGAAAATATCCCTGACTTTCGAACCCAGAAAGTGATTTGTGCCATTATTTTCTTTATCTTGAAACTGAACGTATAAACTGATTTAATAATATACTATAACTAAAAATAACTGGCTGACTTACAAAGTTGGAAAATACACTTACCGGCGTCTTTAAAATTGAAAAATCAGGAACTTATTTTCTTAGTTTTGACATTTTTTACATGGTAGGTTATACTATAATGTCATGGAGAAAATAACTTTGGCCATTATTTACAATCACGAAAGCCTCGTCAGAAAAGCTTTTGTGTTTTAAATCACCCTGCCGGCGAGGTAGTCAAACGGCAGGCGAGAAAAGTAGCACGTTCGCATTTAGATAACGGTCACTTCGAGTTCAGTATCACTCACTTCCGGTTCAGTTTCACTCACTTTCGGCTCAGTTTCACTCACTTCCGGTCACTTAAGTCATGTCATGTTAAGTACAGTCTACTCTTAGTCACTTTTGGTCAATTTTAGGCCTTGTCCAGCTCACTTTAAGCACAAAAATACAAATTTATAATCTACTTAACTTAAGATTCAGTCCCGCAACAATTTTATCTTAAAACTTTAATAACAGAAATGAGGTTTTGTCATTACCAGGACTATAATAGGTTTTACAGGAAAACAAATTCTTTAAACATATATATTTAACCAAAGTTTACACACTTAAAATATAAGTTGCTGCACTTGAGCCGGCGGCCGTCATCAAACGCCGAATCGCTCACCTGTTTTGCAGCGGATTACTGGCTGGTGGAATTTTGAGTCGGTGGCCGATATCAAACGCCGAATCACACACCTCTTTTGCAGCGGGTTACTGGCTGATGGAACTTTGAGTCGGCGGCCGATATCAAACGCCGAATCGCACACCTGTTTTGCAGCGGGTTCCTGGCTGATGGAACTTTTGCAGTTACGATCAGCGACAGCCTACGGTTTGATTTTAATAAGGTATTTGACAAATTTTAGAAAAGAGTTTAGAATGATACATAGATCCCTAATTTGCTACGCAAAATTATTAAAATAGTATATTTTATCATGACTACATTTAAAATCAAGTTTTCTAATTTCCGATTTGAATTTGCCGCTAAAACGCTCATTTCTAGCATGGCGTTGCAATGACGTCACAGCGCAGTAAACTTGCGGACAGACACACGGCAATCAAGTGTTTATTTGTTTTTGGTCTGTGTTTTTACTGTTTTTTATGTAAAAAAATGTCCTATAAGTGGTGTGTAGTGCCTCAGTGTTCGAATACTAGCGCAAAAACACCTGAAAAACGATTTAGTCATGTGCCTACAGCAGTAGAAGAACGGAAAAAGTCGCTAGAACTTGCTCGAAAAGACCCAACGGCCTTATCTAATACATCTTCACTTTACATTTGTGAAGATCACTTTGATATGAGTATAACTAAATTGTTTCTATTAATTTTTCTCACGTTTTGTATAATATATATATATATATATATATATATATATATATATATATATATATATATATATATATATATATATATAACTATTTTATTTCGTAAATAACAATGAAATTTTTGAGGTTTTGTTTATTACAAGGGGTGAACAACAATAATAGGCAGAAAGGTGTACAAATTATTAGGCGGTGCTAGGCAGTTATTAGGCAGGAGTAGGGAGTACCTCTAAATGCAGGATTAGGCAGTGCACATGCAGGCTAAATGTAGGACTGAGCATTGCATATGCAAGACTAGGCAGTGCATAGGCACGACTAGGCAGTACCTACGCAGGACTATGCAGTGTAACCTATGCAGTACTTCAAGTATTGCTGGCCATTGTACACTTTTTGCCTACCTGACCCCTCCCTCGGTTTATTATTACATGATTTTTATTTTAGTTTTTTTTTGTATATTAATTTAATTAATTCTTTGAAACAAAATGTATTTAGAAAATTTTGTTTCAAAAAAGCAATTTTTGATTGTTTCTTAATGCTTAAAATAATAATGATTGGGTATTTAATTAAATCTATTGTAAGTGGCATATTAAACAAAAAAGCAAAACATATAACCTAACCTCATAAACTAAATGAGTAAAAGTAGGCGAAGAATATCGTAAAAGAACTTTCAGTTATATACAAAACAACTCATCGAATACTTACATCAACATGTTAACGTTTCTATATTCCGCAGAACAAAAATCACTGTTGTTGGCAAAGAAGATTGCCACCATAAAGGAATTCAGCATTGGCTTTGGGGAATCCATTTTCCATTGAACATATTTTTTATAAGCAAAACACAAAATAAAATGTAATTTAGGACGATAATTCGCACTTTAAACCAAAGCAAACATTACCATCCATAAGAAAATAACACAGAAAATAGGTTTGTTCGAGGCGTTTACTGTTTTGCGACGTCACTCGCAGCTGATTGGTAGTCCGCCTGTTTTGAATCACGTGGCTAATTGTTTTAATTCAATGAATTTATTTAATTAAAAGAACTATGAATTTGAGAAAAAAATAAACAAAAAAGTTTGTTTTTAGCATTCCCAAGACCTAAAGAGATATCTAAAAATAAATATATATTTATTTTTTACTACTGTCAAACACTCTATTGTGCAACATCAAATATTGTGCCGCTAATCTAACTAGCGACTTTTACGTTTATGTTCATATGAAACATATCGTATTTATCGTGGTTTTTATTATCTTTTAAGATTAGTGGAAAGGGACAAGAGTAAAAACAGCCGAAAGCGTTTAAGAAACAAGATGGACGGCCAGATTGAAGGCCAAGATAGCCGTCTAATGGACTTCTATTGCCCTGAGGAACTGTCTTGAAAAAAATTAAGCGCAGACAGGGCCTTAATGATGGTTAGCAGGGGTTGTTTAAGTGTTTTAAGGGATGGTTAACGTTGGGGAAATTTACATCTTTAAACCATACTAAAAAATCTTAGGGTGAATGTTCATTTGAAAACTTCTTTTGAAAAGCAAGAGGAAATTCCCCATCTCCAAATCACAAACTATATTCAGTTTTGGCACACAGAATACCTATTTCTCCTGGCCACTATGCAAAATAGTTTTATTCAAAATACAAAAAATCATATTTCTGTAACAGCTTAGGCGCGATTTATACTATACGTACCGTCACGTCACCATGCATTGAAAGCAATAGACGTATTCACACTACACCCTTTACGGTGCCGTTACTTATAATAATATTTTACATGTCAGCGATGGTGCGTTGACGGGACGGTGACGTGACCGTGCCGGTACTTAAAGTATGAATTGCGCCTTACTGCCTACACATTTTGGAAAATAGGCTATAGTTTTAGTTTTATAATTGTTAAGGACCCATCATATGTCGAGTTATTTCAGTGGGTTTCATAGAAAAAAAATTATTTTACTGAAAAATCTTAAGTTGTACCATTTTAAATAAAGCTCTAGAAAAAGAGTATTTCTGAGTGCTTTAAAAAGTTCTCCTTATATATCAAAAATCCATTCTGTGTGTCTGTGTTTTTTTTGCCTGTCTGTAAAATTTTCTTTCGGTAGGAGAAAAATCGGGAAACTCTTTTATGTCCAATTTTTCTGTTATCTTCTGGCTTCCACGATGCATATTAATGCGAATACGAATTTATAGGAGAATCCCCAAAAATTCCTTAAGTATAATTTCCTCGCAATGCCTCACAATATCATTTCAATGCATAACACTGCCGCCCTTAAAAAGAAAGCACCATGTACAAATTTTATGTTATGGGAAAAACAGGTTTTATTGTTTTTTATTGTGTTATAATTTTGACATAAAAAGTTAAAACAATAAAACCGCATCACATTTATCTCAAAATTATAAGACAATAAAAAAGTACAAAACTTTAAGCCCGTTTTTAGGGAAGACAGAACAATTCCACGCAATTCCTCATACCAAACGAAACCAAGCTGCTTACATCTCTGCCGTGCAAAGCAAAAACCTAGTAACTCGACTTACTCGAAAATGAGATTTTTATATTATTGAAATCGCCGGTAAAAACGGTGCGGCCCAGCTTTGCGCCAGCTTTGCACGGCAGTCTGTATTAAACCATCTTGCTTTGAGTCTAAAAGAGATACAGCGGGTCAGACAAATCCAGTAAACCATAAACTGGCGGTAGTGGGCACTCCCTCCTGTAGGAGTATACATATTCCTAAAACATATCTATTTTCTTATTATCTAGTTATTATATAGAATGACTCTGACGCACCCTAACTTTGGGATAAAAAATTAGATTTTTCATTAAAAAAATAGAATTGGTGGTCATCACTTATTTTTGGGCCACTCTGTAGGTACATAGATTGTCATAGAGGTGCTCGAGCGTTTTTTGAACAAATCTGGGGGCACGACAGTTTGCGTAAGCAGCTGTATCACCTTTTCTTGAAACATTTCAGCCCATATTTGACCTACCTAAAACTCTACTTCAAAATGAGCTACGAAACTTAAACTTTGCACAGCCGTAGATATTAATAGAGTCAAAAACCCTCTCCATGGATTTTCATTGAGTATTAAAGTAGTTACGAAATTTCAAAAAACGTCGAAATTCTCACTCACTCATTCACTTATGTATAGATCATCAAAATTCTACTGTTCTTCCAGACATGCTACAAAGCTGAAATTTGACAGACTGATAGGAATTATGACCAAACCATTGGAAAAAACCCAAAAATTCTAATTTACTCCCCTCCAGTATACATTTAAAGTTATGTAAAAGTAAAATTACCAACTTCCAGAAACGCTAGAGAGCTGAGCTTTGGCAAACTGATAAGAAATATGATAAAACTATAGGAAAAAATTTGAAATTCCCAAAATTTTAATTTACTTCCCTCCCCTATAAGTGTAAAGTTATGTAAAAGTCACTTGCCCATTTCCAGAAATGCTAGAGACCTGAGCTTTGGAAGGCCGATAGCAACTATGAAAAAACTATGGAAAAAAATTAAAAATCTTAAAATATAAATTAACTTCCTTGCCCTATAAATGTAGAGTTATGTAAAAGTAACATTGCCCACTTCCAGAAATGCTAGAGAGCTGAGCTTTGGAAGACCAATAGGAATTATGATAAAACTATAGAAAAAAATTTAAAAACATCAAAAGTTTAATTTACTTTCCTCCTCTATAAATGTAATGTAAAAGTAACATTGCCCACTTCCAGGAACGCTAGAGGGCTGATCTTTAGAAGGCTGATAGGAACTATGATAAAACCATAGGAAAAAATTTAAAAACCTCGAAATTTTTAATAAGGCATTACAAAAGTTTTGAACAATATTCCGCATATTTTACTATTTTAAAACTTGAATAAAATCCAAATCTTTTCAAAAAGGAGTGTAAAAGCCAAGTACGCGAAAATGGTATCCCGTAAAAAGATTTGAGATAAAAGTAAAGCCTAAATGTTTTTCTAAACTTGGCTATTACGGCTACAAATGACTCTTAGGCACAGTGCGAAATTGAACATAAAGAAGTTTGGCTGTAATAGCAAAGTTTAAAAAAATTTCCAAACTCGTAAGAACCTTTTATTTTGAATCTTGTATTCGCTCAATTCTTTTTACGGAATACCATTTTCGCGTTCTTGGCTTTTTTACATAAAATGTTTTTGTTATGATGCATTTTTTGTAACCCACACTAGTGTATTCCAAGTTTAATTTTGTTGCTTTGTAACGAATTTCGGCAGCATTTGGTTGCAAATCTCTCCATTGCACAATAGTAGCTAATATAGTTTACAGAAACTTCCTCTGGAACTTTTAAAAATAGTAAACTGACTTGACCTGTCTACTACAAAAATTACGAAACGTCTAAATATAGCTCAACTTCTCAACTACAGACCTGTGAAATTGCAAATCTTCTTCCCATTAAAAAATCCTAATTAACCGAGTTTCTGTGAAAACTTTCTCTACAACTTTTTAAACTAAAAAAACAGACGTAGATAGCTTAACAAAAATTGTAGCGTTTGCTAATTTCGTAATGCTGCCTTCGCCCAGGACGTCTAATTCAAGAGGCGCTAAATTGTTCTTCTAGGTAGGGTCACTGTAACCTGAAATCAGTCTAACATTTTATATGCGTATGCATAAAAAGTTGTAACTATCGCTGTTCTTCTTTCTAATTTGCTAACAAGATGATATTTTTGAGAAAAGCTTCAAGAAGAAAGGGCAGGAGACATTTGCCGAGGCCCATCCGCCGCCGGCCGAGTTTTGTTTAATTTTATTTAAATATAACTTATTTTGCTTAAATCATAGCTTCCCTGTCCTCATGATGCGAAATCAAAATCTGTGTTAAACCTAACCGCGATCAATTGATCGCAAACATATCATAACCGATGTGTGGACCACCAACATTTTGCAAAAAAAAATGTCCCCACAAAAAAAATTGTTTTAAAAAAAAAATGCTTTTTGAAAACACTAATTTGTAAAATTACTTTTGAAAATAATACCTTTTTAAAAAGTAGTTTTTCCAAAAACTAATTTATCAAAAAAAAAATTAATAGTTTTTTTTTAAAGCAGTCGGCAGATTGTCCTGGTGGCGAATCGCCCCGCAGCGAATCGACCCGCAGCAAATTGTTCCATTCCCAAGAAAAAATATATTGTTTTAAACATCTCAACAAACTTTATTCTGCCCGGATATCGGAATGAGGCGGGAGAATATCAATAATTTTAATTATCGCATAAAACCTTAGTTTTTTCATAAGAATCAAGCACGTGTTTAATTTTGATAGCCCTGGTTCCTTTGCTCTTGTGTTATTTATGAAATTGTTAAAGTACGTGAAGTATCTAATTAGAGCAGTAAAAGGGATTACAAAGATTTTTCTAAAAAGGAAGAGGTTGTCATTTTTCCGTGCCTGGAGAAATATTTAAGTAATTAAATAAATATAAATTAGACAAAAAAACCCGGTGTAATAAGCATTATAAACTTTAAAGAATAAAAGCACTTTAATTTGAATTTTTTATCATTTCTATTTTGCTCCAGTGACTAATTCAGGAGAAGGGGCCATGTTGTCTGGCTGTGAAATTTAGCACCGAAAAAACAAAAATTGCTTCGCAGGCGAAGTTTTTTTAAAGGTAAAGCTGGTTTTCTAATTTTTTTTCTTAAACAAGTAACGTTGCAGAATTAAAAAATAAGTTTCTAGGGATGAAAGGCAAGCCCCTCTCTCGCCGTCGGTATCCGCCACTAATCAGTTATTTACATATCTTGCGCTTAAAATGGCAAGCTAAAATTTAAGCAAAAAATTATTAAATATAACAGTACATTGTAAGGAAATTGATTGTGCGACTGTACGAAACCAGCTTTGAAAAACGAAAAGCAAAACACGGTCTTGCAGAAATAAGAAAATTGTTTCGCCTCCCTCCACATTGGTTGCCGCTTACCACACAGCAGGTGGTTGATGCGAGAAAAACTACTGAAAAGTTATGAATGGAAGTTGTAATGGTTAACCGAGAGGAAACTTCAAGTAGATAGAGGGTTTTCCCTTTAACGTGATTGGCTATGGAAAAACTGTGAGATAAGAAAGTGTCATTTCATCTCTGTTTTTGTTTAGGTTTTTTAGCTCATTTGCTAGAACGTAAAGTAAACTTTAGGATTATCAGCAACGCCACTGACTTGGTTCTTCCAAGCTCTTCAAAGAGGGGCTCATGGGTTACTTAGGGGGAACCTACAGTCAATAAAAACTCAAACTTTGAGAAGACAAGTCGGTAGTCAGATTCTAAGTTTTGTTGAACTTAAACTCAAACCTCTAAATTAATTATCAGTAAAGAAACATAAGATTTCTTTATTTGAAAAATATTTTTCAGTTTGTAATTTTGGTAAGTTAAAGTTTTTATTTTAATATTTTGGGTCGTGTTTGGTTCATAGGTCATAAGAAAAATCTTGCACAAACACAACAAATTGTAAATTGCAACAGAGTTTTATTTGGTATTCATTAAAGTTTGTAAAGTTTTTAAAACTCTATTTTATACACACAGGAGATCTACTACAGTACCCTCGTTTAAGGGCTCTATTTCAATACAAAAACAAACAGTAATTTTTTGATATTTTTGAGTTTCCAAAAGCTGGTATAAAAAGTTACTTTTTAGCTCGCAAATATGTCCTTAAAATATTCCGGGTGGACCAAAAAAAAAACCGGACAATTTTTTTTTCATTATAACTTTTGAACTATACAATCGATTTTAATCGGACAAACTGCTCTTGATAGAAAATTAATCATAGTTTTGACCAAGTGTATTTTTTTGTCTATTCGAAAGATGCGCGTTTATTAGTATGTTGCGAACATGTTTTATCATTTTTTTGAATTGGTGAAAAAGCTGCATTCTTGCACGCACAACAAGGTACAAATCTGCAAAATCGGTTCAGTGGTTCTAAAAAAAAATTTATTTTAACCATTGTTTTGCATAATATACGATTGCCTTGCCAATCATGTCTGCATTTATTTCTTTATAAATTCATTACTACTAAACCGACTTTAATTAAATTGTCAGAAAATGATTCTGTCCGCCATTCTAAATTTTAAGATGGCGACAAATTTTGATCATGATCTTTAAAAAGTAATCAATTCTCACCAGGATGTTTTTTATTTCATCAAAATCGGTTCAGTAGTAATGTATTTATAAGGAAATAAGTGCAGACATGATTGGCAAGGCAATCGTATAATGTTCAAAACAATGGCTGAAACAAAAATATTTTTTTTAGAACCATTGAACCGATTTTGCTGATTCATACCTTGTTGTGCGTGGCGAGAATGCAGCTTTTTTACTAATGATAACAAATGATTGAAACATATTCGCAACACACAAATAAACGAGCATCTTTGAGGGGTACAATTTAATTTCGTCCGCCATCTTCGATTTTCAGATGGCGGACAAAAAAATATATTTAGTCAAAACTCTGATTAATTCTCTGTCAAGTGCAGTTTGTCTCATTAAAATCGATGATATAGTTCAAAAGTTATCATAAAAGAAAAACTGTCCCGGTTTTTTTGGTCCACCCGGTAGAAATATCCGGCGTCCTTCTGGGTAACTGGACCATGCCGAGCCAGACGCCTAATATAACTAATTTTTTACGTAGCATATTATAGGTTACAGGTGCGTTAGAGTTAACCTCTATTCCTGCAATAGACGTAGTTTAAAACTATATAAATAATAATGGTTATAGAACCTACGTACATTGAGTCTTGGTTGAGGCGTTTGACATTATATCAAAAATATTGTCTTCAACTTCCTTGATGATTTCGGAAGTTTGTTCCTCCGAACCGAACCGAACCGAACAGTCGGTCTCGAACAAAAATGATATTTTTGACGCCCTTAGCACAAATAGACCAATTTTATATTTTTTAATTTTACATGTATTTACTGAAGCTGATTGAAATCTTCTTTTTTTAATACTTTTTACCTTTCTAACCCACCAATCAATGACTAGTGAAGGTATTGTTGTTTTAGAGAAATTTTTTGACATAATTTTTAATTTACTTATTATTTATTACTACCAAGGGATTAAAGAGGCACTTTTTATCCCGAGCGTCGTCGAGGAATAAAAGGGTACTTTTATTCAAGGTTATATATTTTTTTTTAAGTTTCACTTTTTATTCGTAATCTTTTTTATCCAATTTTTTTTACTTTTGATCTCTGTTCGTCTATTTTATTCCGAACTATAAATGTACATTTTTATTCCTGAAATGCCGGATAAAACGTTACACTCCGTAAAATGCGGGATCAAAAGGTACTTTTTATCTTCAATCCGAAAACATATTTTAAAGCAACTTTGATATATTTGCAAAGCCATGCCAACGACAAACATTTTCAAGTAAGATCAAACTCATTAAAATTAAAATTCTTTAGGTTAGTTCCTTCCCTGCCTTGACAAAAAATCTAATTAAAAAAACAAGACGAGCTCAGAAAAACTTTAAAAGCACCGCAAAAAAAAACAAATTCTTAAAATATAAAAGCCGAAGACAAGGTCTTGATGACCATAGAGATTTTATTGAAAACATAGAGAGAGCAAGAGATCCATTTTTTTAATTCTAGGTGCTTAAATGCCTCACCTTTGGGATTACAATTTCAAAATTTAAAGAAAGTTTACGAGGTGGAAAGTCTTAACTAAAAGTTAAAGGGGGCGCTACGTTTCGGTGTCATTAGGCAGAAAATGGAAAGAGATGAACGCAGCTTCCCCGTGCTACCTATACCTCTGAGGACTTGCCCGTGAAGCTTTTTCATTATTAGGTACAATTTAACTTATTGAACATCTGTTAAATTCATACCAAACACAAGATGGCGACACAAACATCAAACTGTTCCATTTGTAAAGCGATTTTTTTTAAAGGAAAAAGCCCAACCTGAGTTTTTACTGTTATTTTACAGAGCCATGAAAAATTACACGTACAATCACATTACAGGATCAGTAAAATTACATGTTAAATTTTGTAAATTTTTTATAAAAAATTAAAATTTACAAGACAATAATTGCTTTTTTCCAAATTCAGTTGTGTAAAAACCCAATGTATTTTGTAAAAAAAATACATCTACAGTACTGAAAAAAACACATTTAGGTACAGTATATGTTATGTAAAAAATTACATGATATATTATGGAAAATTACCAAAAATTTTTCCACAACAACTATTCTTGCTGTGCCTCAAGCTCTTTTTTCACTTTTTTTTACTAATTAATTTATGTAATATCAGAGTTGGATGAGCCCAAACAAACCGGCCCTGGAATTTTTTTTTATTCGGCCCTCGCTTCGGCACAAAAATTTTACGGCAATGAAAACAAAGCCATATTGTGTTATTTTTGTTTTTGATATTATGGAGGTTTTGTTATTAAATAACATGCTAATTTTAAAGGATGTAATTTGCATTTTGAGAAAAAAAAACCTTATATAAACATATGTATGCAGGTCCTAAACATCCTAACTTGTGAGATACAAGGTGTTTAAAGACTTTCAGAAAATCTTCTTTTTTATTAATATCTATGATACTGCTATAGATATTTTTGTAAAGTTTTATATTATGTATGCCTATATTAAACACTAAGTATCTTTTTTGTTTGAATTTAGGTTTTTGGTCTCAACGAATTTTCCATCATGTCCTAGGTAATAAAATTTAAAAAAAAACTTAAAAAAAACAAATACCAGTAACTGTAGTATTGCCTTATGAACAATTAAAACTTTGAAGTCGTTTTTTTCCGAACCACATTTTCGTCACTTGCGCCCTTTTAACTACCGGGGACAGAGCAGGTATGCTAATTTTTCATATGGTAACGACTTTTTTAATAATGAAGTTGATGCTGCAATTTTATAATCTCCTTATTTTGAATTGGACCCAATACCGATTTTTCAATCGGTTAATCGATTTCTTAGATTTTTTATGTATTTTAGTACCAAAGATGATCTTTCGCAACTAAGATATGAGATATTGGCAAGGCCGTACCGAAGGGGGAGATCAGGTGGATCAATCCCCACCAAAATAGTCAACAAAGTGTGTTAAAAGAGATATCACAACAGCAACACAAATTTAAAAAAAAAATTGGACAATATTTTTATTACATTTTTTTAATCTCCCGATTGTTTCTTCTGGATATTGGTATTGTAAAAAGATATTATTAAGTTAAGTACTTATTTTAATATAGTAACTATAATAATGAAACGAGTAAAGCAGGCCTGGAGTTACTACATACCGATTTTTTAAATTTAAATGTTTAATGTTTTAATTAGTTCGTTTGTCAAATATACAAAAATAAATATTAATAATTTGGAATAAGTACATCGGGCCTGCGGCCCAACCGGCCCTAAATTGTAGCGGCCCACTGGGCATTTGCCCGGTTGCCCGCCTGTCCCATCCAACCCTGTGTAATATGTTCAAAAGAATACAATTTTCAGTGCAAAATAACTTTTTTTAGTTATCTACAGGTATGAATAAAAAAGTTGCGTCTGTCTCCTTGGGGAGTCTCTAAACTTTTCCTTGAGATCAGACATCCGCTATCATGATTTTTTAAATGTGACAAGTAAACTTTCAAAGCCTACAAGACTAATAATAATTAAATATCAAAATTAAAAAAAAAACAAGGATTTGTAAGACTAAAGAAGGGAGTTTTTGATGGGCAGCCTTTAAATAATAACAATAGCTCGTAACCTACCTTTAACAGTCCGTAAGGATAATGATAAGGATCATATACGTAATATTCCAATACCAGTTTACACTTAAAAAAGGTTAGACTAACCGAAACGTCGTATATAAAATAAATAAAGACAATGGAAGTCCGAAATTTTATGTCTACTCAATCATTGTCTACGGGTTTCAAACAAAGATTCCAATACAAACAGTCAGAAATAAAAATACGAAAAATGCATAGATGTCAAATTTACATGTATAGATGTCAAATTTATATAGATAGAGTTTTTGTCAACTTTGCGCCGATGATTTGACGTGACGAATGATGTTGATTCATATATTGTGGCTCACTTTTGAGTGGTTTTTCACCACTGTATGCCTAATCCTCCAAAAAGGTTAGCTATCAGTTTGGGTGAGACACTGTTCAGATCTTCTGAATCAATCTGAGGTTTACCGAAGGTGTTTTGACGTAAACGTGCAATAGCCGGACATTCGCACAGTACATGTCTAACTGTTTCGTCATCCTCCATACAGAGTCTACATTCGGTCTCTTCTGTTATTCCCATTCTGTGCATGGGTACTCTTAGTCGACAGTGACCCGTAAAAAGTCCAGTAAGTATACGGATCTCCTGTCTGGTAAGTCCAATGATATACCTGGCTCTCTTCTGACAAGGTCCTTTAATGAAATCTTTAAAGTGAGTCAGTTCTGGTATATTCATCCAGTATTGTTGGAAGCTGTTCTCCATCCATCTCATGACGTCACGACGTGACGAATACACGAATAAATTAATGTTCATTTGTAAAAGTAAAATTTTTTAATTGTCAAAAACCTGTCATTAGAATTAATGAATTTTAACCAAAGTCTAATCAGGTCGTTAAAATGTTTAACACTATTTTACCTGTTATAAAAATATGTTCAGCGGTTTAGGAGCTATCGTATTACGGACAGACACACACACACACACACACACACACACAGACAGACATCACAACGATATTGCTACGAAAATACAATTTCGGCGTTATCTCAAAAAAAATTTTCGTCGAAAATAAAACTACTACTAAAAACAGCAAATAGCTGTTGGGGCCTTTTGTTAATTAATAAAGTTAAAGCTTTAACAATATTAATAGCATCTTTAATTTTGTTTGATTTCAATTTTAATTTTTTTTGACGACAAAGTTTGGAATTTGATCGTCTAAAAAAACACCCACCTACTTAATAAGCTTTAAAAAACTCAATATGCTTTAAAAACGACATAACGGTTAATATCCCTCAAAAAACGCAGATTCACGCACACCTTTCGTTTTTCATAAATTATTCCCGAAAATTACCTAACCCTAACCCGAGGAAAAAGCAAAACTAATGGTTTTTTTTGACACGCGGTAAAAGGTTATTTTAAACTTTATGAAGGATTATGGAAAGGTTTCCTTTTGGCATTGACTCAGCTGATCTAAGATAGGGCCGGAGATGTGGAAGTGGAAGCGCTAGCCATACACACGTGTGTCTCTTTTCAAAAATTGTGGCGTTTTCAATGGGATTAAATAGAAAAGTCGATTATTAATAAAGATAAAAATATGTAAGGGTACGGACATACCAAAAATACATGGATGAGCGCGGTGGAGGTCGCGGTCGTGATCGCTACATTGATGTCAAAACAAACCTTTATTTTCTAATAAGACCGCACTTACCAATAATGCTTGACCCTTGCCACCTATCATCGCGTTTTGTAGCGATGTCGATGTCAAAACAAAATAGTTTGATTTTAAATGGCGATCGAGCTGTGGCCGCGAGGTAAACTTGCACGTTATTGGTGCTCTTCAATCACGTGGAATTCTCCAGTGGGTAGGGAACGTAGCACTTATTTATTTTTTAGTTTTTTGTGTTTTCTCGTTGTGTAAAGTTTACGTAAAAGACAATAAGTAAGGATGAACTAACAGATTGGATCTTTAGCTGCTCTATAGGATATAATAGTCAGAGCATATTATTTTAAAAGGCTTTCCGTTTTCGGTCTAGAAGCAAATCATATTACTTTTTGGCAACAGACCTTTTCCCCCTAATTTGACCCCGCTGAATCCGAATATCTCTGTTGTCAACTCGAAAAATCGACAGGGACGGAGAAAATCCCCCCCAAACCCCCAAAAAGCTGTTTTCTTTCAGTTTTATCCAATTTTCTCGAAAACTAACCTTTCTATCAAAAAATGCAAAGAACAGTTTTTTGTGGAGAATAAAATTCCCTTTCCAACGATGTATTGGTCAATAAGGTTAGGGAAAGAAAGTAGCTCTGCAGTGGCGTACGTAAATTGTCTCAAAAACTACACTTTTTAGGAAAAAATCTGTAGTATACTTTATTGTAGAACATCACATTTTCTTTTAAAAACTTTATTAAAATGTCGGGTTGTTGCCATATTTAAGGCTTCAGGGGCGTACTAATATAAACTTATTTTCAAAAATAACTGAAATAATCAGTTTCTTGCATATTTAAATATCTTTTCTAACTAAGATGTTCAGAAACAAATGTGCCTTTATTCTTTATTGAGGATAAGACAATTTCTTTTTAAATGAAATATTACAAAGTGAGGAAAATGTTATGATAAATACTTCAAAAAGGTTCGTAATTTATACCTACTAAAATAAAATATTTCCAAATTAAAATAAACTGTTTTTTGATTAGATTAGATATTTTGATTTATCTAAATAAGTTCTTTAAAGCAAAAAAACACCGGTGGTTATAAAGGGAGGGGGCATAGGGGCCATGGCCACCCCTAAGCAATATTTTTGTGCAGAAAGTAACAGTAGTAACTTTGACACAGGTGTTTTTGGTTATTTTTTTAAGCATATAGAAATAAAAATAAAGTGGTGAATCTTAAGCAACGGTTTGGGGGGGGGGGGCCATAGTCATAATTAGGTACCCATACTTTCGACCTTTTGAACTTTCGTCCTTTTGTTTTTTGATCTTTTGTACTTTCGACCGTTTGTACTTTCGACCTCTTGTATTTTCGACCTTTTGTACTTTCGACCTTATTTTTTCAACCTTTTGTACTTTCGACCTTTTATCCGCCGCTCTTTATTATCCAGCGAAAAGCTAATAAGACACAAAATTGATTAGTTTGGATTGATCTTAAATAATTTCCTTAAATTAAGAACACCACTGGAGCGGTAAATATAAAATAACTTCCACTTTGTTTTACACTGTTTGAAAGGAAATTTTATTGGCTATAACGAAGTATATAACACATTTTTTGATAAAGAGCTTGGTTTTTAAGAAAATTGAATAAAACGTATGAAAAACATGTTTTTTTTTAATGATTTGTTGAAATCGCCCCCATTGACGGACGTCGCTGGAGAGTTTGCTATAAGTCAAACCCCACCGAGTTTCACATTTTTAAAAAGAGAATTTCCCTGTCTACAGAAAAGTGTAAAACAAGTTTTTTCATGTTAAGCTTAGTTTTTGAGAAAATTACATAAAACCAGTAACAAAAATGGTTTATTTTCTGTTTTTTTCAAAATTAATTTAATTTACGGATGCTCCTGAAGTTTTATTTATAAAACTGATTTAACCATGTTATACGTCATTTTAAAGGAAATTTTATTGAGTATACCAAAATGTAATACATAGTTTTCTGTAGATATTAGTTTTTAAAAAAATTAAATAAATCTTGGAAAAAACATAGGTATTTTTTCAACTTTTTTTAATTACTTCAATTTAGTTTTTAAGAAAATTTGAAAAAACCTCAAACTTTCAGATTTTGGGGGGTTTTAGGAGGTTTTTGCAGCCATTTAAAAAAAATAATATGTTATTATTTTTTAATTATACAAATATATATTTTGACCTGTGGCAATTTGGGTTTCCAGCGGCAATTTAAAATTCCGCCGCCATTTTGAATATCTCAGCCCCTGTCAATATTTCGAGTTGGCAACAGGGATATTCGGATTCAGCGGGGTCAAAATAGGGGGAATTGCCCATTTGCCAAAAAGTAATATAAAATGCTTCTAGAAAGTGGATTTTCCCGAACCTTGCCTGAACTAAACTGCTGCCTTCTACGACGAGTTGATTGTGTGATTGGTCTATCTATAATATAATCTATAATCTTTGGTTCGGATGTTCCTTGATGGAGCTTTTTAGAGCGGCTACATCCAAGATATCGCTGAAGATCGCGGGAGTGGAACCTAAAAAGAGAGATGGGATAAGCGCCATAAACAAAATCACAACAGGCCTGGCAAGCGAGTGAAAGCGAAAGCTTTTACTTTGACTGAAAGAATAGCATCTTCGGCATGTTGTGCCCGGCATCGATGTAAACATCGATCGCAACCGCGATCTTCAGCGCGCTCATCCATGGATCTTTGGTATTTCCATACCCTAAGGTACAAAGGCGAGTAACTACTAGATACAGGTAAGTTAAGGGCTGAAAAAAATATATTTGTGATTACTTGCTTTATCAGAATCCGAGAAATAAGCAAACAGGAAAAAATCACACAGGAAAAAAGCAACACGAAAAAAATCGGCTGTGGCATAAAGTGTACATGGAAAATAGCGCACACGGAAAAAGCGTACAGATGAGAAACTTAAAGAATAATAACACCGGCACATAAAATAAAAAAAAATGGTCTGTATGTACATTTGACTAGATCTACCTATCCTATGTCTATGTTTCGATCGAAGAATTTATCAAAGGATTGCAATGGTGAAGTTGCAAAAATGGTACATTTTCAAAGCCAATATAGTTATTTTTGTACAAAGGGCGTATGGAATAATATTTTTCCTCGAGACCTACTGTTGATGCACAATCTTGGGAGGGCATCAAGGAGGCTGAAGACAAAAATGTTCTTCAGGCTATTGGTTTAAACAAGATTTTTTGTAATAACAGAAAATAAGCAACTAAACAATTCCTGTAAAATTGATTATCCTTTTTTATATTTTACATTTTTTACTAAATGGTGACACTATAGTTCAGATTTGTCCTACACAAAACTGATTTTTGATATTTTTCGAAATATTTTTTGTATACGCGCGAAAAATTGCTACGAAAAACAGATTCCTGATACGTATGGTTCTAATTAAGTGTACAGACTACTTTTTTATTTTGTGTGCCGCTGGTGTAAATTTTAATTATGACCAACCAATAAAAATAGTCTTTTTTCCAAATTCAAAAATGTTTTTTTATTAAATAAAGCTCAAATATTTACAAATTTCAGATTTTTTGTGGGCATTATAATTCTAAAGACTTAATTTTATTTTATTATGATTTTTTCAAGTTTTCTTTATATATTTTCGCGAGCGCTGTTTTACTATGTTTCACCTGGGTTTTTTACCGGTTGCACTTTTTTTGGTACCGGTTTTTTTCTGTCTGGGCTTTTTTCCTTTGCAAATATTATCACTTTTTTTCTGTGCGCTTATTTACGGTCACAAATTCACCATTGCACCAGACAAGCATTCCACAATAGACCAACTACACAGAATTACTGATTTAATAGAAAAAGCACTAGAAAAAGTAAAAGTTTGTTCTGCAGTCTTTCTAGATGTAGCACAAGCATCTGACAAAGTGTAGCATAAGGGTCTTAATTTTAAACTAAAACGTTTTCTGCAATTCTGATATTTTGGAATCATACATTAAATACATCTGATAGACATTTCAGAGTAAAATACTCAAATTTAACAGAAATTTAAGCGGCCGTACCCCCGGGTAGGGTACTAGGCCCTTATTTATACTTATTATTCCCTTGCGATATCCCAAAGCCAGAAAATTATCACTTAGCAACATTTGCCGATGATACTGGTTTATTGACGGTAGAAAAATCTCTTGAAGAATGCATAGAAAAACTTCAGGATGCAGTTACCGAAGTTCACAGTTGGACCACAAAGTGGCGAATAAAATTAAATGAAACGAAATCAATTCATGTTGATTTTAAACAATTAACAACATTTTCGTACCATATTCAAATCAGGGAAAATATCTCGAAATAACACTTGATGCCATATTGCGTTGAGAAGCACATGTTAAGAAAAAGAAGAAGAACTTGAGATAAAGTATAGGAAAAGAAACTGGCTAATTGGAAGGAGGTCCAGTTTAATAAATCATAATAGATTACTGCTTTATAGACAAATACTAAAACCAGTTTGGATATATGGTCTTCAACTATGAAGTTGTACTAAAGAGATTATCTTTCTAGTTTTATAGAGATTTCAAAATAAATTATTAAGAAACATTGTGAATGCATCTTGGTACGTTCGAAATAGTGACCTTCATCGGGACCTAAAAATCGAAACTGTAGCAGAGACTATAAAACAGTACGCAAAAAACCCTGAAGATACTCCATCGACATGTGAATGTAGTAGTTTGAAGACAGACAAAAAAGAGTGAAGCCGTTTGAGCTATTGAACTAAATGAATTATACAATACAAAACATGCTATAGGCACAATAAAATTGTGAGTTACAAACAAAGCACAGTCGGGAGAACTGTTGACTAAACCCTAAGTTTAAATCTAACTTTTCTAGTAAATTAAGTTAAAACAAAATTCCTAATTGGTCTTAGTGTCTAGATTGTAATACAGTAAACCATCAAGGTAGAATAAAGCAATAAACACAGTGTGTTTGAAAATTAAAAAAGTAAATAACATGCATACACCAATCAGATTTCTCGTTTTTCTCTAATTTCAGGTATTTATACACGCATGGCCAATTTAATGCGTGTAGACCTTAACGTAGAAGAACACATATTGGCTTAGTCGAAAAATTTAATACGCTTTGATCTTGGTTTTATACCTAATCAACGGCCAAAGCATGATTTCATCTTGAGTTATAAGAGGCCTTCTTAATGGTTCTTCTTAGAGAGTTAAATAACTTATTTCAGATGAAATATGGATTTTCGGATTGATTTATAGTAGCCACCAAAGTAGAAGAAGCAATATTGGAAAAGTTATAATTAGAGGAAATTAGCCTTTTAGGCTGTGTTCTTGACTGCTAAAATTATACGCTTTTGCCAACTAAATAGGTAAATAAAGATAAATTACAGCGTGAGCCACTTTGAAAAGACATTATTTAAGATTTACTTTCTATTAATCAAAGGATCAGAGCCTGTATTTTTGATGGCCCATCAGTGTACGCATGGTTAAAAGATTCATAGACTGTTCGCTGTGCTTAATGATTGTGTAAGAGAGAGAAAAACATATTTTGAGCAGTGTCTTGAAATATTTTTCGCTGTTTTAGATGCGCGAAACAGGTGAGAAGTGGGTATTTGTCTTTTACAAATTCTAGCTAAAGCCATACCGCGTATTACATTTAGCGTTTAGAAAAAAGTACAGATGGTTTAATGGTATTTCGGGGAAAATAGCTGCAAGATGTGGCAAATTTATTTGTTGCCGCATTTGAGAGCCGTAGGAGAGGAAATGGAACGGCGCAAAACTATGAATTGTGACGCAGCAGAAGTTTTGCCTCCCTGTTACAGTAAGGCAATTGCCAATAATGTGGGCGATGATATTTCATTTCCATTTCGTTAAGTACTTTTTAAATCAATATTTGTTTCGCTGGGAAAGTTATAAACTTTAGTTTGTGGTAGACACAGTAATAAATATTATAAAAAAAACAAGCTTGAAAAAAGGATTATGCGTTACTTAGTTATCGTCTAAGTTTCCAATATTTTATGTACAACTATCCTGGATCGATTTTCCTTACGAACTATAGACAGAAAAGATCGCCACGCTAGGGGAAACAATCGGTGTCATAAATTTCCTCCCTCTACTTTACTGAGGCGCACAAAGCACAGGTATTGGCTGTGGGTCTGACTATCCTAAAAAAATGGGTATAACCAATTTTAAACTTCTATTTTTTTTTGCATGCCACATATTTTATTAGTAATAATTTCCCATTTTTCCACTGAGAAAATTCTTGAAAGTGATTTCCAACAGGCACCAAATCAAAACAAAATCCAGAAACCAAATTTCTGACTTGCATTGTCTTCGGTTCGGTTCGGTTCGGTTCGGTTCGGTTCGGTTCGGTTCGGTTAGAAATACTTACTAACCGAAATGTCGACGTCTTGTTTAAAATAAATAACGCCAACGCAAGTCCAAAATTTTGTTTCTACTTAACCACAAGAATATACAGTGAGACCGAGCCGGTTGGAATAAAAAGAGGATTAAATAAAAAAGTTTTGGAAAGATTCAAAACACGTCAAATAAGATTTTTAACAAGCCATATTTTTTATGAAAATTTTTTTGGACGGACTCCCGGAAAAGGGTCAACCAACATTCAATTTTTTTTCAAATGAGATGACCCCAATTGTTGGAAAGTTTATCGAGATAGAAAATGATAGTCTATTTTTTTTTATACCTGTCAAAAATTTTAAAAAATTAATTCAATTTCATTGAGATCTTTGGATAATAAAAGTGTATTTTTGAGTTAAACCTATTTTTTCATTAAAAAAAATTGGTGGTGGACCCCCAGCAAGAGATCCAGTAATACTGTTAAAAACAAGAATAAAGAACTGATAAAAATGCTGGAAGAACTAGATACAGCAGCTAAAGAAAATAGGCTTGAGTATAAACTACACTAAAACTAAAATCATCACAAACACAGATGAAGATATCACGATCAGAATAAACCAAGAAAAAATAGAACATGTAGAGGAATATAAGTATATAACTCGGACAAATTATTAAACTTAAAAAAAAACCAAACAGCTCAAATCAAAAGACGAGTAAGATTGGCCTGGATAGCATTCGGTAAATTAAGCTACATAAATATCCTCAGTACCTCAAATCGAAAGAATATAAATAATGTATGCTTTCTGTACTTACCTATGGATCCCAGACCTAGACGCACACAAAATCAAACATGGATAAGGTAACAAAAGCCCAGGAAAGAAATGGAAAGACAAATGTTACATATAAAGCTAATAGATAGAAGATGAATTAATGGATAAGAAATAAAACAAAAGTCAGGGATGTCAGAGGAGCAGTAGTAAAATTAAAATGAAAATTTGCAGCTCATAATATCAGACAGAAAGACTATCGATGGAACAATTGTATAATATCCAAGCATAGAATTTGTAGGCGAACAATTTTTCATGTTTGATGATATTATTATATAATAATTTAGATTTAAGCAAAAAATTAATCGTTACGACTTAAATAAAATTTTTACAGCTACTTAATTTACATCTGGCGCCTGCGCAGTATGTTTGGATTACGTTCAGGGGTTTTCGTAGAGGAACAGCTGAAAATAATACGAAACCTCAGCCTGTTGCTCATCACTAAAAAAATAGACCGGTGTACTGTGGATTGTAACATAAATCTTTTTTAAAGCATGGCATATTATGGGAAAAGGGGAAAAATTATATGAACTCTTTTTTAACCTCTTTTACGGCCCATATCAGTGTAAAACATTATTTCCATAAGACCCTAAATAACACCTGCTATTAAGTTCGAGTGAATAAAAATGACCCCCATTCAACCTACCTCCACTTATAACATCATTTTTAGTACAAAGAAAAATTGTAACATTTTGAGGGCTCGTATAAAGTCCGCATAAGTGTAATTTGTCTAAAAGGGTTTCAACTTAACTTAAAATATCTGCACGGGTTTTGAGGGCAGATAATGGCTTACAAAATAAAAGGCCAGGACAAGACAATTTGACCCGAACAACTGAACGCCGCCAACTGGTCGTGGTACTAGTAGTAGTAGTAGTAGTAGTGTTGGGGAGACCTTTTTTGGTCTAGCGACTAGCCACACGGCGCGCCCTTATGGTAAACCCTGATTTGTCCGTACATCATATATCAAACTGATGCACGTACCCCTTTGGATGCAAGTTTTCTTTCTTTAATAGGACTTAATTTTGCCTGATACCTCTCGGCGGAGCAGGGATCTTTATTATCACAGTGGACCCACGCTTTTACACCCCTTCCGAAAGGTGGTCCTGCTACATTTAACTTGCATCTATCTAACACCGCTTTCGTCCCACCAGAACTTGGTTATAGACGATAGGCTTCTTTCCTTTTTAGCACAACAGTCGTGGTCATCGTGTGTTGACTGTAGGAGATTTATGCTGGCGCCATCCTGGTTCCGACTATATAGCATTTATAGCAGGTACCTGGGTTATTATCCCTGGTTCCTCGGCTGGCTGCGTGTCGGCTCCTCGACTACACCTGCGTATATTCTCGATGATCAAGGTCAACTTATAATTTTGCGGGCATCGCATCGCATGCTTATTCGATGACGTCTGTTGAACGCTGAAAAGGAAGTGGGCGACAAAGTGAAGGATTTTTTGTTGCATCGTTCGAGACGCGAGCCTTGTACCTTCTGCATGGGAAGCCGACGACCATACCACGGCACTACCCTAAAAACTGGTCGTGGTACTTACTGTACTAACTGTGTACTGCACTAAAAGTACAAGGACTTGACCATATCTTAGTCCATCCGAAGACGTCAGGCTACTCTCGTACTTGAACGATGTGATCGTTCCCATCACATGGTTTGGCCAATGGCAAGCTTTAAAAGCTACGAGCCGTCACATGCTATGCGTATCACATACAAATATCAATTATCAACATGCCCGCAAAATATCTCGGTACGACACTTGATACCAAATTACGCTGGAAAGCACATGTTAAGAAAAAAAGTTGAGATATGGTATAGAAAAATGAACTGGCTAATTGGAAGGAAGTTTAATTTAACAATTCATAATAAGTTACTGCTTTATAGACAAATACTGACACCAGTATGGACATCTGGTATTCAACTATATGCATGCATTATAAATGCACCTTGGTACGTTCGAAATAGTGACCTTCATCGGGATCTAAAAATCGAAACTGTAGCAGAGACTATAATAAAGTACGCAAAAATCCATGAAGATAGACTCCATCGACATGTGAATGTGAAAGCAATTCAGCTTCTAGACAATACTATGCTAGTTCGAAGACTAAAAAGAGTGAGGCCGTTTGAGCTAGTAAACTAAGTGAATCACATAATACAAAATAATGCTATAAATACAACACAGTTGTGAGTTACAGACGAAATAAAGCGGGGAGAATTGTGTACAAACAATACATAAACTAGAAATAGCTAAATTAACGCTATTACTAATTACGAAGTTTAAAATGTCGCAGTAGAACTTGACCAGGTAATAGGATTAAGTTCAAATCAAAACATTAAAATTATTATATTAAGCTTTATTTGTATGGTGTTGTAAACATAAATAAATTGAACCAACCAACAAACTGAAAATCTTACTAAAAAAACTAAAAAACACAAACTAAGCAAAAATAAATTATTCTCAGCGTCCAAAACACTTCATCTCATTAAGTGCCATTGTCAGTTATGACGAGAGGGATGACATCAATAGCTGTTTCTTATTCCCAGTCTTCCAATATCAGTTTGTCGCAATGAATTATGTTAATTTTGGCAATGTTTTATCTTTTTAAATAATAGTTTTACAAACTTTCTGAAATAGTTTTCTAAAGGCGTTATTTTGAATGGCATCAGAAAGTCTTCTTTGTGTCATTATATATTTCTGTTTTTCTTTAAATTCCGCTTTGTAGTTATTCCGGATGGGACTGAAGATCGAAAAAAGCGTGGAATTTTATCTTTGTCGCAAATTTTCTTGACCATTTTTCTGAGAATATGTTGATACTTTTAAATATCTATTTTACAAACTACTTTGCACAGATTACTAACCACAGAATACTAACCAGAGTACTTTGACTTTTTGTCAGAAACTTTTTGTTTACTTTCATTGTCAATTTAAACTTTGATAGACAGACAGGCTTGAAACTGCCAACTGCAATCTGGAGCCAACAATGATTTTCGATGCTATTTTCTGTCTTTTTTATAGCAGAAAAATAAAAAAGGATGGGAAAGGGACTTGGGATATTGCAAAGATTGAGCAACAGGCTGCTACGTTACATGCAGACCTATCAAGACGGGTTTCCGCGTGACATCACACCACACCAATGATCTCTATAGATACACGGTGTCCTAAAAGTCCAAGTCCACCCAAATATCTTCTAAACTATTAAAGATAGTTTGATAATTGGCAGTGATCGATAGTATCAAGAGATCTGTTTTATGAAGTGCTGAGGGTGCCGCCCCTCCATAAAATAGACCTTTAAATCTTATCGATCACTGTCAAATTGATTTAGAAGATATTTGGGTGGACTCGGACTTTTAGGACACCTTGTATATATATATATATATATATATATAACTTATAACTTCGTATAAAATTCATTGCACCACAGTTGAGTGTATTTGAACGTCTCGTCAGAACTGAGATTGCTAACTAAGTTTCTTGGATACGACGCCGCCGGTTTGAGGACTGGATACATTCTGCCCTGCTTTTGGACCGTTGGCCTTGACGCAAACGGTGGGGGGGAGCTTCCAGCTCCTTGAGGCCTTTTATTTCAAAGTGCACGGTCAGATTTTTGAGGGTTTCGAGTGGCAGAATCAGAGTGCTTTTAACTCTGTATAATTTATCGGCCTTGGAAACTTGGAAAACTTTGTCTGAATAAATTCATGACCTACTCAATAAAAGTAACGATGTGTTAACCATAAAAGTCTCATGTAAAGCACCCAGAAATAGGTATGTCTTGAGGGGAACCCCTGACGAAATAAGTGAAAAATATCTAAAAAGTTCTTGGGCTCCCAAGTAACATTTAGGGAATATGTTAAAAGTACTAGTTTTTTCCTTAAGAAAATAACTTTGAAGTTAAAGGTTAGTGTAATGTCATAAAAACCATATATGTAATATTCCAATACTCCCTGTTACCTATTTACATAATGGTTGGCGTTGATGCAACCATTCAGAAATTAAGGTACGAAAAATGCACAGATACCAAATTTACATAGATAGAGTTTTTGTCAACTGTGAGCCGATGATTTGACATGACGAATACACGAAAAAAATAATATCCATGTGTAAAGTATAAACAATTAGGACATTTTAACTTAATGATCGCAAAAAGGATAGACTTAGTGTCCCTTTATATTGCTATTTTAAATATGTTTGCATGCTGCATCGTAAGGTATAGTAGGTATTGCAATAATACGTACTATATGGAAATAATATGCATATGTCTTTGAAAGCAACCAATCACATGTATATGATAAACACTACAACTGGAATAAATACGAGATTCAAGATAATCGTTATTTAGAGACAAGAAATTTTGAAGAATTCTTTTAGAAAATACTTTCTAAGTTTCTCCCTCTTTCTAACTCTTTAAACGCGTTTCAGCTATAAAGGCAAAGGGAGGAGATAATTTGTGCTAAGCCTGACCTAGTACTTTACTTTGAGGTTTTTGATTTCCGTGGGCATTTATAAGACAACATAGCTTGTAAAACAGTGTTAACCGGGCCGTTTTTGGTTAAGTTACAGGTTAAAAATTATTATTTTTAACAAATAAGTACGACCTAAAAAGTATCGTTTAACTATACAGGGTGTTTCCTAATTGAATGTCAATATTTATGCAGGTGACTTTTGGGCCCATTGTAAGAAAAAAACTTCATATGAACATATGTCCCAAACGTCTTACCTTTTGAGATACAGGGTGGTAAGGTTTTCAAAATTAAATCATATATTATTAATATCTACAATACCACTTCAGATATTTTAATGAAATTTGTTATACATGTACTATGAATCAAGAGGCATTTTTTAATGTATCACTTTGTACATAAAATATTTCTATAACCCCTATAAAATTCATCACCATTTTTATCACAAGTGGTTTTATTTTTATTTAAAAAGGTTTTCTTTCTATTCTAACAGATGTAGAGGGCGCCATAAAACCTGGACCCCAGAAGGCATTTTGAGTTGTTTTGAACCATATAGGCTAACATGAAGTTGATAACTTGTCTAAATACAAACATTTTATCCAAACCTTGGTTAAAGTCTCATCTAGATAACTTAGACTTTTCTCAATCAAAATTACCTTGGTTTTTGTCTCAACAAGTAGAGAAATTTCCCTTTTTTTTCACCTATTAATTTTCTACAGGAAAAAATTAATTTCTTATTTTAAGTAAAGTTGACCGAATTTTAACCAAAAATGTTACTTGGGCTTGTCGGAGGGTCGGGCCCGGCCGGGCTCATCCCCCTGAGTGCGCACATGCATGGAACAATAAGTCTATATATATATTTATCGGTTTCACAACGTTCTACGTCTTCCGATACCCAATCTCCACTCGTTTCTGTTTGCCCATAATTCATCATCTAGGCCTCTTATTCTTATTTCACTATCTATTCCTTCTCTCCAGCTTCTCCTTGGTCTTCCTCGTTTTCTTCGGCCAGTTGGTTTCCATTGTAATATTTGTTTAGGTAGTCTTCCATCATCCATTCTTTGTACATGTCCGTACCACACCAGTTGTTTTGTTCTTATATCATCCACTAGAGTACGTTCACCCACTGTCATAATTTCTCTTATTCTTTGATTGGTAACTCTTTCTCTTTTTGATTTCCCTGCTGCTCTTCTCCAATAGTCCATCTCCGTAGCGGAAAGCATTTTTTCTGTTCTATCTTTGATTGGCCACACCTCTGAGCCGTATGTAATAATACTCTTTACAATTGTGTTATATATAAGCTTTTTGTTATGTTTTGATATACTTTGGTCCCAAATTATTCCATTTAATAAAGTTATTGCTCTTCTTCCTTGTACGTTTCTATCTTTTATAGCTTTGTCTAGTGTTCCGTCAGCTGTAATTTTCAGACCCAAGTATTTATACTCATCACAGGACTGAATTCGCTGCCCAGTATTTAAGATTAGATCCTGTTTCGTTCCACCAATACACATATACTCTGTCTTATTGATATTAACCTCTAGTCCCCACTTATTGTACTCTTCTATTAGTTTTCGTGTCATATATTCGAGGTCGTCATAATCCTGAGCCACCACTATCTGATCATCGGCGAAACATAAAGTATACAAGTTGGTTTCATTCAACGGAATTCCCATGTTTTGGCATTTTCTCTTCCAGACTTTAAGGACCTGTTCCAAATATATCTTGAAGAGCGTAGGCGAGATACAGCAACCTTGTTTAAGACCTTTATTTACTTGAAAGCCTTTGGTTAGTTTTGCTTTTATTTTAACTTTTGCCTTACTATTGCGGTATAACTCTTTGATGGCCTTAATTAGTTGTACGCTTATGTTTGTCTTTTCCAACGCTTTCCAAAGTAGATTTAGTGGTATACTATCATATGCCTTCTGCAAATCTACGTAAAGCAGATGGAGCTCTTGTCCGTATGCCATTTTCTTTTCAATAACTTGGGTTATACAAAAGAGATGATCTGAAGTCGATCTACCCGCCCTGAAACCAGCTTGTTCTTCTGCCTCCATATCTTTATATTCGCTCTCCACTTTATTTCTTATTATTTTGCCATATATTCTGCTTAGCGTACTAGTTACAGATATACCTCTATAATTGTCACATATATCTTTCCTTCCTTTTTTGTGTATTGTGGATATATATGACGTTTTCCACTCAGTTGGTACTACAGCTCCATTTAAATATCTTTGGAAAAGATTCCGTAATCTACAAAACAATTCTTCAGTGCCATATTTAATAAGTTCAGCTGGGATATTTCCGGGTCCGGCAGATTTACCGCTTTTTAAGGTTTTGCACACGTTTTTGACCTCAGATATTGTGAGGGGTACTGGAGATCCCATCGTTCTAATGATATTGTCTCTTTCGTCTTCCTTGAATTCTGCTCTATCTTCAGTTAAAAGTTTTTTAAAATGCTCATCCCATTCTTTGTCTGGTATTGGTGAAATAATATCTCTGCATGTTTCTTTTTTGATCGATCTTATAGTTTTCCAGCTTTCAGTACTTCTCCTACCTCCTAAGTAAGAATCTATTTTCTGGCACTTTTGCATCCATGATGACAATAAGTCTACTTCTGGCTAATATTTGGACACTGATTTGAAATCCGAAAAAACAGCAAATTATTAATGTTACAAACAAAAATAGTAACTAAATTAATGTATTTCCTTTTTGTTGCAGATTTTACGATCACAAAGGCATCACAGAGATGGAGTACTGTCATCTGTCAGTCCTGAAACTACCACCCCTCAACTGTTACTAGAAAATGGTAAGAATTTTTAACAAAAGAGTTTTAGACCAATTTAAAAAAACACTTTGTAGATCGGCAACGAAGAGATTGCGGACCTATGTGCATTAAACTTTTAGTCTTAAAATAAGCCAGATAATCACTCCTCATTTTTAGATGGGTCTAAGAAACATTAACATATATCGAATGTGTCAAATTGACGGGCATGAGATTAGTCTGGAAAGGCTTTGGGGCTTTTGAATAACAGCCAGATGGTATTTTAAGCTTTTGTTATGTAACAACCTATCATCTGATAAACTTTCAGAAGTAAGGAAATAAGGGTACTCATTACGTATCGTTTTCCACTTGTCAAGAATATACCCTGTACTAGTTTTATTACTAAGCAAATAAGTTCGTCGTATTCATATCTTATTTTGCGTTTTGCGCCTAAACCCACCAGAACCCCCCCCCCCCTATTCATATAACAAAATTTCCTTAGAATTGATTAATACAATTATGTCGATGTTTGCTGATATAATTTTAGGGGCGGATAAAGATTTTTCATATAGGAAATAATTCTATACAAAATGGCCAATAAACTATCAATTAATCAATCCGCCTTGGTGCCAAATCATTTAAGGTACATTAGATCTAGGGAAAATTTTGCGACATTGTTCGTGTAAGCAACTGTACTGACTTCATCCATCTAGGATCAATCGCCTAGTGTCGCAAAGTTAGAGCAATTTTAACGTATTAAATAATTACAAACATTCATTTATCCAGCCAGGATTGGAAACACGCACGACAAACGTGTGAAACGAATGCGGAACTATTCGTTACTCGACAAATAACGGAGTAACGAATACCGATCCGAAAAATAAATGATTACTTTCGTTACTTTGATTACTTTGATTCCTTCGATTATTTTAGCATTCAGTAATCACTCAAAAGTCGGTAATCCAAAATCACGGAGTAACTATGATAACTTAAGTAACTAACGCATTTAAATTGTTTTTGTAAAAGGTAACAATCAGAAAAAGTAGGACGTGACAATCTGCAATGTTGTTCGTTTGAGCGCTTGCAGCCGCTTGCTCGGAATGCTTGGACTCGGCTGTCGGTTGTTGGTTTGCAATTTTAAATATTATGTGATCCCCCAAAGTACGTTTTTCTCTTAGCTAACTCATACCTCTAGAACACAGAACAGTTCATACGTAATTCCTACCATTATTTTTTTAATTTTAGCCCGCGTTATTAAAATTTCTGTTGAATATTTCCATAATATCAACAACAAAAATACACCTACAAGTAAATGATCTTCGAATTAACGACAGTCCGAGAATTTTGCACCAACTGTATGATTGAATTGAATACAGTTACAGTAATCAAAGGAACGAAAATCAACACCTTTAATAACTACGCTATGGCTGCCGACCTGTGATGATGTTGTAATTTTCTAAAAACTATCTGATCTGACAGAAAACAAATCTTTTTAAAGGTAAAAAAGAAAATCCGTTTTTCTGTATTAACTGCAAAAAAAAATAAGTATTTTATTTTAAGTCGGTTAACTTAATATGTTTACTTATCGAGGGGACAAAACCTTAGGAAAACTTACCGACAGCTGTGTTGTTTCTTTAACTTGCGTTTGTTTGTTTTAAGGGTGTAAGGTACATACAGGGTGGTTTTTTTTAATGGAAAAGCATCTGCAAGTAATAAGGTATGGTTAGTGTGGTTATGTGTGAAAATGGAGATTTTACCCTTTCAGCCTCCAATATGTTAAAAACTAAGTGATTTAGAAGCATACTTTTTGAAAAGATGCTACTATAAACAGCAGGGGTAGGAACATTTTCGAGTTTATATATACATCTGACCACAAAATCCTCAACAGAGGAACGGTACCCACCTTTTTCACAACAGGGAGAAAATCTTTACTCGATTTAACCCTTTTGCAGCAGAAGTCTTGTCAAAGAGTTCGCTGTATGGCATGTGTCGCTAGAAGGCTCCTTGTCAGACCACAGACATATAAGCTACAGACTTAAAGGCACTTCAGCCTAAAAATCGCCGGAGTCCCGAAACCCACGCCAAACCAAGTGTAACTTCTATGAGGAGGATCTACGAGGTGTGCTTGCACAAATTCAGGCCCGGTATTCATTGTTAGATGAAGTGGAGACGGCTGCCAACCGTTCGAAGCAAGCTGTCCTATTAAATGACAGCAACCGAAAAAACGCCACGAAGGAACTCCAACCTTGAGAAACACCAAAAAAACGTCAGAATGCTTTTTAAAAAAGCTAATAAGATAAAAGGAGAAACTCACTGGGAAGACCATAAATCAGCCCAAAGAGACATTAAAAAAGCTGTTCGTAGCGCAAGACGGGACTCATGGAGAGCTTTCTGAGCAGGGACAGAAAGTATGTCCCACGGCGCAAGGCTTTACAAAATCAACACTCACTTTCTGCACTCACAACTGCCTGGCCTGGGGCTATATCCCAAAGCTCTGGAGATCATTAAAAGTGGTCTTCATTCCAAAAATAGATAAGTCGGCCTACAATCAGACCAAATCCAATTCCTGGAGGTCGTCTCCAGGAGTTGGACAAATTGGGAGACTCATGCAAAGAGCCCCTGATCGGGTCCGAGATTGGTGCCTTAAAGAAGGGCCCAAAGTCAACCCTCAAAAAGCCGAGTTAGTGGTATTTACAAGGAAGAGAGTCCTGGGTAACCTACCAGAACTTCGACTGGTTAATCAAGTCATCGGGTTACTAAAGCTCTTCCAGATACCTTGGGGTTATTACAGACGCAAAGTTAAACTGGAGGGACCATGTGGCTGACAAGATCAAAAAGGCTATATGCATGTAAGAAGGTTTAATCTTAGCCCTGAGAGCCACATAAAACTGTATAGAGATGTATTGGAGATCTATCCTGTTCTTCACATGAACCGGGACAAAATTCCTCTACAAATCAAACTTTGTAAGAATCTCTGTACCCGAAAAGGACGCGACGTAGAGAAGGAATGGAAGTGTGTACCTTACACTCAGAATGAAGTGGTCTGGTATACCGACAGCTCCAAAATGGGGGAAAGCTCTCGAGAAGGGGTAAACTACAGAATCATAGGAGCGGGATTTCATTTTGCCCTTTGCAAGTATGCCACTGTTTTCCATGCAGAAGTATACTCCATTCTGATTTGCTAATAAAAATCTAGAAATATCTTTGTCAGGAAAATACATCTACATATGCTCAGAGAGTAGAGCTGCACTATCTTCCATCAAATCGGCCAGAGTAAGCTCCGGAGCTGAGTGTCGGAATGTACTAAAAACCCTGGCAGGACACAACAGGGTTGATCTGCTCTGGGTTCCAGGACATGAAGGTATTGGAAACGAGGAGGCTCACCGATTAGCTAGCTTTGCGGCTGATCCAGTGGGGGCGGAACCCATGGTGGGCATCGCAGTGTCTTACCATGACGACCCTAAAATGTGACCAGAACAGGCGCTGCCAGGTGCTCTGGGAAGATACGGGCGGAATGAGGCAAGCCAGGCTCCTTATCGGGGAGGTGAGCGCCTACAGACCGAGATCTTTTATCACACTCGGGAGAAAAGATATGAGACTGGCGGAAGGGCTTTTAACAGGACACTGTCACCTTAATAAACACCTTAGCATTCTGGGAATCGTTGAAGACTTGGATTGTCATTGGTGTATGGAGGACGAAGAATCCCCTTTACATATCAGAACCGAGTGCCGCGAAAAGACTGTCGCTTTTGGCAGGCTGTGTGCTTAGCCCTAGCGATAGCAGAAAGTTTCAACTCAGAAATATCTGCTCCTTTGCAAAGGCAGCGGGTTTTCAGGGCTGACACAGTGGATAGTGGGGTACAACGGGCCTAGCTTGGCCTAAGTGCATGGGACTTTTCCCGCCTACATAACACTCATTATTTCATTCATTCAAGTGATTTAGATACATAGACTTCGAGGTTTAAATATTATAAACAATATCATTGTGGGCGTAAACAAATAAAAAACTCAATTTTGACCAAAATGTTCAATACTGTGAACTTGGGCACTCTGCATGTTGTGCAAGTTTTTCTTTACTTTCATATTCTCTTTAGGAATCGACAGAAAAAGAGGAATGAAATCACCTTGTTTCCAGGAAAACACCGGAAATAGGTAAATAAACTTTAGACCACAGAGAAATCGATTTACAAGAAGAATGAAACCGGGACAATATAACAAAGTAACCATTTTGTGGTGGCAATTTTCTATTTTGTAGGGTTTAATTTATTAAGAGCCACACGGCCGGCGGTAGCCAAAAACAAATTAAACAACTGGATATTGTACAGGGTGATCTAGATCAAGCAGTTTTGGAGAGTTTAAGGCAGAGGGTCTGCCAAATTCGGACATAGGCTCCCCCAATATCTTCCACTCTCTTCCTGTCTGTCGCCATGCTAATCCATCTTGTACCCGCAAATCTTCATTTTAATTTTCCTTCCTCTCCTCATACATCTTCTTTCTGTGCTTTACATGTAACATTTGTCTTTCCATTGATCTTTGGGCGTTTGATACCTTATCCATGTTTAATTCTGTACGTATCCAGGCTGGAATCCATATGTGAGTTCAGAAAAGATACACTTTCATTTTGAGGACCTGAGGATATTTAAAATTTTTTAATATGTAGCTTAATTTACCGAATGTTGCACAGGCCAATCCTACCTCTTGATTTCAGCCGATTGGTTTTACGATACCTTTATTTTTTTTTCATGGTTTATTCTGATTGTGATATCTTCATCTGTGTTTGTTATGATTTTAGTTTTAGTGTAGTTTATACTCAAGCCTATATTTTTAGCTGCTGTATCTAGTTCTTTCAGCATATTTATCAGTTCTTCTTTCTTATCTGTTATAAAGGCGATATCGTCAGCATATCTTAGGTGGTTCAAGTATTGTCCGCTTACTTTGATATTTCTATCCAATCTAAGTTTTTAAAAATATCTTCTAGAGCCTGGTTAAATAGTTTAGGGGATATTGTGTCACCCTGACTGACACCTCTTCTTATGTGGATTGGCTTGGTTCCTTCGTGGATTTTGATTGATGTTGTTGCTTCGCTATACACATTGGCTATTAAGTCTGTGTATCTGTGATCTATTCGGCTATTAATTAAGAAAGCTTTTTTAAGTCTACAAATTCAATATAAAGTGAAATGTTGTAGTCAGATTTTCTTGTTGTATATCTGTTAGTATTTTCGTGAAAAGCTTATATATTACACTGAGGAGTATTATAGGTCGATAGCTTTTTAGATCTGTTGTCGCCTTTCCTGTGCAGAATAATGGTTACTGATTCTTTGCAGTTATTTGGGATTGTTGTTTCTTTTAGCATTTTATTCAGGAAAATATGTTGGGTATTAATTACAGCTTTACCACCGTACTTTAGCATTTCTGCCGCTACTCCGTCTTTTTCAGGTGATTTGTTATTTTTAATTTTCTTTAATGCCCTCTTTATTTCCGCTTTGCTTATTTCGGGTTGTAGTTCTGAGTTTATGTTCTTTATTATTCTTTGGAGTTTCTTTATGATTTCTTGCGATGGTTCCCATTTTGTTTGCTAGAATAGCTGTGTGATATTTAAAATATCCTTTTTAACGTTCGTTTCTATGCCGTTCATATCCTTTAATTTAATTATTTCATATCTACCTGGAGTAGGTCTTAGACATTTCATATTTCGGTTATTTTCTATAACTTTTTTATATTTTTTTCTAGTTTTATTTATTTCTGTGTATTCTATCGGTGTTTTTTTTCTTATTCTAGGTTCCGGCCTCGTTTCATCTCTTCCGATATACAATTTTCTCTCGTTTTACCATTTGGTACCTCTGGTATAATTTATTTAATCTATATTTTCATTTACGCATCATAAGTTTTGGATTAGCAGTTCCTTTAGCATTTCTCTGTATATAGCTTTGTTTTATCTAAGTTTATTCATGCCACTTTATTCATTGTTATAATTAATTTTTCTTTTCATTTCGAAATTGTTATTAATGCAGATTTTTGTTCTGATCATTCTGTTGTAAAGCACTTTAGGACTATTACATCTCTAACGATGTTTTTCCTGTATGTAATCAATTTCGTTTTTTGTTGTTCCATTAAGCCTGAGCCATGTCCACTTTCGTTGCGGTTTCTTGCTCTAAAACGGTATTTCTAGCTGAGATAAATAAAAATGAGTAGACATGCCCTGATAGACCTCGTATTTTTTATTGTTTGAAATATTTTATTAAATTAAATAATGTACTTTGTACGTCATTTCACGTATTCTTTACCCCGGAAACAGGGAAGACATTTTATTGTAAAAAAAATAACATATTTAAGACTACTTTCTTCGCTGCTTCTTCTAATACTTTCTTACTTACAGTTTTTTTTTTGTTTTTTGCAGCTAAATAATCAGGCGGACATATTGTTCAATAATAAGGGAAATGATTGTTCGACAAAAACAAATAAAAAGGGATAAGAGAGTTTTTTTTTAATAGCCAAAATTCGAAGTTTAATGGCAATTTAGAAAAAAAATTATTCGTTTTAATTTTAAAAGCAAAATTTCTGGTGGAGAATCATAATCAGGATCTTTGGCCCCACTCTAGTTGCGAAAAAACTTTCAGAATCACCAAATGTAAGCGTCTGAAACGGTGGCAACCGGATTTATTTTAAACAATAAGGAAACACGTTAAATTTAACCCTGAAGTTTCTAAAAATTAAATCATATTTTTTATTTTAAATTGCGGAATACTAAATTCTCATTCATTATTTTCAGACGATTACAAAAAATAGGCATCTTCTCGAGAAAAACGGCTTTTCTAACAAAAACATCAAATAGCTATTAGGGCCCTTTGGTTAATTAGTAAAGTTAAAGCTTTAACAAAACTCATAACATCTTTAATTTTGCTTGATTTCAATTTTTATATTTTAACGAAAATTTTTGGAATTTTGCCGTTTAAAAAAAACAACCATAAACAGGAGATTACCACTACAGGCCCTACTAAGGACACTCATCTTTAAGGTAAGCTTTACATAAAGCAAAGACCGACTTTGATTTTCTAGAAATTAAATTATATTTTCTTTATTTTAAACACTTGCGGAATACTAAATTCTCATTCATTATTTTTCTAGGGCCAGAAAATATCTAGAAGTGCTTCAGACGATTGCAAAAAATAGGCATCTTCTCGAGAAAAACTGCTTTTCTAACAAAAACATCAGTTACAGTTATTAGGGCTCTTTGGTTAATTAGTAAAGTTACAGCTATAGCAAAACTCATAACATCTTTAATTTTGCTTAATTTCAATTTTTATTTTTAACAAAAAATTTTTTTGGAATTTGGCTGTTTAAAGAAAACTACCCTAAACAGGAGATTACCACTACAGGCCCTACTAAGGACACTCATCGTAAAGGCAAGCTTTACATGAACCGAAGCCCGACTTCTTGACATGTTTTCCTCGGTTTCGCATTGGCGGCTAGTTCTTATTTTAAAAATGTGGTTTTAACACAGTCTAAAGATCTATTTCATAATAATAGAGTTTCTAGATACTTTGTTGCAGCGTGACTTTATTTCTAAATTTATAAATTTATATAGTAAGGGTACCTTCAAGCTGTGTAAAAACATCTTTAAAATAAAAGCGCCAATGCAAAACCGAGGAAAACATAATAACCAAAAAAAAAAGTTCTTGGGCCCTACATCTTTTAACTGTTAAAATAAGAGAGGGTCTCTAGTTATCACAAATACTACAGCTACTAAGTACAAGAGAGTAATAAGGATAAGCGGTCCAGTCAATTGATTGCCCTTAAAACAACAAAACCACAAAACACCGTATATCGAACGTCAGTATAAAAAGGTTACAACATCTAGAGGGCCGTGCCGTTTTGTTCAGTTGTTTAATTAAAATCCAGCCCACTAGACACGACGTTCATTTGTTCTTATCAGAGCTGGAATATCTCCCTGTTTAATTTCCAGCACGTGTATCTAACAAACGAAAATGTATAGCATTTTTGCCGAAGCATTTTTGTTCACTTGCAGCGACCAATGAATCTGACACTTGGCCCTCTTGCGTACTTTGATAATGCATATGGTGAGACAGAGACAGACATGTGAATTTCATTATAGATATCTGTCCCTGATCTATTTTAATATTCTGACGCCATTGTGTTGGCTCAAACATGCTATATAGTCTTATAATTTGTTTAAAACTTACCTATTCTGACCCACTAACAGCGGTGGTTCGCAGGGGAATGAGAGGGGCGGTCCTCCCCACTTTTTGGAATTTATATTTTTGTGATGTGTACTATCACCAAACTAAACTCACCTCTCGCCCCATTCCTTACATCAATAAAGTACGAGCCCCGCTGCCCACTAATGGTAAATGTTGTAAAACTTGTTTTCGTCTTTATATAAGCCGATTCATCTAGAAGTTTAACATGCTTAGGAAGTCTTTCTTAGTAATCTTTTGCCAATCTCGCCTGCGAGAAAGGGTGATAACAATAGTTTACATATTTAAATTACCAAGGAACCTTTTTAAAATTACGCAACGCTAAAATAAGGAACTCTCGAAAAAAAGTTGCATAAATCTTACTAAAATATATTTTATTACCAAACAGCATATTATAATAAGTACACTCGCATTTTCAACGAATCGACAAGTGTAATAACCTATAGTCTATGGACAAATCTAACCTAACCTAACCTGAACTTGCCTTAAGTGACCTGGACATAATCTAAAACTCACTAGAAGTGACTGTAGTTAACCGGACATGTGTGTGAAACTGAACCGAAAGTAAGTGACACTGAATTGAAAGTGCCGGGAAGACAATCGGAAGTGACCAGAATTTACAAAAAAAACGGAAGGAAATAAAACTTTACCGGAAGTAACTTTAAGTGAACTAGAAGTGACCTAAAATGACCGAAAATTAACCGGAAGTACTGAACGTGCACCTGAAGTAAACCGGAAATAACTAAAAGTGGAAGTGTTCAGAAATATGACTAAAACTAAACCGGAAGTTGCTTAAAAGTGAGCTGGATATGGTCTAAAACTGACTAGAAGTGACTGAAAGTAACCGGGCATGACTTAAGTGTCCGGAAGTGAGTGAAACTGAGCCGGAAGTGAGATAAACTGAACTGGAAGTGAGTGTCACTGAACTGGATGTGACCGTTACCTAAATACAGACGTGTTACTGTTCTCCCCTGTCGTTTGAATACCTCGCCTGGGTGTTTTTAACACGTTTCTAACGAGGCTTTCGTGATTGTAGATAACAGCCAGAGTAATTTTCTCTATGACATTATAGTATAATCTACCAAGTAAAAAAATGTCAAAATTAAAAAAATAAGTTCCTGATTTTCCAATTTTGATGATACCAGTAAGTGTATTTTCCAACTTTGTAAATCACCCAGAGCTATTTTTAGTTATAGTATACTATAACATCAGTTTATAAGTTCAGTTTCAAGACAAAGAAAATAAAAGCCCAAATCAACCCAGTTTTTGGATCCGAAAATTTTTAGGGATATTTTCCAACAATTGAGATGAGCCAGAGTACTTTTCTTATAATGTTCATGATCTCTTCTTCTTAGTGTAAAAGATTTAGAACTAAGAAAATAAATCGACTATATAATTTACACCTTTTGAACTTATCAGAAAATCATCATAAGAAAGAAAAATTGTTGATTATTATCATTAACTAAGAAAATAAGTTCCACAAAATATTCACGGCCTCCCCCACTACTAGAAAGGTAAAAATTAAGAAAAATTAAAGATAGGTGCCTTTACTTGTATTACAAAATTACTAAAATTTACGTGGTTTGCGTAGAATTGACTAAATAAATGAATTGCGTATTCTAAGCGGCTTTGTTTTGGGACTTTTGAACATAACGATGCTTTTCTCGTCCGATCCAGTGGTGGATCTAGAATGTCCAGAAGGGAGGGGCTAAGGAGAAGGGAAGCACAAGAAAACAGACCACAGGAAAACAACATACGCCAGTGGAATAAATTATTCCAGTTTTTTCATCTGACATTTTTGTACATTTATGTAGATACGGTGTTGATTCCAAGTGGACAGTTTTTGAACTAAGATCCATTGTTCCAGTTAGGGTGAACGTGAAGAAATTGGTCCTCTTTTTTCTATTAATTTTAAGAATAATCTAACTGGGCATACATCTTCGTTTGATGAATTTTTTACCAACCATTTGCTGCTTGCCAAACTTTCAACTTGCCTTGAGTTGTTTTCGAAAAAATGCTGTTGTTCCCGTAATTTCTTCCATATTATCAAATATCTTCTGGAAAAAGTGAATCTTGCAGTTTACGGCCTCATTGCCTTTCCAAGCGAGTTCAAATGAGCAAAGAAGAAAAAACTTTCTTCTACTCAATCGGGGAATTATTCGTCGTAGCTTTGGACCATTTTTAATAGTTCGTCAGTGAATAATGCTTTTGAACTGAGTTTTCTTTTTTCTGAACAACTTCGAAGCTGCCTTAATTTGGTATCTCTGTCCATTCTTGCACATTTGAAAGATATATGTTATAGGAAAAATTCCTTCCCAAACTTTGAACGCTCACAGACATTTAAGAAGCACACATGCATTTATGCTGATTTGCTTTTCCCAGCATATTTACCAGTTGACAATTCCTAGTAAGAAGATTACAACCTATTTGAAACTCAATTCAACACTTTTAGTACTTTTGCTCTGTTAGAGATTAGTTAGTTAGGTCCTTGCATTATTTGCAATTTGGTATTTGATAATTATATTGGCAATCACCCATTTTGCAATCAGACATTTTAACACACGAAAAGGTGATCTCATGTTTTCAGACGTTGATTCTTTACGTCTAATTTGACTTATCATACCTTTGACAGTGGGAAAGAAGAATGAAATAGATCAGTTGGATGACTTGGTCGAGTTAATACTCTGACAATTTCTCGTTCTTGTATTGAGACACCGCAGCCTGCATGGATGGAAGTTTTCCGAAAATGTATGTAGGGCTTCGGTAGTTCAGTGGTTAGAATGTGTGCCTAGATAGCAAGAGATCCTGGGTTCGATCCCCGGCCGAAGCAGAAAACTTTTTTCTTATTTTTCTTTCTTTAATTTCACTTGTTGTTTATCCATTGGGTTCTTAAGGTTTTTAACGAATTTCACTATTTTACCGATTCGTAAACTCCAAAGAAATTTTCGTGAGTCGGAATAAATTTTAAGTTATTATAAATTAGTTTCCCATTATCTTTGGCCAGTATTTAGGCCATTAAATATATGGTTTCATTTAACAAATTTTAGACGAAGCTATCTTTAGAGAAAATGATAAATAATCCCGTTTTCCAATGAATGGGCTTAGATGGAAGAGAGATTTCCTGGATTTAATCAAGCCGTGAAATTCTATGAATAAACCGCAAAATGTCCTGCTCAGGGTTGTGAATCATTTATAATATTGGATTTAGATTTTAGATTAAATCGGCTTAAGCCATGCTTATAGAAAATCTGAGAGTGAGATTTCACAAATAAATGTGTCAATTTTTATTTATAAAATTCTAAACAGAAATAATTGAGACCATTTTAAGCTAGAAAAAAGCTAGTTGTTTTTCAAATGTGCAAATAAAATTATTGCAAGAACCGCCACTTTCTTTATTGCCCGGGGCCCCCACACACCTCTAACAGCCCTGAATTTGAACATAAACCCTGGGACTGCAGAGCGGTGCACAATACTCGCATGCACCGGCCAAATATAGATGAAAATATGTTTAATATATTTGACTGATCAATAGCAATGGAGATGCCTAACTCAATTGTGTTTGATGCGCTTTACTTTACTGAAATTTAAACACCAGCATTTACTAAAGGGTCTAGAATGTTAACTGCTACAATCCTAGGTGTACAAGTCTAGATTTTGGATGAAGGTTTAACTTATTTTTCCCGTCAATGCAATAGCCTTTAATATTTATATAAATTGTTCGTAAAAACCTTGTAATATCTTTTTTTTTTGTTGTAACAAAGACATTATGTCCACAAAAAACTTAAAAATAAATAAAAAAATATAATATTTTGGTTTAAAAATGGCAGTCATATGTAAACCTCTAAACATCACTATGAGATGCCGAATAAAATCAGTAGTTTCAATTCTTTTGGTGGATGTGTTACTGAAAATAGATTCTTATAGATCTTGCGCTTTTTAAAATATTTAAATATTTATACTTAGGAAACAAATGCAGAAATAATTGGAAAGGCAATCGTATAATATGCAAAACAATTGTTGAAACAAAAATATATTTTTTTTTATAACCCCTAAACCGATTTAGCTGATTCATACCTTGTTATGCGTCGCAAAAATGTAGCTTTTTTACTGATTAAAAAAAAATAATTGAAACGTGTTCGCAATACAAGAATAAACGAGCATATTTGAAGAGTACATTTTAATTCGCTCGCCATCTTGGATTTTCAAATAACGGACAAAAAGATATATCTTGTTAAAACTCTAATTAATTCTCTACCAAGTGCAGTTTGTAAAAAAAACTTAATCAAAAAACTTGTAAGGAAAAAAAATGGTTCGGTTTTTTTTTGCCCTCCCGGTATATTTAATAATAACTTTAATTAAAAATGCTGAATTTGGGGCAACGAAAGGTTTGTATTTGATTTCAAGAAAACCAGAAAAAGATAGAGACATAATTTTAAAACACTGAAAACAACAATAACCGAAAGCATTAAAATTAAAAATAAACTTAAAAGTTAGAATCGAAATAGTTATGAATAACAAAAGGCATAATTAAAGTATACATTTCCCCAGTTAAAAAACCCCCCTAAATGAAGCGAAGTGAATGCAATAAAGACGAAAACTGTGCTGTAAACGCTCTAGACAAAGAGAAAAGACACCAGCGTAAGCCGGAGATGCGTGGACTTATAAAACCGTTATAAATCAAAATTCAACAGTGTGTTTTTTAAAAATTGAAAATAATTTATTAAATTTGTTTCCAGTTACAAAATGGTTTAATGTTAGTGGCTCAAAAAACAGATTAGCCGAATACAACTTTTATTAAAATACAGTGATTCTGAAAACCATGCCTAAAAACAAGTCGCTGGTGTTGCCATAAGTTTTACTTATTCTTAACCTAGTCTTGCATACAACAAGACAAGATATGATCTCTAGCCGGTCCAAATAGCGTTTGCCGCGAGCACGACGTCATACCGAGAGGGAAATTTAAAAACATGAGGGCGCGCTAATACATTTGATGTAATAAAACTTGGGTATGTCGCTAATGCGTTTTCAATGAAAATTAGAGTAGTTCAGAATAAATGAGATATTATTAGTATTATAAATGCAAAGATAAGATAATGTAAAAGTTTTATTTGGAGTCGGAGAGCCGCCCAGAGCAAGACAATAATTCTAAAATCTGATTAAAATCTGTTTGATCACTCCTTAAAGTAAAAATTTACTCTATTGATACAAAAATTCATGTATATATTATTTTACCTTTTGGATATTTTTTAACATGGCTTTAGTTTCTAACTAAATATAAAGAATAAAACAAAAAGCCAATTTTTAATCGGTTGTTTATTTTCAAAATAAGTATACTACAGTTACAACTCAGGTTCTGTGGAGCAGTTTTTAAAATAATTATAATAATCAAACAAGTTTCGTGGCTATTCGGGTAAAAAGGAGTTTTTGTTTCCCTCATATTTTTCCGTGGGTAGCTTGAAAGCTTAACCTCACGGGGGTCCAAGATCTAATGGACACCTAATAAGTGTTGACAGTTAACTGTTTCGTCCTTATGGGACTCCTCAGAACACTGCTTGGTCAATGTGACACTTGCAAAGTTAGTTAGACGGTTTTGTCTGTAATCCTATGTAAATAGTGCGAAAACTTTCGCAAGATAATCACTTCCTCTCCATGTACTTCTATGTCTTTCCTCGGAGAGACTGACAGATATTCGGGTCTTGTTTCCTGCAGCAGTCTCTTGTAGTGTTCTGTCCATTGTTCTGGTTTAATGATCTAGATGTTTACTTTTTCTTTTGTTGGGTTTTTTAAAGTTGAAATGAATTTCCATACTTCAGAACTCTGCCTACCTCCTACATGTGTATTTATATCGTGGCATTTTCGCTCGAACATTTCATTTTTTTCCATGCGTATCAGATTTCTTAGCTGTCTTCTGGTTTCCCTGTAGATTTCTAGGTCTCTTTGCTCTTTGGTACTGAGCCATTGTGTTATACTTAACTTTAGTATACCAAAAATTTTTTTGCCCTGAATGCTACCGTTATTTTTGGTAACAATAACAGCAACAGCTGTTAAATTTTCTGTTTTTTTAACTAATCCAAAATGTCCGTATAAAAAGTTGGATCATAACGTTAAAATATTTTGATGTCCAAAAAGTGCTCCATTCGCGACAAAAAGTTATCGTTATTAACCACTAAGTTTACCACAACGATAACGAACTTGACGTTTACATGTGCTAACCAAAAACACCCTGATATTATTTGTTTTTATGGTAATAAGTAGGTAATATAAAAGTTTCCTTTCTTAGCAATAATACGAGAGCCGTCGAATTGAAAAATTACAAATTCCATTATGTTTTCGAAATTTGAATAATGAATAAGAAAAAGTGATTTTTCGCGTACCACGACGACTGGTCATTTACATTCAATAGAGCATTGCATGAATAATTTTTGAGCAAAACGGAGTAACTCTCCCATTAGGAAGAACCGTCACACAATTGGTTATATGGCGGAGCTAGCACGACATTAGCCTTGTATATGTTTTTTAAATTGTGATAACCAAACAGCCAGTTAATTAAAAAAAAATGCAATTGAAAAGTCTCTTCTTAATAGTAAGTAATTCCCAACCATGACTTTTTTGTTTCACTAAAATCGGTTTAGTAATAACGAATTTATAAGGAAAATAATGCAGACAGGATTGGCAATGCAATCGTATAATCTGTTAAACAAAGGTTGAAAAAAAATAGATTTTTTGAGAACCATCACACCGATTTTAGAAAAACTAAAACGTTTTCGGAAAATAAGAATCAACACGCCATTTTGAAGATTCAAGTATGATTCTGTCCAGTGTCCACTATCTTAAATTCTAAGATGGCGATAAACTTTGATCATGATCTTTAAAAATAAATCAATTCTAACCAAGATGTTATTTATTTTATTAAAATCGGTTCAGTAGTAATGAATTTATAAGGAAATAAATACAGACATGATTGGCAAGGCAATCGTATAATATGCAAAACAATGGTTCAAACAAAAATATTTTTTTTAGAACCACTAAACCGATTTTGCCTAGTCGTACCTTGTTGTAAGTGGCAAGAATGCAGCTTTCTTACTAATTAAAAAAAAAATAATGAGACCATGTTTGCAACACAAGAATAAACGAGCATCTTTGAAGGGTACAATTTCATTTCGTTCTCCATCTTGGAGTTTGCGATGACGGACAAAAAATATATTTAGTCAAAACTCTGATACATTCTCTGCCAAGTCCAGTTTGTCTGATTAAAATCGATAGTGTAGTTCAATAGTTATCATGAAAAAAAAATTGTCCGGCTTTTTTTGGCCCATCCGGTATACAGTGGGTTGAATGTTTCTGTCTATTCATTTGACAAAAACACAGTTATGCATGTGTCGATACAGACAGACGGCGTGACACAAAAGTTTCAAAATAATCTGAAACGCAAAGATATAGAATTTTTTTTGAAATCGGAGCAACTTCTTTTTTATTTTTGACACGACGTATCCGAAAAATCAAGAGTTATTTAGTTTTTGACAAAACATTACATCGACACGAGAAGACAGGCTTAAGCCATGGGAAATTCGCTCACAATGCAAATCAATTTTTCTGGAGAACGCATCGGCCGCCATATTGGATCGCTTGGAGCGGCCATACTAATATAAAAGTTAATAGAAAAATCTTCCGCCGTATCAACATGGATTTCCAATTTTTATGCTTGTCTAGAATTACCATAGCACTCGGAATATAAAAGTTGGGATTGTAATGAAAAGTTTTTACCTTATCCTATTATTATTGTAAAGGAAAGGTAAGCACCAGCGGCGGCTCGTGAGTTATAAATCTGGGGGGGGGCGCAAATTGCATCCCACTAAATACAAAAACATTTTAATAATGTCAAAATAATGTTTAATTTAAAAACATAACGTTAGGTTGGATGTTAGTTCTAACGTCATATTCCTAGTGAAAAAGAAGCTTAATAACCCGTTTTCTGACGTTAGAAAAATAATCTTATGTTTTTATAACGTTTTTTTACAGTGTTTTTCAAACGTTAAAAAAATATTGATTTTTAACAGTGAAAAAGAAATGTTTTTCTAACATTGAAAAATAAATGTTTTTTTTACAATGAAAAAATATATTTTTTTCAAATATCTCTAAAGATAAGGTAACTTAAATAATTTAAATAAAATTCTTCTATTTTGGAAAAGCAGAGCAGCAAGAGTCCGTTGAGGTTTTCGTGAACTCGACACTCAGTAAAGGAAATTCGGATCCGTAGCTTCTGAAAACAAAATTTAAAATTATATGTAAACAATACTTTGGTAGTAAGTGCCTCGCTCTCGTTCTCATTAATGCTTAAGTGAATACAAGGCAAACAGTATTCAACTGAATGCTCCTTTGAAATTCGCACTCTGATCGGATGGGGTCCCGTGCCGAGGCATTCGTTTGGTCCGCTGCGAGGCTTGCGAATTCTGTCCCAAATGAATACGCGACTTAAGGTCCGGCGGCTAATCATTTGCGGTGAATTGTGGCATTCCCTGTCTAATTAACTGTAACATAGGTATGCGATATTCCATACAAAACAATTTTCTTACTTTTGTTTACTTTTCTTACCTAATTTTGTGATGCTTCATTATAATCATTGCATACATATTTGTTATTCTTTAACTATACCATCTTTTCCACACAACTGGTGTTTATTCGTATCCAAATATGTATTCACTATCATTATTAATAATTGTGCTTTTAATTTGCCATGTTTCTTTCTACAAAAGGTAAATATTTTAACCAAAATTGCACAAAGCGTATCTGCTACCGACTCGTATGAACTCGCAGCGAAATGCAACTAAAATGGCGATGGTCCATTCTGGTAGTGGAACTAGGGTCACTGCATCCTGGGAGCCTGAACGTCTCACTCCAGGCTTCCAGGATGCAGTGAGCCTAAGTGGAACTATGCGGCAGCGCCCTCTATAGTATATTTTTTTTTAATGCTTAAAAAACAAAACCTTTATTAGCTTCATATATCTTATATTCAACGTTAGAAATAAGATCTAGGAAAAATATTATAAAAATAACCATATATTGATGGTATTATTTTTAATGTTAATAAAATTATGGTTTTTTAAATATTGGTTTCTTAACGTTATTAAGAAATATATTTTTGGTAAAATGCTTTTACATGAAATTTTCGTTAGGATTTTCAACATGTTTTTTTAATGTCAAAAGTTGACTTAATTTTGACACAAATTTGTGCTAGAAAAAAAAACATTTATTTAACGTTTTTTACGATTTTGTGCTTAGTGGGTTATGGGTGCAACACTCAACTGAGTTTGTAATATTCGTTTTACCTAACAATGCAAATTCAGTGAAGAATTCATATGTTGAAAGATTCATGCATTCGTCTATGGATTTATGTTTTCTTATTTAGGGTGTTCGATTAAAAAAAGATCCCTCCTATCAAAATTTGACAATTAGCAGATAGATATTTTGGCCAGCAAATTCTTTAATAGTTATTTAAGCAACAAGGTTTGAAAACGACTCTTTGCACACGATCGAGACAGTTTGGTAGACCGAGCCGAAGGCGAGGTCTACAAGTCGAGGGAGTGTGCAAAGAGGTTTTCAAACGAGTTTTTTACAATATTTTTTATACAACTCCTAATAAAGAGAGAAAAATCAAATTTTAATTTAACTTGTTTTTATTTCCGTCATTTTTACAACAAAACTTTAAAAATTGAACAACTTTTTGACGTATCTAATCAACAAAACATACGAGCAGTGACGGTTGCTACGGAACTAAGCCAACTTATATTGATGGGTGACAACAACAAAAATCACAATGACGGGAGACCCGTATGCAGAAATGACATAGGCGTGCGCAAAAATGACATAAGCGTGTGCAAAACGTTTTGCACACAGCGTGTGCAAAATGCCATTTTCAGATCGTGTTATCCGTGCGCAAAACCCCCTTTTACAAGACAGTCGTATAAAAAGAAGATTAAGACATAAAACGTATTACTCATCTTTTAGTATCTATTCGAAAAACTCTTAGGTTGGGAGTCTAAGAAGGTAAAAATGTACGGAAAAACCCTGTAGATAAAACTCTTATAGCAGCACTTCCATAGGACTTAAGAGCAGGTACAAAATCCTTGTTGCTAAAAGGTTTATTTATAAAATTATACTTACTGAAAAAACAAACTTCGCTCCTACTTGGAAGTTAAACATAATTGTATAATAATAAAATTAAGTATAATGTTAAAACCGCGTTGAGCGTATAGCCAAAGAAAATTTAGCTAAACGTGTTTATTTATTTTGTGATTTTTATTTGCATAGTGCTCAATAAATACAACAGATTGTCATCCTTTCTAAGTTGACACAGCTATAGGGATCAATTTTAATGAAATTTTTACCTCACATTAATCTTAAGAAAAAACACACAATATTTTCATAGTCCCCTACAGAGGACAACATATAATTTTTTACGCGACCGAGACTTAAATTTCATTTTAACACCCATTTTTAAAAGCAGTACAAAACTATTTTAAGGTTTTTATTTTTTCTGGCAGTACTAATATTTTTTCATAAAAACAATGTAAAACATTCATATTTAATAGTAAATTTATTTTAATCCGGCCCTGAGATTAACTCCGAATGACCAGCCATCGTTGATTTCACCGAGATCAAAGACCGCTAGCCGGGTTATTTATCTGTTTGTTGGGTAACCTGCGGTAAAAATATCCGTACATTTTTATTTACAATTTATATCTCAATTGCTTTGCTACCTCGTCGTTGCCCCGCCGCCGCGCCGTCGGTCTATATCAAAGAGCTATTTAATGGTTTTATCTAGATACAATGATTTATTGCTTTATTTTTAAGGATTTATATTATTGGCAAAACACAAAATAATCTTTTATCAACGAACACTTGGGATTTTAGGTACAGTTTTACATAAATAAAGCAATGCAAGGCTTTAACGACGTATTTTAGTACATTTTTTTAGTTTATTGTATGTATGCATATACAGAGTATATTCCAGATTTGCACCAGTATTTACTAAAGGGGCTACAGTGCTGCTTCAATCCTAGGTTTAAAAGTCTACATTTTGCTTGAAGGTTTATTTTTCCCGTGAATGCAATAGTTTTTAAAATTTATATAAATTGTTTATAAATACCTTACGATATGGGTCATCCTTTTTCGTTGTAACAAAGACATTACTTCCACACAAAGGTTATAAATAAATAAAAAGAATAAAATATTTTGGTTTAAAAAATGGTAGCCATATTTAAACCTCCAAACGTCACTAGGAAATGTCGAATAAAAACGGTGTAGCTGTATTTTATATGTTAATTTTTTAGACAAGTTAGCGACGAATAAACTGATGGTCGATTGTTTTGGTGAATGTGTAATTGAAAAGGGATTCTAATATATCTTATGCTTTTTACAGTATTTAAATATTGATACGTATTTAATACGGTAATGCATCTACAGATATCGTTTTAAGTTATTTATGTATCATTTAGCTTTGAATATTTTTGTATATAAGTTTTTTTGTCAATCATGGATTATTTCTATTGTTTTTCGAACTTTAAACCACAGGGGTGGTACTACAATTTAAGACTATTTTTAACGGGAATCCTACGACTGCACAGACTAAATTTCCAAAAAATGACATTTCGTTACAAAATTTTTATGTGGGGTTTTTCTTTATTTCTAAAGTTAGTTTATATTTACATGAGATTAAACTCACTGAGAAATGCTTACTATCATATTGCACATTAGGGTGAACCAAATTTTTGCAGTTATTTGACCTGTGAGTATTAAAAAAATACACTTAAACCGGTCGGTATCAAGTCTATAGACTTGATACTTAAACCCGGTCTACAATGCTAAGTCTTAAGGTCTTAGGAAATACTGGTGTTGACGTCTTAACACCGTTTCGTTGTTGTCTTAGTTCCTCCGATATTAAGTTATTCTGAATTAGGAACGTATTCAGACACTAATGTTGTCCTTATGGGTTATATTGAATCCAAACGCAAAATAACAATCATTTAAAATATTAAAAATTATCCATAATTTCTATTTTTTTAATTCTAGATCCCTGCCTCACTCAGTATTGTTCCAAAGGCCGCGAGTGCGTCCTGCACAACGGTCAACCCCATTGCGTATGCACGAGAGCATGTCCGGTCCACAAGAGGCCCGTTTGTGGCTCGAACGGCAAGATTTACGACAACCACTGCGAGATGCATGCCTATGCCTGCAAGGTGCAGAAAAAGATCAGTCAGATGCCAAGTAGTTATTGTGACAGTAGCGCAGAAGGTAAAAATATAAATAGAACCGCATAAAATAATTTTATGATTTTTAATTTTGTGAAGGCTTGAAATGTTTTTAAGATCAGATTATTGATTTTAAAAATTGTTTTTATTTTTATTCATAAAATATAGTTTATGCCCATAAGTTAATTTATATATTGGTTGACTGTGCAATCAATTCCGCATAGATGATTTTAAAATCATGTTTTATTAATGAGGGAGTGTGTAGATAATAAAAAAAGCAAAAAATTTAAAAAAAATTCTTGAGACCTTGAATGAAACAAGCTGTGAGCTTATTTAAAAAAAAATTGGCTGGAAAAAGTCGTCATTCCATAAACGAAAAGGGATTATTTTTTTACTTATTTCGTAACTAGAAACTCATATAGCCAGAGCACATCAAACGTTTAGTAGCTAATTTGGAGGATGATTTGAATGTTTTCCCTTTGAACATTTTCCATGAGAATTTCGGAAATGGTAAGAGATACAATTTTGGTTAAATGTGAAAAAAAATTCGAGCCTAATCAGATAATGTAAAGAAATTCAAAATATCTACAGGGATTTTCAAAATATTGAGTGAAAACTAAAAATTGTATTCAATCTTGAATATTTCAAAATGGTGGCTGATGCCCAAAAGTCATTGGTTAGTTTTATAATAGGGTTGAGCAAAGCTCTTAAAATCTGTAAAAAATCTTTGATAAAGTTTGTTCGTTAAGTCTTCAAATAAACAGTTTTCCTGTTTACCCCATAAATAATACCTTCCCACTTCACCAGATTACCCCCGAATCTTTTTTTTAACAACATATTTAGATTTAGCGGACCAAGGACCCCATAGTTAAGGTATTACCCGCATTTTCATCTTTTCTGAATTCTTGCCCACCCTCGCCATCTTGCATATTTCAAAATGGTGGTTGATGTCCAAAAGTAATTGGTAAGTTTTATAATAGGTTGAGCAAAACTGTCAAAATTTGCAAGAGAACTTGATTAAAGTTTGTTAAGTCTCCAAATAATCAGCTTTACTCCAATACCATAAATTTCGCCCCACCCGCTTCTTTAAATTACCTACAATTTTTTTTACTGCAGATTTGGATTCAGTGGACCGAAAAACCCTAGAATCGGTATGTTGCTTGCCTATGTTAACCGGTCGATTTTTTTCATAAAATCATCCCCCATTGAATTAACCCCAGAAAAAAAATAGTGCAGAATTTCGATTCCAGCGACCAAAAACCAACTGAAATAATGTGCCATACACCTATGTTTGGTTAAGATATTTTTTTAAACTTTTTTCAACTAAAAATGGCCGCCATCTTGGATTTTTTAAACTTACCAAATCACTCGGATTCTTAATATTGACTAACAAAATCAACGAAAAATTCTATTACCACTTGAGGTAAAAATAGCTGTTTCACAACCAGACTAATAGTTTTAAAATGAGTGTGGCCCAGTCTCAACAGGTGGTACACTCAATTTAAAAAAAAAAACTGATACGAGTTGTCAAAAAATTGCCAAAATTTGATTGCATTTTAATGTTATTCTATCAAAGTCATGTCAATACCGTATCAGATTTTTTAGAATCTAGCTGTACTTGTCAACCTTACAAAAAGGTGGGTTCGAAAAGCATTAGGAAAACCCAGTCGTGTTTAAATTTACTGTAATCTCTGTCTGAACTTTAAAATAAAATCATTTTTGAATTTTTACACACACTCCTGGAATTCCTAAAACTGTCATTCTGATTACGTTGGCGACTACCACTTTTTATTTACCGTTTTTGTACGGCGAATATGAATCGGTCAATTTTACTTATCACTTAAAAAATAGACCTGTGTACTGTGGACTGTCTATAGTGGATCTACTTCCTCTATCGCCCTTCAGTAAAGTTTCTATAGTGCTAATTTCTTTTTCAGAAATCCCAATCTGGAATAGGCTAACAACTCCAAAAACTACACCGACACCTCCACAGAACATCATAAAGAAACCAATGATAGAGGCAAAAAAAATTGAAAAAATTAACAAGCAAGATTTGTGGGACGCCACTGAGAGCAACGATGTTGCAGATGACCAAATACAGGTAAAGTTCATGCGTACTGGTCGAGTTAAGTCTTGGCCCGGACTCGGATCAAGGTCTACTTTTACACAGATTGCCTACAGAATTTGACCACTTAACTGGACGACTGTAGCTGCGTCATCGGGTTTCCATAAAACAAATGGTATAAGGCAACCGGGTTACGTAGATTTTTTAATCTGATTACAGTAGGGTATTTGACAAATTTTAGAAAAGTGTTTAGAATGCTACGCAAAATAATTAAAATAGTATATTTTATCATGACTATTTAAAATCAAGTTTTCTAATTTCCGATTTGAATTTGCCGCTAAAACGCTCATTTCTAGCATAACGTTGCAATGACGTCACAGCGCAGTAAACTCGCGGACAGATACACGGCATTCAAGCGTTTATTTGTTTTGATCTGTGTTTTTACTGTTTTTTATGCAAAAAAATATCCTATAAGTGGTGTGTAGTGCCTCAGTGTTCGAATACTAGCATAAAAACGCCTGAAAAACTATTTATTCATGTGCCTACAGCAGTAAAAGAACGGAAAAAGTGGCTAGAACTTGCTCGAAGAGACACAAGGGCCTTATCTAATACATCTTCACTGTACATTTGTGAAGATCACTTTGATGTGAGTATAACTAAATTGTTTCTATTAATTTTTCTCACATTGTCTATAATATATATAACTATTTCGTAAATGACGATGAAATTTTTGAGGTTATGTTTATGACAAGGGGTAAACAACTATAATAGGCAGAAATGTGTACAAATTTTTAGGCGGTGCTAGGCAGTTATTCGGCAGGACTAGGGAGTACCTATAAATGCAGGATTAGGCAGTGCACATGTGGGCTAAATGTAGGACTGAGCAGTGCATATGCAAGACTAGGCAGTGCATAGGCAGGACTAGGCAGTACCTACGCAGGACTATGCAGTGTAACCTATGCAGTACTTCAAGTATTGCTGGTCGTTGTATACTTTTTGCCTTCCTGTCCTGCAATTTTTGATTGTTTCTTATTGCTTAAAATAATAATGATTGGGAATTTAATTGAATCTATTGTAAGTGGCATATTAAACAAAAAAGCAAAACATATAACCTAACCTCAAAATCTAAATGAGTAAAAGTAGGCGAAGAATATCATAAAAGAACTTTCAGTTATATACAAAACAACTCATCGAATACTTACATCAACATTTTAACGTTTCTAAATTCCGCAGAACAAAAATCACTGTTGTTGGCAAAGAAGCCTGCCACCATAAAGGAATGCAGCATTGGCAAGTTGGAGCTATCGGCTTTGGAGAATCCGTGTTCCATTGAAAATATTTTTTATAAGCAAAACACAAAATAAAATCTAATTTAGGATGATAATTCGCACTTTAAACCAAAGCAAATATTACCATCCATAAGAAAATAATACAGAAAATAGGTTCGTTCGAGGCGTTTACTGTTTTGTGACGTCACTCGCAGCTGATTGGTAGACCATCTATTTTGAATCACGTGGCTAATTGTTTTAATTCAATGAATTTATTTAATTAAAAAAACTATGAATTTGAGAAAAAATTAAACAAAAAGGTTGGTTTTTAGCATTACCAAGACCTAAAGAGATATCGAAAAATAAATATATATTTATTTTTTACTACTGTCAAACACCCTGTTGGCCAATGAATTATATATGAAGTAACAGTTGGCCAGTCAGGTTCAATGACTTTTCAAATTCTGTAGGTAACCTGTGTAAAAGTATAAAGACCTAGGCTCGGATAATCTATTCTTGCATGACTTAAACTGACATATTTTAAATTATAAATATCTTTTAAAATATGTCATACATACATAGGGTCTCTAGCTTGGACTATAGATATATATTTATCGGTTTCACAACGTTCTACGTCTTCCGATACCCAATCTCCAATCGTTTCTGTTTGCCCATAATTCATCATCTAGGCCTCTTATTCTTATTTCACTGTCTATTCCTTCTCTCCAGCTTCTCCTTGGCCGTCCTCGTTTTCTTCGGTCAGTTGGTTTCCATTGTAGTATTTGTTTTGGTAGTCTTTCATCATTCATTCTTTGTACATGTCCGTACCACACCAGTTGTTTTTTTTATATCATCCACTAAAGTACGTTCACCCACTGTCATAATTTCTCTTATTCTTTGATTTGTAATTCTTTCTCTTTTTGATTTCCCTGCTGCTCTTCTCCAATAGTCCATCTCCGTAGCGGAAAGCATTTTTGCTGTTCTATCCTTGATTGGCCATACTTCTGAGCTGTATGTAATAATACTTTTTACAATGGTGTTATGTATAAGCTTTTTGTTATGTTTTGATATACTTTGCTCCCAAATTATTCCATTTAATAAAGTTATTGCTTTTCTTCCTTGTACGTTTCGATCTTTTATAGCTTTGTCTAGTGTTCCGTCAGCTGGAATTTTTAGACTCATCACAGGACTGAATTCGCTGCCCGGTATTTAAGATTAGATCCTGTTTCGTTCCACCGATATACATATACTCTCCCTTATTGAGATTAACCTCTAGTCCCCACTTATTGTACTCCTCTATTAGTTTTCGTGTCATATATTCGAGGTCGTCATAATCCTGAGCCATAACTATCTGATCATCGGCGAAACATAAAGTATACCAGGTGGTTTCGTCCAACGGAATTCCCATGTTTTGGCATTTTCTCTTTCATACTTTAAGGACTTGTTCCAAGTATATCTAGAAGAGCGTAGGCGAGATACAGCAACCTTGTTTAAGACCTTTATTTACTTGAAAGCCTTTGGTTAGTTTTGCTTTTATTTTAACTTTTGCCTTACTATTGCGGTATAACTCTTTGAAGGCCTTAATTAGTTGTACGCTTATGTTTGTGTTTTCCAACGCTTTCCAAAGTAGATTTAGTGGTATACTATCATATGCCTTCTGCAAATCGACGTAAAGCAGATGCAGCTCTTGTCCGTATGCCATTTTCTTTTCAATAACTTGGGTTATACAAAATAGATGATCTGAAGTTGATCTACCCGCCCTGAAACCGGCTTGTTCTTCTGCCTCCATGTCTTTATATTCGCTCTTCAAATCTCTATAGATGGACTATAGATCACTACATTAAATAAAAAATTAATCAATTTGGCCAGACTCTTTCCTATATTCCTATATTTATATTTTCTATTTTAGGGATAAAACATATTCCGACACACTTTTTATTAAAGGAAACAATAATAACTAGCCAATTAGTTGAAGGTTAAGTATCCCAAACCTGTGAAACTTTATGAGGATATAAACAACGTCACCCATCCTCAAAATATTTGGAACACTAGGAAACAGTAAAAACATTTAAATCAAGAGGAGAAGGCGCGTATACTTGAGCATGAATGCAAACGATGCATTTGTTTAGTCTCGCTGCGAGGCATGCGAATTCTGCTTCAAATGAATACGCGAATTAAATACGAAGTCCGGTGACGTAGCTTTTAAAAAACTTTTTATTTGAAAAGACTACAAAAAATACTTATAACTAAAATGACCAATACAACTTGTAAAAGTATAATGATACCTAATTAGACCATTTGGGTGCATATATAAACTTCAATGTACGGCGTCAGCAATATATTTGTTATTACAAACAAGATGAGATGTTATTATTCCAGGGATATTACTCCTCCACCCTTAGTTTCGTCAACGTCCTCGTTGATGAGTTTTTGGAGAACCCTTAAGGGAATATTTTTTGTCTTTGAGGTTTTTTGTTTTCGCCAAAAATAGAAAATAAAAATAAATATCAAGATTACTGCCAAACATAAAGTTAAGATAATGTAATTTTGGCTTTCAAAATTAAGTTCCTGTAGGACTAAAGGATCCAAAAGGTCTTCCTGCATTTTTTGCGGGTTTTCTAAATGTCTTATCTGCAAATTGATAGACAAGTTTGTTTCAGGAAGCTTTATTATATCTGGCAATGAAACAGAAATGTTATTTATTGATAATGAATATTTATTTTGATTAATTATTATGTCACACTGGCTGTTAATAAGATAACAGTTTTGAAGTGTGGTTTTCTGAAACTGGAAGCAATTTTCGTAAATTGTTTCGGAGTTTTTTGTACAGAAAAGTAGACCACTTTTATAAGTTAAAGTGTGAATTTGAAAATTATTTTTTACTGTGGCGAAAGGGCAATTTTTTGGTAAAAGGCAACTATGTGCAATGGGGTTGAAACAAATCCAATTTGAGTTAATTTCAGAGCATTGCTGATACCATAAATTGTTACAATAGTATTTACTGGGGCTAATTAATATTTTTGATTCATTATTAGGTATTGGATAAACTATCTTAAGACTACAAGAATATTTTTCAAAGATTGGTATTTTCACTACAATGATTGACATATCTTTTAACAGAATAAGGCCAGTTTTACATATAAGAGTTAATTCTGACAGGTGTTTTAGTGGCCATAGAGAATTTTTTGGATAATGAGCTGTCAAATATTGCCAAATTTCCCTAATTTCATTGACATTCAAAATTTCTAAATCTAAAGTTTGCAGATGCGCAAAAGATATCATTCTCAGCATTTTTTCCAAAAATTTGTTTAGTTTTGAGATTTGTAAAATTTGGTTTTGCATACTGAGTAATAACGTGATTTCATTATTCAATTTTAAAATTTCGAAGCGAATGCATTTTGCGTTTTTATTTATAATGTTTACATTTTCCTGGAATTTGTTTATAATATTCCCGGCAAATGAACTAAGGTCATTTATCTTGTGCATCGTGTTAATTTGATTTTGTTTCAGTATTTGTAAGTTCTGCGTTATTGTGTCTAGGTCGGTATTATCTAGGTTTCCTGTGACAAATTTAATACCGCTTCCCAGTAGGTTGAATAAACCACGTTTCTTTCTAAGTTCATTGTTTTCTAAAGAATTTAGTTTTTCATAAGTATTGTACGTATCGTTTAAGCATGATTCAAGGAATTGAAATTGTATTTTTAATAAAGTATTATTAACTTGATTGACTAAAGGGGATAAAAATAGGGAATTAGTAGTAAAAAGTTGGCTTAGAGACGTTTTAATTTTTGTCATATTAAAAGGTATGTACATAGTATGATAATGGCTTACAACTAAAGAAGGAGAGATTTCTTCGGTGTAGAATCCATTATTGTCCAATCTATTGACCTGAAGGGCCTGGTTGAGGTTCGTCAATGTCAGGAGGGACAGGATCAGGAACCTGGAATGATTTAGGTTTTTTCCTGAGTCTTTTTATTTTTCTGACATGTGTGTTAATTGGTTTAGTTTTTGAGATACCAGTTATAACATTTTTATTGACGTTAGTTACTTTGGTAGGGATAAATTGGGGGTTCATTTTATTTCGAAGGGTGTTTTTTCTAAAGATAGTTTGATCTTTTTGAATTTGAGGGGGCTCTTCGGTGTTTTTATTTTGTTTTTGTGTGGTGTGTAACTGTTTTTGATATGCTTTTTTGAAAACTTGATCGTGAAAAGGTATTAGTTCTTTCTTTCGTTGTTCATTATATTGTTCAAAAAGAGTGAGGTCGTTATTTATGTTTGGTTCGTTCACATAAGGCTGTATAAAATTGAAAATTAAAAATGATCGGTAATAGAGTGTACTCTCTGATTAAGTATATATTAGTATGGCTGACGTCATAATATTTTGAGAAGTTTCTTCAAGATGTTTAAATTTTTAAATTTCTTAAATATTCAAAATGTGTAGTCTAGAGAAAGTTGTTCGTTGCAGAATATTTGACATAAATATTTTAAAAGGTTGTTATCAATTTTGTTATCTTTTTTTTTTTTAATTTTATTTTATTGTTTATTTTATTATCTTTTGTTTATTTTTTTTTTTGTGTTCTTATAAGAAAAGTGGTTTTCAAAAATCGTTATAAAATTTTTTGTGTATTTTGAAACAAATCTATTTAAGTTCAAAATTGACAGTTTATAAATTGAAAGATGTCTAAATGATACAAATGTTTTAAATGGTTTTTCATCTAAAAGGGGTCCTTTATAAGCAATTTTATAAGAATGCTTTTTATATGAGTTTTGAAGACATATTTTAAAGTTGTTTATGAAGATGGTAATCGATTCTCTTAGTTTGGGCCAGTAATATTTTTGTTTTATTTCATTGAAGATCTCTGTTTTGTTTTTATGATTAGGTCCATAGTATTTTAATATTAATTCTTTTTGTTTTTCTGCGTTTATCACGTCAATTAGGTATTTAGTCGAAAATATGAGTTTTGCACATGGGTTAAAAATAGAGTTAACTACTTTCTGAAATTCTAGTTTAAGTTCATTGTTTGGAATGTAAATAGTAAATAGAGAGTCAGGTTTCACTATCTCTTTTAGAATTTTAAGAATGTGCTCTTGTTGTTTTTCATTTATTGTCACAAAATTATGATTTCTATTAAATGGTTTAGAGAAAAAATGTTTATATTGTTGTCCATAATTAATAACCAATCGATTGGTTGTATAATTAAGGGGCAGTTCGGATGTAGATAAATGTTTTCTTTGTGTCTCATTATTTGAGTGAATAGTGACGTCAGAGGCGTTGTCTCGGGCGTCATTTTGGAGGGGCACAAAATACTCTAAATTCATTTTTGGCGGTTTTAATTTTTCATTGAGTACGGTTACATTAGCTTGGGGTTCTTTGTATTGCTCGTTAATTACGTGTTCCGTGAGATTAAAATCGGTTAAGTTGGTAACAGAGTTACGCACGGTGGGTGCATTGGCTTTATTTATTTCATGTATGTTAAAATTTATCTTCAAGAGGGCGTTAGCAACGACATTTACATTTTCTTTTTCGTAATTTGTATCTTTTTGAGTTTCTGGAATTAAGTACCGTTGAATGCAGTCGATTTTTATTAAATTTGGTTCAGTACCTTCCGGTGTTATGATGTAGTCTGATTTTAATTGTGTTTCAGGGTGAAAATATTGAATAGGTTGTTTCTTAAATCTTTCTTGTGGGATTACTTTTATTTGTTGGTGAAAGTTAATGTTAACGTTTGGACTTGGATAGGGGATTTTACAAAATTCTTTAACTGTTACTGGACAGTTAGGAATGTATTGTTCTTTGAAGCTAAAAGAGGGTGTGAGTTCAATATCTTTTTGGTAGTTTACTTGATAATTTTGGATTGGCTGCTTAACAGGGTTATTATAAGCAATAGAAAGAGGAATTTTTACATTTTTATTTAAAGTTAATATACTATTTTTTAAATCGAGCATACCCTTTAACTTTTCAAGGTCTCTTAAGCCTATTAATGCGTCAAAGTCTTTATGCCAGTTTACAACACGCATTTTAATATTTTCGTTTATTCCTAGTTCTTGTAATAAATTTATTTTTAAATTATTATTTTCTTTATATGTGTTTCTGCAGCTGGTTACTTCAAAGGGTTCAAAAAATAGATTATTGGGGTACATTTTGGCTATTTTTGGGGAGATTATAGAGTCTGAGGCTCCTGAATCGATAAGAATTGTTATTTGCGTTTTTGGTAAATAAAAATATGGTAGTTCGATTTGTCGGGCAACGTTATTTAAGTCGACGGGGGATCCAAGGCTGTTTCCTGAAAATTTTCGCTTGCGGCGTTTGTTTGTAAATTATGTTCGTAAGAGCAGTTTTCTTGTTGGCTAGTGGGTTCTTCTTTATAAAAATGAGGATCGTAAAAATAGTCAGGGTTTTCTTCACTATAATTATTGTAAGTTTGATTTTCACAGGTTTGTTCGTAGGTTTGTTCGTAGTTTTGTTCGTAAGTTTGTTCTGGGTATGTTTCTACATTTGTCAAAAATCCTGAGGGTTTAAAAATTCCTGAAGGTCGATTGTATGGGGGTCTTTGATAGTGTTGCCTTGACGGACCAATTGTTGATGTCGACATAGGGGTTGGCTTGTCTAAAATGGGTTTATTTTGTGGGGCGAAGGCGTTAGTTGGTCTTCCAAAATTTTGAAAATTTTGAGGTTGATTTTGAAAAGGTCTAGGTTGATTAAAATTAAAGTTAGGTTGTCTAAATTGAGAGTTAAAAGGTGGATTAAAATTAAATTGTCTGGTAAACTGAGGGTTCGAAAAAGGTTGCATAAACGGGTTAAAACGTTGTTGGGGTGGTTTTGGTCTTATTTGATTAGTTTGGGGGTTGCGATTAAAATTTTGGTTTTGTCTAAAGTTATTGTTGGGTTTTAAAAATGAATTATTTCCTTTGTGCAAGTTCGAGTTATTACTTGTAAAATTGACTTGCGCTTCTACTATGTTATTACTCATGACGTCCTTGTAGGCTTCGTCTAAAGTTGCAGGAGTTTTAAGCATAAGAAGCGTTTTTAAAGAGTCTGGGGAGTTTGCGGTCAAAATTAAAACAGATACTTTTTCTACTTGAGATATAAGCAGTAACTTTTGTGCGTTATCTGCTACTTCACATTGAATTTTTCCAAAAATTCTTTGGCAAAAGGCCTTAAGTCTATCGATAAACTGCAAAATGTCTTCGTTTGCGTCAATTTTAATGTACTGAAGTTCTTGCATCAAAATTTCGTGATTAATTGGATCACCAAATTTTTGTCTTAAAGCTAACTTAATTTTTTCAAAAGTATTTAAATCTGGCCTTTCTAATAGAAAATTTTGAGCTTTGCCTACCAGTTTCGATTTTATGGCAGACAGGACCAATTTTTGTTGCTCAATAGAATTACCAAAATAAAGTTCATAAAATTCTTGTACAGAAATCAAAAAACTTTCTAAATGGGATTGACTGCCATCAAATGTGGGCAACAATGACGTGTAAAATTTAAGATTTTCCATTGTGTTAGAAAGTTCTTCGTTTTGTAAAGTGTTATCTAATTGGTTACTACTAACGCTACTTAAACTACTGTTAAAACTAGTGTTTAAATTTGCAAAATTTAAAGAATCAAAATTTTCTAAAAATCTATTTTCTAAATTATTTTCAGTATTTTCTTCTAAACTTTCTTCTATACTTTCTAATTGCTGTTGAGTGTCTAGTCTCGATGTCGACTGACCACTTAAATTTCTTAAACTACTTTGCAAACTACTTATTTGCTCAAAATTTAAATTTAAAGACGGTTTCTTCAAACTTGCTAGATAGTTTTCAATTTCAGTTTTAACGTTTTCTTTCTTATTTTCTGCTCCTAATCCTAGTTTTGTTTTGTTCTTTTCTAAAATATTCTTTAATCGCCTAGGCATCAAGAAAGTCAAAAAAACTTACATAACAATCGAGGATAAATCCATAAGGCTTGTTCTGTAGAGGTTACGCCACCAAAAGGAATCCTATAAATGGGGGTTGACTTTAGCTTTTCTGCCTATGACACCGGGCTCAGTAGGGATGTGTCGTTGGTTAGGCTTTTGGCTTCGGCGGGACTCATACAACACGGTAGACGTCACTAGCTTCAACTCCAGGCTTTATTCCACAACACTTCTTTACGTTCGACGCCGTAAAAGGTATTTTCTTTTAAGAAAAAGTTCACAATTCGTACGGGACGTAAAGTTCGGTTTGAATAGCGCACTAAGACTTAAAAGTCACTTTCGTACAACGGAAAACCGATAAAGGACGAAATCGCACTATCCTGTTCGCAGCGCCAATTAAATACGAAGTCCGGTGACGTAGCTTTTAAAAAACTTTTTATTTGAAAAGACTACAAAAAATACTTATAACTAAAATGACCAATACAACTTGTAAAAGTATAATGATACCTAATTAGACCATTTGGGTGCATATATAAACTTCAATGTACGGCGTCAGCAATATATTTGTTATTACAAACAAGATGAGATGTTATTATTCCAGGGATATTACTCGCGGCTTAGGACGTCCACCAATAGCAAAAAGAGCCAACATTTCCTTTTAGCATTTCCTCTCTAGGCACGATATTCTTGTTAAAATAGATTTTCGTTTGATTTATGTGGTTCTAAAATTTGTTTTTAAAAGAGGCAAACTTATGGGCAATAATATTTCGACGAAACGTCTGTATTCATCGTCACTTTTAAGTTTATAGCTCAATAAAGTCGCCGTATAAATAATACTCTTTTTCCAATCAATAATTTTATGGCTTTTTCCCTGCTTTCATCGGTACTGGAATGACACAGTCTACAAAATTGCAGCTAAAGTTATTTCAGTGTAGTAGACGGTGTTTATAGTCCGCAGTACTCCGGTCTGTTTTTTAAGTAATGAGTCTATCTATTCTATTTAGCCTTCTTCAATCCATCTTTGGACATAGGCCTTCCTCAATATCTTCCACTCTTCTCCGTCTGTCGCCGTGTTCATCTAGTTCCCGCGTGTTTCTTCAAATCGTCCGTCATCTCATTTGGGGTCTTCCCCTACTTCTTTTATTTTCCCAAGGTTCCCAGTTTACAATACATTTGTTCCATCGATCGTCTTTCTGTCTGATATTATGACCTGCAAATTGCCATTTTAATTTTGCTACTTTTCCTCTGACATACCTTATTTTTGTTTTATTTCTTATCCATTCATTCCTTTTTCTATGTGTCAGCTTTACATGTAACATTTGTCGTTCCATTGATCTTTGGGCTTTTGTTACCTTCTCCATGTTTGATTTTGTAAGTGTCCAGGTCTGGGATCCATAGGTAAGTACAGGAAGGATACATTGGTTATACACTTTCGTTTTGAGGTACTGAGGATATTTTTTATTTCTTAATATGTAGCTTAATTTCCCGAATGCTGATCAGGACCATCTTACTTAACTGTTTGGTTTTCTTTTTTCAGTTTAATAATTTGCCCCAGGGATATAATATATTCCTCTACTTGTTATATTTTATTTTGAGTTATTCTGACCGTAATATCTTAATCTGTGTTTGCTATGATTTTAGTTTTAGTGTAGTTTATACTGCTGTATCCAGTTCTTCCAGCATTTTAATCAGTTCTTCTTTCTTGTCTGTTATTAAGGCGATACCATCAGCATATGCGTGGTTCAAGAATTGTCCGTTTACTTTGATGCCTATTTCTTCCCAATCTAAGCTTTTAAAAAATAATATTTTGTCACCCTGTGTGACACCTCCTCTTATGAGGATTGACTTGGTTCCTTCGTGGATTTTGATTGATGTTGTTGCTTCGCTAAATATATTGGCTATTAGGTCTGTATATGTGATCTATTCGGCTATTAATTAAAGATGCTTTTACTGCCCAGTGCTCAATGCTATCGAAAGCTTTATCGAAGTCTATAAATGCAATATATAGTGGAGTGCTAAATTCGTTGTTCTATTAGGATTTTCATGGTTAATAAGTGGTCAACTGTACTGAAACCTTTTCTAAAGCCTGCTTGTTCCTTTGATTGATATCTGTCAAATTTTGTTGTTAGTCTATGTTAATATTTTCGTGAAAAGTTTATAAATTACATTGAGGAGTGTTATAGGTCGATAGTTTTTTAGGTCTGCTCTAATACCTTTCTTGTGTAGAATAATGGTTATGGATTCTTTCCGGTTGTTTTGGATTATTTATTCTTTTAGTATTTTATTTAGGAAAACATGGAGGGTATTAACTACAGCTTTACCACCGTATTTGAGCATTTCTACCGTTACTCCGTCTTTTTCAGGTGATTTGTTATTTTTCATTTTCTTTAATGCTCTTTTTATCTCCGCTTTGCTTATTTCAGGTTGTAGCTCTGAGTTTATGTTCTTTATTTTTGTTTGGAGTTTCTTCATGGTCTCTCGTAATGGTTCCCTTTTTGTTTGATATAATTCAGTATAGCTGTGTGAAATTTAAGAAATTCTCTTTAACGTTAGTTTCTATGCCGTTAATATCCTTTATCATCATAGATATGTAGTAATGAGTAACAGTGATGATTTTGGGACAATGTTGCCATTTACTTTCAAATAAATTTCTTAAGTTACAGAAAAATATTGTACTTGTTTATTAGTGCTACTTTTGTGAACTTGACTCTCAACTTATGAAATGGAAAAAACTAACAATAAAGAATAAGTAGCCAATTATTTTTTTTCTGTAGCCCAAAAATTTAATAACGTAATATTTGGAAAATCGCTCAGATATGAACAAAACTTGAGACAATAACACAACTGTAAAAAAATGTTGGGACTGTGCCAGCTAGCTCCGTTCGCCACTATAAAAATTTTATGAATATATTTTTGCCTCAAAGTAGAGGAGGAGGATATTGAATTTTCCTTTAAAGCGTGTGCCAAGGTTATTAAAAGATCTTTGCCAGACTTTTTAAGTCCCCCTTGATGAAATTTAATTGGGTGAAAATAGTCCGAGCTTTTAGAAAAAAATATCAAAGGAGATTTAACCCGGCGTTGGTACACCTGGGTATGACATACCCGGGATTGAGAAAAACCAAGAGAACTTATAAATTCGCAGCACTTCAAGCTAGTCCCTCCACTTACTCTTAAGCAACACTTGTTCTAATCGCGGACCACTAAAAAAAGCGGGTTTAGTGTCAATCTGCCTCTGCTGCTAGGAGGTAAACTGGCGTCGGGTATGTGACCCGGGTGTACCAGCCGCGTAACATTTTTGTTAGCAAATTTCCGACGACGTTGGGTGTTATTCCCATTACATATGTTGAAGGGATTTCAGAAAACATAAGACGAATAGCCAAACACTATAATATAAAAAGAGTATTTTCATCTGGAAATACGATACGGAGTTTTGTAACTTAAACAAAACCAGAAAATCCCTGAAATTATAAGGAATTCATTTACCAAATCCCGTGAGAGTGTGGTAAATCATATGTAGGTGAAACGAAACGCCCTCTTCAGGCTAGAGTAAATAAACATCTAACAAGTACCCAATTTGGGGTATTGAAAAATCCGGTTTAGCGGATCATGCATGGTCAAGGATTCAGTGGTCAGAAGCTAAAGCTTTGCATAAGGAGTTGCATTGGCGAAAACGAAAGTTTATTGAAGCTGCGTTTATAATGCAGAATAAAGAAGTTTTCAGTCAACCGAGCACGGACATACCAAACATATGGAAACCAGGCGTCTTAGGATTAAAAAAGGGGGCGGGCCGTCACACCTGACTGTACACCAAGTTGTATAAGTAGTAGCCTATAGACTAAATTGTTTAGTTTACACTTGAAAACGGCTAGAGATTCTTACTAACCGAAACGTCGTGTTTTAAATAAATAAAGACAATGTAAGTCCGAAATTTTGTTTCTATTTAAAAAGTATTTTTTAGTTCTAAGTAAGAATTTCTTTGTTTTCTTTGTTTCAAAATATTTAGTCAAATATTTTTTATTTTTTTCTATTTTCTAATCTATTATCTTCAAAATAAAATAAAAATTTAGGTTCTAAATTACTTCTAGCATTTTTTAAGCTATTTTAAACAAATATATTTTTAATTTTTAGAAAAATGTCCTTGTTACCTAAAAATGCATTTTATCTAACGCTACATGACTAATGTTATATATTTTTTGTTTCAACGTCAAAAAGGTTCAAAAAATTACATCATATTAAAATTTTATGTCTACTGTTAACTTCAAATGCGAAATGGTAAGTGGGTATGTCATACCCGGGTAACCATCCATGTTAGGAAAAAGAGGTGTACCAACGCCGGGTTAAAATAAAAACTCGTCTAGCTTTTTTTGTAGCGGTGCACTTTCTTACCTACTTTGTTCTTTTAGGTTTAAAACATCTTTCTTTAAAGTCGACAAAAGTCAACCTCTTAAGTCATCGCGAATCCAACCAACATAGCATAAATCAAAAGAAACTTATGTCTTCACTAAGGATAGAACCGGCATCCTGTAGAAGGGTAACGGACGTTTCCGCACGATGATGATGGCCGACTTCAACTAAAACATATATTTCGCCCGCTCTCGCTCGAGAACATCCACCCATATCCTGCTGAAAAACGGGTGAAATTGAAACCTTTCCCCGCGCGGCGCTGCCGGCTTGTAATTATTTACGCTAAAAAAGTTCACCCAATTAATCGCTTGTTGTTAACCACAGATAATAAAAAGAACTAGACAATCATGTCGTAGGAAAAGATTCAACTTTTTTTAAATAAATCAATTAAAAATACTGTTTGTTGTCTAGTTTTGGGAGGACACTGCCCCCTTGCCCTCCATGTAGCAGCCGCCAGTGATTCTACCTTAACCATATGGTGCATCGCAAAATTAAAAATATCTATGGGGTATTCAAAATAAATTTTTTGTCAAAATTTCGTGGCCATCTTATAAAAAAGTTTACTAAAATTTTGTTGTTTTGTATTAGCAACTACCATTAATCAAATTTTTTCCAGGCCTTTTATTTTTTTAGAAACCGTTTTTGCCATATCTACTTTTGTCTGGGGCACCCTGTATGTGAGGAGTGAAACAGCTTAATAAAGGCACCTTTATAAAAAAAAATGTTTGTTATAGGAAAACGACGTGTACTGGTCCACCATAACTCCCGACTACCAGTACGAAGAAGACGAAATGGGAAATGAAGTGGGGAAAGATACAGACCTTCCATGGAAAGACGGGAAACAAAAGTGTTACATGCAGGAGTACGAGGTTATGAAGGTAAGTGGAATAAAACAGGAAAAATTGTTCAAATTGAGGTGTGTTGTTAGGTAAGGTTAGTCGGGGTCATGTCAGGTGATTCTTTTGTAATAGGTACCTTTTCTTTGCGATATTTAAAAGTTTCTTTTTAAATTTTTATTCTTTAGAGCTTTTCTACTCAATAGCTTTTCTTCTATACTTTCTCAGTCTCGGTTTTAATAGACATTATTTGCATAAAACTTTTCATTAAAAATTTAATTCCAATCTTTCTGTTAGGTTTCGTAGGAGCCATAAAAAGTTTGTATTTTACAATTGTATTAATTTGTAGTATTAATAAAAACAAAAACAGAAAATACCATGAACAATAATTTATCAAACCCCGTGTGAGTGTGGTAAATCATATGGAAGAGAAACGAAATGGATTCTTCAGTTTGGAGTAAAGGAACATCAAAAAAGTTGCTGGGTCAAAATTATTTAGGGACACTAGTCAAAATGATCACCGGATCCAATGATCTGAGGCTAAATTTTTGCATAAGGAGTCACATAGGCAAAAACAAAGGTTTATTAAAGCTGCATTTATCATGCAGAGCAAAGGGGGAATTCAGTCAACTAAGTACAAACATATCAGACATATGGAAACCACTCCTTATGAGAAGCAAGCTTCTTTGGATTAAAAGGGCCGGGCGTCACTCTAGACACCACATGTAGTAGGATCAGTAAAAGTCTGGAGACTGGCTTCTTTAGTTTACACTTGAGAAAGATTAGAGATTCTTACTAACCGAAGCGTCCTGTTTAAAATAAATAATTTATAAAGACAATCTAAGTCCAATATTTTGTTTCAAAAACTTTCTTTATGTTTTCATCAGAACGTTTCCTGAATCGCTGCAGGGAATATTCCTCGAGCATATCTACTATTTATTTTCGGCGTTGTACCCGACCGGCGACCTACGGGTCATACAATCATAGAAGGGACGTAGATGTAGTGCTGCCGCGAGACGAGACGGGATAAGAGAAGGCCTTGTTTCGTCTCGTCTCTTCTCGTTATGCGAGGTTAAATAAGTCTCTCGTCACGACGATAGGACTGTTCGATCGCTCGAGAAAGCCTTTCTCTCGTCTCGTCTCGTGTCTCGTGATATATATGTATATATCAAGTATAAAAAATTTTCAAGTCATTCTGTGTAAAAGTGTTTTTTCAAGGTGAATCTTATTATTTATGGTATTTACTTTTTTCCAAAATAAAGTGTTAAGTTCATTCTGGGATATACTCGGTATATGCATACATACAATAAATAAGGAAGTAAATACAATACATGTACTAAAATACGTCGTTAATGCCGATGAAACAAAAGCTGTGGAAAAGTTTTGCATTGCTTTATTTTTAAACTTTTTTAAACTGTACCTAAAATCCCAAGTGTTCGTTGATAAAATATTATTTTGTGTTATGCCAATAATATAAATCATTAAAAATAAAGCAATAAATCTATTATTTCAAATACTTGGGTCTTGAAGATCTCTATCGAATTTACAAATTCTAGAAACCAAAGATTTTCCTCGCGGAAATGTGTTTTTTTCAAAATTAACCAAAACATTTAATTTTTTTTAACAAGCAAATTTTTCATCTAAATTTTCCATATTTTTCAAAATAAAAACAAACTAATTTCCGCAAGAAAATTGTATGATTTTCAGAATTTTAGCTCTCTAAAGAATCGTCCAAAAACATTTTTTTTAAAATCAACAGATTCCTAAATAACTAAAATTCACGCCAAAAGCTAGAAAAGAAAAGTAAAATTCCCCGCTTATGAATAATTTTCGAAAAAAAAATGTTAACTACATTAAAAAGCATTTACATAAACAGTACAATTTAATTACATTTTTGGATTTTCTCCATCCAAAGGTAAGCCACAGTACATGTTGTCAAGGAAGGAATATATGACAATTTTTGCATACCTTTTATTTAAAAAAAACAGTACATAAATGTCAGCTTAACTCTATAATACTCGTAGGTCAATACGAACAGATGGTAAATCATAAAAATTTATAAACTCAACCTTTCTTGCTGGAGAGACCGAGAGAAACGAGAATCTCTCGACGAGAGAGGGTCTCTCTCTCGTCAGAGCTTTCATTCGAGGATAAATATCTCTTGACGAGGCGAGGTGAGACGAGAGTCGAGAATCTCTCGTCTCGGCGGCAACACTACGTAGATGAGACGTGTCGATCGAAATTTTCTCTAAACTGCTATACGTCCCTGGAAGAAAGTGTGTTGTCAGGATCCTACTAAAATTTGGTCGTGCTTCTCCTGTGCGTACTTATTTCTTTAGTGTATTTTTTATCACAAGCAACTGCACTTCCAAAATAAGTTTACTTCTCACTTATCTCTTTATTCATATTAGGTTCATTTTTTATATTTAAAACTGTATACTTCACACTGAGTTTTAACCTGTACTCTTATGGCAGAAGTGAAACAGATACATATATTATTTCTAAAATATTATTTTACTTTGTAGGACAATCTTCTCATGTACCATCAAGCCAGATTAGGGGACAACCAAAGCAAAGACTACTTGGTTTCCAAGATGTTTAATCACTATGACAGAAATAACGATGGACAGTTGGATGCTACTGAGTTAAATCAAGTACGAACTATATTCTTCTTCTTATTTTTAGTTATGTGCTACTATTCTTCTTTTTCTTAGGCATCAACAGAAGATCACATGGAATCAATATTTCAATTGACAAAGAACTGTCACTTGACAAGTCTAATAGAAAAAGACGATTCCGACAAGGACGGCAAATTAAGCGTGAATGAATTCTCTGTGGCTTTTAGTAAATTGTACAGTAAGTATGAAATTGGGCCAATATTTTTTAAATATTTATTTATCATGTAAATCCATAAGCTCCTTTTTTAAAAATTTATGTTTTGCAAACTATACATTTTACAATTAAAACCCCAAGTTAAAGTTTTAGGTAAGTTGCGGTTGAAAAAGCTACAGTTAAAATATATTGTTTTCCTTTCAGGTGTCTCAGTTATTTCCTTAGACAAAGCCTTAGAAACCAACAGATTATCAGCGAGAGTAGGGGACAATGTTGAAATCAAGTGTGACGTCACGGGATCACCAGTAAGTGTTCATAGATTTTTACATGTTTTTTACACTGTAGAACTATATTTAAAGAGACGTTCTTTTGTTATTCTCTATTTCTATTTTCGTTCAGAGAAGTCTTGCCATAATAAATTTTAAGGCTTCTTCTTCTTCTTCTTATCTGACCCTCTAGAGTACTTACGTATTCTTTGTTTATCTCTCTTGATGAAGAAGAAATTACATTCTCTTTAAACAGAGAACATATTCTTTTTTCTCGATTTTTTAAAGTTTTACTTCTTAAATTGATTCATTTTAAGCCTTCTTTTTCTTATCTGACCCTCTAAAATCCTCAAAAATGTTTATTGCACCCCTTAGTTTATTCTTTGATTAGAGGTCAGTGATGTTCGCTCTTCCGTTAGGTCCCTCCAGTTCAATGGAAACGTCATGGTTTTGACCTCGCTTCTCTTGATGAAGAGGAAATTCGAGTATTCGGCGATGGCAGCCTGTATTTGACCAGGGTGCAACTTCAACATGCTGGAAATTACACGTGCCATGCGCAAAGGAATCCAGAAGTAGTCCAAACGCACGTTTTGACAGTTCACAGTAAGTATTTTCTTTTCCAAATAATTTTGTATTATTTTAGAAAAAAACGTTTCGTGTACCCATTTTTAACAAATTTTAAAATAATACATAAAAGGATGCAAAAGAAAATGTTTATCCTATATTTGAATACTTTAAACTAAAGACATCAGTTGCTTTTTTTAAAAATATATATATAGGGTGTCCCATTTTCGATGGGATTAAATGGGAGACTCGGTTATTAATAAAGATAGCGAAATACGAATTTTTTCTTACCGTGCTTTTTTTGAGGCCCTATACCGGGGCTTTTTGAAAAGATTGTAAATTCAACAAATACGATATCATCGTCTTGCTTATTTTACAAGATATTTGAATATTTTTTACTGAAGGTGTAGTTTTTTACAAAATGTATTTAAAATAACAAGGCAAATACGGACCTGATATTTTTCCTACAATAAAAATTGTTTCTGATTGGTGATAAAATAAATAAAATCTTTTGACATTTAAAAATATAATTTTTTGTAATTTAAGATCGTACCCACATAGCACAAAAATCACATCAACATTAAATTAACGTGAACAAAAATAACAAAGTTTTTTTTAACTTGAAAACAACCTCATACCATGTAATATTTATTTTGTTAAATCTGCATGCTTAAAGATAACTTAAAAACAAGGAGAAATCAAGCTATAAAAATCCACTTTTTGCTGAAGTTTCTGGTGCTGTGTATATAACGTGTTTTTTACCCTCGTTATTTTCATGTACCAAATTCACACTTGAAAAGTCCTCCACAACATGTTCTAAAACGCCACTAGATTAAGACTTCTAAAACTTACTAACTTTCTGCGTCTTTTTTGGTCACGTTTTTTTAATAACATTTTTTTAACTTAAAAGAGACGCGAAATGAAGTTTTAAAAGTTCACTAGTTTAAGACTACAACACTTCAAGACAATTTTAAAGATGGCGCTCAAGGCAAGACAATATCTATATATCTATCTATATACATTATGTTTTTTTTTAAAAGCTAAACAAGATTTTTTCACAGTAAACACTTTCACAGAGTATTAATGTGTCTTTATCAGGTTAAATGAGTGATGCGTCGTGATCGTAAAGGATCAGGGATCAGTTTCTTAACAGGTTTTTGGAGTTTAGAGGCCAAAGCCCTGCCTGATAGATTTCGTCAAAGTGAAAAATGCCGACAATAGGTGGCGCTGCTGCTAGTAAAATCTCAAAATTATTCGGTAGAAAGGCCATGCAAGTCACGTTTTAAAATTCGTGTAGAAAAGGCGTGAATCTAATGTGATTTTAACGTTGATAAAAATCACTTGAAACTAACGTAAATACAGTGCTGTTTTAATTTGATAATGGCGTTATTACAACGCAGTTTCTAGAAACGTTATTTTTTATAACGTTACTGAACGACCTATTAAGCTTGTTTTCATATATGAAATAAACGTTTTTTTCTTGCAGCTTTTAAAATCAACGTTTTTTTCTCTCACGCCTTTTTTACGTGTTAAACACGTGATTGTGCTATGTGGGTATGTGAAAAAAACAAGTTACGTCAAAGTTTTATTTATTCCCCAAAAGAAATTGCCTTAAAAATGTTTTCACAGAATTAAAATGTCTTGCAAATTATTTTCGAAATAACGATACTGAGATTATTTTCAAATATCGTTATTTTAAAAATATTTTATATCTCGATTATTAAGCAAGATATTTAAATTCTGTAAAAATATATCTAATAGAAACTATTCTTGGGCCAAAAAAATTACGTTGTCAAAAATATAAAAAATAATATTTTCCTGATCACATACTTGTTTTAATTTAATATTTGATAATACTAAAAACATTGGGATTTTTATCATCAATTAACTTATGAGCACCTTTTAGTTTCTAAAAAAAAGGATAAACAGCCTCCTTAAAATAAAAACAACCAAAAAAATACCTTGACCCCCCCTTCCCTTCGTAACGCATTTTCAAAAAAATACATTAAGAAACATTGAGCGTAACGCAGGACTAAACCCCCCCCTCTCCTTAAACGTTATTTAATTTACGAGTTGTCCCTTAGTTACATAAAATAGATAGTTAGACAAATAATAATTAGATCAAAAAATAAAAGCATTTATCATTATTATTATTAAATATATTCCTCCTAAAATATTCTAATTAATATTATTTATTATTGTAATTTTTATTTAACTGTGTTTTTGTTTTCAGCCGCTCCAGAAGTTCACGTGATGCCCAGAATCCAATCAAAAAGGCCGGGCGAAGATGCAACCATGTTATGTCACGTGGCTGGCGAGCCATTTCCAAAGGTAGTATTTTAAAAATTATTTACTTTATAATTCCGAAATATGCACATAGCATCAACTTTACACTGCATGTTGATATAATGTATCATCCACGTTGACGCCACGCTAAATATGTAAGGCCTAATAACGTCAGTGTATAACATTCCTTTATATTACATTGATGTAATTTCTACTACGTTAAGGCAAAATATCATTATTTGAACGTATTATTATAACATTTATAAAACATTCAATTTTTACATTTAGACAACATGTTTTAAAGAATTATTAAATTAAAAAATTATTCATACATTCTCTCTAAGTATTTCAATTTAATTAAATAACGTTTGAAATATGTTGTAATAATGTAAAAATTTTATGTAGAATAAACGTCATAATAATACCTTCCAATAATGTTATAAATTCATGTTACCTTAACGTTACTGAAGTTACAATAAATGAAAAATAGGCCTAAAACATTTTTGTGTCTAGGTTGAATGGTTAAAGAACGACGAACAACTGAAAGCAGACAATCCGAGAAAATATCAAATTGTGGGAAACGGCACCTCAATGAAGATTAGAAACATCGATTTTGCAGATACTGGTGCATATATGTGCCAGGCAAAAAGTATAGGTAAGAAACGCAAATTCAAGTAGCGGTGAATTGCAAAGCAAAATTTTTTGTGACGATACCCACATAGCACAAAAATCACACCAACGTTAAATTAACGTGAACAAAAATAACAAAGTTTTTTTTACTTGAAAACAACCTCATTCCATGTAATATTTATTTTGTTAAATCTACATGATTAAAGATAACTTAAAAACAAAGAGAAATCAAGCTATAAAAATGTACTTTTTGCTGAAGTTTCTGGTGCTGTGTATATAACGTGTTTTTTACCCTCGTTATTTTCATGTACCAAATTCACACTTGAAAAGTCCTCCACAACATGTTCTAAAACACCACTAGATTAAGACTTCTCAAACCTACTAACTTTCTGCGTCTTTTTTGGTCACGTTTTTTTAATAACATTTTTTTCACTTCAAAGAGACGCGAAAGGAAGTTATAAAAGTTCACTAGTTTAAGACTACAACACTTCAAGACAATTTTAAAGATGACGATCAAGGCAAGACGAAATATCTATATATCTATCTATATACATTATGTTTTTTTTTTTAAAGCTAAACAAGATTTTTTAACAATAAACACTTTCACAGAATTTTCAGGTTAATAACAGATGCGTCGTGATCCTAGATCAGGGATTAGTTCCTTAACAGGTTTTTGGAGTTTAGGGGCTAAAGCACTGCCTGATAGATTTCGTCAAAGTGAAAAATCCCGACAATAGGTGGCGCTGCTGCTAGTAAAATCTCAAAAATATTCGGTAGAAAAGCCATGCAAGTCGCGTTTTAAAATTCGTGTAGAAAAGGCGTGAATCTAATGTGATTTTAACGTTTATAAAAATCAGTTGAAACTAACGTAAAAACATTGCTGTTTTAATTTGATAATGGCGTTATTAAAATGCAGTTTTTAGCAACGTTATTTTTTATAACGTTAATGAATGACCTATTAAGCTTGTTTTCATATATGAAATAAACGTTTTTTTCTAACAGCTTTTAAAATCAAAGTTTTTTTTTCTCACGCCTTTTTTACGTGTTAAACACGTGATTGTGCTATGTGGGTAGTCCTCATAGACGGACATCGACAGTTTCAAAATTTTTGTCCACTTGTGGGCGCTGTCCGCTTCTGAGGAAGGTAAATATTTATACTCAAAACTGGTGCCAACAATATTGTCCGGAGATGAGAATTGTCCGCTTATCAGACCTGTCCGAAAATAGAACTTTTCACTGTATTTTTTTATTATTATGTCGGTTTAGAACGTTTTTCTACGTTGTCCGACGCCTATTCTCCACCTCCTTCGAAGTTGATAATCATCTTTTGTCAGATTTTTTTGACTCATTGATCTTTGGTTTGACTGCCATTCTAGTTTAGGACGCGCTCTTTTTCTGCGCCCTATTGGCTGCCATTCTAGGACCTGCTTTGGTAATCTTTCGTCGTTTATCCGTTGTACATGGCCGTACCATATCAGTTCCCTTTTAGTGATGTCATCCGTTATGCTTCCCTCGATTCCCATTCTTTCTTTTATGATCTCATTTCTTATATGATCTGTTCTAGATATTCTCATTGATCTTCTTATTGCATCCATTTCGACACTTTCCATTTTTGCTTTGAATTTTTTTGTTACGCGACAAGTCTCTATTCCATACAACAGCGTGCCTTTCACCATTGTTTCATATATGTTAAATTTTACATTCTTTTTTATCTCTCTAATCCATAAAATACTGTTAAGACAACCAATAACCTTTTTTGCTTTTACTATTCTTTTTTCCAGTTCTTTACAGTCTGTTCCTGTCTTATCAAATGTGAAACCCAAGTATACATACTCATTGCATGGAGATATTGTTTGTCCATTGTCTAGTCTCACTTGATTCGTTTCCAATACATAGGTACTGTGTCTTGTCCACGTTCACTATTAACACCCACTTTTGGTATTAACTTTCTCATCATATACTCCATGTCTTCTTTATCATTAGCTCCAATTACTTGGTCGTCAGCAAACTGCAGTGTGTATATGGTAAATCGGTCGTTAAGGTGTATTCCCATGCCGTGTACTTTAAGTTTCCAGTTTTTTGGAGCTACTGCGGTATATATTTTAAAAAGAGTGAGAGAGATACAACATCCCTGTCTTAAGCTTTTCGTTACCTGGAATTCTTTTGAAAGTCGATTTCCAATTTTAATTTTAGATTTTGACCCTTTGTAAAGTGTTTTTATCGCTTTTATATATGTATGACTGATATTAGTTTCTTCTAACACTGTCCATAATTTTTCAACTGGAACGGTATCATATGCTTTTTGTAGGTCCACAAAGGTGACCTTTACCCGAACCTAAATTAAAACTGTATAGCAGAGAATTTAAAAAAATAATCGAGCTTCTAGATACTACTTAGCTAGTTTACAGACCGTTTAAGCTGGTAAACTAAATAAAATAAAAAGGACAAAATACAAAATTGTTATTTACCGCTCAAGTAAAAGGCGGAGAACTGAAGAGTGAACTCTTTATAAACTTCTAGCAAATTAAGTTAGAATAAAAATGCTAATGAGTCTTGCTGACGAGACTGTAATACAGGGTGACGGTTTTCAAATTTCAGGATTTATCTCATGTTTTTAGAAAAACGCTCGGACATGTGGATTTTGTTTAAAATTTTGGCTGATTTAGTGTCCCGCTGGGTCTTTTTTATTTAGATAAAGAACATGGGTCAAGTGATACCTGTGTTTCGTTTTCGACAGCCACCCTGTATAATAAAAACAGTTGTGTTTATTTTAGGCATAAATGGCAAGGACCATTCGAGCTAGTGCGATATATATTTTAAAAAGGAGAGATACAACATTCCTGTCTTAAGCCTTTCGTTGGCAGGAATAATTTTGAAAATCGATTTCCAATTTTAATTTTTGAATTCGACACTTTGTATAGTTTTTTTATCGCTTTTGTGTATATGATTGATATTAGTTTGCTCTAACATTGTCCATAATTTTTCTACTGGAACGGTGTGTTTTGTAGGTCCACAAAGGTAACATGAGTTTCTATATTTCTGGCACTCCTTTTCTCAATTACTTGTTTAAGACAAAAAACATTACCACTACAAGATCTGCCTCACGAAACCCATTTTGCTCTTTTCAATATTTCTTGTTCATGAAAATCATTCTATCTATTAGATCTCTAAGAATTCTACCGTACAAATTCCTCTGTAATTGTTGCAATCCAGCTTATTTCCTTTTTTTTGTATTGAGGATATGAATGCAATTTTCCAAGCATGGTACACTGGATGTCCGTTTATGAATTGATTGATTACAAATGTGAGATTTTCTAGCACTTTCTCTGATCCATATTTGAGGATTTCAGCGTATATTCTCCCAGGTCCGCTAGCTTTTCTGGATTTAAGCTTTTTAATACTATTCTTTATCATTTCTTTTTCGATGATTACTTCCTCTTCATGTACTTCTATGTCTGTCCTCGGAGAGGCTGACAGATATTTGGGTCTCATTTCCTGCAGCACTCTCTTGTAGTGTGCTATCCATTGTTCGGGTTTGATGATCTGAATGTTTGCTAATTTTAAAAATGTATAATGTGTTGAAAAATATCCACGATGTCTTTTAAAGTTACACAGAAAACATTTTTATTAGCTTTTTTTAAACTCGACAAAAAGACACTACACGATTTTGTTGGGAAAATCCCAAAAACAGGTGAACTGAGAACTGTACTGAATTTTAAGGAAAATCTACTTTTGGCCAAACTGTAAATAGAGTCGTTTTAATATAATAGAGCCACATAGCTTTTAACTGGACCAAAAAGGTTAGCTGCGGCTAGACTGGAACCGAGACGCCTCTTTGCATATAAAGTAGAAAAAGCAGACGGCGCTGACTGACCCCCTGGTGGCCGGTGGTCACTTTATTTTCATGAGCGGAATAAAAGTTGTCATGTGGTTTTCATTTGGTCCTAACTAAACAACAACCCCAGCAGTATCTTTGTTTTCTTTGTCTTGTTTTATTCATACTGTACCTATACCCAGTGTTGCAAACGAGTAACAAAGGTAAAGCATTTTTAAACAATCAGAAACATCCATGTGCTCGGATACATGAATGTCGCAACTGAAATTTTTAGGTATACAAATTTAAGTCCACTTGGCAACAATACAATTTCGGTTTATTCCTTCCTTGTCTTGTGTCGTTTACACCTACTCCGCACGTTTTAATCGTGAAGTTTTGACCTGTAAATATCCTTTGTAAGGGATGAATAATTTCGGTCTATCTATCTTTATCTATCTATCTATTTAGCCTTCTTCGACCCATCTTTGAATATAAGCCTCCCCCAATATCTTCCACTCTTCTCTGCCTGTCACCCTGTTCATCCATCAGTCCCCGCATATTTCTTCAAATCGTCCGCCCATCTTATTTGGGGTCTTCCCCTACTTCTTTTATTTTCCCAAGGTTTCCAGTTTATTCATTTGTTCGATCGATCGCCTTTCTGTCTGATATTATGACCGGTAAATTTCCATTTTTATTTTGCTACCTTTCCTCTGACATCCCTTATTTTTGTTTTATTTCTTATCCATTCGTTCCTTTCTCTATCTGTTAGCTTTACATGTAACATTTGTCTTTCCATTGATCTTTGGGCTTTTGTCACCTTATCCATGTTTGATTTTGTAAGCGTCCAGGTCTGGGATCTATATGTGAGCACAGGAAGTATACATTGGTTATACACTTTCGTTTTAAGGTACTGAGGATATTTTTTATTTTTTAATATCTATCTTAATTTACCGAATGCTGCCCAGGCCAATCTTACTCGTCTTGATTTCAGCCTTTTGGTTTTCTTTTTTTAGTTTAATAATTTTTCTCAGATATATATATATATATATATATATATATATATATATATATATTCCTCTACTTGTTCTATTTTTTCTTGGTTTATTCTGATCGTGATAGTGTAGTTCATACTCAAGCCTATATTTTGTGCTGTATCCATTTCTTTCAGCATTTTTATGAGTTCTCTTTTCTTAACTGTTAAGGCGATATCGTCAGCATATCTTAGGTGGTTCAAATATTGTTCGCTTACTTTGATGCCTATTTCTGCCCAATCTTAGTTTTTAAAAACATCTTCAAGGGCCTGGTTAAATAGTTTAGAGAACATTGTGTCACCCTGCTAACACCTCTTCTTATGCGGATTGGCTTGGTACCTTCGTAGATTTTGATTGATGTTGCTTTGCTATATATATTGGCTATTAAGTCTGCGTATATGTGATCTATTCGGCTATTAATTAAAGATGCTTTTACTGCCCAGTGATCAATGCTATCGAAAGCTTTTTCAAAGTGTATAAACACAATATACAGTAATAGTTAGTAGGTGGTCAACTGTACTGAAACCGTTTCTGAATATCTTTCTCTAATATTCCAACTAATCTCAGTTGCTTATACAAAACTACCAAATTTCATTAAATTTGTTTGCAAGATGGCGGCGATATTTCAATTTTTCAAAAAATACAATTTTTAGTTTTTGCTCGATATTTTAAAAACTCCTGTAGATATTTTTAATTTTGGTACGGCATCTGATTGGGCTTAGAATATCCGTTTCTGAAATCCCTATGTAGTTGCTTTTATCTGAGACACCCTGTATATTATTTTCGAAAACCTTTTCTTCAAATAACATTTTTTTAAAAACATTTTTTGCGAATTACATTCTTGTTTATTGATATTTTTAAAAAATATATTTTTTTAAGATGTCTCCTTTTGGAAAATCGGTGTTATCCTAACCCTCTTAAATTGATGCCAAACATATCCTAACCCATTGGCGCACCCAGGAATATGTCTTGGGGGGGGCGAACCCTCTTGGGGGGGAGCCGAAGCCTCATAATGTCGAATTTTAAGTTATTTTTTGTGTTTTTTCACGAAATATGTGGAAAATATTTAAAAAAATCTAAGGCTTGTGGGGGGGCCGGGCCCCGAGACCCCCCCCCACCCTGGGTGCGCCCATGCCCAACCTGTCCATTGGGGACATACTCTTGCTTACAACTGACAAAGGTTAGGATTACACCGATTTCGAACTCTCAAAAATACGACTGGAAAGCTTAAGGAAACTTTTTCGAAAAAAAAAGTTTTTGAAATAAACGTTATTGAATTCGAGAAAAATTTTATTCGAAAAAAATATGTCGGAAAAATGTCATTCAAAACGAATGTTTTCGAAGAAAACGTAATGGCTAAAAAATGTCATTCGAAAATCGAGGTTTTTGAAAATTTAGTAGGTTTTCAATTAAAATGTCTTCGAAAAAAGTGTTTTTGAAAACCGTGTTTTCGGAAAATGGACATTAACTGTTTTTTGCCAATTCGGTAATTAGTTATTATTAAAATTAATTAATATTACATTTTTTCGCTTTATTATAATATACTTCTATGTATGTCAGCCTTTGGGTGCCTTTATTGGCCGCAGTTTTCGCGAATAGTCGCGTGTGCTTCTCCCACTCTGATGCTATGGAGAGAAGATCAAGAGCGAGGAAAATGCCCTAGGCTCGTTCTATTTCGATTTCGACTTCAGCATATAAGGTAGGCCAATATTTTACTAGCTTGAAGGTTCACCGCGGAAATTATTTTTCCTATTTTCGAACCGGTCTATTTGTTTCACCCGCGATCCCATAAAAGGATCCAAAAGCCATTTTGAGTTTTTTCACTCACCTCGTTTAATGAATGCATTTACATAAAAGTGACTAAGTTGACCTACGCGAACCGACTAGCGGGTTATACTGATATTTTCGCTAATCTGGCAACGTGGGTTTAACACTTTTCTGTTCTCCCATGCAATCCTTATGACACATACAAAAACGCTACCCCTACATAGAAGGCTGGTCACGCTGTATTACCAATACAGATATATTTACTACCTACTTGGATGCATGAACCCATTAACCTAGCCTAGGCTAAGCTTCGAGGATTAAATTAAGAAGTAACGAAGATAACACATTTTTAGCACTATTAGGCAGTACAAAAAGTTCTTGGGAAATTTAAAATGGATTGTCCTGTATAAAATACACATACATTTATCTTTTAACTCGGTTTTTACCGCTTTTGCAGTTTTTCCTTGCTGGGAATGTGAATGCATATTCTCGTAGATCCTCATACAAAGTCGTCCGTACAAGAAAACATATTCACCGCGTAGCTCGGGGTGACATCGCGGTTTTTCGGCATTATTTATTCCAGGCATAGCCAGCGTTTTCTAGAGAAACGGCCATGGCATATTTTTTCAGGCTGCTTGACAGGTTTTAATGCCCACGTTCTCTACTACTACGGCATTTACATATGTCGATTTTTTATTTAATTTGGTTTGTTCGGTTCGGTTTGAAAATCGACTGTGTAAATGGGAAATCATCTGCATCGCCGGCGACTGTATCGAAATCGCCGAAAATTGGGTGTTTTCCGACTTTTGTCGCGCGATTGTAGGCAGCATGCGCCAGGTCAAAATCGACCGTTTAAATGCGTCATGGTTAGGCGATTTGCCGCCGCAAGAAGGTCATTTGCGACATTTTTTGTTAAGTGTGTGACTTATTATTTGTTTTCTTTGGAAAGCAACCAAATAATTTAAAAGACCAATTATCCAAATTCCACCCATACGAAAATCTAACAACCAGGGCAAGGAGTAACGAAGAAAAAGCAGATATTCTTGCAAGTCATCAGAAAAAACATTTCAGCCCCATGAAGCACCAGATGAAATCTTTCATTTAAATGAACCCCACCAAATCGAAGACCATATTAAGCTTACATCACCAAAAGAAATATTAACAGAAATCAAAAATAATAATTCGAAAAAAGCCCCAGGGTATGATCAAATTAACGGGGTAGTCATAAAACAACACCCCAGAAAAGTAATCTTAGATATGTACCTAAACTGTGGAAAGTTGCAGAACTTATCATGATTCCACAACCGGGAAAACCACTCCATGACGTGTCATCTTACAGGCCAATATCTTTGCTGCCAATTATATCCAAGCTCTATGAAAAATTATTGCTTAAAAAATAAAACCAATCATAGAAAGACAAGAAATTATTCCATCTCATCCATTTGTATACAGAAAAACTAATAAAATAGAAAAAGCACTAGAAGAGGGAAAAGTTTGTTCTACAGTATTTCTAGATGTAGCACAAGCATTTGACAAAGTGTGGCATAAAGGCCTTAATTTTAACCTAAAACGGTTTCTGCCAAAACAATATTCGGATATTTTGGAATCATATATATCTGATAGACATTTCAGAGTAAAACAGGAAGACTCATACTCAAATTTAAGAGAAATTAAAGCAGGCGTGCCTCAGGGTAGCGTACTAAGTCCTTATCTGTACTTCTTATTCACTTGCGATATGCCAAAGCCAGAAAATTGTCACGCAACATTTGCCGATGATACTGGTTTATTGACGGTAGAAAAATCTATTAAAAAATGCATAGAAAAACTTCAGGATGCAGTCACCGAAGTTCACAGTTGGATTACAAAGTGTCGAATAAAATTAAATGAAACCAAATCAATTCATGTCGATTTTACAAAGAAATATATAAATCACATACAAATAACAATTAACAACATTCCCGTACCATAATCAAATCAGGCAAAATATCTCGGTATGACACTTGATGCCAAATTGTGCTGGAAAGCACATGTTAAGAAAAAAAAAGAAAAACTTTAGATAAGTTATAAATAATTGAACTGGCTAATTGGAAGGAAGTTCAATTTAACAATTCATAATAAGTTACTGCTTTATAGACAAATAATGAAACCATACATAGGGTATTCAATTATGGCGTTGTGCTAAAGAGAGTAACATTCTAGTTTTACAGATATTTCAAAATAAAGTATTAAGAAACATTGTGAATGCACCTTAGTACGTTCGAAATGGTGACCTTCATCGGGATCTAAAAATCGAAACTGCAGCAGAGACTATAAAAAAGTACGCAAAAAGCCACGAAGATAGACTCCATCGTCATGTGAATGTGGAAGCAATTCAGCTTCTAGACAATACTATGCTAGTTCGAAGACTAAAAAGAGTGAAGCCGTTTGAGCTAGTAAACTAAGTGAATTACATAAAACAAAATTATGCTATAAACACACAATTGTAAGTTACAGACGAAACAAAGCCGGGAGAACTGTTGAGTGAACCCTAAGTTTAAATCTGACTTTTCAAGTAAATTAAGTTAAAACAAAATTGCTAATTAATCTTACTGACTAGATTGTAATACAATAAACACAGTGTGTTTGACAAAAAAAAATGTTTTCTGAAGATTGAAAATGCACAAAAATAATTAGATTGCATTTTTTGAGTACTATGAGTAGCATTCATGCCTGTGTAGTACCAGGGAAGCTGTCTATAGACAAACTTACTTATTGATTTGATTCAAGTAGGTAACTTGAGATTACTTATAATAAAATACCAAAGGTTAACGACGTTAATGCGTTTACATGTCTTATTATTTGGAATTCGAGAACGGCAATTTCACTTTGCAACTTTAACGAGCTGGTTAGTTAGTCCTATTAACACATGAGCTATTTTGAATAATAATAATATGTCACAGTTCGTTGTGGTGGTGTTCATCCCTAAGGGGCACGCAATAAAACAAGTAGAAAATAACCCTTTGTTAAAGCGGGTAGTAAAACGCGGGTAAAACAGTCTGCAATCCGATCTGCATTTTTAAAAGGGTATGAGTAACTAGTTTGGGAAGTTAACAAAATTTTAAAAATATATATTAAAAATTATTACAAAGCAACTAGGGGTGATAGGAACAAAACATTGTTATTTTCAAGAGATAATTTACATATTTTTATTTTTTTACTTACCTTGTAGATTAAAATAATATTAGACATTTTCGAAATTTCTAAAATATAAGCCCAAAACTGTTACCTTGTTATATCTACTATTACCCTCTAATACTGGGAAATAATAGACACTAAAATACGTGTTTGCTAATAGCTCAAAAACTAAAACCTAGGTATAAAGTGTGTAGATTGCGCTATGTATGTAAATTTTTTTTATTTTTACACCATTTTACACGCTGTTTTCTTTTTCCACGTGATAATTTAACAATTTTTTTCTATGGCGGGACACCCTCTAGAAGCCCCCTCTTACTGTAATGCTTATTTCCTTTGTGCCTTGAAAAAATGTATTGTTTCCTAATTTTTGCCGTTTACTTTTTTACAGGAGGACTTACGCGAGATATTAGTTCATTGGTAGTCCAAGAACAACCAACCCCACAAAGTAAGTAAAAACAGCCATTTTACCTTACTTTTGCATGACAACGGTTTGTATGTCTATTAATTTTTTGAAACATAAAAGTTGAAATTCAAAATTGTAAAATTTTCGTATAGTGAGGTTTGGAAGATCAATCTCTAAATTGTATGTATTTTTAGGTCCCGCCAATGAAGAAAAACGTTTCTTCGCATTTCACGACTGGGGAATTTCAGTCTATGAACCCTCGACATGCCGATTACACCACAGCATTATGGGGACAGACATTATTCCTGGCACACAGGTAAATATTGTTCTGTTAAATCTGGCTAGCAGGCTGATTCAAAATGGGCACTCTTGGGCAATTTAAGATACTTCCAGAGGAAAAAGAAAAAAAACTTATTTTGCAACGTTCAAATGTCAATAGAATAATCATAATACCAATAATCACACCGTTTTCAAGCTTTAAGCAAGTATTTTAATGTAAATTTATTTTTATTAATTTTTTTATTGAAACAAACTACATAAATTTCATTTACTCACACCTCATTTGACATATTTTTGACAGGAGTACGTTTGCGGCAACAAAGACACAAAATGCGAATGGGGCAAGGCGGTAGCAGTTGACAACCGATATGTCTACGCTAGTCAACCTACCTTGGACAGAGTTGTCATTGTTTCAACAGTACAGATGGTAAGTAAATGTAGTATGATTTTGACAGTATCGCGCTATGTTTACATTACAACACTTACCAACAATTTGATTTGATATAGCATTTAAATAATAGTTGTAATTTCATTTGTCGAACTGCTTGCCAAATCTATTTTATAATTTTTAGGGTTGCCTTACACTTATTTACTCCTTTGTATTTTTTACACTCCAAAAAACTACAAGGCTTGGGTTAGTCTAAAAAGTATAGTTTATAAAGTTTAATAAACGTCCGACAATCTGCAGCCAAATGCTATATGGTTTAAAAAAATATAAAGTTTAGTTCAATGAACTAGTCCAAATTACAATTATACAGTATTACAAGATCTAAAAAAACACTTACTTCAGCTAATTGCTCACTAACCTCTAGATGGTCCAAAAAACTATGGAAAATTGTCTAAAGTGGTTCAAAACACTACGGTATATGGATTAAAAAACTCCAAAATAACTCCAAATAAAGGCCACTTAATTTTGGATGGTCCAAAAAACTACAGATTATGAAATGTTAAAGTGGACAAAATCGTTGATAAAGTTCAGGAAATCTTTTAAAATTCATCTAAGTTACTCACCTCTACATGACACGAAAAACTATGAAATATTAGCACGACTGATCCAAAAGGCCACGACCCTCTGGTGGTCCAAAAAACTATAGAGCATGACAAAAGTGGGCCAAAAAACTATGTACAGGATAACGATTAAAAAACTTAAAGCTCCAGCTAAAGGCGAATCTTTAGATGACCCTATAAGCTGTGGAACACGGGTAAAACTGATTTAAAATACTATAATTTACAGAGTTTTATAAACCTTTATAGTTCCAGCTAAAGGCCACTGACCTTTAAGTGGTCCCAAAAACTATAGAGCATGGAAAAAGTGATCCAAAAATCCATGGTTTATGGGATTAAAAAAAAACTTTCAGCTCCAGCTTAAGGCTAATCTAAATCTTTATATCGCCCAATAAGCTATGAAATACAGCAACCAGGTCCAAGAAACTAAGAATTATAAGCTTTAAAAACCTTTTATTAGCTTTATAGCTAAAAGCTAATATTAAAATGATCTAAAAGACTATAGAACATTGACTAAGTTTATAATGACCTAAAAAATATGTTTTAATGTTTGAAAAATCCCGTTCTAGCGAAAAGCCACCAACTTTTAGATTGTCTAAAATAACTATGAAGCATTGGTTAGAATGGTTCCCAAAAACAATGGTTGATAGTTTTAAAAAGCCCTTTCTTGTTCCAGCTAAAGGTCACTAACTTTTGGATGTTTCAACAAAACTAAAGAGCATTTGTCAGTGTGTAAGGTTTAAACAAACCCTCACTATTCTAGCTAAAAGCCACAAACCTTTTGATGATCCAAAATGAATGGAGCCTTTGTTGGAATGGTCCAAAAAACTATGGCAAGGATTATAAAAACCTTTACTAGCTCTAGTTTTTCAGGTGGTTGTGGACGTAGTCAGCACCGACAAGTACCCAGTTGAGTTGTTCCACGTCCCCCATTTGGATCAAGTTTGGGTGCTCAATTGGAGAAGCTTAAACGACACTGGATACAAGACTATACAGGTAAAAATATGTGAGTGGGCCTGGCAGCCCTTCCACTGCAACCACCAGTGGGTGTATTGTGGCTCACTTTTGTGTGGTTTCTCACCACTGTATGCCTAACCCTCCAAAAAGGTTGGCCATCGTTTTGGGTGAGATACTGTAGCCAGACATTGGCACAGTACATCTCTGGTTACTTCGTCAACCTCCATACTGAATCTACAGAAGAGGCCTCTTCTGTAAGTCCCATTCTATACATGAGTACTCTAGGTTGACAGTGACCCGTAAAAAGACCAGTCGCTATACAAATCTCCTAGTAAGTCCAATGATGTTCCTGGCTCTTTCTACAAGGTCCTTTAATGGAATCTTTAAAATGAGCCAGTTCTGGTCAATTTATACAGTATTGTTGGAATCTATTCTCCATCCTTAACATGGTTGATTTAGCAGCATTATTTGGGAATATAGGCTCGTTCGTGTCCGAAAAATTCGGCACATGCCGCTTCTCTAGCTGCTTAGCTGCGGCCTCATTTCCATCGTGCCTAGAATGCCCTGGTACCCATACTAATGACACATTGTAGACTGGCCTGTCGTTGTAAGCTGGTTAGTTTGGCCCTTAAAGTTCTTTAATGTCCCTTCTCGAACCAGACTATTGCGCCGTATGTAATCTGATGACTATTATAATATACAGCCAATACATTTGTTCGGGGCTAGTGCCCCAGGTTTTGTCGCAAATTCTTTTGCAGGTCTATAAGGACAGGCTTCGCGGGTTACCTTTTCCAAACGGCATTCCAGATAAGAGTTTTATCTAGAGTGACCCCTTGGCATTTCGCCTTTGATGCAAAGGAAGAAGTTCATTATAAATCTCTCTTGGAGTAGTTAGATTTTTGATTTTTACCGTTGTGTAATTTCAGGTGATAAGAGACGCTGGACAGAAAAGGAAACACCATACGGTTCATCCCGAACCCATAGATGGCCAATATGACATGGTTACTCGGATGTTTATTCCTTCGCCTTTTCAAGTAGGTTTACCCTAGTGTCCCTAAACAATAAGACATAGAGTGGAACTGTCAAATAATTTAGGGACACTAGTTCACCCTAAAATATTTCAACCTTATGTTAGCTTTTGTTCTGCAATGAGTTGTTTTTTTACGATATCCGTGGTTGAGGGCTACAACTTTGTTTACATATAGAGATGAGTCCCAGCAACATGCTAAATGATTATTTTTGTTACCAAAACTATGTTTGAAAATATTTTTTTAAACCTTTTATTGAGTTAAATTAACTTTTATTGCTTTATTTGTTTTCTGAATGCATCAAAAAAATAAATTTTTAGAGGGTTTGTTTTTATTTTTGTTAGCAGTAGCCTACTTGACATGAGGATACTCATGCCAATATTTTTGTTTACGAGGACTTTTCAGGATATATCTTTTTTTAATTAATAATTTAAGAATATCTTTTAGTTTGTATATCAGATTAAATAGAATTAATACTACACATATACGTCGAGCTCGTATGGGTCCCAGGCCCCATAGGAGTCCCAGGAAACGAGAAAGCGGACGAACTCGCCAGGGGAGGATCCCGGCAGAAATGCGTCGGGCCAGAGCCTTTCCTGGGGCTCACAAGAAGGCAAATGAAGTCGGCCCTAACAGAGTGGACCCAGAAAGAAATACAAAAGGAATGGACCAATACAGGAAATGCCAGACAGGCGAAGGAGTATGTGACAGGATACAGCAAGTCCCGTAGGGACAGGCTGCTCCGTAGACCACGAATAGGGGTGGGAGCCATAGTGGGAGTCCTAACCGGACACTGCGTCCTACAAGGACACCTGGCAAAGATGAGAGTGAAGGAGGACGTGACGTGCGTGCGATGTTGGGACGAGACCTCGGCGCATTTCCTCTCATCATGTGAAGCATACAAGGAGGCAAGAAGAGAGGTATTCAAAGAGGAAGCCTTTAAGACCGAGGACCTTGTGAAACTGAGGTGGCCCGATATTCTGGCCTTTGTAGAGACTCCTGACTGGTCAGACTCCTTAGCGAAAGAAGGACGCAGTAGGGGGGATGCCCGGGGGTTAGCGAAAAAACACAGGGTCGAAATTTTAACCTGTAAATCAAACCTCTATTAATTTTTTGATTTATCCTATTATTTTTTACCCCAGGCTACTTAACTCTCTTAAAAGCTTTTTAAACTTGAGATCCATTTAAAATTTAAACGACGGTTCAGGCTAGGATTAAAAATCGCTTAGAGGTAAATGTAAAACTTACATAACGTTATAATTTTTATAGGTAGGTTCCTTCTTATGCTGTATAACAATCTGTTTCAAATAAAATTTGATAGAACAAATTCTTCTCGAATATGTGGTATTGCTAATAGATTATCAAATGAAATTCAATTGGTTTGTACTAATTTTTTATTTTTATTTTATTTTATTTTATTTACACCACTCTACAGAAATAAATCCAATTATTGAGTGGGAAAACATACAGCTATACATACTAACTTAATACTACAACAATAATTTCTAAAAAAGAAAAAGATCAGTATAAAAAAAAACACAGAAAAGAACAACTATATCTGAGCTAAGCGGACTTTTTTAATTGCTGATACGCTACAGTTAAAAATGTCGCATTGATCCTGAACAGAGTTATATACGTTGCAAGCTCTGCGCAGGGGTGAGAATTTTCCTAGATTAATTCTCGGTCTTGACAAACAAAAGGTTTGTGGATTTCTTGATGATATCCGAGGTTTGTGAAAGTTAAGCTGTTCTAAGAACGCGGGATAGTCTATTATTCCGTTCACTAATTTGAATAAGAATTGTAAATCAGCTGACTGCCTTCTATCGACTAACACCCTCGTAGAAAACTTTTGGAGCAGACATTCATGGGGAAAACCTATTTCCGGGTACAATCCTTCACAACGAAACCACAGATACTTCAGAAATCTCCTTTGAATATTTTGTAGATCTTGAATATGTATTTGATGGTGGGGTGACCAGACTTGGGAAGCATATTCTAGAATAGAGCGAACATATGAAAAGTATAATATTTTAAGACTATGAATGTTGTTAAAAGTTTTAGAATTTCTTATTATAAAGTCCAGCATTTTGAAGCTTCTTTTTGTTATATCAGAAATGTGAGGAACAAAAGTCAAAGAAGTGTCAAAGGTCACTCCAAGATCTTTAAAAGATTGTGATCTTGGCAGAGAAGAATTATCGATGATATTAATGAATTCAATAGGATTTTTTTAAAGAGAATAAGAAACTATACAGCCCTTGGCAGCGTTCAATGGCAGATGGTTATTTTTACACCATTGGTTTACTAAAGTTAAATCAGCTTGAAGTTGCATGCAGTCAGATATGCTGTCCACTCTACAGTACAGTTTCTTATCATCACAATAGAGCAGACTTTTGACATTAAGATTCTCGAATATTTTATTGATAAAGAGTTAAGTTACATATTAATGTATTAAAAGCAGATCTCAGGAAGAAGCAGTTTTAAGTATTATTTTATATCCATAAAATGTTTTTTTTATTGTTAATTGATTTTAAATTTAACTACGTTTATGTTAACTCTAAAATAAATTATTTTAGATTTACATTAAGTAAAAATATTATAAAACCAAAATTAAAAATGGCAATGCCGTAAACAATCTTTTCTATTTCTATTTTCTATTTCATTATTTGCCTTAGCGGATATGCATCTTGAATATTTTTATAAAGACTATCATTTTTAGGAACTGTCCCACTACAGCTTTAAATACGGTTATGTCACCCACACTAACCAGAGAGGACTTTACAAGTTAGATTTGGTCAATCTAAGGTACACACGTTCTGTCGATTTGACAACCTACAACTGCGTGCCTGTGCAGATTCGTTTTTCAGCTTTGTGTAAGTATCATTCATCACAAGATGTTTCCAGTACAAGATGTTTCCTAAAGGCAACATTATTGTTTTCCTAAAGGCAAAATTATTGGTAAACGTAGTGAGTCAATAGGGTCGACAGTCACATAAGCGCTTTATCCAAGCAGGATCCAAGTTAATTAATTCTGTTTTAATAGATGGAATGGTATTTATGCAATGTCTCGAACCAGTCACCAAGCGACCAACAGGACAACTAGTCCTTGACTATTTGACAGACACTGTCATTTCAACAGCCAACACTCTATTCGGAACGCCCTATATATCGCCGGATTCCAGAAAATTGGTGACATTTGACAGAACGGGCGATGGAGCTACTTTGATTATTCAGGAGATTAATGGTGTGTAAAAGAAAATAATTATATTGTATTTTTAAATTAGTTTTTTTTAATTTATACTGCAAGGACAAAAATCATATTTAAAACACATTGAATATTAAAACCACAACATAGAAATTACATACAATACTTTGCAATTAAATCAAGATATACAACAAAACAGAAAACAAAAATTCCTAAAAATTTTGAAAAAAATATAAAAGAACAAAAAACTATTTAAATTATGTACTTACATAAACTTTTTGTAACCTAATTATTTTTAAGTCGTTTAAATATTTAAGCAAACATTTATTCGTGGCTACGCGGGTATAGAAAGATTTTATGTCTCTTGTATTTTTGCGTGGGCAGCTTGAAAGCTGTACACAGTTAACTGTTTCGTCCTTAAGGGACTCTTCAGAACACCGCATGGTCAATGTGACAACTTTGTAAAGCTAGAAAGACGGTATATACACCTAGTCTTCCGATATTGGTAAGAGAAATGATAAATATTGCCTGCGATACCGTGTGCTTTTTAAAGAAGAGCGGACATCTACCGAATACAAAAAAACTATCATATATAGTAAAAACAAAGGGCAGGCAGATGAAACGAAAAACAGTACCAATGCGTATTGCATTTTTGCCGCCTTCGCGACGTTTGATGTCGAGTCAGCTGAGCATAAGCCAAAAATACTACAAACGTAGTTTAGTACCGATGAATAAAAAAAACATTTTTTTGTGGCTAAGCGGGTCTAGAAAGATTTTGTTTCTCTTATATTTTTCCGCGAGCAGCTTGAAAGCTGTACACCTGGTTTAAGGTTGTTGGGAATAAACGATTTATCATTTAATAATTTTGCTTTTTTTAGCCAATGGTCTAGAATTCCTGTTTGATGTGAAAACAAGTTTAAACATCTCAGATTTGGCGTTTTATCCCAGTCAGACGACACACAGTTACGACTTGTATGCCAGTGGACAGAATAAGGAAGATTTACTTTTTGTCAACCTAGAATCAGGTTAGCAAAAGTAGAGTAATTTAAAAAAAGAAACGTTATTTGTTAAATTTATTTTACCATTTATTTTATAGGTTAATGCAAGTGATAGAAAATAATTAAATGTTTTACGTATTCTCTTTGGTACTATATCAAAAAGGTCAGATGTCATTCTTTCTATCAAATGCTGATGGCAACTTTCTCAAGTTAGGGAACAGCCTGTATATTTTCTGTTAGATTGAAATAGGTATTTTTCAACCATATACTTATTATTTAACCAGATTTTAAAAATATATATTTTTTATTTAAATAAAACGTTTTTGAGTTATTTAATTTACAAATTTACATTGAGGTATTTTAAAAGGTATTTAAAACTAATTTAAGTTAAAAAAAAGGCCGGGCCTTTGCAAATAATAACGACCTTTTTTGAAATCAGACGAAGTATATATTAAGTTCTGACAAATAATATATAGGAGGTTCCCTTTAAATTTGCTGTCAAAATTTTACATAAAGACTAAAAAAATATAATACGGAACCAATTTAATGTTTTTTCTATCACCATTAAAACCTCTAAAAGGTTATGCAAAAATTCAGTATATAATTCCATAAAATTTCGACATTCTGATTATTATTGAATAAATTATGACATAAAATCGAAAAAAAGTCAATTTTCACTTCATTTATCTTAAAAAGAGCAAAAATTATTGAAACTTTTTTCTCCTTTTGACCTTTCTTATTACCCATCTTATTATAATTTATTATTTACTTAACTAAGTATAAAACCTATTATTTCTTAGGGAAAGTCGAAGTGATCACAGGAGTTGGGTTAGCTGCGTCAACAAAAGTGACCCACTGGGGTAATCCGAACAGGCCCATAAGTGCTTCGGGCTTTTTCGGTAAATATTCTATTCTATTCTATTCTTAGGAGATTCATATACAAATTTATTTAAAGAATAGAGCCCGTTCAAAAACTTCTGTCAAATTTCTCAAGCTTCTTATTGATAAAATATTTCGTTTCTGGTAAAACTGTTCCATGCTATCTATCTTTAGTAGCAGAATACCACAATAATGGCTGCAATCTACATTTTTTGCTTATATAATCTAAAAACCAAATGCTAAAAAATACTTCGAATACCGCACAGTGAGCTATACACACTCACACTAATACCAGTATTTACTAAAGGGTAAAAAGTGCTAAGTTTATAGACTAGGTCTATACTTAAGTCATCAAGGTTTAACTCATCTTGAATGCCAAAGGTTTTCATATTTATATATTTTTTTAATTTTTTTTTCATTTATTTATTTACCAAAATTTATACATACACTCTTAAAATCTATGCACCCCATACATGCAAAGCCTAGGGCTTGTGTGTATGTATGGAGTTTGCTTTGAATGATATAGTTAAGTAACGTTAGTTACAAATTTACTATTAATATTAAAAATGACAATATCAAAAAAAAAAATCTATCTATATTTAATTTTGTCCTTAGACAATTGATTGAAGATCTTCGGACCTTGAATGTACCCTGAGTTTTGAATGCGACTGATTCTCGTAAATGGTACCTGTGCAAATAGTTGGAGGTTTTTTCTTGAATTCTGTGAATTTTTTGCGCTCGGGCTAATTAAAGATTTGTAGTGCTTAGCCATTAAAGTTCCAAGGGAAACACATAAGGCTTCTGAGACTTTTAAAATATTATTTAGTTTAAACAACTTATAAGTGTGACAAAGCCTTGGTTTTTGGTTAATGATTCTGATCCCCACTCTTTGAATGATTACTAAGGAGCTAAGATTACTTTTACAGGCGTCCCCCTAAATTGCAATACCATCTGTTAATACTGAATGGAAAAGTGCAAAATAAATCATTCTAAGTGTATCTTTATTTAGAATTTATTTATAATTAATTTTTGGCAAAATAAATAAGTTTTTTATGAACTTCAGATGTATGCTTTTTTCAGTTTAAGTTTTGGTCAAAGTAGACCCCTAAATATTTGCTTGTAGTTTCTTGTTTTATACTTTTATTCACAATCACAGTTATTTGTTTTACAGCTCAATTTATGTATTTTAATATGTTGATTAAATGACCAAGTGTCTCTTAAACTAAAATTTACATATACTGTTTTGTCTGAATTAATTAACATTTAATTAAAATGAAACCATTTTTTAACAAAAGTTAAATCTTCCTTTATGCTACTTAGAATGCTTTCCGTAGAATCTCCACAGTACAGGAAAGCAGTATCATTAGCAAACGTTTACCTGACCTTTTAGGTGGGAGTTACATAAGTCACTAATATAAATGTTAAATAATATTGGCCCCAGGACTGAGCCCTGTGGAATTCCAGTGTCGGATTTTTTTTTTACTAAGATAATCTCCATATCTCACCGTCTGCGACCTCCCTGATAAATATGATTTAAATAGACAGCCGGGCACTCCTCTGATTCCAATTTTTTCCATTTTCCTTAAAAGAATTGAGTGGGCCACAATGTCAAAGGCTTTTCTATATAATTGTTTATATATATTACATTTCAATAAAGGCCATCTTTTTTTTTGTTGCAATATCATTATCACAAAAATTATAAATAAAAAAAACGAAACTATTTTCGTAAAAAAATGGCAGCCTTAGGTAAATCTGCAAACGTCACTCTGGGGATGTTGAATAAAATCGGAGTAAGTCTTTGACATTTCTCGGTTTTATTTCGTTGTTCAATATTTGGTCAACGGTGACAGAACCGTTTTTCACTTTTATTCGTTAGAGAGCTACAGAGATAGAATTTCAATATATGTAGATTTTTTATAATATTGAAATATTGTTTCGTATTCAATACAGTAATGCATCTGCAAAGATAGTTGTGAGTTATTTATTCATTCTTTGGCTTAAAATTAGTTTTACAAACTTTAAACCACACCTTAGGCGTAGTACTAATATTTTAGACTATTTTATACCAAACTGCAGGGACAAGATTTCCAAGAAATAACATATCGTGACAAAATGTGGTTTTTATATATTTTTAAAGTTAATTTAAGTTTTGGAGAGATAAAACTGGCTAGGAAATACTGAACCAAATATTTGCTATTATTTCATCCATGCCTACACTTAAACCGGTTGGGATCAAGTCTATTGACTTATTATTTAGACCCCGGTCTAAGTGCAAATTTTGAAGATCTTAGTAAATACTGGTATACAAGTTTTCTTAAAAATTAGTCACAATAAAATATTTGCTAAATTAGACGCTTACATAAGTGAATATCAAGCTCTGTTTCATTAATTTCTAGAAATCATCTGGTAACACAAGCAACTTAAAGATATTCCAAGACAAGAAGATACAGATCAGGGACATTAAAATTATAGTAAATCCTTATTGCGATCAAACTGTTAGAGTCAAAACCCGAAGATTAAATGTGTTTGTCTCTTTCTAGGTCAGTTCATGGTTACTCCAGCAAGCGATGCCCTATTCGTGGTGAATGGCAGATCGCGAACTGTCAACTGCGAAATAGGCAACATGCGTCACCCTAGTCACGTAGTTTGGACAGTATTTAAGTATCATTAAGATAAATGTATGTAACTAAAAGGTTTTATTGATATTTTAAAAAGTATTTTTTAATTTAGTTTAAATGTTTTGCATTAAAAAATAAGATGAAACCTTAAACCGATATAGTTTAACGTTATTTTTTAAGTCATGTGACATTGACATTTTTTATGCAATCCACAAGAAAATAAAATTTTCTTTTTTACTATCTGCATATTACGGGTGATTTTAAATATGGACTTAATATTTAAAACTCGCGTTATTGGCTGTAGATTTTGGCTCGACGTAGTCCATCTTGGAGAATCTGTATGTTTGATATATATAAAAATTATGGGACATGAGAGAATTGAGATTTTGTCTCTAGTCTATCTATTAAATTCCCCATGAACTTCTAATCCCTTACCTTATCGGTCAGCATTTTAAACAGACGCCTACCTGTGTGGCTATTCTACACATGGGGATCGATCATACCGAGAGAAGTCGTCTCTGGCCAATATGAAGCTTTGAATTATCTCTGAGTCATGACGTGCTGAAAGACCTCTATCGGGCAAGCTTCTTTTGCGAATGGCCCGCGGATCGTTCCTGTGGTTCGGGGCAGTAGAAGAGATTTCGCGGCAAACGCGTAAAATTTACTATCGATGAACAGCGCGCGACTATTTCCTTTATTCTTCTGTAACTATTTCCTCCCTTGCTATTCGTCGGTGGATGGAACAACTCGCCACGGCCGATTCACCGCGAATACAATTCACTGTCGGTCAATTTGCTGCGGATTGCAATTTTGTTTATTTCGTGTAGTAAACAAATTTTTGAAAAAATATTTTAAAAAATAAAGTTTTTTTTATAGTTCTTTTTATAAATAAGTTTTTGAAAAAACTGCTTTTTAAAAAGGTATTATTAAAAAAAATTATAAATCTGTTTTTTTACAAAACTACTTATTGAAAAAGCATTTTTTTTCGAAAAGCCATTTTTTTTGTAGGGACATTTTTCTTTAGCAAAATTTTGGTGGTCCAGACACCAGTTAGGATATGTTTGCGTTTGCGATCATTTGACCACGGTTCGGTTTAACCCAGATTTTGATCTCCCAACAAGAGGACAGGGGAGCTTTGATTTAAGTTAAGTTAGATTAAAATAAAAATTTTCCCACTGCGAATCGGACCGCGCCGAATTGTCTTCTCGGCGAATCGGCCCGCGACAAATGTGCCGCAGCGAATCGGCCACGGCGAACTGTTTCCTACCTATTTCCTTGCTTGCTATTCGTCGAGACCAGCCGCTTTGCATAACACCTGACGACTCATAGATGATTTAAAGCTTCCTATTGGCTAAAGTCCACCTCTCTCGGTATAGTCGATGATTCCCAGTATATATATAGAGATCATTGTCTCATTCGCACTTGGAGTACGGCTTTCACCCCACAAAAGAATTACAATGTCACAACTTGATAATACAGAATTATTGAAATACAGCCAGGCTATATTTGTGCCAGGCACTATTTTGACACATTCACATTGAAAACTGACAGTTGATCCTTCAAAATTGACATACCAAAGTCGAATTTACAACTTTCGTCGTTTATTTTCAATTAATAAAAAAGGCACTATTTATTCCGGTTCATATAGTAAACAGGTTGAAAGATCACAGCTGATATTATAATGTGAAGGTGTCAAAATTGTGCCTGGCACTATTATAGCCTGGCTTTATTTCAATAATTCTCTAATAATGACGTTTGCCCCTTTTATTTTGAGCCTGATTTATCAATTGCAAAATAAAGAGTGTAATGGAATTAATGTGTAACATTGAAATTAGTTGAAGAAAAAAAAATTCAAAATTGGGCTTGTCGAAAAAACTTATGGCAAATCTATTTTTAATGCATTACTTATTGCAAACGATGTTTGGCACCTTCAAAAACAATTTTGTATGTTCCAATCTTCAAGAAAACTTTATTTTGGTACATGATTTTTTGGTTAGTTTAGTTTAATCTACATATCAATTTAGTAAAAAAAAATAGTTAAACAATATTTAAAATCATGTTTTGTAGTCTCATTTTTAAGACACTTTAATGGGTGACTTTTTTGTTTTGGTTTAGGTTATATTCCACTACTTGTATATATCGTAAAAATATTTATACCTACATATGTAGTTATCACAAAAACAGTTTATTCTTTAAAGTCATCACACAAAAATTATCTTGAAGTAAACTGATTCAAATTTGTCTCACCCTAAAAGACGATTATTGGGTCAAACATAGTTTAACTACTTATAACGAGAAAGGCACAATTGAAAATAAAAGCTACTAGAAACAAAAAAGAGTAGTTTGTATCGCGCATTTTGTATCTGGCCACCTCATTTTTTCTCTCTCTTTCTCTTTTTTTGATGTATTGTTGGTTTTCAAGCGTCAAAACTGATAGCCTTCGAAACAAACTCGAACCTACTATTCTTTTGTGTATACAGATTACCCAGAGCTAGGGGTAGTAGAGGTCTGTCTTTAGCAGAGTTCGGGAAAAGACAAGGCAAAGTTGATGATCAATACAAGGCAGTGGTCCGGAAGTCACGTTAAGCGGATGGTCCCGTGTTAAAAGCGTAGATAAAGACCCCTGTGCTCGACAAAGAGTATCTGGCAAAAAAGTGTTTAGTTGCTTGTAATTTTAACTGTGCTTTCGTCTCATACAGATCAAAATGTTTTTGTTTTGACTCAAAGAAAAGAACAAGAAAATACTATTCAATCTAGATAAGGCAGAATTTACGTTTCATAAAATATAGCTTCAAATAATATAGCTCGTATTTAAAAATAAAAGTGCTTGATTTCAAATATATTTTTGTGAAATGTATAAAATAATATTTACTAAGTTAAAACAAAAAAAAAACAATAATTTTAAAACATGTATTGCTAGCAAGGTACCTATGAATGGATTGATTTTTAAATGGTGTGTATTTCAAACTAATCTCTATTTGTAATTTTGAAATTATTTTTATTTCTAATCATTTTTTAGAAATATATTTTTTATATTATTTAAATATTTAAATAAATAGAATTTATTTATTAAATTTTTTATGTATTTATTTTATTTCTTTTTTTAATATTTATCTGTTGTAATATTTATGAATTTTATTTTATTTTTTTGTTTTAATTCTTTGGTATTAGTAGTCAAAATCATGAACTTCTGCATTGATATGTATTTGATTACATACCTTTTAAAAATGAAAAATTTGTAAGCTAAAAAATTAAATTTAGAAAAACTGCCTCATATATTATAAAAAATTACTCATATCTATTTGTAAGAAAAATTTAGATAGAGCAAAAATACAATGTGTAAAAAATAAAATAATCTTTTTAGACTGGAAAGAATATGTAAAAAAAATAATCTGTTAAGGATCATGAGATAATAAAGTAATGTTAATAATGTATTTAATTTTTTAATTGCTTTCAAAAAACCAAACGTTACAACGTTCTTTTTAAAAAACTACAATTTAAAAAATATTTCTCAAAAGTATATCTTGATCTTAAAAACCGTTTTTGTTTCTCTAAAGTGTCATTGCCCTTGCAATAAGTTGGAAATATTGCAAATTATTTGCTGGAAACTATTCCCCAGACTACAAAGTTCAGATTGTAGGGAAATTTCAGCCGTGTACAGGTTGTCCCATTTTCAAAACTTTTTGGGGGTTTCAGTTGGGTTTAGAGGAAATAGAAAAGACGGATTTCACTTTAGTGTACTCAAATTTAATAATTATTGTAAAAAACGCATGTTGCATTTACGGGGTCTTTTTGAAAGGTCTGCATTTTAAGAAAGGCGCTATACTCTTTTTATTTGAGAACATTTCATTTTAGTGTAATGTTCTTTTTGGTAGTTTTTTTTATTAGCAATCCATCTGCTAATTATTTAAAATTCAGTATTTGAAATCAGCGTTTAATTTTCTTAAGGTGACATATCACACTTATGTTATATAATACTATATTTATTTTATTTTTATCGTCAAGTCCGTTTTTTTCTCCTTTAAAAGTAGGACCCGAACCCTCCAAAAGTTTTTAATAAAACACCCTGTTTACTATAGGTTCCAGCAAGTAGGAAAGTGCTTGGCTCGCTTTAAAATTGTATAGGTCAAATAAGTATTTATTCAAAAAATATTTAAATATTTGTTCTCTTTTTTGAAAGGAGTTAAAAAATATAGATGTTTGCATATTGTATGCATAAGATTTGTATTTGTTATTTTTATGGTAACAATTAAGAAAAAAATCTCAAAGTTTTTATTGATTTTTTGCTTTGGCACTGCTTCAACATTTTTCAAATCATATTATTAGACAAAATACTTCTTGCAGCTTGTTTGATAAATTTTTACATTTATCAAAATTGGTTTATACTTTTATTTTGCGTAAACTGAGCTTTCTTAATATCAAATTATGTATTTATCTGTTGGTGTATAATACAAGGGGCACTGTTTTATATGTTTTTCGCAGTATCAATGTTTTCTAGCCAACAGCTGATTTTGGACGACCTTAACGATTTTTGTTGATAAAAAAGAGGCTACCACAATATGTGGGAAATAATGGGCTTTTACTCCCCAAGCTCTGAATTAATTTAGTCGCACATTTTTTACAGAAGGGGCTATCTCAACATAAAATCAAACGACAAAAAGCTTTAATGGCGTCTTCATTATGAATAATGCCTCTTGTATAAAAAAAGTTTACGATCTATCCCAGCTTGCAATTTTTATGCAAAAAGCCTTTAATAAAATTAGGAAAAAAACTTTTCTTCACGTATCGATGTTTTTTCCAATTATTTTTAGTATTGTATCTAATGTTGACTTAATAAAGCATTATTTGGTACAACTTATTGTTCATTTTTTGATTCTGTTTTGTTAGTTAATATGCCTCGTAGGCTTTCAGCTACGAGGGCATTTTGAAAAATCTGCATTTAGAAAGGAAGGATTTTTTTTATATGAAACTTTAATTTGGTGTAAATTGCTTTTTTACAGACTTAGAGATAAAAAATCCAACTGTCAAATTAATTTTATTTATCACTTTTAGTTTTTAAGAGATTTCATAAAATTGTTATTTCAGTATGAAACAACCACTTTATTTCTTTATATTCTTTGAATTTTTAGATATTTTAAGTTTTTACTGAGTTTAAAATATTCTAAAATATTCAAATAAGGTAATGAATCAAAAATCAAGAGGTATTTAAAAAACAAAAGTATAAAAAACAGTAAAAACATAAAAATAATGAAACACTGACACCAGTATTTACTAAGACCTTAAGACTTATTAATTAAGCATTATAGACCGGGTTTAAGTATCAAGTCTATAGACTTGATACCGACCGGTTTAAGTGTATTTTTTTAATACTCACAGGTCAAATAACTGCAAAGATTTGGTTCACCCTAATGTGCAATATGATAGTAATCATTTCTTAGTGAGTTTCATCTCATATAAATTCAAATTAACTTTAGAAATAAAGAAAAACCACATTTTGTAACCAAATGTCATTTTTTGGAAACTTAGTCCGTGCAGTCGTAGGATTCCTATTAAAAATAGTTTCAAATTGTAGTACCACCCCTGAGGGGTGGTTTAAAGTTCGAAAAACAATAGAAATAATCCATGATTGACAAAAAAACTTACATACAAAAATATTCAAAGCTAAATAATACATAAATAACTTAAAACTATATCTGTAGAGGCATTACCGTATTAAATACGTATCAATATTTAAATGCTGTAAAAAGCACAAGATATATTAGAATCCCTTTTCAATTACTCATTCACTAAAACAATCGACCATCGGTTTAATCGTCGCTAACTTGTCTAAAAAATTAACATGTAAAATATAGCGGACAGCTGACACTGACTTACACCGTTTTTATTCGACATTTCCGAGTGACATTTGGAGGTTTAAATATGGCTACCATTGTTAAACCAAAATATTTTATTATGTTTTATTTATAACCTTTGTGTGGAAATAATGTGTTTGTTACAACGAAAAAGGATGACCCATATCCCAAGGTATTTATGAACAATTTATATAAATATTAAAAACTATTGCATTCACGGGAAAATAAGTTAAACCTTCAACCAAAATGTAGACTTTTAAACCTAGGATTGTAGCACTTAGCACTGTAGACCCTTTAGTAAATACTGGTGTGAGTGTTTCAAAGGAAATTTTACACTTACTCCAAAAATTAAATAAAAAATAGATCATTCCAAAAGAAAAATTCCAACTTTATGTAATATCTCAAAAACTGAAAGTGACAAATAAAATTTAGTTTGAGAGTTGGATTCTTTACAAAAAAAGTATAAAAAAGAAATCTACATATTTTTAGAAATAAAAAATACAGACTTTTTAAATTTTTTAAATCTGTGGTTTTGATGTTTAAAGCAGTCTCGAAAAGCCAGCTCAGGATATGTGTACTCGTTTTTATCTATATCGGCTAGAACGACATAAAACCACCAAAAAACATCGAATTTGATGTTGATATTGTTTGTTTTTTCTATTTTTGTGGTGCGTCAATAAAAAACAAGTTACGCTAATTTTAAAAATAGAACAAAAAGAGGCAATTTTTTAAAACAACTGTGTAATATTTCAAAAACTAAAACTGGCAGAAAAAGTTCAGCTTGACTCCATTGCTTATAATAAGAAACTACATAAAAACAATTTATATCAAAAAAGCAGGCTGCTTAAAAAGTAACTTAAACGTAACGTAAAATTGGGTTTCACATCATTCTTCTGTATAAATTTAAGCACAATGAAATGAAGTCCGTTTTTTCAAACTCCTCTAGAAGTACCCAAAACCCACGGGTACTAGAAGAAAGTCGCATTTTTTTCGCCATGTTGTTTTTGGCTCTTCTGCTGATTTTTATAAGCAAAAAATACGTAGGATATCTCTTTAATAAATATTTTATACTTTCGTTATTTTATAAAAGCAATTTTCCAACTGTTTTGTAGTATATCCTTCTAAAAGTATTTTTTTAACTTGTATTGCCATTACTTTTTTTAGCCCGCTTTATTTTACCTTACAGAAAACTTAAAATATAAGAAAATGAGTGTTATCGATATAGAAAAATAACAAAAGTATTAAATATTTATTAAAGGGATATCCTACCTAACTTTTGTTTTCAAAAATCAGCTGGACAGTCAGTGACGTCAAAAAACAAGAGGGCGTAAAAATGCGACAAGCGCTTCAATCTACGAACTGTGTCCAAAATTCTCCAAAAGTGTACAAAATACTGCATTTTAAAGCAGCTTCCTTCAGTTAAAGGTCATATCAATAAGGTAGTTAGAAGGTGGAAATATAAGACAGAAGAAGATTAAAATAAAAATATTTATAAATTAAAATAGTTTTAATAAAAAAGCGTTTTTAATAAAACCAACAGAAAAAAACTACTTACATAAAAAACTACACCTATGCACTCAGTCCTTTGTCCTTCGGCAGATACTGTGACTTGACGATGTTGTATATATCTTTGGGCATTCGTCTTTTGTTATCGTCGTTGATTGATTTACGTGGTTCTTTGATTTTTTCTAAAAAAACAACAAGACTTATGAACATTAACGAAAACTTTGTTGAAGTATTGTCTCTGAACATGCATATTTTTTTTTTATTTGGCAAAACAAAACTTCGCTATTAACTGATTAAAATTTAAAGATTTTCTTTTTGTATGTAAAAAAATCAACAAAAATAGCTAAAAAGTCACACACTGGTCAACTATTTTGCATTGCTGCACCAACAAATTTTGTGGTGCATTTAGAAACTTTGATTCATTTCTCAGATTTCGGCAATTTTTCTCGTAAAATTTTATAGTGCGCTTTTGTCGGTTTTTTTAATCTTAACATAAATTTTCTGCACACCAGACTTAAATAGCCAAGTTTAGAAAAAAATTTCCAAACTAGTAAGAACCTTTCATTTTGAAATTTGTATTGGAGAACTTGGATTTACTTTTATCTCAATTCTTTTTACGAAATCATAATTTTCGCGTATTTGGCTTTTTTTTACATGAAATGTATTTGTTATGATTTCACTTCTTTTTTAAAGGATTTGGATTATATGCCTTATTTAAAATGTTGAGCCTGGGCAATGTTACTTTTACATAACTTCACATTTATAGGGAAGGGAAGTAAATTACACTTTTGGTGTTTGAAATTTTTTTCCTAGTTTTATCATAGTTCTTATCGGTCTTCCAAAGCTCATCTCTCTAGAGTTTCTGGAAGTGGGCAATGTTACTTTTACATAACTTAATATGTATAAGGGAGGGAAGTAAATCAGAATTTTGAGGTTTTTTTATTTTTTCCAAGGGTTTCCTCATAATTCCTATCAGTCTGCCAAATTTCAGCTTTGTACCATGTCTAGAAGTACAGTAGAATTTTGATGATCTATACATGAGTGAGTGAGTGACAATTTCGACGTTTTTTGAAATTTCGTAACTACTTTATTGCTTAATGGAAGTCTATGAAACTTGGAGGGGTTGTTAACCCTATACGACTGTGCAAAGTTTGAGTTTCGTAGCTAGCTATTAACAATTTTAAACTGTCATGGAAAAAAGACATAAAGATAAGAAAAAACTGGTATAGTGATATACAGGATAAATTCCCAAATTTCCCATAAGAAAAATACATGGTTTTGATTTATATAACAGCTTAGCAGAATTAGGGAACCCTAGACCTCTCTCCGTAAAAACTATTCTCTCAAATTTAACAAAAAAAAATATAAATCTATTGACAAAATTCTTAAGGTATAACAAAGAAAAAATTTTAAGGAATTTAAAAAAAAACAAAAGAATCTTTACTCAGCATAATAAAAAATAGATTAAAAAAAACAAAATTATAAAATATAATAAGTCGAATGCACAATTACTCTTAAACACATCACCCTTGAAGAACAAAGAAAACTGAGATCCCATCTTTCCTAGTCAAAACAAATAGAACATAAAGATAATTAGCAGAAAGAAAGAAAAAGAGATAAAAGGAGCACAAGCTCTAAGTGGCTTAGATGCCCGACTTCCTTAGAGCCAATCGATGTGTGCTGGCTAATTGATCCACAAGGATCAGAGCCAAGAATCAAACATTGAATTGAATTGATTATTTCGTAGCTCATTCCCGATTAGATTGTTAGATAGATCAAATATGGGCTGAACTGTTTCAAGAAAATATGGTACAGCAGTTGCGGGAACTTGGCCGGGCACTGCCGTGTCCTCAGATATGCGGCGTTAGGCGCGACTGCCTTAAGAGCCAATGTTCGATGGTTTGCCATGCGAAGTCGATACGCGGATTAAGCTAAACACCACTAAAAAAGAAAAGGCTGCAAAATAAAAAATGGCGGACAAACGTTTGACGTCGTAACTCGAAAAGTATAGAATCTAACAACACAAAAATCATTTTAGTAGAAAGTCTGTCTGCCTGTCTTTAACTTTTCTTTAAAACTGTTTCTGAAACCTACAGAAACCAAGTTACTTAAAAAAAACTGATTCCAGGCGCCATTTATTTAAAATTTAACTGACTGGGATACTAAGGACCATTAACCTTTGCTACCTTTTGCATTAAACAATCCTTTAAATCGATCGATAATTAAATCAACCAATAACTCACCATTCTCGCTTCTTGGTGCTCTCGAATCGTAATCCGCAATTTCAGGATTTTCTTGACATATATCTCTATAGGCGTGACATATGCTTACAAATTCTTCGTTTGACAGTTCAAAAGGTCTGTTGGTGGGATCAAGGTGAGCTCTTTTGAATAATTCTTCACCTGCAAGCAATAATAATAAAATAATTCACCTTAAAAAACAGATTTAAAAAAAAAAATTAAATGAATATTGAGGTGCCAAGTTTTAAAATTAATATGTTGGCCACTTTTGAGAAGTTTCGGGTGCTTTGCAGGAAGGTATCAGATCCGATATGGATTCATTTATTTATTATAATAATAGTAAATAATATTTTACTTTTACTTACCCCCTTTTAATATGATTTTTTTTAAAAATTTCGCACAATTTTTTTAATTGATTTTTTTGTACCTTTTTATATTTGATTTCTTTGTTGTTTAAAAAATAATTTCAAAATAATACTAAATCAAAATATAAATAAATAAATAAATAATTTCTAAAAAAAATTGGGCAAGTTTTTTGTCATTTTGAAAAGGAACAATTTTTTAAAACATATAACATGTAATTTGTTTTAATATTCGTCAGTTATAGGCGCATAACAAACTAAAAGCCTTAGGCAGGGTTATAAAGCGGAAAAATAGATTGGTGCACCTGAACCTTCTGCGCTTGCATGCCGCAGCAATTGCAAATTGGTCTTCTGTTTGATATTAAAATCACACTGGTTGCATCTAAACCAATCGATTTCATCTGCCTGATTTCCGTTTAGTGTTGTAATCACAGTGGTTGCAATCCGCATTCTGTATTGTTTTGTAATCACATTGGTTGCATTAAAACCAATCGATTGCATTTGGCCGTTTATTGCACAGCAAATACATTTTTAGAGCGGACTTTCGTTTGTTCTTAAAATAACAGTGCACTTTACTGCTGCAGCAAATGTGTCTCCGTATTGTTTTGTAGTCACAATGGTTGCATTTACACTAATTTAGTTCATAAGTTTTTTGTCATTTTAAACAGGAAGAATTGGCCAGCCACAATTTTTTTAAACATATAAGTTGTAACATGTTTAAATATCCGAAGTCAGTTAGAGGTGCATAACAAATTAAAAACCTTAGGCAGCGTTATAAAGCGGAAAAATAGATTGGTGCACCTGAACCTTCTGCGCTTGCATGCCGCAGCAATTGCAAATTGGTCTTGTGTTTGATATTAAAATCACACTGCATCTAAACCAATCGATTTCATCTGCCCAGTTAATACATTTTCAAAAGTGATTTCCGTTTAGTGTTGTAATCACAGTGGTTGCAATCCGCATTCTGTATCGTTTTGTAATCACATTGGTTGCATTAAAATCAATCGATTGCATTTGGCCGTTTATTGCGCAGCAAATACATTTTAAGGAGCGGACTTTCCTTTGTTCTTAAAATAACAGTGCACTTTAATGCTGCAGCAAATGTGTATTCGTATTGTTTTGTAGTCACAATGGTTGCATTTACACTAATTTAGCTCCTTTATGGCGTAAAACCAATTTTTTTGTACTTTTTTATATTTGATTTATTTCTTGTAAATATTTTTAAACTAATACAAAGTCAAAATATAAATAAGAACAAAAATAATTTAAAAAAAAAATTGAGCAAGTTTTTGTCATTTTAAATAGGAATAATTGGGCAGCCACAATTTTTTTAAACATATAAGGTGTAACATGTTTTAATATCCGAAGTCAGTTAGAGGTGCATAACAAATTAAAAACCTTAGGCAGCGTTATAAAGCGGAAAAATAGATTGGTGCACCTGAACCTTATTATTTAGTTATTTATGTATATATCTTAGTTTCAAAGATATTGCTTTGCTCTTCTATACTCATTTCCGTATTGTTTTGTAGTCACAATGGTTGCATTTACACTAATTTAGCTTCTTTATGGCGTAAAACCAATTTTTTTGTACTTTTTTTATATTTGATTTATTTCTTGTAAATATTTTTAAACTAATACAAAATCAAAATATAAATAAGAACAGAAATAATTTAAAAAAATTGCGCTTGCATGCCGCAGCAATTGCAAATTGGTCTTGTGTTTGATATTAAAATCACACTGCATCTAAACCAATCGATTTCATCTGCCCAGTTAATACATTTTCAAAAGTGATATCCGTTTAGTGTTGTAATCACAGTGGTTGCAATCCGCATTCTGTATTGTTTTGTAATCACATTGGTTGCATTAAAACCAATCGATTGCATTTGGCCGTTTATTGCGCAGCAAATACATTTTAAGGAGCGGACTTTCGTTAGTTCTTAAAATAACAGTGCACTTTAATGCTGCAGCAAATGTGTCTTCGTATTGTTTTGTAGTCACAATGGTTGCATTTACACTAATTTAGCTCCTTTATGACGTAAAACCAATTTTTTTGTACTTTTTTATATTTGATTTATTTCTTGTAAATATTTTTAAACTAATACAAAGTCAAAATATAAATAAGAACAAAAATAATTTCAAAAAAAAAATTGGGCAAGTTTTTTGTCATTTTAAATAGGAATAATTGGGCAGCCACAATTTTTTTAAACATATAAGGTGTAACACGTTTTAAAATCTGAAGTCAGTTAGAGGTGCATAACAAATTAAAAGCCTTAGGCAGCGTTATAAAGCGGTAAAATAGATTGATGCATCTAAACCTTACGCTTGCATTCCGCAGCAATTGCAAATTGGTCTTGAAATCAGAGTGGTTGCATCTAAACCAATCGATTTCATCTGTTCCCTTAAGTCGCAGCAAATACATTTTCAAATGTAACTTTCGTTTAGTGTTGTAACCACGGTGGTTACAATCCGCATTCTGCATTGTTTTGTAATCACATTGGTTGCATTAAAACCAATCGATTGCATCTGCTCGTTTATTGCGCAGGAAATACATTTTTAGACGGCACATCATTTTGTTCTTAAAATAACAGTGCCATTTAAACCAATCGATTTCGTCTGCATTTTAATGCTGCAGCAAATGTATCTCCATATTGTTTTGTAGTCACAATGGTTGCATTTACACTCATTTATCTGCTCCTTTATTGCGTAAAACCAATTGTCGGCTCATTTATGGCGTAGCGAATGTGCTTCCAAATGGAACTTATGTTTGTTTTTTGTTACAAAACTAGTTGCATTTAAACCAGTCCATTCCGCCTAAACTTTGGTGTTACAAAAAATGTATTTTTAACAGAATCTTCTGTATTGCTTTGTAATCACACTGGTTGTATTAAAACCAATCTAATGCACCTGCTCCTTTATTGCGCAGCAAATTCATTTTTAGACGGGACTTTATTTTGTTCTTAAAATATCAGTGATTGAATTTAAACCAATCAATTTCGTCTGCACTTTAATGCTGCAGCAAATGTATCTCCATATTGTTTTGTAGTCACAATGATTGTATTTACACCCATTTATCCGCTCCTTTATGGCGTAAAATCAATTGTCTGCTCATTTATGGCGTAGCGAATGTGCTTCCAAATGGAACTTATGTTTATTTTTGTAATCAAACTGGTTGCATTTAAACCAGTCTATTCCGCCTACACTTTGGTGTTACAGAAAATGTATTTTTAACAGAATCTTCTGTATTGCTCTGTAATCACACTGGTTGCATTAAAACCAATCGATTGCATCTGCTCCTTTATTGCACAACAAATACATTTTTAGGCGTGACTTCTGTTTGTTCTGAAAATAACAGCACTTGCATTTATAACAATCGATTTCGTCTATATTTTAATGCTGCAGCAAATTTATCTCCACTCATTTCTCTGCTCCTTTATGGCGTAAAACCAATTGTCTGCCCATTTATGGCGTAGCGAATGTGCTTCCAAATGTAACCTATGTTTGTTTTTGTAATTAAACTGGCTGCATTTAAACCAGTCCATTCCGCCTACACTTTGGTGTTACAGAAAATGTATTTTTAACAAAATCTTCTGTATTGCTTTGTAATCACATTGGTGGCATTGAAACCAGTCGATTGCATCTGCTCCTTTATTGCACAGCAAATACATTTTTAGACGGAACTTCCGTTTGTTCTTAAAATAACAGCGCTTGCATTATAACAATCAATTTCGTCTGCACTTTAATGCCGCAGCAAATGTATCTCCATATTGTTTTGTAGTCACGATGGTTGCATTTACACTCATTTATCTGCTCCTTTATGGCGTAAAACTAATTGTCTGCTCAACTTATATTTAATGAGTTATTTAAACCAATCCATTTTGTCTGAACTTTGGTGTTCCAGAAAATGTATTTTCAACTAAATCTTCTGTACTACCTTAAAATTACATTGGTTGCAATTAAACCATTGAGATAAATTGCTACTCTAAGCCACGCCTAGGGGTAGTGCCACTTTCTGTTGCATTATAAAAATGGCCTCTTTATTCTGAATCTCAATAATTAAACCAATCGATTATCTTTAATCTGACAACAATGCCCATTACAAGCAAACATTTTGAGAATTTTTTTATTTTAAAACAGGTCTTAAGTTGAAATAAAACTATTAGTAATTTTATGCCAAATGGTGCATTTTGTGACAGCTATTATATTGCAATTTTGATTGATCAAAATTTTAATGATTAAATCAATCGATTGCTTTTCATGTGCCAACAATGCCCAATGAAAGCAAACATTTTGGGAAATTTCTTTTTTAAAACAGGTCTTGAGTTCAAATAAAATTATTAGTAATTTTATGCCAAATGGCCCATTTTTTGACACCTTTTGCAATTTTGATTTTATGAATTTAGAAGGCCTGGATTCTATAAAAAAATAATGTACCTAAAATTAAATTTTTAGAACATTCTCAACCCTAAAAAGCCCAAGTAAGTTTTAAACAGGTAATCATATCAAATAAAGATTGTGCCTTTATTCTTATTTTGCCATTTAGAGCACAGCAATGTGAAGTATTTTATTCTAACGCCCCTCAAAGTACCTAAAACTCATCAAAAGTGCCCAAAATGGGACATTCTTACTTTCGATACTTACTTAAAACTTCCCTAGTTTCTTCAGGAAATAATCTTTCAGCCCCTCTAACGCAAAACTTCTGTCGCATGTTGAACATGTTCCTCATTACTTTTTCTACTGTTGCGAAAGGCATATCTGTCAAAGGTTGCTTTAAAGGCACCAAGGTGATGACAGCGACATCTACGTCGGGTTTCGGAACGAAAGCTTTACCTGTCAGACAAATTTGTTAATTCGTTGTAGCTGTTCTTAAAAATAGCAATGAGAATTTATTAAATTTTCGATTAAACCCAAGTAACATTTCTTTATTTATAGCAGAAGCTAAAAGGTTGCCAGCACCTTTCCTTAAAACCATTAGTTTCAATGTTTGGTCGCTAGCACGTTTCGCTTATATACCCCTTAGACCTCCTAAATGGGACTCCCCAATTGGTGGTGGCAACCTATGTATTAAACTCATTATAAAACCATAAGAAATAAACGCTAGCTTCGCCCTCTAGCGGTTCCACCAGTATAGAACCTTTTAGAGCCTAAAGCTATTATGCCAGGTTCTAAAAGCAACTCAGAAACGTCCTCTATCCTGTTATAAAACTAGATTTGGTAATTTGGTATCCTGGCAATTCTGTTGAATACCATAATACCTTTAGAGTAAAGAATTTTTCCTATAAAAGCTTTAGCGATATTTTAGATTCACAATGGCTATATAAAATAATTTAGGTCATAAAATTGCCAAAAATGTCAGAGTCCCAAAATTATTGTATCACATAAAAATATACCATATATGAGGAGTTTGTCGTTTTGTGGATCATCAAATTGCCTGCCAGACTTATTTTTCTGGTAAAATCGTATCTGAAAAGCTCTCAAAACAAGCGCGCCAGCTCACAAATGCTTTTTAATAGTTTTTTGATAACTAAATAACAGATATTTAAAATAAAAAAAAATAATTTACACTATTCACCATTAAAAAAGTCTGTTTGGTTTACATAAATCAAAATTAAAGTAAAATTATTGTTAAAAAACACTGCTAAAACGACTAGATAAATATTTTCTGTTTACAATATTTTTAAAATAATTCTATATACGCCATTATCGTTTTATAGTGGTCACTTGGTTTTATTTGTTACTCTATCGCAACAAGGATTTTTGAGTGCGCTTATGAAACCAATAAAAAAGAGAAGGTAAACATAGTGAACATAACCTCACTTAAATTTTTTGTCTTTGTTTTTTAAAGTGTTGTGTTAAATTTAAATGTTTTTTATTGTGCACACAATCAGGAGGGCCAGTGCAATGATATCCGTTGTGCCTGCAGGTTGGAGGGAAACCTCTTATATTGGCCGTTTAAACAGGCCTTATCTAGGTTTGGGTGCCCTACCCAGGAGGATAATAAATAATCAATCTTGCAATAGGTGGGTACCAATCTGTACTAGTACTAGTAAAAACTAAAATACGAAAGTATTTATTTACTTCTGTTAGAACCCTTAAGGAAACAAAGTTTTATATGACCGCCTATTTAAATAATATTTAATATGCAGCTATGGGTAACCATAAATACAAAAGAATTAAGTTTACCTTTAAGCCTTGCAATAAAACCTGTTTAAAATGCCTAAAAGTAATGGCAAAAACCAAAAGTCCAAAGTTTATATTTACCACTCTTAAAAACCTTAAGGAAACTAGGTTCTATATGGCCGCCTATATAATCATATTTACTATTAAAGTACTGGTAACTACAAAAACAAAAGGATATAAGGTAACCTTTTAGCTCTATTTTAAAACAGTTTTGTTATGAACTAAAGTAATGAAAAAACTAAAAACCAAAGTTTATATTTATTTCTTTTTAAAGACTTTAGTAAAAGGGTTTTATAAGACCATCTTTATAAATCAGAAATCAATAAAACCAAAAGTATCTAAAAGGAACAGAAGAACACTTTTTGGTTGTATAACACCTCTTTAGGTAATTGGCAATATAAATTACCTTTTTGTAGCCAAATTGATACTAAAAGCCATAACAGCACCCTCTAAATAACCTTGGAACCAAATTAATAAAACCTTGAGTAATAATGTTACTTGGGAATGCTTTTTAAGCAATAAAGCTCGATAACTTAAGCAATAACTAGTTTTACAGGCTGTTATTAGCAAACTAGTAGAATTCAGAACACCCTACAAATTTCGTTTTTTATTAGGAACGCACCTTCTATGTCTTTATGTTTTTAGTAGTTTTTACCAACTTAAATTTTAATACCATTTTAAACCCCTATTTACACTAAAACTGTAATTTATAGGACTGTTTTGTATTGAAACCTTATCTATTAATTTAAAAACATAAAGTTCATACAGGAATTTCTTTCCTTATGCAAAAATATTGGTTAAAATTGTGTATGCTATGTTACTGTCATAGCTTTTTCACTATTTTGATCAAAATATTGGCAATTATTAATTTTTTTTATTATACATAACATACATACATACATAAAAAAAAACTTTCTTGTAGGTCTTTTTTAAGACCAATTGGAGCTTGGGAAGAACGTTACTGAATACTAAACTTACCAGGTATAGTGAATTTATAGTGAACGTCGCACCAGAACTGACACATCAATGACAGTCTACATCTTTGCGAGTCGCTTTGCTTCGCTATCATCCTTTCTCCTACTTCTTTTTGAAATGTCAACGTCATTGAAGTTCTGCCGAACGTCCAAGCAGACGATTTTTCAGAAACACTTTTTAACCAGCGGATTATGAGGTTGGTCGAGACGTGGAAAGGAAGATTGCCGATCAAATGAACTGGGGGCGGTCCTTCGGTCCAGTCACGTTTGTCGACGCTTTCGAAACCCTTTTGCATATTGTATTCTCGAATGTCTCCTGAGAATAGATACATAATGAAATGTACGACAACAGTGCCCCTCCCAAAAAGGAAAAATTTTGAAATACCCCCGCAGTTAAACCCCTCAAAAGTATCCAATTTGGAGTACCCGAAACTCCAATGACATACCCTAATAATACAAACTCGTTATATCTTCGAGCCTAAGTGTTAAGCCTAAATCATTTTTTGTTGTAGGCTGCAGAGTTTATTTATATACTGGGTGACAAAAAAAATATGCCACCTTGATCAAACTCAGTAGGTAGGTGCATGGAAGTCCAGTAGGGCCTGCCACCACACAAAACACAATACAATACAAATTCGTTGTATCAAATCGAATCGAACGAACAAACTCGCCACACTGCAACACACACCAAGCTTGCCTTCTGTTGTTGATGAATGAAACTGAACGCACAACAGTGTTAATTATTTCGAATCGTCGGAAAAGTAAACTGGATACGGGATGCTAATTGAAAACCAATTTAAGGAGATACGATTTGTATTATAAATAATGAAATAAAATATTACTACATTAAAAATTGGGTCGCCAACGGCGTTAAATTCTCCGTGGGCCGCCAACGGCGTTAAATTCTCGAGGTCTCCAAACGGTCCCGCCCGAAAAGGCACTACGTACCGTGGCTGACGTAAGTCGTCAGTCGTTCACTATGGAGGGTTCTAGTTCGGTGTACTCAAATTTATTGCTGATTTTACCGTATTTGCAATTTTCGTGAAATGGTTATGGGTATTGTCCGACGATTTGTTCAAGGCGGTCACCAACTGAAGGCGCATTTTGTTTTCCTATTTTATGATCAATTTTTCCTAATTTTATGAATTTTTATGATCTTTTTAAATAAAATTTTATGACTTTTTATTACTGGACTCCACAAAAGTTAATAAGAGAAAGATTTTATTACTTTAAATTATCAATAATAAATAAATAGGCATTTTCGCTTTTTGATTACAGCATTTTGCTTTTGTTTTAGATTTTTAATTAAAGTGTGAAACTAAGTGAAGTTCTCAGAGATTCTTAAGGCTGCTGCCTTAAAATTTTGTGAGCAATGAGACTTTTTATTTCAAATTTTCTTAATTTTAATAAAACTTGAAAATTTATCGACCTGAAATTTTATGACCGACGTGGAATTTCATGGCATTTTATGGCATTTAATGACCACCTATTTGTGGTTGAGTACATTTGTCGGGTGATTTGTACGACTATATTTGTCGGACTATTATAACCTATAAAAAAATTAACCCTGTTAAATCTTACCAATTTCTATCTGCATATCAGTCTGACCCGCACAAGCCTCCTGCAGTAGCTCCAACGTGGGCAAAAATCTGGGGTCCTTTTCGACAACGATCAGCTGTTTCGGAGCCTGCCTGATAATCGAACGGGTAATGCCGCCGGGACCCGGGCCCACTTCGCAGACGTGATGGCCTCTGATTTTTCCTACGAAGTACAACAAATGAAGCCTTAAAAGCTCTAATACCTTTCTAACTTGAGGTATGATGATGATGATTGATTCATATGTGAGTGGGCCTTGCAGTTCTGAATCAGTCTGAGATTTACCGAAAATTTTCTGACGTATACGTGGCCATTCGAACAGTACATCTCTGTCTGACTGTTTCTTCATCCTCCAGACAGAGTCTGCATTTGATCTCTTTTGTTAATCTCATTTTGTGCATGAGTACTCTTAGTCGGCAGTGACCCGTAAAAAATCCAGTCTCCTGTCTGGTAAGCCCAATGATGGGTGGCTCTTTATCTACTCTTTCGTTTAATGAACTCTCTTTAATGAGCCAGTTTTAGTAGACTTATTCAGTATTGTTCGAAACTATTTTCCATCCATTTCAATATGGTTAATTCAGCAACATTGTATGCTATCCCCTGGCTGGTTCGGGGCCGAAAAAGTCGTCAGATACCACTTCTATCGCTGTTTGGTCTGCGGACTCATTTCCCTTATGCCCCTACCCTGGTATCCATACTAATGATACATTGTTAGTGCTACCAAGCGCATTGAGTGAGTCCGCGAACTTAGGGTATAGTAGAATTTTTATGGATATGCAGTTAGTTATATGATACGTGTGTTTGCATTATTAAATTATTATTCAAAATTATTACGTCACTGCATGATTTATTTTTGATTTTTTTAAAATAATTTTTATTTTAAATTCGTGTGTATTTTTTAATTTACCTGCAGCTTTAACAATCTTATCCGTAATTCTTTCGTCCATCAAAAAGTTCTGAGACAAGTTTCTTAGTGCCCTTATTCTATATAACTTAACTAAGTCTCTAACGGTAGGTAGAGGGGGTAACCTAAGAAAAAAGAAAGTTTTGTTTATATTAAATTATATTATTACAAGTTTATATAATAGTAGTTTACACAATAAGCATGTTATGATGTTTATTATAAGCGAAGATGAATTTTGAGACGCGAGCCGTAGGCAGGTACCTTCATTGATCTCAACTAGGGAATCCAATCCCGCAAATGCTGGATCCCGCACAGGAATTTCGCGGGATCAACGTTGCAGGGTTATTCGTGCGGGATCCGCGGGATTTGCGGGACTCGATATTGTCACGAAGGGCGCTTAACATAAAGTCAAACCAATATTTCCCAAATAATTAAAAAGAAACCTAATAATTATTATTCGCAATAACTTTTTGGGACAACCTATAAGTCGATATAAACCGATTGACGTCAATAACTATTATTGCAACTTGGCATAAATAGTTGATAAATAGGCGGGCAATACATATTTCCGGGCTTTTTTCCCTATAACGAACTTTAAGACCGGGTGAGTGCGGGCCACGTCGAGTTACGTAACGACCCAGAAAAACTAACGACGATTTGAGTGTAAACTGGGGTTTGTGGTAACCAGCGGTGGAGCAAATCCTGTGGATTCCAGGTAAGTCCGGGTGTTGCCCCTTGTAGCCAACTCACCAACCTTTGTAATATCAGTTACCGGTTCTTATCTTTTATAATACATATTTTAATCCCCTACAGGTGTTATTTAATCTGCATCCCTTAGTTTTTAAACAAAGATCTCCGTCGGCTCGAATCGAAATAACCCCGTTAGATCGATTCGACCGGCGCGGTATCAATTAAATAATTGTTAAATAACGAATAAGTCTTGGGGTTGTAAGAGTGACGTAATTAACGACCTGACAATACCTTTAACCAACCCCACGGCGCCCCTTATTCGTGACATGGTGGAGGCAAGCCGAGTTTAAAAACTAAGGGATGCAGATTAAATAACACCTGTAGGGGATTAAAAAATTTATTATAAAAAGTAAGAACCGGTAACTGATATTACAAAGGTTGGTGAGTTGGCTACGAGGGGCAACACCCGGACTTACCTGGAATCAACAGGATTTGCTCCACCGCTGGTTACCACAAACCCCAGTTTACACTCAAATCGTCATTAGTTTTTCTGGGTCGTTTCGTAACTCGACGTGGCCCGCAGAGGATAATGCACCTTTATCTTATCTGAAAACAAGACGCGAACTACCACCTTCGAATTTAGAAGAGGAATTGGATCGAAGCCTTCGTACTGCATGGGTATCAGTATCAGAGTCCTCTTCTATGTCTGTACCAGCCCGATCCCGAGCATCACTTGACCAGCTTAACTTAAACATGAAATGACCCTTTTTGAATGCGGAGGGAATAGGGGCATATACCTTCGATTCGATTACTCCGACAAATATCGAAGCTGAGCGTGCGTTTTAGCCGCAGGTTATATGTGCAATAAAATTAGATCCAGTTTAAAAGATGACACCTTAGGTATGTAATCTTTCCTACGGAAATATTTTCAAATTCAATGTAAAATGTAACTTTTAAGCTATTCCGACTGTTGTATTTTTTATTGTATCTATATGCGATAAATATTTCATTGCTACTATACTCTGTTTTTTATTGCATAAAAACTTTTATTAGCATATTTAATTGGCTGAGTACAAAGAATATTACTATTTTTGCGATCCCGCAATTTCGCGTATCCGCGGGATTGATGGCTATAATCCTGCGAATTTGCGGGATTAAGGTTTTGGTGCAGGATTGGATGCCCTAATCTCAACTTGTAATTACCATAACATGCGATTTAGTGTACTTTGAGTGATATTCACAATATAGAAATACATTTTATAGAAAATCGAAATCTTGAACACTTTATATCGAAAATAAAAATCTCAAATACTCAGATATTAGAATAATTAAAATATATACAATCAAAAGTTACACAAAAATTATAAATTAAAAACAAATGTTTAAGGTGTCCAATTTTGATCCTGCTAAACCTACTTAACATTAACAGTTGCCGAAAACTTTTCAAAAATCAAACCAAACGTAAAGTAATGCGCGGGTCCTACCCTGTAGTTTCCAAATATGTTTCCACTCTCTTATCCATGACTCATCTCAGTACTCGGTAGAAACTGAACTAAATCATACGAGGTTAAAAAGCTGTGGGGTGTATTAAACCTACTTCAGCTATAAAATATGATTTTAAAAAAATTAAGGAATGTTAATTCCGGACACAAAGGATGGTCTTAAAAAAAACTGTTTCTCTGTAGGACAAAATGCACAACATGATATATTTTTTTTTATACAAGTATATTTTTTTGTATTTTTTTATGCCCAGATGATTGCTTAAGATTACAAAATAATATGATAATGTTGGAATGTGTAAATGTGTTCCATTAGAGGTCAAAATTATTTGCCTAAATACTTAATATTTACCTTAAATGACTAATTTTATTTGCTGCCATGTCTATTTTTTGAGTTCAATAATCTTGGCAGGTTCTTCGAAATCGTCTAAAAAGGTTTCCTGTTTGATTGCTGTAATTGTATATCCGTAAATACCTAAAGATTCAGAAAATAAAAAAATATATTCCAAAAATATATTGGTAACAGTTTACTGTTACTTATTTTTAGATATAGGATGTTTTAGTTTTAGTGTGCTATTGGTTCAAAAACTTAAGATGCCTCTAGCAAAATTTTCATGTACCTATATAACGTTAGCAGAACAACTTTGGAAAATGAAAACATTATATGCTCATAATTTGTTGTTAATTAGTTGTAAAAACAATAAATTTGCCGTGCCAATTTTTTTTTAATGAAGTTCTGTTAACTTTACATAAAGTTAGCAGAACAGCTATAGAAATAATGGATTTAACTTTTAAAAAAATTATGAACAATTTTTCGTTTATTATACGTAAGTTAGTTTTGAAAACAAAAAATTTGCCGTTCCGGTTTTTTTTAATAGTGTTTTGCTAAGTTTATATAAAGTTAGCAAAACTTATCCAAAAAGTAGTTGTGAAAACAAAAAATTTGACGTGCCGGTTTGAGATAATGCATTTATCTTTAAAATAATTTAGTGCGTTTGCGTTAGTTATCCGGCAAAATTTTTGTTTTCAACGGCAAATTGTGCACTAAATGTTTTTTAGATAATTCAATTATTTCTATAGGTGGTCTGCTAACTTTACATAAAGTTAGCAAAATACATTTTTTTTTATAAAAGGGCGCAGCAAATTTTTTGTGTTCACATTTTAATATACAGATAATTAACGGCAAATTGAGCACTAAAATTTTTTAAGATAAATCCATTATTTCTATAGGTGTTCTACTAACTTTATATAAAGATAGCAAAACCCTATATTTTTTTTAAAAAAACGGGCAGGGCAAATTTCTTGTTTTCACATCTAATTTACGGCAAATTACTCATTATTTCTATAGGTATTCTGCTGACTTTACATAAAGTTAGCAGAACACCATTTTCTTTAAAACGAGCTCAGCAAACTGTGCACTAAGATTTTTTTAGATAAATCCATTATTTCTGTAGATGTTCTGCTAACTTTATATATAGTTAGCAGAACACCATTTTTTTTTAAACGGGTACGGCAATTTTTTTTTTCACAACTAATTTATGAATAATTAATGACAAATTATGAGCATATAATTTTTTGCAATTTCCACAGTAGTTCTACTAACTTTATATACATAAAATGTGCAAATCCCTTATAGTTTTGAGATACAGGGTTAAAAAAAGTCACCCGCCCCTATATCCTAACCTATCAAACGATAGAAAAACTATTCTTATATAAAAAAGTTCCTTAGACAACCACAGAAAGCACATAACTGACAGTGTACAGTACTTGGAGTTAGGTCCTTCCTAAGTACTGTCTAAGTATTACATGAGCAATATATGGTGAGTACACTGCTTAAGTACTCCTTAAGTAATGTTAAAAAATTTATATACCTACGGCATTCACTTGTTCACCACTCGCACGACCATTTCTTAGTTATTTAGCAAAATTAAACATTCTATAATTTCTATCAAATTAAGAATTTTCTTAAAAATACCTATATATCTATTGTGAACAGTAGAAATCTGATAGTGTGAACTAAATAGAAAAAGACAACTGGCAAATTTGAAAACTTTAATTCAGTTTACGTGTTTCAGCGATTATCCTGGAAAAATCATGTCACGACTTTTCACCCTGAAAAAAAAAAGCTAAAAAGTTTTTAAAGGTAGCAGAAATTATCAAAACTGGCAAAAATCTTGAGATATTGAATATTTTTATTAAAATTTTTATATAGAAACAAACCTTTGCTCAATTTTGGCAAAACTTTTAGAACAGCAGGTAGGGTCAGGTGGGGTAACTGGGTTTCTGGGGTAAGTGGGTATTTTTTTGTTTGTAAATTTTAAAACATAACTTTTAATATGTGAAACTTTACAAAATGTTTTTCAGACCTTCTGTGAGCCACGGAATATTTTATTTATTAATTGAATTTTCTTTTACAGGTGTACTCGTTAATTTTAAAACACCCTTCATTTTATCTCACATATGAAGTTTGGTCTAAAATTTTAAAAAATATATATCTTTGTTATTCGTAATTTTAGCGCGTCGGTAATTACATTCCCATAACTATAATAAGTCATGGTACCATTTATGATTTTTTCAGATTTTGAGATTGCAGGATGCCAATTTTGGAGTCATAGTACCCACTTGCCCCGCTTTTTTGGTCAGTGGGGCAAATCCCTCAGGGACAAGTGGGACATAGTCTAAGCTTGCCTAAATAACACTTTTTAGCTCACACAAACTTTTTTGTTGCGCCGTCTGTCTGTCTGTATGTCTGTCTGTAACGACCAACGCGCATAACTCGAAAACCGCTTGGCCGATTTTAATGAAATTTGGTACCTAGGCTGGGTCTTGCGTCGAGACGGTCCCATTTAAAAATGAACAAAATCCACCGAACACAAACCAAATAAAAGGGTGGGGGTAGATTTCAAAAATTAGAGTTTATGTGAAAATATGGCGTGTGTGATATCAAACGAAAGGTAATTGAGTCTGGAGTTAAACAAAATACATTTTAATTTATTTTTAAAAAAGGGTGGGGGTATATTTCAAAAATTAGAGTTTAAGTGAAAATATGGCGTGTGTGGTATCAAACGAAAGGTAATTGAGTCCGGAGTTTAACAAATAACATTTTAGTTTTTGCTTTTTTTAAGGGTGGGGGTAAATTTTTAAAATTTGAGTTAAAGTCAAAACATGGCTTGTGTGGTATCAAACAAAAGGTAATTTAGTCTGGAGTTGAATAAAATATATTTCAGTTTTTAGTTATATTAGCTCACACGTACACTATAACTATAGTACCTAGTGTGAGCTTAGGGGCCCATATATTGGCAGAGTATTTTTGTTACCGATGCAGTTATCCTTTGGACTAAATTAAATCTAGTGTTTTGGTCAAAGAAGTTGTTTTTAAGTTTTCTGATTTAATTTTTAATGTGTAATAATAAACAACTTCTTTTCAACTCCATTGATTTTTCTTTGTAAAATTCATAATTTTTTAAACAGGTTACATTTTCATATATTTTTAAAATAGTTTGTGAGATATGAATTTTCAAAGTTTTGCCATTTTGGACTCATAGGATTCCCTATCCTAAAAATCGCTAAATGACGTTTTTCTGAATCTAGACGGAAGGTGTTTTTTTCGCATCTCTATGACCCCACTATACTGTAACTCGTGCCTTGGCTGTTAACATGTATAGTTTGTGAGATATGAATTTTCAAAGTTTTGCCATTTTGGTCTCATGGGATTCCCTATACTAAAAATCGCTAAATGACGTTTTTCCGAATCTACAATGAAGGTGTGGTTTTTTCGAATCTCTACGGCCCCACAATACTGCAACTCGGTGCGTTTGCTGATAACATGTATAGTTTGTGAGATATGAATTTTCAAAATTGGTCTCATGGTATTCCCTATACTAAAAATCGCTAAATGACGTTTTTCTCGACTCTACAATGAAGGTGTGGTATTTTCGCATCTCTATGGCCCCACTATACTGTAACTCGGTGCGTTTGCTGATAAGATGTATAGTTTGTGAGATATGAATTTTCAAAGTTTTGGCATTTTGGTCTCATGGGATTCCCTATACTAAAAGTCGCTAAATGACGTTTATCCGAATCTACACGGAAGGTGCGGTTTTTTCGCATCTCTATGGCCCCATTATACTGTAACTCGGTGCGTTTGCTGATAACATGTATAATTTGTGAGATATAAATTTTCAAAGTTTTGCCATTTTGGTCTCATGGTATTACCTATACTAAAATTCGCTAAATTACGTTTTTCCGAATCTACACGGAAGGTGTGGTTTTTCGCATCTCTATGACCCCACTATACTCTAACTCGGTGCGTTGGCTGTTAACATGTATAGTTTGTGAGATATGAATTTTCAAAGTTTTGCCATTTTGGTCTCATGGGATTCCCTATACTAAAAATCGCTAAATGACGTTTTTCCGAATCTAGACGGAAGGTGTGGTATTTTCGCATCTCTATAACCCCACTATACTGTAACTCGGTGCGTTGGCTGTTAACATAGATAGTTTGTGAGATATGAATTTTCAAAGTTTTGCCATTTTGGTCTCATGGGATTCCCTATACTAAAAATCGCTAAATGACGTTTTTCCGAATCTACAATGAAGGTGTGGTTTTTTCGCATCTCTATGGCCCCACAATACTGCAACTCGGTGCGTTTGCTGATAACATGTATAGTTTGTAAGATATGAATTTTTAAAGTTTTGCCATTTTGGTCTCATGGTATTACCCGAGGGGTGAACAGCTCTCACAATCGGTGTACACATTTCTCACAATCTTTCACAATCTTTACAGAATCCCTCCCAATCACTCACAATCCTTCACAATCCCTCACAATCTTACCACAATCCTTCACAATCCCTCACAATCTTTACACAATCCATCCCAATCACTCACAATCTGTCACAATCCGTCATCCCACAATCCTTCACAATCTTACACAGTCTGTCCCAATCACTCACAATCTTTCACAATCTTACCACAGTCCTTCACAATCCCTCGCCAAGGAAACTATAGACATGATGACTTTTTTTTTTTTTGGTCACAAGAATTTTTGATGGGTTGTCGCCCCCCCCGCCCCTTCAGGCTCGCTTTACCGCTGCACAGTCCTCCACAATCCCTCACAATCCACAATCTTACCACAATCCCTCACAATCTTTACACAATCTTAGCAAAAGATTGTGCATTTTCACAATCGGTGAACACATTTTGGGTTAGCTGTTCACCCCTCCGTATTACCAATACTAAAAATCGCTAAATTACGTTTTTCCGAATCTACAATGAAGGTGTGGTTTTTTCGCATCTCTATGGCCCCACTATACTGTAACCCGCTGCGTTTGCTGATAACATATAATTCATATTTTTGGGAATTTTTTAGATCTGCAAATACTATGTTGTAGCTTAAACTGCATATTACAAACTCACTTGCCCCAGAAAAATTCAATGCTGTGTATATGCGGTTTACCAAGAGGAAACCCACTTGCCCCAATAGCCGGGGCAAGTGGGTTGGAGAGACTGCATTTATTTTTAATGTTTTTTCTTTTTTAATATTTAATTGATAATAGCTACAATACTAAGATATAATAACAACATAACCCAGTATTTCCTGTCCAAGAATGAAGTCTGTATCTTTTTTTTTGTAAAAGTTTCATGATCTTAAAGTCATCCTTTAACATTTTTAGCGCACTTACCCCACTTGACCCTATAATAACTTCTATATCTATTTCAAATGGAAGGTATTTGCGGTTTTTGCATAAAAGCATTTTTCTAGCTTTTTTTTTTGAGTTACAGAGGGGTTCAAGTTATGGAGAGGTTTGAGTTAGAGACATTTGACTGTATTTACATTTTAAGACCTCATTTTTATTTTTTTCTTGTTTTCGCTGGCAGGGCACTTGCGTGAGCTCTCCTATTGACAAGCTGCTCCTGAAATTAAAATGATGTTAAAGGTAGGCTTATCAGAAAATTACCTATAGCTGTGGCCATGCACACTCCAAATGTGATCCAGTTATTCCTTTTCACTCTTTGAAGATGCTGAACTCTTTTCAGGTTTTCCTCTTGAATTCTCTTGATGAATTCCTTATCAGAGCCACTTAGATTTTTCAAGTCAACCTGGAAAAATTAATAACTTCTTTAATTAAATTAAACAAACTTCAAAATTGATTTAAATTGGAAACTGCCTGTGATTTCATGTACCAAAATTATGAAAAAATTGCATCATTGTTGCAGTCATTAAGCATCACAGCACAAGTACCAAATTTATAGAGCTGTTTTTTTTTTAATATTAAGTAATGTAGTTTAGCTAAACCTGAAAAACATATGAGTATGAAGTTAGCAAAGCACCCATCACAAATCGAATCGCGACTAGGTGGATAATTTGCCGTTAATTAATTGTGGACCATTCTTTTGGGTGCTTCACTAACTTCATTAGCTAACTTCATATGAAGTTAGCGAACCACCCTTGTCAAAAAATGGCTTTAGACATGACCTATCATAATCGAATATGGTGGATAATTTGCTGCTAATTAGTTGTTAATAAAATGATTTTGTCGCTTTTATTTTTGTGTGATTTTTTGGGTGCTTCGCTAACTTCATATGTTGGCACGCATCGCAAATCGAATCGCGACTAGGTGGATAATTTGTATCCAAAAAAATGATCAAAAATAAGTGACAAAATTAATTTTTTTTACAACTAATTAGCAGCAAATTATCCACCATATTCGATTTCGATAGGTCATGTCTAAAGCCATTTTTGACGAGGTTGCTTCACTCACTTTCAGCACAAATAAAAGAATGAAAATAAATTATGAACTGCCATCTGGCTTATATTAAAACAGAATAGCTCATAGAAAATGTATGCCAAATTTCATTGAAATCGGTTACGTAGTTTCTGAGATTAGCGGTAATATAAAAAGCCCTGTTTTTTTTATACTTATTAAATTGTGAATAAAACAACTAAAACTCATTTATTTTAAAAATTCATATTAGCATATAAACTTAGCATAAAATAATAATGGTAAAGGGCTCTCAAGATTAAGTTCTTCTGCTTTTTAGTATAAATTAATAATAATGTAAATGATTTTATAAAAATTTTAACTCATATATAAATAAAGAAATTGAAATTGAATTGTGAATTGTCAATTTTCAAAATTAGTTTTTACCTTTGGCATGCGGTCAGACATTATTTGCACAAAAAAACTATTATTGTATATTTTGGAAAACTCGTGGAAAACCTTAAAAAAACCACACAAGTCGGAAAAATTTCAAGAAAATAAACAGCTGATTCGAAAAACTAACCTCACATTTTAAAACGATTTTTCTTTTGTTGGCCATAAATATTTTTATTTTCGATGGCCATACTTATTTTCTTTGGTCAAATCAGCTGATTGTCAAAGCCACATGATTGCAAAACAGCTGATAATTAAATCAACAAAGCACTTGAAAATTATTTTTATACTTATTTACCTAATCTGTGGAAAATTATTTCTTTAGTATTAAAACAATTTTTTGCAAAGTTTTTCTGTGAAAAATATCACAAGGAAAAATCCACAAAAGTTTATTAGGTAAGTGCTATAATTATTGCGTATCATTAAAAATTATTGCAAATATATTGGCCCTAAATTAATTTTTTTACAACACATGAGAGGCCCAAGATAAATCAAGAGATAAATATTGAATATGTTCTTGATCTCTTATTAATATTTGCTTTTTTTGTTAGTGAAGCAATTATAAAAGATCTGACATCTGTAAATTTGGTCTGATAATCTCGCAAATGTAGATGTATAGTTTCTTATTTGTTCTTTATCAATTGATAATCTTGTTTTAATTAGTAAACTCGTTTGTTAAACTCAGTCTCAGTTAAGTGTTGTTCTGACTGTGTGATTAATTTAGTCCAGGTGAATTATTGAACTGCTTTACCAAAATTTTCTTCTCCCAACTTCTGTTGGGATTTGTTGCAGTTTTTTTATTACCTTTTTTTTACATGGGATAGACAATGATTTAAGGCAAAATGCACATTTATTTTATAGCTTAAATTAAATACTTTTTTAAATTGTAAAATTAATGTTTAACCTTTCATGATAGCTCTAAACCTGCAAGGGGGACAACCTGCGATATGTGTGTCACAGTGTGGCATCCCTGACCCTTCAAAGTAGCACTCCAGGTTTTTCACAAAGCTCAATCCTTGGGCCATTGCTAGAGGTGTTGATTTTCATTTCTTTTGAATACTCATTACTAATTGTTACTTGACTACTAAGTAATCATTTTATATATTCGTTACTATTGTTACTTTGATTACTTTAACTGTATTCAATCAGACAATTCGTGCAAAATTCTCAGACTGTCATTTTTTCAAAGATCATTTTCTTGTAGGTATATTTTTGTTCTTGACATTATGAAAATATTCAATTGAAATTTTTAAAATGCGGGCTAAAATTAAAAAAATAAAGGTAGGAATTACATAGGAATTGTTCTGTGTACAACTTTGTTTTAAAAATATAATGCTGTACATACAAAGAAATACATACTTAAAATTTAAAAGTAAATAAAAATAGAGACAAAAATAATAATCTTAGACGAGAACTCAAATAATATACAAAAAGTTTGGACAAAAAAAACAAAAAAATATACATTCTGTATAATATGTAGATTGAAGATACTACATATTTAAAAAACATATCTTTTACAAATACAATTTAAATGCATTAGTTACTTAAGTTATCATAGTTACTCCCTGATTTTGGATTACCGACTTTTGAGTGATTACTGAATACGAAAACATTCAAAGGAATCAAAGTAATCAAAGTAACAAAAGTAATCATTTAATTTTCGGATCGGTATTTGTTACTCCGTTATTTGACGAGTAACGAGTACTCGAGTAATGAATAGTTACTTTTTCAACACCTCTAGCCATTGCTATATAATATATAATAATTTTACCAAAATTATTTTTTTTATAAAAATACAAATACATTTTCTTAGTTCCTAAACATATTTTCAACTTTTTTATTCAATTAATTAGTCATTGGAAATTAATTTAAATAAAATATTGTTCACTTATACCATGCCTATAGCACTACTACTACTACTACTACTAATTGGTAAATTCAAAATAGGTCAAGTACTTGGTGATTGACCCTACCTACTGCTTTGCTAAAAAGAATATTTACATTTTTTGTCATTCTAGGTATGTACCTAAAATTTCATCATTTGATATTATCCTTTGTTGTAGATTACATGCTAAAATATACTTTTAACGAAAATAAATACTTATTTGCGGTATATTTTTATGCACATTAATTAAAATGAGAAAATATATGGGTTCAGTGGCTGATTCAGGGCGGCCTTTACCCCCAACCCCTAACCCCCCTCCCCCGCTCACAATCTTTACTTCCAGTAAAAAATAACCAATATATAATCGGCAATTTTTTGGCAAATATAAGTTTTTTTTTTAAATTCCCATAATGGAACAAAATTTAAAACTTTTTCACAAAAATTAACATTTTTGAAAATTTTTACACACAAATGACTTTATTTTTCAAACATTTTTGTCCACGGCGCATTCCATTTGCATGTAGCGGCAAATTTTAGAGCGCAGAAAATTTTTTTTGGTTGTTGCTGCCCCTTTGGCTCCACTCCCCTGACATCCTGTATTCGCCATGGTATGAGTTACTATTTGAGTAACAATTTATACCAATAAGTAACACAGTAATTTATGCCTTGTTTTATTAGCATTTTATTGCCATGTTTAATCAAAACATACTTTTATACTTATCTAATATTGTCTTTCTACTTTTAATGTATGTAAGCACATTGTGTACATATTTTTTTTCTCAAATTCTATTTTCATGATAGTAGAGGACGCCGTGCATATTTTTATTAGTCTGGTAATGATTTTCCCATGGATTCAAAAGGTCAGTAAATGATATTAGTCAACTAATTTTCTTAGTTCTATATTTTTTACATTAACAAACAGAAATCATGAACATTATAAAGCAATCTGTCTCATCTCAAGTGGTGGAAAATAACTCTAAAAATTTTCAGATCCAAAAATTGGACTGATTTGTGCCCTCATTTTCTTAGTCTTGAAACTGAACATATAAACTGATATAACGCACTATAACTAAAAATAACTCTTGCTATAAAGTGGGAAAACGCACTCAAAATTGAAAAGTTAGGAACTTATTTTTTTTGTGTCACGAAAAAAATTATTCTGGCTGTTATTTACAATCACGAAAGCCTCGCCAGAAAAGCTCTAAGATTCAATTAAAAAAATAGTTAATTAATTTTTGGCTTGTTGACGGCCGCAGAAAAAACCAAGAAGTTTCTAGATAAAATAAGAAATTTATTCTGTATCATGGAATCTATCAATGATGCATGCACAAGGTTCAGAGGAAAGTAAAAAAGAAGCATTACCGCGAAATTTTTATTTTATTTTACATTTTTATTATTATTATGTGGCATTAAAAACTGGCAGAGCTATCAATGAAAAATTAAAAACAATATTTAATTTCAAGTCGTAAATCGGAAAATAACCCAAATAGTTACTCCTCATTTGTAGGTGGGTCTAACAAACATTAACATAATCGACGGTGTCAACTTGACGGGCATCAGATAATTCTGGCAAGTCTTTGGGGCTTTTAAATAACAGCCAGATGGTATTTTAAGCTTTTGTTATAATACAACCTATCATCTCATAAACTTTCAGAACTAAGAAAATAAGGGCATTCATTTCATATCGTTTGTCACTTGTCAGAAATACTTGCCCTCCTTAGAGATTAGCCAGAATAATTTTTTTGTTAACTTAAGTATACCCTTTACTAGTACAACTAGTTTTACTACTAAGAAAATAAGTTCCTCGTATTCATATCTTATTTTGCAGTTTGCGCCTAAACCCATCGGAAACCCCCCCCTATTCATATAATAAATTTTGCTTAGAATTGATCAATGAACAATTCTATCAATGACTAAGAAAATAAATTCTCAAAATCTTCACTGTCTCCCCTACTATAAGCACATTAGGCACATCGTTGTTGTCATTTTAATACCTCCTATGTGACAATTAGCAAAGCATGAAGTTTTAGTCTTAAATCATGTGTTTTTTTATTATACACGTATTCTAAAACACCTCCTATGTGTAACATAAGCATATTATGCTTTATGTTACACATGACTAAGACAGGTGTTATAAAATCTTTATCAAAAAGCCGATGAAAGTATGGCCTTCTACTATAGATTCCAAAATTATTTAGTACAATGTATTTTTTTCCTAAAACATCGATGTTGTCCAACTATTTTTTCGTTTTTGCGTAAACTATAATACCTAGAGGCGCAATTGTAGTACCATGTTAAATTCTCTATAAATTCCTTATGTATGACTTTTCTCTAGGACGATTAGTTTAGCCGGTACGTGGCTTGGAAAATGAACCTACCGGTAAAATTTAGTTTTTTATAAAAATCTTACATATTTGACCATACGTACTCCCGCAACAATTAAACTTAGGCAGGTTGCATGGGGCATGGCAAAAAGGGCCTGCTCTGGCCTACTTGTCAGACCTGCGGGTCAACCCCCCCACTACTACTAGGCATGTGGGGTTTCGCTCAGATTGTAGAGAATTTGATTGGCTTAACAAAAGTAAATACTCAAGAAATTTGTCCTTATAGTAGTTTTTAAAAAAAAGTTAAGAAATGGCTCGGGAGTAGCACCTATCCTAACAATTTATAAAAAAAAATTTAATATTGACTGGTTTGAAGAGCGAAATTTCTCTCAGCCACTCAATCTTAATATTTAGATAGTGCGAAGATAATGCAAAACACAACGCATTTTTTTTGTTCTCTCCGCCCGATTTTTATCACTACTCTCATTAAGTACTTAGGTACTAATCAGTATTTATCAACACTATAGTTTTCTAATTTTATCTTTTTTTTCAGATAATTATTGACTAGTTAGTTAATTGCAAAACCACCCTGCGAGTGGTCAGAATAAAGTATTTTGTTTTTAAATCTGAAAATACTGAAGTGTTTATGTTCCGAGAATGAAGTTTGCCGAACACCTTAGCGCCCATATAACGCCAGAATGGAGAAAGCAGTATATAAACTACGAGGTAACTTTTTAACTGATTTTAATTGAGATTTTAATCTTTCTGATCATAATAGGGACACATTGCCATAAACCCAAGCAGCAATATTGCCGAGCAGTATTTTGATAGTTTCACATTGTAATATCAGCTAGGATCTTTCAATATAAGGCCTTCGTTTATGATATGAATTGGAACTATTACTGTCTTCCTTTATTACAGGAAAATAACCTATTTAATAGGGTGTTTTTGGGTCAGTTAAAATAACAGTAAATTTGAAAGTTGTCATAGTTATTTTCAACAAGGATAAAGGAAACATCCAGGACAAATAAGGATGTAGTATTTTTGGCTGACGCTCCGCTGACTCGACATAAAACGTTTCCAAGGCGGAAAAAATTGCAAAATGGATTGACGCGACCTGAGCGACAAATTTTGTTAAAGTTATCGTTGTCGGTGAAGTTACCAGGCCTAAATTTGGCACGACCAAAAACTATCTTTCTATAGATTAGAAACGGACTCGCGCTGTTTTTGCACAGCAGAACGTTTTTGAATTTTTAGAAAATATGGACTTATGTGGTTTTGAAATGGGCTCTTTTTCTATCAAACACGATTTTGGGGATCCCCTCTATTACTCATTAAAATAGTTCATATCCAAGATTGCTTTTAAAATGATATTTATTTAATAAAATGTTTTATTTATTTTGAAAACTATGAATTTCTAATAACATAGACGTTGGAATTTTACGAAGAGTGCTGGAATTTTGACGAAAAGCTGATTAGACATGTAGAAGCTAAAATTTAATGTAATTTTTAGGAAATGAAGGCCATGCTGTACATGGCCGTCGAAGAAGCGCCTTCCGCAGAAAGCGTCGATCCTGAAGACGTTCAGAAACATTTTGCTAACTTTGACGAACAATTCTTTTTATACTGTGATAAGGTAATAGCTCTACCTTTTTTCTTACCATTTTTAGACAAAACTTTATTGTGAATGACCCCACTGTGACGACCAGTGGCGCATATACATAATATTCCAATACCCATGGTAGCTGCCTATTCATGATGCAAACATGAGGGCCTTGGAGTCTTTAAGCAAAAAAGACCTGATTGGTTGCTTTCAAAGACATATGCATATTATTTCCATATAGTACGTATTATTGCAATACCTACGGTACCTTACGATGCAGAATGCAAACATATTTGAAATAGCAATATCAATGGGTATAAGTCCATCCTTTTTGCGGTCCTTAAGATAAAATGTCCTGATTGGTTATACTTTTACGCATGAATATTATTTTATTCTTGTATTCGTTACGTCATATCATCGGCGTACAGTTGATATAAACTCTATCTATGTAAATTTGGTATCTGTGCATTTTTCGTACCTTTATTTCTGAATGTTTGCATCAAACGCCAACCATTGTGTAAATAGGTAACAGGGAGTATTGGAATATTACATATATGCAGTGGCGGCATGTGGTAAAAGGGTGTTCAAAAGCATAGAGGGCGACACTGATCGAATGTCGTTACTACGTAACCTAAATTCGTATAAAAAATATTGTAAAAAACTCGTTTGAAAACCTCTTTGCACGCTTCCTCGACTTGTACCAAACTGTCTCGATCGTGTGCAAAGAGTCGTTTTCAAATCTTGTTGTTTAAATAACTATTATAGCTACTGTGAATTTTTTAATTTTACAAATCAGTCGAAAAATTAAATTAAACCGAGGACATTTCCGGGTCAAAATTTTTTACAACTTTCGAAGGAAATTATTTTAATAAAAATGCCTTGCCTAGTTAATTTCTGTTTTCGTTAATAAAGTCCCACCATCAGTCGACAGTTTGTTGTTTGTATGGAGAATTCAAGCGTGGACGGATTTGCCTAAACGACGATCCATGGCGAGGTGCACCAAAAACGGCTGTCCCCAGGCAAACATTAACATCAATCAAACAAGATCGACACATGAGATTGAGGCTTCATTCGGGATTTCAAAGACCTCAACTTAAAAATTTTTGCATCAAGAATTGGGAGTAAGAAAATTAGTTCCCGCAAGATGCCGCATCTTTTAACACGTTGGCTACCAAGCATGATTTTCGCATCCTGGTCCAGGGTACCATACGAATCACCGGTGACTCGTACAGGACAGTTCACTTCTGTACTTTATGTATCACCGGTGATAACAAACATAAGTCATTTTAAATGCTTGTAGAAAACGCCGGTGGATAAAGAAAGGAATGACATTTTGGGTATGGTACAGGGATGAACTAAAACAGGGGATAGGTGCGACTTTTTAACAGTGGGCTGTAGGGACACTCGGGCTATGTATCACCGATGACTCATATGGTAGCCAACGTGTTAACCGAAGCACAGAAAGAAGCTAGTGTCAATTGGTGTCAGAAAACTCGTGGTCTAGAGTTTTGAGGCAAGAAACTCGAAAAACGTGTACAGCATTGTCAGTGGTGATGAATCGTGGGTTCCAAGATGAAAAGCCAATAAAGTATATCCAAAGAGATGGCTGCGACATTTGTTTCAAAAGCAGGTCTTGTAGCAACAATTCCTCTGAAAGATCAAAGGACTGTTACTGCCGATTGGTACATCACCATTTATTTGCTGAAAGTCTTCGCTGAGCTTCAAAAAAGGAACCCCGAACGACGAATCATCCTTCGTCAAGACAATGCAAGTTCGCACAAAAACAAAAACTATTGAATTTTCAACCCAACAAAACTTTACTACTTTTTATACGTTTTTGAAAATCAACAATGGACCGCGTGGTCTAAGATTTCAGTCGCCAGAGGAAACAGTTGACGCCTTCAAGAATGCAATTTTCACAGTACCAACAACAACGAGTGGAATTATACCTTTGACAACTGGTTTGAGCGCTTGCAAAAGTGCATTCATTTCCGTGTAGAATACTTCGAGAAGCAATGAAGTCTTTAAAAGTTATCTACTGTTTTATTCCAGCTGTATATGCACAACTTAAAAGACAACTCTCGATGGGCTAGAGCTCATTGCACCACTTATGGTAAGATAGGCCTATCGTAAGCTGGTTAGTTTGGCCCTTGAGGTTCTTTGATGTCCCTTCTCGAATTCGTTGGTCTGATGACTGTTATATACAGCCAATAAATTTGTTTGGGGCTAGTGCCTCAGGTTTTTCCGCAAATTCTTTTGCACTTTCATAAGGACAGTGTGGCTTTGCGCGCTACCTTTTCTAAATGGGCATTCCACGTAAGCGTTTTAGCTAGGGTGACCCCTACGTATTTCCCCTCTGATGCAATGGACTTCTGTCACCGTTTAGCTCCGGAGGAGTCAGGAAATCTAGCTCTTTTCAAGGTAGTTGTATTTAAAATCACCGTTTCACATTTTATAAACGCGGTTATGTCAAAAACTGTAATGGCACTGGTTTCTTAATTTGTGAACTCGAACAAAAAAAAAAGACCCATGCTAAAATTCATCAGGAGATATTAGCCGATGATTCGATGAGAACAGAACGGTACCTCACCCAATCAAGTTGATTCTATTCAAAAGGCTGGACATTTTGTGGTTAGAACTTTTTATAAAAGTACACTTACAACTAAATCATCGTCATCATCATCTGTGTAATATTTGTTATTTTTTAGGAACTTAAAAAAATCAACACATTCTACGCTGAAAAATTGGCCGAGGCCACCAGAAAATTTGCGGCGTTGAAAACGGAGTTAAAAGATACATTGGATTTTTCTAGACCAGGTATAATTTTAAAATTTTACACAACTCCATTATCTTGATACCTAATTTTTAAAATCACAAACTCTTTAGCAGCAGTATTAACTTTTGGCCTATAGCAATTCAAGTATTCGGTGCTGTTTACACCATACATGTACATTGTACTAAAAGTGTCGCGTCGCATTCACAGTTAGCAGATTTTCTGCTAAACCAGTTCGACCTTCAGTTTTTGGTTTGTTTATTGCCGGTGCTGGAAGCGTATATACAGGGTGTTTTTTTTAAAGGTAAGAGAGGCTTTTTTTTGTAGTTTATGTTTTTGGAAAAACCCTCAAACACGTCGATTTTGGTTTGCATGGGGGACACTTGGGGGGGGGTATCTTGAAACTTTCATAGCACCTACCTCCTTCGAAGGGTAAATCTTGATACCTTGTTTTGACGGTCTCTGGAATATCTTTACAATCGTGTAAAAATTTTCAAATTTAACATGGAAAATAAAAATTAAATAAAAATAAAAATTTGTGATTTAATTTTAACAGAGTTGTAAAGACAGTTACCAGATCTTAAAATCAAGGTGTCACTCGAACCACTTTCCCTATTTAAAATATAAGAAGGTGCTACCAAAATTTTGAAAATGGTCAAGAAGTTCCTCCCTTGCAAACTCTTACCTAAAGAAAAATCAGCCTGTATACAAAGTTGTCAAGTTTTTTAAGTAAAATACTTGACATTGTAGTTCAAGTACTTCATATACTTTACTTAAAGTACAACTGCAATCCAGTACTTGTACTTATGTATTACTTGAAGTGTTTTTACAATGCAGTTGATTTTGTCAAGTAAAGTACTTCAGGTACACGAAAATATATATTAAGTACACTAAAATGTACTTTAAGTACTGGACTAAGTACTTTACCTAGAGATTAAAAACTTTCTTCTCAAGACATACCCAGATTTGGAGTTAAATATCAACCCTAACTATGACACTCTTAATCCCTAAGATGACATTTTATATCTAGAGTATCCATAAATACAATAGAACGGGGTGTTGTTAAAAAGCGTTCGATTATTTTTTTAAAATAATTTTTCCTATACTAAAGTGCAAAAAATAGTATACAAACCACGTGACTAAAGTTCCTTTTAATCCCTCAGCAAATTGTAGCCCTCCTTTCAGTCGGTCTATAAACGTTTCGCCTCGGGGGATTAAAAATATCGCTTTAGTCCCTAGATTTATAACGTACTATTATAAGTACTTAAAAATAAAAGCAATTGTACATACATAAAACTAAGTACTTTTACAATTCTTAATGTACTTTGTACTTGTATTTCAAGTACTTTTACAATGTACTTGTGGCAACTATACCTTGCCATAGCAAATAATACAACTAGAGCCTTTAAAATATCATCAGTACTATTTTGAGAAAACACAACCACTCACCAGATTTCAGCCATTGTTTTTAAACGCCTACAATATTTTTTTATTTAAATGTATTAGTTTTCCTAACAAAATAATAATATTAAAAAAAAACATATTTTAAACCACATTCAGTTCCTATATCTGGAAATCGTTTTTTTATTGCAGGAAACAAAAAAAAAGATATCAAAAAACGTCTTCCAGGAAGAAAACTACAAGATTTAAGGCTTGCCTTTAGTGAGTTTTACTTAAGCTTGATTTTGCTACAAAATTACCAGACTTTGAATAATACAGGGTTCAGGAAGATTCTTAAGAAACATGATAAGGTACGTCAAACCTATTAGTCCACAGTACACCGGTCTATTTTTACCTTCCTAGCCCGCGCGGCAATAGCCAGAGAAGGTATTATCTTCGAAGAATTTTTTTTTTTTTTGAGATAACATCCAAAAATATGTTATTTGGGTGTATTTTGACCTATCTTAGCAATACCTTTGTGATGTCTGTCTGTGTGTGTGTGTGTATGTCTGTCCGTAACACGATAGCTCCTAAACCAGTGAACTGATTTTAATAAAATGTTCAGGTAAAGTAGACACTCTAATGAGCTGATTAGATTTTGGTCAAAATCTATTAATGCTAATGACATTGTTTTGACAATTATTTTTTTTTTAACGAAGCATCGCATAAATATTCGGTTTTTGAAATATAGTAGACTACATTTAGCTCAATAATTTGTGTTATACATACATACACGAGGAAGAGATGCTCTTGATCAAATGGGCTGAGAAAAGACTGAATGAGCTGGAATAGAAGTACAGAGAGTGGGTTAATGGAAAGACCTGTAGTATGGCAAGGCCTACTTCCCGGACATACGGGTCCCCTTTCACTACAACTACTACTGCTTTTCAAAAATTATGTATAAATTATATAAAATATACAAAAAAATCATATATTTTTTGTGGATGTTTTAAAATTCAATTTTTTAAAGGTATTTTGACTTATGAGATCTGATTATTTTATTTTTAGTTAATAAGTACTGACGTGGGTATGAAATGGCGCGAAGAACACGTAGAAACTTCTCACTTCAACACCAACAAAGACATCGACAATCTCATAGCGGAGACGGAAAATTTGGTCACCACTGAACTCGAAAGTGGTGACAGACAGAGGGCCATGAAAAGGTGAAAGAGACGAAGTAATTTTCTTACTTACAATTTAACATTAATGTTTCATTTTTAGCTCATATTATACAGAATTTTTCAGATTTTAATTGATATTTTGGGATTTATTACTGCTAAACCAGTAAACCGAATTTGACTTGTTTGATAGAGCCATAGCCCAGTCATATATGAAAAAATAGGTGCTGTGTTTTTGGATACTTATTCCGTGTTATCTAGGACACATCCCTACATATTCTCCGCGAAAATCCTCCTTGAGCTGCGCTAGATATAAGGCCCTAAATATCCTAAAAATCAGTTTTTTTACGATTTTCTCAAAAGCTAATAAGTTTTATCCGCGCGGAATTATTCTGTCTATACCATAAAATGAAGAAAAAACATAACCTAATAATTTAAATCATTTTTTTTTTAATTTTATTTTCTTTTCACCCTGTAGGTAACTTTGTTGAGTTTATAATATTGGGCATATCAACTTGTACAAAACATCACTTGAATTTTGTTATTTTTTTTAAAGTAGAACTACTTTAAGCAAAGGTTAGGACAATGATCAATACCAGTCGGAGCTCGAATGGGATTTTGAAAAATATATTTTTATACAATTAGGGACTGTAGGAGAAAAAGAGCGTATATTAACAAAATTTAACTTTTGGGTAGAAACATTGTTAAAATACAAGCAAATATGCACACAAAGGGGTTTAGAGAAAATAAATGGGACATAAAGGTAGTTTATTGCGGGTTGAAAATTATAAACAGAGGTACTTACATAACGTTTTAACAAATACTCATATTAATATGCAATTTTCAGATTTTAATATCATGAAACGGGCTTTCGTGGTGGTTAAAAACGTAGTTGATGTGTTTTTCCTATTTTCCAAAAACGTAAATTATTTTTTCGGATTCCAGTCGCCTAACAAAACGCGTTGGTTAAAACAGAAACAAACTTTTCTTGTTTATATACACGATGATATTTAACCATGTTCTTTAAGAAGAAAAGTTCTTGTAAATGCATAGTTTTTATCATAAAGGGTGTCAAACTTTAAAAAAATAGTATTTTCGTAAATATCTTAATAAACTTTTGTGTGTCTGTAGTAACAAGAGGATCATTTAGTCCTGATTAAATTAAAATTATAAAGTCCAGTGGCATTCCGGAAGACCCCCGGGACCCCAACCCCAATGGACCAATACCTTTGATTAAAAAAATTGTTTACAATTTTTAAGCCACTGCAAATACAACCTTTGGGTTTTTATATATCTCGCTTTGGTTTAGAGATAAAACATAAAAACCACTTCATTGCACGCCCCAAAAAATGTATCTTCAAAAAACTAAGTAAAAATTGTCTCTTAAAAACCATGCATATCCGGATCCATGTTTAAATAACTATTCTTCTAAAAATCACTCAAAGAAGCACCCCTTGGAGTGTGACCATAGGCTTACATAACACCCTGTATAAACTTTTCTATTTTTGCGAGGTTAAATTTTCTGGACTAAAAATTGAATATTAAAAACAGGCGTCTTAAATTACAACCTTTTTTTATTTTGATATGACTTAATCCTTAAGCTTTGGTAAATACTATAATTGAAAAAACATTAATATAATCCATTTTAAAATTATAAATCCTATATTTATGTAGTAATAAATATGGCGCTTCTTCTAACCATATTTTTTTATTTTTGTTTACTGTATTTTAGGCTGAGGGTGCCGCCCCTGGGAGAAAAACAATCTCCTTGGACAACGTTTAAAGTGGGCCTGTTTTCTGGTTCATTTATTGTTTTACTTATCGCGGTAGTTTTATCAGGTAAGCCTTAAAACTTACGGTTACTTCCTGTGCTTTCTTCCAATTTACTTGCATGCCATAGTTTCAGTTAGAGGCCCTCGATACAGTTGACAATTGTTTTACACCAAACAATTGTCAAATGTATCGAGGGCCTCTAGTTTCAGTGATTTTTAAACATACTCCGTCTGACAACGTGTTAAAAATCTGGAACTTTTACATTAAAACAAATTAACTATTGTAGGGATCTTCGTGGCAAAGTATATCTTTAAAAAAATATGTTTGGTTTTTTACCTACTCGCGTGCGGTAAAGTAATTGCTTTACCGCATGCGCACCACTTAGAAACCTTAGCAACGCATTACATTTCAATTTCGTCTAATTTGAGATGTTTATTTATAAACTACATTTATTTTTGAAAAAAAAAGGCACTCATAGGGAAAATATTGTACCTAACACATGCGGAAAGTGTCTTTACCGCCCTTGACGGCTTGACCGAACTCCGCTTCGTGTCGTTCGGCCAACTGCCGTTGCGTGCAGTAAAGTATTACTTTCCACACTTGTTAGGTAAATAACTATAAAATACCTAACCTCCTGCCAAAATTTGATATATTATTTTACAAACATGGCAAGAAATAGCATGCATATTTAGCGGAAAAATCGACATAATAGTGAAACTCTCTGCACCTGTCCAAAACATTTTTATTTGCTTTTTAGCTGTATTCCAGGAAGGCAGCAGTGAAAACTTGAGAATTGGTTTCCGAATGTACAGAGGCCCCCTACTTATAATTGAATTTTTGTTTCTTATTGGGGTCAATATTTACGGATGGAGATCTTCAGGTTAGTCAAGTTATTTTGGGAGCTGCTTAATATATTTTTTTCAATAATTAAAAAGTCAAAGTATGGCTTCAATTACAAAAAAATTATATTAATTGAATGATAATGTTATGCCGGGTGGGACAAAAAAAACCGGACAATTTTTATTTCATTATAACTTTTGAACTATAGAATTGATTTTAATGGGACAAACTGCACTTGGCAGAGAATTAATTAGAGTTTTGACTAAATATATTTTTTTGTCCGCCATCTCCAAATCCAAGATGGCGGACGAAATTAAATTGTACCCTTTAAAGATGCTCGTTTATTCTTGTGTTGCGAACACGTTTAAATTATTTTTCTTAAATCAGTAAATAAGGTTTATGGTTCTAAAAAAAAAATATTTTTGCTTCAACCATTGTTTTGAATATTATGCGATTGCCTTGACAAACATTTATTTCTTTATAAATTCATTACTACTGAACCGATTTTGATGAAATAAAAAACATCCTGGTGAGAATTGATTGCCTTTTAAGGATCATGATCAAAATTTATCGCCGTCTTAAAATTTAAGATGGCGGACAGAATCATACTTGATTCTTCAAAATGGCGTGTTTACTCTTATTTTCTGAAAATGTTGTAGCTCTTATTTTGTTCTGTAAAAAAAGCACTACTTTTCCCACGCACAACGAGGTACCAATTAGCAAAATCGGTACGGTAGTTAAAAAATCAATTTTTGTTTCAGCCATATTTTTCACCTCGGGATTTAGTTGTCTTTAATGCCAAACAACTCATATGTTTTTGGAATTTGTGTTTGGAATTTGTCGGGGCTTTAAAGTCTTATTTTTTTTTACAAGTTTTTGATTTCTTTTGTGTGTTTGTTTATATAAACAGTCTCTGACAAAGTCAACATAATACAATCATAACACAAATAATAAGGCAACTAAATTAATAATATTAAATTCTTAAGTGGGCTTAACATTCTTCCCCGCGAAAGTTTCATCTCAAACATATTCTTCCCCGTAGAAGTGCTGTCATTGGTTATAATTCGTCTAACGGGCTTGTCTCTATTTTGGCCAATCTGGTTACAGGTCTAGGCAATTCCCCATTTTGAGTTTGAACTTTTGCTACTCTTATTCGTCCATCTGGACCTGGAAATGTTGTAAATGACTCTTCCAAGTTTCCGTGCGTTTCTTTGCATGTTGTCATCAGCTATTAAAATAATGTCATCAACTTTTAATGGTTCTTGATCATCGTTCCACTTATTTATTTTAGTTAATTTAGGTATAATAAGTTTTTTTCCCAAGTTTTCCAAAATTGATTTGTTAGTATTTGAATTCTTCTCCAACATTTTTCAAGATCTATGTCGGATTGGTTTCCCAATTCTCGCCAAAATTCACATGGGTTAACTCCTTTTTCGAGAAAATTATTTGGGGTTAAAGTTTCGAAGTCTTCGGGATTCACTAAAACTTTAGTAATGGGTGAAAGTTCAAAATATTTTCCACTTCAGTAAAGAGTGTCAATAAAACTTCATCTTTCAGCTTTTGATGTTGTAGAAGTGAATAGAATGATTTCTTTACAGTTCTAATAAGTTGTTTCCATACACCACCGGCTGGTGCGGCTGGTGGGATAAAACTCCATTCTATGCCATTTTTCATTAAACTACTTCGAATTTGGTCTTGATTTAAATTCTTTACTGCTTTCTTTAGCTCTTCATATGCTCCTCTTAGGTTACTGCCATTATCAGTAAATATCTTGATTGGTTGATTTCTTCTAGTCGTTTGATTAGCTGTCTCTACAGCAGAGTCAGCATGCCATATTTGAACCATTCTTAAGTGTGAACAACGTCTTTTTCTTCGAACTGGTGGAACTGCCCGCCATCTTTGGAGTCGTTTGAGCTATCTTAGCTTTCTATACACCGGGAGTATGAGCATTCCATATATATCCCTTATTACTCATTTTTAGGTGTCATCAACGTCCAACTGTCCGAACTGGTGCATCTGGCCCCCATCTTTGGTGTCATTTGGCCGTTAAATTTACTCAGCTCCCTTTACAGCGGGATTCTGAGCATACCATAATATGTTCTCTATTACTCATTTCAATATAATGTTTTTATTTCGGTAACACTATTTTAACCATTCTTAGGTGCCAACGACGTCCTTCTTTAGAAATCACCTGTCAGAACAGCATCTTTTGTAGCTGGCCTTCACCTTTGGAGTTATATGGCTTTAAGTTTACTCAGCTTTCTCTTGTGGGAGTCTCAGCATGTTATATTATGTCCATACATTATTTCTGTAACACTATTTTAATTATTGTTAGGTGTCAACCACGTCCTTATCTTCGAACTGGACCCCAGAAACCACCTGTCAGAACAACACCTAATGGAGCTGGCCGCCATCTTCGGAGTCGTTTGGGCTCTAAGCTTACTTAGCTTCCTCTACAGCGGGAGTCTCAGCATGCCGCAATATGTCAACCCTTTAGGCTTGGTCATCATCATGTTACTGTTTCTACTAAACCCTTTCAAAGTGTTTCGATACGAAGCAAGATTTTGGTTTTTAAGGTTATGTGTAAGTACTTGATACTAGAGGCTACATCTCTACGTACGTCTTTTCTTTCTGGCATAATTCAGTTTTACAAGTAAACCGAATTCAAGGAGATAGATAGACATATCATCCTGTTTCTGTATTATTTTTCTGGAAATTTTATTGACCTATTTAATATTTTATGTTGGGAAATACGTCAAATTTTGACAACAAAGACAAAACAGATTTGATGTTTTTATTATTCCTAACGACAGAAATAGATGAGGCACATACATCCAAGTCAAGCTTTTCAAACAATTTATTACATTTAAGCTGTTTTACGAGGTGTGACAATAAAATTATAAGACTGTTGAAAAAAATCTACTTTATTTAAATACAATACAACTTAATGATGTTCCCCGTCAATGTTGTCCCCTCCTCTATCGACGCAGCGTTGCATGCGTTTTTTCCAATGTTGGAAGCAATTTTAAAAATCATCAGAAGAGAGGCTGTTAAGAAGTCTTGCGGTTTTTTCCTTGACGTGTTCTAATTTTTCAAAACGGGTTCCTTTTAACGATTTTTTCACTTTCGAAAACAGGTTGGTCGCAAGGGGCCAAGTCTGGTGAATATGATGGGTGGTTAACGACGTGGATCTTCTTATTAGCTAAAAACTGCCTATTGGATAGGGCATTGTGGGCCGGTGCATTGTCATGGTAGAGCAGCCACGCGTTGTTCTTCCACAAATCTGGACGTTTTTTCCTTACAGGTTCCCTTAGCTATCTATATAAATGCTTCCAAATATAAATGTTGGTTCACTGTTTGACCCTCACGCGCCCATTCGGTAAGAATAACACCCCTAATATCGAAAAAAAAACAATGAGCTTCGTTGTTATGGATGTGCTGGAGCGCCCTTCTCGTTCATCATCTTTAACTTCTTCACGACCCTCGAAAAAGCTTTTATGCCACATAAAAATCATTGCACGAGACATACACTGTTTTCCGTAGACATCTTTTAGCATTTGAAAGTATTCAGTAGCCGTTTTTTAAAGTTTTACTTTAAATTAATACGTTGCTCAATTTTTTCCTTTGTCATAATTCCGTCAAATGAGCTATGCACGATCTGCTTCAAACCAGTGCGTAAGCCAAACTAGTAGAGGAAAGGCGACAAGATTGCGCGCGGTGGTAGAGGCGTGGAGCTCTAAAACCTGTTAGTACGGGGGCCAATCTTAAAATTTAATTGTCACACCTCGTATATATTTATTTATACATTTTTGAACATAAAACATTGTGAAAAATATAGTCTCTCTCTTTTCTAGAAAAAAATTTTTCGTTACTATTATTGGTTTAATGTGGAAGTTGCGGCAGGGTGACAACTTTAAATTTTGACAATAGATTATTTATATGTAATGCCAACCTGCAAATACCAATTGTTTTTTAAAACAAAATTTCCTAACAACTGTCAAAGTGAGTTGCCTAGCTCTTGTGTAAAACAACTGACAAAATGTATCGAGGCCGTCTAGTATGAACCATATAAGGAAGGACCTTAGAACATTGAACTACTAGAAGCAGCATAACCTCAAACCATAGGCAGGTTTGTTTGAGTAAATGATCTCCAGACATTGTTGTCAAGTCAATTTGAAAACATTCCTAAACCTTTAATGATACAAACAAACTTAAAAATAGTACAAAACCATAATACGATTCAAAATCCAATGACGGCCATCAACAACAAGTGACAGTACGTCATCGACCACGCAGTTGTTGGCGAGGTTGCCGCGCTGTTATTTTTTTCGAACGTTTAAAGGACACAATTATTATTAGTTAATGTAATTTGACAAAAGTTAAAATATTTTATTGTATTTATCTTGGTGAAACTAATAAGATAGGCTTTTACATTTTATTTTGAATAAAATAATGTTAATTTTTAAAGAAAATACCGTTTAATTATGCCTTTTTAGTTATCTTATCACTTTATGGCTCCTTTGTAAATATTAGACTCAATCAATAAGAAAGCATGCTGCTTCTACTGGGTTTAATGTTCGAAGGGAAGGACCAATCTTTCGGATGGCTTCTTTAATTGATTTTGTTCAATAAAAGACGCATTGTTCTAAAGTTAGCTCAATTTTTTTTCCCTAAGAACTTGAATTACCAGATTACTTAGAAACTCGAAAGTACGAGATTGTTTTCTAAAGCTGAGTTACGACATCTAAAAATGTTCAACGTGACTCTCGTAGTGTTCCTCGCAGCACATTGATTTTTTTTTTCAGGGTAGAGTATTTGGTGCACCATTTTTCCACGTGGGGTTCGCCGATTTCTGGCTTGGTGACCAATTTAACAGTATGGTTAATGGCCTGTTGGATTTTCAGTTTTTGATCTGCTTTTATTACACGAACGGGAATTGGGTTGATGCCGGAGGTACGACCATAGAAATAAATTTTATTTTTTAATATTTTTTATCTTAAAAACGGAGCAATTTTGGACTAACATTGTAAGTTGCTTTAAATTGGCTAATTTCGACCTCAGAAATATGTGATCAAATTTTGACCTTTTAGTGAGTATAGTGTTTTTATAGTGGTGTTTCTATTCTCGATTTTAGACGTATCTATGTGTCAAGAAAAGAGTTACATAATCCGGCCCTTGGTGAACTGCATCCCTGCGTGGATCCGATTTGCTCAATGTTTGAGGCGGTACTCCGACACTCGGGAGGCGTTCCCGCATTTGGTCAACGCTGGGAAGTACTCTTGCACGTTTTTCGTGGTTATTTTGGGTTCTCTTAAAGGTTACTACAAGGGTAAGTTCAACTTATCGAATTATATTTGCCACTCCCGTGGCACTGATTGGTTCAGTGGGCGAGGTGTCCGATTGCCAATCAGAGGGTGTGTGGTTCGAATGCCATGCCTGCCACTACAAACTCGAACCTACTCTCCGTTTGTGAATACAGATTTACCGGAAGTACGGGTAAAACCTGTCTTGGGCGAAGTTTGGGCATTAACGAAGTAGGCAAAGTTGATGATGAATACAAGACCGTGTTTCGGAAGTCACGTTAAGCCGGTGGTCCCGTGTTAAGAGCGTAGATGGCGCTAGCACGATAAAGACCCCTGTGTTCGACAAAGAGCATCAGGCAAAATTAAACCCTCCATGAGAAAACAAAATTGCCTACCATGGGGGTCTATATGTGTATGAATGTAAGTGTGTTGTGATTGTCCAAATCAGAAATCAGAGCATTAAGTTGCAGACTGTGGCTAGATGGCCTTTGATGCATAGGCCAATCAAACCGAAATATGAATGAATGAATGAATGTATTTGCCACTCCCTCACTCACTCATGTATAGATCAACAAAATTCTACTGTACTTCCAGACATGCTAAAAAGCTGAAATTTGGCAGACTGATAGAAATCATGACCATACCCTTGGAAAATCCCAACATTTTTATTTACTGCCCTCCCCTATGCATCTAAACTTCTGAAATATGTAACGTTAGGTAAAATTAATATTGCCCACGTCCAGAAACGCTAGAGGGCTGGGTTTTGGCACACTCTCAAGTGAACTAAGACTAAACTATGAGAAAATACTAAAAAACACCAAAACTTAATTTACTTCCCTCCCTTATACATGTTAAGGTATGTAAAACTATTATTGCCCGATTCCAGAAATCATATAAAGGCATTTGGCAAACTAACAGAAATTATAGACAAGTTCTTAAAAAGAAACTCCAAAATCCCCCCAAGCACAAATTGATAGAAATAGAAATTTATGCGTTTCAAAAGGTAAAAGCTAAGGCATCGCAAAAGTTTTGAGCTGCTCCGCATATTTTAATTTCTTCATTCCAATTATTTTTACGGAATACCATTTTCGCGTACTTGCCTTTTTTTACATGAAATGTTTTTGGTATAATAAAAAATTTTGATTAAAAAAAAAACTTTAATTTGTATAGCTGACTACATGACATCACTGGACAACCCTTTCTTCATTCTTTGGATCGTGGCACAAGCAGTAAACTCGACGTACGCTTACATTTGGGACATCAAGATGGATTGGGGCCTCATGGACAAAAATGCTGGGGAAAACAAGTTCCTAAGGGAAGAGATTGTTTATTCGTCAACTGTAAGTTCAAGTTTAATCTCAAAAGTATGCAAACTGCGTTTATAGAAATAAGGTATTGCTGGGCAATAAGTGGCCTTATACTGCTAAGAGCAATTTGCCAGGTTGCCATTTATTCTATTCTCAGAATAATAATCCGTTAGGTGTGATTAACATTCCATATGTTCAAGAGGTTTAAGAAAACATAAGACGAATAGTCAAACACTATCATATTAAAACAGTATACTCATCGGGAAATTCGATAAGGAGTTTTCAAACTAAAACAAAATCATCAAATCCCTTAAATAATAAGGAACACATTTAGCAAATCCCGTGTGAGTGCTGTTAATCACATATTAATCCTTTGCATAAGAAGTCGCACTGGCGAAAAAGTTTACTGAAGCTAAAGAAGGTTTCAGTCAACCAACCATCGACATAACAAACATACGGAAACCACTCCTTTGGGAAAAAGGCGTCTTAGGATTAAAAGGGGGGGGCGTCACATCTGAGTGCACACCAAGTAGTATAAGTACTAGCCAGTTATTTAGTGTACACTTGAAAACGGTTAGAGATACTTAGTAACCGAAACGTTGTGTTTAAAATAAATAAAGACAATGAAAGTCCGTAATTTTGTTTCTGCTTAATCATGGTTTACAAGTTCAAATAAGGCTTATTATCTCATAAACGACTTAGCTAATTTCTACCGAACATAGCTAGATAGGAACGCCTACTTCATCTGTGAGCTGCTCTAGTTTTTTTTCCTATTAATGACAAATGACGCCATGATATTACATCTAGAAAATTATAAGGAACGCTTTCTTTCTAGTTCTTCTACTACTTCGCAATCGTGGAAGACTTCGTGCTGAGATTCATCTGGACAGTGTCCGTTTACGTCACCGAAATGAACTACGTCAGTGGCGATTTGATGACGTCGATATTGTCACCGTTGGAAGTCTTTAGAAGGTAAAAGTGGATTTATTAACACACATTTTATCATAAAAATTAAAAATGTCATTCTATATACAAGGAATGACTATCAAGTTCTTTATAATGTAACACTCCGTATTTATTTGGATTTAAATATAATTTTTCTTCCTTATTCTAAATTTTGAGTTCCAACAAACTATAAACTGCACCCCTCAATCCTATACCAAGCTGTGATACTTTATTGATACAATTTTTGGCAGGTTTGTTTGGAACTTCTTCCGTCTAGAGAACGAACATTTGAACAACTGTGGTAAATTCAGAGCTGTCAGAGATATATCCGTGGCGCCTATCGATTCTTCTGATCAAATACAGATGTTAAGGTAAGATTTTTAGTAGAGGTTTGAGGAGAGCTCTTTAGATTGCTACACTGATGGATCTAAACCATTAGCGACGCAAACCTCAGGAGCGGGACTATACGTAAAAAAAGTTTAGAAGAGCTGTCCGCTCGGAGAGCAGGCTACTGTTTTTCAAGCTGAAGTGTACCCTAGACAAAGTCAGGCTTTGTAAAGAGAACAGGAAAGCCCAATGAGCTACCTAAGGTGAGTTAAGGGAGAGACCTGGGGCATGACAAAAAAGGTCTACTCTGTCCTACTTGCCGGACCTACAGGTCACCCGCCCCACTACCACTCCTACTAAGACTTTTTAAAATTTTAAACCAGTTAGCAAGGTTTTATTAAAAAATTACCAGATGGGGCCAGCGTGGAAACAAACGAAGAAATTTTATTTATTTGTCTTTTTTTTGTTAACAAGTGGCTAATCGGGTAAAAAGGAGTTTTTGTTTCTGTCATATTTTTTGTGGGTAGCTTGAAAGGTTAACGTCACGGAGGACCAGTATCTAATTGACACCTAATAAGTGTTGACAGTTAACTGTTTCGTCCTTATGGGACTCCTCAGAACACTGCTTGGTCAATGTGACACTCTTGCGAAGTTAATTAGACGGTTTTGTCTCTAATCCTATGTAAATAGTGGGAAAACTCTCGCAAGAAGCGCCATCTACCGAGATACGAGAGAAACCTAAACAAGAGCAAGCGAAAATAAACTGCTATACATATCGATCAATGAAAAGATCGATTATAAATAAAAAGAAACAAACTAATCTGTGACCTACGACAGCTCTTCTGACTTTCAGGTCAAATCAACGCTTATTGCGGTTTTACCCGCCATCAGACACGCGAGCGTCAGTCAGCGGAATTTTTCAGCCAAATAATACTAACAAACGTGAAATTTAGTGTACCCGTGAATTTAAAAAATTAAACAAGTTTCGTGGCTAATCGGGTAAAAAGGAGTTTCTGTTTCTCTCATATATTTCCGTGGGTAGCTTGAAAGCTTAACCTCACGGGGGTCCAAGATCTAATGGACACCTAATAAGTGTTGACAGTTAACTGTTTCGTCCTTATGGGACTCCTCAGAACACTGCTTGGTCAATATGACACCCTTGCGAAGTTAATTAGACGATTTTGTCTCTAATCCTATGTAAATAGTTAGAAAACTCTCGCAAGAAGCGCCATCTACCGAGATACAAGAGAAACCTAAACAAGAGCAAGCGAAAATAAACTGCTATACATATCGATCAATGAAAAGATCGATTATAAATAAAAAGAAACAAACTAATCTGTGACCTACGACAGCTCTTCTGACTTTCAGGTCAAATCAACGCTTATTGCGTTTTTACCCGCCATCAGACACGTGAGCGTCAGTCAGCGGAATTTTTCAGCCAAATAATACTAACAAACGTGAAATTTAGTACCCGTGAATTTAAAAAATTAAACAAGTTTCGTGGCTAATCGGGTAAAAAGGAGTTTTTGTTTCTCTCATATTTTTCCGTGGGTAGCTTGAAAGCTTAACCTCACGGGGGTCCAAGATCTAATGGACACCTAATAAGTGTTGACAGTTAACTGTTTCGTCCTTATGGGACTCCTCAGAACACTGCTTGGTCAATGTGACACTTTTGCGAAGTTAATTAGACGGATTTGTCTCTAATCCTATGTAAATAGTGAGAAAACTCTCGCCAACCAAAACAAGAGCAGGCGAAAATAAACTGATCAATGAAAAGATCGATTATAAATAAAAAGAAACAAACTAATCCGTGACCTACGACAGCTCTTCTGACTTTCAGGTCAAATCAACGCTATTACCCGCCATCAGACACGTGAGCGTCAGTCAGTGGACTTTTTAAGCGAAATAATACAAACGTGAAATTTAGTTTATTTCTAAAATCTTGTCCTAAACTCCGGCACTTGATACTTTTTAGCGAGTGATACCTAAATGCCTATATATTTATTTATTAGAATGATGGACGAAGACGATGGCGTCATAAATCGAGGCAAGAACAAAAACAAAGTTAACAAAAAGAAAGAAGACAAGATGCCTCTTCTTCCAGAAGCAACTATTGTCAATTTCAAATCCATTCCATTTTCCACGATTCAAGGCTAGTAGCGATGTAAGTACATTTGTTTGCCACTTCAGATTATATCGATATAAAATTCATTTCATAATGTTTGAGATAACTTTTTCAGTTATAACGAGCAGCCTAGGCCAGCGAAAAAAAGTTGTTTCAAAACTTATGAAATAAACATAGTTTATCACATTCTTTTTACTTTAGGAGGTACCAAAAACTTCTCTTGTTAAGACCAAGATAACCCTATAATTAGAACTTTAGACCAAATGTATTTATTTAGTTCATATAGAACAAAAAATTAAAAGTCACAGACAGTATGATTTTGAAATGTCATAGCAGGGCTATCAAAACGGACGGTCTACGATCCGCCACTTTGTTGACGTCACATCGGGGGCTGATTTTTTTTTTTGATGGTCACGTTACGACACAGCTGATGATGTCTTTAAAATATTGAAGTTGGAATGACGGTTCATGCATATTTGATTTTTTTTTTAAATAAAGCCGGTTTTAAGATTGTTTTTACGATATTCTTGCAGAACAATTTTTTTAAAGTGTATAGTAATTCCTAATTTTTCAGAGCCGCTTCATTAACTCACACTAAAATTAAATTTAAAGCAGAAGCAAATGTGACAAACACAAATGACAAAGTCAAATAAATACATGTCAAATCAGGGCTATCAAAACGGACGGGCTACGATCCTCCACTTTGTTGACGTCACATCCGAGGCTGATTTTTTTTTGATGGTCACGTCACGACACAGCTGATTGTCTTTAAAATATTGAAGTTGGAATGACAGTTTATGAATATTTGATTTTTTTTTAAATAAAGCGGGTTTTGAGATTGTTTTTTACTATATTCTTGCAGAACAATTTTTTTTAAGTGTATAGTAATCCTATTTTTTCAGAGCCGCTTCATTAACTCACACTAAAATTAAATTTAAAGCAGAAGCAAATGTGACAACACAGATGACAAAGTGAAATACATGTCAAATATAACAGTTGACATGCGGTACCTGGCGGGTAATTTGAATTCAAAATAAGGAATGCTAAATCTTAAAGATATTAACTTTTTAATCATCTTCCATCCTTACAAAAGTATGGTGGAATATCGGGATGGTGTCTGAGAATATTTCACTGAAATTTCGCGGAAATTTGAAGTGCCATTTTGAAAATATCATAAAAAACGTCTAGTCTAATAAAAGTCAGCCCTCCATGAACAGCTGATTTTTTCAGGGTTGTGGTCTGTATTTTTTTGTTGGCCTTGGTCGTAGTTGCCAAACTGTATGTGTGACATTTTTAAGGTTAGTTAGAAAAGTTGTGATAGAACACATCTACTTTATAAATGCATTGATGAGTTTCGTAAAGTGATACAGTACTACGAAAGGGAAGGCCTTGAACTTTGCAAGTAGGCCTCAACGTAGGCCTTTTTTGCCTATACAAGTGATACAAGTATTACTAAGTAGAATTAAACCATTCCATTTGTATGAATATTGTAATATATTTTAAAATTAGGTCTAATATGGTGCTATTATAAGACTTCTTCTATTTGATATGGCAAAGGATAAATTAAAATGAAATATAGACACTTTCGGATGCCAAAATGTGATTCTGGATCACAGTCCTTTTTTACACGGTATTTTAACAATTCGCTCATTTTGTCATGTAGATAATACAGCTAATTGTAAACAAGTAAAGTGTCCGAGGAATAAAATATTAAAACAGCGTAAATATATTGTCATATAATGTTGTTCATCGGTGCACATATTATTTATTACTCTGCACACTTTAAATAAATTTACTAATTATTTTGATTTAATTTTCCATTTGTCTATATACTTTTGTCCATTACTGTAAATGCGCCGTGCGTGTCTTTGTTTATCGTGGAAAAAAGTAAAAGAGGCCGTTAGGAGTATGTTCCACAATAAAATTTTATGTGTCAATTCGCATTCATGTGGCGTTTATGCCTTTATTTTTTTAATTTTTAACGGTTTTGTTTCTAAAATGTTCTTATACTATAGTTGATATTGTATTAAAGTGGCACCGCATCATCAGAAGGCAAGGGAGTAGAGGGGTACATACAGTTAGCTTACTATTTTACTTGCATTTTATTTATGTCTTCTTCTTAATGATTTCATTAGAAAGGAACATATATACTCTTATCTGGTTGTTATGAACATATTGATTTAGCCGGGCTTTGACGTTTTCTATTCGTTGTTGTTTTGACTGTTTTATGTCAAACAAATTACGACCAAGCTTTTTACAAAACAAATTACCGTTTTTGCAACTTTTAATATAATTTTGGATTCTCTTTTATGTTTTGGATCTTTATTTATTACGTAAGTACCTATTTTATCTCTCTTTTAACAAGTCTCAGTGTTTTATCATACACATATAAAGCGGCACACTGCATGTACAAAGTGAAACATCAATTTTTTAGGGCTTCTTTACTTAGATTTTGCCGCAAAATTTGGTTTACCATAGCTATGACGCGGTGCCACTTATATACATCCTCAACTATAATGTATGTATAAACATTATGGAGTAAGTCTATCATGGTGCCATGAGAATTTATTTGTTTAAGTACCAATAGATCTCCCAAATGTGAGACTCAATATACAGGGTGAATCAATAAAAACATAACGGGCCAGTTTATGGAAGGTCAAATTGTAGTGTATATAAGATATCTAAGCGTTTCTTGAAAAAAGAGTTTGCCTTTTTATAAACCCTGTACAAAATATATACATTTTTTTTAAATTTTAATGTGACAAACTTTTTAGTAAAACGTTTAGTCCACAAACGTAGTCAACAAACTTCTTACCCTGTCTGTATAAAAGAAGAGTAATGACAACTTTTTTGGACTGACAGTATAAATTTAGTTTGTTTTACCAACTTTATACACCAAAAAAACACTCGTTATGCTATTTTTATGAATATTTTAGTTTTATTTAGATTTTAGTACTTAATTATCCATGAGAAAAAAGACAATAATAAATAAAATTGAACTATAAAATATAATATTTGTTATTCCTACATTTTTTGATTATATCACAGGTACTTTTAAATTTTGGTAAATGAAATTTATAATGTCGCGCTCCTAATTGAAAGAAACAAATCAAAATGCAATTAGTAGACCAGTGCAAAGACCTTTAAAAACCAAACACTAATAATAAATTAGACTTGATCCGGGTTATTAGGGTGAAATGGGGCGAATTTTTAGGAGTGTATGGATTTTAACAGTTTTCATTTCACTGCACTTCAAATTCTAAAAAGTTAAATACTAGTTATAGGTAAGAAAAAAGTCTACAACTTTTGTATGAACCATTTTTTTCCATAACCTAAAATTTTCTGAGAAAAATAAAAATATTTTTTTGTTTTTGATTTTTATTTCTGACAATTTTTTTTAGCAATTTTTGTAAAATCTTACTTGTGCCTTAAAAAAGGTGGTAATTAAATATTAATTCCTACATTTTATTTTGATTTTAAACATATAAAAAATCAAAAACAAAAATACGGGTTTTTCGATTTTTTTTGAAAAATTTTAAGTTATGTATGAAATGGTTTAGGCAAAAGTTGTCGACCTTTTTATTACTTATAACTTTTACATTTACTTTTTTTGATAGGAGGTCTAGTTATGCTGGAAATCGTGAAAACCCATTATTCGCCCCAAAAAGTTAACCCCATTTCAGCAAATCCTAAGTCCAATCGAGTCTAGTTTATTTTTCCCGTTGGCTGCGATAGATTTTCCTTCCATTTTCAATAGTTTTTTTGCTGTAATAAAAATTTTTTCCCTTTACAAAAATTATTTGCACTGATCTATTGGTCCACTGAGCACAAACACTAAACTCTAATCAGTATTTACTAGAACCTATAGTCCTAGGTTTTAAAATTCTAGACTTTGTTTGAAGGTTTAATGTAGTGTTTGCATATTAGTGAAACTACAAACACACGAATTTAAATTTCCCGCGTCGTGACAAAGTGCTAGTGACGTAGGCAATATGGCCGCGCGGCTGACCTATGAGAAAGCAGCATTGTAGTGACGTCACATGGGACGGCCTCTCGTTACGAGACCATCAGGTATACACGTATTTTATAGTAGGTAAGTCTGTTTTCATCCATACATATTTGCGCAATCATAAATAATTACACGGCTTAAATAATATAAACACCAAATTTAACTAATTTTTTTCCTGTGGATGCAATAATTTTAAATAGGCCATCTTTTTCGTTGTAGCAATGACATTATATCCACAATACCAACGGAATAAGCCAGTATATTTTCCATGTAATTGATTTGGACAAGTTTTGGTAGAATGTTACTGTAAAAGGATTCTAATATATCTTGTGCTTTACTGATACGCATTTAATACGGTAATGCATCTACAGTTTTAAGTTATTTATGCTTTGAAAACTTTTGTATATAATTTTTTTTATCGATTATCGATTATTATTTATATAGTTTTTTAACTTTAAGCCAACCCTCAGGGGTGGTACTACAATTTGAGACTATTTTTTATGGAAATCTCATAACTGCACGGCCTAAATTGTTTAAAAATAACATTGTAACAAACATTTTATTTGTTTTTTTTTAATTTGTAAAGGTAAATTTAGTTTTTGTGAGATCAAGCTCACTGTGAAATGCTTACTATGGCATTACACGTTCTCGTGAAGCAAATTTTTGCAGTTGTTTGACCTGTAAGTATTAAAAAAATACACTTAAACCGGTCGGGGTCCAGTCTATAGACTTGATACTTAGACAATGATCTTAGTAAATACTGGTCTGGTAAGTTTCAAATTTGAAAAAGTCCTATTAAAAAAATTACCAGTTATAAAAATATTCAAGTCATTTTCCCAATTCGGCCCAGTGGTCTGGAACTTCCAGAAAATACTTGTGCATGGCTTCTATGAACCGTTTTCGGTATTCTTCTGGGGAGACGATGGTGGGCATTTTTCCTTGGCTAAAGGCTTTTTTCAAGTGGTGTTCCAGGCGTTTGTCCCAGGTGAACGTTCTTATGTAGTCTGAAATCAACAAGAGATTCATAGGTGTGGGTGGCAGTGAAAAAATCGCACGGCAAAATCTCGAAAACAAAAAATCTCGACTTCAGAAAATTGGTTCATTTCCACGCCCTTAGTTATATTTTTTTAACTACAAAACATTTTTATTTATTTTTTGAAATTTAAATTGTGTGCCTCGGTGTACAGAATAAATAACACTCGGTACATTGGGATAAAAAAAACATATATTTTTTTTCACATTTAAATTGTGAATATTAAGATTAAAACTTTAGCAATTTCAAATCCCACCTATCTTGATGTGTCTCCTTGTTAAACACACCTGATATATCGTTTAACTATTTCCTCTAAACTGACCATTTAAAATACCTACATTAAATGGAGTCAACAAGCAAGAAAATGAATAAACGAAAAACAGTGTGCAATCATCCTTGATTTGACTCAGACATACGCATACTACGGTCGCCAAGACGCGTTACAAGAGGGTTGATCCTTGCCCCCCTGTAGAATCAACCTACGGCCCTTGCCGAACTAAACCTACTTGCTAATTAGTGTTAAACTAAACCTAGTTAAAAACTAAATCATTAAGCCGCGATCGCGCAAAACTTAACAGTGCCTTAAAAATAGCAAAATGCGTTTAAAACCCAAAACCTAAATTAAGCTAAAAAGGAGTTACGACAGTCCAAAGAAGACAAACCACAATAAAGTAAAGAAAACCATCAAGGTAAGCCTTTTTTCAACCACAACTCTCTCTAACTCCTTTTCTTTCGTTTTAAGACCCATTAACGGTCGTTCCCTCACCTCACTGTGTCAGCTTGAGTTACGTTATGCTGTTCTTGCGCTCCCTATTTACAGTAGGTCCTCAATTGAGGATAATAATAGGTTGGACCAGATCAACGCTTATTGCGTTTTTATCCGCCATCAGAAACGTGAGCGTCAATCAGCGGAATTTTTAAGCCAAATGATACTAACAAAATGTATTTTTTGAAATTTAAATTGTGTGCCCCGGTGTACAGAATAAATAACACTCGGTACATTGGGATAAAAAAAACAGATATTTTTTTTCACACTTAAATTGTTAATATTAAGATTAAAACTGTAGCAATTTCAAATCCCACCTATTTTGATTTGTCTCCTTGTTTAACACACCTGATATTCCGTTTAACTATTTCCTCTAAATTGACCATTTAAAATACCTACCTTGAATGGAGTCAACAAACAAAAAACTGATTCAACGAAAAACAGTGTGCAATCATCCTTGATTTGACTCAGACATACACATACTACGGTCGTCAAGACGCATTACAAGAGGGTTTATCCTTGCCACCCTGTGGCATCAACCTACGGCCCTTGCCGAACTAAACCTACTTGCTAATTAATGTTAAACTAAACCTAATTAAAAACTAAATCATTAAGCCGCGATCGCGCAAAACTTAACAGTGCCTTAAAAATAACAAAGTGCGTTTAAAACCCAAAACCTAAATGAAGCTAAAAAGGAGTAACAATCGTCCAAAGAAGACAAACCACAATCGAATTTTTCCATTTCCATGGTACCCTTTTCCTTGTAAAGAAAACCATCAAGGTAAGCCTTTTTTCAACCACAACTCTCTTTAACTCCTTTTCTTTCGTTTTAAGACCCATTAAAGGTTGTTCCCTCACCTCACTGTGTCAGCTTAAGTTACGTTATGCTGTTCTCGCGCTCACTATTTACAGTAGGTCCTCAATTGAGTGGTAGCTTCAAAGCTCCTTAGCAAAGAAGCTATTACGCACGCTAGACAACCCTCGTACTAGTATTCTGTACAGTTAACAAAATGGCTTTTAAAATAATTACCAATAGCACCTCTTCTTAAACAAACAAGTCAAAACAAATGTTTTTTGTTGGGAATTACTGCTATTTAGCAGTAATTTCGTGCAGAATTTGTTTGCATCAGATAACTTAAACAGTAAAACAAAAAACATATTTCATATAGTAAACAAATTGATAGTGCATTAATTAGGTCAATATATCGCAAGTCTACTATTTATAATCAATAACTACGAGGCTATTTACCAATTATTCCAAGAACGAGCTCCTTATTCTTGGTGTCCAATCCTACAACAATGGAATAGTCCATGACTAAGTTGTCTGCAAGAAACTCGGTGTCGTTCTGAATCGCAGCTATCAGGACCTCTTTCGAGTGAGGCAGCACGTAAAGAGGGTTGTCACACGTCACTGAAAGAAAAGTTGAACTATTTTAAGGGTGTGGTTCTGACAAAACTTTAAGCATAAAAAAACACGAGTCTCGAGGTATGTGAATGCGATAAAAAATAAAATTTACGTGTAAAACGACCAAGCGCGTGCTTATCCCCAGGATAAATCCCGAGTTATAGATTAAACTTTGAGGTTCACACCAATATAAAAACAACAGAAAAGTATAGCCTTAGCAAGGACGAAAACTGATAGAAAATGGTCACACGTCACCAACGAATATGGAAGACGTCCACCAATCAAAGTAACCGCGGTAAATTTTTAAAACTTAAAAATGTATTTGAACAGGAAATAAATGAGGTTTTTCTACACCAAGATCAATCTGAAAAAAATATTTTCGTTCGATTTAAAGCGGATCGTCCCTCCCGCTGAGATTGTTTGATTTCGCGCGGATCGAAATCTGTTGCTCTTTGTCCTGAGACGGATCAATAGTTTTGGATCAAAACAATAAGCCACGCAAAAGCTTCTCGAAGGCTTCTCTTTATTTATTTCTTATTTTAATATATTTGATTGATTCTTTATTGGAAATAAATATATAACATAACCTTACTTATTCTATTGCAGGCGTGTTTTCTTCTTTCTTTTCTGTGTAGAGAGCAACAAAATAGAAAACGCAAAATAGTGGAGCTGGATGAGGTTTCGATCACCCAGCTCAATGAGACGAAAAAGAATTTTATAGGATATACTGTCGTTGTAATTAATTACAATTAGAATACTTGGAATTTATTAAATTAAAATTATTATTTTGCTTGTTTAAACATGTTTGGTAAATGAAAAATAAACATTTATACATTCAGGGATCAATTTGCAGGTATAGCTAAAGTAACGAATTAATAGAGAAACAGACACCACTTCTGGACTGGTATTCTCATAAATTGGCTTAGAAACGTTACGTTTTGAAAACGCTAAGCGAAACACACAGCACCCTTCGCGCATGGCATTTGCGCTGACCGATCGAATTTGGTATTCACGTTGGTAAACGCGCCCTTGGGATGGAACTCGCTAAGCATCCTTCAAATTCTCGCTTTTTGTTCATGTTTTTTGACATTTGTGGCATACATCTTAGTGTTCTGTGGCATACATTAGAGATTTTTTAACCCTGGTTAGTTATTTTTGTTATTTATTGATAAAAACATCGAAAATCTAGAGAAGGTGATGGTTAGAAATGGTTTTAATGAGAGATGTTGGGCTAGCGGTGTCTTAACATGATTGTAATGACCCCTACACTCCTAGGGTATAATAATAAAGGTTATATAGACGTAAACCATAAATTTTCATCATATTCTAACAAATGAAATAAAGTTTTAAAAGAAGATTTAGTTAAAAATCTTCAATAATTTTTAAAATTTAAATTGTTTAAAGTTTTGGCACGACCACCACCATTTCATTCTTCCAACTGAATACCCTCGCTTATACTAGGGTGTTTCCAATAAGGCTCAAATGCTCGGTTACCTACTCTACATGGTACCTTTACATATAGTAGTGTAGAAAACCTGCCCATAAACAATTTTTAATTATTCATTTATCTGTATCACTTAAATAGATTCCAAAGGGGAGAGAAAATACAGTAAATCTTTATTGGCAAACTCCTTAAAATCCTTTATTTCTACCTTGAAGAATAAGAAAGGTAGCTATTTTGGTACCTTATTGTACTAAAGTATAGGGTGAAGGCTATAAATACAAAATTGGCCAAAAAAATTAACTGTGTGCATAATACTTTTTAATTTTGAATTTCTTAAAAACGCCAAGCGATTTCCAGAAACAGATGCCAATTGGTAGGTGTTTTTAAACGGTTACCGTACGGTATGTGAATACCATTTTTGCACTTTTGGTCAGGTGCTTAGCGAATTTGACGGCATAAAACGGTGAGCGTCTTAAAAAAGCTATGCGTTTTTCATTACGAGAATACCTGTCCTGGAGCCTAGATTTAGACAACCATAAGCCCCTGCTTCGGCAATCCCTCACCATTTAAACAACACAGGCTTTTTTTCATGTCTGTTCCTCTTTAGTAAGTTTTGTCATGCACTGGCAGCACTGCTATTTGCACGCGTTAAGGTACGTCCAAACCAACCAACATATGTCGAAAACAACACGTTGTGCGGCAAGACATCAAATAATTTAATTGCGTATTTCAAGAAATGTTACTCGGTTTGAACGTACCTTTAGAACTGACTTGTGAGGCTAGGAAGGCACAAATTAATTTATAACTTACTCTTTAGCAAATTTTCATCCAAGAAAACAATCTCTCCATCCTGATTATCCGGCACGGTCAATCTGTTCCTCATGGACCCTTTCAGGTCAAATTTTTTGTCTACTTCTTTGTTGTAAAAAAGATTCTCCATGACTAACAAGTCAGTCTTGAACGTAAAATTTGAGTTGTTTTTCAAAGTAATCTGGTATATACCGACTATTTTCGCCAAAATTGTCGGTTGTTTCGTAGTGGCACAGTTGTCTATGTAGACGAAATAGTTTGGGGCGAAGTCTAGGAAAGGTTGCACTTCGGCTTTGCTCATTTCTTTGAGGACGAATCTTCCATCTGCAAGAAGGCACAACTAAATTTTGATAAACACAAAAAAAACACCGCGGAAGACTTTTAATAATAGGAAATTGGCGCCAGCGCACTGTGGGCTCAGAAACCTCATTTTTGGCCAAAAAGGGTTAAATTAAGAACATACTGAAACTCCTAAACACCTTTCCTCAATTATAGTAGATAGACTAGAAGGCCTTGAAAAAAACTATGATTTGATTGATGTAACTTTCAGTTATTTTTGAGAAGTGTAATTTTTCCTTTAGGAGGAACGAGTTAAAAGTGCCGTTAGCGATTTGATCCAGATTCACAGCCATTTTGCGACATTTGGTGGTGTATAAAATTCTCTTAAAATGGGTCTTGTAGCGGGAGGTAAGTAGATTTTATATCTGTACATTTTGATTCCAATTTTGGTGTGTTCGAAAAATCGAAAAGTGAGGCATTCATAGCTGGCTTTGGAAACAATGGCAAATTTAAACTCGCAGACGCGAATTTCGAGCATGAGCACGCGTGTGTTTTGTCAGGTAGACATACATCTGCTGTGCGGATTGACGCCATATTTGTGGTTTGTTTACATTTTGCGGTGTTTTGCGTTTGTCGTGTAAAATTATGTTTTCTTTCGTGAAAAATGGGAAATAATTCACGTAAAACATGTGGATTGTGGCAAAAAGTCCGGGAGAAGAGAGTACCATTCCATAGGTAAGTACTTGTATTTTTCTTAATAATTTGTTAATAAACCATTAAACACACTTCATGGTGTCCACAATATATCTGCACAATTAATTTTAGAAAAACTACAATTTTAATCCACAATTTGATAAATTTTCCATATACATAATATTCCAATACCCACGGTAACTGCCCATTCATGATGCAAACATGAGGGCCTTGGAGTCTTTAAGCAAAAAAGACCTGATTGGTTGCTTTCAAAGACATGCATGTTATTTCCATATAGTACGTATTATTGCAATACCTACGGTACCTTACGATGCAGAATGCAAACATATTTGAAATAGCAATATCAATGGGTATAAGTCTATCCTTTTTGTGGTCCTTAAGATAAAATGTCCTGATTGGTTCTTGTATTCGTTACGTCAAATCATCGGCGTACAGCTGACAAAAACTCATCTATGTAAATTTGGTATCGTGCATTTTTTGTACCTTTATTTCTGAATGTTTGCATCAAACGCCAACCATTGTGTAAATAGGTAACAGAGAGTATTGGAATATTACGTATATGAAAATTTCACCGAAAAATAATAGACATAACTCTAAATTTTTGACAATTGTCAAATAATGTACTGACGTGGCTCAAGCACCGCGTGTGAGAATGCATGGGTATGCCCCATATTTATGGTTTAACGTATTTGGGTATAAGTAATGCCATTAAATGTAAAGAATAAACGTCTTTTAGAGCCAAGCCTTGTTTGAGCAAAAATTCTGGTATTATACATTGGTAAAACAGCTCTAAGATAAAGTTTGGCATTCTTTGTAATCGTGAATTGGTTATAGAAGTCTGAATAAAGTGTGGTCAATAAAAGAATCCACATTTTCGTTGAAAAGGTAATATGAGTCTTACCTAGTCTAAATATGTACAAAAAATATAATTTATCCATTTATTATATAGCCTGGTTTTTGACAGCCTTGGCAAAAAATCAAGAAATAAAAATCTGGAAATTGCATATTAATACTTTTAAAACGTTATGTAAGTACGTCTGTTTATAATTTTTAACCCTTAATAAACCATACTTATGTTCCATTTATTTTGTCTAAACTCCTTTATCAAATTTAAGTTTACAAACACAATTTTTTCTAGAATTTTATAAAAATACTTTATTATCTGTTAAGTTGGAATTTTCAATAAAATAAAAGTCTGCGGCGTATTTTAACACTGCTTCTAATCAGAAGTTAAATATTTTTAATATTATGCTTTTTTTTCTAGTGCAGTTCCTAATTGTATAAAAATTGGTGGTCCGGCTGGAATTAACCATTTTCCTAATCTTAACTTAAAGTTGTTTAACTTTAAGAAAACAAAATCAAAATTCTAGTAAATGGTGCTTGGTACAAGTGGGGACCAAGCTTAATATTATAAACTATTAACATTTTAAAACAAGTTATCTACAGAATGAGAAAAAATTAAATACAACAAAATTGTTTTTTGCGGCGTATTTTAACACTGCTTTAATCAGAAGTTAAATATTTTTAATATTATGCTTTTTTTTTCTAGTGCAGTTCCTAATCGTATAAAAATTGGTGGTCCGGCTGGAATTAACCATTTTCCTAATCTTAACTTAAAGTTGTTTAACTTTAAGAAAACAAAATCAAAATTTTAGTAAATGGTGCTTGGTACAAGTGGGGATCAAGCTTAATATTATAAACTATTAACATTTTAAAACAAGTTATCTACAGAATGAGAAAAAATTAAATACAAAAAAATAGTTTTTTTGCGGCGTATTTTAACACTGCTTCTAATCAGAATTAATATTTTTAATATTATGCTTTTTTTTCTAGTGTAGTTCCTAATTGTATAAAAATTGGTGGTCCGGCTGGAATTAACCATTTTCCTAATCTTAACTTAAAGTTGTTAACTTTAAGAAAACAAAATCAAAATTTTAGTAAATGATGCTTGGTACAAGTGGGGATCAAGCTCAATATTATAAACTATTAACATTTTAAAACAAGTTATCTACAGAATGAGAAAAAATTAAATACAAAAAAATAGTTTTTTTTGCGGCGTATTTTAACACTGCTTCTAATCAGAAGTTAAATATTTTTAATATTATGCTTTTTTTTCTAGTGCAGTTCCTAATTGTATAAAAATTGGTGGTCCGGCTGGAATTAACCATTTTCCTAATCTTAACTTAAAGTTGTTTAACTTTAAGAAAACAAAATCAAAATTTTAGTAAATGGTGCTTGGTACAAGTCGGGATCAAGCTTAATATTATAAACTATTAACATTTTAAAACAAGTTATCTACAGAATGAGAAAAAAATAAATACAAAAAAATAGTTTTTTTGCGGCGTATTTTAACACTGCTTCTAATCAGAAGTTTAATATTTTTAATATTATGCTTTTTTTTTTCTAGTGCAGTTCCTAATTGTATAAAAATTGGTGGTCCGGCTGGAATTAACCATTTTCCTAATCTTAACTTAAAGTTGTTTAACTTTAAGAAAACAAAATCAAAATTTTAGTAAATGATGCTTGGTACAAGTGGGGATCAAGCTCAATATTATAAACTATTAACATTTTAAAACAAGTTATCTACAGAATGAGAAAAAATTAAATACAAAAAAATAGTTTTTTTTGCGGCGTATTTTAACACTGCTTCTAATCAGAAGTTAAATATTTTTAATATTATGCTTTTTTTTCTAGTGCAGTTCCTAATTGTATAAAAATTGGTGGTCCGGCTGGAATTAACCATTTTCCTAATCTTAACTTAAAGTTGTTTAACTTTAAGAAAACAAAATCAAAATTTTAGTAAATGGTGCTTGGTACAAGTCGGGATCAAGCTTAATATTATAAACTATTAACATTTTAAAACAAGTTATCTACAGAATGAGAAAAAAATAAATACAAAAAAATAGTTTTTTTGCGGCGTATTTTAACACTGCTTCTAATCAGAAGTTTAATATTTTTAATATTATGCTTTTTTTTTCTAGTGCAGTTCCTAATTGTATAAAAATTGGTGGTCCGGCTGGAATTAACCATTTTCCTAATCTTAACTTAAAGTTGTTTAACTTTAAGAAAACAAAATCAAAATTTTAGTAAATGGTGCTTGGTACAAGTGGGGATCAAGCTTAATATTATAAACTATTAACATTTTAAAACAAGTTATCTACAGAATGAGAAAAAATTAAATACAAAAAAATAGTGTTTTTGCGGCGTATTTTAACACTGCTTCTAATCAGAAGTTAAATATTTTTAATATGCTTTTTTTTTCTAGTGCAGTTCCTAATTGTATAAAAATTGGTGGTCCGGCTGGAATTAACCATTTTCCTAATCTTAACTTAAAGTTGTTTAACTTTAAGAAAACAAAATCAAAATTTTACTAAATGGTGCTTGGTACAAGTGGGGATCAAGCTTAATATTATAAACTATTAACATTTTAAAACAAGTTATCTACAGAATGAGAAAAAATTAAATACAAAAAAATAGTTTTTTTGCGGCGGATTTTAACACTGCTTCTAATCAGAAGTTTAATATTTTTAATATTATGCTTTTTTTTCTAGTGCAGTTCCTAATTGTATAAAAATTGGTGGTCTGGCTGGAATTAACCATTTTCCTAATCTTAACTTAAAGTTGTTTAACTTTAAGAAAACAAAATCAAAATTTTAGTAAATGGTGCTTGGTACAAGTGGGGATCAAGCTTAATATTATAAACTATTAACATTTTAAAACAAGTTATCTACAGAATGAGAAAAAATTAAATACAAAAAAATAGTTTTTTTGCGGCGTATTTTAACACTGCTTCTAATCAGAAGTTTAATATTTTTAATATTATGCTTTTTTTTCTAGTGTAGTTCCTAATTGTATAAAAATTGGTGGTCTGGCTGGAATTAACCATTTTCCTAATCTTAACTTAAAGTTGTTTAACTTTAAGAAAACAAAATCAAAATTTTAGTAAATGGTGCTTGGTACAAGTGGGGATCAAGCTTAATATTATAAACTATTAACATTTTAAAACAAGTTATCTACAGAATGAGAAAAAATTAAATACAAAAAAATAGTTTTTTTGCGGCGTATTTTAACACTGCTTCTAATCAGAAGTTAAATATTTTTAATATTATGCTTTTTTTTTCTAGTGCAGTTCCTAATTGTATAAAAATTGGTGGTCTGGCTGGAATTAACCATTTTCCTAATCTTAACTTAAAGTTGTTTAACTTTAAGAAAGCAAAATCAAAATTTTAGTAAATGGTGCTTGGTACAAGTGGGGATCAAGCTTAATATTATAAACTATTAACATTTTAAAACAAGTTATCTACATAATGAGAAAAAATTTAATACAAAAAATTGTTTTTTTTAAATACATTTTTTAAAATGTTAGGCTAGGTTTTTTCTTAATTTTATAGTATAGATCGCATTATTTTGCGTATTTTTTCTCTCTTGACTTTTTTCAAAAAGTTATCAGTTTTCGAGAAAATCGCAAAAATACTGATTTTTAGAACATTTGGGGCCTTATGTCTAGCGAAGCTCAAGGAGGATTTTCTCGAAGAATATGTGGGGATGTGGCCCAGATGCTAAGAAATAATTATACAAAAATCCAGCTTGCACCTTTTTCCAGGAAAATACCTAAAATTAGGCGTGTTTTCACTAAAAGAAAACAGTTGAGTATTATACAGTTAATGTATTTCTAGCTCGATGGTTTGTAGATCACCTTAAGATATTTTACCTGCAGTTTTGGAGAAGTTAGACCCAGATTTTCCTCCTCGAACTTTCCACGGGACAGATCGACACAGCGACCTGATATAGCCCTCTTCACCCATGGGCAAGATCGAGGACCGTAGTTGGGCAAATTTGTCAGCTAAATAGATAGTGCAGTAAAATTTGCAAGTGCTGTCCTGGAATTGAACTTCGATGTGGGATTTTCGTTCTTTTTTCGGATCTTCAAGAGTTTTTTCTGGGGTTGAAGAACAATCGACATCTCTATAAATTGTAAAGTATTTTATTTAAATAAACTAAACCAGAGAACATAAATATATTTGGGTAGGTTGTTAATGTTCCGGTAAAGCCGCGTATCCATTTGTAACAAATGGCCCGTAACGTAACGTCGCACATGTTTGGCTCGTTGCAAGACGACACGGTTCGCATTAATAAGCATTTTTGTTTAATTACCTTGTAACGTAACTAAACGAGGTTACGATACAACGACGCAAACTTTCACCCTACCTATGTGCTCGTCCCAACTTGTTTCCAAGCGTAACGTAGCAAGCAGTCCTTTGATGCGACGGCTAGAAACCGACAAATGGTGGTTCGGCTTGTAACAGTTACGCGTGTCAAATTGGGGACGCGTACCATGCTAGAGAATTCCGGCTCCACTAGTCGTAACGTAACATGTTTGCGGACACGTTACGGGCCCTTTGTTATATATGGATACGCGGCTTAACAATACAATATAATTACACAAACAAGTTTCGTGGCTAATCGGATAAAAAGGAGTTTTTGTTTCTCTCATATTTTTCCGTGGATAGCTTGAAAGCTTAACCTCACGGGGGTCCAAGATCTAATGGACACCTAATAAGTGTTGACAGTTAACTGTTTCGTCCTTATGGGACTCCTCAGAACACTGCTTGGTCAATGTGACACTCTTGCGAAGGTAATTAGACGGTTTTGTCTTTAATCCTATGTAAATAGTGAGAAAACTCTCGCAATAAGCGCCATCTACCGAGATACGAGAGAAACCAGAACAGAAGCAGGCGAAAATAAACTGCTATACATATCGATCAATGAAAAGATTGATTACAAATAAAAAGAAACAAACTAATCCGTGACCTACGACAGCTGTTCTACCTTTCAGGCCAGTACCCGCTATCAGACTGACGCTCACGTGTCTCACAGTACATTTTGTGTTATCACCACGGATGTATTAAACAAGAAATCCATGATTAGCACATGTGTAAATAGTTTTATAATGTTTGTGGTGCAAAAAATTAAAGACTTAAAAATCTATTTAGAAACAAGTGCCAAAAGACATGGCCTCTTTTATAGTAGTTTAAAGTGTTTTGGACCAGAAGGTGGGAAGTTACATCTTAAAAGATAGGATGTACATACTTTTAGGCAGTTTTTCGCGTATAATTTGGACCTAAACTTAAGACGAATCTGTCATAATTTGTGTTTTGTGCTGTGTTGTGACCACAGTGTGGACCGATTGTATATCAAATTTAAAACTGTGAAGTGTATCGACTTTCCTATTTATGAACAGATTTGTCTTAAACTTGGTACTTGGAGTTGTTTAAGGTTATTGAGGTCACTGTACAACAAAGCAGTTGAAAATGATAAAAAGTTTGCGCAATGCGAGCCAAAAAAACTATATAAAAAATAAATAAAAAAATCCTTTAAATTAAACGATTTTATTTAAAAATTAAACAATAATTAGGACACAAACTTCTCGAGATTATGACGTCCGGGACGTGTTTTTAGTTTGACTTAACAGTTCTTATATATTTTTAGACACCACACATTTTTTTAAGCGCTTCGTCATATAAGAATGTTACTTACATTTCTCCCGGAACACTTCCCGTAGGACTATGCAAATCGGTTTTGGAATCCCGAGTTCTCAAAAATTGAAACAAGCTGGAGCTTTTCTCGTCAGCATCTGTCTTTTCCTTATCCGGATTAGTGCTTCTTCGCTTGTTGACAGGACTGGGAGTTTGATCGCCCCCTAAAACAAAAGATTGTGATGACATTTTTGAAAATACTTTGCAACTCGTGCTGATGCCTCACTTGGTGTTGTCATTTGAGCGGAGCTTTTCCTCTCCCTTCGCTAATAGGGACTTATTGGGATAAAACCTGACTTTATTTTAGAGTCGACTTTATTTTGACACATTTACACAGAAAACTAACAGCTGACCTCTCAAAATTGACATACCAAAGCCAAATTTAATAACAAAGACGCTAACTTTCATTTAATAAATACCGACACTAATAAATCCAGTTTTTAAATACACAAAGGCCGAACTTTAAAGGAGAGCAGTTTTTTATATGTAAATCTGTCACCATAGGGTCGATTTGAAAATAAGGTCAGGTTTTAAGTGTCTAATGTCTATAGCCCGCACATATCCTGCTTTTCCCCCTTAGACAAGGGAAGAGAGAGGACGGGTAATCCAGCCAACTTGAGTGGGCCCAGTTTAGCCCCACCAGTGCCGTGTCAGGTGGGACTGGTGAAAAATGGCATAATTTTAGGAAAGATAGATTTTTAAAAAGGATCATGCAATTTTAATTTGAAAATATGATTAGGATTGCCCTAAAATCAAATCAGTAAATTGTAATAACCATAAAAATACTTACCTATACTTGATGTTGTATTAAAGTGGCACCGCGTCATCAAAGCCGTGATGGGCGGGAAGGGAGTAGAGGGGTACATACAGTGGCCCGCACTGTACTACTGTACACCTGTAATTTTTTTATTGGTATTGATTCCCAAAAGGAGGCACTGCACGAATTAGTCATTAGCTTACTATTTTACTTGCTTTTTATATATCTCTTCTTCTAAACGATTTTATTAGAAAGGAACATATATACTCTTGTCTGGTTGTTACGAACATATTGATTTAGCCGGGGTTTGACATTTTCTATACGTTGTTTTGACTGTTTTAATGTCAAACAAATTGGGACCGACTTTTTACAAAACAAATTACCGTTTTTGCAACTAAATCAATATTTACGCACATTTTAATATAATTTTGGATTCTCTTTTGTTTCGGATACTTATTAGGTAAGTACCTATTTTGATCTCTCCTTTAAAATGTCTCGGTGTTTTATTATAGACATACAAAGCTGCACACTGCAGGTACAAAGTGAAACAACAATTTTTTGGGGCTTCTTTACTTAGATTTTGCCGTAAAATTTGGTTTACCATAGCTATGACGCGGTGCCACTTATATACATCCTCAACTATAGTTTAATGTTTATTTTTAAATCATGAAATTTAATTGGTACACCAAACTTTAAGGGGTGGTGAAGTAGGTCGAAAGAATAACTTTTTCTCGTTTACATTTTACATCAAACCTCTTTGTGTTTTAGATATAGGGTGTCAAACTTAACATTTTTTTCCTCGATTTTTTGTTATAACTTAAAATTCACAACAGACAATCGAAATTGTGTGGAATTGTGCATTACAATAAAGGTAAAAATCAAGTGTTTTATTCATGTTAAAAAAGAAAAATACTAAAAATTTTTACCAAAAATCTGTTGTGTAAAATATAATTTTTTTATAAACGTGATGCTAATATTACTATTTTTTGTTTTTATTAAGGGTCGATACCTACAACACCTATATATAAATGGATCCATGATGGATGTGATACCTTCCTAGCTAGCCTATTAGCACACTTCAAGATAATATCAGCCTTGAAAACAGTTTATTTGTAAATATCTCAGAAACTTAAGCTCTTACGAAGTTTTTGGTTAATTATTGAGGAAAATTCAGTCTACTATATTCCGAAAACAGCATATTGATATGATACTCCGTTAAAAAGTTAGCATTTTAAAAATTTTTAATTGTCAATAAACTGGCATCAGTATTAATGGATTTTGACCAAACTCTAATCAGCTATACTATACACATACACAGAGACAGACATCACGAAGATATTGCTAAAATAGGTCAAAATTCACCCAAATAACAAATTTTCGGCGTCATCGAAAAAATTTTTTTTTCGTCGAATCTATTACCTTCTCTAGTTATTGCTACTTGGGCTGAGAAGATCAAAATTGTCAAATTTATACCTTTTGCAAAGGTTTTTCGGCCACACTGTATCTCCTCAACCTATAATTTCATTCATTCATTCATCATAATGGATTACAAAATTATTTGACGTAAAATTTTTAATTTTTCAAATATACAGTTTTCGTCCTCTCTTCAAACTTAACAAATACTATAACTATTAAACTTTTTGTCTACTTTTGACCTTTTCCACCATCTGTCAAAATTTGGTGTATCATTTAAATTACACCATACATTACAATAAATAAAAAACATGCCATTTTTGTGATAAAATTTGTATTTTAAAGAAAATTAATAAATAGCTATAAACATTAATAAATGACAATATTTTTACGGCCCTTTAAATAGGATAGTTTTTGTTACGTGATTTCTAAGAGGATTTGTTATTGTGGAAGACCAATTAGCAAGGTACATGTTTTTAACCCACAAGCCACATTTGTTTCCATCTTTAAGGGGAAATCTGAAACAAAAAATAAAAAGTATTAAATATGTAATAATAAGCAAAATATGAAGTTTATATTAAAAACAAGTAAAGCCTACGCCTCTGGATTCTTGTCGTCCTTCAGGCATAACTAGCTCACAAATCAGATAATTAAAAATAAATCCTAACTGAAATATGCCTATAAATCATTACTGCTTGTTTATAAAGGAATCAAGTTTCGACAGAACAAAAAAGTTAGCTGTTTAAAGCGGTATACAATGAATACAATGTCTTTTTTCCTTACCTATTCACTTCGAGTCTTACAACCAAAAGCTCAACAAAGCACCATTATGATGCCACAAAAATGTCAGCGTATTTAAGTCCGTATTAGCACAAAATCACAAAAACTAAACCTGGTGTCACACTCAATAGTTGTCTAAGGTTTTCTCTATCTCGAGTGGATATGTATTCACACAGATAGTATGTCCAAGTGGGTAAAGGCAGGCATGGGATTCGAACCCACCACCCGCTGTTCGCAAAACGAACGTATGCGCACTGATCTACCAGGGCCTTTGCGTAAAATGTCAATATATCGTTTTGACAGTTCAAAATTGCGACATCAAGCACGACGACACAAATTGCTATGTTGCATTAATGCTTACCAATGCTGCCAGACTTTTTACTGCCCTGTGGCGTTGTCAACTCCTCAAATGCTTTTTTATATTCCATAGAGTTCAGCGCGTAAGCTATGATAGAACTGGGTTCCGTTTCGTAGACTACGATCGGGATTGACACGCCTGTAGGCAAATTGTAGTGTTCTTGAGCCGAAAACGGTGTCTAAAAATTTATAAGATTATTATTATCTAAAAGGTTTGGCAGAGCATCACTCCATGAATTTTGGTACATTTATTCTACGGTCAATGGGATAAAGAACCCCAAATTTTCAAATTTTCTGATTAGCTCCAAAGCAAAAATTCCTAGGAAGAATAGGTATAATAATATTGGAATAATAACAGTAAAACAGAAATCCTTACTTGTATCAAAGAAGCATGGGGTGCTGGAGTCAAAAGTTTGTCCAAAATATTCTTCACTGATTTTTCGGTCTTCTTATCAGTTTCTTTGCTATTGCTTGACTTTGCACCGTCCGTTTTATCATCTGTTTGAGCTTCCAAAACTCGATCTGATTCGCCTTGATTGTCTGTAAATGAAATTGTATAAAAAAACTACTACTTGAGTACTACAAAGAGTTGGAATAGCCTTTATCATAATGCGTCAAATGTGCCTTCCTTTAGCGACCACTAACTGATCTATTATAGTTCACCTTAGAGTATCCTTGAGGGTTCATACGGAAATTTCATTGCTTTTTTCCAAGGGTTTTCCAGGACAATTCCAGGACCTTTTTTTAAGATTTAGGAGATTTTTAAAAAAATTTAGGACATTTTTCTAAAATTCCAAGACATTTTGCTAAAAATAAAGGACAGTTCTTTTGCTTTCGTAATTTAGCCGGGTTTGGTACATTTGAGCTTTTAACCGAGTTGGGTTGGTTCTATTAGTTTCGATCAATGAAGACTCGTATGGTCATCAAACCTGAACAGTGAAAACTCCTTGAGAAGGGAGGTTAAAGTTTAATTTCATTCGTTGTAAACATTATTTATCCCATCTTAACTCAGAATGCCAAGGACAGATCGCATCCCTCTCAAAGCCTCCCATCCTGAGCGCAAAAGAGATACGTTGGGTCAGACGGTTGGGTAGCCTTTTAACGATCCTGCCGTCACATTTCCATTAATGTGCGTGCTTTTTGATATTTTAAATAAAATGTTATAAAAACTATTTTCTCAACCAATATAATGGTTCGGGAGTGTGCTGAATGAAGTATACGTTACATAAAAATGGTTCCAAAAACAAATTGCACATTTTGAATATGGACCCATTCCTGACTTCAGAGCCATATTCATATAAATCCTAACTGATCCTCTCCTCGAAATTTTATCAATTTTTTGGCTTTTTTCCAATTAGTCTAGGCGCTGGCTGTGAGCTTATATTTTTATTAAGTACCCATAGAAGTATAAAAAAAGTTTGGTCACGTGGTCGAACTCATGGTCGTTTGGCCGCCATCTTTGAAAATGGTCGCCAAATTTAAAGATTTTTTGTTTAAGCGTATCTCCCTACTTAGTGGTCCTATTTTAATTTTTTAAAGCTTGTTTTACTTCTTTTTGTAAGGCAAACAAATTTTGTATTGTATTTCCGCTCGCGAAAGAGTTAAAATAATACCCATGCTCATTTTATTGTAGCTACAATATTATTGACATTTGTTTTTTTTTGTTACATAGAAGGGGATATTGACTATATGTTTTTAAAGTTCCTTGGATGGTACCCCTAAAGACTGCCTGAAAGAGGGTGGTTTCTGAAACTGTTCACAATATTATAGAAAAAGTGAATTTGCAGCAAAACGATGCATCCTAGCGAAAAACGATAAAATTAATCAAGTACTTTTAATTTCGCTTCTTCTGATGTATAACTTAGCATCCTAGCTTTGACAGTTACCGGAATTAAACGTACTATAAAAAATATTCTTAACATTTTTCTCTAGGATGCATCGTTTCGCTGCAAATTCACTTTTTGTATAATCTTGTGAACAGTTTTAGAAACCACCCTCTTTAAGGCAGTCTTTAGGGGTACCATTCATCAAACTTTAAAAACATAAAGTCAATATCCTCTTCTGTGAAAGGTTTAAAGCCTTCTGTGTAACAAAAAAAACCAAATGTCAATAATATTGTAGCTACAATAAAATGAGCATGGGTATTATTTTAATTCTTTTGCGAGCGGAAATACTTATAATCTTGGTATATCTCAAAAACTACTTGATTTATTAAAAAATGTGTAATAAAAACATTTATTTGCCTTTAAAAAAGGAGTATAACAAGCCTTAAAAAATTAAAATTGAATAACTATATGTAGGGAGATACGCTTAAACAAAAAAATCTATCGATTTGGCGGTCATTTTCAAAGATGGCGGCCAAGCGACTATAAGTTCGACCACTTGACCAAACTTTTTTTATACACCTATGGGTGCTTAACAATGCCCCGCAGTCAAACTGAGCGCACGTATTAGGTCACACGTGACAGGAGCCAGCACCTAGACTAACTAGAAAAATGGCAAAAAATTGATAAAATTTCGAGAAGAGGATCAGCTAGGATTTATATGAATATCTCTCTGAAGTCAGGAAAGAGTCGATATTCAAAATGTGCAATTAGTCTTTGGAACCATTTTTATGTAACCTATACTTCGTTCAGGCACACAGTGTGTGTGAAAAATTTGATGTTTTGGACGAAGAAAGATACGTAGGAAAGCAAAAACGCGACGTTGCCAAATCAGAATGAACCCAAAACAAAACGTTTTTGTATGTCCTTTCAACTCAAAACAAATCTAGATTTATGAATGAAACATGGGGCTATCCCAAGTCTCGCCCAACACGTCAAAGACCCTTAATATTTTTATGATTTATTTACCTTCTAGTCGAACTTCAGCACTCTGGTTATCACTCAAAATGCTTTCAATCGACAAATCCCTAGCTTCAATCAAATCGCTTGTAGGACTTATCTTCTCCTCTTCAGCTATTGTAATACTATTCCGGTCCTTGTTCTTTTTGTCGCTTTTTTCGGTGTCTTTCTTTTTCAGCAGCTCACCCAGTTTTGAGTTCCAAAAATCGATTATTTCAACTAGAGAGAACTTCAAGCGAGTAAGGTTGTCGAAAATTTTTTGATGTGTGACGTAAGATTGTTTTGGATCAAATTCTTTGCTTCTAACCTAGAAAACGCTCTTAACGTACAGTACCCGTAAAGGTAAAAATCTAAATAAAGGTTGCAATGGCGAAATAAACGCAATTTGCGTTCATCCGCTCATAGTGACAATTTATTGATGCTCTTTTAGGGGACTTTGCAATTTTCTTTTGTTAATATAGTCTTACCGTAGGAGAAGTAACTTTAACTTGCACATCTTCCAGTTTTTGCTTAAAAACAGATTGTTTCTGACTTAAAATCTGCTTTAAATTGGCCATTTCCACGTCGTCTGCACTGACGGTACAAATTTTTTCGCCAATCACGGCAAAGGCTTCATGAATTTTTTGCGATAAAGCTCTTATATCGTCGATGAGGTCTGCATGGTAGTTTCCAATGGTATAATCGAGTTCTATCAGCAGCGGAGGCAGGAAGATTTCCCAGGTTGAGATTGAAGTAAATCTAAAATAATTGAAAAGTCAATGTTTGAATAATTAGAAAAATATTAAAATCCGAGTTTTATAATTTCTAAAAATTTATAACTTTATTCAAAAGGTTATGGCGACATTTGTATATAAAACCAAAGCTAACAGTTTTATAAGACATGGATTAAAGAGGTTTTTTTTTTAGTTTTCTGATATAAAATTTTAATTTTAGATTCTAACAATTTGTAAAGAATTTAGAAGAAAGTTTTATTTACTATTTAATATAGTAGTTTACCTAACTAGTGCGGAAAGTGCCTCTTTTCCGCACGATATTGCAGATTTTTTCTATAAGCGTGAGGAAAAAACTAAAAATTAATCAGAAAATTATTTATATTCAAAACATTTTAATCAAATCAATTATTATTATTAACATTAATATTAAAGGTGCAGTTTGTAGCGTGCTGTAAGTTGATAGCAGAGGCAAGTGTTTTCTCAAATGAAGTGGCAGATTTGAAACTTGGGTTTTGGTTCTCCACTGCGTTCTCCAAGTTTTCGGAAACATCTGTTGCAACTGTGGTCATGCATTTGGGGCTGGATTGAGGCACTTTGGAAGGTTGTATGGTAGAAGAAAGTTGTTGACTAGTTGAAGGACCAGGGTGGCTGAACTTCAAAATTTTATTCGAAATATTTTTTTGGAATCCAATTGAACTGTCAAGGTACCCTTCTGCGACACTTGAAGATTTCCATCCACCGAGTCGTTTGATATTGGTTATTCCTTCGCCTGAATCTGCCAACATTGTTGCGGCAGAACGTCGGAAGCTGTGGCCCGTGTATAATTCTGGATTTGAAAGCTTCAGATAGCATGCGATATCTGATGGCATTTTACCGAATGTATTAATTCCAATGCATGGTACCGTACATGCTCCTTTTTTGTAGTTTACGAAGAACCGTCTATGTGGGGTCTCTGGTTTCCTTAAGTTGACATATTTTCGGATCAATTGGAGAAGTTTTCCATTCTCGGCTTCTTCTGAAATAGCAAAACTTCTAAATGTATGGTTTTTTGAGTCAGGAATTTTTATAATGATCATATTTCCTTTTTCTTCAATGTCATCTAGGCACATTTTTGCTAGTTCTTCACGGCGACATGCGCCCGCCAAACCAAAAATCGTGGCAACTTTCATATGCAAATAAACTAGGTCAGGAGCTTCGCTTAAAAACTTGAAAATTTTTTGGAATCCAATTGAACTGTCAAGGTACCCTTCTGCGACACTTGAAGATTTCCATCCACCGAGTCGTTTGATATTGGTTATTCCTTCGCCTGAATCTGCCAACATTGTTGCGGCAGAACGTCGGAAGCTGTGGCCCGTGTATAATTCTGGATTTGAAAGCTTCAGATAGCATGCGATATCTGATGGCATTTTACCGAATGTATTAATTCCAATGCATGGTACCGTACATGCTCCTTTTTTGTAGTTTACGAAGAACCGTCTATGTGGGGTCTCTGGTTTCCTTAAGTTGACATATTTTCGGATCAATTGGAGAAGTTTTCCATTCTCGGCTTCTTCTGAAATAGCAAAACTTCTAAATGTATGGTTTTTTGAGTCAGGAATTTTTATAATGATCATATTTCCTTTTTCTTCAATGTCATCTAGGCACATTTTTGCTAGTTCTTCACGGCGACATGCGCCCGCCAAACCAAAAATCGTGGCAACTTTCATATGCAAATAAACTAGGTCAGGAGCTTCGCTTAAAAACTTGAAAATTTCTTCTTTTGTGAAGATTTTTGCCTTCTTGGGTCTGAATCCAACGTTTAGTTTTTTCAAGTAGGCCGTAACTTTAAAAAAATTGCTTAAGTCAACGTTTTTTCTGAGTTTTATTACACTTTTGAGCATAGAATACCTCGACCAAAGGGTATTCGGTTTGCACGTTTTGGAAATTTCGGAGAAATATGCCAAAAAACAGCTTCTTGAAGGGATTTGATGCCTTTAGCGTGGCACCATCTCTCAAACAAACTATATTCCTTCTCATACCTGTGACGAGATTTTGAAGGAAGCAGGTCCAAATTAGCGATTCTAGCGGCTTCTAGAACTGACTGGGGTAGATCTTCGTCCGAAGAATCCATTGAAAATCTGATTTTTTTGTTTGAAAAATTCAAAAGACGCTTGTATCTGCAAAATTGGCTTTGTTTTGACAGTTTGTTTGTACTTTGTTGCTATGGTGATTTAAGATGCCAAATCTAAAACCACTAGTGTTCATTGTTGTTTGGGGGTTGGGGAGGTTAAAAACTTATAATTTGAACCTATTTTACTGAAAACTTTATTTTATCGAAATAATTGAAAATATAGCAGAATTTTAGTCAATTTGAATATTTTTAGGATATTTCGTGTGGTAGGAAAGATACAAATGTATTTTGAACGGTCTAAATGTTATAGAACACCTCAAAATCGTAACAAATTTACTTTTCCGCACTAGTGCGGAAAAAATATTTTTCCGCACTAGTGCGGAAAAGTGGCACTTTCCACACTAAAAGGCGTGCGGAAAAGTGGACTTTTCCGCACGCTTATAGAAAAAAACGTTTATCTTAATTAAGCAAGGGCTTTATGAAAATTGAAATAACAAACATCTGGAGACTAGTATCAGAAATCTAATAGTTGGTTATAAAAATATGACTTCATTATAAAAATACAAAACCGTTATAAATTCTTTATAAAATTAGACCAAAATTATAAAACTTCCTCACGACGTTTAAAGTTAAATTTTATCAAACGTGAAATTTAGTACCCGTGAATTTAAAAAATCAAACAAGTTTCGTGGCCAATCGGGTAAAAAGGAGTGTTTGTTTCTCTCGTATTTTTCCGTGGGTAGCTTGAAAGCTTAACCGCACGGGGGTCCAAAATCTAATGAACACCTAATAAGTGTTGACAGTTAATTGTTTCGTCCTTATGGGACTCCTCAGAACACTGCTTAGTCAATGTGACACTCTTGCGAAGTTAGTTAGACGGTTTTGTCTCTAATCCTATGGAAATAATGAGAAAACTCACGCAAGAAGCGCCATCTACCGAGATACGAGAGAAACAAGAACAAAAGCAGGCGAAAATAAACAATTTCGTGGCTAATCGGGTAAAAAGGAGTTTTTGTTTCTCTCATATATTTCCGTGGGTAGCTTGAAAGCTTACCTCACGGGGGTCCAAGATCTAATGGACACCTAATAAGTGTTGACAGACAACGGAATTCTGTTGACTGACGCTCATGTGTCTGATAGCGGGTAAAAACGCAATAAGCGTTGATCTGGCCTGAAAGGCAGAAGAGCTGTCGTAGTTCATGGATTAGTTTGTTTCTTTTTATTTGTTGTCGATCTTTTCATTGATCGATATGTATAGCAGTTTATTTTCGCATGCTATTGTTTTTGTTTCTCTCGTATCTCGGTAGATGGCGCATCTTGCGAAAGTTTTCTCACTACAGTGAAACCTCCCATAAGCGGACACTCACGGTTTGGCCGATTTTGTCCGCTTATTGGAGGTGTCCGCTTATGAGAGGGAACTGTGAAATTTGAATATATATTTATTAACAATTTCCGCTGCTTGAGATTTTCCTATATTAAATTTTTCTTCTACTTTCGTGCTGATAGATGTTCCTTCTCCAAAATGTTAACTTTTTTACTAGGCGCAATTTCAAAGAGATCTATTACTACCCAACTAAACAATAAAAATAAAACACAGCAGTCCCGTCAAATAAAGTATATTATAAATACAACAGAAGTATTTATATATACAGCAGAGTGCGTTGTTGCCAACATACTACATAATATTTCCCGTCCCGTTGTCAGAGGTTTCCGTCCGCTTAAGGGAGGTTTCAAAATTTTTTTACCAAAAAAAATTCTCCGCGTCCGGTTATTAGAGTGTCCGGTTATAGGAGTGAATTTTACATGTAAAGAAACAGGGAAAAGCTTGGTTCTAACAAATTTGTCCGGCTAAAGGGAGTGTCCGCTTAATAGAGGTGTCCGCAAGGAGAGGTTTCACTGTATTTACATATGATTAGAGACAAAACCGGCTAATTAACATCGCAAGAGTGTCACATTGACCAAGCAGTGTTCTGAGGAGTCCCATAAGGATGAAACAATTAACTGTCAACACTTATTAGGTGTCCATTAGATCTTGGACCCCCGTGAGGTTAAGCTTTCAAGCTACCCACGGAAAAATATGAGAGAAACAAAAACTCCTTTTTACCCGATTAGCCACGAAACTTGTTTCTTTTCACTTTCAAGCTTCGTTTATTTAATTTCAAAACTTACTTGAAAAAAGCTACATAATTTTTATACGCAAAATACTGGTAATGATCGTGGTGTAGACTGTGTTGACACGGGCTCAAACCTCGTCTACTGAAAGCATCACCATGGAATTTTAGTTCTAAGTATTTGGCAAATGAATAGGACCACGTGTCACTTGACATCGGAACTACTGGGGACACGCTTTGACATTTTGTGCAGCAGGACCACATTGCTATGTCTAAAAAATATATAAAATGTCATTGGTATATAGGGTGTCCAAAAACTTATCGGCAATAGTGCAACAAGTGATATTAGAGATCAACAGAAGAAAATTTCTTCAATACCGTGTGGGCCAAAAAAAACCGGACAATTTTTGAACTTTTGAACTATACAATCGATTTTAATGGAACATTTCCATTTCCGACGTTTATTTCCAATCAATTAAAACAATTGGTTGGACAATTTTTTATGATATTTTTTCTCTGGCCTAAAAGTTATCTCAAAATTTATGAAATGAACTATAATTATTAAGGGCTGAATTGGCATCGTGGCATTTTAGATGTTTTCGGCAAACAACTTGCCTATGATTTGGAACTAGGCTTCCCCTATTGATTAAATGCTCTAAGGTTTACAAAACAAAAAAATTTAAGACCGGGATTTGATAGTTACCTTCTTCAGATATTAAAATCTCGCTGTCAAAATTATTAACAATAATACTGACACATCCGCCACTGTGAACAAACCGTCTTACGTGTTTCGCCATCGCGGTGTCACATGATTTTGACGGACAGTTGTACGTCGGTCTGAAGCAGTAGCGTTCCAAGAAGCAACCCAAGGGAATATCGTTCTTTCCGTAAAACTCCATGTAAACAACCCTAAAATTATTAGTTGAAAGACGAGGATAAATTTAATATAAACCGAAATTTTTATTTAAAATTTTTTATTGGTTTACCTAATAAAAGTTTCAGAACATTTTATTTTTCTACATAATCTCCTTTATTATTTAAGCCCTTTTCCGACTGGATCGAAGGTTTTGTAAATTTCTTTATTAAAGAATCAAAGCGGTTATGTTAGTAACTAACTTCTTAAGGAGTAACCAAATACGTTACAGCATAAATATGGGGCATACCCATGCATTCTCACACGTGATGCTTGAAGCCAGGACCCCTATTTAATCCTTAATGTTCCTTTTTCGGGAAGACAAGATTTCGGTTACTGCGCATGCGTCAGTTTTGGTGGTTTTGGAACATACTTCGTTACGTCACTACATTATTTGACAATTGTCAAATTTTTAGGGTTATGTCAATTATTTTTTTCTAAAAACAGGTTGATTGAGTGAACATTTATCAAATTGTGGATTAAAATTGTAGTTTTTCTAAAACTAATTTATTGTGGACACCCTGAAGAGTGTTTAATGGCATCTATAAACCACTCTTAACTTTATTAACAAATTATAAAGAAAAATACAAGTAGTTATGAAATGGCACTCCCTTAGTTATTGAATTATTTCCCATTTTTCACAGAAAAAACATAATTTTAGACGACAAACGCAAAACACCGCAAAATGTCAATATGAACTTTACTCACGTAGCAGCTGTGTGTGTCTACATGACAAAACACACGCATGCGCACTTGAAAATTCGCATCCGCGAATTTAAATTTGCCTATGTTTGCAAAGTTAGCTATGAGTGCTTCACTTTTCGATTCTTTGAACATGTATTTATGCTATAACGTATTTGGGAGTAACCGCCGAATTGTACTTTGAATGTCCCATTTACATGGTAGTCACATGGCGATAAATTAGGACTGCATTTCGTGCAATTTTTCTTGAGTCAATGCAGCTGTGCGTAGCTGAGCGTTTTCATAAAGCAGAATCTTACCTCGAATAGGCATACCTTTTTTGTCGATAGGCAAGTTTTAATGCATGCAGTAGTACGCAGCAATAAGTAAGTCTCTGAAATGTGAAAACCCCGTTACAAGAGTTTTCCTGTGGAAAAACCGGTCTTGGGTTTTCGCGGTGACACCTCTTCTTATGCGGATTGGCTTGGTTCCTTCATGGATTTTGATGTGGCGTCGCTATATATATTGGCTATTAAGTCTGTGGATCTGTGATCTATTCGGCTATTAATTAAAGATGCTTTTACTGCCCAGTGCTCAATGCTATTGAAAGCTGTTTCAAAGTCTATAAACGCAATATATAGTGAAACGTTGTATTTGTTGCCTCGTTCTATTAGGATTTTCACGGTCAACTGTACTAAAACCTTTTCTGCTTTTTCTTTTGATTGATATCCGTCGTAGTTAGTCTATCTGATAATATTTTCGTGAAAAGCTTATAAATTACATTGAGTAGTGTTATAGGTCGATAGTTTTTAGGTCTGCTCTATCACCTTTCTTGTGTAGAATAATGGTGATTGATTCTTTTCAGTTGTTTGTGATTATTATTTTTTTTTAGTATTTTATTCAGGAGAATTGTAGGGTACTAACTACAGCTTTACCACCGTATTTAAGCATTTCTGCATTTACTCCGTCTTTTCCAGGTGATTTGTTATTTTTCATTTTCATTAATGCTCTCTTTATTTCCGCTTTGCTTATTTCAGGTTGTAGATCTGAGTTTACGTTCTTTATTTTTGTTTGGAGTTTCTTCGTGGTTTCCATGATGGTTCCCTTTTTGTTTGGTATAATTCTGTATAGAATAGTTGTAAGATATTAATATCATCTTTAACGTTAGTCTCTATGCCGTTCATATCCTTTATTTTAATTATTTCATAACTACCTAGAGTCGGCCTTAGACATTTCATATTTCTATTTTCTATAACTCTCTCAACTTTTATTTCTTGGCTCTTTCTTTTATTTTCTTTTACCATTTTCGATCGAAGTTTTTTTCCTTCTTTCTCCAGGTTCCGTCTTTTTTCCATCAGTTTCTTTATTTCTTCTGATATACAATTTGCTCTCTTGTTATCTTTTTATGCGTTATCTTTTTCTACTTTGGTCATAGCTCTTGCTCATTTTCGCAGTTTTGGGTTAGCTGTAAGTTTATTAATGTCAAGTTGTTATTGTCAATTTTTCTTTTCATTTCGAAATTGCTATCAATGCAGATTTTCGTTCTGACCACCTGACTGTGAAGATAACCGATGCAAAATTTTAAACGGTTTTACGCTCACCTGGGTTAAAAATTTGATAATAACGCGTTGCGCAACAGATAGAATATTCCGGTTCATATTCATTCAAGACAAACTCGCACTCTTTTCCATTAAACTTTTAATTGCTCCAGTTTAATAGTTCAGACTTCGACAAGTCCATCCTCAAGTGAAAATAAAAAGAGAGGAGAATGTTTATGCTTACTATGTTAAATAATATTAGAAAACATATTGAATAAAAATTGAAACTCAAGTGTTTTAAATTAGAAAACATTAACTAGTATAAATGAATTACTAAGTTATCTCTATAAAATTAAGTTTGCTCTTAATACTTTAATCAATGTTTGAAGTTATCGTAGAAGCAGCATGCTTTCTTATTGATTGAGTCTAATATATACATATTTGCATAATTAAATAAAATTAATATTATTTTCATTCAAAATAAAATATAGAAGCCTATCTTACTAGTTTCACCAAGATAAATACAATAAAATATTTTTACTTTTATCAAATTACATTAATTAATAATAATTGTGTCCTTCAAACGTTCGAAAAAATTAACAGCGCGGCAACCTCGTCAACAACGGCGTGGTCGATGAACTGTCATTTGTTGTTGATGGCCGTCATTGTATTTTGAATCGTTGTGGACTAAAAGGTGATCCGTGCTAAAAAGCCTGTGATTTTGTGATTTTTTATTGCTTTTTGCGTTAAAGTCAATATGGTAAAAAAGCGCGAGGTGTGTAAAACATCTTATGCCGTAGGAACTAAACGGTCTTTTGACAAGTAAATAAACAGCTTATTTATCTGTAAACAAAACAAAGGCATAGTTAAATATTTTAAGCATTGTTATGTAAACAAACAGCTGGTTCTTAAGCTGCCACATTGTTTTAAATGTATTATACCTGCAACATTTTGTATTATAACTATTGAGAGTCAAAAAATAATCTACTTGCTACAATAGAATGTTGAATCATTTTTAAGATAAAAAAGTATTCTCTGGTTTAATGGTGTATTATGGTTTTGTACTATTTTTAAGATTTACAAAGAAATGTTTGTATCATTAAAGGTTTAGGAATGTTTTTAAATTGACTTGACAACAATGTCTGGAGATCATTTACTTAAACAAACCTGCCTATGGTTTGAGGTTATGCTGCTTTAGTAGTTCAATTAACACCAAATTATTTAAAGGTTGGAATAGAAAGAGCGCAAAGTTTAGCAGGCACAAATTATGTAATTTTTTGGCTGTATTTTTACTATTAACAGCTTTGATTAAAACTTACCAAGGGCTTACACAAAAAGCAGGAGCATTTCGACTTTCGTGACTATAACTACAAAACAGGACAGCAAGTCTAAAAAAGCAAACAAAAGATTAAAACGGAGCTTAAATTCAACTTTAAACTCTAACAATATTTAAAAAATTCGCAGAATATATAAATGGATCTATGACGAATCTGATACCTTCCTAGGTAATATATTAGCACACTCCAAGTGAAGCCATGATATATCAGCCTTGACAATAGTTTTTTGTAAATATCTCAGAAACGAAAGTTTCTTGTTATAACACAAATTATTGAGCAAAATGTAGTCTACTATATTCTTCCGCATATTGATACGACGTTCCATTAAAAAGTTAGCATTGTATACATTTTTTAATTGTCAAAAAACTGCCATTAATGGATTTTAACCAAATTTTTAACACTTTTTTGTATTAAAGTTTCAGTTTTACAAAATATCATATCCGCCACTGTATCTTGGAAACCTGTCATAGGATCGTTTTGCGCCCACAAGAACTTTTGATCAGCATATCGAGATCTACATTTTGTTAACGGTAATCAAATAATTTCCTTGGTAAAAATATCAATGTTTTTACATTTTAACCACTAAAAACTGCTATTTCAAATTAAGAAAAACATACGCCGTTGTAAAGCTGAAGCAAAACCCTGTCCAAAGAGGTATCACAAGGGGGGATCCAATTTAAAAAAAAAACCCGATGGGCGTGGCCTGCGCCAACATGGTTGGTTATAAATAACGTTTTCCCTTCAATCCCTCGAAACGTTTACAGAATTAGGTAATTTTCTCTATCGGTTCTCGAAATACCTGCAGTGGATATTTATTTGTTTATTTATTTATTTACGGCCAATGCCATTTTATGATGGATAGTTTTTAAATTGTCACCCTGTATTTCTCTATGCTAATACCTTTGATGGTTAAAAGGATCCAAACAATCCTTTTGTTCTAAAGCTGTTTCCCAATCGTTTGATTTTTCCTCGTCTTGCGAAATGACCGAAAACGTCTCCTTTTTCTCATATTGACCTCCACAGGCCCTAAAGTGAGCCAGCATATTTTGGAGGTTATTGTCGTCTATTTTTGTTATTTTGGCGGTCAAAAACGGATGCATAGGTTGCTAAAAAGAGGTACATTCTATATAAAATATTTTTTTTGCAACCGAAAATGGCGAGGGGTGGCTCGATCGCCGATGTTTGTACAACAAAAGGAGATACCTACGGTATTTCCTGAGGTATTACAAGCACTTCCCGGTATTTCCTAGTATATTTCCCAGTACTTCCCAAGTATTTCCTGGTATTTCTCCTAGCTCATACACCAAAAGCAAATACCGAGCCACCCCTCGGAAAACGGTCGTCGTGATACAGTTTGGTTGGTTTGGATCGAAGTAAAATTCAATCACAATTATTTTTAAATGTCTTCAAATGTGTCACAGATTTCCACTCAAATTTTCATTTTAAATTTAGTTATTTTAACTGACTTTACAGGTCTATATATACATTTTTTCACTTACTTAAAATTTTCCTTCAGATTCGTTTTATTCAATGTTTGAGACACAACCATCAAAATGAAAATATATTTTTACATTTTAAAAATATTTCGAAATATTACTACCCATGAAACTACCATCAAAACGTTTCACCCAACACCGTTAAGTTAATTAAAATAGTTAAAAACTATATATCTATTATGATTATTTTTTAATATTTATTTAGATTTTATCAATCTTATTTCTTTTTAATTCCCAAGGAGATATTCCTAACTTCCTAATTGTCTTTTATCATTTAGTTAAGTATATATTTATAATAAAATTTAGGCAAAATAGTGCTGCTAATTTTTATTTGAGAAGAAATTTTGATTTTATTGTTCGAATGAAAAAATTGAAGGTTCAAGAATTTACTGACATTTTCTAACTTCAAGATCCATTTTCGTCATTTAACGACTTTTACTGACAGTTGGGGAACCGTGGGAACCCTATGTAATCATTTTGCTGTAAAACCCTAAAAAACTTACACTACTTTTCTTTTTTTCAGCATCATCCACACTTTTTTGATTTTCCAAATTTTTCCTAATTTTCTTGTTTCCATCAAATTGTTCGCTATAGTACATATTTTTTGGGAAAAATCTTCTTAGTTTACACTTTTTCCCGCTATCTGTTTCTAGATAAGGCACTGAAAATATGATATACGGGGAAATGCAAAGGATCGTGCCGTCTAAATTTTTCCTAAAACTGTAAAAACATATATTTTACACTTGAGCCATTCCAGCGTAACCGACGTCACATTTTAACGAGTTTTTAAATAAATAAATTTAATAAGATATTGAAGAACTTGGGTTTATACAAAATTATAATTAATAATAAGTATATAAACCTGCCAGATCAGCTAAAAACCAACCAAAATAAAAAGTGTGGGTACACCATGCATTTAACATTATCCAAGGAGCATAAACACATGTTTAAAAAATTGAAAAGTGAAGCACTCGTAGCTTGCTTTGGAAACATTGGCAAACTTAAATTCGCAAAAGCAAATTTTCAAGTGCGCATGCGTGTATTTTGGCCCGGTTGTGTGTGTGGACGCCATATTTGCTGTTTATTTACATTTTGTGATGTTTTTCGTATGTCGTGTAAAATTGTTTTTCTTTAACAAATGGGAAATAATTCACGTAAAACATGTGGGTCATTCCATAGGTAAGTACTTGTATTTTTCTTTATAATCTGTTAATAAAGTTAAGAGTGGTTTATAGATACCTTCAGGGTGTCCACAATAAATCTGCACAATTAATTTTAGAAAAACTACAAATTTTAGTCCGCTATTTCATCCAAACAACTAGTTTTTAGAAACAAAATAATGTAGTGACGTAGAGTATGTTTCAAAACCAATAAAACTGACGCAAGCGTAGTAACCGAAATCGTTTCTACCCGAAAAAGGAACATTAAGAATTAGTAGTGGATGGACACCAATCAGAACCCCTTTCAGTAACTTCAGGAGTTCCGCAGGGTAGTCATCTTGGTCCACTCTTTTTTATAATTTATATTAACACAATTAAATAATGCTTTAAAATTTCTGGTTTTTGCGGACGATGTAAAAACATAAAAAAATAGAGTCCCAGGATGACTGCCAAAAGCTTTAGGAAGATCTTAATCGTCTTGAAAACTACTGCAAAAAAACAGCCTTTTGCTAAACACCTCAAGTGCTCTCGTGTTTCGTTTTCGAAAAGGGTAAACAAAGTAGATTATATATACAAAGTAAACACCGAAAATTTAGAGCGGGTGCAGCAGATAAGGGACCTGAAAGCAATTCTGGGTGAAAACTGGACTTTTAAAGCACACATTGAAAAAACTATAAGTGAATCCAACAAAATGATGGGTTTTATTAAAAGATATACAAAAGAATTCACTAATACCAGTGCCCTTGTCTCGTTGTACTGTGCACAGCAAACTTTCATTTGCTTCAGTGAGAGTGTTTAGAAAGTGTACAAAACAAATTTCTTAAATATCTCGGCTACAAAATACACACTTCTGTTGAGAATCATATCATGATTACCGTAATATTCCATCTAAGTTTAAAATTAATACCTTAAAATTCAAGCGAACTGTAACAGACCTCTGTATGCTCCACAAAATAATCAACAACCAAGTAGATGCCCCCTACCTAGTTTCCAAAATCGGTCTGCGAGTTCCAAGGGTTAATGCGAATAATATACAAACTTTTGATATTCCTTATTGCAAGCCTAACATGGGACAGAATTCTCCAACGACTAGATTTCAGAATCCGTTTAAGATTATTGACCAATGAATATATTCAGGTATATTTTCAGTTAAGCTGTTTTTTCCAATTTTAAGACAATTTTCTTTTCCAAAGTTCTTTTTTCTAATTAGGCTCGGATTAATGTATTTATCTTTTAAGTTATATAGGGGATGCTAGTTTGGTATTCATATACTGTGTGCAACCTGAATTTGATAAATAAATAAATATTTGAAAAGTACAAAAATTTAAAAGGGCTTAATTTTTTTTTTAATTTTAAGTAAAAAAACACTAAATTTTATAAAAGAAATTTCATAAAATGTATATAAAATAGAATTCTGTTTAGAAATATTCTGCAAAACTGCAGCCAAACCCAACCGAAACGAAATTCCATATTTTTTTTTGGATGTCTCTATGATTTTACGGAATTCCATAATTGTTTATGGAATGCTGTATTTTTTTACGGAGTTCTATATTTCCTCCTTCTTCTTCTTCTTCACGTAAAATTTAACCAAATTTCGTATTTTTAACGGAATTTAGTATTTTTTAAACAATATTCCGAATTTTCTAAATGGAATTGCGTATTTTTTTACAGAATTCCATGTTTTTTCACTAAAAATGAAAAAAAAGGAGAAAAAGTCACAATCTTACCTATTAAAGTATAAGTCAGCAACAGTCAGGTTGGGCTTGTTCGGCTCAAAAATCTCTTCACTCTTGGTCTCATAATTTGTGGAATGTAAGGGATCTGTAAAATCTTTGATAGATTCTACTACTATTTTTTTGCTGTTATCACTGAGGGGGTTTTCTAGTTTGAGATCAATTTTTGAGTCTTGTTTCATTATAGATAAGTTCTCCTCCTTACTCTCTAAAACACAACAAAACTAAAAATAATAAAATTCAGGAGAAAACCGGATATTGATGCGATGCTCCGTTAAAAATTGCTAAGATTCAAATACACCCAAAAAATAATAACTTCTCTAGGCTTTGCTACGCGGGCTAGGAAGATAAAAATGCTTCAATTTTAAGAGAAGTTAAAAGGTAATGCTCCATGAAGTAGTTTTTGAGCTACATGGGGCAAAAGTTTGCTGTTTGAGAGGGGACAAAAACCGAAGGGAAATTCGCTGGCCCGAAAAACGTAGTGATTTCCATTTTGAAAGGTATTCCCAACTGATTACCAGCGATCACCAAATGATTCCCAGTGATTTAAGATGATTCCCAGTGATTCTCAGATAATTCCCAGCTATTCCAAGAAAAATGTAGTGATTACCTCCGATAAAAAATTACTGATCAGACATAAACAGTAAAAATCCAAAAGAAAAACGTCAAAACCTAAAAACATCAAAAATATTTTTTTTAAAAACTCGACAAATACACTAAAAAGTGCGAAAAATAGCGTATAAAAAACTGAATTTTATCTGTCACTTTCACTTTTTCAGATATTACATAGTAGAATATTTTTTTATTCGATTTTTCACCGTAAATTTCTTAGAATTATAAATGACACACCAACACAATTTTTTTAAATATTATTTTATATTCTATTTTTTTAGTAAATACTTTATAACAGAAGAACAAGGCGTTAATAAAAAATTAAAAAGGAATAAAGCAATGAAAATCTTAAGGGTTATGCGTAATTCTAAAGAAAATTTTACTCTAATTTTTAAAATCGAATAAAAAGAGGGTCATTCCAAGAAAGAAAAAATGTTATAAAAATGCAAACAATACAAAATTACATTTTTAAAAATAAAAAAGTTATTGGCCCCTCCCACAAGCAAATCTTGAAAAATTCCCATAGCTCAAAAATGTATCCATATACTATTTTTACCTTCTAACTTCTCTTAAAATCTAAGTGTCGCAAAGGGAGAGGGAAATTTAAACCCTACATTGGATTTTAAATACTAATTTACCAATTTTAAGCTTTTCTTTGGTCGTCGATTAAGAATTTGTTTAAAATTTGACTGAAATATCTCAAAAAAGAAAAAATTATAAAATTACCTTGCACAGCAGGATCTGCAGCAGTTTTTTCAGGAGAATTATTACAAACGGGCGACGTATCTTTAGAGTCATCCAAAAATTCACATTTTGAATTGGGCGGCATTGCGAATTCGTCCATTAAAAATGATTTTTCTAACCTAAAAATTTAAAAAAAATATATTATATATAGGGTTTAATTTAAATGATGTACAGGTCAAAACAAGACAAAATATTTAATAAACATTTGTTTAGTGTGGGAGAAAACTGTGATATTAAAAGTTATAGGTTAAGGATATACAGTGTGGCCAAGTAACATATGCAATAGGTATTAAATTTGTCAACTTTTTTGAAAATTCTTTTTAAGCTATCAAATTTATAAGAAAATTTTGGTATTGATTTTACAAGGCTCCTTAATAAGTACAGAAAATGTAGAAGTAATAATAGCACCAGAATAAATAACATTTTTTATTTGAAAAAAAAGTAAATGATGGATCTGATACCCTTCCTTTGCATACTCCAAGTAAAACTCCATGCTATATCAACCCTGAGAAGGGTTTTTTGTAAATCTCTCCGAAACGAAAGCCTCTACGAAGTTTTTGGTTATAACACAAATTTTTGAAAAAAATGTGGGCTGATATATTCTGAAAAGCGCATATTGATGCAACGCTCCAGTTCAAAATTAGCAATTTTTAAATTTTTTACCTGTGAAAAAATTAGCATTGATGAATTTTAACCAAAATCTAATCAGCTCGTTGCAGTGTCGAGCTGTATGTTACCTTAAAATTTGTTTAGGAGCTATCGTGTTACGGGCAGAGTAACAAATCGGTGACAGATAATTTTGTATTTTTATTATTAATTTTTAATATACAGTTCAAATTACAAATTTTAAGAAAAACTACTTAATTTTTTCCTAAAACATCGTTTTTTTCAAAAAACCACCAAAATGCTATTTTCTTTTAAAGCCTACATTGGGAAAATTATAACTCCACTGATAATCCCAAATTAACGCAAAAAAATTTTCCCATAACTTTCCTGGAAAAACTGAGAATGGACTGAAAAACTATAGTGCTCTTAAGAATGATGATTAAGGTGATCCTGCATATTTGTGTATATTAAAATAGGTTTAGGCATTCTCCAGTTATAACACCAACATCCGGACGGACATACAGACACACGAACGGAAGGAAGAGATTCAAAGAGATTTTTAAAAATTCAAACATGTTAGGCACGAATACAATACTCTCCTTAACGAGGGAAGTAAAAAGAGACTAACCTCCAATTATACGAAGCAAGTAGAAGCAGAGAAGAAACTTGTTTGAGTCGAGCTAATTCTGCTTTTGAGCCACCCCTTAACAGAACGGTACTGCCAAGCCAGGCTTTCGGTAATCCTTCGAAGAACATAAGCGTCTTTTGGCCTCCTAAAATCACCACAAAGTTGGCTGGTTACGTTATAAATTGGGGGGGGGGGGGGCAGAAATTTATACTGCATGGAAAAGGAGATAAAAAAACTTACCTAAACAATTGTATTTTAGCATTTTACAAACAAGCAGCTACTTGGTGTGGTTTTTAGTTTATTTGTTTATAGATAAAGTCTATTCGCCCTTCTTTTACATGCGCAAAGTGCTTGGATTAACACCGGTTTCAGACTAATCATGGCCCCGTAGCGGAACCTCAAAAATCCCACAGAATTTTAAATAGTATACTAAGTATATGTCTATTTTTTACCACATTTTCATTATGTTCGGTAATGTTTTGCCTATAGGCACTATTCAATTGGCACCTAATATCAGTCTGGCCTAGCATAGAAAATTCTATGTGGTTATTTAAATAAGTAGCACTTACTTTGTGTCTTTAACTTTTCACTAAAGTGCTTGATATCACACATTCCTTTTCCCACCTACGCAGGTTCACTTCGTGGATCGTTCATAATAAGACAAATAAAGCAAAAAAGCATTTCGTTTTTCACAACCGCATAACCAGTTTTCAGCATCGTATAATTTTTTATTACTTGCACTAAAATTTTGGTTAGTTTTAAGAATTTTTAGTTCCGGTCAACGTATTTAAATTTGCATAGTTAATTATGTAATCGACGGTATTTATTTTCATTTTATAAACAAACGATAACAAAAACAATGACACGCGACCGGCAATGCTTTTTACTACTGACACCCTAAATCAAAACAAACTCATACGTCTTCACTAAGGTTAGAACCGGCAACGTGTAGCAGGGCAACGGACGTTTCGGCACGATGATGATGGCCGACTTCAACCAAAACACACATTCCTCCCGCCCCCGCTCGAGAACATCCACTCAAATTGAAACCTTGACCCGCTTACTTACGCTAAAAAACTTCACTCAATTAATCGCTTGATGTTAACCAAAGATAATAAAAAAAAACTAGACAATCATGTCGTAAGGGAAGATTTAACTTTTTAAAATAAATCAATTAAAAATACTGTTTGTTTTTTAGTTTTGTGAGGGCACTGCCCCGTTGCCCTCCCTGTAGGAGCCGCCACTGCTGGGTAGGCCAAAAAAAACAGACAAAATGTTTTTCATTATAACGTTAAAAGTATAGTCTTTGCGATACGCAGGTACATGTCATGTTGGTATAAAATTAAAGGTAAAACTGTCATTATCTCTGGATAAAAGGATGCTGACTGTAGGTTGACAAAAAAACAGAGATAAAAACACCTCAAAGACATGCCATTTTTCAGAAGTTTTTTGTTGCTGTCAGTATGCTTATAATAAATAAAGAGGTTGAAAATGTCACAAAAGTGTAACTGCCTATGGCAAGAACTATACTACCAATTTTAATAGGACAAACTTCACTTTGCAAACATATTATGTTCTCCGTCATCTCAAAATGCAAGATGGCGCACAAAATCAAACTCGACCTTTCAAAGAGGCTCGCTTAAACTTATGCTTCAAAAACGATTTCGACTTTTTTTTTAAATTGATAGAAAAAAATTGTCTCCGCCGCGCACAACAAATCAAATAGGCACCATTTTTGCCATGATGCTTTTAATTTTGTTCAAATAGAAATAATATCATTAAAATTATTTTAGAAACAATAAAATTATGAAAAAATTTATGCAAACAGAATTGAGAAGGCAATTTTATAATTTGTAAAACAATTGTTGAAACAAAGATTAATTTTTTGGGAACTCCTAAACCAATGTAAATGATTGTGTAAGGAGGGAATAGTAAGGACACTCATCGTAAAGGCAAGCTTTATAGGAAGTGAAGCTAACGTCAGGCTTTCCATTTTTTGGTTATTATTTTTGACATGTTTTCCTCGGTTTCGCATTGGCGGTTCTGTTTTATTTTGAAGATGTTGTTTTACACAGTATGAAGGTACCTAAACTATATATATTTATGTAATTAGAATTAAAAAGTTATGGTGGAAACTATATTGAAACTGTATCATTATTAAATAGATCTTTAGATAGTGTTAAAACCACATTTTTAAAATAACAACGCGAAACCGAGGAAAACATGTCAAAAATTATAACCAAAAAATAGAAAATCAGAGTTAGGCTTCGCTACCTGTAAAGCTTGCTTGACGATGAGTGACCTTAGGGAATAGGGCTTTTCTGCATATTAAAAAAAAATCAAAAAAATTCCCGGAACATAAAACGAACTTTGAAGGGTTAAGTTTGATTCGGTGATACATCTTGAATGAAGACGTATCGTCTATCATATTTATACTACACTAACCTCTCTCAGTATTAAAACTCTTTAAGTAAAATCTCTTGCAAGTGCCTAGGTTTGGTCGACCAATGTGAGCATCCACAGCTGGTACGATGTCAGCTTGCGTACATCTGGCAACCCTTTCAAGGACTTTTTGTTTTACATTGTACACCTGTCAAAAAAATTAAAATTACAATTTATGAATGCCTTCACTTTAAAGCTTTCTTGGAAATCAAAGACCTAAAAAAATATATTTTGAGAGCTTAAAATGTCTGTAAAAAAGTTCCAATCGACTATCCAAACACAAACATAAAAAATCTATGGTGTGTTCAATACTAATTTTTTTATCTAACCGTTTTTTTTTTATCCTATGCTACCACTTATACTGTGCAGTCAGGTGTGACGGCCCGCCCCCTTTTTTAGTTTTAATATGGAGTGGTTTTCTTATGTTTGGTATATCTGTGCTTGGTTGACTGAAAACTTCCTTGTTCTGCATTAGAACTGCAGCTTCAATAAGCTTTCGTTGTCGCTAATGCGACTCCTTATGCAAAACTTTAGCTTCAGACCATTGAATCCTGTGATCATTTGACCATGTATGACCCGCTTAACCGGAATTTTCAATATCCCCTAATTGGGTACTTTTTATGTTCCTTTACTCTAAGATGAAGAGGGCGTTTCGTTTTACGTACATATGATTTACCACACTCACACGGGATTTGGTAATTGCATTCCTTATTATTTATATTATATTTATTGGTTTCAAAACGTTCTACGTCTTCCGATACCCAATCTCCACTCGTTTCTGTTTGCCCATAATTCATCATCTAGTCCTCTTATTCTTATTTCACTGTCTATTCCTTCTCTCCAGCTTCTCCTTGGCCGTCCTCGTTTTCTTCGGCCAGTTGGTTTCCATTGTAGTATTTGTTTAGGTAGTCTTTCATCATTCATTCTTTGTCCGTACCACACTAGTTGTTTTGTTCTTATATCATCCACTAAAGTACGTTCACCCACTGTCATAATTTCTCTTATTCTTTGATTTGTAACTCTTTCTCTTTTTGATTTCCCTGCTGCTCTTCTCCAATAGTCCATCTCGGTAGCGGAAAGCATTTTTTCTGTTCTATCCTGGATTGGCCATACTTCTGAGCCGTATGTAATAATACTTTTTACAATGGTGTTATATATAAGCTTTTTGTTATGTTTTGATATACTTTGGTCCCAAATTATTCCATTTATTAAAGTTATTGATTTTCTTCCTTGTACGTTTCGATCTTTTATAGCTTTGTCTAGTGTTCCGTCAGCTGTAATTTTTAGACCTAAGTATTTATACTCATCACAGGACTGAATTCGCTGCCCGGTATTCAAGGTTAAATCCTGTTTCATTCCACCGATACACATATACTCTGTCTTATTGAGATTAACCTCTACTCCCCACTTATTGTACTCTTCTATTAGTTTTCGTGTCATATATTCGAGGTCGTCATAATCCTGAGCCACTACTATCTGATCATCGGCGAAACATAAAATATAAAATGTGGTTTCGTCCAACGGAATTCCCATGTTTTGGCATTTTCTCTTCCATACTTCCATTCCATTCCTTATTATATGAGGGATTTTCTAATTTTTTTTTAGTTAACAAAACTTTTTATCGTATTTCCCGATGAAAATACTGTTTTAATATTATAGTGTTCGGTTATTCGTCTTATGTTTTCTGAAATCTCTTAATAATATGGAATGTTTATATCACTCAACGGATTATTATATTCAGAATTTGCTGCATTTAGTTTGTTTGTAAATTTAGAGAGTTGAGTTTATTAGTTTCTTGAAATAATCATTCTGTTGTAAGTCCTTTTTAATATTATAGATTTCTGTGGTTAACTCTTCATTATTACTACAAATATTTCCTCCTTGTGTTGTAGCAACAGAGTGATTAGACTTAAAATTTAGGTACTGTCTCCGGTTTTCTATGTACAGTGGTTTGAATGTGCCTGTTTATTCGTTTGACAAGAATATCCAAAAAGGTAAGACCTAATATTTTTCAATTTTCATGGTGCATTGGATTGTTGGTAAAATACCATTGAGATAGTGTAGAAAATTGTGCTGTTCATCATCACTTTCTGGCCATATAATAAATGTGTCATCCATGTATCGTAGCCATAGTTTTGGCTTGACTCTTACCACTGGCGAATTTTTGGCATAAACTTAGTCTATTCAAACTAAAACTATACAGAAAATCGGGCAAAAACGATAGTTCATCTTTTGTTAACATTTCCTTTCGAGTTAGGTCAGGTGAGGTGTTTTAATGGTTTAGTTTTTTAAGTATCATTTTTTCTTGTTTTTTACTATTTTTGGGACAACGCAGATGAAAATGAAAGTGCGTTTTTGGTTGGTTGCTGTCCCTCATTAAGGTTGCATCAAATTAATGGAAAAATAGCTGATTTTTGGATGTACATAATATGTTGGTAACGACAAGCGGACAACAAATTTTGGAACAAGAATTTCAGAAGAAACAATAGTTAATTTTCCCTTTACCTTTTTTCCAAACTAGTAAAAACCTCTAGTTCAAAAAACAATCCAATAATAAAGCTAAACTTTTACTTACTAAGGTGATTTTATTCTGTCTAAGCATATCCTGAGCCAATCTTGATACATTTCTATGGACTAAAACAACGTCAGGCTGGAAAGACGATATTCTGGCGCACACGTTGCGAAGATATTCAGATTCCTACAATTTTAATTACAAAATAAATTATTACACATAACAGGGTGTCTACAGTGGTGGATCCAGGATTTCCAGGGGGGAGGGGCCAAGAAGGAAGCAAAACCCAAAATACTCCTTGGTTTGCATGCGTTTTTAATAATTCTTAGGTCTAAAATTTAAAATCACAGGTGGCAAAATGCGCCGCAGGCCAAAACTTTTGAAATACTCAGTGTTTTTTAGGAAAAAAAATTTTTAAGTGATGTTTGGGGTAAATTTTGGTTAAACTCGCGGTTAATTCATTTGCATTTTCATCCGTTCAACTAAAAAAAGTTTTATGTCTGGGAGGGGGGGGGGGGTGCCCGGGCCCCTCTGGGTGTCTAGTAAAAATCGACTGCTCTTCTCCTGGATCCAAACTATTTTTGAGAGCAGTTGAAAGCTGTGGGGTCAATAGACAGACCGACAGACGAATTGCATAATATGGTTTTTCTACGACCCTGCATATATTTTTCCTTTCCCGCACGCATTTTAGTTTTGAAAGCATCACTTTCCCGCCCTATGCGGGAAAATCACTTTCCCGCACTAGTGCGGGAATGTAAAACTATGCCAATTTTGGAGTTATTCTATAGGTTTATACCTCAAAAGTCGTAACTATCGACTTCGTACAGTGTAGGGAATTTAGCAGATAGGCAATCTGATGAATTATAGCTCATTTCAAGTTTTTTATTCAATTTAAAAAAAAACAGAATAATAGATTTTTTTAAATATTTCTGCATACCCCCCGTATAGTCATGTCATACAACAACTATCAAGCCAAGCTGTGACAGGTGCTTGGAAAATCACTTTCCCGCACTAGTGCGGGAAAGTAAAACTATGCCAATTTTGGAGTTATTCTATAGGTTTATACCTCAAAAGTCGTAACTATCGACTTCGTACAGTGTAGGGAATTTAGCAGATAGGCAATCTGATGAATTATAGCTCATTTCAAGTTTTTTATTCAATTTAAAAAAAAACAGAATAATAGATTTTTTTAAATATTTCTGCATACCCCCCGTATAGTCATGTCATACAACAACTATCAAGCCAAGCTGTGACAGGTGCTTGGTCCAGTTTGCTATGGCAACCAAGTTATGTTATTGTTACTCAAACGTCAAAGCTAGTCAAAAAGCGTCTCTGAAGTGACAGAACTGCCTTTTATTTTGAATAAAATGGATTTTTCAATGGACTGTTCCGAAGATGAACTTCCGGAGTGCATTTTGCAGGCTGCTGAAGATGTGAATGGTGAGCTGCTACCTGCAAAATCGAGACAAAGGTACGAAAAACAGTACAATCATTTCGTGACATGGTGTAAGGAGAAAGGGGTAAGAATCTACAAAGAAGAAGTCTTCTTGGCATACTTCCTAGACCTGAGCAAGGTCTTGAAATCGAATACCTTATGGTCACGCTATTCCATGGTGAAAAGCTTGGTTAAAATTAAGCAAAATCTGGACATAAGCAGATTCCACAAGCTAACATCGTTTCTTAAACAAAAAAATGTTGGTTTTCGAGCACAGAAGGCGCAAGTTTTCACCAAAGATGATATATCGCGGTTTATGTTAGCTCCTGATGAGATTTATTTGATGATTAAAGTGAGTACCATTTTTGCTTTGGCTGGTGCTCTCCGCAGGGCGGAGCTTTTAAATATCACTCTGGATGGCATACAGGATAAAGGAAGTCTGATCGTTGTTAAGATCTCCGACACTAAAAATCATTCCTCAAGATCCTTCGTTTTATCCGAAGAAATAAATAATGGATCTTTTTTGATGCTGTATAGAAAGTACGCAAATTTGAGACCTCCTACTACTCCGCACCGCCGGTTTTTCATTTATTATAAAAAAGGAAAATGTTCCAATCAGTGTGTAGGAGTGAATACTTTTGGAAAGATGCCATCAGAGATCGCTGCATATTTGCGCCTACCTAACCCAGAACGTTATACCGGCCATAGCTTCAGACGTTCTTCAGCAACATTCCTAGCAGATTCAGGTGAAGGCATAACAAACATAAAACGCCTTGGTGGGTGGAAGTCCACTGCTGTCGCTGAGGGGTATTTGGAAGATTCCGAGAAACAGAAAGAGAACATCTCGAGTAAGATTCTTTCATCTACCTATGACCTGCAATCGTTGCCAGCACCGTCATCGTCAACTGTAAGTGACCTGCAACTGCTGCCGTCAACGTCCACTGGAAGAGTCCTGCAGACCCAGACGCCATCTTTGCGCACTTTCGATTCTACAAGCGGCCACCAGATGCGAGAATTACCACCATCGAACTCCACTACACACTAATCTTCAAACTGCAACAAATTGTGTTTTCAATATCACTATTACCAATAATAATAATTAGTATTTTATTTATGTTCAAATAAAATATTTTTTCAAAAGTAAATTTGTGGTATTGTAACATCGGTCGAAGAAAAAATAATGTTCCTAACTCATGCGGAAAGTGTCTTTCCCACCCTCGACTGCTTGCCCGAACTCCGCTCCGCGTCGTTCGGGTCAACTGCAGTCGCGTGCGGGAAAGTATCACTTTCCACACTTGTTAGGAAAATAACTATTTCTTAATCAGTGCGCAAAGTTAATTTTTCCCGCACGCGAAAGCAATTAGAAAAACGACGCGAAGCGGTCACTCGTAGAAAAACACATTTTTTGGGTTGTGGGTCCAAATCGTAAGGATCCGCAAAAACTCGAAATGTGACACAACCACTATTGGTTAATAACATACAATAGTTTTCCCTTACGAGGGAAGTAAAAAACCCTAATAGTTCTTATACGCGACCAGTCTTTTTTTTTGGTTTTCTTAGTTTTTAAGGTATGTCGATACCCTGACTAGTTTCCAAAGTTTTTATAAAAGCTGCATCCGAGATCAGAATGATCAAGATGACACACTTTTCTATTAGCCTAAATGTTAGATTTGTGTCATTATTTTTAGCACAGCTAATAATTTAAAATAAAATCGTTTAAGTAAAATTTTCTTTGACTAAAGTGTGTGCTCGTATCATTACACTACCTCTTTATCCTTTTTAACAGCACGGGATGAGCCCACTAACCCTAAACAACCCCAAGTACCAAGTTCACAAATAGGATAGTCCCATTATGGATCAGCCAAGTTTCAGTCAAAAATCATAATTAGCCATTTTGATTTGTTTAAGTTTGGAATTGTATTTATGTTAAACACCGCTAAATTTCAAGTTTGAGACAAATCATCAGTTTATAAATAAGAAAGTTATGGATCCGCCAGTTTTTTGTTAACATATTAATTTTTATTGGCACCAAAACACTATAGACCTACCAAATTTCAAGTAAGAAATAGACGTTATTTGAGTAACTTTATTTTGTAACGTTATTGCAAAATAACGGAACGGAAGTTACCAATCTATAAATATGATAAAAAGTGGCGAAATTTGAGGTTTTAACCTTTCTTATTGATTTTAGCTTGCAGCAAAAATTAATACTTCTCGCCTATGCTGACCGAACAATATTATTTTTACGTTTTCACTTTTAGAGCCATGAAACTAACGATTATTATTTATAACCAATGGGAGAGGGATTTTTAAAAAAATTCGAAAATTTTAAGTGGGGGAAACTTTCTTGGTACCATCATACCTTTTCAGGGGACTATTCTATTAATTGCAACTTTGCAAAAATTACCCCTGTGTGGTCAAGAAACCTATTGTTTTTTAGCCAGATCGGAAGTGTCCATTTTGTGGCTTTTCTGAAACTCTGCATCATACGGTAAAATTGCCTCTTTCACCTATTTTTTGCCGTTTTTTTAAATACATTAGGATATTACTTCAAAATTCCAAACCCAAATTTTCCATAATTGTCATCTTAAAGAAGTGTTCGGTGAATGGAGAAAAATGTTTACCCGAGCGGGAATTCGCGGGTGGTAATCATTGTACATTTTTCTGGGAATCACATGGGAATCATATGGGAATCGTAGGGAATCACTGGAAATCACCTGGGAATCACTGGAAATCATTGGCATTTTAAGGTTATGAACACATATTGTATTTTACTGCTACAATCTATTCTCGCTGTGTTTTCAGTGTTTGTGCTTAAATCTTAAAATATTTTGTGAACGGTAATGGAACATATTATACATTAAACGAACTAAATTAGAAAATAAAATAAAAATATTATTTCCGACCATTTTATGCCAAAATTCAATTTAGTGTAGGTATCCGTCAGCAGACTTGTGGGAAAAGGAAATAGACAATACTTTTAATGGCCAACTTCCAAATTTTTTAGATTTTTGGTAGTCGTAGTATAAACTTATCTTCAGGGTCGTATTCATAAACATTTTCAGAATTTTCCTGATTATTTTCTCCCTTTCCTGAAATTTTTTAAAGTTTTCCAGAGCATTTTAAAGTTTTTCCATACATTTCCTAAATATTTCCGGAGGTTTCCAGACTTTTCCTGGACATTTTATCAAAAATTTCCAGACGTTTCCTGAACTTTTCCAGAGTTTTCCATATATTTCGTGAAAATTTTCATACTTTTTCTTAACAAATTCAGACTTTTTTAGGACACTGTCAGACTTTTCCATAATTTTTCTGAACTTTTTCTGAGTATTCCATAATTTTCCTTAACATTTCCGGACATTTCCTATCATTTCCAGAATTTTTCCAATTTTTTGCAGGGTATTTCCTGACATTTCCATACTTTTTCTAAACTATTCCAGCACTTTTCTAAAAAATTTCTAGTATTTTTCATACTTTTCCTGAACATTTCCAAATTTTTCCTGAACATTTCCAGAGTTTTTCAGAATATTTTCCAAGTTTTTCAAGATTTTTCCTGAAGATTTCCAGAACATTACCCAAGTCTACCATACTTATTCTAAATATTTCCAGGGTTTTCCAGAACATTTTATGAGTTTTCTAGACTTTTTCTAAACATTCCCAGACTTTTTCTAAATTTTAGCATAGTCTTCCCGAACATTTCACGAGTTTTTCAGAGTCTTCTAGAGTTTTCCAAAACATTTACCGCGTTTTCCCGACTTTTCCTAAACCGAGGGGGAATTCGCGGGTGGTAATCCCTGTACATTTTTATGGGAATCACATGGGAATCACCTGGGAATTACTGGGAATCACCTGGGAACACTGATAATCAGTTGGGAATCATTGGGAATACCTTTAAAAATGGAAATCACAGTACGTTTTTTGGGGTAGCGAATCCCCCTCGTGTTTACCCTTTTACTTTTTAAGTTCCTGCAATCTTATAAAGAAAATTCGTACCGTACCATTTCTGAGACGAATCTTATTGAGATTGATCGCGGATCGATTTTTATGATACTTGATCAAAAACGGTATAAGACTTACCTGCATCATAACTGGTTCTAAAGACATCAGCCTGCCTTCAGTCCGCTGGTAGACGATGGGGCACTGCAAAAGCAGTATTTTTGGGTTCTCAATGTCGGTCGCCATTTCCTTGTGCGCCACGTTTTTGGTGCAGACAACACCGCTAACTAGTTGCGTGTCGGTTTTGGAACCCCCCGGTAGTTTTTTGAACTGGACGTAGAGACGTATGTCAATATCGATAGCGTCGTGATTTTTATCTTTAAAAAAAAATCAGGGTTAGTAATGTACATAGTTTTCCAATTTCGAAACTTTTAAGGGTTCAAATACTTTTTATCTAGAGAAGCAATCCAACTGTCAAACTGAACATTATATGTTGCTTTTAGTTCTTGAGATATTACAGAATGTTGGCATTGGCAAATCTGAAAATGAAACCGAGAAGGAAATTTTTGAGATGCACACGTTATATGATGATAGAGAATATACCAAGTAAAACTGCATATTTCCAATGTAATGCGATGTCCGTGCAAAATTTTACACATGTCATGCGATTTCCAAAGTTTTCACTTATTAATCTAAATAAATTTTTTTAGGTATTAATATGCATGCACGAGGTATATTTCCGAAATAAGCGTAGAATTTCCTTTAAAACGATGTGTCAGCCTCACTATTTTATCATTTAGTAGAACTTTTAATAGTCTGGACACGCGCCAATCGGACACTCCAGTAACCGGACAATTTACAATTTTTGATTCTTGAATTGAACCGGACTTTTAATATTTAAAAAAAAAATCCAGACGAGTAAAAATCTACATACTAGGTGTCGACAATAATTAGCAGGTAAACATTTGTTTTTTTTTAAACAACATGTCAATTGAGTTTTTTTCAGGGGCTTTCTTTTTAACACAAAAAATTTGGTGGGAAAAGGGTCCACTCACACGTATGTCAAAAAAATTATTCGTTTTTTTTATAAGCTTTTGAATGAGGTCACTAAAGTGGGGTTATCCATCCCCTTTAATAAAAAATATGTATGTGAGTAAAGAAAGCCCGTAAATAATTCAGTTGACGCGTTTTCAAAATAACCAAATAATAACCTTCCATCCATTTAAAATCAAAAAAAAAATTTTTTTTCGCCGAAACTAATACCTTTTCTAGCCATTGCTACATGGGCTAGGAAGGTAAAAATACCAACTTAGTGTAATATCATAAAAAATCAAAATTAAAACATAAAATTCGGTTTGACGTTGAAGATCTTTATAAAAAAATTACAATTAAAATAAATATTCATAAATAAAATTCATTCATAATATAAATAAATTTGACCCAGGTTCAAAATGCAACTTTTAATTAAAAAAAAATTAAATAAAAAAAACACCCAACTGCTAAATTTATTTGTAACTGTAACTGTGTCCATTGATAGGTTGATAGATATACCTATAATATACGACATGCTTCAACTTTTAGTTATGATGCCCAAAGCGCACTTACGAAATTATAGTTTTGTATTTTCATGAATCTGGTTATTGGGTAATTTTGTACCCAACTGCGACTAGTAGTTGCAAGAAAATTTAGCAGTAGGGTGTTTTTTTATTTAATTTTTTTTTATTTCCAACTTTCAGATTTAATTCTTATTCAGCCTTATAAAAAGCACTATGCATTTACGATTCATTTAGCTTTACCCAAAAAGTACGTGTAGATTTTCTACGGACGCGAACAGTGTTGCATTCTATTGAGTGAAGGTGGCAGAGGAAAGAGGGAGGAAGGAACTAGTAAAATGGTATCAAAAAAATATTAAAGCGTGTGCAGAAAGAATTTTTGAAATCGCTCTATATTTGTGAAAGGTATAGCGACAACTATTACTAATAATGAGGGGTGATGAAGAGACGGAGAGGGAAGGAGAAACTAGTAAAATGATGCTGGAAAAGTCTTAAAGCGTGTGCAGAAATAATTTTTTAAATCGCTCAATATTTGTGAAATTTATAGCTACAACTAAGGGTGGGGAAACGCGAGGGAGAGGGAAACTATTAAAATGATGTTGGAAAAAGTCTTAAAGCGTGTGCAGAAAGAACTTTTGAAATCGCTTTATATTTGTGAAAGTTATAGGTACAACTATTACTAATAAGGAGGGCGGAAGGAGAGAGGGAGAGGCGGGGGGGGGGGGACTAATAAAATGGTGTTGGAACAGGAGGGGAAATGGGTGGTAGTATTGAAGAATACAAAGTAACTACAACAAATTAGAGGACATATGCAATGGGTGATCAAAGGAATTTCATTAAAATTGCTTGAAATTTAGATAATTTGTATGCCTTAAATCCTACATTATGTAACAAAATGGCGTCTGAAGAGCGCCATGTTAATTCCTGTTTAAAAAAATATAGCCTATAGCAGCTTCAAGATCAGTAGCAATTCAACATCTTTTTTTTCAAAATCGGTCTAGCCGTTTAGTCTCTAGCGTGAGACAAACATACATATTTACATACATACTAACATACATACTCAATCTCAATCGAAAAACATTACCTTTCCTTTCGCCGTGCTGCAGTTGGGTAAAAACGGTTTGATGTGTCAAGATAGAGTTTTTATAATTCAACTTCTCTTGCAATTTGAGCGTTGATGAGGGGGGGTCAGTTCTTCTCTAACTCCTTTAAAATACGTAAATCCCCCAACCCTGTACGATGATTTGGTAATATGACAATAGACAATTACTAGAATAAAACCTGACCTTATTTAAACATCGACCCTATGGTGACAGATTTGCATATAAAAAGCAGCTGCTCTGCTTCAAAAGCCGGCCTTTGTGTATTTAAAAAGCGGATTTAATAGTGTCGGTATTTATTAAATGAAAATTAGCGTCTTTATTATTAAATTTGGGTTTGGAATGTCAATTTTGAGAGGTCAGCTGTTAGTTTTCTGTGTAAATGTGTCAAAATAAAGTCGACTCTAAAATAAAGTCCCTATTAACGCTTTTTTATTAGCCTTATGTCTCATTTACCTATCAATTAAGCACAAATTTAGTGTTAATATATGTGTCTCATTTTACTCCTTATCAAATAAAATTAACACAAAATTTGTGCCTAATTGATGGATAAATGAGGCATTAGTATCTTTAATATAATGATGTAAAGAAGAAGAAAAGTTATGTGTGTGGCTTTTTTATTCGCCTTTGGGAAATAACCAACCTGGCCGAATCATAGCAACGATGTCATGCATCAAATTCAACAAAATTTCAGTCCACTCCATTGGCAGTCCTTTGACCGATAATAGCTGCTTGACTAAGCTCTGTTCGTGAAGATCGTAGGCTTCTGTTAAGCGATTGTAGGCTTCTTGTTCGCCATTTTCTTCTCTGAGATCTTTTGCGTTGAACCATCCTGTTAAAATGTCAAAGCTAGTTGAAATAGTAATATTATAAACCAAGGGCTGTGTCACGTTTGATCTCGAGGCGAAAAGTTTGTAGCCCAACCATTGTAAGGGCTGCAATTCATCAAGGGATAAAAAGAAAATTTTATTGCTAGGTTTATACGCTATTTTTCGAACTTCTTAATTGTTGTGTAAAATTGTTTAAATGTTTGCGATGTTTTAAAATTTATACATTTAACTTATTATCATTGCAAATGTCAAATTTAACAGGTTTCTTGTTTTATTGTATTTTTAGATTCCACGCTTTTCTGTGATTTCGAAAATATATAATATGTCTGCACCATGAATTTTTTTTCACATATAACGCATTATTTCTGCTCCAAGGTTTTGTCTCAATAGTAAATCTACGTCTGACCTAGCTATAAACCCAAATGAGTCTTGGCAAATTTAAATGCGCTTTACCTCAAAAAACGCTTATCATAACATAAACAAATAATATATTTTTGAACTCAGAAAGAAACGAATAATCTGTAATAAAATCCAGTGGTTTCGAATAAGATAAAACCCTTCGCTTAAAAATGGACAAATTTTTAGGGTAGATAAAAAAAACTCAGACCCACTTGCGAAGTTTTCAAATTTAGATTGAGAATTATATTTTTCTAACGTCAAAGGTCGTCAGAGTCGCATTTCTTAAGAAATAAAAAAAAATGTTAAAAATTTTGCATAACCTCAAAGTCTGTCAGATTTCTGAGAAAATACCTAGATTGTAGCTCAAAAACGGCAGCAGATGGAGTAACGTAGGTTCCACACATTGATTGAAAATTAAAAGCTAATCAATACCTAAATCTAATAGATGGCTGTACGTGGACCCAATTTTTGTGTTACCTGATTCAGGGGCTACTTCCATCTGTTCACTCGGTCGTATTACAGCAGCTTCATGTGAATATTGGTCGGAATTGGGGCTTTCTGGACTTTGTACTGTACTGTAGTCTACATCCGAAGGTCTAAAAAATCCAAATGATCACAAAATAATTTTTTGTTACACAAATTTCGTGTACTTTTTACTTCATTGCGTTATTCGTCTAGGCGCTAGCTCATGTCACGTAAACCCTAAGATATGCGTTCAGTTTTGTTGCGTGGCTGTGTTAAGCACCTATAGAAATATAAAAAATATTTGGTTACGTGGACCAAGTCATGGTCGTTTGGCCGCCTCTTTAAAAATGGACGTCGATATCTCCTTACCTAGTGGTTCGATTTTATTTTGTAAAATTCGTTTTACTCCTTTCCAACAAATTTTTTATTTACATATTTTTTATTAAATCCAGTATTTGAGACACACCAAGATTAATAATATTTCCGCTGGCAAAAGAGTTTAAATAGATGCTTACTGAACCGAAAGTTTATTATGAAGCCTGCCATCGATTAATTCATGCATTACGCTATTCTATGGTATATCTGTTAGTGTGTCATCTGTCACTTGTTGAATTTCAAAACTGTCAAATTTGACATATGTATGTAATATACAGCTGGGTGGCTATAAAGTACACCGTTCGAAAACAGATTACCTGTTCTACGCAACGCAATCTTTTTATTTTTTCTTCAAGTTTTTGCTTTTAAGCAGAAAACACAGCGAAACATTTTTATAACATAATTAAAAAAATGTTTTTCATTAAGTCGTTCCTGAAAGCCATTTTTTTACTAAGCATTTTATTGTTAGTAAAAACGTTTATATATATTTTACAAGTATTGTGGTATCTTTTACAGTTTTTAAGAAAAAAATAATTTTTTATAGGGGTAACCTCGAATTTTTGCAAAATTGTACATTGTCGCCGGCTTGGACAAGAGTCCCTGTATGTTGACATACAGGAACCCTAGCTTGGACAGCTACCTACCAAAGCTAGGGTGCTAACATCAAAACAAGCGGACATAAATGTACTATAAAAAATTATTCTGCAAAAGACTTTTTGTTATGTTGTTGAATTATTTATTAGTAAAAAACTATCAAAAAGCACGTTTAAGGGGGAGAACCCCCCCTGCCAGGGGTGTGGGGTGGTTCCCTTTCGTAAAATGTTCGGGCGAGTCTTATGCCTATCCATACCATGTGTGTTGCTTCTATCATTAAAGGCAGTTTCGGACCCCGTAGGGCCTGAACTATTTTAGCAACTTGACTTCGTGAGCCGCCGCGAGAAGATCGAAAGGCGCGAAGCACGACTTTAATAAAAGAGCAAGGTTATTGTCTAAAAAAAAATTATTAAAAAATTGAATTTTTCTCGATATAATGTTTCTTGATTAAAGCTTAGCATAACAAAATAAATAATAACGACTATGTCTTCTGATAGCATTAGCAATATTATTATTAGACAATAAAAAAATTTTCTTTACCACAATTATTTGTTTACCTTTAAAAAAGGAGTAAAATTTAAATCGGACCACTGGGTAAGAAAACACGCCTAAATAAAAAATCTAGCAATTTGGCGACCATTTTTAAAGATGGCGACTAACCGACCATGATTTGGATCACGTGACCAAATATTTTTTTATACTGAGAAGTTCGTTCGTTCGTTCAATATATTTGATTTGGTTGCTACTGAGGCAATCCGGCCACAAGCATTTATTCAAACCACATAAAGACCCAGCAGGTCGGCCTACTAAGCACCCCCCGGTAGCAATTTTCGTTTCTCAAGGATTTAATTTTACCTGATACGCTTTGTTGGATACAGGGGTCTTTATCGTGCTAGCGCTATATACGCTCGGAACTCGGGACCACCGGCTTAACGTGACTTCCGAACCGCGGCCTTGTATTAATCATCAACTTTGACTACTTCGCCCCAAAACAAGCTTTACCCCTACGCACACCTTCAGATTGTAAAGTGAACGCCCACCCACTGAACCAATCAGGGCCTGAAGTTGTTGAGAAGTTTTCGTTACTAGGAAACCTAACCTAACCTACCTTGAAATATAAACAGTACTTGCTTCCAAGTTTAAGTCCAACATGTAAGAGTCCGAGTTGGGAAAGTTTTGAAGAAGTGGACCTACTGCCACTTGTTCTATATCCGAATCTAAAGAGAATATAAGATGTCAAAACAAAGTATCTAGCAAAAATCAATATTTTCTTCCAATTCTCGGTTATTCAAGGTTTATTTTTACATTGTCCCGGTTCGGTGTTTGTGGCGTAGCGTCCTAAGCTTTAATAAGTAGCAGGGCTGGCAACGGCAAATGGAGAGGGCGGCAAAGGAAACTAAAGACATGATGACCTTTTTTTTGTTTTTGTTTTTTTTTTTGGTTGCAAGATTTTTGATGGGCGCCCTGTTAAGCTGTCGGCCTCCCCCCCCCCCCGCCCCTTCAGGCACGCTACGCCGCTGCTCTATGGTCCCACAATCCTGCAACTCAGTGCTTTTGTTGATTAACTGTATAGGTTTTGAAATATGAATTTTCAAAGTTTGGTCATTTTGGTCTTATGGGACCCTAAATTTCGCTAAATGACGTTTTTCCGAATCTTAACTCAGGGTGTGGTTTTTTCGTATCTCTATGGACCACAATACTGCAACTTGGTGTTTTTGTTGACAAGCTTTATAGTTTTTGAAATATGAATTTTCAAAGTTTGGTCATTTTGGTCTTATGGGATTCCATACCCTAAATTTCGCTAAATGACGTTTTTCCGAATCTTAATTCAGGGTGTAGTTTTTTGTATCTCTATGGTCCTACAATACTGCAACTCGGTGCTTTTGTTGATAAACTGTATAGTTTTTGAAATATGAATTTTCAAAGTTTGTTCATTTTGGTCTTATGGGATTCGCTACCCTAAATTTCGCTAAATGACGTTTTTCCGAATCCTAATTCAAGGTGTGGTTATTTCGAATCTCTATGGTCCCACAATACTGCAACTCGGTGCTTTTGTTGATAAACTGTATAGTTTTTGAAATATGAATTTTCAAAGTTTGGTCATTTTGGTCTTATAGGATTCCCTACCCTAAATTTCGCTAAATGACGTTTTTCTGAATCTTAACTCAGGGTGTCGTTTTTTCGTATCTCTATGGTCCCACCATAATGCAACTCGGTGCTTTTGTTGATAAACTGTATAGTTTTTGAAATATGAATTTTCAAAGTTTGGTCATTTTGGTCTTATAGGATTCCCTACCCTAAATTTCGCTAAATTACGTTTTTCCGAATCTTAACTCAGGGTGGGGTTTTTTGGTATCTCTATGGTCCCACAATACTGCAACTCGGTGCTTTTGTTGATAAACTGTATAGTTTTTGAAATATGAATTTTCAAAGTTTGGTCATTTTGGTCTTATGGGATTCCCTACCCTAAATTTCGCTAAATGACGTTTTTCTGAATCTTAATTCAGGGTGTGGTTATTTCGTATCTCTATGGTCCCACAATACTGCAACTCTGTGCTTTTGTTGATAAACTGTATAGTTTTTGAAATATGAATTTTCAAAGTTTGGTCATTTTGGTCGTATAGGAGCTGCCCTATCCTAAATTTCGCTAAATGACGTTTTTTCGAATCTTAACTTAGGGTGGGGTTTTTTGGTATCTCTATGGTCCCACAATACTGCAACTCGGTGCTTTTGTTGATAAACTGTATAGTTTTTGAAATATGAATTTTCAAAGTTTGGTCATTTTGGTCTTATGGGATTCCCTACCCTAAATTTCGCTAAATGACGTTTTTCTGAATCTTAATTCAGGGTGTGGTTATTTCGTATCTCGATGGTCCCACAATACTGCAACTCTGTGCTTTTGTTGATAAACTGTATAGTTTTTGAAATATGAATTTTTAAAGTTTGGTCATTTTGGTCTTATGGGATTCCCTACCCTAAATTTCGCTAAATGACGTTTTTCCGAATCTTAACTCAGGGTGTGGTTTTTTGTTATCTCTATGGTCCCACAATACTGCAACTCGGTGCTTTTGTTGATAAACTGTATAGTTTTTGAAATATGAATTTTCAAAGTTTGGTCATTTTGGTCTTATGGGATTCCCTAAACTAAATTTCGCTAAATGACCTTTTTCCGAATCTTAACTCAGGGTGTGGTTTTTTTGTATCTCTATAGTCCCACAATACTGCAACTCGGTGCGTTTGTTGATAAACTGTATAGTTTTTGAAATATGAGTTTTCAAAGTTTGGTCATTTTGGTCTTATAGGATTCTAAATTTCGCTAAATGACGTTTTTCTAAATCTTAACTCAGGGTGTCGTTTTTTCGTATCTCTATGGTCTCACAATACTGCAACTCGGTGCTTTTGTTGATAAACTGTATAGTTTTTGAAATATGAATTTTCAAAGTTTGGTCATTTTGGTCTTATGGGATTCCCTACCCTAAATTTCGCTAAATGACGTTTTTCCGAATCTTAATTCAAGGTGTGGTTATTTCGTATCTGTATGGTCCCACAATACTGCAACTAGGTGCTTTTGTTGATAAACTGTATAGTTTTTGAAATATGAATTTTCAAAGTTTGGTCATTTTGGTCTTATAGGATTCCCTACCCTAAATTTCGCTAAATGACGTTTTTCCGAATCTTAACTCAGGGTGTCGTTTTTTCGTATCGCTATGGTCCCACAATACTGCAGTAGTAGTAGTGGGGGGGGGTTGACCCGCAGGTCTGACAAGTAGGCCAGAGTAGGCCCTTTTTGCCATCACAATACTGCAACTCGATGCTTTTGTTGATAAACTGTATAGTTTTTGAAATATGAATTTTCAAAGTTTGTTCATTTTGGTCTTATGGGATTCGCTACCCTAAATTTCGCTAAATGACGTTTTTCCGAATCCTAATTCAGGGTGTGGTTATTTCGAATCTCTATGGTCCCATCATACTGCAACTCGGTGCTTTTGTTGATAAACTGTAGTTTTTAAAATATGAATTTTCAAAGTTTGGTCATTTTGGTCTTATAGGATTCCCTACCCTAAATTTCGCTAAATGACCTTTTTCCGAATCTTAACTCAGGGTGTGGTTTTTTTGTATCTCTAGTCCCACAATACTGCAACTCGGTGCTTTTGTTGATAAACTGTATAGTTTTTGAAATATCAGTTTTCAAAGTTTGGTCATTTTTGGTCTTATAGGATTCTAAATTTTGCTAAATGACGTTTTTCCGAATCCTAATTCAGGGTGTCGTTTTTTTCGTATCTCTATGGTCCCACAATACTGCAACTCGGTGCTTTTGTTGATAAACTGTATATTTTTTGAAATATGAATTTTCAAAGTTTGGTCATTTTGGTCTTATGGGATTCCCTAAACTAAATTTCGCTAAATGACGTTTTTCCGAATCTTAACTCAGGGTGTCGTTTTTTCGTATCTCTGCCGTGGCGTAGCGTGGGAAGAGCGCGGGGGGTTTGTCTCCCCCCCCACGCCCCGAGGGTACTGGCGCCCCATGGGTGCCCGAAGCGCCCTATGCTTTATTAAGTAGCAGGGCCGGCAACAGCAAATTGAGAGGGCGGCAAAGGAAACTAAAGACATGATGACTTTTTTTTTTGGTCGCAATATTTTCGGCCTTATAAGACTGCATTATAAATATCTATTTACGTTATGACCGAAAACGTCCAGTTCACAGATCCAACCAGGAAATTTACAAGGAAAGCCGCAGGCGAGAACTGTACAACTAGGGAGGAACCTGTGGTCAGTTTCCGTCAAATACGTCAGAGCATAAATATGGAGCATACCCATGCATTTTCACATGCGATACTTGAAACCAGGACCCCCATTTAATTCTTAATGTTCCTATTTAGGGTAGACAGGATTTCGGTTACTGCACATGCGTCCGTTTTGGTGGTTTTGGAACATACTCCGTTACGTCACAACATTATTTGACAATTGTCAAATGTTTATGGTTATGTCTATTATTTTTTTTCTAAAAACTAGTTGATTGGGTGAAAATTTAACAGATTGTTGATTAAAATTGTAGTTTTTCTAAAACTAATTGTGCAGATTTATTGTAGACATCAAGAAGAGTGTTTAATGGCAGTACACATGGTTACCTATGGAATGGCACTCCCTTACTGCTTCCTGACATTTTTCCACAAAACACAGAAAAAAACATAATTTTATACGACAAACGCAAAACACCGCAAAATGTTCATATGGCCTCCACCCACGTAGCAGCTGTGTGTCTACATACCAAAACACTCGCATGCGCACTTGAAAATTCGCATCCGAATTTAAAATTGCCATTGTTTCCAATGGCTAGCAATGAACGCTTCACTTTTCGATACTTTGAGCATGTATTTATGCTATAACGTATTTGGTTTCCGTCTATCATATGTATTTTTTTTAAACTGACAAAGATCACTACAAACACACACAAAATGTAAATATAAATTTTTTATTAAACTGATATAAAACACCACAAACATACATCACATGTAAAATATTACGATACTTACTCAATATATATAAAAGTATCAGAAAACCAATAGGTTTCGTTATAATTATACTATTTTCCAAGTTGGGTTTGATTTTCAATATTTTAAATTTATATTATTTTAATAGAAATGTGAAACATATTAAAATTTCAAAACTGTTAACAGAAGTTTTGACTTTACTGAAAGAGATCGAAACCGGTCTTTTTGGGACTGAAAAGCTTTCCGTAAAAACATGTCTGTAAAGTGATATTTTCCGTACAAAAAATTGAACGGAAAGTGCTAGTTTTCCGATCCGTTTAAAAAAGTAGATATACATATTTTATACCTGTACTGCTACCAGTCTCATGTGGTATCTGTCTAACCCAATTTGGTTCGTCTTGCGATACAGTTTCGAATGTAAGGCTTGAATGTGACAAATTTGGTGACAGCGGTGATAGGACTGTACCTTTTTTGTATCGAGCGTTGCCATCTGTAAATATTACAATCATATATTACTTTGAGGAGAAACAACTGAGGCCTCTTTGTGACAAAAAGTCAAGATAAAAACCGTATTTTGTGAACATTTCTATTTGTAAAAATTTCATTTAGATATAAATTGCTCTTTTTGTAGTTTTTTTTAATTAATCTAACAAACTGAATTTAATTTTTAACTCAAACAAGTTTTCGTAGCTAATCGGGTAAAAAGAAAAATTAAGGTTTTTTGTTTCTCTAGTACTTTTCCGTGGGTAGCTCGAAAGCTTAACCTCACGGGGGTCCAAGATCTAATGGACACCTAATAATGAAAAATGTAAAATTTAATAATATAAATAAAATATTTGGCTTTAAACTCCGTTGACTGACGCGATGCCGACGTCTTGATAGCGGAACAAACGCAACTAGCGTTGACCTGATCTAGAAAGGCAATGTGTGTCGTAGGTCACGGTATGGATTCTTTCTTTCAATCGATACTTTCATCGATCGATGATATAGCAGTTTTACTCGCCTGCTGCTGTTTTAGTTTCTCTCGTATTTCGGTAGATGGCGCTTCTTGTTGGGTACATGACTTTGTTTTCTCACTTACAATGTAAGGTGAGAGATAAAGCCGTATACTTAATTTATGAAGGGTGTCACATCGACCAGCAGTGTTCTGGGGAGTCCCATAAGGACGAAACAGTTAACTGTCAACACTTATTAAGTGTCCATTAGATCTTGGACCCCCGTGAGGGTAAGCTTTCGAGCTACCCACGGAAAAGTACTAGAGAAACAAAAAACCCTTAATTTTTCTTTTTACCCGATTAGCCACGAAAACTTGTTTGAATTTTAAGTTACGGGTACTAAATTTTACATTTTTTAATTTTTAACCTCTTTTTGCTTCATTTTTTATTCAAATTCCCTTTCAATACTATACTACCTTTTATACTTTTTTACTGTTACCTTATTTCTGATTAAATCCTTAATGCACTGTATTTACAAATGGAGCACTTTGGAAGGCTTTCAAGTACCTTCAGGTGTACCACTTTAAAATGTAATTTCAAAGAAAGTATATATAATACCTCAAAAACTAAAAGTGACCTTTAAATAAAATAATAATAATATATAAAAGTAGAAAATAAAACAATTTACATTAACATAAAATTTTCATAAATAAAAAAAACCTCGAAAAAAACTTATAGACCCTCTTCTTAATTGCAAATTTTTGAAAAATCTCCCGTTATTCAAAAATGGTTGAATGTATTTAGTAACAAAGCTTTCACATTTAACTGCTTTTAAAATTTAATAGGGTTCGAAAATATCATGATATTTATATAAATATCATATCACATGATATATATCGGATATATATCAGATATATATCTGATATATATCATTATCAAACTGAATGCTGAATCAAAAGTACATACAGATGAAAAACACAGTAACTGCTCTAACCTGGGAAAACAGAAAACGAAAGAAATCGTCGCGTCGGGGATCTGCCAGATGTGAAATAGGGGATTCCCAGTAAGCTCCGCGATGCCTATGCGGCAGCCGAACCGATCGATACCACACATTTACAGATGCTTATACTTTTGTACAGAGGCTTACTGACAAATTTTCTGATATTTAGAATGGTAGAAAACATGTTTAGTTTAATAAGTAAAATTATTGAATATATCGGATATATATCAAGCTATAAATATCATGATATATATCGTGATATATATCATAATATATATATATATATATATCACTTGATATATATCGGCGGAACCCTGAAATTTAAGTTTCAAAAAGTTTAATTTTTTCTCTTCTGTGCTTTAAAACCAAAAAAGTGTCACATTTAGATCACACTTTTAGAAAATACAAATTTTGTGTGGAGTGAGAGTAACTTTAAATTTTAATTTTTAAAATATTTTTAGTTTACCTTGAAAGTTGTTTTGAGCAGGTTCCGATACAGAAGCAAAATATCCAGCTTCCAGAAGAGCTTGGCAGATAGCTGAAGCTTGAACCCTAAAAATTGGAGGTTTTTACCCAATCAAAAACACCTTTCTTCCTTAAACATTTTTAAATATTATAAGGTACACGCAGATATAGTGAGAATGAATATTATACACTGTCGTTTTGGTTAAGTTCCTTTATATTTGCGTGTAGCTGAACTGCAAGGACATGATAATTTTACCAAATTATAAGATTTGTTCAAAGATTGACTTGATTGGGACTTGTTTAAGGGAAAATATAAAACACAAACATATAAAGAATCCAGTGATAGAGAACTAAAAAAATACTCTGCCAATATATGGGCCCCTAAGGTCACACTAGGTACTATAGTTATAGTGTACGTGTGAGCTAATATAACTAAAAACTGAAATATATTTTATTCAACTCCGGACTAAATTACCTTTTGTTTGATACCACACAAGCCATGTTTTGACTTAAACTCAAATTTTTGAAATCTACCCCCACCCTTAAAAAAAAACTATAATGTATTTTGTTAAACTCCGGACTCAATTACCTTTCGTTTGATATCACACACGCCATATTTTTAAGTAAACTGTAATTTTTTTAATCTACACCCACCCTTAAAAAAAACTAAAATATATTTGGTTAACTCGAAACTCAATTACCTTTCGTTTGATATCACACACGCCATATTTTCACATAAACTCTAATTTTTAAAATCTACCCCCACCCTTTTATTTGGCTTGTGTTCGGTGGATTTTGTTCATTTTTAAATGGGACCATCTCGACCCTAGACCCAGCCTAGGTACCAAATTTCATTGAAATCGGGCAAGCGGTTTTTGAGTTATGCGCGTTGGTCGTTACAGACAGACAGACAGACAGACATATAGACAGACAGACAGACAGACAGACGGCGCAACAAAAAAGTTTCAAAATCATCTGAAACGCAAAGATATATAAAAAAATTTGAAATCGGAGCAACTATTTTTTTCTCGAAAAAATTAGGATTACCATAGCTCACACTACTATAGTATAGTATATGTGTGAGCTAAAAGAAAAATATCAGAACGACCCGAAAAAAAATGAGGTTGAATTGAATGAGTTTATAATGTAAAATTTATATTAGAAAACTATTTCTTTTGTAGAAAAAAATTATTTAATAATTACAAGACAAAAAAATACCTTGTTTTGGCCTTTTGTTGTCTGATTAACCAATCAACCAGTTCTGATCCAAGACAGCAATCAGGATAAACCCTTAGCCTAAAACACAAACATCAAATGACTTAAGTCTTATGGTCAAGACTGCATTTTTGCGTAGGCTATGAAATAATAAGAACTGGAACAAAATTAGCACTAGAGCGGTGGAACTACAAATAAATTATACAGGCAATTAATTTTGTGTAGCTGTTTTTATACCTATTTGTATTCTGTTCATAATATTAAATTTATAAGTCAAAAATAACCTTTTTGGCGTCCATAAGACAATTCAAAATATTTACCTATATTTATAGTTATCAAACTGAATGCCGGTCACTGGTCTGCACATTTCTTCAAATAGATTTCGAAGGGAAACCGACTGTTGTAGAGCTTTAGACTTTTCTTCCGAAGATAAATAGGAAACTGAGCTAAAAATAAATAGAAGCTTTTTCATGTGACGTTATTTAGGTATTTTATTTATTTTATCTAGAGGCCTACATGAAACCAATCCAGCCTTTATTTCCATAGTTCTAGTTTTGGTACTAAAACCTGTGGGTTTATTACAAACTGAAGATTTTCTTCACAACGTGACGCCACGATCGCGTACAGTGAAATTACCTTCCAGATCCAAAACGTTCCTCCTGGTAGCCAACGCTGATCTTTCTTCGTAAAGAATCGCTGGATTCTGTCTTACTTAATCCACTTTGCGTTGGACTCAATAAACTTAAACTACCTAAAACATAAGATCAAGTATTTTATGCACATGTACGAATTGGGCACTTTTGAGTTTATAAATTAATAAATTATCTTAAAACTTTTATATAGATTGTGCCAAAAACTCTTCAGGAATCTCTTAAAAAATGGCAACTCCTGTAACAAGATATTTTCTTCAAAACCCCTACATATTAAGATTAAATTTTATTGACTAGGTTTAGTTCAACGCTAGATGAATTTGGACTACCAAGAAATTGTATTAAAAAATATATAGTTTTGAGCGATTTTGAGCCCAAAATAGAAACTCTAAAAATCGAAAAATAAGTAAATTCAAACTTTTTTCTTTAAATTTCCACTTTTTGGGACATTGAAATAGGAGACCAATTCATAAACTACTTTTTTATTTTTTGACTCACTCTGTAGATATTCTAAAATAATATTAGACATTTTCAGTTCAGGAATACCACATAAAATTGACGATTCCCTCATTCCTCAATAACAGGTACCCCTTTCTGACAGGAAGGAAACGACTAAAATGTCTTTCTTAAATTCCAAAATCAATTGGCTTTTATTTGTGCCATACAAGCATTAACTTAACGTATTTTTAAAACGAAGATTTAAAATACCTGAACTTTCGCCAAATTTACTCTGAAGATGATCCAGGAGTTGCTTCAGATCGTTCGGAAGTTCGTCTGTGACATTCGAAGACTGAAGATAGGAGAGAATGATTTTGCAGCAGTAGGTGCACACTCTAAGGTCACCTAAATAGAAAGAAAAATTACTGTAGTGATCCGTATTCGTCACTTTGGTTGGGATGAAGGTACAGGCTCATTGGTTATATTTACGTGGCCTCTATCAGGTGTTAACGTCTAGGTAATAGAAAAAAAAACAAAAGTTGCATAATTTTTTACATATCTTTTAGACTATGTCAAAAGTTTCAGATGTCATTCGTTATGACAAATTTTGACAACGACTTTCTTAAGTTAGAGGCAACATTAAATTAATTATAGAATATTATTTGTCAGAAGTAAAGACATCTTGGCCCTGATTTCAAAGATATACAGGTTGTTGACATTTGAATAGGCCGTTTTTAAGTTATAATAATTTTAAATTACTGTTAATGTAAAAACTAATGATAATTATCGACTTCGCCCAGCATTCCGTATACTTTAATGTAAATTTGTAACTTACATACATACTTCAAAAAAGACTTAAAAATGGGACACATTTTGGCTTAAAATGTGGGCGATACCATTTACCCAATGTTAAACATGAAGTAGCAGAGTTATTTTTTTTGACGCCACATATGTGTTACTGTAATGTCTTGATATGATGATGATATTTTAAATATAATCTTTAAAAATTTTAAGTTTTATTTCTACCCTTGGCCGTAAATGGTTTAACAAACTATATGTTTTTTTAAATCAGGGGAAATACCTGGTTTGTTCTGACGGGAAATATGCCGGGAGCTAACTTAAGATAGTTCCTGTAAAAATCTGACATAAGGAATCACATCCGACATTTCCGATAATATGCAAAATATGGAAAAAGTTATGAAACTTTTGTTTTTAAAGTTATCGCCTACATTAACATCTGAAAAAGGTCACGCAAATTTTTACTTTTAGGGGAGATAGAGCCGTTTTCGTATCCTTCCTGTACTTACCTATGGATCCCAGACCTGGACACTTACAAAATCAAACATCGATAAGGTAACAAAAGCCCAAAGATCAAAACAAAAGTAAGGGATGTAAGAGGAGAAGTAGAAAAATTAAAATGGAAATTTGCCAGTCATAATATTAGACAGAAAGACGATCGATGGAACAAGTGTATTGTAACCTGGAGAAGACGGGGAAGACCCCAAATGAGATGGGCGGACGATTTGAAGAGACATGCAGGAGCTAGATGGGTGAACACGGCGACAGACAGAGAAGAATGGAAGATATAGGGGGAGGCCTATGTCCAGAGATGGATAGAAAAAGGCTAAGTAGATAGATAGATCATTTTGGGAGAGAGGGAGAGAGAGAGATTAACGTATTTGTTCATGAAAATATAATTTTGGTGTAAATTCCTTTTTTATAATATTTTTTCTAAATAATCCAACTGTGAAACTGAACTTGATCTGTCGCTTATAGTTTTTTAGATAATGCAAAAAGTTAGAATTATTTTTACAGAGTGTCCATCTTTTTATTGGATTATAATATAATAATCAAATTTTATACTTTTTTTCATTTCTCGATTTATAAGAATTTTTAATTCATAAAATTAAAGTATTAAATGAAAATACAAAAATATAAAATAAAACATTGGGTGTGGCTTGATGTTTGTAAGTTTATTATTCGTGATAGAGCAAGTCCTAATCAATCATTTTTACCACTGGTTTTTTATAATCCTAGCATTTTTATGAAAATGAATGCTTAAAAAATTATTATAAAAATATCTATTTATTAAGCCTTTTTTGATCCATCTTTGGGCCTCCCACAATATCTTTCACTCTTCTCCGTCTGTCACCGTGTTCATCCATCTAGTTCCCGCATGTTTCTTCAAATAGTCCGCCCATCACATTTGGGGTCTTCCCCTGGTTCTTTCATTTTCACAAGGTCTCCAGTTTAATACATTTTTGTTCCATCGATCGCCTTTCTGCCTGATATTATGACTGGCAAATTCCCATTTTAATTCTGCTATGGCATCTCTTACTTTTGTTTTATTTCTTATCCATTCATTCCTTTTTCTCTGTTAGCTGGGCTTTTGTTACCTTATCCATGTATGATTCTGTAAGTGTCCAGGTCTGGGATCCATAGGTAAGTACAGGAAGGATGCATTGGTTATACACTTTCGTTTTGAGGTACTAGGAATATTTTTTATTATTGATAAGTAGCTTCAGTTACCGAATGCTGCCCAGGTCAATCTTACTCGTCTCTTGATTTCAGCTGTTTGGTTTTCTTTCTCTCTACTTATTCTATTTTCTCTTGGTTCATTCTGATCGTGATATCTTCATCTGCGTTTGTTATGATTTTAGTTTTAGTGTAGTTCATACTCAAGCCTATAGTTTTGGCTGCTGTATCCAGTTCTTCCAGCATTTTTATCAGTTCATCTTTCTTATCTATTATTAAGGCGATATCATCAGCATATATTAGATGGTTCAAGTTTATTCCGTTTATTTTGATTCCTATTTCTTCCCAATCTAAATTTTTAAAAACACCTTCTAGGGCCTGTTGAAATAGTTTAGGGGATATTGTATTACCCCTGACACCTCTTCTTATAAGAATTGGCTTGGCTCCTTGGATTTTGATTGATGTTGTTGCTCTGCTATATATATATTGGCTATTAAATCTGTGTATCTGTGATCTATTCAGCTATTAATTAAAGATGCTTTTACTGCCCAATGCTCAATGCTGTCGAAAGCTCAATGCAATTATAAAAACCACATAATCACATTTAAATTCTATGACCAAATGCATGCGAACAAATTCTTTCGCCTTCCCTAACGTTCTCTCACCACGATTTACAATTTGTGGGGATCCGTTTGACCAACTAAAGCAAACAAATTTGTTCGCCTTCGATACCTTTCGGGAACTCCATTTGGCCAAATTATTTCGTTTTCGTTCGCTGTAGAATACACACTTTAACGCTAACAGAAATAAAAAGAACATTTCTTACCAGTACATTTTAAAATCTTGCCGGGAATGTGATAACTGCAACACTGTGAACAGAATATTTGGCCGCAAACTCTGCAATGATGTTTTCTTCTGCAAAATTTAATATTAGTTTACATACCAAGCATAATATCTTGATAATTACACACGAAGATAAAGTTTGAGTTGCAAGTGGGTGTTTTAATTCATCTGAGCGTGTAATGACCAAAAAGAAAGGAAAATAAGAAAAAAGTTTTTGCTTCGGACGGGAGTCGAACCCGGGATCTCTTGCTCTCTAGGCAAACATTCTTAACATTGAACTACCGAAGCCATTTCGGAAAACTTACATCTATGCAGGCTGCGGTGTCTCAATACAAGAACGAGAAATTCTCAGGGTATTAACTCGACCAAGTCATCCAAATGATCTCTTTAATTCTTCTTTCCCACTCTTTAAGGTATGATAACTCAAATTAGACGCAAAGAATCAACGTCTGAAAGCATGAGACCACCTTTTCGTGTGTTAAAATTTCTGATCGCAAAATGGGCGATTGCCAATATAATTATCAAATACCAAATTGCAAATAATGCAAGGACCTAAAACTATAAACAACAAGTGAAATTAAAGAAAGAAAAATAACACTGCACTGCCCTGTTGTCCTCCCTGTAGCAGCCGCCACTGAGTATACTCGTATATAGGTAAGTAAAACCTAATCAGTCTAATGCCTTTTTCCGAAACACCGGTGTCCGTGGTTGACTTTACCCTTACCCCCTTTAAAGTTGCCTTTCATACTTTGTTCCCACAAAGACACCCACCATATAGGCCGGTGAGATTGTGACAAATATTCGGTTCTTAAAATATTTAAAATATTTTTTTGAATTTTATTAGCCAAAGCATGTTAGTTTGTAACCAAACATCGAAATAAATTTAGAAAAAAAACTTTTTGAAAACAAGCTTTTATAAAATGGACTAAAAAGTATAAAATAATATTTTGAGTGTTCTGATATCATAATAATAAAAGCGATGGGCGTATTAAAGGAAATTTACCCGTTTTTGTTTTAGCCTTGTTAACTCGAAGTTTAGTGAAAATTCATTATATTATAGCAGAGAAATGTAAGGGTAGACAATTTAACCCGACCCAACCCAACCCTACTCAAGCTACTCTTACATTTTTCTGATATGGATTTACATTATTACGCCTGCTTCATATTAGGCAGATCATCCGCGACCGGCTGTGTGTCGATTTATTTTGTCACATTGAAAAAGAAGAGTGGGCCCATCATCGGTTGTGGACGATCCACCAAATGCGCATGGAAAGGCATTTACCTAATATTAAATACGCCCATCGCATTTATTATTATGATATCCGAACACTCAAAATATTATTTTATGCTTTTTAGTCCATTATATAAAAGCTTGTTTTCAAAAAGTTTTTTTTTCTAAATTTATTTTTTAATTGTTAGATTTGTCTAAGTCTATGCATTTCAGCTTGCGCATCGATATTGCAGGGAGTCTTTCCTGTTAATTTTAAAATATCTAAGTCTTCGATGAGAAGGCCGTCCAACAAAGGCGACATATGCTAAAACTGTCGTTATTATTATGACCTCTTCTACGCCCCCCCCCCTTTTTAGTGAGAGAGCATGTGAATTTTGAAATCAATACCTACGTGGAAGTCAGTCGAAAGTAATCAGAAAAAATCGTCATTAAATCGTCCATTTTGAATTCGCCATATTGAATTTTTGTAATCAGATCCAAAATTCGTAATCCTCGTTCTCAAAAATCCCCAGATACCAATTTTGGTGGAAATCCGACAAACTAAAATTTTACCCCCTCTCCGCCCTCCACGTTAGGGGGGAGGTAGACAGTCAGTGATACCACATTATTGGATTTTCATCGGAACTATAACGGTATGCGAAATTTGAAGTCAATCGGATACGTGGAAGTCAGTTGAAAGTAATCAGAAAAACTTGACATTAAATCGTCCATTTTGAATCCGCCATATTGAATTTTTGTAATCTGATTAAAAATTCGTAATCCTCATCCTCAAAAACCCCCAGATACCAATTTTGGTGGAAATCCAACAAACTAAAATTTTACCCCCTCTCCGCCCACCAGGTTAGGGGTGAGGTAGGCAGTCAGTTATACCACATTATTGAATTGTCATCGGAACTATAACGGTATGCGAAATTTGAAGTCAATCGGATACGTGGAAGTCAGTTGAAAGTAATCAGAAAAACTTGACATTAAATCGTCCAATTTGAATCCGCCATATTGAATTTTTATAATCTGTTCAAAAATTCGTAATTCTCATACTCAAAAATCCCCAGATACCAATTTTGGTTGAAATCGGACAAACTAAAGTTTTACCCCCTCTCCTCCCCCACGTTAGGGGGGTGGTAGGTACCGGATGAAACCATATTATTGTATTGTCATCGGAACTAAGACGCTATGCGAAATTTGAAGTTAATCGGATGTTTGGAAGTTCTTCAAAAATGAGTTGCAAGATTTGATTACATACATACCCACATACATACATACATACATACAGGTGAAGTTAAATAAAAGCTTGTAAATAAAACTGTTTTGTGTAAATTCTAAATAATCAACAAAAACTATCAAAAGTGGCACAAAGTCACCACGTTCTACGGTAAATGATATTTTCAGTTACCTTAAGATGCTTACCTAAATGTAGTGAACTTTTCGCAACATTCATAGCATTCTTTACTGACAGAGTCTGGCATCCAATATTGCTTAAGATCTGTTTCACCATAATCTTGCAATGCCTAAAAAAATACCCCAAAGGTTGCACTACACATATTATTACCTTCCTAGCCCGCGAAGGAATCGCTAGAGAAGGTATTATTTTCGACGAAAATTTTTTTTTTCTGATAACGCCAAAAATGTGTTATTTGGATGTATTTTGACCTATTTTTTTTTTTAATAAATTACTTTTAATCATAAATCTTAATTACATAAAACAAGGTATAATTAATGTATAACAATTGATAAAATCAAAGAAATAAATAAAACTGTAAAACTAAAAAAAAACAAAAAAAAAACATCAACAATAAAAAATTTCCTCTAAACCAGTATCGTCTGGGATTGTTCCCAGAATTGAAGCTGCGTTGCCGCGTTGAATTGCAAGACCTATTTGTTGTTTAATGAAGCAATTTGCATTTTTATTGTTTATTAATTTTGATAATTTTTGAAAAGATTTAGCTTCTTCACCTCAGGGCCCCAATGTTTCGACGCTAAAGGGTACGAAAATGTACCCTTTGGCTTCCAGTTCTTCGTATTTTTTTTGCTTTTGTTTTGCTCCGTTACGGGCAGCTTCTCCTGATTTTATTGATGTTTTGTCAAGATAAGAAAATGCAAAAGTATCTCTGCAAGTGGCGTCCCAAATTAGAGATTTTCCCTGGTGCAGAGAAACAAAGACAAACCATCTACTCGCTTTCCATCTCCCCTGAACATACCAGGAGGTTCAAGCACTAAGGGTATTCCTGCAGATACAAGAGCCCTCCTGAAAATATTGTTGAGCAACCCGTGGCGAGACAAACGACCGGCACTTTTGTAGCAGCTTAGGGCGTGGTGCCCATAAATGTCTACGGTTTTGCCGCCAGTGTATCTCGCAATATCTAGCAATATCGTTGTAATGTCTGTCTGTGTGTGTATATTATTTCTGTCCGTAACACGATAGCTCTTAAACCGCTGAACCTAATCTCTAAACCAGTATCGTCTGGGATTGTTCCCAGACTTGAAGCTGCGTTGCCGCGTTGAATTGCAAGACCTATTTGTTGTTTAATGAAGCAATTTGCATTTTTATTGTTTATTATTTTGATAATTTTTGAACAAAAGATTTAGCTTCTTCACCCCAGGGCCCCAATGTTTCGACGCTAAAGCGTACGAAAATGTACCCATTCCAGTTCTTCGTATTTTTTTTGCTTTTGTTTTGCTCCGTTGCGGGCAGCTTCTCCTGATTTTATTAATGTTTTGTCAAGATAAGAAAATGCAAAAGTATCTCTGTAAGTGGCGTCCCAAATTAGAGATTTTCCTCTGCACCATGGAAACAAAGACAAACCATCTACTCGCTTTCCATCTCCCCTGAACATACCAGGAGGTTCAAGCACTGAGGGTATTCCTGCAGATACAAGAGCCCTCCTGATAATATTGTTGAGCAACCCGTGGCGAGACAAACGACCGCCACTTTTGTAGCAGCTTAGGGCGTGGTGCCCATAAATGTCTACGGTTTTGCCGCCAGTGTATCTCGCAATATCTAGCAATATCGTTGTAATGTCTGTCTGTGTGTCTCTGTGTGTGTATATTATTTCTGTCCGTAACACGATAGCTCTTAAACCGCTGAACAGATTTTCATGAAATTTTCCGGTAAAATAGTGTTCGACACTCTTACGAGCTGATTAGATTGCGGTCAAAATCCATTAATGCTAATGACACTTTTTTGACAATTAAAAACTTTAAAGAATGCTAGCTTCTTACCAGAGCATCGTATCAATACACTGTTTTCGGAATATAGTAGACTATATTTTGCTCAATAATTCGTGTTATAACCAAAAACTTCGTAGGAGCTTTAGTTTCTGATATATTTACAAAAAACTGTTTTCAAGGCTAATATATTATCATGGCTTCACTTGAAGTGCGATAATAGGCTAGCTAGGAAGGTGTCAGATCCATCATGGATCCATTTATTTTTTATCTCTCTACATATGTAGCGGTTATCACAGTACATAAAAAAATTTAAATGTATACTGTAACCCAGGTGATTGTGAGAGTGGATAGCAGCACTCACCCTGCACTCGACTCCCGGACCGTCAAAAATACGGCCTGTGGAGTGATTAGTATCCTTAGTTTGTAAGGTATGCTTTTGGTTAGTTGTTGGGACAAATTAAGCAACTTTTTTAAATATTTACAAACTTTTCGGTTTATTTGTTTAAACCTATCGATGCTAAAATAAAGGGTGCTCCAAAAAATCGCACATTTATATTTTGGGTATAGATTCGTTACCACTTACTTGTCCGATATCAAAGACTCTTTGGCTTATTGGAAAGTTAAAGCTTTAGACTATACCTCAAATTGACATTTCGCCAAAGAATAAAACCTATTCTGATTCTTCTGTTTGCTTCATGGACTTCGGGCCCTTGAGGCTCCAGCATCCAGGGAATTGTTGACACTTGAAGGCGCAAACCAAAGTTCACATCTAGGTTAATCCTATACCTTCAAGTTTACTACTTGATTCAAACTATACTTTTTTCTTAATTAATAGTTATTCACTTGAGTTAATGATTTATACGTTATGTTTTGAATATTTTAATTTCTATGTTTTTATTTGCACTATTCACTACTTTTTAAATAGTTTTTTTTTTATTAATCAAATAAGATTGGGAATGTCTTAGTAGAGATTCCATACAAATAGGATTATTGGTGGACTTTGATAGATCGTCATACAATATTTTAGTTCTTAGATTTAATGGACATCCTAATATGACGTGGTTAAGGTCTCCTATTTGTCCACAATCACAGCAAGGAGTACGTCTAATGTTAAGTTTATTTAAATGTAAGGGAGTCAAACAGTGGCCTATTCTCATTCTATTAACGATAGTTGTCCTTTCTTCTCCCATACTTTAGGTTCTTGTACCATGCAACTTTCTTTAAATTACCAGCTATTTCTTTATAACGTTTTCCTTTGATTCCATTCCATATTCAGCGTTCCATAATTGAAATATCTGATTTTTATAGTGAGGAGAAAGATCACTATATTGTATTGAGTTATTAATTATGTAAATAGAAGTTCTTCCTTCATTAGCTAAATGATCCGCCTCCTCATTACCCTCTATACTCTATACTGCAATGACTGGGAATCCAAGCAAGTTGTATGACTTTTTCTTCATTTTTTACCGAACCGAACATAATCTTAAAATTGTAGAATTTACTAGGTGCCGATGACGCTGTTTTCTTAATTTTTGTGTCAATAAACTTCAGTTCTTCAAATATTGTATCATAATTATATGTGTATATACGCAATTTTTGGAAGGTTTGCATAGAATTGATGTCATTAGTTACTATTTCAAAACCCTCCACTATTGCTGGAGTAGGTTTATTATTCCAATAAGTTGATCTACCGTTATACATTAAATAAAGCCTATATATCTATAGATATATAGGCTTTTTTTTATTTGATGGTGACATATGTTCCCTAATCATCTAATTTTAAAAATTATAAATTTTGAAAATTATGTATCTTAAAAACAGAGTAGTGTCGACTCCAAGTTATAAACTTTTTTACCAGAAATGACCTTCTCTATTACCTGTTACACTATGACCAATAAATTATGGGACACACTGTACAATGGGTACTTACAGGGTTTGTCCGAGCTAGCAAATTACTAATCCTCCGCACAACATTGGGCAAACTTCTGCCTTCGTTGACATTCACGACATATGTCGTGGGCTCACTGCCCTCAGGAATGTCATTTGAACTGACAATAGCCCAATTGGTAGCATCGGGTGAAGGCTCCTCGTTGTCTAAGGTTGGTTGAATTGATGGTGGTAGAGCTTGTTTGGGAGATGTTTCCTCGTTTTTACCTGGTTATAATTAATAGTGATATTAAATTATTACCGTACGGTCCATGTACGGCTCATTCTTAAATTACGTAACGCAAAAACCACTACCCGCCTCTTAGTGCACGTAATTTAAGAACACACCCTAAAAGCGCGTTCTCATGAATCGATTTTCGTTCATCAACTTTGGTTGATCAACTACGAGGATGGGATGAAAAGTTTCCGGCCTAGCCTATAGCAGGCCCGATTTGCTTTCCTCTTCCAATGTGTTTGTGTAGCCTTTCTTATGATCAGTATACGCTCGAAGTTTAAAGTGAGTGCGTCAAGTAGTTTGTGTCCTGCTTATTTTGAAAGTTTATACAGTGTGTCAATTTTAAAAGATGGAAAAACACGAGATAAGAGACGTGATAAAATATTTTTATATCAAAGGGTTATCCCGACGGAAATAAAAGCTGAACTAGATGCTACCCTAGGGGAATCTGCTTTTTCCTATACTACAGGTAAAACCTGGGTAACTTTAAACGTGGTCGTACCTGCACTGATGATGTTCCGCGTTCTGGCAGGCCAAAAACGGCAACTTCTGAAGAAATGGTCCAAACCATTCACAAACTAATTCTAAAAGATCGCAGATTAAGACTGGAAGAGGTAGCTGAGGCTGTGGGAATATCAAAAGATAGCGAGTTCAACATATTTTATGTGAAGTTTTAGGTATGAGAAAGCTATCAGCCCGATGGGTGCCGCGTTTGCTCACGCCAGATCAAAAGCTCGTGCGTCTTCAGGGGACTTGCATAGATTTATTACGGTTGATGAAACATGGGTTCATCATTATACCCCTAAAACTAAGAAACAGTCCAAATAATGGACGGCAAAGGACGAACCAGTTCCAAAGGAGGCAAAGGCAGTACCGTCTGCTAGAAAGGTCATGGCAACGGTCTTTTGGGACGCTAAAGGGATACTCCTCATAGATTATCTCGAAAAAGGAAGAACAATAAATTCAGAGGACTACAGCAACTTACTGGACCAGCTCAAGCAGAATATAAGCGAAAAACGCCCTGGTTTGGCAAAAAAGAAAATTTTGTTACATCAGGACAATGCACCTTGCCACAAGTCCGCTCTTGTAATGGCTAAAATCCATCAGCTAGGCTTTGAACTGTTAAACCATCCACCTTATTCGCCAGACCTAGCCCTGTCAGACTTTTATTTGTTTCCAAACCTAAAAAAATTCCTTGCTGGAAAAAAAAATTCCTCAGATTTAGAAGTCATTGCAGCTACAAACGCCTATTTTGACGAGGTGGATAAATCAGATTTCAGTGATGGCATCAAATCAGTTGAACATCGTTGGGCCAAATGTATTAGCTTACAAGGGGACTATGTAGAAAAATAAATTATTATTTAGTCACTATGGTGTTGCATTGTATGTTAGGCCGGAAACTTTTCATCCCATCCTCATAAAATCGAATAAAAAGAACCGTGAAAACATATGTTTCAACTTTAATCGGTCAACTTTTGTCGATTCCACAAAAGTTTGATCCATTCAAACTTTATTGTTCAAGTTATGAGTCATCAATATTTTTCAGCCAAGTAGAATCTTGTTTGAAGTGTGTGAACGTTTGTTGGTCGACTTGAATCACTGTATTTTGTTACCTTTTGCACTGGTCAGCTCTTTGATTTCAACAGTTCTATTGTTTTATAGAGTAATAACAATATAACAAAAAATAATTATTGTACGATTAAAAGCAAAACAAAATTAATTTAAAGTGGTCAGAGGGTGTTATGTTTAAATTATAAAACTATACCATAGTAATTGACTGTCTTTGGAATCATCGACTAGATAGTTACAAAAATAAAGATGTCAGAGAAAATGCTTTAATGTGATGGCGCGGGAACTAGAAATAGACGGTCTAACTACAGCAGATATTAAAAATAAAATAAAAACAATAAGAACCATGTACAAACATTTACACTTGCACATATTACTGCGCTCGGCGCCATTCTTATTAAACTAATTGGATCGATTTTAGAAAATATATTTTTATGATGTTTATATGCAAAATTAAGTGCTTTTTATGTGCTCCCGTTTGCTGAAAAGAAAAATCCATTTACCAAGTTCTTAAGCTGTTTTTTTTTAATGTGTGGGCTTGCTAGGTTTATATAAACCTAGCAAGCCCACAGATTTAAAAAAAAACAACTATATATAATATTATATATTATAAATATTATAAAAATATTTTTATATAAAGCTAGCATGTCAATCATTTTTTAAAATTTCTGTGGAAACCAAAGGAGCACAAAAAATTTTAAAAATGGACTAAATGAGCACATAAAGAGCACATAATTCTGGAATGTATTTTATTTATTAGCTCACACTACTACTATAAGTAGTGTGAGCTATGGTGATCCTAATTTTTTCGAGAAAAAAAAAGTTGCTCTGATTTCAAAAATTTTTATATATCTTTGCGTTTCAGATGATTTTGAAACTTTTTTGTTTTGCTGTCTGTCTGTCTGTCTGTCTGTATGTCTGTCTGTATGTCTGTCTGTATGTCTGTCTGTAACGACCAACCCGCATAACTCAAAAACCGCTTGTGCGATTTTAATGAAATTTGGTACCTAAGTTGGGTCTTGGGCCGTGATGGTCCCATTTAAAAATGAACAAAATCCACCGAACGCAAGCGAAATAAAAGGGTGGGGGTAGATTCCAAAAATTAGAGTTTATGTGAAAATATGGCGTGTGTGATATCAAACGAAAGGTAATTAAGTCTGGAGTTAAAAAAAATGAATTTTAGTTTATTTTAAAAAAAAGGGTGGGGGTAGATGTCAAAAATTAGAGTTTAAGTGAAAATATGGCGTGTGTGATATCAAACGAAAGGTAATTGAGTCTGGAGTTAAACAAAATACATTTTAGTTTTTGTCAAAAGGGTGGGGGGTAGATTAAAAAAATTTAAGTTTAAGTCAAAACATGGCTTGTGTGGTATCAAACGAAAGGTAATTGAGTCTGGAGTTGAATAAAATATATTTTAGTTTTTGATTATATTAGCTCACACTATAACTATAGTACCTAGTGTGAGCTTAGGTGCCCATAGATTGGCAGAGTATTTTTATTGAGGTGGGCTTGCTAGGTATATATAAACCTAGCCAGCCCACACATTTACAAAAAAAAAAACCTTGGTTAGCAAACGGGAGCACATAAAAAGCACTTAATTTTCACATATAAATATTATAAAAATATTTATTATTTCTGCATGGGCTTGCTAGGCTTTATCTAAAGCTAGCACGCCAATCAATCATTTTTTTAAATTTCTGTGGAAACCAAAGGAGTACAAAAATTTTAAAAAGTGGATGAAATTAGCACATAAAAAGCACATAATTCTGGAATACATTTTTTAAATTTTTATTGAGGTGAGCTTGCTAGGTTTATGGAGGTTTGAGCTATGATGGTTCTTTGCAAGTCAGATTTTTTTAGTTATTAGGATATCCATTGCATATAAAACCAAAAAAAATGTAGGGTGAGTATTGTTTACAATTAAACATTAACAAAAAACTTACCTTTAACCAACAAAAATGTTTATAATTATAATAATGATGAAAATTGATGGCTCTTTAGCATTTTAAGGATCTGTTATTAGCATCCCTATCAATATTGGACTTATAGCCCATCACACCAACTTTTTTTTTTGTTACTTAGCCTTAAGTGTTTCTTATTACGTCATATTATGATTATATTAAGAAACACTTTAAGCTAAGTAAAGAAAAAAAAGTCGGTGAGATGGACTCTTATTGTAATAAAGTCAAGTAGTAGTGTCAGGGTGTCAGGCTGTATTTTGACAGTTTTGCATTGGAATATGACAGCCAAGATGACAGCTAATCTTTCAACATAAGGATTTTGTTTACTATATGAACCAAAGTAAATACTGTCAATTTTAATTATATATAAGCAATTTAATTTTAAATTCAACTTTGGTATGTCAATTTTCAACTTAATCAACTGTCAGCCTGCAATGTAAATCTGTCAAAATACTGCAATAATGGTGTCATTGCATGGCTATGGCTTTATTCCAATAAGTCCCTATTAACTGGGTATTTTACCTTATATACCTACCATTAAGTTCCATAAGTGGTGGAAAGTATGGATGTCATTGTTATATGCCTACATACTTACCAAATCCAAAAAACTTTGAAAATATCTTGGTCACAGTTTGTGGTTTTTCCTCTTGATTTAAGGGAGCAAACTCGGTAAGTTTAGTAGGAGTCTGAAGATTTTTATTCATTTTTCGCTTTTACAAAACAAATTTATCACACCAATCACACCCGCCGGTACATTTAAATTGGCAAAGATTAAGACTAAAACAAAATTTGGGCTATGCAATTTATGTATTACTAGTTAGCAAAGATTATAGATTATAATATATATCTAGTTAGCTTTTTAGGGCAGGTACTAACCCAGAACACCAAAGGGGGTAATAATAAATTTGGCCTTGAATAAATTTATAATTTGTAAACACACGAACAGCTGTTAGAAGCCCAATGTTTGACAATCAGCTGAGTTAGCCATCAAAAAAAAAATTCTGGCGGACAGGGCAAGTTCTTAAGTCGGCTGCCCAAAATTAACATGGGAGAGCTTTTAAACTAATCTCAATTCCATGCCACCAGTCGATGGAACATATGATTTTGACAGCAATCAGCGATGAGGCCAACAAGAATTAGAAAAACCCGATGAGTTTCAACTAATTTTTTTTCAAAAATCCTGAACTTTTACGTTACGTAATTTAAGGTAGTTGGACAGTTATAACGAAAAACATTTTGTCCGGATTTTTTGCACACTTGGTATATTCGAAAAGCGATCATTTTTAAAAATTATTTTTTTTCAGACCAATTTGATACTTTCAAATATCTATAAATTCTTACCATAAGATACAAATATTTAACATAAAGTTACTTACTGTATATAATTAGTATTTTTTCATACAATATATATATATATATATATATATATATATATATATATATATATATTGTATATTGGTTTGTCTTCTTTTGCCCCAATATCAGGGTGGTGTAATTATAGCAAACTTTAATAGGTGGTAGAAAAGATCAAAAGGACGATTTTTTTCGTATTATATTTTGCATCAAACCTCTTTGTTTTCTAAAATAAGGATGCCAAACTTAACAGATTTTATTTTATTTGTTGTTATAACTTCCTTAAAAATTACAACAGAAAATCGAGATTTTTCTGAAATTATGCATGACAAAAAAAATAATAATTAAATGATAAAATTATTTAAAAATAAATAGAAATCTCAAAATTATTACCAAAAATCTTTAAATTGTAGTGCTAATATTACTATTTTATGTTTTTATTAAAGGGCCTTACATGTACAAAAATCTATTTCAATTTCTTAAAACAACTGACAAATTTATACCTATTTCAAAGATTATTTAGCCACACTGTATATATCCTTAACCCATATATATTTTCTTGGAAAAAAAACAATAGAATATTTTTAAATCATATTAAATTAATTTAAGGTTGTTCAATTTGTCATTTTAAAAATTCATCGTTTTTCCCTACTCCCCAAACTTAACAAATGGTATAACTTGGCCAAAAGTTATTTGAACTTTTTGTCTACTTTGAACCTTCCGCACCATCTCTTAAAGATTGATTCCTTATTTAAATTACACCATATATTTTAAGTATCATATTTTAAAAGTAGGTATCCATTTCCTGTATACTGGATATCCAATCTGAAAGCCTGCGTATCCAAATGGATACACAATATTGTAGTATTCTTAATTAGCTATATTTCACAGAACACTGTGAGTTTGAACTACGGCTATCTTCAGGTTGGACGAAAGTGTCAGTTGTCAGTTAGAAATACAAAATGGCGAACCGAACAATCAAGCTTTCTTTATTTAAAGTTCATAAATCATTAACAAACAATTAAATAAAACAAATACAATCAACTTAAAAAGTACATTTTGGCGACGAGATTAGCAACCACGTGCGCAAGCCACCGAGTGAAATAACACAGCATAGAGAATCTCAATAATGTTGAAGCTTTTAACCTTCATGATGGTAACGTGGGAATAAGATGGCAGAAATGGTTAAAAAGAATCGATAACTTTTTAATAGCAGTGGCAATAACCAATGACGAGAGGAAAGAAGCTATGCTTTTGCACTGTATTGGTGAGGATTTTTGAAATTTTTTTGTCATTGCCAGAACCTCAAAATTGCAATAGACCGAAATACAAATAACCCAATAAACTTATCAAAATATGATAAAGCAAAGTTGAAATTAAACAATTATTTTTCACCAAAAGTAAACACAGAGTTTGAGATTTACAACTTTCGACAAGCAAAACAGTCCAGTGATGAATCAATTGATGAGTTTTATGCAAAATTACTAAAGCTCAGTTTAAACTGCGATTTTTCTGATAAAGATCGTGATGTAAAGTCTCAGATTATACAGGGAACAACATCTTCTAAGCTAAGAAGGTATGCACTTACAGAGAACCCGTCTCTTGACCAACTTATAGCACAGGGTAAAGCTTACGAGGCAACAGAGGTGCAGCTTAGTGAAATGGAAAACAATGTAACAACTGAAAATGTTAACAGACTGAAAAATTTTAACAACAATCATAACAGATTTAACAACAATAAATCAACAATACACACTGAAGACAACATTTGTAAAAATTGTGGCAACAATTTCCATAGAAATGGGAGAAGAAATTGTCCAGCTCTGAATGTAACTTGCCTAAGATGTTCAAAACAAGGACATTTTGCCAAAGTTTGTTTAAAACCTAGCCAACCAGTAATCCAACAACAAAGATCAAGCCAACAAGCAACACAACAAAGATCAAGCCAACAAGCAACACAACAAAGATCGAGTCAATCACCAACACAACAACCAAGGTCAAATCAAAGAACTTTCAATGAAACACCACAAACAAGCTACAACCGAAGTTTTAGACATAAAGAATATTCTACAGTTAATTATAATAAACAAAACAATGAGGAGTCGTTATCAGATTGTTCATTTAATTTAATAACAAACAAAATTTCATGCCTACCACAAGTTACTTTATCAGCTTAAAAGCTTCAATTTATTATTGATACTGGTACATCTGTAAACCTGATTAGTAAGAAAACCTACAAAGAAAACTTTTTGGAACCCCTTCAGCAAGACACGAGCAAAAGTTTTTCATAAAATCACTCAGAACAGTTACATGTTATTGGAAAATTTTCAGTAACTATGGAACACAAGGATAACTCAATTCAGACAGTTATACATGTTATCAAAGGTGAGTCTGAATCACTTTTATCCTATGAGTCTTCAAGAGATCAAAAAATTATTTCAATAAGCACAAATTTTCTGAACAGCAGTAAAATTAACTTGGAATATCTAGAAAAATTCTATCCAGAAATCACAAATGGTGTTGGAAGTTTAAAAAATATCAACATTAAACTTCACATTGATCAGAATGTGCCAGCCATTGCACACAAGCATCGAAGAGTACCATTTCATGTTAGAAAATTAGTAGAAGAAGAGATCAACAGGTTAGAACAACAGAACATTATAGAACAAGTAGAAGGTCCAACACCCTGGGTATCTCCAATTGTAGTAGTACCTAAACAAAACAACCCTCAAAATATCAGAATATGCGTAGATATGAGACATCCGAATAAAGCAATTATCAGGGAACGTCACTTAACTCCAACTGTTGACGAACTAACAACACAACTAAATGGGTCAAAAATGTTCAGCAAAATTGATTTGAAAGATGATATCATCAACTTAGCCTTGCACCAGAATCCAGATACATAACAACATTTTCAACCCATGTTGGTTTATTCAGATACAAAAGGTTAAGTTTTGGTATTAACTCAGCCTCAGAGATTTTTCAAAACACAATTGCACAAGTCTTATAGAACATTTCAGGTGTAATAAATCTGAGTGATGACATATTAGTAATTGGAAAAGACAAGGATGAACATGATCATGCTTTACAACAAGTCCTAAAGAGATTGCAAGAAAACAGCTTGACAATTAACAAAATAAAATGCATTTTTAGCGTAACAAGAATCAAGTTTTATGGATATATTTTTTCACAAGAAGGAGTTCATCCAGATCCAGCAAAAGTTGAGAGCATAAGCAACCTTAAAAGCCCAGAAAATGCAAGTGAAGTTCGCTCTTTTCTTGGAATGATCAATTATGTAGGAAAGTTTCTTCCTAACCTGGCAGAAAACACACAAATTTTGAGAGAACTAACACTTAAAAACTCTGATTTTAATTGGACATCAGAACATGAAAAAGTTTTTAACTTACTCAAAACTCAGTTATGTGATACCAAAAATTTAGCATATTTTGACATTAATAAGAAATCACACTTATATGTAGATGCAGGACCCAATGGAATAGGTTCAATTTTAGCCCAAGAAGACAAACAAATGAACATGTATATAGTAGCATATGCCAGCACAACCCTAACACCAACACAAAAGCGATACAGCCAATTTGAAAAGGAGACACTAGCATGTACATGGTCAATCACTCATTTTCATAATTAACTCTACGGATCTGAGTTTGTTTTGCACTGTGACAATCTACCGTTAGTGAAAATCATTCAGAACACAAGATCAGCAGCCAATGCTCGCGTTGAAAGATAATTGTTAAGAATCCAGCCCTACAGTTTTAAAATTGAACACCAACAAGGAGTCACAAATCCATCTGACTATCTTTCAAGACATCCTCTTAAAGACATGGTTGAATGTGAATCTAAAAATGACAAAATAGATGATTATGTTAATTTCTGTATGAAAAATGCACTTCCAAAAGCTATGACAATAGAAATGGTTCATGAAGCTACAAAACAAGATTCTGATTTTCAAATGATCAAAGAGGCAATTGTTTTAAAGAAGAAAATTTTTTGGAAATTACCAGAACTTCTTCAATATTTAAAAATACAACAAGAATTAATTTACCAAAATGACATTCTTGTACGAGGACAGAATAGTTTTACCATCCAAACTAAGAAAACAAGCTATTGAACTAGCTCACAAGGGACATCTGGGGATCACAAAAACCAAACAGTTGCTCAGAACAAAAATATGGTTTCCAAATTTAGATGTTATGACAGAAAAATTCATAAAGTCATGTCCATCATGCTAAGCTGTCACCAAAACCAATAAGAGAGACCCTATAATATCAAGCATCCTACCAGAATACCCATTTCAAGCTATAGATGTTGATTATGCCGGACCTTTTCCGAACAAGAAGTATCTTTTTATTGCTGTTGATGAATACTCAAGGTACCCAATAGTAGAAGTAGTTAATTCAACCTCTTTTGCACACCTGCAGCCCATACTTCAAAACATGTTTACAACATTTGGTTTTCCAAAGACTTTAAAATCAGACAATGGCCCTCCTTACAATGGTTTTGAACTAACAACATTTCTAAATAGTTATGGAATTCAACATAAGAAAATAACACCTTATTGGCCTGAAGCAAATGGGATGGCTGAGAGATTGGTAAAAACTGTCAAAAAGTCAATTGTTTGCTCACATTTGGAACATGGCAATTTTGACCATAAAATAAATGAATGTCTCATTAATTATAGAAGCACACCTCATTCCACGACTGGTAAATCTCCATTTGAATTGTTTTTTGGCCGCAAGATGAATAATTTCCTACCAATGCTCCCAATACCATCAGCATCAACTGACCATAACACTGTAAAAAAAAACTGATGAAAATAACAAGTTGAGACAACAGATGTATGCTGATAGCAAGAGAAAAACAGAGTACCACAATTTTATGGAAGGTGATTTAGTGCTTTGTAAACAGCCTAAAAGAAATAGTTTCACTCCATTTTATGATCCTACACCATATACTATAATAAAAATTATGGGATCCACCATTCAAGCGGAAAGAGATAAGAAAATAATCACAAGAAACCCCCTATTTTTCAAGAAGTTTTTCAAACTAGAAGGTTTAACCACATATGACAAGAAGATACCATCATCAGATCATATAAAAATTCAGAAGAATCAGAAAAATAAATTTTACTGGAATTTTACTGATCTTCCATTAAATCATCAAAATCAGTTGACAAGCAGTTTCGAAGAGATAGAAGAAGAAGACTACAACATAGCTAGTTTATTCGAAGACTCCATTAATCCAATAGAAATTATTGAAATGTCAGCAGAAAGCGAAGAAACTTCATCAACAATTTCTGGTGAGTTTTTAGCCTCCACATCTGATGTTTCAGAAGTTTTTAAAAAAAGATCCCAGAGAGACAGTAGAAAACCAAAATATTTTTCAGACTTTGTTGAGTAAAGTTGAGTTTTTTTAAAAAAGTGATTGTGCGGATAAGAAATGTTTCAGTTTTTGTTTTTCCTGTACAAGCTTTTTAAGTTTTTTAAATAAGTTTGAGCTAATATTTTCAGTTATTAGTTCAAGCTAATATTTTTTTTAGCATATATTTTCATAAAGTTAGCGGTGAATGTAGTATTCTTTATTAGCTATATTTCACAGAACACTGTGAGTTTGAACTACGGCTATCTTCAGATTGGATGAAAGTGTCAGTTGTCAGTTAGATATATAAAATGGCGAACCGAACAATCAAGTTCGTAAATCATTAACAAACAATTAAATAAAACAAATACAATCAACTTAAATAGTACAAATATAGTCTAAAAAGATGCCTTGGAACTTGCTCACATTTTACCAAACGAGAAACTTCTTTAGCTAAAGTGGGAAAGTTCTGAAAATCTGAAATCCTTCTGATTGTTGCCATCAATGCCATCGCAGTCAATCGAACATATGATTATGACAGCCATCAGCGATAAGGCCAACAAAAATTAGAAGAAGCCGATGTTATGGCTAAATTTTATGACCTACCTCAAGCGCGTCTCGGGCACGGAACTGTAACATAAACTGGAATGCTAATGACGTGGAAAGAAAATGACCGCTACATGTACTTGACAGTTGGTGGAGGGTAAATGGGTTGGTATTGCCAAAATATCCCCAAATCGGCACCAACCTTTAGAAATTCCCCAAAAGGAAACATGGGACTGTTTAAAAATTATGTAAGAAAGATAGTCAGATTGAGGCGGTAAATCATTCATACAAAAATGTGCCCCTAACTGAATAACAAAATGGCAAACCTGGGAGGTGTTATCGTGTTGGCTGTTTCTTAGCACTTTTGAAGACAACTTTAGTAACTAATATCCACTGTTCATATTTTATCGAATTATATTTTATCGAATATCAAAATCTCGAACTCTTTATAATGAAAATTAAAATTTAAAGTTATTAAAATGTCGAATATCTAAAATATGGAAAATTAAAGTATTTAAAATCAAAATAGCAAAATTACAAAATATTGAAAATCGAAATATTGAAACTACCACAACTACCCAACCAACCTAAATAAATAACATAACCAACCAACCTCACCAGCCAATTTAATCAAATCAACCAAACGAATTTTGAATATATTTAATCAGCTTTTAATTTTGCGATATTTTATTAGATATTTTAGTTTCGAGATTTTGATTATATGAGATTTTTATTATTCAAGATTTTAATTTTCGATAAAATGTATTTTAATATTTTAAATGTTACCCAGTTTTAAGAAATGTGTACACTGAAGAGTATACTGCCGTCCTTAGTAAGACCCACCTATCTACGTTTGCACTTATTTCGAGAAAAGCGAGTTTAAAGTTTAAATGCTTGCTAAGGGTACATAGTAATATATTTTTTTTGTTTTTCAAAATAAAATACTTCCGAACAAAAATTTGGGTATTTTTCTTAAACAACAGATGAAAATAACCTTTTTAAAGCCATTTTCGGTCATAACTCATTTTTGATTTTTTTGCAAATAGGTGGGTCTTACTAAGGACGGCAGTATAAGCCTTAGATTTTTTTACATATTTTCCACATATTTCAGGAAAAAACACAAAAAATAGCTTAACATTCGACATCATGAGGCTTCGCCCCTCCCCCAAGAGGCCTCGGGCCCCCAAGACATATTCCTGGGTGCGCCACTGTCAAATGATATACTACTTTTTTTTCCGGAAACTGTGTTACGAATTGGAATAATCTGGTTGCGAAACAGCTATTTGAAGTGGGAAATTAATGGTACAAGAATTTTTTTTACAGATTTTGTTAGTCAGGATGCTCTATATTATTAATCCGAGTGATGTCACTCTGGCACCCTTAAACATTTTTAAAAATCCAAGATAGCGGCCATTTTAAAGTGAAGAAATTAAATAAAAAAATATCTAAATCAAGCATAGATGTGTGTGGTACAATAGAGAATTATTAAAATAAATCAGGCTATAATAGTGCCAGGCACAATTTTGACACCTTCACATTCTAATATCAGCTGTGATCTTTCAAACCGGAATAAATAGTGCCTTCTCTTATTAATTGAAAATAAACGACGAAAGTTTTAAATTCGACTTTGGTATGTCAATTTTGAAGGATCAACTGTCAGTTTTCAATGTGAATGTGTCAAAATAGTGCCTGGCACAATTATAGCCTGGCTGTATTTCAATAATTCTCTATTATTTCAGTCGGCCTTTGGTCGCCAGAATTGAAATTCGACACTATTTTTTCTGGGGGGTACCCCAACGGAGGGAGAATCATTTTATGAAAAAAATCGACCTGTTAACATAGGCAAGCGATACACCGATTCTAGGGTATTTGGGTCCGCTGAATTCAGTTAAGAGGAGTAATTTAAAGAAACAGGTGATAGCCGGGAATTTATGGTATTACGGTAGAACTGTTTATGTGGAGATTTAGCGAACAAACTTTAATTAAGTTATTTTTGATTTTGAAAGCTTTGCTTAACCCTATTTCAAAGCTTACCAGTGACTTCTGGCCATCAGCCACCATTTTGAAATATTCAACATGGCGACCGTGGGCAAAAATTTAGAAAAGGAGCACATGCATATGATACCTTACTTATAGGGTTCTTGGTTGGGTACGCTGAATTCAAATATTATGTTAAAAAAAGATTCAGGGGTAATCTGGTTAACTGTATAAACAATAAAACTGTTTATATGGAGATTTAACCAACGAACTTTATCAAATATTTTTAGAAAGTTTGACAGCTCTGCTCAACCCTATTATAAAACTAACCAATGACTTTTGGGCATCAGCCATCAGTTTAAAATATTTAAATATTCAAGATGGTGCCGTGAAAAAAATACAAAAGAAAAGCATATGCATGCGATACATCAATTATAGGGTTTTTGGATTCGCTGAATGCAAACCTTTTGTTAAAAGTAGATTTTATATATTCCGGACGAGTGGGGGTATTTTTGGGTTAAACCGTATGCGAAGTCTTAACGAAAATACTTTAATCATGATTTTTCTTACAGATTTTGAGAGCTCTGCTCAACCCCATTAGAAAAGTAGCTAATAACTTTTGGGATTATGGCGACCGTGGGAAAAAATTCAAGAAGAAGCATATGCAGATTACTCCAAAATCTTTTTTTAACAACATATTTGGATTTAGCGAACCCAAAAACTGGCATGTGTATGACCAAAAGTCTTTGGTTAGTTTTATAATACAGTTGAGCAGAGCGGTCAAAATCTGTAAAAAACCTTTGATAAAATTTGCTCGTTGTCTCCATACAAACAGTTTTACTGTTTACCCCATAATACCCCGCACGCCTTCAGATTACTCCAAAATCTTTTTTTAACATCAAATTTGTATTCAGCGAACCCAAAAACCCTATAACTGATGTATCGCATGTGTATGCTTTCCTTTTGTTTTTTGTTCACGGTCGCCATTTTGAATATTTCAAAATGGTGGCTGATGCACAAAAGTCCTTAGTAAATTTTATAATAGAGTTAAGCAAAGCTGCCAAAATCTGCAAAAAAACTTGATTAAGGTTTGTTAGTTAAGTCTCATAAACATAGACAGTTCTATCCTAATATAATAATCCCCCCCAACCGCTTTAAATTACCCGAAATTTGTTTTAACTGCAGATTTGGATTCAGCGGACCCTCTTTTTTATATTAAACCTGATAACTATCACTATATATGTATATGTATATCCCAGTAGCAGTCCAAGAGTGAAGGCTAGAGGGCCAGGCCCCCCTTTTTCCAAAGAATTTTCCAAGAATTATTCTGGTGTATTACACACCGGAAAAAAATTTGATTTTTTCTAACCACATGTTTTAAACATCTAAACTGCCCTAATTTTTGAAAGTCTGGGACCAGTCCTGTATATCCCCTGATAAAAATCCTGACTTAACTGGAATTAGGAGAGATATTTAATAAAATTTAATAAAAAAAACACAAAACTTGTGTAAACTAATGCCTGATTTACCTTGCAACTTATTACTGATTTACCCAGCAACATAAAGCACAATGGATACATTTGGTGCTTAGTGCATCTTACCATACTAAGCAGGAAGCAAAAAGACAGTCATTATGCAAGAATAAGGTTTGTCCATTGTGCAATATGTTGGGTACAATGATAGCCCTTAATGTACTAAGCACAACAGGGATTCTGCATTAACCCAGCTTCAAAAATAACGCAACTTACCGGTGAAAGGAAAACAACGGCAAATCGATGCGACTGTAAGAAGCAGACCACAACAAAACAGTTAATCATGTATAAAAGGCAATATTTGCTATTTGCTTTGAAAAAAATAACGCAATATTTAACAAATTAAACGAACTCGACCCGGTAGAACTTCGCAAAAATAATCTGGGAATTTTTGTGTTTGTTATCATTTCTGTCAATCTATGTGCGGCAAGTAAAAAACCAAGTGAAAAATTTGACTTATTTACATGCTGATTTTAAACCAATCTCAAAAGTTTAGAACTTGAATTTTTTACATAAAATATCAAATATTACAAAATGTTATACTACATGGCAAACATGAAAGTAATAAATAATATGGAAAACATATAATTTGTGGGTTATACAGGCAATACTTAAAATTTAAAAAAAAGTTAAGTTGATTTGATTGACGTGAATACGTTCTTTTAACATCCAATCTGTCACCTACATCTAGCGGTCATAATTGTAAGATTTTCTGGGGCCAATTAGCATTCCAGTTTATGTTACAGTTCCGTGGTCTCGGGTCATTCGAAAGTGAAATTTAAGTCACTTAAGGGGACAAACTTCGCACGAAAACTTACCATTTGACAACACTGATATCGCATTTTTTGGCCAAATCTTTGTTCTAATAGAAATAGAAAACGAGAAAGCGGAACGCGTCGAAATTTTGAGGGGTAGTTTTTTAAAGCATTTTTAACAAACGTATCTTAGCAGCTTTTCGCAAAATCATTTTATTCAAAAAATAAAAAAAAGTTACGGCTAAACACAACAAATATTTCAAAACAATGTTTGGTATTTCAGTAGCCTAGTTGTGTTATAGAAAACTGTAGCGAAATTGTTTCGATTTTTGTATTTTTTGGAAATGTACAAAAGAAAATCAAAAATCTAACAAGATACGTTTGAAGATTTAAAAAAAATCTTGCATATGAACCGAAATAATGTTTCAACTAGTTTTTTATAGAAGAGATCTATTAGGATTTACAAAAGCGTGCTTAATTTTATTATTGCTGCAGGGCACCAAATCACACAAGAGCCATCAACCTCCTGACTGAAGCGCCACCCCCCATATACCGGGGGCAAGTCAATTCGATTGAGAAAATTTAACTAAGATCACGTGACCCATGTTTTTACATTATTTTCAGATATTTTGAATAAATAAAATGTCGTTTAATATAAGTTAAATGATTATAAGTAGGTATTTAAAGACATACAATTTTTTCTATTTACAAAACGTGTTTTTAAGGGCTGGCCATAGCGTAACAAACAAAATCACGGGATTTATAAGATAGTTTTTGATAATTAGTATATTGCTCAGTTAACAGAAGCTTATGCTTAACTTCGCTGAGTTGAAAATTAAGCCCTTTCCATTTATTTATTTATTACATAGCAAGAGAAGAAAGTGACAAATTTCACACGAGCGTGAGAAAGTTACTTTCTGTCGAGTTATGGACGATATTTTTCCTACGAAAACTGTTGAACTATACTAATTTTTGTAAAAATTGGTGTTTAATTTTGCGTAAATCAAATGAAATTGCTTTTCCGCACATGTCTGGGAAAGTAGTTTGTAACACATGTGCGAAAAAGTATTATGACAGTTGAACACTTTTCATACATCTGCCGAAGTACTGAAAGTACTTGCCACACATGTGCGAAAAAATTTCTGCACACGGATGAAATTTAATGTTTTCATATGTGGTTGCAGGAAATAGTAAACACATTCGTTAAGTATGTAGGTACAATATTTTTTCTACGAGGAAAATAAAGTACTACAATAAAAACAACTCATTTATTATATTTAATTAACAATGATTGCCGAAAACTTTACTTCTTAACCATCCTGTGCATCTGTGGATCAGGAGATTTTCATTTTCATATTCTGGATCAATGATATCGGAAGGTGTTTAAATATATTTTGCTCCAGATGTATTTGGAGGCAGGCTCATAGAACATTATGTGTTCCATCCGATTGTGGCTAAGTCTTCTTCGGGATTATCGGTATTTTTTATCACAGTAAATAAACACTTTTTTTCTATTTTTATGATTTTTATTTATAAGATGAAATGTCATCCCTGGTTTTTGACAAAAAATAGGCTTTGTTATTTACTCTATTCTTTTATTTTTTCTGTTGCTATTGGAAAACTAGCCGCCCACTTGTGTTTTTAGGCAAAAATTAACGTCAGTGTCAAACTCAAAATATGTTGTTTTTTGTCCTCCCTAAAATTTTACTAAGGCCCACAATTTAGAAACCGAATAGGTGTCCCTAGGACTCTAATATGTAGTGCCACCTATTGACTGATATTTAAATATTTTGCCTTGTTGTCTTTTGCGTAAAAAATTGGCTGAATCGAATTTGTCGCCTTAAACTATAATATCCCACCGTTTTCTCGACATTTTCTAGGATTTTTGCATGAGGTTTTTGTGCACCTTAAAGAAATTCCTTGTCCGAATCTAATATACTTGATGAATCATCATCATGATCCTTCAATAAATGTATTGCCAATTTCGCCGCAAAGCTGTTTATACAAGCATTTCTCAAAAAGATTTATGAAATTTTAAAAATTTTAAATTGGAGGTTATGATATAAATCCATCCATCAACAGGGGTCGATGGCTATTGTTGCTAGCGTTACCAACCGTACTATATTATAGAGTATTGCAGGGATGGCCGGAGCAGTAAATTTGCCGGAACAGGTCTGACCTGTTCCGATTTTTATTATGACCTGTTCCGAAACATCTGCTCCTGCTCCAAACTGTTCCGGACTTTTCAAAGGAAATAAATTGCAACTGTTCCGCATTTTATGAAAGGAACAATTTGTTTCTGCACTGCAGGAACAGGTGTGCTGCATGAAATCTAACTATGCGTGTGCTCTGTTATTGGTGTTACAAGGTATATAAATGAGGTACAGGGTGTTAACCGCTATATCTGGTTGTCGCTTATAACAATTTTATTTTTTTAAATAGAAAAAGAAATGCAATTTTTACAAAACGCTTCACTTTTTGCGGTTTTCCTTATTTCACGTAAATTTTATTGGATTAAAGGTTTTTTATATTCAATTTCAAATATTTTTATTGTTTCCTACTTCCTTGCTTTGAACGAAAGAAAAGCCGGCAAGAAACGCCACTGTTAAAGATAATCTGCCGTACGTCACACCGCACGCCGCCAACCCTAGCACCATGCGTGTTGTCTGTCTATCAGCAATTTCTACGAGTTGCCTCAGTGCGCACTAAGTGTATCTCTGTCGTTTTTCAAAACAATAATATAGAAAAGGACGAAGATACACCCAGTGTGTGTCTCATAAAGGTTACGTAGCGAGCCTGAGAAAGATGCAGCTAGCTGAAGTGAAGACTCGGAACAGGCGTAAAAGCAGGGAGCAAGTTGTTTCTGTTATGTTCTGGCTCTCTCGAAGTTTCCTTGTCACTTCTGCTCCGGCGGAACAACTTGTTCCGGAAATTCATACCTGTTCCGACTTGCTCCGGGCACAGACCTGTTCCGAAAAGAACAGGTACTGCTCCGGAGTGCCATCCCTAGAGTATTGTACTATATTTCGGATCTACATATACTGCTGAAGAAATATATATAGTACGCAAAAATACTATATTCTATATATATATATATATATATATATATATATATATATATATATATATATATATATACTTACTTGGATCTTGATTTGGTCTATATTTTGCAAGGCCGAGACCAAAATCAGACAAATACCTTAATTTCTAAATGTACCAATATGCCTATAACTGAACGCGGCATAAATCGGTGAATCAATATACATCTACGTCGATGATATACATACAATATAATATTTTGACAATGTCCATATTTACATCTGTAAATCGATAAGACTAATAAATGAATTGAATTGAAATATGCATTTGTCATTGCTTTGCGAATTTATGTGTAAAGTGTGTAAAAAACTTTTTTTCCCATAAAATTCTATATGTTTTTAGGTGTACTATATTTTTTTGGTTTATATTGAAAAATACTATATTTTTCTTTAAAAAAAGTTGGCAACCCTAACCCCTGATTTATAAGTTGCCGTTCGTTAAAGTTGGGCAAAGTTCGGCCTTGCCGTTCGCAAAAGTTGGAGATAATTCATCTTTATCTTTCGCCGTTACAGATTCGTAGTCGGCCACGTACGTCAAACTTAGTTGGTTTATTCTTTCATTTTCCTTTTAATTTTTTTTCTTTATGACGTAAGTTGTAAAGGTCGGGGTTTATTTAATAAAATATAAAAATATTTTGTCAAAAATATGAGAAGTTTCAAGATTTCCGTTTAGTTGATAATAATATAACACGATGAAAAATAAATAAGTAAAAAAAAAATAAATGAGATATTATTTTTTTTAGAAAAAAAAAATAATATTCATTAAATTTCAAATTAAAAAAAAAATTAAAAAAAAAAAATATAATAATTAATTTTTTTTAAGAAAAAGAAAAATATTCATTAAAACCTAAATTGAAAATATTAAAAACATATTCAAAACTGGCAGAAAATATACAAGTATTATCGAAGCAAGAAAGTAAAAAAATCACAACAATAAAAAAATTATATTTTTAAAATAAAATAATAAAAACCAAAAATTTAAAATATTAAAATTAAAATAATAAATTAAAAAATATTCAGAGACCAGGCGATGCCAAAGTAATATTTAAACCAAATTAAAAAAAAAGAGTTAACATAAAAAATGATTAAGACTCACATAAAACAAGCTGAAGTCAAAACCCTAACACTGATTTTCACTGGAGAGCACTGTTCATTCGGTCGATCGCAAAATTACAAATGAAATTAATTAAATGAGCCACAAAAGAGGTTGACAAAAATCCCAGTTTTACCTGTTTTGTCCACGCCTTAGGAAATTGTTTATATTAGGGAGCAATGAATACACGACTCTATTGTATTCATTAATTAGGGCTATATTCAGAAACACTGGCTCGATCAAAATACATTGACCTGTTTCGTCATAAAAATTTGTGGGATAAAAAAGAGGGGATCGCCTATAAATTCGATTTCTTGAATTATATCCGGGCATTATTAAAGTTCCAGTGTTAAAGTTGCAGCCAAAAGTGAAAAATAGTAAACAGTTAAAATTAAAGTGAATTAGTAAAAGTTGAGTTAACCATTTTATATAAAAATGTAGTCTTCAAGAAAATCTAGAGTTTTTGCTCTAGAATAAAAAATATATTTTAGTGATTCGATGACAGAAAGTAAGTTAAAACTATTTGAACATTGATTTAAAAAGAAAATATTACCGTTTATTTAATTGCTGTAGACAATTAAATTATTAGACTTTTATACGTAAATATGGATTAGTAATTATAGTAAAGATGAAAAGATGGAGATTGATTTTGAACTTTTGATAGTGCATTTATTATTTGACGAGATCTAGACTAGTGGAGTAAATTTACTGATATGTTTACGGACTTATTATGTATGTGTTACCATTGAGTTAATTTCACAATATTATGTTCTACAACGTTTTTTTTAGACTCTATCATTTTAATTTGCGAAGACAATTTTGTGACGGAAAAATTGTAATAAAACCAATCAGCTTTGTTCGTAGATAGACTCTAAGGTATTGGCTAATATTAATTTTAGCGCATTTTCGTAATTAATTTGAATGTTAGGACCATGCTAGACTTTGGATCTACGATTTTGTATTAATAATTTTTGACTTTAAATATAACGTATTCTTTATAACAATTGGTGTCTAATTTACTAACAACCAAAAGTCAATAACAACAACTGGCTTTAATCATAGCTATGTGCAACTAGGACGCCTACCTCCAAATAAATTTAATGTAATCGTGGAAAGGGACAAGTTGTATAAATATACCGCTCGACTAAAGCATCCCTAACCGCGGCGTTACATTTGGCGCAGTCGGTAGGATTGATTTTCGGTATGGTGTAAAGATGTATAAAAAAAAAAAAAAATTTTTTTTGAAAATTTAAAATGTGAATAGTGCCGAAAAGTTCTAGGACTCCTTCAGTCAGTTACTAGCTATAGACATTACACCAAAAGTTAACAAAACAAAAAGAGTTTTCACAACGATAAGAATACAGTATAAAAATAAAGTGTTTATTCACCACAAATCTATCTCCAGAGAAGATGGTAAAAGTTTTGGGAAAGAGTTTTTTATCATAATTAAGAACTTGGACAGACCACCAAAAGATTAGTGTGACACTATGGTTGAAGTTAAAATTTAAAACATTTAAAATGACGAAAGAAGACCTGTACTTACAGCTCGGATAATCAAAAATTAGAATTGGTAAAGAAAATTTGCAGTCATTTGACTTAGTTCCGACATATGACGGTTTAACCAGCATCGACAAATATTTATCTATAGACGATGAAAGCGCCACGCTTAAAAATTGGACAGAGCAACAAAAATTTGGTGATCCGTACTTAAAACTACGATTCAAAGCAAAGCTAGACAGTAAAACTGCTTTGAAAGGGGACAAGCATTCGTTGCGATGATTTAAAGAATGCGCTACGCGAACAGATTATTCGACCATATGTTCGTGACTCAGCAAGGCAGACAGGCGTATTATACAGACAATTTTCCATACGCGTTTAAAGTTATTAGCTACCCTTACTTTAACCAGCATCCAGGCCCGTAAACAAAATTTGAAAAAATATGTTAAAGCATAACAAAATCTGAAAAATATGTTAAAGAATTTATTGTAATATAATGTTTACTCTATTTGATGATACCCATTAAACTTCATTTAACAAAGCACTAGAAGTATACCTCGAAGGAAGTATAGAGAATAGAGAGAGAAGAAATTATGTATGCACGTCTAATAAATCCCCGTTCATTGACATTAAATTAAGAACTCACAGATTTGTATGTACAGCTTGATTCACTTCGAAAGTTGCAGCATACAGTATCCCTCGATATGCCTATATCCGAGAAGCCCATATATCACAACACGAAGTGTCCTATTATTTGTGATCACAGACACGGAGTAGGTATCTTACCCTATCTCGCAGAAGTTCCCTAGAAGATTTGGCGCCGAAGCGCGGATCTTTGTTCTATAGAGGCAGAAAGTTTTGGACCTAATGTATGGTTAGGATTAGATTTTATTTATAATTATGGAGTTAAGATAAATTGAAGAAATAAAATAATGTACGATTTTCAGAGAGAATTTTGATAAGACATGAAGCTCAGATAGTGTATGTAGTCTGATGTGCATGCAAACCACCACTTAAATTAATATTTTGAAAATATGTAATATGAGAAATCAAGAAAGAGCTGACGAAACTCACTTTGTCCGAAGAAAAAGGAGGTTCAAACTTTTACGCTTGGGTGGTCAAATCCGACCTAAAGTGGTTAACCATTATATAGATTAATTGTTTAAACCAAATGTCAAAGCAAATAAATATTGGAGGTTCCGTGAATGTTTAAACTTCTGAATATTTATATTAAAAAAAAAATAGTAGTACAGAGACTGTAAAAGGCCTATATGAGAAAACCCTTGAGAGTAGAGGCCCGGCAGGAGCAGAAATTAAGAAATATTTAGAGGTTGCCTGTGTTGTTAAAGGAAGGCTTAAATAAGCCGCAGCATAGTCATGTAATTTGGTCAGCTGATATTTGCAACATATCCAAAGTTGATAGTTCGCAAATGATTCTGAACCCAGTAATAAATAATCCTAAGGGATTGTGTAGCTAGAGGCCTGTACAAGACAGAAGAAGCAGTTTCTTACTATTCAAACTAATTGGCTTTAACTAGAGGTTTTAAAGCAGAGCAAAAAGATGAAGATCAAGAGAAAATGTAAAGAAGTTGGGCAAGTAGCTGTCAAAAATATTTCTGAAATTTTTAAACAGTTAATTTATACGAAGTACGGAACAAGTTCAAAAAGAAAGTAAAACATTTAGTTTGCAGTTTAGTGATAAATTTCACACCCCATTTAAAACAATGACACTAGAGTTATCAGGAAAAAAATTAGCCTAGATGTGCAGTGATTTTGCAAACGGTTTTGATGGCATTTCCCTGTCCGAAATTATTTGACACGATGTGAAAAGTTTTATTGGGCATTGCAGTTTGAGAAGATTTCGTTATTTTAACGTTAAGAATGAAAAAAAAGCATACCAAGTACATATATAAAAAAAAATTAAAGAACAAAAGGCAAAAGAAGAGAAGGTTACGCACATATAGAAGTTAGATGTAGTCTAAATGCAGGATTGGATGGAGAGTGTATTTATTATGGAGGAGTTTAAGAAGGTTAGAAAATTTTTAAAAGAAATTTAAGGAAATTTGAGTTTAGCCAAAAAAAAAATTTGTTTTGAGATTCCTGAGTCATAGGCCAATGATAAAGGAACTAGAGATTTGACAGTTGGCCCCTGTCTTCCTCTAGGATGCATTGAGAGTTAGATGTAAAGTAGAAATTGATTAAACTAATAACGAAGAGATGAAAGTAAGAAGATATGGTATCATATGATACTATTTGTTGGAACAGCTGACAGAAGGTCAGATGTTAAGATGACATATAGTCATGAAGATTTGTAGAGACGGATGTCTAATATTTTAGGCAACGTGATTGTAGAAGATGGAGCTGACAGAAGGTCAGTTGTGGTGACATAGATAGTCACGAAGAAGGTTAAGAAGACCTCCAATGAAGCAGAGAGATTTACTTGTTTGAAAGGAAAAATGCGTAATGACATAACATTTTGATTTTAAAATCATAATGCAATTTCCAGAAATTATTGTTAGATGACAAGGCGGTGAAATGAGATTTCTACAAAGTTAGAATGATGATGCATAATCAATAAAGCCTTTATAACAAATTGTTTTAAAAATATGTGCGTAAGAGAAATAAAGTACAGCTGAAAAAGTTCTATTAACTTGTCGGGTTATATCGTCATAACTTTTCTTCTACTAGCCAGTGAAGTAATCCAAAGGGTGACTCAATCACACCACAGAATATCGCGGTTCGGTCCGCGCTGCAGATAAATTATAAACCACACTGACGCAGAGTCGAGATTGAGTCACGAAAGATACTTTAATTGAGTCAATAGCTTAAAGAAAAGTCGACCTACGACAATAGTGAAATTGGCTACCACCACAATAATCAATAATAGTAGTAAATGCCTAGACGAGACAGTGCAAGAGTAAAGCACGCGGTTTGTTTATATTATACAACAGAGGGTTAACTTGGTATTAAAATTAGACGAGGTGTTAGTTGGGAAGAGCAACTTCGGGTGTTTGATAAAAGATTTTCGGATGTTTCAAGTTTTGTCTTTTGCAATTAATACTCAAACTACCATGTAAAATGAAATAGAGGTTACGTTTATCATAGCTGTCATATTAATAAAATGATAAAAGTTCAAAATTATGGAATGTAATAACTCTAAAATTAGTTAAAAAGAAAAATGTTAGATATTTAGCATACTATTAATTTTAATTTTTGAATAAGAAAGTTATAATCACGCAAGGGTTGATAATAAGCTTAAAATATGTTAAAAATAAATAAAGTGCGTTTAAAAAAAATATATTAAGTGAAGTGTCTTAAGAAAATATATAAAGTGAAAAGAAGAATCTTATCTAATTAAAACTGAGATGGAATATGGTTAGCACGGGACGTCATCAGATCAAGCTGAAGTTGGACATCCACATGGAAGCTAGCAGTGCTGATTCTAACCAACCACCTTTTCACGGGAAACAACGAAATCTAAGAAGAAGCAAGTAAGGTTTTGACGCATTTTAAATATAGAAAACGGATGTAAGTAGAATTTAGTTTTTGAGGAATGAAAGTTTAGGTAAATTTTATTTTGTAAAGGGCTTACTTTCTGAGTTAATCATCAAAGAAAATAATTCAGTTTTAAAATTATTAAAATTGAACATTTAAAATGATATTTCGAGACTTAAAATTATATTGGCACTAGGTTAACTCTACTACTAGTAAATAAATAAAACTCTTTTGTTTATTTTAAATAAACATGTAATAATTAACAAACTACGGGAGAACACAGTCTAACAAAAATAAATAATTAAGAACTTAGTCAAACTTATATCTAACTTAAAATTTAGCACAAATTTTATAAACACAAAATATACTAGCAGTAAACACATCTTAAGATAGTAATTAATATCACTCTTAAATGAAACATTTCGACCTTAAAAATAATTTTAATTTAGTAAAAAACTTCTCATAACTGGATCAATGTTGGGAACATTTTTTTTTGTTGATGAGGTCGGAAAATTTATGTATGCGCGACATTTTATATTTATGCCGAAGCTATACCAAATGATAGCTATTAAAGAGCTATCATTTGAGTTAAAAGAAGGGAGGAATGTAAAGGTCGGGGTTTATTTAATAAAATATAAAAATATTTTGTCAAAAATATGAGAAGTTTCAAGATTTCCGTTTAGTTGATAATAATATAACACGATGAAAAATAAATAAGTAAAAAAAAAATAAATGAGATATTATTTTTTTTAGAAAAAAAAAATAATATTCATTAAATTTCAAATTAAAAAAAAAATTAAAAAAAAAAAATATAATAATTAATTTTTTTTAAGAAAAAGAAAAATATTCATTAAAACCTAAATTGAAAATATTAAAAACATATTCAAAACTGGCAGAAAATATACAAGTATTATCGAAGCAAGAAAGTAAAAAAATCACAACAATAAAAAAATTATATTTTTAAAATAAAATAATAAAAACCAAAAATTTAAAATATTAAAATTAAAATAATAAATTAAAAAATATTCAGAGACCAGGCGATGCCAAAGTAATATTTAAACCAAATTAAAAAAAAAGAGTTAACATAAAAAATGATTAAGACTCACATAAAACAAGCTGAAGTCAAAACCCTAACACTGATTTTCACTGGAGAGCACTGTTCATTCGGTCGATCGCAAAATTACAAATGAAATTAATTAAATGAGCCACAAAAGAGGTTGACAAAAATCCCAGTTTTACCTGTTTTGTCCACGCCTTAGGAAATTGTTTATATTAGGGAGCAATGAATACACGACTCTATTGTATTCATTAATTAGGGCTATATTCAGAAACACTGGCTCGATCAAAATACATTGACCTGTTTCGTCATAAAAATTTGTGGGATAAAAAAGAGGGGATCGCCTATAAATTCGATTTCTTGAATTATATCCGGGCATTATTAAAGTTCCAGTGTTAAAGTTGCAGCCAAAAGTGAAAAATAGTAAACAGTTAAAATTAAAGTGAATTAGTAAAAGTTGAGTTAACCATTTTATATAAAAATGTAGTCTTCAAGAAAATCTAGAGTTTTTGCTCTAGAATAAAAAATATATTTTAGTGATTCGATGACAGAAAGTAAGTTAAAACTATTTGAACATTGATTTAAAAAGAAAATATTACCGTTTATTTAATTGCTGTAGACAATTAAATTATTAGACTTTTATACGTAAATATGGATTAGTAATTATAGTAAAGATGAAAAGATGGAGATTGATTTTGAACTTTTGATAGTGCATTTATTATTTGACGAGATCTAGACTAGTGGAGTAAATTTACTGATATGTTTACGGACTTATTATGTATGTGTTACCATTGAGTTAATTTCACAATATTATGTTCTACAACGTTTTTTTTAGACTCTATCATTTTAATTTGCGAAGACAATTTTGTGACGGAAAAATTGTAATAAAACCAATCAGCTTTGTTCGTAGATAGACTCTAAGGTATTGGCTAATGTTAATTTTAGCGCATTTTCGTAATTAATTTGAATGTTAGGACCATGCTAGACTTTGGATCTACGATTTTGTATTAATAATTTTTGACTTTAAATATAACGTATTCTTTATAACAATTGGTGTCTAATTTACTAACAACCAAAAGTCAATAACAACAACTGGCTTTAATCATAGCTATGTGCAACTAGGACGCCTACCTCCAAATAAATTTAATGTAATCGTGGAAAGGGACAAGTTGTATAAATATACCGCTCGACTAAAGCATCCCTAACCGCGGCGTTACAAAGTAAGAAAAGGTTAGAGGCTCCATTTTAAACAAAAAAACTATGAAAAAAACAATTTTTACCGAACGGTTGCGAGCCGAAGACGGCAACCTACAAATGCTAATAGATAGTTTAAGTTGTGCTACGTAGTTTTACGTAAAACTGCACGTTAAGCCATCTACGTTTTGTTCCAAATTTGAGTTTAAGTTGAATGTTTTTACGTTACCATAACAAGTCTACTAATAGCAGAGAATATGGAATGCGGCACTGTGTTTTTTTGATGTTACAATTTTGTTTTTTGTCTTTTTAACTACAGTAGGGATATATTTGCAAAGAATCGTTGGTACTGGAAGCCGAAATTATCGTCTAGGCCTCATTTTTCGATCGGTCAATCAACCAATTCTATTCTTTCGTAACGTTAAGGTGCCCGTAGACTGCCGTAAGCTAACGTAACCTTGACGACGGTGTGACGAAGTGCGCTTGCGTATCTGTCAAATCTCATGCTTACGTAAAAATACGTAGCATAACTTAAACTATCTATATCCGTCTACGAACTGTGAACGTCAACCGTGAACGGCTACTTATAAATCAGGGGTAATTGTCGCCAACAATCGATTAAATCGGAAATGCAGAAGAACTTGATTGATTGCATGTGGATCGCATCAGAACTTATCATGAACCCGTTTGATTGCATCGATTAGCTCATCGATGAGATTAAGAACTCTCCCAGTTCTTCGCAACTTACCGAAGCGAACCAATAATCCTTTATCTATGGTTTATGAGTTATTTTTTTTTTTTGAAGAAAAGAACGGAAACATAACCTTTGTTAATTCGTTTTCATTTTTCGAGAAAGTCTTTTTTTTCTACGAGGCGATGAAGAGGTTTGATATACGAATTTTTCAGAGACATCAGTTATAACGTGGTCGTAAAAATACATCTCACATTTGATCACATTAAGGTAAGTACAATAATAAAAAATACCAGCGCGCGAGTTGGCACTTTGTAGGACTCTCTCCACTGTCGCGCCGAATCATTCGCCTACCACTACTAGACATGTTAAATTTCGTTGCTTTTGGGGATTCAGTATCGATTGTTACTTGCCGCTGAACCGAACCCAACCATACCCAGTGGCATAGCTATTGTTGGGTGTAATCAAAAGCTACTTACTATTTATGGCATTTTGATACTTGAGGCGGCTATGTTTGTAAGGAGAAACAAAAGCAAATTCCCAACAGTTTCATCAAGTCATAACTATAATACTAGGCAAACAAGTAAAATCTTGATTCCAAATTTTCATCTATCAGCTTTTAGGAAAAGTCCAAAATGTTTTGCTAGTTATGTATATAATAAAATTCCTAATGAAATAAATAATGTCACATCAGAAAAACAGTTCAAAAAAGACTACAGAGCTACCTTATTGAGAAATGTTTCTATAGCATTAATGACCTTTTTGATCATTGACTAGAGTTAAATGTAATATTATATAGTATTTTTTGCTGTAAAATTTGACATTGTATATACTTTTATAAGTCGATGTACAATAAAGAATTGAATTGAATTGAAACTGGGGCAGTGCCCAGGGCCCCAGTGTAAAAGGGGCCTCAGCTTGCCCCAGCGGCCCTAGTAAAAACATCGTTTTGGAGCAGCAATGCATTGCTAACTTAAATGTAACAAAAAACTTAAAATCAAAATTTTTTGGTTTTTTTTTTAATAAAAATTACTCAACTCTGATTAATATTTTCGTCTGTGGCACACGTAGTTTTCATCTGCTTCTTAAGTTCAGAGGGAGACTTATTAAAAACAACAAAAAAAATTATTTTTGTTGTTACTGGCCTCTTGGTCCCTCCACTACAGACATCCTGGTTCGAGGTACTGCAAGGTGTTTTTTATATTCATGAGATTTATTAAATAGCTTGCTTTAAAAAAGCTAGCTTTAAAATTTGTGGTAAAACAATGATGAAATGAATGATTTTGCAAATTGAAAAGCAATAAGAGATTTTGTTTTATTTTGTTATTATGGCAAAAGACAAATTTTTATTGACAGTTATTTTATGTTCTTATCGATTTATGAGGGCCTCCAAAAAATTGTTTGCCTCAGGGCTCCATGACTTCTATCTACGCCATTGTCCAAACTTTTGGGTATTCAGTACTGAGTTTTACTTTTCCCTAAATTTTTCATTCGGAATACTTGATGATTAAAAAAATACCCCTATTTTTTCAGTCACCTTGAGCCTTGTCTACACTTGGAACCATGTATAATAATAATATTTTCTTTTTTAAATTTTGTACTCTTTACTTTGAGTTTTAAAATGGCCAGTTATTTATTTTTTTTTATTTATTAGTTTCAATGGATATGACATTAAAAATTTTTAATACCTAGTACAAAAATTTTTTAATAGTACCTACAGAATTACCTAGATTGACAACTATTGCTAGTCAATATAGACTATAAATTGTAATTACTAACACTATGACACTGAAAATATCTATGTCTAGCCTGTTGATGAAGGCCATTCTGGTTTATGGTGGCCCCTAGATTTACAATAATATTGCTCAATATCTTTTTTGTGCAAATTGAATGCCCCTTGCACTCAAACCATCAATATTTATTTTGCAATGTGGAAACATATTAAAGAATTATTAGAAAACAAAAATATCATGAATAAAGATAAAATAAATTTTAATGGTAACTTAGTAGGACTATTTTATTAAAAGCATTGATAATATCGTTAATAAAATAACTCCTTTTGATTCATTTGGTGTGGAAATTGCGCAAATTCCATTAATCAGTAACAAATGAAAGGTGTTTTCAGAAATTAATATAAGTGAATTAAAAACCATTATTTTTAGTATTAAAAAGAACACATGTTAAAATAGTTTTTAAAATTGTTGGCAAAGAGCTATTAAAAATAATTAACTTAGCTGTTAAGACAGGTGAATTTCCGGAAAGTTGGAAAATTACAACAATAGTTTCTATTGCAAAAGTTTGGAACACAGTGCTGTGTGAATAATTTAGGCTGGTCAATACTTTACCTTTATATGAAAAGGTTTTAGAATTATCTATTAAACAACAGCTCTTAGAATTCATTAGGGATAATGATATTTTAATCTCCCAACAATCAGGTTTCAGATCTTCTCATGCATTTGAGACTGCCTTGCAGTTTGTTATTTCATCTTGGAAAGGTGACATAGGAGATGGCAAGGTAGTAGGAGCAATCTTCTTAGATTTAAAAAGAGCTTTTGAATCAGTTAATATCATAACAAAAACATTTCATGTAAAAAAAAGCCAAGTACGCGAAAATGGCATAGGCAAGAATTGAGATACTAAAATATTTCCAAACTAGTAAGAACCTTTCATTTTGAAATTTGTATTGGAGAACTTGGCTTTACTTTTATCTCAATTCTTTTTACGGAATGCCATTTTCGCGTACTTAGCTTTTTTTACATGAAATGTTTTTGTTATGATTTCACTTCTTTTTTAAAGGAATTGGATAATACTTAATTTTTAAAATAGTAAAATATGCTTAATATTGTTCAAAACTTTTGCAATGCCTTACTTAAATTTTTGAGGTTTTTAAATTTTTTTCCATGGTTTTATTGTAGTTCCTATCAGCCTTCCAAAGCTCAGCTCTCAAGCGTTTCTGAAAGTGCACAATGTTACTTTTACATAATTTTACATGTATAGGGGAGGGAAATAAATTAAAATTGTCGTGTTTTTAAATTTTGTCCTATAGTTTTATCATAGTTCCTATCAGTCTTCCAATGCTCAGCTCTCTAGCGTTTCTGGAAGTGGGCAATGTTAGTTTTATATAAATTTACATTTATAGGAGAGGGAAGTAAATTAAAATGTTGGTGTTTTTATATTTTTTCATATAGTTTTATCATATTGTCTTTCAGTCTTAAAAAGTTCAGCTCTCTAGCGTTTCTGGAAGTGGGCAGTGTTACTTTTACATAACTTTACATTTATAGGGGAAGGAAGTAAATTAGAATTTTGGGGTGTTTTAATTTTTTCCTATAGTTTTATCATAGTTCCTATCAGTCTGCCAAAGCTCAACACTCTAGCATTTCTGGAAGTGGGCAATGCTACTTTTACATAATTTTAAATGTATAGGGGAGGGGAGTAAATTAAAATTTTGGGGTTTTTTGATTTTTTTCTATAGTTTTATCATAGTTCCTATCAGTCTGCGAAAGCTCAACTCTCTAGCATTTCTGGAAGTGGGCGATGCTACTTTTACATAACTTTAAATGTATAGGGGAGGGGATTAAATTAAAATTTTGGGATTTTTTGATTTTTTCCAGGGGTTTGGTCATAATTTCTATCAGTCTGCCAAATTTCAGCTTTGTAGCATGTCTGGAAGTACAGTAGAATATTGATGATCTATACATGAGTGAGTGAGTGAGTCAGTGAGTGAGTGGCAATTTCGACGTTTTTTGAAATTTCGTAACTACTTTACTATTTTATGAAATTCCATGAAACTTGGAGGGGTTGTTAACTCCATGGAGATCTACGACTGTGCAAAGTTTGAGGTTTGTAGCTCATTTCGAAGTAGAGTTTTAGGTAGGTCAAATATCGGCTGAAATGTTTCAAGAAAAGATGGTTACGGCGCGCTAACTTGGCGAGGCACTGCCGTGCCCTCAGATAGGACTTTTTGTTTTAAAACTAAAACGATATGGTATTAGTGAAAGATTCTTATATTTACTTGCTGATTACATGCAAAAAAAAAAACAAAAAGTAAAGTTTAATAACTGTTTTTCAGAAGAATTATTTACAGAGCACAGTGTACCTCAGGGTTAAGTTTTGGGACCTTTATTGTTTTTATTTATTTATCAATTTTTTGATGATGATGATGATGATAGGCTTTTGTATTATATTGGTGATGCAAAAGATGTTGAGAGATGTTTAAATGAAGATTTAAATAACATATAGATGGTTGTACAATAAAGGATTTCTTTTAAATGCTTCGAAAACGAAATTCATGTTAATAGCAAGTAAAAACAGATTACAAAAATCAAACAAGAAAAAATTTAATTTAATATTAGTGTTAATAATGTCAATAGAAGAAGTTACTAAACAAAAATATGTTGGAATAATTATTTATAAGGAACTTAATTTAAAAGAACATTGCAAATATGTGAAGAAGAAAGTAGCAAAAAAAGTATTCTTTTTAACTTTACATCCATTATTGCATGACATTTTGATTATTGCTCAACTTTATTATTATTTTTTTTAAACTGCAAAATAGGGGTATGAGAGCAATTTTAATGTGTAAAAAGAGAAAAGCTATTAACGAGGGGTGAACAGCTAACCCAAAATGTGTACACTGATTGTGAAAATCCACAATCTTTTGCTAAGATTGTGTAAAGATCGTGAGGGATTGTGGTAAGATGGTGAGGGATTGTGGAGGACTGTGCAGCGGCGTAGCGTGCCTGACGGGCCGATAGCCCCGCAAATTTTTTTTAAGGTAATCATGTCTATAGTTTCCTTTGCCGCCCTCTTAATTTACCGTTACCGGCCCTGCGACTTAATAACGATTAGGGTGCTTCGGGCACCAATGGGGCGCCATGCCAGTTCCCTCAGGGCGGGAGGGCGACGACCCCCCAAGCTACGCCACTGGGACTGTGGTAAGATTGTCAAAGATTGAGAGGGATTGTGTTAAGATTGTGAGGGATTGTGTTAAGATTGTGAGGGATTGTGTTAAGATTGTGGTAAGATTGTGAAGGATTGTGAGAGATTGTGGGTGATTGGGAGGGATTGTGTAAAGATTGTGAAGGATTGTGAACAGATTGTGAGAAATGTGTACACCGATTGTGAGAGCTGTTCACCCCTTGGCTATTAAATCCATGCTAGAAAAACCTTATGAGTGTAAATCAAATATTGCACTATAATATGTTATTATTTTTATTTAAATTAAAAAATAAAATGTTGCCAAATTATTTACATAAAGAATTGACAATACTAGGGATCAGACAAACAATGATTTTTGTGTTAGAATTAATATTAATAGAACAACTGATACAACTTACATCTTCAGGGGACATTACTAAACCAAATTAGCACAATTTAAAAAAAAAACTTTGCCTAGCTTCTAAAACGGTTAAGTCATAGACATTTTAAAAACATTTCAATGTTTTTATTAAAATGAGGGTTTAATATATGGCAGGCACTAGGTACTATAGTTATAGTGTACATGTGAGCTAATATAACTAAAAACTGAAATATATTTTATTCAACTCCAGACTAAATTACCTTTTGTTTGATACCACACAAGCCATGTTTTGACTTAAACTCAAATTTTTTAAATCTACCCCTACCCTTAAAAAAAACAAAAACTATAATGTATTTTGTTAAACTCCGGACTCAATTACCTTTCGTTTGATATCACACGCGCCATATTTTCACTTAAACTCTAATTTTTGAAATATACCCCCACCTTTTTTTTAAATAAATTAAAATGTATTATGTTTAACTCCAGACTCAATTACCTTTCGTTTGATATCACACACGCCATGTTTTCACATAAACTCTAATTTTTGAAATCTACCCCCACCCTTTTATTTGGTTTGTGTTCGGTGGATTTTGTTCATTTTTAAATGGGACCATCTCGACCCAACACCCAGCCTAGGTACCAAATTCCATTAAAATCGGCCAGGCGGTTTTTGCGTTATGCGCGTTGGTCGTTACAGACAGACAGACAGACAGACGGCGCAACAAAAAGGTTTCAAAATCATCTGAAACGCAAAGATATATAAAAATTTTTGAAATCGGAGCAACTTTTTTTTTCTCGAAAAAATTAGGATCACCATAGCTCACACTACTATAGTATAGTATGTGTGAGCTAAAAAGTTAAATTTATCAACAGTATGAGATTCTTAAACTTTTGTTATTGATATTTGCAATGTACTATACTAAAGTCTAATCTTGATCTAACATAACCAAAAACTATCTAATAAATAGACCGGTGTACTGTGGTTTGACTGGACTAATACTATGCCTTTTTAGAATTCCAAAAACAATGCTGATTCCAGAAGCTATACTACAAACACAGCTATGTTACGAATGCAAGGGGCCTTTGACTATTCTTCCCATCAAAGTGTATCCAAACCGCCACATTAAATGCGGGAGATGCTCCCAAGAAGATGACTATGGAGTCACTTCTCGTCTTTGTGAAACTGTCTTAGAAAACTTTGAATTTCCTTGCAATAACCGATTAGAAGGTTGCGACAAGATTATGAGCATTCACGAAGTTAAATCTCATGATGAAACTTGCGTAAGACGAGCATACGATTGTCCCTTTTGTCCTCAAAAGTCCGAAAGTGCCTACCATCTCTATTTGCATTTAAAAGATGGTCACCAGAAAGAGGCTTTAACTGAAATGATTATTTTTATAGAATTAGACGAAATAAATCAGAGAAAAACTGCTTGGTTCTATAAGGGAAACATGTTGCTCATAGTGTTTTACAACTATGATAGTTTGGATAAAAAACTGTCTTTAAATATAAGGATTGTAGGCCATTTGAATCGTCAATTTGCTACTTAAAATTTCATGATAAAAACCCTTAACAATGAAGTTAAACATAAAACAAAAAATTTACCTTGTTCAGTATGGAGTACTGGTCTAAAAGATGGGTTTACTATTGAGATAAAGCCAGAAGATTTTCTAAAACAGCATGTTGTTTGCAAATTTGAAGTTAAAAACTTAACCTGTTCTATGGCACCAAAATATACATTAACCCAGTCCATCCCAAGTGAAGAGCTAGTCTCTGTTTCTGAGGCTTGGTTGCGTAATATTCCTTCTAGTAATATTTTTAACGTTATAAGTCAGACTGTCAGACATTTTCACATAGGGTGTCTTTTCAATGTTAATCAAATTACTTCTGTTCGTGCGACTGTATTTTTTGATTTTTGCCATAATCAAATAAAATGGTCCATTGAAATAAGTAAAAATAATAACAGGCTGAAGGTTCGTATATTCTCCAAAATAACAGAAGAAAAATATATAACTGAAAAATGTTTAATCAGCTTCGTTCTGAAATCCACTAGATTACCAGATTGTGTAAAGGAAATTAACTTAGCGTTAGGTCGTATTAGTGGTACTTTTGAAATGGATTCTATTAAATGGGATGATCTTATAAATGGCTATCTTCAAAATAATTCCATATTGTTTTTCTTTAAATTAAAATATCTGAATCCCGAAGAAGTCGATTCTACTAAGCCGTTGCAGCGGAACCTAATGTTAGATTTCAGTTATTTACCATAACAAAAAGCATAGGCCAACCAAAAAAAGTTGTAAAAAGTTGTCCCAAAAATAATGACATGAACATATACATGGTAGAACACAATAATTGGAAGAAGTAAATATAGTGATAAAAGATCTGGTTCGGAAAAGCTGTAAGGTTATTCGGGGTGGTCCGAAAAGGTCTATATACACTCCTAATTTCTTTCGAGACCCAGGATGTTAAATTAAAAAAATTAAAGTCGATTTTTTTAAATATGAATATTTTTGTATTTACGTATTGTTTTCAAAATTAGTACCCGGAGATTTTTTAAGATACTAATTCCGAATATGGACACTTTTTCACGTGGCCATTAGAGGGCGCTTCGCTTTTCTTAAAGTTATTTTAAAATAATATACCTGACCATTAAAATTGTAAATTATTTTAGATCCTGGAAATTGGTCAATAAAAATCTCTCTTTTTTATTTCGTTTCAGTTTATCCAACCATCAACAAAAAATTTTTTGGACAATGAAAATGGTCAAATAAACACCAATTGGTACATATAAAAAAGATGTCTGGTCAGGTCGATACCTAAATTATAACTCTTGCGCACCTCAAAAATATAAAAAAGTGTTCTAACAGCACTTACAGATCGCGCTATCATTTTATCAAATCCAAAATACAGACCTGAAAATTTAAAATAAATAAAAAAGTCTTAAGTAATAATAATTATCCAAAAAATTTTTTGGAACCTCTAATTAATTAAGCGAAACAAACAATAAATATACAGGGTGTCCCAACTAAAAGGTAACAGAGGTGTTTTTGGGTATTTTTCGTGCGAATTTGAAGAAACGCTTGAACACGTCGATTTTGTTTGCAAGGGGGACACTTTTTGGCTATCTTGAAATTTTTGTAGCACGCACCGTCTTCTAGGGGTATATTATACCCCTATATATTTTGGATAGGTAAAGTGGGTGTAGTGATACCTTGTTTTGAAGTTCTTTTGAATATCTTTACAACCGTGTAAAAATGTCGAAAATCCATAGATTAATTTTTGAGATATTTGCTTTCAAATTTTACATGGAATGATAAAATAAAGATTAAATAATAATATATAAATAAATATGTTAGGATTATAAATAATCCATTATATGTTTTTTTTTACCTGAAAATTTCCGCTTTGCTATTTTATATTAGTTTAATAAAATAAAATTGTTGTTTTTTAACTATGTACTTGTAATGGTATTTTTTATCATAAATTGTTTTGTCGAGAAAAAAAAAAAAAGATATATATATATATATATATATATATATATATACATTTATAATAATAATTTAACTGAAACGTCACAAACAAAAAGAGATTTTTATTGACGGATTCCCAGGATCAAAAATAACTTAACCAACCTAACCAATTTTAAGCTAAAAGGGTCCTCTTAAAATCCGCTGAAGTTAGCTGTTTTTGATATATTTCGGTTTTGAGTGTTCGATGTCGCACCTAGCGCCGGTTTATAAGGGGCCAGCAAAACCCTGGTCCAAAAACTCAATTTAACTTAAATTTATTGGGATTGAAAAAAATGCAAGAATAAAATGGAAAAAAACTAGGTTTTTTTTAATTCGGGTTTTTTTTAAACTGCTATTCAAATCTAGGTATTTAATAGAATTGACAATTATTGTGCCAAAGTTTCCTATGTCATTCAAAAAGTGGCAGATTCAGATACATTATCTTATGTAAATCTGAATTTATTTGTGTTTTTATATTATGTTTCAGACAAATAAGCAGTTTTAAAAAAAAATAGTTATCGGAAAAGTTTAAAATTTACTAGAATTAATGTATACAAAAATCATTAAAATCGAAAAGATGGTCTGCCAAACCTGATTTTTACCTTCCTAGCCCCATAGAGAAAATAATAATTATTTTATTTTGTCTCTGCCTAGCCCGCGCATCAATGGCTAGAGAAGGTATTGTTTGTGACGAAAAAAAATTATTTGACCTATTTGAGCAATATCATCGTGACGTCAATATGTGTGTGTGTGTGTGTGTGTCTGTCCGTAATACGATCGCTCCTAAACCGTGGTTTACCGGGTGGGCCAAAAAAAACCGGACAATTTTTTTTCATTATAACTTTTGAACTATACCATCGATTTTCATGGAATAAACTGTACTTGACAGAGAATGGATTAGAGTTTTGACCAAATATATTCTTTTGTCCGCCATCGCAAAATCCAAGATGGCGGACGAAACGAAACTGTACCCTTCAAAGATGCTCGTTTATTCTTGTATTGCGAACATGTTTTCATTATTTTTTTTAATTAGTAAGAAAGCTGCATTCTTGCCACGTACAACAAGGTACGACGAAATGAAATTGCACCCTTCAAAGATGCTCGTTTATTCTTGTGTTGCGAACATGTTTTCATTATTTTTTAAATTATTAGGAAAGCTGCATTCTTGCCACGTACAACAAGGTACGACTCAGCAAAATCGGTTTAATGGTTCTAAAAAAATATTTTTGTTTCAACCATTGTTTTGCCTTGCCAATCATGTCTGCATTTATTGCCTTATAAATTCATTACTACTGAACCGATTTTGATGTAATAAAATGCATACTGGTGAGAATGGATGGCGTTATAAAGATCAAGATTAAAATTTATCACCATCTTAAAATTTAAGATGGCGAACAGAATCATACTTGATTCTTTAAAATCGCGTGTTTATTCTTATTTTCCCCCGTAAAACGAGGTACAAATTAGTAAAATCGGTTTGGTGGTTCTTAAAAAATCTATTTTTGTTTTAGCCATTGTTTTACAGATTATACGATTGCATTGCCAATCCTGTCCGCATTCATTTCCTTATAAACTAATTATTACTGAACCGCTCTAGTAAAATAAAAAAAACAGTGAGAATTGATTGTTAAATGTTAAGATGTCGGATAGAACCATACTTGACCCTTCAAAGAATCACGTTTATTTTTATTTTCCGAAAATGATTTAGTTTTTCTGTTATTTATAGAAAAGCACTACTTTTCTCCCGCTTAACAAGGTACAAAGTAATAAAATCGGTAAAGTGTTTCTCACAAAATCTGCTGTTTTTATTACAAATTATACAATATTGAACCAATTTTAGTTAAATAAAAACATCATAGTGCAAACTGATTGATCTTTAAAATCAATTCCCAACCATGATTTTTTTGTTTCACTAAAATCGGTTTAGTAATAAAGAATTTATAAGGAAATGAATGCAGACAGGATTGGCAATGCAATCGTATAATCTGTTAAACAAAGGTTGAAAAAAAAAATAGATTTTTTGAGAACCATCACACCATTTTACTAATTTGTACCGCGTTTTGTGGAGGAAGTAGCGCTTTTCTATAAATTAAAGAAAAACTAAAACGTTTTCGGAAAATAAGAATAAACACGCCATTTTTAAGAATCAAGTATGATTCTGTCCACCATCTTAAATTTTAAGATGGCGATAAACTTTGATCATGAACTTTTAAAAAAAACCAATTCTAACCAAGATGTTTTTTATTTTATTAAAATCGGTTGAGTAGTAATGAATTTATAAGGAAATAAATGCAGACATGATTGGCAAGGCAATCGTCTAAAATGCAAAATAATGGTTGAAACAAAAATATTTTTTTTAGAACCACTAAACCGATTTTGCTGAGTCGTACCTTGTTGTACGTGGCAAGAATGCAGCTCTCCTACTAATTTAAAAAAAATAATGAAAACATGTTCGCAACACAAGAATAAACGAGCATCTTTGAAGGTACAATTTCATTTCGTCCTCCATCTTGGATTTTTCGAAGGCGGACAAAAAATATATTTAGTCAAAACTCTGCTCCATTCTCTGCCAAGTGCAGTTTGTCTCATTAAAATCGATAGTGTAGTTCAATAGTTATCATGAAAAAAAAATTGTCCGGTTTTTTTTGGCCCACCCGGTATGAAATTTTCAGATAAAATAGTGTTCGACACGAGCTGATTAGATTTTGATAAAAATCTATTACTGCCAATGACAGTTTTTTGATATTTTAAAAATTGAAAATATGCGAACTTTTTATTGCATAAATATGCGGTTTCCGGAATATAGTAAAACACATTTTGCTCAATGAGTTGTGTTATAACCAAAAACTACATGACGTTTTTGACAGCTTTCGTTTCTGAGATATTTACAAAAAACTTTTCAAGGCTGATATAGCGTGGAGTTCAGTTGAAGTGTGCTAATGGCCTAGGAAGATATGAGATCCGTCATGGATCCATTTATGTTTGTTAGTTTTATATTATAAATTAACTTACTGGCGAGAATTCCAGGCGTCTAGGGACTTCTTTAACCGCGGATTCAGACTGAGCGTCGAAAAATACATATGAATATCAAGGTCTGTTTTACGGATCTCGACAATTTTCGTAAGGGTTGTGTAATAATAATTGTTAGCAAATGTCTTTTTAGCATAACAAAATGTTGATTCCACAAGACTTTCTACAAGACCAGCTGTGTTACGAATGCAGAGGGCCCTTGACTATTCTTCCGATTAAAGTGTATCCAAACCGCCATATAAAATGTGGCAATTGCGCCAGCGAAGATGACAATGGAATTGAATCTCGTCTTTGTGAAGTACTGGAAAATTTTAAGCTTCCTTGCAATAACCGATTAGAGGGTTGCGATAAGATTTTAAGCATTCACGATATTAAATCTCATGATGAAATATGTTTGAGGCGAGCATATACTTGTCCTTTTTGCCCACAAATGTCTAGAGGGGCCTCTGATCTTTATTTGCATTTAAAAGAACACCACCCAAAGGAATCTCTGGTTGATACAAATATTTTCTTGGAATTAGATGAAGGCAATCAAGGAAACACTGCTTGGTTCTGTAAGGAGAACATGTTGCTCATAATTTTTTCTAACTACGATAGCTTGGATAAGAAATTGTCTTTAAATATTAGCATTGTAGGACATTTTAATCGTCAGTTCGCAACTCAAACATTCATGCTAAGATCCCTTAATAATGAAGTGAAATATAAAACTAAAAAAATACTTTGTTCTATATGGGACAATGCTCCAAATGATGGGTTTATTATTCCGATAAACCCAGAAGATTTTTTAAAACAGCATGTTGTTTGCAAATTCAAAGTTCAAAACTGTTCTATACAAAATACTCCTAAAGATCCCCCGTATAACACAAGTGTTAATATTAATGCTAATTTAATAAGTCAGTCTATCACACACTTTAAATTATTCTATATTTTTGACATTAGGCAAATTCGTGTTAAAAATTATTTCCATGCTGAGCCATTTTGGCACAATGAAATAAAATGGACCATTGAAATAGGTAAGGGTAAATTTGTTCCATGGCTTTATGTTAATGTATCCTCCATGGAAACAAAAGAAAAATATATACCTCAACAATTTTTAGTCACGTTATCTATAATATCCTCGAGAATACCAAACTATGTAACGAAATTTAAATTAGATTTAAATGTTAAGAAAGCATTTATTAAGTGGGATGATCTTATCAGTCAAAATAATGGCTATCTTCAAGGTAATTTCATACAAATTTTATTTAGGTTAAAATATTTAATGCCATAATCGGTTTTCTTACAATTTATGGGTAGCGTACAGAGAAAACAGTACGCTGCTATGGGTTTAATATACCTACCTGAGAGATATTAAATAAATACCTATTTTAAAGAAAATCCTCAAAATGCGTTTTTACCAAATTTTCTCAAATTTTTTTTTAAATAAAGTTTTCCACGCTCTAATTCATAAAATGAGAAGGCAAAAAAGTTAAAAAACAGCCGAGACTATTAAAAATAAAGGAGAAAGATAAATTTAGGGTAAAATAGGTTGAACTTTTACGAGTGGTAACGGTTTTTAGAGAATCTAGACCTTTTATCAAAAAAAGTTGAATACAAAAGTTATAGGGCTACAAACTTGTGTAAACGTTTTTTTGCATAACCTAAAATTTTCCGAGAAGAATAAAATAAACCGTTTCTTTTTGTTTTCGCTTTTTATCTTCCACATTTTTTTTATTTTTACGAAATTTTGTGAAAGCTTACTTTTTAATCTTCTTCTACCGGTTTTGATTTTTTTAATCAAATTATTTATATTTACATCATATGAAAAAACTGAATTTTTCGATTTTAGTTATGTAAAAAAAAGTAAAGGGCGTGGTGCTGTGGTAAAAAAAGGCAGTAACGAGCCAAAGTACGTTTTTTAGCTCACACGTATAGTATAAGTAGTGTGAGCTATGGTGATCATGTCTAGCTATATAAAAAACTATAAAGAATTTATTTACCTAAATATCTATAAATTAAAAAAAGTAAATCACGAGAAATGTGCAAATTTTTTATCTTTTATATAAAAAAAATATACTGATTATAGTTTTTAAGTAAAATTAGTAAGTAAGACCATTAAAAATGTAATTATTGCATAAATATTGAAATAAAGATACGTTTTATGAAAAAAAAAAATTCAAATTTTAAATGCTAACTTTTTAATGGAGCATCGTAATAAGCGTATTATAAGAAAACAAAAACTTCGTAAGAGCTTTAGTTTCTGAGATCTTTACAAAAAACTGTTTTCAAGGCTGATATAATATCATGGCTTCACTTGAAGTGTGCTAGCTAGGAAGGTATCAGATCCGTCAGGGATTCATTTATTTTAATCTACCCCCAACCTTTTTTTCGGCTTGTGTCCGATGTATTTTATTGTTAGACGTTTGTTTAATAATTTGTGTCATAACCAAACAAAAACTTCGTAAGAGCTTTAGTTTCTGAGATATTTACAAAAAACTGTTTTCAAGGCTGATATAATAGGCTAGCTAGGAAGGTATCATCCGTCAGGGATCCATTTATTTTAATATAGCCCCAACCTTTTTTTAGGCTTGGGTCCTGTGAATTTTATTTATTGTTAAACAGGACCATCTAGAGCCAAAACCCAACTAGGTACCAAATTTCATTAAAATCAGACAGACAGACGGCGCGACAAAAAAGTTCATTAAAATCATCTGAAACGCAAATATGTATAAAAAATTTTGAAATCGGAGCAACTTTTTTTTTCGTATATTTGACACGATCACCATAGCTCGCACTACTATAGTTATAGTAAATTTTGAAATCGGAGCAAATTTGTTTTGTTTAGTGGTATGACACTGGGGGGTTATCTCCAATTGGACGCATCCCCGGGTGGCGATTGGGGGTATTTTCGCGGACCAAAATGGATAAAAATTTCATTATATATTTAAATCAATGTTTTAAAAAAATCGCTACTTACTGCCTTTTTTCTTACGATTATATTTTTAAGATTTACAGTTAGTTAACCAAACCCTAATTCGTCAGATAAGTAGTGGGTGTTAGGAATCTTATTTTGATTTAAATTTAATTACACATTTATGTTAATACTTTTTTAAGTTCATAACATTATATAGGTATTAATTTTTTAATTAGTTTTATGTTATTTTTTACTCTAAACAGCTTCCTTGTTAGGATGCTTTATCGTACAGGGCTCTAGACTAATCCGCTTATCTTTTAGTTCATAGTATACCGGTCTATTTTTTAAAGTGAGTAACATTAACAAACGTTTGTCCTAAAAATTATATGCTTTGACAGCTGTGCCCCCCACCCCAAACATGTCGAAATAACTAGAAGAAAAAAGTAACTGCAACATTGTCCTAAACATTGTGTGCTTTATTCAGTCCAACGGTCGAAAGATGTCGATTGGGTTTTGCGCCTGCGCAATCTATTAGAAATTTCCACAGAGGAAAAAGTTGGTCGTATCGGCAAAATTAAGCTATTTTCCTACGAGCGTGCGTAAAATTACCTTTTGATTTTTCGTTTGGAAAGATGTACTTTTCCGCAGGATTTTACTTTTCCGCACCATTTTTTCTTTTCCGCGCCATTTTTACTTTTTCGCACGGCTAAAATGCAAGAATCCTCCTGTACACAATCGTTTCCAAATGAAAACCCGTCCTCGTACACACAAGTTTTATTTTCAAGAAGTGCTGCTGTACCGATGCTACGAGAAGCACCGAAGGAAGAATCCTGTAATGTGTTACAGCCTCACAGACCAATATACCTTCCTCCATTCGGAAAGTAAAAAGTAACTTTTCCGCACTAGTGCTGAAAAGGTACTTTTTCACAAGATTTTTGTTTTGTTAAAAATTCTATCTTATGTATCATTTTCTAGCATTATTATAAAATATTTGCGAATTAAAACATGTTTTTTTGATAAAGAAGATGGACAGAAACACTCGCAGGAAAAACATTGTACCTAACTCTTGCGGAAACTATTTTTTCCACCCTTGACGGCTTGCCCGAATTCCGCACCGTGTCGTTTGTGCAACTGCCGTCGCGTGCCGAAAAGTACTACTTTCCGCACTTGTTAGGTAAATAACTATTACAACTAAGCCTGTTACGCATCACTTAAAAAGTAGATCGGTCTACTGTGGGCTATTTAGGTAGTATCGGCCCAGACTGTCACTAAAGGTGTTTTATCAGTATTTCTGTAGTTTTTAAGAGTTTAATGAATTAAAAATAAAAGTGTTTATTTTACACAAATTGGTAATAATTATACAAATATATATTTAAAGTTAAATATAGTCATTTTATTTTTTCGCACTTTTTATCCCCGGAATCAAAAGTGGCAGATAAAACGTAGAAATCCGGGATTAAAAGGAACAGATCACAGTAAAAAAGAATAAATCAGCGACGAAAAGTGACAAATCAAGAATAAAAAGTAAAAAACCTTAAAGTCCTTAAAAAAATAGAAAAAAACTCGTAAAAAAGTGCAAAAAATAGCGTATAAACCGAGGGGCGCTCGATAGCAGATTTTTACATTTCCCAGTATTTCCTCAAATTTCAATGGTATTTCCCAAGAACTTCCCCCGATATTTGCTAGTATATTTCCCAGTACCTCCAAAGTATTTCCCCTAACCTGTACACCAAAAGGAAATACCGAGCTACCCCTCGGTATAAACTATACAATGTGGAACAGCCAAATGGAATAAATTCGATAACGAATAAATGAGGGCGTGTTGGGAAAAACGCTTGGACACGTCGATTTCTATTTTTGAATGCGCATTTTTTTCAAAAATAAAAAATTATATAGGGTGTGTTATGTGACAGTGGCCAATACCAACTTTCTTATTTTAAATGCAACCCTCTGTATATTATTTATTTTTTGGATTCTTCAGAAAATTCTAGACATAATTCATGTACAATGTCCTATACCTAAGCCTAACCATTTTTGAAATATTGACAGTTCAAAAACGACAATTTCCAATTTTGAGGCGGAATATTTCGAAAACGGTTAGGACTATATAAAAACGGCTCTCATGTCCCTATCCTTATCTATCGATTGACATCAACCACGACCACATCCGATTTTAACGGAAAATCAGAAATTCCGGTTAAACCGCAAGTTTTCGTGTTTGGTGTCAATCGATAGATAATTAAAAATGAGGATAGTGACATGCAAGCCGTTTTTCCATAGTTCTAACCGTTTTCGAAATATTCCGCCTCGAAATTTTAAATTGTCGTTTTTAAACTGTCAATATTTCAAAAATGGTTAGGCTTAGGTATAGGACATTGTACATGAATTATGTCTAGAATTTTCTAAAGAATCCAAAAAATAAATATTATACAGGGGGTTGCATTTAAAATAAGAAAGTTGGTATTGGCTACTGTCACATGACACACCCTATATAATTTTTTATTTTTGAAAAAAATGCGCATTAAAAATACAAATCGACGTGTCCAAGCGTTTTTCCCAACACGCCCTCATTTATTCGTTATCGATTTTTTTCCATTGGGCTGTTCCACACTGTTATATTCCTCTATGGTCCTGTCGACAAATTTTGTATACCTACGGTGGGCAGCTGATTACCCCTCGGTTTTTATTTTAAACTCGGGGGGCAGCAATACTTTTTGCTTAACAGGAAAGAAAAAATTGCTTACATAGAAGTGACGGTTAAACAGGTGTCCTTTGCGCGTTAACACACGCATGTGCACTTGAAAAACTAATCCCAGGCATGGAATAAATAACATATAAAAACCTTCGCCAAATCGCTCAATTGCGAGCCCAGTTAATCTATCCAGAAGAAGAGGGCGCTGCGAACGTTTCCTAGCGAGTTTGAATTCACAATGATAACTTGGCTTTCGCGCCGCGTTTCGCCAGTGGCGGAGTTAGGCAAGGCTCCTGTTCAGAGACATTATTAAGGTGACCATGTTTTAAACGGGTTTTATTAACTTCACAGAGCCTGGCAGTCTGTCTATCAAATCTAGTGATTCATTTTTGACACACTTCCCGAGATCGGATTTTAATTTCGCTTGACCTTCGACCGGCTGCATTCGCGTTGACGACAGCCGATGTTAACACCAGATTCAATTTTTGTTTTGCACGAGCGCCTATTGTCTTTCGTGGAAGACTCGATCACCGCGGCTTACCTACTTCTTTATAAATTAAATTCGAATAAGATATGTACACGATATTCACGTTACAACAAGGGCTCGAGATTTTCTACATGCGTTGTCCTTCTTGTACAGTCATTTCTTCGAAGTCCCAGGTTAAAAGTTTTCGTTGTTTTTAGGGCAAGCTATGATCGATTCACTATTTTCTTTGGCTAGAATTTTAGGCAATTTAGATGAATGACCTATTTTTATAAAATAAAATAAAACTGTTAAAATTAAAAGGTGAGCTGATTCGCAACACTAATTAAAAAATTTAGAAAAAAAATATGATTTTATTATAAAAAAACTAATTCTAGAAAGAGAACACAAAAAAAACAGTGACTATAGAGTTAAGTTATTACATCATTTGAGTGCGATGAAAGTGTTCATACCCGGTTTTCAGCAAAAACAAAAAATTCTTATTTTCAGTCAAATGTTTCAGACTTGAATCGTCTATCAGCATATCGATAGGGGGCAACAAATTCGCGGGATCCGACCCCATCACGATGGCCAAATCCGCCAGTCTGAAAAACAATGTGTTCTGTAGACATTCTAATGGGGCGTCCAGATTGGTAAAGTTCCAGCTGTCCCTCACCAGTGCTGCCCTCCATATTTTTAATTTCAATTCGCCTGGTGACAAATCTTCCTCCTCGAGAAACGTGGCAACGTCTAACGCTTTTTTAAAATCTAGTTCCGTCGAATCTGTGTATTCGGGACAGATGTACAGCTCAATTATGTCCTTGGGGGTGAGGACTTTTGGGTTTCTCGGGTCGTATCTAAAAAAGGGGCGTGACATTTTATTAACATAAACATACGATAAGATGTAAACATTAATTGCAGAAGTAAGCTTTTATTATTTATAATTCAAAAATTATAGAGGGTGTCTCAGATAAAATTAACTACATGGGTTGTTTTGGGGTTTTTTTTAATAGAAAGATATACAATTTTGATTTAATTCGACAAAAATGGCGTCATTATGAGCCGAATCAGATCAGATGACTTCTTAGATATGAATAGTGTTTTATTTTTTGTTTGATTTTTATTTTATTTTTTTATAAACGGTTTTTTAGCAGTGAATTATTACGTGTTACTTTAGTGCGCAATCTATACACATCCGATATATTTTTATTTTATTTTTTACTAGGGATAAAAACTAGTTGTAAGCAGAACTTCTTGCTATAAAAATGTGTACAAAAATTTTTAGAAGCAATAAAAAAGTAAGTAAGTAAAGTAAGATTGGGTTCAAAATGGCGCCACTTCCAATTTTACACTGGAACACCCTGCATAAAACGCTGTTAATGTTACGCCTGTAAAAGAGACTAAAAGCCTTTTTCCTCGCAGTAACTACAAGTTACCAGGCAACCTGGTTACTCGTTTTCTGTTTTTCTTCGCTGAGTAACACTAACTATGACGTAACCACACAGTGTAACCAGCCTAGCAGACGTGGTTGCTGAAATATTTTGAGGGTAAGATCGTTTTTTTTGTATTTTGTTTCAAAATGTTTGATTTTCATATATATATATATATATATATATATATATATATATATATATATATATATATATATATATATATATATATATATATTACCAACGAATTATGTTTGGTAACGATAGAAAATGAAGCATATCCCTTGAAGTTGGTACGATATCAATTCAACTGCAACTAGTCTTAAAATGTACTGCCTTTGGTGTTCTGTGTTACTGCGGCCTTACCACAGAATACCATAGGATCACCCTGTTTCCACCCTGATTCAAAAAACGCATCAGGTAACGGTGCATTTAAAACTGGTGCAAATCCATGGTGGAAACAGTGAATTATTTTCTGCATTTCGAAAATTGCTGGTAAAAACAAAAACAAACAATTTCAAATGTCATCCACGTCTGACGTCATACAACGGTTACTCCGAGTAACCGTAACGTCATTTCGAGTAACTTAAATGAGTGACTAGTAACCTCGAGGAAAAAGGCTTTAAGAGGATTTAAAGCCTTTTTCCTCGAAGTAACCACAAGTAAGCTGGTTACTCATTTTAGGTTTTTCCTCGCTGAGTAACACTAACCATGCCGTCAGAAGTAACCACACAGGCTTACCAGCTTAGCAGATGTGGTTGCTTTAAAATTTTAAGGTTAAGTGCGTTCGTTTTTATTTCAAACTTGATAATTCCAAAATCTTTAAAATTGAAGTGTATTTTACAGTGAATTTAGAGAAAAATCATCTGTCACTAACCGGTGATGTCATACAACTGCTTACTTCAAGTAACCGTGACGTCATTTCGAGTTACTTATATGAGTGACTAGTAACCTCGAGGAAAAAGCTTTTAGATTCCGTACATGATGTAATGTTTAAATTTCAATAATACTACCTTGTTCTAAATCATTTATTGTTGTAATCTGCAGAGTTTTTTACTGTGCTGGGTGGAAAAAAAAATAAGCCACTTTAGTCAAAGTCAATATGTAGGTACGTGGGCATAATAGATCCATTTGTAGTCGCAGTGCCACCACTTTCGAATACATACATACATACTGTCACGAATAGGGGGGCCTGGGGCTGGTTACAGGTACTGCCCGGTCGTTAATTACCAGCCACTACCGTACAACCCCAATACTATTCGTTATTAACAATTGTTTAAACGATACCGCGCCGGTCGAATTGATCTAACGGACTTATTTCGATTCAAGCCGACGGAGATCTTTGTTTAAAAACTAAGGGATGCAGATTAAATAACACCTGTAGGGGGTTAAAAGATATATTATAAATACTAAGAACCGATAACTGATACAACAAAGGTTGGTGAGTTGGCTATGGGGGCGACACCCTGACTTACCTGAAAACAACAGGATTTGCTGCCGGCTGGTTATATGTTAAGCTCCCTTCGTGACAATACCTTGTTCTGAGGACCAGCCCGTAAATTAACTTATTTAGCTATGACCAAACCTTCAAAAATTCCTTTCACATTTAAAACTAACTTACCCATACTGTTGTAAAACATAATCAGGAATGGACTCCTGATGAGCGATCAATTCCAAATTCCTATTAATCTCGCTAATTTGGTTTTTGGTTTTGTATTGTTTTGCAGTTTTTCTGTCTGCCAACCTGATGAAAAATTAAGATAAAATTATCATAGGGTCACGTCACGGTTATGTCCCTCTATATTTATTTTATTTGTTTTAAAAATGATATAGCATTTATAAAAATAAAAAAATGATGTATTATGTTGCCTGTCAATTTGATATCGCAATAAAAAAAAAATTGAAAAATAATAGGTATTTTATTACTTGTTTTTATTTATTTGAAGATATTCAACATTTTCACGACTACACGATTTTTAGCAGCCGAATTACACGATTCTCTCCGCACTTTATCTGGCAATACTGCGTGAGGTTAAGCTTTCTACCCACCCACGGAAAAATATGAGAGAAGCAATAACTTCTTTTTGTCCAATTAGCCACGAAAACTTGTTTGATTTTTAAATTCACGGGTACTAAAATTCACGTTTGTTAAGCGGGATTTACAAGGGTCCATTTTCGCCGTGTGATAAGTCGCCTCGACTTGCAGTGCGGCAAGTCGCATCGCTACCACATTTACACGAGGCGACTAAAATCGCAAGGGAATAGTTTATATTTGTTGAAAATGTTGGGGAGAGCAGGTGTTTTACGTGCTGTGGCATTCAAACAGTGCGTGAAGCAATTCTTGATGAATTGATCATTTTGGGACGACGTCTCAAATAGATCAGCTGATGCGTTGATATGTCGTGAATGACAAAGCATTGTTTACTATAAAAATGCAATTTTCAATTTAAGTTTTGGTAAAAATGCCTACTTTTCAGTGTTTCAGATGTTTTATTTATGGCATGGAGCTCAGAAAATCCAAATTCTATTTTTCATTTTCAGATACCAAAGAATGTTTCAAATACTTAATAGTAAACAAAATAGGGCGTAAATGACTATCACGACACTGAAAAGTAGGCATTTTTACAAAAACTTAAATTGAAAATTGCATTTTTATAGTAAACAATGTTTTGTCATCCACGACATATCTAGCATCAGCTGATCTATTTGAGACGTCTTCCCAAAATGATCAATTCATCAAGAATTGCTTCACGCACTGTTTGAATTCCACAGCACGTAAAACACCTGTTTTCCCCAACATTTTCAATAAATATGAACTATTCCCTTGCGATTTTAGTCGCCCGATGTAAATGGGGTAGCGATGCGACTTGCCACACTGCAAGTCGAGGCGACTTAACGCACGGCGAAAATCGACCCATGTAAATCCCGCTTTAGCAGATTCGATCTAGTCGCATGCGGCGCAGACGATTTCCCATTTATACAGGCGATATTAGCCGTGCGGCACGGCCAGAAATCGACCCGTGTAAATGACGCTTTAGTACGTAAATTATATCGGGATATTTTTCCAAATGAAAATGTTTATAGGAAATATCACTAGTACAAAGTAAATTATCGACAATTTGCTTTGCATGAGGGATATTCTGCCGACTATTTTAATTTATAAAAAAATAACACTTTAACGGACAGCCTTTAACCACCACCGTCTATAATATACAGGGTGTCCCAAAAGTCCGAGTCGATCCAAATATCTTGTGAACTATCGAAGATAACCGAACCATATTTGACAGTGCTCAAGAACATCAAGAGATCTATTTTATGAACAGACGGGTGTGCCGCCCCTGCATTAGGAGGCGGCATAGGGTGTCAACTTATTTTTTTTAATTGAAACTTCTATCGAGTGATACCTCGTTTTAAACTCCTTGAAAAACTAACATTGACATAACTGTCAAATTTGTCATCGTAAATAATTGACAGTTATGTCAAAATGTTACTTACTTACCTCGCAAGTTTACTTAAACTAAACATAGTCTTCTTTCTTGTAATAGACTCAGTTTCGTTGTCAGCTAACACAATTAAAGTTTTTGCCGCTCCCGAAAAATCTTCGTCGAAAGCCTGTTGAATCCATTTCAAGTTGGGGTACGCGTCCAGAAATTTGGATAGTTTATCTTGGCTTTTCGGTTTCTTGCCTTCTGTCTCGAACTTTCTGTCCCTAGTTAGAAAAATATAATTTGACATTAGAAACACAACAATAATTTAAAACATTAGAAACACAACATAAACCCTAAATTTAAATGGCTTCTTTTAAACGAATACTGTGCCCTCCCAAAACTAGACAACAAACAGTATTTTTTATTGATTTATTTAAAAAAAAGTTAAATCTTCCCTTACTACATGATTGTCTAGTTCTTTTTATTATCTGTGGTTAACAGCAAGCGATTAATTGGGTGAATTTTTTACTTTTTTAGCGTAAATAATTACAAGGCGGCAGCGCCGCGCGGGGCAAGGTTTCAATTTCACCCGTTTTTCAGAGGGATATGGGAGGATGTTCTCGAGCGGGGGCGGGAGGAATGTGTGTTTTAGTTGAAGTTGGCCATTAGCATCGTGCGTAAACGTCCGTTGCCCTTCTACACGATGCCGATTCTATCCTTAGCGAAGACGTAGAGTTTGTTTTGATTTGGGCTGTAGTGTCAGTAGTAAAAAGCATTGCCGGTCGCGTGTCATTGTTTTTGCTATCGTTTGTTTGTAAAATGGAAAGAAATACCGTCGATTACATAATTAACTGTGCAAATTTAAATACATTGACATATAAACTTCGATTACAAATAAAATCTTTAGGGCCACATAGACTGGACCTAAAAATTAACCAAAATTTTTGTGTAATGCCGAGGGGTGTTCCATAAAAACTTATAATAGAAAATTTTATAAAAAAATATACATTGCTAAAAACTGGTTGCGTTAGAAATGAGATCTAGGAAAAACATTATAAAAATAACCATATATTGATGGTATTATTTTTAATGTTAATAAAATTATGGTTTTTTAAATATTGGTTTCTTAACGTTATTAAGAAATATATTTTTGGTAATGCTTTTACATGAAATTTTCGTTAGGATTTTCTACATGCTTTTCTAATGTCAAAAGTTGACTTAATTTTAACACAAATTTGTGCTAGAAAAAAAAACATTTTTTTTTCAACATTTATTTAACGTTTTTACGATTTTGTGCTTAGTGGGATGAGACGTGAGTGACGAAATTCTTACAATATATACAATAAAAGTACAGGTTTTAGCTCACACTACTACTATAAGTAGTGTGAGCTATGGTGATCGTAATTTTTTCGAGAAAAAAAAAGTTGCTCCGATTTCAAATTTTTTTTATTTTATATCTTTGCGTTTCAGATGATTTTGAAACTTTTTTGTTTTGCTGTCTGTCTGTATGTAACGACCAACCCGCATAACTCAAAAACCGCTTGTCCGATTTTAATGAAATTTGGTACCTAATTTGGGTCTTGGGCCGTGATGGTCCCATTTAAAAATGAACAAAATCCACCAAACGCAAGCCAAATAAAAGGGTGGGGGTAGATTCCAAAAATTAGAGTTTATGTGAAAATATGGCGTGTGTGATATCAAATGAAAGGTAATTAAGTCTGGAGTTAAAAAAAATGAATTTTAGTTTATTTTTTAAAAAAGGGTGGGGGTAGATGTCAAAAATTAGAGTTTAAGTCAAAACATGGCTTGTGTGGTATCAAACGAAAGGTAATTGAGTCTGGAGTTGAATAAAATATATTTCTCTTTTTGATTATATTAGCTCACACTATAACTATAGTACCTAGTGTGAGCTTAGGTGCCCATAGATTGGCAGAGTATTTTTTGTGCTAAGACTTAATAAAATATTTTGCTTTAAAAGTATAGATTTTTTTGTAAAAATAGTTTTAAAAAATGTTAAAAAATGCATTGCTTTAAAAGTGCATGTGTACTAAAAAGTATGGCTGCTGGCCTGATAAAGGCCGGTGTGCCACCGCGGTGCTACTAAAGCACTTCTAACAATGTATTTTACACTAACTGGCAGCTGGCAATGACTGTACAAAACAGCATTTTTTTTAATTGTGCTTTGTTGGGCAACTATTCTATGGTTCTTACCTGTTTAACAACTTGGCGTGTTTTCCCCTCTTCAAATACCAGCTGTAAACAAACTCGGAAAAATCAGTGTCCTTAAACCTGTGCATGTAGGTCTCTAGCCTTTGTTCATTATTGGTTTCCTCACAAATTGTGATCAGTGTTTCGAAGTCGAGGTACTTTTCGGCCAACATTGTAGCTTGTTCGTAACATTTCGCTTCGAGAAGGGGTTGAATTAGTTTGTTTCTAAAATAATGATATAAAATAACAAAATGATTATATAAAGCAAAACTAACCAAAGCCTTTCAGGTAAATAAAGGTCTTAAACAAGGTTGCTGTATCTCGCCTACGCTCTTTAAGATATACTTGGAACAAGTCCTTAAAGTATGGAAGAGAAACCACCTTGTATACTTTATGTTTCGCCGATGAAATAGTGGCTCAGGATTATGACGACCTCGAATATATGACACGAAAACTAATAGAAGAGTACAATAAGTGGGGACTAGAGGTTAATCTCAATAAGACAGAGTATATGTGTATCGGTGGAATGAAACAGGATCTAATCTTAAATACCGGGCAACGAATTCAGTTCTGTGATGAGTATAAATACTTAGGTCTAAAAATTACAGCTGACGGAACACTAGACAAAGCTATAAAAGATCGAAAGTACAAGGAAGAAAAGCAATAACTTTATTAAATGGAATAATTTGGGACCAAAGTATATCAAAACATAACAAAAAGCTTATATATAACACCATTGTAAAAAGTATTATTACATACGGCTCAGAAGTATGGCCAATCAAGGATAGAATAGAAAAAAATGCTTTTTGCCACGGACATGGACTACTGGAGAAGAGCAGCAGGGAAATCAAAAAGAGAAAGAGTTACAAATCAAAGAATAAGATAAATTATGATAGTGGGTGAACATACTTTAGTGGATGATATAAGAACAAAACAACTGGTGTGGTATGGACATGCACAAAGAATGAATGATGAAAGACTACCTAAACAAATACTACAATGGAAACCAACTGGCCGAAGAAAACGAGGACGGCCAAAGAGAAGCTGGAGAGAAGGAATAGACAGTGAAATAAGAATAAGAGGACTAGATGATGAATTATGGGCAAACAGAAACGAGTGGAGATTGGGTATCGGAAGACGTAGAACGTTGTGAAACCGATAAATTATATATATATATATATATATATATATCTTATTTTTTAATTTTTTGTCTTAATTTAATTAAGTTTTGGTAAAGGAAACCTTGGTATCTAATTTAATCATAAAATACTGATTTTTATTGAAATCTCCATCTTGTCGACTATGCCAAGGATTCATTATTGTCATGACTCTTTTTGGAAATTTTAACAGTTTTTTTTTTGGCAAATGAAAAGCACTGTAATATTTTAAATTAGGGGTGAAATTAAAGAAAAAATTATAAAAAAAGTTTTATGTGCTCAACCGAGATTCGAACCCGGCTCTGGCTATGTAACGCCCTACCAAATGGGCCACCGAACACATTAGTAAAATTTCCACTCATCGTTAGTACCGCGGTATAACAACGCTAGTTCCCGGGGATTTACTCCACTATTTAACTGATTTTATAATTCTTCGTTCCCATTGTTAAAATGTGAACTCAAACGCTATGGAAGAACACAAAACCCATCTTACACTATACTTGATATTGTATTAAAGTGGCACCGCGTCATCAAAACTGTGATGGGCGGGAAGGGTGTAGAGGGGTACATACAGTAGCCCGCACTCCCTGTTATTTTTTTATTGATATTGATTCCCAAAACGAGGCACTGCACTAATTAGTCATTAGCTTACTATTTTACTTGCTTTTTATTTATTTCTTCTTCTTAACGATTTCATTATAAAGGAACATATATACTCTTATCTGGTTGTTACGAACATATTGATTTTGCCGGGCTTTGACGTTTTTTATTCGTTGTTGTTTTGATTGTCTTAATGTCAAACAAATTATGACCGAGCTTTTTACAAAACAAATTACCATTTTAGCAACTAAATCAATATTTGCGCACATTTTAATATAATTTTGGATTCTCTTTTATGTTTCGGATCTTTATTTATTAGATAAGTACCTATTTTATCTCTCCTTTAAAAGGTCTCGGTCTTTTATCATACACATATGTATAAAGCGGCACACTGCATGTACAAAGTGAAACAACAATTTTTTAAGGCTTCTTTACTTAGATTTTGCCGCAAAATTTGGTTTACCATAGCTATGACGCGGTGCCACTTATTAGGGGATTTTGGATATGGCGAAAGGAATGACGGGGGCACAACCATAATGAATTATCTAGAGGAAAACACCTTTATGCAATGAATTATTTCTATAGAAAGAAACCGCAATGAAAGTGGACACGGCTCAGCCCTAATGGAATAACGAAATTGATTACATACTGACTACTGAGAAAAACATCGTTAGAGATGAAACAGTCCTAAACAGCGTTACAACAGGCAGTGATCATATAATGGTCAGAACAAAAATCTGCATTGACAGCAATTTCGAAATGAAAAGAAAAATTGATAATCAAACTTGATATGAATAAACTTACACAAAATAAAGCTATATACAAAGAAATGCTAAAGGAACAGCTAACCCAAAACCGCGAAAATGAAAATATAGATGAAATAAATGATACGCTGACAAGAGCTATGACCAAAGTAGGAAAAGATATCGCACAAAAGGACAAAAAGAGAGAAAATTGTATATCAGAAGAAATAAAGAAACTGATGGAAAAAAGGCGGAACCTGGAGAAAGAAGGAAAAAGAACATCGATAGAATACACAGAAGTAAATAAAACTATAAGAAAAATAATAAAAGAAAATAAAATAAAGAGCCAAGAAACAAAAGTTGAGAGAGTTAATAACAAATATGAAGTGTCTAAGGTAGGTAGATATGAAATAATTAAAATAAAGGATATAAACGGCATAGAGACTAACGTTAAAGAGTATATTATAAATAACACACAACTATTCTATACAGAATTATACCAAATAAAGAACATACACTCAGAGCTACAACCTAAAATAAGCAAAGCGGAAATAAAGAGCATAAAAGAAAATAAAAAATAACAAATCACCTGGAAAACACGAAGTAACGGCAGAAATGCTTAAATACGATGGTAAAGCTGTAGTTAGTACCCAACATATTCTCCTGAATAAAATACTAAAAGAAAAAAGAATCTCTACAATTGGAAAGAATCCATAACCATTATTCTACACAAGAAAGGCAGCAGACCTAAAAGCTATCGACCCATAACACTCTTCGATGTAACTTATAAGCTTTTCACGAAAATATTAACAGATAGACTAACTACAATATTTGACGGATATAAAAAGAACAAGCAGGCTTCACAAAAAGTTTCACTACAGTAGTTCACCTATTAACCATGAAAATCCTAATAGAACGAGCCAACGAATAGAACATTCCACTATATATTCCGTTTATAGACTTTGAAAAAGCTTTCGATAGCATTGAGCACTGGGCAGTAAAAGCATCTTTAATTAATAGCAGAATAGATCATAGATACATAGATTTAATAGCCAATACATATAGCGAAGCAACAACATCAATCAAAATCCACAAAGTAACCAAGCCAATCCGCATAACAAGAGGTGTCAGGCAGGGTGACGGAATATCCTCTAAACTATTAAACCAGGCCCTAAAAGATGTTTTTAAAAACTTAGATTGGGAAGAAATAGACATCAAAGTAAACGGACAATACTTGAACCACCTAAGATATGCTGATGATATTACCTTAATAACAGATAAGAAAGAAGAATTGATAAAAATGCTGGAGGAACTGGATACAGCAGCTAAAAATATAGGCTTGAGTATGAACTGCACTAAAACTAAAGTCATAACAAACACAGATGAGGATATCATGATCAGAATAAACCAAACGAAAATAGACCAAGTAGAGGAATATACCTGTCTCAAATGTATGAAACTAAAAAAGGAAAATCAAACGGCTGAAATAAAGAGACGAGTAAGATTGGCCTGGGCAGCATTCGATAAATTAAGCTAAATATTAAAAAATAAAAAATATCCTCAGTACCTCAAAACGAAAGTATATAACCAATGTACCCTTCCTGTACTTACCTATGGATCCCAGACCTGGACACTTCACTCAAACATAGATAAGGTAACAAAAGCCCAAAGATCAATTGAAAGACAAATGTTACATGTAAAGCTAACAGATAGAAAAAGGAATGAAAGGATAAGAAATAAAACAAAAGTAAGGGATGTCAGAGGAGAAGTAGCAAAATTAAAATGGGAATTTTCCGGTCATAATATCAGACAGAAAGGAGCGATGGAACAAGTATATTATAAACTGGAGACCTTGGGAAAATATAAGAAGTAGGGGAAGACCCCAAATGAGATAAGCGGACGATTTGAAGAGACATGCAGGAGCTAGATGGATGAACACGGCGACAAACAGAAGAATAGAAGATATTGGGGAAGGCCTATGTCCAAAGATGGATCGAAGAAGGCTCGATAGATAGGTAGATCAACGCCTGAATGCATGAGATCACATTTGTGTGTTAAAATTTCTAATCACAATGGGCGATTGCCAATAATAATTCTAAACTAGTGGTAAAATTAAAGAACGAAAAATTATAAAAAATAGTTTTGGGACAACATGTACCTTTTAAACGCAGCCAATATTTTATAAACAGGGATTAATTATTAATTAAAAAGAAAATATTACTAATCTATGCTTACCTGTCAGAACAATACTGCTTAAACATAACCTTCTGCTTCTGACCAGATTTCAAGCTGGCCAAATGTGATTTTCTGGCGTCTAACAAAATATCTGTCAGCCTGACAAAATCCTCGATAAGGTGGTCCCTCAGAGGGCCTGAATCGATCACCTTGATGCCGTAGTTTAGGGTAGAGGAGTGCTGAAGCATTAGGGCGTCAGCTACGCCTACAAAAGTTATAAGATCTTCATAAGGGTACCTACGCACTATCCAAAAGTGCGAAAATTGTCACTTTTTCGCATGCGATTGTAGTCGGCCAGTAATAAAGTGCGTTTTAGGAATACTATTATTCTTCGAGACATAAAAAAACTAAATTATAAGAAAAATAAAGCAAACCATATCCACACCAAATCGAACATCAGTTTCCTGGATACTTTCTTTTTGTAAGAATGCAGATTAGGCGTGATTCATACTACTGTCAGGAATGTAAATACCCTTGACTGTGTCACTGTACGAAACCAGCTTAGAAAAACGAAAAGCGCAACACATGGTTTTGCAGAGATGAGAAAGTGGTTCCGCCTCCCTCCAAAATGGTAAACATTTGGTTGCCGCCTACCACACAGCAGGTGGTTGATGCGAGAAAAGCTACTGAAAACTGTAGAGTGGGAGTTATAATGGTTAAGCGTGGGGATACATCAAGTAGAGAGAGGGGATACTGCAAAAAGCTGGTTAAATTTTGATTAAAATACAAAACTTGTACGTAAAAAAAACTCATTCAAAACACCAGCTTTTTGTAATATTTAAAAACTAAAAGTGATGTAACGTGTCATTTTTACGTTTAAGACAACGTTACATATTTGTTTATTTAGGTAAATAATCAAGGCTCTTTGATTCGTCTTTCTGTACACAAAGTAAGGGTATTTTATAGAGCTAGGTTTGGAGGTTATATAGTGTCTAGGAGGTTACCTTAAAAGGAGGCATTCCATCGAATTACTGCGGACACTACGCACATCGCATTATCTGGATATCGTAATTGGAATTTAAGATCACAGGCTTCGGGAAAATCACATAAAAATTTTGATTGTTTTGTTTTTATCTGTGGAATTTTGTGATTCTCTTGTCGTCATGAAATTAAACAGCTGGGAAATGGCGGCGTTGCCGCATCACAAATGGTTTCAGTAACAGGAAGGAAACATTTAGATGAACATTTCATTCCCTTACGTTTATTTTCGAGGATATTGGGACAATCCGAACCTCATATCCTTCACGGATTGGCTAGCTTTGATAGTACGAAAACATATTTGGGTCGACCAGGAACAACCGAGGCTCCGCCACTTTGATATCTTTATTAATTTGATAGGGAAAGGATAAAATAAATACGAGTTATGCACTTTTGTAAATGGGAGATGGACGAGGGATAAAAACCAAGACTGGGGGAATAGACGAAATCGTGTGGGTTGGCATCTGAACACTCTTGTGCCTTTAAGCAGTAGTTCAGTGCGTATTTTTGGGTTCAGGTTCAGAAACAACTTTATTACTGTAGAAATGTTTTACAAAAATGGCGATTAAACCATATGAATATTAGAGACAACATTTATAAAGAGCGAAGGAAACTTTTGACTAAGACTGTAACTGGAGTGCAACTAAATTCTGCGCTCAGTATAGCTTTACTCATATGGGAATTGGTTGAGTGTTCGAATATTCCTGGGTTTGATGCATGCCCTGGTCTTCAGTAATTGATTTTACAGTTGATGGTTTCAATGCTGAGCTTCTTACAGTCCGGTAAGCAAATGTTCGGTCTATGTATGGAGGGTGTCTCTACGTCCTTGTTATAAAAATTTCAACCGTGGAAATAGATCCGACAACACCTCAATGCACGTTTTACATACTTTCAATGTCCCCTTGGTCAGTGCTGGCCCCTACATACCGGTATGGAACTATTGCTGTATTTCCTCATTGGTTAGTTTGAAAACCGCGGGTCTTTTCTTCCAGTCTCGTGTTACTGTCCCCACTCCCCACCACATTTGAAAAACGGTTTCCGGCGACTTCATTTTTTGTGTTCTGCCTGGTCTGTGGCTAACAAATTTTGGCTGGGTCGACAACAGTTTCTGGGATCGCCTTTGTTTTTGGTTTCTGGCACTGCAGCGAATTGCAGTAGATATCCCAGAAACTGTAGAAGTGAGTCCGTCGTGTCTAGGCGTAATCTAGAGTGACGCTTGCACCCTTTTGAGGGGATTTTAAGTCGGCCTACGCCATTTGTACGGGGAAGAGCATTGGTAAGTTCGATTTTATTTTTTTATTATTTGAGGACTCTTCAAGATAATATTTGCCTCCCAAATTGTAATTATTTTTCGTGTGAAATGTACTTTTTTTGACAAAAGACGTGGGGAATTTTTGGCGTTTTTATATTTTTCTTTTAACCACGTGTTGGATAAAAACTATATATTGTTTTCTCCTTTGTCTACAGCCCTGTCCATTCCATCGACAGCGGTGCTGGACGCTGGTGGGAAGCCGGACGAGCCAGTTGTAACCCTGGGAAAGGTACGTAGGGTTATTTTAGTTCATCTGTTTAAATCTGCTGTATTTTATTGAGTCGACATGGGGTTCTCCAGGAAACTGAAACATTTCATTTTCCACAGGGTTTTACGCTCGGGCAAGAAGCCAACAACCTTTTGACCACCATGTGCTGCCCTAGCACCATGTGCTAAGCGAGCAAGAGGGGAGACGCGGGCAAACCAGGAGCAGCAGTAGCAGTGAGGAGGTGTCTGGACAACTCCAGGTTTACAAACTAGAACACATATTTATACATAAAATAATCAAGGACCAAGGTAGGAGCAAGCCTTAACTATATTTTTTTTTCATATATAATTTTCACAATATAATTTAGACATAATCTTTTCCAATATAATTTTTACAGTATAATTTAACACCTCTTGTAAACGCAAGATAAGGTATGACGTCATAACCAAAATTTTGCAGAGTATCTATTAAGTTGACTTGTTTTCCTTCATTTCATTTATTTAAGACAATTTCTCTTGTGAAATTTGGAGTGTTTTGCTACTTAGGCCCTGACTTGTTCCACTACATTTTATTCATTTTTTTCTATTTCATGTTTTTGGTAATACTTCCAGTTTTACCTTTTAGAATAAACAAGATGAACTAATTTTTTTTGTATTATTTGTACAACCCGATGACCAACTTTGCGGAGACAAAAGAGAGATGAGATTCTATGTTTTAGCGGTTTCTTTACACTGTTTTACCTCATGGGGTAGATCTCGGACTGGGTTGCTGTCTGTCTCATTCTACCCAACGTAGAATGATGACAGCATATATTTGGTCCAGATCTCCCCTATGACGGAACGATTTTGGAAGTATATTTTTTTTTACAATCATTCATATAATTGAGTCCTATGCTACTGACTCAGATGTAGGTACACTATGACCTGTTAAAGGAGTCCATCTACCTGTAAAGTGCTTCTAGTTTTATCATTTTGATTCAGTTAAAAATCTTTTAGAATTTTATCTCGTTTCTTAGTCAATTTTTTTGGTTTTTTTAATGACACAAATACTCTGGAAGCCTCGGAAGTAGGTAGAATTTAATTGTTTAGCTACAACGTTTGGGTTGAACTGTATTTTATTTAAGATCTTCTTTGTAAAACATTGGTATTAAATAATGTGGCGCACTTAAAATTTTCTTATTTCTGAACCCCCCCTTCTCCACTGTATAAAAGTTACCGGGCATATCAATGTTTTACCTAGCTGGAAAATACAGTTCTGCTTCCAGATATTCGTTTAATTATTCAGTGGGTTTTTTGTGTCACAAAATGGCGGCAACGTCTTTAAGCTGCCACAAATGTCATACAACGCATTTTAATAGGCCACAGTGACAGGTGGAAAACTATAAAAATAAATTCATATTAAAATGTCATAAATAAAAAAGTTATAGGCCCCTCCCAAAATGCAGACATTTCAAACAAACCCTGTAGCTTTAGGCTTTCTATATCAAAATGCCGTGTTTTCCCTGAAGGTTCTCTTAAAAATCGAGCCTAGCAAGTGGGGGTCAGTTCTTTTCTATCTCCCCTAGAAATATCCGAAACCCCCCAAAAACATCGAATTCAGGACACCCTGTACAGTGACTGGCTGGGCTGACCAATTATAAACCTGCAAAAGCCAAACGCAGAGAATACCTATGGCTACCCTGTACATACCTTCTGCACCTCCTGCAGCAGTCCAAGGTAACACCTCCAGTCCCATTGACTTGGCCAGTTCGTTTAAGAAAAAAACGTCCGCATTTTTCCTTCTGAATTAAAAAAAAATAGATGATAAATACATATTTTAGTAATATAATTTAAAATTACGGCAATTTGTGGCAACGTTGGTTGGTACATAGGGGAGGCTTTTAAAGTGCTGGCGCTGGATAAATTTTCATGCTATTTTCATTAAAAAAATAATATTTTACGTAAAGACATAGTAACGACAGAAATGCTCAAGTACAGTGGTAAAACTATAGTTAATACTCCATATTCTCCTAAACAGAAAAAAACATCTTAAACAACTGGAAAGAATCCATAACCATTATTCAACACAAGAAAGGCGATAGAGCGGATCTAAAAAACTATCGATCTATAACACTCCTCAGTGTAATTTATAAGCTTTTCACGAAAATATTAACAGATAGACTAACAACAAAATTTGACGGCAAAAATTTTTTTTTAAGTCACAAGCTTTTATAAAATGCACTAAAAATTAAAAAATAATTTTCTAACATTCTAATATTATCATAATAATAAAAGCGATGGCCGACTGATGGAAATCTTGACGATGTTAGCACGATAAGATATCCGTATCAATTAAATATCACTATTTGCAAGAATCAATCTAGCAGAAAAATGCAGAGGTACCAAACCCACCCAACCCGACCTAAGATATCCCAGCATTTCTCTGACATAGGTATGGCAAATGGCATAACATTGCGGCAAATTAAACATATCTTTGATGACCTGCTATGTTGAATATTCTTGTGTCTGTTATTAAGTGTTTAGATCACAACTTTAGATTAACTTTGGCTTTGATTTGCGGCCATCGCTTTTAATATTATGATAATATAAGAATGTTAGAAAATTATTTTTTAATTTTTAGTGCATTTTATAAAAGCTTGTGACTTAAAATTTTTTTTACCAATTTATTTTCTACTTTTTAGTCTCAGCTATCTACTCTATTAAATGAAAATATTTGTTCAATAACAGAACAGAAGAGTTTATTCTAGATTATAATGAAATCGCTGATCGTGAGTTGTTTCGAAACTCATTTTTCTATTGGGGGAAGGAGAGGGTGGGGGTAGAGGTACAAATATATTTTTTGTTTGGGCTGTATTGCCATCGGACCTTTATGCATATACCAAATTTTATAAAAGTCATTTGAGGTGAAGTGTGTCAAAAACGCATTTTTTATGGAAGGGGGTGGGGGGGTAGGGGTGGGAGGACATTTTTTCATTATTGTTGTATTGTCATCGGACCACTATATGTATACCAAATTTCATCCAAATCGGACAATGGGAAGTGTGTCAAAAACGCATTTTTCTATAGATGGGGGTGGGGGTAGGAGTGGGAGGATATATTTTTTAAATGTTGTATTGTCATAGGACCACTATGTGAATACCAAATTTCATCCAAATCGGATAATGGGGAGTGTGTCAAAAACTCATTTTTCTATGAAAGAGGGTGGGGGTAGGGGTGGGAGGATATTTTTTTCTTAATATTGTATTGTCATCGGATCACTATATGTATACCAAATTTCATCCAAATCGGATAATGGGAAGGGTGTCAAAAATGTATTTTATATGGAAGGGGGTGGGGGTAGGGGTGGGAGAATATTTTTTTCTTAATATTGTATTGTCATCGGATCACTATATGTATATCAAATTTCATCCAAATCGGATAACGGGATGTGTGTCAAAAACAAATTTTTCTATGGAAGGGGTGGGAGGATATTTTTTCTTAATGTTGTATTGTCATGGGACCACTATGTGTGTACCAAATTTCATCCAAATCGGATAATGGGAAGTGTGTCAAAAACGCTTCACAAGATTTGATAGTTAGTTAGTTAGACAGAACATCTGAAGTTAAATAAAAGCTTGTAATAAAAAGAAAACTAAACAGCTGAAATCAAGAGACGAGTAAGATTGGCCAGGGCAACATTCGGTAAATTAAGCTACATATTAAAAAATATCCTCAGTACCTCCAAACGAAAGTGTATAACCAATGTATCCTTCCTGTACTTACCTATGGATCCCAGACCTGGACACTTACGAAATCAAACATGGATAAGGTAACAAAAGCCCAAATATCAATGGAAGGACAAATGTTACATGTAAAGCAGATAGAAAAAGGATGAATGGAAAAGTCAAACCACAGTAAGGCATGTCAGAGGAGAAGTAGCAAAATTAAAATGGAAATTTGTTGGTCATAATATCAGACAGAAAGACGATCGATGGAACAAATGAATTGTAAACTGGACACATTGGGAAAATAAAAGAAGTAGGGGAATACCCCAAATGAGATGATGATGGAATGGGCGGACGATTTGAAGAAACATGCGGGAACTAGATGGATAATAGACAGGGAAGAGTGGAAGATATTGGGGGAGGCATATGTCCAATAGATAGATTGGTAAATTTAATGGTTATTAATATTTTAGTAGAAGGGGTAATGAAATATAACAAACCAAGAATAACCAATTGATTGAACCAATTTATTTTGCTTATCCTCTAATAAATAGCTTTAGTTACACAAGTGACGTTTAGTGCCCAAGACATTATAAATCGAAAAATTTTGTGCTTAGCACTCCAAATGGTTTTTGTTTATGATAAAAATAATTATTTTGCCCGCTAGTCACGAAAGTTTTTGATATAAAATAAGTCACCTGGATTGCAGAACTTCCATAACCACTGTGATAATTATTTCGTTGGCTTCGTGAACAACTTTGGCGACATCTACCGGACTCAGAGTAGAGTGCGTTGATTCCTCACAGACTTTCGACAGCCACAATATACCTATAACAAAAAATATTTCTATATGTAATATGTCTTAATTGTTAAACAAATAAAGCACATTTTTTTTATTAAACAGTTTTTAAAAAATGCGGAATTATTTATGGTATACAGAACACTATATTTGGCCATTGCTTTAATTTTTTATAGGGTTTATAAGTTTATCCTTAGAATAAATTGAGAAAGTGGATAAAAAATATCACATTTTATGGTTTTTTGAATAACTTTCGTCGGTTTTCAAAATTTTGAAAATGTTCTAATCAAATTTGATAAGTAGACGATAGTGAGGTAAAAAATGTTGTTTAAGCTTTTACCTTCCTGAATTCGGCTCACTTCTCGATAAAATAGGTCTTGTCTAGACAAGCTGTTACTAGTTTGGGTTTGGTAGTTTTTCACTGTCCTGAAAATTATGTTTAAATCGGTAATAAAGGAATATTTAAAAAAAATATACAAAAATAACTATTTCGTTTTTAAAATACGATTTCTTAAAGTTAACCATTTTGTGATAACTTTGTTTGATCACTTAAAATCGCATAAAAAGATCTGTGAGAACATTATGTTTCAACTTCAACTTTAATCGGTCAACTTTTGTTGATTCCACAAAAGTTTGATCCATTCAAACTATATCGTTCAAGTTATGAGCCATCAATATTTTTCGTCGAGCCGAATCTTGTTTGAAGAGTGTGAACGTTTGTTGGTCGACTTGAATCACTATATTTTGTTGCATTTTAACTCGGCAGCTCTCCGCTTTCAGTAGTTTTGTAGAGTAATGTTATAATAAAAAATAATTATTGTTCTATTAAAAGCAAAACAAAATTAGTTTAAAGTGGTCAGAGGGTGTTGTGTTTAAATTTATAGAACTATACCATAGTAATGACTGTTTCTGGAGCATCGACTAGATAGTTACAAAAATAAAGATGCCAGAGAAAATGCTTTAAATGTGATGGCCCGGGAAATGGAAATGGGTGGTCTAACTACAGCGGATGTTAAAAATAAAATAAAAACAATAAGAACCATGTACAAACAAATGTACAACATTGACACTTGCACGTATACTGCTCTTGGTGCCATTTTTATTCAATTAATTCGATCGATTTTTTGGTTGTGGTCTGAACAAAAACTTGACCGATTTTAGTTGATCAACTAAAATCGATTCGTGAGAACACGCCTTAAGAGTCAATATGCAGCCGTAATAGCCAAGTCTAAATAAACATTTCCAAACTACAGTGAGAACCTTTTATTTTAAAATATGTATTGGAGAACTTGGCAAAACTTTTATCTAATTTTTTTTACGAAATATTGTATGAAACTATACTAAAATCGGATAAACCGTCCTTAAAGTTAACCATTTTGTGATAACTTTGTTTGATCAATTAAAATACATAAAAAGATCTGTGAGAACATTATGTTTCAACTTCAACTTTAATCGGTCAACTTTTGTCGATTCCACAAAAGTTTGATCCATTCAAACTATATCGTTCAAGTTATGAGCCATCAATATTTTACGTCGAGCCGAATCTTGTTTGAAGAGTGTGAACGTTTGTTGGTCGACTTGAATCACTGTATTTTGTTGCATTTTATCTTGGCAGCTCTCCGCTTTCAGTAGTTTTGTTGTTTTGTAGAGTAATGTTATAATAAAAAATAATTATTGTTCTATTAAAAGCAAAACAAAATGAGTTTAAAGTGGTCAGAGGGTGTTGTGTTTAAATTTATAGAACTATACCATCGTAATGACTGTTTTTGGAGCATCGCCTAGATAGTTACAAAAATAAAGATGCCAGAGAAAATGCTTTAAATGTGATGGCCCGGGAAATGGGTGGTCTAACTACAGCAGATGTTAAAAATAAAATAAAAACAATAAGAACCATGTACAAACAAATGTACAACATTGACACTTGCACGTATACTGCTCTTGGTGCCATTTTTATTCAATTAATTCGATCGATTTTTTGGTTGTGGTCTGAACAAAAACTTGACCGATTTTAGTTGATCAACTGAAATCGATTCGTGAGAACACGCCTTAAGAGTCAATATGCAGCCGTAATAGCCAAGTCTAAATAAACATTTCCAAACTACAGTGAGAACCTTTTATTTTAAAATATGTATTGGAGAACTTGGCAAAACTTTTATCTAATTTTTTTTACGAAATATTGTATGAAACTATACTAAAATCGGATAAACCGTCCTTAAAGTTAACCATTTTGTGATAACTTTGTTTGATCAATTAAAATCACATAAAAAGATCTGTGAGAACATTATGTTTCAACTTCAACTTTAATCGGTCAACTTTTGTCGATTCCACAAAAGTTTGATCCATTCAAACTATATCGTTCAAGTTATGAGCCATCAATATTTTACGTCGAGCCGAATCTTGTTTGAAGAGTGTGAACGTTTGTTGGTCGACTTGAATCACTGTATTTTGTTGCATTTTACCTCGCCAGCTCTCCGCTTTCAGTAGTTTTGTTGTTTTGTAGAGTAATGTTATAATAAAAAATAATTATTGTTCTATTAAAAGCAAAACAAAATGAGTTTAAAGTGGTCAGAGGGTGTTGTGTTTAAATTTATAGAACTATACCATAGTAATGACTGTTTTTGGAGCATCGCCTAGATAGTTACAAAAATAAAGATGCCAGAGAAAATGCTTTAAATGTGATGGCCCGGGAAATGGGTGGTCTAACTACAGCGGATGTTAAAAATAAAATAAAAACAATAAGAACCATGTACAAACAAATGTACAACATTGACACTTGCACGTATACTGCTCTTGGTGCCATTTTTATTCAATTAATTCGATCGATTTTTTGGTTGTGGTCTGAACAAAAACTTGACCGATTTTAGTTGATCAACTAAAATCGATTCGTGAGAACACGCCTTAAGAGTCAATATGCAGCCGTAATAGCCAAGTCTAAATAAACATTTCCAAACTATAGTGAGAACCTTTTATTTTAAAATATGTATTGGAGAACTTGGCAAAACTTTTATCTAATTTTTTTTACGAAATATTGTATGAAACTATACTAAAATCGGATAAACCGTCCTTACTACACGCGCTCAGGTTGCTTTCACCAGTTGATAAACAAGAGTGAGGGAAGCCACTAGCTCCAGTAGATAGAGCAGTTGCCTAACCTATCTATTTAGCTTTCTTCGATCCATCTTTGGACATAGGCCTCCCGCAATATCTTCAACTTTTCTGTGTCTGACGCCGTGTTCATCCATCTAGATCCCGAATGTTTTCTCAAATCGTCCGTTCATCTCTTTTGGGCTCCCTACTTCTTTAATTTTCCCAAGGTCTCCAGTTTACAATACATTTGTTCCAACGATCGTCTTTCTATGTGATATTATGACCGGCAAATTTCCCTTTTAATTTTGCTGCTTCTCCTCTGACATCCCTTACTTTTGTTTTATTTCTTATCCATTGATTCCTTTTTCTATCTGTTAGCTTTACATGTAACATTTGTCTTTTCATTGATTTTTGGGCTTTTGTTACCTTATCCATGTTTGATTTTGTAAGTGTCCAGATCTGGGATCCATAGGTAAGTACAGGAAGGATACATTGGTTATACACTTTCGTTTTGAGGCACATATTTTTTAATATGTAGCTTAATTTACCGAATGCTGCCCAGGCCAATCTTACACTTCTCTTGATTTCAGCTGTTTGGTTTTCTTTTTGTTTAGTTTAATAATTTGTCCCAGGTATATATATATATATATATATATATATTCCTCTACTTCTTCTATTTTTTCTAGGTTTATTCTGATCGTGATATCTTCATCTGTGTTTGTGATGATTTTAGTTTAAGGTGTAGTATATTTTTAGCTGCTGTATCCAGTTCTTCCAGCATTTTTATCAGTTTATCGTACTTATCTGTTACTAGGGCGATATTGTCAGCATATCTTAGGTGATTCAAGTATTGTCCACTTACTTTAATACCTATTTCTTCCCAATGTAAGTTGCTAAAAACCTACTAACTAAAAAAGGCTAAAAGGCTTACTTGCTAAAGTACGAAATCATGAAATCTACACGGTTCCATGAACTAAATGTTAGTTACTGGCTTTAGTACATGTTCCAGCTACGGGAACCGTGTAAATCCGCCTTAAGACTCAAAAAGACCCAACCCGAAGGTGGCCAAGGATCCGTGCATTCCATACTGGCGATCTTATTGACGGCGAAAAAGTCACGGTTATCAAAAAGAAAAATCGAACAAACAAAAAGAAACTTTATGAAATTAAATTTTAAGTAACCTAACTTACTGTCCCATATATACTAAGGACACTCATCGTTAAAGCAAGCTTTACGATGAGTGGCCTTAAGAATATACCTGTCAATGGCTTCTTCAAACAAAGCTGATGAAGGCAGTTTTTTCATGACAATGGCGGCCGTTACTTTTTCGGACAACTCGGCCAAAACATGGATGGTCGCCATGATTGTTTCGCGTATACTAACAGCAGCCAGTTTATCCCATAAACCTGTCAAAAAATAAAACAATACATATTTTTTATTCCCTTAAAACCGCTTAAAATACTAGCTGTTAGAAATTAGTCTCGTTTCACACGGGTCTAGGAAAATTCGGCGCCAGGACTAATCGACGCCAAAAAAGCTCGGCGCCGGAATTTACATTAAATGCATTTACAGCCCTAATTGTTGTTTGTCGTCCTAGAGGGTTGTGCAAAAAGGGTTCAATTTTTATTGCTCAAAAATATAAAGAGCTAAACATTTACCGCACGAACTTTACTATAAATGAGTAAGCATTGGTACAGGTTCGGCCCCTGTTATTGTGGAAAAAGTTCAATTAATTACATAACCTAACCTAACCAAACCAGTAAACCTGTAAAAAAAATACTTTTGAAAACGAAAATACGGAAAATGACTTAAAAAAGCAAAATAAACACTTTTTAAACTAAAATAAAGTATAAATTTTCTGTAATAAGCCAATAAGTAAAAACGAAACGAACGAACAAAATAACACACTTTCGGCATTATCTCATTTTTTTTTCATTGAAAACAATACCTTCTCTAGCCATTGGTGCGCGAGCTGGGAAGGTAAAAATTGTATTGTATTGTTGTATTACCTGTATCCTTCAAAAATCTAATAAAGAGCGCCTGCGCTTTTTGTTTGTCAACAATCTGGTCCAAAACTTGCATGGCATGGGAACTACCTATAATGCACAAAATAATACTCATTAAAACTACTGCAATTCTCTTTAAATACACCTTGACAATTTAAAAACTTACAATAATCATATTTTATAAAATACACACAATTTTAAGGCTATAACCACAACTGCTTAAAAACTACCGATAACACCGCTCTACAAAATAAAAAAATTGAATTTTTATTCAGTGCTACCTACTGATTCCGTAACTACCATTGGTTTGTTCAAGTAGGCTCACTTTTGTGGAAAAAATAATAAAAAACGAATTTTCTTTTTCACCGTGTTTTTCGTAAAAAAATAAACTATAACTTTAAAACTATAACTTATTATATATTATAATATAAAATTTGGCAAAATCATAAAGTATTACCTGGAGAATTTTTGTGCAAAAAAATTGTATATTTACATAAGCGCGAAACCGAAAAAAAGCGATTTTTCAGATAAAAATAAATTTAATAAAAACCGCTTGGTAACGTGGCTTGTCAGTCATACCATTAAATTCCTTGGAGAAGTAGCCATTAACCATGTCAAATATATTTTATCGTAAAATCATCAGGTTGAAAGATATCTAGGTTTGAAGTAGAATGTTGCAAAAAAAATAGAGAAGATTCCATCAGGATATTAAAAGAATGGAAGAGCGTTACCACGGTAGATGGGACATTCATATGATGGCAGACTACTGTTGGGGGTTGCAACGGGACTGACCTGATCAACAACACCAAAGAGTCTTCAAAGAGAAGTTTTCTGTTTTAAATTAACAAAAATACCATTTAAAAAGAGTTTTCCAGAGAATCCATTTTTATTTTTGATCAACTTTAAACCAAATTTACTTCCATAATTGTGAACGTCTGAAAAAAGTGTATAGGACATTTTTTGTAGTAAATTTGTTACTTGATACAACTGTCAACCCAAATTTTCTTCTGAGCTATTTGTTTTGTTGTATTGGTTTGTTGTCAAAGTTATCAATTCTTAGCAGTTTTTTGGCCATATATTCGTAACACGGCTACGGATGGTTTTTAAATTCCGCTGTAAGATACAGCTAATGATCCCTCAATTTTATCCCAATTTCGAGAGTACCTTTAGATGCTTTTAAGATATAATTTTTTTTATATGAATTTTACGAAAAACGGTTTTTATTTTTATTTCCTACAAAAGTGAGCCAACTTAGATAAACCAAAGGTGGTTATGGAATCAGGGTATCCTGGAGAATAATAAATCACAAAAAATATTCTTGCAACATTTTACCTGTTGAGCGGTGTAATTATTATGAAAGTTTGTTGCTAATAGTTTTACGAGTTCGAAGAACGAATGAAATTAAGACTTACTTGAAAACGAGAGAGAGGTATTTAATAAGATTACTTCTCAAATAATTATTAGACACTTTTTTGTTTCATTTTACGTGTTTTGTGTCAGGAGCGGTCCCAGACTTTTAAAAGGGGGGGGGATTTAGATTTTTTTGAACATGTGTACAAGAATATTTTTTGCTCAGGTGTGTAATACACCAGAATGTGCCTCTTCTATTTGAAGTTCTCTGGACAAAGGAGGGGGGGGGGAAGAGCAATTGCCCCCTGGGACCGCCACTGTGTGTGCATAATTTTAAACTACAAAAAGTGAACTGTTAAAAATGCATTAAGTAGTAACAAGTAATTTTTTGCATAATTCTCAAATTAACGAGATAAACAAAAGTTAAAAATTAGTAACCGGCAAATATTGTCTGTAAATTATTATTTTTTATGTGAGTAAATCGCGTCTCGGCAAAATCAAGGTATTTACGAAAATTACTAATCACTTAAAAAATAGACCGGTGTCCTGTGGACTATTGTATTAAAAGTATTGGGGATTGCGTCATTATCACCCACTTTTTCAAATGACGTACCTACTCCACTCTGAGCGTGAGTCCATCTAGGATCACCAGCTGGTATGTCGTCTAAAATATCTTTGCTCATTTTCACAACGGCTAGGTCCATTGGACTATCGACACCTATCAAAATAAAATATAGTAATAGTGGATCTTAATCTCCTACTATACTTTCCCTCTAAAGACATAAAAGACTCTAAGCTCCTTACTTTGATAGAGTTAAGTTGCTTTACCACAGAATATACAAATTTTAGGTTGTTTTTAGTCATTTACTGTAAAGGTCAATTACAGTGTTATTATGGTATTTACAGATATATTTTTCAAATTATATTTTTTAGCTCACACATATACTATACTATAGTAGTGTGAGCTATGGTGATCCTAATTTTTTCGAGAAAAAAAAAGTTGCTCCGATTTCAAAAATTTTTATATATCTTTGCGTTTCAGATGATTTTGAAACTTTTTTGTTGCGCCGTCTGTCTGTCTGTCTGTCTGTATGTCTGTCTGTCTGTCTGTCTGTATGTCTGTCTGTAACGACCAACGCGCATAACTCAAAAACCGCTTGGCCGATTTTAATGAAATTTGGTACCTAGGCTGGGTTTTGGGCCGAGATGGTCCCATTTAAAAATGAACAAAATCCACCGAACACAAACCAAATAAAAGGGTGGGGGTAGATTTCAAAAATTAGAGTTTATGGGGAAAGATGGCGTGTGTGATATCAAACGAAAGGTAATTGAGTCTGAAGTTAAACAAAATACATTTTAATTTATTTAAAAAAAAGGGTGGGGGTATATTTCAAAAATTGGAGCTTAAGTGAAAATATGGCGTGTGTGATATCAAACGAAAGGTAATTAAGGTAAGAGTTCAACAAAATATATTTTAATTTTTGCTTTTTTTAAGGGTGGGGGTAGATTTCAAAAATTTGAGTTTAACTCAAAACATGGCTTGTGTGGTATCAAACAAAAGCTAATTTAGTCTGGAGTTGAATAAAATATATTTTAGTTTTTAGTTATATTAGCTCACACGTACACTATAACTATAGTACCTAGTGTGAGCTTGGCCATATATTGGCAGAGTATTTTATGTGTTTCGTATTATTTGTGGATAATCAGAGGAAAATAAAGACTTATTCTATTCTATTGTAACGACATTGAACGGACCGCTTAATTTCGGTCGTTATAACGGAGCGTGCTTATAAAGAAAAAGGTAACAAAATGGGTTATAATATACAGGGTATCTCTAAAAGGTCTGTACAAAACCTTTGTACATATTCCTGAGGTCAAAATAAGTCGAATGCAAATTACCTTAGCCCAAAATTGCTCCGTTTCAGAGATACAGGGTGGTGAGTTTAAAAATTAAAAATCGATTTTATTAAAATTTATGAACATTTCTCAACGCATTACTTTAAAAATTGATACTCGGGGGTTTTTTGGGATGCGAAACCAAAATATGAACACTTTTTCACTGTGGCCGTTAGAGGGCCCTTCACAATGCTCATCTTATGGTTTAAAATGACGATAACTTTTTTCTCAGTGTATTTTTCAACTTTTTTTGTTGATAAAATAATTTCCTGAACTTTTTTAAGCAAAAAAGTTACTTTTGATAAAATCTGCTTGTGTGAGCCGTTTTCGAGATATTTCCGTTTTTAGTGTTCGATGCCGCAACGGAATATTGAAATTATTTTTCAAAAGATTTTACTGCTACCTTTAAGGATTAAATTTAGTCAGTAAATGAGTTAATTTTTTTTGTCGTTTAATCATTTTCGGTAGGTATCAGTCAATTTCTGGGAAAATAGTTTCACTTGATTCAATTAAAATTAAAAACACCCTGTATCTCTGAAACGGAGCAATTTCGGACTAAGGTAAGTTGCTTTAAATCGACTTATTTCGACCTCAGGAATATGTGCTAAGATTTTGTACAGACCTTTTAGAGACACCCTGTATAGAACTCGGTCGGGACCTTAATATGTCGTAGCTATAACCGATATGTCGTAATATCCGATATCGTTATCAGCGTTCACTGTATTAATTGGTAACGATAAGTTGTCTTGGCCAAAAAAAACTTTAACGTTAACGAACGGCAATTTTATGTTGAAAACACTCTAGATAATAGGGCTCGACCATTTGGTAAATACAGAACACCATTTAGTATTATGGATTTTACTATACGCTAATATATGATTACCTGCCAGAACTGGAACATCTCTTGGAAACAGTGCGTTAATAATATCATTGCACTCCATCAGCTGGTTTGTGACATGGAATATAAATGCAGCTTTTAATTGACCTACGAGCAAAAACAAAAAAAATATCCCATAAAAAAAAAGCCAGGAGTTCGTTATAATTAGTAATTAAGACGAGTCATTGCATGTAGCACCTTCGCTTCACACGTCGGGCGCTTCGGATTCGAATTGTAGTATAAAAAATGTATATATTTGTGATTTTTAAGGCATTAAAGTTTGGGACACTGCGGACGATTAATTCTAGCTAGTCCCGGTATACATTTAAGAAAATTAAAATAATAATACGACTATTTATTTTAAACACGACGATTCGGTTAGTAAGTATCTTTAATCGTTTTCAAGTGTAAACTAAACAATCTAGTTTACAGGCTACTATTTATACTACTTGGTGTGCAGTTAGGTGTAACGGTTCGCCCCCTTAATCCTTAAGACGTTTATTTTCCATAAGGAGTAGTATCCATATATTTGGTATGTCTCTGCTTGGTTGACTGGAAACTTCTTTATTCTGCATTATAAATAAAGCTTCAATAAATAGTTTTCACCAATGCGACTCCATATGCAAAACTTTAGCTTCAAACTACTGAATCCTGTGATCATTTGTTTAAGCATGATCCCCTAAACCGGATTTTGCAATATCCCCTAATTGAATACTTTGTTGATGTTGCTTTACTCTAAACTGAAGAGGACGGTTCGTTTCTCCTACATATGATTTACCACACTTACACGGGATTTAGTAAATTTATTCCTTATTATTTAAGGGATTTTCTAATTTCTTTTAGTTACAAAACCCCTTATCGTAGTTTCCGATGAGAATATTGTTTCCATACAAAAATAATAGTACAGAAAGTGCTTGTTTTTCGGTCGCTTCGGATCAAAATTGTGTGTAAATTTGCACCAACTACTCTGTAATCGGTGTCTTACCTGGGGTGTCTTTATGAGCTGCAATAACTTCCTCTGGATCCATTTGGTAGATCGACAAGTTGCTTGGTGCGTTAACGGATGCATCCATGGCTGACATGTCTGGACCAATAACGCTGGATTCAAAAAGAGACACGTTCATTTCGGAATCTGCGCTGGAGACCTACAAAAGGAATTTTTCGGAATTTTAAGTTTTTGATATTGGTGGGATGGACTTTGACACAACAATTGTAAAAGACCCTGCACGGGCTATTTCCTAAGCAATGCCTTAAACACCAGTATTTACTAAGATCATGAGTTTAAATACGGCTGCCATTTTCAAACTAAAATATTATTTATTTTTCAGTTATTTGTAAGTTTTGTGTGGATATAATGTCATTGCTACAACGAAGAAAGATGACCTATGTTGCAAGGTATTCATAAAACAATTAAATAAAGATGAAAAACTATTGCATCAAAGGGAAAAAATTAGTTAAACCTTAACCAAAATCTAGACTTTTAAAACCTAGACCATTTAGTAAATACATTTGTAAGGGTATATGTCAAAAGGTTTAAATATTTTTTTCTTACCGCAATGATGCCATGTTGTCTGGAGAAAAAGACTGGAATTTGCAAACAAACAGCACCGCCGAAAATCTGATCGTTAGGTTCGTTGAAATCCAAAGTGTCGGGATCTTCTTGTGGTTTGATCACTGTTACTGATTTGGAGTTATAAAGGTAGGCGTTCTTTCCCGATAAAATGAATCTAAAAGACAGTGACTTATACATAGGGAATCCAATCCCGCAAATGCAGGATCCCGCAGGAATTTTGCGGAATCAATGTTGCAGGATTATCCATGCGGAATCCGCGGGATTTGCGGGACTCGATACAAGAGGAGAATGCACCTTTATCTCATCTGATAACAAGACGCGAACCATCACCTTGGAATTAAGAAGAGGCATTAGATCAAAGCCTTCGTACTGCATAGGTATCAGTATCAGAGTCCTATGGCTGTACCAGCCCAATCCCGAGCTTTTTAATTTGAATAATATAGACGAACTAATTGATGGCTTTTATAAGTACCTTTTTCATAGTATTGAATTGTTTACTCCTGTTAGCAGGCACAAAAATAGAAAATTTCCCAAATGGATGGATGAAAATCTCAAAGGTCTTATCTTGGAAAAGAAAAAACTGCATAAAAAATTTAAAAAATCTCAAACTCTTGAAGATTACAGTGAGTTTTCTAGACTAAGAGCTAGTTGCAGATAATACTCATTGGTATCTTATGAAGATTATATAAAAAATATTGAAGAAAACATAAACACCAAACGAGATTTTTGGCAGTATGTTAACTCGAAAAAAACAACAAAATCTTACCATCTAATATGTTCTTAGATAATGAGGAATTTTCATCTGTCTATTTGGACTATTTGGACTATTCAAAAACTGACAAAAATTTTGTCAACATAAATATTTCTTCCAATTTTGGAAATTTTAAAATTTCAGTAATGAATGTATATAACAAAATTGAAGGTCTAGATAATAATTTGGCACCTGGTCCAGATGGTATACCAGTAATTTTTATAAAAAACTGTAAATTTTTTCTTGCCAGTGTATTATGTAGAATTTTTAATAAATCATTTTCAACTGGTTATTTTCCTAATGCTTGGAAACTTAGTCATGTTACACCAATCTTTAAAAATGGAGACAAATCTTACATTAAAAACTATAGAGGTATTTCAAAAATCTCATTATTTCCCAAATTATTTTAATCAATTGTCACAGACAAATTGACACCCTACTTCCAGAACATGATCACAAACCAACAACATGGATTTTCTAAAGGAAAATCGACTATAACAAATTTTTTAACATATGAAGAAACTCTGTTGGAAGCCTTGGAGAGTGGATATCAGGTGGATGTCATCTATACTGACTTCTCCAAAGCTTTTGACAGGATGGATCATGATCTATTATTAAAAAAACTAAAATGTATGGGTGTTCATGGCTCTGTTTTTGAATGGCTTCAAAGCAATTTGACCAATAGACGTCAGGCTGTTAAGATAGAGAGCTTCATATCGTCGGAGTTTAGTGTATTGTCAGGAGTTCCACAAGGTGGGCACTTATCACCTTTTCAAGGCTTTTATAAATGATATAGGCTCTGTATTTGAATACAGTGCTTTCGCACTTCTTGCCGATGATCTGAAGTTCTTTAGAGTTGTTCATGACTCGACTGATTGTCATCTGTTGCAGGAGGACTTAAATAAATTTTCAGTTTGGCGTAATTATAATAACTAGTCAATAAATATTGATAAATGTAAAAGTGTAGCGTTCTACAGAAAACTAAATCCTATTAACTATACTTACCATTTAGATCACTCTCAATTAGAAAAACAAACTGTAATAAAAGATTTGGGTATATTGTTTGACAAGGAACTAAATTTTATAGAGCATATTGACTTAATTGCAAACAAAGCAATGAAGTTACTGGGATTTCTTTTCAGAACACTAAAAGATATGAATAATATATTTACTTTGAGAAATGCATATGTGGCAATTGTTAGATCAATTTTAGAGTATGGGTGTACTATTTGGTCTCCCTACTATGAAATTCATAAAAATCGACTTGAACGTGAACAAAGGAGATTTTTACGTTTCATATGTTATAAATTGCATATTCCTGTTGAGTCAATTGATTATAATCAATTAATGACATTATTAAATATAACTACATTAGAGAATCGTAGAAAATATTATGATCTTGTTATGCTTTTTAAAATTTTATATTATGAGGTTGATTGTTCTGAATTATTATCTTTAATTGAATTTCACGTTCCTCCACGGACTACAAGAAATCACAACCTCTTTGCAACCCAGCATCATAGGACAAATTATGGGTTTAATTCTCATATAAATAGACTCAGCAGACTTGGCAATGAATTGATTGAAAAAACTAATATTGATTTTTTTAATATAAGTCTTACTGGATTTAGGAAAAAGGTAAAATGTCAAAATTATCATTAATATCATTAATAATTGATATTAATTATAATGTATTTCTCACTATTATTGTAGCATTGCAACAACTGTTGTAACAATTATTACTATATTTTACATATATATACCTGTTAAAAAATTACATGATGAGTATCATCTACCTAATGTTTATCTAAATGATTTTAAATATTTGATAAAGTTACTAATCTAATTTTAAACTGGTGTTAATACTATTACTACCTACATACTCTAAGATATACTTGTAAACTATGTAAACTATGTAAATGGCATGCCGTTAATAAGTAAATTTAAAAAAATTAAAAATTAAATCACTTGACCAGCTACTTAAACATGAAATGACCCTTCCTTTCTGAATGCGGAGGGAATAGGGGCCTATACTTGGAAGCTGCGTATAACCGTCTTAAGTCAGTTCTTCGGACAAGTGTCGAAGCTGAGCGTGCGTTTTCAGCAGCAGGTTATATGTGCAATAAAATTAGATCCAGTTTAAAAGATGACACATTAGATATGTTATCTTTCCTTTCCTATCTTTTTTATTTCGGCCAGTGGTGTTCGGGCGGAAATTGCCCTTGGTATTTTTGACGAAAATAATAGTTCATACACATTGGCGTAGCGAGGGTGGGGCCAGGGGGGGCCTGGCCCCCCCTGAAGTCCCTCAGGCTCCCCCTAAGATATTTTAGGCCTGCCCTACCGACTACTAGTAAAAGAACATGACGCTGAAAATACATACTTTTCTATTATTATTCGGGAAATATTCAAATAAAATAGGTGCATTAAAATTTAAAATCATTCAGATAATGTTTACATTTCAGGAAAAAGCCCTTGTCTTGCGGAATTAGGCTTTTTCTCTTTAAATTATCGGTAACTTTTCTGCACTTATGCAATTTCCCGAAAATATTTTTTAAATTTAAACATAATTATGCATATTGAATATTTCATACATATTGGCGACATCTTGTAAAATAAGTGTTATATAAGTTAAATTTCGCATTTAATAAAGACAGCGACCTTTGCCCCTCTGTTTCCGAAATCGGGTTGTAAATGTCGTAAGGTTATAAAAGACCTTTTTAAACTGTTTTTCTAAAATAAATATAATAATCTTTTTAGTTTTTTTGAGGTTAGCGTTTAGTGTCTTATGAAAATTTTGCGATTTTGGTGACAATTTCATAACCATTTTCATATTAAGTTTTCCCACGTCGTTAAATGGAATAAATTCGTCGAGCAATACCGGGAAATTTTTAATATTAATACTTCTACTCTAAGAGCAGAAATGACCGTTTTAAAGAATTGTATTTTTCGGTTAAATCAAACTGTTGGTCATGATTCTATCAAACAACATATAGCAGAAACAGCAAACCTCTACCAACTTTTTAAAGTTGCGAGTATTCTTCCAATTTCAAGTGCAACTTGCGAGAGGTCTTTCTCTGCCATGAGGAGAGTTTTTAATTGGCTTAGAACAACTATGACTCAAGAGAGACACTCAGGTTTGTCATTGTTATTCATAGAAAAAGATGTTGAGGTCGACTTAGACAGTGTGGTAGACGCTTTCAGTCAGCGACGTAGAAAACTTTCTTTGTAGAATTGCTGAATTACATACTTCCTGTGTATACATATAAATAAGTTGGTAAATGTATTATTAAATTTGTTATATTAAAATATTAGAACATTTAATGCGCGTATTTTTTTTTATTCATTGCACACTTTGCACGACTCTTTAAAACCTAGGTTTGCTTTTTGTTCAAAATAGACCGGGGCCACGGCCCCCCCCCTGAAAAGCAAGGCTAGCTACGCCAAAATATAAATTAATAATATTATAATTAATATAAAACTTTCCATTCTTTACAGAGTAGATATTGGCTCTTGATTTTCTTTGTTTGGCGTACAGTTTTTGTAGAAAAATCTCGCTAGACCCATTACGACAAAAAACAATTTATTTAAAATTCTGAAAGCAATTACCGCACAAACGCCATTGGTCAAAAGAAATTTTAAAAAATATATATATCTTAAAAGTTAGAATATATGTTCTTATGAAGTTTTCTTCTCAAAAAGTACCCAAGAATTACCTCCTTCAATATCAACATCTTGTTCAATAACATCCTGTATTATTTACCACGTTTTCATGTAGGACTGAAAACGTTTTCAATACAATTCACTTTCAAATCCATCCTAATTCTTATAATAAATGCGTATCCTACATTTTGTTAGTTGGCCAAACGTCATTCCACCTTTTTTGGAATCGTGCTGCCATAAAAACGGAGAGCAAAGTTCACAATCAAAATATTTATTTTTATATTTTATTTAAATTTTAAACCTAAAAAGAGGGACTATTTTCCAAAAAAAACTGCTTCCAGATTTTTTCGAAATAGAATAGCATATTGATTTTTACCGTATCAGTTTTAACATTGCCTGACAAATTTTTTCATAGTAATATTTATTTTTTAAACAATCTAAAAATTGACGCTTTAGCTAAAAAATTCTAATGCTTTTTCAAAACATTTTGGAGTGAAAATCCGATTTATTTTTAAGTTTATTAAAATCAAAATAAAATGGTAAAATTAATATTTTGATTTAAAAAAATTATAACGTGTTAAGGACTTAAAAAGACAAGTTTTCACCAAAGTTAAAATAAAAAAAAAAACGGTTTTTTTATTGTTCTCCGAAAATTTTAGCTGGAAACCGTGAAAACCCATTATTCCCTCCTAAAATTTTACTCCATTTCACCACTAATAAATCAAGTCGAGTCTTTTTTCCTGTTGCCTACGATATATTTTTTCCATTTCCAATAGATGTTGTTAATAATGTTTTAATTTTTTGCCTTTTTTAAATGTATGGTCTATTCCTGCGACACAACGTATATTTAAATAAAAAAACGAAGAAGAAGCATGGATGCTAAGACTTACCTGTAAGCCAAAGCTTCGGTAGGATTATTCTCCCTAAAAATGACGTTTAGCTCCAAAAAATGGTTTATCTGAGTGGGCGGATTCGAATATTTCGTACTAATCGAAATCATGGCAAGGTAAATTCTTTGCAACAGATTCGTATTGGCTGCGGCGGCTAACATTAGAATCCCGTCCCTATCGGGCTGTATGTCGACTATCCAGGTGCTGATATCCGAGGGGTCTGTCAGGTCCCAATTCGGTATGTTTTGCCTAAAATATAAAAACAAAAATTGCTGTTAGAAAAAATTTGGATAGCACTTTGACTACTGCGCAACCTCCAATAGGGGCAATAGAACCATTTTTTCAGATTTTAAATACAGGCGGTTTCCCCTAGAGGTCGTTATGGTGAACAAGCATATACAGTACGAAAACTGCATCGCCAGGCGTCAAGATGCAGTGACCTTACAAGCGTAGTATACGCCACGACCCCTAGAGGTCGCTATACAAAATAAGCAGTGACGCTCTGTCAAACATCTTTAAATGAGATCAGTGGCTCCATAATATGATGTTTTACCACGAGTTTATCAATGCCGCCGCCTTCAAAACTGTGCCTGTCAAAGTTGACCTTGCTCATTCTGTGAAAAAATGGCGGATTTCAATTTTTTCCCATTTCCTCCTGTCTGCGCAGGTTCGACAAGCGTTCTATTTATTTTTCTATTTCTATGGTTAGAAAAAAACTTTTTTCGGCAAAGAGGACAAAAAAACAAAAAGGCGGCCGCTTAGAGTTTTTATTTGTTGGCTGCCTACTATTGTAAATAATTTGACAGCTTACATAGGTGGGCACCAAGATAGTCTTGACTCGAAGTTACTTGGCGCCCAACATCACCCATCTCTGCACCATCCGCACCGGTTTTTGTGCACTCTTTTTATTTTGATTGTTTGTGCAATTCAATCACTAGCTGTTTTAACGCCGCTATAAGGAGCAATAAACAGCAGGAGTTGCATGAAAAAGTAGGATCCCTGACATGGCATCGGTTGTATAAACAAACAAATCTGTCTTATTTAGGGACACTAATCTTGCGTACAACTGCAAGCTTATTGCTTCCTGTCAAGCGGCCTTTAGGATCTCTGAAAACGGACGCAAGATAAGAAAAAAGATACCAAAAAAATCTTAAAATCACTTGAAAAACTATTTTTCTTTGCTATTTTCAGTAGGTACCTGAAAGAGTCCTTAACAACCTCGTCAATATCCGCGTTCCACTCAAGTCTGTCCAGCTCCTGTTCTGATAGCAGCCATTTTTGCAAATTGGACCCGGTTAGGACGAAGACGGTATAGGTTTGCATAACACCTACGAAAAAAACAATTGTAAAATAAAATAAGTCAACAAAAACGTTGATACTGGAAACATTAGGTGTTTTATGGGCTCCATCACTGAATTTTTTCAACATTCAATAAGGAAAGTTTCTTTTTCAAATTACCAAAGGGCACGGTTTAATCAAAGCGAAATGAAAGATCGAAAAACTTTCCAACCAAGCAGAACACTTTTTTAAATTTTTCTGCCTTATGAGGAAATAATATTAAGAGGTGGAAATGTTTAAGAAAATATTTTTTTAAGGAATAAAGCGAGATTTATTTGGATGTAATTTTTTCAGGAGTTAAACTGTCAAACTTTCAAATTGTATTTTCGTTTAGTATTGTTTGATATTTTATTATTATTTATGGAAATACTTGGCCTCGCGATGCCACGGCCTGATATACAGACGGATCACGGCTAACAGAACGGAATTTGACAGACGCGGTACGTGAAAACCAAGAGCTACTCGCTGGGTTTCAATGCAACAGTTTTTCAGGCGGAGGTTTACGCCATACTGGCGGTAACATGCAAGGAAGAAGTCAGGAACAAAACAGGAAAGCGCTTGTGCATCTGTTCAGACAGTCAAGCTGCGCTGAGAGCACTGTGCAAACCAACCATGTTCACGGGTTTGGTGCAGGAGTGCGCGGATGCACTACAGGTGTTGGTCGGAGCAAGAGAGGTGGAGCTCGTATGGGTCCTGGGCCACATGGGAGTCCCAGGAAACGAGAAAGGGGACAAAGGTGGATCCCGACAAAAATTCGTCGGGCAATAGCCTTTTCTGGGCCTCACAAGAAGCCAGATCAAGTCGTCCCTAGCATAGTGGGCCCAAAAAGAATTACAAAAGGAATGGACCAATATATGAGACGCCGAAGGAATATGGGACAGGATACAGCAAGTCTCGTAGGGACTGGCTACTCTGTAGAACAAAAAGAGAGGTAGGGGCCATAGTGGGAGTCCTCACCAGACACTACGTCCTACAAGGACACTTGGCGTAGATGAGAGTGAAGGAGGCGATGCGCGAACGATGTTGGGCCGATGATGATACCTCGGCGCATTTCTCATATCATTTGAACCATACAAAGAGGCAAGACGAGAGGTATTCAAGGAGGAGCCTTTGAGACGGAAGACGTTCTAAATCTGAGGTGGCCTGATATTCTGTCGTTTGAACAGAAGACGGGCCAAGGAAGGGGGGATGCCCGAGGGTTGGCGCAAAATGCGCTTCATGAGCCTTGTCGCCAGGCCTAAAGCCTATGCCACACTACCACTACTATTATGCTAAAAATTAATCGTACGCCCTTACATATTTCCACAATAAGCAGAAAGGCTGAAAAAATTCAAAACAATTTTCCAGGACGCGTGGGAAACTTGTAACAACCTTAATTGCACTGTGTCTACGTGGCTTTAGTAAAGATATTTATACCTGGTACAGCTAGCAGCTTAATAGTCTTGGTCTCAGCTCCATGATCACTCAAACTAGGCCCAAAAAATATAGAAGACATTCTCTTACTAATACCTGAAAATAACAAAACAAATATTGTCACCAGCAGGCATGTAGAGAAATGTCAATATAAGATTTAAAACCGCGTTTAAAATCGTGTTTTGGTTTTCTCAGTGTTTTTTTGATAATTATAATTATTAACCTTCTTCCCCTTACAGTATGATTTTTGTAATAATTCAACCCCGGTCTACCCCCAAAGAATTTGTGAGTCACATTTGGTTAAAATTGATTCACTGAACGGTTTTTTATATATCGTGTGAGACAGACACTATTACAAAATTTTGTATTTAGGTCTTTTCTGAGCCAAAAAACTCATTTTGAATGGACATATTTTTTTTACAATTCCAATAGCCAATCAGGTGATTGTGATCGCAGTGGAAAGGCTGCAAGGCCCAGTCACATATGAATCCTTTACTTTAAAGACGGCACACACAATCGAATTGCCGTTTATTTTTGTTAAATGCGATAAAATTACATGACGCTACAATAACCTGTGTGGTAAGTTTAAGTATTCTCGCCGGTCACCCTCTACTATTACAACTACTAAGTATTTATCAATAATCTTACCACCTAGCCACGTTCCGGGAGATTTCAAAGTCCTGCAAGACAACTGTGGCCCGTAGTTTCCTTGCTTTGGCTGTACCAACACCACCGTGCAAGTTGTAGTGACCAGTATGCAACCTACGAAATTATACAAAGAGTTTCCTAAGAAATAAAGTTAGCAGAACAACTTCAAAAATTGATTAAAACATGCCGTTATTTAGTCATAGGTAAAAAAATTGCCGTGGTCTTTAAAAAAATGATTTTCTGTTAGCTTTATATGGGGCGGCGACTTTAAATGGAACGCTGCCTCTAGCTAGAGACCCTGTACATATCACATATTTAAAGATATAGAGACGCGACAAACTCAAACTCTCATTTTTAATAATGTTTTTTTGTTGCCAAGTTCATTGGCGTTTCACTATAATAATTTATTTTATCAGCGGTGAGTGACAACAATCATTATGCAAGGGCCACGATCCTCCATTTTGTTGACGTCACATCGGGAGCTGATGCGTTTTTATGGGCACGTCATGACACAGCTGATTGTCTTTAAAATATTGAAATTGGAATGACGGTTCAGGAATATTTGATTTTTAAAAAATAAAGTCGGTTTTGAGATTGTTTCTACTATATTCTTGCAGAACAACAGAGTCGCTTCATTAGCTCACACAAAAATTAAATTTAAAGCAGAAGCGACTCGTTTCTGCGTGGAAAGTAATCGTATTACCCACATCTATTTGTTTATATTCGGCACTCGCCAGACATTTCAAATTTAATATAGTTATTTACATGTATTTACAAAAATTACAACATCCAAAAATTTTTTTTTGTTGTGTAATTTTGTTTTAATAAGATTAGCGCTGGTATTTTTGGATTCTAAATGAACTTTATTCTAAAAAATCAATAAAAAATCGGAAAAGTTTTACAATACAAACAAATAAACAAATGCCATGACAAACACGGATGACAAAGTCAAATACATGTCAAATATAACATTTGCCATGCGGTACATGGCGGGTAACTTAAATTCAAAATAACTAATACTACATCTTGAAGATTTTAACCTTTTAATCATCTTGCATTCATATAAAAGTTTGGTGGAATATCGGGATGGGGTCTGAGAATATTTCACTGAAATTTCGCTCCCATAAGACCCAACAAGGCCAACACAAAAATAGAGGCCACGACCCTGAAAAAATCAGCTGTTCTCCCGGGGCTGAATTTTACATTGGGTCTTATGGGAGGTCAGACGTTTTTTTATGATATTTTCAAAATGGCACTACAGATTTCCGCAAAATTTCACTGAAATATTCTCAGACACCATCCCGATATTCCACCAAAGGTTTGTAAGGAAGCAACATGATTAAAAGGTTAAAATCTTCAAGATTTAGCATTCCTTATTTTGAATTCAAATTACCCGCCATGTACCACATGCCAACTGTTACATTTGACATGTATTTGACTTTGTCATATGTGATTGTCACATTCGCTTCTGCTTTAAACTTAAGTTTTGTGTGAGCTTATGAAGCGGCTATGAAAAATTAGGGCTTACTATACATTTTAAAAAAATTGTTCTGTCAGAATAAAGTAAAAACAATCTCAAAACCGGCTTTATTTAAAAAAAATCAAATATCCATGAACCGTCATTCCAACTTCAATATTTTAAAGACAATCAGCTGTGTCGTAACGTGACCATCAAAAAAAAATCAGCCCCGGATGTGACGTCAACAAAGTGGAGGATCGTGGCCCGTCCATTTTGATAGCCCTGGACCCAATGTAAAAGTCAGCCCCCCAAGAACAGCTGATTTTTTCAGGGTTGTGACCTGTATTTTTTTGTTGGTTGGCCTTGTATAAACACAAGGCCAACACAAAAATAGAGGCCACGACCCTGAAAAAATCAGCTATTCTCCCGGGGCTGAATTTTACATTGGGTCTTATGGGAGGTCAGACGTTTTTTTATGATATTTTCAAAATGGCACTACAGACTTCCGCAAAATTTAAGTGAAATATTCTCAGACACCATCCCGATATTCCACCAAAGGCTTGTAAGGAAGCAACATGATTAAAAGGTTAAAATCTTCAAGATTTAACATTCCTTATTTTGAATTCAAATTACTCGCCATGTACCACATGCGAAATGTTATATTTGACATGTATTTGTCTTTGTCATCTGTGATTGTCACATTCGCTTCTGCCTTAAACTTAATTTTTTGTGAGCTAATGAAGCGGCTCTGAAAAATTAAGGATTACTATAGATTTTAAAAAAAATTGTTCTGAAAGAATATAGTAACAACAATCTCAAAACCGGCTTTATTTTAAAAAAATCAAATATTCATGAACCGTCATTCCAACTTTAATATTTTAAAGACCATCATCTGTGTCGAAATGTGACCCTCAAAAAAAAATCAGCCCGGATGTGACGTCAACAAAGTGGAGGATCGTGGCCCGTCCGTTTTGATAGCCCTGATAAACAAACACATTTGTCCGTCACCCCCTGTAAATGTTTGTCAAAAATCGTTTATTTTTATTTTGCGACGCTTATCAATTAACAAGGACGGAAGGTGCGTCTCTCTCTAAACAAGGCCCTCCTTTGATTTTGACTTAAATAAGTCTGATAAGTTTGTCGAATCTCTATTTCTTTAAAATATGTCATACATATAGGGTCTCTACCTATAGCGGGGAAAAATTTAAACTGATTTTTGTCAAGAGCTTATATTCGGTGTCGGACCCCCGGAAAGGGGTCTACTCACATACTTTTATTTTTCAAAAGAAATTGCCCCGCATTTAGTACTTCATTCGCAAGCTTACAAAAAAGGAAACAAAAAACCGCATAGTTTTTTTTATTCAATTAACAGTCCCCTAGCCGATCAGTCAGGAAGTCCATGGACCGACAGTCTCTCTCTTTCTCTCAGCATATCAGTCTGTCGTCTGTCAGTGTCGATTTACTAGTGTATCAGCTTGTGAGTATAGAGTAATAGAAAAGGGTTATTTTGGGAACCAAGTGACTTCGAGTCAAACTATCTTGCTGTCCACCGATGTGAGGTTTTAATTAATCTTAATAAATACAATTGCTATTTGGTTGTATGGTGATACAGTCAAAAATTCTTACCTAGAGTACCAGCATCTACCAAACTGTCACATTCTTGTCCCTGCAAATCAAGATGGAAGTCTACTGAAATGTGATCATGCGAAATGTCCGGCCAATATCGCACCATACCTGTCCAAATAATTTGAAATTTTGGTTATGAGTAAAGTCATCTAGGTGCCTATATTTTATAATTAATTCAGTTTAACTTATAGTACCAACCAAAAGTATTAAAACTCCCTAAAATTTAATATAAATTTGAGCTTGTACTAACTATCAAGTGGTGTAAAACTTCAATACTCAGTTTACATGTCTAGGGGATTTTCCCCATAAAATCAATGCCTTTTTTCTCATTTAAAAAAAAAATACAAAAAAGTGTTTTTGTGTAATTGTATTTTATTTGACGTTTTAAAATGCATCAGATCTCGGATCGAACGGACTATTACATTCTAAAATGTTTTAATAACAAATAATCTTTGAAGTTTTGAATTACGTGACTTTTAGAAAACTTTACAATATTCACAATAATATGGTGCTTACCTTCTGGACTAACAGTTACACAACACGGATAGTTGGTACTCCCTTTCATGTAAACAGCTACAAGAGCTGCCCTGTGCGCTAGGTCGCTCTGTGGCAGCTGAAGCTCGTAGCAGTGCGGGAAAAGGCGTTTTTTTGAGGTTCCACCTATAAAAATCCAATAAATTACTTAATTAAATGTGAGATATAACTTTTTTTTAAATGTTTTTTACATCTCAAAAACTGCGACGAACTTTGACGTTACGACAAATTTTATTAAAAATATAATTCCTAATCTAAATTTAAAAACCCCGTTTTGCCAGCTGCTGTGGTTCTTGAGTTATGATATTTCCAAAATACTTGAACCCACTTTCTACCCCCTTTCAACACCCCCACCCCACCAAAACTTATGGACTTATCAACAGGTACCTCAAAATTTTTGTGTCACATCTGCTTAAAATCGGTTAATCGTTTTTTGAGTTATCATCTCCCAGACAGAAAAACATACACCATCACAAAATTTGGTAGGTACATCTTTTTATGAGCCAAATACCTTATTCAGAGCTAAAGTATATTTTTTATATAATAAATATTTTTGACGATCCCAATAGCCTTCCATAGGGTAGATCGGGGATTTACTGGACTGGCGTTCCTTAGCATAAATGCGTAAAGGATATTCCATATTGTCCCAGACAGACAAATATACACCATCACAAAATTTTGTAGTTTCGTCTTTTATGACCCACATAACTTATTCAGAGTTAAAATTTATATTTTATAATATGTTTGACGATCCCAATAGCCTTCTATAGGGTAGATCGGGGACTCATTGGACTGTCGTTCCTTTGCATAAATGCGTAACGGATTGTTTATTTCTTGAAATTCCTTAGTGGTATATCTTTGAGTCAATGTGTTAAGCCTATATCCTTTTTTGTTGTAGTCTGCAGTTTTTCTATGTACTGGGTGGAAAAAAACATATGCCACTTTAGTGAAACACGTGGGCACAATAGATCCACAAGCGGTCGCGGTCCAGGTTCAGTATGGCCTACCACCACTTTAGAACACAAATGCAAAGGATCCCGCCTGGAGCTTATGGACGGTAGCTTTCGGTTGGATTTTTTTAAAATTTCAGTATGTTGTAGATCTTAATGCCCTGATAAAATTGTCACATTGTCGTCCGACCTATGGTTTCAAAGATACAGAGGTACACAGATTCAGTTTTTAGCTTTTATGCATTTTTCACAAAACAACTATTTGAAGTAATTTCTACCTATTCTAAAAAATGATATTATTGTCTGTTGGCCACAAGTAAAGCTTAATACACAAAAAAAAATTGGACCTATTAACAGTTTGCTACATTCAGTGGCGTTCCAAACACAAACATTATTAAAAAATATTTATTCAAAAAACGATGCTTTACAGAATTAACTATAAAAAAAGAACAAAAGGTGGAATTTGTTTTGATTTCTCCTGTCTTTTAGGAATCTCCCAAAAAAACCAGAATATATATAAATGGTGAAAATTGGTTTGTAAAGTTTTTCACAAAACGCTGTAAAACTCTAAGCCTTCTAGGATTTTAAAGATTTTTTTTTAGAAATGCAAAATACTTTCGCTGTTTTTAACGATAATATTAATGGAATGATTTTTGTTGCTCACAGTATTTTTTTAATCATTTATTCGTTCGGTGGCGTGCAATTTACCAAGATAAATGTTTAAAATTCTAACTTCTTTTGAGATTGATTGTTTTGCGACATAAAAGTAAAATAAAAAAGTTTAACAATATGAACTGTCAATTTGACGTTGATAGGTTAGTGAAACGAGCTTAAGATAAGCTCTACCAAAAAAAGTCATTTGCATTTCTAAAAAAAACATTAAAATCGTAAAAACTTTACAAACCGATTTTTACCGTTTCTACATATTCGGATTTCTTTGAGGGATTCCTAAAAGACAGGAGAAATAAAAAAAATCCAGCGTTTGTTCTTTTCCTATAGTTAACTTGGAACGCCACTGAATGTAGCAAACTGTTAATAGGTCCAATTTTTTGTTTGTATATTAAGCTCTACTTGTAACCTAACGTTTGATATATAACAAACAATAATATAATTTTTCAGAATAGGTAGAAATAACCTGAAATAGTTTTTTCTGAAACATGCACAAAAGCTAAAAACTGAAACTTTGAACCTCTGTATCTTAGAAACCATAGGTCGGACGACAATGGGGCAATGATAACCTTTCATCAGGGCATCAAGATCTACAACATACTGAAATTTAAAAGAAATCCAACCGAAAGCCACCGCCCATAAGCTCCGGGAGGGATCCTTTCTTAAAATTATATTAAAATTAAGGAATCCTTATGTTATAAATTTGGGCTTTTTTTTCAAACTGCCCGCTCGCGTGTCACCCACTAAAACGAAAAATTGTCACTGAGATTGGTCCTGTAAGAAACAAATATTTTTTTTACCTGGTGTATTGATAATGGCCTGTTGATACTGCCAAATATAAAGCCTTCTGCCAGAAACGACCCAGATATATCCACACTCAGCCAAACGGGCAGTTATTACTGCATTTTTATCGGAAAATCCAAATACTTCTTCTACTTGTACTGGTACTGCTGAACCAAATCTCTCTAAAAATTAAATTTTTGATCAGGGTTCCGCGGATATATATCAAGTGATATATAGCATGATATATATCACGATATATATATATATATATATATATATAGCTTGATATATATCCGATATATTCAATGATTTTACTTATTAAACTAAAAATGTTTTCTACCATTCTAAATATCAGAAAATTTGTCAGTATGCCCCTGTACAAAAGTATAAGCATCTATAAAGGTGTAGTTTCGATCGATTCGGTTGCCGCATAGGCATCGCGGAGCTGACTGGGAATCCCCTGTTTCACATCTGGTAGATCCCCGACGCGACGATTTCTTTTGTTTTCTATTTTCCCAGGTTAGAGCAGTTACTGTGTTTTCTATCTGTGTGTACTTTTGATTTATTAGGAAGTAGTGATTTTTATTTAATATGCCAAAACCAAAGCATTCAGTTTGATAATGATATATATCAGATATATATCTGATATACAGTGTGTCCCAACGAAAACGAAACAGAGGCGTTTTTGGGTATTAAGAATATTTTTTCGAAAAATTCATCGGACACGTCGATTTAGTTTTTGAGGGGGACACTTTTTGGCTATGTTGAAATTTTTGAAGCACGAACCCCCTTCGAGGGGTATACTTTACCACTATATTTTAAATAGGGAAAGTGGGTCTAGTGATACCTTATTTTGAAGCTCTCTTGAATGTCTTTACAACCGTGTAAAAATTTCGAAAATACATCGATTAGTTTTTGAGATAATTGCCTTTAAACTTTCAAATTTAACATGGACTGATAAAATAAAAATTTAATTAGAATTTTATTAATTTTCGGATTTAATTTTTATTGTATATCATGTGACATGATATTTATATAAATATCATGATATTTTAGAACCCTGTTTTTGATAGACCAACACATAATTCAGCTTAAAAATAACATATTATTTCTAAACAAATTTTAAACAAATCAAAATAAATAATATTTGGTATTTATTATTACATTGTTTAGTACTATATAAGGAGAAAAAAATGGTTGCTGATATGCATCCAAGTTAGTTTAGTCCAGTGGCGGCTGCTAAAAAAAGTTAAATCTTTCTGTACACTAGTTCTTTTGTTAGTCTGTGGTTAACAAAAGGCAATTAATTGTGTAAACTTTTTTAGCGTAAATAATTACAAGCCGGCAGCACCGCGCGGGACAAGATTTCAATTTCACCCGTTTTTCAGCGGTGTATGGGTGGCTGTTCTCGCGCGGGGACGGGAAGAATGTTTGTTTTAGTTTATGTTGGCCATATTCATGGTGTGAAAACGTTCGTTGTTGCCCTTCCTACGTGTTGCTGGTTCTATCCTTAGTAAAGACGTATGACTTTGTTTTGATTTGGGGTGGGTCAGTAGTTAACTTTGCCGGTCGCGTGTCCATTGTTTGTTTTTGTTTGTTTCCAAAATGGAAAAAAATACTGTCGATTCTATAATTAACTGTGCAAATTTAAATATGTTGACATATGAACTTCGATTACAAATAAAATCTTTAGGGCCACATATACCGGACCTAAAAATTAACCAAAATTTTAGTGCAAGTAATAAAAATTATACAATGCTGAAAACTGGTTGTGTGGTTGTGAAAAACGAAATGCTTTTTTTTTGCTTTATTTGTCTTCTTATGAACAATCCACAAAGTGATTCTGTGTGGGTGGCAAAGGAAATGTGTGATATCAAGCAGTTTAGTGAAAACTATAGTTTTTTCCACACCTCTCATTTATTTAAATGCCTATAAAAGTTGCACCACTGATGTAAGGGGGGCGTTTTATACATTGTTAGAGAGGACTTTTATCAGCCTCAATAATTGTTACTTAGTTGTTTTTTGCCAAGATAAAAGTTTGCAAATTGGGAAAATACTTTTGAGGGGGCGAGAGGGGGTATGCCCCCACCCCTACTTTAAAGAAGGTTAACTAGAAAAAGTCAGTTTTAAGTTATTACTAACCAAAAATAATTTTTTACTCACTCTCATTAATATTTACTGAGTTACAAAAATGAATGTTCAACATTTTTGTTTGATTTAAGGATTTCTACAATCACTTTTATTTTTATTTCAAAACGCCTATTTAACAAAAAATATGTCTAGCTTAATAAGTATTGAACTGTATATGGGCTTTTAACAAAAAAAATTTTTTTGAGGAAAAAATAGTGTTAAGGATAAAAAATACCAAAAAAGTCAATTATATAAGTATTATACCATAATTACTTTACGGTTGAAGCGAGGGTTGAAGTAACATTGACATAAAGTGTCTCAGTACATAGCATCCCATAGTAATGCTTTATGAAGCAAACCAAAGTAACAAAGACATTCCACCAAGTTCCTAATACTTAGTAGATCAAGACTAGGAGAAATGTCTGCAGATGCAAGTGAAGGTTTTATTATATTGTTATTCAACATGTGACCAGCACTTTTTTGGCAACACAGTAAATGAAGCCCAAATATATCAACTTGGTTGTTGCAAGTGCAGATATGTGGTACATACGAGGGGTGATCAGCTGAAGCAAATTTGGACACTGTCCTACAGGACTGTAGTGTCCTGTACAAGTCTGGCCTGTGGGGTCCTGTGGCTAAAAAAATGTGGCCTTAGGCGTCAGTACCCTATATAGTGTGGAGTCCTGTGGGGTCCTGTGGAAGTCCTGTGGGATCCTGTAGAAAAATTTGTACAGCTACTGTGGGCAACTGATGACCCCTCAGGTACATACATTAAGGTCACTCATCCTAAAGCAAACTTTACAGGTAGCGAAGCATGACTTTGGTTTTCTATTTTAGGGTTATAATTTTTGACATGTTTTCCTCGGTTACGCATTGGCGGCTCGTTCTCATTTTAAAAATGTGGTTTTAACACAGTCTAATGATCTATTTAATAATGATAGAGTTTCAAGATAGTTTGCAGCATAACTTTTTAATTCTAATTACATAAATATAACATATAGTTTAGGTACCTTCATACTGTGTAAAACAACATCTTTAAAATAAAACTGAACTGCCAATGTGAAACTGAGGAAAACATGTCAAAAATAATAACCAAAAAATAGAAAGCCTGATGTTGGCTTCTCTTCCTATAAGGCTTGCCTTTATGATGAGTGTCCTTAACATACACAGGTTGACCAACCTAAAGAGCAACAGATATTATTGTGATTAAATCTTGGGTTATATGTATGTATTATTAGACTTACCTATGACATTATAAGGACTTTTCAATATAACATGTACTGATGCCAGCTTGCCTCCTAAGCGACTGGATCTGGCCCTGCTAGTGTTCAACAGTGACCTTGATCTTGAAAAGGGACTGCCAACACCAACTGAAGAGAAACTTCTATCCATTTTAAACTGGAAAATTAAATAAAAATTAATTTTAAGAAAATTGTGGAGTTGGTGAATTTACTGTATAATAAAAGAGGGTATTTAGAAAACGGTTTATAAATTAGAGGGATTAAATTAGACCCAATAGATGGACCAATAAATATTAAACCGAGTATTAAACTTAACTTACTGAAGAAATGAGCAAACTTTAACTTAAAAAATGAGGAATCATAGACAGTGGGTACGGGCTAGAACTTAATATTAAAGGATACAATATAAAATATAACTTCGTCTAGCAATTTTACTTAATTTGTTTTTTTTTTTTAACCGGAAAACTGGAAAAACGGTTGTTTCAAAAAGCGAGGTTAGAATTTGACGAAGCCGCCACAGCTGATTTGGCCAACGAAAAGTAACAATTTTTTATTTTTGTTGGTCATTACTCAGCTGTTTCGACAAACAAAATAAAAACCCGACAGCTGTCAAAATAAGTTTGGACATACGGCACCTATAAATCGCTTGAAAAAGAAAGAGACGGCAATAGGAAGTTGACGTTTTTCAGCCTCATAAATTGTTTTGTTTTTTTTTAATTGTTTACTTTTTGCCAAGAAAAACCTGTATTTTAGATTTTTTTACTAAAGAAATTGTACTTAAAAGTGAAAACTATGAAAGGTGCTATCCGCAAAATCCATTTTATTTCAAAATGTATGATTAGCAAATATAAAGGACCCATCTTGTCATGTTTTGATTAATCTACCCCAAAGGGACTTTTTGTGACTATTAAAAACATTATGGAGGCTTCTAAGGCGTCTCGGCGAGGGCCAGAGTACCTGGAAGACAAGTACGACGATATAAAGACAAAAAGAATCAGACTACCAAGGCAAGCAGTCAGAAGTGTGCAACGGAGAAAAGTATGTGCCAAAGAAAAGAAAGCTGCCTTGAAGAAGAAGGTAACAATACTGTTATTAAGAACTGGGGCTTAAAATATCTACAAAACAAAGGAAACACATTTTGTCTATGAATAAGCCAGTGATTCAGTATAGGATTTTTAATTAACACAACACAGTTTTTCATAAGAATACCTACACCTTTGATTTTTAGGTTTCACAGATTCTTCAAAAACCTGAGACTGAGCGCACATTTGAAGAGGCCAAAATACTTAAATCTTCCTCAAAAGTAGTCAGAGAAATAAATTTGAAGAAGATAAAGAGGGAAGAAGCAAAGAGAAGGTAAGTGAATCTTTGTATAAGTAACATTATGGCTAATAATTATTGGGACATTTTGAAGCTATTTTTGTTTTAATATACCTACAAGTGTAAAACATAGTAGCAAAAAATCTAATTTGGGAAAATTCAATGAAAAATATAGGTAAGTATTTTTTTAAATAAAATAAAAAACTTGGGAAAGAAATATTTAAGTAAAGATAATGAGAGCAAAAAGTAAGTAAGTAGTTAATTTTTTTACTGGGATCATTAGTTATAGTCTTGGGTATAGTTCAATGTTCTAATATATTATTATTCTTGTTATTATTATATTAGTATTATTATAGCTATCAGCAGTGGAAGGATAAATCCAATGAGGCTGCTGAGTTTATTTATACAGCTATATTCCTTGCCATAGGCAGTTACACTTTTGGGACATTTCCAACCTCTTTACTTATCATATTCATACTGACAGCAACTAAAAAATTCTGAAAAATGGCATGTCTTTGAGTTGTTTTTATATGTGCGTTTTTTTGTCAACCCACAGCAGCATCTTTTTATCCAGAAACACTAACATATTTCGGATTAGGAAATATGTTTACTTCATGTCAAAGTCACAAAAGTGTAACTGTGTATGGCAAGGACACCAAGTTCTGTATTAAGTAACAAACAAAAAAGTTTGTTGTGGTCTCATTTCATAAGAAAAGTATTACAATCTTTTATTTTTCAGTCTCTATGATTTTTTCTTCTTTTTGTATTCTCTGCATAATTTTTTTATTTGTAACCCTGTCAGTTCAAGAAATTTTTGATGTTCCACATTAACACCACCATCTTTTAAAAGCCTAAAGCCTGTTTATTTTATTCTTTTTTATTGTACATGCTTCACATTTATAAAAAAGGGCTAAAAAAACAAAGTTTTTAAGTTTCAAATGTCTCTCATGTCTCTGCTAGGCACCTGTTTCAAGGAAGGAAATTATAACAGTTAACTTTTTTTACTGAGATCATTATATTATTTAACTAATATTTATTCAGTCACACAGAATAAAGACCTCCAATTTTTATAATTTTTGGTACACTTATTTTATTTATAGAGTAGACTAAACATTTTTAAAATTTTTGGTCCTGTAGTTTTTTTGTTATTAATTTTTTAAAATTACCTAATTTTGCTCTTACAAAAGTATAGAAAAATAAGGATATCTCTAAAACTAATAATCAGAAGTGCATGAGCGATTTATTTTTCTCAAAAAATATATAATTTTTTTCAATGTTTTACTAAGACAGTTACCAAATTTCAAGATGGAGAAATGATGGGTTCCATATGAAAAAAAAATAAAACCATATTCAAGCATGTAAAAAATGGTAGCTTTTTGAAGTAAAACACATAAGAATCAAAGATAAATGCTATAATGTAGGAAAAAATAATATTTTATAAGTAATGAACATGCTTCTCAAAATTTTAAGTAAATTAAATATTTTTTAAATTATTTTTCAAAATTTTGTTCGAATCTGACAAATCCTCCTTTGTCAATGTGTAGGTCTGCCCTGTAGCAGTAACGTGTTGAACTTTTCTTAAAATTATTTTTCTTTCAATAATTAAAATATCTGATTTAGGTTTAGGGTAATTAAATAAGGGGGCTGGCCTGTTTAGGTGCAAAAAACTCACTTTTACTTCATTTGTCTAAATAATTTGAATATTCAGTAAAAAATAAATTTTGTTGTTTTAAAATACTTATTTAAAAGTTTCTGTCTATATAACAAAATAAAAAAATTAGTAAATGTTTAGTTTTGTAAAAAATATAAAAATTAAAACCTAAGCTAGCTCCAGGGGATTGAGCATTTTTTAAAGTCTTCATGTACCTTAGCTTACACCCATCACAAGTCCCTTTTTTATTTCTCCCCGATTGCACAGGGCTTCAGTAAAGTTTCTTAGTTTTCCTGAATGTTTTCCCTTTTTAATGGATCACAACACTTAGTTGAAAACTTGTACCATTTTTTTGCTTGGTTTTCAGACATTGTTTTGCCATACCACCTAAATCACTATTTTCCATAAAAACTATTGTGCAAAAATTAACATTTTTTAAAGTTTTAAACATGTATTCACATACCAAAATAGATACACCAACGTCTACTTGTTGAGCTCAAAAAAATTTAAAATAAGATATCACATGTGCTTCTTTTTATGCAGGATTTTTCCTGCATAAGTCTGCATATTTCTAAGACTAGACCAATCAGATAAAATGAGGTGTGGCCTAGCTAAAACATGAACATGCATGTTTTTGTATCTTTTTGAAAAAGTAATTCTCAGGAACGAAATAAGTTTTACAAAAATCAAGAGAAACCAAATAGCTCTGATAAAATGTAAATTTTTGAAGGCAAAATAATGTATCATAAAATCTTTATTATTTTTTTTTAAACCTAAATTCATAACTTCTTCATCTTAAAATTTGTTCAGTATCTCACTAAAATATTGACAAAAAATATATATTTTTTTGAAGAAAAAAAATGGTGTTTTTGAAAAAATAAAAAAATATATATTTTTTTTAATTTTATTTTTAAAATGTGTCATATGACACATTATTTACAATATCTTTGAAATACCTTTTCAACAACATCATTTCTAGATTTCTGTAAAGTAGTATTACAGATATTCCTATTTTTCTATACCTATGTAAGAGCAAAACTTGGTAATTTTTTAATTTTCAAAAATTAAGTTAAAAAAAATTACTGTGCCAAAAATTTTCAAAATTAAGATTTTTCATCTACTTTATGAATAGAATAAGTGTACCAAACATTATTAAAATCGGGAGCATGAAAATCCACTAAAAAGTCACTATTCTATTGGTTGATTTCATTTGAAATGACCCTAAAGTAGAATTTCCTCTCAAAGTAAAACCCCTTCCTCTAATTTATATTTTTGTTCTGCAGGCTTGAAGAGTTTGAAGATCCTGAAGATGTTCTAAATCAGAAATGCCAAATTTTAGCCCAAGCTATTGCTCAATCTCAGCACTTGGTTGTTTATACAGGTATGTCAATTTTTTTTTTATATTTTAATTTTTTTAAATCTTTACGCAAGTTTAATTGTTTTAAAGTTAAACTTGTGTAAAGATTTCAACAAGGACAATAATATTCTGTAGAACATAAATGTAAAGTCAAATTTGTTTAAAAATAAGGGCAATTTTACTAATAATTTCTTTATTGTTTAGGTGCTGGAATAAGTACTGCTGCAAAAATTCCTGACTACAGGGGCCCAGATGGCATCTGGACAAGACTGAAAGAGGGACGAGATATAGGGTAAGTTTTATGTGGCATGACAAGAAGGGCCTGTTTTCCACAAACTACTATTGTATAAAGACAAAGCAAAAAGTAAATATTTTCTATTAATATATAGCAAAAAATTGTTAATTTTAGATATAAAATGTCCTGTTTTTATCTTCCTCGCCCGCACAAATATCTGCACTAACGAAATTACCATTATTTACCGGGATGTGTCAGATGAGCTGAATTTGAGATATATGTAGGCAAAAGCTTCCTGATATTTAAAACAAAATTGAGAGGATAAAATGTGAATGGGCATTTTGTTGTTTTTATGCTACAACTTCTTGTCAAGTAGACATATAAAATCGATTGGTTTTGTTTTGTTGGAGTCATTTAGGAATTTTGTCAATTTTTGACATATAGTTTACATCACATACCTACAGAGTGTCTGAAAATATATATAATGAAAAAACAGGAAAAATAATTTTTTTTATTATTGCATATATAGGCGAAAAACTGAAAATACACGGTCAGCATTAACTTCGCTTGTTTTCATGAGAGTCGTTTTAGCTATTCTAAAGTGATATTTGCATAATGGGTCGTGTAAAAAACTTACAGCATACTTGTTTTTTTTTTCATTAAACACACACACAAAGTGTACTATAATATCTAGCGTAATAGGGTGTTTACCGGGATGCGTCATCATGACATTTGTCCATATTCCAGTGGCGCGCATTGTAAGTATAGCTCGAAAACGAAACCCCCTACTATTTTTTCGGAACAAGTATTACGAAGGCTTGGGCTCTAATATATCACACAAAGAAAGCAGGTTGCCTGCTTGCTGGTAACAAGCGCTTATAAGCGCCAATAATTTCATTCACGTTTAAATGCACCCGCACACAAACAAAGCAGGTCGGTGCTTGTTGCCAGTGCGGATCGGCGCCGACTTTTTACCGGAATGAATTTGTAGTTCTTGGTCGCTTGTTTTCGGAGCTGGACGTGCGTCGATATGGATGTCGATGAATGTCCCAAAGGTCATTCTCATATACTGAAAAAAGCGTTGTTCGTGTTGTTTCAATGATTGGAATAAATGGTGATATTCACCAAAAAGTTTTTGTTCACGATTTACTGGATGTATGCCTTGCTTTGTGCATTGCATCCTAAGAAATGTATTTTCCGTTAATACAAAGTCTTCATCTTAAGATAAACCAGACATATTTGTAGTGTGGAAGTTGTACTAATGAGATGACTTGTTATCGCTGATTTTCGGCGCCGAAACAAGGCGCTGATTAACCTGCTTTCTTTGTGTCCGTACCCTTCGACAATAAGTACACTATTCAACCGTTTAATTAAAAAAAAAGAAATTCCCTGTAAGTTTATTTATAACCCATTATACAAGCATCACTTTAGATTAGTTAAAACGACTTACATGAAAGCAAGCGGTTACTTTTAACCATGTATTTTCGGATTCCCTTGTTCTTCTTCTTCAATAATAAATAAGTTATGTTTCCTATATTTTCATTATTTATATATTTTGAGCCACTATGGCGATATGTGACGTAAACTATTGGATCGTTCATACTCGTCTTTTGTCTAGTCTTTTGTCTTGGTTTAGTCATATGTCTTGTCATAAGAAAGTTAAAACCACTGTTTCTTATGGGAGGGTTCATACAATGCTTTTGCTTTTGTTTTTGATTAGTCTTTGTCTTAAGAGTTGCCAACTTTCAATCCTTAGGACAACGACTAAGACGAGTGACAGATATCAGCTTATATTTGTTGTTTTTTTACAGAGCGTCCGAAGAGCGCAAGCGCGCGGCCGAAATTTTGAATTTACCGCCATTAATCATGTTTTTAACAGAAAATCTCAACATAACCTCAAAATTTTATTTGTTTTTATTTTCTTTTTCGCTTTTGTTCTTTCGTGTCTGTGTTTCGTGCACAGATTAGGTTAAATAAGATTGTTTTGTGTAGAAAATGACTTTTAAAAAGGGGCCTTTTTATTGAAATTGATTTTTTTTTCAGTGGGTTATGACTAAGACTAATCAAAAACAAAAGACGAGTATGAACAGCCGATTTTGTTTAAGACAGCTAAGACTAATCAAAGGACAAAGACTAATCAAAAACAAAAGACTAAGACGAGTATGAACAATACTTAAGTGTCAAAAATTTACCAAATTCTTAAATGGACTCTTTTTCCAACAAAAGTAAACCAATAACGACTTTTTGTTTCTATTTGTCAAGAAGTCATGGCAAAAAACTAACTAAAAAAAGTTACATTTTTTTATATCTTAGTAGCGCGTATTTAAATAAATATTGCTAAAAAACGAAACCGACGACCCAAATTGTTATTTTTTCAAAAATGTAAGGAAAATTCAGCTCATTTGACGCATCCCTGTAAACAATGTATTTAGTGCGTCTTCCTTTAAGGACAGTAATGTGATACATATTTAACCAACACATCAATTTTGCTCTATGTTTTCCAGAGACCATGACTTGTCCCTCGCCGAACCCACCTACACTCACATGGCTCTCTCAGAACTGTATCGCCAACGGATTTTGAAGTATGTAGTCTCACAAAATTGCGACGGTCTTCATTTGAGGTCGGGTCTTCCGAAGACTGCTCTTAGCGAGGTCCACGGCAACATGTACATGGAGGTGTGCAAGGACTGTAAACCTCCAAGGTAAATACCAAATACAGGGCTTTGAGCGAGTTTGTGCTACAAAAAAGGGGACTACTTTTAGGGAAAGATCCCCTACCAAAATGCCGGATGAGAAATGTATAAAAACATAGCATAATTAGGTACTTTTTAAAGATTTTTTGGATGAGGTATGGCTTTTTATTATTATTAATCCTTTATTTAGCAAAAAACGTGCTAGTTACAAAATGTCAATACATTTGATAAATGGTATTAAATACAATAATGAATTTAAAAAAATAAAAAGATTTAGAGAAAATATTAAAATTCAGCACAACAAAAATAAATAGACAAAAACACAATAACTACATAACATAGCCAATATATAAAATAGAATAGACAGTCGATTCATTTTCCTAATTTATTCTTCATATAAAGAGCAATCTTTTAATAAGAACATTTTAAGTTTTTTTTAAATGTTGTTAATGTCAAGCAACATTTAATTTCATTAGGCAATTTGTTGAAATCATCTAGACCCTTGAAAAAAACTGAATTTGTGGCCAATTTTTTGTTTCTTCGTGGTATGTAAAATTATTATTCTGTCTTGTATTGTGGCCATGTATTATTACGGTATAATTTAAGTAAAATTGACTATTCCCCAATTTTATAATTTCATTTCTTCTTGTTACAGGGATAAATCATTTTTATCATTTAATAAGGAACTGATTTTTTCAATCTACTTTTAACTGTTTACAAGAGAAAATTAATATTTTTAATAAATTATCAAAAAAACTATCTTTAATTGATTCACACTCTGCCTATTATCTTTTAAAACATTCTTTTGCAGTACCTCGAATAAGTTATTTACTTCACTGTGCTCCTTGCTGGAAAGTTCAAAATCTTTTATCAGATTTTGATAAAAATTTAAAAATAACATTGGAAAATATTATCAACTGTCATATAGGTAACACTGCTTGGTTCCAATGTAACATTCCCATAAAAAAGGGAGGCCTCGGCATTCGTGATGCTTCTAGTCTTTGTTTTTCTGCATTCCTTGGCTCAGTTAATGATGCTTCAAATCACACACACGACCAACCCCTCCTTTGCTTCTTAAAACTATCTTATCACCTGAAATTTTAAGTTATCCTGACTTTGATTTCAAAGAAGCTTTTGATTTTTTGACTTCTTTTTCTAATATCAATAATATCTCTTTAAATAATGTCTATCGCCAAAAAGATTTTGATAATATAATTTGTCGTTCTAAATTCGATACAATTTTTAATTCATCCAGTGATCCCAAACATCATGCTAGGCTTCTAGCTCTGCAAGAACCGGAGAGCAACGCCTGGTTACAGGCTCTACCTTCGTCTGCTCTAGGGAACCTTTTGGATGATTCCACTTTTCGTATTTCCATCTCGTTACGTTTGGGCCAACCTTTGTGCGAGATACACGACTGCACTTGCAGCAAAACCGTAGACATCACCACGGGTTGCTCAACAATATTATCAGGAGGGCTCTTGTATCTGCAGGACTACCCTCAGTGCTTGAACCTCCTGGTATGTTCAGGGGAACGAGTAGATGGTTTGTCTTTGTTTCCCTGGTGCAGAGGAAAATCCCTAATTTGAGACGCCACTTGCAGAGATACCTTTGCATTTTCTTATCTTGACAAAACATCAGTAAAATTAGGAGAAGCTGCCCGTAACGGAGAAAAACAAAAGCAAAAAAAATACGATAAGCTGGAAGCCAAAGGGTACATTTTCGTACCCTTTAGCGTCGAAACATTGGGGCCCTGGGGTGAAGAAGCTAAATCTTTTGTTCAAAAATTATCAAAATTAACTATTAAACAACAAATAGGTCTTGCAATTCAACGCGGCAACGCAGCTTCAATTCTACGAACAATCCCAGACGATACTCGTTTAGAGGAAATTTTTTATTGTTGTTTCCTTTTTTTTTGTTTTTTTTTAGTTTTACAATTTTATTTATTTCTTTGATTTTATTATTAATTTTATCAATTGTTATACATTAATAATACCTTGTTTTATGTAAAAAAAAATATAAACCCTATATTAAGTTTTTTATTTATTCTATATTTATTTATTTCAGAGAATATTGGCGTCTCTTTGATGTCACCGAAAGCACTGCCAGATACAGTCACAAAACGTATCGACGATGCTACCTGTGCAACGGGCCCCTGTTGGACACCATTGTTCACTTTGGCGAGAGGGGCAGCTTGCAGTGGCCCCTGAATTGGAAGGGGGCCTGCAAGAATGCCAAGGAGGCCACTACTATTTTGTGTATAGGTAAGTCAGTTTTGTTTGCATTACTTACGATTATCACTGTATGATGATGATGATTCATATGTGAGTGGAACTTGCAACCACCAGTGGGTCTATTGTGGCTCACTTTTGTGTGGTTTCTCACCACTGTATGCCTAATCCTCCGAAAAGGCCGGCTATCAGTTTGGTGTTCAGATCTTCAGAAATGGAAGCACTGCATCAGGCGTCAGCTTTAAGGACACTGAGCTTACGAGGAGTGTCCTTAGTCAGCACGAGTCGCACGGGATTTCATACATGACGTCAGTTCCAAGACATTTCGTCTCTAGCTTTCAACGCAAAAAAACTTTATATACTTCAGGATACACTAGCACACAGTATGTCAGCGCGCATACCGGACATGACGCTTAATTGTCAATTCTAGTCGCGCTGGCCGCGATCCAAGCCCGGATTTGAGGTGCGATAACGGGGTAAATACCCCCTGAGAAAAAAAAATATATGTACTTTTAGTTAATAAATAAATGGCTAACCGGATAATTACCCCCCTTAGAAAAAAAATAAGTACGCAAATAGTTTTTACGTCGAACATTACTCCCCCCCTAAATTTTGATCCAGATCCGCGCCTACCGCGATTTGCGATAAGTGTCCAAGGAATTAACATATTAACTTGAAATTTTGCAATAAGTTAGAAGTACGGTAAAATTGGACCAGAAAAAACAATTATTTTGGGGCTTTTTTAAACTTACCAGCCCTATTTTCAACAACGTTTCAAGTTAATACTTTAAAACTAGCCAATAGATTTAAACAAAATTTTGAACAACTTTACTTCTTTACCAACATGTTTGAATTGAGTTGTAGCAACACTGGGCATTGATCCATCAGGATGGAAGTACTACCACTATGTCGGTTTAGAACGTTTTTCTTCGTTGTCCGACGCCTATTCTCCACCTCCTTCGATCCTGACAATCATCTTCTGTCAGGTTTGTTTTGACTCATTGATCTTTGGATTGACTGTTGCCATTCTAGTTTAGGGCGCCCTCTTTTTCTGCGCCCTATTGGTTGCTATTATAGGACCTGCTTTGTACATGGCCGTACCATCCGTTGTCTTTTAGTGATGTCATCCGTTATGCTTCCCTTGATTCCCATTCTTTCTTTTATGATCTCATTTCTTATATGATCTGTTCTAGATATTATCATTGATCTTATTGCATCCATTTCGACACATTCCATTTTTGTTTTGTATTTTTCTGTTACGCGACAAGTCTCTATTCCATACAACAGCGTGCTTTTCCCCATTGTTTTTTTTTCTTTTTTATCTCTCTGCTCCATAAAATACTGTTAAGAGATTCAATAATTGTTTTTGCTTTTACTATTCATTTTACCAGTTCTTTACAGTCGTTTCCTGTCTTATCAAAGGTGACACCCAAGTATACAGACTTATTGCATGGATATATTGTTTGTCCATTGTCGAGTTCTAACTCATTTGATTCGTTTCCAATACATAAGTACTGTGTCTTGTCCACGTTCACTGTAATCCCCACTTTTGGTATTTTTGCATTAACTTTCTCATCATATCCATGTCTTCTTTATCATTAGCTACAATTACTTGGTCTTCAGCAAACTGTAGTGTGCATTTGGTAAACCGGTCGTTAAGTTGTATTCCCATGCCTTGTACTGTACACTTATAGTTTTTTAGAACTACTGCGATATATATTTTTAAAAAAGTTGGAGAAATACAACATCCCTCTCTTAATACAAAAAAGTTTCACGGGCAAGACTTCAGAGGTAAAGGTAGCTCGGGGACGCGTTTCTGCCTCATTAGGCTTCATTCATAATCCTTTTGTTTCCAGGAATTCTTTTGAAAGTCGATTTCCAATTTTAATTTTAGATTTTGACCCTTTTTAAGTTCTTTTATCTGAGGGCACGGCAGTGAACATTTCAGCCGATATTTGACCTATCTAAAACTCGACTTCGGAATGAGGTACGAATCTCAAACTTTGCACAGTCGTAGATCTTCATGGAGTTAACAACCACTCCAAGTTTCATGGAATTCCAAAAAGTAGTAAAGTAGTTACGAAATTTCAAAAAACGTCGAAATTGCCACTCACTGACTCACTCATGTATAGATCATCAAAATTCTACTGAACTTCCAGACATGCTACAAAGCCGAAATTTGGCAGACTGATAGAAATTATGACCAAACCCCTGGAAAAAAACAAAAAACCCCAAAATTCTAATTTACTCCCCTCTCCTATACATGTAAAGTTATGTAAAAGTAACATTGCCCACTTCCAGAAATGGCAGACTGATAGGAACTATGATAAAACTATAGAAAAAAATTTAAAAAACCCAAAATTCTAATTTACTTCCCTCCCCTATAAATCTAAAGTTGTGTAAATGGAACATTGCCCACTTTCAGAAACGCTCGAGAGCTGAGCTTTGGAAGGCCGATAGGAACTATGATAAAACTATAAAAGAAAATTAAAAAACCCCAAAGTTTAATTAACTTCCCTCCCCTATAAATGTAAAGGTATGTAAATTAGCATTGTCCACTTCCAGAAACGCTAGAGAGCTGAGCTTTGGCAGACGGATAGGAACTATGATAAAACTATAGGGAAAAATTTCAAACAAAATTTTAATTTACTTTCCTCCCCTATAAATGTAAAGTTATGTAAAATTAACATTGCCTACTTCCAGGAATACTAGAGAGCTGAGCTTTAGAAGGCTGATAGGAATGATAAAACCGTAGGAAAATATAAAAAAACCTCAAGATTTTTTTCTAATTTAAAACTTAAATATTATCCAAATCCTTTAAAAAAGCAGTGAAATCATAACAAAATCATTTAATGTAAAAAAAGCCAAGTACGCAAAAGTGATATTCCGTAAAAAGAATTGAGATAAAAGGAAAGCCAAGTTCTTCAATACGAATTTCAAAATTCTTACTAGTTTGGAAATGTTTTTCTAAACTTGGCTATTACGGCTGCATATGGCACAGTGCTAAATTGAACGTAAAGAAGTTTGGCTGGAATAGCAAAGTTTAAAAAAACATTTCCAAACTAGTAAGAACCATTCATTTTGAAACTTGTATTGGAGAACTTGGCTTTACTTTTATCTAAATTCTTTTTACGGAATACTACTTTCGCGTACTTGGCTTTTTTTTACATGAAATGTTTTTGTTATGATCACTTTTATGTATGTATAATTGATATTAGTTTGCTCTAACACTGTCCATAATATTTCTACTAGAACGGTATCATATGATTTTTGTAGGTCCACAAAGGTAACATGAGTCTCTTTATTTCTGGCACTCCTTTTCTCAATTACTTGTTTAGGACAAAAAACATGATGGAAGTCCGAGTATAAAAACAACTTTTTTTAAAATTTAAAATAAATACAGGAAATTTGAAGCTTAGAAATGAAGCCCAAAAAAGTATAGTATATCGAAAATGTGAAGTATTTTGAACTTTCCCTTCGATCGTTTTATTATGGTTCTACTTCGCCCAGGTGAAGTCTGCGATTCTAGAACTTCTCTACCATCCATAATTTCTTTCAACAATTTGTACTTTTTTAGGTTCCAGTCTTAAAGTCCTCAAAAAATACCCCTGGTTGTGGCAAATGGACAAACCCATCAAAAAGCGGCCCAACCTCTACATAATCAACCTCCAATGGACTCCGAAGGACGAGTTTGCGAACGTTAAGGTGAACGGTAAATGTGACGTTGTTTTTAAAAAAATAATGAACATTTTAGGTATATATGTGCCAAAATATGACAAAAACAAAGATCCGATATTTTACCATGCCACTGATTTACATGAGCTAGAAAGTCATACCACAACAAAGTTTAATTTAAGTTTTGGTGATGCTCTAAAAGTGGAGTGCAAAAAAGACGAAACTTTAGACGAAAAAATTGACAGTAGTTGTAATAGCGTAGATACAGAGATAAATGAAGGATTAAGTTTTTATAATACTTGTAAGGTTGAAAATAATTGTGAAAATGAAGCACATTGCGTTTTAGATTTAAGTAAAGTTCCAAAGGTTGTTTATAATTGTCAGGATGTCTGTACAGAGGAAGAACAAACCAAAAGGTTTAATAGAATAGATTCAGGGGAGGAAAACCAAACTGATAGTTTGGAGAATCAAGATTTTGTTTTACAAAATGGCTTTCTGGAAGATCATATCACACCAGAAAAGAGGGAAAGTCTAAGTGTTTTAAATCTTAGCATTTGTAGCAATAAGAACTTGTTAAAAGACGAAGACAAAGTGCAGAATATAACAGAATGTGACAAAAACAATCACTGCCTAAATTTTGAAAGTGCTAATGCAAGCTCAAGTAGTGTTTTGTCTAGTAAAATATGTGCAAAGGTAGAAGATAATCATAGTAAAAATAAAACACTAACTGTTGGTAAAAATAACGAAAACGACGACTGTCTGAATCAAGCTTGTAGTTTGATTTCATTTGCAATGCTTGACAGTAATTGTGAAATAACGAAAAGAACAGTAAGCGAGCCAGATAGTATAGAAAGTTTAAATATAAAGGAAGTTAGTCCATGTAAAAATGGAGATAATTCTTTGATTCTTCATAATACTGATGAATCAAAAAGTGCGTGTAACCATCTTACAGTGGATTATAGTGAGAATGTTTTAGCGCTTCAAAATTATGAAGAAACTAAAAGTATATTGAAAGCAGAGGGTAATAGTAGTAGTCAAAGTAGTCAAGTTGATGAAACACTGAGTGAGACATACTCAAATAAAGACTGTTCAATTGGCAATAGGCCAGATCTCGACGATTTAAACTGTGATACTAATAGTAGTAATAATAGTAATCTTAGTTCGCCCGAAGAGCAACAATTCGTTCCTGAATCTTCACACCAGCTCATGGAAAGTTTTATGCGGAATGGCATACACCCCCACCTCTTAGATCCTAGGTTGTCCATGTTAAGTTATAATTTTTTACAAAGTCAAATGTTGATGGGAGCTTATACTAATTTTTTGTTGTATCCTTATCAAACTAGTTTTTTGTATCCCGGTATTCATAGCATCATCAATCCATTGCCAATGTTAAAAGAAGAAATAACACCTAAATGTGAGGTAAAGGAAGAAGAAATAGATCCGCAGTGCGAATTTTGTCACAAAAATTACAAATCTGCGGTGTGTTTGTTTTATGAAAAAGTAGAACCAACTTTTAAGAAAGAACTGTCCAGGTATAGCAAAATTGAAAAGAAAAACAAACCAAACATTTGTGAGTGTTGTGACTATACTACAGAAGAAGATGACGATATAGAAGATGATAGTACAAATGACAAAGACAGACAAAGTGACAGCATGTGTGAGCAAAAAACTAAAGTTCAACCTGGTTGGTTTGGAAAAGGTTATAGGAAAGGAAGGAGGTTAAAAAGAAAGTGTTTATGAGTAGTAACCAATATTAATTTCGGGTTACGTTAACAAATTATGTTCCTGGTCAATCAATTTAAACATTTATTTTTCCTTTATTTTGAAAATCAAAATTTAGTACTCATAAAAAACATTATACGTAACAAAATGCAGCCCTCTTTCTGAGATGTTTCAAGGTCTATTAAATTCTAATATTTGTAAAATGTTACACCTACCTTGCCTACCAATGTTTTGCTGCAATCTTATCAAACTAGTCTTTTGATTTCCGGTGTTTATAGTGTCATCAGTATATTGCCAATGCTAAAAGAAGAAATCTAAGGTAAATTTGGTAAAAAATGACAAATCTGCGGTGTGTTTGTTTACTGAAAAAGTTGAACCAAGTTTTAAGAAAGAACTATTGAGAATAGAATAGCAAAATCGAGAAGAAAAACAGAAACATTTGTGTGTTATGATTATACTAAAGAAGAAGATAGTACAAATGACAAAGACAGACAAAGTAACAGCATGTGTGAGCAAAAAACTAAAGTGCAACCTGGTTGGTTTTGGGTAAATGTTAGGCAGGAGGTTCGGTTCACTAAATAATAAAAATTATGTTGCTGGTCAATTGATAGATTGCAAGTAATATTTTATATGGCAAAATTTATAACAATTTTTTACTCTTTTCAAATTAGTTTTTTGTATTCCGGTATTCATAGTATCATCAATCCATTGTTAATGTTTAAAGAAGAAATACCATTTAATTGCGGGTTAAGGGAAGAAGAAATACGAGTAGATCCGCAATGCAAGTTTTGTCACAAATATTGAATCCACAGTGTGGGTGTGAATTGTCTAGGTATAAAAAATCAAGTAAACAAGACAAGAGAAAAGAGTGAAGTATTGACAGGACAAACCCAAGGCAAGTTTAGTGTATGAATCAGGAAAGAACTAAAGTTCAATTGAATTTAGTTAACATAGACCATAGAAAGGGAAAAAAAGGGGTTCAAAATTAAGCTTTTGATCGCAGTAGCTAGTAAAAGTTGTTAAATTTACTTTCCAAAAAGATGTTTGACACACATTTTTCTACACTCGGGTGCAAAAAATTCAAAGCAGTGATTTATTTTCATTTATTTAATTTTGCTTGTTCGGCATTTTCGGCGAACCATCAAGTTTTTTCGAAGACGGTTTTGGCTTGAGGATCTTTTTGCGTATTTTTCTTGTTTTTTTTGGTCAAAACATTTTTTTCAAGGAGGGTTTTTAAAATGCAAAATGGCTTTTTTATCCCCAATGTTCTCCTTTACGCTAAACACATAAGAGCACCCTAAGAATAATTTAAATTAAAATAATAAAGGCGTTTTTTCACCAAAACATTTTTTTTGACGAAAATGGTTCGAATTTTTTGCATCTGAGTGTCTTTATGTATGTCAAAACTTCTAAAAGAAAAGTATATAAAATTAGGAATCGTGTTGAGAAGGATATGTAAAATAAGTTTGTTGTTTAAAAATAAATGTAAAGAATTTGTTACGAAATGGTTGGAAATGGTGTTCCTACACAGTATTATATTCCCTAGAGTCCTTTAAACCATCCAGAGAATACCAAGTAGTGGCCAATGTATGAACATCTGATCTTAAAGTAATTTTTAAAGAACTGGTTCATTTAAAAACAATTCCATATCTTAAATCACGTTAAAATTGTGAAATAGGGGTAAAAATTATGCGAGTCTCCACAGATATATAATCATATTTGGCAAAACTCGTAAAATTGGTTACTTTTTGTAATTTTCAAGATTTGTATCTACATTATCTAAAAACGTATTTTCAGCTTTTTTTTTAACGTGAAAAAAAGCATTAACATTTTATGAGAAAAATTGCCGAAACAAGTGAACTGAGAAAAAGATTGAAGTTTTTAAATGCAAATCACTAGTTCCTATAGTTGGTGCATAATTAGATTTTTATTCAACTTAGGAAGCTGTTTTGGCCACTACTGTATCTTGGATATTGTTTTAATTTTCTATTATGCTCATCAAGAATGATCTCACTTAGCATCATTAAAAGGGCTTTTTATTTTATTTACAATAAGGAACCCCTTTTGGAGAGTTCTGAAAAGTTGGTGACAATGACAAATCATGCCTAAACTTTTCTTTCCTTGTTTTTAAAGAGCGTTAGATTATATTTTATTTTAATACAAAAATACTGCAGTGAGAAATATGACAGATTTGTACAGCAATATTGAAGAAAATAGGAAATAAAAATAACAGTTTATGCAAAGTAAGTGGACGAGGGAAATTATTTTAATACACCATTTGTCAGTTATGCCATATACCCAGGAGGAGAGGGGGCAGGATGACCTAGACAAAAGTTGTCAAACTAAAAATCGCATTATGGAAACTTATAGATTATTTTTTCTTTAAAAATATGTTACTTGCATAAAAATCGGTTCACTAATTTCCAATATATAATCTGAGGGCAAGGCAGTGCCCCGCCAAGTGCGCGCAACTGCCCATATTTGACCTATCTAAAACTACTTCGGAATGAGCTACGAAACTCAAACTTCATAGAGCTAACAGCCCCTCCAAGTTTCACGGACTTCCATAAAGTAGTAAAGTAGCTACGAAATTTCAAAAAACGTCGAAATTGCCATTCACTCACTCACTCATGTATAGATCATCAAAATTCTGTGTACTTCCAGACATGGTACAAAGCTGAGATTTGGCAGACTGATAGAAATTATGACCAAACCCTTGGAAAAAAAACCAAAATTCTAATTTGTTCCCCTCCCCTATACATGTAAAATTATGTAAAAGTAACATTGTCCACTTCCAGAAACACTAGAAAGCTGTGCTTTGGCAGAATGGTAGAAACTATAATAAAACTATAGAAATTTTTTTCAAAAAACCCCAAAATTTTAATTTACTTACTTCTCTCCCCTATAAATGTCAAGTTATGTAAAATTAACATTGTCCACTTCCAGAAACGATAGAGAGCTGAGCTTTGGAAGGCTGATAGGAACTATGATAAAACCATAGGAATACATTTTGTTTTGAACAATATTCCACATATTTTTCTACTTTAAAACTTAAATATTATCCAAATCCTTTAAAAAAAGAAACAATCATAACAAAAATATTTCATGTAAAAAACCCAAGTACGCGAAAATGGAATTCCGTAAAAAAAATTGAGATAAAATTAAAGCCAAGTTCTCCAATCCAACTTTCAAAATGAAAGGTTCTTTTGGAAATGTTTTTCTAACCTTGCTATTACGGCTGCAAATGATTCTTAGGCACAGTGCTAAATTGAACATACTATAAAGAAGTTTGGCTGTAATAGCAAAGTTTAAAAAAGCATTTCCAAACTAGCAAGAACTTGGCTTTACTTTTATCTCAATCTTTTTACGGAATTCCATTTTCGCGTACTTGGTTTTTTTTTACATGAAATGTTTTTGTTATGATTGTTTTTTTTTTTCAAACAGAAACGTTCATATCTCGGTAGCTTATTAACCGAATTTTTTAACAATTACATTTTTTAAAGGAAAATATTCCATAAATTTCCGTAATGAGATTTTTACTTTGACTACTTTTCTCTGGGTAATGCTTCCCCCTCACCTCTTTGACAAATGGCAAACAAGTAAAACCTGAAACTAGATACCACAAGGAACCAAAATATGTGTGTCGAAAATTCCTACGTAGGTGGGAGGGTTACTCTAAGCTTTTGCTTACTATCTATTTCATCAGGATTTGTTAATTTACACAATGACAACCCCAAAAATACAAAAAGAGACAAATGTATAAAATAACGCCCATAAGATGTGTCTCGTTTTCTTATCTTTATGTTCTTATTGTTTGTTGTATAAAACTTGTTATAAATTTGCCCATAAGATAAGATGTGTCTCGTTTTCTTATCTTTATTTTCTTATTGTTTGTTGTATAAAACTTGTTATAAATTTGTAATTATTCTCACTTAGCTGTTTAAAGGACTTGATTTGTTTGTCATTTTAAGTGTCGTTTGTTCGGTGGCTGTTTTTCTTTGTTTAGTTGGTTTTTGTGTTCACTTTTTTATTATTGTGTTCTTTTTATACTGATTTGTAAAATAAATAGTCGTATTTTTTACATCTTTTTTCTTGTGTGTTCTTCCTTCACCCAACTGATAGTTTTGACAACCTTTTGACTGATGTAGATAGTTATTCAAAACGCTGTACCCACAGGTTAAAAGTTTTAAATATCTTAAAGACACCAGTAAAAAAATATAATTAATTTTTTATTTCAAAATTACCAAAGTTAATATTGTCTCATAAGATAAATGTGTAAAAAATAAATAACTTATCCCTTTAGTAGATAGAAAATCAAATAAAATAGTATTTTATATAGCAAGGAATAAAAGTGGCACTTCTTATCCCGAGGCAAAAACGCTCGTGCGACAATTTGTCGAGGGATAAAAAGACACTTTTATCACAAGGTTTATACTCAATTCTTGCACGTTTAGACTTTTTTTTTCGAGTTTTTAGGTTCTTTTTAGGATTTTTTGCCTTTTATCCCTGATCTGTCACCTTTCAGCCCTAATTTTTACTTTTTATTCCTGATCCGTGCACTTTTTGTTTATATGTTTATATAAATTATTTTTACAACTTTTTATCCCTTATATGGGTGATAAGATTATTACTCTCGAACAGGAATGAAGCGCTCAAAGCAAAAAATAGCATATAAGACAAATTTGTTGTCCTCGCCCTACAAATTTGTAGCCCTCGCCCTACAAATTTGTAGCCCTCGCCCTACAAATTTGTAGCCCTCGTCCTACAAATTTGTAGCCCTCGTCCTACAAATTTGTAGTTCTCGTCCTACAAATGTGTAGCCCTCGTCTTACAAATTTGTAGCCCCCATCCTACAAATTTGTAGCCCTCGTCCTACAAATTTGTAGCCCTCGTCCTACAAATTTGTAGCCACCGTCCTACTAATTTGTAGCCCTCGCCTTACAAATGTGTAGCCCTCATCCTACAAATTTGTAGACCTCGCCCTACAAATTTGTAGCCCTCGTCCTAAAAATTTGTAGCCCTGGCCCTAAAAATTTGTAGCCCTCGCCGTACAAATTTGTTGCCCTCGCCCTACAAATTTGTAGCCCTCGCACTACAAATTAGTAGCCCTGGTCCTACAAATTTGTAGCCCTTACCCTACAAATTAGTAGCCCTCGTCCTACAAATTTGTAGCCCTTACCCTACAAATTAGTAGCCCTCGTCCTACAAATTTGTAGCCCTTACCCTACAAACCTGTAGCCGTCCCTCTACAAACCTGTAGCCGTCCCTCTACAAACCTGTAGCCGTCCCCCTACAAATTTGTAGCCCTCTCCCTACAAATGTGTAGCCCTCTCCCTACAAATTTGTAGCCCTCGCCCTACAAATTTGTAGCCCTCGCCCTACAAATTTGTAGCCCTCGCCCTACAAATTTGTAGCCCTCGCCCTACAAATTTGTAGCCCTCGCCCTACAAATTTGTAGCCCTCGCCCTACAAATTGGTAGCCCTCGCCCTACAAATTTGTAGCCCTCGCCCTACAAATTTGTAGCCTCGTTCTAAAAATATGTAGCCTTTGCCCTACAAATTTGTAGCATTCTCCCTATAAATTTGAAGCCCTCGCCCTACAAATCCCCCTTTTAGCCCCCTAACCCCACCGGAACCCGTAGATAAGTCGATCAAGCCTTATCCAGGGGTTCCAGAAAATTTTTGTGCCAAATTTGGGTAAAATGGGTTGATTAATTTTTTGAGTTATCGTGTCCCAGACATTATTTTTTTATTTATTTTTATTTTCTGACCCAAATGACTTATTTTGAGTGAAAATAAAAAAGGTTTTTTGACGATCCCAATAGCTTTCCATACCTATGATATGGAGGGCTAAAAAAAGCCAAAGTCTCAAACTGATAAATAGAAATTAAAAAAAAATAACAAAACTACGATTTAGAGGGATGAAATATATTTGCGACAAGATAAAATTGACTAAATGGAATGCTTTGACAAATAAGTACTTAATATAAAAATACTTAAAGAAAAAACCTTAAACATAATTATTACAGAAAGGCAATCATAAAATAACTTTAGTATGTTATACAGGCGAAAAATCCATACATTTTAAGAAAACCATATCAATAAAAACACTATCAGAAGCCCTTACAATATATGTTGAAACATTTAGGAAAAATTACAACAGCATTTTATCCATAATTTCTTTTAATAATTAAAAAAATTGTTAATATCAAATTCATCCGACTAAAACTTGATTTTTTTAAGCTTGGAACTGAAATACTAAAAATACCCAAATTGGTATAAATTTTTAGCCTGCTATAGCATAACGACTGAATTACTGATTACCTACGATGTTTTTTTTCTATTTAAAATACACTTCTAGAAAAAATAACACACCAACTGATATTTTTAGAAATACATATTTTAAACAACCAATAAAATATTTTAACAACTTTTAAAAGTATTGCTTAAACAATTTATTAAAATACTTGATTTGTTTTTTTGCCATAAATGTCAAGTGGCGTTATTTTATTTTTTAGAGAAGTCGATTGTTAGTGTAATAATACAAGGTAAAGTTAAAATTAAGTACACCTTACTTCTTACCACTTAAGTATAAAAAGCGGGTAGGGGACAATTCGCCGCGGCCGATTCGCCGCAGCCGATTCACCGCGGGACAACTCGCCGCCGGCCGATTCGCCGCGAGATTTTTTGTTTTATAATATTAACATTGGCAATTGTTTAAACATTTTTATTTAGCTTGACTTCATATAATATATTTGTTTGGTTATAACTTTTCCAACTAGGTATTTGGTGGTTAGTATACAATTCAACATTTTTTTATTTAAAAAATAAATAAAATTATGATTTCTAACTTATAATAAATTTGTTTATTAGTTTGGTTATAACTTTTTTCGAACTAGGTTCGGTTCGGTTCGTTTAGTATACAATTCAATATTTTTGTAACTAAAAAAATAAATAAAATGGTCTATCCAAAATGGCGGATTTTCCCATTTATGAACCGATTTGCATCAAACTCGAAACTTTAAGAATCTTTCAGGTCGCTGATTATTATTTTTAACTTAAATTTCTAAAAATTAAAATGGCGGTTCCACAATGGCGCACTTTTTTATTTATAAACCGATTTGCCTCAAACTTAAAACATCGCGGCGCTTAAGGTTACACAATACAATTTTTGACTCAAATTTAAAATTCTGAAAATGGCGGATTTTCCCATTTTTGAACCATTATGCATTCAATTCGGAATTTTAAGATCTTTCAGGTCGCTGATTATGATTTCTAACTTAAACTTTTAAAAAATCAAAATGGCGGTTCCAAAATGGCGGATTTTCCCATTTATGAACCGATTTGCATCAAACTCGGAATTTTGAGATCTTTCAGGTCGCTAAATATTATTTTTAACCTAAATTTATAAAAACCAAAATGGCGGACTTTCCCATTCATGAACCAACACGGACCTGAAAGATCTCAAAGTTCCGAATTTGATGCATATTGGTTTATAAATGGGAAAATCCGCCATTTTGAATCCGCCATTTTCTGCTTTTTAAATTTGACCCAAAAATTGTATTGTGTTACCCTAAGCTTCTCGATGTTTCAAGTTTGAAGAAAATCGGTGTATAAATAAGAAAGTGCGCCATTGTGGAACCGCCATTTTGATTTTTATAAATTTAAGTTAAAAATAATAATCAGCGACCTGAAAGATTCTTAAAGTTTCGAGTTTGATGCAAATCGGTTCATAAATGGGAAAATCCGCCATTTTGGATCCACCATTTTATTTATTTTTTTAGTTACAAAAATGTTGAATTGTATACTAAACGAACCGAACCTAGTTCGAAAAAAGTTATAACCAAACTAATAAACAAATATATTATATGAAGTCAAGCTAAATAAAAATGTTTAAACAATTGCCAATGGTAATATCATAAAAAAAAAATCTCGCGGCGAATTGTCCCCGCGGCGAATCGGCCGGCGGCGAATTGGCCGCGGCGAATCGGCCGCGACGAATTATCCCATCCCCATACAAAAAATATTTCGTCAAAAAATTGCTTGTAAAACGAGCACAAAAAAAATATAGAAAACTAAATACTAAAAAATACTAGAAAAATTACACCATAGGAATTATAAATAATTAAAATTATTAAATTAATTAATATTTGCACCTTAACAGTCAAAATTTCTTAGGATTTACTTAAACAAATCATCCAATTTTTTTAACAATCAAAAGACATAGCTACCTAATTTTTACTAATTTTTTTTCTTATGACGTTTTAGAACATTATATCTCTTTTCGAAAAGATAAAGACTTTTTGGGACATTTAAAATTTTGTTACTGAATTTTAAAACAAATATCTAGTTAACATTTTTAAATACAGAGCCATTATATAATGATCAAAAATTTTTTAACCACGTTTTTTTACTACACTTAGCCTTTAGTTTATTTGTTTTGTAGTCGGTTTGCATTTTGAAATGTGACAGTATAAGAAAGTCTTATCTTGTAAAAGATTATCTTTTATAAACGTTTCCTAAAGAAAAGTATTTTTTTTTATGGAACATTGCATCTTTTTTAAAACTCAATAGATCTTTTCTTCCTTATTAAATTAATTAAAAGAACAAAAAAATACTTATCTAATCCTAATCTCTCGGTTTTCAAGATAAATTCATATTTTTGTGCCAAGCATGGGAGAGGCATCTTCAATTTTACACTCCATAACGGTCAGAAAAGGTTTGACATTTTTGAAATCAGAAAGAAAAGATGTATCCAATTTTCAAAAAAAATACATAGAACTTCCTTATATATGAAAAAAGTGCTGTTAAATGTAGGAAAAACATCTTTTAAACTTTCTGGCTTTAGTGAGCGTTTAGGCTGTACAGAGCTTTAAAAAAAAATTCATTGGTTGAAAAATGTTGGTCATTTACAAGGAAAAATTTCCTCTACGATCTTATAAATTTTTACTAAAATCTACAATAATTTCTAACACCTAATGACTTACTAAAAGGCAAGAAAATCGTTTCTTCTAGTAGAATTACGTAACACAACTACCTATTTTAAAATTTTGAAGTTTATATAGTTAAAAATCCTAACTAGAAAAACAATAGTCTAAAAGTTTAACTATTTTTAGTAAGTAAAGTTTCTCAATATTAAAAAAAAGGGCATATTCTAAAAATACAATCAACAATCAGTTCTGCCGAGGGATTATTTATACGTGTACACCTAAGGACTACAATTTTATATAAGCCTTGTGTTTACTTGCAAGAAAATCTGCATAGACTATTCCTACAAGTTGCAAGTACCATCGAACAATGAATTATATACGAAGTAACTAGAACGGCCACGGCCATACATTACGTATATACTGAGGCAAAAATTAAAAGAGTTTTTTTAGAGTGAGAACATACAATGAATGCTAAGCATTGCAACCTTTCTCTCTTTATTTCTAATCACCGGAGGTATTCTGTGAACTTAATACTTCAAAGAGATTGTCCTTTGTGATATGTCATTAAAGTGTTTGTCAATGTTGGCAGTATATCTTTGAAATTGTTTTTGTTGAACAAAAATAAAAAATGGGAACACGATGCGTTGCTTGTAAAAACGAGTTTTATAGGAGTGAAAAGCCGGTTTCCTTTATTTAAGTAAGCAGCTTTGATTATTAAAAAAAAACTTTATTAGTACCTACTCGCAGAAAAAATCCAGTTATAGATTAAAAATCACCAAACGTCGGCGAACTTTAAAAACCACAAAATATCATCGGAGAGTAAAAGTAAAAAAGGGAAGGTAGCACCTCCTGCGCAGCGTGCTCTCTCTACAAAAAATATCAATATTTTTGCCTCACTTTGCAAATATGTAAAGACCTATCCAGTTATATATATATACAGTTCATGTCATTATTTTTGGGACAACTTTTTACAACTTTTTTTTGTTGGCCTATGCTTTTTGTTATGGTAAACAACTGGTCAAAAAGTTATCTCAAAAATTATGATATATAGTTTAGAGATCATTGCCATCGAATTATTATTCAAAGTGACGAAAAGGGCCATGGCAATGAACTAGTAATACGGCCAACAGAGACAAAAATTGAAATGATTTTTTTTATAGTCTTTTAACGTCAAAAACTACGGTTTTTATTGTATTGCAGACGAAGGGGTGGTATTCAGGTATTAGGTAATTTATTGTCTTGTTTGTTAGTGATATGTGAGTGTGTTTTTCGGTTTTTCTGTTTCTTTTTAATACTATTTTAGGCAATCCAACTTCAAGAAACCAGTAGTTTAATCCAGAACTACTTTTACAGTATTTTTTTTCTTAATTTTAATTTCTGATTATTATGAGCAAAATATATTTTTTTATATATTATATTTATTTTTATCTGTTTAACATGGGGGAGGGCTTTCAGAGTTTAAAACATTTTTTGTGGCGTCATGATTCCACTCGGAAAGCGTTTTTTTTAGTAAAACATAATCTGTATCATCAAGACTACATAAAATTCTTATATAATCAAATATAGCACAGACAAAACATTGTGCGATATAATAGAAACAAATACAATATTCCGGCGCACCATATTGGCAGTGTACACGAATCAAATTAGCCAAATTACATATGATCGCATTCAGTTACTTTAGTTTTTTAGGGAGTACTCGTTTTATAGGAATTCTTGTCTCAGTTTCAGCACCTGTTATGAAACACTGACTCGACCCATGTACACCATAAGATCTAGCCAACGATTGGAATTTTTTCCAATGTCGTAGCAAATTTACTTGCAAATGAACACGAAACTTTAAACTCTTACAATATTTAACATCAAATCCAGAAAATGGCTAATAAAATTAATTTAAAAAAATATGTGCATATTAACATACAAAAGTTTAAATAAGTAGGTATAATCTATCTTGAAAATTAAAGGGAAAAGAGTGCATTAAAAGATATTTTAAACATTTTACGCACTCCTAGCTACAGAGACGAACAAAAAGGGAATGACTAGGAAAAAAATTATAATAAAAATCCTAATAGCAATAGAAACACTAAAAATATTTAAGAAAATTAATGAAATTCAGGAACCATTGAACATATAGGAAAGGCAGGGCAAAACACATAACAGTTTCAACGGATTTTGTATCTACTCGTATTTCCAAAAATGAGAGTATACATATACCGGGCTTGAATTTTGAGGTAATTTTAAACCTGAAAAGTTTGCCTTTTCGAAAGAGGTCCATAACTTTTTTAATTATTACAACTTACTTTTGCAGTAAAATGCCTTTTGTTTTTTAACGTACCTAAACTGCGGGTCAAATTGCATTTAATCTGCTACATTTAATATTTAAGATATATGTATGTACGAGGTAAGTTCCATAAGTTTCCGGCCTGACCCACTTCCACTTGATAAATCTGAATACAAAATACAACCCGGGTATTTTATAGCGGGTCATCTGATTTGATTGTTTACACTGTCCCACTCCGTTCCCGTCTATTAGTTCGCTGCTAGCTTTGATCGAAATAGTAAAAGAAGGGCTTACAGCCAAATTAAAGTTCGTTTGGATGGTGTGTATGGACATATGTCTCCTTCATTTTCGACTGTGAAGGAGTGGGCAAAGTTGTTTAAACTGGGGCGTAAAACCCTTGAAGATGATCCTCGACCGGGTCGACCAGTGGAAGTGGCCACTCCAGAGAATATTAAAAGTGTTGAGGCTGAACTGCTTAGTGATCGAAGGCTGAAGACTAAGGAGATTGCAGCGAGGTTGGGGCTATCTAAGACAATGAGATTCAGAATAATTAAACATCATTTATTCTACAGAATTCTTTTTGTTGCTCAAAAGCGGGAACGAGTAGATTGTTGCCGGGAGTTTTTGGAGGAGTACAACCTTTACCCTAAGGACTTTTTGGAGTCAATTGTCACTGGGGATGAGACAATGGAATGGGGAAAACCGGGAGAAGCACCCCCTCGAAAAGCAAAGGTCACCCAATCGACCAAAAAGGTTATGGCCACGATATTTTGGAATTCCCAAGGAATCTTATTAATTGATTATAAAGAAAGGAATACCAAAGTTACTGGAAAGTACTATGCGGCTCTGCTACATCGCTTGCGAGAGGCTATTAAAGAAAAAAGGAGGGCAAAATTGGCAAGTGGTGTTCGGTTGCGTCACGATAATGCCACTGTCCACACAGCCGTTGTTGCGAAGACGGCTGTCCACCCTACAGCCCAGAGTTAGCCCCTAGTGACTATTATCTTTTCTCAAAATTGAAATCCGACTTAAGGGGAAGAAAATTTAACACCGATGAAGAAATTCATGCAGCTGTGGAGGCCCATTTTGCTTCAAAGGATAAAAATAATTTTTTGAATGGTATAGAATTGCTACCAAGGCGTTATAACAGGTTTGTTGAACTTATGGGAGGTTATATTGAAGAACAGTGACCAACTTGTTTTAATTTTTCTTTTCCTTCTATGTTAGGCCGGAAACTTATGGACCTTACCTCGTATATCAGTAATTAGTTAATCTTTGAATCGCTTCTTTAAAATTATTTTTATTCATTTTAATAACTTTACAAGTAATTTTAGTAGTTTTAATGTTTTTTTTTTGTTGAATACACTGGTCAGCAAAATTAACACACCACTTATTTCCAATATAAAATAGATGACATAGATGACCATTGTATGATTATTGTTTGTGTTGTAGGTTAAACATATACTGTAATTTTTTCAAACACAAAAATATGTTATAACAAATAATAAATATTTAACAATATTTCTTAGTGGTGCATTCATTTTGCTGATAAGTGTCTAAAAAAATAAGAAAAAAACGAAAATTAAAGTATCGAGAACTTAAGGTTATGTAATATTTTAATTCCTATTTGTTCAATTTTCCTATATAAAAATTTTGCACAAATAATGACGTATTTTTAAGAGCAACCCGTATCAGATATAGCCAGTATACCAGACTCTTAGTCTACCGCGTTCAACTCTTAAAAAATGATGAAAAACAATGATTTTTATGAACCGAAAAATACATGATGAAAAAATTACGAGAGTTTTCTATCTCTATCACTATTAAGAAAACTAAACATAAAAAAGGTTAAAACATTTATGAAGAAACAAACAACTTTTAAAAATATGGCAATAAGGCAGTAGAGAAAATACTGATGATCAAAACTAGTTTTGCACGCATTTAGAAAAAGTACCATTAAAAAAACCTGAGTTTTATTACAATTTCTTCAAACTTTTAAAAGTTCCAGAATACGGATTTGTTAACTATGAAAATGTTTGTATACATGAAGATGAAAGTGGTAAATACTAAGAGTAATAATTTTCGTGCTTTAGGAGTAGTAAAGATAATTAAAACGCAGAATTCTTAAAAATACGCGTTTTGAAGAAGCCAACGGATTGGTGAAGCGTTAATGAGTTGCGTAGTATGCAATTGGCACAGACAAAAACTCTAGAAAATTTGTAACTTTAATTTAATTTAAGAATTCTGTGTTTTGTTTTATATTTTTTAACAAACCGCTTAACTCCAATATCAGAAAATGCAAATCTATTAATAATAATAATATTTGCTAATATAGCAAAGTTTTCAATCTTAAGTACCAAAAAATCTGTTAACCTTAAATAGTTTTCTTTAAATTCTATTTCAAATTGACACGGCAAAACACTTCAAAAACTAATAACTACAAAAAACTAAAAACTTATACAAAAACATTGCAACCAGATTTGGCAAAATCTTCTTAACACGTTCATATGTCAAAACGTCTATTACTTTTTTTTGAATAATCAGAAAGTTTCAAGCGCTATGTGACATACAAAATAAGTTTGGTGCTTACTAAATGGTATATTATCTATTTTCTTGTTTTATGCGGGATACAACAAGATGTATGGGGTTATTCCAGCCGAATTTCTCTCAGAAACTACTAAAGCTAAGAAATTACATTTTTTTAAAAATTTTGATACACACCAATTATTATTTTTACTAAAAGTTATAAAGTAATATTTACTTAATTAGCTACTGAAACCCGCATTTTAGGATTTAACTTAATTTACAAGATATATAAAAAAAGTTTTTATGCGTGGCCCTACTTTGTTTCATTGCCTCTTACTTATACTGCCCCCGTTAGTTAAAAGCCCGCAATAACATATGGAGTTCATGCATTTTTGCCGCCTTTTAACTGAAGGGGATAGTATGCACCTTGGTATCTTTATTAGATACATTTTGGGCGCCGTTATCGGAAATAACAAAAAAGGAGCGAGAAGCTGCTAATGCGCAGACTCAGTAATAATAAACCCAAACTGCCCCTATTTATGGTGGCCGTTCTTTAATGTTACCGTTATTTTTTAAGGTTAGTTTTGTATTGTTTTTTTTTATTGCAGTCGAATTTTTTATTAAAATTCGGTCGTTTGTATTGTAAAAAGCCATAAATCTAATAAAAATAAATAAACGAATATAAATAAAAAAAAAGTTGAAGGAGTGTAAAACTACTAAATTACCGTTTGTATTATGCTTATCTTTGGTGTTCCAAAATCTATCTTTTTTGCCCTGGCAGTTTCCTTTATCCTTATTAAAAATAACGGTAACAGCTGTCAAATTTGCTGTTATTTTAACTGACCCAAAAACACCTTATTAGGGACATTTTCAGTCAGTTAAAATAATAGAGAATTTGCCAGCTGTTACCGTTATATTTATAAAGAATAACGATAACATTCAGGGCAAAAAAGATTTTGGAACACTAAAGATAAGCATAACACAAACGTTAATAAAAATAACGCGACCCAAAATGTCCCTATTATAATTTGACATTTGTTTACTTTCGTTGTTTTGATTTACAAAAATTTAAAATCAATAAACATCAATAATTGTCAAAACCTATAATAGGTTTCATATAAACTGGTTTAGTTATCACGTTGGAGTAATTAACTTTTTTATAAAACATGACATTTTCATTCCCTCCTTGTTGGGAAGTCACATAGAGGTGTGTGTGAGGTCCAAATTATCACAATTATTTAAGGAATACGAATATGGTACAATCTGTGTATGGTTTATCATTAAATTTCTTAAAAAATAAAATTTTTCCAGTCAGGAAATGTGATTACCCCCCTCAGCGGGAAGCAACAAAAACAAAAATATTTTAAACAAAGTAAATTCACAAGGCCCGATTTTGTTATAAAAAAAATTTCTGTAGTAGTTTCTGAGATAAATCCGACTGCCATCCTTAATGGGACACCCTATATATACTATACATCACATAGCAGCTAAAAACTTTTTTATTCAAAGTTTATCGAGTTTACTTTCTTATCTTACGTATAATTTTGCGGAAAGACGCGGTCCACTTGGTCCGCGTCAGTTTTTGGCATTCCTGTTCATCCAGGGTGGCCTTGGGATTAAACTTCTCTTGTTTCGGTGTGGTCGCGTTGCTCTTGAAATCGCCGCAGATGTCCGACGAGAAGCCTGAGTCGCTTCCGAAGCCTGAAAGAAACAAATAAATCTGAAGCAAATCATTAAATAAAAATTAAAGAGAGAACCTTTGTAGGCCAGTCAATAAAAGCATTCAACATTGCAAATGCGCATGTATTTATGATTTTTTGATAAGTTGTTAGTATCCTTAAGGGTAGTTCACACCCAAGTTGCAACCCTAAAATCCCTGTGCTACTCCCGAGGGACTCGAAAATCATGCAAGTTTTTTAGTTTTTTTTACAAAAAACTACCTTAAGAATTTTTTTTTGGTATTTACGTTTTATACTTTTGTAAAGCCCTCCAAATTCTCTACAATCTGAGCGCAACTTGAGCTTCCTATGTTCATTGGTTACGGGGATACGTGTGGTCTAAGATGTGCAGTTTTTTACAAAAACTGAAATTTTACCGGTAAACTAACTTCGTACCGGCTAAACTAACCATCCTAGAGAAAAGTGATAGGGAAGGAATTTATAGAAAATTCTATTGGCTTTAACACGGTACTAAAAATTGGGCTTTTAGGTATTCCAGTTTGGGCAAAAATGAAAAAAATAATGAACCATCGATGTTTCAGAAAACCAAATTAGCTGCTTTTTGATAAAGATTTTATAACAACTGTCTTAGCCAATTACTAATTGACGGGAACCAATACTGCCTAGCCTGTTAACAGGCACAAAAATGCTAAAAAGGTAGAATATCAAAATATTTTTTTTCATTCTGAACGGTTTAAGCTAGAGTAATGAAAGTTAACACGTACAATGGCCTTTAAGTACTGAATTTTCGGGTATCAAACTCGTATATGGCCCCTAGCAGTGTTCTGAGGAGTCACATAAGGACGAAATAGTTAACTGTCAACACTTACTAGGTGTCTATTAGATCTTGGACCCCCGTGAGGTTAAGCTTTTAAGCTACCCACGGAAAAATATGAGAGAAACAAAAACTCCTTTTTACCCAATTAGCCACGAAACTTGTTTGATTTTTAAATTTACTGGTACTAAATTTCTCGTTTGTTAGTGTTATTTGGTTTAAAGTTCCGCTGATTAACGTTCATGTGTCTTAATGGCGGGTAAAAATGCATTAAGCGTTGATCTGACCTAAAAGGCAGAAGAGTTGTCGTAGGTCACGGACTAGTTTATTTCTTTTTATTTGTAATCGATCTTTTCATTGCTTGATATGTATAGCAGTTTATTTTCGCCTGCTGTTGTTTTGGTTTCTTTCGTATCTCGGTAGATGGCGCTTCTTGCGAAAGTTTTCTTACTATTTACATAGGATTACAGACAAAACCGTCTAATTAACTTCGCAAAAGTGTCACATTGACCAAGCAGTGTTCTGAGGAGTCCCATAAGGACGAAACAGTTAACTGTCAACACTTATTAGGTGTCCATTAGATCTTGAACTCTTCTGTGTCTTAGACTCCCGTGAGGTTAAGCTTTCAAGCTACCCACGGAAAAAATGACAAGACGCTAGCGCTACCAAGTCCACTTCCAATCCCTGACTTCGCATGCGTAGATCTACCAATATTATTTTCCTCATGTATTAGAATAGATATACAGGGTGATTTTCACTTGAATGATTCTAACCACATGAAAATAGAAAGTTTCAAAAACCTAACCTAACGAAACCTAATCAGATCTAACCGAACCGAACCAAAGCAAACTAAACCAATACTTTTTTTCAAAAAAAAAAACTTTTCTGACTTCCTACCCGGGATCCTAGAGGATGTGAATCCGAACCGGACCGTACCGAACCGAACCTATCCAAACCTAATTCTACCCAACTAAACCTAATTAGCAGTACGTGTTGTAGTTTAGTTTGGTTAGGTTTGGTTCAGTTTAGTTAGGTTCGGTTTGGTTCGGTTCGGATTCACATCCTCTAGGATCCCGGGCAGAAAGTCAGGAAAGTTTTTTTTTTGAAAAAAATTATTGGTTCAGTTTCCTTTGGTTCGGTTCGGTTAGATTTGATTAGGTTAGGTTTTTGAAACTTTCTATTTTCATGTGGTTAGAATCATTCAAGTGAAAATCACCCTGTATTCATCTATTCTAATACATGAGGTAAATAATATTGGTAGATCTGCGCATACGAAGTCAGGGATTGAAAGTGGACTTGGTAGCGCTAGCGTCTTGTAAAAATATGAGAGAAACAAAAACTCATTTTTACCCGATTAGCCACGAAACTTGTTTGATTGTGTATTTAGGTTTTATGGCCTGGATCGAGCCAACTGGCCAGCAATAAAAGTAAAACGTATTGAAAGCGTATTAAACTCTACAAGTACTTATATATTTTAAAATCAGAAAGAATCAAGGAAATAAAATAAAACTTAGTGGGCTTCTTTTAAAAGTCAAATGTAGAAGATCAAATATTTGACATCCGGCGCGGATCGAAAATGGTCCAGACCAGAATTCTGCTTTTTTAAATGATAAATATATAATTTTGAGACAAATTTAGAATTTATGCAAAAAAATATATATTTATTTTAACTGATGTAAATTTGTAGTAACTTCTGTGAACTATGATGCATTTTATGCATATTTATTTGTTATTCACACACTTTACCTTGAAGAAAATAGAATCACGGTAATTTTTACCTATTAATTGTTTTTGGCCACACTCCCAGGACATTCGCTGATTTTTATTGTTAAACTAAATTTATAAATAATGTTGCAACGTTCTTAATGAAGATAAAAGTAAATAAAAGTTTTCTCATGCTTAACCCAGAAAAAAATGTCAAAAATTAAAGCAACAAACGCTTTTTACAAAAAAAGAATAGCCAATTAAATAGAAATAAAAGTAAGAACAATCATTCTGTACTTAGGGGGTAAAACTAAGAGTGCTTAAAAATTCACGAGTTTCAACAACGAGCGAAATTAGACAATTCGCTTGAATAAAAATATCGGATAATTTGTAAGAAAAATAATTTTTGTTCAGTCACCGTAAACGTTAATTTCGTTAGTAGCTGTAGTGGGGGGGGGGGTGACGCAGGTTCTGTTCGACGTTCAGGTAGCTCTTTGGGCCTTCCTGTTCTCTTTACAAAGTCCAGTATGTTAAGGTCACTATATAACGAACCTCTTCCTCGCTCAGGGTTGAAGCCCCGAGTGCTTGTTGTGTTATCCTTGCGTAGACCTTATATTCTGTCACGAGGTGTCTTGATGTCTCTTCTTCCTGTCCACAGGCTGGGTTCGTTATATTTGTGTGACTTAAACGCCGCAAACTTTAATGTTAACGAAGTTTAATTTCATGATAAAGTAACTTAATTTTATTTCTATTTTGTTTTGTGTATTATTAAGTATTTTCTGAAAGTCAATACCGTGGACACCAAGGGGCGGCGGATAAAAGGTCGAAAGTACAAAAGGTCGAAAAAATAAGGTCGAAAGTACAAAAGGTCGAAAGTACAAAAGATCGAAAATACAAATGGTCGCAAGTACAAAGGGTCGAAAGTACAAAAGCTTGAAAGTACAAAAGGTCGAAAGTACAAAAGGTCAAAAGTACAAAAGGTCGAAAGTACAAAAGGTCGAAAAAAGAACGACAATACAAAATACTAAAAATACCAATTTACTGTATTAAGACGAATTGACCGTTCAAGCCGAGGTGCACCCGGGGCCGAGGATAGATTAGGTTACTGTCCCAACCAGACCCGGTTAGGTTAGTATATCAAAAAGAAAAGTTTCCTGACGAGATCAGGGTAGTTTTTTTTAGTAAACAAACCTAACCTGGTCAGGTTGGTTTAGTAACCTAACCGGATTAACTATGAACTATCCTCGACCTCTGGACTACTTCGGCTGAGCAGAGCAATTCGACATGGTTAGGTTTCAATCTTTTATTTTCATACTTTCGACCTTTTGAACTTTCGACCTTTTGTTTTTCGACCTTTTGTACTTTTGTACTTTCTACCTTATTTTTTCGACCTTTTGTACTTTCGACCTTTTATCCGTCGCCCGACCTCAAGATAATCTGACTCGAAGTCACTTGGTGCCCGGGAAAATTACAACTCATTCACTCACATATTCATACTACATAAAGACCCAGCTAAGCACTTTTTCAAGGAGGATTTAATTTTGCCTAATAACCTTTCTCAGGCACAGGAGTCTTTATCGTGCCATCTACGCTCTGAACACGGAACCACCGGCTTAACGTGACTTCTGAACCACGGCCTTGTATGGATCATCTGCTTTGCCTACTTCGTTGATGCCCAAACTTCGCCCAAGACAGGCTTTACCCCTACTATTCCTAAACGGATAATAGGTTCGAGTTTGTACTGGCAGGCATGGGAGTCGAACCACACACCCTTTGATTGCAAAGCGAACGCACACTCACTGAACCAATCCGGGCCACAGACGATTCAAGTTTTGGTTAGTTGCAAATGTTAATGTCAAATAACCATAACAGTCCTTGTCCTGTTAATTTTTATTTGGGATTTTGTTCTTATTTAATGTCTTACTTTTGATATTTTCTTTACTGTTTTGATTGTGTATTTTTATTGTAATGATTTAAATTATTTCCATAAATAATATTTTGAATAGATCTAGGGAAGCACAGATTTACCAAAATCAGCTATGTATTTTTATATATTTATTTCATGTGCTCATATCTAACTATAATTTTAAGATAAACAACATATTTATTAGAAATAAGACTTGCTTTGTCAATAAGATATTTTTCTTTAATAAAGTTTTTTCTGACTCTGACTCTCTACAGTTACTGCTAATCACCTGAATTTCGGGTCGCTTATTTGACAATTCTCTATCGTTATTAATAACTTGTCGCTCCTTTAAATAACATACAATTTGACAGTTGTTACCGCTGTGTTATAACGATTAAAGTAACTATCAACTTCTTAACTCAGATTTATGGCTTTACACAAAGCAAACTACCGAATTTTTGAAAAAACTTAAAAAATAGTACAAAACTAACTTTAAAATAAACTGTCAAAACCATAGAAAAAAATAATGTTAGTTGGAAATTAATAACGATAACGTTACAGCAAAGCTTTCGTAAGTCCCGGATGTCGTTATTGTTAATACCTATACATTTTTTTACTTAAATCTTACCTCTAAAACTGTTAGTAGTAGCCACACTATTTCTGTTCTCCTGACTGCTCACGCCATCCTCCTTTTCTCTCATGTTGTAGCTTGATGCACTTTCTCTGTCTGATACATCGTCCATATAACTAACAAGAAAGCAATTTTGTTAAAAAAAGTAATACTTGAATACTGCCAACATAAAAATAGACGTGGTTTATTTTTTATCTAACTTTTTGACAGTCTTCACAGATCTCATCTCATATACAAGACATGCGCTGAACGTCATCGGCGTATATAGAAATTACTTTTGGTGGGGCAGGGAGCAGAGAAAAGGAAGAATATTTAATTATAGTCGGTTCTTTAAACATTTAAACAAATGTAAATATGTCATGACGTAACCGCCAAAATAAAAAAAAAAACAAACTATAGTTGAGGATGTATATAAGTGGCCCCGCGTCATAGCTATGGTAAACCAAATTTTGCGGCAAAATCTAAGTAAAGAAGCCTTAAAAAATTTGTGTTTCACTTTGTACATGCAGTGTGCCGCTTTGTATGTGTATGATAAAACACTGAGACCTTATAAAGGAGAAATAAAATAGGTACCTAATAAATAAAGATCCGACACATAAAAGAGAATCCAAAACTATATTAAAATGTGCGCAAATATTGATTTAGTTGCAAAAACGGTAATTTGTTATGTAAAAAGCTCGGTCAGAATTTCTTTCACATAAAACAGTCAAAAGAACAACAAATAAAAAACGCCAAAGCCCGGCTAAATCAATATGTTCGTAACAACAAGATAAGAGTATATAATATATGTTCCTTTCTAATGAAATCGTTTAGAAGAAGACATCAATAAAAAGCAAGTGAAATAGTAAGCTAATGACTAATTAGTGCAGTGCCTCGTGTTGGGAATCAATATCAATAAAAAAATTGCGTGCCACTGTATGTACCCCTCTACTCCCCGCTCATCAAGGTGTTGATGACGCGGTGCCACTTTAATACAATATCAACTATATATATATATATATATATATATATATATATATATATATATATATATATATATATTAGGTATTATACAGGGTGAAAACGGCCTTTACACCCTGTATAAGTAGCTAGAAAAGAAGGAAGAAACAAGAAACACAAATAAAACGAAACGGTCAACTTTCAAACCGCCCTTCCCCCCATATATACGACGGTGCTGAATGTCAATCAACTGTCAAGGTAAGGTTAGCCTTGAATTTAATATAGTATATTTCGTAGCCCATCATAATTAAACGTGAAGTATGTATGCCAAGGCTGCATATCTCCTTTATTTTTTAACCGATATTCTGAAGAACTGAAAGTGTAAAATTTACACGGGTTAATTTCATTTTTTTGTATTTGATTGAAAGTAGATTAACTTCCTAAAAGAAATTAGGGACCTGTTGCATGTCCCATTATTCTCTTATCTTCTCTTTAAGGTATGCGCAGTTACATGGTTTGAACCTTATCCTTTACTAAAGGATAGTGTTTGACATTACTTGTGTTCCAATAACGCATACTTAAAGACAACGTTGCCGCGCATATAATGTTATGTCGAAACGTAATGTAAATTTAAAATATTTTTGATACCAGACAATTATTATTTCAAGAGCTACCAATGCGGGGTAATCTGGATATTTAATTTTATGCCAGTTATTAAAAATTATTTATGGTATGTGTTGTTTGGCAACAGTGTTCACCAATTAATCAAAACTCATCAATGTTCTGTGAAGTGCGTAAAAAATAAGAAGTACACAGTAAACACAGGCCTAATCCTATATTTTCCTGGCAATTTTGCCTACGGAACACAAAACAGGATAAAAATTGTGTCTCCAAAAGGTCAAAATTGAGCTTCTAAATATCACGTGACATCTGTCATTTAATGTTGCATTTATAAGGATAAAGTTAACTAAAGGAGGGCGTGCAAAAGGTCCCTATTTTTGATACAAGACAATTATTTTAGGAGCTACCAATACGGGGTAATCCGCAGAATTAATTTTATGCCAGTTATTGAAAATTATTTTTTATAAAAACTGGTAGATATGTGTTGTTTGGCAACAGTGTTCACCAACTGACCAAAGGTCATCAAGGATAAAAACTTTTCACAATAGGACATTATAAAGGAAATTGTTGTTGTTTAAAGGGATTAGCATTTCTTGACTTTGTTATGAGTCTGCGAGGTACATACCTTATTGACAGTTCAGCGAACGGCAGACTAAAACTCGAACATTCGCTCTGGTTGCTGCAAGAGGGGGACCTATCTTCGATGGGACAAAAACATTCGGACAGGGTTTCCCCCTCCAACGCGCCCCCGTGGATGTGGGAGCGGGGATTAGCATTTCTTGACTTTGTTATGAGTCTGGGAGTTACATACCTTATTGACAGTTCAGCGAACGGCAGACTAAAACTGGAACATTCGCTCTGGTTGCTGCAAGACGGGGACCTATCTTCGACGGGACAGAACCATTCGGACAGGGTTTCCCCCTCCAACGTGCCCCCGTGGATGGGGGAGCGGGGTGGCTTGATCATGTTGCGCATTTCGAAGAAGGGCGTTTGAAGGCAGCTGAAGATCTTTTTGCTGCAAATAAATGGGTTAATCCGAGGCTTTAATTCAACTCTCCTTCATTGAAGGTTCGTGAATAGCTTCATTTTGCTGAGACGTTCAACTTTGTGAAAATCCATAAAAAATCCTAACAAAGTGTGCAGGCTCTAAATGTTAATTTAGTAGTGGCTGTAAAAATTTAAGTGGTAAGAATTAATTTTGTGCTTACATCTAAATATTTCGTGATATAAAACATGAAAAAACGTTTGTCTTACAAATTAGATGCCTTGAAGACGATGTCCCCCCCCCGCGGTGGATAGAATAGACCGGTGTTTGGATCTTATATATATTTATATGTCGAATTTTTCACGTCACTGGTGGTCCAGCTGATTTTTGTAAACAAAAGTTAGATATGATATGAACAACAGAACTACTAATATTTTTTGAATTTTTTGAAAACAAAGGCAATTTTCCCACTGTTTTCTGGTACATCCTTATAAAATATAATTTTCTAGATTTATTGTCCTTATTTTTTTTTGCCCGCTTTATTTTTAATTACACAAAACTTAAACTACAAGTCAAACTGAATGTGATCGTTTAGTATCAAAGGTGAACCGAGAACTTGGGAAGTAAACAAAGATGTAGGTCAGCGGATTATTTTTGAAGCTGAAACGAACACATTATTTTCTTATAATTTTAATTTTTGTGTAAAGAAATGAAGCGGGCTAAAAAAATAACGACTGGTATGTCTGAAACATATTATTTTATAAGAATATACTAAAAAATAGTAGGAAAATTGCCTTAGTTTTTAAAAAATTCAAAAAATATTAGTTGTTCATATCATATCTAACTTTTGTTTACAAAAATCAGCTGGCGTGAAAATTCGAGATATATTTATAAGATCCGAACACCGGTCTATTCTATCCACCGTGGTCCCCCCCTCCCCTTAAACATGTAAAAATATCGAGATAAAAAAGTAACAGTAATTTTTTTTTTCTATGACGTAAAAAGGTGTTTTAATGTAAATGGCAACACAGTCCTACAAATTGTATGCTCGGTTTTTATCAGTCCGATGCCCGAAAGGTGTCTGCGCCTGCTCACTCCGTTAAAAATTACTTTCAACAAGTTTCGCAGAGAAAAAAGTTGGGCAAAATGAAGCAAAATTCACCCACATACTCGTCATTAAAAAAAAAGATGTGTTTGATCACACTTACTTATTTACAAACCAATATTTTTGCACACAATTTTGGGATGGAGTTTTTCTGGGGCAATAAATTTGATTGTCACTATACGTGCATAAAATAACCTTTATTGTTTTTTTTATTTACTTAATTTTTTGCCAAAAAAGCTTTAATCTTGTTTTAGGTTAATTAATTAATTAATCTTAAAAACTGGTGCTCAAAGCGAAATACTCGAGGTACAAACACAGATATATACTCACTGTTTTGACGTAAAAATGATTGATAAAAGTTATTTTTTTAATAAAAATATATATGTAGGTAGACTAAGACACAAAAATAAATGGATCCATGACGTATCTGATACCTTCCCAGCTCATTAGCAAACCCCAAGTGCCATATCAGCCTTGAAAAGTTTTTTGTAAATATCTCGGAAACTAAAGTTTTACGAAGTTTTTGGTTATAACACATATTGAACCGTCGTTTCGCTAAAAAGCTAGCATATTTTTAAATTATAAACTGTCAAAAACTGTCATTAGCATTAATAGATTCTGACTAAAGTCTAATGAGCTCGTTAAAGTGTCTAACACTAGTTTACCTGAAAATTTCATGAACATCGGTTCAGGGGTTTAGAAGCTATCGTCCTACGGACAGACATACACACACACACACAGAATCACGACGATATTGCTAAACAAAAATAATTTTCCACCCTGTAGCTCGATTATTCATTTAGTAATTAGCAAGGTAAGAGTAGTCAAATCTTAATATTTTAACCGTTGCAATATACAGGGTGTCCCAAATAAAAGCAACTACATGGGGATTTCGGAAACGGTAAGAGATACGAGTTTGTTTAAATGAGAAAAAAGTTGCGCTATTCTAAGCCCAATCAGGTGCTGTATCAATATTAAAGATATCTACAGGGGTTACTAATAATATCGAGCAAAAACTAAAACTTGTGTTTTTTGAACATTTGAAATATCGCCGCCAAATTTAATGAAATTTGGGTGTTTTGTATAAGATATTTTAAAAACCCCTATAGATATTTTTAATTTTGATACGGCATCTGATTCTTAGAATAGCGCAACTTTTTTCTCATTTCTCGTACCGTTTCCGAAATCCCCATGTAGTTGCCTTTATTTGGGACACCCTGTATAGTTTTAATTTAATTAAAATTATTTAACTTAATTATTTTCACCATCATGGGAGGTTTCATAAAAATTTATTACTTTCTTTCATTATTTAAAAAGTTCGATAGTTTTAATTAATCCCATTATTAATGACGCATTTTCCTAATTGATCAATAAAATAAAACAATGGACTTGTCAATCAATCAAATAGCTAATCGCGATAAAAGCAATTACTACAAAAACAATTTAAAATGCGGTAATTAATGCCTATCTTAAAAAAATAAAAACAGCCCAGTAAAGAATGAAATTTAGTATAGGCTATATCATTATTTTTGAGACAACTTTTGACAACTTTTTTTCGTTGGCCTATGCTATTTGTTATGGTAAACAGCTGATAACTGGCAAAAAGTTATCTCAAAAATTATGATATGGAGATTAGGATTCTTCAGGAAAACCAAACTAGAAATCAATTTACTTCAAATTTTCTTTAATAGATAAAAACGAACCGAACCCAAATGCAGACCTTTTAAAAACACCTTCGCTAAAAATGGCTTGCTATATCACCATTAAGCTTGAAAACGTTTTTTCTAGCTTTCCTAGAAATATCAAAAGCCCCCAAAACGTCGAATTTAGGACACGTCTAGTAGTCCGAATTACACCGGTCCATTTCTTAAGCTTGAAAATCGAGGCTCGCACGTGGTGGTCAGTCTTTTTCTAGCTTCCCTAGAAATATCGAAAGCCCCCGAAAACGTCGAATTTAGGACACGTCTTGTAGCCCACATACACCGGTCTATTTTTTAGGTGATGACTAGGTAATAGGCTGAATTTTTCCTCTGCAAAAATTCTTGGAACTGATTCCTTAAAGAGCAGACGCTAGATGTTAATTTAGTGGCTGTAAAAATTCATTAAGTAGTACCAATTAATTGTTTGCTTAAATCTAAAGATCTCATGATATCAAACAAGAAAAAGTGTATTCTATACAAATCAGATGCTTTCGGGGCAATATACCATATACGTAATATTCCAATACTCCCTGTTACCTATTTACAGAATGGTTGGCATTTTTGATGCATGATGATCAGAAATAAAGGTATGAAAAATGCACAGATACCGATTTTACATAGATAGGGTTTTTGTCAACTGTACGCCGATGATTTGACGTAACGAATACAAGAATAAAATAATATTCATGCGTAAAAGTATAACCAATCAGGACATTTTATCTTAAGGACCGCAAAAAGGATAGACTTATACCCATTGATATTGCTATTTCAAATATGTTTGCATTCTGCATCGTAAGGTACCGTAGGTAATGCAATAATATGTCCTATATGGAAATAATATGCATATGTCTTTGAAAGCAACCAATCAGGTCTTTTTTGCTTAAAGACCCCAAGGCCCTCATGTTTGCATCATGAATGGGCAGTTACCGTGGGTATTAGAATATTATATATATGCAATATACCCCACCCGAAATATGTATAACTAACGAGATGAGAAAAATGCTTGGTTTGGTCAGTCCGAGTCCGACGCTCGAAAAAATGTCGGTTCGGTTTGGCCACAGCCTTCGTAAATTAACGAGCCACGAACCAGAAAAGGCAACATCGCAAATTGGCCGGCTGGTGGGCCGATATATACATGGGGAGATATAAACATCTGCTATTTGTTTTGATTGTAGTTTGACGATTTTGTTTTTTTTTTTTGTTAAAACTAATAATCTGTGTTTAGGCGTGTTACATTTAATTTTTTAAACAAACAAAACATTTGGAAATAAATATCAGTGGCCATTAATCATGTTAAAAAATATGTAACAAAACCTAGAATAAACAGATAGAAGAGAAATTACTTTTAAACAATTTGTGAGAATAACCCTAAAGTTTGATTCATAGTACCGTGAAGTAAGCAGTATGAAGAGAGCAGTAAGAAATAAAAATGGTTCCTTTCTTACTGCTAAGTTATTACTGTCAAGTTAAAACAACAGGATGTTTGTGGGATAGTTTCTTATGTCTGACTGCTTACTTTACAGAACTATGAATCTAGTTTATGTGGTAACATGTTAATTTAAACTTTAAATGAACTTACCCATTTTTCTATCTATCTATTCTATTTAGCCTTCGTCAATCCATCTTTGGCCAAGTTCTCCAGTTTACAATACATTTGTTCCATCAATCGTCTTTCTGTCTGATAATAAGACCGGCAAATTTCCATTTTAATTTTGCTACTTCTGCTCTGACATCCCTTACTTTTGTTTTATTTCCTATCAATTCATTCCTTTTTCTATCTGTTAGCTTCACATGTAACATTTGTCTTTCCATTGATCTTTGGGCTTTTGTTACCTTATCCATGTTTGATTATATAAGTGACCAGGCCTGGGATTCATAAGTAAGTACAGGAAGGATACATTGGTTATACACTTCCGTTTTGAGATACTGAGGATATTTTTTATTTCTTAATATGCAGCTTAATTTACCGAATGCTGCCCAGGCCAATCTTACTTGTCTCTTGATTTCAGCTGTTGGCTTTTCTTTTTTCAGTTTAATAATTTGTCCCAGGTCCTATATATTCCTACTTGTTCTATTTTCTTTTAGATTGATATTATCAGCATATCTTGGTGGTTCAGAATTGTCCGTTTACTTTGATGCCTACTTCTTCCCAATCTAAGCTTTTAAAAACATCTTCTAGGGCCTGGTTAAATAATGTAGGGAATATTTTTTCACCCGTGACACCTCTTCTTATGCGGATTGGCTTGGTTCCTCTGTGGATTTTGATTGATGTTGTTGCTTCACTATATATATTGGCTATTAAGTCTTTTACTGCCCAGTGCTCAATGCTATCGAAAGCTTTTTCGAAGTCTATAAACGCAATATATATTTCCATACCCTCCCTTTCTTCAATTTTTTTTCGCCTGTCGTCAGGATTTTCTCTTACTGGAGGTTTGGGGTTTGACATATACTCGGGTTGAGATTCAAATAGCCGAGGTATTGCCCCATTGTTTAACTTAGGGAATGTTAGTGGCACCTCCTTTTGCACTCCCTCTTTATCCCTAATTATCTCGGTTCTAGCAACGTCACTTATGTCAAAATGTTTCCAACAAACCACTGAAGATGTAGTCACAACATAATCTTCTCTGTGTATGGCCTAAAGCCAAGCATTTTTTAGGTCATTTTCTTTTGGGAAGCTAAAAGTTGTTTCGTGACCCTCTTCATTAATCATAGATGCATCGTTATTTTTGCAACCGGGTACACAACACTTTCGCGGCATGTTTAAAATTTTAAAAAGAAAAAACAGACCAAAAATTCCAAAGAAAAACCAACATCTAACCTCACTTATTACCGGTGTACAAAAGGTCTTTTTTACACAGCTTTTATTAAGTAGGTAATATAATTTTAAGTTCACTACACATCTCACTAAAACCAGAACAGTTGTTTTATTTGGTAACGCGATTTGAAATATACTAAAAGTTAAAAAAAAAACATTATCTGCGCGGAAACGGCCAGTAACTAGCGTGGTGGGCGACGCACGCGGACGAAAATGACCGGCCTCCATGCTGTGTTGCCGTTTCTTCTGGTTCGTGGCTCGTTAGTTTACGAAGGCTGCGGTTTGGCGCCAGCGTACGTTAGAAATCACTTTTCTTAATTTTCGCAGAGGAAAAAGTTGTGTGTCTAGACAAAATGAAGCTATTTTCAAAAATAGACCGGTGTACTGGAGACTACAACGTTTATCACTGTTTTACAGAAATTGACACTATATACAGTAGATTCGCGCTAGTGTGAATACGAAAAAAATCTGCACGTTCATACCATGAAGACCGTTCACACTACGGAAGGTCTATTCTAAAACCGAAATACATATTTTAAATGTAACTATTCTCATAATTTAGAGGAAATCTATAAGTTTCTGCTGACAATAACAATTTAAAGTATCGACAAATACTACAATTTTATGAAACTTCAAAATGTACATATCATTAGGCAAAGTACGATGTTATTTAAGTCCGAACTTATCTAGCTGACCAATGAGTGGCTACTTCTCGGTCTCAATATTTCTTAGGCTCTCTAGATCACTAACACCTATATTTTTGGTTCTGACTATAATGTAACCACTTTAAGTCATTCTGCAACTTTTTCAGGTGTCTCCATTTCATTGTCAGATTTGCCTTCCAAATTTACTTCTGGGAGCAAGAATTAAATAATTCTTGGTTTTTACCATTTTACAAAGCACAAGATGAAATGGTACTAATATTTACAACAAACAACGAAGTAAAACTAAGTAATTCCCGGTGATTCCCCTAAAACTTATCATTTGACGAAATGCAGAAGATTAACGCCTCTTTTCGGTTTTCATACGATCGAGACTCGTTACTTTTTATACTCCTGGATATATAATGTATTAATCTTCACTGTTCACACTACTGGTAGGTTCACACAAGCGTCTGTTCACACAAGCGTCTGTTCACACAAGCGTGTGTTCACACCAGCGCGAGTCTACTGTAAATCTATTTATTTCGGTCACTGAATCACGTAAACAACATAGGATTCAGGATGCAGTGACCATATTTGCTGGCAAAAGCACACACTTACTCGTATTTGGGATGACTAGGTGACATTTTCCGGTAAGTGGCCTTGGTGTAAGCGCAAACTTGACACTTCTTCTGTTTGCACGTAGCCAAGTGCTGGACAGCTTTATGAAACTGAGAAGCCAGGCTGGAACTGTTGACGTCTGAGGATTTCCTGTCTGCATTCTGAAAAAAAGAAAACATGTTTAAATAAATAATAAAAAAAAATATTTTTTTTTAATTTTAGCTTTTGATTGGTTTTAACTTTTTTTGAAATTATTTTTGGATTTTTACATTATTGTAGTGTGATTAAAAAACATCTAATTGGTTCATTATACTTTTATTTATTAGCCTCTTCTCAATATATGAATTTATGCATCCATATAAAATGATCTTTTAAAAAGAAAAACGTTTTTTTTAAAACAATATTTACATAGTTTCGTATTACGTCCTAAATATATCAGTACTGCTCAGTGATGCCAGATGTCAAACAAAAAATGCAAAATACTAAAAAATTCAAAAAAAATTACTTACTACGTTCTTAATTTGGAAGGCAGTAAGTAGGTGTATTTTTTGCATAAAAACGTTTAGGATACAGGTGAAAAACCTTGTCTAAGAAGAAAGTTTATTTATTATTATGTATATCCAAGGTTCTAGCCAATATCAATAAATAAATTAATAACATTATTAATAATCTGAATAATAATTTACGAGTGACATTTAGGACAAATTTATTCAAAATTACATTGATTCTGTGCAGTGTAACCGAATAAGATTTATTACATATTATGCTACATGGTGTCCCACGATATTAATACAAGAGAAACAAATTCGGCACTATACGCGTAGAGCCAGGTGGTCAAAAATGGACCTTTTGGTTTCTTCTCGTGGTACTCAATTTCACTTATAGTTGATGTTGTATTAAAGTGACACCGCGTCATCAAAACCTTGATGGGCGGGAAGGGAGTAGAGGGGTACATACAGTGGCACGCACTTCCTTTAATTTTTTTATTGATATTGATTTCCAAAATGAGGCACTGCACTAATTAGTCATTAGCTTACTATTTTACTTGCTTTTTATTGATGTCTTCTTCTAAACGATTTTATTAGAAAGAAACATATATAGTCTTATCTGGTTGTTACAAACATATTATTGATTTAGCCGGGCTTTGACGTTTTCTATACGTTGTTGTTTTGACTGTTTATGTCAAACAAATTATGACGGAGCTTTTTACAAACCAAATTACCGTTTTTGCAACTAAATCAATGTTTGCGCACATTTTAATATAATTTTGGATCCTCTTTTATGTTTCGGATCTTTATTTATTAGGTAAGTACCTATTTGATCTTTCCTTTAAAAGGTCTTAGTGTTTTATCCTTCGAACATTAAACCCCGAGCGGCGCACTGCATGTACAAAGTGAAACACTAATTTTTTACGGCTTCTGTACTTAGATTTTGCCGCAAAATTTGGTTTACCATAGCTACAACATCAACTATAGTAATTTAGATTCGTCATGAAGGCAGCAACGATGAGTGATGTGATACTTTTTAAAATTCGGTAGCTTAGTGACGCTATGGCGTTACAAAGATGGCCGAAAATTGTAATATACCCTTCTAAGGTTTGGTTTTTTTGAAACTAGCAAAAATATCATACAAGTTTAGCATAGTGACGATATGATGTCAACAATTCGACGTTTTGTTGGGTTAAAAATTCAATTGTTTTTTGAGCTTTGTGTGAACTTGCATTGTCTTGGTGAAGGATAATTCGTCGTTCAAGGTTCGTTTTTCGAAGCTCAGCGATGACTTTCGGCAAACAAATGGTGATATACCAATCGGCAGTAACAGTCCTTTGATCTTCCAGAGGAATTGTTGCTACATAACCTTTTGAGAAAAATTTCGCAACCATGTTTTTGGATACACTGCGCGAACGGCTGACTTTTTTTTGGCTTTTCTTCATCTTGGAACACCCAAACAGACGACTGATGTTTATTTTTGGGTTCATATGAGTAAATCCACTGACTATACACGATTTTCCAGCCGAACAGGCGAACATTGTTATATAGGTACCGTTCAAAGGTTTCGGTATCTTTGTAAGGAGCAAAAGTATCATACAAATTTTGATACTGCATAAAACCAGGATCAATGTTTGGGATGATGCTATTAATGGCGAAAATAAGGTACGGTTTTCTTTGTAAGGAATAAAGCTTTAGTTTAGGTACAGAGCTTTAAAAAGTATCATGCCAGACATTGATCCTGACTTTGCTGTATCCAAATTTGTATCTTTACTCCTTACAAAGATAATCGTACCTTAGAACGGTATTACTATCTTAAAGGGCGTAAAAAATGCGAATAGTTTGCCAATTTAAACTGTATCATATCTTTAATAATAGCAAAGTTAGCAGTAACAGTAATCATTTAATTTGGAATAGCCAGTATAGGTCAGTTATTATTTAGAAATATACTGAAAATTTCCCAGTTTTAAGCACCCTGTACATGCACTTAGTAGTAGCTAAAAACTTGCAAAACGAAAATGAAAGTTAACGTAATAAAATGTTTCAACTCTTTTGGGAAAAAAATTATTGATGAATTGCTGATGATAACACGATGCTGTTACTTATGTAAAGGTGCGTATTTATACAGCGAACGTAAAATAATTCGGTATATGAATGTGAGTGAAGAAACTATCGACCTACGACAGCTCTTCTGTCTTTATTTGGCCTGAAAGACTGAAGAGCTGTCGTAGGTCACCGATAGTTTCTTTTTCTTTGCAATGTCAGTTTATACTGGCCTGCTCTTGTTCTAGTTTCTCTCATATCTCGGTAGATGGCGCTTCTTGCGAGGGTTTTCTCCCTATAGACATAGGATTAAAGACAAAACCGTCCCATAAGAACGAGACAGTTTACTGTCAACACTTATTAGGTTTCCATTAGATCTTGGACCCCCGTGACGTTAAGCTTTCGAGCTAGCTAGCGATGGGCGGAACAGCGTATTTTAGGAACAGGTACAAATTGTTCCGGTTCTAGAAAAAACCTGTTCCGAACTGGACTGGTCAAAATAGCGTGGCGTGCCTTACGGCGCGGGGGATCGAATGCTGCAAAGGGTGTCCATAAAAATTTTGCGACCAAAAAAAAAAAGGTCATCAGGTTCATTCATCATTTATTTACCGCCCACTCGAAAAAACTGTTCCGACAAAACGGAACAACTTGACAAACCTGTTCCGACCTGTTCCGAGTAAAAACCTATTCCGAAAAGAACAGGTACTGCTCCGAGAGCCCATCCCTAGAGCTAGCGACGGAAAAATATGAGAGAAACAAAAACTTCTTTTAACCACGAAAACTTGTTTGATTTTTAAAAATTCTATCCAACTAAATTTTATACAAAAATGCTACTATAATATGTTTTTTCTCAGACTAATGGTTTTCGAGTTATGATATCAACCATTTTGCCCAATTTTTTCTTTTGTGGCCTTTAACTTAAAAACTCATGTTACGCTCTTCCAACGGAGCTACCGAGGTACTGATTCAAAATCCGCCCATTCGGAAACCTTTTCGTCATCTCTAATTTTTCTTTGTTAGGATAGGTGTGTGCTCTCAAGCTTCCGGTAGGGTCAAAGTGCCCGATTCTGATCATCCTGTACACATTAACCAAACAAATTCGTTCTCTAGCGTTCGTTCGCGGTATAAATACGCACCTTAAAGGGAGAGTAAAATTATTGATAAATATATAAAGTCCAAACAATATTTTAATAGGAGAAAATTAGTTATTAGATATCGATAATCGTGTTGAAGATAACATTTCCTGAATCTCAATTTTTATTATCAATTCCTACATTTGAATTAGAGAAAACATGGTATTAATTGTTTACTTTCTAACTATAGATCGACCACATCATAATAATAGTAAACCTTAGACTAAAGTAATATTATACTAAACCAACAAAAATATAACGCAGAAATAATAAGACGTCTTAAGAAACTTAACCGATAAGATCTCCATCTCCAAATATTCACTATGTCCAAATTCGGGAAAGGTACGATTCGGCGTCAATAAACGGAAATCAATCTCAGAAAATTGGAAAAATGATTGAAGTATTGAGAAATGCTTCTCTAAAAATTTTCCTCTGAGACATTAGTTTAAAACTAAGGCTAAGAATACTCCGATGCTACGTTTTCCTCAACCCTTATTTATAAATGTGAGGCATATGAATAAAAAAAAAGCCTAGAATCAAAAACTGATGCAGAAAAATAAAAATATTCTAAATAGGACAAAGTTGGAATACTTTGATTACGTAATAAAATACTATAAATGAAACTGCAGAATACAATGGAGGAAAACAATTAAATACAAAAGAAGCCAAGAAAGAACCTATGTCTGTTCGATTTGCAACAATATTTTAATAGATTTGCACTGGTAATTTTAACCATTCAGAATAAATTTGATCTAAATAAAAAAAATTGTCACTTGTTTATGGATTTGTGCAAAGCATTTGACACAGTAACTTAAAAAATTATATTGTCTACTTTGTCAGTGGATGTTATTCTGGACACTAAAACATTTTTTGACTTTGATTTGAATTGCTTAAACGACATTTGCATAAGAGAAAAAGCAATTTGTTAGTTTCAAAATTATCTGTCGAAATAAAAACTTTTGTTATTGTGTTAAATAAGGAGTTCCTCAAGGTTCTTCTTTAGGTCTTTATTTTGCAAATAACATTCACCAAATATACAGTGGTATTAAAAATGATCTAGATGCAATCCTAAGCTGGCTTGATTAGTTAACTTTAAACTACAATAAACGTAGTTTTATGTTTATCAGTAAATATCAAAGCAAGCAATCAATACCACCAAGAAAGCTTAATAAAAATGCAAGAAATTATTGTAATTTTACAAAACCTTTAGGTTTGTTGTATTTGAGATGAGATTGATATTGACATTCTGAGAAATTCGATTTCTCCTATAATAGGAATACCATACACGATAACATTTCACTTAAATGTTTAAAAAACATATATTACGCATTAATATTTTTATGTACTCTTTATGTAAAATTAGGTATCTTACTTCATTCCATTAATACAAATCAAAAACAATCCAACATTACTCTTCACCCAGACAAAACACTTCACACATATCAAACAAAAAATAACAATAATTTAATTCCGAACAGAGGCTTTGGCAACTTTGGCAACTTTGGCAAAAAACCCATTCTTTTTGATGGTATAACAATTTAAAACAAAATACCAGAAAATATTAAAAATCAAAACATTATTAAGTTCAAAAAATACTTTAAAAAAAACAATTGAATCAAATCAAATCAAATCAAATCAAGCTTTATTGTCTTAAAGTATAAAACTTTGGAGACAAAGCAAATAAATAACTAATAATAATAATAGAAAAAATCATTTAAAAAATATAAAACATATAAATCCATCCAATAAGTGGTTTAATTATGTTGTTTGATTATACATATATATATTTTTTAATTTATTTGTTTTTTTTTTATAATAATTGAGAATTTTAAGTTTAAAATTATTCATTAATTGTAACTCTGCTCAAGAAATTCGTTAATTGAATAAAAAGCTTTAGTGATAAGAAAATCCTTGCACTTATTCTAAATATGTTATAGTTATTATTAAGTTTTATATTGTTTGGCAAATTATTATACAATTTTATACCGTTATAAATTATGGATTTTTTAAATAAAAATTAATGTGGTATAGGTAATGTAAGTGTCTCGTTGAATAAGTATTTTGGTTTATTTCAAAGTAATTTAGATGTTTATTTATCAGACAAATTGTTTCAAGAATATATAAACAAGGAAGAGACAAAATATTATTTTTGATGAACAAGTCTTTGCAGTGATATCTAGAATTTACATTGCATAAATACCTAATTGCTCTTTTTTGAAGAATAAACACTGATCTAAATAAATACATTGAACATGTACCCCAGAAAGGAATGCCATATCGTAAGTTTGATTCAATTAAAGAAAAGTATACATTTCTGCCTATTGATTTACCTAATTCATTTGTAATAATTTTTACACAATAACAACCTGAACTTAATTTTTTATTTAAACTATGAATATGGTTTTGAAATTTTAAATTTTCGTCTATGTTAAGTCCTAAAAATTTAATATTATCTGTAGTATTAATTTTATTATTATTTATATTTATAATTTGTTGAGATATTTCTTTAAAACCAATTACATATGTTTTTGAAAAATTAAGGGATAGTTGGTTTGATTCAAACCAAGTTTTTATACAAATAATATCATTTTTTATATTATTCCAGAGAACATCTATAATTTTATTTTTCCACAGAATAGTAGTATCATCTGCAAATATTGTAAAATAACCAGAAATTTTAATATTTAGTAAATCATTAATGTGAATTAAAAAAAGTAAAATTACTTCAGATACTTTTTTTTTCTTATTTATACTGGGACTTTCCATCCAATCAGGATCAATCGCCCAGTTTCGCAAAGTTCTAGCAAGGTTAAAGCATTTTTAAACAAACACAAACAACCAAGTACCAAGCCAGGAATCAAATCCGGACCGCCGGTGTGGGAAACACCACGACGGCGACACTTCAGATACTTAATACTAATAATAAAAAATACTTAAAAATATAGCAAGAAACATTTATCTCCTCATGTTTTCAAAGCCTTAGATATTTAGTTCGTTATTTAAATGTTAAACTGTTAGGTGGTATAATAACTAATGAAAATAGTAAATATGGGTCGTGCAAAAGCTGCAGTACAATCGATATTAGCAAATCAATTTAGGAAAATGTACAATCAGGGTATCAAGTAAATCGAAAGAGCTAAAAATGTAATATTACATTGATCTATAATATGATGAACTCTACATAATTTTAAAATTCGGGGATATGTTGCCGCTTTGAATCACCTGACTTCAAAGAAAAGCATCTAAGAAGCTTAACCGTCTTACCAAAATAATTTCAACTCAACCTTTTAAATCATTATCCTGCCAAAAAAACACTTTTTTCTTAAAAAATGCCCGTTTCCGTTTTAAACATGTAGTTAATCATGCTCACTGGACTTCCAAAGATTGGAAAACACTTTTTTATGGCGACGAATAAAAGTTTCTGGTTCGAAGTGTTGACACAGCCTAGCTAGGCTGTGGTGTTGATGTCTCACATGTCACACATAATCACTTCGAAACAGGGATTAACTTTGATTCGTCGCTAAAAATGAGTTCCTTGGCTGTCCAGTAAGCATGATGTACAACAAATTTGAAACTGGAACACCCATTTTTTAAAACGTATTGGTTTTTTGGATGGATGATGATTTAACAGGTTGAGTTAAACTAGACCCCTTCTTACAGTTCTGGAATTTTTGTCACAATAACAACCTTTTATAAAATCTGCCAAGAGTTTTTCTGATGGTATAAATTGCTTGACACATTTTTTTTGTCAAGTCAATCAAATTTTTTAGATGATATCCTTGGCAAAAAAACAAAAACATTTCATGTAAAAAAAGCCAAGTACGCGAAAATGATATTCCGTAAAAAGAATTGAGATAAAAGTAAGCCAAGTTCTCCAAGACAAATTTCAAAATGAAAGGTTCTTACTAGTTTGGAAATGTTTTTTTAGCTCACACATTACTATACTATAGTAGTGTGAGCTATGGTGATCCTAATTTTTTCGAGAAAAAAAAAGTTGCTCCGATTTCAAAATTTTTTATATATCTTTGCGTTTCAGATGATTTTGAAACTTTTTTGTCGCGCCGTCTGTCTGTCTGTCTGTCTGTAACGGCCAACGCGCATAATTCAAAAACCGCTTGCCCGATTTGAATGAAATTTGGTACCTAGGCTGGGTCTTGGATCGAGATGGTCCCATTTAAAATGAACAAAATCCACCGAACGCAAGCCCAATAAAAGGGTGGGGGTAGATTTCAAAAATTAGAGTTTATGTGAGAATATGGCGTGTGTGATATCAAATGAAAGGTAATTGAGTCTGGAGTTAAACAAAATACATTTTGGGTGATTTTAAAAAAAGGGTGGGGATCGATTTCAAAAATTAGAGTTTAAGTGAAAATATGGCGTGTGTGATATCAAACGATAGGTAATTGAGTCTGGAGTTAAACAAAATACATTTTAGTTTTTTTTTTAAGGGTGGGGGTAGATTTCGAAAATTAGAGTTTAAGTCAAAACATGGCTTGTGTGGTATCAAACGAAAGGTAATTGAGTCTGGAGTTGAATAAAATATATTTCACATTTTAGTTATATTAGCTTACACGTACACTATAACTATAGTACCTAGTGTGAGCTTAGGTGCCCGTAAATTGGCAGAGTATTTAACTTTGCTATTCAAAATAGCCAAAAAGTGTCCCCCTCGCAAACAAAATCGACGTGTCCGAGCATTTCTCCAAATTCGCACTCTAAATACCCAAAAAGGAGTCTGTTTCGATGTTCGTGAAACACCGTGTATATAGGAGCCAGATCATCAGTGTCTGTTCTAAGAGTTACCATGTTTTGTAAATTTAAATGGATCATTTCACTGATTTTTCTTTTTTTTGTAAATTAGGTTCCCTTTCAAATACCGACGTTTCATCAAACTATATATTATATATATATATATATATATATATATATATATATATATATATATATATAAATGATGCTTGGAAAGCGCAGTTTTGTCCGAGTCATACCTCTTATCATTTTTGCAATCATTTTTGTGTTGTTGCAACCTAGTTATTATGTATTGTTTTGTTTGATCTACATAACATTTTCGACATTCACAAGGAATTTCGTAAATTAAATTTTCTGTTTTTCTGGAAGTGTAGTTTTTTAGTTTTGAAAATAATGAGTTGGTGGATTTAACATTTACAAACCTTTTAAGTAAGTAAAATTTAAATTAAAAATAACGTTTTTTAATTAGGGAAAAAAATAAAAAATATCATTTAAATTTATTTTAGTTTGCTCATCATTATATTTTGTTATAATAAAGTCTTAGTTAAAGACGAAGCTTGAAGACTAATTGGTTTTTCTTTTCCATTCCTAAACCCAAGAAAGTTTCAAATTGAATTTACAGGGAACGAATCACAATCAAACGATTTAATAATAATAAAAGTACCCTTAGCAATATGCACTAGCACTTCTTTAGTTTTCTTTGTTTTATTTTTTTCTTTAAATTAGATTCATTTCGTGCATGAAATCTAGTACCTACAAGCAATTTACTGTAATATTTAGATATTTGGGTGTGATCAAGTCAGGCACCATTTGTTAAACAATACACTAATAATAATAATGGTTGGCTTCTTACCATTTGGCATTTATAAACACAATTTATTACATTTAATAAACCCACAGCTATTAGTAGATACTTATTTTAACGGTTTTACAAAATTGCAATTTTAAATTTTTAGATTAAATTTTCTATTTTAGATAAATTGAATTGTAAAGGTCAGATTCTAAACGGTTGTTCAATGAACCGAAAATACAGGAAAATCGAAAAACTTAGAAAGGAAATAGGAAAATAAGTACTAAACTAGAAGGATTCTTTTGTTTACTTGACAACAATATACTGTCGTCCCAATGAATAATGCATTAAGTCAAAAAAACCTAGTTACAAAAAAAATTATATAATTATTTTGACGGTTTTTTGTATTTTGTTTCCAATACTGAGTTATACTTTTATTTTTTATAAGTTTAATAGTAATAAAATAAACATATATACATATTACAACCCAGTAAAGAGGTCTATGTAGTACCATTGAAAAAATAATTTATTCCATGGTAGTACCGCTTTTGGCTAGAAGTTATTGCACTATTCCTTGGAACAACAGTACTTAGGGAGTTAGGGACCATTTACCAAGTTAGGAATGTGCTCTAACTGCGTTTTAGCTTTTAAACTGTGCATATTTTTAAATAAACAAAAGTTAAAAAGCTGATTTGAAAAAAAAATATTTGTTAAAAATTTCAAAACAGTAAAAATTGACTTACTCTGTTTCCATTTGAACTGCAGTATTAAGGTATAGGGCTTTCTATAATTAAAAAACTCAGTAACTTTTTTATTATTTATCGTTAATGTGGGAAATAAGGATTAATTGATTTGGTAATTTATGACGATTTTTATTTTTATAACAATTTTGTTTGCGTAACTTATAAAAGATATTTTTAGATTTTTATTTTTTTTCAAAACTGCAGTTTTGTCGAATAATGAAACTTTCATCGTTAATATTCGCGAATCTACAAAGGATATTCCTTCAGGTAGGGTTCAGTATATAAATAAATCATAACAAACATGGTATTACGGAAAAATAATTGAGATTAAAATAAAGCCAAGTTCTCCAATACAAATTTCAAAATAAAAGATTTTTACTAGTTTGGAAATGTTTTTTTAAAACTTTGCTATTACAGCCAAACTTCTTTTTGTTCAATTTAGCACTGTGCCTAAGAGTCATTGGCAGCCGTAATAGCCAACTTTAGAAAAACATTTCCAAACTTTCATTTTGAAATAAGTATTGGAGAACTTGGCTTTACTTTTATCTTATTTCTTTTTTGGTAATACCATTTTCGCATACTTGGCTTTTTTTTTTTCAAGAAATGTTTTAGTATGATTTCACTCCTTTTTAAGGTTTTAAAGTAGTAAAATATGCGGAATATTGTTAAAAACTTTTGCAATGCCTTATATAAGATTTTTTCCCGTGGGTTTATCATAGTTCCTATCAGCCTTCCAAAGCTCAGCTCTTTAGCGTTTCTGGAAGTGGCCAATGTTAATTTTACATAACTTTACATTTATAGGGGAGGAGAGTAAACTAAAATTTGAGTGTTTTTAAATTTTTTCCTATAGTTTTATCATAGTTCCTATTAGTCTTCCAAAGCTCAGCTCTCTAGCGTTTCTGGAAGTGGGCAATGTTAATTTTACATAACTGTACATTTATAGCGGAGGAAAGTAAATTAAAATTTTCGTGTTTTTAAATTTTTTCCTATAGTTTTATTATAGCTCCTACCAGTCTTCCAAAGCTCAGCTCTCTAGCGTTTCTGAAAGTAAATTAACAATTTGGAGGTTTTAAAATTTTTCATATAGTTTTATCATAGTTCCTATCACTCTGCCAAAGCTCAGCTCTCTAACGTTTCTGAAAGTGGGCAATGTTACTTTTACATAAATTTACATGTATAGGGGAGGGGAGTAAATTAGAATTTTGGGGTTTTTTGATTTTTTTCCAAGGGTTTGGTGATAATTTTGTATCAGTCTGTCAAATTTCAGCATTGTATCATGTCTGGAAGTACCGTAGAATTTTGATGATCTTGGCGAGGCACTGCCGTATCCTCAGATATACTGGTAATCCACAGACTTTTGAAGTCTGTGTGGTAATCAATACAAAAAAATAAATATTTCACTAAGTGTTTATTCTACCATTAAAAAAAAATAAGAAAGTTACTAAATGACCCAATTATAAAAAAATATCTTATATCATTTTTTAAAGAATAAGATTAACATTTAAGCAAATTAATATTTTAAAACTGAATCCGGTTTTTTTAAATCGTCTTATTATGGTCGAAAATTTAAAACAGACACAAATGAGCTTTGTTTTAAAATAGAATTGATGTCACCTTATTACAACACAACATAATAATTATGCTATATCAAAATATTCCTTTAGGTTAAATAAAAAAAATCAAGTTTTTAAACAAAAAACTACTTAATACTAATATTTAATAAAACTTCTTCTATACAGGCTGTTTCTCAAGTAAGTGCAAAATATCTAAGAACGTATTTTTTCTCCTCCGCCACGCCAGTCCCAAGTCTGGGGTTCCATTGCACCAAGGGAAAGGAGGATGGATCGAAGAGAAACGCCTCGCTAAAAAACCAAAGTTCACCTGGCCCGTGCGAAGCTGTTGCGTTACAGCATAGCGTTGGCTCGTCAAAGGCTAAAGGAGAAAAACCTTGATTAAAAACCCTGGCCCTTTCTATAAGTAGGGGGGTTGAGGCATTAGACTGGTTCTCTAATACTTGTAAAACAAAGCAATTACCAAAAAGCCTAAACAAAGCCTCAGAGCAATGGATGGAAATTCTCGAAGACGAAAAAGTAAAGACAAAGAACTCTGAATATAGCTACATGGCCTGTTTTAAAAAGCACAGTACCATGCAGAACAGTTCTGAAGAAACTTTTTCTTCCCTAACGCTTGGTCAACACTACTTCACTGAAGCTGAAATTTTATCAAAAATCAATGCAATCGATTCAAATAAATCCCCTGGACCAGACGGCATACCACCTTCACTGATCAAAGAATGCAAAAATTCACTAGTAATGCCACTTCAAGTTTTATTTCAAAGATCATTCGACTCCGGTGTATTTCCAAATATATGGAAGGAATCTTCACTGTATCCTATCTACAAATCTGGACCAAAAACTGACATAAGTGGAATTTCCTTGTTATCGATCATGCCTGAGATATTTGAATCCATAATTACAGATGAACTTTTTGAGACCTTTAAGCATTTCATCGCAAATGAGCAGCACGGATTTTTTCGTGGTAGAAGTACCGCCACTAACTTAGGAGTTTTCCAGGAATTCCTAATCACCAACATGGAGAAAGGCTCACAAATTGATTCCATTTATACCGACCTATCGAAGGCATTCGACAGTGTTCACCATCATCTTCTAATTCAGAAGTTAAATAAGATTGGAATTTTTGGAAAGTACCTGGTGTGGATTCAATCTTATCTTGTGGGACGTAGACAGAAGGTTAAACTGAATGGTGCAAGTTCCTATGACATCGAAGTGACATCAGGGGTACCGCAAGGTTCCCATCTTGGTTTCATCTTGTTTCTGTTGTTCATCAACGATGCAGTTTCGTTGTTTTCTTTCTGTCGATGTCTTCTGTACGCTGATGATTTTTACTAACCTTCGTGATTGTTACTAACCTCGCTGATTGTGTGAATATTCAAACAGAACTTGATAACTTTAGTGATTGGTGCAAAGCGAACTTTCTTAGTCTAAACATCCGTAAGTGCAAAATAATGAGATTTTTCCGGTGCAAAAACCCAATTATATTTGACTATCAAATTGAAAACAAAAAACTCGAGTCAGTTGATAAAATGAACGATCTCGGGGTCACCTTTGATACAGAATGGACATTTACGCAACATATCGATAATGCTACTTTGAAAGGCTTCCGCCTTATCGGATTCATCAAAAGAACTTGCAAATTCATTCATGATACCCGGGCAATAATGTCACTTTACAATTGTTTAGTTCGTTCCATTCTCGAGTACAACTCCATTATATGGTCACCAAATTACCAGTTACACATCAACCGCATTGAACGTGTTCAGAAAAAGTTCTGCAATTTTCTACTATGGAAAATGACATTTCCCTACAAAGATGTGCCATACCCAACCAGGCTGCTCTTACTAGGAATGAAAAGCCTTGAACAGCGTCGCAGAAACTCTCAGTTATTCTTTCTTCATAAAGTTATTTCTGGCTCAATCAACTGCAGTGAAATACTGGCTAAAATTACTTTGAAAGTGCCCGCTGTAACTCGCTTAAATGAATTGTTCTACATCAGCACACATAGAACTAACTATGGAATGAACTCGTTCTCGCACAGGCTGTTAAGAAACTACAACAGAAACTTTCTGGATTTTGACATTTTTCACATGAGCCAAGGAATGTTGAAGACGCAAGTTCTGCGAAGAATCAACTAGTACCTGATTATTTGATTTTCTCTCTTGTTTTAACTCTTTTGTTGATTGTTTTTTTTTGTTTATGTTTGTATCTACTGTAAACTACTTGGAACTTTTGTTCTGTAAGTTGAAACCAGTAAATAAAATAAAATAAATAAGAATGTACAGGGAGTGAACCAAAAGTTAGACATTATTGCAACCAAACTGCAGAATTGTAAGATCGATATTATTGCACTCAGGGAGATAAAAAAAAAGGAACAGGTACAAGTCGTGCTGGTAATTCTGTCTACATATTCACTGGAATCCCAAAAGAAAGGAGAGCAGACAGAGACCTAAAAAATAAGATTACGGACTACGATTGCATTAGTGAAAACATACTTCGCGTTAATATAAAGATGCTTGGACATAACATAAGCATAATAACAACCTACGCACCATCAGATGACGAAAGAGTAGCTACAAAACAAATGCTCTTCGACAAACTTGATGAGAATATCACCAAAAATAATACCAGGGGAATAATTATGCTCGGTGATTTTAATAGTTGAACTGGTAGACAAACCCAAAGCAAAGTGGTAGGACCATTTGGAGACGAAGTAACAAATGATAATCGCTTGAGACTGATGCAACTGTGTGAAACCCACAACCTAAAAATAAATATTGGGGTTTCTGAACATAAAGATACTTATCGATATACCAGGACCCAAGCCAACAAGAAATCTTGAATCAATCATTGATTATAGATGTACAACACTAGGAACTAAAGTGCACTTATTATCAAAAAGCTTAAATCCGGAAAAGGTAGCGGACCTGGGGGAATAAATCTCACATATATTATTAATCAATGCATGAATGGACACCCAGTGCCTGCTGATGGGAAAATTGCATTCACATCCTCAATACATAAAAAAGAAAACAAGCTGGCAACAATTACAGAGGAATTTCATTAACCAGTATTCTAAGTAGATTGTACAGGCATATCTTGTAGTGATAATGTTTTTTTTATATAATAAAAGAACTATACAAAGGGTCAAAATCTAAAATTAAAATTGGAAGTCGACTTTCAGAAGAGTTTCTGGTACAACATCCCTGTCTTAAGCCCCCGCGATCGAAGGTGGTTGAGAATAGACGTTGGACAACGGAGAATAGGCGTCGGACAACGTAGAAAAACGTTTTAAACCAGTAGTAGTACAATGAACAACTTTAGATATGGCACCCGAAAAAAATTATTTTACCTAATCATTCAGGCACAAAGTTTATTTGATTCAGGGCCGATTTTTAATTGCAGGAAATTTTAAAGCTCGAACAGGCAATATTTTAAAGAAATTGTTGGCAACGCTGTGATGACGTTTTAATACAAGGATATAAGTGATTCGAAGCATATTCCCCGAAAGTTTAATTTCACGTTCTCCGAGATTTGCTCCGAGATCATTAAATTTTGTTTTGAAATTATAAGTAAATTCAGAGAAGTTCCGACTTCTGTATTCCCAGATTATATGCGATTTGTGGAAAACTTCATTCAGGAGGATGGACACCACATACCCGACGTAATTTTTCACAGGTTTCTGTGCATTATTTTATGGACACCCTGTATCAACCATACCTACGCAATGAAAAGCCCGGCATTGGAGGATTTTTCTTTTGTTGTCTTTAAATATTTTTATATGGATTCCTTTTGTCTTTGTTTGCTTAATCGAAACAGGGCGGTGGTTTTCCTTCCTGTGTCTCTTTTATATCATTGGCCTTGATTATTTCAGTTTGATTCTTAAGGGTGATGGCACATTTAAAAATACAAGCTACTGAATACTAGTTACTAATGGTTCATACAATTTTGGTTAAATGGCAAATGGCGCCATTTCGAGCCTTCTCAAAATATCGAGCAAACTAAAAATTACGATCTCATTTAGTAACTATTGTCTGGAACACCCTGTGTATAGATTTTACAAACAAAAGCACCGAGTTGTGGAATCGAATGGCGGTAGAAATACGAAAAAACCACACTTTAAGGTCACATTCTGAAAAAAAAAATTCAAGGTATGAAGCTACATAGGCACGGTATGGTATGGCCTAGTGTCTCTAAATAATTTGACAGTTCTTGCATTTAAATGTCAGAACTGTATTTGACTAATTTTTAACCCTAAAGTACGAAATAACTATTTTTCTAAGTGCAGAAAATCGATTTTTCCGCATGCAAATGCCGTTGACAGAACGATGCGCTGCCAGGTGACATCTGTGGACTCGAGCGACAACTTGTGGTGTATGGTTGGGTCTAAAAATTGTTGAAATTTTGGTACAGGTAAGAGTTAAAAATGAAAAGGCCTAACATCCTAAATAACGGAAGCTATTTTTGAAGTGTAAACTTCTTTAGGCGCGTTTAGCAGTTTTTGTGGGTAGTGAATTGAACTGAGCCGTCAGGCTCGGCTATGTAACGCTCATTCGGGTGAAATCGGCTCGAGTCGACTAACTGTGAGAAACATTCAGCGAACGATATGATGATGCAGATGAAGGCCAGTACACAGAAGAGTTCGGTTCGGTCCGCTTTGCAGAATATATTATTAATTTCGCCTTGTTGAAGTTTACACTTCTGCCGTGTGATCTTAAACACATACAATAATTTTTTTTAAATTTTATTTAGTCTATGAATGTGAATGTATGAATGTACGGTAGTGGCGGTTAGCATCCTTAAAGGATCTAACCTGGCACCTAGGCCGCCTGTCTGGGCCAGAAACTTAGTCATCATGATATACCACATAATGCCATGGTTGTAGCCCTAGACCACTGATGGGTCATAAACCTTTTGACATAATCAACAGGGTACAGAGAGCCACAATGTGCCCGCAACAGCTGCTAGCTCCAAATAGGCACTTCATATACCCTGTCCCATGTGGTGATTTCCTAAATGGCCAGGCCACCGAATCCATTCAGAGAATCACCAGAATAACTCATCCTCTTTACCATAGATGTTATCTGGTGTGATTCCCAAGGTTACCAGTTTTATTTTTTTTTCTGTTAACATACTGGTCAATGCTCGTCCATTATTAGACAACCCATTTACCCATGGGTCGCGGCCCCTTTAGTCACCTCTTACGACAGGCATAGGGGTTACCTAGGTGCTATTCTTATCTCCGGATACCATACGGACCTTATTTAGTCTATATTTTGTCACATATTTAAATTATTCCGAACTACGATTTTGCACCAATGTTTTCCCAACTATTTTTTATACCTTAGGGCACCTTCTAGGAACATAAAAAGCAGATCGGTGGAAAGGTAATTTAAATCTCTACAAAAAACTACTAAACTATTTTCCCCCTAAAAATACAGCTGTCTAAAATCTAAAAAACTTCAAACCCCGTTATAATTTGACGTCCAGGGTAAAAGCCCTTGCTTTTTGCAACACAATTCGACGTATTGGACATCTGTGAAGCTCATGTTAAATACAATAAAAATTGAAAAAAAAACAATTATTTTGAAAAATTCATTGACTTGGACATTTGTAAACCGACTTTTTAGCTGTAATTTTAAGAGAAAAACGGTTGGGTAGTTTTTTGTAAAGATTTAAAATACCTTTCCACCGATGTGTCTTTTAGGTTCCTAGAGGTTCCCTAAAGTATAAAAAAATTGTCGGGAAAACATTGATGCAAAGTCGTGGACGGTCATATGTAACATATTTGACAGAATATAGAGTACAAAAAATAAATAAATGGATCCATGACAGATCTGATACCTTCCTAGCTAGCCTATTAGCACACTTATTATATTTCAGCCTTAAAAACAGTTTTTTGTAAATATCTTAGAAACTAAAGCTCTTAAGAAGTTTTTGGTTATAACACAAATTATTGAGCAAAATGTATTGTATCATATTCCGAAAACCGCATATTGATATGATGGTCCGTTAAAAAGTTAGAATTTTTTAAATATTTTTATTGTCATTAGCATTAATGGATTTTGACCAAAATCTAGTCAGCTCGTGAGAGTGTCGAACACTATTATACCTGAAAATTTTATGAATCGGTTTAGCGGTTTAGGAGGTATCGTGTTACGGACAGAAATAATATACACACACATACACACATAGACATCACGAGAATATTTCTAAGGTAGGTCAAAATACACCTAAATAACACATTTTTGGCGTTATCTATTTTTCGTCGAAAATAATACCTTCTCTAGCCATTGCTTTGCGGGCTAGAAAGGTAAAAATTAGCTCACGTTATTTAGAATGGTAGAGCCTTTTAATTTTTGAAACATGTTTTCCACTTTTGAAACTTTCATGAAAAATAAAAATTGTCTCTGGAGGTACCTTCAGGCCAATTTCGTAGTTTTTTGAGGATAACTCGAAAACTTTTTAACTTATGGTAAAAATAAAACCCATTATGGATACAACTTGTCAATGCACATATTTTTCGTATCTTGTAATTCTTTTTTGTAAAATCAGTTTTTCTATAAAACGCAAAAAATACGAAAAAAAGTATAATGTTGAGGAATATATTTTTTTAAGACACAGAAAAATTAAAAATGCAAATGAATAATAGTTTTTTTTTTAAAAAGTGCACTATAATACAAGTAAAATAAAATTAATTTAGAAAAAATCGATTGAGAAATAAAAAAGTTGTGAATTTTTCAAAATTATCCTGTTTTTCATGTTTGAGCTACCATACAATATTTGAAATAAGTTTGACAAATGTCCAATAAGTGGATTGTGTTCCCAAAGGTAAGGGCTTTCAACCCCTGGAGGTTTATTCTATAAATGCTCTCTAGGGAGTAAGTGTTCTCTTCAATTTACCGTTACCATTGGTCGCGGAAGGGATCATTTTCAAGAGAACTTTGACATAACCTGCTCTCCTGCTTTGCAATAGGAGAACTTTGAAGTGAGATTTATTATTAAAAATATTCACCAAAAATGTCAATACTATCAAATTTATGTCATATAACTGATATTGACCAATGGTAACCGTGAATTTAAGAGAACATTTACTTCCTAGGGAGCATTTAAAGAATAAACCACCTGAATCAACTTTGCCTTAACACGAAAAGTGCATGAAGTTCTATAAGCGAATAGAGTATAGGATTTATATCGGTATCGGACGGCTAAAAATTGCAAAATATGAGACGTTAAAATGTCACCGCGTTGACTCAGCAGGAATACAAATCACGATAGAAAATCAACTCATTATGCCATACAGGCAGTTGGGTAACGCTTTGCTGACATGGATACAATACACTTTATGCATCTGTCATGACCTTTACATAGTAAATGGAAACAGTACTTCTACTCATTTACCTGCAAGGTTATAGGTTATAACCTAATACCCAATAACACCGGTTCAAAAGAGCTATACTCAAAATATGTAGCGGTTACAGAGCGACGCGACATTTAGAACAGGACATTAAAAGGGCGGTAGTACAAGAGAGACAAACATATTAAAACTGACTTGGTCAGTTAGTGTACTTAAGTCTGCTCAAGTATACTAACCTATAACTAAACCAAAACCTATAATCTTTTACTATAAACTAATGAATAAATCATTGAAACGCGTTGATTCAATCCGAGATTTAGGTATAATTATCGACTCTAAAATGCTTTATAAAGAAAACATTGATAACATAGTAAACAAGTCAATGCGTATCCTAGGATATATCTTTAGACAATCAAAAGAATTTACGTCAGATAGGGCTCTATCAACCTTGTATAACTCTTATGTTTTAAGTAAATTAAGCTTTGGCTCTTCTGTCTGGAACCCGCAGTATCAGATATACATATTGATCGTTTAGTCTACTGACAATAAACCAGTATCATCGTTAAATGTTGCTAAGTTACAATTTTTTGGGTTTGCAATATCACAAGTGCATAATAAATATAAATAAGGGCCTAGTCACAGAAGAGTCACCCTCTTCTGTGGCTTAGTGCGCTACCTACCCTGAGGCACGCCTGCCTTTATTTTTCCTAAATTAAAGAGGGACAATGTTTTATTCTAAAGTGTCTATTGGAATATACGTCTGATTGTAAAAAATTAGCATACTGTTTCGGCAGAAATAGTTTTAGTTAAAAAAAATTAAGGCCTGTAAGCCGCACTTTGTCAAATGCTTGTGCTACATCTAGAAAGACTTTAGAACAAACTTAACCCTCTGCTAGTGCTTTTTATATTATATTAGTAATTCTGTGTACTTGGTCTATCGTGGAGTGCTTGTCTCGAAAATGAAATTGATGAGCTGTGATCATTTATTATCTTTCTATAATTGGTTTTATTATTTTAACTAATATTTTATATATGATTCACATTTTTGTTTGTATATATAATCAATATTAACTTTCTTTATTTCATTTAATTTTATTCTAAATTTGCTGGTCCAATTGATAACTTGAGTAAAGACATTTTGAAGTTTTTCTATTGATTGTTCAATGTATTTTTCTACTGTCAATAAACAAGTATCATCGTGAAATGTTGCTATGTAACAATTTTTTGGGTTTGCAATATCACAAGTGCATAATAAATATAAATAAGGGCCTAGTGCGCTACCCTGAGGCACGCCTGCTTTTATTTTTCCTAAATTAAAAACGGAAAATGTTTTATTCCAAAGTGTCTATTGGAATATACGTCTGATTCTAAAAAATCGGAATATTGTTTCGACAGAAATAGTTTTAGCTTAAAAAAATTAAGGCCTGTAAGCCACACTTTGTCAAATGCTTGTGCTACATCTAGAAAGACTTCAGAACAAACTTAACCCTCTGCTAGTGCTTTTTATATTATAATAGTAATTCTGTGTACTTGGTCTATCGTGGAGTGCTTGTCTCGATAATAGAATTGATGAGCTGGGATAATTTCTTATCTTTCTATAATTGGTTTTATTATTTTAAGCAATATTTTTTCATTCATTTTGGATATAAATAACTGACAGCAAATACATTGGCCTACAAGATGAAACATCATGGGTGGCCTTCCCGATTTTGGAATCATTATAACTTCCGCACCTTTCCACAGTTTTTTGTTAGTGTTAGGGTAACTTTTCTGGGAAGTGGTGGTACTACATGCATCGCACATCATAAGTTTGTTTGTAACAGTTTTCAACATCCGACTGCACATTTATTTTCTGCACACTTTCTCTTGCACCACGATCCTGCTATTCGGCAAGCTAATCCAGCTATATCCATCTTTATCGTTTTTTATGCAATTAGATAAAGACAATTAGAAAAAAATCTTCTAAATCGTACCTAGCCAAGTGAACAAGCACATAGAACGGTTCAATTTTTTTCGCGGTTAAAAAATTTATCCGCGTATCTCCGCATTTTTTCGGTTTCGGTTTGGTATTTCCTATTTGGATTGAAGTCATTTTCTTGGTTCAATTAAGCGGTTTTAATTGAGCAATTGTCTTGTTAACTCTCTAAAGCTTTAATCGATTTAAAGCTATTTGGTCAGGGTGGTCCAAAGTCGATGTTTTTGGGGGATTTCGAATATTTTGTAGGGAGAAAAAGCTGGTCTTTACTTGCGAGTTTCAAGTTTCAAGAGAAGCTTACAGGAGAAAACCACATCTTCTGCCCCTGTAGCTTTTTTTAAGTCTGCATTTTTAGGAGGGAGTCAACTGTTTCATCTATTTCCGCATTTCTGTTCTTTCCCAAAAAAATTAAAAAAATTGTATTTTTGAAGCAGATTTTGTATTTTTTTATTATAGACATTTTAAAAAATATTGTTTGGTTGAAGTGTCTATTGTATACTTAGTATATAAGATATACCAACTGTTTTTCGTTTCTTAACATAAGTAGTTAGTTAGTTACCTTTTATAATATTATATTTACCATGGACTAATACTTTATACTTTTTTATAAAGAAAATATTTTTTTTTCAGGAATATGTGTAAAAATCAGTTTGCAGCATTTTCTAAATTCTGTAAACTGCACTCTGGCCCTTTCTTGTATATTTCTATACTTGAATAAAGATATTATTATTATTACTATTATTATAACCGGAATTTCATCTTACTTGTAATTTTTAAGATATTATATTGTAACTTTTTTTGATGAAATTACCTTTTTTTATTTAAGTTTTTCGAATTGATGTAAAATTTTCTCTAGAACGACATTATCACCCTCGATATTTTATCTTTAATATTTTAATCTTGTTTTAAAAATATTTAAAACAAACCTAGCAGATTAATTTATAAAATAAAGACAAAAAGTATGAAAAGATATAAGAATACAAAGAATATAAGGAATTATTAAAAAATAGATAAATAAAATATTTATTGGGATCAATTATTTTAAAATAAATTTTACTCTTTTAAAGATAAAATTCATTCAATTAAAAAATATCTACTTTTTGTAATCATTGTAATATGAAATTCAAAGGCACTATCTGTCCTAAAAAGATCTGAACTTAAACCCAAAGATGTCGAATTTTGTACTTTGAAATCACATATATATTTTTTTCAAATCAGCCTTTGCAGAAGCTACGTCAGTCTCCTAAAGTAGGTTCTTCAATGCTGTGCTATCCTTTATTTTAACCTTTGGATTTTCAGCGTCTTTGACATTCCTATAAATCTCTGCAGGACCCGACCTCTGCACCTACGCCGACGGGATTCGAACTCGTTACTGTAGCAAGCGAGATTCTTAACATTTATGTAAAAAAAGTAGTTTAGCTAAAACAAAAGGAATTTAAAAGTAAAAGAAATGGATCCATGACGGATCTAATACCTTCCTAACCCATTAGCACACTCCAAGTAACTCCATGCTATATGAACCTTAAAAACAGTTTTTTGTAAATATCTCTGAAATGAAAGCTCCTAGCAAGTTTTTGGTTATAACACATTTTTTTTTTAATGTGCGCTACAATATTCCGAAAACCGCATATTGATGCGACGGACGCTCCGTTAAAAGGTTAGCATTTTTTAAACTTTTTAACTGTGAAAAAACTGTCATGAATGATTTCGATCAAAATCTAAACAGCTCGTTACAGTATCCAATACTATTTTACCTAAAAATTTCATGAAAATCGGTTGAGCGGTTTAGGAGCTATCGTGTTACGGACAGACACACTCAGACAGACATCACGACGATATTGCTAAAATAGGTCAAAATACACGCAAATAACACATTTTCAGCATTATCTCAAAAAAAAAATTTCGTCGAAAACAATACCTTCTCTAACCATGGCTGTGCGGGCTAGGAAGGTAAAAATTACAATTTTATGTTATGTTTCAAAAACTAAAAGTGACACATAAAATTCAATTTAACAGTTAGATTCTTTATAAAAAAATCTAAGAACAAGCAATTTACATCAAAAAGCTGACAAACAACTTGCTGTATCAAAATGTGGTTTTTACTTTAAAGCTCCCCTGGCAACATCTAAAAACCCATTAATATCGAATTTGAGACACCGTGTACACTATTTCCCAACACCCTGAATAACAAGACAAAAAGCTTCTTATAAATAATCCAATAATTTCTGAGAAAAAATACATAAAACTTGACTTTTTTAATTTCCTGCGAATTTTCATAAATTGCATATTATGCTTAGTTTGTCAACCGGATGAAGGCCTTTGCCTTTAAGTTAAATAAACCATGTAAACAGTTTAAAAACAAATGTACAGTTGTTTTAATGGTTTTTAATAACAATCTCAACATCGTATGCATTCTTTACTTATTATTTTTGCTCTTGAAAAACACATAGTATTATTGGCATATTAGTATTACATTATACCATTGAGGTCGCTACACCAGGTAACAGATTATAGCGGATTTCCAACGTGGAGTTTAGGGATAGGATTTTCAAAAATTAGACAGAAATGACAAATAGTTCTGCACCTCAAAAAAAAACCTCAGTGCTTGTTTATAATTAGGGAGTTGAATCAAGGAAAAATTGTTCACCGAATCGAGCCTGCTTTTTCGTCAGTTTAACATATTTAGTCATATTTTTCTCCGAGCTCTAAACGAGTGAAAATATAAAAATTTAACAAGCAAATGAATCAGGATTATTTATCTGCTTTTAAAATATACGGGGAACATAGCCTACGACCTAAGGTCACTCATCGTAAAGCAAACTTTACAGGTAGCGAAACCTGACTTTGATTTTCTATTTTTGGGTTATAATTCTTGACGTTTTCCTCGGTTTCGCATTGGCATGGCAGCTCGTTCTTATTTTAAAAATGTAGTTTTAGCCTTCGAACAAAAATTCAATGTTCTAAGGTTTTAACACAGTCTAAAGATCTATTTAATAATAATAGAGTTTCAGGATGCTTAGTTGATATACCTCAGAATGTGTAAAACAACATCAAAGAAAATAGTTGATATATCTTCTTTGACATCTTGCAACAATGACTTTTTTATACTAAACAAAACGTTTATTTCCATAAGACAATCAAACAATAATCGTATAGAAATATATATATATAGTATAGAAGTATATAGTCTATACTAACCTAAAATAAAAAGAGAAAAAGAATATATATATTTTTACTTATCAGTCTCTTGGCCCTATATTATAATTAAACAAAAAACTTTTTAATTCAAATTTAAATTGATTAAGTGATTTATAGGTCTTAATATAATATGGTAAATTAGCAAAAAGGAAAGGGCCTATATTATGAGGAGCACGGTATGCCAACTTAGACTTACAAATATGTGTACGTAAGTCATAGCTATGTCTAGTTTGCAAATCATGTATATCACAGTTTCTTTTAAATTTATCACAATTTATAAAAACATACAAACAAACTTCATATACGAACAAAGACGGTACAGTTAAAATATTAAAATTTTTAAAATACTCTTTACAACTCTGCTTTGTTGGTATTCCTGCAACTGGACGTATACACCGTTTTTGTGCAATGAAAACATTCTCAGAGAGAGTTGACCAACCCCAGAAACAGATACCATATCTTAGCCTTGAGTCAACATTTGCGAAATAAACCTGAGATAGTTATTATTTTGTTAAAATAGTTTTTAACTGTCTTAATACATAACTTTGGGAGTTTACTTTTGGTATTAGATATTCACAATGTGCTTTCCAGTTTAGGTTTTTATCGATGTATAGGCCAAGGAATTTATTAGTGTCACTAAAAGAGAGTATTTCATCGTCCAACTTTATTTCTAACTCATACATAAGCGTTGTCTTGGAGGGATTTAAGTAGAAAGGCTGATCAGAGAACCAACTGTTAATTTTTTGAACCAGATTACTGCATTTGTCTTTAAGAACTGTATCAGACTTATCTGAAGTAGCCGATGAAACGTCATTAGCGAAAGCAGCAAACAGAGCTTCGGGATCTATGTTATCAAATTGATTTATAATAAAATATGGGGCCCATAATTGAACCTTGTGGTACTCCTGTTGAAATATTTAACTTATTTGACGTAAAGTTTCTAATTTTACTTATGTGAATAATATATTTGTGAAGCTTTGTTCAAGCTTTATAGGACATAACTATGAATATTAAATATTAATTCAACATGCAATATAGCTATTTGTGATGCCAGACAGCACAGCTTTTTTCGACAATGTGACATCAACGATGTCTCTTCACATCAGTTATGCCTTGCATGATTGTGTTTTCGTTTCTGTATCTTACTGGAAACATCTGTTCATATAATCTGTGACCACCATTCATCCAATGACACCGTGTAGTGTTCCAAAATTATCATTTTTATAAACCAAACTAAACCGAACTTTTACAGCAAATTCGTAGCCAATTCGGAACGCTTTCGGTAACAACCAAATAGAGCATAAATATGGGGCATCCCCATGCATTCTCACACGCGATGCTTGAACCCAGGACCCCCATTTACTTGCCGGAAGACTAATTGGTTTTTCTTTCCCATCCCTAACCCCAAGAAACTTTTCAATGGAATTTACAGGGAACGAATCACAATCAATTAATTCTTAATGTCCCTTTTTCGGGTAGACAAGATTTCGGTTCGGTTACTGTGCATGCGTCAGTTTAAGTGGTTTTGGAACATACTCCGTTACGTCACTACATTATTTGACAATTGTCAAAAATTTAGAGTTATGTCTATTTTTTCTTTGTAAAAATTAGTTGATTGAGTGAAAATTTATCGAATTGTGGACTAAAATTGTAGTTTTTCTACAATTAATTGTGCAGATTTATTGTAGACACCATGAAGAGTGTTTAATGGCATCAATAAACCACTCCTAACTTTATTAACAAACTATAAAGGAAAATACAAGTAATTAGTAGGTAATGGCACTCCCTTAGTTCTCCCGGACATTTTTCCACAAACCGCACATGTTTTAAAAGAATTATTTCCCATTTTTCACAGAAAAAACATAATTTTAGACGACAAACGGAAAACACCGCAAAATGTACATAAACAACAAATATAGCGTCGACCTACATAGCAGCTGTGTGTCAACGTGACAAAACACACGCATGCGCACTTAAAAATTCGCGTCTGCGAATTCAAATTTGCCATTGTTTCCAAAGCAAGCTATGAGTGCTTCACTTTTCGATTTTTTGAACATGTAGTGTGAACAGTGAAGATCAATGTATTATAGTAGTATAAAGAGTCTCGGAACGGAAAAGAAATGTTAATCAAATGGTAAAATTTAGGGGAATTACCGAGAATTACTTAGTTTTAATTCGTTTTTTGTGGTAAATACTAGTACCATTTAACCAAGAAGTTTTTAATTCTTGCTTCCAGCGGTAAGTTTGGAAGGCGAATCTGAGAACGAAATAAAAACACCTAAAAAAGTTGCAGTAAAGTATGTTTTGGAATCACTGGTGGTTACATTATAGTCAGAAACAAACAGCATAGATGTTAGAACCTAAGAAATATTAAGACCGAGCAGTAGCCAGTCATTGGTCAGCTAGGTAAGTTCGGACTAAAAAAAAAATTCATAATTGTAGTACTTGTCGATACTTTAAATTGACATTTTCAGCAGAAACTTATAGCTTTGCTCTAATTTATAAGAATAGTTGATAGGTATGGATTTATTATATCTTACCAATAATATTTCGGTTTTAGAATAGACCTACCGTAGTGCGAACGGTCTCCGTGGTATGAACGTGCAGATTTTTTTCGTGTTCACACTAGCGCGAGTCTACTGTATTTCTTAGTTTGGTTTAGTTTAGTGTAATTGTTTTAGTGACCCTAATTATGTCTCATATTCTATAAAATATGCCATCATTACAAGAGAATGTAAAATAATTGATGGAAAAGCACATACACAGGAACTTGAAGTTAATCATTTTTAATAGGTGTATAAGGTAACACATATTAGCATTAGAAGTTACTCCCAATTGAAAATACATAATAATAAGCATACTACCGCTAGGTAATGTAAAAAGTAATAGAATTGGCAGGTTTCAAAGAGGGAAAAATAACAACGAGTACTTAACAAGAAGAACTCTTCAACTGTCAAACACAGAAGATAAACCATAGTCAAAGTCAAAGAACGGTTGGAGAATAGTCACGCCTAAACTACGACGTAAAGATGTAAGTAACCAGGGATGCTCGAAAGTCACCGGTGTGGGCAAAGTAAGTCTCTTAAAACAACTAGATCAAAAAACAAAATTACATGGATGAGGGTGCCAGGACATCAGAGCACTGAGGAAGTGAAAAAGCAAATAGCCTCGCAAAGAAAGGGGGGCGACACCCTATTTTGTACCAGAGCCCTTCTGTTGACTAATTAAAAACTATTATCTAAAAGAACTGAATGAATAGAAAATAAATCAGTTCGTGTCTGTGGAGACAGGAAAAAGACAATCAAAACGGTTCATAACCACATCAGCACAGAGGTCTTAACAGCTTCTAGAAATTAACACATACGAATGGTCAAAATGCTTTATCACTTAAAGGCTTAATCAGATACAGTTGAATATGTGCTCTGAGAATGGCCTGCGTTACAAGTCACTCAAAATGTTTCCAAATGTGGAAAAACCTTAGAGGTAAAAACAAGATGTGATATGTGTTTAAGGCTACTAAATCACGTTACTTTGAGAATATCTCAAAAACTAATGGATAGAATATTGTGATTCCTTTTGTGAGATTTAGAGAATTTGTAGAATCTAAAAAGAGGTCGATAAAATGAAGGACATAAAAAATACTTTAATTTTTTATATTAGAAAAACTTTCCTATTGTTTTTGTTTTACAATTTTAAAGCTAAAAATAAACTATCCAGATTTGTGTGCAGGTATATGTTACCGTACTGTACGATTATAGAATTAAACCAACATGTAATTGCCTGTTTCATTGATTATAACAAAGCGCTTGACAACGTCCGTCATGATCAGCTCATGGAAGTAACAATGTAAAAACTTTTTTCACGACCTGCAGATCATCTAAAATATCTACCACAACCATCAGAAAAGAGGTGTACGACACAACTATTTCATTTGATGCTTGCTCTAAGGAAAATTTGAAAAAAGCAGAAATAAATATACACACCATTGGCAACGTGACTAGCGAAAAACCTAAAAGAGCATCATAGGATAATGGCCAAGCTTGTTCTATATAGCGAAAACTACGGTGTGACTTGATGCAAAAAACACAAAGATCATGAAAACATCAAAGAAGGTGTAAAAACTTTCCAGCATCCAAGATGGCATGATAATAGCCAAGATAGCACATAACTACTATCTATTGCTCAATTTTATATAAAAAAAAGAAAAATAAGGAAATAACATCAGAAGTTCAAGACCAATTAAAAATATAAAAGGAAACAATAAAAATTACGTAATTATAAATTAATAAAAATAATTTTATTAATGACACAAAAATCAACACCTGTAATTGGGTTAACATAACGCGATATTGTGAACATTGCAACATAACATTAAACACCTTTTTCATTGTTATATAATATAAATTTATTGTAATTAAAGGTACTGTTATAAGAAAGTAGCTTACATTGATCTACAAAGAGTTTAAAACTCAACCTCTCTAACCTCTTTCATCTGCTAGAGGCCTCTGTACTTTTTGACTGCGGTGGCTGTAATCTATATCATGTAATTTTTTTGTAGAACCGACCGTTGTTACTCTATAATGCGCAAAAGACAAGTAAAAATCCACGCTGTTGGAAGATATATTTTTTTTCAGACACCGTAGAATTAGTCCACAGTACACAGGTCTATTTTCTAAGTGATGAGTAACAGGCAACTTTTTTCTCTGCGAAAATTCTTGAGTGATTTCCACCAAAGTGCGCGGGTACGATAATCTTTCGAGCTTTGCGCTGACTAAACCAAGCATGGGATTTTGGGGACAATGTATCAACACATTTTTTAAACCACAGAAAAATAATTGCCGGTTACCACATGTTTAGTGTTACTTTTTTCATCTCATAAATTACGAGATGAAAAGAGTAACAGTAAATAATTAGTAACCGGTATTTTTTCTGTAGCTTAGAAAAAATCTTAATGTGTAAATGGCAACATTGTCCATGATTGATTCAGTCAATCCGAAGCTCGAAAAATTTCTGCGGCCACGCACTTACAAGAATGTTCGCAGAGAAAAAAGTAACTTATCACTTAAAAAACAGACCGATGTACTGTGACCTATAAGATACTGGTTAACATTGATCAACAAAGGTTAACACTCAACCTCCCTAACCTCTTTGATCAATATTAAACTCTATTTGCTTAGAGCCCTTCGTATTTTTTCCTTCGGTGGCTGTAATTTATATATTTATATTTTTAATTTGGACGCAAAAGTGCCAGAAAATAGACTCTTACTTAGGAGGTAGGAGAAGTACCGAAATTTGGAAAACTATAAGATCGATTAAAAAAGAAACATGCAGAGATATCATTTCACCAATACCAGACAAAGAATGGGATGAGCATTTTAAAAAACTTTTAACTGAAGATAGAGCAGAAATCAAGGAAGACGCAAGAGACAATATAATTAGAACGATGGGATCTCCAGTACCCCTCACAATCTCTGAGGTCAAAAACGTGTACACTACCTTAAAAAGCGGTAAATCTGCCGGACCCGGAAATATCCCAGCCGAACTTATTAAATATGGCACTGAAGAACTGTTTTGGAGATTACGGAATCTTTTCCAAAAATATTTAAATGGAACTGTAGTCCCAACTGAGTGGAAAACGTCATATATATCCACAATACACAAAAAAAGAAGGAAAGATATATGTGACAATTATAGAGGTATATCTGTGACTAGTACGCTAAGCAGAATATACGGTAAAATAATAAGAAATAAAGTAGAGAGAGAATATAAAGACATGGAAGCAGAAGAACAAGCTGGTTTCAGGGCGGGTAGATCGACTTCAGATCATCTCTTTTGTATAACCCAAGTTATTGAAAAGAAAATGGCATACGGACAAGAGCTGCATCTGCTTTACGTGGATTTGCAGAAGGCATATGATAGTATACCACTAAATCTACTTTGGAAAGCGTTGGAAAACACAAACATAAGCGTACAACTAATTAAGGCCATCAAAGAGTTATACCGCAATAGTACGGCAAAAGTTAAAATAAAAGCAAAACTAACCAAAGGCTTTCAAGTAAATAAAGGTCTTAAACAAGGTTGCTGTATCTCGCCTACGCTCTTTAAGATATACTTGGAACAAGTCCTTAAAGTATGGAAGAGAAAATGCCAAAACATGGGAATTCCGTTGGACGAAACCACCTTGTATACTTTATGTTTCGCCGATGATCAGATAGTAGTGGCGCAGGATTATGACGACCTCGAATATGACACGAAAACTAATAGAAGAGTACAATAAGTGGGGACTAGAGGTTAATCTCAATAAGACAGAGTATATGTGTATCGGTGGAATGAAACAGGATCTAATCTTAAATACCGGGCAGCGAATTCAGTCCTGTGATGAGTATAAATACTTAGGTCTAAAAATTACAGCTGACGGAACACTAGACAAATCTATAAAAGATCGAAACGTACAAGGAAGAAAAGCAATAACTTTATTAAATGGAATAATTTGGGACCAAGGTATATCAAAACATAACAAAAAGCTTATAACTAACACCAATGTAAAAAGTATTATTACATACGGCCCAGAAGTATGGCCAATCAAAGATAGAACAGAAAAAATGCTTTCCGCTACGGAGATGGACTATTGGAGAAGAGCAGCAGAGAAATCAAAAAGAGAAAGAGTTACAAATCAAAGAATAGGAAAAATCATAACAGTGGATGAACGTACTTTAGTGGATGATATAAGAACAAAACAACTGGTGTGGTACGGACATGTACAAAGAATGAATGATGAAAGACTACCTAAACAAATATTACAATGGAAACCAACTGGCCGAAGAAAACGAGGACGGTCAAGGAGAAGCTGGAGAGAAGGAATAGACAGTGAAATAAGAATAAGAGGCCTAGATGATGAATTATGGGCAAACAGAAACGAGTGGAGATTGGGTATCGGAAGACGTAGAACGTTGTGAAACCGATAAATATATATATATATATATATATATATATATATATATATATATATATATATATATATATATATATATATATATATAAAAGAGTTATTTCGCGCGTTCAGTTCCCTCTTAACTTCGAAATGAATGCTGAAAGACCTAAAAATCACTGCAGCATATGTTTGACGTTCTGGTTCCAGCACTGTTTTGTTTGCTGAACAAGTTTGACTTACGTCCGCTAGAGTTTAATTGATTGATTACTTCCAACGATCCTATTACTTCAAACTGCAACTTGGCCTGTAGAGCTCTGGTCATCCGGCCACATTCGCGTCCGGTTCGCTTCACATCGCCGTGTGAATGTGGATGCAATTCAGCTTCTAGACAATACTATGCTAGTTCGAAGACTAAAAAGAGTGAAGCCGTTTGAGCTGGTGAACTAAATGAATTATATAAAACAAAAGAATGCTATAAACACAACACAATTATAAGTTGCAGATGAAACAAAGCGGGAAGAACTGTTGAGTGAACCCTAGGTTTAAATTTAACTTTTCTAGTAAATTAAGTTAAAACAAAATTGCTAAATAGTCTTATTGGCTAGATTGTAATACAATAAACACAGTGTTTTGACAAATAAAAAAACTTAACCAAAAACTTCGTAGGAGCTTTCGTTTCTGATAGAATTACAATGCTAGTTCGAAGACTAAAAAGAGTGAAGCCGTTTGAGCTGGTGAACTAAATGAATTATATAAAACAAAAGAATGCTACAAACACAATTGTGAGTTACAGACGAAACAAAGCGGGGAAAACTGTTGAATGAACCCTAGGTTTAAATTTAACTTTTCTAGTAAATTAAGTTTAAACAAAATTGCTAATTAGTCTTATTTGCTAGATTGTAATACAATAAACACAGTGTTTTGACAAATAAAAAAACATAACCAAAAACTTCGTAGGAGCTTTTGTTTCTGATAAAATTACAATGCTAGTTCGAAGACTAAAAATAGTGAAGCCGTTTGAGCTGGTGAACTAAATGAATTATATAAACAAAATAATGCTATAAACACAACACAATTGTGAGTTACAGACGAAACAAAGCGGGAAGAACTGTTAAGTGAACTCCAGGTTTAAATCTAACTTTTCTAGTAAATTAAGTTAAAACAAAGTTGCTAATTAGTCTTATTGGCTAGATTGTAATACAATAAACACAGTGTTTTGACAAATAAAAAAAATTGGATTAATTTATTTTTTATAAATTTTGTAATAAATTTAAGAAAAAAGGCGTCATTAAAAAATATTCCTTAACTTTTTCCATGTGTGTATTTTTTTAATGGATAAATAATATTATTTCACTTGGTATTTATGCCCTTGTTATATGTCAAGTCCATGAAAGGTCAGTGAAATTTCACACATGCAGAAATATTGTTCATAATCATAATACCAAGGAAAGGAGTGTTGTCTGAACTTTACAATGAGTTCCTTTATTATTTTATTTTTTAATTTATCATTCATCGTTGTACTATAGATTGAGAATCTCGTGTTACATGAGTTCTTTCATTAAATGCGGAATTCATGTTTAATAATGTTTTTAATTATTCCATTGATTTAAGAAGTTTTACCGTTCATTATATAATACTCTATTCGCTTAAGGCGTTTTGCTTCTTAATGCAAATTAGAGATTGAAAGCCATTTTTTACCAATGAATTACATATCCTTATACGAACAAAGAAACTGAATAATTTGTGTTATAGCCAAAAAGGAGCTTTCCTTTTTTTAGATATTTATAAAAAACTGTTTTCACGGCTGATATAGCGTGGTGTTTACTTGGAGTGTGCTGAATGAATGAATGAATGTTATGTGAGCAGGAAAAGTCCCATGCACTTTGGCCACCTTGCTGACTGACTGAGGCTGAAGGAGCAGATTTTTCTGGGTTGAAACTTTCTGACATCGTCAGGGCTAAGCACGCAGCTTCCGAAAAAGCGACATTCCTATCGCGGCGAGTGCAGGGCACTCGGTTAGGATATGTAAAGGGGATTCTTCGTCCTCCATACACCAACGACACTCCGAGTCTTCAACGATTCCCAGAATGCTAAGGTGTTTATTAAGGCGACAGTGTCCTGTCAAGAGCCCTGTCGCCAGTCTCATATCTTTTCTCCCTAGTGTGAGAAAAGACCTCGCTCTGGAGGCGGTCACCTCCCCGATAAGGAGCTTGGCCTGCCTGCGCCTGAGAGCGCCTGTTCAAGTCAGATTTTAGGGTCATCATGGCAAGACACTCCGCGATGTCCACCATGGGTTCCGGCCCTACTGGATCTGCTCCAGACCTCTACCCCATTTTGGAGCCGTCGGTATACCAGACTACCCCATTTGGGCTGCAAGGTACACACTTCCATACTTCCCTTTCGTGTGCAGAGACCCTTACAGGAGGCTTCGGTTTGATTTTTAAAGATATCTTGTCCCGGTTGAAGTGTGCTAATGGGCTAGGAAGGTATCAGAGCCGTCGTGGATTCATTTATTTGGTAAATAATTTCAATGAATGTAATAAACAAACATGGAAAATGACGTGTTGTTTGCGTATATTATAGAGTAACTGTTGACACTAAATTATATATATATATATATATATATATATATATATATATATATATATATATATAATTTAGTGTCAACAGTTACTCTATAATATACGCAAACAACACGTCATTTTCCATGTTTGTTTATTACATTCATTGAAATTATTTACCAAATAAATGAATCCACGACGGCTCTGATACCTTCCTAGCCCATTAGCACACTTCAACCGGGACAAGATATCTTTAAAAATCAAACCGAAGCCTCCTGTAAGGGTCTCTGCACACGAAAGGGAAGTATGGAAGTGTGTACCTTGCACCCCAAATGGGGTAGTCTGGTATACCGACGGCTCCAAAATGGGGTAGAGGTCTGGAGCAGATCCAGTAGGGCCGGAACCCATGGTGGACATCGCGGAGTGTCTTGCCATGATGACCCTAAAATCTGACTTGAACAGGCGCTCTCAGGCGCAGGCAGGCCAAGCTCCTTATCGGGGAGGTGACCGCCTCCAGAGCGAGGTCTTTTCTCACACTAGGGAGAAAAGATATGAGACTGGCGACAGGGCTCTTGACAGGACACTGTCGCCTTAATAAACACCTTAGCATTCTGGGAATCGTTGAAGACTCGGAGTGTCGTTGGTGTATGGAGGACGAAGAATCCCCTTTACATATCCTAACCGAGTGCCCTGCACTCGCCGCGATAGGAATGTCGCTTTTTCGGAAGCTGCGTGCTTAGCCCTGACGATGTCAGAAAGTTTCAACCCAGAAAAATCTGCTCCTTCAGCCTCAGTCAGTCAGCAAGGTGGCCAAAGTGCATGGGACTTTTCCTGCTCACATAACATTCATTCATTCATTCAGCACACTCCAAGTAAACACCACGCTATATCAGCCGTGAAAACAGTTTTTTATAAATATCTAAAAAAAGGAAAGCTCCTTTTTGGCTATAACACAAATTATTCAGTTTCTTTGTTCGTATAAGGATATGTAATTCATTGGTAAAAAATGGCTTTCAATCTCTAATTTGCATTAAGAAGCAAAACGCCTTAAGCGAATAGAGTATTATATAATGAACGGTAAAACTTCTTAAATCAATGGAATAATTAAAAACATTATTAAACATGAATTCCGCATTTAATGAAAGAACTCATGTAACACGAGATTCTCAATCTATAGTACAACGATGAATGATAAATTAAAAAATAAAATAATAAAGGAACTCATTGTAAAGTTCAGACAACACTCCTTTCCTTGGTATTATGATTATGAACAATATTTCTGCATGTGTGAAATTTCACTGACCTTTCATGGACTTGACATATAACAAGGGCATAAATACCAAGTGAAATAATATTATTTATCCATTAAAAAAATACACACATGGAAAAAGTTAAGGAATATTTTTTAATGACGCCTTTTTTCTTAAATTTATTACAAAATTTATAAAAAATAAATTAATCCAATTTTTTTTATTTGTCAAAACACTGTGTTTATTGTATTACAATCTAGCCAATAAGACTAATTAGCAACTTTGTTTTAACTTAATTTACTAGAAAAGTTAGATTTAAACCTGGAGTTCACTTAACAGTTCTTCCCGCTTTGTTTCGTCTGTAACTCACAATTGTGTTGTGTTTATAGCATTATTTTGTTTATATAATTCATTTAGTTCACCAGCTCAAACGGCTTCACTATTTTTAGTCTTCGAACTAGCATTGTAATTTTATCAGAAACAAAAGCTCCTACGAAGTTTTTGGTTATGTTTTTTTATTTGTCAAAACACTGTGTTTATTGTATTACAATCTAGCAAATAAGACTAATTAGCAATTTTGTTTAAACTTAATTTACTAGAAAAGTTAAATTTAAACCTAGGGTTCATTCAACAGTTTTCCCCGCTTTGTTTCGTCTGTAACTCACAATTGTGTTTGTAGCATTCTTTTGTTTTATATAATTCATTTAGTTCACCAGCTCAAACGGCTTCACTCTTTTTAGTCTTCGAACTAGCATTGTAATTCTATCAGAAACGAAAGCTCCTACGAAGTTTTTGGTTAAGTTTTTTTATTTGTCAAAACACTGTGTTTATTGTATTACAATCTAGCCAATAAGACTATTTAGCAATTTTGTTTTAACTTAATTTACTAGAAAAGTTAAATTTAAACCTAGGGTTCACTCAACAGTTCTTCCCGCTTTGTTTCATCTGCAACTTATAATTGTGTTGTGTTTATAGCATTCTTTTGTTTTATATAATTCATTTAGTTCACCAGCTCAAACGGCTTCACTCTTTTTAGTCCTCGAACTAGCATAGTATTGTCTAGAAGCTGAATTGCATCCACATTCACACGGCGATGTGAAGCGAACCGGACGCGAATGTGGCCGGATGACCAGAGCTCTACAGGCCAAGTTGCAGTTTGAAGTAATAGGATCGTTGGAAGTAATCAATCAATTAAACTCTAGCGGACGTAAGTCAAACTTGTTCAGCAAACAAAACAGTGCTGGAACCAGAACGTCAAACATATGCTGCAGTGATTTTTAGGTCTTTCAGCATTCATTTCGAAGTTAAGAGGGAACTGAACGCGCGAAATAACTCTTTTATGGGAAAAATTTCCTGATAAAAACATTAAATATTCTAGGGAAAAATTTAATTGTAAGGGTTTTGAAATAACACTTTTATTTCTTGCACTTTTAAGAAGAGACCCAAATGCACCGTGCATTAAAAACCCCATTGCGATAAGTGAAAGAACAAAATAATGTATCAAAAAATGACTAAAAATTAAATAATCTAGGCAGGTTTGTTGAGGGTTGAGGATTTTTTTTTTATTAAGGATTTAAATTTGCGCTACGGAATTCTTTTCTTTACTAATTGTTAAAAGTTTTATCAAAAAATAATAAATACTTTTCCAATAAAAGTGTTATTTCAAAACCCTCACACGCTCATTATAATTCGCAGAGTCAGTGGCGGTTTCTCCATATATAATATTAAACTTTGATCATTCCTTAATTTAATTCATAATTACCCCAAAAGAAATTCACTAAAGACTGGAATATAATCTAGGAATTAATACCTGGTATATATGTGTTTGTATTCGTGTTCAAACTCTCCATGGCTGTTATTTACTGGAACCAAATTCTATGCATCCTAGATGTAATGTCGCATGCTTATTACGAAATATAGAAAGAGAGGACGATATGTCCCAATAGAATTTTACATTACATAGAATCTGAACCTTCCTTCGGCACAGCGCGTATACAAAAACCAGCCTCGATGCCGCCCGCGCCCCCGTGATGACCCCTGCGTTATCGGTTCGCGTTGCATTTTAGAGCAGATCACGGGTACTTTTAATTCGTGCGCTTAGTAGTTGTGTGTGCAACGATTACTTTTCCAAGTATCGAGTAGATACTGATACTTCCTATTCGAGTATCAGATATTTTGTATTCGGTACTAAGTAATCATTATATTATCGGTAAATCCAATAAATACTGAGTAGAGTTGAAATTTTAAGAACTAAGTATGCAAAAAATAAAAATATTGATGTTTTACATGTTTGTAGTTTTTGAAGTGTAACTTCTTTAGGCGCGTTTAGCAGTTTTTGTGGGTAGTGAATTCAACTGAGCCATCAGGCTCGGCTATGTAACGCTCATTCGGGTAAAATCGGCTTGAGTCGACTAACTGTGAGAAACATTCAGCGAGCGATATGATGAGGCAGATGAAGGCCAGTACACAGAAGAGTTCGGTTCGGTCCGCTTTGCAGAATATGTTTTGGGCCAGTATTATTAATTTCGTCTTGCTAAAGTTTACACTTCTGCCGTGTGGTCCTAGGCACACACATTTTTTTTTATTACGAAAATGCAGATATATTAATCTGGGGAATTTTGTTCAAAATCTGGCAACTTTTCAAATACATTCTGGGGAAAATACATTTCTGAGCCTGGCAACACTGCGCCAGATAAGCCGCCCCGCTAGACATAACACATCAACAGCTATTGAATCAAATAATCAAATATTTAAGTAAATAAATGTCGGTCCAAATGATTACAAGTACTCCAAACTCGTTACTCATACGGCCGTTGCCGATATAAACGAAAGTAACACTGCGGCTTCGGTCCCATTCGGGATTCGAGTATGATTACTTCGAATCCGTCCATGTATCAGATATTATTAAAGTATCGAGTAGATAGTATTTGCACACCACTAGCGCTTAGACAACTTGGCATTATCGGTCGGGCGCGGGCGGTTTGTTTTGATTTCGAAGATTTGGTATTTACGACAATGGCGGAAGTTTCTAATTCTGAAAGCATTAGCGTGCAATATTTAAAGACAATTAAATGTTCATCTTTGCCATTAGAAGAGAAAATAAACTAGGTGTGATAATTTATTATTTAATTATAAAAACAATAATAATAGGTAGGTAACTAATATCTAACTAAATATCTGATTTTTTAATTATTTGCTCTAAATTATATGATATGACGGCCCACTCGAAGGCCCAAAAAGTTAGCATGGCACTCAAAAAAGATTTTCGCCTGCGCCGCAATTTTTTATTTTTTTTGGTGTGCACCCCCAAAGCTTAATATCACGCACCGCCACTGCGCAGAGCTCCCTCTTTTTCATTCATAAATTCGGCATGTCTCTTAATAAAAAAAAAAAATAAGGTCTCTAACTACAAGGATGTCAATCAATATTCCTTTTGTGCCAAATTTCAGCAATAAAGCAAGCAATAAAAAACCAAAATTGCAAAACGGTCATTTGCATACATTATAAAACGATTTGACATTCTGTGGGTGTTTTCGAATGGGTTTTCATTTCACTCGGTATTTAGGTGGTTCTTAGTCATCTTTGCGGACTTTCTTGAATATTTAATTATTTAATTATTTTGCCAATATGATCACCGGTACTATTAAAAATATATATTAGCAGTTGTTTATTTTTAGCTTTGTTGCAATGAATAGATTTATTTTCAACACCTAAGCAGACAGGGTTTGGTGCCTATCTTTACTTTTTTTTTATAACTTTTTCTTTTCCAGGGTTATATTTTATAATTTTTTAGTTATTGATTTACCACTGATTGCTTCAAGTTTATTATTTTCGCTCTTTTTAATTGTTCATATTTCACATTATTAAAAAAAGGGAGAAGCCCAGCATTTTTATTCTTAGCTCACTAAATCATTTTTGTATTTTTAAAAATGCATTTATTGCTATTTTAATTCAATTTTAATTCCTATTATTGGGGAGAAAACAATGTTCTTAATTTTTAACGTCACACCAAATCAATCGAAACAACTATATATATATTAGAGTCCCTGTATATATATATATATATATATATATATATATATATATATATACGCGACTAACAAAAGCGCGCATCAACAATTTTTACCAATTGTTCTTCTCAAAAAAAATTGCCCCTTTAAAAAATGCTCCATATGTTGGGTTTACCGTGGCACATACTGTATATTTATTTGCACAGGTGATGACTTAAATGACTAATGTTATGGAACTATTATTCATAGCCTGAAGAAAAAACCGCTTTACTAGCAAACTATATTTATATTTTTTACTGATGCTAATATAAATACATAATATAGGTATGTACATATTTTACTGGAAACTTTAAATTACATTAGATTAAAACGCATCTTAAGAAAAACCAAATAAAAATAATAATAACAAACAAATTAATTTTGACTTCATAACTAAAGTTTTTTTCACAATAGGTATAATAATTTTTAAATTTGTAATAGTAGATCACCTACATAAACAAATCAACAAAAGATTTCTAAAAAATACCAGAACGAAATGTTTAAATACTCTCTTTTACCAAAAATGACGATAGCTAATGAGATCGTTCCATTGAAGAAAAATAAAGAAGAAGCATCGTGAAAAGAACGGATTTTAACGATTATTGTCTCATTTTCACTTCCCTGAGAATCGCAAGAGAGTTGTTGACCTCATATTTCAGTATTTCAATTAAAAATATTTTATGCCCAACCGGGCATTTAAGTGCGCTTTAAAAGTTACTTTAGCGCCCACGGGCGTTAAATCCTATTTTAAGGCCCGCTCCGCGCTGCACAGTGGGCTCTTGGACATGATTTTTGGCCAAATGTACAAAAAATGGTTTTGTGACAATATTTTGTCTTGAAATAAGCAAAATAAAGTTTTAACATCAAGAAGTTCTAATGGTTTTTATTTGGAACTGCATTTCTAACTTCTTTAGCGGAGAGAAAATATTGTTAAAAATACCAAAAATATATGTCTGGTGATCTGTTGTGGTTTCAAGCAGGTGAAAACTACTAGTTCTGTTAGAACTTAACCGTAACATACGCATAACCCCCTCAACTAGAAAAAATTAAAAAAACTGATAAAATTTCAAGAAGAGGATCATTATTTTGTCAAAAAACTCGGAAAATTTTGTCGAGATTTTAGAAAGAATCGAATTAGATCCCGAAGATAGATTTGTAAGTTTTGATGTAGAAAGTCTTTACACCAACATGACAATAAATGAGTCACTCAGTATCATTAAAAACAAATTACCAACTGATAATACACTTCACGAGAGAACAACTCTATTGCTGGAGGGGGTGATGGATGTCTCCGTAACTCCTACTTTCAAGTGAAAGATAAGTTTTACGCGCAAAATAATGGACTTCCAATGAGTTCATCTCTATCGCCAGTAGTAGCGAACATCTACATGGCTACAATACATGGAAGACATATTATGTTATTATATGGCCGGAAAATAATGACGAACTACAGAATTTTCTACACCATCCGAACGGTATTCGACCAACAATCAAATGCACAATGGAAAAGATCCGGTGTTACCTTTTTTGGATGTTCTTGTCAAACGATTAGGCAAAAAAATTCAAACCACTGTATATAGGAAACCTACACACACGGGAAAGTACCTAAATTTTAAGTCTAAAATCTAATCTAAACAAGGAGTTATAAGAAGTTTGTATTTAAGAGCCGTAAATATTTGTAGTTATAATGAAGAATTAACCACAGAAATAAACAACATTAAAACGGACTTACAACAGAATGGTTATTCCGAGAAATTAATAAGCTCAACGATCCCTAAAATTAAAAACAAACCAAATGTAGCAAATTTTCAAATAATAATCCGTTGGGTGTTATTAACATTCCATATGTTCAAGGGATTTCAGAAAACTTAAGACGAATAGCCCAACACTATAATATAAAAACAGTATTTTCATCGGGAAATACGATAAGGAGTTTTGTAGAAAATCCCTCAAATAATAAGGAATGTATTAACCAAATCCCGTGTGAGTGTGGTAAATCATATGTAGGTGAAACGAAACGCCCTCTTTAGGGTAGAGTAAATGAACATCTAAAAAGTACCCAATTAGGGGATAATGAAAAATCCGGTTTGGCAATCACGCATGGTCAAATGATCACAGGATTCAGTGGTCAGAAGCTAAAGTTTTGCATAGGAGTCGCATTGGCGAAAACGAAAGTTTATTAAAGCTGCGTTTATAATGCAGAATAAAGAAGTTTTCAGCCAACCAAGCACGGACATACCAAAACATATGGAAACCACTTTTTAAGGAAAACAAGCGTCTTAGGATTAAAAAGGGGGCGGGCCGTCACACCGGACTACACCAAGTAGTATAAGTAGTAGCCTATAGACTGGATTGTTTAATTTACACTTGAAAACCGTTAGGGATACTTACTAACCGAAACGTCAGGGAAGAGTTCATATTCAAAAAGTGCAATTAGTTATTGGCACCATTTTCGTGTAACCCATACCTTATTCAAGCACACCGTGTGGTATATTAATTTTATGTCTTGACATTTTAAAATGATTCTAAATTGTTTTATTGCCTAGTTCAATATGCGTTTTAATGTGACTCGCGTCGCGCTAGTTGATCTAATTTAAAAATTATTTTAAGACCATTTTAATGACAAGAGGACACGGTCAATTAACTTGGTAAGCCGCCGAACTAATTCCAAATACTTACGATAGAATTTAATATCAATAATGCCTTGTAAGTATTTATAACGAAAAGCTAAGAGATAATATAATGGTAATGGTACTTTCTCGTTTTTAATGCATATTACATTTATTAGTTTTGGCCATTTCGCTTGGTTAATTATGCCGTTTAAAAATGCCAAATATTTTTTTTATGATTAGAATTAGTTAAGTTGTTGCAACGACAGCTGCGATGAAACATGGCTAATTTTACTCGACTGAGAAAACATATTTTTTACTATATTGGAACGCTTTAAGAATTATTTTTTAACTTCTTCAAGAATTCATAGAAACCCTAAAGAAAATGAAAACATACTTCAGTCCAGGTCCGGATGATATACCCACAATCGTACTGCAGAACTTTATTAGTTCTCGACTATCTCACTATTTAACCGACATCGGCCAAAAAACTACAGGCCGATTAAGCTTACATGCAACCCACTAAAATGCATGGAGAAGATAATTGTCAAAGATTCTAAAGCATTTCTGTTTGAAAAAAATCCCATTCAGCCATCTCAACATGGATTTCTCACCGACCGTTCTGTAACAACAAATTTCTTGAATGTCGTTAGGACTGGACAGGCAACCATGACAAATCTCAGCTCATAGATGTGATATATCTAGATTATGCAAAGGTATTCGACAGATAGTTGAAACAAACACGGCGCGGCGCGTAATCAAGAAATATACCTCCTCCACGTAGATCGTAAGAAAGTAAAAGCTGTTCAAAAACTCTATAAAACAACACAAAAAAAAACAAAATAAAGAATGCATACAAATGACGGTAGTTTAGATGAAGAAATCAAACACAGAAATAACCAAGGAAGACGTGCAATTAGACAACTAAACAGTATTCTCTGGGATAAGGCTGTAACCAAACAAACATATAATTTACAACAGAATATTGAAACGTGACATCAGTTATGGTAGTGAAGTTTGACCCCTGAAAGAAAAACGTTGCAAGTCTCTTGAAGCCACTGAAGTGTAATATTGGAGACGCGCTGCCGGAAAATCAAAACTGGAAAGAGTGGGAAATGAAAGGATTCGAGAAATTATGGATTTTAAACACAAAATAACGGAAGACATAGAAATTAACCAACTTAGATGGTATGGACACGTACAAAGAATGGCGGAAGACAAAATCCCAAAGAAAATACAAAATTGGACATCACAGGGAAGAAAGAGAGGAAGGCCTAGATTGAGTTGGAGAGAAGGAATAGACAGAGGCATCAGAGAAAGAGGAGTAGATGAGAAGCTTTGAAGACCAATGGAGACTGAAAATCAGAAGACTGCGGAGAACGTTATTAGAGAGAGATTGATATATATATATATATATATATATATATATATATATTTGACAAAGTCTCAGATAATCTACTCCTGGGGAATTTGCAACATTTTGGAGTTATAGGTCAACTCTAGGCACTCTACACGAGCGATTTTATAAGGTTGTAAATGATATGTTTTCAAAACAACATCTTGTGAGTAGCGGAGTCATTTAGGGCGTAATTGTAGGCCCACTACTTTTTACAACATACTTGTTTGATCTTTTCAGTCTGATTGAAACAACAATTAAAAACTTTGCAGATGATGGACAAATCCAAACAAATCCGTTAGTACACGCACAGTAGCTAAAAACTGATCTAAAACCTGGAAACTAGGAATGGTCTATATTTGGGGAATGAAGCTGACTTTAAGTCTAAATGTACTATATTGAGAATGGGTCCAATCAATCCAAATGCAGAATGCAAAGTAAACAAATTAACACTTAAGACTGTCAATGACCTAGGGATCATGATGACTTCAGACCTAAAATGGGAATATCACATTTTGAATATAGCTAAAAAAGTCAACTTATTTGTAAACTATACAAAAGTTATATAGAACCAAAAAGAGCAGATCCAGAGAAAAGTTACAAAAATACCAACAGAGCTTTAAAACCTTCTATATGCAGAGAGACTGCCAAAAATAAAACCAACAACTTTAAGGGAGAGAAGGCACAGAGGAGACTTAATTGAAACATAAAAAATCACCAATGGTTACTATAATTGCAAACAACATCCGACAGATCTTTACACCAAATCCGAACCATCTTCTTAAACACTCGAAAAAAAGAAAACTGCAAAAAGATCTAGTAAAAACTTTCTAATCGATAGGTTAGACAGTGACAGTGAGATACTAACACTACCTACATACGAAGAACAGACGTACATGCAACAATAGCTTAAATTAATCGTTATTACCATCTGCAATTGGATAATTACAGGATTTCAGGATTAATTTTGCACTCTACCATCTTATCATTTGTGCCAAATTTAGTATTTCTTGCTACGGCAGTTATTTAATAGCCCCTGTCAAAATGGCATTTGACCGATATGTCATTTTTACCGGGTTATATTCCAGAGTAAGGAGGTCTTAGAACATACTAAGCGCCTTCAGCTAATTTTAAGAGGACTTAGAAATAGTGTAATAAACATGGCTGTTAGAAAACCTCGAATTACTGTAATTTTTAGGAAAAATTATAAGAAGTATTTTTTTTTTAATATACGAGTATTCTGCTTTGTCAAGCTTGAGAACCTTAAAAATAAATTTTGTTAAAAATTTTCGTACCAGAGTACCTATATAACGATACCCATATCGATGTGAAAACAAATAGTTTTTTTATAATTTCTAAATAAAGACCCCCTTTGGTTAAAAAATGGTGTGAAAGAAAGCAATATTTAGGTCATTAGGTATTAAATTTCTTAGTCATTCCCTCTCGCTTTTATTTACATTTACTGCAGTACTGAAAAACAAGAGAGAGGCCTTTTAATCAAAATGAGGTTGATGTCGTTTCCGAGAGTGTATGAAACTATATCATGAATGTAATAAAATGTTTGAGAGATGAAAATTAAGATTGTTTTAAATTTATGAATATTCATGAGGCGTAAAAAATTAAGTAGATGCTTAAGTAGATTGAATCGTGTATGGAACATTAGATTTTACTACGGTACAGATCTTGATTTTCTGGTTGTTTTAAATAATTCTGTACACATTTTAAAGTTACTTTTATACGCCTCCATACAGGGTGTACCCTATGTAAAACAAATTAGGATGGATAAAAAAATTATGGTTTCTCTTTAATAAACTTGGGTTTCTTATGTTTGATTTGAGAAATACAGGGTACCATAAGATACGATATATCGCACCCTCATAACGAAAATTACTTAACTCGAAATTTAGAAAAATTTACTTTTAGTGATAAAATGAAAAAATTAGACGCCCTCTTAATTATCGTTCCTAGTTATAACGCCTACATAATTTTGATGATCGAATCAAGAAAGTTATATAATAAGAACTTAAAGTAAGCATCAGTTATACCGAAATTATTTAAGATTTCTTTTGCTTACAAAAAATTAAATTTTTTTAGTTGTGCCAGTGAGGTGAAAGAACAGGACCAATATATAACGATAGCTTCTGGTATACCGACGTTGGATATGAACTTGTTAGTATTCAAGAAAAAATCAAGATTAAACATAGTCTTGGTTAATTGGATTACTGACCACGAATGGACTAACAGGATAATAAAAATCTTCTCCGACAGTCAAGCAGCCCTAAGAGCGCTTGACTCCTATACGGTGTCATCGAAAACCGTGAGGAGCTGCAGGGATTCGCTGAATGCGCTAACAATGTGTCATTAGTATGGATAACAGGGCATTCTGGGCACGAGAGAAATGAGGCCGCAGACGAAGCAGCATGGGAAGCGGGATCTGCCGAATTTTTTGGTCCCGAACCAGCCCTGGGGATATCATACAATGTTGCTAAATCAACCATATTAAAATGGATGGAGAATAGCTTCCAACAATACTGGATAAATATACCAGAACTGGCTCACTATAAAGAGTTCATTAAAGGACCTTGTAGAAAAAGAGCCAGGAACATCATTGGATTTACCAGACAGGAGATACGCATAGTGACTGGTCTTTTTACGGGTCACTGTCGAATGAGAGTACTCATGCACAGAATGGGACTAACAGAAGAGACCAAATGTAGACTCTGTATGGGGGATGACGAAACAGTCAGACATGTACTGTGCGAATGTGCGTCTATTGCACGTTTACGTCAGAAAACTTAAGGGTAAACCTCAGATTGATTCAGAAGATCTGAACAGTGTCTCACCCAAACTGATAGCCGGCCTTTTTGGAGGGGCTGCAGGGCCAACTCACATATAAATGATCATCATGAATCAAACTATAATTTTAGATAGAGAAACTGTCATTAATTTATAAGTTTTTAAAATACTATTAAAAATTGTTAATGCAGCATGCCAGAGTAATGAACTGACCAAATCTTAAGAGAATTTGTTGAGTGTAATTTAAATGCTGCACCAAACTTTAAGGAGTGGTAAAAAAGGTCAAAGAAGAATTTTCTCCGACAGTCAAGCATCATGGGAAGCGGCCTTTTTGGAGGATTAGGCATACAGTGGTGAGAAACCACTTAAAAGTGAGCCACATTAGACCCACTGGTGATCGCAGTGGGTCTAATGTGGCTGCAGGGCCCACTCACATATAAATGATCATCATCAATCAAATTATAATTTTAGATAAACGATGTCACTGATATCTTCGTTAAAACTGTCAATAATTTAGAAGTTTTTAAAATACTAATAAAAGTACTTAATGCAGCATGCCAGAATAATGAACTGACCAAATCTTAAGAAAATTTGTTGAGTGTAATTTAAATGATGCACCAAAGTTTAAGGAGTGGTAAAGAAGGTCAAAGAAGATTTTTTTATTACATTTTGCATCAAACCTCTTTGTTTTTTAGATACAGTGTGTCAAAATTTACTTTTTTTTTAAATCTGTTTTTTTTAACAAATTAAAATAAATGTTGCCACACCTCCTTAAGCTATATTTGTTGGGAAAAAAGAAATAGAACAAGTTTTGGTCATAATGAATCGCAAAAATATTTGATATTGTCAAATTAGTCATTTTTAAAATTCACAGATTACCCCACTGTTCAAACTAAAGAAATGCTATAACTTGGAAACAAAAACTTTTGACCAAAACAATATTCAAATCGCTATGATAAGTTTCTGTGCTAGGAAATTGAACTTTATGATTGAAACTTTTATATTTCATCAAAATGTCAATTTTTTCTTCCGCGTGCTTATAGTTTATTTTTAGCCGAAAGGCTGCAGTGAACTTAATAATAAAATTTAAATTTTTTTCATGCACGGCTGGCTTAACCGGGGAAGTATGCGATTAAATGTTAAATAAAATTGTGCTCATAGAAAAGAGGAAAAAAATAAATGCATTAAAAATAAGGCACTCCTAAAACCAAGAACAACAGTTGTAGGAGTACTAGAATTAGACAGCTTTTATAAAACTTAAACTTTTGACAACTTTTACAGCCGTTGCGGTACTGGTTAACAACCACTACCGCTAAAAATGTTTTTTATTCCAAGAAACTCTCACCGGATTAACCTACAATTTTCTGACAAATACATTACAAGATGGTGCACCCGGCCATAGAGATCGTCGTTGTACCAGGTTTTTGAATAATTTCATTTAAAGGGTGTTAATGTAGTTTGATCCTTTACCGCAGTACAGTGGAAAACTTAGCTGTACCGCAGTAAACATTGAATTAATGCTACTGAGGCGCGTGGGAACGTTGTTTTGATATAAAGTCGTATTGTGTTTTATTGTGATAAATTATGGGACCATTTATAAAAATGTGATTTATGCCATGGCGTAAAACCAAAAGTCATTATAATTCATCATTTATAAAATATTTAGATTCTGTTGTTAACAAGGACAATTTTCAAGTTTGATTGGTTTGGGTTTATTCAAAGTTGTGGTTTCTTTTCTTCGAGGGCCTTAACCTTCTTAATACAAAATTATTTTCATTCTTCTGCATTTTTTAAGTATTCAATAAAAAAAATATTTGTGGGAAGTGTTATGTTTTATGGAGTAAAATAATACAACCAAGGTCGGGTATTTAACTGAGTTTATTTTCGTATATCGAAAAGAGTGCAGATTACAATACAAGTGGGGGTACATGTGTGTGATACTAATATAGGCCAGTAACTGAACATTTAAATATAGGCCAATCAATAATGAATATCATGACATCCCCTTTTTTTTAAGCAAGAGATAACTTAAAATTATTCTTAAAAATTTTACAATAAACCTTAAAAACTAAAGCACGTTTTGTAATGCAAAATTTATAATTCTCAAATCAAAAGTACTTTTTATATTTCACAATACACTGAACCAATAAAAACTATGATTTCAAATAGGTAGGTATCAACAATTAAACACTAGAAAAATTTAAATCTGAAACCTAACAACAGGTTTAACCACTCTACCAAATTTTGTTCTGTAAAAACCATCAGATTTTTGTTCGGTTTGCAAATCGCCATGCCTATAGCCAAAATTTAGATCAATATTCTCATTCTCTTCCGTTTTTTGAGATTCAATTGGCGGTCTCGGATCAATTTTTAAATGATGTCTATTTCTCGTAAAAATCTTTCCGGAACCGTGCAGTTTTATCTCATAACTTCTAGGGTTTTTCTTTATTTTTATTATTTTGCCAGGAAGATTAAAATATCCGTTATTTTTTATTAAAACATTCTGATTTAATTTTAAAGGCGGCAATTTTCTTGTTTTTCTATTAAAATAAAATTCACTCGTTTCTTGTTTTTGCTTTAAATTTTTTCGATGAACTTTAGAACTGATTATTTTCGGTTTTAAATGCTTATCTGTAACAGGCAAAATACTTTTTAAGTTTCTGTTTAATAATTATTGAGCAGGAGAGTATAAATTTTGGTCAAGAGGCGTGTTATGAAATTCTAATAAGGCGAGATAGGGATCGGTTTTTTCATAAAAGCATTTTTTTAAAATAGATTTCACTGTGCCTATTTGCCTCTCTACTTGTCCATTGGCTTGCGGAAAATAAGGACTAGTATAAGTACAATCAAATCCCCACTCCTGTGAAAATTTTTTAAATGATTCAGAGCATAGTTGACCTCCATTATCAGAAATTATTTCTAGGGGAGTACCTAATAATGAAAAAAGGTGTTTTAAATACAAAATAACACTTTCAGAAGTTATGTTTTTTAGGCATTTAATATCTGTGAATTTTGAATAATAATCCACAACACAGATATAGAAAAAACCATTTAATTTAAAAATATCCATGGCGATTTTTTGCCATGCTCTTTTTGGTATTTTGTGGTGGATTAGAGGTTCTTTAGGGGGTGATTTTGAAAAAATAACACAAGATCTGCAGTTAGATATAAAATTATCAATATCTTGTGACATATTTGGCCAATAAAAAATAGTACGCGCTCGATATTTCGTTTTTTTCTCTACCTAAATGACTTGTATGCAATTTTGATAACATTTCATGTTGTAGGCATTTAGGAATTATGATTTTTTCGTTAAAAAATAGTAGACCATCGGAAAAAGATAAATTATCTCTAATAATAAAATAAGGTTTTAAGTTTTGATTTAGTTTTTTGCTAAGCGGCCAACCGTTTTTTATATAGTCAATTATTTTTAATAAAACGGGATCTTTGTTCGTTTCGTTTTTTATGTTTTGTATTTGTTTTTGAGCAATCGGGATACTGGATTGAATAGATAAAATTTGTGATTCGATTTTTTCATTTAATAAAAATTCATCTTCGTTGTTTTTATTTATATCATGTGCCCTCGACAAGGCATCAGCAATGGGAAGTTGCGTCCCGGGTTTATAAATTAATTTAATTGAATAGGGTTGAATTTGAATAAGCATGCGCTGTAGACGTAAAGGACAAGAGTTAAGCGGTTTTTTGACAATAGAAACAAGCGGCTTATGATCAGTTTCAACCGTTATTTGTTTACCATAAATAAATTGGTGAAAACGTAAACAAGCATATGTAATAGCAAACATTTCCTTTTCGATTTGAGCCCAGTTTTTCTGATTATCCGATAAGGCTTTTGAAATATAGTAGACAGGTAAATTATTTTGTAATAGCACACCTCCAATTGCGTTTTGTGACGCGTCTACTGATAATGTAATAGGTTTTTTATTATCAAAAAATTGTAAAATGGGTTTTTTGGTCAAAATGTTTTTTAAGCGATTGAAAGTTTCTTGTTGGGGGTTGTCCCAATGCCAAGCTATGTCTTTTTTAAGCAAAATTCTTAAATTTTCGGTTTCAAATGACATATTTTTAATGAATTTTGATACGTAGGTTATGATGCCGAGAAATCTTTCAACATCTTTTTTATTTTCGGGTGTTTTAAAATTTTGTAGAGCTAAGATTTTTGATTCATCAGGTTCTACGCCAGTTTTTGAAAAAATATGACCTGTAAACATCACTTTTTCTACTCCAAATTCACATTTAGAAAGGTTTAATTTTAAGTTTATTTGACGGCACCTATCAAGAACTTGTTTTAAACGTGTATCATGTTCATTTTTGTTGTTTCCCCATATTAGAAAATCATCAATATATGACGTCACGCCCTCAATATCCTCAAAATGTTGTCTTATCAGTTTTTGGAATACTTCAGAGGCTGGTTTTATGCCATAGGGCATGCGCAGAAAACGATAGCGGCCAAAGGGTGAATTAAAAGTGCATTTAAATGAACTTTCTGTATCAAGGGGTACTTGCCAAAAAGCTTGACTTGCATCAAGTTTTGAAAAAATGGTTGCATTTGACAGTTTTGACATTATTTCGTCGACTGAAGTTAAAGGGTAGTTTTCGGGGATAATTGCTTTATTCAACGTCTGGGGGTCGATGCAAATGCGAAGGTCACCCGAAGGTTTGTGAACTAAAACCAACTATTGACCCACTCTGTAGGTTCATTTACTTTCGCTATTATTTGTTTTTTCTCAAGATCTTTTAAAAGTGATTTTAATTTGTCTTGAATAGCAAACGGGACTTTTCTGGGTGGATTTATTACGGGTCTTACTGAAGAATCTATATTTATGTGATATTTTTGACATTTAAGGGTTCCTAAGCCTTCAAAAACGTCTTTGTATTTTTCTGAAATTGTTGAATAGTTAATATTTTGATTTTTGTCTGAATGTTTGCATTTTTCTGATTTATTTTTTATTTTGTTATCAGTTTTTACCGAGCCTACGAATTTTAGTAAATTTAGACGTTCGCAATCGTCTTTGCCCAAAACGGCGGGTGAAAATTCATTATTAACCACATAAAAAGTTATATAATCTTTAAAATTTTTATATTCGCACAAGAGAGAGCATTTTCCTAAAATATCAATTTTTGAACCTGTATAGGTGGATATTTTTAAATTACTTGGTAAAAGATTATTTTTGTGTAAATCTATTGATTTTAAAAATTTTGCAGGAAGGGCATTTATTTCAGCACCTGAATCTAGTTTGAAATTTATACTAGCCTGATTTTCAAATTTTAAATTGACATTCCAATCGGACTTTTGTACTAAATTAATTTTTGCAATGTATTCAATGTGATAATTATCAGAATCAGAATCGTACTCGGAAGACGAATAAGAAGAATAATCTAAGTTTGTATTTTTAGATGTAATTTGCTTTACAGACCTGCAAAATTTGGCAAAATGATGTAAATTTTCACATTTTTGACATTTTCTTCCATATGCGGGGCATTCGTTTAAACCGTGTTTATTTCCACAGTTTCTACATACAAATTGTCTTTTTTCTTGTCGCTTTTTGTAGTGACGTGAGCGTGATTTGCTACGATCATGACTATGATCTCGGTATTTTTGTACAGTTTTCTCGCGCACTTTATATTTTTGTCGAGAAAAATTACCGCTTTTCCCGTCATAATTTGACGTGGATGGCTTTTCACGAGCACTTACTTTATTAAGTGACATTAATGACACATCATTTGTCAATGATTCCATTTGAATTTTTGTCCTTTCGGCAAGTTTACACACAGAAATCGCATTTTCAAGAGTTAAGTTTTTATTTTTTAGCAAATCTTTTTTCACATGGGTATCTAAAATACCTAAAATAAGCTTATCTCGAATTAGACTGTCACGTAAGTTCTCAAACTCACATGTGCTAGCTAGCTGTCGTAAAACTTTGACGTAAGAATCAATATTTTCTGACTGTCCTTGATTTCTTAGAAAAAATATATGTCGTTCATATGTGACATTTTTTTCAGGTTTAAAAGCTAATTCGAATTTTTTCACAACAGTTTCAAGATCTAGCTTGTTTTCCTCTTCTTGCCACTCGAACTGATTGTAGACCTTCAAAGCTTCATCACCAATACAACTCAATAAAATGGAACATTTTGTTTCGGTTGCCTTCTTGCTTAAATCGGTGGCTTTGATGTACAAATCAAATTTTTGCTTGAAAAATGTCCAACTTTCATCCAATGAAGAGTTGTTGAAGTCCATGGCGGACGGCGGTATAATTCCGGTTGCCATTTTTGTGACGCAGGTTTTTGCAATTTACGAAAAACTTGTGTTCACGATCGCTAAACTTCAGCGAAACTTACGACCTTTTTGGAATTTTCCACTTTAATTTTCTTAATTTTTTATTGCATTTTACGCACTTTATTTTGTAATTTAGTATTTTTAATTTTATTTACTTTTTATAACTGGCGAATCGCAGCGCCATGTTATGTTTTATGGAGTAAAGTAATACAACCAAGGTCGGGTATTTAACTGAGTTTATTTTCGTATATCGAAAAGAGTGCAGATTACAATACAAGTGGGGGTACATGTGTGTGATACTAATATAGGCCAGTAACTGAACATTTAAATATAGGCCAATCAATAATGAATATCATGACAGGAAGATTACAAAATATTTTAATAAAATCACTCACCTGATTCCGATGAGTATAATCACACGCGTCCGTCCTCCTCCGCCTCACTTGAGGTTGGTATCTCAGCCTCATCCTCTCTGCCTCTAACTCTTCTTTAAGTTGGTCATTCTAAATAGAAAAATCAATATAAAAGACAAAAAAATAAATAAAAAAATATATATATATATATATTATTTCTGTCATTTTTAACCAATAGCTCATGTGAAGAATTTTTACTAAAACTGAAATTTCCTGCTGAGATTCCTGAAAAGGTCCTGCTGAGATACCAAAAAATCTCGAGTTATGATAGCCAATAAGTAAATTAGTTCATTTCTTTATTTAATATATTAAATCAAAATAATTGTTTTGCTCAGTTAGAAAATAATCTTAACAAATACCATTGGTGCTTTAATCATTTCTGTGAAAAAATTTAAAAAACTTGTTTTAAACCAATTTGTCTTACAAAAACGACTCGCGTAAAATATCCTAGTCTTCGACTTGGGTTTTTTAAAACGTTCGTACATCCTTATGTTAGACATTTGTCCACTCGTTTTTATTTAATTTTCCGTAAAAATTAAAAGCACATTTAAACAATATTATTACACTCCAACAACAACACATATAGCAGTTTTACTCGCCTGCTGCTGTTTTAGTTTCTCTCGTATTTTGGTAGATGGCGCTTCTTGTTGGGTACATGACTTTGTTTTCTCACTAACAATGTAAGGTGAGAGATAAAGCTGTATACCTAATTTATGAAGGGTGTCACATCGAACAGCAGTGTTCTGAGGAGTCCCATAAGGACGAAATAGTTAACTGTCAACACTTATTAGGTGTGCATTAGATCTTGGACCCCCGTGAGGTTAAGCTTTCGAGCTACCCACGGAAAAATACTAGACAAACAAAAAACCCTAATTTTTCTTTTTACCCGATTAGCCACGAAAACTTGTTTAAATTTTAATTTACGGGTACTAAATTTTATAAATATTATTAAAGTTTCAAAGATTAAAATAAATTAAATATTTTTAAAATTCAAAATTAAAAAAAAATAATTTCATAAAGTTTACTAAATTGTCAAAAACTTGAATTTTATCACAAAAGGTCGCAATTCTCTTGAAAACATAAGATGAATAACCAAGCACTATAATAATTAACTAAACGAAAACTAGAAAATTTCTTGAAGAATAAAGAATGTATTTACCAAATCCCATATAGGTGTGGTAAACCATATAATGATCATAGGATTTGAAGCTAAAGTCTTGCATAATGACGACCAAAGATGTTTTTAGTCAACCAAGCACATATGTACATACTAAACTGTAGTAGTAGGTTAAGTAGAGAAGTAGTATAAGTAGTAGCTTGTAGACTGGGTTGTTAAATTTGCACTTGAAAACGGTTAGATACTTACTAACCGAAAAGTCGTGTTTAAAATAAGTTTAGACTATGCCGAAATTTTGTTTCTACTCGATCGTTGTTTAAAACCAAATAGCATGCTTGTTAGGTAAAATACTAAATAAAATCTATATGTTTGTGGCGGATTCATTTTACAAACACAACTTTTTCTGGGTATTACGCCACTAGTAAGGAAAATTACTTTAAAAAATTATAAAAAACCACTGCGTTTCTCCTAGAAAAATAAAAATCACTAATTTGTCAGTGGCTTTCTATAAAAATAAATAGTTGCCTAGTAAAATCTAAACCACTTATCTTTTAATTGAATTTAAATATAAAATATAAATAAAAAGCTTGAAAACGATTGTAGATTGGTTTTTTATAATTTTTTAAAGTAATTTTCCTTACTAGTGGCGTAATACCCAGAAAAAGTTGTGTTTGTAAAAGGTAAAATACTATTATTTTTGTATTTCGTGTAGTGTGCCTACCTGTCTTTCCAAAAATTCCTTTTCGTTTTTCATTTTCGTGAGATGATGCACAACTTCCTGTCTCGCTCGTTCTAGTTTTCGTCTTGTATACTCTGATTCTCTGGCCTGTTCTTTCAGCTGAAAACAATTTTTAGTTAATAATTTGATACTTTTCTTATTCAAACTTAATCAGTTTCCTACTAAGAACGTTCTTCTTTTTTAAATTAATACCTGAAAACATACGCTTCTTTTTTAAAATACGGCAACATCAAGTCGCTTATAACTACTTATTTAAGGTCACATCACTTATAAAAATACTGCGACATCTAAATAGCGTTTATGAAATCAGTGTCCTGTGTAGATGTCCGGCTATTATTAATATCTAAATATTTAAGTGACTCTATTTTTCTGTAAAATTAGACGACACTTAAGGTTATGAGGCCCAGTAGCCATAAATGAAAAATCCGGCAAATTCGAGTCGCTTTTAACTACTTCTTCAAGGTCATACAGTCGAATATAATACTGCGGCATCTGAATACCGTTTACATAATCAGCTTGTTTAAAAATAATAAACTGTATTTCTTTGACAAAACAATAACGAAAACTTAGGGCAAATGCTGCGGCAAATAACGCCCGGCGGCTTATAAGGCCCAGTGGTAAATCTGGCAACATGAAGTAGCTTCTAATTACTTTTTCAAGGTCATACAGACCATTATAATAATGCGACATTTCTAAATCTACCTATAATATTTAGGTAAATAATTCGTTTAAAATAATAAACCAACCAAAATAAAAAAAGTGGGTACACCATGGGTGTGACATTACCAATAAAAAGGCTGAAATAGAAGGGCACTGGTAGGCAACCCGCTAGGCAGCTGAACCAAACCTACTATACTTTGATTTTATCGCGGCCTTTTCAAAATAGCGGAGATTGTCACTTGTTATTTTTGTTGTGTTTTTGTTAAAACAGAAAGAAATTCTCGGACTTTCCCTACTCTAACAAAGAAAGTGACGTTTTAGGATCCTAAACAGTTTTAAACAGTTAGACTTTATCCCAAACTTAATTAAATAAACTGGCAAAAACACACATAAATAAAACCAGCCGTTAACCAGCAAATTAAATTTCTAAACCAGAGAACAAAATGTCAAACTAAAACGTTTGCCATGCAGCGGCCATTTTGGATTTGCACATTAACTTTGGTCACATCAATTCGTTAATATTTAATAATCTGTGGTTCTGCATTGCATGCACCGTAAATTTCTGTGAAAACTATCACAAACCGTTTTTAATTTTTTTTTCATGTGAGGCTTCATTACACGATTGTTCGGGCAACTAAGCAACTTTTTGTCGAAGCATATTTAAAATTACCCATCCATTTTAAACTACATGTATACTTTGGGATTCATTTTAAAAAAATTCGAATTAAAATAATCTTGGTTTCTATTGGTTGCTTATTGCCTTTTTTTGGAAAATCTGTTTTTTTCTTAAATTGACCTTTTTTGGATAAGGTGCTTAATTTATATTTTTTACTAAACTCCCTCTTCTTAAACCAACACAGGCATCGATTTTACGCAGGACTTCCAAATTCGTTAGTTTTTCTGCCCATGATATTTTTAACGTTTTCCTTTAGAATTTCTGGAACATCGATTGTTTTTCGCTTCATGCGTCAAGTTTTCGCATGAATAAATAATAATTTAAATACAGAGTGGAGCAGCAAAAACGAAAAAGAGGCGTTTTCGAGTATTATAGGTATTTACGTTACTAGACCTGTCGTGTATTGTACGTATTTTTTTAAACCGATAGAAAATGACACTTTCCATACAAAAAATGGTATGGAAAGTGCTTGTTTTCCGCTCGGTTTAAAACAAATATATTTTCTTACCAGTCTTAATGTGGCATCTCTCTCCTGTTCTATTAGAGACTTTTGTTCCATACATTTTTCTTTTTCTGCTCTCAGCTGTAATAAAAAAAAACTAAATTAATTTAAAAATTATATATATATATATATATATATATATATATATATATATATATATATATATATATATATATATATATATATATATATATATATCTTCTTGTTAAAAAGGATTTTGTTAATAATAAAATATATATTTTTTAAAACCAAATCAGTTTAATCGTTGTGAATAGCCGTACAATTTTAAAAAGTCAGTATTTTTTTAACTTGTTTGAGGTGTGGTGTTTTTAACCAATCCTTTTGTCCCTTAAAATTGAAGAAGTCGAGGACCAAGTTATATTTTACAAATATGTGAGTCAAATAACAAATTGAATTTCATAATTCTAAATATCTCAAAAATACATCAAAAAAGTTTTGAGAATCAGAAGATATCCCACTTAAATCAAAAATTGAGATGTTTCGGTTTTGCCAGAAAAACCTTCTTAATTGAATGGATTTATAACAATAATAAGGTAGGTGAGGGGTTTAAGGCCCACCTTATTTTTACGACCGAATTACGTTAAAACAAGAGTACAAGCTAGAATTTCTGTGGTAATTTCCAATGCTTCATAGAGATATCCAACTAATATCAAAAAATTTAACACAAAAATATTTAAAAAAACATATTATTGTACAGCTGATTTAAAAAAATCTGATACAACTCTTTAAAATACTTTTTCCAAAATTTAAGCCACCATGTCAGGTTTATCAAAACAATATCAAAACTGTCACTGCCAAGGAAAAAAATAATGACATTGTCATCAGTTACAGAATAATAAATATATAAACATAGTATTTAATAAAATCAAACAAGTTTCGTGGCTAATCCGGTAAAAACGAGTTTTGCTATACATATCGATCAATGAAAAAATCGATTACAAATAAATAATACAAACTAATCCGTGACCTACGACAGCTCTTCTGCCTTTAAGGCCAGATCAACGCTTATTGCGTTTTTACCCGCCATGTGAGCATCAAATCAGCGGAATTTTTAAGCCAAATAATATATGTATTAGTTTCTCTCGTATCTCGGTAGATGGCGATTCTTGCGAGAGTTTTCTCACTATTTACATAGGATTAGAGACAAAACCGTCTAATTAACTTTGCAAGAGTGTCACATTGACCAAGCAGTGTTCTAAGGAGTCCCGTAAGGACGAAACAGTTAACTGTCAACACTTATTAGGTGTCAATTAGATCTTGGACCCCCGTGAGGTTATATAAGCTTTCAAGCTACCCACTGAAAAATATGAAAGAAACAAAAACCCCTTTTTACCCAATTAGCCACGAAACTTGTTTGATTTTTAAATTTACGGGTACTAAATTTCACGTTTGATAGTATTTAATCTTAGGGCTTTACATATGACCAAAGAGCTAAAAGCCAAAATTGTTACTAAGTTGGAAAATGGTTGGTCCTTTCCAGTGGCAGCCCAACATTTTAACGGAAGCCGAACAACAGTTTATTCTATAAATAAAAGATAAATAGACGAACAGTCATTTGAAAGGAAACAAGGATGATCTGGCAGGCCAAAAGTAAGTCCAGTTCAGGAAGATCAGATGCTATTTCGACTACTCTAAAATTACTCTTTCGAGAGAGCGAAGATTGCAAGAATTTTTTCACAGTTTCCAGGCAGCCTAGCACTTATTTACCGTCGAATTAAATCATCAAAATTCAAGTGCCGAACTGCAACAAAAAAGACCCAACTTACTTTATAAATGTATTATTAAGCAAAGCTAATAAAGATATTCAATTCAAAATTAAATTCAATTTAAAAGAAACAAACACGTTGGTTCCATAAACGACCACACATATTGTTATAAGCTGGTTTTTATCAAATTTTATTTTATAAACATGCAAGGAAATAAACAGTCCTCTTATTACACGTCATTACACTACTGTAAAATGTAAATGTCAACCCGATATAATTTATATACTGCTTAAAATAAAAAAACGACTTTAACCAGTCGTATCAGATTTTTTTTAAATTAGCTGTATATTGGCTTTATTAATAATAATAATATCAAATCGACTATTATTTGCCAGATCTAATAAAATCAAGTATATAAAATTAAATAGTTTTTAAGGTTCTTATACAATTATTACAAAATCACAAGCATTTGTATTTTGCATGTTGTTCATTACTTTGATAGTTACCTAACAATGATAAGTAAGACCTTTTACTAAAGCTCACTTTATCATTGCTTTTAATCAGAAAACTAGTATACCGCTTTAATTATTATCAGAAGGGGTTTTTATCTTGGTTATTATCTTTTGATCTTTGAGGTGGTTGGATACCAAGCTACCAATTTTAACGCGTTTTGCATTAAAATTGAAGAAAAAGAAGCCACCAGGGCCGTAAATCAGATCCGGGCAACCAGGGGCATATAGGACACACGTGCGTCCGCTTTGTAACCCGAGTTGGTCGAATTCAATGCCTGCCAGACACAAAACACTGTCATGACAAGCTTAAATACAAACCACAAGTGAAATTAAAGAAAGAAAAATAAGAAAGTTTTCTGCTTCGGCCAGGACTTGAACCCGGGATCTCTTGCTCTCTAGGCAAACATTCTAAGCATTGAACTGCCAAAGCCATAGATAAATTTTCGGAAAACTTCCATCTATGCAGGCGGCGATATCTCAATACAAGAACGAGAGACTCTCAGGGTACTAACTCGACCAAGTCATCAAACTGATTTCTATAATTCTTCCTTCCCACTGTCAAAGGTATGAAAACTCAAAAGTTAGACGTAAACTATCAACGTCTGAAAACATGAGATCACCTTTTCGTGTGTTAAAATTTCTGATCGCAATGGGCGATTGCCAATATAATTCTCAAATACCAAATTGCAAATAATGCAAGGACCTAAAACTATAAACCACAAGTGAAATTAAAGAAAGAAAAATAAGAAAAAAGTTTTCTGCTTCGGCCGGGACTCGAACCCGGGATCTCTTGCTCTCTAGGCAAACATTCTAAGCATTGAACTACCGAAGCCAATACTTAGAGAGCAAGAGATCCCGGGTTCGAGTCCCGGCCGAAGCAGAAAACTTTTCTTATTTTTCTTTCTTTAATTTCACTTGTGGTTTATAGTTTTAGGTCCTTGCATTATTTGCAATTTGGTATTTGAAAGCTCAAATATGTTAGAGCATAAATACTTGTTCAAAAAATCGAAAAGTGAAGCTAGGAAAATAGCTTGCTTTGGAAACACTGGCAAATTTGAATTCGCAGACGTGAATTTTCAAGAGCCACGCATGCGCTGTTTCGTCACGTAGATACACAGGGGCTGTTTTGCGTTTGTCTTGGAAAATTATGTATTTTTTCTAAAAACAATGGGAAATATTTCACGAAAAACATGTGCGGTTTGTGGAAAAATACCCGGGAGAAGTAAGGGAATGCTATTCCATAGTTAACTACTTGTATTTTTCTTTTTAATTTATTAGTAAAGTTAAGAGTGGTTCATGGTGTCCAGAATAAATCTAAAAGAAATTGCTCGTTCCAAAAATCCCCAATCTTAAAATTGTATTTAAAAATATTGGTTTTTAAATGAACTAATTTAAAAAAAAATACATCTTTCACACCCCTAATCTTGGTTATTTTTAACTTTTGGACCAAGATAAAGATAACAAAATCTCAATATTCTTATTCAAGATATTTACAGTTTTACTCTGGACCATTAGGTCTGGAACACCCTGCATATTTTATTGAGGAGGGATATTTCTTAACTTTGCCGTGGCGTTTAAATGTCTAAGGTGGCCCTGAAGTCATTAATATCAATTAATTTAATTTTATATCAAACTCTTTCTCATAAATATTTAACACGTTGAGTAACTTTTAATTCTAGACGGCAAAAAATACCGTGTGTCCTGGGTTAAACTTATGAACAATCATATTTAACTACTGTCTTCTTAAAAGTTTCAACCCATCCTTAAAGTTTTAGAAAAATGTACAGAGTGATAGAAAAATGCTAGGCCCATATAGTGGGAATTTTCTAACCACAAGTAATTAATTGATTGATCATGTTGCTATATGGAAAACTGGTTATTTTTTTTATTATCCTATAGGTAGATATATTATTTTGAAACTTTTATGATAGATGTGGATAACTTTTTATTGTATAATATCAATTAAAATCAATCATTTCTTTTCACGGAGTTTTTTACTTTTTTGTTACCTTTATACCGAGTTCCCAAAGTGAGATCCAAGATTACAAAAATCCGTGTGCTAGAGTACTAGTAGACACACAGAAAATTAAATAAGAAAAAGACACTGCTATCTGCTATACGTGATCGCAAATCGGCTTGTGTCAAGCGTGGAGGCTAAACGCGCCAACTGCGATCGCAACACACCCAAGCTAAACAGCATATCGTATATCCCAAATGGGGAGGGAGCTGCCTGATTCAATGATGCAAATCCACCGTGGCATGGTAGAAAGGGGTTATGTTGATAATGTTGATAATACTAAGCGTTGAAGATAGGGTCAGCTCCGTACTATGTTGCCAGTTCTACGTCTTATGTAAATAGTATCTAAAGTAACCAAGCCAAACCATTTATTTTTGAAGCGATTTAAAATATATCTTCGCTGTCCTCCTTTTGGGAGGTCGAAATCGGGATTACGCTAATCTTGGTCAATTGTTCGCACACGAATCCCAACCTGGGCGTGCACACACAGACAGACATCAGTGTTATCTCAAAAAAAAAAAAAAAATCGTCGAAAACAATACCTTCTCTAAAAAGTTAGGTTCATCATATTATATACATACACTCTGTATAACATATAAGTTTATGTAAGACCTTATTTGGTAGAAGATTTGATGTGTATGCAGAATAGGTCGCGATTTAATCATCCAAATCCTATTTTTGGCAGTTAATTTTTTATTGTTACATTTTTTTTGGTTTATTGGCCTTACTTTATACTGATAGGAACGACCTCTAATATTTGCATATTTACTAATTACATGCGCCTAAACGTTTATTTATTTTTTTAAATTAAAATTAAAAATTTGTATTAAATTTTAAAATTATTTATGTTATACAGAGTGACTTTTTTTAAAGTAAAGTAAGCTGTTCTGCCTATTTGTCGTACGTTGTTGGAAAATCTCTCGAAAAGTTTTATTGGCGAGGGGACCCTTTTTGGCTATCCTCAAATTCTGGTAACACTTTCAGGGGGTAAAATTTACTTCCATATTTTAAATAAGAACAGTGGGTCAAATGATCCCTTGTTTTGAAGGTCTCCAGAATGTCTTTACAACCCTGTAAATATGTTGAAACAACGTCGGTTTGTTTTTGAGATATCTGCTTCCAAATTACCAAATTTACCATAGAGCGATAAAAAAATCAAATTAGAAAATAAAAAAGTCAAGTCAAGTCAATGCAACCTGCCTTCAACCAACAAGAAATGTGAATTCTCCACTTCCCACTCCTGAGCAGGAAACCTCTTTTTCGCTGGATTTTCAACTAGTATTAGCAACTATTTGAACCCTCGCATTAGCTTGCTGGGGGTATGAGTGTCTTTTGAAAGTTTTTGAAAGCTGATGATGGGTCTCTTTAAACTCGAAACGTCCTAAATAAAACCCGAAACAATAAAGACTTTAGTGGAGAAGATGTTGAGTTGTTTCTTAGTAATTTTTATCAGTATTTGATAGAATATTAGAGCAACTGACAAAAAAATATTTTTTTTTTTTAAAAGGCGATTTTTTAATTTATTGTCTTGTACAAAGATCACTCAAAGCCTCTTATCCTAATTTCTGAACAGTAGTAAAATATTTTTTTTCAAAGTTCGTATTTTTGTAGGAAAAAATATAAATCATAGATGTGTTTTGGTCAATTTAGTAGATAAAACACCTTGTAGATTTAAGGAATTGCAATATTTTAGCAATATTTTTATCTCAGTGTAATCGGTATCCATAAAGGAACCAAAAAATAAATTTTTATTAAAATCAAAATTTTTAAATGCAAAAGACTGGTTGATATGAAAAGCCCCCTGTATACTTGACACCTTTCAAACCCAACCACAGATTTAAAGTATTGCTTGGTCATACCAGGAGTCATCCAGATGAAAAAAATACACTTTGCAAAAAACACTTACCTTGTCACACTGCTCTTCCAGATAAACCACACGTTCCAAATGCACGAAAACTTCATCTTCTTTCTCTCTCAACAACGACTCATTCGATTCCAGTTTTTTGGCATATTCTCGTCTTTGTTGGAGCAGGTCGTCTCTCTCAGTCTAAGAAAAACATTGAACTTTTTGTTATTATGTTTTGAAAAAATTTGGCTACCTTAAAACTAGGATACCAACAATTTTTTTTGTGTGTTAGAGTATAGACAGACTATGAATAAAATGAGAAAAAAAGAGACGGACATAGGCCTGGGTTGCCATGACAGATTAAAAGTGAAGGATTACAATCCAAATTCATTAATTTTCTAATTTTTTATTTTCACATGGTTTAGGTTTCAATAAAAAAATGCTTATTTATTGATTTATTTGTTGGAACTAATGAGAACCATATTGAAAATTGTTTTTTTTTTCTAAACAATTTTCACCCAACTATCCAACAGTTGGTTCGCTACAAAACTGCCGTCCAAGAGAGGAACGCAGCGATTATATTTTTTTAATTTTGGAATTTTTTGATATTTTGGTGTAGAATTTAAAAAAAAAACATTTTTGAGGTAGGTAATTGGGATCCCAGTATGTTGACATATTTTTTAGGATATTACTTCTTACACAATTTTAAGAACTAGAGTTTTTTAGATATTTCCCACAAATTTGGAATTTTAAAAAGGATACAGCAAATTTTTGTCCTTGCAACTAATTTACGGCTAATTAACGGCAAATTATGAGCATTTCTAGTAGCAGTTGTATAAATAAATTCAAAACAGTGGAAATAAAAAATATCTTAGATACTCTGTATTTCGGGTTCATCTTTTGAACGAAGGTAATTATGGCCAAATTTCAATATTTTTACGTAAGGAATCTACAGTTTAGACCATGTATAAAGTTCTTGTAAAATAATGCCTCTATTGTTGTAATTACAAATACAAATAAACAAATGAAGCTTAACATCCTAAAGATTGGCTGTATATTTTATGAATATTCTGTATGTATACAAGGTAAGACAAGAAACAATTTTTCATTCCTTTATGTATTCATACTGATATCAATAGGCACTTAAATTGTTCAAATTTGCAAACAATAGAATGAATGAGGTGTTAAAACGATTGGGAACATCTTTTTCGACGATCTTCAACAACTAACTGTTCTCTTGAACAAAAGGCCTCATGTTTATAGTTTTTTTTTTAATTAGCATATTAGCATATGCGTTCAAGGTTAGTAAAAACCGGAATACGAAAAAATGTATTTAGACAAAAACAACAAAAAACATTATAATTTAAAATGATTTGGTAAGAATAGACCTGTTCATGCGATCTGCCTTTCAAAACACAAAACATGGAATTAAATTATTAATAACCCATGAGTATATGACCCATATAGAGTGGCAGCCGGCGAGCTTTGCAACATTGAGGGGCAGATGGCGCTGAAATAAATTCGTCTATGCCAACACATGTTAAGTTTTTTGGATCAAACTATTTTACATTTTATTTTTAATTTAAACATAAAAAAAGTTTTTTTAAGCGAAAATACCCGAGTTCTTAAAAATCAGGTCCTGGCAGAACCTTTAAGGTTTGGTAAGGTTGCGTTAGGAGTTTTTTCTTTTTTGGGTATCATTTCGTACTTAAACAATATATACAATATTTTAAACATTGAAAAAAAAACACATGGCCCCAAACTTTTTTTGACTAATTTTATTATTGTGGAAGTCAAAGAAAAATATTTTTATAAGACAGATAATAATTTTAGAGAGAGAAACAGATTTATACAATTTATTATCATTGGTTGAAAAGATTTTTTACCCCCCTAGATATAATTTGCATTAAAGACACTTATCGTAAAGCTTGCCCTACAATGAGTGTCCTCAATCTTCACCATATAAATTTACACTAAAAAAATGTTGATTTTATTGATAACAATCTAATATCTACTCACCATGACCTCATGATATTTTTCTTCCAAATAGTAGGCAATATTTCTGGCTTCTTCGTATTTCTGTGACAAGTGAAGATACTTGTCGTAGTGCTTTTTGAACAAGACAAATCTATATATAAAAAAATATATTAACTTCTAGTCAAGCTTCTATCTAAGTATATAAATTAGTGGTCCTGCTACATGTTAGAATTGCATCTATCTAACATCGCTATCGTCCCAGCAGAGCTTGGTTATAGACAATAGACTTCAATTATTTTCAGCGCAACACTCGTGGTCGTCGTAAGTGGACTGTAGGAGATTTATGCTGGTGCCATCTTGGTACCGACTATATAGCACTTATAGCAGGCTCCTGGGTTATTATTCCTGGTTCCTCAGCTGGCTGCGTGTCGGCTCCTGGACTACACCTGCGTATCTTCTAGATGTTCAAAGTCAACTTACTGTTAAACGCTGAAAAGGAAGTGAGCGGCAGGGCAGACTTTTTTTTTGTTTTTTCATCAATGTTCAAAACGCGAACCTGGTAACTTCTGAATGTGAAGCCGAAGACCATGACACTATCCTGTCGCGTTTCCTATGTCTAGGACTTAAATTTAAAACTTATAGTTGTAAAATCTTTTTTTTTTGACTTACCTATAAAAATCATTCTCACTGACAATATCCCTGATGCTGTCTTCTGGATCTACCCTATCATACACAGAAGCCCGCTTCCTGTACTTTGGCATCACTATGTCGGACTTGTCTAAAAAGTCTTCTGTTGTTGGACTCAAGCACCTTAGAAAAAAATATTATTTCAAACACTGCTTGCATATCTATAGTTGATATTGTATTAAAGTGGCACCGCCTCATAGCTATGGAAAACCAAATTTTGCGGCAAAATCTAAGTCAAGAAGCCTTAAAAAATTACGGTTTCACTTTGTACATGCAGTGTGCCGCTCGGGATTTAATGTTCGAAGTATAAAACACTAGACCTTTTAAAGGAGAGATCAAATAGGTAGTTACGAGGGTAGTTACCTAATAAATAGAGATCCGAAACATAAAAGAGGATCCAAAATTATATTAAAATGTGCGCAAATATTGATTTAGTTGCAAAAACGGTAATTTGTTTTGTAAAAAGCTCCGTCATAATTTGTTTGACATACAACAACGAATAGAAAACGTCAAAGCCCGGCTAAATCAATAATATGTTCGTAACAACCAGATAAGAGTATATACAGTGTGTCCGTAAAGTCTGGAAACAGTGTGTCCGTAAAGTCTGGAAACATCGAATTTCCGAGAAAATCCTAACTTTTTTAAGAAAAAGCTTGGACACGTCGATTTTTATTTAAAAAGGCGATTCAGAAAAAAAATGCTTTATTATACAGGGTGTCTCAAAAAAAAAAGATATGACATACTTACATTTTTTGAAATGGGACACCCTGTATATTGCTTGACAAAAAATAATTCAAATGACTTGGGGTATCCAAATATGTAATAATATACAGGGTGTTTCATTTGAAAAAATGTAAGTTTATGTCGAGGGGTGATCAGCTGAACCAAATTTGTACACTGTCCTACAGGACTTTAATAAATTTTTGATCCTGTAATGTCCGGTATAGTCCTGTACATGTCCTGTATAGTCCTGTACAAGTCCTGAATAGTCCTGCCTGTGGGGTCCTGTATAGTCCTGTGGCTGAAAAGGCGCCCATAAAAAACTTCGTGACCAAAAAAACAAAAACAAAAGGTCATCACGTCTTAACTCTCGTTTTTCTTAAAGCGTCGAGTTGCCTTTGCCGGCCTTAGTACTTAATCATGCTTAGGGCATCCCTTAGGCGCCAGTACCCTCGGGGTCCTGTATAGTCCTGTGGCAGTTCTGTGGAGTCCTGTGGAAGTCCTGTGGAATCCTGTATAGTCCTGTGGAAGTATAGTCCTGTGGGGTCCTGTAGAAAAATTTGTACACCTATTGGGGGCAGCTGATCACCCCTCGCCTTTTTCAGAATATCAACTCAAGGTGTGGCTTTTTCGCATCTTTATGGCCCCACCATACTGTAACTCGGTGCTTTTGTTAATAAAATGTATAGTTTGGATGATATGAATTTTCAGTCTGGCAATTTTCATCCTATGGGATTCCCTATCCTAAAAATCGCTAAATCACGTTTTTCAGAATCTCAACTCAAAGTGTGGCTGTTTCGCATCTTTATGGCCCCACCATACTGTAACTCGGTGCTTTTGTTAATAAAATGTATAGTTTGGAAGATATGAATTCTCAAACTTTGGCAATGTTCGTCCTATGGGATTCCCTATCCTAAAAATCGCTAAATGAAGTTTTTAAGAATCTCAACTCAAAGTGTAGCTTTTTCGCATCTTTAAGGCCCCACCATACTGTAACTCGGTGCTTTTGTTGATAAACTGTATAGTTTAAGAGATATGAATTTTCAAAGTTTGGCAATTTTAGTTCTATGGGATTTCCTATCCTAAAAATCGCTAAATGACGTTTTTTAGAATCTGAACTCAAGGTGTGGCTTTTTCGCATTTTTATGGCCCCACTATACTGAAACTCGGTGCTTTTGTTAATAAAATGTATTAGTTTGGGAGATATAAATTTTCAAAGTTTGGCAATTTTCTTCCTATGGGATTCCCTATCCTAAAAATCGCTAAATGACGTTTTTCCGAATCTCAACTCAAGGTGTGGCTTTTTCGCATCTTTATGGCCCCACCATATTGTAACTCGGTGCTTTTGTTGATAAAATGTATAGTTTGGGAGATATGAATTTTCAAAGTTTGGCCATTTTGGTCCTATGGGATTCCCTATCCTAAAAATCGCTAAATTACGTTTTTCCGAATCTCAACTCAAAGTGTGGCATTTTCGCATCTTTATGGCCCCACCATACTATAAGTCGGTGTTTTTCTTGATAAAATGTATAGTTTGGGAGATATGAATTTTCAAAGTTTGGCAATTTTGGATAGGGAATCCTAAAAATCGCTAAATGACGTTTTTCTGAATCAGAACTCAAGGTGTGGCTTTTTCGCATTTTTATGGCCCCACTATATACTATACTATACTGTAACTCGGTGCTTTTGTTAATAAAATGTATAGTTTGGAAGATATGAATTTTCAAAGTTTGGCAATTTTCGCCCTATGGGATTCCCTATCCTAAAAATCGCTAAATGACGTTTTTCAGAATATCAACTTAAGGTGTGGATTTTTCGCATCTTTATGGCCCCACCATACTGTAACTCGGTGCTTTTGTTAATAAAATGTATAGTTTGCAAGATATGAATTTTCAAAGTTTGGCAATTTTCATCCTATGGGATTCCCTATCCTAAAAATCGCTAAATGACGTTTTTCAGAAACTCAACTCAAAGTGTGGCTTTTTCGCATTTTTATGGCCCCACTATACTGTAACTCGGTGCTTTTGTTAATAAAATGTATAGTTTGGGAGATATAAATTTTCAGTTTGGCAATTTTCGTCCTATGGGATTCCCTATTTTAAAAATCGCTAAATGACGTTTTTCTGAATCTGAACTCAAGGTGTGTCTTTTTTGCATCTTTATGGCTCCACTATACTGTAACTCGGTGCTTTTGTTAATAAAATGTATACTTTGGAAATATATGAATTTTCAAAGCTTGGCAATTTTCGCCCTATGGGATTCCCTATCCTAAAAATCGCTAAATGACGTTTTTCCGAATCTCAACTCAAAGTGTGGCTTTTTCGCATCTTTATGGCCCCACCATACTGTAAGTCTGTGTTTTTGTTGATAAAATGTATAGTTTGGGAGATATGAATTTTCAAAGTTTGGCAATTTTGGTCCTATGGGATTTCCTATCCTAAAAATCGCTAAATGACGTTTTTCTGAATCTGAACTCAAGGTGTGTCTTTTTCGCATCTTTATGGCCCCACTATACTGTAACCGAGGGGTGATCAGCTGAACCAAATTTGTACACTGTCCTACAGGACTTTAATAAATTTTTGGTCCTGTAGTGTCCTGTACAAGTCCTGTATAGACCTCTACAAGTCCTGTATATTTCCTGTATAGTCCTGTACAAGTCTTGTATAGTCCTGCCTGTGGGGTCCTGTATAGTCCTGTGGCTGAAAAGGCGCCCCTAAAAAAATTCGCGACCAAAAAAAAAAAACAAAAAAAAATCGGTCATCACGTCTTAACCTCGTTTTCTCGTTTTTCTTAGAGGGCCGATTTGCCTTTGCCGGCTTTCGTACTTAATCATGCTTAGGGCACCCCTTAGGCGCCCATACCCTTGGGGTCCTGTATAGTCCTGTGGGGTCCTGTGGAAGTCCTGTATAGTCGGTCCTGTGGAAGTCCTGTAGTCCTGTAGAAAAATTTGTGCACCTACTGTGGGCAGCTGATCACCCCCTGGTTTATGTCATATCTTTTTTTTGAGACACCCTGTATAATAACGCATTCTTTTTCTGAATCCCCTTTTTAAATAAAAATCGACGTGCCCGAGCTTGTTTTCTAAAAAAGTTAAGATTGAACTTAAACAAATGTAGTGTCATGAGATATTTCAGAATTCATAAACCAATAATATTCAACTACATCTTAAGTTCTACTACTTTAAACAGTGTGGATCAAATTAAGGACTTCGGTGTTATTTTTGATCAAAAAATTGAATTTAATTTGCATATTGAGAATATTTGCAACAAAAGTCTACGAGTGTTAGGGTTTATATTGCATACTTTAGAGGAATTCAGTAACGTATATATCTTTAAATTGTTGTACTGTTCTCTGGTGCGATCAATGATTGAGTATGATAGTCAAATTTGAAATCCGCACTACTTTAAATATAAAGATATGTTAGAAAAAATTCAGAGTGGGTTTTTAAGGTTAATAAACTACAAACTAAAAATACCAAAAGATCATATTGGCTACATATCTCTATAGAATTTATTAAGTATTCAATCTTTGGAAAAGCGGAGGTTTATGATGGATACCAGTTTACTGTTTAAAATTATAAATAATAATGTTGATTGTCCTAACTTATTAGAAATGATCTCTCTTCAAGTTCCACAAAGACAGACTTGAAATTATTCTATATTGTTTGTGCAATTTCATAGAACTGCACATGGGATAAACTCTCCTCTTACTAGAATGGCAAATTCTTTAAATAAAATCGATGTAGATTTATTTAATGTAACTTTACAACAATTCAACAAGTTTGTGAAAAAATTTGCTCAATAATTATTACTACATAATGTTAGTTATAGTTCATACTATTGTGATTTTTCTTTTTGTAAATGGCATGACCGTTGAAAATAAAAAATAAAAATAAAATAAAAAAAAGATTTTTTCGGAAATTCGATGTTTCCAGACTTTACGGACACACTGTATGTTCCTTTCTAATGAAATCGTTTAGAAGAAGACTTCAATAAAAAGCAAGTAAAATAGTAAGCTAATGACTAATTAGTGCAGTGCCTCATTTTGGGAATCAATATCAATAAAAAAATTAAAGGAAGTGCATGCCACTGTATGTACCTCTCTACTCCCTTCCAGCCCATCAAGGTTTTGATGATGCTATATAAGGCATATATAAGGTGGGGGGGCCTGGGGTGAATTTTAAGGCATTTTTGATAAAAATTCACCTCCATTCGATTCACTCCATTCACAGTTAGTAGAATGGAAGTAATGCACCAAATTTCAAAAAATATTTAAAGTTTTGACCCATTTAGTGGACACATCTACAAGTAAAAAGCAACTCATTCCACTAATTTTTATATTAATATAGTTCTATGGCAAGGACATGCACAGCATAATCCAGTTAAACATGTAAAACAGATTTCTAGAATTAGATAGATATTACTCTCTTTCAAATCAAATTAAAAAATACTTTACTGTCCAGAATAACTTTCCATTGACAAAGCAGGCTATTTTACAAAAATAAAAATATAGTACTAACATAAAAAATACAAGTACCTACCTAGTATTTAGTATTTGACAAATTTTAGAAAAGAGTTTAGAATGATACATAGATCTCTAATTTGCTACACAAAATTATTAAAATAGTATATTTTATCATGACTACATTTAAAATCAAGTTTTCTAATTTGCGATTTGAATTTGCCGCTAAAACGCTCATTTTTAGCATGGTGTTGCAATGACGTCAGAGCACAGTAAACTCGCGGACAAATACACAGCATTCAAGTGTTTATTTGTTTTTGGTCTGTGTCTTTATTGTTTTTTATGTAAAAAATGTCCTATAAGTGGTATGTAGTGCCTCAGTGTTCGAACACTAGCATAAAAACACCTGAAAAACTATTTATTCATGTGCCTACAGCAGTAAAAGAACAAAAAAAGTGGCTAGAACTTGCTTGAAGAGACTCAAGGGCCTTATCTAATACATCTTTACTTTACATTTGTGAAGATCACTTTGATGTGAGTATAACTAAATTGTTTCTATTAATTTTTCTTACATTGTCTATAATATATATGACATGACGATGCAATTTTTGAGGTTATGTTTATTACAAGGGGTGAACAACTATAATAGGCAGAAAGGTGTACAAAATTTTAGGTGGTGCTAGCCAGTTATTATGCAGGACTAGGCAGTACCTCTAAATGCATGATTAGGTAGTGCACATGCATGCTAAATGTATGACTGAGCAGTGCATATGCCAGACTAGGCAGTACATATGCAGGACTAGGCAGTACCTACCTAATTTTGTTTTAAAAAAGCAATTTTTGATTGTTTCTTATTGCCTGTTTTGAATCATGTGACTAATTGTTTTCATTCATGAATTTATTTAAACAAAAGAACTATGAATTTGAGAAAAAATTAAACAAAAAAGTTTGTTTTTAGCATTCCCAAGACCTAAAGAGATATCTAAAAATAAATATATATTTATTTTTTACTACTGTCAAACACCCTATTGTAGGAAGTAAAGTTTTTTTTTAAATATTAATTTTGGAGATTAATAATGAAGAAATTTATTTTTTTTTGTTCTTTGTTCACACCAACCCATTTTTTTTTTAATTTGGTAAAATGTAATTGCTGAATTCTTGTATGTAAACATTTGCTAGTGGAAACATAGCAAGAGAGGTGATCGCTGCTGAGGGGTGATGAGCTGCCCACAGTCATATACATATTCCTACATACATACCCACTGTACAGGAATATACAGGACTCCACGGGACACTATAGGGGACACTATAATACACTACAGGTCCAAGAATTTATTTAAAAGTCCTGTAGGATGGTGTACAAATTTTGTTCAGCTGATCACCCATCAATTGCCGCACACTGTAGGTGTTCAAAATCGTCTACAGGACTATACAGGACTCCACAGGACATTAAAAAGGATCCTAACAAAACCCTACAGTCCCAAAGCCCTGTAAAATGGTGTACAAATTTGGTTGAGCTGATCACCCCTAGGGCAAGGGTAAAACACAAATTCAGGCCAGATCCAAAATAGTTTTATTAAAATCCCCAAAAAAACTGGCAAACTCACCCTGAATCCAACAAGTCCTCAGAATGTCCATGCCTCATATCTTCAACCATGGGTATATCAGCTGGATTTTGCAGTACCAATTCGTCACTTTTACTTGTTGTAAGTTCACCTCCTATATTGTTGTATATTTCACTGTTTCTGGACGCGCGATAAGTATCAAGAAAGGCTCTAGGAAAAGTGTCACCACGCGGCACTATTAAGTCTGTCATATTATTGACAAATTCTATATGAATTTGTCACTTCTTGGAGCTTGGAGCAAAAAGTAGATTCTCTTCTTAAGGCTGTAAGGAAAAATGACTATTTAGAAAATCATCTGCAGTTCCCCACAAATTTTAATCAGGCTGGGTTGAGACATTAAAGTTTGGTTCTTTTGTGAATGAACCCTAATGAGTGTATGACTGAAATTAGAGGCTTTAGAGGGTTAAGTTTAAGGTCAAACTCAATGTTATTTTTTGTAATAAATTATACATCTATTGACTATAAATCAACCTTCAATTCGCAGTAGAAGCAGCTTTACCTTATCTACTGAATCAAAATCCAGCACAAATATCACAATAAATACGCGGAAAACACCCCGAATTCACAGGAAAAAACTTCACAAAATTATCTTTCTTTTCACCATAAAAATATCGAAAATACAATTACAAAAACGCAAAAAATTATCATAAATTATTTAATCCCGTCATCGATAAAAATACGAGAAAAACACGTAAATAAACACAAAATTTCGCGACAATCCGACATGACAGGTAGACCGCGAATGGCAGACCACAGAAGACCACGGTTCGGTCCGCTTTGCAGACCAATATGTTATGTGGCAGACAAAAACAAATAGACGTAATTAGATGGCCAGGAAGAGAGAAGGAAAGTACAGGCCACTAGAGTAAGATAGGAACACGGATATTAGAACAATAACGGATTGGATTTGACCAAAGTAAAGCGGGCAAATCCAAAATGGCCGCGACCAAACCTAAAAAACCCAAGAAACGAAAGACGAAATGTCAAATGCTTGTCAACCGCTGTTTTTGTTTATTTAAAAAAAAAAAAAATTAACAGTTTTTGCGAGTTTTCCTAATCGAATTTGGATAAATTGGAGAAATATCAGTTCAGTATTGTACCTATCGAGTTATATTAAAAGCCTGTAAGTATTGTTTTAAAGATGGACAGGAAGATTTATTGGTGTTTATCCTGGAACTTGGTTCAATGTTGGAAGGTCATACATAGAGCATTTTATTAGTTTATGCTGCCAACAAGTTTTACTTTTTCGTAGATGACTGCAGATAGCTTGATGGTCTTGCAGAATGATCTGTTTGGTACCAAGCTTAAGGCATTCAACTATATCTACCATGATGACAATGATACCATATACGTAGGAATATTATGTATATGAATGATACCTACAAGCTGGAGTGGCATGTATTAAAGTAACATTGGTGGTCCTTTCTGTCATACAATTAGTAGGTAGGTAGGTAATGAGTAAAAAGAAGATAAAAATTTTCAATTCACTATATAAGTGAAATAATAATAATAAGTGAAGTTTATATCATATATACCTACCTAAAATTGGCAAAATTTGCCTTAGTTTTGAATCATGTTGACCAATTTGTAGATACATTTACATTAAATTAGAAATATTAACGCTTTTAAAATCTTTTACATCAACTTGTTTTTAAATATATAACACCCAGGATTATTTTCATTGAATTTTTAGCATGGTTTAAAGGTTTACCAAACAAAATAAGGAAGAAAGATGACAAACAGAAGAAAGGTTGGTGTATGTTTATGTTGCCATTTAGGTAAGTTTTTTACAACTTTAAAATCTCTTACTTAATCTAAAATTATAATTGGACACTATGTATAAATAAATCTGTATTAGCTATTATCTGCCTCCTAATGCATTAAAGTGAAAACCCACACACCCCTCTTTGAGTTTTACATAATTTAAGAATGGTCGCTTAGTCAAAGCTCTCACTATTAGTTACATAACCACCCTAAGGTCCCTACAGACAGACATGGGTGAATTAAGACATGAATGTGCATGCATGAAGACATAATCAAAAATGTAAATGTGTTGATAAATTTTGAAATATCATTTTATTTCTGTGTTTAGGGTCTGTTCTTAAATTATGTAAAGCCCTAGAGGGGGGGAGTTGGCCTTGTGTTACACTCAATGTGTTTCTAATGTGTTTTTTCTTGAAAATGCATTACGAGGGGGGCTCAAAAATCCTGAATTTATGTGTTACATAATTTCGTATGTACATTAATGTCTTAATTTATTTAAGTCCATCTAGGAGCCTCTAGAATCCTGGTGTAAAAAAACAAATATTAATTAAATAGCTGTTGAAATATTTAAAGATTTGTTTTTTTTTTAGTAGAATTTTAAGCTTTGCTAAACACCAAAAGCAATGCAGGCCTGCAAATGCTTAGGGACCTTATATTAGACAGAAAATGATATCTGTCACAATAGGTGACAATTGAATATACCTATTGGTAGGTTAAAAAGAGGTCTGTCCAAATTTATTCTGCAATTATGCAAGACTTTACAAAATGAGTCTTGAAGTCAGATAATGACTTTGTGTCTTTAAGTACACCTTCTTATCCAAATTATTTTGTTAAAAAAGGGGTTATCCATAAATTGGGAGAGGAAGTGTATCATGGGTGTGTTAGATTTGATTGAACCACAGATTGAACTTAAGTTTCTGCTGGGAATAATATCCTAGCAAAGTGAGATTTGTGCAGTTATCTGATTTTTACATATCCAGTTATGAATTTGTTAGCTTTCGATTGTTAAAACAATGATGCACTGTTGAAAAATTTACGAAAATTGTTTTTTTTAGCATAATTTTAAGCTTTGCCAAATACCATCAAAAGCCACACACGCCAGCAAATACTTACACAGAAAATGAACAAAAGGTGACAATTAAAGAAGTTGGTAGGTTAAAAATAGGTAACTGTCCAAATTATTTTGCAAAACTATAAAAAATAAGTCAATGACAAATAGTGACTTTTTGACTTTTACAATAATTGATTTGTTTTTTTTAGCATAATTTTTAAGCCTTGCAAAATACCTATCAAAACAAATGCAGGCCTGCAGCAAATACTTAGGTACAGACCTTATGAGAAAATAATAACTGGACAAAATATGTGACAATTAAAGATATAGGTAGGTTAAAAAGAGGTCATGTGTATTTTGTTGTGTTGTGTAACAAAAACAGAATTTTTACCTTTCTATCCTGCAAAGCACTGCTTAGGTCTGATTTATAGTTTGACTTTTATTTTTGCCCTTGGTATGTATTTCCCTCCTTTTCAAAATGAAAGACAGCAAAGAACTTTAGTATTTCTTTCTGATTTAAAAAAATAGTTTATGGTTTTATAGTCTTGTAGGTAATAAGCTAGGAAGGTGCCAGACCTGTCACATTTAGTTTTTTAGACAACAAATGTATCAATGCAATTTTTTTCGCTAGTGTTACATATTTTTAGGGGGTTCCTCTGAAATGTGTTTTGTGGTTTTAATGGGTAAGGTTAGGTTTAGGTTCTTGTTTTTTCCTCAATAGTGTTGCAAAAGTTATGCATATGGGGTAAAGCTGAGAAAAAAAATAGGTTTTAGAAACAATCTATTTCTAGTATTATTCGTTTTGACAAAATCCTTCCTAACCTGCACAGCAATGGCTAGAAAAAGTATTGTTTTAGTTAGATGATTTTTTTTTAATAACGCCGAAAATCTATTATGTTACTGTATGTCAACCAATCTTAGCAATCTCGTCATGACATCTGTCCATGTGTGTATGTATGTCTGTATGATAGCTCCTAAAATGCTGAACCAATTTTCATGAACTTTTTAAATAAAATGGTGTACCATACTCTAGAGCTGTTTAGATTTCATTCAAAATCCCTTACCAAATGCTAATAACAATTTTTTGGCACAGTCAAATTTTTTTTCAACATACATTTTAACAGAGCATCACATAAATATGTGGGTTTTCATAATAATTTATGTTATAACCAAAAACTTTGTAGGAGTTCACTTGGAGTGTGCTAATGGACTAGGCATAGAACATTTCTAAAAACTCAACTGTATTTATTGCATGATGATACAAAATTATTCATTTTTAGGAAAATGTGCAAATTTTCTTCGGTCAGTAGCTGGGATATAAGATTCACCTAATCAGTTTCATTTATCAAGGTTTTGGTAGTGATGAATGTGAAAAAAGGCAAGAATTACAAAGATTAATAGTTTATATTAAAAAAAAATAATAAACACATATACAAAACTTTTTTATAATTATTTTAAAACATATATTTTTTTAAAGAGGCCTTAAGCAACCAATTTTGAAATTTTAACCATAAAAAAATACTGACGGCATAAAAGGCAATTAGATCATTTTTCTCAGGTACACTGAAAAAAAAACTTCAAATCAACCATAAAAAATTGGTTACTTCCATACTAACGATAAACAGATATTTTGTTAATATAGTGTAGTTTTACTTAATAAAATTCATAACTAGACTAACATAGTGCGCTTCCTAATTTAAAAAAAAACTACTTCTTTGCTTTTTAACTAAAATTGTATTGTATATTGAACACTTTTTTCGTTGTTTCGCTAGCTATTGAAAATCTTAGTACCCAATCAAATTTCAATATATTACTGGATTTTATATTCCCAGCAAATATCTTTGCATCTATCAACTTTTGTTTGTCCATTTTTTTTTGTAAAAGTTAAAGCTGTACTCCAACTATTAGGGTCACATAATTTTTGACTTTTTGGAGTTTTGAAAGCTGTAGAAAAAACAAGAATAAAGGTCTAAAATTCGCTTTACTGATATGTCTCCAACTGGTGGGTGAATCACTTCTTTTGCTCTATTTTGTTTCTTTTATGTTTAAGAGATGTCGGTGATTGGGTGGTTAAATAAAATACAAAATTAGAATGCCACATTATAATGAGTCACAATTTAGTACATTTTTAATCACTAGTGCAATGGCGGACACAAGGGAGAATGTTATCTAGGAGCAAGAGGGAGACCAACACATTGGTACATTTGGCGATTTCAACTTTAAAAATATATAAACTCTGAAATATTTTTTTTTGAAATACATATATTTTTAGCTTTTGTTTGCAATAAAAATTAAAATCGCGTATGTAGCCCTTTTGAAGAAATACTATAAAATGTCTTTTTTATGTAAATTAATGTTCAGTTTGCCTTATTAATGTTCTTAGAGTATGTTCTGGTTAAAATATCAATCCAACATTATACATATACATATATTTAAAAAAAAAGATAACCTAAGGTTTTAACAAATTTATATTAATTAAACATAACCTTTATTTTGAAGTTAATCTAACTATAACAAAAATTCAAAACTAAAAGAAAAAGATTTATAATTCTGGTGGTACTAAACAAAATATTCTTGTGACCATAAAATATAGATTACTAAAAAGCTATATATGTTGTGCCTTGTATGAATAAGCGCAGCGTATTAGTTTCTTCTTACAATCATCATAATTGTTCTTATTTGACTTAAACGTTTTGTCAAACATACCTAATGATTGATGGATCTGCTCAGAGGCCTATTCGAAAAAAAATCGTCATTGTCTGATACTGCTCTATAAATTCTGGTACGTGATATACTAGAGCATGAATTTTTGGCGTAGGAAGAATTTGACCTTGTGAAACGCAGAAAAAAGAGCCATATATTTGTTTCCTGTAAAAAAATAATCATAATTATAGCTTGAACGGTTTTATTTTTTCGAAATTTACCTTATCGTTTGAAGTTTTTATTTAAACAACTTTCAAGTGGTATGGTAAAAGACGAAACAAGGAATATTTATAATTATTTTCTTACAGGAAACAAAAATGTGGCTGTTTTTTTGCGTTTTACAAGGTTAGCAGTTGTTTTGGACGAGTTGTAGATGCAAACTACAAAATATTCATTAAGCACTACAGTTCAATATAGAGCTGGACAAAGTCAAAATTCTTCCTACAGTGAAAATGCATGCTCTAGTATATCACATACCAGAATTTATAGAGCAGTATCAAACAGCAGGATTTTTTAGCAGATCCATCATTCATTCGATATGTTTGAAAAAACGTTTGAAAATTCGCTGAGTTTGTTCATACAATACACAACATATATACTCTTTTTATAGCTTTTAAGTAACCTATATTTTATTTTTACAAGGATATTTTATTTAACAGCACCAGAATAGACATTTTTCTTTTGGTTTTGCATTTTTTAATTAATAATATTTTTTTAATTTTCATCTTATCCTGTATAATATACCGGGTGGGCCAAAAAAATTCCGGACAAATTTTTTTCATTATCACTTTTGAACTATGCAATCGATTTGAATGGGCAAACTGGACTTGGCAGAGAATTAATCAGTTTTGACTGAATGTATTTTTTTGTCCATCATCTCAAAATCCAAGATGGAGGACGAAACTAAAATGTACCCTTCAAAGATGATCGTTTATTCTCGTGTTGTGAACATGTTTTATTAATTTTTTTAAATCACAAGGTATGAATCAGCAAAATCGGTTCGGTGGTTCTAAAAAAATATATATTTTTTTAACCATTGTTTTGAACATTATAGGATTACCATGCCAATTATGTCTGCGCTTATTTCCCTATAAATTCATTACTACTAAATCGATTTTAATGAAATAAAAAACATCCTGGTGAGAATTGATTGCTTTTTAAAGATCATGATCAAAGTTTATCGCCATCTTTAAATTTAAGATGGCGGTCGGAATTATATTTGATTCTTCTAAATGGCGTGTTTATTCTTAGTTTCCGAATATGTTTTACTCTTTTTTTAATTTATAGAAAGGCACTGCTTTTCCCCCACACAACGAGGTGCAAGTTAGTAAAATCAGTGTGGTGGTTCTCAAAAAATCTATTTTTGTTTCAGCCATTGTTTTACAGATTATACGATTGCATTACCAATCCTGTCTGCATTGCATGCATAACGTAAAACATTTTTTGAAAATAAGAATAAACGTGCCTCTTTGAAGGGTCAAGTATGATTATTTCCGACCTCCTAACTTTCAAGGTTCAGTAATAATGAGTTTATAAAGAAATGAATGCGGACAGGATTGGCAATGCAATCGTATAATCTGTAAAACAGTGGCTGAAACAAAAAAAGATTTTTTGAGAACCACCGAACCGATTTGACTAATTTATACCTTGTTGTGCGGGGGAAGGGAAAAATAGTGCTTTTCTAGAAATTAAGAAAAACTAAAATATTTTCATAAAATAAGACTTAACACGCCATTTTGAAGAATCAATTATGATTCTGTCCACCATCTTAAATTTTAAGATGTTAATAAATTTTGATTATGATCTCTAAAAAGCAATCAATTCTCACAAGGATATTTTTTATTTAATCAAAATCGGTTCAGTAGTAATGAATTTATAAGGAAATAAATGCAGACATGATTGGCAAGGCAATCGTATAATATTCAAAACAATGGTTAACACAAAAATATATATTTTTTAAAACCACCGTACCGATTTTGCTGACTCATACCTTGTTGTGCGTGACAAGAATGCAGCTTTTTTAGTGATTTAAAAAAATTAATAAAACATGTTCGCAACACAAGAATAAACGATCATCTTTGAAGGGTACATTTTATTTCGTCTGCTATCTTGGATTTTAAAATGGCGGACAAAAAAAAATATTTATTTAAAATCCTCTGTCAGCTGCAGTTTGTCCCATTAAAATCAATGGTATAGTTCAAAAGTTATAATGAAAAAAAAATAGTCCGTTTTTTTTGGCCCACCCGGTTCATATTGGAGTGACATTTTTACCAGAAGATACTCTAAGAACATTAATAAGGCACATTGAGCATTAATTTACCTAAAAAAAGTAATTTTATATTATTTCTTGAAAACGGCTACATGCGCGATTTCAATTTTCAATGCAAATAAAAGCTAAACATATATGTATTTCCAAAAAAAATGTTTCAGAGTTTATATATTTTTAAAGTTGAAATCGCCAAATGTACCAACGTGCCAACAACTTCCTGTAAGTTAAGATTATGTTTCAAAAGCATTTCTGTAGAAACTAATGAGTTGGAAGCGTATTTGTGTGAAACTTTATGTAACCTACATGTAACCCTAACTTTTCTTACTACAATATTAAGCAATTGTCCTTATTTTTAATAGAATAAGCAAACATTTATTTCCTGTAAAATACATTTGTCTACAGATATAAAATAAAATTGGTTATAGAATTATTATTCTTTTTATTTTTGCCACAAAAAAAAAACAGTTTTAAAGTTTCCGAAAATAATCAACTGATCGAGCTGCCCAATAAACATTTTCAACCATTTTCATTATTTTTAGGAAGCTACAAATTTGTTTAACGATTGTTTACAATAACTAAATTTACTTTTAAAAATTAAAGAGTCTCGCTTATAAGTTACTATACAGGGTGTTTCCTAATTGAATGTGAAATGATTTATTTTTGAAAACTTTACCACCCTGTATCTCAAAAGGTAAGACGTTTAGAACATATGTTTATATGAAGTTTTTTCTTAAAATGGGCCCAAAAATCACCCCCATAAATATTGACATTCAATTAGGAAACACCCTGTATATAACTCCATCCTCCCTTCTTAAGTGCTAAGCCCTCAGCCCTTGCCACCATTGCAAAAAAAATCTACAAAAGTTTGAAAACAATCTAGATTACTACCTTAATTTACTACATGGTATTCTTACATATAAACCTACAAAAAAATATATATATATATTATATTTTCTTTTTTTTTATTAAAATTATTTATCACAGATTTGATTTATTAATAATTATTTCAAACTCGATTTATTTAGGAATTATTTTTAGGTCTAAAAACAAAAAACCTTTCTATCAGACATTGGGTTTTAAAATTTGATCTCCAGCAAAATATACTTTCCTACCACATATAAAATTTTTTCTACTGTTAATTTTTGAGTTTTGTTCAAGATTTTACATGCTGCTGAATGTTACAAGATCATTATTAAAAGACTGAAAAAAACTTAAAAAAAAAAGAAAAATAGTTCATTGCTAATTGTTTGGATGAAATTTGGAAAGTTAATTAATGTTTGTATATGTCTGTAACCCAAAAATATATATTTTTTTAAGAATAAGAGTTTTATGACAAAATTTTTCTATGTAGGTAAAAATAAGTAACAATCTCCAAATTGTATCCAAACTAATAGCAATTAACTATTTTTTTACTATCAACTTATACTTCATTGAAAAATAGTTAAATTTAAGATTTTACCCCTTCCATTTTCCTTACTGGCTTTGGAGCTGATAGTCTGCTAATTTCTCTGGGAGTTTTTCTCTGGTTCTAGCACTGTGCAAAGTATGAGTTTGCCATAGGACTAATTTGTCTTCTTTCACCAGGTGATGATAATGCAGTGGTAGAACCATTGGAACCTGCTGTAGGAAAGCTGTTAAAAGAGCCATTTTGACTATTAGTGTCACTTTCATATTGATAAAATTCTGGAAGGTCTTGTAGTGACTCTACTGCTCCAGAGCTATTAAAAGAATTGTTATTCGATTGTAAAATGGGGGATTGCTTGTTTTAGAGGTTGCTTAATATGAGGGGAAGTTGGTGCAGTAGCTTTGGTCTGGGTCACAGTTGTTTGTTGATTTTTATGTATGAGTAGTCTTCTTCTGGTTTCTCTGTTGGTTTTCACCAGATATTCTGTATGTGTGATATATTTTAAGGAAATAGAGACGCCACAAACTTATCAAACTCAAATTTATATGTGAAAATCAAAGAAGGAAAATATCAGTACTATATACTCTAGCATTGTTTAGAGAGACTCACCTCCGCCATTGCTAATTCATAAGCACAGGGAAATAAAAATAAACGATTTTTGACAAAAATATACCATGTGGCGGACAAATTGTTGATATTTTGCATGATTATAGATGTCATTCACCGATGACGACTTAAATTATTTTAGTGAAACGCCAATGAACTTGACAAGAAAATAACAACCAAAAAATATGAATTTCAGTGACTTTGATGGGTTTCTCGCTTCTCTATTTGTTTAAAATATGTCATACTACAGGGTCTCTTGTTTTTACCCGTTATTTCTTGATACTAGTCTGTGTTGCAAAGATATGTTGTTTTACCTATTATTTTTTTTATTGCAATTTAGCAAAAAACGATGTAATATAATGTATGTAGTGATACCTGACTGTTTCTTGGATCATCTAGAGCAGCTTTCATTTTGTTTTTAAAGTGCGCTACAGCTCTTCTCCTCAACTACAAGAAATTTACAATCCATTTAGTCTCTTTAATCTGTGGTGGGTCTTTTTGAGTTTTTTTGTGTGTTGCCTCCAAGTGGTTCAATGATTCTGGCCATTTAGTCTCTTTAATCTGTGCTGGGTCTTAAATCACAAAAATCTATGTGTATATGTCCCATGACCTTTTCTTTGATCTGTGGTGGATCTTTTTTGTGTGTTGCCTCCAGTGGTTCAATGATTCTGGCCATTTACTCTCTTTGATCTGTAGTGGGTCTTTTTGAGTTTTTTGTGTGTTGTTTTCAAGTGGTTCATCACATAACGGATCGAATCTAAACCCTGCTTTAGTATTGGGTTTACCTATAACAATAAGAAAATACAGGGTTTTACTAAATTAAACAACCTTATTTTAAGAGGTGAAACTATATATGATTTTTTAAGACAGAAATTGATAATAAAAGGTTTGCAGAAATATGTTTATAAGAACTTTTAATAAGAGGGTTATGCTGAAAATTTTAAGATGCTCTGATAATAGGTAATATTTTTTTTGGAAAAAAATTATAATTGAATGTAGTGGCGAATAATTAATCACCCAAAACTGTATAAAAATCTGATCCTACACTAACTATAGTTTTTTTTTTATTTTGGCGGTTAAATCATGACATATTTCCATTAGTTTAAATATTTATTTATTTATTTAGTAGTGAAAATGGTTTACATTTACAATTGATTAGTATTTCTTAAAAATTAATAATCATCATTTAAATAAAATGTTATAATGATTTTTGGTCAAAGGCAAACATTTCATACCAAGTTAAAAACAATTTTGAAATCTCCAAATATTTTTAAAACATTTTAATTAAAAAGACACTCACCAGGATTTTTGCTATTGTTTTTTTGAAGATGATGATGAACATGTAGCTATGATAGCTAATCCAGCTGTAAACACTGACCAGAACAACAGTGTTGCTTCCAAGTGGTTCACCACATAATGGATCAAATTTAAACCCCACATTAGTATTGGGTTCACCTATAACAATAAGAAAATACAGGGTGTGACATAATTAAATAACCATATTTTAACAGGTGAATCTGTATATAATTTTTGAAGACAGAAATTGGTACCTAACAAAAAGTTTGCGGAAATATGTTTATAAGAACTTATTAAATGAGGGTTATGATCTGATCCTACACTCACTATGAAAAAAGTAAATGTGTATTGAAAAAATACATATTTCTCAACTCACAAACTACAGCGAATTTTTTTGTACAATTTTATAATGCCCTTTTGTCACATTTAAAAAAAAGCTTACAAAATAGTTTTTTGTGTAGTTTTAGGCAAAACTGGCCGACACCATTCGAAAGAAAGGTAAAAATTTTATAGCTCCTTACAATTTCGTATCTATTGGACAAAGAATGGTCAAGAAATAAATTTTGAAATTTAGCAATTTTAATTGTAAATAAAATTTTCAAGTGCAAAATTTTTACATCTTTTTCGAATGTTGAAAGTCAGTTTTGAAGCTTTTTTTAAATGTGACAAAAAGGTTCTATAAAATTATATGAAAGACATCTCTGACCTGTAGGTTCATTGCATATTGGCTGTGAAACAGAGTGAAGGTTTCAAATCTACTCTTTTGATAGTTACTGTATGATCAGATTTTCATACAGTTTTAGGTGGTTGCAATGAATACACAACTATAGAGTTGTGTATTCATTGGTGGTTGCTAAATTATTGGCCACTACTGTATAGTATTATATAATTATACAAGTGACTCTTTTTGATTGAAAGTATGTAGGCTATCTTACCTTTTGCTAGGTGTGGGTAGCAACTTTCAGGCTTTCAAAAAGTAAACTTGAGCTGGTGAGTCCTTGGTGTAGGCTGGGAAGTACTCTGATACTTTCGTTCTCACCTGCCAGGCCAATTGTGACCTGTAAATAATTTTTTTATTTAATTTTGCCTGATTTAAAGACTGTTAAAATGACAAGTTTGATATGCTAAGATGAAGTTTTCATTTACTGTCATCAGAAAATATCTGTTCCTTCAGGATAATTTCATATCAAATCAACCAGAGGTTTGGCAGACCATTTCACCGATTTTGAAAAAATTTGTTACACAGTATCTATATGGGTGGGATAAAAATTCCAAAATATTTTTTTTTCCGATCAGTTGTTTTTTTTAATTAATTTTCAAAAATCGAAAAATTGACCCATTTTGGTCCAACACAGCTTCACAAAAATTAACATATCTTGAGGACAACTTATCGCAGATTGATAAGATATCGTTGTAAAGGCAATTTAAATACCTTTCCAACGATGTGTCAAATGACCTATTATATTTCCATCCCTTTTTTTTGAATTTTGGAAAAAAAATTAATTTTTTTCAAAAAAGTCATTTTTGATTTTTTTGAAAAAAGTCATTTTTGATTTTTTTGAAAAAAATGTCTAAATGGAGACATTATGGGTTCATGGTCAAAAAAAACAAAAACCAAATAAAAGCAACAAAAATCTGAAGGAAGAAGTTATATTTTTAATATTAATTCGTTGTAGGTAAATTAAAGCTAAAATAAAAATACCCCTTTTTTTCATCCTCCCCCATCCTCAGAATCATGATTAAGTACTAAGGCCGGCAACTATACAGGAACCCAGAGGCAGAACTATACAGGACTATACAGGACATGTATAATCCTACAGGACCAAAAATTTATTAAAGTCCTGTAGGACAGTGTACAAATTTGGTTCAGCTGATCACCCCTCAGTTATTTGGGTGTATTTTGACCGGCTCACGATAGCTCCGAAACCGCTGAACCGATTTTCATGAGATTTTTATGGAAATTAGTGCTCGACACTGTAACGATCTGAAAAAAGTTTAGTCGAAATCCATTAATGTTAATGACAGTGTTTTTACAGTTAAGGAATTCAAAAAATTATAACTTTTTAACGCAGCATCGCATCAATATACGGTTTTCGGAATATAGTAGTAAGACATTTTTTCAATAATTTGTATGAATATAAAAAATTCCGTAGAAGCTTTGGTTTCTGAAATATTTACAAAAAATCTTTTTAGCTGGACCAATTCTCATGATACATACATAAATTAAACTATTTGTAAAAATTTTCATAATTTTCACTTTTTAATTAGATTATAACATTTATTTTTTTTCATACTGAACCCATGATTTCTCCATTTTAAAATGTGGCACATAGTTTCCTAAAGCATTGATAAACAAAATACATTTTTTTTTCAAAAAAGTCATAAAATTTTTTTAAAAAAATCAAAATTTCAAAATAAAAACAGATAAAAATATAATCGGTCATGTGACACATCTTTGGAAAGGTATTTCAACTACCTTTGCAACGAGCTACATCTTATAGACCTACGGTAAGTAGTTCTCAAGATATTCTAATTTTTGTAAAGCTGTGTTGGACCAAAATTGGTCAATTTTTCAATATTAAATAAATTTTAAAAAAACTACTGATCAGAAAAAAAAATTATTTGATATGAAATTACCCTTTAACTTAAAAAGATACAGACAGTCTACAGTTCACTGGTCTATTTTTTAAGTAATGAGTGGCAGGCTAAATTTCTAAATAAAAAAATAGCTTCATTTCACAAAAAATAGGTTGATGTATGATGGAGGAAAAAAATCCTAAAGCCTCAAAAAAAATAGTTGCAAGCCTGATTAAGTACACATTAACGGAAAAAGTTTGTGATTATCATTTGGCAAGTCTGAAATAAATCATGTTTATTTTTTGTGAACTTTTTCATTGACCAACTATATACAGGGAGTTTCAAAATTCATTAACATAGATTCTATACATTCTCTGAGTGATTCTAAGACAACATTTATATAAATATAGGTCCTCAAACCCCTTGTTTTGAGATACAGGTGTGATGTAAACATAGTATTTATTGAAATCGATTTAACCCATATATAAACAACAGCCACAAGGCCAATGTATAACCTAAAAATATATAATAAAGTCAGTCCCTAACTAACTCCCAAAGAGACTCGTTATTTCCACCACCACAACCCATCATATTTGATAACAGGGTGTAATTTTTTTTGTAGTTTTTTGTCTATAGCTAGTCCAGTTTTTCAGATATTTAGCTCAAATTTGGCACATATATTTAGCTATAGGCACTCACTACACTATTAGACATGCCAAATAATAGTAAAAATCTACAGAGTGATTCTTTTTTAGGGGTCTTGTTGCCTTTTCCCCCTGATTTGTTTTTGTTGTAAGCTACTGGTAGATTTTAAAACAAGAAAGAAAATAGCTGTTTCATTTGCAATTTTTTTTGTTTTTTGCTATATATTTAACTGTTTTAGAAAAAATTGCTGTTGAACCAAACACTTCTAAGTATCAGAAAATAAAAAAAATGTTCCAGTATTATATGGGAACTATATCAAAACAAACAAATTAATTAAAACACATTTGGTTCATCTCGAAACTGCAGAAAATATTTAAAAAAAACTAAATTTTAACACCCTGTAGGTATCTCTGAAACTAAGTGTTTGTGGACCTATGCTTATATAAACTTTTTGTTTTGAAATCACTCAAGGAATTTAGCATTAAAATTATGTTATTGAATTTTGAAACACACTTCATGTTGCACCAGTGTGGCTGTCCCAAGGAAAAACACACTAATTGACATAAGGAAAAGATCATGGTATAAATTTTTCATTGTCCATGTACTCAATGCAAAATGTTTATTAAGGCATAGAGCAAGTAATTTTCAAACAAGTATGACATAGATATTTAGTAGGTATACTTGGTCTATCAAATCAAAATCAGAATCTTTATTAATGCATATAGCAGTTACAAATCAAATAGTAGGTACTAACAGTATTGTCACATCAAAATTTTTTTATAATAATGCCATTTTATAAATAAAATTACTAAAGTGCAGGTTATCATAATTCACACAATCAGAATATCACTTTTTATCACAACTTATAACTTATTTATTCATATATACCTATATATAGGACCCTTGAAAGTTAGTCTAGTAGGTAGATAGGTAGTTATTAGGTTAGATAATATAAATCTGTATCTTTTATTTGCTTGTACACTGTTGATACATTAAATAAATAAAATACAATTTCAATATCTCACTAGTTAATTTCTTTATAGCAAGAAATAACCATCCTCTCCCACTCTTCTTAAAAATTCCCTCTGCACTTTCTCTAAGCTCTCTTTATGACCACTATAAAAAACCTGCCAAACTGAAATGGAACACCAAACGAACAAGTGCACAGTATACATTGTTGAATCATAATGCCTCAATAAAAATTTTACATTTGTCATAAGACAATGGAAAGGTAATACCATGATTTTCTTGGGACAGTCCAGTGCACTTTATTAAATTATTGAAATGAAGGGGGTAACAACTGACCCAAAATTTGTACATATATTGCAAGTAATGCCCTGTAAATATTTGAATAATGCCAAGAAATTCACACATAAATTACTGTAATGCCATGCTAATATATATGGTTAATGCAAGGTAAACAGTTGTTTCCCCCTTGATCGAAACTGCCCTGACACAATTTTTAACAGCACCAAAACAGTGTTTGTCACTCACTTTCACAAAAGAATTTGGTATAAGTAATAAACTGTCTTACCAAGCCATATATTTTTGTTCCTGTAAATATGTAAACAAACCTACAAGTAGAATAATTCATTGTGAGGTACATCCTGTACCTTTATGATGTTTGGAGATAAAAGTTGGGTTTAAACATATCTCAAATTCCCAACTGCTTTACATTGGTTCCTAAAAATTTTAATGTAAGAAGACCACAGAAAATCACATCAACCCCAAATACATTTTACCTTTACTAATCACAGTGTCCGGTTGGATTCTGCTACAAAAATCCTTAACAAACACACAAAACTTATAGATTATAATTATATCTACTGTATTCATAAAATAGAAGTCTGTAAATATATCAAACACGGTTTTCTTTTCGACAAAAATTCAAAAAAGACCACAAAAACAAGACATCTTCCGCCATTTTGTGCGGGTTGATAAAATCAAAGTATAAACGAGTTTGGTTTGGGCTGCCGGCAGGCCATGACCCACAGAACACAGTGCCCAACTTTTAGTAGCCACTTGCTTTCGATATGTCAAACGCATGGCGTCCCCACTTTTTCTATTTTGGTTGGTTGTGAAATCCAATCCGTTATTGTTCTAATATCCGTGGATAGGAACGGAGCAATAGTGAAATGTCTGTGATATGCGTAATTGTATCACGTGAACATTTCGGACAAATTGAGAAAAAGCTATACGTGTAGTGTGTGCAAAAAAGAGAAAGAAAGATCCAAAACTGTCACAAGGAAATTTTTTTTGAAAAAGTTGGCCATGTGATCATTTTGTTTTAAAAGTTGCGCACGCGCTGTGTCATTTCTTTTGTTTGCGTCGAACTGTCAACAACGCGAGACGTCAAAGCTGTCAATTTTTTTGCTTTTTTTTGGATAGTAAATTTTCGCGATTTTCCACTGTTTTCCCAGGGCACAACGCGAATTTTTCACCGATTTTGACAAGAAGCAAAAACCAAAAAACAACCAGCCGGACCATTTTTGGTGCATTTATAGAGTCAGTTAATGGCAGACACTGAGCTGGCCGACTGGAAAAAACAAATGTGTATTATTGATGTGTAGACATGGCGGCTAGCAGAAAGTTACAAGGTAAATGTTATTTTGGTTTTTCGACCGGAAAGAGACCCTTTTGAGGACATTTAGTTATTTTTTGGGGAAGACGAGAGACCCAACTTTATTCAGAGGCATAAATTATGTTTTATTTTCGAATTTTCTAATGAGAAAAATCAAGTTGAAAATCAGGTAAATTAAGGTCAATATACCCTGTATTGTAAAGGATGGTTTATATTTGACATAAACATTAGTGTAATCATGAAAAACCCTCGGGAAAACCTATGATGTTAGATATTTGATACTCTGTGATCTACTTGATTAAAGAAACAAAATTTTATAAGAAAGCTGAGGCAACAGTAGTGTGGTTTAGATTATTATTTCTTTGACAAACAAAAGACATGTACTAGAGTTGGTAGTTTTAATTTATGTTGTATTTTTTCTCTAGGAGAAATAGATCGTTGTTTAAAAAAAGTAACAGAAGGTGTGGAGACATTTGATGACATTTGGAAAAAGGTTCAACATGCTTCCAACAACAACCAGAAGGAAAAGTATGAGGCTGATCTCAAAAAGGTAAGAAGTGACTATTTCTCTTGATTTTACCTGTATTCCAGAATAGGATGCTTATGCCTGGTTTACTCAGCAACAAATTGCACAACAGAGATTTATGGATATGCAGTGACATAAAATTTTTATTAATGTAATAAACAATGAGAGAAAATGTAACTAATGTCTGCAGACTGTAGATTATGTTCAATTGGTGGTTTCCCTCTTTCCAAAGCATAAGAGTGCAACAACAAATTCTTTAAACAACAAGTAAAATTAAAGAAAGAAAAATTATAAAAAGTTTATCTTTGGCCAGGACTCTTTGTTCACAGTCTATTCACAGGGTAAACCTTGCACCTATGCCTACAAGACATTTTGTGCCCACACAAACTGCAGAGTTATTAAGGGTCCATCTCACCTACTTTTTTTTCGGTACTTAGCTTAAAGTGTTTCTTAATATAATCATAATATGATGTAATAAGGAACACTTACAGCTAAGTAATGAAAAAAAAAGTTGGTGCGATGGGCTATTAGTTATTATCTTGTAGTTTGTAAAACTCTGCAGATCATTAATTCATCATTAGTTTGATTAACACTAATCTGTTTATTATAAAAATAAAAACCAAACAATAAATTTTGAATTTTTCTATTAGGAAATTAAGAAGCTGCAGAGACTTCGAGATCAGATCAAAAGTTGGATAGCCTCAGGTGAAATTAAAGACAAAAGCACCTTGATGGAAAATAGAAAACTTATTGAAACTGTAAGTTTTATTTATTTAGGAATCCCCCAGTTCAAAATTTGTATAATAATTGTAAACATGGTTAGCTTAGTGTAATCAAAAGGGCCTTTTAACAGAAATATTTTACTTTATTTTGGTCTATACCTACTCAATGTGGAACTCATGGTGAACTTGATTTCCAAAAAAATGTGATCTCTGAAGGCGATCTTATCTTATCTGCAGTAAATACAGTACAGTCCCAATTATCCGAAATAATGTGAACCAAAGTGATTTCGGATAATCGAAATTTCGGTTAATTCGATTTTTTTTTTGGAAAATAGGAGTTTAGAATGCATATATCATTAGATCAACTTAAAAACATTTGTAACACTCTGTCTGCTAACTAAAACAATTCACATTTTAGACTGTTGTATTGCAAACCCACAAGGGGAACCACCTAGCAGGTGAATCCCAGATGCGTTTCGTATAATACAAACTTTTTCAGTTAATCGTGATTTTTGTTTTTAAATAGTTTGTTTCTGATAAACCATATTTTGGAAAATCGTAATTTGGATAATTGGGATTGTGCTGTAGTCTCTTTGACATGTTAATGTAAACTTCTGATGTTTTTTAAGGTGTATTCGGCTACACCTTTCCATAAAACATATAAACAAAAACTGATGGGGAAATTTTGTACTAATTATCAACCAATTTTGTCCCTAAATGAAAACATGTACCTTCTACCTTTTTTTTCAACTTGAAAAGAGAGGGTACAGCTTTCAATTGAAGCTATGCCCCACCTATAGAAACATAAGGGTTTCTAAATTAAATTTAACTAATTATGTTCCACTTCAATTTTTCTTAGGCTTCTTTTTACCCTTGGTTTAAAAATACAAAATGGGAGGCAATATTTTTGGACGATTTATGAACTAATTAAGACCCATTTCAGGTTTTAGTTCTCGGCAAGGTCTTTTCTAGGGAACCATCTGCCAGTAGGACCCACTTCAATTTTTTTCTCAGGTCCTTAGCACTTTTTTTAATCAGGGTGTAGCTTCCAACTAATAGGAACATGAGGGTTACCAAAAAAATGTCAGTGCAGTCATTTTGTACTATTTATGAACCAATTATGTTTCAGTTCAATTTTTTAGCCCTTTTTTACTCCTTTTATTTTAAATCAATGGCTAGAGAAAGTATTATTTTCGACGAATCTTTTTTTTAAAAGATATTTGGGTGTATTTTGATCTATCTTAGCAATATCGTCTTGATGTCTGTCTGTGTTTGTGTATGTCTGTCCGCAACATGATAGCTCTTAAACCTATTTCCCTAAAATTTTCAGGTAAAATAATGCTTGACACTCTTACAAGCTGATTAGATTTTGGTTAAAATCCATTAATGCAAATGACAGTTTTGTGACAAATAAAAAATTTAAAAAACGCTAACGTTTTAACGAAACATCGCATCAATATACGGTTTTCGAAATATAGTAGACTACATTTTGCTCAATAATTTGTGTTATAACCAAAAACTTCGTAGGGGCTTTAGTTTCTGAGATATTTAGAAAAACTGTTTTCAAGGCTGATAAATCATGGCTTCACTTGAAGTGTGCTAATAGGCTAGCTAGGAGCACGCGAGTGCCCGGCCAAGTTCGTGGCGTAAATTGCTGTACCATCTTTTCTTAAAACATTTCAGCCCATATTTGATGAAACTCAAACTTTGCACAGTCATAGATCTTCATAGACAATCCCTCCAAGTTTCATGGAGTCACATAATGTAGTTACGAAGTTTCAAAAAACGTCGAAATTGCCATTCACACACTCACTCATGTGTAGATCATCAAAATTCTACTGTACAGACATGCTACAAAGGTGAAATTTGGCAGACTGATAGACATTATGACCAAACCCTTGGAAAAAATCAAAAAACCCCAAAATTCTAATTTATTTCCCTCCCCTATAAATCTATAGTTATGTAAAAGTAACATTGGATGGAACCTTGAAAAACTATAGGAAAAAATTTATAAACATTTTTGCTTCCCTCCTCTATAAATGTAAAAATATGTGAAAGTAACATTCCAGGGCTCTCAGCACCTTCATATTTTATGAAAATATCCATATTTTTTTTCAGGCTTCATAAAACTTCATATTTCATGAAAATATCCATATTTTTCATATTTTCTGCAATGACGATCAACTGAGGAGGCTAATGTTGGCAATTAAACATTATCTTTTTCATTTAAAGTATACTTAAGCCGGTTTCCTTCCTCAATGTACAGCATGTCCTATTTTTATACTCGCTTATTAATAAAGATGGCAATCTGCTGATTTTACCTTACATGTTCTTTTTTTGAGCTCTTAAAAAATGGTTCGGTTCGGTTTAGTTATTAGTTTTTTCGTACCTTATAGTTTTTGTTATACAGAAATTTTCTTAAAATACCATAATTTTCTAAAAACATTTTTATAGCAAGTTTTTTTGCGGAAGAAAATGCCATTGTCAAAGTTTTTACAAAAAATTTGGTTTTTGGCATCCTTTATTTAAAAACAAAAAAATACTTTTTAAAATGTCAAAAAGAAGTAAATGTTAAAGATTTTATTGTTTTTTAAAAACTATACCGGTCAAAAATTTGGCAGCATCATTTTTTTCTCAAAATAAAAAAAAAGAAGAGAAGGTGAGAGAAGAAGAGGTGAGGTGAAATCCACAGAAAATGTACTTTTAAAATATGTGCCTTATTTTTGTTTGGCGATACCCCATTCAGGCCTAATTAAACTTTTTTAAACTGTTAATACATACATTTCTTTATAAATTAAAAAAAACATTTTTGATTAGTAAATATATTTAAAAAAAAAAAAATTTACCGGCCAAAAAAACGACAAAAATAATTTTTATTCATATTTCCCTCATAATTGAGGAGCTTGCGTTCAAAAGCGGCTATATCCATTTCGAAAAAATGTTCAGGAATCGAGAAAAACTTCTCGTCGGTTCGCCTTTATACATGCAAAAGGCCGACTTTATATGCGATTTTAAAATACAAATAGCCCGTTTTAAACGCAAATGACCGTGCCGGTTGATAGATCTTGTGAAACTTCACCGAAAATCGCAAAAAAAGCACATCAGCAAAAAATGGATAAATAGCCGCTTTTGAACGCAAGCTCCTCAAATTTTTTTTCGTATTTTTTTTTCGTATTTTTTACATTTTTATTAAAAGATTTCATATTTTTCATATTATTTTGCTGGTTATCTGTTGAGAGCCCTGCATTGCCCACTCCCAGAAACGCTAGAAAGCTGAGCTTTGGAAGACTGATAGGAACTATAATAAAACTATAGGAAAAAATTTAATAATACCAAAATTTTAATTTACTGCTATCCCCCAGAAATGTGAAGTTATGTAAACGTAACATTGTCCACTTCCAGGAACGCTAGAGAGCTGAGCTTCGAAAGGCTGATAGAAACTAACAAAACCATAGGAAAAAATTTAAAAACTTCAAAATTTTTAATTAGGCATTGCAAAAGTTTTGAACAATATTCCGCATATTTTACTACTTTAAAACTTAAATATTATCCAAATCCTTTAAAAAAGAAGTGGAATCATTACAAAAACTTTCATGTAAAAAAAGCCAAGTACGCGAAAATCGTATTCCATAAAAGGATTTCAGATAAAAGTAAAGCCTAAAAGTTCTCTAATACAAATTTCAAAATGAAAGGTTCTTACTAGTTTGGAAATGTTTTTGTAAACTTGGCTATTACGGCTGCAAATGACTCTTATGCACAGTGCTAAATTGAACATAAAGAACTTTGGCTGTAACAGCAATGTTTAAAAAACATTTTCAAACTAGTAAGAACCTTTCATTTTGTAATTTGTATTAGAGAACTTGGCTTTACTTTTATCTCAAATCTATTTATGGAATATGATTTTCGCGTATTTGGCTTTTTTTACATGAAATGTTTTTGTTATGATAATAATATGCATCTTTAGGTCCAAGGTTGAATTTGTTTGATGGCATCTTGTAGTTTCGGTTTAGTTTCTTCATTAGTTTTTCCTAAACTCTTACTATGCCTAGATCATCTACAAATGCAGTTTGCTGCAGTCAAAATATCATGAACAAACAAAAAAGGGCCCAGCATACTTCCCTGAGGTACTATTGCTCAAATTTATCTTATAGATAAAAATTACAGTTTTTTTGGTTTGGCAAAGTATTTTATTATTTGTAGCAAATGGAAAGGTTTAAAATAGTTGAGAGAGAAACGAAAACCAAGGCGTACTCGAAAGAAGGCTTAGGGGCAGCGCAGAAACTCGATCCTGCGCAACGAGAAAAGGAAGAAACCCAGAATTGGCTGAACCAGTTTATTTATAAATTAACGTTACAAGTAAGTTTCTATATCTCTGTTTTAATTGAAAAATATTGCAGTATGACATATGTAGTGCCTTTAAAACTAAAATTAAATTGTGTAGAATATTTTTATCCTTTAAGTAATATGAAAATATGGTAAATACTTTACTTAAATACTTTTTTTTGTAAAAATGTCAAACATTCTAGTGAACACCAAATTTTGACGGGAGGTTTCTTATTTTAAATGAAACACCTATTTTATTACATTTTTAGTTCCCTTTTATTGCCTGATTTCAAAAATAATACATATATAGTCAAGGCTAACTAATATAGTCCTTGCCATATGCAGTTACACTTTGACATAAAATAAACATATTTCCTAACCCGAAATATATTAAAAAGTAAACACATCATATTGGTATAAAATTAAAGATAAAACTGTCATTGTCTCTGGATAAAAAGATCCTGACTATAAATTAACAAAAAAACGCACAGATCCAAACAACTTAAACAACTGCCAATTTTCAGAATTTTAGCTCACACATATACTATACTATAGTAGTGTGAGCTATGGTGATCCTAATTTTTTCGAGAAAAAAAAAGTTGCTCCGATTTCAAAAATTTTTATATATCTTTGCGTTTCAGATGATTTTGAAACTTTTTTGTTGCGCCGTCTGTATGTCTGGCTGTCTGTCTGTATATCTGTCTGTCTGTAACGACCAACGCGCATAACTCAAAAACCGCTTGGCCGATTTTAATGAAATTTGGTACCTAGGCTGGGTCTTGGGTCGAGATGGTCCCATTTAAAAATGAACAAAATCCACCGAACACAAACCAAATAAAAGGGTGGGGGTAGATTTCAAAAATTAGAGTTTATGTGAAAATATGGTGTGTGTAATATCAAACGAAAGGTAATTGAGTCTGCAGTTAAACAAAATACATTTTAATTCATTTAAAAAAAAGGGTGGGGGTATATTTTAAAAATTAGAGTTTAAGTGAAAATATAGCGTGTGTGATATCAAACGATAGGTAATTGAGTCCGGAGTTTAACAAAATACATTTTTAGTTTTTATTTTTTTAAGGGTGGGGGAAGATTTCAAAAATTTGAGTTTAAGTCAAAACATGGCTTGTGTGGTATCAAACAAAAGGTAATTTAGTCTGGAGTTGAATAAAATATATTTCAGGTTTTAGTTATATTAGCTCACACGTACACTATAACTATAGTAACTAGTGAGTGTGAGCTTAGGGGCCTATATATTGGCAGAGTATTTTTTGTTGCTGTCAGGATGCATATGATAAATAAAGAGGTTGGACATGTCACAAAAGTGTAACTGCTTGTAATAATTCCCTATTATTACAAATAGAAATTCTATAATACGAAACCTGTCAAAATTTGACATTTACCATTTTTTAAAAATATTTTCCCTTAATATTCTTAAGTTTAAAAAAAAAATATATGAAAATTGAATTCCTCATATTTTGATACTTTTTTAAATAAACCTTTAGGCGGGTGTAACAATATAAATGGAAAATCCCTATATGCAGTGTGTCCATTTAGAATCGCATCATATTATTATTAATTTTACAAGAAAAAGTTATTTTTTGAAAAAGTTCTGAATGCCCTAAAACGTAAAATAAAATAATTTTTTTAACGGTATACAGGGTGTGTAAGAAATGAATGAATTTCGCTTAACAGTAAAGTTGCCTTAATTGTCAAAATATTAATTATCAATGTATTCAAATTTAATATATTGGAGAAGTCTATTGAAAACAACCAGTAACATCCGGTATCTTTTTTTTTTGTAGACGGATTCGTTTGAGAGCGAGATAGAACAACTCCTTCTGAAGGGCAAAAAAAAGATGGACAAAGACAAGCAAGAGCGGTTAGACGAACTAAAATCGCGGCTGGAAAGGCACAAGTTTCACATACACAAGTTGGAAGCGTTGCTGAGGATGGTCACGAATGAAAGTGTTGATGTTAAACAGGTGAGGAACTATGGTGTATTTATTTAACACGTTCACTGCCGCCATACAATAAACAAGGTCTTTCTGAGGCGAAGTGTACAGCGTGTCCCATTTTCGATGGGATTAAATGAGAAACTCGGTTATTATTAAAGATATTGATTTTCTGATTGCACCTTATTGTGCTCTTTTTTTGAGCCCTTAAAAATGGCGTAATCATATTTTTGCTATACCCCGTAGTTTCGCTAATACAGGGAGTTTTTGAAAAAATTGTATTTTTAATAATCCCTTGTATCTCGCTTATTTTGCGAGATATTTTTATTGTGTAAAAACCTTTTCATGGCAACTTTTTTAGAAGAAAATAATGACGTTGTCAACTTTTTAAAATATTGTTTAGTTTTTGAGATATGGTATTTATCATAAAAAAATTAAATACGGACCTGGATTTTTTTTATTACTATTGATTGGTTTCATGCTAGTATTATCATAAAATAATAAAAATTTCAAAAATTTTTGTTTTAAGGTAAAAAAAAATTTATATTTAAAAAAAAATTAGTCCGAACCTGGATATTTCCAACATAAATATAAATTAAAAATTGCTAGTTAAACAATTTTTAGTTTAACTGTTTTGATACTTAGCATATTAAAATGGTTTTACGTTAATTTACAGATTTATTTGAAACAAACTCTACGAAAAATACAAAAAAACAAATTATAAAAAATAACTAATTTTTCTGATTACCATTATGTGTAAGACATTGTTGGCATTTTGAGTAATTTTTCTTAACGCATTTTGCATAAAAATATTTCTGGCATTTAAATATTGGGATTTTGTTGCTTGAATAAAGCAGTCAAACATCACATCACATTTTTCAAATCTGGATATGGTCGATTTCTAGCCAGTTTAAAATAATTGTAAGCCATTTACAAAAATGACAACTAAAATGACAATGTCAATTCCACGCTTTTGTTTTGTAAATTTCACGACATGCTGTGCTACCATCAAATAATTAGTATGATATTATTTTTGTAACTTTTTAACGTTTTTTACTTTATTTATAAATCTTTTAATTATCATTTCAAAACAGATAAACTAAAAATCGTTTAACTAGTGTGTGTTGCAATTTTTAATTTATAATTACGTTGGAAATTTCCAGGTTCGGACTATAATTTTTTTTTCAAATATTAAATAGTTTTTTTTAACCTTAAATCTAAAAAATATTTAAGTTTTATCATTTTAAGGTAATAATAGCATGGAACCAATCAAAGTAGTAATAAAAAAAATCCAGGTCCGTATTTACTTTTTTTATGATAAATACCATATCTCAAAAACTAAACAATATTTAAAAAAATTTACAACGTCATTATTTTGCTCTAAAAAAGTTGGCATAGAAAGGTTTTTACAGAATAAAAATATCTTGCAAAATAAGCGAGATACAAGAAATTAATCAAAATGCAATTTTTTTCAAAAACTCCCTGTATTAGTGAAACCACGGGGTATAGCAAAAATCTGATTACACCATTTTTAAGGGCTTCAAAAAAGAGCACGGTAAGGTGCAATCAGAAAATCGATATCTTTAATAATAACCGAGTTTCCCATTTAATCCCATCGAAAATGGGACACGCTGTACAAGCAAATTCGATGTTTTTTGGGGGTTTAAGCTATTTCTAGCCAAGATAGATAAAAACAAGTAGACATGTCCTGGGGCTCGAGGACTATTTTTTATAAAAAAATTAAATAAATTGTAGGTATGAGGTCCTTATAACTGCTGCCTTATAACAGAAAATCTATCAGAACTCAATTATTAATATTTTTTATTTAAGGTCTATCAAGAAGCGGTTTTGATATTTAAAGGGCGTCTCTAAAATCAAGCATATCCACTCGTTTTAATGTATCTCGTCTAGAAATACCTAAAACTCCCAAACTCATCGAATTTGGCCCACCTTGTACAGGGTTTTCCCGTAAATTTTTAAACTATATCTAAAATGTTTATTTAAATAGATATCAAAATATGATAAATACAAAAGTTTTTGACGAAGTTTAAGAATCTTTGGCTGAGAATGTAATTTTTTTTTCTAAATGTCAAAATTTGACAGGTCGACGGTCTTCTTAAAGGAACACCCTGTATATTATTTTAGATTTGTATAGATCTGTTCTTCCTGATTTCAAAAATATTTATGTTGGGGTTATTTTGTTTATTAGTTTTGGATCCATCGATTTTAATGGGACAAGCTGCACTTGGCAGAGAATTAATCAGAGTTTTGACTGAATATATTTTTTGTCCGCCATCTCAAAATCCAAGATGGCGGACGAAATTAAAATGTACCCTTCAAAGATGCTCGTTTAACTATTTTTTTAAATTAGTAAAAAAGCTGCATTTTTGCCACGCAAAACAAGGTACGATTAGCAAAATCGGTTCAGTGGTTCTAAAAAAAAATATTTCTAATTTTTTTAATCAGATCCGTCATAGATCTATTTATTTCCCTATGTGTATACACTTCTAAAAATTTTTTGCACATTGTCTGTAACAACTTGCAAGCGCGAGAGATCTTTTGACACGTTAACTAAGCGGTCTCTCTGTGGCCAAGAGAGAATTAATGGGTTGGTACGTAAATATTTACCCAAAAGTCATACCACCAACGGAAATATTTGCAGAACACTTTGTATCAACGAAGAAATGGCAGACTGTTGTCCATTGAGTTAAATTTTCGTTTTTTAATACATGACATATTTTAACAATTAAGATTATAATATCACTATTAATAAAATTGTTCAAAAATCCTTGTAAAAAGTTTTTGATACATACATACATTCATTAATTTAAAACCCCCCCATTGGACCGCTGGTGCTTCGCTACTGAAGGTGTTTGATTTAAAAAAAAACACCGACCTGTCAAATTTTGACATTTAGATTTTTTTTACATTCTGATACAATGATTTTTAAACTTCGTACAAAATTACGAAACTTTTGTATTTATCATTGACTTCTATACCCTACGGGTAGACCCGGCATAGGCCAAAATTGCCATTATATCAAGCTTTTATCGCAATTGACCAAATACAAGTAAGAATTTAATGAGCAAAATAGGGATAAAAATAGAATTTCGGTTTGGTGAGTTCGGAAACATGCAACATCGCAAAAATATTCTATTTGCTTGTCTTGGATAAAAAAGGGCAGTGGCGGCGCAAAATAAAAATTTTGAATTCCACTAGAATTTTTTTATCAACAATTTTCTGTTTGAATAATAAATAATTCATGAATACTTACTTGTGTGTGTTTACAAAATTCTCTTCAGTAAAAAAAAAGAGTAAAAAGAATTTCTAAGCATGCTAAGTGCAGTGGATGTATTAAAATTATTGTTTTCATCTTAGAACTTTACAAATGTTGTACCTTCCAGGTAAAATATTTTCTTTCTTTGAACAAGGGTCTTCTTCAACTCTTCTTTTCTTGGGTGGACTACAAGTTATGCTCGAGTCAGACGAAATTTCGGAACTAAAAATTTCAATTCGGAATGGGACAACCGGGCGCCGGGCCAACTCGGCGCCGCCAACAGGGCGCCACGCCGGGCCTAATGGGCGCCGGGCCAACTCAGCGCCGGACTATTTTTTTTTTCGATAAAATGTGCAGATAAAAACAAAATAAACATGTTATTTATACAAAACTTTCAACATCTATTAAGTCGAGTGTTGAAATTTGGTAGGTGTAGTGTTCTGCGACTTGAAACACCGCCAAGTTCCATATTCGATACATATCGATGCATAAATAAGAAAGTCCGCCATTTTGGATGCGCCATTTTAATTTTTTTAAGTTTGTTTTTCATCTGCACATTTTATCAAGAAAAAATATTTTAGTCCGGCGCCCAGTTGGCTCGGCGTCAAGTTGGCCCGGCGCCCAGTTGGCCTGCCGCCCAGTTGGTGGCGCCGAGTTGGCGGCGCCCAGTTGTCCTAGACTGCAACACATTTCAGGGGTCTGGTACGTTTTACCACCTTTCTTAAAACTACGAAGTTTTTTGAAAAATGATAATTTTAGACCATTTTATAGTGATTTCTAAAAAAAAAATTGCGGACTATCATTGATTTTGTTAAAAAAATTGAAATTGAAACATTCTTAAAACCCCATTAAAACCCATACAAATTGCTACAAAAGAAGCATTTTCTCATTTCAAACTGAAACAAAACGGTCCCTGACGTCTATCAGCTGTCAACAAAAACTTGAAATAACTAAGGTCACTGATCGAAATCGGGTCAGTTTTTTGGTCATTTTATGAAAATGCACAATTTTTAAAAAAGCATGAAATTCAAAACAAAATCAAGAAAATTATGATTCCTACATTTTTACAAATAAAAATTAGTTTAATTGAACATTATATCAATTTTTATTCCTTAAAACACTAAAAATTAATAATTATTTACTTTTTTAAAATTTATCGAAGGTCTAACTGAACAAAAGCAAACTGAACCCATCCGTATCGAAATGAACCAAATCAAACCGAATCTAACGGTTCGGTTTGGTTCGGTTCGATTTGCTTAAACTGAACCGAACCTAACCGAATATAGCTAAACCTAACCTAAACAATCCTAGCGGAACCTAACCGAACATACTCAAACTGAACCAACCAAACCCAACCTAACCCAACCTAACCCAACCTAACCCAACCTAACCCAACCTAACCCAACCTAACCCAACCTAACCCAACCTAACCCAACCTAACCCAACCTAACCCAACCTAACCCAACCTAACCCAACCTAACCCAACCTAACCCAACCTAACCCAACCTAACCCAACCTAACCCAACCTAACCCAACCTAACCCAACCTAACCCAACCTAACCCAACCTAACCCAACCTAACCCAACCTAACCCAACCTAACCCAACCTAACCCAACCTAACCCAACCTAACCCAACCTAACCCAACCTAACCCAACCTAACCCAACCTAACCCAACCTAACCCAACCTAACCCAACCTAACCCAACCTAACCCATCCTAACCCAACCTAACCCAACCTAACCCAACCTAACCCAACCTAACCCAACATAACCCAACCTAACCAAACCTAACCCAACCTAACCCAACCTAACCCAACCTAACCCAACCTAACCCAACCTAACGCAACCTAACCCAACCTAACCCAACCTAACACAACCTAACCCAACCTAACCTAACCCAGCCCAACCTAACCCAACCTAACCCAACCTAACCCAACCTAACCCAACCTAACCCAACCTAACCCAACCTAACCCAACCTAACCCAACCTTACCCAACCTAACCAAACCTAACCTACCTATTGTTAATAAATATAGTAAAAGTTGTTAGGTTTATGTCCAGGGGGTAACCATTGTCCATAATCGTCGGAAATCGAGTTAGGATTAGTGTATGCGACCATAAACATTGAGTGGCGAGTGAGTGTTTGGTCTTCAATTTTTTTAGGGAAATTTTTCAAAATCTTTTTTTGCGCACTCTGAGCACCCTAATAAACCGTAATCTGGTCACCCTAATCCATCGCAATCAAAGAAAATGGGTAATCGAAGTGTCACAAATTTTTTGTTGGTTTCTATTCTTCTTTTATATTATGTAGGACAAAATTATTAATTAAACTAAGTGACCTTATTAAGTAAGACAGCATGATAGTCAAATGACATTAGAAGGACATAAACATATGATACCGGCCTGTAGACCGGTCGCGGTGGTCATATAATAATAAATATATACTTTCGCGATAAAAGACCAAAATTTAACTTAAAATTACTGTAAAGTCCGCAAAAAACATTAAATTTATCGAAATTTATAAAAACATAGATCAGTGTGTGTAACAATTCATCAAGATGTATGAAACTCGACCGTGACATGTCAAAAGTTTGGTTCGAAAAAACAAAAACAACTGGATAAAAATCGGTATGTAAGCATTTAAAAAGAAATCATTTTAAGAAAATCAAATACTTTTTGTTAATTTTCATGCAATGCAAAAAAAGTGCGGGGAAGTGACACTTTCTGAATCAAAATGTGTGAGGGTAAAATCGCACGGTCGCAGAAAAAACTATCTATTGTGACGCTACTGAACTTTCTCGTATTTTAGGAAAAACTATCCGTCAAGACGACTTACCCATGAAATGTTGTTTTTTATGGATTTTTTTTCTTCTTTTGCACAAAAAACAATTTTGGACCATGTTTAAACTCAAATAGTTACTTCTAAACTTGTTTTTAAACGTTTTAAGATTTCTTTTTGTAATATTCCCGCACAAAATTCAAAAAAAATCATTTCCGTACTTATACAACATTGTCTATCAGTTTTCCCTGTATACACGGACTAACAGGTAGAATCACTCAAAATACGGCAGGTGGATTAAAGGTAGCCAGCTGCTTTTCTGTCGCACTTATGCCGTCAGTGTGAAAGAGATAAAAGTACCCTTATATTATCTAGGGTATTATTAGCATGCAAAATCACCCTATCTTTGTCCGTTTCACATGTTCAATAATGTCTATCTCTGTTTTTATTGTAAAAGAAATACCCGACCATAGGAACCAAATTGGATAGGGTCAATAAAAAATGCCTTGTCTTTCCGTCTCTAACGCCCTTTTAGGGCGTTATACAACTCAATGGTATTTATCTTATTTTGATATCTATTCAAATAAACGTTTTAGATAATTATAATAATATACAGGAAAATCCTGTACATATAGACACAGTGTTATGTCCTAAATGTCTTAAGATAAAGGGTGTTAAATATTTAAATAAATATTTCCTATTTTATTAGTATGATTGATGCGAAATATATTGTACTGTTCGTTGTGATGGTCCAAACCATATAGCTAGGAGGATATGGGTGCCCTAGGTCACATTTTTTTCTGGTGTTTGCGCAAGCGCGAGACAAACAACAGCTGAGTTGCCTTGGTGACAGACTCATCTAGTCGTCTGACACATGCGCGTTGTGAAAAATGAAATCAAGAGTTGATTGATTTCATTTACCGGGTGGGCAAAAAACCTGGACAATTTTTTTTCATTATAACTTTTGAACTATACCATTGATTTTAATGGGACAAACTGCACTTGGCAGAGAATTAATCAGAGTTTTGAACAGAAAAAAATTTTTGTCCGCCATTTCAAAATCCAAGATGGCGGACGAAATAAAATTGTACCCTTCAAAGATGCTCGTTCATCTTGTGTTGCGAATATGTTTTAATAATTTTTTTAAATCATCAAAAAAGCAGCATTCTTGCCACGCACAACAAGGTATGAATCAGCAAAATCGGTTCAATGGTTCTAAAAAAAATATTTTTGTTTTAACCATTGTTTTGACTATTATACGATTACTTTGCCAATCATGTCTGCATTTTGATTAAATAAAAAATATCCTGGTGAGAATTGATTGCTTTTTAAAGATAATAATCAAAATTATTACCATCTTAAAATTTTAGATGGTGGACAGAATTATAATTGATTCTTCAAAATGGCGTCTTTAGTCTTATTTTCTAAAAATGTTTTAGGTTTTTTTAAATTTATTGAAAAGCACTACTTTTCCCCCGCACAACAAGGTATACATTAGTGAAATCGGTTTGGTGGTTCTCAAAATATCTATTTTTGTTTCATACGATTGCATTGCCAATCCTGTCTGCATTCATTTCTTTATAAACTCATTATTACTATACCGATCTTAGTGAAATAAAAAAAGTCATGGTGAGAATTGATTGTCCTTTAAAGTTTATAATCGAAATTTGGCGCTATCTTGTAAGTTAGGATGTCGGAAATAATCATACTTGACCCTTCAAAGAGGCACGTTTATTCTTATTTTCAAAAAATGTTTTGGTTGTATTTTTAATTTATAGAAAAGCACCTAATTAATTTTTATCTCTTTATGCGGGAGAAAAGTAGTGTTTTTCTCTAAATTAAAAAAAAAACTGAAATATTTTTGGAAAATAGGAATAAGGACGCCATTTTGAAGAATCAAATATGATTCTGTTCGACATCTTAAAGTCCAAGATGACGGCAAATTTCGATTTTAATCTTTAAAGAGCAATCAATTCTCAACATGATTTTTTTTATTTCACTAAAATTGGTTTAGTAATAACGACTTTATAAGGAAATGATCTTAAAGTCCAAGATGACGGCAAATTTCGATTTTAATCTTTAAAGAGCAATCAATTCTCAACATGATTTTTTTATTTCACTAAAATTGGTTGAGTAATAACGACTTTATAAGGAAATGAATGCAGACAGGATTGGCAAAGCAATCGTATAATCTGTAAAACAATGGCTGGAACAAAAATAGATTTTTTGAGAACTACCACACTGATTTTACTAGTTTGCACCTCGTTGTGTGAATGAAAAGTAGTGCTTTTCTATAAATGAAAAAAAAAACTAAAACATTTGCGGAAACTAAAAATAAACACGCCATTTTGAAGAATCAATTATAATTCTGTCCGCCATCTTAAATTTTAAGATGGCGATAAACTTTGATCATGATATTTAAAAAGCAATCAGTTCTCACCAGTATGTTTTTTATTTAATTAAATCGGTTCAGTAGTAATGAATTTATAAGGAAATAAATGCAGACATGATTGGCAAGGCGTATAATATGCAAAACACTGGTTGAAATAAAAATATTTTTTTTAGAACCACCAAACCGATTTTGCTAATTCGTACCTTGTTGTGCGTGGCAAGGATGTAGCTTTTTTACTAATTTAAAAATATAATTAAGAGATGTTCGCAACACGAGAATATACGAGAATCTTTGAAGGGTACATTTTAATTTCGTCCGCCATCTTGGATTTTGAGATGGTGGACAAAAAAATACCTTCAGTCAAAACTATGATTAATTCCCTGCCAAGTGCAATTTATCCTACTAAAATCGATTGTATAGTTCAAAAGTTATAATGAAAAAAAATTGTCCGGTTTTTTTTGGCCCACCCGGTATATGTTGGCCATTATTCTTAAGTATACAGTTCGTATAGTTGGAGCACCTATATTCTCCTATCTATATGGACCAAACCCACACCGACTAATTGCGATCCGACTACCCACAGGTTGCGATCGACCTGCCTACCAACCGGACCTACTGCTCAATTTTTTCGCAGGTCAAAAGCATAAAAGACAACGTCGAATATTATATAGAATCGTGGAAAGAGCCGGACTTTGAGGACAATGAGTTCATCTACGATGACATAGTTGGACTCGACGAAGTTGAACTGTCAGGCGTCGGTTTGCCTTCGTCTGCCACGACTGACAGCAACGAGACTGCCGAGACGCCCACTTCAATTATTTCAGGTTTGTGTATAAGCATAATTTTCTTTTTCAAAGATCCGTTTTGATACTGCAAGGAGAGAATAAGTCACAAAGTACATAATAAAAAAATATTGATAGTTATCGCTATTAAAAAATTCAAAATATAGAAACAAAATGGAAGAATTGAGAAATCTTTTCGTGAAATTTAAACTGGAAAGGCCAAGGAAAAGCTTGAGAGAAGAAATATACAGGAATCCCAACTAAAAGGTAACAGAGGTGTTTTTGGGTATTTTTCGTGCGAATTTAAAGAAACGCTCAGACACGTCGATTTCGTTTAAGAGGGGGACACTTTTTGACTATCTTAAAATTTTTGTAGCACACATCATCTTCGAGGGGGTATACTTTACTCCTATATTTTGAATAGGAAAAGTGGATCTAGTGTCTAGTATACTTTGTTTTGCAGTTCCCTTGAATATCTTTACAACCGTAAAAAAATTTCGCAAATCTATCCATTAGTTTTATATTTGCTTTCAAATTATCAAAGTTAACATGGAATGATAAAATAAAAATTAAATTCAAAAAGTCCATGTTAAATTTGAAAGTTTGAAGGCAATTATCTCAAAAAACTAATGGATAGATTTTTGAAATTTTTACACGGTTGTAGAGACATTCAAGAGGCCTTCAAAACAAGGTATCACTTGAGCCACTTTCCCTATTCAAAATATAGGGGTAAAGTATAACCCTCGAAGATGGTGCGTGCTAAAAAAAATTCAAGATAGATAAAAAGTATCCCCCTCGCAAACAAAACCGACATGTTCTGGCGTTTCTCCAAATTCGCACGAAAAATACTTAAAACACCTCTGTTACCTTTTAGTTGGAACACCCTGTATTCTTCATTTAAAGCTAGACTTTTAGATGGGAATCTTGGATTTTACTGATATTTTTTATTAGTCTAGTCTAGTGCAGACAGTACATTTCCCAAAAACCAAACATCTCTTTGATGCAGTCAACATTTCTTGAAACTCAAGAGTAATTTAAATTTTTGGGTTTAATTAAAGAAGTTTTTGTAGTTCGTTAATTAACTGTAAAAATCTAATCTCCTAATAATAAAGTCATCAAGGTAGATTGGACATGTCTTCCACTTCAGGCCTCTTTACATCAGTCTTTCAAACGTGCCAGAAGTATTGTTCAACCCAAAGGGCATAACTTTGCATTGATAAAAATCATTTTTTATTGTGAATGTAGTATTTTCTTCAGAAATCTTAACTTGGCGATATGCACTGTTTAGATCTAATGTAAAAAAACCATTTTGATTTAAATAGCATGCTCAAACTGACATCGTATTCTTGTTCACTTTTCTATAGTCAACGCAAATTCTAGTACCATCTTTTTTGTTACTATTACGGTTATTGTAAACACCTTAAAAAAACAGTTTAAACATTTTATGAATGTAGCGAGTTCTTTGCGCTATTTTTTTAAAATAATTGATTTGGCTACCTGTTCTAATTTTTTGCATTTTATTGATATATAGGTTCATCCCCCATTTCTTCCCCCATCCCCGGAGCGATAGCGATAGGAACGGCGCCCGCGTCTGCGTTCAATCATTCCACTGACACCAACGACAGCCTCAGCAATGATAAGAAAGCTGTTAAATTGGAACATCCTCAGGTAAGCATCTATAATAATATTATTTAGAAAATTTGTCAATTAAGGAAACTAAAACTAAATGAAAAATATTGACAAGATGAATTTTTGTATACTTATTCGTTAGCACTTAAGGCACATCCCCCACACGCCTGTTTCGTTTAGCGACAGCTCAAAGTTTTTGGGATTCATGATTGACACTTTTTTTGAGTGGAATAATCATATAGATGTAGTCTGCTCTAAGCTAAATAAGTGCTATTATATGATAAAATCACTCAAAAACTCCATGAGTCTATCAAATCTGATTACAGTTTATTACGCTAATGCATATTCCGCACTATCATACGGAGTGGCTGTTTGGGGTAGGGCTCAAGACTTTGATAGAGTACTAGTAACACAAAAGAGAATCATAAGACTAATTTTCAACCTGCTATTTAACTCAACATGTAGAGAAGTTTTTAAACAAAGTAAAATTTTGACTGCTACAAGCATATATATTTATAAATTCTTAGTATATATCTATCAGGACCAAGATAACTTTAATTTAAATAGTTTTTACCATTCCTATCCTACAAGAAATAAAGAAAAAATTTGCATAGGCAAACACAATCACGAATATGTGAAAAAAACTTGTCATTATCTAGGTTGCCGATTATTTAATGCATTACCAAAAAATATAAAAGAACTCCAAACTCAACATCTTTTTAAGAAAGAAATAAAAAGCATACTTTGGCATAAAACTTTTTACACCGTAACGGAGTTTGAAAACTTTCTGCTAGGCGAAAGGTAGAATTTTGTTTTGTTTTTAAACAAATATTTCATTTAAAAAAAAATTAATTTAGTTTTGTGTCTCAGCGTTAGTCTTAAATGTGAAGTGTATTTTGTGTTAATCTTTTTATAATCACAGGAGGTTTGTTTTTTTTTACTTTATTTGTAATTTTAGATAATTTTTATTATTTTTAACAACCATAAGCAATATTTTTTGTAAAATTTTTTGACTTGTCTTATTTACAATTTGGAGCCGAAAAGATTAATAAATATTCTATTCTATTCTATTCTATATTCTCCCAAATAATTCTCCTTGAGCTTCACTAAATATAGGGCTCCAAGTGTCTTATTAATATTCTATATAATAATTAGTGAAAAAACAACAAAGATTGTGGGCAATTCCTCAAAAAGGGATATTAATAGCATGCATACTAGTTTCGGTCTTCTTGAACCTCTAGCTACTAATATCCCTTTTTGAGGAATTGCCCGCAATCTTTGTTGTTTTTTCGTTAAGTATGTCCTCACAATATTCCTTATAATAATTAGTGATTTTTTGAAAAAAAAACTGAAGCTAGAGAAAGTTCGTGATTTCACTCAAGCGGGTGTCCCATTAAGGATGGTTGTCAGATTTATTTCTGAAACTAATACCGCTACGCCATCGGGCAAATAATTGCTATAATTCACCTAAAATATTTTTGTTTGTGTAACTTCCCGCTAGGGAGCAGTAATCACAACTCCCGACTAAAAAATTGTATTTATGCTTTAGTGATAAATGTGAATTCTCCACTTCCCACTCCTGCTCAGGAAACCTCTTTTTCGTTGGATTTTCAACTAGTATTAGCAACTTTTTTAAAAGCTGATGATGGGTCTCTTTAGACTCGAAACATGTCCTAAATAAAACCCGAAACAATAAAGACTTTATTGGAGAAGACGTTGAGTTTTTTCTTTGTAATTCGCAAACTCCACTTTGAGAAATGGACTATTTTTCCAATTTAAAAATATTTTATTTGAATTCGCAAGGCCTGTAGTAGCGATAATGCTTTCTGAGATAAATCCGACAGCTATCCTTAATGGGATATTCTATATATAACAGAACACCGGAAACCTGTTAATTTTTGTTATGTATTTTTTGATAGCCCATCAAACCTACGCCGGTCAGAGCAACGCCTGTTTCATCGTCGTTTAACAACAGCAATGCCTCGATACTTAATTATAGTAGTAGCTCGGTAAGTATTTTACATAACATATTTATAATTAAGGATACAAAAAAATCCAGGTCTTTATCCTCAAAAGATCGGTGGTTTTCTTAGGTTTAATTTTTACAAGGGCTTCTAATTTCTTTTATGAATTGAAATACAGTAAAACATGTTTGTTCGGTCTCCACGTTCCCTTCTTATTTTTATTTTATTTTGGGAAGAATTTAACTTTATTTTTAGTTTTATTTTTTGCCTATACAAGAACGCGAAGACAGATAAAACTACATATTCATATTACTATTATCGGGATTTAGATGCCTGATTAATTTGCATTGTACTTTCTTTTACTCACACAACTTCCTGTTGTTCTTTTCCTAAATACTCCAAATATCACCACACCTGCTTGTGAAAACCATGCGCCCCCCCAACCCAGTGGGAAACAGGTAGTTTTTGGAGAAAACATCAGCAGTCAGAGATCGAACACCCTACCATATGGCCGATTGTTGAGCTTGAAACAAAATTAGCTGTGCTTACCTTTTAAAATAATAATTTCCAAAGCACTTATGGGTCAGTCATGAAATAATGTACACTTTCTGAATATATTTTTTGGATTAATAATATTTTTGTTTTTTGTTTTGATAATATACTTTTATGTACTATGTCTGGCTAAGATCGTAAAAAAAATGTTTTGTAGGTTTTTTTTCAAAAATAAAAATTAAGGAGTCCACGGAAAATACATTTTTAACTACAGAAGTAACTTTGGCTAAAAAATTGTAAATTGGAGAATATGTATTACTTTCAGAGCTTAATTGCGATAAAAAAGTTGAAATGAAGAACATAGTAATTTATATATTTTTTTAAATTTAAATTAAGTAATATCCACAGAAGTGGCAAAAATGTCCACGGAACGGACACAAACTAAAACATAATGGTAACACGAGTTAAAAACTACAAAACTTGCTAAGAATCTAGAAAAGATGTTTAATAATATTGATGATTTATTTTAATTAAAAAGGAAAAACAATGCTGGTTGAATTCACTTCTGTTGACCTATGTCACTTCCATGGACAACCGCTGTCCACAGAAGTGATGTCCACAGAAGTGATTTTTTACCGCCAATATTTTTTTACAGAGTGGAAAATGTTAGGTTAAGTTTTCTTATTTCAACAAATGAAACATTTTTGCACCATAACTTCATATAAACAAAAAAAATAAAACTGTTTTGACTCTTACCCCTTTTATAGACGGCACAGAGGTGATCACACCAGCTTGACGCAAATAATTTCACAATATTTTCACAAAAAAATATGAAAAACAAAACAGAGCATGACGCTACCAATGAGGTTATTGGGACGAATGCGCATTAAAACATACGAACTGGAAGCACATAGTTGCCAACATGTCGGAAATTTATTGAAAGATTGTGCTGGCCACAGAAGTGACGCTGTAGTATGGATACATTTGTTTTGATGGTTTAAAAATGGCAAAAATGACAAATAAACAGATAGCTAATGCCTCTCATATTGTGATATGAGTATCAACCAAAATAATTTACTTTAAAAATTGTATAAGAACCTATAATGAATTGATACTGAAAAATCACAAGTGGTTACGTCCACAGAAGTGATATTTATCTGCATTTTTAAATTATTTTAAATTGGGATTTTCTTTTTTCGTATATTTTAGGCAGTGGTTTCTAAAGAATATGGACCACCATATAATCTAAACAAAAAAGTAGTTTTAAGCAGTTTTTTATTAATTAATAATTAACTAAAATATGGGGAAAACCCCTGTTTGTACACTTTTTTAAGAATGACCCTTATACGCGGCCGCGCAGACTCATAAAGTGACCCTCAATGATCTGCGCCTGGACGAATGGTGCTGCCTATACTGAATCTCCCTTTCCCATATTTTCATTGATTCACTAAGGAACGTCTAGCCATACTTTATTACTTACATTACGAGTTACATTTATACAAATGCATGTATGAATATCTGATCCTGCACAATCTATTAAATAAATAGTGCCGCATTGGAAAACTTCTAACCATTTTAAATCAGGAGTATTCAGACCAAAAATTGTATTGTTTTCACAAAAACGTTTGACCCAAGTTATGTTAGACTTAAACAGTGCACCTTCCTACAGACATTATACTTTTTGATCTAAATACTGCTGATTTAAAAATGTTTATTAATGTTATGAGAAATGTTCATAACCAATTTAGATAAGGGATATCTTGGTAGGCAAATAAAGTATAGGGCTTTTGCGCTCGTTAACTAAATTGAAGTTTGGGGTCGCAAACAAATTTTTCGCAGGAAAGGTCAAATTTACCCATTTCTTAAAGCTTTTCCATCTTGGAAAATTTTGAGACGACTTAGCAAAGCATCATTTGTTGTCTATAAAAAGGTCCAGAAATTTTGAAAATCGGCCGATTGGGTCCAAAGTTATAGCGTGTTCAAACAGTGACATTTTTTGATCCACCAGGCGGTGACGCCCCCAAGCAAAACGAACCAATCTGGTGGTCTCGTGAGCAGTACGCCCAGCAAAAATTCTGTGATGTCGTCGGCAACGATGGCGCGTGAAACGTCGCCAGTGTTGCCGAATCATAATGCCTTGGCGGCGGCGGTGACCAGCAATTTTGCCGCCGTGGCGGCGAGTTCCGTCAATGTTAAGCTTACAAACAGTACAAGTGAGTATTATACCATTAAAAATTGGGTTGTATTCTTAATACAGTACAGTCAACATTCAAGAAAGAGCTAAAATAATAGGACATTAAACATTCAAATTATTGATTTAGGACTTATTGTTAACATATCAAAAAAATCATTATTGGCAGGCCGTTTTCATTAAGCTTACTTATTTGAAAAACATTTATTTGCAAAAATATTTTTTTTAACTAACTTGCTTGTCTTTGTGGGAGGTCGAAATTGGTATTAACCTAACCTTCTTCAATTGATCGTATCCTGACCTTTTCAGACCCGCCCGAGTTAGGATACGTTAGCCATCAATCGACTACGGTTAAGTTAAGACCGATTTCGACCTCCCAAAAGCACGTCAGAGAAGCTATATAATTTTGCGCGCGCTGCCTCACTTCGGCTCGTCGCAACGATGCAGTGTTGCCGTTTTCGTGGAGCAGACCCTCTCCAGACCGCTATATATATTAAGTAGGTAGTTAAGTGACCTTATAGAAGTGTCAAAATCGGATATCGTCTACATACTATTTTTGATTGAACAATTAAATTAGAGTAAAAAAAGTGATATGTCAATAACTGGGATACTTTTTGACAGCTCCTGGAGATAGCAACCAATCTGTGATAACCAATGTTAGTCAGCAGCCGGCCCAACAAAACTCAATAATCAGCATAATCGGCGCGCCGTGCATGAATTCGACGTCGAACGCCCAAGTAAGTTCCATACTTCTCTTTTAGTTTCTCTTGTAATCGCGGATGGCGTTAGTTGAAATACTTACGGCCAACATGAAGTGAGATTGATAACCTGGCTTATGTGGTTGTCTACCTGACAATGAACTGTTCTGATGAGTCCCCCTAGGACGAAACAGTTATTTGTTAACACAAAATTTTTATTAATACAGGGTGTTTTAAATAAAAAAATTAAATTTTATGTCAAAAATTTGACCAGGGACTAAGGTATGTAATTTTTTGGCATTAGATTCTAAAGATCAAAAAAAAATGATGAAAATTTGTCAATTTAAACCTTGCTCTAAAACTAAAAATATAAAACTTAGTTGTTGTCTCTTTTATAGTATCACCTTGTAAAGGGTCCTTCTATTTGCGTGATCTTTTGCAGGGCTTAATGTAACTGATTGTGAAAACCTAACCTTATATCAAATTTTAACAGCAACTTTCTTAAAATAAAACAAGGTCAACTTATATTTTTGCGTGCATCGCATGCTTATTGACGGCTGTTGAACGCTGAAAAAGAAGTAGGCGACAGGGCGACGGATTTTTTTGTTTGTTTTTACATCGTTGTTCGAGACGCGAGCCTGGTACCTTCTGCATGTGAAGCCGACGACCGTACCACGGCACTACCCTGCCGCCTTGTCTGTCTGTAACGACGCGCATAACTCAAAAACTACTTGCCCAATTTTAATGGAATTTAGTACCTATAGTTGATATTGTATTAAAGTGACACCGCCTCATCCAAACCTTGATGATCGGGAAGGGAGTAGAGGGGTGCATACAGTGGCACGCACTTCCTTTAATTTTTTTATTGATATTGATTCCCACTTGCTTTTTATTGATGTCTTCTTCTAAACGATTTCATTAGAAACGAACATATACTCTTATCTGGTTGTTACGACAATATTGATTTAGCCGGGCTTTGACGTTTTCTATTCGTTGTTGTTTTGACTGTTTATATCAAAAAAATTACGACGGAGCTTTTTACAAAAACAAATTACCGTTTTTGAAACTAAATTAATATTTGCGCACATTTTAATATAATTTTGGATCCTCTTTTATGTTCTTTATTTTTTAGGTAAGTACCTATTTGATCTCTCCTTTAAACGGGCTTAGTGTTTTATCGTTCGAACATTAAATCCCGAGCGGCACACTGCATGTACAAAGTGAAACCCTAATTTTTTAAAGCTTCTTTACTTAGATTTTGCCACAAAATTTGGTTTACCATAGCTATTAATACAGTATCAACTATAGGTTAGGTTTTGGCTCTAAATAGTACAATTTAAAAATTATCTTGCTGATCTTTATTCATTTGACAGATCACCACGAACCCATCCAACCCAATCCAGAAAGCGCCGAGCGAAACGCAGCCACAACAACCGCTCCAGCCACAGCCACCTTTACAACCACAACAACAACAGATAGTACAAAACAATTGCATTACGCCGGATCTGAATAGCACCGCCCCTTCGCCTTTGCTGAACCTCGATGGTTCAGCGATGAATAATGGTTCCATTAATGATAAGATCTCAGACGGTAAGGGCTAGTCTATCACTTTTTTATTTTTGTACATTTTTTGCATAAGGTTGTACACAGTGTGCCTGAATGAAGTATAGGTTACATAAAAATTATATTCATATAAATCCTAGCTGATCCTCTTCTCGAAATGTTATCAATTTTTTGCCATTTTTTTAGTTAGTCTAGGCGCTGGCTCCTGTCACGTGCTCAGGATACATCGTTTCGCTGCAAATTCACTTTTTCTATAATCTTGTGAGCAGTTTTAGAAACCACCATCTTTAAGGCAGTCTTTAGGGTTACCATCCATCGATCTTACCCACTTACCTTGTGCACATCTTAAACTCAAACCAAATTTGACAATACTTTGTCTACCTAATTCAATACTGTAAGTGCATTAATAATTATATTGTTTATTGTAGATATGTCCTCTCTCAAAATTATGGCCCAGAAAGTGATAGACCAAGCGGGCCTTCAAAATCAGAACGCCCAAGTGGTACTCGACACCGCGAAGAGTCAGAACCAAGCCAAATCGGAAGCGCACATTCCGCCCTTGTTGGGGGTGGCGCCCTTGGGAGCTGTACCCCTTCAAAAGGTAAGTTAGGGTGGACACTATTAAATGAAATTACATGTGACTTATTTAAACTGGGTACGTTTGTGTGATATTGGTAATTTACGTTCTAGACCTGTACAGTCAGTTTCCGGTCGTGTATCGTACGTATTAGCTCACACATATACTATACTATAGTAGTGTGAGCTATGGTGAAGTTGCTCCGATTTTAAAAAATTTTATATATCTTTGCGTTTCAGATGATTTTGAAACTTTTTTGTTGCGCCGTCTGTCTGTCTGTATGTCTGTAACGACCAACGCGCATAACTCAAAAACCGCTCAACCGATTTTAATGAAATTTGGTACCTAGGCTGGGTCTTGGGTCGAGATGGTCCCATTTAAAAATGAACAAAATCCACCGAACACAAACCAAATAAAAGGGTGGGGGTAGATTTCAAAAATTAGAGTTTATGTGAAAATATGGCGTGTGTGATATAAAACGAAAGGTAATTGAGTCGGGAGTTAAACAAAATTCATTTTAATTTATTTAAAAAAAAGGGTGGGGGTATATTTCAAAAATTCGAGTTTAAATGAAAATATGGCGTGTGTGATATCAAACGAAAGGTAATTGAGCCCAGAGTTTAACAAAATACATTTTAGTTTTTGCTTTTTTTAAGGGTGGGGGTAGATTTTAAAAATTTGAGTTTAAGTCAAAACATGGCTTGTGTGGTATCAAACAAAAGGTAATTTAGTCTGGAGTTGAATAAAATATATTTCAATTTTTAGTTATATTAGCTCACACGTAAACTATAACTATAGTACCTAGTGTGAGCTAGGGGCCCATATATTGGCAGAGTATTTTTTTTAAACCGACATACATATACATACTTAACATGTAAATATTAAGGGACTTACTCAAAAGCGAGAATAATGTTGTGCTAAGTTTTCCATATTTTTGTTTTATATTTTAATTTTAATATAAATGGTCAAACATATCAAAATAAACTCCATTTAACAACTGTCAACAGAAGTCAACCAACTTCGTTTATATAAACCTAGCAAGCCCACCGCAATAAAAATAAATAAAATACATTCCAGAATTATGTGCTTTATGTGCTAATTTCCTCCACTTTTTTAAATTTTTATTCTCCTTTGGTTTCTACGGCAATTTAAAAAAATGATTAGCGGGCTAGATTTATATAAAGCTAGCAAGCCCATACAGAAATAATATTTATATGAGAAAATTAAGTGCTTTTTATGTGCTCCCGTTTGCTAAAAAGAAAATTCCATTTACCAAGTTTTTAAGCTTTAAAAAAAAATGTGTGGGCTGGCTAGGTTTATATAAACCTAGCAAGCCCACCTCAATAAAAATAAATAAAATACATTCCAGAATTATGTGCTCATTTCGTCCACTTTTTAAAATTTTTGAGCTCCTTTGGTTTCCACGGAAACTTAAAAAAATGATTGGCGTGCTAGCTTTATATAAAGCTAGCAAACCCATACAGAAATAATAAATATTTTTATTATATTTATATGCGAAAATTTAGTTCTTTTTATGTGCTTACGTTTGCTAAAAAAAAATTCATTTACCAAGTTTTTAAGCTTTAAAAAAAATGTGTGGGCTTGCTAATTTTATATAAACCTAGGAAGCCCACCTCAATAAAAATAAATAAAATGCTAGCTTAACCTCACGGGGGTCCAAGAGCTAATGGATCGTAAAATATCCTGTAAAAAAATGTTGTTTTTACAAACTAATTAAAATTCCATATTTGTACAGGAGCACCAACAGCAATTCCAACTGATGGAAGCGGCGTACTACCACATGCCTCACCCGTCGGATTCGGAACGGATAAGGACTTATCTGCCTCGAAATCCATACCAAACTCCCAGCTACTACATTCAGGCGCCCTTGGCGCATTCGGATACATTGGATTTTTATCAGAGGTAAAAAAACTGTCTTGATTTTATTTTAAGTATAACTGGAGAAAAATCAGTATTAATAGTATTAGTAGGGGAGGCAAGTACAGATATTTATATTTAAGATGTACTAGTCCGAAGCCTCAGCCACTTTTGTCTGCATTTTTGCATACCGTAATGAATCTTGGCACGATTATAATACAACACTATGGTATTATTTTACGAGTGGTCCTCATCCCGAACCCAGTGCAGAGCAAAGATACAGAGTGTTTTATTTTTAATTGCATCTATATCATTAAAATTCTGTATAAAATTTAAATGTAAAGCTAGAGCAATGAAACTTGGCACCGATTATAAGGACATATACGTTTTTATTTTAAGCGATAAAAAAATTATATTGTTTAATTTTCTTACAAGAAATAAAAAATAATAATTTTTTTTTGAAAAATTTATGGTGGTGGGGTGTTGAGTAGAAAAAAAAATTCCAGGTGGTTAGTTATGCAAGCTAACTTGCTAAAATTTACTGTGAGCATTAACAAATTGTTTCTCTTTAAAACAAGTATTGTTAGACTGGTGTGACTTATACAGGGTCGGAGTACAGGGGGGTTGTAATTAATAATTGTGAATTGAAAAAATCTAAAAAGATAGAAAGGTATGTGGATTTCTTAGACGTAACGATATTAAAAAAATATATATACCAAATAAGAGATACTCAGCGTTTATTTATATTTTACGAAAAGTAAATGAAAATTTTGTTAAACTTTTAAAAATACAGGTTGTTTTTAAAAATAAGTTACATTTTTATGATCAATTTATGTAGTTTTTTTTTCTGACGACGTTACAAATCACTATGGAAAACTCAAAGTCAGTACGTTGCAACAATACTAGTACAGCTTTCATTTTCCTAAATAAAAACTTTTGTACAGAGTGTTAAAAAGTAACTAGACAATAAAGTTTTTTCTTAATTTTTTATTTTAGTGCTAAAAATTCAAATAACTCATTGTGTCATTTATCGTAGTCTATTTTTGTGATAAGCGCTATATCATTACCTTTTTCTGAATGTTTATACTGGGCGACAACAACTTTGCTGTCATTTTTACTTTTCTTTACATTATTTATTTTAGCTACTGCGTTAATAAGAATTTTGCAATGAAACTTGGCACAATTTATCGGCTTATTACAGGCTATGACGCAAATGTTAATGTTTGTGTAATTTTGTGATATGCTGAAAGATACAAGGTGATTTGGGTCATACCGGTTATGCAGTTTAAGATACTTTCAGAATTTTACAACTTTTTAAAACTAAAAGGACGCCTTTCTCACATGGTGTACATTGTTTAATTTAGCTTTGTAATTGTAAGAAAATACAGGGTGTTTCTTTTGTCAATATATATATATTTTTTTTAATATGTAAAACATTATTTCCAGCAGTTATAAAATTAGAAAATATATAGTAGAGAGTTAAACTGTTAATCACCTACGTAGCTGTTAGTTAGAGACTTTAAACCATACAGGGTATTCGAATTAAAGTCGGTAATATTGTTAACTTTGTTATTATCAAAAAGGTTGGTTAAGTTATAAGACAAAATTTTAATATTTTTTCCGCACTAAATTGGTGGAAAAAGAATAAAATTAAACGACGCGTAGGTGAGTTATAGTAGAAAACATTATTTTTAAAAGATACACTTAGTATACAGTACCAGCAATCGAAATTGTTTTTATATAAATAAAAGCTGTCTTATAACTTTTCCTTTTTAAGTAAAAACTTATTAATGAAAAATACAGTAACTTTATAAAAAATATTTTTTACATAATGTGCATTATCATTATTTCTCAAATATCTATTTAATTATCACTTCTGACAACCAATCTCAAACAGGATGCAATTATGTAATTTTATTAAAAGTGTATGCTTTGGTGCCCAAGAAATGGCAGATTATGTTTAAAATTCTAGATACTTGATTCCACTTTTACTTAAGTTATAAATTTTGATTAAGGCTTGGACAGGTATTTTTAATAATCCCTGGTGTAAAACCCAAGAATAGTTGATGGCTCTTCTCGGGTAAAACCAGATTAAGGTGTCAGTTTTGACATATCATGTAAACAGTTTGACGTATTGACTTGACTCAATAAATAATTATTTTGGTTTAAAATACTAAATTACCCAGAAATCGCTACCCCACACGACCACTTTAGACGAAATAAGATTTGAACAATTTATTCTCCTACCATTTGCTCCCTCTCCCCTCAAAAAAAACCTTATTTCCAACGTTTAAATTTTAATAGATTTTTTTTTCAATTTATAAGCTACATAGCTATAAGCTTAAAGAAACAAAAAGTGTACGCGAAACTAGTTTTATATTTAATTTAATTATTTTTCCTTTCCCAGTTCAAGTACGCCCCTGTATCTTGGCCCTGCACTGGGTTCCATCGGAGCACCACTTCTAGACTGGCATTCCTAGGTGTATGCTACATCTGTGCCAAATTTCTTCACGGTACGCGAAAATGCAGACAAGCCCCTAAATTTCCGGCTTAGGCCCCGAACTATACGTGATTTTACCATTTAAATAAAACTTTTGTTTCAGGTTGGGTACAGAAACGCTTTTTTTCGTATTCTACTACATGGAGGGCACCAAAGCGCAATATCTCGCCGCGAAAGCGTTGAAAAAACAAAGTTGGCGGTTTCACACGAAGTACATGATGTGGTTTCAGCGGCACGAAGAACCAAAAATTATCAACGAAGAGTACGAACAGGGCACCTACATTTATTTCGATTACGAAAAGTGGGGCCAGAGGAAGAAAGAGGGATTTACGTTTGAATATAAATACTTAGAAGATAGAGACCTTAATTGATTAAAATATTTATAAAAAACAAAAAACAAAACATTGTAGTTTTCTTTGGGTTCCTAAAATTATACGCATACAGGATTTTATGATCAAGGCGCGTATTCATTAGAGGCAGAATTCGCATGCTTCACTGCGAAGCCTAAGGAGCATATGTATGTGTAAGTGCCTTCGAGGCTGTCGCCGTCGTGGTGTAGTGGTAGCAATGTTTGTTTCCCACACCAGCGGTCCGGGTTCGATTCCTGGCTAGGTACTTGGTTGTTTGTGTTTGTTTAAAAATGCTTTAACCTTGCTTGAACTTTGCGAAACTGGGCGATTGATCCTGATTGGATGAAAGTCCCAGTATAAATAAAAAAAAAAGTGCCTTCGAGGCCCGGCGAACAGCATTCGGTTCGGACTCAATGCTATCCGATCGGATCGGTACGGATATCGACGACATTTGTTGGTCTTAATCATAGAAAAAGAAGGGTGGGGTTTCGTGCTCAAGTGAATACGCGAATTAGTAATGTATATTGTATGGAAAAGGATGTAAAAAAACTTACCTAAACAATTTTATTTTAGCATTTTACAAACAAGCAGCTACTTGGTGTAGTTTTTAGTTTATTTGTTTATAGATAAAAGTCTATATTCGCCCTTCTTTAACATGCGCAAAGTGCTTGGATTAGCACCAGTTTCAGACTCATCATGGCAATGTAGAGCAACCTCAAAAATCCCACAGAATTTTAAACTGTCTATTAACCTACTAAGTATATGTCTATTTTTTGCCACATTTTTATTATGTTCGGTAATGTTTTGCCTATAGCCACTATTCAATTGGCACCTAATATCAGTTTTGCCTAGCATAGAAAATTCTATGTGGTTGTTTAAATAAGTAGCACTTACTTTGTGTCTTTAACTTTTCAGTAAAGTGCTTGATATTACACATTCCTTTTGCCACCCACGCAGGATCACTTCGTGGATTGTTCATAATATGACAAATAAAGCAAAAAACAGCATTTCGTTTTTCACAACCGCACAACCAGTTTTCAGCATCGTACCATTTTTTTATTACTTGCACTAAAATTTTGGTTAATTTTTAGGTACGGTCTATGGGGCCCTAAAGATTTTATTTGTAACGATAACAAAAACAATGACACGCGACCGGCAATGCTTAGTCCCTCTCTCTCTAACTACGTCTTCACTAAGGATAGAACCGGCAACGTGTAGAAGGGCAACGGACTTTTCTGCACGATGATGATGGCCGATTTCAACTAAAACACACATTCCTCCCGCCCCCGCTCGAGAACCTCCTCCCATACCCCGCTGAAAAACGGGTGAAATTGAAACCTTGCCCCGCGCGGCGCTGCCTGCTTGTAATTATTTACGCTAAAAAACTTGATGTTAACCACAGATAATAAAAATAACTACACAATCATGACGTAGTAAAGATTTAACTTTTTTTAAATAAATCAATTAAAAATACTGTTTGTTGGCTAGTTTAAGGAGGGCCTTCCCTGGCCCGAGCCCCCCCCCCCCCCCCGAATATGAACCGAAACCGAACCGGTGATTTCAAAAATTAAGTAAGAGGTAAATTCATGCTTGCAAAAAGATGGTTTAGATATTTTGATAATATATAATTAATACAGGTTGTAGAATACAGAATGTGCTTCTTGTATTTGGAGTTTTTTTGAAAATTGGAGGCATGCGAGAACCATCACTTCACCCTCACCGCTTCTCATCAGGGAGTAGGTTACTCCATAAAAAAATATGTAATTTCTCAATAACTATAAGTCACACATGATATTTAGTTTGACAGTTATTAAATTTTTATTTAAAAAAAAAAATTGCACTTCTCGAAAGGCAAACTTTTCGAAAACACGGACGCCTTGATACCTAGGTATATTAAAATATACCATTCTTTCCAAAGACAAACGATATGTTTGGTATTCATTCACCTTTAGCTTGTTTTAAAATTAGAGCGTCGCAAAGAAGTTTTTCTTTGTTAAAAATTGATCAATTTGGATCATCTTATACAACATTTCTCATAATGGTTAGATTTTATTAACCACTTGTGGTGAGCAGTCCCAGCGCAAAAATTTACTGGTCCACTAAAAAATTATCTTAATAGTGGCTAGCTTCCAGTAAATGCTTAAACAGCTGATCGCAGTCAACGTCAGCTGGCGAAGGTCAACAAAAACAAAAAATTAATGTGATATTAATTATCTTATTGTTTAAACAATTTCCTGGTTTGCTCGAGTGTTGAACGCCAATTTTTCTGTAAGCTGTGACTCAACGCGTCATTAAACAGTTGGATTGGATTGAAATGAAACAGTCGACTGTGAGTATTCGCGCTGTTTTGTTTGAAACGAAACAAAATATTAATACAAAGCACAACAGTTTTTTTTCTTAATTTTTATAAGTGTAGTGAAGCTTTGATTGTTTAATAGATGCGTCACTGTTTTATCATTTTATTATAGATACACGCGATGTTTGTAAATTTGATTGCTACAGTTATTAATTATGTAGTTGCTTATGAAAGTGTTATATGCATTTGCTTATAAATATCAGTAGTTAACTGTGCCAAGCCTGTTTTGATTTCTGTAGGAAATTAGAATTTTTTGTTTGTTTATGTAAAAGTAATGAGTTTGAGGTTTTGAGTAAGGTAAATTTAAAATTAGTGTTTCCTCATTCTCATCACGCAATCTACCTAGGTACATAGGAAATGTAAGTATTTTTAAAAATATCAATTAAACATCAGGCTGACCATTTTTTGGGGAAGACATTTTTAAAAGTGAGGCACAATAGACCTACTGGTGGTCAACTCCAACTGAGTTATCGTCAAAGATCAGGCACTCTTTGTGATGTTGCATAACAAAATCAGGAGTATGAGTAGGGTAAAGTACACATTTATTTGCATAATTGAGAATAAAGAAATTTGGTTCTGGAATGTGCTCCCAACAACTCTGTGGTGCAGGGGAATAAGAAGATAAGTCAACCATTAAAAATAGGAACTTATCTCCTTTTTCCCCATAGAACTGTCCTCTCCTCACTCCTTAACCTCCTAAAATTGAGGTTAGAAATCAGGTTTGGTTGATTAATTTAGGCTTAACAAGCTGTAAATTTAAAAAAACCACTTTGAAAAAAGATGCACCAAAAAAAAAATTAAAAAAGTCCTCTCACCTTGGATTGTAAGGATTGTAACTTAAACAATAACAATCTTTTAGTCAGTATAATCTGATAGCCATGATAATTAATAAATAACTAACATCTAACAATAACCAAAACCAATTAGACAAACAAAGCCCTCTTAATTTGCAAAAAAAAATTGGATTTTTGGCTTTTTACCATTTTGTTTTTTAAATGAATGAATGAATTACAAATTCTTTTTGAGTTATGGTGGCTGCTTATAACACATGGGGACTATGAATTTTTTTTACATTTTTGCTCTCAGCTCATTAAATTAACAAGATACCTGGCTTTTATTAAAATAGGTAATTTTGTGGGCTATCTAATTCAATATAATTTTATCTAGATAATGTTTTAAACTAAATAAGTTAATTTATGGGCTGGTCCTCAGAACAAGGTAGTGATATACATCGATGTTACAGTCTGTTAGACATCCTCAGTATGGCAGAGCCAAAATGAATGGAAAGGCAATGAAATGAAAGTGATAAAATCTGAAAGGGAAAAATGAAATGTGTATATCCACTTTAGAAAACCAACTGCCAATTTGCGGTATCTGCTAGGGTAGCCTCGGGTCTGAGGCAAAAATCTAACATTACTATGGAGACAGCTAAAGTCAATCTCAGTAGGTATCCTATGGCCAGGTTCAATATTAAATGTAAAAATAATTTTTTGAGGTTTGGTCACAGACTAAATAAGTTAATTTACAGGCTGGTCCTCAGAACAAGGTAGTGGTAGCCTTATACATTGATGTTATAGTCTCCTGAGACATCCTTAGTATGGCACAATCAAAATGAATGGAAAGGCAATGAAATGAAGGTGATAAAATCTGAAAAAGAAAAATGGACACCCACTTTAGGAAAGCAACTGCCAATTTGCAGTATCAGCTAGGGTAGCCTTGGAGGATGAGGATGTCTCAGGATACTGTAACATAGATGTATATGGCTATCACTACCTTGTTCTGAGGACCAGCCTGTAAATTAACTTATTTAGTCTATGACCAAACCTCAAAAAATTCCTTTCACATTTAATAATGTTTTAACTTTGGTTTTAATGCTTTAAAGCTCTGTGTCCCAATGCAATATTTTAGAAAGAAGTGTCCTTTTTTGGTAACTAACATTTTTAACTTCTGATAAAGGAGAGTTTACACATGCATGGATTTGCTGGCGCCAATAAAAACTGGCGCGCCAGTAAGTTAAATTTGCAAGTGTAAACACCGACTTGCACACAAGTTATTTTTTTGCATGCATGTATCAAAAAAGTCTGCAGCTGACTGAATTTGCTGGCGCCAGTGGTGACGCATGCGCGCAGAAAAGGAAAATTTTCATGTGTAAACAAGTGCTTGCACGTCGGCTCGCCAGTTTTAAGTTCATTATTTTACATTATTTTTTATTTTCATTGAGTTTGAGCTTAAAAATTTTGTTTATTTTTGTTTTTATAGCTTAATATGGCTAAAAAAGTGGTCAGCAGAACTGACCACACAGTTTCTTGAAGGCTATGAATGTTTTCCTTGTTTATGGGATGTACACAGTAGTTCGTATAAAAACAAAGATAGTCAAGATAATGCTTCCCAAAAAATTAGTAAAATAATGACTATTGAAGGCTTTGAAGTTGCAGAAGTAAAAGCAAAAATATGATCCATAAGAAACACATATGCTTTGGAATTGACAAAAATTAAAAAAAGCCAACGTTCCGGAGCCGGTGCAAATGAAGTATACACCCCAAAAGTACCATGGTTTAAAGTAGCAGACCGAATTTTAAAGAATGTTGTTTAAATAAGAGAAACTCTAGAAGAATATCAAAATGTTGCTTTGTCATTCGAAGATGGTTTTTATAGTTCGCAGGATCTTCTGCTGCAAGTTCTCCTAAAAGTTTTTCGGAAGCACCCAAAGTAGATCGACTAGCAATCTATGCTTTAACCCATGCAGATACGGCCTTTTCGTTGTTCCTTTTCCTGAATCTCTTTTATTTTTTTTTTTTCAATAAAAGTTTAGCGACTATTTTGCAGGCTTCCGAGAGTTCAGCCGACATATCGCGTATCGTGTACACTTTAAAAATGAAACTGGCGTGCCAGTCTTTTTAATTTTCGCACAATAGTGTAAACCTTTACTGGCGTGCAAATAGAACTGGCGCGAACACTGGCGCCACTAAATTCATGCATGTGTAAACCCACTATAATTGTAAGATAAATTTTGCAGCTCAACAAACTAAAAGTGTATTTTCTTTGTGTAATATTATAAAAACTAGATAAACAGCATCAAATTATTAGCTAATTATTCATTTATCATATACTTTGCATTACCTTATGTTGTAAGATTATATGATTTCAATAATTTATTATAAATTATTGAGAATATTATTTTCGCAATTTTTTTTCAAGAATGTAACATCTACAATAATATGCCACAGGACACTGATTACTCTTGTTTTCTTAAAGTTTACGAGATATGATTTTCCAAATATGAAAATCACTGATGGTAAAATTATTCTCTGAGGACATGTATACAGCATATGAGGTGGCCTACTTGCGATACCTTAGTGCCAAAGACAGTCCATGTGCGCGCTATATATATGGCCATTTCTGGAAGTTGGCAAAGATATGGGAGAAGAAGAAACATTTTTTTGCTACTCTTGCTTTTTGTCTGAGAAATATGAAATGAATACACAAGATACTAAGATCATACTACTAAAAAAGTGCGTTAACAAGACACAAGTAGTCAGTGGCGGCTCGAGACGTTATAAATTGGGGGGGGGGGGGCAGAAATTTATTTTGCATGGAAATGGAGATAAAAAAACTTACCTAAACAATTTTATTTTAGCATTTTACAAACATGCAGCTACTTGGTGTACTTTTTAGTTTATTTGTTTATAGATAAAGTCTATTCGCCCTTCTTTTACATGCGCAAAATGCTCGGAAAAAAGCATTTCGTTTTTCACAACCGCACAACCAGTTTTCAGCACCGTATAGTTTTTTATTACTTGCACTAAAATTTTGGTTAATTTTTAGGATTTTTAGGTCCGGTCTATGTGGCCCTAAAGATTTTATTTGTATTCGAAGTTCATATGACAACGTATTTAAATTTATACAGTTAATGATAATATACGGTATTTATTTCCATTTTAAAAACAAACAATGGACACGCGACCGTCAAGGCTTTTAACTACTGAACTTGACGTACCCCAAATCAAAACAAACTCATACGTCTTCACTAAGGATAGAACCGGCAACACGTAGGAAGGGCAACGAACGGTTTGGCATGATGAATATGGCCGACGTCAACTAAAACAAGCATTCCTCCCGCCCCCGCGCGAGAACAGCCACCCATACAGCGCTGAAAAATAGGTGAAATTGAAACCTTGCCCCGCGCGGCTCTGCCGGCGTGTAATTATTTACGCTAAAAAAGTTTACACAGTTAACCACAGACTAAAAAAAAGGACTAGACATGTCGTAAGGAAAGATTTAACTTTTTTTAAATAAGTCAATTAAAAATTCAGACATGTGATTTCCATTCATTGGGCGAGTAAAAAATCATACTTTAGTTATAAAATGGAGGCCTTAGTGTCGGCATGAAATTCACGGTTATCCAAAAGGACGAAAAATTAGGAACACTCACCCATCATTATTTCTAAGAATTTAATAGGTAAACTTTTACTTTCTTAATTGTTGAAATCGAGGTTGAAATACTTCTGGTAATATTATGTATATTGTTGGCAGTTTACTTCGAATTCCGAAAACACGTTAGTCATGGCAAAGTAAAGTGCGCGCAAGCCAAACACAATTATGAAACGTTGCTCGCTGCCATGGAACACAAAGAGGTGAAGAAGCCCATACCAACGCCGAGAAGATCTGTGCCCAGTAAACCTGCTAATCTTGTTGTGACAGGTAAGTCATTTGTTTTTTTTTTAATAGTCCACAGTACACCAGTATATTTTAGCTCACATTACTACTATACTATAGTATTAGCTCACACTACTACTATACTATAGCAGTAGCTCCGATTTCAAAAATGATGATTATTAAACTTTTTTGTCGCGCCGTCTGTCTGTCTGTGTGTCTGTATGTGGGTCTGTCTGTATGTCTGTCTGTAACGACAAACGCGCATAACTCAAAAACCGCTTGCCCGATTTGAATGAAATATGGTACCTAGGCTGGGTCTTGGGTCAAGATGGTCCCATTTAAAAATGAACAAAACACGGAACACAAGCCAAATGAAGGGATAAAAATATGGCGTTTGTGATATGAAACGAAAGGTAATTGAGTCTGGAGTTAAACAAAATACATTTTAGTTTATTTTAAAAAAGGGTGAGGGTAGATTTTAAAAATTGGAGTTTAAGTGAAAATATGGCTTGTGTGGTATCAAACGAAAGGTAATTGAGACTGGAGTTGTATAAAATATATTTCAGTTTTTAGTTATATTAGCTCACACGTACACTATAACTATAGTACCTAGTGTGATCTTAGGTGCCCATATATTGGCAGAGTATTTTAAGTAATGAGTAACAGGCTGTATTTTTATAAATAGCTTTATTTTTCCGAGGCATCTAACTTTGTTTTCTTTGGAAATTCTTGAAAGTGATTCCTAACAGAATGCGCACGCGCAGACGTCTTTCGAGCTTGGGTTTGACTAAACCAAACATGCGATTTTGGGGACAATGTTGCCATTTACTTTCAAACGCAATTTTTAAGCCACCGGTTTAGTCAATCGAAAGATTTCTGCGCCTGCGCACTCCGTTAGGAATCAGTTTCAAGAATTTTTGCAGATGAAAAAGTTTAGCGTCTCAACAAAATAAAGCTAAATTTTCGAAAATTTAGGCTGTTACTCATCACTTAAAAAGTAGACCGGTGTACTGTGGACCTGAGTGTGGACCATAGTTTAAAAAACAAGAAAAAAATAAAATATTAAAACAAAGAAGGACACTGACTCAAAAATGTTACATAACTATGATTTTGAAATAAAATTCATTTTTAGCTATGAAAATTAAAAAAGAATTAAACATTTTCAAAAATTTCTCGAAAAATTTTCAACGCTTTAAAAATTTAAACAGGCACCATAAATTTTGTATGCTGTTGCACAAATTTCTGAAAGCTGGTCGAAATAATTTTATTTGTATTAATCTGCAAAGTGCTAAAAAAAATTGTGTGCCAATTTTAAAATACTTAACTGTTTTTATTTTCTTTTTTAAATGTTTTCCTTACACTTACTCGTAAATTAAAATTACTAAATAATAACGATATAGTTAGTCATTCATTCATACATTAGTGATGTATGTAATTTATACGTTAAAAATTAATTATTAAAAACTTGCTTGAATGGACATCAAAGGAAAATAACTCATTTATATAGTCAGATTTAGTGCAAAAATATGTCATTTCCGACTACCAGAAATTTTGCACCATGCTTGTCTAACACACCAAGAAACGCCGGAAGACACTCGATCAAAGTTACCTTCCCCCACCGGTTATGTATTATGTAATCATTATACAAAGGTATATGTATTTAGATAAATATAAATATCTTCATCATGTGTCGCATATTTAAATGTTCTGATACATCGTTGGAAAGCTCTCGAAAAATGCTACGTGTATATGTACCATTTTATTTTTAAATAGCCCCTCCTGATTATGTGATTAGTACAGAAACGGTATGTTTACGAAAAATATATAATATATCTATTATGGGTGGGAATATTGGATGTTGTGATACATCGTTGGAAAAATGCTACAACTAATGTTACAACTAATATCTTTTGAATAGCCCCCCTTCTCCTGATTACGTGATTTATAATATAAATCTGGTGAAAAATCTAACATTGAAAACTACAGACGAATATCTCTTTTATCTCATATTGCTAAAATAATTGCTATACTTACTGACGATATTTATTCCTGTTATAAAAACTACATCGCCAATAAACAACATGGTTTTTGTCGAGGAAGATTCACAGCTACTAATTTGGCCATTTATCAACAATTTCTAACTACAGCTTTGGAGTCAGGGAAAAAGTTGAAGTGATATAAACTGACATTTCTAAAGCATTTGACAGTGTCTGCCACAAAATCCTTCTAAAAAAGCTGTCGGACATTGTTTTCAGTGGTCACTTCCTTTCATGGATACGTTCTTACCTAACCGAGCGTCAACAACGAGTCAGTATGTGCGGTACCCTTTCACAGGAATTCTTAGTACCATCAAGCGTCCCGCAGGGATCCCATATTGGCCCAATATTATTTATCCTCTTCATTAATGATGTCTTTGAATGTTTCGACCTCTCACAGTGTCTGCTTTACGCTGGTGGCCTAAAGCTCTTTGCTATTGTGGATCAACATTCAAACACTCTCCAATTGGACTTGGGTAGACTATCGAATTGGTGCAAATTGAATCAATTAAAATTAAACGCCAAAAAGTGCAAACATATAAGCTTTCATAAAACCTTAAATCCAGCCCAGTACACCTACTTTCTTGATAATTAAAGCTGTCGATACAATCAAAGATTTGATTGACAATATGGTCCTCAAAAGTTTTAGTCTTCTAGGCTTCATAAAAAGAAATACCAGGAACATATATGATGTTAAAGCTATAACCTCTTTTTACTACAGTTGCATCAGATCAACGCTGGAATAATGTAGTATAATTTGGACACCAAATTACAACATTCATGTTCAGAGAATTGAAAGAGTTCAGTTCAGTTCCCAAAATACTTGCTTTATAAATTAAGATTTCCATATCAGAATGTTGATTACCAAACTCGTCTATTACTTTGTGGCCTAACTAGTCTGGAAAAACGGCGTTTAAATGCACAGTTAATGTTTTTGTACAAGCTGATAAGCGGCATTACCTGTTCACCTGAACTTCTGCAAGAAATCCACTTTCTAGTCCCTGGAAGAAGAACTAGACAGAGGCAACTGTTTCTTCAGCCAGCTCACAGAACTAACTAAAGTCAAAACTGTGTAATGAGTCGATTACTGTTAAATTATAATGTTAACTTCTCTGACTTTAACAAAACTTTAGGTGCAGTTAAGAACGCTATCAAATAATGCTAATTATTGTGTAGGTAAAGTGTACCATTTAGAAAAAATTTCTGTAGTGTACACTATAAATAAATAAATAAATACACAAACAGTATGTTTAAGAAAAATATAAAATATCCCATTATGGGTGGCAATATTGGATGGGATGATACATGGTTGGAAAACTCTCAAAAAATGCTACAACTAATGTTACGACAACTAATATCCGAACTATCTTTTCTTGGATTTGTTCCCATCCCTGATGATGTCATCAGTGTACAAACAGTGTGTATTTAGGAAAATAGAAATATCTTCATTACAGATGGCATTAAACTTTACCATACTATTTTTATCTCTTCTTATTTTATTTTATAGATAGTGTACCCGAAGTTAAACCAAGAAGCCAACCTGAGATTCAACCGATCAAAGAAGTTGAGGTACCATTGGACTGCAAATATGAGGACAAAATGCCGCTGAAAGAAGAATACAACAATACAATATCCAGAAGACTGTCGAAAACTTCTAAACAGATTGCAGGTAAAGTTGAAAAAAATTGACAGAAGGAGCAACCTAATGTAACAAAAAACCCCGACTCAAGAAACTTGGGTCTAATTTTCTCATAAAAAATTCATAAATATATAAATACTCCAGAAAGTTTACTTAATATAGCAAAAAAACTAACAATATCATGGACAAAAATATATTGAGAGAAACAAAATTAATTCTAAAAAATAATATTTCGTTGTTATCTTTTGTGTGCGGTTTTATTATTTTGTTGAACCTGGGTGGCATTGACAGAAGGAGCAAACTAATGTAACTGGTATCCATATTTTTCATTGAGCTCAAGTACTTTTTCCAAGTGGTCCGAGAGGTTCTCAATGGGATTTAGGTCAGGAGATTTCAAAAATAATATTGTTTCATCATTAACAAATTATTTTACGGGAACCGTGGCCGACCGACTTAGCGCGTTGGTTCGTGCTTGCTATATGACTGGACCGACCGCGCGTAGGCTGGGCGCGCTGCTTATCTTGTGGGTTCGAGTCCCACCTCGGCATATGGTTGTTTTTGTAACGTCCCAACAAGGCATATCTCGGCAAAAATTTGGCTAAAAAGACTGGGCGATTGATCTTAGCATTGAATAAAAAGTCCCAGTATAAGAAATAAAAAAATAATAATTTTAGGGGCTTTTTTTGACGCAAACTTATATATTGAATATATTTAAATATATTATAAATATTTTATATTGAATATATTTGAAACACATCAGTTCATAAATAAGAAACTCCATGATTTTGGATCCGCGATTTTAAATGTTTTATGAGTTTGAGTCAAAAATCATAATCCACGTCTTGAAACACCGCCAAGTTCCATATTTAATACATATCGATGCATAAATAAGAAAGTCCGCCATTTTGGTTCCGTCATTTTAATTTTTTTAAAATTTCGGGATTTAACTGTGGTAAGTGATCTCAAGCACTGCAAGCTTTCAAGTTTGACACAAATCGGTTTAAATAAAGAAATCCGCCGTTTTGGATTCGCTATTTTCAATTTTTTATGAGTTTGGGTCAAAAGTCATAATCAGCGACTTGAAACACCGCCAAGTTTTATATTTGACACATATCGGTGTAATAAAGAAATCCACCATTTTGGATGCGCCATTCTTGTAATAAAAAACCTAAATTGTATTGTTTACCAGGTTACTAAAACACTACATCAACCAAATTTCAACATTCGACTTAATGGATTTAACTCTACTTAAAACAAACTTTTCAAGAAAATTGCGCAAAGAATTTTTTAAAGATGTTTTTGTATAAATAATTTATCTATTTCAAAAACTGTGACTAACGAATTTTGATGTTATGGCAAGTTTTGTTGAAAACATAATTCTCAATGTAAATTTTAAAACCGCGTTTTGCTAACCACTCTGGTTCTCAAATTTTGATTTTTAAAAAAATATTTCAACCCTCTTCAACTCCCCCTACCGAGCTGGCTTTATCCATGGGTGTCGTGAAATTTTTGATAACAAATTTGGTTAGAAGCAGTTTATCGGTTTTTGAGCTTTTGTGTTTCAGACAGACAGGCAAATACTATCACAAAAGGATCCCGCCCGGAGTTTATGGGCGGTGGCTTTCGATTGGATTTCTTTTAAATTTCAGTATGTGGCAGATCTTGATGCCCTGATGAAAAGCTATTATTGCCCTATCGTCGTCCGACATATGGTTTCTAAGATACAGGGGTTCAAAGTTTAAGTTTTTAGCTTTTGTGAATTTTCCTCAAAAAACTATTTCAATTAATTTCTACCTATTTTGAAAAATGATATTATTGTTTGTTATATATCAAACGTTAGGTCACAAGTATAGCTTAATATCCAAACAAAAAAATTGGACCTATTAAAAGTGGCAGTGGCGTTCCGAACATAAAAATTATTAAAAAATATTTATTCAAAAAACGATGCTGTACAGAATTAACTATAAAAAAACAAACGGTGGAATTTTTTTTGTTTTCTCCTGCCTTTTAGGAATCTCTCAAAGAAACCAGAATAAGTATATATGGTAAAAATCGGTTTATAAAGGTTTCAACAAAACGGTCTAAAACTTTAAGCTTTTTAGGATTTTAATGTTTTTTTTTAGAAATGCAAGATACTTTCGCTTTTTTTAACGATAATATTTAAATAAATATAAGTATAAGATTAATGTAATGATTTTTGTTGCTCACAGTACTTTTTTAATGATTTATTCATTCAGTGGCGTGCAATTTACCAAGATAAATGATCGAAATCCTAACTTCTTTGGAGACATTAAAACTAAAATAGGAAAGTTTAAGAATATGATCTATCAAATTGACGTTGGCAGGTTAGTGAAACGAGCTTAAGGTGAGCTCTACACGAAAAAAAGTTATACCGGGTGGGCCAAAAAAAACCGGACAATTTTTTTTTCATTATAATTTTTAACTATACAATCGATTTTAATTTAAAAAGCTATCAATTCTAACCAGAAAGTTTTTATTTTATTAAAATCGGTTCAGTAATAATGAATTTATAATATTATTATATAATATAATATTAATAATATAATGAATGTATACATGATTGGCAAGGCAATCGTATAATAACCAAAACAATGGTTGAAACTATTTTTTTTAGAACCACTAAACCGATTTTGCTGATTCGTACCTTGTTGTACGTTAAAATAATGCAGCATCTTTATTAATTTAAAAAAATAATTAAAACATGTTCGCAACAGAATAATAAACGAGCATCTTTGAAAGGTACATGTTAATTTGGTCAGTCATCTTGGATTTTGAGATATCGGACAAAAAAATATATTTAGTCAATACTCTAATTAATTATCTGCTGTTAATCATATTAAAATCGATTAGTTCGATACTTCAAAAGTTAAAATGAAAAAAAAAATTGTCCGGTTTTGGCACACCCGGTATAACTTTTTTTCGTGTAGAGCTCACCTTAAGCTCGTTTCACTAACTCGCCAATGTCAAATTGACAGATCATATTGTTAAACTTTTTATTTTACTTTTAATGTCGCAAAAATATCAATGTCAAAAGAAGTTAGGATTTCCAACATTCATCTTAGTAAATTGCACGCCACTGCATAAGTAAATGCTTTTAAAAAATACTGTTAGCAACAAAAATCATTCCATTAACCTCATCATTGCAGTTGTTTAAATAATATCGTTGAAAAAAAGCGAAAGTATTTTATTTTTGTATTTTAAAAAAAAAACATTAAAATCCAAAAAGCTTAGAGTTTTACAGCGTTTTGTGAAAAACTTTACAAACCGATTTTTTCCAAATGTAAATATTCTGGTTCCTTTGGGAGATTCCTAAAAGATAGGAGAGAACCAAAAAAAATCCACCGTTTTTTTTATAGTTAATTCTGTACAGCATCGTTTTTTGAATAAATATTTTTTAATAACTTTTATGTTCGGAACGCCACTGAATGTAGCGAACTGTTAATAGGTCCAATTATTGGATATTAAGCTATACTTGTGACCTAACGTTTGATGTATAACAAACAATAATATCATTTTTCTGAATAGGTACAAATGACTTGAAATAGTTTTTTAGGAAAGATGCACAAAAGTTAAAAACTGAAACTTTGAACCCCTGTATCTTAGAAACAATAGGTCGGACGACGATGGGGCAATGACAGCTTTTCATCAAGATCTACAACATACTGAAATTTAAAAGAAATCCAACCGAAAGCCACCGCCCATAAGCTCCGGGCGGAATCTTTTGCTCGCTAGGCCGTTTTTGACTGACTGATTATTTTGCGTAAAACAATAAATGGAATATAGCTTTCCAAAGCTATGGATTGCTAAAGTTATTATTGGGTATTCTTTCCCTTAAACTAAACTCCAATTAGTCTAAATGTCTACTAAAAATCTTCATTCTGTTTGTCCATGGAGGGTCAAATTTCCCCCTTGCACAGCTATCAAGGGATATTGTATAAACTTTATTTTAAATTTTAAAATAAAAACAATGAATATTTTTGCTAGTAATTGTATATGTTAATTGTAGTAGGTAATCATCGTTATATCAAACGAAACAATGCTTATAAAAAATATCTATTCCTTATCTGATAAAGTTGTGATATCTAGGCTATATTATCTCTTGGATAAAAGTAAAAATAATAGAAAATTGGGTCGATTTATAATATATAATGAACTTTTAACGGATAATCGTATTAAAATGCCATTTTCGAATTATGATAACATATATCTTTTAACAATTTGTCTTATAAATAAAAATAGTTTTAAGTAGAGGCCCTGGATACCTTTGACGGATGTGGTTACCCAAAAAAAACTGTCAAAAGGTATCGAGGGCCTCTAGTTTAAGGATTTTTAAAGCGTGTGCATAAATCTAACGTGTAGGCTAGAAATACATCAGATCCTCATTTAAATAAGGTTTGTTGGACATTAAATAAACAAGACTTTCTTTTCATAGGCGAAATAGGTCAGCTAGTGACAGATCGGAAAAAAGCTGTCATTGAAGGCACCCGTCAGTCAGTACGTCGCATCCGCCGCCGATTCAGCAACATATCTCAGGAACGGCAGAACTCCGAATCGGAAAAAAGCATTGAACTTGAAGATGGTAAGTAGCAGCGAAATCCTTATAATTTTTTAACCAAAGTTTTAAAGTAACAAAAAACTTATTTATAATTATGTGCACCTTTAAAAACTACTGGCTTGTGCAAGGAAGAGTTGGCAATTTATAACTGCCGTGGATTTAAATTAATGTAACATTAAATTTAAAAAAATCCCAATTTGCCGTTTTCTAGTAATAACAATAGGCCCAAATAAGAGGTTCAAATATAAGGTTGGTTGCTATTTGAATTTTAAAAAAATATATAAAAAAAGTTTTCACACTGTAGTGTGTCACAGTGTGAAAACTTGAATGTGAATGGCTTGGTCGAGTAAATACTCTGTGAACTAGCATCTCACACTGTTACACTGTTCATGGTTTCGGTGCCCCAATTGGTAGGGAGTTGACGTACATAGCCAATGCTCCGGGTTCGAATTCCGGCCGAAGCACAGGAACTTTTTTATAATTTTTCGTTATTTAATTTCACCCCTGGTTTGGAAAGCATTTTTTGTTAGAAAACTTTCTTTTTTTTTACTTGCAGAAGTACCATGTGAAATGTTCAGCAATATCAAGTTCGATTCACCTATGAACAGGAGCACAAGTATCTACAGCAATAGTACCATTGAATTAGACTATGATTCAGAGGGATCTAACGGGTAAATAATAATATATTTTTTAATTAAACCTAAGCATATATTTTACTTTAAATAAACACATGTTTTGCAAGAAAAACACGAAATTTCGAAAAAGCACTTTCTTTTTGACCAGATGTAGACGTTTAACCTGGATAGCCTCGTTAAGTTGGTCCAGTAAGTTGTCATAATATTCTTCAGTGATAGTCCTGCTATGCTCTAAAAAATCAATCAGCACCACACCATGAGAGTCTCAGAAAACCGTAGCCTTAACTTTTCCTGCAGGAGGAGCAGTTTTTGCGTTTTTTGTCAGGTATCAGTTAATGCGGCACCCATCTTGCCAATAACTTTTTTATACCCAAGATGTCGTGCAAAATATAGTGCACTCGGTCTAATGAGATATTTACCATTTCAGCTAGTTCACGCACCTTTAATCGGCGGTCAATCAGTACAGCATTGTAAATTTTTGCCACGTTTTCGTCTGATGTCGCTGTTTTTTGTCATCCTGAATGCCCATCATCTTGTATGGATGTACGGCCATATTTTAACTCTGCAGACCATTCTTTTATTGTGGAAAATGAAGGAGAAGAATCCCCTAATATCTTTCTAAAAATAACACAAAATTTTTAATTACTGCACGAACTTCAATTTAATCCATTGTTAATAATTGAAATTAGAAAAACACCGTACGCACTCGAAACTCTGCAGCCGACTAACTACAGATTCTAGCTTGAAAAGCGTCAGAAAATTTTAGTGATAACAGTGTCATCTCTGTGTTAGTCCGAGAATTTTTCGAACAGCCCTCGCATCTAAAAAATCTTAGGTTTGGGAGGGGACCGGTCCCGAGGCCCCCGCGGGTGCGCCCATGTAAGTGACGACAAGAAAATTTAGGGATGATTCTACATCTGGCTGTGGTCTTGATTGGTTCAGTGGGCGAGGTGTCCGATTGCCAATCAGAGGGTGTGTGGTTCGAATCCCATGTCTGCCACTACAATCTCGAAGCTACTCTCCGTTTGTGAATACAGATTTACCGGAATAACGAAGTAGGCAAAGTTGATGATGTATACAAGACCGTGGTTCGGAAGTCACGTTAAGCCGGTGGTCCCGTGTTAAGAGCGTAGATGGCGCTAGCACGATAAAGACCCCTGTGTTCGACAAAGAGCATCAGGCAAAATTAAAGCCTCCATGAGAAAAGAAAATTGCCTATCATGGGGGTCTATATGTGTATGAATGTGAGTGTGTTGTGATTGTCCAAATCAGAAATCAGAGCATTAAGTTGCAGACTGTGGCTAGATGGCCTTTGATGCATAGGCCAACCAAACCGAAATATGAATAAATGAACCTCTGGCTATTTTTTGCATTTTGATACGTCACAAAATGTCGTTTAAACTAGGGAATGCAGTCTGTTATCTGTGATGTTGTTTAACTAAATAAATAAAATCAAAAATGCTAATTTCAGTTCAAATTTCTTGATCTTGAAATAAATTATGTTTCAAGGTCATAACCAAGGTCAAAGTAGATAAGTCCTAAAAGTTATTTATTAAACACTTTCCTCTAAACCTAGTCTTGGAACTTTTCTGGCACACTGTATGTATCGCATAATTGCTTATCTCTCGCCAAAATATAGCCCTCCCTATCCTGTTATTGTAAACTTTTTGCTGCGAAAAGTCCAACTGTAATTCGTACATTTTGCCTAGATCTCTGCATCTGCCACCCCCTAGTCACCCCCCACCACCTCTTCCAGACGAATCGTTCTACGACGCGCCATCTAGTATCACGAGTAGCAGTAATTCTGGAGAATCAACCGGGATTAGAGGTTCTTTGGGTGAACGGAAACAGGTATGGAAGTAAACATTTACTATGGTAAAAATGAATATGTTTTAATATGAATTCGCATTCTATGACCATAGAGCAAATCGACATACAAATTCAATATAATGGTAATGCTTATCTCGAGATATATAACGTTATTCTTATTATTATTAAAATATAAACAAAAACAAAATAGTTTTAATATGTTCCTAACAATATATAATCGCTTCACATAGGGTTTAAAAGTGAGTCATATTGAGTTCTTATCTTCTTGGAATTTCTTAAAATAAAATTTTGCCCAGGGATTTATAGTTGATTGACTTATAGTCAGAAATCCTGTCCCGTAGGATAGTTGTGGATGATTTTTTAAAAACTACCGTAGATCGATTAGTAATAGATCACATAATAATAAATTTGGCTTATATTTTTCACTAACTTAGTTTTACTAAAAAACATTTTTTGTTTGCAAGAAACACCAATTAATAATAAAGTGAAGAAATTAGCTTTATATCTCAAAAATTAACAAAGATTATCGACTTCTATACCCTACGGGTAGACGCGGCATGGGCCTAAATTGCATTATATCAAGCTTTTGGCTCACCTGACCACATATAAGTAAGAATTTAATAAGCAAGATAGGGATAAAAATAGAATTTCGGTTTGGTGAGTGGCGGCGGAAAATAAAAATTAGGTGCCACTAGCATTTTTTTATCAACGATTTTCCAAAATTTTTTAAAAATATCTATTGAACAATATATCTTTGCATAATAAATTATTTATGAATACTTACTTAACTTTAAATCTATCATTTATTTCTGGGGTTCCCGCGGCACTTTCTGTCTGTGTGTTTACAAAATTTAAATGTGTCTGTCTCTTCACGAACAAAAAAGAGTGAAAAGAATTTGTTAGCATTTTAAGTGCATGTATTAAAACCTTACAGGTAAAATATTATCTTTCTTTGACCAAGTGTCTTTGAACAAGGGAATTTAAAAATAAAATTCCTGAAATTGTTCTGAAAAACACCTGAAAAAAAACCTTGGTAATTGTTTCTGTATTTTTTGTCTGTAGAATTATGAAAGCGTTTTCCCCATCGGCAGACCCAAAAGTGATTCAAGTGACGGGTCTGTGGAGGAGACAGATGGCAGCACTGGCGTTAGAGATACCAAGGTGGACTTGTCCAGGTACGTCTTTTAATAAAAAAACATCTCCAACATCTCGATTCACTGAAAGTGAATCTTAAATTAATTCATTTTCATCTATATTTACATATGTCTTCAATAAAGATATTTAAGACATAAACAGAGATTTTTTACGACGCACACGATTGCAGTAGCTTATAGCTTTTTTCTTACCTTTATCGTTATTGCTGTTAATTTGTTTGGCTTTTTTCTTAGCTTTGCAAAACAAACTAAATTTTATCAGATCATTAAACTTTGTAATGTACAGGGTGTCTCATGTCCCACCCTTTTAGACCATTATTAATTGATATAGGAATATAAAAGAAACTGTGTTCGAATTCGCGAAATTTTTACTTTTAAATTGCATCTTGACTTTATCCTGATGCTTACCGTATTTGAAAGGCGCTCAAATTTCTAGTTTTTGTAAATTGGATGCTCCTTATATTATTTAATTAATAGATTAGGCTTGGAATATACTTTACAAAAATACCCCATGTGTCGCGGTTTTGATAAATAGTTTCTGAAATATTAGCGATAATTTTTTTAGTTATAAAAAAATAACATTATCAGTTTTGTGTTCATTTTAGTGTCCTTATTTCGAACTATGTTAGTCCCCATGTATAAACAAGTGACAATGACAAATATATTTATTTTTAAATGACGCTCAAAATGAGAACCGGTAACGACAACAAAGTTTATATGTCGTGTCACATCATGTCATTGTCACTGTTGATACATGGGGACTAACATAATTTGGAATAAGGATACTAAAATTAACACAAGAGCGGTACTGTTATCCTTTTATCATATCTCAGAAACTATGGATCTAACCTACGGCATATGGGGTATTTTTGGAAAATATGTTCCAAGCCCAATCTATTAATTAAATGGTATAAGGAGCATCCAATTTACAAAAACTATAAATTTGAGCGCCTGTCAAATATGGTATGCATAAGGAATAAAGTCAAGATGCAATTTAAAAGTAAAAATTTCGAGAATTCGAACACAAATTCTTTTATATTTCTATATCAATTATTAATGGTCTAAAAGGGTGGGAGAAATATAATGAGACACCCTGTACAGGATCCTATGTAGTTGGCTTTTTAAAATTAGAAACTTTCTGAACAAATATACCACAATTACGAGTGTCGTCTTTTAAGTTTTGCATATACAGCTGGAATAAAACAGTAGATAACTTTTAAAAGACTTTACTGTTTCACGCAGTATTTTCCACGAAAATTAATGCACTTTTGCATGCGCTCAAACCGGTTGTTAAAGCTGTAATTCCACTCGTTTGTACTGTCAAAATTGCATTCTTGAAGGCGTCGACTGCTTCCTCTGGCGAAATCTTTGACCACGCAGTCCATTCTTATATATATATTTATCGGTTTCACAACGTTCTACGTCTTCCGATACCCAATCTCCACTCGTTTCTGTTTGCCCATAATTCATCATCTAGGCCTCTTATTCTTATTTCACTGTCTATTCCTTCCCTCCAGCTTCTCCTTGGCCGTCCTCGTTTTCTTCGGCCAGTTGGTTTCCATTGTAGTATTTGTTTAGGTAGTCTTTTATCATTCATTCTTTGTACATGTCCGTACCACACCAGTTGTTTTATTCTTATATCATCCACTAAAGTAAGTTCACCCACTGTCATAATTTCTCTTATTCTTTGATTTGTAACTCTTTCTCTTTTTGATTTCCCTGCTGCTCTTCTCCAATAGTCCATCTTCGTTGCAGAAACAATTTTTTCTGTTCTATCCTTGATTGGCCATACTTCTGAGCCGTATGTAATAATACTTTTTACAATGGTGTTATATATAAGCTTTTTGTTGTTTGATATACTTTAGTCCCAAATTATTCCATTTAATAAAGTTATTGCTTTTCTTCCTGGTACATTTCGATCTTTTATAGCTTTGTCTACTGCTCCGCCAGCAGTAATTTTCAGACCTAAGTATTTATACTCATCACGACTGAATTCGCTGCCCGGTATTTAAGATTAGATCCTGTTTCGTTCCACCGATACACATATACTCTGTTTTATTGAGATTAACTTCTAGTCCCCACTTATGTTACTCTTCTATTAGTTTTCGTGTCATATATTCGAGGTCGTCATAATCCTGAGCCACTACTATCTGATCATCGGCGAAACATAAAATATACAAGGTGGTTTATTCCAACGGAATTCCCATGTTTTGACATTTTCTCTTCCATACTTTAAGGACTTGTTCCAAGTATATCTTGAAGCAAGACCTTTATTTACTTAAAAGCCTTTAGTTAGTTTTGCTTTTATTTTAACTTTTGCCTTACTATTGCGGTATAACTCTTTGATGGCCTTAATTAGTTGTACGCTTATTTTTGTGGTATCCAACGCTTTCTAAGGTAGATTTAGTGGTATACTATCATATGCCTTCTGCAAATCGACGTAAAGCAGATGCAGCTCTTGGGTTATACAAAAGAGATGATCTAAAGTCGATCTACTAATTCTTCATGCAAATTTGTTTAAATTGAGGTCTTTGAAATCCTCAATGAAGCCTCAATCTCGCGATATGTCACATGTCGATCTTCCGTGATGAGCGTACACACAGCATCGATGTTTTCCTGGGTGACAGCCGTTTTTGGTGCACCTAGCCTTGAATCGTCGCTAAGGCTAATCCGTCCACGCTTGAATTCTCCATACCAGAGAAACTGTCGAACGATGGGTGCTTTATTACCGAAAACAGAAATCAACTCGGCAAGGCATTCTTGTTCAGATAATTCGCTTGGAAAGTTGTAAAAAATTATTGCCCGAAAATGATCTCGGTTTAATTCCATTTTTCGACTGATTTGTTAACTTAAAAAATTCACTGTAGCTATAAAAGTATATGTATCGCACTGCCGTTTTGAATTTAGGTTAGGTAGAGATTGAGGTTAAGTTTTAGTAACGACATTCGATCAGTGTTGCCATCTATGTTCCTATATGCAAAATGTAAAAAGACAGCCCTTGTGTTTATCATTTTATTTTTATATTGCCTATATTACATTGCATATTGTGTAGGTCGGGTTTGCGCTTAATGCTTGTACTGTAATCTAAGAAACGACATTGTTTAAAGATAAACTTGAAATAATAATACAAACATTCTGGTTCAACTTTACCAACGGCCACCTTTTATTTACTAAATGATTTTTTAAAATTTTATATATGTATTAACTATATAAAATACCTTAAACGATTTATTATCTACTGTCATGGTTGTCTAAAATCATAGTTTACAAAAAATTAAAGAAATGAACCTACCTGATCTGGCCTGACGTAACTGCTAGATGTTTTTATAAAAAGACATGTGTTTTTTTAAGCAAGAACACAATTTTTTATTAAGGTAATTTATGGCGAAGTTAAGTGCTTTAATTATTTTTTTGTCGCTTTCGGTGTACAGGGTATGACAATAAGGTCAAATTTTTTTAATGGAACACCCTGTGAATTCCTTATACCACTAGCTTTCTAAAAATACTAAACAGATATCTTTTGTTGTACTTTTGGACATATTTACGTTAAAATTTTAATAATCGGCAAGCTTGGTCATTCAGTTGTATAATTCGCGTATCCACTTATTAAAATCACCATATACAAAATTATTTTTTTAAATATCTAAATCTTCTAGGGAAGAGCCCATATTTGAATTTTACATGAAATCAAGTAAATCACGTTTGAGTGTTTAAAAATACGTAGCGCCTTATCAAAAAAAGAAAATTGCAAATTATTTTTTAAATGGTTTTAGTAGTTGTGCGATTTTTTACATTAGTACACTAGTGTTAGTTCCTACAAGAACTGTCAAATTATTTGAGGACACTAGTATAAACGATAAAGGATATTATTATAATTTGTTAAAGCAAAAATCGCATTTTTGGAACGTTTTTCCAATACCGGTCTTGCTTAGCAGGATATATATATTGTGGCGATTGTGACTTTTTTATATTTATATTTCTTGTACAAAAGTTATTTTTCACAATCAGTATAAATGCATTTTTATCTCTTATGCAGTTTTAGCAAAGAACAATGATCATAAATTAATGTGAGAAAATATTACTTAACCGATAAATAACATTTATTTATAAAAGCAAAAGTTATTTGCTTAGTAGCGGCGAATGAATGGATTTTTTAATTCGTATATATAAAATAATGAATGCCGGCTAGAAAACCAAGTTATCACACTATGTTGATACAGGGTGTCACATGTTCGACGCTTTTTTGAAAAGTCTGCATTTATAAATTGGACCTATATCTTGTTTATTTATGAAAAGTTGCGTATTGATGTGCTCAGAAATATAGTGCTCAAAAATATATTTTCATTAAGAATTTAGCGCTGAAATGCTCAAATAGGGATCTACTAGAAAATTTCACATATGTATATTATTAATAAATGCATAAACGGACATCCAGTATCTGATGATTGGAAAATTGCATTCATGTCCTTAATACATAAAAAAGGAAACAAGCTGGATTGTAACAATTACACAAGAAATTTAGTAGCCAGTACTATAAGTATATTGTACAGTAGGATTCTTAGAGATCTAACAAAGAATGATTTTCATGAACAAGAAGAAGTGCAAAGTGGGTTTCGTGCGGGCAGATCTTGTAGTGATAATGTTTTTTGTCTTAAACAAGTAATTGAGAAAAGGAGTGCCAGAAATATAGAGACTCATGTTACCTTTGTGGACCTACAAAAAGCATATAATACCGTTCCAGTACAAAATATATGCACAGTGTTAGAGCAAACTAATATCAGTCATTCATACATAAAAGTGATAAAAGAACTATACAAAGGGTCCAAATCTAAAATTAAAATTAGAAATCGACTTGCAAAAGAATTCCTGGTAACGAAAGGCTTGAGACAGGGATGTTGTATCTCTCCAACTCTTTTCAAAATATATATCGCAGTAGCTCTAAAAAACTGGAAACGAAAGTACATGGCATGGGAATACAACTGAATGACCGATTTACCATATACACACTACAGTTTACTGACGACCAAGTAATTGTAGCTAATGATAAAGAAGACATGGAGTATATGATGAGAAAGTTAAAGGAAGAATACCAGAAGTGGGGGTACAGTGAACGTGGACAAGACACAGTACGTATGTATTGGAAACGAAACAAGTGAGTTAGAATTAGACAATGGACAAACAATATCTCTATGCAATCAGTAAGAAATGACACCCATACATTTGATAAGACAGACTAAAAATTAATTGTTAATTAATTAATAATAGTGTTTTCTCAAAAAATCCAATTTTTCGAGTCGGAAGATTGCTACCCTCTAAGGAGCTATATAATCAAAATTATTTTAGGGAAATTCGAAAGGCCCGTTTTTGTTATAATTTTTCCCGAAGCCGTACCGAGGTCAAAATGTAGAAATTAGGGGGACATTCAACTTTTTTTTTAACTAAATTATTCTCATTTACAATGATTTTAGGAAAAATTACAGTGATCTTAAAGACTATTTACCTTTATGCTTAATACATAAGTAGCACAATTATAAAGGATGGGGCACCATTAACATGAAAAAAAAAGTCTCGGTTAAATTAGTTGGAATGTGATGTGATCTAGATCTTGGTTCTGTTAAGAACATACACCAGTATTTACTAAGACCTTAAGACTTAGCATTGTAGACCGGGTTTAAGTATCAAGTCTATAGACTTGATACTGACCGGTTTAAGTGTATTTTTTTAATACTCACAGGTCAAATAACTGCAAAGATTTGGTTCACCCTAATGTGCAATATGATAGTAAGCATTTCTCAGTGAGTTTCATCTCATATAAATTCCAATTAACTTTAGAAATAAAGAAAAACCACATAAAAATTTTGTTACGAAATGTCATTTTTTGGAAATTTAGTCCGTGCAGTCGTAGGATTCCCGTTAAAAATAGTCTCAAATTGTAGTACCACCTCTGAGGGGTGGTTTAAAGTACGAAAAACAATAGAAATAATCCATGATTGACAAAAAAACTTATATACAAAAATATTCAAAGCTATCAATATTTAAATACTGTAACAAGCACAAGATATATTAGAATGCCTTTTCAATTACAGATTCACCAAAACAATCGACCACCGGGCTAATCGTCGCTAACTTGTCTAAAAAATTAACATATAAAATATAGCTGACACTGACTTACACCGTTTTTATTCGACATTTCCTAGTGACGTTTGGAGGTTTAAATATGGCTACCATTTTTAACCAAAATATTTTATTACTCTTATTTGTTTATAACCTTTATGTGGAAATAATGTCTTTTTTACAACGAAAAAAGATGACCCATATCGCAAGGTATTTATGAACAATTTATATAAATATCAAAAACTATTGCATTCACTGGAAAAATAAGTTAAACCTTCAACCAAAATGTAGACTTTTAAACCTAGGATTGTAGCACTTAGCAAATACTGGTAAAAAAAATCAAACATTTCTATCGAGCATTGACTAATGCTATCGAGCCATTTTCGAGATACAGGCTGTCCAGAAATTGACGATATTTCAATTTATTTATAGTTTTGTACACTTAAATGGGTAAATAAGAATTTTTGAAGTGTAAACTTCTTTAGGCGCATTTAGCACTTTTTGTGGATACTGAATTGAACTGAGCCGTCACGCTCGGCTATGTAACGCTCATTCGGATGAAGTCGGGTCGAGTCGACTAACTGTGAGAGGAACAGTCGGCAGAGCGATATGATGATGCAGATGAAGGCCACTCAGAGCAAAATTTACCAGAGAGTAATTTATACCCAATTATAATTATGTAAATGTTATTACTTTGTTGTATTATTTTGTCAATATACAACGCAAAAAATCGTATATTTCGTTTTATTAATTTCGCCTTGTTGAAGTTTAAACTTCTCCCGTGTGGTCTTAAGCACACACAATTTTTTTTTAGCAAATATGATACAGCTTACAAAAGTAATTTTTTTTAAATATTTTTGGGCAGCTGATATATACAGATGTCCAAAAAGTGCTTGTTTTTATTTTATTGCATTTAATTAAAAATTAAAAATCTTACAAGACTGCATCTTCCTACAGCTCACTATATTGTTGTAAGATAAGCAGAACTACTAGTTTGAAAATAGATTCAGTTTCACTTTGGAGAAAAAGGGCGTTTTTTTTACATGTCCTCCAATCTTGACCTTTTATTAAAAGTGTAACTACTTCTTTAAAAATTAAATAAATGGAAACTAGTGCCACTAAATAATTAACTAAACTCGCCTAACAACTAAGAAGACGTGCCTCAATATTAAAAACAAAAACAAGGGATTTTTATCTGCACACTACTACCGAACCAAACGCCAAAACAAGAACAAGTTCGATATAAATGTACATTTTTATTTTCATCTTGTTAATTAACTAAACTCGCCTAACAACTGTATTGTTGTAAGATAGGCAGAACTACTAGCTTGAAAATAGATTCAGTTTCACTTTGGAGAAAAGGGGCGTTTTTTTTACGGGTCTCCCAATCTTGTTATTTTATTAAAAGTGTAACTACTTCTTTAAAAATTAAATAAATGGAAACTAGTGCAACTAAATAATTAGCTAAACTCACCTAACAACTGAGTAGACGTGCCTCAATATTAAAAACGAAAACAAGGGATTTTTATCTGCACACTACTACCGAACCGAACTCCAAAACAAAAACAAATTCGATATAAATGAACATCTTGTTGACCACAATTTTTTGCACTCCAATCCACCAAAAAAGGAAAATTCTAATAATTGGCATAAGGTCTACTTATAAAACATATACTAAGGACAAGTTTGTCCCTTACTGTCCCGTAATTTTTACATTTACACCTCTGTGAGCCGTAGCGATAGTAGTTTCTGAGATAAATCCGGCTAACATTCTCAATGGGACACCCTGTATAGGATGTAAAGGATATAAATTATATATGCGGAACGACCTTCAATATTCTCGTAGTTCAACAATCTGTACAAAGAACGTATAATTTTCGCTTTAATTGCAAGATTATGGATTTAAATTGATCTGTTGCGTACTCTTTTTATTATAAACAACTAGAGGATGATTTATAGGCGTGCAATTCGTTTTAGTAGCACTTAAAGACCGACGACAAAAGAAAAACAAAATACAGGACGTTTTGGAAATTATGTATTATACAAGGTGTAAATGGTATGATGGGTCCAAATTAAGAAAAAAGTTTATAATGGGGATTAACACTTTTTTCAAGATATAGGATTTCAAAACTTGGAGTCGGGCGGGCGGTGAAGGGGGGGGGGGAGTTACAAAAAACAAAAATCTGATAAATTCAAGTTGAGGAGATTCAGGCAAATTTTTTAGCGGTAACTCCGAAACCAGATTTTCATAAAATTTTCAGCTAAAATAGTGTTCGACACTCTAACGAGCCGATTATCTAATCGGCTCGTTAGAGTGTCAAAATCCATTAATACTAATGACAAAAATTATGCTATTTTTTTAACGGAGCAGATTAAATTTTGTTCAATAATTTGTGTTATAACCAAAAACTTTGTAGGAGCTTTAGTTTCTAAGATATTTATTATGGTATTCACCTATAGTTGATGATGTATATAAGTGGCACCGGGTCATAGCTTGGGTAGACCAAATTTTGTGGCAAAAGAAGCAACAACTTTCCTTGAAAAAATTAGTGTTTCACTTTGTACATGCAGTGTGCCGCTGAGAAAACGCTGATTACTTTTATGAGAGATGAATTAGGTAGGTACTTACCTTATGAACAAAGATACGAAACATAAAGGAGAATCCAAATTTCTATTAACATGTCTCCAAATATTGATATAGTTGTAAAAAAGGTAATTTGTTAAGTAAAAGGCTCGGTCGTAATTGGTTTGACATAAAATAGACAAAACAACAACGAACAGAAAACGTCAAAGCCCGGCTAAATATGTTTCAACCAGATAAGAGTATGTATGTTCCTTTCTAATTAAAGCGTTTAGAAGAAGACATAAATAAAAAGCAAGTAAAATATTAAGCTAATGACTAATTAGTGCAGTGCCTCATGTTGGAAATCAATATGAATAAAAAAATTAAAGGAAGTGCGTGTCACTATATGTACCCCTCTACTCGCTTACCGCCCATCACTGTTTTGATGACGCGGTGCCACTTTAATACAATCAACTATAGTTTCGCTGAAAACGCCTATCTAAGTTCGTCTCATTTTACCTTAATAAATCTCATCGAGTCTATTTACTTTTCCTGTTAGCTGCAATATATTTTCTTTCTTCCAATAGTTTTTTTAATTTTATATTTTTTCAATTTTTTGCATTTTTTAAGGTATCTGCACAGGTCTACTGGAATGCGAAAACTTATTTAAATAAAATGAACAGGCCTTTTTTTAAGTAAATCTTAAGAGATTTTTTGTCCCACATCTGACTCAACATTTTTATTATATTGACAGATCAGAATCATGGGCGTTCCACGACCTGTCCTCGGACGATCACATCTATGGCAATATACCGGAACGGAAACCTCCGAAAAGACCACCCACTTCATACGAGAAAGTCGTAGCCAATCACAAGCAGGCTATAGAGGATTCTCTTATCGATAAGGTAAACATATGCTTTAATGGGAATTTATTGGAAGGACCTTTAAGCCTTTTCTTAAATATAAGGCAAAAGGTAACTTGATATTTTAAAAACAAGAATTTTAGGAATTAAACATATGTACCAGTTTTAGGGCTTCTACTTACATCTAGATTTCATAGCAAGAATTTAATGAAAACGCTGTAATTTATACAAAAATCCAACTTTCTGCAAATGTTACATAGCTCGTATTGATCTCTAGCTCTAAAACTCCTGCCTCTATCAAAAACGAATGTTTGTATTCCTGGGTGGCAATTTTTTTTATGCTATATTTAAAAATAACCCGGGTCGTTTTAGTAGTTTTTGAGTTGTATGTTCCAAACAAATACAGACTTCATCACAAAATTTCGGAGATTTATGTTTTTTCCCAAATAGTTCTTCTTTATTAAAATTGAAAAAAAATATCTGTCGATTTTGCTAGACATACAAACCATGTGTTATGCAGTACTAAAACTTCCCTATTTCAAAAAAAAACTTTTGAAAGCAACTCTTTTAATAGCGAATGACTTAATTCTATTTATAGGTAGTCAATCAACTTATGGAAAATGCTAGACTAAAAGTTGAAAGTGAAGCACATAACAACAACAATATCGAAGGTAAGACCTTTTTTTCGTCTCTTCTTGTAAGCGTTCATGATCAATTCCATTTGGTTGGCTTACGCATGCCCACAAACAATTACAAATCGTTTATACTATGTGAGGACCCAGCGAGCCAGCCCACTAAGCACCGCCACGGTAATTTTGCTTGATACTATTGTTTGAGCACAGAGATCTTTAATGTGCAGCGCCATCTACACAATTTACACGGGACTATCTTCTTATCGTCGTTTACGAGCGATGGTTTTGTAATTAAATCAGCTTTGCTTAGTTCGCTGATGTTCCCACTTCGCCCAAAACTTACGATTCCTAGCCTCCTAGCGGCAGGCATGACAATCGAACCCACCTTCCTCTGGTTGCACAGCGAACATTGGCACACTGAACCAGATAATACCTTACAAATTGTGAAAGACTTTCGCAGCCATCGTTCAATGGTGGGTGTGCTTTCGGGCTATTCGGCCGTCGTCATTGGAAATTCGTTCTCGACGTTTCGCCATCCGCATTCCCTGTACCTGTGGAAGTGTCTACATCGGAACAACCAAACGGTCCGTAAACACAAGAATCATAGAACACAAAGCCAACTGTCGACTCGGACATACGGAAAAATCCGCAGTTGCAGACCACACACTAAACAATAAAGACCACTGAATAAAATTCGAAGACACACAAGTTCTCTGCTCCTCCTCTTCATACTATCCAAGACTCTATAGAGAAGCAATCGAAATTCATAAACACCAGCAGAACTTTAACAGATCTGAAGAAACTCTTAAAATTAACAGAACATGGGTACCGGTTCTTAAAAACACTAAACGGCTCGCTTACAACAACAAAACTGAATCTCGGGAAAGTGACCAATTACCGACCAGCTCTGATATACGCCCCGCCCACCATAGCGTATATAACCTGCGCCCGCGACAGACTAACCGCCAGTCTTCGAGAAGCCGACAAACAGTCAACATCTCCTGAAGATGCCATCCACTCGAGATGGCGAAACGTCGAGAACGAATTTCCAACGACGACGGCCGAACAGCCCGAAAGCACACCCACCATCAGATAATACCTTTAAGCAATTTTCGATTTATTTCTGTTTAGATTTGTTGGTATAGTTCTTGCCATAGGCAGTTACACTTTTGTGACTTTGATATGACATAAATATATTTCCTAACCAAAAATATATCAAAAACTAAATATTTCATGTTGATATAAAAATAAAAGTAAGAATCTATATAACTATCTCTGTATAAAAAGATGCTGAGTAGATTGACAAAAAAAAGGCACACTTAAGAACAACTCAGACATGCCTTTTTCTATAATTTTTTTGTTGCTCTCATTATGCATGTGATAAGGTTGGAAATGTCACAAAAGTATAACTACGTATGTCAAGGACTATATCAATAATTTAATACCCCAAAGGTATTTTTGGGCTAATAGATTCACTAGGTTTTATTATGTTTTTTGCTTTTAGAGTCTACTCACACAGAAAAAGAAGACCAGGAAAATTCTAACCAATCGGTTTCTTCGGGCTCCTCAAGTAGTAAGGCCGGTTCTTACGAAAATTGTGAAATAATTACCAGGAGCAACAATAAGAACATTGATAAACCGAGGGCTAGCAAAAGCGTGCTAATGCAGTTTGATCCATTAACTGAGGCTGATGAAACAGGTAAGAAATTCCCTATTCCTACCATCCTGACATTTTGTATGTTTGACATTTTTAAAGAATAAAGCGACCTAATTGTTAGGAAAGTCAAGGAACTGTTAAAAATATCACAAATAAATTTAAAAAGTTAAAACTTTCATATCCTTGTAATCGACGTTGAAGAAAGTGAAAAAAAGTAACAGTAAAGTTTATTCAGTAAAGAGAAAAAAATACATACATTACTCATAGTTAAATGAACAGTATACTGAATAAATGTGCACAATCGTTTCTTCAGAAACTGTGTGTGCACTAAAACAACAACATAGTTTTAAACTGAAACTATTGTTAACGATTATTACCCTAAAAACATAGAGTCTTTTAGAACTTCACTTTAGTCGGTTTGCTCGGGGGCCTGTCTTCAAGTACTATTCATTCCAAAAACATATTCTTTTAGCTTTTTTTAGCTAATTATGGAAAGTGAAAACACGTTTTTTTTTTTAGATTTTCCCATTATTACTCATACATTACCCATTTGACACATTTTTTTCTTATCATTTTACTGCATATTAAAATAATTAAAACTAAAAAGTCGCGGCAAAAAATAACAAAATATTATCAATGTGAGTAACGGCTTTAGTAGACAATTCATACATAATATGTGTTATCGAAAAAGTTGGAATTTTTATTTTTTATGCATTATTTATTGCGGGTTTTTTTTCTAATCATTATATTTAATAAGGCGTAGAACACTTTTTCCGATTTGCGACGTTAAAAAAAGTGATTAACGTTTAAACTCTTAAATCTGTATCGGAAATGGACTGCAAAATTAGATATATAAATCAAGATCAACTCAAAACGTTGGTTGGGTTTAAGTCTAGATTCAAATTGCAGACATTTCAGTCTTTGTTTTGTCTTGGCGAAAAACGCTTTTGTTTTTTTGTCGACAGGCGTTTAGAGTTACCTTTTTTACACTTGAAAGATTTAAATAAATGCTGCTTAAATGTTCAGTCGATTTTGTTGTTGCGAGGGATACACTTTTTGTTCATGAGGGGGACAATTCCACAGGGTAAACTTTACCCCTAAATTTTAAATAGGAAAAGTGGTTCAAGTGATACCTTGTTCTAAAGGTCTCTTGAATATCTTAATAACCGTGTAAACATTTCGAAAATTTATCGATCCGTTTTTGAGATATTTTCCACCGAATTTACTATGGAGCGCGATACAATAATTTCATATTGTCTCCCTCATAAACAAATTCGACGTATCCGAGGGTTTTTGCACAGTCTATCAAGTAATACCCGAAAAAGGAACACTGTAAGTCCGTCGGGTATAGCCCGAACCAATGCGCTAAACCTTATCTAAACGCATTTCAAATCATGACATCATATATTGACAATATTTTCTTAATAGATTCTTTGGCCAGCCACCAGCTACCCGATATTAAACTACTAGAAGACTTATTGCAAGGCGACTTATACGGCACCATTTCTGAAGCGCACACGTTAGATGACTGGAGCATTAGCAACGAATCAGGTACCTAAACCGAATTAGTTTTCTATAAGTCTTATCTTCCTCACGAGCTAATCAAACGGAAGAGACAAGCAATAAGAACAAAACTGATCCAATTCAGGATTAAACAAACAAGATGGCCACCAATGTGAGCTGGTAAATTGTCTACCAATCTTAAAGTGGACATTTTGGCATATATGCTTTACAGATTAAAAAAAGCTTTTGATCCAGTGGAACATGATTTCCTTTTAATTTCGACGTTTAGTACACTGTGGTTTAAAACTAAATTCATTTCAGATTCAGAAGAATTTTTCAATCCCCCAACTCCACCGTTAAGGGTGGATTCCCTTCCCGAAGAGGGCGAATCATCGGAGAACAATCCAGAAAATCAGGAAAATGCCGAGGTAGACCAAGGAAACAGGCCTAAAGTACCGGAAAGGTCAGAGAAAACAGACAAGTCAAGTAAGTAGTCAATTTTTTTTTATAGAATGATACAATAGGGAGAGGAAGGGGCAACATGAATTAACAATTACAATTGCAACTACACTATATTTATTTTTGATAGTAATGCATTTTTGGCAACATTGAGTTTACCTATAATACCAGTGCACAGTGCGGCAAATATTAAATGCTTAAAACATATAACATGTACACCCCGACTGCATAGCATGCATTTTCCGGCAATCTTATGATTTTCGTGTCATAATTCGAAAATTATGGCGACAAATTCGATTTAGGTCATTTGTTAAGCAAAAGCAACAAGGACAAATATTTAAATATCAGTCAAAAGGTTGCACTACATAATATTAGAATCATAGGGACACCGATTCGTTTCTAAAATTGTGGGACTTTTAAAGATGACAGTCATAATTATAGATTTGGTTAGATTGGATGTCATAATTAATCAAATATTTTGACAATTTAGTATAAACTGACTGACCTTAATTTTTTGCCAGAAAACACAAGTGGGGTAGTTTAGTTCTAATAGCAACAGGAGAAATAAAAGAATAGAGTAAATAACAAAGCCTATTTTTTTGTCAAAAACCAGGGCGTGACGCTTCGTCTTATTATAAATAAAAATAGAAAAAAAAATTATTGTTTACTGTGATCGAATATACGGATAATTCCGAAGAAGATTTTTAAAACCTAATACATCTCGTCTATAAAAAACTAGTTGAAACATTGACTTTTTAAAAATTGTCAAACATATCTTGTTAAATTTGTATTTTTTTTTGTACAAAAAATACAAGAAACGAAACCATTTCGCTACAGTTTTCTATAACACAACTAGGCTACTGAAATGCCAAACATTGTTTTCAAATATTTGTTGTGTTTTAGCCATAACATTTTTTTTTACTTTTTGAATGAGATGAATTAGCGAAAAACCGCTAAGATACGTTTGTTAAAAATGCTTTAAAAAATCACCCCGCAAAATTTCGACGCATTCTGCCTTTTCGTTTTCTATTACTATTAGGACAACGATTTGGCCAAAAAATTCAGTGTTGTCAGATTGTCAGTTTACGGGCGAAGTTTGCCCCCTGAATATGGAAAAAAAAATATCGGACTTGTGTTGCGTTTGGAATTCCAATATTTACAGTTTTGCTTTTTGAATTGAATGTATTTTTGACACTGATATACCTAATTCCATCTGAGATGAAAATTTGTTTTATCATTTTCATTTGTGAGCATAAGATAAAAAATTGGGTCCATTTTGAGAAAAAAAACTATAAATAAAGTCCTAAATATCTTAACTTTTGATATACAAGGTGTTAAAGACAAAATGAAAATAATTTAACAACGGCTGGACCAAATGTCAACATATTATATATTATCGAAATCAGTAAAAGAAGCTGTATCGAATAAAAAAAATATATTATAAAAAAATTAAACCATATGTCAAAAATTTGGCAGTTGTTTGACATATATCATTTTGACTTTAAATTCTGATGACTCAAGAAATACTCTTTAACTTTACTAACTTAAACGTTACTGTCAGAACAATATTAACAGAAATTGTTATTGAGTAAAATATGGTCAATCACTCGCTACAGTTTTTGTTTAATTAAAATGTAATTCATTTATATGCATATCGGTAGACCCTAGGCGAGAAAATACAACTTATTTAGAATACCAAAAGCAACTCCCGTACAATCGCCACTGGTCAAAATACGAGGGTGAATCAAATATAAACAAGCACTTACTAACGGAAAAGTCATTCAAGATGAACGTGGCCGTTATAATTTTGGAGTAGGAATATTCAGCAGCAGGTAGGCGGCTGGTAGTGCCGCGATGCTCATTTGGCGGGGAGCAATCGCAATGAGCGAGAAGAAGGCACACAGCAGTGTTGCGCAAAGAATAATCATTAAATTTCTTACACGCGAAAACGTGAAACCTGCTGAAATGCGATGCAGATTGCAAGCACAGTTCGGAAATAAGACGCTTTCGTGGGTACCTGTAAAAACTTGCTGCAAAGAAATTAACGACGGCCGTGAGCGTGTCGACAACGTGAGTCACCTACGTCGTCCGCGTACCATAATTTCTGCAGGCAAAGTTTTAGCGACCGTTTTCTGGAACTGGAGAGGAGTTTTGTTGGTCGATTTTTTGCACGAGCGAATAACAATAAACGCGGCTTACTACTGCAACTTACTAGACCAGGTAAAGCTTGATTATCGCCAAAAGAGGAGAGCACACCCCATCTAAGACGTGTTGCTCCTGCATGACAACGCTAGACCTGATACGGCAGCTGACTGTGCTGGAATACCCTCCGTACAGTCCAGATTTGTCACCTTGCAATTTTCATATGTTTGACCCACTCAAAGATTCACTGAGAGGCGAGCAATTTCAGACCAATGAAGAGGTGGAGGCATTCGTGCGCAACTGGTGAGATACCCGCCCAGCTTCTTTTTATGAAAACGGTATTAAGAAACAGTCAAACCGTTGGGAAAAGTGTATTAACCGAGAAGGGGGATGTGTAGAAAGTAGAGAAAATGTCTGTTTTGTGTCATGTTTCTAAATAGCTAGTTTATAAACAAAGGCTTGTTTATATTTGATCCACCCTCGTAATATAAAAATATTTTATGCATCAGAATATGCCTCGTGGTGAATAGAAAGTCTGTACAAAATTTGGCAAAAATATCTACGGAGGAGATTTTTTAAAATTCTTTACTACCCTGTATCTCAAAACTTAAGACGTTGAAGACATATGTTTAATGGAGTATTTTTTCTCAAAATGGACCCAAGAATTATACTACTACTATGTCGGTTTAGAACGTTTTTCTACGTTGTCCGATGCCTATTCTCCACCTCCTTCGATCCTGACAATCATCCTCAGTCAGATTTTTTTGACTCATTGATCTTTGGATTGACTGTTGCCATTCTAGTTTAGGACGCCTGCTTTTTCTGCGCCCTATTGGTTGCCATTCTAGGACCTGCTTTGGTAATCTTTCGTCGTTCATCCGTTGTACATGGCCGTACCATATCAGTTGCCTTCTAGTGATGTCATCCGTTATGCTTCCCTCGATTCCCATTCTTTCTTTTATGATCTCATTTTTTATGTGATCTATTCTAGATATTCTCATTGATCTTCTTATTGCATCCATTTCGACACTTTCCATTTTTGTTTTGTACTTTTCTGTTACGCGACAAGTCTCTATTCCATACAACAGCGTGCTTTTGACCATTGTTTCATATATGTTAAATTTTACATTCTTTTTTATCTCTCTGCTCCATAAAATACTGTTAAGACATCCAATAACTTTTTTTGCTTTTACTATTCTTTTTTCCAATTCTTTACAGTCTGTACCTGTCTTATCAAATGTGACACCCAAGTATACATACTCATTGCATGGAGATATTGTTTGTCCATTTTCTAGTACTAACTCACTGGATTCGTTTCCAATACATAAGTACTGTGTCTTGTCCACGTTCACTGTTAATCCCCACTTTTGGTATTCTTCTGTTAACTTTCTCATCATATACTCCATGTCTTCTTTATCATTAGCCACAAGAATTATCCCTTTTAATATTAGCATCTCCTTTAATAACATTCTGTCTATTTTATTGCAGGAGTTAAGAATCCGGATAAACCCCAAAGAAGAAAAAAAAATAGTTTTAAAGTTCGAGAGAAAACTCAAAAACCGCAAGAAAACTCATCTAGAACAAGCTGGTTTTTGGACGACAACGCAAACAATAATCAGAATCAGCAGAAGACTGAGGGAAAGAAGAATTGGTTGCAGCAAGTTAAAGAAGTAAGTGATTGTTTGCTCTAAATATTCTCGTTGAATTTGTTTTTGCATATATTTCGACACTTTCTATTTCATTATAAAAGTTATATGTTTCTCACCCCTTACAGTCATATTGTAGTGTACAAGAAGTCTTATTATAAATGTCACCCTCCCCCTTTTTTCTTTCTTCGCATGGAACAAAAAAGTTTGTATATACAGTATGGCCATGGATTGAGGGTCCTAAGAGAACAATTTGACTAATAGTTCGAATTTTAAAAATAGTTTCAGATGAAATTTGTAATGAGCTTGCTTTTATTCATTTGTTAATTGAATTAATAAAAATGTTGTAAAATTTTGGGAAAATCTATCTTAAAAACATTTTTTTTTATTTGTTTCTAATCTATTCTATTTAAGATTTATACAATACAATCAAATGGGGTAATATATTCAGGAGTATGATAGTATTTCTTAAATTGGCAAAAAAAGTTCCTATAAACATGGGTCGCAAAATACATCTTAAGCATGATACAAAAAGAGAGTCTTGTTATACCATGCATCTTATGGGAGTTAGAGGTATGGAAAGATAAATATTAAAGAATATTTTAACATTTGTAGGTTTAAAGATTAAGACAGATTCCCGAAAAAAACTTGGTTGTTCGGGGGATGCTTTTTAAATATTTTTTTGGAGTGGTTTTTTTTAAAAGTGGTTTTTCGAGAACTACGCATTTTTTCCATAAAAAAGGTACCCTTCTTGCAAGTCCCTTAGAGCAAGGATTTTCGAGAAAATTGAAGCAAACGGTTTGCTGAAGGAATATTTGAGAAAAATTAAATAATAATTATAATAATAAAATATTGATTCATTAATAATATTGTAAAGAGTGTCACCGAAATGGTGTACAATATTTAGGGGGGAGATACAGAGATAAACTACTCCTCAAAATTGATAAAAAGTTTCTAGTTTTAACCTAACCCACCCTAACCTAACCTAACTTCACCTAACTTCCTTCATAGTATTTTTGGATCCTTGGTTATTGATAATTTTAAATCAATTTGAGGAGTACTATTATCCTCCGGACAAATTTTAGTCGATTTCGAGAATCTAAAACAGCAGTAGGCGCTGCAATATCATCGATCGATGAAAATATCGATTAAAACAGAGAATCCATCACGTGACCAACGACACACATTGTCTTTTGGGTCAGATCAACGCTGATTGCGTTTATTCCGCCATTAAGACCCCCGTGAGGTTAAGATTTCGAGCCACCCACGGAAAAATACGAGAGAAACAAAAAAACACATATTTTTACCCGCTTAGCCACGAAAACTTGTTTAATTTTTAATTTACGGGTACTAAATTTAACGTTTTTTTTCCTGTATATTATCTCTCAAAAAATCCGAATATCCAAATCATTTTAACGGACACGTAAAGATCCACTTACTATTACTATAAACACGCCATAGGAAAATCTATTTTTTCTCAAAAATATTTGATCATCCTTTTACATTTTCTTTTTCTTTTCGTTTAAATCAAGTTCGAATCAATGTAAAGTAATTATGATTTGATTTAATTTATATTTGCTATTGCGTATTTCGATTACTGTTTTATTAGTGCACATCCTTATTGCACTTTTCTAAATTAATCAAGATGAACCGGTCAAATTTATGCAAGCGTGAATGACCTCTTTTGAAGTGTAAACAATTTAATTTGGTCATAAAGTGGGTAAAAATACGGAGCCTACTCTACATAAATAAAACTTTTGGTAGACTAAATAGGCATCGAGATGATGATATAACGAATAACGAAAACGAAAAATGATTAATGGAAAGTCTACTTATAGAAAAAAATAAAATATATAAATACTTTAAATCAGGTTACAGAAATAATGGCACGCGTAAAATTAGCAAGATAACACGTAGTCGTCAACACTTCTTGGACCCCCATGAGGCTAGGCTTTTAATTTTTGCACGGAAAAATACGAGAGAAACAAAAAAAAACCCTTATTTTTACCCGATTAGCCACAAAAACTTGGTTGATTTTTAATTTATGGGTACTAAATTTTACTTTTTTTTAAACTCCGTTGACATACGCCATGCCGACGTTTGACTAGCGGAATAAACGTAATCAGCAATGATCTGACCTAAAAGACAATGTGTGTCATAGGTCACATGATGGATTTTCTCTTTCAATCGATATTTTCATCGATCGATGATAAGCAGTTTTACTCGACTGCTGCTGTTTTAGTTTCTCACGTATTTCGGTAGATAGCGCTTCTTGCAGACTATATGATTTTGTTTTCTCACTAGAAACGTAACCCTAAAGACAAAACCGTATACTTAACTTAAGGGTTTCACATTGACCAAGCAGTGCTCTGAAGAGTCCCATAAGAACTAAACAATTAACTGTCAACACTTAGATTTGGACCCCCGTAAGGTTAAGCTTTTAAGCTACATTCGGAAAAATACAACAGAAACAAAACAACCCTTATTTTTACCCGAGTTCTAAATTTTACGTTATTTTTTTTATATTTCAAAAACTAAATCATGTCTTCATTTATTTCCTTATAAATTCATTACTACTGAACCGATTTTAACGAAATAAAAAACATTCTGGAGAGAATTGATTGCTTTTTAAAGATCATGATTAAAATTAATCGTCATCTTAAAATTAAAGATGGCGAACAGAATCATACTTGATTCTTCAAAATGACGTGTTTATTCTTATTTTCTGAAAATGTTTTGGTTTTTTTTTAATTTATAGAAAAGTACTACTTTTCCCCCGCACAACGAGTTACAAATTAGTAATATCGGTGTGGTGGTTCTCAAAAAATCTATTTTGTGAGACATTGTGATTAAAATTTAACAAAATCATAACTCTCAAAACATGACACCTATTAAGCTACGATTACGAGAGAAGTTTCAAGTTCTTATTCCTGTTTTTTTTTGTAGGTAGTGGAAAAGACACCTTTCAAAAGTGCTCCAACAAAGGCTTATTGTGTGGATCGTCCTGCGCTGGGTGGCAGCGGCTTTGTACACAAAAAGGGAATGCTTTATAAGGTAATTTTTTCATTATTATTTAATTCTTTTTGGTTAGCTCTCCACAGACATTCTAAGCACCCCAAGGTAGGCAATTTTATTAAAAGATTTGTATTTTTTGAAAATGCCTATCGAATACAGGGATCTTTAATAAAAAAATTAAATCCCCCCCCAGAACTGAAAATGCTGCCCTTAAATTAATTTGAAAAAGTAAATAGATTTTTGCCATTCTTCTGTATCGTTCGCTACGCGTCGCACGGTCACGGTCACGGACAAGCTGACCTTGTCGGTTTTGAACGATCGATTTTATGGGTGTAATTTCGATAAATTGATGCTGAAAGTTAGGAACTGTCAACTAGCGTTTAAAAAATGTGATTTTAATATACTGTGCATTTTGGAAATGGTACAGTCTCCTCCAGAAATAATGTTGCATATCGTTTTTTTTCCTCTTAAGCAAAAAACTTAAAAAATTGATACTTTGAGAGTGTGTACGTGACTAGCTTATAGCTTTTTTTTATTTAACTATTTTCACATACATAGTTCAAACCGGATTGATTTTTATCCTCTGAAACCGGTGTCTTGCGCCACACGTTAAATAAATTACGTCGGCCAATCCCATGCGCCAACGTTGAAACAATAAATTATAGCTAATACTGCGGCAAGAAGCGGCAGCTGAATGTAGCACCTATACAAACAACCCTTGATACATTATTGAAATAATAAAGTCACAAACGCAATTGATCCGTAATGATACGGACTTTTTCAGTCCAATATATATAATACAAATTTGAAAAATTATAATAATTCAATACACAACTTTTATCTAATTTTTTTAATAAGCAAATTAAAACTTTGCAAATTGTTTAATAGTAAAAATTAAAGATACTAACCCATATTTCAAATATACGTGAAGAAATCACCATATAAACTCTGGTTTACCAATTTGGACCACGTTTAAAAATCGCCTTTCCGCGCGGAACAAGTGCGGATCATTATACAGGCTATCAAACGGCCTATGACTTGTCGTCGTGACAAGTGACAACGAGTTAATTGATCGATTTTCTGCATTGGGGTTTATTAATAAGGTAATTGGGCACTTTTTTAAGACTTAGTGGTTATGATAGAAAATATTGAGGTTTCGATCATCTAAACTAGATAGGCTGACCTCCGTGCGTCACGGCGACATGACGGCGGGGCGACATTTGGGAAAAACCAGTATATAACGATTAATGGAAACATGTGCAATTTGACCTTTGATTTAAGGTCCAAGGAGGGCCAGTAGAAGACCTGTTCGGCGAATACAGCGGCCGATGGTGTGTCCTGGAAAACTCCAGTTTTGTCTGCTACTCCGATAACACCTGTATGCATGCCAAGGAGCACTTTCCGGCTCAGAACATACTCAGCGTCCAGATTATACAGGATGCTAAGTACAAATATAGGTAGATAGCTTTAAAATATACATTCCAATGTGTCAAAATATGTCATCCCAAGGCCAACAAAAAATACTGAGGTTTTTGTTAGTAAAACCAAGGCCAACACAAAAATAGAGGCCACGACCCTGAAAAAATCAGCTGTTCTCCCGGGGCTGAATTTTACATTGGGTCTTATGGGAGGTCAGACTTTTTTTTATGATATTTTCAAAATGGCACTACAGATTTCCGCCACCATCCCGATATTCCACCAAAGGTTTGTAAGGAAGCAACATGATTAAAAGGTTAAAATCTTCAAGATTTAGCATTCCTTATTTTGAATTCAAATTACCCGCCATGTACCACATGCCAACTGTTATATTTGACATGTATTTGACTTTGTCATATGTGATGTCACATTCGCTTCTGCTTTAAACTTAATTTTTGTGTGAGCTAATGAAGCGGCTATGAAAAATTAGGGCTTACTATACATTTGAAAAAAATTGTTCTGCCAGAATAAAGTAAAAACAATCTCAAAAACGGCTTTATTTAAAAAAAAATCAAATATCCATGAACCGTCATTTCAACTTCAATCTTTTAAAGACAATCAGCTGTGTCGTAACGTGACCATCAAAAAAAAATCAGCCCCGGATGTGACGTCAACAAAGTGGAGGATCGTGCCCCGTCCTTTTTGATAGCCCTGGTAAAACATCATTTCGATTTTCCACCAAAACCTTTTTGTCTCTAGTATTTTCTTTGGATTGTTTTGCATAGCTTATTGTTATAGCGCTTGATTTCGTTACATTACATTTTTAACACGAATCGAAATTACATTTTTCACTTGTTCTTTTTAAAATTCAAAAAAGCTAATATCTATGTATAAATTGAACCTTAGGTTATAGTTGTGTTGTCTTGTTTTATATTTTTATTTAAAATATTTTGGATTTTGTGTTTTTTTATTAAAAATACAAGTGAATGTAATCGATTAGTATTAATTAATTATTATTGCAATAAGCAAGTTTTAAAATAACATAAATCTATGAACCTGTTAACTCTTAGGTACGACAATGACGAACTACACTGCTTTGAGCTGAACACCACTGGCAAAACCAGAGGTGGGCACATCTACGGTTCCCGAAATATCAGCGAACGACGCATCTGGATGCAAATGATCGCCGAGATGCTTACTCAAAGATTCAAGTCTAGGTTGACTACAAATTTTGTCCGAATGGGTTGGGCCTACATTAGAGAAGGTAAATCCCAGAAACCTACACTTAAGCGTACTAGTAGATTTTTCCTGTCTAGAACTTCATGATACAGTCGAACTTCGATAACTAAATCTTTGATAAGTCGAACCAAACTATTGGCAATGGCGTCAAGTGTAAGAAATATATGTAATTTGGTCTTGACAACTCAAACTTCGATTAGTCGAATATCTTGATAACTCGAACATTGTATGTGGCGCCAACTTCAATTAGTCGAATTTTCTAAGGGAATCCCCTAATTACGAATCGTTCTAACTTGTTTGTTTGCATTGGAAAGTTTTAAAGACGCGATTCAGTGTAACTTGTATTCGATTTGCTATACGTTTAGGGGTTGTGTGTATGTTACTATGTCACAAAAACCGACTTTTTTTCGGTAAAATAAATATGTACATTCATTCATATTTATAAGAACAAAACTTATATATTCACATGTTTTAGAGGTGAACGTTTTTAATATAGACGTGGTTATCAGAATTATTGCAAGTATACCAATTTTTCCTTAAGAAAACACGTAAATTTAAATTCACAAAAAATACAAAAACGCCGCAAAAATTTTTGTTTATTATTTGATAAGTGAAAGTCTCGATAAGTCGAAATTTTTATGTAATACATGGTTGTTCGTTTTATCGAAGTTCGACTGTATTAGTATTGGATAAAGTAATTAAAAATCCCCCAGAATTTCACGGTTGCTCGCAAAAGATTGTAATGTGTGCCTGGGAATATTTTGACTCCATTTGCATCTAAATCAAATTTTATGACCCCAAATTATTTAGGTTAGCTTTACGTCTTTTTTATAGGTTATTTAATAAATAAGGGAAGATTATAACATTTGCCTGTATTCTTGAGATATTTAAATCAAATCTGGAACTTGGGAAAATCACAGCAAGAATCTACAGGAAGATATTTTTTCGATCTAAAATTTTTGGCCGTGCCGAGCTGGTGGAATCTAAAATAAAAATAACTTCATTGTTTTATCTAAAAGCTTTTTGGTGTCTTGTTATTGTTGTGTGTCTCCTTACGTTACAAGGAACGACACGTTGCTAGAATTTTAATTATTTTTTCAATCTAGCAAATTGTTTACAAAAAATCATTAGCAGATACAAAAAATAACAGAAGACTAAAAAGCTTTGTTTGAAAACTTTTTGGTTTAATAATTTTTATACATACGAAATTTCAAAAAAATTCGTAAAAAAGAAATTTTTTATCACTTTGCAGTTTGACAACAAAGCGTTAGTTTGGTCCTATGTTTATATGAACTTTTTGTCATGAAACAATTTAAATTATCACTCCTTTTGTACATTATATTTAAGAATGTTTTTTTTAATTATAGGTGTGAGTGGAAAATGGACAGGGGCGTGGATTCTTGTTAGCGATAGAGAATTGCATTATGCTATAGAAAAACACTCCGTGAAAACAATGGATCTTAGAAAGGCGAGGTAAAAATATTTAAATGTCTTTGCTGTTTTGTAGCCCCAATAACAAAATAGGACTTTATAACTAATTGCTAAAACATACTAATCTGAGTGAGTGAAAGTTTACATTCACAAAAATTGTTTTATGCTTTTTTTCCCTGATCCGTGACGTCATTCCGCGGATAAAGTGACTTTATGCGAAACATTTTAGAATCCCTCAATTTTTTATAAGAAAGTCCATTTAACATCAATAAAATATTATCTTAAAATAGTCAGTGTACTAAAAATGTTTTTTAAGCCTTCGTCAAAAATACCGTCTCACGCATTGCTGGCAAATGCAAAAAAATACATACATGGATTTATACACTATACCAATTTTATATTAAACTTGTAACACTTGTAAGGCTCGGTCTTATTAAGACTGCGCTTATACTTGAGGTTTATTGATTTGAAGTTAGTTCCACTACTTATTCACGGTCCCTCTAGAGACTGTATTACTTAATTAAGAAGAAGTAAGTAAGAACTTTCACAGCACAGTCTCTAGAGGGACCGTGATGAAGCAAAGTGTGGACGCACAATAAGCCAGGAATGGCTGCAGTGCAGTGACTGTAGCTTGCCAACACGATCGAGGGATTTTAGTCAGTAGGAATCCGACACTACCCGGCTTTCCTGGTAGAGGAGAAATGACTCTGGCAGGAAAGTAGACCGGGTGTCTTATGGAAGATTTATCCTTGATCCATCTTAAACTTTTTGAAGTGTAAACTTCTTTAGGCGCGTTTAGCAGTTTTTGTGGGTAGTGAATTGAACTGAGCCGTCAGGCTCGGCTATGTAACCCTCATTCGGGTGAAATCGGCTCGAGTCGACTAACTGTGAGAAACCTTCAGCGAGCAATATGATAATGTAGATGAAGGCCAGTACACAGAAGAGTTCGGTTCGGTCCGCTTTGCAGAATATGTTATGGGCCAGTATTATTAATTTCACCTTGTTGAAGTTTACACTTCTGCCGTGTGGTCTTAAGCACACACAATAACTTTTTTTATTATTATTTATTTTTTGTGTAGGTGTATTATTCTCCAAGCCCTCCAACCAGAAGAGAGTTACCCGAAAACCAACGATAAAGGACCCAACATGTTGGTGGATTGTCCGGAAGTAACTCTGTATCTTAGAATGTGGACTGGCCGGGAGACGAAGGCAAGTTATTCTTTTTTTTTCATATTTCCCCACTTTTCTGATACTCTCGTAACAAAATTCACTAGAGCGATTCAACTGTCAAAAACTGAAATCAGTCTGTTGGGTGTAGTCGGCATTTCTTCAAATGCGTGTTGGTTTAAGATTAACTAGAGACCCTCGAAACATTTTGATAGTTCTTTTACATCACAGGTAAGCAATTCTCTTTAACAGTTATTAGCAATTCTCTTTGACAATTATTAGGAAAATTTATTTTGGTACAGTCGGGGACTTAATAAATGGCCGCTGCCGTTTTCAGAAGAGCTTGGATAAGAATCCCAATACCGGCCGAGGTTATTGACCGGATTTCGTGGCGCGTCGTTCAACGCATATAATTTATTCGCATTCCTGGGTTAAATTTAATCATGAAAAATTTCGCTTAGGTCTGTATTCCGTTTGAATGTTCGATTAAAAAAATACACATAATTGCAGAAAAAATTAGCTTTGGTCTGTAGTCCTTTTGAATGTTCGGTTAAAAAACTTAACTTTGTAAAAATATGTTTTATAATACATTAAATTAAGCTTCTCGATATATAACGATGTAAAAGTTAAAGGACAGGTATTTATAATAATGCCGAGAGAGACCGCCAAAGTCACTTTAGTTTTGAGTTTTGGCAATTTAAACTTTTATTTATTTCTTACAAACATAAACCTTTAGACCAACTTTTGGGGTCTTTTTTATTTCTTTGTGAGGCAAGCAATAAAAATATAACAATTGTTTTGACGTATATCCAAGAGCAAAAAAGTTGCATTAAATTAAGCTTCTCGGGCCCCTCTATATAACGATGTAAAAGTTAAAGGACAGGTATTTATAATAATGCCGAGAGAGACCGCCAAAGTCACTTCAGTTTTGAGTTTTGGCAATTTAAACTTTTATTTATTTCTTACAAATTCAAGCCATTAGACCAACTTTTGGGATATTTTTTAATTCTTTGTGAGGCAAGTAATAAAAATATAACAATTGTTTTGACGTATATCCAATAGCAAAAAAGTTGACTTTTTTTTGACAAAATTTTTAATTTTTTGAAAATTTACAACTTTTGATTTTATTTTTCTCGAACACCATTACATCTACAACTGTAATATGTTCAGGTTAGTATAAGGGCTCGGTAGCTTCTTTGTGGCACAGTATCATCTAAATGTTTTTTTTGAAATTTTTGACGAAAATTTTCCTGACCATAGGGGTACCCAAAAAGTGCAGTTTTTTAATTTTTTTAAATTGTTAACTTTGTAAAAATATATATTATAATACATTAAATTAAGCTTCTCGGGCCCCTCTATGTAACGATGTAAAAGTTAAAGAACAGGTATTTATAATAATGCCGAGAGAGACCGCCAAAGTCACTTCAGTTTTGAGTTTTGGCAATTTAAACTTTTATTTATTTCTTACAAATTCAAACCATTAGACCAACTTTTGGGATATTTTTTATTTCTTTGTGAGGCAAGTAATAAAAATATAACAATTGTTTTGACGTATATCCAATAGCAAAAAAGTTGACTCTTTTTTGACAAAATTTTTAATTTTTTGAAAATTTACAACTTTTGATTTTATTTTTCTCGAACACCATTACATCTACAACTGTAATATTTTCAGGTTAGTATAAGGGACTCGGTAGCTTCTTTGTGGCACAGTATCATCTAAATGTTTTTTTTGAAATTTTTGACGAAAATTTTCCTGATCATAGGGGTACCCAAAAAGTGCAGTTTTTTAATTTTTTTAAATTGTTAACTTTGTAAAAATATATATTATAATACATTAAATTAAGCTTCTCGGGCCCCTCTATGTAACGATGTAAAAGTTAAAGAACAGGTATTTATAATAATGCCGAGAGAGACCGCCAAAGTCACTTCAGTTTTGAGTTTTGGCAATTTAAACTTTTATTTATTTCTTACAAATTCAAACCATTAGACCAACTTTTGGGATATTTTTTATTTCTTTGTGAGGCAAGTAATAAAAATATAACAATTGTTTTGACGTATATCCAATAGCAAAAAAGTTGACTCTTTTTTGACAAAATTTTTAATTTTTTGAAAATTTACAACTTTTGATTCTATTTTTCTCGATAACCATTACATCTACAACTGTAATATTTTCAGGTTAGTATAAGGGACTCGGTAGCTTCTTTGTGGCACAGTATCATCTAAATGTTTTTTTTGAAATTTTTGACGAAAATTTTCCTGACCAAAGGGGTACCCAAAAAGTGCAGTTTTTTAATTTTTTTAAATTGTTAACTTTGTAAAAATATATATTATAATACATTAAATTAAGCTTCTCGGGCCCCTCTATATAACGATGTAAAAGTTAAAGGACAGGTATTTATAATAATGCCGAGAGAAACCGCCAAAGTCACTTCAGTTTTGAGTTTTGGCAATTTAAACTTTTATTTATTTCTTACAAACATAAACCTTTAGACCAACTTTTGGGGTCTTTTTTATTTCTTTGTGAGGCCAGCAATAAAAATATAACAATTGTTTTGACGTATATCCAATAGCAAAAAAGTTGACTTTTTTTTTCAAAATTTTGAATTTTTTCAAAATTTTCAACTTTTGATTCTATTTTTCTCGATAACCATTACATCTACAACTGTAATATTTCCAGGTTAGTATAAGGGACTCGGTAGCTTATTTGTGGCACAGTATTAACTAAATGTTTTTTTTGAAATTTTTGATGAAAATTTTTCTGACCAAAGGGGTACCCAAAAAGTGCAGTTTTTTAATTTTTTTAAATTGTTAACTTTGTAAAAATATATATTATAATACATTAAATTAAGCTTCTCGGGCCCCTCTATATAACGATGTAAAAGTTAAAGGACAGGTATTTATAATAATGCCGAGAGAGACCGCCAAAGTCACTTCAGTTTTGAGTTTTGGCAATTTAAACTTTTATTTATTTCTTACAAATTCAAACCATTAGACCAACTTTTGGGATATTTTTTATTTCTTTGTGAGGCAAGTAATAAAAATATAACAATTGTTTTGACGTATATCCAATAGCAAAAAAGTTGACTCTTTTTTGACAAAATTTTTAATTTTTTGAAAATTTACAACTTTTGATTTTATTTTTCTCGAACACCATTACATCTACAACTTTAATATTTTCAGGTTAGTATAAGGGACTCGGTAGCTTCTTTGTGGCACAGTATCATCTAAATGTTTTTTTTGAAATTTTTGACGAAAATTTTCCTGACCAAAGGTGTACCCAAAAAGTGCAGTTTTTTAATTTTTTTAAATTGTTAACTTTGTAAAAATATATATTATAATACATTAAATTAAGCTTCTCGGGCCCCTCTATGTAACGATGTAAAAGGTAAAGAACAGGTATTTATAATAGTGCCAAGAGAGACCGCCAAAGTCACTTCAGTTTTGAGTTTTGGCAATTTAAACTTTTATTTATTTCTTACAAACATAAACCTTTAGACCAACTTTTGGGGTCTTTTTTATTTCTTTGTGAGGCAAGCAATAAAAATATAACAATTGTTTTGACGTATATCCAATAGCAAAAAAGTTGACTTTTTTTTTCAAAATTTTGAATTTTTTCAAAATTTTCAACTTTTGATTCTATTTTTCTCGATAACCATTACATCTACAACTGTAATATTTTCAGGTTAGTATAAGGGACTCGGTAGCTTATTCGTGGCACAGTATTAACTAAATGATTTTTTTGAAATTTTTGATGAACATTTTTCGGACCAAAGGGGTACCCAAAAAGTGCAGTTTTTTAATTTTTTTAAATTGTTAACTTTGTAAAAATATATATTATAATACATTAAATTAAGCTTCTCGGGCCCCTCTATATAACGATGTAAAAGTTAAAGGACAGGTATTTATAATAATGCCGAGAGAGACCGCCAAAGTCACTTCAGTTTTGAGTTTTGGCAATTTAAACTTTTATTTATTTCTTACAAATTCAAACCATTAGACCAACTTTTGGGATATTTTTTATTTCTTTGTGAGGCAAGTAATAAAAATATAACAATTGTTTTGACGTATATCCAATAGCAAAAAAGTTGACTTTTTTTTGACAAAATTTTTAATTTTTTGAACATTTACAACTTTTGATTTTATTTTTCTCGAACACCATTGCATCTACAACTGTAATATTTTCAGGTTAGTATAAGGGACTCGGTAGCTTCTTTGTGGCACAGTATCATCTAAATGTTTTTTTTGAAATTTTTGACGAAAATTTTTCTGACCAAAGGGGTACCCAAAAAGTGCAGTTTTTTATTTTTTTTAAATTGTTAACTTTGTAAAAATATATATTATAATACATTAAATTAAGCTTCTCGGGCCCCTCTATATAACGATGTAAAAGTTAAAGGACAGGTATTTATAATAATGCCGAGAGAGACCGCCAAAGTCACTTCAGTTTTGAGTTTTGGCAATTTAAACTTTTATTTATTTCTTACAAATTCAAACCATTAGACCAACTTTTGGGATATTTTTTAATTCTTTGTGAGGCAAGTAATAAAAATATAACAATTTTTTGACGTATATCCAATAGCAAAAAAGTTGACTTTTTTTTGACAAAATTTTTAATTTTTTGAAAATTTACAACTTTTGATTTTATTTTTCTCGAACACCATTACATCTACAACTGTAATATTTTCAGGTTAGTATAAGGGACTCGGTAGCTTCTTTGTGGCACAGTATCATCTAAATGTTTTTTTTTGAAATTTTTGACGAAAATTTTTCCGACCATAGGGGTACCCGAAAAGTGCAGTTTTTAAATTTTTTTAAATTGTTAACTTTGTAAAAATATATATTATAATACATTAAATTAAGCTTCTCGGGCCCCTCTATGTAACGATGTAAAAGTTAAAGAACAGGTATTTATAATAATGCCGGGAGAGACCGCCAAAGTCACTTCAGTTTTGAGTTTTGGCAATTTAAACTTTTATTTATTTCTTACAAATTCAAACCATTAGACCAACTTTTGGGATATTTTTTATTTCTTTGTGAGGCAAGTAATAAAAATATAACAATTGTTTTGACGTATATCCAATAGCAAAAAAGTTGACTCTTTTTTGACAAAATTTTTAATTTTTTGAAAATTTACAACTTTTGATTTTATTTTTCTCGAACACCATTACATCTACAACTGTAATATTTTCCGGTTAGTATAAGGGACTCGGTAGCTTCTTTGTGGCACAGTATCATCTAAATGTTTTTTTTTTTAAATGTTTGACGAAAATTTTCCTGACCAAAGGGGTACCCAAAAAGTGCAGTTTTTTAATTTTTTTAAATTGTTAACTTTGTAAAAATATATATTATAATACATTAAATTAAGCTTCTCGGGCCCCTCTATGTAACGATGTAAAAGTTAAAGAACAGGTATTTATAATAATGCCGAGAGAGACCGCCAAAGTCACTTCAGTTTTGAGTTTTGGCAATTTAAACTTTTATTTATTTCTTACAAACATAAACCTTTAGACCAACTTTTGGGGTCTTTTTTATTTCTTTGTGAGGCAAGCAATAAAAATATAACAATTGTTTTGACGTATATCCAATAGCAAAAAAGTTGACTTTTTTTTTCAAAATTTTGAATTTTTTCAAAATTTTCAACTTTTGATTCTATTTTTCTCGATAACCATTACATCTACAACTGTAATATTTTCAGGTTAGTATAAGGGACTCGGTAGCTTATTTGTGGCACAGTATTAACTAAATGTTTTTTTTGAAATTTTTGATGAAAATTTTTCTGACCAAAGGGGTACCCAAAAAGTGCAGTTTTTTAATTTTTTTAAATTGTTAACTTTGTAAAAATATATATTATAATACATTAAATTAAGCTTCTCGGGCCCCTCTATATAACGATGTAAAAGTTAAAGGACAGGTATTTATAATAATGCCGAGAGAGACCGCCAAAGTCACTTCAGTTTTGAGTTTTGGCAATTTAAACTTTTATTTATTTCTTACAAATTCAAACCATTAGACCAACTTTTGGGATATTTTTTATTTCTTTGTGAGGCAAGTAATAAAAATATAACAATTGTTTTGAAGTATATCCAATAGCAAAAAAGTTGACTCTTTTTTGACAAAATTTTTAATTTTTTGAAAATTTACAACTTTTGATTTTATTTTTCTCGAACACCATTACATCTACAACTGTAATATTTTCAGGTTAGTATAAGGGACTCGGTAGCTTCTTTGTGGCACAGTATCATCTAAATGTTTTTTTTTTAATTTTTGACGAAAATTTTCCTGACCAAAGGGGTACCCAAAAAGTGCAGTTTTTTAATTTTTTTAAATTGTTAACTTTGTAAAAATATATATTATAATACATTAAATTAAGCTTCTCGGGCCCCTCTATGTAACGATGTAAAAGTTAAAGAACAGGTATTTATAATAATGCCGAGAGAGACCGCCAAAGTCACTTCAGTTTTGAGTTTTGGCAATTTAAACTTTTATTTATTTCTTACAAACATAAACCTTTAGACCAACTTTTGGGGTCTTTTTTATTTCTTTGTGAGGCAAGCAATAAAAATATAACAATTGTTTTGAAGTATATCCAATAGCAAAAAAGTTGACTTTTTTTTTCAAAATTTTGAATTTTTTCAACATTTTCAACTTTTGATTCTATTTTTCTCGAACACCATTACATCTGCAACTGTAATATTTTCAGGTTAGTATAAGGGACGCGGTAGCTTCTTTGTGGCACAGTATCAACTAAATGTTTTTTTTGAAATTTTTTCTGACCAAAGGGGTACCCAAAAAGTGCAGTTTATTAATTTTTTTAAATTGTTAACTTTGTAAAAATATATATTATAATACATTAAATTAAGCTTCTCGGGCCCCTCTATATAACGATGTAAAAGTTGAAGGACAGGTATTTATAATAATGCCGAGAGAGACTGCCAAAGTCACTTCAGTTTTGAGTTTTGGCAATTTAAACTTTTATTTATTTCTTACAAACACAAACCTTTAGACCAACTTTTGGGATCTTTTTTATTACTTTGTGAGGCAAGCAATAAAAATATAACAATTGTTTTGACGCATATCCAATAAGACCTGGTGGTTATTTGAGTAAGGGCGATTCGAAAACAGCTGTGAAGACGGCCTTTACTTTAAAATTTGAATTATTTTAAATGTGTAACTACCCCGACTTCTGGATGCACAAGAACACTATTTTTGGGGGTGGTGTAGTCGCGATTTTGACATATGTTGTAAACATTGGAGTCCTAAAAATAAACTTGAGTTTTCGACTATTTTTGGGGGTGGCTAAATAGTCCAGTCATTAAAGAATTTTAGGTTGCAAAAGGTTGTGTACTCGCGATTTTGACATATGTTGTTGACATTGCAGTCCTAAAAATAAACTTGAGTTTTCGACCTTGGGGCGGCCGGCCACACATCCAATGCTAATAAACAAGAAATCAGCTAAAAAAAGAAATGTGTGTATCCAAAAAACGTGTATGGCTTAGCCCGTTTATCGGCCAATATTCCAAATAGTTATTAATTTCAATAGCAAAAATTGCATTGCACAAAAGTGCACAGCGACTGCCGATCGACGTGGAGTCAAAGAAATGAAAGCGCGCGATACGATGTTCAATAATTCATTCATTCATAAACCTCGCCCGGTATTGGGATTCTCATCCAAGCTCTTCTGAAAACGGCAGCGGCCATTTATTAAGTCCCCGACTGTACAAGGTTCGCATTATTTATCAAACATTTTTGTCAAAAATGGAAGTTGATACTCCGGCTTAACCTCCTTAATATACAATTAATAGTAAGGGCAATTGGAATTTCCCGTCAAATATTTTAACGGCCAACGCTCTCTTTGTAATTCATTGCTAACTGCTTGATGACGCCGTCAATAAACCAAATTGAAAGTATAATTACTTATATACTAGGTGTAGAGCGCCAAAAATAGTTCAACTCACCAGCTAAACGATGGCGCTGTTTAAAAGTCATAAAGTGTACTTAGAGCGTAAGCGTGTCCCAACTAGTTATTTATGTGTTTAGTAAAATGTTTTGTTTTTTTGCCAAAATTTAAACGATTTCCCAAACTAAAATAATGAAAACGTCAAAAAGATGTATACAGAAATAACACATACTAAGTCTAGAAATAAGGCTTACATGTAAAATTGAATTTTGCTAGAAAGAGAGGGCAATATGAGTAGCTCACCTCTGTGAAAACACTTCAGAACGGACAATGGACTCTTAAGATTTGACAAGATCTGACAAAATAGGGGCAATTGAGATGAACTAACATTTTTTTTTTTTGGAATTAAATGATAAGGCTAGATACAGATAATAAATAAAGTCCGTTAATATATCTTCATAGTTGTTTTACAGCACACATCAGTCAAAGGTATCCAGGGCTTCTAATTACCTGTAATTTTTAATTTTGCCGTGCAATGCGAAAACAAAATCTTTGACCTTGAACACAGAGGAACCAACACGGAGTCGAGGAAGCAGGATTAATAACCAAGGAGCCTGCTGCTCTTACGTCAACTTACGACGCGACGATCACGACTGTTTCGCAGAAAAGGAAAGTCTTTAACCAAGTTCTGCTGAGATGATAGGAATATTTGATAAATGAAAGTCTAACATGTAGCAGGGCCATCTTTCGGAACGGGCGTGGGTCCACTGTGTATACTTTTTGCGCAGTATCAAGATCTCTGCCCTCAATAAGGAGGTGCCAGGCAAAGTTAAGACCTCTTAGAGAAAAAAAACTTGCAGCCCAAGGGGCACGTGCATCATTTGGTATACGATGTACAGACAAATCAGGGTTTGGTTTGTTGCCTAGCCGCTAGACCAAAAAATGATCTCCTCAGCACTACTACTACCACCACTACATACCTCACTTTAAATGATAAAGAATCCCTTCCTTAATGTCTTTAAAAATCAAATCACGACAATACCTTGGAATAATGCTAAAGAATTGTCTCCATAATATCATTACCATTTTCCCGTCATTTACAGGTCTGGTGTCACATAGTGAAACGAGAAGCTCACAATAATGGGGCCAACATCGATCAACAACAGCTTACCAAAAATGACATTCCTGTCATCGTAGAGAAATGTATTAACTTTATTTATGCTCATGGTAAGATTTGCATTATATTTAAAATTCTTTCTCGTGTGTATTTCTTGGCTTCCCAGTTTATATAATTATTTTTCAGCCATTTACTTAATACATGGTTCGTCTGTTAAATTTTGCATATACAACTGGAATAAAAGTGTAGATAACTTTTAAATGCTTTATTGTCTCTCGAAGTATTCTCCATGACAATTTTTGCCTGCGCTCAAACCAGTTGTCAAGGCTTTAATTCCACTTGTTTGTTGGTACTGTCAAAATTTTATTCTTGAAGGCGTCGAAAGCTTCCTCTGATGACTGAAATCTTTGCCTACGCAGTACATTGTTGATTTTCGGAAAAGTATAGAAATCGTTAGAACTTAGGTCGGGATTGTATGGTCCAACTATTCGAGGTTTTGTTGGGTTAAAAATTCAATGGTTTTTTGTACTTTTTATAGTGTGAAAAGAAAATCCAAAGTTCCTTCACAATAAATTTTTTTATTTAAATTTTCAGGCTATAATTCCCAACTAGTTTTGAACATACAAGTTCATCTTCAGGGGACAATAAAGATGGAAAACCATAAAGTGAAGATCACATACAAATGCCGGACTCCAACAATTTTTTAACATTACAAAACATTGAACAATAAAAATATTTGTAAAAGGGACATCAAAACCACTTAAAACTTATGCTAAATTAAAAATTACATTATTTGTTAAAATATTTTTAACACGTAGCTGTACTTGCGGGAGAGTAGCAAGTGAACTTTCTTGTAGTTTACCTATGGCAAGTTTAGTGGCTGCCAGTACTTTCCGCCAGTAAACTCTCCAAATGTAAACGTAGCTTTACATTTAGAGAGTTTACTAGCGGAAAGTACTGGCAGCCACTAAACTTGCCATGTATAAACTACAAGAAAGTGCACTTGCGACTCTCTCGCAAGTACTTTCCAAAAGTTGACGGGCCGGCTAGTTTAGTAGCTGCCAGTATTCTCCAAATGTAAACACATGTCAGCAAGCGTTCTGTGAGAAAGTGTCCACGTTTTTTACAATGAATAAGTGGGATGGAAATCAGATAATTGTCTTTTTAAACATATACCAAAAATATGAAATTTTGTGGAATATCAAGTTCATCACCAACCTAAGTGGGATGGAAATCAGATAATTTCCTTTTTAAACATATATCAAAAATATGAAATTTTGTGGAATATAAGTTCATCATCAACCTCCGGTAAAAAAACTGAAATAGTACATTTCGGTAGTCTGTAGAAATACTGCAAGGAAGCAAAACTATTACCAGTGGCCAGATAGCGTAATGTGACTTCCAATTTATTTTGGGAGAAATAGGACTGCTCATACACGTTTCCGATTTGGTCAGTTTATGTTAACCTAGTCTTAACAGTTCTTTAAGTTTTTGGTATGATAATCTCATAAAATTCCTATAAGAATCGGGATCTTCAGTTGATATCACCTTTAAGAGTCGTTTTGATGCAAGTACTTCTGCGTCTGATCCAATCTCTAACCCAAACTCGTTTTTTCCAAGTTTTCTTGCGTTCTAACTTATTTATTAAATTATTGGCAATTTCACATACAACAAATTTAACAGCAGCACGCACTACCGCCATTTTGTTTTTAACTGCTTGGCACGTAAACTTGAAAACGTGTAAACACAAAACAATGAACAAGTTTAGTGGCTGCCAACTTTCCGCCAGTAAATTCTCCAACAAAGCAAGTTTAGTGGCTGCCAGTACTTTCCGCCGCTAAACTCTCCAAATGTAAACGTGGCTTAAACGTAGCTGTACTTGCGGGAGAGTAGCAAGGGAACTTTCTTGTAGTTTACATATGGCAAGTTTAGTGGCTGCCAGTACTTTCCGCCAGTAAACTCTTCAAATGTAAACGTAGCTTTACTTCATCGCGGCAAGTTTAGGCGCACATACCGGCGTTAGCTTGGCCAAAATTATACGAAAGCAGCGTTGCCAAGTAGTGTAGTCGAAAAAAAAAGTCGTACACGGAAATGACGTTCGAGTGGCATTCAAGAATAGCAATTTTTCTAAGCACTCGAAACTACCATTGGAATTTTACTCGTATACGACAAAAATCCGAGTGGTTCAAGAATTGGGTCCCAGACCAATTTATTTCAGCGCCATCTGCCCCTCAATGTTGCAAGCCTCGCCGGTTACCACTCTATATGGGTGATGTACTCATTGGTTATAATAATCATTTTAATGCTACGATTGGACAATTTTAAGTTAATATTCGGTGATTTTAGGCAGCATGTCAGAAGGAATTTACAGAAAAGCAGGCCAAAGCTCATCAATATCAGATCTATTGTCAAAGTTCAGAAAGGATGCTTTCTCCGTTCAGCTTACAAAGAACAACAGCACTGAGTTTGAGGTGGCCACTGCACTTAAAAGGTAATTAATGGACAGGAATTTTGACAAGTATTACATACAAACTACATACAAGGTGTTTTTTTTTAATGTTACAGTAGGATTTTTACCAATATTTATCATACGTTTTTGGAAATACCTTAAAACACGTCGATTTTCTTTGTAAGTGCGAAACTTTTTGCCTACCTTGAAATTTTCGTAGCACGCCTTCGAGGCAAAAAAGAAAACTTATATTTTGAATAATAATAGGAAAAGTAGATCGATAGATACCTTGTTTTGGAGAACTTTTAAATGTCTTTATAACCATGTAAAAGTTTCGGAAATCTATGGATTTCAGGAAACCTTTTAAATAAATATTTAAAATAAAGATCTAAAGATTACCCCATTGAGATTCGGGCATACTGACCTTAGTTCAAAAGTTGATATTAAACGAGTTAAAAATTTCAGATGGAATTGGGACTTAATTTGGTTTTGAATTTTAATGTAAGTTGTACAGGACGCTATCTTTGTCAAAATCAGCACTTTGAAATAAACGTAACTTGTTTGTGTCTTAGTTTACTGGGGCTTTTATTTTTCACTTTATTTTTTAGGTTTTTTAGAGACTTACCTGAACCTTTGCTAGGCTGTGATCATCGGCAATATTTATGTGAAGTAGCAAGTAAGTAAAAACTTTAGTTTTGAAGAAAAAATTTGATTATCTATGGGATTACTATAGTCTTTACCACGCCAAGTGAGATTAAAGATTGTGAATTAGTTTTGTAATTTTGCCCTTTCCTTATTATACGAGTTGTTAAATACCGAGATGAATTCCATCAAAGGAGCATGCGGCAAAATTAACGTCAAAATGTCTAATTTAAATTATTGGCGCGAATACCGTCATTGGCGCGAGATCGAAGAGCTGAACGTATAATAAAAAATTCAAGGTATAAAATAATGGTCAATTCTAATTTTTAGGTATGATTTTATGTAGGTACCGGGTGGTTTTTTATAACCGGAGCACTCAGCAACTTTATCATTGAAAATAAATTGAGATTTTTTTGGTTAATTATGACAACTTTAAAAGCCAACATAATTTTTTTCTATCTGTCACCATGTACACGGTGTCCCAAGTTCGATGTTTTTGGGGGGTTTCGGGTATTTCTAGAGGGGCTAAAAAAAACTGATCCCCTTTTGTGACACTCAAATTTCAAAAGAAGCTTAAAGGTAAAAATCGCATTTTGATATAGCAAGCCGTTTGTAAACGACGGCGTGTTTTTAAAAAGTCTGCATTTTGGGAAGGGGTCTATAACTTGTTTATTTATTAATATTTTTTATTTCTGTGAAAAAATTCTTAAGACACTTTTTTAAGAGGAATTCAACTGTTAAATTAAATTTTATTTGTCACGTTTAGTTTTTTTATTTCTTTATATTTTTGTATTTTTTTTATTTTTACCACATATTTTAGTTTGCTTAATGGGTTCGGTTCGGTTCGGTTTAATATTATAAAATTATAAAAATAAAAAAGTAATAAAGAAAACAATAAAAAAATAAAATATTGAGTGTGATACATCATTTTAAAGGAAATTTTAAGCTGATTTTAAAAATCGAATAAAAAAAGAGTTATTCTGTAAGAAAAATAACAACTTTATGCAATATCTTAAAAACCAAAAGAGATAAATAAAAACCGTTTACATCTGTCAATTCTTCAAGAAAAGATCTATAAGCAAGCTATTTACACAAAAACAAAATTTTCATAAACAAAAAAGTTATAGACCCCCTCCCAAAATGCAGACAAAAACACTCCGTAGCTTAAAAACGGCTTGCTATATCTAAATGTGGTTTTCACCTTTAGGCTTCTCTTGAAATTTGCGCGTCGCAAAGGGGTGTTAGTTTTTTTTCTATCTCCCCTAGAAATACCCGACACCACAAAAAAACAACGAATTTGGGACACCCTGTACAGGGTGTGACAATGAAGTCGATTTTTTGAGAGGGAACACCCTGTATATTTTTGCATTTTAAGATTCGTCTTTTCATTCTGATTTCAAAAATATACAATATCTATGTGCTGCGATTAATATTTTTTGAGGCATATGCAGTATTTCTTCTATATGATCTTATGCCTTTCACGTTTATTTTGTTTTGCCATGGGTGTATTGACTCTCAACTCCAATATTTCTTCAAGTATTTCTTGATTGTGTTTGTATTTCAAATGATCACACAGATCCAAGTTTTTTGGGAAGGAGCATTTACATTCTAGGCATCTAAACATAAAAACACTTTCTGCATAGGAATACCTTTGTTTTTGTATGCCATGTTTACTTTGACAGTGTTTATTCAAATTAAATTGGGCACTAAATAATTTGTCACACAACTTGCACGTCACCGGCATTTTCACAGCACAAAAACGACGAATTTTCATCAAAAAGAACTGGAAATTATTAAAGTTTTGCTGTATAAAACCATACTGAAATATCTCTTAGTTGATTGGTTGGCAGAAGTGACAGATCAACGCTTGCGCACGTCTTGAAATTCATCTCGGTATTTAACGACTCGTCTTATTATGGGCTTATGACGGTTGTATATTTTTATAACGAAGTTATTAAATTTCTAATTACGGTTATCTCCACGACTGAATATAGTTTGGTTATGTCGGTTTTGTTGCATGTGCTTTTTTGTGTGCCAGTGATTTTAGCTATTTTTTTTTTGGTTGTAGTGGTTTATAGACATGACAAATCAAAAAATACTTAAACCATTTCTTGAACCAAATCTTTCCAAGCAGTTTCGTTTGGAACCGAACCCAGAATTTGAACCGGGGTATTTACTGCTGAACTGCTTGGCTAGAACTTAATAGATTTGACTTCTTTTAATATTCGCCAGATATGTATAGTCTAACATATACGCATTTGTAATGACGTCACCAGTTGAGAAAAAATCGTATGGCGTAGATATTTTTGCCAATCAATGTTTTTTGATTGACAGTGACGGATACTTCACAGAACCAATTACCTACCTATTTGAATCATAGACACTACTTTTTTTAAAAAGTTTATTGTCAACTCTGTTTATAAGATACTAAACAAAGATAAACAAAAATGACGTCACAACAAATGGGTATAAGTTGGACTATATCATTATCATTTTTTAAAATCGCTGCTTAATGCCGATAAACATTTTACAAAGTAGTTACTAAAACCGTGTATAGTTCTTCTTTATAAAACCAGTACATCAAAAATTAAAAAGTTTTATAAGAAATTATGTAAAACATCACCAATCCCTGTCTTATAAAACTGTAAGCTTCAGTTTTATTAAATAAGTTGGTAAACCCTCTTAAATGCCTTATTTGTAAACCATTGGTTAAAAGTAAATAAATTTTAATAAATAAAAATGTAATAAATAAATAGTGGTATAAAACCTTTTCAGCAACTCATATTTTCATAAGGGTTGGCTTATGAACTTTAACTTTAAAGTAAAATCATTTTGTAATGGCCACATAAAAACAAAACTTAAAAATCGATTCATTAAAGTCATAACTTTTTTTTCTTCTGGAAGGTTTAAGATCTGTCAGAATACGTTCATTTTATCTTTAGAACACAACGACCAAGAAGAAAAAATTCGTATGTTCAAAGCCGCCTTAGATCAACTACCCTCAGTTTCATACAAAACAGCTCGGAAACTCCTGGGCCATCTACATTTTATCAGCAATCAAAGCGAGAAAAATCGAATGACAGTTGAAAATCTAGCTGCAATCTGGGGACCTACGCTGATGCATTATGAAGTAAGTTAAAAAACAAACAAAAAGTATATACAGTATATAATTCGACGTCATCTGCGTTACATGGGGCTCCTCCGAAATTTGACGGACGATTTTGAATGTTGTATCTGGAATAACTCCGTTAATGAGTAAATCGAAGGTAAGAAGAGTATAAGATGGGCATTATTTGCCCAAAGTCATCAAAAATAAGCATTCAAAATAGCCACTGTGCGTTCACATTGTTGAACAACTGTAGTTGATAGAGGAATCGGCAACATCTTGCAAACTATAATTTTACTTTAGCTGTGTCTGCCTTTATAACACAGCTGCAGGCCCACGCAATCAACATTACGTAAAATATTTTACTGGATCTGACATAAAGGCACACGCACTATACTCACACTAACTGTTTTTCGTGTAGGATAAGGATAAACCGAAAAATGTCAACAATACTCATCAACAAGAAGTAGAAGTAGTTTGTCAGTTGATCAAACACTATCGGAATATTTTCCCAGAAGACCCTGGAGAATTGGAGAAAGAAAAAATTATGCTTAAGGTAAAAAAAACGTGGTATAAAAATACGTAGGAGAAAAAACATGATTTTAATAATCCCTTTTTATATTCCTTTTATAGGTCTTGGAGAAACACGCGCAATCACCACAAGGAGTAGCGGCTAATAGAAAAACCACTGGTGACTTTAGGGTGTGGATTTATGTCTTCAGTAAGGAGGGAAAGTCATTTAACATATCTGTAAGTTTATTACGAGTAATATTAAATATCATCACTGTATGTGAGGTTAAGCTTTCAAGCACCCACGGGAAAATATGAGAGAAACAAAAACTTCTTTTTTACCCGATTAGCCACGAAACTTGTTTGATATTATACTTAACCTATATTTATATTTTGTTAAAAAACCTAACAAATTTGTATGAAAAATATTGCTAACACGGGGTTCCCACTGCTTTTTGCTTAAAAATAACAGTTTTATATTACATTAAATTTAAATTGTGAATTAAAATTGTAGTTTTTCTAAAACTAAGTGTGCAGATTTATTTTGGACACCATGAAGAGTGTTTAATGGCATCTATAAACTATTCTTAACTTTATGAACAAATTATTAAGAACAATACAAATAGTTAAATTTTTCCACACACCGCACATGTTTCATGAATTATTTCCCATTTTTTACAGAAAAAAACATAATTTTACACGACAAACGTAAAACACCGCAAAATGTCAATATGGTCGCCTCTCACATAGCAGCTGTGTGTCTACATGACAAAACACACGCATGCGCACTTAAAAATTCGCATCCGCAAATTTAAATTTGCCATTGTTTCCAAAGCCAGCTATAAGTGTTTCACTTTTCAATTCTTTGAACATTATTTTATGCTATAAAGTATTTGGGTTCGTATAATACACAAAGGCCTAATATTGACAGACCAGCTATCATCTTATAATGTCGTCGGTCCAATGCCAAAGTCACGACTGTGCATAATTGATGTTTTAAGAAAAACGCGTTTCAAACATTGAAGACATTGCGAAAAATAGAGATTTCATTTTGTGGTACATAACCACTATTGAAAGGTTTACTTTTGTAAAACAACAAATAATGTCGGTTGAAAATTTAAATTCTTTGTAATGTTTTGCAAAAAATGTTTTGCAAAAAAATTGCACATTCGTTCTATTTTCAACGTAGAAACGTCATTTTTAAAATATTTTTACTTGTTTTCTTAATAGATTGGAGCTAGCAAGACTGCCTATGAAGTTTGCCTTGAAATTTGTGATAAAATCAAAACTCAAGTCCACGAAATTATTCTAGAGGAGGTCGTTCTCGGAGATAGGTTGGTCAGGCCTATCCATCATGCGGAAAAGGTAAATTTTTTAAAGTTATGTTTTTAAGTGATGAACATTTTCCTTTTCTGATAAAGTGTGAAATTTGTCTTGTTTTTTTGTATTCGGAATGTTTCTTTTAATTTTTAAGTCCCTCTCCTACATTCGTAGGACTAGGAGGATCGACTTTGATACACTTCATTTGACAGGCCTAGAATTTTTTCTTTGCTACTACAGTAATATATTGATAACATTTATTGTTTGATTCCCTCCTTTTCCAAAATTTATGGATAATATAAAGTTGGCAGAACCCGTTCGGAACAAATGATATGTATATTCCGAACAGGTTCGGTTAGTAGATACATTTCTTAACCGTACAAATACATTTTTAACACAAAAAATATATGTAAAACTCAAAAAACAACTACATACCTACATAAACAGCGTGGCGAACTAAATTCGTTCGCGAATATAGTTCGGATTGCAGAATTCAATGTGTTCGAATTATGGATATTATTTTATGCATTTACGGCGTTTGTATTATAGAGTACTTCGGATTAGGGAGTGTTCTGACTATCCATACATTACTGTACTACTACTTAAACACTTCCCAACAGCCGTTTGTTCCATATAAACACAAATATACATATAAACATTTTTTATGCATTTTTATTGTTGACAAAAAAAATCGGGACTAGCATGTTTGATTTTAAGCATATCAAAGCCACTTTAATAACATGATTTAGAACGCTGGAACGGTATGCAAATGTTCGCTTTGCGAAATACAAGGTTATCGCCCGGAAACGATGCGATGTTAAGAGGATGATTCCATGTAAATTGCGTAGATGGCGCTGCACGTTAAAGAGTGTGCTCGATAAAGAGTATCAGATAAAATTAAGAGGATGGTTCCATGTAAATTGCGTAGATGGCGCTGCACGTTAAAGAGTGTGTTCGATAAAGAGTATCAGATAAAAGTAAAGCCTCCATCGAGAAAAGAGAATTGCCTACCGTGGGAATACTTAGCGGGCCGGTCCGCTGGATTTTCATGTAGTAATGTGTTGTGATTGTGTCATACATATTTCAAAGGAACTGACCGCCGGGTAGACTAAGATGCGCAGACCAACCAATTCCAATTAAACAAACGAACGAACAGTATTCTAGATTTTAAACAGGCATTTGTTTTTTGTCATCGTAAACAGAGTAATACTGTGAATATACAGATAATTTCTCCATATCCTTTTCTGGAGCTTGGGAAAAACAGAGTAATACTGTGATTACACAGAGGTAATTTCTCCATATCCTTTTTCAGAGCTTGAGAAAAACAGATTATTACTGTAATTACACAGTGGTAATCTCTCCATATCCTTTTCCGGAGCTTGGCAAAATCAACACACACGAAACTGTAACAAGAAATATTTATTAATTTTTATACCTGATTTATCTAGGTACTCAACATAGTCCTAAAATGGGGATACTGGGATGAACCAGATCGCAAAGACAACTACCTGCTCGTATCAAACCTGTCAAAGTATTGGGAATACATCATCGACAAGCCGTTAACGCCTGTCTCTGGCGAACTAAAATTCGCCGATGTCAAATCAAAGCTGTTCAAAAATATGACATTCCAATTTTCTCAAGGAATTCTGATGTGCTTTAAGGATAAAACGGTGAGTTCTTGATCAGTTTATGTTATCTTACCATTCTGGTACTTTACTGTCAATCAAAATTTATAGACAGACCTTGTATATTATAAACCACTGTAAAATTTTAATATATGGCAAATTTACTTTAGGTTTTAGATCATGTAGAACCTAGACCCTGTCCCAAAATGCAAACATTTAAAAAATATATTTTCCCCTTTTCATTTCTGTTGAAATTTAAGCGTTTCAAAGAAAAATTCGTTTTTCGTCTGCCGTGGAAGTACCTTAAACTAAGGCCACTAGGCGACCTTACTTTAAACCGCCGAAAAGTCCCCAATATAGAGTGTGCCACGGGCCGAGAGGTTTTCTCATCTGACAGTATGTTCTATTTTTTCTTGTAGGGAGAAATAGTACTTCATTCTTGGCCGATTGAAGACCTTGTCTGGTATTTAGGGCACGAGTCGAAAAGAAATCCCCAGTCAAGATGGACAGTGACGTTTATGGAGTCAAAGCCTGCGCCAAATAGGTGAGTGTTCAACATCGAATTATTATAATGGGTAACGATTTTTATTAGATCGCTCTGCCTTTAGCGGGTTTGGTTTTTTGCAGTGGCGGTTGGCACGTTATAAATTAGGGGGGGGGGGTCCAGAAATTTATATTGCATGAAAAAGGAGATAAAAAATTTACCTAAACAATTTTATTTTACAATTTTCCAAACAAGCAGGTACTTGGTGTAGTTTTTAGTTTATTTGTTTATAGATAAAGTCTATTCGCCCTTCTTTTACATGCGCAAAGTGCTTGGATTAGCACCAGTTTCAGACTAATCATGGCCCTGTAGAGCAACCTTAAAAATCCCACAGAATTTTAAACAGTCTATCAACCTAATAAGAATATGTCTATTTTTTGCCACTTTTTCATTATGTTCGGTAATGTTTTGCCTATAGGCACTATTCAATTGGCACCTAATATCAGTCTTTCCTAGCATAGAAAATTTTATGTAGTTATTTAAATAAGTAGCACTTACTTTGTGTCTTTAACTTTTCACTAAAGTGCTTGATATCACACATTCCCTTTGCCACCCACGCAGGCTCAATTCGCGGATTGCTCATAATGAGACAAATAAAGCAAAAAAAAACATTTCGTTTTGCATAACCGCACAACCAGTTTTCAGCATCGTATAATTTTGTATTACTTGCACTAAAATTTTGGTTAATTTTTAGGATTTTTAGGTCCGGTCTATGTGACCCTAAAGATTTTATTTGTAATCGAAGTTTATATGTCAACGTATTTAAATTTGCACAGTTAATTATATAATCGACGGTATTTATTTTCATTTTGAACCCCTGACCCCGACGTACCCCAAATCAAAACAAACTCAAACTCAACGTCTTCACTAAGGATAGAACCGGCAACACGTAGGAAGGGCAAGAAACGGTTTGGCACGATGAATATGGCCGATGTCAACTAAAACAAACATTCCTCCCGCCCGCGCGCGAAAACAGCCACCCATACACCGCTGAAAACGGGTGAAATTGAAATCTTGTCCCGCGCGGTGCTGCCGGCGTGTAATTATTTACGCTAACAAAGTTTACCCAGTTAACCACAGACTAAAAAAAGAACTAGACATGTAGTAGGGAAAGATTTAACTTCTTTTGAAATAAATCAATTGAACATACTGGTTGTTGTCTAGTTTTGGGAGGGCACTGCCCCGTTGCCCTCCCTGTAGTAGCCGCCTCTGGTTTTTTGAAAAAAAAACACATTACCTGACTTTTTTACAGGCTTTTTTCCTGAAGCAGAACCCTCGGAAACTTACACCGAACCGAACTTTTTTTTCAGAGGGTATATCCCTACGTACCTCATACATACATTTTTCTGGCGCACGTCACCTCATACCTCATTTAAAAGCTTTTGATAAAAAAAACAACGGTATTTTTTAAATTTTTTTAACTTTTTTTTGTTGTTGGTTTTTCTGGCAATTTAATTAAAAAGAAATATTTCGTTGTTTTTCATTTACAAATCTATTTTTTGACATTTTAGTTGAGGTATAGATAATGTTAAAAAAGTTATATAGATGTTTTTCTTTTTTCATAAACTAATTTTTTGACATTAAAGTTGACATAAACTTTGGAATAAATACAATACAAATACGATAAGGGGGTTCATCACATCTAAAAAAAAAGTTGTATGTGAGTAGACTCCTTGTCGTTATGCAAAAACAAACTAAGTCGGCATCCTAGCGGAATCGTTTTTCGTTAGTCATAGTAAATGTCAATTTTTGGTTTGATTTTATTCAGTTCTTTTCGATATTTCCCTAAAATACCTAAAAGCCCCCAAAAACATTGAGACACCCTCAAACACTTTAATTTTCTTTTTTGAAATTTCATACTATTTTTCTTTCAAAAGAAAAGATAAATAAATTAAAAAAAACTTTACTATTTTCTTTTGCATATTTTGCAACTACACTTTTTATCAAACATTTGACAGGTTCATTTGTTTTCCAAATAAATTGCTATAAACATGTTTTTACAGAATTAAAATGTATTGTAAAATAAGCAAAATTTAATGGTTTTTTGAAGTGACAATCTTTTCAAGAAGCCCCAACACAACAAACAACAAAAAAAGGGGTATGGCAAAAATTTAATATCACCATCTTTAAGAGCTTAAATAAATGGATCCATGACGGATCTGATACCTTCCTAGCTAGCCTATTAGCACACTTCAAGTTAACTCCATGATATATCAGCCTTGAAAACCGTTTTTAGTAAATATCTCAGAAATGAAAGCTCCTACGAAGTTTTTGGTGATGACACAAATTATTAAGAAAAATGTGGTCTACTATACTCCAAAAACCTTGTATTGATGCGATGCTCCATTAAAAAGTTATCATTTTTAATCTTTTCAATTCTCATTAGCATTAATGGATTTTGACCAACATCTAATCAGCTCGTAAGAGTTCCGAACGCTATTTTACCTAAAAATCCATTCAGTGGTTTAGGCGCTATCGTGTTATGGACAGAAATAATATAAACACACACAGACATCACGACGATAATGCGAAGATAGGTTAAAATACATCCAAACACATTTTCGGCGACATGTAAAAAAAAAATTTTTCGTCGAAAATAATACCTCTAGCCATTGCTATGCGGACTTGGAAGGTAAAAATAGCACGGTAAGGTGAAATTCACAGATCGCTACCTTTATTATTAACCTAGTTTCCCATTTCATCTCGTCGAATATGGGACACGCTTTACCTAAAACAAAACACCTTCACATTATTTTAATGATTTTTTCGTTTTCTAGGACCAAGAATAACCCATATTTCGGCAACATCTTGGTGTGGAGTGACGCCACCTCCAGAGCCAATTGGTTAAGCGCCATGTTGAAAGCCAGGTATCCTAACGATTTTGCGCCTCCACCAAAGCTACTTGCCATATAAAACCCAGAATCTCGGTGATTTTTATATATTTAAAATACTAAAAATAAGTTGCAAATTATACACATCAAAATGGTCTCGGGGACTAACTAATCAATGAAAAATGAATGGTTTATTTAACTATTGGAATTCAACAAATATCTGCTAAAGGTTTCCTAACATTAAATTATTAAAAACAAAAAAAATCGTTTATTTTTATGCAGGGGGTATAAAAGAATTGAAAAATAAATACCAGAAATAATTAAATTTATAATTTCAACATTTGAGAAAAAATTAAAAAACAGATTTTATGCATTTATTGTTTTTACTAAAAACCAAAAAATAATTTTTTTGTTGAATAAGGAAAAGGGGCGGATTACCTGCCCTTTTCTCTGCATCCACCATTGATTTTATGACAACTTTTTAATTATTATTTTTTTAAAATTTTGTACCCTTTTCAGAAAATTTACGAAAGACAGACCCATGTTCATAGGAGTGTTTAGTCTTGAAATAAGCCAAAGCATCATACCTTGGTTTGTATATGACATTTAGAAACACCTTATTTATCGCACTATTTTATACTGTGTAGTTTCTGGCCGAATTTCAGCCTTTTAAATAATTGACAGTTAATATGCCTATCTTGTCCTTAGAGTCTTTAACTTGCAATAATATATTTATTTCTACTTACAAAAAACTGTAAATACAGTTAATTTCATTATTTTTGGGAGAACTTTTTTTGTTGGCCCTTGTTATTCCAATGATAATCAGCTGATAATTGTCAAAAAGTTATCTCAAAAGTTATCAAATAGACTGTACAGTTCATATAATTTTTGAGACATTTTTTTTTTCGTTGGCCTATGCTATTTGTTGTGGTAAACAGCTAACTGTAAAAAGTTTTCTCAAAAATTATAATATGGAGTTTATATCTCTATTAAAAAAATATTTTAATGCCCTTTATATTTTTCCTATTTTCGCAATAACCAATTTAACAGTGAAAGCAATTTTTTCGAGATTAACAAAAAATCTACAGTTTCTATTAAGATATCTGTTTTTTAGATATTTTTAGCAATGATTTTAAATTGTGATAGTTAATAGAAAATTTTACCAAGTTTTTTTACACAGCGCTTTTTATTTATAAATATTATTTTATATTTTTACCATAGATTTATATTATTTCAATTTTATTTTTATTTGTTTTATTTTATTTTAATTTTATTATTATTTTTGATGCATTCCTATATTATTTTACCAAATTATTTTGGTTTTTATCAATTTAAATCAAAGTTTTATTTTACGATTGCGATAGCGATTAGCAGCAATTTAAACAAGAAGTATTGTAAAGGCTAGTTAATTATGTAGAGGTTTTCCTTATTACAAGTAGTACAAAAAATTCAAGAAAGTATTATTTGGTTAAAAATAATGCCCACTACTTTCCCGGATTATAACTGATCTGTTTCTTATGAAGTGAAACGCAATAAACTCAACCTCCAGCACCTATGGGCAAATAAAACTTTTTTGAATTTTCTGCACTTCAGTAAACAGCCGCTTTTCTTAAAATAATTTTAGATCATAAGTCGTTGTACAATATTAAATAAAAAATAGTATAATTTTTATAAAATTTATTTTAAAATATTGAGATATACAAGTAAATTTTATATTTACACAAAGTTTTAATTTTTCTTTCAAAAATTCCCATGTCGACCTTTTTTAAATGCTTGATTTATTCGCAACTTTTTGAATCTTTTTTTAATTTAATATGATTGGGAAATTTTTGATATTAGATAATACTGACCCGGTATTAACTAAGTAGGTACTTAATCTAAGTTATATACATAATATTCGAATACCCACGGTAACTGCCCATTCATGATGCAAACATGAGGGCCTTGGGGTCTTTAAGCAAAAAAGACCTGATTGGTTGCTTTCAAAGACATTTATGCATATTATTTCCATATAGTACGTATTATTGCAATACCTACGGTACCTTACGATGCAGAATGCAAACATATTTGAAATAGCAATATCAATGGGTATAAGTCTATCCTTTTTGCGGTCCTTAAGATAAAATGTCCTGATTGGTTATACTTTTACGCATGAATATTATTTTATTCTTGTATTCGTTACGTCAAATCATCGGCATACAGTTGACAAAAACTCTATCTATGTAAATTTGGTATCTGTGCATTTTTCGTACCTTTATTTCTGAATGTTTGCATCAAACGCCAACCATTGTGTAAATAGGTAACAGGGAGTATTGGAATATTACGTATATCATCTAAGTACAGAGCACTCAAAATTAGGCACATTTTGAGAAAAAAAAGTTTTAAAAAATATATTAAAAAAAGTCAACCAAAAATATATTTTAAATTGATTTTAATTATTTTTTTTTCTTTTGCTCATAAAACAACCTAAAATTCCTCAAAAGTGTCATTTATTTAAGAAACCCTGTATAAATACAGTGTGTCCAGTATAAAATGTTTGATTTTGTATTCATGATAAAGCAAAAGTGGGAGTTTATATCATTTGTAGTATATCAATTGTTTTAAAAAACTCATTTTGCAAAAAAATTGTTTTATTATGCAAATCAGGTTAGTTTAGATTAGGTTTGTGACATCTGCAAATATTAAAAATTTACATAATAACTTTGTTTTCTTCGACGCCCTGTAGATTGTCTCAAATAATACAAACTTTTTTTGGTGCTATTAGCAGAAAATTTATTAGCAATATAACAATCTACAGCGTGAGTTAAAACAAAAAGTCTATGTAATTTTTTTTTATTTCAAACGTGAAAACTTAAAAATATATGATTTTTTTTATCAACTTATTTATTTACATAATATTTTTTTTTCAAAATGTTTCTTTTTCATATTTTTTTGGGCACGCCCTGTATAAAAATTTGAAGGTCACCAAAATACGCGTTGATGTTTTTATACAAATAATAATGCTCCCACGAATAATATACACTCTGTAAAAAAAAATTCGAAAATGCAGAATTTTGTTTTTTACTTTGCATCTACGAAATGATATAAAATAAGCCTACATTATTTTTAAGAAGACATTTAATCTCGAAAGCTGGGAGAAAAAATATCGAAAAATAAACTATCGAATTAAAATATTAAAAGTACATAAAAATACACAATATCGAACTTACAAAATATCGAAACTACAAAATATCCAAATTACCTGACCTGGTTGGGTTAGTATCCGAACCCTACCTGGTTACAGTACAGAATATCAAAACAAACTTCCAGGAGCAGACCAGGACAGGTTTTTTTAGTATACTAACCTAACCAGGCCAGGTTAGGTATACCAAACTAACCAGGTCAGATTAGGTTTTAATTTCGATATTTTGTGTTTTGGTTTCTTTGCGATTTTAATATTTTGTATTTTCAATATTTGGTGTTATCGATATTTTGCATTTCCGATATTTTGTGATTCAATATTTTGGGTTTTAATATTTTGTGGTTGCATTTTTTTGTAATTCAATAAAATAAAGTCTCGATATTTTTTCGTCCAACCGGTTTCCAACAACCCTAATTTTATATTAGACACACTGTATATTAAATTTTATACATACATATGCATATCAAATTGTAATATCCACTAACTTCACGTTTATGGAGCCTTTCTATCTTAAACATTTTAAATAAATAAAAGTAATTTACATTTATAATTTAAATACAGGATTTTATGGAATATCATATTATGTTGAAATGGATAATATTAAAAGTCAAAGAAGGTTAGGATAGGTTTTCTAAGTATGTGTTAGTTTATATTATCTTGTGGATGTCAATAATGAAATAATATCAAAAATTAAAAAAAAAAAAATTGTTTTTTTTAATAGAATTAGCAGTTTAAAAAATAACTTTTATTTTTTTTACTTTTTCTATTACCCATTTTACTAAAATATATTGTTTCCATAACAGCCTGTACCTATAGGTACTAAATAAAACTTAGTATTCTAAACATGTTCCATTCAGTTTATTTTGGGACCATTTTTAAAAGTTAATTTCTTGATTTATTTTTCCCGGAACCTCAATTGGGTGTTCTTGGCTTCCAGAACCATTTTGGGTATTGGCCTTTATAGTCAATATAAGAAGAAGAAGTCAACTCGTCAACTTTCTCAAAATAAACTAAATTTTAACATTTAAAATCTTTACACCTCACTACTAAAAAAAATTAACCATTTCAGTTCACGTCATGCAATTAGTTCGCCTAACTGACAAGGAACAACTTGCATTTAGCAATCAATATACAAAAATACAGCACTTTTTGTGTCTTCAATGCATTTTTTCTCAAAATAAAGCTTCTAAAATAAGGTTAAGACACGACCTTGAAATGGTTAATATTTTGCAAAAAAAAAAGTTGAGTATTCTTTTTACATAAATGGTGCTTTATACAGGGTGGAGACTTTAAAGGGAACGCCACCTCTGCGGGTTAATATTTGGTTTCTTGAAGAAAAAACAAAAGCACATCAACTGATATTTTTCAGGAGCGTTCTTCCTGGTGCAACAAATTTGGTCGGACCCCTGGAAAAGGGTCTACTCACATATAACTTTTTTTTCACAACAAGATTATTTGGTATTTCTTTTTTTATAAGCTTTTTTAATGAGGTAAAAAATATGTTTTTTCACTCAATTGACATGTATTTTTCTTCAAAAAACCAAACCCACTAGAGGCAACGTTCTATTTGAATTCGCCACTTTGTATAAAATTTGACCGTTGCTCACAGAGAATATGACATTACCAACGACACATGAAATTTTCATGTATCCTTGACATTACCTTAAGTATCGTGTCCATTTTCAAGTAACTTGCACCAGTTTTTCATCAAAGAGTACCCTGATTTTTATTGATTTGCATATATTCTTTAAATAACTTTTTTTGCGCAGCATGTATATCATTCTTTGAATTATTTAAATTAACAAATAATAAACTCGCAAAAGTTAAACAGAGAGGACGCGGAAGGTACTTGGTTCGCAAGTAAACTGTCAGCAATTTGATCAAGTGTTGCTGTTTAAATGCGTTACAAGATACTTGCGTGAGACGTCTAAGCAAATATACTTGCAAAGGGGGACGAGACTTAAGGCTACGTTGCATCTAGCGATCCAAAAACAACAAAAATTTTGCCATCTAAAAGAGCAATTTTGTTTTAATAGAGATCACTGTTAAAACTAACCGCCCTAGATTGTTTTAGCTAACTCCGTTCACTTTAACCCCATTGCCGTTCATGATAGGCACTTTAGTGTATCCGTAAATGCTACTTGTGGACCACTGCGCGTAGAGGTAGGAAATCTCAGAAATGGCTGCCATCAAGTTAAGGATGCAAGTGGCCACCACGATGTCGCTGAGGAAGTGTTGCACTTCGTCGCAGGTGAGGTCCTGATATTGATATCTAAAAATAAGAAAGACAATTTAAACGCCTTTGGCAGACTAAAACCACCTAAAACAAGCCGGATCCTACTTTGAATACCGAGGGTGAAGTTGAAGTCATTGAAATGCACCACTTTTGAAGGCTGATTTTCGATTATTTTCCTGCCAGCCAATTTTTTTGTTGCCAAAATCACTTTCAAAATATTGTTACTTTAATCGAAATTTTTATAAAGGGAAAACTAAACCAAAAAGTATAGATTACGTAGCTTTGCAGAAAAAATAAAAATAAGCTTAACTCTGAGGTCTGAGTATTTTCACTTCATGATTTCGGAGTCCGTAAAACCAAATCCAGAGTCTTACCCCATCACGTCAGGATTTTCCATAGGCTTAAAACCTCAAATTTATTTTTTAAGAATATAGAAGATTCTGACGTGATGGAGTGAAACAGAGCCCGGATTCGCTTTCAGCTAGATTTCCTGTATGTTGACATATTTTTCGCTGTATGTTTGACATATTTGGATATAATATTTAAATAAGTCAACATACAGGGACCCTAGTTTTTTGGGCATGACGTCGGATATCATTCCTAAAGTTGCGTCCAACTCTGATTCCCTAATTAAGACTTTTTGCCCTGCCATCCTGGTGGGTGGCCCTTATTCTGTATGTTGCTCTTCGCGTCTCCGCCTCTAAGAAAATGTGAAGTGGAGGTAAGTTTAGGAAGCATTCAAGCGCAGTCGATCAGCTAGAGCTTATTGCACCACATATGGCAAGACTGACCTGTCGTTGTAAGCTGGTAAGTTTGGCCCGTGAGGTTTTTTAATGTCGCTTCTCGAACTAGACTATTGCGCCGTACGCAATCATTAGTCTGATGACTGTTATATACACATCCAGTACATTTGCTTGCCTCAGGTTTCTACGCAAATTCTTTTGCACGTCCATAAGGACAGTGTAGCTTTACGGGTCACCTTTTCCAATTGGGCAGTCCAGGTAAGAGTTTTATCTAGGTGTTTCTCCTCTGATGTAAATGGAATTCTTTCACCGTTAAGCTCCGAAAGAGTCAGGAAATCTAGCTTTCTTTTACAGGTGAACGGTATAATAACTGTTTCGCTGGGATTTACAGACATCTGTTCCCTGTCATACCAGCATTTTACCGTGTTTATTATTTCTTGTATCTTTCGAGAGAATTCATTCTCTGAAATGTCTCTAATGATTGCCCCTACGTCATCCGCGTATCCTAATACCTCTACCTCCATCGATTCCAAGATGGCAAGATCATCGACCAATAGGGACCACAGGGGGCGAGACAGAACTCCTCCTTGTGGACAACCTCTAGCTGCTCTGAAGCTTACCATCTCCTCGTTAAGAGTTGTTTCAATCACTCGATTCTCGAGTGTGCACCTGATGAACCCCGTGATGGTGGATTCTATTCCTAGGGCGCACGCTGACTCAAAGAGGAAATTGGGTAGTGCATTGTTAAATGCTCCTTATATATGCCCACTGCGACGCCTTTTGTATCGAGGGTTTCCTTGATTTTTCCAACAAGGTTGTTAAAAAGCTTGTTCTGTCGACTTTCCTGCTTGGTATGCATATTGGTTTGCATTGAGTGGGTGGCCCATTCAGGCGCCACTTCTGATATGTGCGTCTATTAGCTTTTTCAAGCCTTTCAACAGAAAAGAGGCTTATGAGTCGAAGCGATTTTGGAGTATTATCTGCCCTAAGGCATCTAAACTACCTTAACTTTAGTCCAGCTGGTTGGAATATAATTCCATGCTAGGCTGGCCCTGTACAGTTTCAACAGGTACTAGCACTTCCAGGCCTTTTTGTACTAGCACTGGAAGAATATCATCTAGGCACGGTGATTTGTATAGTTCAAAAGACTTGAACGCCATTTTTATCGTATTTGCGTTGATAATTTCTTTTGCAATTGCGTTGTCCATGGGTCAATTGCTCACAAATAGTCCCGTTTTCAAGGAGCGTGCTTTCTGGGAAGTGATGCTCTGCCAGTGCCCCCAGGGGGCTAAGTTTGTTTGCTGGCTCTTTAGACAGAATTCTATGGATTCTTGTTGTGTCCAGAAGCTCAGTGAGCCCATGACAGAACCTCCTCCATGACTCTATTTTGGCACTTCTGATTTGTTTGTTATATTTCTTAAGGGAGGCACGGTAGCTTTCCCAGTTGCCCGTCTCCTTCGCCCGATTAAAACTTCTTTTCTTTTTTTGAATAAAGAATTGTTTCACCATTCAGTTTGGGTTTTAAAAGAAGAATTTTCGTGATACGATCCTACACGTCGGTCATTGCTAAGTTCAGCTTTCCTTGAAGGGATCTAACATATCCACTCCAATCTGTGCTTTTTGGGTCTCTATATTTAACTGTTTTTGTAGATCCCATACCGACGGTGAATTCTATATGAATGTGGTCTGACAGAGAGGGCTCATCTGTTACCCTCCAGTCAGTGATCTTATTGCTAATTAGTTTTGTGGTTATTGTTAGATCTAGTTTCTCTGCCCTATTTCGACCGACAAAGGTTGGTTTGGAGCCAACATTATTAACCAAAACCGAAATCGGTGTTAACTTAACCCGGTTTGGTCAATTGATCGCAGGCTTAGAATACGTTTGCAATTGACGTTAAGCTTACTCCGATTTCAACTTCCCAAAAGGAGGCCCGGGGAGCTATTTTAAAAAAGGCTTTTCCGAAATATTTTGAAAAAAATTGTTTTTGAAAATAGCGTGTATTTAAACGTATTGCATTGTATGAAATATTACCCACAGTTGTCGGTAGATATATTTTTAATCTATAATTGTATACTACTACGTAGATGTGGCAAGATAGTTTGGGGATTTCCCCTCCCGACTGCTTAGTGTAATAACAATCAATCTATTTTACAACTTTGCAACTTACTTCTCGTTAAAGATGGTCAACGTGGCGTTGGCCGCTCTACAATTGCAAAACAAGTCTAGCTGGCTATGAGGCGTGCACGTGGCAGTTTGAAGATACAGAATGTGAATGCTACTGAAGAACATCACTACCAAAGTTGAAAGAATCGACAGGATTGTCGTTGACATGCTGATGTACTAAAAAAGAATAAAAAGACAAATTAATTATTATTTTTGTCACTGTTAGAAAGAAGCTAAAACTTCACAATATTTGATCAAGGACTGGTCTGCAAAAATATTGGCAAAAATCTTAAAATATTGGAATTTTTAGCAATTTTAAAATTCTAGACTATCCTATATTCAATGGTTGTAAAATGTTCGAATAATATCACGTTTACGCTTTTTTCGGTACTTACCATTTTTGCCTCAAAATACACAGAAAAAAACTTTAACGGTGACAAAAAAATGCACCACAATTTTGTGGGGAAAATCGCCGAAACATATGGACAGTGTAGTTCTAGGTTAATCATTTTAAGCTTTTAACAGTATAACAAAAAATTTGCAAGTTGTGGCTCAGGGAAAAAAAATTAATTTGTACGGTCGTGGCACTGATCAAAAATAATAATAAATAAATGAGGTGTAATTGCAATATTTATGTGTGTTTCTTCTTTAGCAGTGCTACTTCTAGCAGATTTTTAATATTAGGGACATTTTGGGTCGCGTATTTTACACTTTGTTACCGTTATTGTTATTACTGAGTCTGCGCATGAGCAGCTTCTCGCTCCTTTATTGTTATGTACGGTAACGGCGCCCGGTACTTACGGTGGCCGGCCTTTAATGTTACCGCTATTTTTTAAGGTTAGTTTTGTATTATTTTGTTTAATGCAGTCGAATTTTTTACTATAATTCGGTAGTTTGGTTTGTCAAAAGCCATAAATCTAATAAAAATAAATTAACAAATATAACTAAACAAAAAGTTGAAGGTGTGTAAAACTACTAAATTAACGTTTGTGTTGTGTTATTTTAAGTGTTCCAAAATCTTTTTTTTTGCCCTGAATGTTGCCGTTATTCTTAGTAATAATAACGGTAACAGCTGTCAAATTTTCTGTTATTTTACCTGACACAAAATGTCCCTAATTACGAAAAGGTTGACTTACCTTAAACGAATAATAAATACAGGTCATCCTTCTTCCAGGATACGGTAGAGGGCAGCACCCAAGGAAAGAACAGCCGACAATACCAGAGAATAACACCTGAAAATGGTAATAAAACAATATTGACAAAAGAAAATAGTAACAAGTAAGTCTTTCAAGAAGAAGATCATTTTTGGTCAATTTTTTTTCTAGGTGCCTAACGATTTATTAAGTTTCATTATTTTAAATTGCTGGATTTCTGATTCATTTTGAACAAAGAATATCCTATTAATTACATCGAAAAAAATAGCGGTTAGGGAGATATAGTCTAATAGAAAGTAATCCCGGCAATGAGCAAAAAAATAGTTTTTTTGCAATTCAAGTATGTATAATATTTTTAAAAATGTCAATATATTTGCTTATTGCATCGTCTAGAAGCGTAATATAAAAATTGTTTTAAAAAAATAATATTTTCCGTGAATCCTTTGACAATGCTTTCTTAAACAATTTTTCGAAAGGCTTAAGACAGGGAAAATATCCCTCTGGGCCTCTCTCCCACTCTTTTTAAAATATATATCGCAGTAGCTTTAAAAAACTGGAAACGTAAAATACACGGCATGGGAATACAACTTAACGACCAATTTACCATATACACACAGTTTGCTAATGACCAAGTACTTGTAGCTAATGATGAAAGTTGACGGAAGAATACCCAAAGTGGGGGTTAACAGTGAACGTGGACAAGACATAGTATTTATGTATTGGAAACGAATCAAGTGAGTTAGAACTAGACAATGGACAAACAATACCTCCATGCATGGGTATGCATACTTGGGTGTCACATTTGATACGACATGAACAGATTGTAAAGAAGTATTTTATGGAGCCGAAATATAAAAATTTAACATATATGAAACAATGGTGAAAAGCATGCTGTTGTATAGAATAGTCGCGTAACAAAAAATACCAAACAAAAATAGAAAGTGTCGAAATGGATGCAATAAAAAGACCAATGAGAATATCTAGAACAGATTATATAAAGATCATAAAAAAAATAATGGAAATATAATATGGGATGACATCACTAAAAGACAACTGATATGGTATCGCCATGTACAACGGATGAACGATGAAAGATTACCAAAGCAGGTCCCAGATTGGCAACCCATAGGGCGCGGAAAAAGATGGCGTGCTAAACTGAAATGACAACGGTCAATCCAAAGATAAATGAATCAAAAAAACCTGACAGAACATGATCGTCAGAATCGAAGGAGGTGAAGAATAGGCTTCGGACAACGTAGAAAAACGTTCTAATTTTCCAGTTACCGAAAATACGAAAAAAACTGACTTCAAATTTGTACCTAGAAAACCAAAACGTTCAAATTTGAGATTTTTTTACCTTACCTTACCATTACCATTCCATTATATAGAGTGATAGAAAAGATTAAAATAAGAAAAAAGTTTGGGTGTTCTTCAAGTTGAGTCATTTATTTTGACAGGTTGTAGAACTCATAAAAATAAGTAATTGTACCAAAAATCATCTATATAAAAGTTGCAGAATAAAGAAGTTATTAACAATTCTAAAAATGTAAAATTTAAAAACTGTAAGACCTGACTTTTTATCAATGTTTTCTTTACTGGTGATACTGGGTATACCTCATTTTTTGTAGAATACAAATTACTTCGATTTGACCAGTAGTAAATCATTCGCTAAAAAGCGTGATATTTTTGTTTTTTGGGCATTTTATATGATAAAAATGGCATACATATATGAAAACAATGAACTAGTGGACATAATATTAACTTACGGAGAGTGCCAATAAAATGCAGCCGCAGCATGTCGTTTGTATGCGAAAAGTTTTTAAATTTTACATTTTTTGAATTGTTATTAATTTCTTTATTCTGCAACTTTTATAGAAATGATTTTTGGTAAAATTACTTATTTATATGAGTTCTACAACCTGTTAAAATAAATGACTCAACTTTGAGAACACCCTGTATAACATAGGGGTGAAACTCTTTTGTTGTCGAGGAGATTATTTTAAAATCTTTAAAATTTAGGACGTTTATTACACATTTAAGCAAAGTTTTTTCTTAAAATAAACCCAAGAATAGATCCTTCATTACTAGCATCTTATTCAATAACATCCCGTATACTAAAACGACTTACTGGTACGGCGCTCCAATAGGGATAGTCATGAGCGTTCATAGTAGGACTCCATACTACCAACCACACTGAAATTAGGCACATCGCAATGCCTAGCAGAATTGTCATGATTTTCATTGATTTCACCAATTTGTAGTGCTTTATCACAAATGGAAGTTGGTCATAGGGTACTAAAAAGAAACAAAACAAAATTACACTCTTACACTTAATTTCTTGGTTATGGGTGGCCTGTTTTTTGCGACATTAGTACTTAACACTGATAACTACATTTATTAATTATTATTCTTACTTTTTCCATTTCTGTTCATCACAATCATCCGACTGTGCCTTAAACTATTCCTGGTTGGCGTGTGTTTGTCTCCCAGCTGGCGGGCTGCGTAATTTTGAGGCACTGTGGTCATGAGACACAGCGCTTGGGAGGGGGAGAGAGGCTGATCATCGGTTGTGCCATCGGTACCTGATAATATAATTAATTTTATAATATTTACAGTGGCTCTGGACAGCTTAGCGTCATTAGTAATAGCAGTACTGGAGACAATGTCTGAATCTTGCAATCGGTCATGATTACTTTCAATATCATACGTGTGAACAGGCCGTTCTCTATCTTCTGTTGTGGATATGATCTTATTGGTTGTAATGGTAATGTATGTGGTTGTTAAATTGTGGCGCAAACCGATTTCAAGATCCAGGATTTAAAGAAAGCCCTGGATCCTGCAGACGGCCATGACCTGTCTGTTTAGCCAACGACCCTTCTCAAAATTTCCCACCAATAACAAAGATATGATTTTGGAATTCCTTGTCATCTTCATACCTTCCTAACTTTTTTCGATTCCTGAATCTTGCAGTCGGTCATTATTACTTTTGTCTTGTTATCATACGTGATTATAGTTCTTTTATCGTCTGTTGGGTATGTGATGTAGTTGGTTGTAGTGGTAGTGTATGTGGTTGTTATTTCGAATCGCAAACCGATTGTACGATCCAGGATTAAAAGAAAATCCTGGATATTACAGTGATGTTATTGGCTGTAGTGGTAGTGTATGTGGTTGTTATTTCGAGTCGCAAACCGGTTTCACGATCCAGGATAAAATCAAAATTCTGGATCTTACAGTCGATCATGACCTGTATGGCCCCTTCTTGGAATTTCACTCACCATTAACGATGATATAATTTTGGAATTACTTATCATCTTCCTGACTTTCTTCAAGTCCTGTATCTTGCAGTCGGTTATGATTACTTTCATTATCATGCTTACAGGCAGTTCTTTACTCTCTATTGTGTATATGATGTAATTGGTTGTAATGGTTTAAAGTCTGTGGTTATAATTTTGATACGCAAACCGATTTCAAGATCCACGATTTAAAGAACGTCCTGGATCTTGCAATCGGTCATGACCCCCAAACGACAGCCCCTTATCAAAATTTCACTCACCATTAACGATGATATGACTTTGGAATTCCTCGTCTTCTTCATCTTCTTGACTTTCTTCGAGTCCTGGATCTTGCAGTCGGTCATGATTACTTTCGTTATCATACGTGCTTACAGGTCGTTCTTCATTTTCTGTTGTGTATATGATGCTATTGGTTGTAATGGTTATATCTGTGGTTGTTAGTTCGTGGCGCAGGTTTGGTCTGATAACTTCGGAGATTTTTTCGTTTTCGATTTTTAACTCGATTTCCGATTTTTCGAATGTATCCGGTTCGTTTCGGTCGGGGGTCATCCTGAAAATAGAAAAAATAAATGGATCCATGACGGACTTTGTTAAGTTCCATGGAAATGGAAATATTGGAAATTTCCGAACGGGTCTTGGGAATATTGAAAATATTGGGAAAATTGGAAATATTTAGAAAAATATTATCTTCCATATTTTGTAACCATATAAGCATGAAACTTACTATAGAACAATTTTTATTTCTGATACTATTGAAGATTTTGAGGAAGTAGACTGGCAAGACGATGTTATTAAGTGTGATGCTGATGACAGCCATGAAAATATGCCTCTTGCTCGACTAGTGTATAGTGTAGTGTATCAAGAATGAGATTATTGTTTTTAACCGTATTTCTGTTTATTTGATATTGAGTGTGACACGTCATTCTAAAGTAAATTTTACGCTAATTTTAAAAATCGAATAAAAAGAGGGTCATTCCATAAGAAAAATTATAACTTTATGCATTATCTCAAAAACTAAGAAAGATATATAGAAACAGTTTACAATGGTTCAATTCTTTAAGAAAAAAATTATCAAAAACATTTTTACGGGAAAACAAAATGTTGATAAAAAAAATTAATAGATAAAAAAATAAAAATACTCCGTAGCTTACAAACAGATTACTTTATCAAGATGCAGTTTTGACCTTTAAGCTTCTCTTAAAATTTGGGTCAGTTTTTTTTCTATCTCACCTGTAAATACCCAAAAACTCCAGAAACATCAAATTTGGGACACTGTGAACAGTGCTTAATTGTATAAAAATATTTTTTTCAAATCCCATTGGCGGTCCGGCTATTATTCACCATTGTCCCAACCTTTACTTTTTTATTTAAAATAAATTTTGTTGTGTGGTGTTTGTATACTTATGTGAGATTTAACATGTCCTAAAGTTTCTAGAATTTTTTTTCTTGTCTGAATTTAAAAACAAATTATCTCAAGTGCGTAGGTTTGTCGAAAGTCAAAAATAAAATAACAATTATAAATTTAAAACATAATTACATACTTTTAGAATAATTATTGATGGATTTAGGAAAATTTCTCCAAACTTACAGTTAATTTTTATTGTTAATGGATGTTCTGTGATACTTAAAAATATTCCATTTCATAAACAACATTGAAAACAAATTTTTAATAAGTGCAATTAAAGAACCCTTCCAGAACCCTTAGAATTGAAAATTATACAATGTATCTTCTTAAAAATTGCGCTATATGAAAAACTCTTTTAATTACTAATTTGACGAAAAAAGTTCTTATAGGTAATATCTTTTGCATACAGTGGCGGATCTAGAATTTCCGAGAGGAGGGGCCAAAGTGGCAGCAAAAAACAAAGTATATTTTTTTTGCTCTTTTGAATAGGTCTGAGCTGACCTGAACTTTTTGTTAAAAAGCAAAAGAAAATTTTTGTAAGAAATTGCGGTTTATGCATTGGATATTTTTTTGTAAGAACGGACAAATATTCCCCTGTGTCAGCTACTGATCTCTTGACCCAGCGGCGTGGCGTGCCTAAAGGGGCGGGGGGGGGGGGGGGGGTCGACAGATAAAAAGGGCGCACATCAAACAAAAAAAAGGTCATTATGTCTTTACTTTCCAATCTTGCGACCAAAAAAAAAACAACAGCTTTGCCGCCTTCGCAATTTGCCGTTGCCGGGCCTGCTACTAATAAAGCTTAAGGCGCTTAGGGCACCCATGGGGCGCCAGTACCCTTGGGGAGGGGGGGACAAACCTCCCGCGCCCCATCACGCTACGCCACTGTCTTTACCTTGTACGAAATTGTAACTTAATTTGGAAAAATATTCTTTGGTACCCGTGGAAAACCATTAGTTTTTTGGAATGGTTGGGGGTTTACAAAATGGCGCGGAACAAAATAGCGCTGCGACAAAACAGCACTGCGACAAAACAGCCCTGCGACAAATTAGCGCGGAAGAAAATAGCGCGGAATAAAATAGCGTCGGTACAAAATAGCGCTGGTACAAAATAGCGCCAGTACAAAATAGCGCCGGTACAAAATACCGCGGAACAAAATAGCGCTTTTTGTAGGGCCGCTGTTTTGTATAAATACATTTTTATCGAATGCCGTTTTATCGAATATTTGGTTTGATAGCGAGGCAAAAAGTGTTTACAATAATTTGTCGAAGGGTAAAAATACACCGCACCCGTTTATACAGGTTATATAAAAAGTTTTTGTTTCTGTGGAATGTGGCTAAAAAAAAATTAAGTCAAGTTAAGTTGTATGTACAGTTTTTGAGATATAAACGGTCAAAGTTCGTAAAATGGTCGTTTTTGTGTATGTTCTAATAGTAAAAACTCTTAAAATATTTAGTTGTCATAAAAATGTAGTAAAGGCATAAAGACAAAGTCACTTGTAATGTCATTCTTGTCAATTTATTAGATAATGATAATATACGGGGGGTAGTCAAAAAAACAATTTTTTTTTCTAATTAAATAAAATTGGCTTTAGCTGTTTTAAGCTATTTTCTGTATAACAAAAATTAATTTATCAAATACTTTGTAATAAAACAGCATAAAAAATATTTTAAAAATACAAAAAAGTACTATAGCTTTTGGTTTCGTCAAAGGGTCTATTAAAAACCTAGAGTAAGAACATTTCTTACTCTAAGGTAAAAAACAAGAGCTGCAGATTTTATAAAACTATAATAATGTATTTTGTGGTCGAGTTAAATTTATAAAAATATCCAATTATGCGAAATTGCAAGGAAAATTCAAATATTTCCTACAAATAAACAAAAGAAAATGATTGTACAGCAAATTTAAAAAATACACAATACCCAACACAATTGTTTTAAAAACAAATTACATGATGAATTACTAAAATTATAGATACAATTATGCAAGACTTGATTTATTAAGTAGGTACCTGCAATATAACTGTTTTGATTGCTGCAAAAATAGCTATTTTTGGATTTAAAGAATCTTGATTGTTTTTTCTGGCTTTTTGATAACCGTGAATTTTTCCCTTCCCCAAAAAAAAATTACAAGGAAAAAGTTTTAAAATATTAATTTACCAATATATTTTTAGCGGCTGAAAAATAATAATTAGGTATGTAAAATTTATTAACCCTTTCGGGACGGGGAACGCACATTTGCGTTAGAACCAAACTTGACGCACATGTGCGTTACGGGCTTATATCCCCTTTCATGCCAACTAGAGTCAACTGACATATACTTTAAAAAAGGATACGGTCGACGGCCGGCTGACGCATCAGTGCGTGAATGTTTTTTGAGCGGGCGCGACTTATCGACGCATATTTGCGTTAGCCGGCCGTAAAAACTGCTTTTTTCGGAAACACGTGGTGAAACATTATTTTTCGTCTGTCATTCGCTCTTTCTGATCTTTTTTGAAAAAAAACTGCAGTAAAGTCATGAGTAGAAATGAGGATCAGCCTTCTTGCTCAAAAAAGTCAAAATATGTTAGAAATATTTATTTTTAATTGAAAATTGCATATAAAAATATCGACGCATATATGCGTCATCGGGTCATGCGGCAACGAATTTTGTCACCGGCCACGGGGCACGACACGTACTGCAGTTAACCGCCCTGAAAGGGTTAATATGAGGGTTGTCTTACAGCTGGAATAAAACAGTAGATAACTTTTAGAGAGAGAAGACTTGTATTCTCTACGAAAATTAATGTACTTTTGCATGCGCTCAAACCAGTTGTCAAAGCTGTAATTCCACTCGTTTGACCATGCAGTCCGTTCTTCATTTTCGGAAAAGTATAGAAATCGTTGGGACGTAGGTCGAGTCTGTATGGAGGAAGGTCCAACAATTCGACAATTTGTTGGGTTAAAAATTTAATTTTGTTTTGTGCTTTGTGCAAACTTGCATTGTATTGGTGGAGGATGATTCGTCGTTCGGGGTTCGTTTTGCGAAGCTCAGCGATGACTTTCGGCAAACAAATGATGATGAACCAATCGACAGTAACAATCCTTTGACTTTTCAGAGGAATTGTTGCAACATGACTGCTTTTAAGACAAATGTTGCGACCATGTTTTTGAACACACTTTGTGAACGGCTGACTTTTGTTGGCTTTGCTTCATCTTGGAACACCCAAACAGACGACTGACGTTTATTTTCGGGTTCATAATATGCTATCGTTGACGGTCTTTTGCGGTGTTTACCTATAGTACCTATTTAGTTAGTTTAATAGTGATCTCAAAGGTTTAATAGTATTTTTTGCGTGTGCTGTTGTAAAAACCAATCCAAACCAACCCAACTAATAAAAATATCGGAGTTTCTAATATAAAGGCGACCTAGTGACAAGTTTGCCTAAACAACAAAAAAATCGAGTTATTGGACACAATAGATAGGTATAAACAAGGTAATACAAATAATCAATATTTTGCTGCTGTGCACCATGTTTCAAAGCCGCGTGCCGCCACTGATTTGTCGCCATTTTAATGTTACGGATGCAATATTCTGTTTCGTTCCAATTCTTATGTTTGCTAGTCACGAATTAATTTTGTTTATGGGCATCCAAATCGATTATCTGTACCGTTTGGGTTGACAATAAACGGAAATAACTTCCGGATTAAGCTGTAATAATTTGTAAATTATTTTCCAATTAATGTGGGGTCATTTTAAATGAAATCAAGCAAAAATAAATGGATCCATGATGGATATGATACCTTCCTAGCCCATTAGCACACTCCAAGGGAACTCCACGCTATATCAGCCTTGAATACAGTTTTTGTAAATATCTCAGAAACGAAACTTTGTTTTTAATAATAACGTAAGAGAAAGACGTGTTCTACAATATTCTGTTGTGATGCACCGTTAAGAAGCTAGCATATTTTCAATTTTTAAACTGTGATAAAACTGTCATAGCATTAATATATTTTGACTAATCAGCTCTTTACACAGTATTGCACACTATTTACCCAAACATTTCATAAAAATCGGTTCAGCGGTTTAGGAGCTATCGTGGGTCGGACAGACACACATACACACGGACAGACGTCACGGCGATATTGCTAAGATAGGTCAAAATACACCCAAAATGGAGGTTCGGTTCGGTTTGAACCATTTCACCGATTTTGATAATTTTTAGCAGACTCATACTACCTAAGGTCACTGTATAACCAAGTTCCTTCTAAAGGAACTTCGTTATACAGTAACCTTAATACTACCCACCAAAAGGATGAAAAATACCAAATTAATATTTTTTTTGATAAGTAATTTTAATTTAAAAAACTACTTATCAGAAATAGTTGGCGTTTGGGGTTTATTCTAGCTAGGTACGACACCAGTCCGAATCACTCGTATTATTTTATATTTCAAGTTTTCAAGAGGATGGAAAATTCCGGAAAGTTCGACCACTCTATAAATAGGGCCGGATATCGCGCATTGAGTCAGTCAAAGATAACGAACGGTAGTGATCGCCAGATATTAACACGAAGTTAATAGGCCGATTAAAGTAGTGAATTATTAACAAGTTATTAGTAAGTTTAAGTGCGTGTTTTTGTACATAATTGTCGAAATAAATTGACATATCGTTTTTTTGACATTTGCGAGTTTTAATAACTGTTGAGAACCCGTAACAATATCTACCTAAGCTTATGCTTTTGTTACAATTTATTCACCCGCAAATGTAAACTTAAATTAATTGACAAAAAATTCAAGTTTTTTTTGCAAAATCCAGGAAGAACACCTTGAGCAAAAATTTATTAATTTGACTAAATCGATTTTTAAGCACCGTAGGTACGTTTATCAAAAACGTGTTGGTTGGTTTATAAATATTTTTTGTCAATAAAAAAAAACTTCAAGGTGGGTCATTTATTTGCGCTGTAAAGCCAAATGCCCATAGTTTATTTTATACCTAAATAAAAATCTTGAAAATGACATCGCACAAATAACCTGGGCGTTGGTCTTCGGTGGAATGGTTTAAGACATAAGGTACGTTTGTTATAGTCGAGATCCTCCCATACATCTAGGAACTTTGGAATTTCCATCCAAAATTTGTAATTTGACAAAGTTTTCATAATAAAAATAAACAAATATGTCAAGACCTTAAAGACATTTCGACAATTTTTTTCATTTGGCAATGCGGAAATAATGAAATTTTTAGGAGTTATATAACTTTTACCCCTCTTTGGAATGACACTAGTCGCCTTTGCCTAAACCTACAAAGAAAACTTTTGTTTGTAAGTTTTTTTATAACCTGGCAAAAAGGCACTATGTATAGTATTTTATGTGAAAAGTCGCCATAGCTTGTGCACTGAGAAATAGTACCTTTAGTTTTTTTACAGTTGGAGCATGCTTAGACTTTTATACAGTTTTAGGGCACTCTTATTATTTTGGCCACCACTCTATATGTTAAAAATTAAAACTGTAGGATATATAAAAAAAATTTATTAAATTAAAAATCGAGTAAAAAGACAACAAACAACAAAAAAACCTGCAACGTAAAAGTACTATAAAAAAGCAATTTCCATCAAAATTAAACTCAATGTGTTTGAAGGGTTTCGCGTGTGATGGATCTATTGGAGCACTGTCTCCATTCTCCATAACTCTTACTTTCAAGTGAAAGATAAGTTTTACGCGCAAAATGATGGACTTCCAATGTGCTGAAGCTTGTCTCTTTCGCCGCCAGTGGTAGCAAACATCTACATGGAGTACAGCAAGAGTTAAACTTTGGCTACGATACATGGATGACACATTTATTTTATGGCCAGAAAATGATGACGAACCGCAAAATTTTCTACACCATCTGAACGGTATTTGACCAACAATCAAATGCACAATGGAGATTGAAAAAGATTCGGCCTTACCTTTTTTGGATGTTCGTTTCAAACGAATAGACACAAACATTTAAACCACTGTATATTAAGGTCACTGTATAACGAAGTTCCTTCTACTTCGTTATATAGTGACCTTACTGTATATAGGATACCTACAAACACGGGAAAGTACCTAAATTTTAAGTCTAATCATTCTGTTGCTACACAACAAGGAGTTATAAGAAATTACAGTAAATATTTGTAGTAATAATAAAGAATTAACCACCCAAATCTACAACATTAACAACTTACAACAAAATGGTTATTCTGAAAAATTAATAAACTTAACGATCTCTAAAATTAAAAATAAACCAAATGTAGCAAATTCTCAAAATAATAATCCGTTGGGTGTTATTAATAACATTCCGTATGTTCAAGGAATTTAAGAAAACATAAGACGACTAGCCAAACACTATAATATAAAAAGAGTATTTTGATCGGGAAATACGATAAGGAGTTTTGTGACTAAAACAAAACCAGAAAATCCCTCAAAGAATAAGGAATGTATTTACAAAATCCCGTGTAAGTGTGGCAAATCATATGTAGGTTAAACGAATCGCCCTCTTTAGTTTAGAATAAATGAACATCTACCCAATTAGGGGATATTGAAAAAATCCGGTTTAGCGGCTCATGTATGGTCAAATGATCACAGGATTCAAATTAAAGTTTATTCAAGCTGCTTTTATATTGCAGAATAAAGAGGTTTTCAGTCCACCAGCACGGACATACCAAACATATGGAAACCACTCCTTAAGAAAAACAAGCGTCTTAGTATTAAAAAAGAGGGCGGGCCGTCACACCTGACTGCACACTAAGTAGTATAAGTACTAGTTTTAGACTGGATTGTTTAGTTTACACTTGAAAACGGTTAGAGATATTTACTAACCGAAACGTCGTGTTTAAAATAAATATAGACAATGGAAGTTCGAAATTTGATTTCTGGGTTTCAGGTGATTCTAGGGGAGATTGTAAAAAACTGACCCCCAGCCTTGATTCTTAAGCAATTTAATTATTAAAACTACATACAGTCGAACCTCTATAACTCGAACTTAAAGGGACAACCAAAACAGTTCGAGTTATGAAGAGTTCGAGTAGAGAGAATAGAAATTCGAGTTAAAGAGGTTAAAATAAATATAAAAAGTGCAGGGACCACTTAAAAGTTTCGAGTTATAGAGCGGTTCGAGTTATAGAGGTTCGACTGTATTAATATAGTAAGCCGTTTTGAGTTGTTTAAACTGGGACTATCCATCCAATCTGGATCAATCGCCCAGTTTCGCAAAGTTCGAGCAGTCAACTAAGCATTTTAAAGAATCACAAACTTCCAAGTACCTAAATATTAATCGTGTTGTAGTGGCAACAGTGTAGAGGTGAGGTGAGTGAAGACCAAGACGAATTTTGAGACGCAACTGAATATAGTTTTAAAAATGGCTGGCTTTATATGCTGTCAAAATCTTAATCTAACCGGCATGTAACGGATGCGTCTGCGCAATACCAGCACTATTGTCAAACACCTGAAGTTTGGCGGGATATTTAAATTAATATCACAAATCGACTCCGGACCGCCGGAGTGTAAAGCAAATGTTGCTAAACACTACAAATGACTACTAAAACTGTGTTAAATTAAAATCTCTCGCTCTTAGTTTTTGAGATATTACATATGGTTGGTATTTGCTTATATGGTGCTTACTCTCTGTATAAAATTCAAGATATCTGGTTCTTCATATGCAATCGCAGAACAAAAATGTGAGTACATAAATACATACAAAGCAAGGTAATCTAGTTGCAAATAAGGTCTAGTGTGCTAATAATGTGGCAAAAGCCACCAAACACCTTCGGTTTCAGTTTTAAGATCAAGTTGATTGACCGGATAGTTGCAAAATCAATCTGTACAGGGTGATATTTTTGTGAGGTTTAAGGAATTTCCAGGGTAGCAATTCTGGGTCTTAAACGATGTGACCATCCACATCACACGCTTTGACCAATAGCAAACTCTGAGCGGTCGCGTGTTGTGCGAAATGACTTGTCTCTACCAATGGCATATTCGCCCGCTCTTCAGAGTTAGTGAATTTTACACGTTTGAAGTGAAATCTGTTCTCCTGCCCCGTACCTACTGAACGTTTATTCTCGGTCGGATCTTAGGAGAAGCTTGCGCAATGGAGGCCTTTTCGACTAGCACGTGACGGCTATTTATATATATATATATATATAGATATATATATATATATATATATATATATATATATATATATATATATATATATATATATATATATATATATATGAGAGAACACTACTCGGAGCTAATTTAAAGCTTGCCATTGGCCAAAGCATGTGATGTGAACTATCACATCGTTTAAGACCCAAAATAGCTACCCAGGAAAGATAGCCCAACTGACACAACTAACAAAACAACAACCTAAAAGTTTGGAAGCAGCATTTTAAAATGTTTTAATTACTTGTATGGTGTAGATTGGTTAGCTCTTATAAAAGTAACCTTGTTGGCTGATTTTTGACATTTATTTTAGATCCTGCCTAGAGCTTACTGCTAGTAAATTTCATCAATATCAGTTTAGTGTAAAGACAATGCAAAAAAAATTGCGTTTGCATCAAATATCTCTAAAACTAAAGCTCTGATATTTTTGCATGGCAATCCAATAAATTCTGCGTTTGTATCAAATATCTCAAAAACTAAAGCTCTCATATTTTTGCATAAAATTTAGGTAACTTTTACTTTTCTTTAAATATTTCAAAAACCGAAGCTATTGAAAAATGTTGAGTAATTAAATGAGTTTTTTCTAGAAAAGTGGTTTTGAAAACATTGAAAACCGCTTTTTGATATTTTTGTTGTAGGTAAGTTATTATTATAAATATATATTTTTTATTTTCAACTTAAGCTTTTCACCTTAGGGAAGATCAATTTTGATGCCACTTTTAAATCTTGGACCACTGTTTCCTTTAAAAAACTTTATCAAAATCGGTTTCGTAGTTTTAGAGCTTTCGCGGTACAGGTAGGTACACAGACATTATGGCAATATTGTGTGACGAATTTCTTCTTTTTTTTGCTGATTTTAATACGTTTTTACTACTAAATTTTTATTTATTATTATTTAAAGACGATTTATTTAAAAGAAAACTTTTCTGCCTTAAGGCTGGTACTTATGGCTACAAAATCGATTTTATAGTCATTGCTGTAACCATATCTAGAATTTTCGAGACCATTTTTGAATGTTTAATTTTAAATGACCTACATTCAAAGATATCAAAGTCTATTTTCTGTGTCTTAGTTTATTTTCTTAAGCCTCGTAAAATGTAAAAGAACGCTAAACGGCCGTTGTCTTTACTCTTTACTAGGGTACGCCTACCAGTGATGGACAATGCCCCATAACTGGACACTCCTGGGAAATTACACAAACATCTAATTTTCATCCCGCATTTAGTATAATATCATTCAGCCTTAAGCTAAATCTCGGCGACAAACCCCCCGCGCCCCCCCCCACGCTACGCCACTGAGTGGTCCCAACGCGGGACCACCATTTAAAATACTCTGCCAATATATGGGCCCCTAAGTTCACACTAGGTACTATAGTTATAGTGTACGTGTGAGCTAATATAACTAAAAACTGTAATATATGTTATTCAACTCCAGACTAAATTACCTCTCGTTTGATACCACACAAGCCATGTTTTGACCTAAACTCAAATTTTTGAAATCTCCCCCTCCCCCTTTAAAAAAAACAAAAATTAAAATGTATTTTGTTTAACTCCAGACTCAATTACTTTTCTTTTGATATCAAGAACGCCATATTTGCATGTAAACTCTAATTTTTGAAATCTACCCCCACCCTTCTTTTTAAACTAAAATTTATTTTGTTTAACTCCACACTTAATTACCTTTCGTTTGATATCACACACGCCATATTTTCACATAAACTCTAATTTTTGAAATCTTCCCCCACCCTTTTATTTGGTTTGTGTTCGGTGGATTTTGTTCATTTTTAAATGGGACCATCTCGACCCAAGACTCAGGCAGGGTACCAAATTTCATTGAAATCGGGCACGCGGTTTTTGAGTTATGCGCGCCATTGATTTGCACCGGTTTTAAATGCAGCGTCACCTGATGCGTTTTTTGAATCGGGGTGGGCATGCATTGGTGGAAACAGGGTATTAGTTTGATTTTCCTGCTTGAGAGAAACGTTTTATCTTGATTGTTTTTATTTTTTGTGTGAAATCGTTTGGCGATATATTATTTTCCTTCGTTTGACAAAATGGCAGCTATGTTTACTCTAATATTATGCTGTTTTATGTAGTGAAACTGTCTGTTTCATACTTTAGCAAAATGTTAAAAGCTACAATTGGTTTTTGATGAATTTTGGGTGGTTCCACATGGGACCACTAGTACGTTTAGAACATTTTTTGATAATTAGCTCACATATATACAAAGTATAGTGTGAGCTATGATCGTGATCCTAATTTTGTGAATCTGAGTATTTTTTATTTACAAAGAAAATGCTCAAGGTCATGAAGTAGCTCCATCGTTAAAAACTTTCGGATCGTCATTGCAAATGGGTTAATAGGAGCTGATCCAGACATTCCTTTAAAAAAGTACAAGCCTCAAGTTAGTTTAGAACACCGTGTGAGCAAGGCTGCCCATATGCCTGTCCATGGAAATAAAGTAAGGTGTGCTAACTGCATCACAAAAAAACAACCCTATAGAACTAGATGGCACTGTTCATCATGAAACGTTATCTGCCTTACAGCAATAAAATTGTTTTCTTGGTTTCTTATTTTTATAAGAAATAAATGTTTTTTCCCCTTATTTTGTTAGTTTTTACACATAAAAAGTCATATAAGTATTTTAATAATATAAACTGGTTTTGGCATTTTATTGGCCCAGTGGTTCCACAGTGGAACCACGGGATAACTCAAAAAATAGAGCCTTCTACCAGAAAATTTGAAAAAATACTCTTTCTTAGACCTAAAATATCTTGAATTTTTTTAAAATAAAAGTACCAAAAACAGTTTTTTGCTCTAGAGTGGATATGTTTACTGAACAAAAAATGTTTGCTTGATAGTCCCTACCACCCCTTACAGTTTCTCGTTATATTTTTGGGACCACCTGTATGTGTATTATTATAACATCAATAGAAATAAAGTGAGAGTCATTCTAATCCTTTGGTGCGTTCAAGGGTGTCCAATACTGGTGCATGCACCCTATGCGTCTGTGACTGTATAAACAGTTAAATATACATTTATTTTCGAGTGCAGTTATTTCTCAATGGAATTGGCACCTACGCCTTTTACTATGTTTATACAGGAAACAATGTGTTTTAAATAAATATTGGGCTGACATAAAAATTGACCTGCTCATAATACAATACTCATGTTAGTACAAGACATTTGGAACCTTTCAATACTTCAAGAACTTTTTTATTTATAATGAGTTTCAACTGTTATATTAGGGACCTATTGTAATAGTGTCAGGCACTAATTGTGCCGGGCACTATATTGACAGTTTCTCATTATAAGAACAGCTGACCCCTTTCAAAATTAGGCCTTTGTGTATTATACGAGCCGGATTTAATAGTGACGCCACTATTAATGGAAAATAAACGACGAGATTTATAAATTCGACTTTGATATGTCAATTTTGAAAGATCAACTGTCAGTTTGTAATGCGAAACTGTCAATATAGTGCCCGGCACAATTTGTGCCTGGCACTATGGCAATAGGTCTCTATTGACTTAAATTACAGTTTTTAAATGTCTCATACAAAATCTCTAAAATATAAAATAATTCATAGCATTTTTTTGTTTTGCCTAAAAGTAAGACCCCACTTGTTCATCAGAAAGTATTTAAGTATTATTGAATGAATTTGAACAACTATTTTTTGTTAAAAGTCGATTGTCGCGGCTATTGATTGACCGAATAAGTATTTAAATTTATAATTAAAAAAACAAATAAATAATAATATGCCACTATGGCGACGCGATCGTATACTTCTGTCTTGCACATCAAAAAACAAAATTAATTGCAATACTTTTTGCATAATTATTGTTCGTTAGAATTGACGTATGAGGTCAAAAACATCTAAAAAACATGTAAAATTCGTTGTTTTTATTTATTTTTACAAAGAAGCTTTATCAAGAACTGGTTTGAATAAGGGAATCTTTGGACCATCATACCCATAGTCCATAGTAAAATACCATGCATATAATGGTGGACTAAGATTATAATTCGATTAAAATTTGGCAACAAGAGGCCACAAGTCACAAGTAGGGATCTCCTCCATGCAAAAAATGGTTTTAGATAATCAGTTTTAAAAAAAAATTAAAAATAATAAGGACACAGACCTGACTGAAATAAAACAATTAAACTTTCAAAAACAATTTTTTTTAGCTTCGTTGATTTTTATAAAATGTATAACAAAATAAATGGCCCCATGACGTATCTGATACTTTCTTGCATTAGCACATTCCAAGTGAACTCCCGACATAGCACAGAAATCACATCAACGTTAAATTAACGTGAACAGAAATAACAAAGTAATTTTTTACTAGAAAACAACCTCATACTATGTAATATTTATTTTGTTAAATCTACATCCTTAAAGAAAAGATAACTTAAAAACAAGGAGAAATCTAGCTATAAAAATGTACTTTTTGCTTAAGCTTCTTGTGCTGTGTATATAACGTCTTTTTTACCCTCGTTATTTTCATGTGCCAAATTCACACTTGAAAAGTCCTCCAAAACATGTTCTAAAACGCCACTAGATTAAGACTTTTCAAACCTACCCAAGTTACATTTCTTTATTTATAGCAGAAGCTAAAAGGTTGCCAGCGCCTTTCCTTAAAACCATTCGTTTCAATGTTTGGTCGCTAGCACGTTCCCATTACCCTTATATACCCCTTAGACCTCCTAAACAGGACTCCCCAATTGGTGGTGGCAACCTATGTATTAAACTCACTATAAAACCATAAGAAATAAACTCCAGCTTCGCCCTCTAGCGGTTCCACCAGTATAGAACCTTTTAGAGCCTAAAGCTATTATGCCAGGTTCTAAAAGCAACTCAGAAACGTCCTCTAACCTATTATAAAACTAGATTTGGTAATTTGGTATCCTGGCGATTCTGTTGAATACCATAATACCTTTAGAGTAAAGAAGTTTTCCTATAAAAGCTATGGCGATATTTTAGATTCACAATGGCTATATAAAATAATTTAGGTCACAAAATTGCCAAAAACGTCAGAGTCCCAAAGTTATTTTATCACATAAAAATATACCGAGTTTGTCGTTTTGTTGATGATCAAATTGCCTGCCAGATTTATTTTTCTGATAAAATCGTACCTGAAAAGCTCTCAAAACAAGCGCGCCACCTCAAGAATGCTTTTTAATAGTTTTTTGATAACAAAATAACATATTTAAAATTAAAAAAAAATCATTTACACTATTCACCATTAAAAAAGTAAGTTTGGTTTACATAAATCAAAATTAAAGTAAAATTATTGTTAAAAAACACTGCTAAAACGACTAGATAAATATGTTCTCTTTACAATATTTTTTAAATAAATTTATATACGCCATTATGGTTTTATAGTGGTCACTTGGTTTTATTTGTTACTGTATCGCAACTAGGATTTTTGAGTGCCCTTATGAAACCAACAAAAAAGAACAATGTAAACATAGTCAACATAACCTCACTTAAATTTTTTGTATTTGTTTTTAAAGTGTTTAAAAGCGTATAATTAAACACTTTTAAATGTTTTTTTCGTGCAATTTCGACACAATCGAGAGGGCCAGTGCAATGATATTCGTTGTGCCTGCAGGTTGGAGGGCAACCTCTTATATTGGTCGTCTAAATAGGCCTTATCTAGGCCTGGATGTCCTACCCAGGAGGACGGAAACTCAACAATTATTAATTATTGGGCTTTAAATAATCAATCTTGCAATAGGTAGGTACCAATCTGTACCTAGGTATATCTAATATTTTTACAAGAAATACCTAAAAAAATAAAACATGTAAGTATTTACTTACTTCTGTTAGAACCCTTAAGGAAACAAGGTTTTATATGGCCGCCTATTTAAATAATATTTAATATACAGCTATGGGTAACTATAAATATAAAAGAATTAAGTTTACCTTTAAGCCTTCCTATAAAACCTTTTTAAAATGCCTAAAAGTAATGGCAAAAACCAAAAGTCTATAGTTTATATTTACCACTCTTAAAAACCTTAAGGAAACTAGGTTCTATATGGCCGCCTATCTAATCATATTTACTTTTAAACTACTGGTAACTATAAAAACAAAAGGATATAAGATAACCTTTTAGCTCTATTATAAAACACTTTTGTGATGACCTAAAGTAATGAAAAAAACTAAGTGACCAAAGTTTATATTTATTTCTTTTTAAAAACTTTAGGTAAAATGGTTTTATAAGACCATCTTTATAAATCAGAAATCAATAAAACAAAAAGTATCTAAAAGGAACAGAAGGAATATCAGTTTTATTATACTCCCTTTATAAATCACTTTTTGGTTGTATACCACTCCTTTATGGTAATTGGTAATATAAATTACCTTTATGTAGCCAAATTGATCCTAAAACCCATAACAGCACCCTCTAAATAACCTAGGAACCAAATTAATAAAACCTTGAGTGGTAATAATGTTACTTGGGTACTAACTTTCTGCGTCTTTTTTTGTCACGTCTTTTTTAATTTTAACATTTTTTTACCTAAAAAGTGACACGAAAGGAAGTTATAAATGTTTACTAGTTTAAGACAGTTTGAAAGATGGCGCTCAAGGCATGCAAAATATCTATATATACTTTATGTTTTTTTTTAAAGCTAAACAAGATTTTTTAACAGTAACCACTTTCACAGAACATTAATCTATCTTTATTAGGTTAATGTTCTGTGAAAGATGCGTCGTGATCGTGAAGGATCAGAGATCAGTTCCTTAACAGGTTTTTGGAGTTTACAGGCCAAAGCACTCCCTGATAGATTTCGTCAAAGTGAAAAATGCGGACAACAGGTGGCGCAGCTGCCAGTAAAATCTCAAAAATATTCGGTAGAAAAGCCATGCAAGTCGTGTTTTAAAATTCATGTAGAAAAGGCGTGAATCTAATTTGATTTTGACGTTGATAAAAATCACTTGATAATAACATAAAAACATTGCTGTTTTAATTTGATAATAACGCTATTAGAGTAGACGCGGCGAGAGTTGAGGCCACGCACGTCATCAATGTTTTCTTGGTATACGCCTACTTGCGGTCGAACAGTGCCGTGCGGAATAAATTACACATAATAATTTATAGCGGTAAAATAAAAATATTTTAACCCATAAAACACTACGGATCTCCGAAACAGCCAATCACAAGCTAGAGGCGCGGCCAGTAGATCCCCCTCAGCCGTGACGTGGGTGGCTTCAACTCTCGCCGCGTCTACTCTACAACACAGTTTTTAGCAACGTTATTTTTTTATAACGTTAGTGAATGAGCTATTAAGCTTGTTTTCATATATGAAATAAACGTTGTTTTCTAACAGCTTTTAAAATCAACGTTTTTTTTTCTCACGCGTTTTTGACGTGTTAAACATGTGATTGTGCTATGTGGGTGATCAGCTTTGAAAACAGTTTTTTATAAATATTCTAAAAACGAAAGCTCCTACTAAGTTTTTGGTTATAACACAAATTATGCAGCAAAATGAGTTCTACTATATTCCGAAAACCGCATATTAAAGCGATGCTCCGGTAAAAAGTTTCCATTTTGTCAATTTTTAAACTGTCAAAAAACGTCGTTAGCATTAAAATCGGTTCAGCAGTTTAGGAGCTATCTTTGGCCGGTAGACATATACATACTTGGGCAGACGTCACGACGATATTGCTAAGATAGGTCAAAATACACCTAAATAACAGATTTTCGGCGAAAAAAAATCGTCCAAAAACAATACTTTCTCTAGCAATTGCTGCGCTGGCTAGGAACGTTAAAAAAAGTTAGACTTCTTGTATTTTGAAAACAATTATTTTTTTCCATACTAGTACCTAATTTAACTTTTTTATTCTAAAATTTTCCAAATTTAAACCGAAAGATTTCTTACACACCAAGGTAGTATAAGATGAAATAAAATACCTAATTCAATTTTTTGTGAAATAATAATAAATAAAAAGGAAACAATAAATTGTTTTACTTGTAGGTGTAACTCAACGGGAAATAAGATTTATGATTTTAATTATACCTACTTTAATTAAAATGGTTCACTTATTTTTTTTAAAAACGTTAATTAAAAAACCGTATTTTACGGTTTGTTGATTTTATATAAAAAAATCTTTTTTGTTACAAAAAAATATATCCTTGACAAATTTATTGAAGCAAAAATAAAGCGAATAAAAAAGGAAAATGAGAATGCACAGATTTTGCATAACGAAGAAGAAAACATAATTTATACCGGGTGGAGAAAGGTTTTTCAAAACAGATCAATGACAAAACTATTTCAATATGGATTCTGATTTTTTAAGAATCGCTCTTGCTTTGTCAAAAAATAAAATGTTAATAAAAGGATTCAAGTCAATTTATACACAGAGTGGTTTAGCATGGGCGTACCCAGGGGTGGGGGGTCAGGACCCAAGCCCTTCCCAAACCCAAGATTTTTTTAGATATTTGCCACATATTTCATGAATAAAAAGATAAAATAGCGTAAAATACGACATCTTGAGGCCTTGTCCTCAGAGGCCTCGGGCAACCCCCCAAAACATATTCCTGGATGCGCCACTGGTTTAGTAGGGTGATTTGATAAAAAGTGTATACTTTACCCCTATATTTTGAATACGGAAAGTGGGTCTAGTGATATCTTCTTTTAAAGGCCTTTTCAATGTCCTTACAATTTCAAAAATATATCCATTATTTTTTGAGATAATTGCTTTCAAACTTTCCAATTTAACATGGAATGATAAAATAAAAATTTAATTAGAATTTTATAATTTTCGGACTTAATTTTGATTTTATCATTCCATGTTAAATTTGGAAATTTGAAAGCAAATATCTCAAAAACTAGTCGATGGATTTTTGAAATTTTACACGGTTGTAAATATATTCAAGAGAGCTTCAAAACAAGGTATCACCAGGTCCACTTTTCCTATTCAAAATATAGGTGTAAAGTATACCCCTCGAAGGGGATTCGTGCCAAAAAGTGTCCCCCTTGAAAACAAAATCCACGTGTTTCGGCGTTTTTTTAATTTCCTGGTAATTTTCAAGAATATCCAGATAGATCCTTTTTAATTTGTCACCTTGTATATCAATCTATCTCAATTTTCAGAAAAATCGACTAAAACATGTCTAACAAATAAGCAACTTATTAAAAAAACAAAGTAGCCTGATGTTTCTAAAAATTGAAAAGCTACCGTAACTTTAATTCTAAACAACTTTTATTTATAACCATTTTCGATATCTTTTAAAACAAACACCTTAAAATAATTTGGCTCATTTTCTTAACATCTTAGTTTAAAACCAAGCAGGAGCGACTCTATCCGTGGACACACTGTAGATAGCCCCTTATTTTCTTGGTCCGGCCCTGGCAAAATACCTCATCTTCATTTATTTTTAAATAAACTGGGACTTTATCAGAATAATCAAATGAATAATAATCCAAAAGACAGCGGAAGTAGTTTTCAACGGATTATATTTCGTCTAGCCTGAACTATTTAAAATCCACGATTTAAAAATACATTAGTTTCAGCTTTATTCTTCACCTGTGTTTGACAATTTGTGACTTCCTCAATTTTATTTTTAAAAGATTATTTTTAATTTTTGTTTTAAAATTAATTATTAAAACAATATCCTTAATTTTATTTTAATTCACTTTTTAATCACCTAACGGAAAAAGTTCTTTGTATCATAACTTAAAACATATTATTTAACCCAGTTAGCAAAATCTCTAAAACTACAGAAACTTCGTTAAAAAAATACGATCTTAAAGGTAAAAAAAAAAAAATCTGTTTGCCTACTTACTATTTTTGTAAATGTACAATTTACAAGTAAAGAATTTTTTACACTTTATCGACATAAAGTGAACTTTTGTGACGGATCAGGGATACAAAGTAAAAATCGGGATAAAATGTGAATAAACAGGGATAAAAAGTAGAAAGAATTTGAATGTTTCTATTGTACATACGTTTAACCATAGTAACCGATTCCGGAAGTCCCTATTGTGCATGTGGTAATCACTTATTAATCGCTTTAAAAAAAGTCCAAAAGTACGAAAATAGCGTAACTATTCTTTTAAAAAAAAGTATAAAAAAGTACTTTACACCAAAATGCAATGTTCATAAATAAAAAAGGTATAGACCCCCTCCCAAAATGTAGACTTTTCAAAAACCCCTTGTAACTTGCATACGTCTTCCTAATAACAAAATACGGTTTTTACCATTGAGTTGTATAACGCCCTAAAAGGGTATAGAAGTCAATGGTTTTTACCAACACAATTCAAGGTTTTCACCTTCCCAATGATAAAGCAGTCAAAACGAAAGGGCTTTCGTAGCGTCATATTTGTTGAGCTATTGATGATACGCACTTTGTCGTTGGCGTAACTGGATAAGAAAAATAATAGACACTTAATGTTGATCTTATTGGTCATTTAATCTTATTGGTCAGGTTGGGTGCCGTAAAGCTGTCGGCCGTAGGTATATTTCAGCCAACCTCGTCACAGTATCGACCGCCCACCTAAATAATCAATTTGCGGGATTTACCTCTTTACGACAACGACAACGCGATACGTAGTGCGTGTCAACATTAAGTGTCTATTATTTTTCTTATGCTACACCATTGCATATGTAAGAGAAACCATTTCCATGCTTTTGAAATGTTTATTTCGGTATTTTATTTATTTTATAAACATTTTTGAGGAATTTTAATCTAATAAAATCGATTTCTGAGAGTAACATAAACTGGTTAAAAATAAAACAAATGCCATTCTAAGTGAGAAACATTGATTTCCAGTGGAAAACCAGACTTAAGGTTGCGTAAAAGGTTTTTATTTTGTTATAATTAAATTTGGTCCATTACTAATGGAGTTTTATAGTTATTGCTGTAAACTAGAGACAAAAATATTCAAAAAAATACCAGTATATTTAATATATAAAATGTGTCCTTCATAAAATAATTTTTCCAAACATTTCAACCTCTGAATAATGTTTTACCCTCAAAAACAGTGGCGTATATAGGGGGGCGGGGAGGCTTGGGCTCCGGGCCCAGGCCCAGGCCCAGGCCCCCCCCCCCGAAGTCAAGATTTTTTTAGATATTTAACACATGGAGTGGAAGAGCGTGTTTCCACTGTTTCCTGCTAGGTAACTAGCAGACAGCGCGAACTCTGACCGTTGCCACACATCCTAGTTTTAGATATACGAAGCATATGTATTTATTTTTTTTTGTGGCAATAAAAACATTAATTATTATTACATATTTCATGAATACAAACATAAAGTACCATAAAATACGGTCTTATGGGGTCTAGGGGCCCCCCAAAACTGTCTCGGGCCAACATCAAAACTTTTACTATATACGCCACTGTTCATAAAAGTCTGCTTTAAATATTTGAATGGTTTGCTGGAGATTCTTTCATTTCAATTTTATAAAAAAAAGTACCGTTTTGAAAATATAACGAAAAAAACTTAATCCCCCCATAAAAAATCACTATTTACATCTCCAGAAATCAGCTGCCTTTTCCTTCGGATTAGTCCTATATATTTTAGGCCCCCATAATTTATCATAAAGGACAAACAAAAAATCGTCTAAGATCACAAAGGAAAATGGCATAACAGTCCTATGTGAAAAACGGAATTATTAATAACCGGACATTATCAAAAACGTCATTCTTTAAAACAGGACAAGAGCAAAATCGAAGTTCTGTATAACATCTTTTATCAAAACCGGACAAAATCATAAAAAGGGTCGGGTCGGGCCTAGCTTGTGACGTTCGCCTAAAGAAGAGCGGTTCTGATATTGCTGTGCAACTGAAGCGTCGTTCAATGCAATTTTCTTTACTTTACATAGGGATTGCTCTAGCACATACGGCATTTTCATTAACCAATGCCCATCCTTTAAAAAGGTCGAGTGTTGGACCCTAGGTTAGAATTCATTTGCAATTAATTGACCAGAAGGTTCGGTTCGGTTCGGTTAACACTGATTTCGACTTCCCAAAAGAAGGACAGTGGAGATAATTAAAGAAAAAAGCAGACATTTTTAGTAGTTTATGTATTTTTGGGACCAAAAACAACAATATTATTTGTTTCCTAGTTCAATTTGCCGCCAAACTTCCAAGAGACCGATTTGTATGAGAAGAGATACGGAACCAGTATATGTGTTTGTGTGGAGTGTTTTGTCCTGTTTTAATAAAAGACTTTATTCTAAACTTCAATTTTGCTCTTGTCTTGTTTTAATAAATGACGTTTTTGTATAATCTCCGGTTTATTAAGAATTCCGTTTTTGCCATGATTCTTATTTACGATCTTGGAAGATTTTGTTTTTGTCATTTACGGCGATGGATAGGGATTCTACATTTTTGTCGGCCTCAAATTTGGTTATAGTAGAATAAAAAAAGTCCCTTGACAGTGTTATTTTTTGTCCCAGTTAATTGTTTTTCAAGAAAAATTGCATAACCCAAAGGTATTTCCACTTAAAAAATTACGCAAATCAATAATTCAAACGTACACGAAATGATCTTGACTTTTAATGCTATTCAAGGAAAAATGTGCTTGTTTTTTCAATTTTTTTGTCAATTTTATTTTTATAATGGTATGACACTGCAGAATGCATAAGTTACCGGAACATAAACAAAATCTAAGAAGGAATATAAAATAGTAGGTATGTAGGGGAGGGTGGGGTGAGTTGGGACAGGGGGAACACTGTAGACAGTCGTATTTCTCGAAGATTCAAAGGGATCAAACTCTCGCGATAGTTCATATTCTCTATTGGCGAGTTTCGGACTGTATATACTGACGGACAGCGTAAAGACGATAGAATTTGATATATTTTCGTTTTTTTGAAATTTCACGGGTCTGATGTAATATTTTAACCAATATTTAACTGATTTTTAACAGTAGAAAGTTAGCTGGTACAGTTAAGTTGAGTATTTTCACAAAAAATTCTATTAAAAATGTTTACTATTGAGGTAGATGAACTATTTTTGCACAGAAAAATAGATTTTGTAATGGCGTCCAACGGGGAGACTTTGGACAGTGTTCAGAGTCTCCCCTCAATATTACTTTATCGAAGTATTGATTAAAAATAACTATTATATTTTACGGTTTTTTGAAAAGTCTGAATTTATGGAGGGGCCCTATAACTTTACTATTTATAAAAAGTTATTTTTGGTGTATTGCCTTTTTATAGTATTTTTTAATAAAGGATCCAACTGTCAAATGGAAATGTATCTGTTACTTTTACGCAACAAGTGGGTAATACCACTTCATGTGTTTTTGTTTATTTTAACTTGTTTTTCTATTTCCACTTCTTTTAATTTAGTCAGGTTGAATTGCTGTACCTAAAAGATTGAAAATAAACATTTATTTATTATTTATTTTTAGTTTTTAGGATATTACATAAAGTTGGTATTTTTCTTCTAGAATTTTACAAACCGAAACTTTAATGGCAACATTTTCAGTACCTCTATATATATATATATATATAACATGTTTTTATCACATTTTTAAACTGCTAGATTCCATTTAGATTGCCACTAAGTATTCTCGAAAAAAATTCCCGTTTTTTTTTCGCATTGCGGATGTAAATTTCAAGCGCGATAAAACTGCAAAAAAAACTATTATCATAAACAATGACAATATGGAATATAAATTAGAAAAATATCAGGTTATTTTATTTTTATCCAAAAAACGAGTATTTTATTTATGCCATTGACGTTGCTTATTCAGGGGCTTCTAAAACACAATGATTTACAGTCCTGTCTGCCTTCTTACCTTGCCTTTTATTTTGTGATTTTATTATTCAGATAGCAAAATTATTAAATAATCATCCACAAAATATACCCCAGGGACAAGATTTATTTATTTGTTGGGTTCGGTTTATTTTTCAAATTAGACGTTTTGTAAAATAATTTTGTATTTTATGTTGTTTTTGCAAAAAAAAAGTGGGCGCAAAATTCGTGTAAGATAGTTGACAGCGATTACTAGGTCGTTGTAATTTTTTATAAACTTTGTAAATAGTAAATTTAATTATTATAAATGTATTTTGTATCATAACTTTTATTTTTTAAATAATTATTTTAATTTTGGTAAGTATTTTAATAAATAAAACTTGTCTTACAAAAATATTGATTCTAAATTACACAGCCGCCCCGCTTGTTTTGCCCCATAGGTACCCCATTTTACATCGTAGTTACTTAATTCCAAATGACAAACGCAAAGGTGATCATTTAATAGGAGAAATAAGCCTATAAAATGAAGTATCCCATATTGCCCCCCTTTCCCCTACTGGGCTATATTTAATTTAGGTACTATTAATTTTTACTATTTATATTTGTTACTTCTTTTAAATGAAACATACTGCGTATACTTTAATTTTACTTTAGTTTAAACAAAAAACAATTAGAACAAAAATAAATAAAATTTAATTTTATTATACAATTGCATGGTAGTTATGTTAATAAAAACTAATAAAAATCAAAGATGTCAATTTAAAAGCACTTGACATTAGCTTAGGTTAAAGAAAATAAAACTGTGTGCAAAGTAGCTACTTTGCGTACACTTTTGAGTAGCACTTTAAAAATGTAGACGATTTTTATGTCAACTGCTGCGTGTACCTTTAGCAAGTAAAATAAATACCTAAAAAACTGGTTTTGTTTAGAAGTTATGTGCATGGTGTAGATGTGGTTTGGTTTATTTTTCCTCATTGAGTTGTATAAGGGTATAGAAGTCAATGTTTTTCCTATATTTTGACTTTTTTATGTTTTTCGCACAGTTAAAGAAAAAATATTTTTCCTGACAGGTGCGCAAAGTGTTTTTCCGCGCTTTTAAAGCTTATCTAACTGCTTTTGCGTGCAGAACCCCTGATTTATAAGTTGCCGTTCACGGTTGACGTTCACGGTTCACAGTTCGTAGAAGGATTTTAGCATTTATAGGCTGCCGTTTTCCGTTCGCAACAAAAACTAACTGAACCGAAGCAAAAATCCTTTAGCTATGTTCGCAACCGTTCGGTAATAATGACCTAACAAAATTGTTTTTTTCATAGGTTTTTTGTTTAAAATGGAGCCTCTAACCTTTTCTGGGAGAGACAGTTTTGGGGGGCCCGAGACCCCATGAGGCCGTATTTTATGCTATTTTATGTGTGTATTCATGAAATATGTGTAAAATATCTAAAAAAATCTTGACTTCGGGGGGGGGGGGGCGGCCCCCCGAGCCCCTCACGCCACTGACTTATTTGTAAAGGAAAACAATTATATTATTTTTCTAACCTACCTACCTATCCTGTACATATAATTGTACTTTTTTTAAATCCATTATAATTAATTATCAATTAAATCTTTTGGGGTTTCTCAACTTTTATTATATAATATGGATATGAATATTATATCTACTTAATAGTGGATAATTATAATAAATATAAATAAGTATCTATATGGTAACTATTGCTGGATTAAAAAGAAAATTGTCTGTTTATATTTTAGAAGAAGTTTATGTAAATTTTTAAAATTAAATGAGATGATTTTTATTATTTTTTACTGACATATTTATTTGCGCCTTATAAAACCAAATTTCTTTTTTACCTTCCTAGCCCGAGCCGTAAGGGCTAGAGAGATAACGTCGAAAATGTGTTATTTGGGTGTGTTTTGACCTATCCTAGCAATATCGTCGTGATGTCTGTCTGTGTGTCATGATAGCTCCTAAACCGCTGAACCGATTTTCATAAAAATTTCATGTAAAATAGTGTTCGATACTGTAACGAGCTGATTAGATTTTTGTCCAAATCCATTAATGCTAATGACTGACAATGACAACAATGATTAATGAGTTTTTTGACAAATATTTTTTTTTAAATGCTAACTTTTTAACGGAGCATCGCATCAATATGACATTTGCGGAATATAGTAGGTCGCATTTTTCCTAATAATTTGTGTTATTACCAAAAACTTCGGAGGTGCTTTCGTTTCTAAGATATTTACAAATTTAAAATTGAGTTCACTTGAAGTGTGCTAATAGACTAGCTAGGAAGGTATCAGATGTCATGGAACCATTTATTTTTTAATTAAATCTGGGAACACGGCCAAGTTCGCGTAAGCTGCTGTACCATATTTTCTTGAATTTAACTGTTTGCAAAAATAATATTATTTTTTTAAATAATTTCTCTGGCACTCTGTATAAAAATTTTGCCACCATAAAATACTTAAGCGCTCATTTTGATTCTTCGCCCATATCTTTGTTAACCAATACCAAATCCAAGCTTTTGTTAATTAATAATTATTATTTTAGAATTTTAAAAAATGTGTAAATACTTATTATTCCACGCTTTATTTCCTGTACCTAGGAATGTATTACTCAAATTACACAATAATTTTTATTTATTTACGAATATTTTTCAAAAAAAATGTCTCTAGGTGAAATGCATTTCCTCGATGTGTTCACATAGATAAACTTTCTCACAAAATTTTTACTTTCACCTAATAAACAGCTCACCTGTTGGATTTTGTTTTAGACCAATCTTATTGTTTTTTTCTGTCCTCTTGTTTTACTTGTCTTTATACGAAAAAAAAAACTAAAACTAGTTTTTGAAAAAACTGTCACCATCAATCACAATTTTTTTTCTCACAAGACTTTATTTTTTTAAAGAACTTTTAATAAAAAATTCCAAAAATTCGAAATCAAAGGAAAAAACCCGGCGTTTCTTTTTAGAAATATATCACGTTTCTTATTGTACAAAACTCTAAACAAAACTAAATTTCAAAATCGAACAGCGAGATGGTGGGAACCCAGCAACACAATTACGGAGCCAGTAGGCACGAATCACACTTCATAATAGAAGTCTAAAACCCAACTAAACTTATTCGATTTTAATGTTTTGCGTTTTAGGCTTTTTTAACACAACCATATACGGCCATATTAAAATTCAAGATGTTAACTACAAAAAGATTAAATTATTGTTACGCTCTTTTAAGGCGGTTGCTTGCCTAACACAAAAAGCACAGGATACCGGTGCAAAAAAGTTCTCATCAAAACCGATTTTGTACTTTTTAAGTTATGATGTTTCAATCAGTGGCGGCCGCTACAGGAAGGGCAACGCGGCAGTCCTCTCCTAAAACTAGACAACAAACAGTATTTTTAATTGATTTATTTGAAAAAAATTTAAATCTTCCCGTACGACATATCTAGTTCTTTTTTTTAGTCTGTGGTAAAGAAAAGGCGATTAATTGGGTAACCTTTTTTACCGTAAATAATAACAAGCCGGCAGCACCGCGCGGGACAAGATTTCATTTTTACCCGTTTTACAGCGGTGTATGGATGGCTGCTCTCGCGCGGGGGCGTGAGGAATGTTTGTTTTTTGTTGACGTCGGCCATATTCATCGTGCGAAAACGTTCGTTGCCTTCCTACGTGTTTATGGTTCTATCCTTCGTGAAGACGTATGAGTTTGTTTTGATTTGGGGTAGGTTAGTAGTTTGTCTTCAAAATGGAAATAAATACCGTCGATTATATAATTAACTGTGTAAATTTAAATACGTTGACATATGAACTTCGATTACAAATAAAATCTTTAGGGCCACATAGACCGGACCTAAAAATCACCAAAATTTTAGTGTAATAAATTATACGATGCTGAAAACTGGTTGTGCGGTTGTGAAAAACGAAATGCTATTTTTTGCTTTATTTGTCTTATTATGAACAATCCACGAAGTAATTAATCCTGTGTGGGTGGCAAAGGGAATGTGTGATGCACTTTAGTGAAAAGTTAAAGACACAAAATAAGTGCTACTTATTTAAATAACTACATAGAATTTTCTATACTAGGCAAGACTGATATTAGGTGTCAATTGAATAGTGCCTATAGGCAAAACATTACCGAACATAATGAAAATGTGGCAAAAAATAGACATATACTTAGTAGGTTAATAGACGGTTTAAAATTCTGTGGGATTTTTGAGGTTGCTCTACGGGGCCATGATGAGCCTGAAACTGGTGCTAATCCGAGCACTTTGCGCGTGTAAAAAAAGACTAGACTAATAAACTTTATCTATAAACAAATAAACTAAAAACTACACCAAGTAGATGCTTGTTTGTAAAATGCTAAAATAAAATTGTTTAGGTAAGTTTTTTATCTTCTTTTTCATGCAATATAAATTTCTGCCCCCTCAATTTATAACGTCCCAGACGCCACTGGTTTCAATAATTTCGTATTTCTTCGATTTTGGATACACAACTTATAAAAAAATTTTTAAGGTCACAAGCACTGACATTTTATATTTGTAAAGCTTTACATTTTAGGTGAACAAGTAAGGAAATTTCAGTTTTTTAAAATAAATATACTTACTACATCATAAAACAGATCTGTATCAAAATCAACAGAGTTTTGACCATTATAATGGGTAAAATGGTTCTTAAAATATGCTCTTTTCACCGTTAGAAAGTTATTAAAAAATTTCCTATCTTTTCTTGTTATTAACAAATATATTTTCCAAAATTTTATGGGCCACTCGGTAGATATATACCGATTTTTAGGGGATTAAGTAACCCATCCAATTTTAACTTTCCCAACACAGTAGCAGAGAGAAGGCATTGTTCTGTTATATTTTCTATTTTTGTTTATTTAGTTTTGGTACCATTTTATTTTGTTGAAATTTTTAAGTTTTGCACTTTCAACTTATTTGTCGTGGTTCTATTTTTATTTATAATTTATTATTAACTTTATTGCTTTTTATTTTAGGATTTTTTTACTGCAATTTTTTTATTGTTAATATTTTCTTTTTGTTTTTACTTTTGTGTATGTTCTTCCTGTTTTATTTATTTTTCTTAACGTTAATAATTTTTATTTGTTTTAATTAGATATTTATTTTTTTGTTTTAATTTTACTTTTTGTTTGTGTATGTGTGTCTGTCTGTGTGTGTGTGTGTGTGTGCTTTTTTTTGTTTGCTATCATTTTTGTATGCTTTTAATGTTCTATGCTAAAACCAACAAATAAGTTTTCTGTTAAAAAAGTAAGGGGCGGGTCTCCTCCCCCTTCTTGCATCCGAAACAAACTTTAATTTTTTACCTTCCAAGCCCGCGCAGCAATGGCTAGAGAAACTATTGTTCTCGACGAAAAATTTTTCTGAAGATAACACTGAACTGAATGTTTGGGTGTATTCCGACCTATCTTGTTTTCCCGCTCGCAAAATCCTCTTGACGCCTATCCGTGTGAGTGTATGTGTGTCACACGATAGCTCCTAAACCACTGTACTAATTTTCATGAAGTTTTTAGGTAAAATAGTGTACAATAGTATTGTAACATTACTGTAAAAAGCTGACTAGATTTTGGTCAAAATTCATTAATGCTAATGACGTTTTTTTGACAGTTTAAAAATTGGAAATATGCTTACTTCTTAATTTTTTTGAAGTGTAAACTTCTTTAGGCGCGTTTAGCAGTTTTTGTGGGTAGTGAATTGAACTGAGCCGTCAGGCTCGGCTATGTAACGCTCATTAGGTTGAAGTCGGCTCGAGTCGACTAACTGTGAGAGTGGTCTTAAGCACACACAATTTTTTGACATAACGCCGTTATTTGGGTGTATTTTAACTTATTTTAGCAATATGACTGTTCTCCATGTATGTGTGTATGTCTGTCCATAACACGATAGCTCCTAAACCGCTGAACCGATTTTTATGAAATTCTCATTCACATTGTACAATACTGTACCCTGCAGGGACTAGACTAAAGTTTTTGAGATTTATATCACGGACTTATAGTTACAGTTCCGTGATTTATATACAATTTTAGGTGGTTTCTCCACTTTTGGCCGGTACTGTACATATTTACGCATTGAGTTTCGTTTTACCGAATATTTTAACTTTTACTTCTACGAGAAGGATATTTTTTTCCTATATTTGATGCGATGTATGGAAGGCTAATAATAGTAAGTTTTACATGCTCTTTCATTCAGAAAATCACGTCAAGGTGAGCTAGGAGTACACAATTCTTCGTATCCCTGTTCAAATGGTTTGCAACCGCTGCTGGAATACCTGTGTAGTGTGGGAGTTGACAGAAATATTGGCCGAGTTTAATACAGCGCGACAAAGAATAGTTTGGTTCGGTCCGGTTCGCTTAGGTCAATATGTTATGGAGTGCACGGTTGCTCAATTGGTAGGGTAGAGTCCCTGTATGTGACAGATATTGGAATATCTGTCACATACAGGGACTCTATGGTAGGGCATATCACTTAGGGTTACCAGACGTCCGGATTAATCCGGACATGTCCGGATTTTTACTACGTCCGGGTGGGTCCGGGCGGATTTTTCATAAGCGTCCGGATTTTAAAGTAGCCGCCTTTATAAACATCAAATAATGCAAAATAAACTTATTTCAAAAAATGTAATTAAACAATAATCGTCGATAAATTTTGCAGTGTGAATTCACCTTTAAGCGGGGTATTCACATAACGTTTTACCTTACATCTTGCCTGTTCAGTCAAAACGCATCAAGTAAAACTTTGTGTGTAGACGGCAAAACGGACGTTTTACTTGAACTGATTTAAGATGGAAGACCGCCTAGAGAACTGACCGGATCACGCATTGTTTTCCAATAAAACCATCGTTTTGTATCAAAAACTGATCTAAAAACGTACGTTAAAACTATCAAGTGTTTTAACGTACATGCTAGTCTTTCAACCGTCATACTTGACTCTTTTGACTGACAGGCAAGACGTTAGGTAAAACGTTATGTGAAGACCCACCCCACTTAAAGTAGTATTATTAATTTCGCCTTGTTGAAGTTTACACTTCTGCCGTGTGGTCTTAAGCACACACAATTTTTTTTTATGAAGTTTGTAATCTAAAAAAGTACATATCAGACAATTCTACTTCTTATGGCCACAATCTGCCTACCCGCACGAAAAATCGGCAAAATATTTTAATGCAAGTATTTCTACCCAGTGGACCAAAGAAAGAAATAGGCTGCTTCTATTTTCTGTAAAAAGAATACTCATGACTTCATACAATTTAAGAAATATGAGCTGGTCAGAATTTTACGATTTTGTACTTCTGCCTAAAAAATCAACGCTGTTGAATAAAATACAAAGCAGTGAATAGTACCTATAAAATAGTAGGTATATTATGTTATTTATTAGTTATTGTTTCAATAAAAAAAAAAGAGTTAGAGACGTTTTCACCTGGTAACCCTAATATCACTACATTTAATAATATATTTCTTTTAATTTGTTGAAAAGGAGCAGGTTTTCGGTAATAATTTTAAGTATTTTTATTATTTTTTAATCAGTCTAAGATGCAATTTTTACTTTTATTGTAATGCATTTTTAAGAAAGGTATAATAAAAAATCGATTTTTTTTTAAACGTTAAGACCTTTTTTTTAAATCTTGCCTACCACTCCTTAAGCGGGGGTCTACACATAACGTTTTGCCTGACGTTTTACTTGATCAGGTAATCTAGTAAATCAATCAATAATCTAGGAAATCAATCAGGTTATTGTCTTCTTGCACTAATTTTTAATTTGTTTTAAACAAATAGTCTCGACATGTTTCGTAAGCAGAAACCAGCGGCGTAGCGTGGGGGGCGCGGGGGGTTCGTCGCCCCCCCGCCCCGAGGGTAGTGGGCGTCCCACAGGTGGCCGAAACGCCCTCAGCTTTATTAAGTCGGGCCGGCAACGGCCAATTGAAAAAACTAACGACATAAAGACCTTTTTTTCTTTTCGGTCGCAAGATTCGTGAGAGGCGCCCTTGTAACTCATCGGCCGCCCCCTCACACATGATGACTTTTGTGTTTTGTTTTTTTTTTTTTTTGGTCGCAAGATTTGTGAGAGGCCCTTTTGACCTTTTTGTTTTTTTTTGTTACAAGATTTTTCATCAGTTTTCAGAGGCGCCCTTTTTAGCTGTCGCCCCCCCCCCCCGCCCTTTCGGGCACGCTACGCCGCTGGCAGAACATTTTGAGAAACTGGTTAAAAAACTATGTTTAGCTACTGAAACGGTTAAGTCATAGACATTTAAACCAAAAAACATTATTGACAAAAGCAGTGCTTCCTCCATGGTATATCAAAAACTGATCTAAAAACGTACGTTAAAACTATCAAGTGTGTACGCTAGTCTTTCAACCGTCATACTTGACCCTTTTGACTGCCAGGCAAGACGTAAGGTAAAATGTTATGTCTAGACCGGGCTTTAAAGTTTGGTGTATCATTTAAATTACACCCTGTACTATTCAACAGCTCACTCAGTGTAGATGTAGTAAATTTCTTTTATTTTGTACTTCATTTTATCCTTAGATTCTGTTATTGTTAATCACTGTATTCTTCCCCACTTTGTAATTGGGTTAACTCCTGTTAAGTGGTGTAAATAAAATAAATAAAATAAAATAAAACACCTATTGACATTTGACAATGCTTAAGTTAAACTCTATATCATAATTTTTGAGATAACTTTTTGGTAGATATCAGCTGTTTACCATAACAAATAGCATAGGCCAACCAGAAAAAGTTGTAATTTTTATCCTTGTTTTAAAAATAATGATATGAACTTGTAGCTCATAAAAAATTGATAACCGAGATAATCAGGGTGCTTAAAATATTTTTCGATTTTCAATTTTGTTAAATAACTTATTTACAAACCAATTCTAAAAAATTATTTCTCTTAAACTATTTCCTCAATTGTAAATTTCATTGATTTTCATCAAATTTAGTCACGAAACGGCATGTAGTTGCAGTACGATCAGTGTCTTGAAAACCCTTTCTTTTTAAACCAGGGGATTTTTCACGGATCACCAGTCTCCTTGGTGATCCGTGTTTTCTATGTTTTGAAGTAAGTAGGTATAGGAATCAAACAGGTTTTTGTCTTCACCCACTAATTTTTAATTTGTTAAAAAATAACCTGTTTGATTCCTATTCAACGACCACCATAATATGGACTATTTCCTAAAATTAAATAGGTATACTTTACGTATGTAGGTAAACTATATATCATAATTTTTGAGATAACTTTTTGACAGTTATCAGTTGTTTACCATAACAAAAAGCATAGGCAAACAAAAAAAAGTTGTAAAAAGTTGTCCCAAAAATAATGACATGAACTGTATAAGTGCGGCTGGCTTGGGGCTCCCTTACTAAATGGTATTTCCCAATGACGGTATTCCGGACTGTCACGCTTCACAGTGGGTGGGCAGCTCACGAAAACCATACCATCAAAAAACAAATAAAAATCTGATTTTATTGTTTTGGAGGTATTTTTAAAATTAGATATGGTAGGTGGCTATTATTAGGCTTATGTTGTTAAGAATTTGCTAAAAACAAAATAAAGGAGTTTTGAAACTTTTTGAGTTGTCCTGAGCATTTTACCGTATCAAGGGCGTATCCATGCAGCGAGGGGCAAAAGGGGCAGTTGTCCCCTCTTTCTTACCAGATTTTTTAATGATAACTACGTAACCGCTTGACCTATTCTCATGAGATTTACATGAAAAATTGTGAGATTTTTTTGAGTAATTCGAAGAAGAAACTTAAACTATAATAAAGACAATTTTAACATCAAAAAAGCAGATCCTAAAGTTATAAAAAAATTATAGTTTAATAAAAAACTTTTACATCGAAGAGAGTATTTTTATAAAATAAAAAGAAATAGTTCAGCAATAAGTTGGTCCTAGTTCCCAGGAATAAAATAGCTAAAGTTTAGGGATAATAATGTTACTTTTTCTCCCGGCGATCAAAACTTACTGATTAGGGATAAAAGTAAAAATCTGGGATAAAAGTGCACAAGTGCGATAAATAGCTTATAAACCTCGTAATAAAACTATATTTTTATCTCGCTATATATACTCGTGCTACAAACTTTTCACCTCTGAAATAAAGGTGCCTCTTTTAATACTTTGTTTATATATAATATATTTTTGGACTTGGACATTTTAGGTATAAAAGTGTAAGTTTTTATCCTCGAAATTTAAAACAAGGATAAAAATTAAAACGGGAATTTTAACATATAAAATCGAAACAAATATAAAATGTAAAATGGCATTTAACTTTTAAGAGCATATAGTCAGTCTAATGTGTAATTGCTTGATAAAGGGTTTTTTATCCCTCGACAAACTGTATCCCTCGCTATGCTCGTGCTAGAAACTTTATTTTTCGAGATAAAAATTGCTACATTTATCCCTTGGTACCCATGGGCGTACGCAGCATGAAACTTGGGGGCGGGGGCAAATGCAAAACATTTTAAATAAAATAGATATTTATTGAAATCCTCTTCTAAAACTAATTTCCGATGTACACTCAGCATCAGAAAAGATCGTTCTACAGTACTATATGGCGCTTTCCAGGTCAACCCGGCCACTTTTTGCACTTAAAAATTATTTTTTTTGGTTCGTCTATAGATACCGAATGCACCAAGATAAAAATTTTAAAAAAATGTTGCGATTCCTTATATCTACAGAGTGTTTTATCTTCTTAATTGGCCAATGCATATCTATGGTTTATGATTTTTTCTGAAAAAATACGAACTTTGCAAAAAAAAATACTACTGTTATTTAGATATAAGAACAAGAGGCTTAAAGAAAAATATTGAAAAAGACAAATAACCGCATCAGTGACCTTAGTACAAGACAATAAATTAAAAAACCGCCATTTTGAAAATGTGACCTCTTCGATTTTTTGTTTTTTTTTAAAGATGCTTCAATATTTTGAAGTAGTAAAAATTTTTTTCTTGCAAAGTTTGTATTTTTTCAGGAAAAATCATAAACCATAGATATGTTTTGGCCAATTAAGAAGATAAAACACCCTGTAGATTTATGAAATCGCAACATTTTAAAAAAAATGTTATCTTGGTGTAATCGGTATCTATACAGGAACCAAAAAATAAATTTTTATTAAAATCAAAACTTTTAAGTGCAAAAGGTGGCCGGGTTGACATGGAAAGCCCCACATAACAATGCTGACAAAATATGTAGAGCAGTTTTTGTTGATGGAAAAGAAAGTTGCACTTGCTTTACAAATTCTGCTACTTCCAAACTTTTATACTCCTCTGTATTATTTTTTTTGTCTCTCCACAAATTGTACCATAATTCAGCCTCATCATCAAGCCTTTTTAAATGATAAAATTCTGAAAATTGTTTAATGTGCTAGGCCTATAATGCGCATCTTATTAAATTTACTGGATGACAAGTCCAGCATAACCGGATGTAGTGCCAATAGTTCGAAAGCTGGCACGTCTTCATCGGAAATGCGATGCTTTAATAATATCAGATGCTCCAAATAAGATATTAACAAATATTTTTGTCCAATACTCTCGTGAGTTATTTGTTGGAACGTGTATAAGCACTATTTTGATGTTGCCCAACTATCCTTGGCACCTGTAACTGTATTCCAAGGTTTTCGGCCTGTCTGCTGGCTATAGCTAATATCGTGTTCATGTCTTCTTCTGCTAATTCGCGATGATGATTAATTAGATCTGAATACTCTTTTAATGTGATTTCCATATTGCACTAAATCTAAACTTTTAGGTTGCAAGATACTGGCCATAGGTTCCAAGAGCTCAGGATACTTTGCTATCAGGCACAGGGAAATAATAAACACGTCGGCCTCGTTGAAGCACTGTAAAGCTGAAATGCCACCTTTCTAGTTGCAGAATTGCCGTCTTCTGATAGTTTTTGAAGGCCTTCAAGAATCCCCAAAAAGTTGTCTTTAAATACAGCAATACTGGAGAGTAATATTTGGACCATATCTTCATCGTAAAACTAACTCGCGGAAAAAAATAATTATATCCTTCACAGTATATTATATCGTTAGGAATCAGTGTAACTATTGTATAATATAAACTTGATTGTTTTATTGTTTTGTTTGAAAGTTTAAAAAATTCCAAAATTATTTTCAACATTTAGGGGCCCCTCCCTGCGTACGCCCATGTTGGTACATATGTATGTATTTAATATACTAATATAAACCTTATTTTTATTTATTGTCTTTACAGCCTATTTCCCTTCAAACAATTTTAGTCCCCACTTTGCTCGTGCTACAAACTTTATGCTTCAAGATAGAAAGCTACTGTGCCTAATAACCACTAATAACTTCTTATTTTTGTGCATTATGCTGAATCTTTAAAATAAAATGAAATATTTTTGGCTTTACATAAAATTGAGAAGATATGTTATAGATTGGAATGATAGGATCAACGCATGAATACCTATTGGCCTATTGCATATTTTTTTTTTAGTAAACACAATAAATTATTATTTTTTGCCGCTTTCGACACCATTTGGACCACTGTGCGGTGGCCAACAGAAGAATAACATAAATGAACCAATTTCCTTGGTGGTGTTTTATTCTCTCCCTGACAATCAGCTGATATGCAACATAACCCTATATTTTTTGTTTACTTTTCGCCCCACTTTAGCGAAATGTGTTATTTAAAATCGAGCACAAAAAACGGTAAATTATCGCATTGTTGAACAATTTAGGAATTATTTTATTCTTTTGTACTTAAAATAGACTTGTTACACCATAATTGATTCAAATCAGTTATGGTTTTCTTTTAGTTTTTGTCATTTAAAGTGAGTTTAGTTTTTGCGTTTACTTAAGCCGGTAATACGTGGCATTAACGCTGATTTTATATATCTATTCAGTAAGTTTATTAGAAAACCAAGATGAAAATTGTGACATGTATAGCACCTGTGAATATTGCTGTTATAAAATATTGTAAGTGTGAAGTTTTTGTTTTATATTTGAGTGCAGGTGCTAGAGGAAAATATGAGGACCACAATTTGACAATGGACACTAGCTAAGAATAGGTCATAGATTAACGATCTCGATCTAGCCGGACCCATCTTCAGTCCAGTTTTTTATCCCCCATCCTCTTGTGTTTGAATTTCTGAAAATTACACAAGATTGCATTCAAAATGTTTAAAATCTAACCTAAAAATAAAATTATATTAGTTTTTTTAATTTTAGCTGCAAAACCCCCCAGGCCCCCCAAATCCTGAAGTAAGACTAATGACAACCCACATAGCACAAATCAAAACAACATTAAAAACACACTTTTTTAAGTTTAATAGGTAGCTTTTTAACAATATTTTCAAAACCACATTATTTAGTTTGATTTTAATGTGGTTTTAAAAATAACATTAAAAAGCAACCTACTAAACTAAAAAAGTGTGTTTTTAACATTGTTTTGATTTGTGCTATGTGGGAAACTCTCCAGCTGCGTCTGTTTATAGAGGTAATGTAAAAAAGAAACATGTTATAGATGAAACTTATCTTCCCCTAAAGCGAATTTTATTCTTTACAATAAAGTATAAAACACCTTTTTTGAGAGTTTAATTTTTAAGAAAATTGGGTAAAACATTGTCACATGTGACAAACATGTTTCTTTTTTTAATATTGTTACATTACCTCAACAAACAGTTGCTGCTGGAGGGTTTTTCATTAGTCATACCCCACTACCATATATTGTAGAGAAGAGAATTTTATTGTCTACAATAAAGATTAGGCCATAGTGTCTAAAATTTTAAAAACTAATATAATTTGATGTTTAGATTTTACACATTTCTGTGTCATTGTGGCTATAGGGCATCAATTTAGTCAAACTTTCAGAAATTTGAACATGACTATAAGAAGGGGGATAAAAAAAAATTGAATGAAAAATTGGTCTGGCAACATCTGCATTGTTAATCTATGACCTATTCTCAGCTAGTATCTGTTGTCAAACTCTGGTCCTCATATTTTGTATACTCTCTATTTTGCAGCAACAAGATTATATGATTTTGTGATTTACCTAATGATTTTAGGGGGAAAGAGAGATGAAGACCTTATTCTACCAATCAATGACTCCATTAGTGCAACACTTAGCACAGATATTGTAAGTTGACCAAAAGTTTTTTTTCTTAGCTAATAAAAATAGTTGTCAGTTTCTGCTTTTTTCCTTAAATTTTCTTGGGTTTGTCTCATATATTCCCAATTATTTCTTGAGTATGATGCCTCCCCAAATTATAAAGGGCAGTAATATTAGAAATACAATTTTGGACTTCCATTGTCTTTATTTATTTTAAACATGATGTTTCAGTTAGTAAGTATCTCTAACCATTTTCAAACAAATAGCATATGCCAACGAAAAAAAATTGTCAAAAGTTGTCTCAAAAATAATGATATGATTTTGTAAATTATGATATTTTTATGCTGGACACTTAATTTGGATTGTAGGTATTGTCAACTAAGACTTTATGGTTTTCATGTTATTTATAGATGTGTGCAAAAACAACCATCATGGCCAGTCCAATGTTGGAGGAAAGTAAATTTTGGCTTAATGGCAAGGAACAGGACATAAATAATAAAAGACTGGTGAACTGTCTAAAAAAAGGTAACTTTTCAGATTAGGTCTGGTTAGATTTTAAGTATTGCAAGACATTAATTGTTAGTCTGTTTCACAAAAAAGTGATAAATTATAAATTTTCTTGAGCTATAAAAAATACATGTCAATTAATTATATAGCAGTTTAACTGTTTTTTTTTTATTTCTAACAGTTTTTTTTCATTTAGATGCTATAATTATTAACTACTTAAAATAAAAGAAAATTATTTTGTGATTTTTATTTATTTATTTGATAAGCCCATATGTGTGTTTTTTAAAGGTTAACAAAGGCCTTTTTGGGTATTTGTTGTTGGTTTTTGCAAAAAGCCTTGAACACATCGATTTTGTTGGCTCTTGAACTTTTTTGTAGCACACCCTTCGGGGGGTAAACTTTACTTTTACCTATATTGTGCATGGGGCAAGTGAAAAACCTCTGGTACCTTTAAAAGAATCACCCTGTATATCGGCTTATCAAATAAATAAATCAAAGATACAGTTTTCAACTTCTCTTAAAATTTGAGTGTTGCAAAGGGAGGGGCAGTTTTCTTTATTGAAGTACCTTATATCCCCAAAAGTATTTCCCCTAAACTATTTAACCAGGCCCTAGAAGGGGGAATAGGGGAAAAAATAGGTATCAAAGTAAGCGGACAATACTTCAACCACCTAAGATATGCTGACGATATCGCCTTAATAACAGATAAGTAAGAATAACTGATAAAAATGCTGCAAGAACTAGATACAGCAGCTAACAATATAGGCTTGAGTATAAACTACACTAAAACTAAATTCATAACAAACAGATATAACGATCAGAATAAACAAAGAAAAAATAAAAAAGAGAAAACCAAAGAGCTGAAAAGAGATTGGTCTGGGCAGCATTCAGTTAAATTAAGCTACATGTTAAAAAATAAAAAATATCCTCAGTACCTCAAAACGAACGTGTATATAACCAATGTATCCTTCCTGTAGTGACCTATGGATCCACAAAATCAAACATGGATAAAGTAACAAAAGCCCAAAGATCACTGGAAAAACAAATGTTATATGTAAAGGTAACAGGTAGAAAGAGAAATAAATGGATAAGAAATCAAAAGTAAAGGATGTAAGAGAAGTAGCAAAATTAAAATGGAAATTTGCCGGTTATAATATTAGACAAAAAAACAATGGATGGAACAAGTTTATTGTAAACTGGAGACCTAGAAAATAAAAGTAGGGGAAGACTCTAAATGCAGGAACTGCATGGACAAACATGGCGACAGACAGAAGAGTGAAATATATTGAGGGAGGCCTATGTCCAAAGAAGGATCAAAGAAGGCTAAATAGATAGGTATACCTAATTTGGATCACCCTCTGCACTTTACCTACACAAGAAATTCAAAAATTAATGTTAAAAAATGCTTTTCTCAAGAGACCTGATTTTTTGATAAACATTAAAACTGAGCAAGCAGCCCTAGACCCCAAACAGTCAACTATATCAGACCATATAGATTTAGAAAAACTCACATAACTTATGTAATTTTTCCTTACGAATTTCGAGATAGCCATTTTACTGCATTTTTTTCTACGTTTTCATATATTTAATGAGCCAGAAAGGTATCAGATCTTTAAATTTTATAGCGAATTTAGTGCGCCACTTGTGGTCCACTGACACTGTTTTGGTGCTGTCAAAAAGCTGTCCCAATGCAGTTTCAATAGAACACGACAGTGAGGAAATGATCTAAAATTACGTAACGCAAAAATTCAGGATTTTTAACACCCCCTTGTAACGCAAAAAACACAATAAAAGACATTAGGTTGAACGCAAAGCCAAACCTCTCTCCCCCCTTAAGCGTTACATAATTTAAGAATAGGCCCTGAACTAGTGCAATACGAGCTCGAAGAGCACGAGACAAACAACTTTCATCTGTCTCTGACTTTATGCAACAGAATACAAAAAGTTGCATCGCAAAGAATACAAAATTGCACTAGTGGCGCACCAGTCCTGCATTTTTTCCCAAAATAATTCGCTACTATTTACTTTTCAGTTAAGGAACGCTCGAACCATTCCGACCTAACCGAACTGAACTGGCACATCACAATCTGTTCGGAAAACAACTTTCCCACCGCGGCAGGTCTCGCTTCTTCGGCTGCCGGCTACGCGTGCTTAGTGTACGCTTTGGCAACATTGTACGGCGTGGAGGGGGGAATTTCGGACTTAGCCAGGCAGGGCTCTGGAAGCGCCTGCAGAAGTGTTTATGGAGGATGGGTAAGGAACAGGGTGTCTCATAACTAATTACAGAGTCTCCCAAATGCGATGTTTTTGGGGGGTTTTAGGTGTTTCTGGGGGAGATAGAAAAGACTAAGGAAAGATAAAGAAGATGTTCAGGGGCGCAACTAGTAATGGGGGGGGGGGGGTGGCTTTTAAAAAAATAAATAAATAGTAAGATATACAACTCTTACAGAGGGAGGGGTGTGAGAGGGCCAAATACGTTTGAGCATAAATGTAAGGCATATCCATGCATTCTCACACGCGATGCTTGAAGCCATTTAATTCTGTTCCTTTTTCGGGTAGACAAGGTTTCGGTAACTACATATGCGTCTGTTTTGGTGGTTTGGGAATATACGGCGAGTTTGTAAAGTAATCTAATTTTGCTCACATCGGTTTGACATATGACTTTTGACGTTCATTTGACATTTTCATTCGGTGAGTCCGATGAACACTTGCTCGCTTTTTTCGATTTTGATTTATTTTCTAGTAGATTAATACATGGAAACAAAATTTACAATGTAACCCTCAATGCTGGCATGCCGCGGTCTGATGATATCCAAATTTTAAAAACAAAATAAAAACAGGATTTGTTTATCATATTTTATAAGTATTTTAATGTTATTTAAAGTTTTTTTAGGCTTTTGATAAGGTAGGCCTTTGTGCCTTTGTATAGATTAGGTTAGGATTAGGATGAGGAATTTTACTTGAAAAATTTACTCTAATTTAAAACAACCAAAAACATTCAACTTGAAGTTCTTTGAAAACAACTAAAACTCATTTATTTTAAAAATTCATATTAGCATATAAACTTAGCATAAAATAATAATGGTAAAGGGCTCTCGAGATTAATTTCTTCTGCTCTCTAGAATAAATTAATAATAAGTTTGTAAAATGTAAATGATTTTATAAAAATTTTATCTGGTATATAAATAAAGAAATTAAAATTAACGCCAGATCTTCATCATCCGAGTTTTGAGTCACTATTTATATCTTTTAAGATGACCATCGAAACTTTGTTTACCACACCGTGGAGCATTTAACAAAAAAAAAAACAACAAAAAAGATATAAAATTACACAGTCGAAAAAAAACACAAACAATTCTTGACGTAATTGACATTCATCGAAGATTGCTCACCGACTCTCAGGGTCGGTGAGCATTGATGCCATCAATTGGTGCATTGGTGAAATTCATCAGATAATTTACGAACCCGATGGATTTGAACGAGTTGCACTGATTAATTTAAAAACTTGATTGTTGTCATCGATGAGCTCATCGATGCCTTTACGAACTCGCCACGTCACTACATTATTTGACAATTGATAAAAATTTAGGGTTATTTCTATTATTTTTTTTGGGTGAAAATTTATCAAATTGTAAATTAAAATTGTAGTTTTTCTAAAATTAATTGTGCAGATTTCTTGTGATCACCATGAAGAGTGTTTAATGGCATCTTTTCAATTTAATTCAATTATTGTCAAGAAAAAAATTTAATGTTTTTAATCTCTAAACTACTCTTAACTTTATTAACAAATTATAAAGAAAAGTACAAATACTTACCTATGGAGTAACACTCCCTTACTTCTTTCGGACATTTTTCCACAAACCGCATGTTTTACGTGAATTATTTCCTATTTTCACAGAATAAAACATTTACACGAAATAACGCAAAACACCGCAAAATGTAAACAAACAACAAATATGGCGTCCAAACAAATGCATGCGCACTTAAAAATTCGCGTCTGCGAATTTAAATTTGGCATTATTTCCTGCTTGCTTTTTGATTTTTTGATGATTGATTCAAGACAGAAAAGAAAACGAAAAAAAAACTACGTCCGTATAACAGAGGTTTAAAAACTTTTTTGTTTTATTTTCTTTAATACATTTTCGGAAATTGTCCCTTAAAGTTTTATGACCGATGTGAAATTTTGTGACTTTATGGTATTTTTTGACCACTGTCGCCCCTGAAAAGGCTTAGAAACACAAAAAAAAATAAGTAAATTAGTTAAATTGCAATTTAAAGTGTATTTTGGCAATATTTTAGTATTTAAAAAATGTTAACTAATTGTAACGATTTTTTTGTCAAATATCTGCAGTAAGTAGCTATTTTTTAAAGCCTTTTTTAAATTTAATAATTTTTTGAAGTATGTGATTTTTAATAGTTTATGACATTTATTATAAATTTAAAAAATTAATTTTTTGCCGAGGGTATTTAAATTTGACATGTGTAAAGCGTTTTGTGTGGTTTAAGATATTTGGTTATTTTTAATCTGTATTAATGAAATGAAGTAAGCTACCTAATTGGTGGTATTTTTTTTCTATAGGTTCAATGGGAAAAGGGAGTGCTTCCTACTGGTGAAGACTCAATAGCAAGACCTTTATTCACTGCCTCTCATTGGCCAGAAATGCGGGTTGTCATTTTGGTCGTAAATGACAGTACCAAGAAGTACAGTTCTACTTCTGGAATGAAGGTAAAAAGCCTCCTAACCTTACCTTTTTTACTTTAGTAACACTTCTTTGGACGGCAAAAACATATCGAATTGGCTTCACAGGTTTCTGCAGGATATTATACAAATTTGATGATGATGATTAAAAGTTGTGCCATTAAAATTTAAACATTTTATAGCGTTGACTGCGTTTAATTAAGATTTCACATCTCAATACGTAACTGATGGCGAAAGGACATAATAAAAAACAATAAAGTTTGACATCACAGCTGGCATTCGGAGTAAAGATCTGGCAGCATTGTAAGTGCAAAATATACACGAAGTTTTTTTCAAAAGATAACAGAGCGTTTTAGGGTATTTGTCGTAAATTTTTGGAAAAATCTCAAACACGTGGATTTTGTTTGCGAGGGGGAAACTTTATAGCTAACTTGAAATTTTTGTATGACTTTAAGGGGAAACGTCTTTACAACTATGGAAAATTTTTCAAAATATATCGATTTGTTTTTAAGACATTTGCCTCCAAAGTTTTTATGTGCTTACAATTCTGATAAAAAATAACTAAACACGTCGAAATATTTTTTATCGAAGGAATATTTTGCAGTGAGTCTCATTTCTTATTTAATTTTTTTTATCACTTGATGGTAAACTCGACAATTCGTAGGATAAATATTTTAAAAAACGAATTGATGGATTTTTAAAATTTTTACATGGTTGTTAAGACATTCAAGAGACTTTCAAAACAAGGTATAGTTTTTGCAAAGTCAGTTGAACAAAGATAAAAGCCGACCATCGGCATATCCTTTCAAGAAAGTGACATGGGCGGCGGTATATACTCATGAAAATTATTTCATTTAATTATGGCGTAAACTAAAGAAATAAAAATAGATAATAAAACTTTCTATTCCTACACCTACAGAAACGACACTGATTTATTTTCTTACTCTGCATATTGCCGACTAAAGGGGTCCCGAACGAACAGCTGTAAGCAATTAAAAGCGCATCTCAAGAAAATCTGCCAATCAGGTGCCATCCATCCACCTGGCCTCGGTCGCTCGGAAAACAAATACTTTGTGGTTGGATCGCAAAGAGCCGCGCCTTTTCTCTGTCGGTAGGGTTGAAATTATACCAGGAAGATTTTATATGAATTTGGATAACTTTTGAAGGGCACAATGAAGCAAAATTTCATGAAATCGATAGAACCTCGTATTAGGAGTTATTCAAGTGACTTTGCAAAAATTATAATACTTGAGCCGCGTTCCCTATTCACAATTTAGAGGTAAAGTTTAACGTTTAAAAAAAAAATTGTGTTCCCCTCACAAAAAAAATCGACGTGTTCGATTTTCCATAAACAGACGACAAATTCCCGAATGAGCCTCTGTTACCTTTAAAAAAAAACACCCTGTATGTATCTGTTTTTCTTTTGACCCTACCCTTAGATCCACTTTAGGAAGTGTGCACTTTTTGTCATAAACGGTTTCACTGTCTGTTTTCCCTGTATATTGTATTATACAGGGTGTTTCAATACAAATCCTTCATCGAACAATTACGTGAGCGTGAGACAAGGTATATTATCTAAGTGTGCAAGCGGCGTGCATCCAATGAAAAGGCGTCTGATAAAAGTGTTGCTTTGTTGTAGGGGACTTTTCAAGTACTTTTGAATTGTATACCTTAGCTCACACACTGCCGACTTCTCGATGGTAGAATTGAAGTGGAACAGGCTGTATAAATATACCTATGGACTATGGGGTTACTGCCTTTTACTAAAGGGCGTTTTATTGAAGTTTCTAATTCCTTAGGTTATTCCTATTCCTATTCCTTAATTAATGTATTTTTTAGAAAAGTGTTGAAACCTCAACACTTATCACCAAAAGAGCAGAAACGATTGTTCCTCAAAGAACAGAAGCAATGAAAACGGCGATAGAAAATAAAGATTTCCAAAATTTCGCGGAAATTACTATGCGAGATTCGAACCAATTTCATGCTATTTGTTTGGACACATATCCACCCTGTGTTTATATGAACGATGTGTCGCATACCATTGTAAACCTGGTGCATTGCTATAATGATTATAAGAAGGAAAATAAGGTAAATTTCTTCTCAGAAATTGTTGTGACACTTCACAACAACTTCAAATGGGGTAGAAGACTACCGGTTGGGTCCCAAATGCGACGTTTTAGGGAGTTTTAGGCATTTTTAGGAGAAGTAAAAACCTAACCCCGAGTTGTGAGCTTCGATTTTCAAAAAAAATAAAAAAGGTAAACACCGCATTTTAAAATGTCACCACTAATAGGATAAAATTAAGAGTTACCCTCATCTGCACCGTAAAACACTTAGCTAATCCATTCTCCCTCTTTGTTGTTTTGTATGTGACAAACAAGGACTTAATCGCGATTAAACCCATAATCGCGTTTAAGTGCCTACGGTGCATATAAGGGTTAAAGTTCATCTGATCTGAAAATTCTTATGTGAATTCTACTAATAAAATTACCAGTTTCAGCGTTTTTTAATTTTTTTACTGAGCGTTGAAAAAAGTCCACAATTTTTTTTCAAAAAATACTACATTTTCAACTGCATAAAAAGAAACTCAACTATAGTACCCAAGCTACATCTACATACGTAATTGCACCATGATTGCATGAATAGTTTTGGTATCGGTGTAAAAAAGTCCAATTATCACACTCCCACGGCATGTTTGTCTTATATTTCAAATTTCAATGTACTAAAAGAATCAATAACATTTTTGTTGAAATACCCTATGTAAGTGACCTCTGAGTCAACAAAAACCTTGACCACCTCGACTAAGAGGGACCTTAATAATATATTTTTTTACGGTTATGCACACTCGCAAGGAGATCCCTATTACGCTCGAGAAGCGGCAAGTGCGCGGAAATGTTAGTGTATGTTGGTTTTAAAACAGTTCAGGTTGTAATCTGCAGGGAAAACTGTCGCAGGGAGTCCATTCCACAGCGATGCCGTTCTCCAGAGATATGAATTCTGACATAATGAGGTTCTTGGTGCCTCTATTTTGACAGTAAATTGATGGTTATCGTCTGTTTGACGTGTTCGCCTAGTAGGTGCTACTCCCGGGGGGATCATACGTGCCAGCTCTTCAGAGCACTTTCCGTGATAATACCTGTAGAAGAGAGATAGATCACCCACAGTTCTTCGATGTTTGAGACTATCCAAGCTACGGGTAAGTGCGGGGTCATTGATCAGCTTGATAGCTCGTTTTTGCATGGTGTTCAAAAGCATTAAGGTATGTTTTGGTGCCGCACTCCATATATGTGAGCAGTCCTCCATAGTTGGTCGAATCTGGGCTTTGTAGAGTGTCAGCAGTTGGCTTGGTGTATACAGATGTCTTGTACGAAATAGCACCCCAAGCTTTTAGCTATATCTGCCACGTGACTGTGCCAAGACATGTTGGTCTCTGCAGTGACTCCTAAGATGTTCAACTGGCTCTGCAATGTGACAGCACTTCCAGATAGCATGATGTGTGGCTCACCGGTGCTGGTCTTTTTTGAAAACAGGGCTGCTTGGGTTTTCTGCGCGTTGAACTACACAAGGTTTTTGTTGCCGCAGTCCTCTATTATCTCCAGGTCGTTATTTATCTGCGATATTAGAGTTAGTTTAAGATGATGGAATTCACGTATAATATGTCTCTTGGTTCCTTTCCAATCTCTTTTGGAGATCGGAAAGTTTTCCGAAAAAACCTGCCTATAAAGTGATAATTTTCGTATAAAAAATTGTACGGAAAGTACTTGTTTTCCGGTCGATTAAAAAAAAATAGTATTACCGGTCAAATACTTAACAATATCCTAATGTAATTTTCTCTTTTGTAGGTTGCCTATACATTTGACGCGGGCCCGAACGCTTGCCTGTTTCTCTTAGACACTGATGTCAACGATTTGATCAGTATTATAAACTATGCTTTTCCCAAGGGAGAAAATGAAGACTATTTTAAAGGACTGCCAATTGAACCATTGCCTCTTGAAAAGGTAGGTGAAACATAATGGTTGAAAATAAATAGATTAAAATAAGATGCTAATATTTATGGGTCATTTTTGAGTTCATTTAAAAAAAAACTTCATGAACCTATGTCCTAAACTTTTTAACTTTTAATATACGTGGTAATAACAAAATCTCCTGGTTTATTAATATCTGTCTGATCTAGATACTTGTGTGAAATTTGGTACACAGTTTCTAATCATCAAGGGGCATTTTCTGATTTGCTTCAAAAATACAAAGGACAATTCCCGTTTGAACGCCACTGGTCGATATAAAAAACATGTTATACATTAGAAAATGCTTTTTCATGACTAGAAAGTGCCTACCAAATTTCACAAAATTACCGAAGAACAGTTTTTTCACAGGAAGTGGTTAGACATAATTAGGTATACATTTGATTCTGGCGAAAAAAGTATATTAAAAAAGAAAATAAAATACAGGGTGTTCCATTTAAATTAAAGACCTTGATAGTCGCTTCCCATCTACAACGTGACCCGATTAAATTGTCATAGTAGGAAACTATTGCTGTATTTTACAAATTATTTACTTTACTTTACAGACAGCTGGGATTCTTTTATTAAAAATTACCCTGTATATTTTGACACAATTTGATTTAAATTTATATTTTAGGGCTTTATAGAACAGTACGAAATCACACCCCAGAAGCCAGGCGCATTAAAATATATCATCCATACAAAATTAGGTGATGGTCCCAAAATCCTGACCAATTCAGATGATCATTTGCTATGTCAAAATGGTATTCCCAAAAATTTTGATTTGATTGTATAAAAAAAGGACCAATTTACTTCATAATAATATGAACTTTATCACTATAAAAAGAGGTTAGGTCAGACCTCTTTACTTATTTTTGTATTTTTTATTATATTTGTTATCCCTGTTTCCTTTCCTATTTTGGGATTTTTGTTCCTTTATATCTACTATGTATGAACGATAGTGATTGTTATCTTTTATTTTATACTACATTAACATTAAAAAATATTATTATTAAGTTTAGTTTTTTTTAACTGACTTAAAAAAATATGACACAAAGTTTTTTTTTCTCAGCTTGTTTTATGATAACCTTGAAATGGCCAAAATTTCCAAAATTCCATTTTTAATGCATCTGGAAGATTTAAAGTTTATCTTTTGACCATCTCTGATTTTGATGTTTTTTAGTACAGTTGCTTTAATGCAATTGCAAATAATGCAAGGACCCAAAAATATAAACAACAAGTGAAATTAAAGAAAGAAAAATAAGAAAAAGTTTTCTGCTTCGGCCGGGGATCGAACCCGTTCCGGGTTTATTAATATACGATTATAGTTAGGTTAGTTTTGGGTCCTTGCATTATTTGCAATTTGGTATTTGATAATTATATTGGCAAATCGCTCATTTGCGATCAGAAATTTTAACGCACGAAAAGGTGATCTCATGCTTTCAGATGTTGATTCTTTACGTCTAATTTGAGTTATCATACCTTTGACAGTGGGAAAGAAGAATTTAGAGAGATCAGTTGGATAACTTGGTCGAGTTAATACCCTGAGGGTTTCTCGTTCTTGTATTGACACACCGCAGCCTGCATAGATGGAAGTTTTCCGAAAATTTATGTTTGCCTTCGGTGGTTCAGTGGTAGAATGTTTGCCTAGATAGCAAGAGATCCCGGGTTTGATCCCCGACCGAAGCAGAAAACTTTTTTCTTATTTTTCTTTATTTAATTTCACTTGTTGTTTACAGTTGTTCTGCTTGTGAAAAAAATTTAAAATCCAAAATTTCAGATTTTTTTTACCATATATTTTTTAATTAATTTTTGGTAAACATACCTTTTATTAGAAAATTTAAAAAAAAATTTAAATACTAAATATTTCAACAACTGTATTTTTTTAACAAAATATATTGTTTTCCATAATGTTCAAGTAAGATTCCTCAGAAAAAAAAATTCTACAAAAAATACATGGAAAATTCGTGGAAGCATAACAATGTTCTTGACAAACTAGACAAAACAGATATTTTAGAGAAGAAATAACAGTGTTATGTTTACCAGTTAGTGGCAAGAAGCGCCTACTCTGGCCTACTTGTCGGACCTGCGGGTCGCCCCCTACTACTACTACTTATAGCCTTTAACTAAAAATACAATAAAACCGTAAAAAGAACAATTTTTTTCTAAAAAAAGTAAATTATTTTTTCTGTTAATTTTTTTGCATTTGAGCTTTAATCCTAGCTAATATGTCGCAATAACTAAACTAAAGCAGTTACTTTTGGTTTGAATTGTCTGTCTTTTATATTTAATCAAGAAAATTACCATTTTTTTGTCTGTATTTTTATTGTCAACATTTTTTAAAATAAAAATAACCTTTTTTGTAGTTGATTTGGTATGGTTTTTGAGCTTTAATTTTAGCTAATATGTAACAATAACTAAAATAAGGCAGTTATTTTTGCTTTAAGTTGTCTGTTTTTTATATTTAATCAAGAAAATTACCATTTTTTTTTGCTTGTAGTTTTAATGTCAACATTTTTTTTAAACGAAAATAACCTATTTTGTAGTTGATTTGGTATGGTTTGACCTATTGACGTTATACTTGCTATATTGCTGGAAATGCTAACATAAAAATAGTTTTAATATCCATTTCTAATACATTTCTATTTAAATTTTAAGTTTTACAAATCAGTACTTACTTAAGGATGTTTCATAAAAATGAACAGAATAAAAAATAAAATCATCTACTTAGTCAATCACTTAACAAAAAAAGGAATTGTTTAAACTTACATGTACAATATAGGTACTCTTAATTTATGCTTCTACTAGACATCTAATATTCTGTGGACTCTAAAAAATTAAAAAATATTTAAATTAGACAAATATCTAAAGTATCATAGTAATGATTAGTAAAATTGTTAAATAATTAAGTAATTGTTTAGTTATACTTGTTTTTTTGGCAAATTAAAAATATTTTGTGCCCAAATGTAAGTTATTGAGAAAAAATATTAAAAAACTGACTGAAAGTTAAAAAAGATGTTAGATGCTTTATTAGTGGTTAGTAAGTAAAAATCATTTATTGTTATAAAATTCTAAAAACTACCAAAAAAAAATCTCCCACACTAGACTTACAAAACTCTATTCCCTTGCACCTACAAAATATAAAACAAAGACATTTATTTCCATAAAATAAAATAAATTAAAATAAGAGCAAAAAAAAGATAAGTCAGAAAAAGAAACAACAACCACCAAACATATAATTTTATTTTCTTATGCAAAACTAATTTGCTATCCAAAGGAATTGTGATACTTTTTAAATATTTTGCTGTAAACTAATCTTTTTTTTTAATTTTTTTTCTTTTTAAGTTGTTCATAGGTACCTAGAAAATGCCAAATTAAATTCTACACTAAAATATCAAAAAGTCTCCTTTGATATTTTTTTCTTTTTTACACATATAGGAAAAAAAGATCTCAAAATAAACTAGAACAAATCTAAAAAAGATTTACTTAAAAAAGTCAAAATTGAAAAAAAAAACTTATTGTATTCTTCCTTTGGACAGCTAGTTATCGGCCATATGAACTTAATTTTATAAAAAATGGTTAGAAATAATTTAATTTCAAAGTATTTACTATCTAGCTAAAAATCTGTCAGAATTCTAGCTAACAAGTAACTAAAACTACAATCAATGAAAAAAAACTTAAACAGCTACTTTTTAAATACCCATCTTGGTAAGTAGCAATTTTAGAAACTTAATTCCTTCACCATAAATAGAAACATTTTCATAGTAAAAAAATATACATACTGACAGGTTTTCCATTTTCCCATTTGGTGATTCTAATATGGCTAGCGTCCCTTTTGGAAGCTTCAGCTCTGATGTCAGCTTTCAGGGCCTGTCTCAAAAGCTTGGCAGCAATGTTGGAGTAGTTCATGTAGCTAGAAAATACATACCAATCAATCAAAAAACTAAAATTTTGAATTTAATTAAATTGAGCCAGTCAATCCAGTCGCTTGGATGGGGTAGGAGGTAACAGCTGACCTACAATTTGTACAGTCAGGGACTTTTTAAATTGCTGATGTATTTTTTTTGTCAAAATTAATCATTTAATGAAATTATTATTTTTTTTAAATATGTATGTATACAGACAGAGGTAAGGTTCACAACTTTTAGCTCACACATATACTATACTATAGTAGTGTGAGCTATGGTGATCCTAATTTTTTCGAGAAAGTTGTTCCAATTTCAAAAATTTTTATATATCTTTGTGTTTCAGATGATTTTGAAACTTTTTTGTTGCGCCGTCTGTCTGTCACGACCAACGCGCATAACTCAAAAACCACTTGGCCGATTTCAATGAAATTTGGTACCTAGGCTGGGTCTTGGGTCGAGATGGTCCCATTTAAAAATGAACAAAATCCACCAAACACAAACCAAATAAAAGGGTGGGGATAGATTTCAAAAATTAGTTTATGTGAAAATATGGCGTGTGTGATATCAAATGAAAGGTAATTGAGTCTGGAGTTAAACAAAATACATTTTAATTTATTTTAAAAAAAGGGTGGGGTATATTTCAAAAATTAGAGTTTAAGTGAAAATATGGAGTGTGTGATATCAAACGAAAGGTAATTGAGTCTGGAGTTTAACAAAATACATTTTAGTTTTTGTTTTTTTTAAGGGTGGGGGTGGATTTAAAAAATTTGAGTTTAAGTCAAAACATGGCTTGTGTGGTATCAAACAAAAGGTAATTTAGTGTGGAGTTGAATAAAATATATTTCAGTTTTAAGTTATATTAGCTCACACGTACAATATAACTATAGTACCTAGTGTGAGCTTAGGAGCCCATATGTTCAAACTACTCTTCCGAATTTCAAATAGGAATATTTCTTATTTTTGAGGGCGGCAATTTAAAAAGTCCTCGACTGTATATGTATTGTCAATAACACCATGAAAATCTTGAAATAATGCCAAGAGATTTGTACATGTATTGTGGTAATGCCATGCTAATTTATATGGGTAATATCAGGTAAAGCCATAAGTTCGGCCCTAAAATGACCTAGGCTTTGTTCATATTTCTCCAATTTAATTATTAGGTATAATTAGCTTTAGGCTTACCTTATCTTATGAGTGTAATAGTAGATGAGTTTAGATAAAATTAAGCAAAAGTTTGAGGTTGAGAGTGAACAAAGATATTGACTGTGCAAGAGCAACCTTAACATCATTAGCAGTATTATCTGAAAAACTTTACACAGCACTGGACAAGTCACAAAGCATCAGAGCAGTATTCCTAGATTTCTGCAAAGCATTTAATCTAATCAATCACAACATTCTACTAAAAAACTTGAAAAATATGGAATAAAAAGTTCAGCTGTAAAAATATTTAAAAGTTTTCTGACAAATTGAAAGCAACTAACAAGATGTAATGATGAGGTGAGTGACTATAATACTGTAGAATCTGGAGTACCCCAAGGAAACCTTCTAGGCCCATTATTATTTCTTATATATGTGAATGAGATCACACATCTGAACCTTAACGGATTTCCAGTTCTCTATGCTGATGATGCTGCTTTATTTTATATTGGTGAACCTCCTTGTGTTGAATAAAAAAAAGTGTAATCATATTATTATTAGCAAAAATAATAAAATACTTGAAAACAATGATGAAATCTATATAAAAAATACAAAAATTGAAAAATGTGACACTGTCAAATACCTACAACCTACATCATTGACAAGAAGCTAAACTGGAAGATGCATATAAATAATCTAATACAAAGAATATCATGTTTTACTGGAAACAAAAAGCAAAAAATCAAAAATGACCTACTATGCATATATTAACTCTGTTATTACATACTGCAAGCTTAATAACACTGAATATGTTACAAAGAACTCAAAATAAAGTTAGAAAAACTCTTTATGGAATGGACTTATACACACCAACCTGTGATATCTAAAAAGAAACCAACTTTTTTAATGTTTCAGAAACAGTTAAATTTGAACAATACACACTTATTTTTAAAATAGAGAATAATCTAATAAAGATACCAATAAATTTATTAACAAACAAACAGATACATGATTACCAGACTAGAAATTACTCCAAGATTTATATTAGAACAAACAGAAGAAGCTCAGGTAAAAAATGCTTGTCATCCACAGCAGTAAAAATTTATAATGCTCTACCAACTGCTTTAAAACAATCTAAAAATCTAAAAACTTTCATATTAAAATGCACTTATTAGCTCTTGGATAGATAAGAACGGTTTTGTATTATTAAGTAGGTTATGTGACATTTTCGCTCTGATCCCACTTGTTTGTATAATAAGTTACTTATGTACCTGAAAATTTACTTCATTGCAATTTTAATTTAAATTTACTAAAGTTACCACATAATAATTAAGAACATGTAGTCTATGACCCTATGTAGATTTGTTTGACTTTATGGGTTCTAATAAATTAAATAATAAATAAGACATGCCTCAGGAGGCATGTGCCGCAGTCAACGTGTTAAGAAGCCCTATTTAGATCACCCTATAGACAAAAATCCAGCATTATGTAACTCCTGGTTTTTGAATTATAACCTCAAATTTTTCGTATATTTAGATTATTTTCCAAAAACTATAAACTTACTTTAAACCAGCTGCTCTCCAGGCACTCATGATGAATTTTAATTAATTTATTCTCTTTTTCTGGAAAATAAAAGAAAATCTTTTCTTTTAAATGGAAATGGAAAAAAAATTAGCCCACAAATGCAAAGTTGGTCAGTTGAGAAATGACATTTATAATTAAGCGAAAGCGCTTTTTTTAAAGCACGTGCGCAAAAAAGTCTCAGACATTGGCCAACTAATAAAATGGTGACAACCAACCAAAAATTAAATGACTCATTTTTTCAATGCTTTGTTGACATCTAGGGGAGGTGTTGATTGCATTTTTGTTTTGTTTTTTTAAAAATTAAAGGGGAATAAATGGTTTTTATTATTTAAAGATTATATATTTACAAAAATTAATGAACAATTGCCAAAAAGTTTAATTTAATATAAACACGAGTGAACAAAATGTCTGTGAAAACAAGCCCTGAGAAAGTGGGAAGTGTTCCCCAGGTGAGTCATTTTTTAAGGGAAACTGGGAAAAACTGTTGGGAAATTCTTAAGAAATATATGTTTTTTGAGCTGACTTTGCCACGCCTTTTAGTGATATTACATTCGTGGTTTTCCTGCACTTAAAAACCAAAATTTTCATTTGTACAAATTGAAATAGTATTGTTTGCCATAAAATGGTTGCAAAATGTTTCCTATTGTTATTTCAAATACATTGAGCGTCCCTCCAAATATATTATAAGGAGAATTATAACTAATAAATATAATCATAAAATTTTAAGCTAATAGGATTTTTACCTATGCCTTTTACCAGGGTTCCATGACCCCATATTATTAGTCTGATAATATTGCACTTAAAACTACAATAGGTTTTGAAATGGTACTGATAATAGATATCAAAAGTTGGAATTCCATCATAAAAAAAAGGAAGATATTGGTTGAAAAAAGACAATTATTGATTTTCTTGAAAGTAAAACCATGATTGAGCTTATTTTTTTTCCATAGGATTATGATGGTTCCAGCAATATGTGCTTAGAATTAGCTCTAGAAGGGGAACGCCTGTGCAAAGCAGGTGACTGCCGTGCTGGAGTTGCTTTCTTTCAAGCTGCTATTCAAGCAGGTATGTTAAATTTAACATTTACATTACAATAAAACCCTAGGTGGTAACAGCTTATGGCATTACCCATATAAATTGCAATAGGTGTACAAATTTCTTGACATTACCCTAAGATTTACTTGGCACTACTGGCAATACATACAGTGGTGGCCAAAAAAAGTGAAGTGGTTTCCTTATAATATTTTATTACAAATACTTGTACAGTAAAGTAAGGACATTCCCAATATATAATAATGATTAGATAGAACCTCCTAAGGAAAATAACAATATTTCTTTACAAGTAAAAATTAATGTTGTTTTAAATAGAAATTAAATAATTATTTTGCAACAACATCTCATCTCAATTAAAATAGCTAGAGAAAAAAAAAAAAAAAGCAAAATTCTATAAAAAAGTATCTTGTACATGATTGCTTAAGCCTAATACTTTGTAGCATGACCTTTACTTTTAAGCACATTTGCACATCTTGGCATGGAGGAGATTAAAGTTTGGCATGTCTTGATAGGGATAGAATTTATCTGGTTGGAATTTAAAGTGCATATGTTTGGGAATAAAAACAAATAATTTTTTTCAATATAACGAATAAATTAAAAAACACATTATACCAATTAAAATTTCTACCCTAGCACTCTTATTTTATTGACCACCACTGTATACACATTTTAGGTCAGCTAAAATCATAAAAATACAGGTTTCTTCTTATGCTTTCTTTTGTACCACTTTTAAAGCAAATACTCCCTAATTTGTTGCTAGAGTTGTTGCCAGTTTCCAAAGGGGGGACCACCCAGACAAAAGTTGTCAAAGTAAAGAAGTCACTACAAAAACTTTTATAAAATTTTGTATATCAGCTGCCAAGATAAGAGATTTTTTTTAATTATCAGTTTTGAGGCTCCAAAAGTTGAAAACTAATACTCCTATTCTAATCAGACTACTACTTGTTGCATCCTTAATTTGTAATTTTTTTTCTGTCTAGGTACTGATGACTTGAGAACACTCAGTGCCATCTATAGTCAACTAGGAAATGCCTATTTCTATCTTGGGGATTATGTCAAGGCTATGCAATACCATAAGCATGATTTAACATTAGCCAGGTAATGCAAGGTCAAAAACAAAAAATATAATCACAAAGGTTAGTTTTAGCACCCCAAATATAAATTAAACAACAAGGCGAATTTAGTGGCATAAGGGCAAGGGAAAAAGAAGAAAACAAAAAGATTTACCTCAGGCTGGATTTGAACCAGCAACCTTTTGCTAACCAGGCCTGATGCATGTTTGCAAATTAAAGAAATCATTTTCATCAAAGGTATAACTTGTCACTCTAAGGAACTGTTTATGAAATATAATCCCAAGAAATTGTTTTAAAATCCTGAAAAAATTCAAGGTCTGCATATTAAAGAAAACATGGCCATCAGGAATGAATGCCAAGCTTATTGCACATTTTTTTTAATCAACTTTTTTGCTTTTTAACCCATTTTAATTTAATATATTTTATACAGGGTTGTCCATAACTTAGGGGCCATAGTGCAGCAGGTGATAGAGGAGGTTAATTCTGACAAAAAAATTTATATAACATGGGGGTCAACACACATCTGTTTTTAAGATATAGGAGTTTCAAAGTTAGAGGAGTGGGGGGGAAAAAGGGTTTTAGAAAAAAAAGAACATCTGTCACAGCCAGCTAAATACTCAGCTAATTGTGATTAAAAAATGTAGCAATGTTTTTTTTTGATAAAATTATAAGTTGAGAAGATACAGGCTGTCGAAATAACCTCAAAAAATGTATAAAAAATAAAATATTTTTTTAAAATTTAATTTTTGCTTACTTATTCTTTTAAAAAATATATATCAATAATATTTTATTACTATGTCTCGCTAGAGACTTGTTTTTAATAATAAAAAATATTACGAAAAATAGGTTTTTTTTTTTAAATTGACAGATTAATTTTTTTTGTAATATTTTTTTTAAATTTTATTGCTCTTGATCTAATACCCGACTTTACCCAATTTCATATTTTTACTGCGTTTTTAAAAAAAGTTATTAAGAAAAAAGTTTAAAAAATCGCCAACTTTGGGACTCTGTATCTTGACAAAGAAAGATTTTTGACCCATGCATTATAGGAACTTTTTTATCAGATATGACCTCCTCTATCATCTGTTGGCCTATGGCCCCTAAGTTATGGGACACCCTCTATTGTTTTGATTATATTGAGAGAGATTGAGAAAAAGTCTAATATCTAAAACTATTTGTTTATGTACCTACCTATTTTTTTTCTTCATACTATATAAGTATATTTATATTTTGTGGATGGTTTTTAAGGGATTTCTCGGAAAGTAATGAGATAAATCCAAAATGTGTTTAACTTTTTTGGTAGGTCACACAGTTTTTGAGTCAGGGCCAAAAAACCACAAAATTTGTCTACAGATAACTTTTTGGTAAAGCAGTCGATATCCTTTAATAATACTATACAGCATGTTGAAAAGCTATATGGTTTATAGACTGCTTGCTGTGCTTAATGTGTGTAAGAGAGAAGTAAAAGAGAGAAAAATATATTTTGGTCAGTGTCTTGAAATATTTTTTGATGTTTTAAACCTGTATTCGGGCTGGTAGTGAGAAAGTAGATTCACGACGAAGATTTCGTCATTGCGTCGTGCAGCGAAACAGGTGAGAAGTGAGTATTTGTTTTTCATACAAATTCTAGCTCGAGCCATTACATTTAGCATTCAGGAAAAACTACAGATGATTCAATGGTATTTTGGGGGAAATATCCGTCAAGATCTGGCAGATTTATTTGTTGTCGCGTTTGAGAAAAAGGATATTTCAAGCCGTAGCACGGTCCAAAAAATAGTTAGCCATTTCCAACAAACAGGGTGTGTCAATTTTTGCCACAAATGCAGTGGTGGAGAGGCACCTTATGTTCATAAGATGGAAGAGGAAAGGGAACGGCACGAAACTATGATTTGTGCCGCAGAAGATGCTGTGCCTTCCTGTTCCAGTAAGATAATGGTAGAAATAGGAACCTTTACAATAGTTTTTCAATCTAGTGTACCCCCACTTCAAATTATTAAGACTTATTTAAATCAGATAAGTTTTGCCAGGTTAATGTTAACAAAAAAAAAGTTATATTTTAAACCCATTTGTTTTATGTGGTTACATAGCTTTTTTTATTAGGTCGTTCACTGGAAGCAAGTGGGATCTTATGCAAACTACCCTAAAAATGGTTAAGTCTTTCAAACAAACTTAGATTTACCTAGTATTTGATTTAAAAGAAAAAAATAAAATATTAAACATATTTTTTAACCGCCATTTTGATTTCTTTTGAGAATCAAAAAGTATATTTTGACAGTAATTTTTATATGAATTTTACCTTAAGTGGTCATTCATTACCTAATAGTTAGAATTTTTACTAAAAGATTTTGTAACATAGACTGACCCTAATGTGGCTTTAGAACCACCCAGTTATTCGTTCCATTAAGAAAAGGGTCAACATTATTGACATTTCCAGAACTATGGGAGACAAGCTAGGAGAAGCGAAATCATCAGGGAACCTAGGAAACACCTTAAAAGTTATGGGCAGGTTCGATGAGGCAGTTGTTTGCTGCAAAAGACACTTGGAACTGTCACGAGAATTGGACGATAAACTTAGTGAAGGTAAGAAGTAAAGATTGCTTCAGACTTTTGATGACATTTTGCATATGTTTGGTATAGTATGAACAGAACTTAACGCTGTGATTTATTTTTGGAATAATTAAGCCTATTAAAACATGTTGTCCTCACTCTCAGGTGAACACAGACACATATGTCTGAATATTTCTCCTAACTAGGAATCTGAGCATAAGTTATACAGTATTCATCAGTATAAATTAATGCTCTAACTATCCTGTAATACCTGGAAAAGGCAAAGAATAATAAATGTCTTTATAAAACCTGAAAGTCAGGTAATTTTATGAAAATTTGACAAAAACCTAACAATTAAATATTTTTTTTCCCATTTGACAAATATTAAAAATCTATGTAAATTATGGCCCTTCACAGTCAAGGGGTGGGACACTAAAAACTTACAATGTACACTCTGTACAAATTTTGTTTAAAATACTTTGAAATACATTGAAATGCATTGAAATACTTTATTTAGAATACTTTGAATATTACTTTAAAATACGTTGAAATACATTCAAATACATTGAAATACTTTAAAATATTTTGAAATACTTTAAAATAAATGTAAATACTTTGAAATACATTGAGATACTTTGAAATACATTGAAATACTTTGAAATAATTTGAAATAACAAAAAAAAGTGAAATACATGTATTTCAGAAACAGGTCAGGAGACACATCATCTCTTTTAACCCGTAACCAAAAACGAGACAGTTGATCCATCGCTTATCAGGCGGCAGTATTCAATTGTTTTCTGTGTTATATGTTCGGTAGCTATTCTTCGAATTAGGAAAAAAACATTAAAAATAATTAGGGAAGCTATCAGGACTGACAAAATTTTTTCGACCTTATTGAACTAAACAGTTTGAAGCAATAATTTTCTGGTTGGGAAGGTCTTAGATCTGTTTTCCTTATTTCTAGGGAGAGCTCTTTACAACTTAGGCAACGTTTACCATGCTAAAGGCAAGCATTTGGGCCGAATTGGGCAAAAAGACCCAGGAGACTTTTCAGATGATGTTAAAGAATGTTTGCAGGAAGCTGTTGGCTACTATGAGTAAGTCAGTTTTGATTATAATATTTTTTTCTTTACTTGGCCAATGATATTTATTTTGTAACAATGTCACTGTGACAGAATTTTTAAGTTTTGGTGGCAGCGTGAGTTGGCAATTTAATGTAACGCGGGCAAACTTTTTGTTTTTTATTTTTCGCGAGCAAATTTTTGAAAAATAACTTCTGTCTTTATATTTTCTTTATGTTAGATCTAATTATATTTCTGTTATTTAAGTGGTTCAATTGTTAAATTTGCAGAAATATGAAAAAGTTTAAGGAATGGTAAATCTTAAGTCCTTAAAATGAAACGCGAGTGACCGATGAATTTGCTTTCCGAAAAATTGCAAATCTACAAAGATTTCGTTTATTTTAATATAAACATAATTATCAAAACAAATTTTATACTTCACACATAGGTGTGTATGCCTAACTTGCGAGTGTCAGAAAGAGAAGGAAGAGTTGGTTTTGGTTGTTTTCCTACTTACACAAGGTAGCATCTCTAGACGTACGTTTCTGTGTGTTTCACGTCATCAGTAGAGAACAGCTGACCCAGGTAAGCCAATTTTAACCAAAACCAACTCCTACATATAAAATACTCGCGTCCGTGCAATGCGAGTAAACTCCAAGGTGTAGCGCCATCTAGCGAACTGGCTCGAGCACTCGAAAGTTTAAGCACACTGGCATCGTCTTGTCTGAGACGCAGGGCGCCATCTATGACAAGTTTCGGCCATTGAATGTAGTATTAAAACCACGTAATCACGTAGCAACTAAAAGGCCGTACTGCCCGAAATATGCAAAGAAAAAAGATGGAAAACGTTGCTGTGTGTCGATCGATAAAAATCAAAACGAATTTTATACTTCACACATAGGTGTGTGTGCCTAACTTGCGAGTGTCAGAAAGAGAAGGAAGAGTTGGTTTTGGTTGTTTTCCTACTTACACAAGGTAGCATCTCTAGACGTACGTTTCTGTGTGTTTCACGTCATCAGTAGAGAACTGCGGACCCAGGTAAGCCAATTTTAACCAAAACCAACTCCTACATATGAAATACTCGCGTCCATGCAATGCGAGTAAACTCCAAGGTGTAGCGCCATCTGGCGAACTGGCTGGAGCACTCGAAAGTTTAAGCACACTGGCATCGTCTTGTCTGAGACGCAGGGCGCCATCTATGACAAGTTTCGTCCATCACTTTTTAATATTTCTTTGCATAAACATAATTGTTTAAGAGCGTAAGTTTTTAATTAAAAACATTGATTATTATATATGAAACTATTCAAATTAGGTATTTTCGTTGTGTAGCCAAACAATGTATTGGATTGTAACGCGAGTTACCATTGAATCTCCCAACTAAATACGTTACGGCATAAATATGGGGCATACCCTTGCATTCTTACACGCGATGGTTGAAGCCAGGACCCCCATTTAATTCTTAATGTTCCTTTTTCGGGTAGACAGGATTTCGGTTTCGGTAAGGTCACTACATTATTTGACAATTGTCAAACATTTTGGCAAATTGTAGTTTTTTGCAAATTAATTGTGCAGATTTTTTGTGGACACAAAAACACGAGAACTTACGTATTACTCCCTTACATCTCCCGGATATTTTTCCACAAACCGCACATGCTTTACATGAATTATATCCCATTTTTACAGGACACACGCAAATCACAACAAATATGGCGTCCATCCACACAGCAGCTATCTATCTATCTACGTAACAAAACACGCATGCGTACTTAAAACCTCGCGCCTGCGAATATAAATTTGTCATTGTTTTCAAAGCATGCTATGAGTGCTTCACTTTTCGATTTTTTGAACATATATTTATGCTCTAACGTATTTCCTCCCAACATATGCCCTTTTAACACTAGTATATTTATATCCCACCACTTTTAAACGACCTTTCTTTCTTATTAGACTTTTACTTAAAAAGTACTCATTTCTGGAAATGCGAGGATGCTATGAAAAGTTTCCGGCCTGGCCTATAGCAGGCCCGATTTGCTTGTGTCCTGCTTATTTTGAAAGTTTATACAGTGTGTCAATTTTAAAAGATGGAAAAAAACGAGATAAGAGCCGTGATAAAATATTAATATTTTCATATGAAAGGGTTACCGCCGACGAAAATAAAAGCTGAACTAGATGCTATACTAGGGGAATCTGCCCTTCCTATACCACAGTTAAAAACTGGGTGTCGGACTTTAAACGTGGTCGTACTAGCACTGATGATGCTCCGCGTTCTGGCAGGCCAAAAACGGCAACTTCTGAAGAAATGGTGCAAACCATTCAAAAACTAATTCTAAAAGATCGCAGATTAAGACTGGAAGAGTGATTGTGTGAACTTCAGAGGAGAATTTGTCACTGTTTAGACGTGATCCAGGGGACTTTTTGCGTAGATTTATTACGGTTGATGAAACATATATGGATTCATCATTATACCCCTGAAACTAAGCAACAGTCCAAACAACGGACGGCATAGGACGAACCAGTTTCAAAGAAGGCAAAGGCAGTACAGTCTGCTGGAAAGATCTTGGCAACGGTCTTTTGGGACGCTAAAGGGATACTCCTCATAGATTATCCCGAAAAAGGAAGAACAATAAATTTAGAGTACTACAGCGACTTACTGGACCAGCTCAAGCAGAATATAAGCGAAAAACGCCCTGGTTTGCAAAAAAGAAAATTTTGTTTCATCAGGACAATGCACCTTGCCACAAGTCCGCTCTTGTAATGGCTAAAATCAATCAGCTAGCCTTTGAACTGTTAAACCATCCACCTTATTCGCCAGACCTTGCCCGGTCAGACTTTTATTTGTTTTCAAACCTAAAAAAACTTCTTGCTGGAATTTTTTTTTCTCAGATTTGGAAGTCATTGCAGCTACAAACGCCTATTTTGACGAGTTGGATAAATCAGACTTCAGTGATGGCATCAAATCAGTTGAACATCATTGGGCCAAATGTATTACCTTACAAGGGGACTATTTAGAAAAATAAATTAATATTTAGTCACTATGGTTTCATCCCATCCTCTATGTAGAAAAATATTTAAATCCCATGAGAACACCTATCAAACGATATAGTTCTCTATGTACTACTCTTGTAAAAATACGCCATTATTAGCACCTAGTCTTTTTTTAATTTTCCAAAAGTATTTAAAAAAATTTTTTGGCGGGTATCTGGACAAAAATCTTAAACAAACGATGCTCCGCAAGACATAACCTATATGCCGCTAAAACCGGTCGTGTTGCAGTTTGTTTAGGGTAGGGCCAATTTTTTTGCTGTTTTTAGTGGACTGGAGATTCATATATTTTTCTTAAACTAAGGTAGTAAAGAAAGGTAGAATTTTATTGATTTGTTTTTAGGGAAAATCTTCAACTTATGAAGGAAATAGGCGACGTAGCAGCACAAGGCAGGGCGTGTGGCAACCTGGGCAACACTTTTTATCTGTTGGGGGAATTTGGACAGGCTATACATTATCACGAAGAAAGGTAAAATAACCGCAAATTAAAATGAGGTCCAACTAGAAAATATTGATGATGAAAACATTATTACTATTTACTCTCCTTCGGTATCCAAGTGAAGCATCCAGGACTTAATGTTTTGCACATGAATCAGTTTATTGTTTCCTCACACTCATTTTTTTTTAGGTTGTCCATAGCTAGACAATTTGGCGACAAAGCAGCTGAAAGAAGGGCGCATAGCAATCTAGGCAATTCACATATCTTCATGGGGCAATTCGAAGAAGCTGCACATCACTACAAGTAAGTTTTATCATACCACTTTTATATGTTCACACTTTCACTGCACACTCCGATCAGACTTGATTAGCGTTTTGGTGAGTCCGATGACCACCGAAAAATAAAAAAGAATGCGATGAAATCAAATGAAAGTAAGTTCTTACGCGACTTTTTTCGGTGTTTTTTTTTTCATTTTGTCTAAAATAATTCCTGCTAGTAGAACATTTTCAACATAACCTTCAATCCTGGCATGTCGCTGTCTGGCGATACCAAAATAACTTCAGATCTTCCAATATATTAATCGCAATTTTAACAAAAAACAAATGAGCGGAGAAATTTGAACAAGACAATGAACAAAAACAAAACAAAAAACAGCTGATTTTGACATAATATTTTGATCGGAGATTGCTGACCGACAGCAATCCCCAGAGTCAGTGAGAGAGATAGAGAGAAATTTATGAACCCAATGGATTCCAACGAATTTCACTGATTAATTTAAGAACTCGGGTGTTGAGCTCATCGGTGAATTTATATACTCGCTCACATTGACCAAAAATACTCGAAGCCTGATTGATATCGCTCATGGGCTGCAATGGTGGCACAACTCAAAAATTACAACTTTTGAAGTAAATGCCACATAAAAAGTAAAAAAAAAACTACGTTTTTTCAAGCAGCAATACTGGCACAACTCTTAATTTATATTTTAACCGCTAGATGGCAAAAGTGCCTCTACTGCAATAGTGACACAACTAAAAGAAGGTGTGACAAAGAGTAATATGGAGGGGGAACTTAACACCCAAATATAAACTCGAGTAAATCAGTAGTATAAACATAATACATATATTATATTTTTTTAGAACCCTTGAGTCTTTATTTCATAAATTTACAGGAATGCTTCAGGGGAACAAAATCTTTAAACTTATTTATCTCGAAACTTGATTTTTTGAGTTGTGCTACTATTGAAGCTCATGAGCGATATGATAAGTTAAAGGCATTGCTGTAAGACATAATTTTAACACAAAACATGCTACAGCTTTAGTTTTTGGGATATTTTTACACAACCCCGCCGTGCTTTATCATTTTTTGTATTAAAATTATGTGTCGTAAATAGAGCACAATTTTGTTTAAAAATTTAATCATTTCAGGATTTTAGGTTTTTAATAAATATCTCGAAACTAAAGCTTTGATAACATTTTCAGTTATAAAAATTGACAAATGATATTGTCGAATGTCTAAACGTCTTTTTCGTTTTATAATAAAACAAACCGACCTAGACTTTCATTTTAAGAAATTACATGATTTCTGAACAAAAATAGCGGAAGTAAGAACCCCTCTAAAGAAAAAAAATTAGTAAAAGAAACATACGCCTGCCGTCTTTTTAAGTGCGCAAATCATTCCTATGGGAAAAGACGAAGGGGGTGATTTTAGAGCTAAATAAATTTAATTAAAGTTGTTCCACTGATGGCAATGTAAGCTGGCAAACTGGCAAATTATCCATAGTAGCTATAGCCAATAAAAAAACATAAATGGATGCATTCCAAAAACTGCATGTTATTAAGACGCTCCATTAAAAAGTTTTTAAAAACATTTTAATTGTCAAAACACTATCATTAGCTTTAATGGATTTTAATCAAAATCTAATCAGCTCATAAGAGTATCGAACACTACTTTACCTGAAAATTTTATGAAAATCGGTTTAGCGGTTTAGGCGCTATCGTGTTACAGACAGAAATAATATACCCACACATATCCATAGTAGATATAGCCAATAAAAAAACATAAATGGATCCATTTTGAAAACTGCATGTTGTTACGACGCTCCATTAAAAAGTTTTAAAAAAAATTTTCATTGTCAAAACACTGTCATTAGCATTAATGGATTTTAATCAAAATCTAATCAGCTCGTAAGAGTATCGAACACTACTTTACATGAAAATTTTATGAAAATCGGTTCAGCGGTTTAGGCGCTATCGTGTTACAGACAGAAATAATATACCCACACATATCCATAGTAGATATAGCCAATAAAAAAACATCAATGGATCTATTTCGAAAACTGCATGTTACGACGCTCCATTAAAAAGTTTTTAAAAAATTTTAATCGAACACTACTTTACCTGAAAATTTTATGAAAATCGGTTCAGCGGTTTAGGCGCTATCGTGTTACAGACAGAAATAATATACCTACACATATCCATAGTAGATATAGCCAATAAAAAAACATAAATGTCTCCATTTCGAAAACTGCATGTTGTTACGACGCTCCATTAAAAAGTTTTAAATTTTTTTTTATTGTCAAAACACTATCATTAGCATTAATGGATTTTAATCAAAATCTAATCAGCTCGTAAGAGTATCGAACACTACTTTACCTGAAAATTTTATGAAAATCGGTTCAGCAGTTTAGGCGCTATCGTGTCACAGACAGAAATAATATACCCGCTTATATCCATAGCAGATATAGCCAATAAAAAAACATAAATGGATCCATTTCAAAAACTGCATGTTGTTACGACGCTCCATTAAAAAGTTTTAAAAAATTTCAATTGTCAAAACACTATCATTAGCATTAATGGATTTTAATCAAAATCTAATCAGCTCGTAAGAGTATCGAACACTACTTTACCTGAAAATTTTATGAAAATCGGTTCAGCGGTTTAGGCGCTATCGTGTTACAGACAGAAATAATATACCCACACATATCCATAGTAGATATAGCCAATAAAAAAACATAAATGGATCCATTCCGAAAACCGCATGTTGTTACGACGCTCCATAAAAAAGTTTTTAAAAAATTTTAATTGTCAAAACACTATCATTAGCATTGATGGATTTTAATCAAAATCTAATCAGCTCGTAAGAGTATCGAACACTACTTTACCTGAAAATTTTATGAAAATCGGTTCAGCGGTTTAGGCGCTATCGTGTTACAGACAGAAGTAATATACCCATACATATCCATAGTAGATATAGCCAATAAAAAAACAAATGGTTCCATTTCGAAAACTGCATGTTGTTACGACGCTTCATTAAAAAGTTTTAAAAAATTTCAATTGTCAAAACACTATCATTAGCATTAATGGATTTTAATCAAAATCTAATCAGCTCGTAAGAGTATCGAACACTACTTTACCTGAAAATTTTATGAAAATCGGTTCAGCAGTTTAGGCGCTATCGTGTCACAGACAGAAATAATATACCCGCATATATCCATAGTAGATATAGCCAATAAAAAAACATAAATGGATCCATTTCAAAAACTGCATGTTGTTACGACGCTCCATTAAAAAGTTTAAAAAAATTTCAATTGTCAAAACACTATCATTAGCATTAATGGATTTTAATCAAAATCTAATCAGCTCGTAAGAGTATCGAACACTACTTTACCTGAAAATTTTATGAAAATCGGTTCAGCGGTTTAGGCGCTATCGTGTTACAGACAGAAATAATATACCCACACATATCCATAGTAGATATAGCCAATAAAAAAACATAAATGGATCCATTCCGAAAACCGCATGTTGTTACGACGCTCCATAAAAAAGTTTTAAAAAAATTTTAATTGTCAAAACACTATCATTAGCATTGATGGATTTTAATCAAAATCTAATCAGCTCGTAAGAGTATCGAACACTACTTTACCTGAAAATTTTATGAAAATCGGTTCAACGGTTTAGGCGCTATCGTGTTACAGACAGAAATAATATACCCACACATATCCATAGTAGATATAACCAATAAAAAAACATAAATAGATCCATTTCGAAAACTGCATGATGTTACGACGCTCCATTAAAAAGTTTTTAAAAAATTTTAATTGTCAAAACACTATCATTAGAATTAATGGATTTTAATCAAAATCTAATCAGCTCGTAAGAGTATCGAACACTACTTTACCTGAAAATTTTATGAAAATCGGTTCAACGGTTTAGGCGCTATCGTGTTACAGACAGAAATAATATACCCACACATATCCATAGTAGATATAGCCAATAAAAAAACATAAATGGATCCATTTCGAAAACTGCATGTTGTTACGACGCTCCATTAAAAAGTTTTTAAAAAATTTTAATTGTCAAACCACTATCATTAGCATTAATGGATTTTTGAACACTACTTTACCTGAAAATTTTATGAAAATCGGTTTAGCGGGTTAGGCGTTATCGTGTTACAGACAGAAATAATATACCCACATATATCCATAGTAGATATAGCCAATAAAAAACATTAATGGATCCATTTCGAAAACTGCATGTTGTTACGACGCTCCATTAAAAAGTTTTAAAAATATTTTAATAGTCCAAACACTATCATTAGCATTAATGGATTTTTGAACACTACTTTACCTGAAAATTTTATGAAAATCGGTTTAGCGGGTTAGGCGCTATCGTGTTACAGACAGAAATAATATACCCACATATATCCATAGTAGATATAGCCAATAAAAAACATTAATGGATCCATTTCGAAAACTGCATGTTGTTACGACGCTCCATTAAAAAGTTTTAAAAATATTTTAATAGTCCAAACACTATCATTAGCATTAATGGATTTTTGAACACTACTTTACCTGAAAATTTTATGAAAATCGGTTTAGCGGGTTAGGCGCTATCGTGTTACAGACAGAAATAATATACCCACATATATCCATAGTAGATATAGCCAATAAAAAACATTAATGGATCCATTTCGAAAACTGCATGTTGTTACGACGCTCCATTAAAAAGTTTTTAAAAAATTTTAATTGTCAAACCACTATCATTAGCATTAATGGATTTTTGAACACTACTTTACCTGAAAATTTTATGAAAATCGGTTTAGCGGGTTAGGCGCTATCGTGTTACAGACAGAAATAATATACCCACATATATCCATAGTAGATATAGCCAATAAAAAACATTAATGGATCCATTTCGAAAACTGCATGTTGTTACGACGCTCCATTAAAAAGTTTTAAAAATATTTTAATAGTCCAAACACTATCATTAGCATTAATGGATTTTAATCAAAATCTCGTAAGAGTATCTAACACTACTTTACCTGAAAATTTTATGAAAATCGGTTCAGCGGTTTAGGCGCTATCGTGTTACAGACAGAAATAATATACCTACACATATCCATAGTAGATATAGCCAATAAAAAAACATAAATGTCTCCATTTCGAAAACTGCATGTTGTTACGACGCTCCATTAAAAAGTTTTAAATTTTTTTTTATTGTCAAAACACTATCATTAGCATTAATGGATTTTAATCAAAATCTAATCAGCTCGTAAGAGTATCGAACACTACTTTACCTGAACATTTTATGAAAATTGGTTCAGCGGTTTAGGCGCTATCGTGTTACAGACAGAAATAATATACCCACACATATCCATAGTAGATATAGCCAATAAAAAAACATAAATGGATCCATTTCGAAAACTGCATGTTGTTACGACGCTCCATTAAAAAGTTTTAAATTTTTTTTTATTGTCAAAACACTATCATTAGCATTAATGGATTTTAATCAAAATCTAATCAGCTCGTAAGAGTATCGAACACTACTTTACCTGAAAATTTTATGAAAATCGGTTCAGCAGTTTAGGCGCTATCGTGTCACAGACAGAAATAATATACCCGCTTATATCCATAGCAGATATAGCCAATAAAAAAACATAAATGGATCCATTTCAAAAACTGCATGTTGTTACGACGCTCCATTAAAAAGTTTTAAAAAATTTCAATTGTCAAAACACTATCATTAGCATTAATGGATTTTAATCAAAATCTAATCAGCTCGTAAGAGTATCGAACACTACTTTACCTGAAAATTTTATGAAAATCGGTTCAGCGGTTTAGGCGCTATCGTGTTACAGACAGAAATAATATACCCACACATATCCATAGTAGATATAGCCAATAAAAAAACATAAATGGATCCATTCCGAAAACCGCATGTTGTTACGACGCTCCATAAAAAAGTTTTTAAAAAATTTTAATTGTCAAAACACTATCATTAGCATTGATGGATTTTAATCAAAATCTAATCAGCTCGTAAGAGTATCGAACACTACTTTACCTGAAAATTTTATGAAAATCGGTTCAGCGGTTTAGGCGCTATCGTGTTACAGACAGAAGTAATATACCCATACATATCCATAGTAGATATAGCCAATAAAAAAACAAATGGTTCCATTTCGAAAACTGCATGTTGTTACGACGCTTCATTAAAAAGTTTTAAAAAATTTCAATTGTCAAAACACTATCATTAGCATTAATGGATTTTAATCAAAATCTAATCAGCTCGTAAGAGTATCGAACACTACTTTACCTGAAAATTTTATGAAAATCGGTTCAGCAGTTTAGGCGCTATCGTGTCACAGACAGAAATAATATACCCGCATATATCCATAGTAGATATAGCCAATAAAAAAACATAAATGGATCCATTTCAAAAACTGCATGTTGTTACGACGCTCCATTAAAAAGTTTAAAAAAATTTCAATTGTCAAAACACTATCATTAGCATTAATGGATTTTAATCAAAATCTAATCAGCTCGTAAGAGTATCGAACACTACTTTACCTGAAAATTTTATGAAAATCGGTTCAGCGGTTTAGGCGCTATCGTGTTACAGACAGAAATAATATACCCACACATATCCATAGTAGATATAGCCAATAAAAAAACATAAATGGATCCATTCCGAAAACCGCATGTTGTTACGACGCTCCATAAAAAAGTTTTAAAAAAATTTTAATTGTCAAAACACTATCATTAGCATTGATGGATTTTAATCAAAATCTAATCAGCTCGTAAGAGTATCGAACACTACTTTACCTGAAAATTTTATGAAAATCGGTTCAACGGTTTAGGCGCTATCGTGTTACAGACAGAAATAATATACCCACACATATCCATAGTAGATATAACCAATAAAAAAACATAAATAGATCCATTTCGAAAACTGCATGATGTTACGACGCTCCATTAAAAAGTTTTTAAAAAATTTTAATTGTCAAAACACTATCATTAGAATTAATGGATTTTAATCAAAATCTAATCAGCTCGTAAGAGTATCGAACACTACTTTACCTGAAAATTTTATGAAAATCGGTTCAACGGTTTAGGCGCTATCGTGTTACAGACAGAAATAATATACCCACACATATCCATAGTAGATATAGCCAATAAAAAAACATAAATGGATCCATTTCGAAAACTGCATGTTGTTACGACGCTCCATTAAAAAGTTTTTAAAAAATTTTAATTGTCAAACCACTATCATTAGCATTAATGGATTTTTGAACACTACTTTACCTGAAAATTTTATGAAAATCGGTTTAGCGGGTTAGGCGTTATCGTGTTACAGACAGAAATAATATACCCACATATATCCATAGTAGATATAGCCAATAAAAAACATTAATGGATCCATTTCGAAAACTGCATGTTGTTACGACGCTCCATTAAAAAGTTTTAAAAATGTTTTAATAGTCCAAACACTATCATTAGCATTAATGGATTTTTGAACACTACTTTACCTGAAAATTTTATGAAAATCGGTTTAGCGGGTTAGGCGCTATCGTGTTACAGACAGAAATAATATACCCACATATATCCATAGTAGATATAGCCAATAAAAAACATTAATGGATCCATTTCGAAAACTGCATGTTGTTACGACGCTCCATTAAAAAGTTTTAAAAATATTTTAATAGTCCAAACACTATCATTAGCATTAATGGATTTTTGAACACTACTTTACCTGAAAATTTTATGAAAATCGGTTTAGCGGGTTAGGCGCTATCGTGTTACAGACAGAAATAATATACCCACATATATCCATAGTAGATATAGCCAATAAAAAACATTAATGGATCCATTTCGAAAACTGCATGTTGTTACGACGCTCCATTAAAAAGTTTTTAAAAAATTTTAATTGTCAAACCACTATCATTAGCATTAATGGATTTTTGAACACTACTTTACCTGAAAATTTTATGAAAATCGGTTTAGCGGGTTAGGCGCTATCGTGTTACAGACAGAAATAATATACCCACATATATCCATAGTAGATATAGCCAATAAAAAACATTAATGGATCCATTTCGAAAACTGCATGTTGTTACGACGCTCCATTAAAAAGTTTTAAAAATATTTTAATAGTCCAAACACTATCATTAGCATTAATGGATTTTAATCAAAATCTCGTAAGAGTATCGAACACTACTTTACCTGAAAATTTTATGAAAATCGGTTCAGCGGTTTAGGCGCTATCGTGTTACAGACAGAACTAATATACCCACACATATCCATAGTAGATATAGCCAATAAAAAAAAATAACTGGATGCATTTCGAAAGCTGTATGTTGTTACGACGCTCCATTATAAAGTTTTAAAAAAATTTTAATTGTCAAAATACTATCATTAGCATTAATGGATTTTAATCAAAATCTAATCAGCTCGTAAGAGTATTGAACACTACTTTACCTGAAAATTTTATGAAAATCGGTTCAGCGGTTTAGGCGCTATCGTGTTACAGACAGAAATAATATTGTCACACCCCGGCTTTCGCGACTATAGGGTGCGAGCCATATTGGTAGGGTTGTTGGAGAAGATGAGGATCGTCAGTCTCTAAACAACCTTACCAATATATATTTTATTTAAATGTAAAATTAAATAGCTTTGGAATGAAAACAATGTAATGGTTTAAGACATGTATTGCTAAAAATTCCCTTTCTTTTATAAAATTATATCCAATATAAATATAAAGATACTTACTATACAGTATTACTCATAATAAAACTAGGCACAGGTCAGGACACATCTTTGGGCTCTGTACTGTTTTACTTTCACACTCTTACTGATACCCGCCAATGAGCCAGCACCTCCCAATACAACTTTCTTCCTGCGGCAGCACTTCTTGGCAATGGGTCGTTGCCAGGGCCATAATTGTTGACACATCAAAGCGAAGTTCGTTCACTGAACTTTTATAAGGTACTGCCTCATCAGCATTTAGGAGAAAGTTGTTTTTTAAATAATTTTAAAATAATAAATTTTATGAAAATCTGATTTTAATATTTTACCTGTTTGACAATATACCCACACATACACACGACGACATTGCTAAGATAGGTCAAAATACACCCAAATAGCACATTTTCGGCGTTATCTGAAAAAAAAAATTCGTCGAAGATAATACCTTCTCTAGCCATTGTTATGCGGGCTAGGAAGGTAACAAGACGACACGACAAACTGAATTTCTCTTTCAGGCGCACTTTGGCTCTTGCCCAAGAACTAGGCGACCAAGTTATAGAGGCACAAGCGTGTTACAGTTTAGGAAACACTTACACTCTCCTGAGAGACTACGAGACTGCCATAGAATACCACCTTAGACACTTGTTGATTGCGCAGAATTTGAGTGATCGAGTGGGCGAAGGTAAGAAAACGACAAACTTAGAAACATGATGTTACTCATGCTTAAGAATTTGATTTTCCTGGTTAGTTATAGATGGCGCCACTAGAATATGTATATTAGGGTCACTGCATCACGAAGACGTAGAGACGCCAGGCTTCCAGGATGCAGTGACCCTAATGTATATGTGTGTGATTTGTTTATCTAACCAAGGTTATCAAAAAATTTATATACAGTTCTAGATTTAAAAAAAAAAATTTTTCAAGTGTCATTTTTTACATAGGATCTTCTGGAAGAACTAGGGTTTCTTCGTGATAAATTGAAAATGGCTTTTTGAATTTTCATGAAATTCACGTAAAATATTTTTCGGTACCATCCCGACGATATTTCTCCAAAATTTTGTGAGGATGAAGGGCTTTTTTAAACTCTGACCATATAATTTTTCTGTTTTTAGGTAGAGCATGTTGGTCTTTAGGAAACGCGCATGCATCTTTAGGGAACCACGAAAAAGCGTTAAGCTATGCCAAAAGACATTTGGAAATTAGTAAAGAGGTAAGATTTATTTCTTATTCTCCTTTAATAAAGGTAAATCATTGGCAAAAGAATACGTGCGATTTATTCATTCTCTGAAACTTTAAAATTTTTTATAATTATGGTTAATCCAAACGTGTCGAGGGGAAGTAACGAAATCTGAATTTTTGTAAAAATTGTAGTTTTATTTTTCTTTCAAGAATTTACTGTGGCGCAGCGGACCCACTAATACACACCACAGATTCCAGAGAGTTTCTCGAAAGAGTGCGACATCGTCGGACTATCGCCTATCAAAACACCCTAGAAATTTATTAACAACAAGTGAAATTAAAGAAAGAAAAATAAGAAAAAAGTTTTTGCATCGGCTGGGACTCGAACCCGGGATCTCTTGCTCTGTACGCAAACGTTCTAAACATTGAACTACCGAAGCCATACATAATTTTTCGGAAAACTTTCATCTATGCAGGCTGCGGTGTCTCAATACAAGAACGAGAGACTCTCAGGGTATTAACTCGACCAAGTCATCCAACTGATATCTTTAATTCTTCTTTCCCACTGTCAAAGGTATGATAACTCAAATTAGACGTAAAGAATCAACGTCTGAAAGCATGAGATCACCTTTTCGTGTGTTAAAATTTCTGATCGCAAGGCGTGATAGCCAATATAATGCCAATAAATTATAGAACATAAATATTTTTTTTGTTTATAGTTAAATGACTCGATGGGTGAAGCCACAGCGCGAATGAACATATCCGACCTAAAACGAATCCTCGAGCTTCCCGAGAGTCCCGACCCATCGTCGAAAGAGGGCGACACAGACGGGCTATCGCCCATCAAAACGCCATCGCAGCAATCTGTTATACATCACGAAGGAGGCTTCATGCAGATGCATAGGGTGAGGCGAGAAAGCATGGAACAGCTTAGTCTTATTAAGGTAGTGTAGGTAGTTGCTTTTTTTGTTTTTGGTTTTTCTTCAAAGAAGCTAAGTGTGATATTAGAACTTTTTCTACTTAAATTAGTGCGAAAAATTTATTCGTAAAAATTGTCTCTTGATTTTGTAGACAAAACGTCTATTAAATAAATATAAATAACTCTTTAAATGTGAATAAATAGGGACGTTTTGCACGCACTCCAGAAGCTAACTTTATCCTTTATTATTGTGACATTAAATGACAGATATCACGTGATATTTAGAAGTCAAATTTTTATCTTTTGCAGACACAATTTGTATTTGCTTTATTTTTTTATTGTTTATTTATCTGTTTTGTGTTCTGTAGGCAAAATTAATTAAAAAAAGTTCCGAAAACAACAAGGGAAAAACTGATAAACCAATACCAGTTAAAAACCGCCAGGAAAATATAAGATTAGGTCAGTGTACTTCTTCTTTTTTTTTACACACTTCATAGAAGATTGATGATTTTTGGTTAGTTATCAAAGTAGTATCAAAAATATTTTAAATTTACATTACATTTTGTCATAACGTTATATGCGTGGTAAGGAATAAAGTTCAAATCAGATAACTGCAACATGCAAAAAGTCCCTAATAATGCTTCTAATGGGTAGCACACAAAACAGCTGATAAAGATTTCTCCTTTTATTCACATTGTGTTTCGTAGTATTTTGTTTACTGTTACTCTTCTTTCAATCAAGTTAAACAAGATACAGTATCAGCCAAAAGTAGAACATAGATTGCTGGAAAACTTTTAGAATATAATATATAACTTTTACGCCTCTTTCGAATAAATAGTATTATTAAACATTACACTAAATGATTTTGTGGGGAAAATGGTCGAAACAAGTAAACTGAGCACTCGATTGAAGTTTTCCAATGCACCACTTGTTCTTTGATAGTTGGTACAGGATCAGATTTATGTATACAGGGTGTCTCTAAAAGGTCTGTACAAAATCTTAACACATATTCCTGAGGTCCAAATAAGTCGATTTAAAGCAACTTACCTTAGTCCGAAATTGCTCTGTTTCAGAGATACAGGGTGTTTTTTATTTTAATTGAACCAAGTGAAACTATTTTCCCAGAAATTGACTGAATACCTACCGAAAATGATTAAACGACAAAAAAATTAATGACTCATTTACTGACTAAATTTAATCCTTAAAGGTAGGAGCAAAATCTTTTGATCCAAAATAATTTCAATATTCCATTGCGGCATCGAACACTAAAAACGGAAATATCTCGAAAACGGCTCACCCTAGCAGATTTTATCGAAAGTACCTTTTTTGCTTAAAAAAGTTCAGGAAATTATTTTATCAACAAAAAAAGTTGAAAAATACACTGAGAAACAAGTTATGGTGATTTTAAACAACAAAATGAGCATTGTGAAGCGCCCTCTAATGACCACAGTGAAAAAATGTCCATACTTAGGTTTCGCATCCCAAAAAACCCCCTAGTACCAATTTTTAAAGTAATGTGTTGAGAAATGTTCATAAATTTTAATAAAATCGATTTTTAATTTTTAAATTCACTCTCTGAAACTGTAATTTGCATTAAATCGACTTATTTTGACCTCAGGAATATGTGCTAAGATTGTGTACGGACCTTTTAGATACACTCTGTATATAATTTTAGCGAGTTGCTCTACTTTTAGGTGATACTGTAGTTTCATGATGAATTTTCTAATATCCTTTAGTTTCTTTGTTTGTCGCTAACATTCAAGCATCTGTAAATTCAAGATTTTTCTGATATATCTTACTGATTTGAGCAGGCAAAAAAAAATACAGGCCTCTTATTGAAGGACTAAGGACTTTTCGCGATTCATTCATAACATATGGATGACAATAAAGATGTTAAAATTTTTTAAAAAATAATTTTTTAAGGTTAAATTTTTTCTTGTTTTGTTTCATATAAATTGCAAAAACTATTGAAATTCATTTAGTTGAAGTTTAAGCAGTTTTACTTTGCAAAATCGCTTATAGCAATCAGGCCGGTTTCTTCATTAGGCGTTAGTTTTATTTGTATCAAATTTTAGTGGAACTCTAGTATGTTGACAATCCACGAATACAGATAATTTTGTAGACAGCCTGTAGGTATTCACAATTCGATTTTATGATGATCAAAAATATTTAAAAAATACCTAAAATACCGAAATACTTACATACAACTTTTCAGAACACATTTAAATAATTTGAAGGAAGTTCACGAGGTAAAAAGTTTTTACAAAAAAGTTTCACGGGCAAGACCTCAGAGGTAAAGGTAGCTCGGGGACGCGTTTCTGCCTCATTAGGCTTCATTCAGCCCGAGCATAACCATACAATGGAAGGAGATGAAATGATGATGTGGATATCTGAAAAGAAATATGAAATATGGTGTTTTAACTTTTTACCTCGTGAACTTCCTTCAAATTTAAAAAATCCAGGGCTCAGGCTGTTTTCTGGGAGCAGATTATATCTGTCTCCGTCGCGACGTCAAAATTAGCCTCAAAACTGAGGCAACCCTGACCGAAGCTGCAAATTGACAGTTGGTCTCTCCTCAGTAAACACCATATTTCATATTCCTTTTCAGATATCCACATCATCATTTCATCTCCTTCCATTTTATGGTTATGCTCGGGCTGAATGAAGCCTAATGAGGCAGAAACGCGTCCCCGAGCTACCTTTACCGCTGAGGTCTTGCCCGTGAAACTTTTTTGTAAAAACATTTAAATAATTTTCTGCAGTTTCTACCCTTAAAAAGAGAAATGGTAGCCATAACCATTTAAATAAGAGTTGGAGATAAACCATTATTAACCATTAAACCAAGTCTAAGAAATACAGTAGACTCGCGCTAGTGTGAACACGAAAAAAATCACGTTCATACCATGGAGACCGTTCACACTATGGAAGGTCCATTCTAAAACCGAAATATTAGGTTAGATATAATAAACCCATACCTATCTACTTTAAAAATTTAGTTATTCTCATAATTTAGAGGAAATCTATAAGTTTCTGCTGAATCTGACAATTTAAAGTATCGACAAATAGGTACTACAATTTTATGAGACTTCAAAATTTACATATCAGGTAAAATACGATGTTATTTTAGTCCGAACTTATCTAGGTGACCAATGAGTGGCTACTGATTGGTCTCAATATTTCTTAGGCTCTCTAGATCACTAACACCTATATTGTTTGGTTCTGATTATAATGTAACCACTTTAAGTGATTCCAAAACATACTTTACTGCAACTTTTTCAGGTGTCTCCATTTCGTAGTCAGATTTGCCTTCCAAATTTACTTCTGGGAGCAAGAATTAAATACTTCTTGGTTTTTACCATTTTACAAAGCACAAGATGAAATGGTACTAATATCTACAACAAAAAACGAAGTAAAACTAAGTAATTCCCGGTGATTCCTCTAAATCCTACCATTTGACGAAATGCAGACGATTAACGCCTCTTTTCCGTTTTCAAACGATCGATACTCGTTACTGCTTATACTACTGAATATAAAATGTATTAATCTACACTGTTCACACTACTGGGAGGTTCACACAAGCGTGTGTTCACACCAGCGCGAGTCTACTATAATGCATGGATGTTAGCGATTTTTTTGTTTGAATTATTTTTTGGCAATTGCTATTTGTTTTTGTTGTCTTACATGCATGACACACGCAAATACACTTTCTTAAAATTGTTTTCTTCCAGTGGCGTTTGTGAATTAAAAAAGAAATTATCTATTAAAATGCTCAGCATAGTTTGGTTACCCTTTCAGCTGACTCCGGACGGCAAAACCCCAGGTCTTTCGCTGCCTCCACAGAAAGCTTCACCCGCTGGCAAGTCGGAAGATGTGGACTCGTTTTTCGAACAACTGTCAAAGTTTCAGTCTAAGAGAATGGATGATCAAAGGTAAAGTCGCTTTTTTCCAGGACCCATTAAAGTGACATTCTGACATATAACTTTCTTTCATATCGGTTGTCTAAAGCGGGGTCTACACATAACGTTTTGCCTGACGTTTTACTTGATCAGGTAAAACGTATCAGGCAAAATCTTTCGTTTAGACAATAAAACGTACGTTTTGCCTGAACTGAACAGGACTGAAGTCGGACCTGTTGAACTGATCGGTAGAGGCTTTGTTTCCGGAAAACGTCAGTTTTAGCGGCATATCTTGTGGTAGTGCATACAATTTTAATTCCTTTCGAGTGCAACTTAGAAGTTGGTATACGAAACGTCCGACATTAGATAAGATAATTTTTTAGGAAATCAAACAGGTTATTGTCTTCCTCCACTAATTTTTAATTTGTTTTAAACAAATAGTCCCGACATGTTTCGTAAGCAGAAACTTACATCTTCAGGGGACATTACCAAACTAAATCAGCATAACATTTTGAAAAACTGGTTAAAAAACTATGTTTAGCTACTGAAACGGTTAAGTCATAGACATTTAAAACAAAAAACATTATTGACAAAAGCAGTGCTTCCTCCATGGTGTATCAAAAACTGATCTAAAAACGTACGTTAAAACTATCAAGTGTGTACAGCGTGTCCCATTTTCGATGGGATTAAATGGGAAACTCGGTTATTATTAAAGATATTGATTTTCTGATTGCACCTTACCGTGCTCTTTTTTTGAGCCCTTAAAAATGGCGTAATCAGATTTTTGCTATACCCCGTAGTCTCGCTAATACAGGGAATTTTTGAAAAAAATTTATTTTTAATAATCCCTTGTATCTCGCTTATTTTGCGAGATACTTTTATTCTGTAAAAACATTTTTATGGCAACTTTTTTAGAAGAAAATAATGACGTTATCAATTTTTTAAAATATTGTTTAGTTTTTGAGATATGGTATTTATCATAAAAAAATTAAATACGGACCTGGATTTTTTTACTACTTTTTTGATTGGTTTCATGCTAGTATTATCATAAAAAAATAAAAATTTAAAAAATTTTTGTTTTAAGGTAAAAAAAAAATATTTATTATTTAAAAAAAAAATAGTCCGAACCTGGATATTTCCAACATAAATATAAACTAAAAATTGTTAGTTAAACAATTTTTAGTTTAACTGTTTTGATACCTAGCATATTAAAATGGTTTTACGTTAATTTACAGATTTATTTGAAACAAAGTCTACGAAAAATACAAAAAAAAAAACAAATTATAAAAAATAATTAATCTTTCTGATTACCATTATGTGTAAGACATTGTTGGCATTTTTGAGTAATTTTTCTTAACGCATTTTGCATAAAAATATTTCTGCCATTTAAATATTGGGATTTTGTTGCTTGTATGAAGCAGTCAAACATATCACATTTTTCAAAATCTGGATATGGTCGATTTCTAGCCAGTTTAATATAATTGTAAACCATTTACAAAAATGACAAGTAAAATGACAATGTCAATTCCACGCTTTTGTTTTGTAAATTTCATGACCTGCTGTTTGGTTATCAAATAATTAGTATGATATTATTTTTGTAACTTTTTAACGTTTTTTACTTTATTTATAAATTTTTTAATTATCATTTCAAAACAGATAAAGTAAAAATCGTTCAACTAGTGTGTCTTGCAATTTTTAATTTATAATTACGTTGGAAATTTCCAGGTTCGGACTATAATTTTTTTTTCAAATATTAAATAGCTTTTTTTAACCTTAAATCAAAAAAATATTAAAGTTTTATCATTTTAAGGTAATAATAGCATGGAACTAACCAAAGTAGTAATAAAAAAAATCCAGGTCCGTATTTAATTTTTTTATGATAAATACCATATCTCAAAAACTAGACAATATTTTAAAAAATTGACAACGTCATTATTTTGCTCTAAAAAAGTTGCCATAGAAAGGTTTTTACAGAATAAAAATATCTTGCAAAATAAGCGAGATACAAGGAATTAATTAAAATGCAATTTTTTCAAAAACTTCCTGTATTAGCGAAACCACGGGGTATAGCAAAAATCTGATTACACCATTTTTAAGGGTTCCAAAAAAGAGCACGGTAAGGTGCAATCAGAAAATCGATATCTTTAATAATAACCGAGTTTCCCATTTAATCCCATCGAAAATGGGACACGCTGTACATTTTTTGGGGTAGTGAATTTCTCCTCGGTTTATCCCAAAATATTTTTTTCATCTATTTTTATTTAATTTCTAGGTGTTCTATACCGACATCGAACAGCGTGCGGTCTTTAGAAAACAACAAAGAAAACAAAAATGTCACAAACCTTCCATCCAAAAACGAAGGCCCCGACGACTTGTTGGACATGATTGCCGGTTTTCAGAGTAAAAGAATGGATGAACAGAGGGTGGCATTTCCAAACTTGCCAGGTAAATATAGGGTCTTATCCCGAACTATCGATCGTGGTCGGACGTCACGCGGTTAAGAAAATTTCAAATCTTTAATTTATTAATCTACCCATAGCTTTTACTGCCAGAAGTACATTTATGTAAATTGAAGGTTTGATTGGCTTCATCATGTACAGTATTGGACAAAATTATAGCAACAAATGATAAATAAGCACATATGCACATAGACTACAGATTGGCTTTCGACAACTTATAAAAGCACATGTTTTCTAAATCGTATGAGTTAAGAACTTGTTTATATTTTGTCTGGTTTGGAAAATATTATTTTTTTATGAAACTGACTTCACTGCTGAACAAAAATATAGCAACAAACATTTATCTCCTTATGTTTTCAAAGCTTAAGATATTTAGTTTGAGTTATTTATGTTAAACTGATAGGTGGTATAGTACCCAAGCAACATTATTACCACTCAAGGTTTTATTAATTTAGTTCCAAGGTTATTTAGAGGGTGCTGTTATGGCTTTTAGGATCAATTTGGCTACAAAAAGGTAATTTATATTGCCAATTACCTAAAGAGGTGTTATACAACCAAAAAGTGTTCTTCTGTTTCTTTTAGATACTTTTGGTTTTATTGATTTCTGATTTATAAAGATGGTCTTATAAAACACTTTTACCTAAAGTTTTTAAAAAGAAATAAATATAAACTTTTGTCTTTTAGTTTTTTTCATTACTTTAGGTCATAACAAAAGTGTTTTATAATAGAGCTAAAAGGTTACCTTATATCCTTTTGTTTTTGTAGTTACCAGTAGTTTAATCGTAAATATGATTATATAGGCGGCCATATAGAACCTAGTTTCCTTAAGGTTTTAAAGAGTGGTAAATATAAACTTTAGACTTTTGGTTTTTGCCATTACTTTTAGGCATTTTAAACAGGCTTTATTGGAAGGCTTAAAGGTAAACTTAATTCTTTTGTATTTATGGTTACCCATAGCTGCATATTAAATATTATTTAAATAGACGGTCATATAAAACTTTGTTTCCTTAAGGGTTCTAACAGAAGTAAATAAATACTTTCGTATTTTAGTTTTTACTAGTACTAGTACAGATTGGTACCTACCTATTGCAAGATTGATTATTTATTATCCTCCTGGGTAGGGCACCCAAGCCTAGATAAGGCCTGTTTAAACGGCCAATATAAGAGGTTTCCCTCCAACCTGCAGGCACAATGGCTATCATTGCACTGGCCCTCCTGATTGTGTGCAATTTGCACGATAAAAAACATTTAAATTTAACACAACACTTTAAAAACCAAATACAAAAAATTTAAGTGAGGTTATGTTCACTATGTTTACCTTCTCTTTTTTATTGGTTTCATAAGCGCACTCAAAAATCCTTGTTGCGATAGAGTAACAAATAAAACCAAGTGACCACTATAAAACGATAATGGTGTATATAGAATTATTTTAAAAATATTGTGAACAGAAAATATTTATCTAGTCGTTTTAGCAGTGTTTTTTAACAATAATTTTACTTTAATTTTAATTTATGTAAACCAAACAGACTTTTTTAATGGTGAATAGTGTAAATTATTTTTTTTAATTTTTAATATTTGTTATTTAGTTATCAAAAAACTATTAAAAAGCATTCTTGAGATGGCACGCTTGTTTTGAGAGCTTTTCAGATACGATTTTATCAGAAAAATAAATCTGGCAGGCAATTTGATCATCAACAAAACGACAAACTCGGTATATTTTTATGTGATAAAATTATTTTGGGACACTGACATTTTTGGCAATTTTGTGATCTAAATTATTTTATATAGCCATTGTGAATCTAAAATATCGCCATAGCTTTTATAGGAAAACTTCTTTACTCTAAAGGTATTATGGTATTCAACAGAATCGCCAGGATACCAAATTACCAAATCTAGTTTTATAATAGGATAGAGGACGTTTCTGAGTTGCTTTTAGAACCTGGCATAATAGCTTTAGGCTCTAAAAGGTTCTATACTGGTGGAACCGCTAGAGGGCGAAGCTGGAGTTTATTTCTTATGGTTTTATAGTGAGTTTAATACATAGGTTGCCACCACCAATTAGGGAGTCCCCCCCCCCCCTAAATAATTTTAATGTTAGAGGATCTGTTCTGCGTCTGTCATATCAACATAATGTGTAAAGATAACTTATTTATACCATCAACAAAACTCTTGTCAGGATTGAAAGATAGATGGTACTGTGACAAAAATTCCAGAACTCTAAAAGGGCGTTTACTTCAACTCAACCTGTTCCATCATCCAGCCAAAAAAAAACACTCTTTACGTTCCCCTTTTTAATTTGTAGTTAATCATGCTCACTGGACTGCCAAAGATTGGAAAAAACTCTTTTATGGCGACAAATTAATGTTTACCTGGTTCGAAGTGTTGGTGTCGTCTCATATGTCACACATCATCACTTCGAAACTCGGCTGAATGATTTAACAGGTTGAGTTCTTCTTACAGTTCTGAAATTATTATCACAATCACAACCTTCTTTAAAATCTGCCAAGGGTTTTTCTGATGGTATAAATGGCTTATCTTGACACATTTTTTTGTCGATCAAATTTCTTAGATGATATTCTTGGCCATCCAGTGTTTCTCAGCAGCAGAAGAGATCCTCAAACTTTTAAATTCTTTATATTTCTTGATACTGTAGATCGATGTAATAATAAATTCTTGGCTGTTTTAGTTTGCTTGATATTCTGTTTTTAATAAGCGTTGATCTAAAAAGGCAATGTGTGTCGTAGGTCACGTGATGGATTCTTTCTTTCAATCGATACTTTCATCGATCCATGATATAGCAGTTTTACTCGCCTGCTGCTGTTTTAGTTTCTCTCGTACTTCGGTAGATGGCGCTTCTTGTGGGGTGTATGATTTTGTTTTCTCACTAGAAATGTAAGGTGAGAGACAAAACCGTATACTTAATTTAGCAAGGATGTCCCATTGACCCAGCAGTGTTCTGAGGAGTCCCATAAGGACGAAACAGTGTCAACGCTTATTAGGTGTCCATTAGATCTTGGACCCCCGCGAGGTTAAGCTTTCAAGCTACCCACGGAAAAATATAAGAGAAAAAAAATCATTTTTGCCCGATTAGCCACGAAACTTGTTTGATTTGTAAGGGTTAAAGTTAATAAGTAAATCTCTGAAACGAAAAGCATTAGAGATCCGAAAATTTGTATGTGAGTTCTAATAATAAAATAAGCCAACACATATCTTAGCGTTTTTTAATTATTTAATAGGGGTTGAAGGGAAAGAGGCCCCGCATCATTGCCAGGCCTAATGCCTCCTCCTTTGTCCTGCTAGTTCTGGGGTTGCGCAAAAGTCAAGTAATAATATATTAAAATGTTTGTGGCCAGAATGAATGAATTTTTTGTCTTGCATTTTCAGGTCTTCAAACTAGTTCCCTTCAAAAACTGGCGGAGTCCCGTTCGAACAGCTGCGTTCCAGATGACAACTTTTTGGACCAGTTGGTCAGGTGTCAAGATTCTCGACTGGACGACCAACGATCAACGTTGCCGGTGCCGGCGGTCGATCAAGAGAGCGACATGCCTCAACCCACCCAGCAAGGTAACAAAAACCGGAAACACTCCTTTACATGTGATTGTTACACTCTTTACATTACACTTGTTCAAGTGGCATAACAACCCCTGGTGGGTTTTGCCTGATTAACCAAAGTGCTCCAGTCTCTTCTCTGTTACGATTCTTTGGCACCTTTTTATTCCCATATTCTTTATGTCATCTTAGACATAGTTTATCCACCTTTTTCGTGGCCTCTCTCTTACTCTTACTCTCCTTCCGGCTAGTCTTTTGTTCATTATTGGTGTTCTGGTCTCATTCATTCTCCGTCCATGTCCCAACCATGGTAATCTTCAACTTTTGATAAATCTTACGATGTTTGCGTCATCTATGAGCATAAAAGACTTTGTTTTCTTTGCTTATTCTCTAGTTTATTTCCTCTGTAATAGAGTTCTCTTTCTTTATGTTGGCTCTCAAGTATGAAAATTTTTTTACTAGCTTGAAACTATAGCCAAGTACATTAGAATTATGAGCATCTTTCTCGTTGTTTTTTGAAATCAAGCACTGTTACTGTCTCGGTCAAAGATCTCTGCTATGAACACCAATATCATCTGCTTAGCCAGCTATCTGCGTTGATTTGGTACCAATATATCCGCTTGTATCAATCATGTTAAAAGAAGCTTCGATAACCAGAACAGTATTGAAGATAACGCTTCACCTTGCCTTACTCCTTTAGTTACACAAAATGGCTCTGATAACTGATTATTTATTCTGACTACAGCTTTGGAACCCGTTGATCAGCTTAATGTATTTTGAGGGGATTCCCAAAGTAGTTAATTCCTGCATGTTATATGAAAAATTCCTTCGCACACTTTGAACGTTCCCAGACATTTAAGAAGCACACGTGCATTTATGCTGACTTGCTGTTCCCAGCATATTTAACGTTCACAGACATTTAAGAAGCACACGTGCATTTTTGCTGAATATTGGTTACGATTATAGCACCTGCTTTGGAAATCTTTCGTCGTTCATCCTTTGTACATGGCCGTACCATATCAGTTGTCTTTTAGTGATGTCATCCGTTATGCTTTTATCGATTCCCATCCTTCCTTTTATGGTCTCATTTCTTATATGATCTGTTCTAGATATTCTCATTGATCTTCTTATTGCATCTATTTCGACACTTTTGTTTTGTATTTTTCTGTTACGCGACAATTTTCTATTTCATATAACAGCGTGCTTTTCACCGTTGTTTCAGATATGCTAAATTTTACATTCCTTTGTATCTCTCTGCTCGATAAAATACTGGTTCTTTACAGTCTGTTCCTGTCTTATCAAATGTGACACCCAAGTATACTCATTGCATGGAGATTGGAGATATTGTTTGTCCATTGTCTAGTTGTAACTCACTTGATTCGATCAAAACTTGACATCACTAGGAATGACACTTGACATTTCTGACACAGACAACTAGAAAAGATAATACCGAAAAGTGTTTTTCAATCTCTGGCATTCACCTGTAAAAGGTGACACAAATATACTCTGTACTATTTGTGGCACAGCCTATAGAATCTTGTTTTTTATCCGCAGGAAGAAGTGGGGCCACAGTACCTGACGAAGATTTCTTCTCGTTAATAATGAGGTTCCAAACGTCAGGAAGAATGGACGAACAAAGAGCGACGATGCCACGTCCGCAAAACCGGTATGTAAATTTCAATAAATTGTTTTGTGTACTGTACTACAGTCCCGGCCTTCTTTGTGTTTAGCCTTTGTGATTTTATTATTCGTCGTAGAGCAAAAGTGTTAAAAAAATATTACAGAGTGTGCCAAAAGTTATTAAAAAAATAAATTCTGAAAAAAGATCATTTTAATTTTGTTATACAGTGCGGACGTAAAAATCCCCCCCCCCCCTGTTAACTTTTGAACGGGATTAGATATCAAATTTACTACTTTCTGACGTATTACTTTGAACCGTCGTGTGAGCGTAAGACCATAAGGTCCATAACAACTTTAAATTCTTAAATGAGAAGGGGGGTTGTGTGATATATTGTTTGAAAGGTATTTTGATTCTCTAACTACAAAAAGAAAAAGTTATAAAATCGGTTCAATACTCACGGAGTTATGTGTGTTTATGTTTATAGTGTTTGCAACTCCTTTTACTCTTCAGCAGTTTCAGATATTGAATTGAAGTACCCCTCATTACCGTAATGTTGCCTTAAGACTATAAGCTCACTGACACCTTTAAATTTTTAATGAAAGTTGTCGAGTGATACCTTGTTTAAAAGGTAATTTAGTTTACTCTCTGGGAAGAGGGTATGGGGTATTATGGTTTCCAAAATCAAAAAATATATAAAACTTCGTCATGACCTGACACGTAGCCGTCCTGACCAAAAAAATGCACTTTTTATTAGGCTATGGGCGTCTACAAATGACAGTAGACTGTACAGCGTGTCCCATTTTCGATGGGATTAAATGGGAAACTCGGTTATTATTAAAGATATCGATTTTCTGATTGCACCTTACCGTACTCTTTTTTGGAGCCCTTAAAAATGGTGTAATTAGATTTTTGCTATACCCCGTGGTTTCGCTAATACAGGGAGTTTTTGAAAAAATTGCATTTTAATTAATTCCTTGTATCTCGCTTATTTTGCAAGATATTTTTATTCTGTAAAAACCTTTCTATGGCAACTTTTTTAGAGCAAAATAATGACGTTGTCAATTTTTTAAAATATTGTTTAGTTTTTGAGATATGGTATTTATCATAAAAAAATTAAATACGGACCTGGACTTTTTTTACTACTACTTTGATTAGTTCCATGCTATTATTACCTTAAAATGATAAAACTTTAATATTTTTTTGATGTAAAGTTAAAAAAAACTATTTAATATTTGAAAAAAAATTATAGTCCGAACCTGGAAATTTCCAACGTAATTATAAATTGAAAATTGCAAGACACACTAGTTGAATGATTTTTAGTTTTTCTGTTTTGAAATGATAATTAAAAGATTTATAAGTAAAGTAAAAAACGTTAAATAGTTACAAAAATAATATCATACTAATTATTCGATAACCGAACAGCAGGTCGTGAAATTTACAAAACAAAAGCGTGGAATTGACATTGTAATTATCATTTTTGTGAATGGCTTACAATTATTTTAAACTGGCTAGAAATCGACCACATCCAGATTTTGAAAAATGTGATATGTTTGACTGCTTCTCAAGCAACAAAATCCCAATATTTAAATGGCAGAAATATTGTTATACAAAATGCGAAAGAAAAATTACTCAAAAATGTCAACAATGTCTTACACATAATGGTAATCAGAAAAATTGGTTATTTTTTATAATTTGTTTTTCTATTTTTCGTAGACTTTGTTTCAAATAAATCTGTAAATTAACGTAAAACCATTTTAATATGCTAAGTATCAAAACAGTTAAACTAAAAATTGTTTAACTAGCAATTTTTAGTTTATATTTATGTAGGAAATATCCAGGTTCGGACTAATTTTTTTTTAAAATATTTAATATTTTTTTTACCTTAAAACAAAAAATTTTTAAATTTTTATTATTTTATGATAATACTAGCATGAAACCAATCAAAATAGTAATAAAAAAATCCAGGTCCGTATTTAATTTTTTTATGATAAATACCATATATCAAAAACTAAACAATATTTAAAAAAATTGACAACGTCATTATTTTGTTCTAAAAAAGTTGTCATAAAAATGTTTTTACAGAATAAAAGTATCTCGCAAAATCAGCGAGATACAAGGGATTATTAAAAAGACAATTTTTTCAAAAACTCCCTGTATTAGCGAAACTACGGGGTATAGCAAAAATCTGATTACCCTATTTTTAAGGGCTCAAAAAAAGAGCACGGTAAGGTGCAATCAGAAAATCAATATCTTTAATAATAAACGAGTTTCCCATTTAATCCCATCGAAAATGGGACACGCTGTACATGTGACGCGTAGGCCGTATGAATGGACGTGAATGGAAGTAAAAGTAACGGAAAATACACCAACCAAATTAAACGTTAGTTTAGGCCTGAGGTTAGGGTCTTCACCGGACGTACCCGACGCCGACGTCTGTTGGTCGTTGGGCTGGTCAGAGTTTTTGTACGTCGAACAAACGAACGTAAGACCGACGATGAGAGATCAACGGAATATTGCGTTGCATTATTTGATGTCGCGAGATCGTTAAAAAACGGACGTATATCTGATAACGTCGGTTTTGATACAAATGCGACGTCGCTTAACGCATATTTAACGTTGCAACTTAAAATTCAACTAAATCCGATGTCAGTCCAGGTCACATTAGGTTGTAAGTCATATGTTTTGTGGGACCACGCGCAAGTCGGGCAAACTGACAACCTCAGTTATTTTAAGGCTAGTTTTCAATAATTTTTATGGACATATTCTGTATTAATTTATATAATAAAATATTATTATAAACTCACAAAAGCCAAACGGAAAAAAGGCCGGGACATCCATGTCATCAGCAAAATATGCATACAAAACTTTCACAGATAACCAAAAACAAAGATTTAAAATAAAATATATTTTTTAGAATGGCCAACGGTACTGTACCCCACCCTCCAGCAAGTTATCAAACATCATCTAGTTTAACCAAATCTAGTTCGTCAAAAAAGAAAAAATAATCGGTAAGTGAACAAAAACATTGTATCTAAATAATAAGAAAAACCAACGTCCAATAGTTTCGTCAGAATTTCTGACGATTGCGTTAAAAAAATAATAACAGAAACTGATATTTGAAGTACAATTTAATTATGTGTTTGTTTGAAAAATTATTCTTTTTTAATTACATAATATAGACTCAAAATTAAGGCTCCTTAAGACTAATGTGAATTATTCGCAGCAAAATCGTGACGGGAAGAATCCATACATGTATTAGAAGGATAGTGGGCTATGGGATTTTTTGACAAACCCGGTCGTTGTTTGTTTTTGGTTTCTTTCAGTCCGTGGAATCCTACATGATGCTTTTCACAGCAAAAAATTCAACTATTTAATTGAAAATATTACATCTTGACAAAAAATGTATAGCGAACCTAACCACTTTTCAAGCAAAACGAATATTTAAAAGTGGCCGATGACGCAATTTGCCGAGCCTGGCTAATGAAAACAGACGAGTTTTTAGTCTAATAAATCACTAATTGGTGATTTTATACATTTTTTCCTAAACTGCCATATTGTTTTATTCCAATTCGTTAGTTTTCCTAATAAAAATGAAAGATTTTGGTCGTAATTTCAAAAAAAAAGCATTTTAAACTACATGAAGGTACTCTCCGCCCCTTAGTTCCCCATAGACACGCATGCTTATCGTACTTATGTTAGTTGTATGCTGACACGTACGAAACGCATGCGTGTGTATGGCTAATTTGCTTCAAGCCAAACACAAAACAATAATTTTATTGAATACAAGCATTCATGCGAACGATCTGATACGACACACAATCCATCTTGCATGACGACTTAAAACTGTACAAGTAAAACGTACGATAAGCATGTGTGTGAATGACGTCACGGCGATATGATGGCTGGGCGACGCTGCACAGAAGTCAAGTCAAGTCCCCCCAGTCAATCTTCTATGTTGCTTACATTAGTGTCTCTAAATAATTTGACAGTTTTTACATCTAAAAACTATCAAATTATTTAGAGACACTAGTGTTATATTTAAATAAGATTGCGCAAATATTTATAAATAAATCGAAAATTATGTTGCCTTACAAATGGCTACGGAGCGAGAGGCCGTCCCAGGTGACGTCACTCTCAGACTGCTATCTCATTGCTTAGCTGTGAACGGCCATATTGCATACATCAGTGCCCTATTTATCACAGCGCGGGAAATTGAAATTCGCGCGTTGTCGTTTTACTCATAATATGCAAACACTACAACTAACTTACATAAGTGCATGAACAATTTAGATCTTCTCTTAGCATATTGAAAACAATAGCTGGCCATACACACAGAGGTTGATCCGCCGGTTTGGAACGGGGCGGTTCAAACTGGCGGATTTGTCTTACAATTAGTGGACATTCCACGCGCCAGTTATATCCGGTATAGATTTATCTGTGAGTTTAGACCGGCGGGCGAAACTTGTGGGTTCCGCGCTCGATATTTTAACCGGCGCAGACTTGTCTGTCGGTTTACACTGTGCCAGGGATAACAGACCGTTCATATAGTCTCTCTTTAATTTATTGAATATTATGGCACATGTTTCCGGAATGATATAACCAAGTGCCTGTGCAGAAATTCCCACTAAAAATTGCAGATCTTTATATGATCTTCCCGTGGCAAGGAAATCTTGTTTCGTAAGATCCTCTCTTACCAAATTTAATAAAAGGTCATACGTGTTAATATCCATTCTTAAATAATTTTTAAAATCGTCTGGATCATTTTCTCTTAACTCTTTTAATAGAAGGTCATGACTAAATAGTTTCCTCTTAAGCAAATAACTTTTAACCCACTTGGAACGTCTCTTTTTTACACCACTATGCTTTATTTCCATATTAAAAATCATTCCCATACACAGAGCCTGCTTCTTTTTAGCACGAAACATTTTACATACACTATGCTTAAAATACCGTGCCGCATAAAACTTTCGACTTGACGAAATTCCACAGTTTTGGTTTAACTGGCAGATAAATCTTGAGTTTTCGCCCACTAACGCGCGGTTATGTCTGCCACAGACCGATATGGAGGATCGATTCGAAAGATTTTTTTTTGTGTTAGTGGACTGCAGCAGTTTTAAACCGTTGTGGACAAAACGGTCAGACTTATCTGTGCCGTTCCAAACCGACGGGTCAACCTCTGTGTGTATAGCCAGCTAATATGATGTGGACTATATTTCGTATGTATTGCGAATTTGTCGCGTTGGTTTAAAGGAGCCTTTAATTATTTGGGTGTAAAAAAAGCAAAAATTAAATACACAGTTTGAAGCCGGAAAACAAGGCATTGTAAATGTAAAGTAACAATAACGCAAGAAAAACAAAATAGCACATCGTATTTTTGTTGTACTTAGCGTCTTTCACGCGAGAAGAAATGAAGTATTTAAAATTTTCATTAAATTTATTTTTAGTAGTACCTACATAAGTGACAAAAATAATTTAATTAGGTATTTTCATCTCTTTAATACGATTTTTAATGACATATTTGTTGAAGGCTACATTTTCAATCCTATTAGGGTATTTCTTTTATTCTCGAAAGGTTGGAAACACTGCACCTTTCTCACTCCTTTTAAAGGCGCCTGAGTTTAAGTACTAACCATTCCAAAACCATCCTCTTTCCGTGAAAGACAACGTATAACCCCAATGAAGGATATTAAGGTCTAGTATTGTTAAGAGATGTGCAGACTTAATTACTCTACTTACAATAACCAAACTTTGATCTTATCGTGTGCTTATGATAATTATATCAATATATTATTACAAGGACTTATTTAAACGAGTGTTATGCACCAAAGAATAGTTTTTGGTTGATTTCTAACTAGAGGTTAGCAGATTTATTATATACGCAAAGTGCCAAAAAATAATGCTTTGGAGAAACATTTGCCACCAACCAACTAATCTATACTCTAATTTATACTCATTTGTGATAAAGTCATTCTGTTGACAACACGTATCATGCATTATATTTATTTTCCAATACTGACATTTAAGTGAGAAATATTAACAAACAATAAACACCAATTTTGTTTTCAAAAATGTTCACCATAGGTGAAATCATTACAAATGGGCATAAATTTGTCCTTCGCTCGCCCCACTTAGTTCTAGGATTATATTATAATTTTTGATAGATTTTTTATATTCATATCATAGTTTAGGTTTGTCAAGATTTTTTTACTAATCAATTTTATTTAAACTTTTTTATATTAAGTATATATTTTTTACTAAAAATGTTCTATTATTTATAAGATGCCGTTAACAAAAAAGAGAGGCTAGAAATTAGTTTATAGTGTTATTAGCAATAAGAAATAGTAAGTTATTAAACACATTAAGCTAGGTGAATTGTGATGCATCAGACTTCGTATCCTTATGCCAGGGTTTTTTGTTCAAAATAATTGAAAACTCAATAATTTGTTTAAGTAGAGGAAGACGGGGGAATTCCGTTACTTTAAGAAAACTAGCAAAATTAAAGCGTTTGAAATAAATTTTAATTGCAAAATCTTTTTAATTTCATTAGATTATTAACATAACTACAACTTTCAATTAAAAAAAATTATGTATTTTTTTAAAAAGTTGCAGTTGGCGGAATTCCCCGCCCATGGTATGGGGCAATACCGCCACATCCTTGGGGTAATACCGCCATATTAGTTTTTCTTCATACTTGATACTTTCTACTGGTTTAGAAAGATTGATAAATAAAAAACACATCAACATATTTTATAAAAATGTATTGGCCAATACAAAAATAAACTTTTTTCGAACCTTAATCTATAAAAAACGGTAATCTAACCACCAGTTGACGACAGTGTAAAAGTTAAAAGCAAAACAGCATAATCTACTTATACCGCATCCGAAGTCAAACTAAGGCGCGGCGAAACGTTGTAACTCGAATGCTTTAGCTCCTGGCACCACTGCTCTTCTGTTTGTCGTAACTGGCAGCTCTCTAATGTTGCTGGTTGCCTAGATACCTGGGGTAACGGTATTACTTTCATTTTTAGTTTTTAAGTGGATGTTTTTAATGGAATTACTTTTTTATTCAATTTTTTTATCAGCGTAACATTTATTTTAAAGTGATGCGTAACTAAATAAAATTTTAAATTTTTTAAACAGTTTATTTGCAAAGAAACGTAGATATTATACAAGGTGACAATTTAAAAAGGATTCACCTGGATTTTCTCGAAAATTATTAGGAAATTAAAAAAACGCGGAAGCACGTCGATTTTGTTTGCAAGGGGACACTGTTTGAAAGCAATTATCTCAAAAACTAATCGATAGATTTTTGAAATATTTACTCGGTTGTAAGGACATTCAACAGGCCTTCAAAACAAGGTATCACTAGACCCACTTCCCTATTCAAAATATAAGGGTAAGGTATACCCCTCGAAGGGGGTTCGTGCTACAAAAAGTGTTCCCCTTGCAAACAAAATCGACGTGTTTCGGCTTTTTTTTTAATTTCTTGATAATTTTCGAGAAAATCCAGGTGGTTCCTTTTTAAATTGTCACCTTGTATAAAAAATAACAAAAAATATCTCTCGTAGAACTAATTCATATGCAAACAAACAATAATCAGAAAAGCACTGTTGTGTATTTTAGAAAAAATAAAACATATGTTTCCTTAAACTGTTAACCTTTTTACCAACTATTATACTCACCACTACTTACACTTTCTTTATGTTGTTAAAATAATTTATTTTTTATTTTAAACTTAACGCTGATTTTAAAAAGTCAATAAAAAGCGGTTCAAAATAAAAAAATACAAATTTTATGCAATATTTTAAAAACTAAATGTTACAGATTCAGTTTAATACTCTCTATGAAAAATATATAAAAAGTGTCCCTAGAAATATTTGAGACCTCCAAACACATACAGGTTAAACGAACCAAAAATGTTCACACCTTGCCAGCATTTTAATATGGCTAAGGATACCTAGTCCGATGTTATTTGGCCTAATGTGTATACTTTTAGAATCTCTTGCTGCCAAAACTTAATGTTGGCCAAAACTCAATCTTTGTCCATTCCATTCCTGTTTGGTGACTCAATTTGAGTCTAGGGCGTGATTTATACCCAGCCGAATTTTATCAAACTTTTTTGTTCAAGAGACCTCCTATCAAAATGTGACAGCAACATGCAACTTTTTTGCATTGAATTACTATAAAAAGTAGGTAAACTGACCAAGGCATTAGGTCTACAGTCACCAGAGGCAAAAATGCGAAGGTTTTTTAGACCAATGCAAATATTTTATGCATTTTTTTAAATTTATGTATATGGTAAACCTTGTGCAATGCAGTGGATCGCACTCCGAATAGATAATGCGCGATCACTGTCTGGCCCGCTGGCTGCCCTTGAAACGCAGAGTATGTGGGGTGGGGTGTGTGCCAATTTGCTGCTGGCGCCGCCGAACAGAGAGAGTTTTTTTACCAGTGGCCTATATGAGCGACAGACTTGGACAATGTTTACATTGTCAAAATGGCGTTATGTCTTAAATTTAATAAGACCATTTTTGTTAAAAATAATTGGTTGCGCGGTTGCCAGGAAACAAACAAACTGTTTAGTAAATACCTATACCTGAAGACTCCCCATGGATCTATGACAAACTAAACTATTTAAATTAATTGAGCAGAATATTTGATAAATTTTGAGTCATTTCACGGTATAATTTGGGTAGGTCAAGGTTAGTTTCTTTAAAAAACTAGGGTTAGAAACGTTAATCAAGGCATGTTTTTTAATGAGCGGCTAGTTCACAACTTGCATTCCGTTTGCTATTGGTCGAAATAGTCAGCTGACTTTTTGATGTTGAACGTTACCGTTCACCGTTTAAGATTATTATTATATTATATTAAGAGATGGTGCCACCAGTCAAGAATTTAACAAACATTATGTTTACAGCTTTCGGCGTAAAATACGAATATATACTAGTTGTAAGTGATTAAAAAGTGTAATGGTTTGTGCAGTACATACCTATTGAATTTAACTAAATCTATGCATATGCCGATGAGTTTTTTTTTAATTGTCTTTTAAAAACATATTATATTCTTTTACAGTTCATAACCTAACCCTGATAAATTATTCGATAACGTATCCTAACCTGTCCAGACACGCCCCGGTTTCAGTTTTTCAGTTTGGTTTAACACCGATTTCAACCTCCCAAAACGAGGACAGGAGAGTTTTAATTTTAAAAATCCCGCCTGACTATGTCAACCAATAGCAAATGGAATGCAAGTTGTGAACTAGCCGCTCGTGTTTTTTAACGAATTTTGGGCAAAAATTTGACGCAGCACCCCGAATGCACTACCATGTTGTATGGGAACGAGCCGGCACTGCCTTTTTCATATTTGCCCCTCTCGTTAATCGGTGAATTTTGTATAGGATATCGGTCTACTCTGGGTGTAAATCGCGCTGCAACCTAAATTTTTCTGTCACTCTGTATACGTATTTTCATAATAGTCTGTTGAAAAATATTCAAATTTTACACAATTTTTATAGTGTCTACTGCCATTTTTCTTGTTATGAAAAACAAAGTGTTTTATCGAATAAAAATATTGTTAAGTGCCAAAAAATTTTAAATATATATTGATGAAAAATGTAAAACTTTATTTATACAGATTATTAAAAGCTCGTGCTCCATTGAGATTGCATACTGCGTTTTTCTTAATGGTAAAAATAGGGTTGTGGTATCGATACCCGATACTAATATAGTATCGATATATCGGTTAAAAATATCGATATTTTACATCGATTCCAACGTACCGATATATTTAAGGTATCGATGAGAGAAAATTAAAGAAAAAAGGTCTTGGTATTGTTCTATACAAACAGAGTTCCCTACCAAACCATGGTATTTAAAACTAACTTTTACAGATAGAAGGCACATAACTACTATTTGCAGAATTCGCACAGGACATTGTCTGACATCAGCCCATCTGAGCAGGATTGGCATCAGAGAATCTCCCCTCTGTGAATGCGGACGGTTGGAGGATTTAAATCACTTATTTTTTGAATGTCCAATAAATAAAATTCAAAATTTTAACATTTATAAGGCACTCGCAGAAGCTGTGGGGGGCCCCATTTCTTTAGAATCGGTTTTAAGCCATATTACTTTGAGAAAAAGCAACCTCATTATGCAATTTTTAGATATAAATAGGATTAAGCTGTAAAAAGCAAATTTTTTCTACAATTAATATAATTTTTTTAGGTTGCTAATCTGCGTTTTGTTTTTTGGGATCGCTAACCCCGATCCTTTTTAATCTTTTGTATTTTGTCTAAGAGTGAAGAAAGAATGGAGTGAATGAGAAAAAAAAATCTAATAAAATTAGTATATAAAGTCAAAAGAAGTTTAACAACGAGAAAAACAAGAATAATACTGAAGGACAGAAGAAAGAAGACTGGAGAGAGAAAAAGGAAGATATCTGAAGATAGAAGACTGATTAGAAAGAGAAATTAGAATAAAGGGAAAAAAAAGAAAAAGATAAAAAATCTGAAAAAAAATAGAAAAAGAAATCTACAAAGATTTAAAAATATTCACTATATAGATACCTATGTCACAAACCAAAAAACAGATCTACAGAGATTTGAAAAGAAATAGAGAGAGAATTAGAGGATAGAGAGAAACAAGATATACAGAAGTATAAAGTAAGAGCCTCAAGTGGTTACAAAACCAGCCTTTCTTGAAGCCCACGGTATCGATCTGGCTAACTGTCCTAGAAGGACAAAGCCAATACTCTGAAACAGAACAGCACGGTGGATAGAACAGACCGGTGTTCGGATCTTATAAATATATGTCGAATTTTCACGTCACTGGTGGTCCAGCTGATTTTTAGAAACGAAAGTTAGATATGATATGAACAACTAATATTTTTTTATTTTTTTGAAAACTAAGGCAATTTTCGTACTATTTTTTAGTATATTCTTATAAAATAATATTTTTCAGACATACCAGTCGTTATTTTTTTTTCCCCGCTTCATTTCTCTTTACACAAAAACTAAAATTCGAAGAAATTAATGTGTTCGTTTCAGCGTCAAAAATTATCCGATACTAAACGATCACATTCAGTTTGACTGGTAGTTTAAGTTTTGTGTCATAAAAAATAAAGCGGGCTAAAAAAAAATAACGACAATACGTCTAGAAAATTACATTTTATAAGGATGTACTAGAAAACAGTAGAAAAATGGCCTTGGTTTTCAAAAAATATTAGTTGTTCCGTTGTTCATAACAGATCTAACTTTGTTAACAAAAATCAGCTGGACCACCAGTGACGTCTATCTATCCACCGTGACAGAACAGAACAGAAGGTATCGATGCTTAGAATCGCTAGAGATAAACATTCTTAAATGTAATGTGTTACCTAAAGAAAAAAAATTCTAAACGATGTCATTTATTTATTTATTTTGTTTTGTTTAAAAACGGGTTCCATGTTCTGTGTCCCAGAATCGCAATAAAAATATCTTTATTCCTTTATCTTTCTTTAGTTTAAAGTTTGGCGTCGGTGCCTTGACAAAGAAAATATGCCTAATAATAATAAAAATGTATCGATTCTTAAACCTATCGATACTTAAAGCTAAGTATCGAAGAGAATCGATACAGTTTTTAAAAAATATCAAATGACACCAATATGAACCATTCGATACCAACAACCCTAGGTAAATAAATTAACAAAAATTTTTCGTGGCTAAGCGGGTTTAGAAAGATTTTTTCTCTTGTATTTTTCCGTGGGCATACTATACCCGTTTAGCCATGAAAAAAAATTTTGTTTTCTTTATTCACGAGTACTAAATTTTACGTTTGTGGTAAAAATATTCTGATTATCTTTTTTGCACAAATGTACACTTGAGTATGCTTAAGAAGTAGTATGCAAATATCAAAGTGCCCGATTTTCAACAATGTTTCAAGTAGTATCTATCTAGTATAAAAATTTTAGGCCGAACGTTTACTCGATAACCTTTCAGTCAGTTTTTAACATTAGTATTTAGTTTTCAAGCGTACATTTTTGTGCAAAAATTTAAGTTGATATGTTAGTTCCTTCGACACTTATCCCCGATCCAGAATGATATATTAATATAGCCAATTTCGCTATTTTAATGTTTTTAGGTTTTTTTTTTTAAAGAAGAAAAACAGGTTTTTTATTGCTTCTAAAAAGCATGATTTTCGTATCTTATATTAGACAAAGCAAAAACCAAAAACAGTTTGAAATATTCAATATCATTATTATTTGTGAACTGCTATTACGTCGGGAATCCTTGAAACTACTAAACCGATTAAAGAAATTTTTATACACAATTTTTGTAGGTTCAGACCAAGGACTGTACAGGGTGTCCCATTTTTGATGGTATTGAATGAAAAACTCAGTTATTATAAAAGAAAAAGAGGGATTTGACATTACTGTCCTCAAATTTTGAGACAAGAAAAAAATGTTAAAAGTTTTTTCTAGCCCTTGTAGTTTTAAAGCAACGAGAGAAAATTAAAAAATTTTGAATCCTAGAAATCCGTATTAGAGCAGATATTTCAACTCCATTAAAACTTCTCTACAGACAGTTGATGCTGACAATAAAATAACGTTGTCAAATCAAGTCAAATTTTTGATCCGTCGAGTGGAATTCAAGATTTCAGAAAAAAATACAGATCTGGATTTTTTTTTTCATGTTTTTTTATAGCTAGTAGTTAATTTGGGATCCAATGTGAAGCAAAAAATTTAAAAAAAAACCAGGTCCATATTTAATTTTTTTTCTGAAATGTCGAATCCGACTCGTCAGACCAGAAATTTGACAACGTCATTTTATTGACAGAGTCAACGTCTGTAGCTGCGTTCGGTATTTGCATCTCAGACGGTCTGAGCAAATTGGAATTAACGAACGATCCGGATCAAATCGATCAAATTTTTATAAATGGTTATGACCTTAAATATAACCAAAAATATTATACATATTGCAAATCACGCCCAGCTATAATTTTGACAAAATTTTCCTGTGATGTCGGAAATTTATATAATTTAACAATCAAATAATTCGATTTCAATCTTTTTACATAAAAAAATTATTTTTGTACAAAACAAAACAAATACACAACTTAACGTCACAATCTCGGATTAATCTGTTTCGTCGATCAAAATGTACGGAGCAACCAGATTTACGTCAGACTAGTCTGAGCAGAATTACCGAACGATTCAGATCTACCTCCCCTAGATCAAGATGGAATTAACGAACGATTTCGATCAAAAAAGTTAATCAGACGTAAATACCGAATGCAGCTTGTACAGAAGTTTTAATAAAATTGAAATATCTGCACTAATAGCAAAGATATGACAGATTTTTAGAATTACGGATTTTTGAATTTTCCCTCCTCCCAAAATTACAAGGGCAAAAAAAACTTTTCACGTATTTTTTTAGGTCTCGAAATTTAAGAACAGTGATGTAATATCCCCAGATCTCTATCTTTTAAAATAACTGAGTTTCCCATTCAGGAACATCAAAAATGGGGCACCCTGTCCACGTCCTTGGGTTCAGACAGGGTTTGAAAGGAATCTTATTAAAATAGCTAAAAGATAATGTCACTTTTTTAAGGGTGGAAAATTTAAATTAATTACAACTCTTTCGATCTCGAAATACTGTTTTCAAAACTTGATAATATAATTATGTACAAGGTAAAATAAAAGGATCCATCTGGATTTTCTTAAAAACTATTGAAAAACGCGAAAGCACGTCGATTTTATTTGCAAGGGGGCACTTTTTGGCTATCGTGCTATTTTTGTAGCATGCACCCTCTTCGAGGGATAAACTTCACCTATCTATTTTAAATAGGGAAAGTGGGTCGAGTTATATTTCGTTTTGAAGGTCTCTTAAATCTCTTTACAACCGTTTCGAACATATATTGATTAGTTTTTGAGATATTCCTGGACATAAACAAGAGACTGTTGCTATCTTAATAAATATATTATCTATTAATAAAAATATTACAAAATTCCTTAACTCTCGAACATAATACTTATCTCACTAAAAACTTCTTGTACCACATCCAACTTGTGGCACCACACAAACCGAACCAAGTTAGGATGTAACTCATATGTTCGTTTCTCAGGGTGACCCTAGTTTGGCCTCCTATAGGCCCACCAGCTGCGTTTAGTTCGTCTGTAGCATCGATGAAAATGGGGGATGCTCCTGTCATTTTGCACATTGCGTTTAAGTCCCTAAAATGTAACAGCAGTATGTAGTAAAGGATGCTGAATACTATTGGTTAGTCGCTTAGAGGCCTTAATGCAAATTTGAGATGAGAATCCACTTCTGGACATCTGTCAAATTCATACAAACAACAAGATGGCGACAAAACATAAAAAAAATATTATTTGTTTTTAAATTAATTTTTATTTTGTTTTAATCATAACAACGTTTCTGTGTCCAAAATAAATGATAATCTTCAAGATCATTGTCAAGATTGACCTGTTTTTCATATTTAAACTGCCATCTTGTATTTGGAATGATTTTGACATATGGTCAATAAGTGAAATTCTAATACCAAAAGCAAGGCCTTTAAATTCAGGAGTCAATTTTCACTAACTGAAAACGCGGAGGTCACTAAACCTTGGGTTTACTACAAACTAATTTGACAGCGAGCTTCGCTGCAAAAAAGTGTGTGGACTTGTAAATCGAATTGTGTTCCTCCAGGATAGCTTTTCTCGTCCTTGAACGATGTGATAGTCCCCATCACATGCTTTGGCCAATGGCAAGCTTTAAATTAGCTCCGAGCCGTCACGTGCTATGCGAAAAGACCTCCATTGCGCAAGCTTCTACGATCCGACCGAGAAACGTTCAGTCGGTACGGGGCAGGAGTCACATCGTCTAAGACCCAGAATACAGCCTCAGAGCGTTCGGCGCAAAAACTACGGCAGCGTATCTTTTAAAGCGGCCGCGCTGTACGTCGGGATAGTACAAGCATGTTTTTTGATGGGGCTCCTGTGTATGTACTGATCGTAACGTTTTATTATTAGAAACGGTTTAAACTAGTGTATGTACTGATCGTAACGTATTATTATTGGAAACGGTTTCAACTAGAGTTGCTAGACTAATAAAACTTGGCACGCATAGTGTCCTTTAAGTACTGATTTTTTAAGTTTTAAAAAAATGTATGGTCCCTAGGGGGCGTAAGGAGGCAAAATGTGGACTCAAAGCAGCCGTATTTTATCGGGGGTTTAGCCTTGCGTTACACTCAATTTATTTTGATTTTTTTTTAATGCGTTTCGAAGGGGGGCGGGCGGCAGATCAAACATTCTGAATTTTTGCATTATTTTCAGAGAAGAGAAGGTTTAATTTATTTTACCCTGATTGCAAGTGTCGTTTTGTCAACCTGTTGTATGTTTACGTCATGTCAAATTCAGAAAACTGTTACAGAACTATATAAAAATAATTTTACACTTAATATTTTTAAATGTCATCCTAGAAAATATCAAAAAGTTTACGTTTTAATTATTCTACGATTTTAAACACTTTGAACCAACCCTCAGAAGGAGTAAAATCTACCTAAATTGAAAAGCCGATTTAAAAAATAGAAGTTTATTTTTTCTTAAATTTTAATATATTTTTTTCCTTTTTGATAACTGTGAATTTTTCGTTGACGCTAAGGCAGCCACGTTGGAACGCTAATCAGCGTCGTTTGAAACTCCACACCGAGTATTTTTTCATCCGGTCCTTTGCCTACCAGACAGGGAGAGTGTGTCACAAAGTCGACCTTTACGAGATATCCGATCTCATCCGGCCTGGTTACCGGCATACTTTAAGGGGTAAAATTAATTTTTACACCCCTGCACTGACGGTATTCAAACTATGACCCACCGAGCAAGCGAGATTCCTAACTAACCTAACTTATGACCAGCGCGCTAACGCACCGGACCAACGAGTCTACTACCTTTTGTTTCAACAATCCCTGGAGACTTACCTATAAAAGAATATATTGCTCCCCTCTTTATTTTTCATAGAAAATGTGGGTCTAGGCTCGTGCATTCTGACTATGCCTATGACGTCGACCACCCCCTCCACTTGTCCTTTTGGCCGTGCTCTTTGATCGCGTTTTTTCGATGGAACCCAGCCTCGATTTACAAGTATTATTTCACTAAAATTTCAAAAAGACCAAATCAAAGAGGACTTTTGGTCAGCCTCACTAACTATTACTTGTTGTTTTTGGCCAAGTTAAAAGTTTGCAAATAAATAGAAAAATACTGTAAAATATCACTTTTGAGGGGGGCGAGAGGGCGATGCCCCCTCCCCCCAATTTAAATGAATTCAACTCGAAACATTAGGTTTTAAGTTTTTACTAATCAAAAATATTTTTTTACTCACCTTGAGTATTATTTACTGAGTTACAAAAATGAATGTTCAAAATTTTTGTTGGATTTAAGGATTACCACAAACACATTTATTTTTATTTTAAGGCAGCTACTTTAAAAAGTTATGTTTAACTTATTAAATATTTAACTGTATACAATGGGTTTTTGAACAAAAATACTTTTTTGAAAAAGACAATGTGTTAAGGATACAAAATACTACAAGAAAAATAAAAAAACATATTTTAAACATTTTTCTCTTTTTTCGTAGGCCTATGAAACGTGCACCACTACCTTTAGAGGGTTAGAAAAGTTAACCGTTTTTGAGTTATTAGCAAAAAACCGTCAATTATTTTCGAAATCAGCGTAAAATTTCCTTTAAAATGACATGTTACACTTAATATTCTATTTTGTTTTTATTATTCTTATTTAATACATATTTAACAGTTAAGTTCATCAGACCTACTCATGTCATCTATTCAAGGAAAAATAAATGGATCCATGGCGGATCTGATACCTTTCTAGCTAGCCTATTAGCACACTTTAAGTAAAGCCATGATATATCAGCCTTGAAAATAGTTTATCGTAAATATCTCAGAAACTAATGCTCTTACGAAGTTTTTGGTTATAACACAAATTATTGAGCAAAATGTAATTTACTATATGCCGAAAACCGCACATTGATACGATGCTCCGTTAAAAAGTTAGCATTTTTAAAAACACTGGTCTGCAAAAAATAAAAAAATCTTGAGCCCTGCCATTATTTCTGCTGATTCTTATGTACAATAACGCCTTGAATCCCAATATAGCTTGCGTTTTCTTTTACCACCCACCATTTTTGGGGGAGCAGCCCTTTTATCTATCACTTTTCAATGATAATGATAATCTATCAACATAAATTTAAATATTTAGAAGTAAAGACAATTTTTTTGGCTGTAAACAATAATAAATAAAAAGATCTGTATCATCACTAGGTGCTTGCTTGAGGTACAACCCTCTCGTTTCAAAAACCAGCAGTACTTCGTCAACATGCTTGCATTCCACTTTCCTGAAAATCTTCCAACTTAGCGATGTCTTGATAAATCCGTTCCCGGTGTTCATCCGAGACTACTCCTAAACTTTCAGAAAAGACGTCCAGATGCGAGTGAAGGAAGTGTACTTTCAGCGTGACTTGAGCGACATAATCATCACTTTTGTGGCTACCCAGGAAGTTCTTACACACGTTTTGGAATGCAAACCAAGTTTTTTTTCATCAAAACGAATTTTATACTTCACACAAAGGTATGTGTGCCTAACTTGCGAGTGTCAGAAGGAGAGGGAGGAGTTGATTTTGGTTGTTTTCCTACTTACACAAGGTTGCATCTCTAGACGTACGTTTCTGTGTGTTTCACGTCATCAGTAGAGAACAGCAAACCCAGGTAAGCCAATTTTAACCAAAATCAACTCCTATATATGAATTACTCGCGGCAGTGCAATGCGAGTGAATTACAAGTTGTTGTGCCATCTAGCGGACTGGCTCGAGCACTCGAAAGTTTAAACACATTGGCATCGTCTTGTCTGAGACGCCGAAGCGCCATCTATGACAAGTTTCGTCCATTAATGTGGTATTAAAACCACGTAATCACGTAGCAACTAAAAGGCCGTACTGCCCGAAGCATATGCAAAGAAGAAAGATGGAAAACGTGCTGTGTGTGGATCGATAAAAATCAAAACGAATTTTATACTTCACACAAAGGTATGTGTGCCTAACTTGCGAGTGTCAGAAGGAGAGGGAGGAGTTGATTTTGGTTGTTTTCCTACTTACACAAGGTTGCATCTCTAGACGTACGTTTCTGTGTGTTTCACGTCATCAGTAGAGAACAGCAAACCCAGGTAAGCCAATTTTAACCAAAATCAACTCCTATATATGAATTACTCGCGGCAGTGCAATGCGAGTGAATTACAAGTTGTTGTGCCATCTAGCGGACTGGCTCGAGCACTCGAAAGTTTAAACACATTGGCATCGTCTTGTCTGAGACGCCGAAGCGCCATCTATGACAAGTTTCGTCCATTAATGTGGTATTAAAACCACGTAATCACGTAGCAACTAAAAGGCCGTACTGCCCGAAGCATATGCAAAGAAGAAAGATGGAAAACGTGCTGTGTGTGGATCGATAAAAATCAAAACGAATTTTATACTTCACACAAAGGTATGTGTGCCTAACTTGCGAGTGTCAGAAGGAGAGGGAGGAGTTGATTTTGGTTGTTTTCCTACTTACACAAGGTTGCATCTCTAGACGTACGTTTCTGTGTGTTTCACGTCATCAGTAGAGAACAGCAAACCCAGGTAAGCCAATTTTAACCAAAATCAACTCCTATATATGAATTACTCGCGGCAGTGCAATGCGAGTGAATTACAAGTTGTTGTGCCATCTAGCGGACTGGCTCGAGCACTCGAAAGTTTAAACACATTGGCATCGTCTTGTCTGAGACGCCGAAGCGCCATCTATGACAAGTTTCGTCCATTAATGTGGTATTAAAACCACGTAATCACGTAGCAACTAAAAGGCCGTACTGCCCGAAGGATATGCAAAGAAGAAAGATGGAAAACGTGCTGTGTGTGGATCGATAAAAATCAAAACGAATTTTATACTTCACACAAAGGTATGTGTGCCTAACTTGCGAGTGTCAGAAGGAGAGGGAGGAGTTGATTTTGGTTGTTTTCCTACTTACACAAGGTTGCATCTCTAGACGTACGTTTCTGTGTGTTTCACGTCATCAGTAGAGAACAGCAAACCCAGGTAAGCCAATTTTAACCAAAATCAACTCCTATATATGAATTACTCGCGGCAGTGCAATGCGAGTGAATTACAAGTTGTTGTGCCATCTAGCGGACTGGCTCGAGCACTCGAAAGTTTAAACACATTGGCATCGTCTTGTCTGAGACGCCGAAGCGCCATCTATGACAAGTTTCGTCCATTAATGTGGTATTAAAACCACGTAATCACGTAGCAACTAAAAGGCCGTACTGCCCGAAGCATATGCAAAGAAGAAAGATGGAAAACGTGCTGTGTGTGGATCGATAAAAATCAAAACGAATTTTATACTTCACACAAAGGTATGTGTGCCTAACTTGCGAGTGTCAGAAGGAGAGGGAGGAGTTGATTTTGGTTGTTTTCCTACTTACACAAGGTTGCATCTCTAGACGTACGTTTCTGTGTGTTTCACGTCATCAGTAGAGAACAGCAAACCCAGGTAAGCCAATTTTAACCAAAATCAACTCCTATATATGAATTACTCGCGGCAGTGCAATGCGAGTGAATTACAAGTTGTTGTGCCATCTAGCGGACTGGCTCGAGCACTCGAAAGTTTAAACACATTGGCATCGTCTTGTCTGAGACGCCGAAGCGCCATCTATGACAAGTTTCGTCCATTAATGTGGTATTAAAACCACGTAATCACGTAGCAACTAAAAGGCCGTACTGCCCGAAGCATATGCAAAGAAGAAAGATGGAAAACGTGCTGTGTGTGGATCGATAAAAATCAAAACGAATTTTGCTTCGGGCAGTACGGCCTTTTAGTTGCTACGTGATTACGTGGTTTTAATACCACATTAATGGACGAAACTTGTCATAGATGGCGCTTCGGCGTCTCAGACAAGACGATGCCAATGTGTTTAAACTTTCGAGTGCTCGAGCCAGTCCGCTAGATGGCACAACAACTTGTAATTCACTCGCATTGCACTGCCGCGAGTAATTCATATATAGGAGTTGATTTTGGTTAAAATTGGCTTACCTGGGTTTGCTGTTCTCTACTGATGACGTGAAACACACAGAAACGTACGTCTAGAGATGCAACCTTGTGTAAGTAGGAAAACAACCAAAATCAACTCCTCCCTCTCCTTCTGACACTCGCAAGTTAGGCACACATACCTTTGTGTGAAGTATAAAATTCGTTTTGATTTTTATCGATCCACACACAGCACGTTTTCCATCTTTCTTCTTTGCATATGCTTCGGGCAGTACGGCCTTTTAGTTGCTACGTGATTACGTGGTTTTAATACCACATTAATGGACGAAACTTGTCATAGATGGCGCTTCGGCGTCTCAGACAAGACGATGCCAATGTGTTTAAACTTTCGAGTGCTCGAGCCAGTCCGCTAGATGGCACAACAACTTGTAATTCACTCGCATTGCACTGCCGCGAGTAATTCATATATAGGAGTTGATTTTGGTTAAAATTGGCTTACCTGGGTTTGCTGTTCTCTACTGATGACGTGAAACACACAGAAACGTACGTCTAGAGATGCAACCTTGTGTAAGTAGGAAAACAACCAAAATCAACTCCTCCCTCTCCTTCTGACACTCGCAAGTTAGGCACACATACCTTTGTGTGAAGTATAAAATTCGTTTTGATTTTTATCGATCCACACACAGCACGTTTTCCATCTTTCTTCTTTGCATATGCTTCGGGCAGTACGGCCTTTTAGTTGCTACGTGATTACGTGATTTTAATACCACATTAATGGACGAAACTTGTCATAGATGGCGCTTCGGCGTCTCAGACAAGACGATGCCAATGTGTTTAAACTTTCGAGTGCTCGAGCCAGTCCGCTAGATGGCACAACAACTTGTAATTCACTCGCATTGCACTGCCGCGAGTAATTCATATATAGGAGTTGATTTTGGTTAAAATTGGCTTACCTGGGTTTGCTGTTCTCTACTGATGACGTGAAACACACAGAAACGTACGTCTAGAGATGCAACCTTGTGTAAGTAGGAAAACAACCAAAATCAACTCCTCCCTCTCCTTCTGACACTCGCAAGTTAGGCACACATACCTTTGTGTGAAGTATAAAATTCGTTTTGATTTTTATCGATCCACACACAGCACGTTTTCCATCTTTCTTCTTTGCACAAGTTTTTTTTCTTTTTAATTCACGTGTTCAATAAACGTCGAATCTTGAAAAAGTTGCCTATAATCTGGGGCGCCACAAAAACACCTTCCTTGATTCTAGCCTTACTAAGACGAGGCAATTTAGTTTTCATAAATATGAATGTGTCACCTGTTTTATTCAGTGCTTTTACAAACTGTTTGATCAGTCCAAGTTTGATGTTCAAAGGCGGCAAGTAAATATTATCTTTCGGGAATAAAGGATTGTTATAACATTTATTACTTACTACTAAAATTAAAAAAAAATAACAAAAAAATTTATCTAAAACGAAAAAATCGACAATGTCCATTTATCATTTTGGCGGAATCCCCCCCCCCCCGAACCGAACCCCCAAACCCCCAAAAAAAAAAGGCCAACCACCTTGCTACAAATATTAATGTTTGAGAACACTAAATGTCTCCCGTACCTCAGAAATAATGATGTTAATGCCAAAATAATCCTTTCCATCCCACTAATCTATCGAAAAGCAGTAAAAATAAGTAGGGGGTCTCCCCCAAAAATGAGGAGTGATGGTTTAAAACGGAGTTCATATTTGGATTCAGGAAGTCATTTTACATAACAATCGGCAAGAATGGTGTCAGGGCCGATTTTCATGCAGACCAGTGAAATTTTTAATTGTCAAAAAACTGCATTAGCATAATGGATTTTAACCAAAATCAATCAACCGAATAAACAAATTTTTAAATACTTACTCTCTGTCCTCCAATTTAAATGGAGTCACTACGCAATACCCTTGGTAAGTGTTTGTATTGCCACTAATCAAGGAACTTTGGGTGGAAGCGTCTCCATTTTTCAGTAAAGTCCTTGGGCCTACCAGGATCTCTTTGTCATGTAGGAATATGCCTCTAACATGAACGGGACGGTATTCCAGATCTTGAATGTCTTCTAGACTTTAAAAATAATCAAGATCAGTAAATGTAGTAAAATCATTTAAAAAGAAATTGGATTTTATTAAAACTTTAGAAGAGAAGTTATTTCTGTCAGGATGCTAACTTTCTAAAAAGCCTTTCTTGTAATTGTAAAGGGTAAAGTTTAACCTCAATTTTTATGATAGACTTACAATACAAATGGACTTAGTGTTATGCTCAAAAATTAATTCCAGAGTCAGATCAGACTAGTCCTGTCAAAACATAGACAAAAATGCATTATATTGCATAGCAAAAACCTCTTTTTTAATTAATTTAAAGCTTTGAGTTTAAAAAAACGCCTTTATTGAAAGTAAAGAAGTTTTTGTAATTGCTGTAAAATCTAGAAAGGTAAAGTTTAATATGAATTTTTATTTAAAAACATACCATAACTTAATTTAAACTAGCCTTTTTTTAAATTTAATAAAATATAACTAAGACATTAAGTTTACAGGTCTGAAATGCCTACTTTGAGACCTTTATTCAGGTCACCACAAAATACCAAAAGGTACTATAAATAATGTTCAGGGTGACACAGAAAAATTTTGCACCATTGCAAACTTTATTTTAAAAAATCTTACGAAGCTTGTTATGGTAGGTCAAATTATAAGAAAAATTAGGTAGCAACAGATATTTTCATACTGTTATATATACAGCATGTTCCAAGTTAAGTGTAGTTAAAAAACTAGTAGAATTTTTAAGACTTTAAGATTAAGTTTTTTAAGCACAAAAAAATATATAGATATATACATATTTTACATACAGTTTATAAGTGTCTCTTAAAATTGTTGAAACTAGTTTGTTTAAAAAATGCTGTAATACTCTGAGTGTGATCATCAAGTGACTACTTTACTGTTTAAGAGTTAATTTATAAAGGAAATTGTATTTTCTGAATAAATTCTACTTTACTGTTTAAGAGTTAATTTATAAAGGAAATTGTATTTCCTGAATAAATTATTTTGAAGAAAAAAAATTGATAGTCTTACTTTGTTGGTAACTTTACAGGGTCACTTGTAACTTTTTCCTGCATTTCGGCTATCAATGCTTCTTTCCATTTCTTCCTTTGCACTTGCCATAATCCAAGAGAAAATGAAGCTACTGGAATCACCTAAAAGTGAATTTATGTACACAAATATTTTAAAATATATTTCATTTTTGTATGCACACCTCGATGAACCCTTTTAACCCTCTATTAGTATTCTCTTACCAACATGCACCACCCAAAAGCATCAATCTGCTTCAATTTGGAAGATTGTGGCCTTAACAGAGGCTTTGATACTTGCTTGACTGAGTTATTTGTACTGAAACCTAACTTTAAACAGTTGTCATTTAGAATTACATTATGTCTACACTTCAGCAAGTTTTTGACTAATTTATGCATTATATAAATATGGTGTTAAAAATATCAAATCAAATTTATCTAACTTATTCTTGTTCTTTTGGTTAAGAATAATAATCGCTTGTTTTTGATTTTGATAAACAGCTGCTTTAGTAAGGTTAGGTGAAAACAAAACAACTACCAACAGGTCATTTGGCTAATTGGCCACAATAAAAACCGTTTCACGTGACCAAAATAGGTATTGTTATTTATAAGTTGGCAGCTTTCAGAATAGGAATAAACTCCATATCATAATTTTTCGGGACTACCTATTTATTAACTGACCAGAATTTTACTGACCAACAATTTTTTTTATAATTTTCGGTGTCAGAGCGTATTGGAACAAATCCTAACTAATAAATCAAAGCTATACTCCATTTCATAATTTTTGAGATAACTTTTGGACAGTTATCAGATGTTTACCCCATTTTGATAGCCCTGGTTTACCATAACAAATAGCATAGGCCAACGAAAAAGTTGTCAAAAGTTGACTCAAATATAATGATATGAACTTTACTACCAACTTCCCCTGGTCTCTACCACAAAAAAATCAACTAATACCACCTTCCCCTAGAGTCTACTATCAAAAAACCAACTACTACCACCTTCCCCTAGCTTCTGCCACCAAAAAACCAACTACTATTACCTTCCCCTAACTTCTACCACTTAAAAATCAACTACTACCACCTTCCCCTAGCCTCTGCCACTAACAAATCAACTACTACCACCTCGTCCTACATTCTACCACCAAGAAATCCACTACTACCACCTTCCCCTAGCCTCTACCAATAAAAAATCAACTACTACCACCTCCCCCTAGATTCTACCACCAAAAAATCAACCACTACCACTTCCCCCTAGATTCTACACCAAAAAATCAACTACTACCACCTTCCCCTAGCCTCTACCAATAAAAAATCAACTACTACCACCTCCCCTAGATTCTACCGCCAGAAATTCAAATTATTTATTTCGAACCCTCAGAACGAAAATAACACAACTTGAAATTTAAAAATTTTAACTTTTAGTGATAAAACGACAAAATTAGACGCCCTTTATCAATTATCCTACCTAAAATATAAGCATCAGTATTATTAAAAATTTTTGAGTTGTTTCAGTTTTGTTCTTTATATCGTTATATTTCTTGACATTTTCCATTGTTTTCCCAAATACTGCGTTGTTGAATAATTTGTATAAATCTCTCTGAAAACAGCTATTGTTTTTATTGCGTAATTCTGTATTTTGTAAAGTATCAAGAAATTTATATAATAAGAGCCTAAAATAAGCATCAGTATTATTACATTTTTTTGAGTTGTTTCAGTTTTGTTCTGAGGGTGCGATTTGTCTTGGATTTTGTTAGTTGGAAAATAATCTTTATTAAAAACCAAGAGCTATTTCTTCTTTTGTTTAAAAATATATTAATGCTACAATTGCAATTATAAGCCTTTAAAAAAATTAAGTGCGAGCATTGTTGTTATAACATTCTTACATTAACTAGGATAATTCTCAAATACCAAATTGCAAATAATGCAAGGACCTAAAACTATAAACAATAAGTGAAATTAAAGAAAGAAAAATAAGAAAAAAGTTTTTCTGCTTCGGCCGGGACTTGAACCCGGGATCTCTTGCTCTGTACGCAAACATTCTAAACATTGAACTACCGAAGCCATACATAAATTTTCGGAAAACTTTCATCTATGCAGGTCTGCGGTGTCTCAATACAAGAACGAGAGGGTATTAACTCGACCAAGTCATCAAACTGATTTCTATAATTCTTCCTTCCCACTGTCAAAGGTATGAAAACTCAAAAGTTAGGCGTAAACTATCAACGTCTGAAAACATGAGATCACCTTTTCGTGTGTTAAAATTTCTGATCGCAATGGGCGATTGCCAATATAATTCTCAAATACCAAATTGCAAATAATGCAAGGACCTAAAACTATAAACAACAAGTGAAATTAAAGAAAGAAAAATAAGAAAAAAGTTTTTTTTGCTTCGGCCGGTAGTCGAACCCGGGGTTCTATGTAACAATGTTATAACAACATTGCTCGCACTTAATTTTTTTAAAGGTTTATAATCGCAATTGTAGCATTCATATTTTTTTAAACAAAAGAAGAAATAGCTCTTGGTTTTTAATAAAGATTATTTTCTAACTAACAAAATCCAAGACAAATCGCACCCTCAGAACAAAACTGAAACAACTCAAAAAAATGTAATAATACTGATGCTTATTTTAGGCTCTTATTATATAAATTTCTTGATACTTTACAAAATACAGAATTACGCAATAAAAACAATAGCTGTTTTCAGAGAGATTTATACAAATTATTCAACAACGCAGTATTTGGGAAAACAATGGAAAATGTCAAGAAATATAACGATATAAAGCTTGTAACTAGTTGGGAAAATCATTTAAGAAGAGAGGGAGCACGATCATTAATTGGCAGACCTAATTACAAAAACTGTACAGTATTTACAGAGGATCTGATGCTTTAATTTATTTTTTTTTACATAAAAGATACAAAGTTGCAAATTACCGTTTTTCTCCTTGTTTTTTTAGTGTAGGTGTTTCTGAACACTGGTGGGGAATAAATAAATAAAAACAATTATTTTCGAAATTTAATTGAATTCTACATAGTTGTTTCACATAAAAGGTTATAGTTTTTTAATGATTGTTTATTTAAAAGTTTAAAGTTTTCTGGTAAGGTTGTAGTTTTCTTTAGCATTACATCAATGCACAAACTTAATTAATAATTACCAATAATATTAAAAAAAAAAAAAATTGGTTATTTTCTTATTTCTATTTAAAAGAAAAAATATTGTAAGGGTGTAATAAGCATTGGTAGGCTTCGAACATTGAACTATCAATTTTCGTAGGTTATAAGTGACTGTTTTTAAATAAATCTCAAATTTATTTTTTTTAAATTTGCTATTACATATATGTAGATTTTTATTAACAGTTGAAAATGATCATGACATTGCGCAGGGTTTTTTAACTGGATTTATATTTTTTTATAAATTTAATTTTTTTTTCCGCATTACATAATGCATAAATTTGTAATCAATAATTATAATTAGAAAGGAAAATAGCTATACCTATATTAAAAAAGTAAAATTTAAATTTTTTCTTATTTTTGTAAAAATTTAATTATTTGAGAGGTTTAAATTTTTCAGCAAGTTTATAATTTAATTTTTTTTTACTTTAAGGAAAATATTTAAAAAAAACGGCTATTGACTTCCTTTCTAATTCCTTTTTATGTAAGTTAATGTTTTAAACAACATGTTTTTTTATTAAAATAACACTCATGAGTAATTGTTACCTATTGACGTTCTTCTAAGAAAAGAGCAGAAATATAAAAAATAATTTTATGTTGTTACTTTAAATAATAATAGAAGGCGTTGAAGTAATTTAGTTTAAAAAGTAGTTAAAAATGGTTTGGTTTTCTTGAACTTTTTAATTTGGCTATTTTAAGTAATGTCTTATTGCCAATATTTCTATTTTAAACTTTTGCTCGTCTTTCCTGCAATTGAAAAATTTCACTGATAAAAAGAAAAAATAAATAATGAAAATAAAACACAATTTTTATTCCAACACTCAATTTATTTACAAAAACTTAAATTTGTACAAAATAAAATATGAATACTACATTATTTTCCTTTTTCTGTTTGACCAAAGTTAAATACATATTTAGCTAACAAAAAAATCTCAAATAAAAACATTTATCAGAGATAAATTTTTTCCTTTTTTTTTGTGGGAAGGAACGAGTGCTAGTATTTATGATTGAAAGCAAAATAGGCCAGTAAAATTGTCACACATATTTCAAAACAATTTTGTACTGTAGGCCACTGCAATTCAATTATGGATATTAAATGTAATACTAGATTTGATTAATTAATTAAAGTAATTTTAGCTTTAAATAAGTGGAAACTTTTTCAGTTAACTTACAAGTGCTTTTTAAAAAGGGGGATGTGATATTAATTTAAATATCCCGCCAAAGTTTAAGTGTTTGACAATAGTGCTGGTAGTGCGCAGACGCATCCGTTACATCTGGTTAGATTAAGATTTTGACAGCATATAATACCAGCCATTTTTAAAAATATATTTAGTTGCCTCTCAATTCTCGTCTTGTTATTTACGCACCTCACCTCTACACTGTTGTCAATACAACAGGACCATACTTATGTATGTTTATCCCCTGATTAACATATAATTATAGGTTTACTAGAAACGAGTTTATCGAAACACGATAGCTGTGTGTTATTTTTTCCTAAATACAATTAGTATCAGCCCGTTAAAAAGTGTCGATTACATTAGTTTAAAAAAAATTACGTGACAGCTGCTGTGTTTAGCTATCTACAAAGTGCACACATTATAGTAACCCATGAAAAATGAGAGAGCAGACAAATTTTCTTCAACAATATTTAATTTTATATAAGTTGTTTTTGTGGAAAATAAAGTACTAAAATTTTGTTTTACTTCAGTAACAATTTTTTTCTCAAGGGAGCACTTTGATTTTGAAGTTGATATAAACAAGAGTTTATTAACTTGACTTGAAACTTTGAAATTGGATGTAAATGCGGTTAAACTGTCTTGTGTCACAGAAGTCAGCTTGTGTGGCGCCATCTATTGGCCAGAAATGTAACTAAATGATCTCAGTGTCCTTAAGAGAATAGTTCGGGCACTTGTGAATAGATGGCACTAGGAGAAATTCTTGTAGGCGGATTTACATCCAACTATAACTTGAAGTGCAGTTACAATCAATCTTATTTACGCCCAATTCTAAGTTGAAGTGCATTTTGAAAAAACATTTGGCCACGATTAAAAATTAAAGTTGCAATATCCATATGAACAGCCGTTTATAAATAAAAACAACGTATGGGGCCCTTTACTCCGTTCTCTAAAGCCCGGTTCCCACCTACGACTTTCTCGTGCGTGCCCGCGCACATGACCGTCATAACATTTTATATTGAAATCATGAGACGCGTGAGCGGGCACCAGAGAAAGTCGTAGGTGGGAACCGGGTTAAAGAAAGCACCCAAGGGCTTAAAATTGACGTCTCATTTAAAAAGGTTCGTTCTTTAAAACTGAAACCTTATACGATGATTGAGCGCGACTTAAATTTAATAAATAAATGAGCACTTTGATTTAGAAGTGGATGTAAATGATAATTTACTAAATCCGTTTCAAATTATGAAACCAGATGTAAACACGCCTAACTTAAGTTTTACGCGTGGCACCATCTATTGGTAACAAACGAAACTACATGGAGGTTAGTTGAGGCGGTTTCAAATAGATGGCGCTATGAAAAAACATGGTAGGTGCATTTACATCGAAGTACAACTTAACGTAAATTAAAAATTAAACTTATTTGCGTCCAATCCTTAATTAAAGTGCATTTCAACTTGTATAAAATCTTATTTTAAGGTCCATAACCAACCTCATAATACGGGCCATTATGAATGTCATTTAATTAATGTTTATTTAAAATAAAACAATTAGAAAAGCTTTAATTATTATTTATTTATAAATATTACAATTAATGTAATTTAAAATAAAACAACCGGAAAACTCTTAATTTTTATGTATTTAAGAATATTACAATACTATTGTTATTACGACCTGTTCCTATAAATCACTGAGCCCTTTCGGAAAACTTTTGATCTGCGTATATCAATCCCCTCATAAAAGCCAAAATTTAAAAAAACGAAGCTGTATACCTTTTTTTTTTGTTAAGGGCGTAGTCAGTGCAAGTACTGAAAACAAGTGGTCCCTTTGAAATGCATGTGCCCCCCGAACCGTTTCCTAAACATTACATCAGGTGGCACAGCAGTCATTCTGTGTAGTCACTACATCTCCCTTCCGCTCTGGCGATTAGGAGTTCGTGCATATCATCTAATTTCTCTTTGTTACTTTATTTTGTCGTGCTCCTTTACTCTCATTACTGACTAAAACTTCTTTTGAAGACTTCTAGCAATATTTCAATACTATCAAGCCGTTTGGTATCAAACAATTTCTATTTTACTCTAGTATTATTGTTTGTTCTGAGTGTTCATCTTTGCTTTTATTATCCATTATTTCTTTGATAAATTGGTTACCTAACTTCCAATTATCTTTGTTTTTTAGCATCTCGTTTATGATTTGTTCTGGTAGTACGTTTCCTTGGTCTATATGTAAGGCTTCTAGCATAATGTTTCGTTTTTCTCTAAACTTTGGGCAATGAATCAGTGTATGGTTTGCGTTGTCTATGCCCATACAGTACATACATCTATCGCTTATTGTTTTTCCTATGCGTTGAAGCTGTATACCTACCTACCCAAGAATCTAATAGCCCTAACCAGTGACTGCAGAACTAGAAATATAGCTCTTATTTGACCTATTAAATCTAACTATCTAAACTTATTGTAATTAGATACTTTTATTTTTGTTTTATTATTTTTTAAATTACTTTATTTGAAAGATTACTGATAAGATACCGTTAAAAAGCAAGGGAACTAGCAAATCAGCATGAAACCAATGGCTGACACCACCATCTCAGCACAGCAGTGCAATAAATAGCCCCGTATAATCTGTTTTGAATAACCCTCGTGGAAAACAGAAGTTTCCAAAAGACATATACATCACTGGTTCAGTATATTGCACACCGCCCAACGATTTAAAATAAGATTTTAGAAAAATTAACAGATTTTTAGTCACTTTTACTGAAAATAAAAAGAAACAAAGCATGAAGATTTGCAACTGTGCCAAAAATACCAACTGCCTCATTGGACCATATTAAGAGATAAAAAAGAATGACGCAAAATATGCCCATGTTTAATTTAAAAGAAAAACTAATTGAATAAGCAAAAGAAAAAGGACATGGGCCAAAGTGTTATGATTCAATAAAAGAAAATAATGATAAAAAGTTACTTCTTTTGACACAGTAAATAAAGTGACCAAAGTTGATTTCAAATTTTTAAAAAAATGGCTTCCACTGAAGCCCTGTCCAAAGGTCTAACCATCTTCCTCTACTGCGGTGCATCTCGGTAAGCCCAAGGTATTGATTGGTCTGACGCTTACTAAAAGCTTTATAAGACCAACCCACTAATACAGCGCCTGGGAACAGGCCTCCAGTGCGACCTGCCAGTGGCCCCAGAACACAATACCAGTGAGAAGGCCCGCATTTAGTAATCTCCACACCGCCCGCACTTGACGCCTCATGCACCGTATACGCAAAGGAACCATAATAGTTACTTGCGCTATTCAAGGTCGACAACTAGACGAGCCAATGAACAATATACTGTGTATATGGCCCCACACCAGGTTACCCTTTTTAGATGAACGGAAGCATCTTTATGCCACGCCTCTTCACCAGTTCCTCAAAAAATTCCGCAGGCGAAATAAGATTTAAAAAAAAAGTCAAAAGTATAATTTAGTGCCGTTGGAAGTGTTGAGTTGAGAATAAAAATAAAAATAAACGGTATCAATTTGAATTGAAACGTGATCCACTAAAAAATAAAAAATATTTTTAAATTTGATGGTATCGCAGGCCTTAAAAATCACCAATAAAAAAGGCCGCAGGAGTGGACCCGTTAAAAGTACCTCTAAATTTCTAAAGGGGGGGTCTTGTGTTTAACGCCGCGTTTAATATTTTGAATTGAAAACTCAATTTGATAAAAAAGTTTGATGACTTAAAAAAGATTTAACGCAGGCGTGATGTTAAAAGAAATTTATTGAGCCACAGAGTGTCTATTAAAAAAAAGTTGAAATCAAAGAAAAATTTTTAAAATAAATTTTTGAAGTTTTTCTCTGTGGATGTCTGATCTTAGAAAGATAAGATGTACCTTAAAATGGCACTTAAAAAAAGCCAAACCAAAACCTTCAAAACTATAAAAAAATACTCTGCCAATATATGGGCCCCTAAGCTCACACTAGGTACTATAGTTATAGTGTACGTGTGAGCTAATATAAATAAAAACTAAAATATATTTTATTCAACTCCGGACTAAATTACCTTTTGTTTGATACCACACAAGCCATGTTTTGACTTAAACTCAAATTTTTGAAATCTACCCCCACCCTTAAAAAAAACAAAAACTAAAATGTATTTTGTTAAACTCCGGACTCAATTACCTTTCGTTTGATATATCACACACGCCATTTTTTCACTTAAACTCTAATTTTTGAAATATACCCCCACCCTTTTTTTTTAAATAAATTAAAATGTATTTTGTTGAACTCCAGACTCAATTACCTTTCGTTTGATGTCACACACGCCATATTTTTCCATAAACTCTAATTTTTGAAATCAACCCCCACCCTTTTATTTGGTTTGTGCTCGGTGGATTTTGTTCATTTTTAAATGGGACCATCTCGGCCCAAAACCCAGCCTAGGTACCAAATTTCATTAAAATCGGCCAAGCGGTTTTTGAGTTATGCGCGTTGGTCGTTACAGACATACAGACAGACAGACAGACATACAGACAGACAGACGGCGCAACAAAAAAGTTTCAAAATCATCTGAAACGCAAAGATATATAAAAAATTTTGAAATCGGAGCAACTTTTATTTTCTCGAAAAAATTAGGATCACCAAAGCTCACACTACTATAGTATAGTATATGTGTGAGCTAAAATTTAAGAGACAACAGATCAGACATTTTAAAAAAAAAATATTTTTAAAGATTCTTAACTCTAAACCTGGGAGATAAACCTATCATCTGCTAAGAAGGCCCCCCTCGTCTTTCTCGCGTTAATCCCAATTGAGCAAATTAGGCTGAAACTTGGTTAGTGAGGGGAATGGTCCCTTCCCCTCATTTTGCTAACGTACAACGCAACGAGTAGAAGCATCCCCTTGGTGACAGAGGAAATCAAGGAAGTTTCTGTACTAGAGCCCTCGTGGCGCATCTTGTGGCCTCAGGACCCACGCGAAGACCATGCAAGGTCAAGCTCCCATACACCAAAACTTATAGAGATCAGATTCAACAGACCATTAGTGCGGCCAACCTTTCCTCCAGCTTACGGGACAAAAAGCTTTAATATGTTATAGTTAGTTACTCTTATTTATTACTGACACTGTGTCAAACAAAACAAACGGTTTTGGACCATAAACAAAAAATACTCTGCCAATATATGGGCCCCTAAGCTCACACTAGGTACTATAGTTATAGTGTACGTGTGAGCTAATATAACTAAAAACTGAAATATATTTTAATTAACTCCAGACTAAATTACCTTTTGTTTAATACCACACAAGCCATGTTTTGACTTAAACTCAAATTTTTGAAATCTACCCCCACCCTTAAAAAAAACAAAAAACTAAAATGTATTTTGTTAAACTCCGGACATTACCTTTTGTTTGATATCACACACGCCATATTTTCACTTAAACTCTAATTTTTAAAATATACCCCCACCCTTTTTTTTTAAATAAATTAAAATGTATTTTGTTTAACTGCAGACTCAATTACCTTTCGTTTGATATCACACACGCCATATTTTCACATAAACTCTAATTTTTGAAATCTACCCCCACCCTTTTATTTGGTTTCTGTTTGGTGGATTTTGTTCATTTTTAAATGGGACCATCTCGACCCAAGACCCAGCCTAGGTACCAAATTTCATTAAAATCGGCCAAGCGGTTTTTGAGTTATGCGCGTTGGTCGTTACAGACATACAGACAGACAGACAGACAGACAGACAGACAGACAGACGGCGCAACAAAAAAGTTTCAAAATCATCTGAAACGCAAAGATATATAAAAATGTTTGAAATCGGAGCAACTTTTTTTTTTCTTGAAAAAATTAGGATCACCATAGCTCACACTACTATAGTATAGTATATGTGTGAGCTAATAAACAGGTAATAGATACAAAAAATGCCTGTTTAATTAAAAAACATGACCTAAAAAAATTTGAAAAAGAAACAGGCATAGAAGGTTTAGGCCCCTAGAAAGAAAAAAATTATTAAAAATAATATAAATGACACAGTCTTATAGACACAAAGTGTGTCTACGTAAAGGGACGCTAAGGGTACGGGTAAGCAACACAAAATCTGGGGCGGTGTTAACACATACGTACCACGTTACATGTTAACTCTACCCTTGCGCTCTTAACGCCTTTGGTATGGCTCGATCCAAGGATGAAACCATAGGCAACCCTCCAACGCGTGGCCACTCGGGTAGCACCCCAGCATGCATTTTTACCCCGTCACCAACACCCACCGGTGTTCAGTGATCCCGGCTGAAAGTCCGAATTGGCGATGCACCCGGTGCAAGTCCGATCAGCGTACTCGCCAACGATACGCCCAATGAGCATAAAGTCGCGGCATGATACCATTAAATCTGCCCTTGATACTTAAGGGTATAAGTAAAGGCATTTGACAACTGCAGGGATTTTCCCTTCCAGACTCGTAGTCCCCATCCATTCCACTTCTAGACATTGCGAGGGAATCATCCTGCATTGCCAAATCAAGATTAACGAAAAGAAAGCTAGAGGCGACTAAGTGTTGTTGCTCAAGCATTATACGAAAGAAACGTGAAATTTCGTACCCGTGAATTTAAAAATCAAACAAGTTTCATGGCTAATCGGGCAAAAAGGAGTTTTTTGTTTCCCTTATTAAAAACTCCTTTTTGCCCGATTAGCCATGAAACTTGTTTGATTTTTAAATTCACGGGTACGAAATTTCACGTTTGTGAGTATTATTTGGCTTAAAAATTCCGTTGATTGACGCTCACTGTCTTGATGATGGGTAAAAATGCAAAATGCGTTGATCCGGCATGAAAAGACAAAGAGCTGTCGTAGGTCACGGACTATAGTTGTTTTCTTTTATTTGCATTCGATCTTTTCATTGATCGATATTGTATAGCAGTGTTTTTCCCTGCTTTTGGTTTTTTGTTTCTCTCGTATCTCGGTAGATGGCGCCTCTTGCTATAGTTCGCTCACTAATTACATTTAATTGGAGACAAAACCGTCTGATTAACTTCGCAAGATTTGTCACTTGACCAGCAGTGTTCTGAGGAGTCCCATAAGGACGAAACGGTTAACTGTCAACACTTATTAGGTGTCCATTAGATCTTGGACCCCCGTGAGGTTAAGCTTTCAAGCTACCCACGGAAAAATATAAGGGAAACAAAAAACTCCTTTTTGCCCGATTAGCCATGAAACTTGTTTGATTATTACATGAAAGCCAACATTATAAATACTATCGGTATATAAATAGACTGCATTCTGAAGGAATCCGTATAATAACTTGGGTAACCCATCAGTAACCTCGCTATCCACTAAACTTATGACTAATAGCGCAGGCAAAAAAATTTCAAACAGATTCGCCTTTTGATTGAAAAAAATTATTAAATCTTGAATTTAATGTTAATTTATCGCCGCAGTCGAGAAAATATTTTTAAAAAAATTTGAGAGATTTAGCGCAGCCAAACGTTGTTTGTTGTTGTTTAAATTAAGAAGATATTTGATAAAAAGACAGCTGCACTAGTGAAAATTGATACTGCCGGCGAAGGCAAATCTCAAAAAAATAAAAAAAATTATATGTTATTGCTGCGCAGTAACAAATAGTGACTTGAAATTTCGCTGGCGAATAAAAGGCAAAAGCAAAAAAAAAATATTTTTCGCCGCGTGGAGAAAAACTTCAAAACACTTAAAACTACCTAGGAGATAACTTATAACTAATGTTGTGAAGGAATCTTCAGTTATCTTCTTTCATGCTCTTTCTAAAAGAACAAAAAATTGTTTAAAAAATGAATTTGAGCAAAACATTCTTTATAATATAAAACGTAATTTTTTTAATTACTCATAATAAAATAATTTAAAACTCCTGTAGGTAACATTTCTTTCTTGTTGGTCTTTATTAAAATGTCTTTAATAAAATCGGTTTAAGGTTCTCTAACTTTTAAGTTTATATGTACGAACAAGAGGATTCGAAAATTTGTACTAACTTTTTTTTAATTGATAATTTGATTATTTTATCGCAATACCCCTTTAAAAAATACTCTGCCAATATATGGGCCCCTAAGCTCACTAGGTACTATAGTTATAGTTTACGTGTAACCTAATATAACTAAAAACTGAAATATATTTTATTCAACTCCAGACTAAATTACCTTTTGTTTGATACCACACAAGCCATGTTTTGACTTAAACTCGAATTTTTAAAATCTACCCCCACCCTTAAAAAAAGCAAAAACTAAAATGTTATTTGTTAAACTCCGGACTCAATTACCTTTCGTTTGATATCACACACGCCATATTTTCACATAAACTCAAATTTTTGAAATCTACCCCCACCCTTTTATTTGGTTTGTGTTCGGTGGATTTTGTTCATTTTTAAATGGGACCATCTCGACCCAAGACCCAGCCTAGGTACCAAATTTCATTAAAATCGGCCGAGCGGTTTTTGAGTTATGCGCGTTGGTCGTTACAGACATACAGACATACAGACAGACAGACAGACAGACGGCGCAACAAAAAAGTTTCAAAATCATCTGAAACGCGAAGATATATAAAAATTTTTGAAATCGGAGCAACTTTTTTTTTCTCGAAAAAATTAGGATCACCATAGCTCACACTACTATAGTATAGTATATGTGTGAGCTAAAAATTATATTTCAAATTGCCCTCTCTTTCTGGCATTGTTTTTATTTCCCTGAATATTTGTTTGACGTCTTTAATTTTTTAGATTATCACATTTTGCTACAAAAACAAATTACTAACCACAGAAATACATGGCACACCTGCAAGTCAAGCTCTGAAAACAATTCATCGCATTTAAGCAGCGCCATTTATCGCGTAGCTCGACAGTTGAACTGTTTTTGGTGCTCTGCGCTGTTCATTCTGATATTGTTTCGAATTTTTGAGTTTACAGGTCAATCAGTACACTTTTGTTATTGCCACAAGCAAAAATCACTCTCTTGCGCCCTTAACGCGGTCGTTTTCTATTAGCTCACACTACTACTATAAGTAGTGTGAGTGAGCTATGGTGATCCTAATTTTTTCGAGAAAAAAAAAAGTTGCTCCGATTTCAAAATTTTTTATATATCTTTGCGTTTCAGATGATTTTGAAACAGATGATTTTGAAACTTTTTTGTTTTGCTGTCTGTCTGTCTGTATGTCTGTCTGTAACGACCAACCCGCATAACTCAAAAACAGCTTGTCCGATTTTAATCAAATTTGGTACCTAAGTTGGGCCTTGGGCCGTGATGGTCCCATTTAAAAATGAACAAAATCCACCGAACGCAAGCCAAATAAAAGGGTGGGGGTAGATTCCAAAAATTAGAGTTTATGTGAAAATATGGCGTGTGTGATATCAAACCAAAGGTAAAAAGGTAATTAAGTCTGGAGTTAAAAAAAATGAATTTTAGTTTATTTTTAAAAAAAGGGTGGGGGTAGATGTCAAAAATTAGAGTTTAAGTGAAAATATGGCGTGTGTGATATCAAACGAAAGGTAATTGAGTCTGGAGTTAAACAAAATACATTTTAGTTTTTTTTTAAAGGGTGGGGGGTAGATTAAAAAAATTTGAGTTTAAGTCAAAACATGGCTTGTGTGGTATCAAACGAAAGGTAATTGAGTCTGGAGTTGAATAAAATATATTTCAGTTTTTGATTATATTAGCTCACACTATAACTATAGTACCTAGTGTGAGCTTAGATGCCCATAGATTGGCAGAGTATTTTTATTTTTTTACTCAACTCGTTTTTTTCTTTTTATAATTATTCGTGAACAGTTTGATGTAGAGCGATGAACCTTGGCAAGGTTGTTAATAAACAGGAGACTATAACTGTTAATTTTGAAAAAAATCGGAATATTTTAAGTAGGAGAAAATTGGGAAAAACCGCAAAAGAAAATTATATACGTCCGTTGGCACACCATAAGTGTTCAGGGAAATACCTGAACTTTTGCAGGAATATACTGTCATGTGTGGTCAAGAAGCCTGTTTTTCAGTCAGATTGAAAAATGCAAGTGCCCCATTTTAATGCTTTTCTGGACCCCTGCAGGGCCATATTTTCATCATACAGTAAAATTGGTCTGAATTAATCTTATTTTTTTCCATATTAACCCACTTTATTTTTAAACAAAAAAAGAAATAGCTTTTGGTTATTGATAAAGAATGTCTTCCAACCAACATAATCCAAGACAAATAATCTGAATAATTAGTAAAACTCACTATTAAGTTTCCTCCGTCCAAGATTCATCATTGTGTATTCTTCAATGTGGTGAAAAATAAGGGCTTTGATTCTAAGCTGCATCTTCTTCATTCTAAAAACAAAAGTGTTAGTTTGTATATTTTTTAAGAAAAACAAATTAACCCATTTTTTTATTTTTTGTATAATAATAGTAGATTATATATTTTTTAAACAGAAGAAGAAATATCTTTTAGTTATTGATAAAGAGTGTCTGCTAACCAACATTATCTAAGATAAATAAATAATCTGAAAAATTCGTAAAACTCTCTTCTTCAATGTGGTGACAAATAAGGGCTTCCAGTATAAGGGCTTCCAGTTCGTACTTGGCATAGTACTGAAGGTTTCAATTTGAGTTGCATGATCTTCTTGTAAAAATAAAAGTTTGTATGTTTTTAAAAACAAAGAAATTAGCAACTTTAACTATTTTTTTTACATAATTTTTAAACAGAAGAAGAAATAGTTTTTGGTTATTGATTAAGATAAAGATTCTCTTCCAACTAACAAAATCTAAGACAAATTAATCATTTGAATAGTTAACAAAACTAGTCGTGTCGGACATATTATTAAAAACCCAGTTAAAAAATCAGATTACACTGAGCTGAAGGAGGTTTTTCTTTGACTAAATAATTCTGTATTACATTTGTATTTTTATCGATGTTCTGTAACTACAATGGTAACATTTTGACTTGTTATTGTTCTGTAAGAACATTGATCGCACTTAATGTAAGACTGTTATAACATTTTTTTCACAGGTTTATAAACGCAATTGTAGCATCTGTATTTTTATAACCACATTGTTCGCACTTATATTTTTATTACTTTTTTGTAATAGTAATTGCATTTGTATGTTTGTAACAACATTGTAGACATTTATGCATTTTTGTCATACAAGTTAATAATAATATTCTTTGCATATTAACATTTATAATAGCATTTGTGCCATTTATATTTACAGATATATATTTTTTTATCATTTTTCAAAATGTGTTTATACTATAAACGCAATAATTGCTGCTTTTACTAATAAAGCACTAGTTATCTTCTGGTTAACCAAAGTTTAACAATAATGTTATTTCCTTTCAGGGCAGTTAAGGAATTGTTTGTGAAATTCGACTATTACTTTGTAACACAAATTATTTTATAGTTATTGATAAAGCTTCTCCAACAAAATTAGTAAAACTCACCAAAGTTGTCTCCATCCATGATCCAGTATTCTTTCCTCTTCAATGTGTTGACAAATTAGGGGTTCCATTTGGTATTTGGAATAGTGCTGAAGGTCTCAATCTGAGTTGCATCATTTTAAAAGACAAAAAAGTTAGCTACAGGCTTTCACTTTGTTTACATATTTTTTAAATAGAAGAAGAAAATTACAAAATTACATAAACATTAACAATAACAATGTAAAAATTAAATAAAAATACAAATAAAATAAAGTAAAGGTAAAAATCCACACCCACACATCCTTCGATAAAATAATAAAATTTAAAAAAAATTATTTCATCCAGACCGGAATTTACTGGGATAGTCCCCAAAACTGCTGCAGAATTTCCTCTTTGTATGGCCAAACTTATTTTCTGTGTTATAAAATTATTGCACGTTTATTTTTTGTTTTTAATTTACAGACAATTTCATTTATACATTTTTCCCCTCTTCCCCCCAAGGACCAAAAGTTTCCACAGAGAATGGTATAAAATAAAATCTATCTTCAAGCTCTTTATATTTTTGTTGTTTTAACCTTTCCCCTATTTCAGCTGCTGAACCAGCTTTTATAGATGTTTTTGTAATATATGATTCGGCCAATGTATCTCTACAGGTAGCATCCCACAAGAGGGCTTTACCTTTCTTCCATGGGACTAAAGTTAATCCGTCAACACGTTTCCCGTCACTACGACAAATATTCTGTGGTTCAAGTACAGCTGGAATGTCAACAGAATTTAGTGCACGTTTGAGTATATCATTCAGTAACCTGTGTCTTGCCCAACGACCTGCATTCTTGTTGCAGCATAGTCCATGCAGACCATATTTATCAACATTTTTGCCGCAAATGCAATCGTGTGGTTCAACAACAGGTTCTCCAATTCGAAGTGATACAGAAATTCGAAATGAAGGATCATCAAGAAGATTGCCTAAAGTAGATGACGGTAAAGCTTTTAACCATGCAGAACTTTCCGGTTCTTGCAAAGCCAAGAGACGCGCTTTCATTAACATTGATTTAGAATTTAAAATAATTTTATCAACAAGAGATTTACAGAGAGTTAAATCTAAATTTTTTTGGTCAGGTTTGCAAATAATTTCAGAAAAGTTTCCTATATTTTTATACAAATTTAATGCCTCAGTGTAGATATGATCATCTGCAGATAATATGTATGAAGGAAGGTGAAACGTCATTTATGCAACCGAGAAACGCAGAAAAACAAAGACTTGTACAACTTCTGATTCCTAGCCCTCCTAAACTGATAGGTAATGAGCACTGATTCCATGTATCATTGCTTATACTGCAATTTATAATACTTTCTGAAGATTCTCTTAACATTAAATCAAAATTTTGAAGACTTTCCATAGACGACCAACAAGGTGCACATCTTAACAGGTATGTTACTCTAGGAATAGAAAATGAATGTCTAAATAAGTATGAAACTTTGTAAAATTTCGATTGTTTTTGACAACGCAATAATTGCTGCTTTTACTAATAAAGCACTCATTATGTTTTGGTTAGCCACAGTTTAACAAGTGTTATTTCCTTTCAGGGTAGTTAAGGAATTGTTTGTGAAATTCGAGTATTACTTTGTAACACAAGTTATTTTATAGTTAGGTATTGATAAAGAGTCTCTAACAAAATTAGTAAAACTCACCAAAGCTTTCTCCATCCGAGATCCAGCATTTTTTCTTCTTCAATGTGGGATTCCAGTTCGTATTTGGCATAGTGCTGAAGGTTTGAATCTTAGTTGCATCATCTTCACTCTAAAAATAAAAGTTTAAATATTTTGAAAGATAAAAAAATTTGCAACAGATTAACTATTTTTTCTACATATTTTTTATACAGAAGAATAAATAGTTTTTCATTATTGATTAAGATAAAGATTCTCTTCCAACTAACAAAATCTAAGACAAATTAATCATTTGAATAATTGGCAAAACTAGTCGTGTCGGACGTACTGACAAGAACATATTTAAAAATTCAGATAACATAGACCTGAAGGACGTTTCTCTTTAACTAAATAATTCCGTATTACATTTGTATTTTTATCGATGTTTTATAACTACAATGGTCACATTTTGACTTGTTATTGTTCTGTAAGAACATTGATCGCATTTTGTTATTACTTATTTCAGAACAATATTTATCGCACTTAATGTAAGACTGTTATAACAACATTGCTCGCACTTATTTTTTTCACATGTTTAAAATCGCAATTGTAGCATTTGCATGTTTAAAACCACATTGCTCGCACTTATATTTTTATTACAACATTGTACACACTTATGCATTTTTGTGATACAAATTAATAATAATATTCTTTGCATATTAACGTGTATAATATCATTTGTGCCATTAATATTTGTAGATATATTTTTTTTCTCTAGTTAAGGAATTATTTGTGAAATTCGACCATTACTTTGTAACACAAGTTATTTTATAGTTACTGATAAAGGTGCTCCAACAAAATTAGTAAAACTCACTAGTTTTCTCTATCCATGATCCAGCATTCTTTCTTCTTCAATGTTGTGACAAATAAGGGCTTCCAGTTCGTATTTGGCATAGTGCTGAAGGTTCCAATCTGAGTCGCATCATCATCGTTCTAAAAATAAAAGTTTGTATATTTTTAAAGAAAAACAATTAGCAACACGCTTTAACTATTTTTTTACATATTTTTTAAACAGAAGAAGAAATCGTTTTTGGTTATTGATTAAATAAAGATTCTCTTCCAACTAACAAAATCTAAGACAAATTAATAATTTTAATAATAGGCAAAACTAGTCGTGTAGGACGTATTATTAAAAACCCACATGGAGCTGAAAGACATCGATGACTTGATTAAAATTGGTTGATTTTCGTATCTCTTTGACTAAATAATTCCGTCTTACATTTGTATTTTTATTGGTGTTTTATAACTACAATGGTAACATTTGGACTTGTTTTTATTCTGTAAGAACATTGATCGCTTATGCTATTACTTATTTCATAACAAGATTGCTCGCACTTATTTTTTAACAGGTTTATAATCGCAATAATTGTAGCACTTGTATGTTTAAAACCACATTGTTCACACTTATATTTTTATTACTTTTTTATAGCAATTGTTGCATTTGTATGTTTGTATCAACATTGTACACATTTATGCATTTTTGTGAAACAAGTCAATAATAATATTCTTTGCATATTAATATGTATCATAGCATTTGTGCCACTAATATTTACAGATACTTTTTTTTTCCAATTTTTTAAAATGTTTTTATAAATTTCGATTGTTTTTGACAACGCAGTAATTGCTGCTTTTACTAATAAAGCACTCATTATCTTTTGGTTAGCCAAAGTTTACCAGACATACAGACGGCGCGACAAAAAAGTTTCAAAATCATCTGAAACACAAATATATAAAAAAATAGGAGGAAATAGGAGCAACTTTTTTTTTATAATTTTTGACATAATCACCATAGCTCACACATAGTGTATATATGTGAGCTAATAATTTAAAACAAAAAAAATAGTAACTTGGTGACACCAACAACACAATACCTCAATAACGTCCATACCAGGCTTACGAAACTCAATAGAATGCCTATAAGCAAGCACTTATGGGCACTAATTTCTATAAATTATTAAAAATCTAAAATATACAGGGTGTTCCCCTTAACTTAGGAAAGTTGCTGAAAGAAATTTTACATAAGGAATGACATCTGACTCTTCTGTGTCTGAGGCTTCTGAAATAGTCAAAAAGATAATATGGAAATAATTAAATAAAAGTTGACTCTATGAGAAACCGGGAAAACTTTTATTTAATTTTAATCTGGATATGGATCTGCGCATGTGCGACATCGCGTCACGTGACCTTTGTTGGAGAAAGGTGAAGGCACTAAATATATTGTTTGGTAAATTTGAGATTATACTAAAGGCAAAACCTTCCTGATATTTCTTCCAAAAAAAAATTGGGGGGTCATAGGTCTCGTTTTCGAGCTATACTTATATAAATGCGCGCCACTGAAATATGGAAAAATTAACTTTTTTTTAGTTTTTTTGCTATAACTTATCGTCAAATAAAAATAAAAAATACATATTAGCATTATTTTATTGCAAAAGAGTCCTTTTAAGAATTTGATCAATTTTTGACAGACATATAGTTTGCGTCACATATCTAAAGAGTGGCTCAAAATAATTATAAAAAAATACAGGAAAAATACCTGAGATTTATTAAATATAAAGAAAGGAAATTGAAAATGCATGGTCAAAATTAACTTTACTTGTTTTCATGTGAGTCGTTTTAACTATTCTTAAGTGATGTTTGCATAATGGGTTCGGTATTTAAAAAAAAAATTAATTCAATGCATGACATGTTTACTAATTGTCTACGGAATAGTGTGTTTAACGGGATGCGTCAAATGAGGTGAATTTATGATATTTTAGGGCCCAAACCGTCATAATACATGTCTCAAAGAGGTTGGGGGGTCATCGGTTTTGTTTTCGAGTTATAGTTATTTATATGCGCGCTACTGGAATATAGAAAAATGTGAGTTTTTGTAGTTTTTTTCTATAACTTCTCGTCAGATATAAATAAAAAACCAATATTAATTTTAATTAGTGAAAAGACCTTTTAAGTATGTTCTCAATTTTTTTATAGTTTTCATCATATATCTACAGAGTGGCTCAAAATATGAATAATAGAAATACAGGAATAATAACTGGGATTTGTTAAATATACCTAAAGGTATGAAATTAAAAATGCATAGTCAAAATAAATTCATTTGCTTCAATCTGAGTCCTTGGAGCTATTATAAAGTAATATTTGCATACAAAATCGTTTATACAGTAAACTTACATGGCATATCATACAATTTTTCAATTAAACAAATAAATTCCCTACCGGGATGTGTCAGATCAGGTAAATAAAAAAAAGATATGTTAGAGCACAAGCCATCCAGAAACTTGTTTTAAAAAAAATTGGGGGGGGGGGTCATCGGTTTCGTTTTCGAGCTGTAATCTTATGGATTTTTGCTTAAACTTCTATTGCCTTCTAGAGATAAAAATTCGATATTTAAAGTTTTCTCAAATAAATTTTTTCACAGGCTTTCTTTCTGATGCAAAAAATTTTTTGTAGAACCCCCGGAAAGGTGTCTACTTACACTCAACTTTTCTTTTCAGTTTGTGTATGTGAGTAGACCCCTTTTCATCCTCTACAGAAAGTTACATTTCCTATATTTCAGCATTTAAATTAGTATATTACGACGGGTTAGGCTCTAACATATCTTAAATTCACCGCATCTGACGCATCCCAGTAAACAAACTGTTCCATAGATAATAATTAGTATACATGTCACACAATTTTATTATTATTCCTGTATTTATTAATAATTTGAGCCACTCTGTAGATATGTGATGAAAACTATGTCAAAAATTGAGAACATACTTAAAAAGACTCTTCTTTTCAAATAAAATAAAATTAATTTATATCAAAAAAAATACAAAGTCACATTTTTCCATAATCCAGTGTGGAGCGCATTTCAAAAATTATAGCTCGAAAACGAAACTGATGACCCCCCAATATTTTTGGGTAAATATAAGGACAATTAGTAAACATGTCATGTGTTGAATTAAAAAAATGTTTGAAATACGCTGTATCTGAAGTTTATCAGAACCTATTATGCAAACATCACGTTAGAATAGTAAAAAAAGACTCACATGACAGCAAGTGAAGTTAATTTTGTCCATGTATTTTCAGTTTCCTCTCTTTATATTTAATAAATCTCAGGTAGGTACTTTTTCCTGTATTTTTTTATAATTATTTTAAGCCACTCTGTAGGTATGTGACGCAAACTATATGTCAAAAATGGATAAAATTCTTAAAAGGACTCTTTTTTCAATAAAGACTAATATCGAATTTTTATCTTTATTTGATGATAAGTTATTACAACAAAACTACAAAAAGTCATGTTTTTCCATATTTCAGTCGCGCATTTAAATAAGTATAGCTCGAAAATGAATCCTATGCCCCCCCAATTTTTTTTAGAAAAAATATCAGGAAGGTTTGGCTTTCAACATATCTCAAATTTAGCTCATCTGACGCATCCCGGTAAACAACGTATTTAGTACCTCCTCCTTTGTTTTTTTTTTGCTTTTTAATACTATTTTAGGCAATCCAACTTTAAAATGCCTAGGCCCTAGGCCCATAGTTTCTTTATGGGTATATTTCATATTTTCGACCAATTTTGCCATGGAAATTCCTACTCCAACTATACAAAATCTCTCTCAAAAAAAAGACTATTTTCCAGAACAAGAGCAATCTAAACATGAAAATAGTGGAAAACATTACGTCAAATATATTATTTGATTCTCTATTTAAAGTAGAATAACATTTTTCATCAATTTTCCAGATTTTTTTAGAACCTGTATGCGCCACCATGTCTCACAAGAAAGGACGCCAAGTTTTCAGGAGCAACAAAACAATTTAAAACATGAAAATACCGAAGAAAATTACCTTCAGCATATTCCTTGCTTCTTTATTTACATCCTAAACAACATTGTGCATTCATTTTTCCAGGAAAATTTCCTAAATATGTGAAAAACCTCACCTTTATTTGTCCTCGCCGACCATCTTGAAGCCTAAATGGCGCGAAAAGCGACGTGGCCCAATGTCACCAACCGTTAAAAACCAAAACTGAAAAGGGAGCGTTCAGAAATTGTGGAGCAAAGCTGCACTGGACAAGATTTGAGGGTAGAACGTGCGAAAACATTTTTTATGAAATTCGTAATCAATGAAAGCTTTGTTTGGCTGAGCATGGCACCGATTTTAATCATTTTTGTTTATTTATTCTACTCATGAAAATTTCTTCTATTCAGAAGTTTTTCTTACATCAATATTTAGAAAAAAAAATGTATTTTGCTTGAACATATACTGAAAGATATTCGATATAGAAACATAACTTCGGACTTTATTTATTTTAAACACGACGTTTCGGATAGTAATAACCGTTTTCAAGTTGTTTTTTGGTATAAGAAGCTAGGGGAAGGTAGTAGTAGTTGATTTTTTAGTGGCAGAATCTAGGGGAGGTGGTAGTAGTTGATTTTTGAGTGGTAGAGCGTAGGGGAAGGTGGTAATAGTGGGTTTTTTGTTGGTAGGAGCTGATAGAAGCTGGTAGTAGTTGGTTTTTTGGTGCTAAAGGCTAGAGGAGTAGTAGTTGGTTTTATGCTGGTAGAAGCTAGGGAAGGGTGGTAGTACTTGGTTTTTGGTGGCAGTGGCTAGGCGAAGGTGGTAGTAGTTGGGTTTTTTGTGGCAGAGGCTAGGGGGAGGTGGTAGTAGTTGGTTTTTTGCTAGTAGAAGCTAGGGGGAAGTGGTGGTAGTTGATTTTTGAGTGGCTGAACCTAGGGCAAGGTGGTAGTAGTTGCTTTTTTGGCAACAGAAGCTAGGTGTAGGTGGTAGTAGTTGGTTGGTTTTTTTTTGGTAGAAGCTGGTTTTTAGGACAAAACTGAGTTGTAGCTGACTGATAGGTCACTTTAGCTGTTTAGAAGTGGTAACAGCTTAGACTTGTAAGTTAGAATTTGCTTTTTTTGCGAACAAGGCGGCCTTACGCCGAAAATTCGATGGTCAGTAAAATCATGGTCAGTTAAATAGAAATTCCCTAATTTTTCAGATAACTTTTTGACAGTTGACAGCTGTTTACCAAATAGCATAGGCCAACGAAAAAAAGTTGTCTCAAAAATAATGATATGAACTATAACAACAGCTTTCAGTAAAAGGAATCAGCTGTTAAATAATTTCAAAACAAAGGACGTGGAAGTGAGTTGTTTAAAACTTTCACCAAAAATTTGAAATTTTAAATTAAAATTCAATTAACTAATATGTTTGCGCAGAATACCTAATTTTTTAATTAAGCTATAGTTGAAATTTGCACTGTGAAACCAAAAATTTGCTCCAATATGGCTGTAAGTAAAAAAAAGGTTTAATTTAAGCTTAAGCAGGGATTTGTAGTCTTTTAGAGCGGGTTAACGTTAGAGCCCAGGGCAGTCTACTTCCTAATTCAATTTTACAACATTACAAATAACTATTTAAAGATGATGATACTTTATCTCACTAGCAACATTGGATTGGAAATTCAGAATCTCATTCAGAATACTCTGACAAATTTGAGAAGCAGTAACAATATATCACTCATGGGCTTGAATAGTGGCACAACTCAAGAAATTAGGTTTAAGAGATAAATGAGTTTAATGATTTTGCTCCCCTGAAGCATTGCATAAAATTAAAACAAGTTTGAAAATGCAGTAGAGGCTCAACTCATTCAAATATACATATCGATGGTTGAAAGGCAAAAGGGCATAAGCGACACATTATTTGAAATAAAGTTTTAAGTGTTTTAAGTTTTTTTTTTCTGCATGGAATGAGCTATTATTCAGGGTTCTACGATGATTTTTATGTTGATTAAGTTAAATGAAAAAAGAATGGATCCTGGTTTTTTTTAACTAAGCAATAAATAATACTTTAAGTGGCCCTGCTGTGAAGTTTGAAAACTGTCGCTTATGACCTTTTACCTTTCAACCATTGATATTATCTCTTTTATATTTCGCTTTGTTTTAGCCTCCACAGAAGGGTAAAGTAGGCACCAAAGGCAACAAACAGATTGTAGAAGAAAATCAGGCAACACTGAATTTTTACAGAAACATGGCCATGATTGCTAACCTTGTATCCATGTCAGTGATGGTTATTTTTTATAGGACAACTATGAATGTGGTATGTGTGGGAATAATTTTTTTATTTCGTTTTCCTATTATACTACTTGTTTCTATTATAGTTTTTTGCCACCTAGTTGATTCCAAAAAAAAAATGTTACATTTCATGTAATTGCACTATATCTTGAAAACCACATAATTGTTTTAATCTAAATTTTTGGTGTGTTAGTGTACCACAAGGTGTACCCCTTGCTTAACATTTCAAAAGAATTTTGAAAAATCATATGGTTGGGAAAAACTGTTGACACTATGTGATATTCTTACTGGGGTTGACTGTAGTTTTCAAAGTTGACAGATCCACATTGTAAGTAAACATATTTTTTTTAAACAAATTAAAAAAAAATAGTTGCTTTAATGGATAAAAAAACTATAAGCTCAGCATCCTATCTTAGGCAAATATTTCAAAAACTGAGTTCTGTATACCTGATGTTTAAACACATGCAATCACAATTTTGTTACAATTTGGCAACATAGTAAAAGCACAGTATATTATTTTACCCTAGAAAGGGGTAGCACACAGGCCAGCATTCAAGAATTCACAGTGATTTGATACCTGTCTCCTAATTTCTCAGTATTTGTGTAGGGAATTTGGGTTTGGTGTATGGCCAAAATATGATTCACAGATGTTTTCATAAAAAAATCAGGTAATTTGTAAAAAAAATAGGAATTTTTATCTTATAAGATATGACAAAACTAACATCCTTTATATTTAATAGACTTATGCAAGGCCAGGCAGTTGGCTGTTTAACATTTTTGGCTGACATTTGATCTCTCAAAATTGACATAACACAGTTACATTTAGAAGTAAATTGTTTTATGGTTTATTTATCTTTGATAAAATAAAGCAGTTCTTATAATAAACACAGGCCTAATATTGAGAGGATCAGCTATCATCTTGTATTACAATGTAAAAACTGTCAAAATAGTACCTGGCATTCAGGGGGCTGTGCCAGGCACAATAACTGTGCAAGGCTTTAATCCTTAATCACGAAAACAAGATAATCATCTCCAGGTTTAATAAACCAATGTGGTGTGGTCAGTTTAAATGAACCAGTAGGTACAGTCAGGGACTTAAATTGCCAGTGTATTTTTTTCTGTCAAAATTTATAATATGAAGATATTAGAACAAATATATTTTTATAATACGTTTATATAAAGACAGAGGTAGGATTCACGATTTTTTTTGTTTGGTTCAAACTGGGTTTCCTAATTTCAAACAGGAATATCTTTTATTTTCGAGCGCGGCCAATTAAAAAGTCCCTGACTGTACCAGCACCAGTACCAACCTTTCACCGCTGAGCATTTATCATCCAAAACTCAACTTCACCCACTTTTAGGATTAGTTTTTGACCCCCATAGTAAATTCCGGTCTGGTTTGGTTGTTTGACCTCAGAGTCAGATTCAGCATTGAAAGAGTACATAGGAATAGGTCTTTGGTATAACCCTCGTTATAACCTATAATAATTTTGGTAAAATATCGCTGGTGTTAACTGGCTAGAGGTGTTGATTTTCATTACTTTTGAATACTCGTTACTAATCGTTACTTGACTACTAAGTAATCATTTTATGTATTCGTTGCTATCGTTACTTTGATTACTGTAACTGTATTCAATTCAATCATACAATTAGTGCAAAATTCTCGGATTGTCGTTAATTCGAAGATCATTTACTTGTACATATATTTTTGTTGTTGCTATTATAGAAGTATTTAATTGACATTTTCAAAATGCGGGCTAAAATTAAAAAACTAAAGGTTGGAATTATGTAGGAACTGTTCTGTGTACAACTTTGTTTTAAAAATCTAATGCCTTACATACAAACTAACAGAGACAAAGATAACAAAATATGGCGTCATCCGTCATCGGTATGCGTGAGCTAAGAGAAAAACGTATAGCCAGATTGTCACGTCCTACTTTTTTTTATTGTTACCTTTACAAATACAATTTAAATACGTTAGCTACTTAAGTTATCATAGTTACTCCCTGATTTTGGATTACCGACTTTCGAGTGATTACTGAATACTAAAATAGTCGAAGGAATCAAAGTATCAAAGTAACGAAAGTAATCATTTAATTTTCGGATCGGTATTCGTTACTTTGTTATTTGTCGAGTAACTAGTACTCGAGTAACGAATAGTTACTTTTTCAACATCTCTATAACTGACTACCACTGTTAACAGATAAATTCACAAACTTAACGATAACTCAAGAACTAGTGAATTGTTAGCTCGGCCATACAGCACATGGTACCAAAATTCAAAGAACACTAATTTGGTATTTTTGTAAATTACCACTTGAAATGTTACTCTTTCATTGGTAAGACCCACAAACAAAAGTGGTTTGCAAGATGGCTATTTTAAAAATCTAGCAGATTTTACAAATTGTTTTTTTTCTCTATGATGATACCCAGTAAAGAAAAAAAATAGACGAAACCAAAACGTACCTATATTACATTACAAGTTTAGAGGCATGAAAAACTTTTCACACTCTGTGAATTGGTAAAAAAAACGTTTGTACATTATATTTAGGAACACCTTGTTTAGTATGTATATTTACTCATTTAATTTTATATTTTTGTAGTTCTTGCAAGTATTTGCCACATTAGTTTACGTAGGAGCCTACCAGTTCATGGTATACATGTCAAAAGCGAAACACAGTGAGACAGGACAGATAATTGACAGTGGAAGTGACTTAAATATGGAAGGAGGAATTGCCGAGTAAGTGAGAAATGAGTTATTAATAAGGTTTGCAATCAAGCTCATCTATTAAAAATTTAAAACAGTATTTACTAAGATCCTAATACTTTATTTAATATACTTTACTTACTGTACTTTAGACCAGGGTCTAAGTACTGTAAGTCTATACAGCATGGTTAGAAGCTATAGGGTTCATAGACTGAGTGCTGTGTAAGAGAGAAGTAAAAGAGAGAAAAATATATTGGTGGTGTGTTGAAATATTTTTCGCAGTTTTAGCGCCGGTACACACCCGCGTTTTTCTGCAGCGCGACGACGCAGCGTTACCGCAATTGCGGTCCGTGGTACTATGAAATAAATGGCGCGATTCACACAGTTGAGCGGCAAACGCGCGTTCGTCTTGCGTGCATTCTTCAGTAAAACGCGGTAACGCTGCGTCACCGCGCTGCAAAAAAACGCGTGTGTGTATCGGCGCTTAGACCCGGGCTGGTAGTGGGAAAGTAGGGGAATACAATGTGACCAGTCGTCTTCACGAAGTTTTTAGTCATTCCGTCGTGTGCAGCGTAACAGGTGAGAAGTGGGTATTGGTTTTTTACCCAAATTTTAGCCATGCCGCGTATTACATTTAGCATTCAGGAAAATTTATTTGTTGTCGCATTTGAGGGAAGGAATATTCCAAGCCGTAGCATGGTTAAAAAAATAGTGACCCATTTTCAACGGACAGGGTGTGTCAATTTTTGCGACAAATGCAGGGGTGGAGAGGCACCTCCTGTTCGTGAAATGGGAGAGGAAAGGGAACGGCGCGAAACTATGATTTGTGCCGCAGGAGAACCTTTGCCTCCCTGTTCCAGTAAGGCTATTGCCAATGATGTAGGCGATGATATTTCATTCTTAACAGTCCAAAATGTTTTGAAACGACATGGGTACCGGAGTTTTAAAGTAAAGTAAGCGTAAGAAAATTTTCCAGATAATGATGGAGTTTTGTGAAACCATGATTAAAAAGCGAATCAGGATGAAAATTCTATTAAAAATATTTGTTTACATGAAAGTTCGTTTTTAGTTCATGGCCGTCACAATCCTTTCGTTGTTCGTTACTGTTAAATAAACATTTGCATACTGTAGAACGGACCCAGTATCCTCAAAAAGACTAATGTCTGGACTGCGATTTTGGGTGACAATATCATTGGTCCTTTTTTCATTAATGTTAGTTCACGAGAGAGTAATTATTTAGGTCTGTTGCAGGACCATATCATTTCTGCGATTCGACAGGTGCCAAATATTGATTTTAACCAAATTTGGGTTATGCAAGATGGTTGCCCAGCTCATGAAACTTTGCCTGTTACCTGTGTTTTTCAATAAAACGGCTTATTACAAGCAGGCAAGGTATTGGCCTCCGAGATCACCAGATTTGGCACCCAATGATTTTTTATGGCGCTATGCAAAACGCAAAATTTATTTATATGGCTATTTAAGAGCTCACTTTGGATGAACTTCGGGTAAAAATAATCACTCTACAATCAGTGACACCTGAAATGTTAATGAATGTCCGAACTGAATTTTATAACAGGCTCGAATACTTTAGCACAGTGCGGTGGTATTTTTGAGAATTTAATTCGTTAGGTAGTTCGTAAATCGTATAAAAGAATTTGCTTTTAAAACAGACCACTCTCTTATTTAAAAAAGAACAAGGTTAAAAAAATGGATTATACGTTATGTAGTTATCGTCCACATTTCCGATATGTTATTTACAACTACTCCCGATCGAGTTTCTTTACAAACTGAAAGAAGAGATCGCCGCGCTAGAGAAAACAATCGGTGTCAAAAATTTCCTCCCTCTATTTTACCGGGGCGCAGGACAGGTATTGGCTGTGGGTCTGGCTATTCTTAAACAATGGACGTAACCACATGTTCAATATATACTTCTATCCTTTTTTCTTACATACTACATATTTTATACATATGCAGTTATTCTTATCTTACATACAGTTCATATCATTATTTTTGAGACAACTTTTGACAACTTTTTTTCGTTGGCCTATGCTATTTGTTATGGTAAACAGCTGATAACTTTCAAAAAGTTATCTCAAAAATTATGATATGGAGTTTACGTTAATAATTTCCCATGATCCCTATAGCATTTAATCAAGCTGTAGACTCCAGACAGGAAAATGTATTTTTTAATACTTACAAGATAAATAAGTGTAGTAATTTGGGTCACGCTAAAGGCTATTAGCATGAGGAAAATTTCTTGGTGGGTTTAATCTCAAAACAATTTAAATTTACTCTTAAAATACAGTAAATTAAAATAATGGCAATTTGTTGATGTGCTTGTAGTAAATATCTTGTTTCTTACCGTTGCCGAAAGAATTTTTCCTGCCCTTGACTGCAGTCGTGTGCTGGAAAGTATATCTTTTTACACTTGTTTGTATTAAGGTCACTATATCACGAAGTGAACTTCGTGATATAGTGACCTTAGTTTGTATAAGAATTACCTCCAGTGATATTTAGCTATAATTATTGCTTCTCTTTTTAGACACGTCAAGGACATTATTATTCTGACAGCAGGGTGTCAAGTGCTCTCCTCTGTCATTTCGAATTATTTCTGGCTGCTGTGGTTACTAGCTCCTGCAAGGTAAATATACAATATTTAAAGTCAATCATGCGGTGCCACTTTAATACATCCTCAACTATAGGTTATTATCTACACGTTAAACGCAGTATAGTTAGTTATTTCTTAAACTTTGTTAAAAATATTTTTTTAGACTATTCTGGATTCTCTGGAAAAACATTCTACAACCCTACTTCTTCCAATCGGGTCCTGAAGGTCAGCCGGAAGTCAACGAAAAGAAACAGAAAAAACTAGAAAGGAAACAGAAAAGATTCGCGAACGGTAGATGAGTAATAATGAGCCGCCAAAATCCGTTATATAAAATAAAAACTTTAGTGAATTTTGAAGGCTTACAACTCTATTTGCAGTTGTTTGAAACATTTTGCATCCCCTATAACTTTTTTGTAATAAACTGATTGACAATTAAATTAAATTAATTCACTACAACTAGTACAAGAGAATCTAATATGTATAAGGTTTATTCTACTTGTCTTTGCGTGAGTGTTAAATCGACTAAGCAGTGTTTTAATGCGTCCCTTTAGGACGAAACAGTTAACTGTCAATACCCGATTAGGCACAAAAATGTTTCGATTTTTAATTTTTATAGAACGAATGATATATGAGTGTTCATATCTTTGAGGGGAACTAAAATGTATGCTCATCAATAATGATATTTTATAAAAAGAAATAAAAAACTCGAGACGAACGACCTCCACTTTGCAAAAAAAAATTTAAAAATGTCGTCAAAAGCAAAGTGGTCGATTAAGGGTGGTTGCTCGTATAGCACGGATTTTTTATTTTTCGCACTTTTGTAGCATTTAATCCCCTTAAGTCAAAAATGTATTTTAAATATTTTAAAGTTGATTCTCTAAAACAAAAATTTTTCGTGGCTAAGCGGGTATAGAAAGATTTTGTTTATCTTGTATTTTTCCGTGAGCAGCTCGAAAGCTGTACACCCACGGGGGTCTAAGTGTTGACAGTTAACTCTTCTTACGATATTGGTAAGAGATAATGCCTGCGATACCGTATGCTTTTCATAAAAGTGGCGACATCGCCCGAATACAAAAGAAACTACCAGAGTAAAAACAAAAGGCAGGCAGATGAAACAAAAAACAGTACCCATGACTGTGACATAATTTGTCCTTTAGGTTGGCTCAATGTATATTGCATTTTTGCTGCCTTCACGACGTTTTATAACGAGTCAGCGGATATAATAATATATGCATTGACTTGACCTGAGGGACAAATTATGTCATGGTCATGGGTACTGTTTTTCGTTTCTTCTGCGTGCCTGTTGTTTTTACTCTGGTAGTTTCTCTTGTAAAAAGCGTACGGTATCGCAGGCATTATTATTCATTTCTCTTACCAATATCGTAAGATGAGACTTATATACCGTCTTCTAGCTTGACAAGGGTGTCACCCCGTGTGATTAAAATGTAAGGTTTAAATAAATTCTGACTGTATGTTACACCTTTTTTGTATATTTTACAAAACTTTTATGATTTTTATTGTAAATATATAAATATTTATATCTGAAAATAATAAACTATGTTTTCTGTGAAAAAAATGTTTTAGTTTTCTTATTTCTAGCGAGGTTTCTGAATGTTTTGGCATAACTAAAAACTTTTTTTTAAAATACCAGAATCTAAAACATAATTTGACATTCGCAAAAAATATGTTTAACACGTACGCAAAGTGTTATTTGAACTCCGCTTAACGCTGGTTCTCCTACTTCTTTTACGTGCGGGTAAGTATCACTTTGCGCACTTTTAGGAAGCAGGGGCGTAGCGTGGGGGGCGGGAGTTTGTCGCCTCCCCGCCCCGAGGGAAGCGGCCTAAGCTTTATTAAGTAGCTGGGCCGGCAATGGCAAATTGAGAGGGCGGCAAAGGAAACTAAAGACATAATGACTTTTTTTTTGTTGGTCGCAAGATTTTTGAGGGGCGACTTTTTAAGCTGTCGGCCCCCCGCCCCTTCAGGCTACGCCGCTGTTAGGAAGATAACTATTATGGGATTACACTCAAAATGACCCAGTGGGGGTGGAATATCGACATGCAATTTTCCGGAATTTCATAAAATTATATTTTTTTAACATATTTTGTTTTTACTAGAAATGTTGCCAGGGCTTTAGTTTTCGAAATATTCATAAAAAAGAAAAAATCTACTAGGGATTAGAGATAGTGTGTATTTTTGCGGCATCTGTCTTTATTTCTCTCATAATATAACGTATAGGTCTCTCTTTATTGATCGTGGAACAGGCATATTGCCGCGTCATAGGCTGCCGAGTTCTTATTGGCTGGGAGTTACCAGACAACCCGTTTATTTACGGACCGTGAATATTTTACTCAAAATCTGCGTGTCTCGACAAGTAAGTTTTTAGTCCCTACGTATTCAAAGGGCCTCTTTAGTCCCTAAAGTGCATAAAATATTTTTTCCTACTTGCGTGCGTAAAAGTGCACTTTTACGCACGCATTTGCGTGCGGAAAGTTGAACTTTCCGCACACCGTGAATTTTAGGCCTAATTAGACTTATTGACCCATTTATAAACACAATTAAATTAAAAATGAGGCCTAATTAGACTTATTGACCCATTTATAAACTCAATTAAATTAAAAATGAAAACAGAATTTGTTTTTTGCTGTTTTAATGTAAAAAATACCAAATATATTAAAATGTAAAACCAAGCTTTTTATGCAACTAGGAAAAATTTTGTACCTAACTCTTGCGGAAAGTGCCTTTTCCGCCCTTGACGGCGTGCCCGAACTCCGCAAGGCGTCGTTCGGGCAACTGCCGTCGCGTGCGTAAAAGTATCACTTTCCGCACTAGTTAGGTAAATAACTATTTTGTTTTTCAGTATCAATTACGTATATGTATGTATGTATATGAATTTATATTTATTTGTTTAATTCTTAATTGATTTGCACTTCATAAACCTATTTAAAATAAAAAAATTTCTAGTCCAAGTGCACAGAAAATTTTCCTATCATCTAAATAAAGTGAAAAACAACTAGTAAATAATTGAAAATCCGTGGTCACACAAGAATTAAATGAGAAAAATCTTCTTGTTAAACTTAACCTTATTAAAAAAAAACTTTAAAAAATACGTACTGGATATATACATGACAGGCTGTTTAATGGGCGTACGCAGGTTGAAACTTAAGGAGGGGCAAATGCAATACAAATAAAATAGGTATTTATTGAAATAAATAAAGAAACATGAAAACGAACATACATACACATCAGTTTTCGAAATCTTAACCTATTACAGTAAAACGAAACGTCTGGTATCTTCAGTAAATCTGCTTAAAACCTTTTCTACTGATTTATTTTTTTCCTATACTAATTTCCGGTGTACAGCGTGTCCCATTTTCGATGGGATTAAATGGGAAACTCGGTTAGTATTAAAGATATCGATTTTCTGATTGCACCTTGACGTGCTCCTTTTCTGACCTCTTAAAAATGGTGTAATTAGATTTTTGCTATACCCCGTGTAATTTTTTTTTAAATAAATTTTATATAACGTACAAATTTTTTTTATTTTTAAAATTGACAAATTATTGATACCTTATTCAAACGTTATTTGGCCACACTGTAGAATAGAATAGAACAGAATGGAATAGAATACAATATATATTTTTTTTTGGCTACCCCTGTATCTTCTTAACATTGGGAAAAACAATAGTTTATTTTTTAATCATAACTTTAAATACATTTTTTCAGTTTTATTAAGTTCCCACCAACCCTTAAAGTTTGGTGCATTATTTAAATTACACCCTGTACAACTTTTTAATAAAAATGCAAAATGTTTTTTTAAAATACTCCAAAAAAAAGTTTTTCTTTATTTTATTTTTCCATTTAAGAACTTGGTTCGGATCACATTAATAAATTCTTTTTTCCACTTTTTAATGAGTATCAAATAAAATGAAGAAAAACTGCTTATGGAAAGATAAATAATAGTCAAAATAGGATTATTTTATTGTACACAAAATTATCAAAAAAATTCAAGGTAAAACTTTCGCTAAAGTCAATCTTGAGTCAATCTTCACATGCTTTTCATTGAAATTTGGATCTTAGTAACCTAGTGTTGGTAATGTTTCTCAAATTTGTCACATAATTTGTGTAAACATTAATGTTAGACAAAAGAATTACGCATAAAATAGTAATGGTCAATGACAGTTCAAAAAGTATAACTTTGGCTTGTTAAATTTGAATTTAAAAATAATTTTAAAAAATACATGATGGTAATTAATAAATTAATATCGGCAACATATGGGAGGTCAAAAAACATTATAGTTATAGTTTCATACCATCAATAATATTATAACAAAACATTTCATGTAAAAAAAGCCAAGTACGCTAAAATGGTATTCCGAAAAAACAGAGTTAAAAGTAAAGCCAAGTTTTTCAATATAAATTTCAAAATGAAAGTTTTTTACTAGTTTCGAAATGTTGTTTTTTAAACTTTGCTATTACAGCCAATCTTCTTTATGTTCAATTTAGCACTGTGCCCAAGAGTCATTTGCAACCGTTTTGTTATAATTTCACTCCTATTTTATAGGATTTGGATAATATTTACATTTAAAAGTAATAAAATATGCGGAATATTGTTCATAACTTTTGCAATATGCCTTATTAAAAATTCTTACATTTTGTTTCTATGATTTTATCATAGTTCCTCTCAGCCTTCTAAAGCTCAGCTCTCTAGCGCTCCTGGAAGTGGGCAATGTTACTTTTACGTAACTTTACATTTATAGGGGAGGGAAGCAAATTCAAATTTTAGGATTTTTACCCATAGTTTTATATTTCCTATCAGTCTGCCAAAGCTCAGCTCTCTAGCGTTTCTGGAAGTGGGCAATGTTACTTTTACATAGCTTAACATGTATAGGGGGGGGGGGGGGTAAATTAGAATTTTGGGATTTGATGATTTTTTCCAAGGGTCTGTCATAATTTCGATCAGTCTGCCAAATTTCAGCTTTGTAGCATGTCTGCAAGTACAGTAGAATTTTGATGATCTATACACGAGTAAGTGGGTTCCAATTTCGACGTTTTTTTGAAGTTTCGTAACTACTTTACTACTTTATGGAAGTCCATGAAACTTAGGGATTGTTAACTCTATGAATCTACAAATGTACTACGAATGTTCAAAGTTTGAGTTTTGTAGCTCATTCCGAAGTAGAGTTTTGGATAGGTCAAATATGGGCTGACATGTTTCAAGAAAAGATGGTACAGCAGTTTACGCGAACTTGGCGGGACACTGCAGTGCCCCCGGACAGCTGACAAAAAAGTGCATCTTTATTTTTTTCCAATTTCCGTCATAGCACTTACGCGGGCATATGCATAGTTACCGAATGTCAACAAGGTGATTTTTTATAAACCTACCTCGTCGTAACTTGTTATTATTTGCCGTAGATAAATGAAACAATGTATTATATACCATGACAGTGGGAAGGAAGAATTATAGAGATCAGTTGGATGGCTTGGTCGAGTTAATACCCTGAGAGTTTCTCGTTCTTGTATTGAGACACCGCACACATGCATAGATGAAAGTTTTTCGAAAAATTTATGTATGGTCTTCGGTGGTTCAATGTAAAGAGCGTTTGCGTACAGAGCAAGCGATTTCGGGTTCAAGTCCCGGCCTAAGACAGAAAACTTTTTTCTTATTTTTCTTTCTTTAATTTCACTCCTGCAATTTGGTATTTGAGAATAGTATAACACGTTTTTTTCAATAGTTAATGTAATAAAACTTCGTCGGAGCTTCCGTTTCTGAGATATTTACAAAAACTGTTTTTAAGGCTGATATAGCGTGGAGTGTGCTAATGGACTAGGAAGGTATCAGATCCGTCATGAATCCATGATGTATAGTTTTTGCAGTCACTTGAATAACTCCTAATACAGGGTTCTATCTATCTATTCGATTTCATGAAATTTTGCTTCATTCTCATTCTGCCCTTCAAAAGTTATCCAAATTCATATAAAATCTTCCTGGTATAATTTTAACCCTACCGACAGAGAAGAATCCCAGCTCTTTGCGGTCCGACCACAAAGTATTTGTTTTCCGACCGACCGAGCCCAGGTGGATGGACGGCACCTAATTGCTTTCGGGTGTGCTTTTCGGGACCCCTTTAGTCGGCAGTATGCAGAGTTAGAAAATAAATCAGTGTCGTTCCTGTAGGTATAGGAATAGAAAGTTTTATTATCTGATTTTATTTCTTGAGTTTACGCCATAAATAAATGAAATAATTTTCATGAGTATATCTACCGCCGCCCATGTCACTTTCTATAAAGGATAAGCCGATGGTCGGCTTTTATCTTTGTTCAACTGACTTTGCAAAAACTATAACTAACTTTATTTGCAAAATGCGTGTCATACACTTTGTTGGAGAAGTGACCATCGCAACCGTAGGTAATAAATAACCGACTGCAAAAATTGCAAAATTAAAATTAATAACTATTTATTTTTGCCTATTTACCAAAACCATGGGTTGATCTATGATACTCGTACATAAAATGATATAATCCGACTGTCTGCAAGCATATTAACTATTTCGCAAAGCTTGCAACTATTGTTTAAACAAGGCAACAATATTATACGGAATAATTTTTATTTATTTTTCTCTTGGCACATAAGGGAATATAGGTGATTTCCTAATCCTAACAAGTACGCAAAGTGGTACTTTACCGCACATAAAAGCAGTTAAGCGCGAAGCGGAGTTCGGATACATTTTTAGTCTAAAAGAAACACTTTACGCACGTTTTAGGAACAATTTTTTTTGTAAAAGAGTTAAAACTTAATTTACACGAAAAATATTTACATTTTAAAATTAGGTATTTTGTTTATAATAATAATAATAAGGTAGGAAAACCAAATAAGTGTAGGATGTATAGGATCTTAATAGAGAATAATGCGTTATATCTCAGAAAATGTAAGGATAGGATAGACATATTGTATATTTGTAAAATCTGAACGAAAAGACAAATTTAAACCTGTGATAAGATAGTCTTGTTTTGAAGTTCTCGAAAATACATTTACAACCGTGTAAAAATTTCTAAAATCTTTTGATTAGTTTTTGAGATATTTGGCTTCAAATTTTTAAATTAAACATGCACGATAAAATAATAATTAAATCAGAAAAATATAAGATTTTCGTAAAATTTTTTATTTATCAGTCCATGTTAAATTTCAAAATTTGAAGGCAAGTATCTCAAAAACTAACCGATAGATTTTTGAAATTTTTACTCCCTCGCAATCAGAATTAACGTGTTGGAGGGTTTTTCAAAATTCCATAGCAAAATATACGAAAAGACCTCTGTAGGTTTTCGTTGAAACACACAAAATACAATTGTCAAATTAAATTTTATAACTACCTATTACTTTTAGTGATGGAAATGACCCCTTTTCACCTTCCTAGCCCGCGTAGCAATGGCTAGAAAAGGTATTATCTTCGACGAAAAATTTTAGCTCACACATATACTATACTATAGTAGTGTGAGCTATGGTGATCCTAATTTTTTCGAGAAAAAAAAAGTTGCTCCGATTTCAAAATTTTTTATATATCTTTGCGTTTCAGATGATTTTGAAACTTTTTTGTTGCGCCGTCTCTCTGTCTGTCTGTCTGTATGTCTGTCTGTAACGACCAACGCGCATAACTCAAAAACCGCTTGGCCGATTTTAATGAAATTTGGTACCTAGGCTGGGTCTTGGGTCGAGATGGCCCCATTTAAAAATGAACAAAATCCACCGAACACAAACCAAATAAAATGGTGGGGGTAGATTTCAAAAATTAGAGGTTATGTGAAAATATGGCGTGTGTGATATTAAACGAAAGGTAATTGAGTCTGCAGTTAAACAAAATACATTTTAATTTATTTTAAAAAAAGGGTGGGGGTATATTTTAAAAATTAGAGTTTAAGTGAAAATATGGTGTGTGTGATATCAAACGAAAGGTAATTGAGTCCGGAGTTTAACAAAATACATTTTAGTTTTTTGTTTTTTTTAAGGGTGGGGGTATATTTTAAAAATTAGAGTTTAAGTGTAAATATGGCGTGTGTTATATCAAACGAAAGGTAATTGAGTCCGGAGTTTAACAAAATACATTTTAGTTTTTTGTTTTTTTTAAGGGTGGGGGTAGATTTCAAAAATTTGAGTTTAAGTCAAAACATGGCTTGTGTGGTATCAAACAAAAGGTAATTTAGTCTGGAGTTGAATAAAATATATTTCAGTTTTTAGTTATATTAGCTCACACGTACACTATAACTATAGTACCTAGTGTGAGCTTAGGGGCCCATATATTGGCAGAGTATTTTTTTGAGATAACGCCGAAAATATGTTTTTTGGGTGTATTTTGACCTATCCTAGCAATATCGTCGTGATGGTGTGTGTGTGTATATTATTTCTGTTCGTAACACGATAGCTCCTAAACCGCTGAACTGATTTTCATAAAATTTTCAGGTAAAATAGTGTTTGACACTCTTACAAGCTAATTAGATTTTGGTCAAAATCCATTAATGCTAATGACAGTTTTTTGACAAATTAAAACTTAAAAAAATGCTAACTTTTTAACGGAGCATCGTATCAATATAGAGTTTTCGGCATATAGTACATTTTGCTTAATAAGTTGTGTTATAACAAAAAGAGTTTTAGTTTCTAAAATATTTAAAAAAAAACTGTTACAATTTAAAGTATGCTAATAGGCTAGCTAGGAAGGTATCCGATCCGTTATGGATCCATTTATTTTTAAAATAATTTATTTAAAAATATTATAAACCCAGTAAACAAATTAAAACCATAAAAATAAATTAAAACCATATAAAAACAAGCACAAAAAGATCTAGGAGTGGGCACAATTTAGAACATCAAAATTTTAAAAAATATCAATGTAATGCAAAAGATGCTTTGCCCATTTTTGTAATTTTGTCTGAAACTATGTATATTTATGAGGGGTCAACCCACCTCTTACCCCACAATAATGTAAAGATTATTTAACGCGCTATCTCCCAGGTAGTAAGGGGTCATGAAATGACGTCTTTTTTTCGTCGAAAAGTGGTCATTTGGATGACCAGCAGGTCATCTACCAAAAAATGTTGTCTTTAAGGCGTCAGTTATTTGACGTCTTTTCGTAGTGTAGTTCTTGACGTCTGAAACACGTCATATATTGGTCACTACCCACACTGCACACTTTGTCCAAGGGACATACACTCATACTTACATAGATGGTGCCCCAGTCAGTACTTGACCGGATTTATAAGGAATGTGAGGATACGTATGTAAAATAAATTAAATATTAAATCAAGACAAACTTCGGGGCTTCTTTCGCTTCAAAGTGGAGATGTGTAAGTCTAGGCTTAGGTCTATTTTGATCTGTACCTCACAGAACACCGCTGTACCTGTTCCAGTACTTCCAGGTCAAAGTCACAGAAGTAAGAAGAGTCACCTTCTGTGTCTAAGTTTCCTTCAGTGTTCTCAACTGCAGGGAATATTTCATATATTTTATTAGTTTAAAAAAAGTCATAAATAGGTTTGTGTGTGTCTGTGTGTGTGTCTGATGTTCTGATTTGGTCCCAAATACGTCATATTGCTGACGTGTTTAAAACGTCTAAAAATGACGTAATTTTGGATGTGTCTTTTGAACGTCATTTAAAGGTCATTTACACGTCAGGTTAGAGACGTCCATGGTTATTAAAAATGACCTGTTTTTGACGTTTAAAAAACGTGACCTTCCTACCTGGGCTAAGTTAGATCGCAATGGACAGCGTTGGAGCTTCGGGGTGGTAAGGGGTCAAAACGTGCTTGCTTACCTAATACATTGCGTAAATCTACCTTAAGCAACGGCGTGTCTTTCAAAACAAGCCTTAAGGCTCAAGTAACCCAATTTTACTTATGTCTTAATTTTTCTGCCAGTGTTGTTTAATTTTTATTACTTAGTTACTTTCAATCAAACATCGTACGAAATAATGACTTATGTTCTAAATTTTTTAGGAGCTCAATGACCTTGCTTTAAAACAGAGTACGAACATATGTATAAAGTACCTACCCATGTAATTTCTACCAATTGCAAGTCATAAAATTCATCATAAAGTTACCCAAGACAACAGAAGTCAAATTTTTTATTATTATGTGTTTTTACAGGGTGCACCTATTTTGATTCACACCATCGAAAAATTTGATTTTAACCTAAATCAGGGCTATCAAGAATAGGGTTCAACCCTGTTTACAAAGGAAAAAAAAGTAAATCCTGTAAATCTCATGATCGCACTCAGGGAGGGAGCCTCGGGGCCCGGGCCCCCTCAAATCTAAATTTATTTTTTGTTTTACATATTTTGTGAATATAATATTCTGTCATTTTATGGGCACTCAAGCTTAGACGATTAATGTATATTGTAATTTTAATATAGCACAAAAGAACAAGCAGGCTTCAGAAAAGGTTTCAGTACAGTTGACCACCTATTAACCATGCAAATCCTAATAAAACGAGCCAACGAATACAACATTCCACTGCGTTTATAGACTTTGAAAAAGCTTTCGATGACATTGAGCAGTAAAAGCATCTTTAATTAATAGCCGAATAGATCACAGATCTAATAGCGAAGCAACAACATCAATCAAAATCCACGAAGGAACCAAGTCAATCCGCATAAGAAGAGGTGTTAGACAGGGCGACACAATATCCCCTAAACTATTTAACCAGGCCCTAGATGTTTTTAAAGATATCACGATCCGAATAAACCAAGATAAAATAGAACAAGTAGAGGAATATATATACCTAGGACAAATTATTAAACTAAAAAAAGAAAACCAAACGGCTGAAATCAAGGGATGAGTAAGATTGACCTGGGCAGCATTCGGTAAATTAAGTAAATAAAATAAAAGTACGGGATGTCAGAGGAGAAGTAGCAAAATTAAAATAGAAATTTGCCGAAACACGATCGATGGAACAAATGTATTGTAAACTGGAGACCTTGGGAAAATAAAAGAAGAAGGGGAAGACACCAAATGAGATGGACGGATGATTTGAAGAAACATGCAGGAGCTAGATGGATGAACACGGCGATAGACAGAGAAGAGTGGAAGATATTGGGGGAGGCCTATGTTCAAAGATGGATCGAAGAAGGCTAAATAGATAGCTTAGGACATCCTGTATTAGCTAGTAAGATCATAAAATATGTAATATTATATTGGTTTATGCTAAAAATTTTAGCAATAATTAAGCTGTTCAGATTCATATCATTAGGCAATCTAACTTACCAAATTATTACAAGTTTTTTATGGCTGAGGTTTGAAAATGATGGACTTAAACAATTACTGTAAAATATATAGTAATATTGGTTTATGATTAAAATTTTAACAGTTGATTAGATTCACATCATTAAGCCTAACCCAACCTACTATTAACAAGTTTTTTTAATTTTTTTTATTGTTGAGGTTTTAAAATTATGGACTTGGACTATTGCCACATAACCTGACAAGTGGTCAGATCTTTGGACTATGGATTCTTGACGGATAGATACCGTTGGTGTTCATAGTGGAGAAGAAAGATCTTTGATGAAAAATGTAAGAGTGGTTGATATAGAAGCCAAAAAAGAAGGACTGAAAATAAATGAGTCAAAAAACTGAATACGCTAAGTTCTCAAAAGACAACAAGAGATCTGCTCATGACAGAAGAAAACTCTATTATAGATAGTGATGTAAATGGAAATATTTCCATGGAAATGGAAATATTGGAAATTTCATAACGTGTCTCGGGAATATTAGAAATATTGGAAATATTTAAAAAAATATTATCATTCATATTTAGTAACCTTATAAGCATTAAACTTACTATAGAACAATTTTTATTTCCGATACTATTAAAGATTTTGAGGAAGTAGACTGGCAAGACGATGCTGACGATTGAGTGTGATGCTGATGATAGCGATGAAGATATGCCTCTTGCTCGACTAGTGAAGAATGAGATTTTTGTTGTACAAATTTGACCTTACTTCTGTTTATTTGTTTGAAGAATAACTCCTGATTTGCGTTCATGTATAAGCCTTCCGCGTTTTCCGGTGTTTTGTTATGATTTTTATAAATAAATATTCGCTTTCTTACCCAACTGCAGCACGGTTTCAAGAAATATTTCCGAAAATATATTTCTGGAAATTTTACAACACTAGTTATAGAGTAAATAAACCACATAATAATCAACAGAATCAAGTCTTTTACGTTCATCAAAAACTGCTGGAAAATTCTTCGTAAGATCTTTGGACCAGTACAAACACAAGATGGTTATTGGTTGGTTCGAATGAATTATGAATTAGAACAGCTAATAGATGGCGCACACATCGTCCGATTTATAAAAAGTAGAAGATTAGCTTGCTTTGGGCATGTACAGAGAATGAAGACAAGCACACCAAGAACAATAATGAACTGGAGACTCGAAGAAAGGAGAGTAAGAGGGAGCCAACGAAAAAGGTGGATGACATCAAGAATATAAAATGAAGGGCTCTGGTTAATCAAGCTAAAATCAACCAGGGGTTGCAATGCCACTTGGAGAAGAAGATACCGTATTCTATACCTAAATTCAATAATCTAGGAGGTAGTGCACTTTTTTACAAGCTTTTATTTAGCTTCAGATGTTCTGTCTAACTATCTAACTAACTAACCATCTATTAAATCTTGTGAAGCGTTTTTGACACACTTCCCATTATCCGATTTGGATGAAATTTGGTACACACATGACAATACAACATTAAGAAAAAATATTTCGCGATTTCATTATAATCTAGAATAAACTCTTCTGTTCTGTTATTGAACAAATATTTTCATTTAATAGAGTAGATAGCTGAGACTAAAAAGTAGAAAATAAATTGGCAAAATTTCTTTTTTAAGTCACAAGCTTTTTTAAAATGCACTAAAAATTAAAAAATAATTTTCTAACATTCTAATATTATCATAATAATAAAAGCGATGGCCGCAAATCAAAGCATAAGTTAATCTAAATTTGTGATCTAAACACTTAAAGATTATTCAACATAGCAGGTCATCAAAGATATGTTTGATGTGCCGCAATGTTATGCCATTGCCATACCTATGTCAGAGAAATGCTGGGGTATCTTGGGTCGGGTTGGGTGGATTTGGTACCACTGTATTTTTCTGCTAGATTGATTCTTGCAAATAGTGATATTTAATTGATATCTTATCGTGCTAACATCGTCAAAATTTCCATCAGTCGGTCATCGCTAAATTTAATACTTATTTTCTTAATCAGCAACAGTTAACTTTTTTGTTCAGGTAAAACCAGTAGGTACATCTTTAAAACTACAACAAAGAACAATTTGAAGATAAATGTTCTAAGTAAAACATGCAGTTTCATTTTTTGAAACTTGTAGACAATGATTGAGTAGAAATAAGATTTCGGACTTCCATTGTCTCTTTTTATTTTAAACACGACGTTTGGGTTAGTAAGTATTTCTAACCGTTTTCAAGTGTAAACTAAACAATCCAGTCTACAGGCTACTACTAATACTACTTGGTGTGCAGTTAGGTGTGACGGCCCTCCCCCCTTTTTAATCCTAAGACGCTTGTTTTCCTTAAGGAGTGGTTTCCATATGTTTGGTATGTCCGTGCTCGGTTGACTGAAAACTTTTTTATTCTGCATTATAAACGCAGCTTCAATAAATTTACGTCCTTATGCAAAACTTTAGCTTCAAACCATTGAATCCAGTGATCATTTGACCATGCATGATCTGCTAAATCGGATTTTTCAATATCGCCTAATTGGGTACTTTTTAGATGTGCATTTACTCTAACCTGAAGAGGCCGTTTCGTTTCACTTACATATGATTTACCGCACTCACACGGGATTTGGTAAATACATTCTTTATTATTTGAGGGATTTTCTGGTTTTTTCAGTTACACAACTCCTTATCGCATTTCCAGATGAAAATACTGTTTTTATATTATAGTGTTAGGCTATTCGTCTTATGTTTTCTGAAATCCCTTGAACATATGGAATACCCAACGGATTATTATTATACTGAGAATTTGCTACATTTGGTTTATTTTTAATTTTATAGATCGTTTAGTTTCTCTTATTTTGGCGTCCTCTATCACCCAATAAAATATTGTCATACCGTTTAAACCCTGTATAATCAAATGATGAGTTTCCCTGTTTGTATAGGGTTGGGTTATCTGGTTGTGTTTCTTTAAAATCTTAAATATTAATAAGCTTCCAGTAGGTATATCAAGCGCAGAGAGATCTTTTAGCGTTTTAAGAAGATTACAAAATTACAAATCACAATATGTCAAGAAAGAACTTCAAACCTGCATTGAAAAGGATTCATTATTTAATATTAACATGGAAACGGTCATACATTTTGTCTTATGAATTAAAGAACAAAGGGAAAATTTATGTCACTTTTTATTCAAAATATTGTTTTTTTTTTCAATGTTTGTTTAGTTAACAAACATCGATAGAGTTCATTCCCAAAGTTCATGTCTATTTTTATAGAATTTATTTATCAAAACAAAAGTGAAAGAGTACAACAAACATTTTTTTTGGCAAATGAAAACCATATACGCAAACCTAGTGAACCCAATGCAATGCTACCCCTACCCTGAAACTTGGAACCATACCTATTGCGTACCCGAACCGACAAACGAAACTACGTGTACCCATCGTTGTTTTTTTTTTCTCTTGTGGGGTACTAAGGTTCCAAATCCATCTAGCAGTTTTAATTTGGTTTTAGTACTTGATTGAGATAGTGAGTTTGAGTTGAAAGGTGGAAGTGCAAAACTTATTAAAGTGGCAGTAGAATTTTTGAAAGCTGCAAGGGTTTTTTCAAGGTGGGTTAATTTTTGATTTTTAAAAATTTAAATTATTTTTTTTTGTAGTTTTGTCGGTCTGAAGTAAATCTAAAGTTACAGAGTTTTATTATAATACCGACGTATTTGTTAAAACTTTTTATAACTCGTTGGTTTTTGGTACTAAAGTCAGGTCAGGTGGTAGACTGAAAGGTGAGAGTCTCTATTTAAAATTGCAGGAGGCTTTAGCAATGTGCTTCTTATTAATTTTCGTAATTCTGTTTAAGCCTTTTCTAGCCTGTTTTTGGTACAGTATTGAAATAAAACTAAATTATATCTACATTTTTTGTACAGTGTATCATAGAACTGTGGAATCGCCAATTTTTTCGAAAAACTGCATTAAGAAAAAAACTTAAACACGCCGATGTTGGATTAGAAACACGAGTTAAAAAAATACAATTATATTATGTACAGAGTATCTCTAAAAAAGAACTTGATAGCAACTTACATTTTTTGTTGCTCTAGGTAGGTACAAATATTTTTTATAAAAGAGTCGCTATACCTACATAACTTTAACTAGTTTTAAAATAAAGGCATTTAATTTAGAGGATCTTTGGATATCATTGTAGTTGTTTTTCAGATAAACACTACTAACCACTAAACAACTTTGTATTAAATGCCTTTTTTCTCAAAAATATTTACAGTTAGTAATAAAAAACTGTATTGGTTTATACAAGCAAAATATTTTAAAGATAAAGAGGTGTTAAAAAATGTAAGCTGGTAGAATATTTTTTTTGATGCTCGGTACAGGGTGGGCCAAATTTAAATATCAAAACGGCTTTTTAATAGACCTCGTAGTTTTTTAGCTCCAATTTTGAAACGTCTGCATTTAGGGAGGAGGATTTTTATTTTAAAAAATGTTGTAATTGGCTTTTTTAGCAATTATCTTTATAAAAATCGAACTGTCAAATCAAATTTTATCTTTCACTTTTAGTTTTTGAGGTATTACATACAATTGTTATTTCTTTATGGAATGACCCTCTTTTCATTTAATTTTTGGAATCAGCGTAAAATTTCTCTTAAAGTGACATATCACACTCAATATTTTAACTTTTTTTATGATTTTTTGTATTTTTATAAAAAAAATATAAAATTTTTCTTTTGGTGTAAATGGCTTTTTTATAGATTATCTTTATAAAAATCCAACTGTCAAATTGAATTTTATCTGTCACTTTTAGTTTTTGAGGTATTACATAAAATTGTTATTTCTTTATTTAATGACCCCCTTTTCATTTCATTTTTGGAATCAGCGTAAAATTTATTTTAAAGTGGCATATAACACTCAATATTTTATTATTTTAATTATTCCTAGCAATGTCGTCATGATATCTGTCTGTGTGTGTATGTGTGTGTATTTTAGCTCACACTTCTACTAGGGCTGTCAACAGATAAACACCAAAATAATATGAAAAATATGAACTTTTTTAATAAAATTATGAAAAATATGAAATTAAGAAAACAAAATATGAAGGAAATATGAATAAAAACTTCAGTTTTTTTTGGGTTCTCTACCAAATGGCTTGTTATGTCAAACCCAACTGTTTATTAGGAAAACTCATTTACTCAGCAAAGATATATATTTCTTGATTTTATTTATTAAGAAAAGTATTAGCAAACATTTTGAAGTTGAATTAGGCCTGGATCCCCATCCAAACAACTATGGCCAAACAAAAACAAGCCACATTTTTTAAAGCATATTTTACAACAAGGTATAAGGTGTTTCCGTATTTTTAAACCAAGGTCTACTGCAATTATTCAAAGAAATAGAAAAAAAATTATAAATGCAAAAGTTGTAGGCTTTATCCTATACCATCAAAAAAAGTTATAAAAAAACACAAACATTGTAAATCTCTTACGGAACATCCTACAATTTCTAGCGGTTTGTGACCTACTCTACATTTCTTGAAAATAGGTACCATATTTTCTATCTCTTGAAATAACTGCAGTAGACCTTTGTGGAAATATACCAAAACACTCTGTACATCTAGTAACAAAGAAAACTTAAGTATACTCGATGATATAATTGGTATGCTTTAAATACCTATTCCGAGCTCAAACATTTTAAAAAAGTCAACAATACAGAGTAAAAGAATAAAATTCATGAAAAAGCCCTGCTCAATTAGACTTATTCCGAACTAACCACGGATGACCAAAACAACTAATTAACATAAGAAATGCAACAAACATAAGAATAATAAAACAAAAGGCAAAAAAGCCCTACTTTATTCAGACTTTCTCAGAGGCAACAAACTAAAAGGAACCCAAAATTCAAGACTAGGAAAAATATCGAAAATTTCCACACTTATTCTATGACTGAAGTTTCTTCATTGGGGAAAATATGAAAAATATGAAGGTTTTTCTAAAAATATGAAGTCTGAAAAAAAATATGAACATTTTCATAAAATATGAAGGTGCTGAGAGCCCTGTACTATAGTAGTGTGAGCTATGGTGATCCTAATTTTTTCGAGAACAAAAAAAGTTGCTCCGATTTCAAACATTTTTATATATCTTTGCGTTTCAGATGATTTTGAAACTTTTTTGTTGCGCCGTCTGTCTGTCTGTATGTCTGTCTGTCTGTAACGACCAACCCGCATAACTTAAAAACCGCTTGTCCGATTTAAATGAAATTTGGTACCTAGGCTGGGTCTTGGGCCGTGATGGTCTCATTTAAAAATTAGAAAATCCACCAAACGCAAGCCAAATAAAAGGGTGGGGGTAGATTTCAAAAATTAGAGTTTATGTAAAAATATCGCGTGTGTGTTATCAAACGAAAGGTAATTGAGTCTAGAGATAAACAAAATACATTTTGGTTAATTTAAAAAAAAGGGTGGGGGTAAATTAAAAAAATAGTGTTTAAGTGGAAATATGACGTGTGAAAGGTAATTGAGTCTAGAGTTAAACAAAACACATTTTAGTGTTAAAAAAAGGGTGGGGGTAGATTTGAAAAATTAGAGTCAAAACATGGCTTGTGCGGTTTCAAACGAAAAGTAATTGAGTCTGGAGTTCAATAAAATATACTTCAGTTTTTAGTTATATTAGCTTTCAAGTACACTATAACTATAGTACCTAGTGTGAGCTTAGGTGTCCGTAGATTGGCAGAGTATTTTTCTAGTTTCTTTGCTGCGGAAATTTTTTTTAAGCATATTCGAAAAAAATACAAAACAATTAATAACAATATCAAAATCCATGCAAAAGATCATTAATTTTTGCTAATGATAATTATTAACTTTCGCAAATAAAAATTCATTAGAAAAATTAAACTACCATAAGATATAAATAAATATAGGTATTACAACTATTTAAAATAATTTATAATAATTAAACAAGTTTCGTGACTAATCGGGTAAAAAGAAGTTTTTGTTTCTCTCATATTTTTCCGTGGGTAGCTTGAAAGCTTAACCTCGCGGGGGTCCAAGATCTAATGGCACCTAATAAGTGTTAATACAGTTAACTGTTTCGTCCTTATGGGACTCCTCAGAAGACTGCTTGGTCAATGTGACACTCTTGCGAAGTTAATTAGACGGTTTTGTCTCTAATTCTATGTGAATAGTGAGAAAACCTTCGCAAGAAGCTAGAGAGAAACCAGAACAAGAGCAGGCGAAAATAAACTGCGATACATATCGATCAATGAAAAGATCGATTACAAATAAAAAGAAACAAATTAATCCGTGACCTACGACAGCCTTTCAGGCCAAATCAACGCTTATTGCGTTTTTATCCGCCATCAGACACGTGAGCGTCAATCAGCGGAATTTTTAAGCCAAACAATACTAGAAAACGTGAAATTTAGTAACCGTTTTAAAACCCTTCTTTTATTTGATAGGATTTCTCACTACCTAGTTAGTGTGTATTCGAAATTCTTTTTAATTTGCTTAATTTAGTTCATTTGTTTTGTATTAGTTTGTGGTTTTATACATATGTCTCCTAATTAATTAATATACAAATATAATACCTAGGTATGCAATCTGGTACTTCATAATTTTCTTTTAATTGGCAGGAAGGTGTTGTTAATTATTTGAAGAAACATACAAGTGATGTTATTATACACCTAGACTATCTTTTTCGGGTAAACAGTATTAATTAGTATTTTTTAAGAAATAGAGAACACATTATTACATACAATGATTCTTGAGAATTTGGTTTAAAAGTAATTGCAGATATTTCGAAGTAAGGTGCATTCAATGCATCTCGAAAATGTTTTTTTTTTCAAACAGAAATTTGTTTTTTGAATGATATTTTTTTTCGAATATTTTTTTAATATAGCTCTTTTGTTGTCGTGAGGTGGAAATCGCTGTTAACATAACCTTTGTAGTAGCCATTGAACTGTGTGCCCGGTGGATTACTGACCACGAATGGACCAACAGGACAATAAAAATCTTCTCCGACAGTCAATCAGCCTTAAGAGTGCTTGATTACTATATGTTCTCATCGACAACCGTGAGGAGCTGCGGGGATTCGCTGAATGAGCTTGGTAGCGCTAACAATGTGTCATTAGTATGGATACCAGGGCATTCTGGGCACAAGGGAAATGAGGCCGCAGATCAAGCAGCGACATCTGCATTTTTCGGCCCCGAACCATATCAAAATGGATGGAGAATAGCTTCCAACAATACTGAATAAATACACCAGAACTGGCTTACTCTAAAGAGTTCATTAAAGGACCTTGTAGAAACAGAACCAGAAACATCATTGGACTTACCAGACAGGAGTTACGTATAGTGACTATATTGGAAATGATAAAACCAATACAATAAAAAAGTTTTCATATTTTCTTTTAAAGAAAATGTTTCGAACTGTTTTCAGCCCGTCCGTTTTTCAATTTTTTGACATAACTTCCTTCATAATCAGAATAAAACATCGAAATTTTGTCGAGCCATATATTACAACAAAGATGAAATGTAAGAATAAATACTAAAAAGAAAATCAACATAAGGATGATTCTACAAAAATGGTGCTGTGGAGTGGGAATGCATATTTTTCAAACACAGACTGCAAATGAAGCATAGTTTTAGTTATAAGATTTAAAACGAAATGTTTTCTTTATGGAGCATTTGAGTTTAATGTATAAAAAAAATTGCTTAGTTTATAATTTTTTTTATTACAAAGCAAATGAGATATTCCTCTGGTGTAGTCCCAAACCAAATATTAAAAACTCAGATTGAAAAAAATATCCTAATAAATAATATTTAACCAAGTCTTAACTATTTATCAAAAAATTGATAAAACTTAAGTTTGCAGTCATATTTTTGAAAATCCGAATTTACATCTTCCCGGAAAATTTTATAATTTTAAACGTGCTCCATTTTTAATAACACAATATTTGTGAATACCACCGGTTAATTTCTAGAGAAAGAGACGGCCCTGGATATCTAATTTACTTGTGAGGGTGACAAGTTGTGACAGATAATGTCAACTTTAGTTTGGTTTAAGTTATAGATCTTTTTATTTTCGGCAGAAAATTAGTTTTTTTCAGAGAAATCAAAAAGGAACTGACTGATATCAATAGTATAATTTTTTTGTTGATTGTTTTAAAATTATAAGTATAGGAACTTTGTTTATATAAAACTTAAATTAAGTAGTCTAAATAGATTTTGATTTAAATTGGAAAACCATTAAAAAACTCATTCCTCTGGTATTCATCCCTCTGGAATTTTTATGCAATAATTCCTAAAATTCGGAAAAATAAATGTTTCTTAGCTTACACCTAATTAGTTACATAAATTTAACAAAACCAAATTATTTACTGTGCTGTACTGTTATTTAAAGGCAATGACCAAAAATGATATCCATTTAGCCCACTTTTGGTAGAATCATCCTTATATATTAATTTAGAACATCAAAAATCATTTTTATATATGAGCTTCCAGTCTTCAATCAAATAACTTACAATATCACTCGAAGATGTAAAATCGTGTATTTTTAAATGTCTGGAAAACTAAATAGTATTAAACATATTTTAGAAATGGCTTCTTTTTACTTTTCCAAATATTTTCCAAAAGTTTTCGCCTAGTAACCTAGAACAAAATATAATGCAATCATTTTTTTAATTAGGATTTCAAAAAACCAATTTTTTAATATATATAAGTATGTTTGGCAAGGAAATTTTGCGAAAATTAATTGCTTAAAGTCTGACGCTTGAAGAACCATTTAAATCATTCAGGTGTTAATTTCATAATTAATTAATTAATTGAAATTTTGGATATTTTGCAAATCAACAAGTGTGTCATATTTTATGTTAAAGTGGTAGGTTATTGCATTTTAAAAATCAATACAATTTAAAGGCGTTTAAAAAAAATCTGTAGGAATCATAGTTGATATGATTAGTAATTGATGTTATTGTGTGTGATGCTGATGACAGCGATGAAGATATGCTTCTTGCTTGACTAATAAATAGTGTAGTATGTCAAGAACTAGATTTTTTTTTGTACAAATTTGACCCTTTTTTTGTTTATTTGTTTGAAGAATAACTCCTGATTTGTGTTCATATATAAGCCTTCTGCGTTTTCCGGTGTTTTGTTATGATTTTTATAAATACATATTCCCTTTTTTCTAGTTTTTTAATATTTCATATATTTCCAATATTTCCATATATTTCCAATGTTTCAAGAAATATTTCCGGAAATATTTTCGAAAATATATTTCTGGAAATTTTACACTATTTATCATTCGATGCATGAGTATTATCAAAAAACCTAAACCCTGAACAAAAATGGTCTCAAAATAACATCTCATATAATGTTATGCAAAATTGAATATCTGCTGTGAACTTTAAAAAATGCTTAAAACCAAAAATTATGCAACCGAAGACCAAAATGTAAGAATTTCGAAATCATTTGAACCTTTAAATCGATTATGTATTTTTTAAAATAAATATTATACAACAAAAAACTTTAAAAAATACTTATCATAAATTGATATATTCAAAAGTGTGTTATGGGTACAGTAAATATTTTAGTCTTAAGAGCAATAATTTAGGAAAAATATTCAAAAAGGATAAACCGAAAAAAGATTTTTTTTTGAATAGCCATGCATGCATTACTCAAAAAGTTATATTTATTTAGTGTTGTCTATTTAATCCGAGCTTTTAAAAGCCAAGACTTTTATAAATTTACGAAGTTCATGTCAAAATTGAGTTTTTGAAAATCCGAGATATCGAACAATTTTGAAAAATACATAATTTTAAGAAGGTTTCTATGTACACCACTGGAGCAAACATTAGTTTTGCCTGTAAGATTAGCCTTAGTTTTCTAAAGTGTACTGATGTATCAACTGTTAAGATCGGTCAAGAACTAAGAAAGATTTAAATTGTTGAATGAGGGTATTTGCTAAGTCAAATTACTGTCTCACTGTTCAATAGGTGCCGAAAGTATTAAAGAGGTGAATTGAGATTTTATAGCCAAGTTCAGAAAAACATTTCCAAACTAGTAAGAACCTTTTATTTTGAAATTTGTATTGGACAACTTCGCTTTACTTTTATCTCAATCAATGTACATTAAATGGTATTGTTATGATTTCACTCTATTTTTAAATTAAATTATAAAAGGATTTGGATAATATTTAAGTTTTAAAGTAGTAAAATATTCGGAATATTGTTCAAAACTTTTGCAATGCCTTATTAAAAATGTTAAGGTTTTTTAATTTTTTTCTATGGTTTTATCATAGTTCCTATCAGCCTTCTATAGCTCAACTCTCTAGCGTTCCTGGAAGTGGACAATGTTACTTTTACATAACTTTACATTTATAGGGAAGGGAAGTTAATTAAAATTTTCGGGTTTTTTTAATTTTTTTCTATAGTTTTATCATAGTTCCTAGCGGCCTTCCAAAGTTCAGCTCTATAGCGTTTCTGGAAGTGGGCAATGTTACTTTTACATAATTTTACATTTATAGAAGAGGGAAGCAAATTAAAATTTTGGGGTTTTTTAATTTTTTCCCATAGTTTTATCATATTTCCTGTGTCTGTCAAAGTCATTTTGTTTTAAGTAATATTTAACATTAATAGGGTCAAGTGGTATAGACTCGTCAGTAGGACTCGAATTTTTAGAATCAGGAAAATATTGCAAACGTAAAAACATAGAAATTTGACCTATAATATAAGAAAAAGAATTAAAACTGTGTCTCAAATTGTACCTTGAAAAAGTTCAAAAATGAGACAGGTCAGAAGAAATGAGACAGTGATAAAATTCACGTATAAACAGTCGGATCGCCGTCTTCAATAAGAAGATCAATGAGAATATCTAGAACAGATCACATAAGAAATGAGATCATAAAAGAAAGAATGGGAATCGAAGAAAGCATAATGAGATCATAAAAGAAAGAATGGGAATCGAAGAAAGCATAACGAATGACATCACTAAAAGACAACTGATATGGTACGGCCATGTCCAACGGATGAACGACGAAAGATTAACAAATCAGGTCCTAGAATGGCAATTAATAGGGCGCAGAAAAAGAGGGCGTCCTAAACTAGAATGGCAACAGTCAATCCAAAGATCAATGAGTTAAAAAAACCTGACAGAAAATGATTGTCAGGATCGAAGGAGGTGGAGAATAATAAAACGTTCTAAACCGACATAGTAGTAGTAGAAGTAAAAAAAATTAAATTGGCATTTTTTCTAGGGGGGTCACTTGCTCTTAAAGATCGCTAAATGCATTCATAGACGGTGAAAGTGTTTTTATAAAACGCATAACATAACTACAATAAAACTACTTCGCGAAGTTCAAGGCCAACGACATTTTTTAAACCATAACAAAAAATATAAAATATTATAATTTGTCGCTTACAACATGTTTTCTTGAATTTGCATTGGAAGTTTCTTTTTGATGGTATGTTGACCTAAATTCATGTTTAAAAAATAATATCGGGCGAAAATTTAGAAATATCGAAGAAACGAACAAAGTATTTTTTTTCAAACGAACAAAAAAAATACTCTGCCAATATATGGGCCCCTTAGCTCACACTAGGTACTATAGTTATAGTGTACGTGTGAGCTAATATAATTAAAAACTGAAATATATTTTATTCAACTCCAGACTAAATTACCTTTCGTTTGATACCACACAAGCCATGTTTTAAATTAAACTCAAATTTTTTAAATCTACCCCCACTCTTTAAAAAAACTAAAATATGTTTTGTTTAACTCCGGACTCAATTACCTTTCGTTTGATATCACACATGCCATATTTTCACGTAAACTCTAATTTTTGAAATTTACCCCCACCCTTTTTTTTATAACTAAAATGTATTTTGTGCAACTCCAAACTCAATTACCTTTTGTTTGATTTCACACACGCCATATTTTCACGTAAACTCCACTTTTTTTAATCTATCCCCACCCTTTTATTTGGCTTGTGTTTGGTGGATTTTGTTCATTTTTAAATGGGACCATCTCGGCCCAAGACCCAGCCTGGGTACCAAATTTCATTGAAATCGGGCAAGCGGTTTTTGAGTTATGCGCGTTGTTCGTTACAGACAGACAGACAGACAGACGGCACGACAAAAAAGTTTCAAAATCATTTGAAACGCAAAGATATATCAAAATTTTTGAAATCGGGGCAACTTTTCTTTGCTCGAAAAAATTAGGATCACCATAGTTCACACTACTATAGTATAGTATACATGTGAGCTAATTATACCATAACTTGGCATTCTCGTGCATGTTCAAAATAATTTTCTCGGTTTAGGACAATGGTGACCTATGATTAAAAATTTCTTTATTTCTTTGCGTGTTGATGCTAACCACACTGTGTGTTAACCATTGCCCTGTTAATCATGAGATAAAAATTTGGCAATAGTGACAATTTGTATATAAATGTCCTAATTGCTATAAAGAAGAAACCCACCAATGGTAAAAATTTGTTCAATCAAGTTTGGAGAAATGGAGGTTGTTTATATTGATGATCAACTAAATGTTATGCCGTATACAAACAATAGTTTTTTTTTGCCTCCATTGGAAACATTTTGTTTTTCTCTGGTTTTTTAGGGAAATATGAGTTTTTTTTTGTCAAATATTAAATTGTATCGGGGTAATCAACATATTCTTGCAAAAAAACACTCTTTGCTATCATAAGAATGAATATAATTAAACATTACAACATTTTCTACAGTATTTTATGTGTGAATTTAGCCCATAAAATTCAATGATGCGAATTCTAAATACCTATAGTTCTGATTTGCAAATACATTTATTTTTTAATTAGTTTTTCATTAACTCGGACAGTGACTTAACAAAAGAGATATTAAAAATATGGAAAAATCTTCCTATAAAACTTTAAATTTGCTCGCCCTGTTGTATAAAATATTTTTCAAGCAATTTTACATTGCCTTTAAAATTATTTTTTCCCCCATGAAAATATTTTCCTCTCAACTTTATCACTATAAATCTTTAACTCCTTAACAATCTCTATCTATCTAGCCTTGTTTGATCCATATTTGGACTTAGACCTCCCCTAATAGCGTACAATCTTCTCTGTTTATGACCGTGTTCATCCATCTAGTTCCCGCATTTTTCTTCAAATCCGCCAATCTTATTTGGTGTCTTTCCCTACTTCATTTATTTTCGCAAGGTCTCCAGTTTACAATACATTTATTCCATCGATCTTCTTTTTGTCTGATATTATGACCCGCAAATTTCCATTTTTATTTTGCTACCTCTCCCCTGACATCCTTTACTTTTGTTTTAATTCTTATACATTTATTCCTTTTCTATTTGTTAGCTTTACATGTAACATAACAATCTTTGGGTTTTTGTTACCTTATCCATTTTTGATTTTGGAAGTGTCTAGGTCTGGCATCCAGGGGTGAGTACAGGAACGATACATTGGTTACTCGCTTTGAGGTACTAAGGATATTTTTAAATATGTAGCTTAATTTTCCGAATGCTGCCCACGTCAATCTTACTTGTCTCTTGACTCTTAGTTTAATAATTTATTCCAGATATATATATATATATATATATATATATATATATATATATATATTCCTCTACTTGTTTTTTCTTGGTTTATTCTGATCGTAATAGCTTCATTTGTGTGTGTTATAATTTTAGGTTTAGTGTAGTTTATACTTAAGCCTATATTTTTAGCTGCTGTATCCAGTTCTTCCTTAACAATATAAATGGGTAAATATTTTTAGGAACAGCTAGACCAGTGCCTTTTAAAAAGGCAATTTTTTCTATAAATTAATAACAGCATAAAAACTCAAAAGTAAAATGGCGAGAATTTTTAGGGTCGTCTATTTTTAGATAGTGTAAAAAAATAAACATTACTGTTGCTGCTAAAAATACCAAAACAAATCCGGAAAAAAAAATATTTCATCTAAATGTCTCAATAAAAACGAAGAAGACTCCACCATTAATTATAAATATTAGCGTGCCTATAATTGAAAAGTTTTGACCAATTGCTAGATATCCGTGCCCGTTTTATACTGTCCAATCTTTGGCAATATTGACATTTTTCATTTAAACGCAATCATTTGTACTTATATTTCATTTGTATTTGTTTATGGTTATATAAGAGACGCAATAGACAATTTTAAAAATTTATACATTGTCTATTATATGGAAATACGCAATACAATTTTTTTTTAGAATTTTACTAATGTTGCAAGAAAAATTCGTTTTGTTTCGAAATTTTCTTACTAATATTAATTGTTTATATTGATTTGAATGTACTTAAAACTATTTATTGTTAACTTACAGATTCTTTATGCATTTACGCAAACAGAAATTCTTGCAAAAATTAATTTATGAGAGAATTTTTTTTTCTTCTGCATTTTAAAATTAACAAACACAAATTAGTAGCCCGAGACACCGCTGCCAGATTTTTTAATAGCATTTGTTATTTTGGTGCATTTTACTTTTTCGCCGCCATTGTGTATTAAAGATGGCTAACAACGGTATCATTTAAAATATCATATTTTTCTATTCACCTATTTAACGATTTTTTTCAAACAAATTTTGATTTAGGTAATAACAGATCTTTTAAGTATTTTCACGAAACTTTGAACCTCATGAAAAAGTATTTAATAATAAAAATTAAAACTTTCAAAAATTTTTTTAAATATTAGGGTTTGATTGGTCCTCCTGTTCTAAATCACATTTTTTTTAAATTTTACTTTAGGTTTCTGAAAAAATTAGTGAAAATCAAAATGATGAAACCTAATCAACCTTAAAAAATTTTATTTTAACAAAATTTGAATTGCGCATACATTGAGACATATGTGAAAAAAAAAACAAAAACCACTAGACCGAAAAACTTAACACAATTTATGAAAAATGCTCGCTTTAAAAAAACATAAACAATAAATTTAAACAGGTTAACGGTTTAACGATGCGCAATCATTTACTAAATAGAGAGTTTAAGCAAAAGCAAGCCGCTAGCATAACGAACATCCTTATAAAAAAACTACTTCGTTATAGTAGTACAAAATAGTCATTTATACAACTAGTAGCAAAAACATGGCTTAGTTACATATCCATTATTTTTTTACACGTTCAATAAAAACAAAAAAAATGACAGTTTCACAAAACCTTTAACCAGTAGCAGGTCCCTCCAGAGACCGCGCAAAGTAATGCGAATTAACTTCAAATCAATAAACAAGAAGTGTCCTCACATCGTAATAATAGGACACAGCCATGATAGATGGCGCTAAAAAAATTGTCACACATTCAATATTAAACTGGTATAGCGGTAACATTCAGACCAATTTATCGGATCGTATCGTATCGTAACTTAAAACACGGTTAGCGGTGCAGACTTGATAAAAAATATATTCTATACCTAAAAAACCAGATGAACATTAAACTTTTTACAAACAAAAAGTTTATTACCTGTGAAAAGAAATTGTTTTCTTTATTTACGGGTACTAAACTTTACGTTTGTAGTATTTTGGCTCACACTCCGCTGACTCGACATAAAACGTCGCGAAGGTGGCAAAAATGCAATATGCATTAACCTGACCTGAGGGACAAATCATGTCAAGGTCATGGGTACTGTTTTTCGTTTCATCTGCCTGCCTTTTGTTTTTACTCTGGTAGTTTCTTTTGTATTGGGTAGATGTCGCCACTTTTGTGAAAAGCGTATGGTATTGCAGGCATTATTATTCATTTCTCTTACCAATATCGTAAGATTATATTTATATACCGTCTTCTAGCTTGACAAGGGTGTCACATTGACCATGCAGTGATCTGAAGATTCACATAAGGACGAAACGGTTAACTGTCAACACTTAATAGGTGTCCATTAGATCTTGGACCCCCGTGGGTGTACAGCTTTCGAGCTGCACACGGAAAAATACAAGACAAACAAAACCTTTCCATACCCAATTTTTTCATTCAGCATTTAATTAGAATAAAAACATTTAAAAATATATTTTTCTAAAATATCTTCTATGTTTCTTGACTAAATTTACCAGCGCAAATTGACATTAAGTACCTCAAAATAAAAAGAGCCTCCTTCTTTTTTTGATTATAAACGGTATTGAATTCCATAAAGTTTATTTTAAGATTCCTATTTTAGCTATAGCGTTTTAGTTTTTCCCAGCGGCAAATAAAATTAAATTATACCATACCTCTCTAATATTGTTAAATAAAGGTAAGTAATGCCATTTTACGTGCTTATTTACCTTTTTGTGTAGCAATTTTAGCAAGTTTTCTTTGGTTATATAACTTAATAATATCACGAATCTAAAAACAATGGGGCCCGCCTCTTTTGGGGACACGAAGGAAGACAAATAAAAGATGTGTTTTGCAATTTTCGAGACATATAAATGATGTTTTCATGTCTTTCGGCTTGTTTAATTGGATTTGATATCATACGTGAAACAAATATAAACCATTAAAAAAAAACAAGACGCAATGGAAGGTTTTTTCTTAAGAAAGTCTAAAAAATTGCTTTGAAAGAAAAGTAAAAGTTACTGTTTAAAAACTTACGTCCAAAATCTGGTGTAAGGCAAGGTAGTATAAAGTGTCACCTGTATCTTGTTTCTGCCAATGCATGGCTCGTTAGAGGCCAGTGCATATAAATTAAACTCGATGCGAGTTATTATGATGAAATGGGGTAAACTTTTAGGGGTGGGTAATGCCTTTTCACGATTTCCAGCGGAACTGATCCTCCTATCGAACAAAGTTAAATGTAAAAGCTATGAGTAACAAAAAGTTGAAAAAATTATGGAAAAAATGGTTTATTTTTGACAAAACCTAAAATTTTTCGAAAAAAATAGAAACCGGTTATTTCAGTTTTACTTTTTATCTAGCTCATTTTTTTTGTTTCTACGAAATTTGGTAAAAAACTTACCGTTTCGTTCTTTGGGGATAAAAATAGCAATTTTTTCCCGCATTTTAGGTATAAAAGTGTCACTTTTTAGGCCTATATACTAAGCTAAATATATACGTATATTATGTATTATGTGCCTACAATAATAAGAACTTATTTTAATAAAGCCAGGGAGTAATTGTGCCGGGCACTATTCTGACAGTTTCGTATTATAATAACAGCTGTCTTCTTTCAAAATAAGGCCTTTGTGTATTGGAAGAGCCGGAATTAATAGTGCCGCCACTATTAATGGAAAATAAACGACAGGATTTATAAATTCGACTTTGGTATGTCAATTTTGAAAGATCAACTGTCAGTTTTCAATAAGAAACTGTCAGAATAGTGCCCGGCAGAATTACTGCCTGGCTTTATTGCAATAAGTCCCTAATGAATGAGCAGCACGCCAGAGGCAACAGCGACAATTCCGCCATCTCATGCTTTTTTATTGAAATCTCATGCACATCTCATGCTTTCTCGAAATATTTCTCATGCAATATTTCTGGGGGACCTGGCAACACTGCTCTAACGTATTTGATTTTTAGAGGGTGTAAAATATAAAAATTAGTTACACCCTGCGTACGATCTGTACTTTTTGACCTAGGTGCATTAAATAACTATTCTTTATTTTTATAAAATATTATTTCATTTTTACAGATGACAACTCAATTGCTTATCACCAATCCCCAGTGGAATAACAACAAACACGAGATTTCCAACTACGAGGACTCACCTTCCCCTTCCAAAAAACATGAACTAACTCAAAAACAACTGAGCCGAATCGCTGAACTTGAGCTGCGAGAGACAGAAAACGGAAGAAACGATTGCTTAAAGCAACTGAAAACTTGGATATCGCAGAACGAAGATTTACAGGACTGCTTAACAGGTAAAAAAAATTTAAATACCTTTTTTTGTGACGAATCTTTAAAGATCAATCAGTTTGCACCATGATATGATCTTTTTGATTCGACTAAAATCGGTTCAGTAATAATGAATTTATAAAGAACTGAATGCGACAGGATTGGCAATGCAATCGAATAATTTGTAAACCAATGGTTAAAACAAAATTAGATTTTGCGAGAACCACTTAACCGATTTTATTACTTTGTACCTTGTTAAGCGGGAGAGAAGTAGTGCTTTTCTATAGATTAAAAAAATCTCAAATATTTTCCGAAAATAAGAATAAACGTGCCACTTTGAAGGGTTAAGTATGATACTGTCCGACATCTTAACTTTTAAGATGGCGGCAAATGTCGATTAAAATCTTTAAAGAACAATCAATTCTCACCATGATTTTTTTTTAATTTACTAAGATCGGTTCAGTAATAATGAATTTATAAGGAAATAAATGCAGACAGGATTGGCAATGCAATCGTATAATCTGTAAAACAATGGCTGAAACAAAATATAGTTTTTTTTAGAACCACCACACCGATTTTACTAATTTGTACCTTGTTGTGCGGGGGAAAAGTAGTGCTTTTTTATAAATTAAAAAAAAACAAAACATTTTCAGAAAATAAGAATAAATACGCCATTTTGAAGAATCAAGTTTGATTCTGTCCGCCATCTTAGACTTTAAGATGGCGAATAATTTTGATCATGATCTTTAAAAAGAAATCAATTTTCACCAGGCTATTCTTTATTTAATCAAAATCGGTTTAGTAGTAATGAATTTATAAGGAAATAAATGCAGACATGATTGGCAAGGCAATCGTATAATATGCAAAACAATGGTAGAAACAAAAATATTTTTTTTAGAACCACTAAACCGATTTTGCTGCTTCGTACCTTGCTATGCGTGGCAAGAATGCAGCTTTCTTACTGATTTAAAAAAGTAATTAAAACATGTTCGCAACACAAGAATAAACGAGCATCTTTGAAGGCTACAATTTAATTTTGTCCGCCATCTTAGATTTTGAGAAGGCGGACAAAAAAATATATTTAGTCAAAACTCTGATTAATTATCTGGCAAGCGCAGTTAATATAAAAAAAATTGTCCGGGTTTTTTTGGCCCACCCGGTATATTAATTACAATTATTAAAATATGTTGTCCTTTATAATAACATAGCTTCAAAATAAGTTTTAAATTGTTAGGAAAACATGTCAGTCAGAAATAATTTATATTAGAGCAAGCAGCAAGTAAAATTCAAGTTTAAACACTCGCCGTACTGTTTGACAAAAAATAGAGATGGAAAATTTTGTATTGTTTGGGATCACGTACTTATTGAATTTTAATGAACCTCGCTTAAAAACTACCTTTCAGAGGTGTAGATGTAAGTAACAGCATTAAATTAAAATACATTGGGGGTCTTAGACGGCATTCTTTAACCACTTGCTACAAAATGCTTGTTCACATCACAATTTTAAATTTAATTTTTAGAAGCTACGAAAGCCGAATTTCCTTTAGTGAGTGTCGGGTTCACGAAAACCTCAACCGACTCTTGCTGCTCTGCATTTCCAAAGTAGAAGAAATGTATATATACGCTATTAAAGTTACTTACCTTATCTTTGGAGATATTTAAAAATAATATATTTTTTTAAGAAAACTTATTTTTTAATGTTAGAAAAACATGTCTTTTTCACTGTTAAGAAAGCAGTATTATTTTAACGTTCGAAAATTTTTTTTCAAAAACATTCCGTTTTTGATCTTGGAAAAATATTTTGTTATCAATGTTATCAAAAAGAGGAATATTTTTGTAACGTCAGAGAACGGGTTATTAATCTTGTTTTTCACTATGAATATTACGTTAAAACTAACATCCAACTTAAGGTTATGTTTTTCAATTAAACATTATTTTGACGCTATAAAAATGTTTTGTGTTAAGTGGGTATACTAATATGCACATAAAGTTTCTATAACTATTATAATTTATCATAGCTATAAAATAAATAGTTCTTTTGAATAACAAGGCCCGAAAAGATAGTTGTAGACAAGAGCCAATGGAGCCACCTTATTATCTACAACAAAAGACTTTGTTTCTCTTTAATTTACACATTTTGCGCCGGGAACCAAGTCAGCAAGTGATCAGGTAAATAATTACATAAGACGGAGACACTCAGGCGCAATCGTCCAAACCCATAGATTTAATATTTGTCATGGTCCACACAGCGACCATATTTTTACGCCTGGGTATATTTTGTAATATCGGCTGCTCTAAACGTTGACTTCCGTTTTTTCATTCCAGGCCCAGCTTTTCGAGTCAAATACCACATTCGTTTTATTAACTTACCTACAAATCATATCCATTTATGTTAAGTTCCAATAGGTAGAATTTGGTTTTAAGGTTTTCCCGCAAAGACCTGAAAGAATAAAATGTTTATAATTTTTTACCATATTTTTTTTTAATTCGTTATAGATGACAACTTCCTACTACGCTTTCTTAGGGTGAAAAAATTCAGTTTACCGATGGCCCAACAAACTCTGCTTAAATACCTCAACTACCGCAAAAAGTTCCAGAACATTATGTACAATTTGAACTACTGTGATACTATGATAAATGAACTAATTACGAATGGGTAAGTTGTTTTCCTTTTTTATTCTAAAGCCTAGATTCTATTAAATCGATTTTTATGACAGGAAGAGAGACGGAACCAGTATATATGAAAAAAAAAAAGGAGAAAGTTGCTCATGCTAGGCCCGGCCCCTTTTTATGATTTGGTCCTTTTTGAATTTGTTCGCTATTAATAAAAGACATTATAATAAACTTTTGCTCTTGTCTTGTTTTGATGAACAACGTGTTCGTATAATCTCCGGTAATTAAGAGTTCCGTTTTTGCCATTGGACTGTTATACCATTTTCATTTATGATCTTGGACGAATTTGTTTTTGTCATTTACGACGATGGATGCAGTGACCCTAGTGGATTCTTTACAAGGAGCGCCATCTACCCAACAAATGATAAACTAAAATTAACAGGAGGGCAATAACTCATGGATTTGTAATGTTTGATAAGTTTCTATATTACTAGAACCTCCTTGATATACATTTCCTTAGTTTATTTGGAGAAGTCCTAACCTTACACCTTCAGAGGACGTTCAAGTAAAATAAAAGCCCTAAATTAAAGAAATCTGCTTTACTTAAATTTGTGTTTTTTATTTCAGTTATATTTTTGTCAGCCCTGTGAGAGATGACAGAGGGAGAAGAGTGATCATTTACCAGACGAGTAAGTACCAAGAGCTTATAAACAAATTTAAAGCTATTGCCTGTCATAATTTTAATTAAAAATACCGCAAGGGACTATGTAGCTATGCAAATGTCAATCCTTTGACAATTACCCTTTACAATACTTTTGTTTCAAACTCTCATATCCAATGTCGATTTGACCATATACAGGCATATTGTTACGCTGTGCGGCCTTACAAGCCTTCATCGCACCAATTCCCCGTATCCTTCTACTAGCTTGTTGATTACTACACTCCTGACCACTTTCAACGCCCGGATTGTGTCAACAGGGTTGGCACAAGCCGCGACGGTTTTCGGGTCCTTTGAGATCGTTCCATTAAGAGGACGAGAAACGCGGTCCAGTGAAAACAGGATATTGGTTTGGGTTAAAAATTGCTATAATAATTACGTTTGGTTCTGATTTACACAGGTCGATAATACAGGCATAATTTGCTTACTTTTAATCATATAACCGGCACTGCACTCCACTGCTTTTTGTAGAAACTATACTTATTTCCGACCTGTTGACTCGGCTATCACGCTTTCGTCGCCCTCCGGATTCCCTGGGCAGGGCCACATGAGATGCTTAATTTTCAAACCCCAAAACCTAATGTCACGAGCCCCAAAAAGCCACCGTCCGCTTCCAAGTCCAGCATGGAGCCGTTCTATTGGTCAATTATCGCAAACCCCGAAATGACTTCGATTTCTGCTGAGTCAGCGTTAACCTAGTTTTTGGCCTAGGATCCCAGGGCAACGAACCCATTACGATGTTTGTGTAATTGTTTAGACTAAATTGCGTCAACCAAAAATTCCACATGCAATTTATAACTTTGAAGGAATATTTCATGCCTTTTTGGGATAATCGCCACAATATAATAATACCATCTTCTTAGTCTGTCTTAATTTAATTTGAAAATACCGCAAGTGACTTGTAACTAATAATTATGCAAATTGCTTGACAAATCTTTTGACACTTACACTGAGCTGTCACATCATGTCATCTAAATGTTGGCGAGACTGGTTCTAAGGGTACTAAAACAGAAAACGAAAGGCCTATTAACTAAGGTCACTCATCGTCAAGCAAGCTTTACAGGTAGCGAAGCCTAACTCTGATTTTCTATTTTTTGGTTATAATTTTTGACATGTTTTCCTCGGTTTCGCATTGGCGGCTCGTTGTTATTTTAAAAATGTGGTTTTAACACAATTTAAGATCTATTTAATAATGATACAGTTTCAAGATAGTCTGCAGCATAACTTTTTAATACTAATTACATAAATATATATAGTTTAGGTACCTTCATACTGTGTAAAACATCTTCAAAATAAAACAGAACCGCCAATGCGAAACCGAGGAAAACATGTTAAAAATAATAACCAAAAAATAGAAAGCCTGACGTTAGCTTCGCTTCCTATAAAGCTTGCCTTTACGATGAGTGTCCTTACTATTAACCGGTTTATATAATAGTTATTGTTGTACAGGGTGGCGATTTTAACTGAAACACTGCCTCCAGCGAGTTATTTTTTGTTTTTTGGAAAAAACAAAAAAGTCAACTCAACACTCAACTTTTTTATGTTGGTTACTTCCTGACACAAAATAATTTTTATCGGACCCTCAGAAAAGGGCCGACTTACATACAAGTTTTCGTTTTAAGAAGGGATGACCTCACTTGCGGTACCTCGTTCAAAAACTTATAGAAAAAGAAAAACAACAGGAATACTTTTTTGACATACATTTATTAAAATGTAAAAAAATACTCTGCCAATATATGGGCACCTAAGATCACACTAGGTTCTATAGTTATAGTGTACGTGTGAGCTAATATAACTACAAACTCAAATATATTTTATTCAACTGCAGACTCAATTACCTCTAATTTTTGAAATCTACCCTTTAAAAAAAAACTAAAATTTATTTTGTTTAACTCCAGACTAAATTACCTACAACAGTATAATTTATTTAAATGACAAAAAATAATATTTTAAAATTTTGGTATTACAGTGTCAAAAAAATGTCACCTTTTTTTGACACTGTTATATATTTCATTGGTTTTTCCATAATCTTTAGAGAGACATGGAAAAAAAGCTTGTGTGTGGGCAGATCTTTTGCATCAGGAACGAAAAAAATAACATTTCTTTTTGTTTTTGATTTCCCATAATTTTTTTAATTTTTTTGAACTTGGTTCAAATAAGTTTTTTAAAAGGTATCCGCGGTCGAATATTTTAGGTTGTATTTTTAACGAAATTTATAATTTATTTTGGAGAAGTAATAAATCATTAACACCAAGGATTTTTAAAGAATAGTTTTAGCCCTGAGCGATCGGGGGTCTATATAACTTTTAATTAAAACAAATAATTACGCTTTCGTAAGATAGATCAATATATCATGCACGAGGCAAAGAACTTAAAAGGTTTTTTTAATAAATAATTTTTGAGAAGGTTAAACCATAGCCCAAAGGTTATTATACGAAAATAATAATAAGCATTCTTCCATTAATTTAAATCTGGTAAACCGAACCGAACCGAACCAGCTTATTTTTTCAAAAAAAAAACTTCCCTGATTTCTTTCTCGGAATCCTAAAAGGTGTAAATCCAAACCGAACCGAACTGAATTTGGCTCAGTTCGGTTTGGATTCACACCCTCTAGGATCCCGGAAAAAAAGTCAGGGAAGTTTTTTTTTTCAAAAAATATGCCGTTTCGGTTCGGTTTGATTCACACCCTCTAGGATCCCGAGAAAGAAGTCATGCGCTATTAACTATGGAAATAAACGTATTGCCAGTTATAGCCATTCGCGCTTTTGATACTTGCGCTTTTGTTACATCGCGCTTTTGTTACTGAGTTTTTGTTACTCGCGGTTTTGTTACAACGCGGTTTTGTTACAACGCGCTTTTGTTACATCGCGTATTTGTCACTCACTGGAAGAACATCAAAAGTCAAAATTTCAATGTTTGTCAAAAAGTCTCGTATTATAAAAGTTAAAAGAAGATCAAGATCAAAAATTACTATTATTACTATTTAATAATTATTCAATTTTTTTTTACAAAATATGGTTTTTCATAGGCAAATTCGACACAAGAAGACACACAGGCGCAGATATGGGTCGCGCCCACGTGATCACGTACGAAACCCTTCTGTCGGAGGACGAAAATCAGATCGCGGGCGTGACGCATATAGCTGACATCAAAGGAATAAATGCCGCTTTTTTGACATTGTTTGGACCCACGGAGTTCGGCTATTTGATCAAATGGGGAGAGGTAGGCATTACCATTCCAGCTTGGATATACACACATTAATAAGATCTTTAGAATATAGTAACCAATTGGGAAAACCGATCAATAATAAGTGAATTTTAACAACTTCATAACTTCCTTTAATATTAACAAAGGCTACATTACAAACCGTTCTATGTAGATTATTTTTCAAAACAATAAGTTTAAGTAATGACGTTGGGAAGTGTAAAAACCACATAGTTTAATAAGTTCCCAACGAAAGTATCAAACCATCAGTATAATTCAATACCGATAGGGGTATTTTCACTCGGAGCAGTTGTTTTTGTTGGTGTCACACAAATTATCCTCGACACGGGTCTCCACCTGAGGATGACCCAATAAGGTCGAAACCGGCCGTGGCTTGGCATCGATCACTGTACCTGCAGTTTGTCAGGACGTGTTCCAAACAAGTATGATTTATATCGGGAGAGTTCTTAAACTAATCTGAAATCCATCTGATTGTTGCCATCAGTCGATGGAACATATGACTATGACAGCCATCAGCGATGAGGCCAACAAAAATTAGAAGAACCCGATGCGTTTAACCTTTTATGACCTACCTCAACCGCGTCTCGGATAATTCGAAAGTGGGATTTAAAGTCACTTAAACTATGATGTTCCACCGTTTTCTCGACATAATCCAAGGTTTTTGCATGAGCATGAGGTTTTCGTGCACTTAAAAGACGATCCTCGTCCGAATCTGATGAACTGGATGAATCATCATCATCATCATCCTTTAATATATGTATTGTCAATTTCGCCGCAAAGCTGTTTATAGGAAACATTTCTCAAAAAGATTTATGAAATTTTAAAAACTTGAAATTTGAGGTTATGATATAAAGCCATCCATCAACAGACATCGACTCCACGGGCCGAAAATGTAGAGGAACATGCTTGATGGCATGTGGATCGCATCAGAACTTTTCACCTCATCGATGAGATTAGGAACTCTCCCATATCTTCATAATCGACGTTGGAGAAAGTTAAAACCACATGGTTTTAATTTAAGTTTACTTAAAAAGTAAAGAAAATCTAAATCATAATTTTAACAATTACTATCCAAAAAGGTTCTTTTAATGACACTTCTTCAAAATACAGTTCTTGCAAAGACAGTTTTTTAAAAAGACAGTTGTTTAAAACGGACAATTCTTTGAAGTGATAACCAAACGAAACCGAAAAAATTTGAAAATGTACCGATTTTCAAAAGTAGGAAAATATTTTAATGAAAAATTGTCTATAGCTGTTTATTTAATTTTTTAAGCAATCATTTCCAATGAGACACAAGGCTATCCACATGATCAATATGCCCCAAACTTTAAAGTATGTTTACGATTTCGCAAAGTCCAACATGAGCCAGAAATTAAAGGAACGATTCACGGTAAGTCTTTTTTTAAACTCTGTCAAAGGGTAAAAATATGACTCACTTTCTTTTTACCGATAAAAATAGTTTTAGTAGTAAAATAGGCCACAGTACACCGGTATATTTGTTAAGTGATGAGTAACAGCATGAATTTTCTTACATATCTTTATTTTGCCGAGACGATCAATTTTTTCCTCTGAGAAAGTTCTTGAAAGTGATTTCTAACAAAGTGCGCGGACTTACTAAAACAAGCCTGCGATTTTGAGGATAATGTTGCCATTTATTTTTACAATTTAATTCGTTACTATGTACTACTTTTCTCATCTTATAAATTACGAGATGAAAAAAGTAACGATGCCGGTTAAGGCAATTGTTTTCTGTATTTAAAAAAATTTGTTGAAAAGTAAATGGCAACATTGTCACCAACATCGCATGATAAGTTTAGTCAGTTTAATGCTCAAAAGATGGCTGCGCAGCGAACTTTGTTAGGAATCACTTTTAAGAATTCTCGCAGATGAAAAAGTTGGGCGTCTCGGCAAAAATAAAGCTATTTACAAAAATGATGCCTGTTACTCATCACTTAAAAAATAAGCCGAAGTACTGTGAACTAAAACGTAATAGTCTGGCTAAGCTGTTAGCATTACCAACGCGTCTGATAAATCAAAAAGTAAAATAAATAATTTCCCGTATTATGCTAAGAATTTCTTGGACTGGATGGACAAAAAGTAGGAAATTATACTAACTCTGAATAAAAGTGGTTCTGATGATAGCTTATTTTGTGGAATCGAATGTCGATGTCAGTTTTATGTTATAAATAAAATTGGTAGAATAAGATCGAACTCGTTTGAATTTGAAATACTTTTTATCATTTAATGGGAGGCACCAAATACCAGCTACAACAGAATAACACTGAGAGCAAATAATTAAAGGCGAGAGAAGCAAGGAAAAATAAGAAAAGCATTCTAGTTGAAGAATTTAAGAAATTGGTGCGACATGATATCGAATCAACTGAATAAAGCATCAGCAAACAAGATTTGAGTGGCTATGATTATTTCCAATTTCAGCTTGAAGACGGAATTTATTATAGCAGAAAAATGTTGAAATCATGGATAGACAAACGAATAAACTACTTATTAAGTTGGCATAGTTCGCTCATAGTATAGGTATCTTCTCTTCGGTCATGAAATAACCCAGTTTTATTTGATTTTTAAAATCAGAATAAAATTTCCTCTTACATACTATCTAGGTTCACGACTCCCATTCAACCCTCTTTAACGCAGTACCAAAAAGATGTTTGCCAGCGGAAATGGGAGGGGACATTCCCACCTCAGTGATGATCCAAATGTGGAAAGAGGAACTGGAATCCAAGAAAAGTAGGATAATGTCCTTGGACAAAATGAAGTTGTTGAGTGATAGTGGAATTATCAGGTGAGGATAAACGAACAATTAAAATAAAAGGAAATAGACTGTGACTTAGAATGCTAGCCTGGGTTACGGACAAAACCGCGCGGCCAAATCCGCGTCAAAAAAAATCGCGTCTGAACAAAACCGAGCGGAACCAAAACCGCGTTTAAGGACAAAACCGCTTGGAACAAAAAGCGCACGAATAAAAAACGTAAAAAGCGTCTGAGGACAGAAGTGCAACTAAGAAAAACTGCCGCAAGAACAGGAAGCGTGTCACCGGTGAGGTTACGTTTGCGATCAATTGAACAAGGTTAGGTTTCAATTGCTTTTGACCTGCCAAAAGGTCAGGAAAGCTAGTTTTTGTTTATACCTGTAAGAGCCGTTTTGTCATTCGGCGCTGTTTTGCTTCACGAAGTTTTATCCTTAGCCGCTGTTTTGGTTCAGCGCGGTTTTGTTCCGGCACCGTTTTGGTTCCGCGCGCTTTTCACTGGTGCTGATTTGGCCGCGAGGTTATGTCGGCAAATCAAATACATATAATATTTTATGGTTGGAGGTGACTTTAATGCAAAAAATAGCCACTGGGGATCTAGACTAACGAATTATAAAAGAAAGGATTTTTCCAACTTGTTAGTGAATATTAATGATAATCGATATCAAATGGCAAGCGCCAACACGCTATCGAACAGATCTAGAAAAAATTTCAGAACTAATTGATTTTTCTGTAATAAAAAATATGTATATCTTGTATCCTCAGACCACTATTATTTGATTATCAAGTATCGAAATCAGATAAATAATTTTATTGGTCGATTTTTTTATTAAATCACTAGTAATTAGTATTTAGTAGCTCGAATTTTTAATTGTGCCTTCACCTTTTTACATAATACAATCGGATTAAGAGGCCATTTCTACTAAATCTGGGAGCATGTTAAAAAAGTCAAACTAATATTTTGCATCATTTGAGAAAATTATTCATTTTGTCATTTTGTTTCTAGGTCCAAAAATGCACCCAAAGATGAAACAGGAATAGGCAGTGTTACAGGTAGCTTTAGAAGATTAGAACTTGACTAAATTTAATTAGAAAAAAAAATTAAAACATTAGGAAATACTAAAAGAAACAAATTATTAGGTGATATTTTAGTACAGATAGTAGACGCTTATTGGAATAAAACCTGACCTTATTTTAAAATGGACCGTATTGTTGACCTTCAAAGTTCGGCCTTTGTGTATTTAAGAACCGGATTTATTAGTGTTGGTATTTATTAAATGAAAGTTAGCTACTTTATTTTTAAATTTGACTTTAGTATGTCAATTTTGAGAGGTCAGCTGTTTTTTATGTAAATGTGTCAAACTCTAAAATAAAGTCAGGTTTTATTTCAATAAGTCCCTAGTATTAAACACTTTATAGTAGGGTTTTATGACACTGCTTATTAAACAGAGCTTAAACATTTTTATAAGCTGTAGCGAAATGGCCAACTATAGGTACAGATAGACTTTTTTATAAAGCCAAAATTTTTGTTAGTTTTTTTAAAGCTTTTTGTAATTAGCACTGGTAAAATACACAGCAAAAGTTTCGTATGTAAAATGAATCCGCCCGAAACCTATAGATTTATATTGTCTAAACAACAATACGTAGTAATCTTAGGAACGGGTCGTACAATTTGGAAAATCATAAATCGACACAAGAACCATATTGGTGGATTAAGTTTAGTGTTACCAGAAGATGAAAACAAAATAAATTTAGTATTTTAATATATGATATTAAGTAGAATACAGGGTGTTCGGCACATGAACCGTCAAAATTTTTTGGAATATTGTTGGGGTCATTTGCTACCTTTTCAACCTTGGAACTTGGGTCCTTAGAGTCACGGCTAAAGAGATCATAAACATTAAATTGTTTTTCTTACCAATTCCGAACGAGTCTCGCCCTTCTGACGGAATATCCGTATTTTAAAGCAGAAATGTTCTTTTTTATCAATGTGTAGCATACTATTAGAAAGGTAATCAACTAAAGAAGTTTTTAAAAGAAAATGAAGTTCTCAATTGTCGATACTTTTTTTAATTTTTAATTTTGAAATTGATTTTCTTTCACAAAATCACTAATGTTCTTCAAAAAAAAAACCTCGTATGTCCCTTTGGTACATCAATTTTAACAAATCTATTAATTAGTTGAAAAAGTGTAAGATTACAGAATTTAAAAAAAAATGGTGCTTTTCCAGGCATTAATAAAAAGCTTACGAGGGTTTAAAGGTGAGATTTTGAGTAATTTGAGAAATTTTTAAAAAAAATTCATATCTCTTTAGCCGTGACTCTTAGGACCTAACTTCCACGGTTGAAAAGGTAGCAAACGACCCCAACAACATCCCAAAAAATTTTCACGGTGACGAACACCCTGTATATAATAATTTAATTATTAGAGGAGTTTCTTGCCTTTGAAAATATATTTAGAAATAAGCTATACGAAATTTCATATATCTTCGGCTATAACTAGGTTTATGTCGATTTTGTTTAGATATTGTTAATTGTTATTAATTACCACTGACATTATGACAAAATATTGTTTTTATTAAAATTTGTTTTTTAAGTTTTTTTGGTTTGAATGTTATATAAGAGAAATTATTTTATTTACTGTTAACACAATATGTTTTAATTTTGAATTTTTGTTAATAATAATTGTTCTCAATGGCCACTGGTATCATCACGAAAATTATTTTTTATTAAAATTAATATTTTTAAGTCTTTATTTTTTTTGTTTATTCATCGTATTATTGGCCACTGGCAAAAAATATTTTTTATAAAAATTTATGATTTTAAGTTTTTTATTTTTGTTTGAATGGTATATATTTTACGTTAACAAAATAGTTTTTAATGTTTTTGTTTATTATCCTAAGCGACCACTGGCATCATCACAAAAATGATTTTTTATTAAAATTTATGTTTTTTATTTTTGTTTCAATTACTTGTAAGTAAATATTATATTTAAAATTGACAAAAAAGTTTATAATTATGATTTTTTTGTTTATTGAGTTGTTATTAAGGACCACTGGCATCATCACAAGATTTATTTTTTATAAAAATGTATATATTTCTATTGTTATATTAGTTTATAAAGCAAATTATTTTATTTTAAGTTATTAAAATTAGAATTTATATTTTTATTTGTATCAATAGCGTCATTTGGTGTAATACAAAATATACAAGTTTTTAGAATATTGAATTATGTATTTTATGTAAAAATAAATGTGATAAAATTACTCACACATGTTCTTATTTTTTATATAATATTCGATTCGCTTAGAGGCATTCATGCACTTTTTGTGTCAATGTAAAGTTGATGACAGGGGTTGAAAGCGCTTATCTTCGGGAACACAATTCCACTTATTGGACATCTGTCAAACTCATGCCAAATACAATATGGTGACTCAAATATGGAAAACAGAAGAAGTTTGGAAAATTCAAAACTTTTTTAATTTTTTAACCGATTTTTTTCAAACTAATTTTATTTGGATTATAGTACACTTTTATAAAAGCATTTTTAAAGTTTTTGTGTCTCAAAAAAATATGTTCCTCAAACTGCTGATTTTACATAAAAAATCATACGATACAAAAAAGAAGTGTATTGACAAGTTGTATCCATAGTGGATTTCATTTTAACCATAAGTTTTAAAAAAATCAAGTTCTACTAAAAATACTACGAAATTGGCCTGAGGGTACCTTCACCCGTAACTACAGACAACACGTCTGTGAGACCCCACGACATTTAATTTGTTCGAGTACACCCCAGCAAGCTCATCTACGTGGGTGCGACACTATGTACCTTCGCCAGCTTCAGTGCTTACCCAGCTGTGCTTTTTTGTAGCTGATAACTGCAGTTGCTATTTTTTTTACAACCAATTTTATGTTCTTGGGTGTCTGTGAGACGTAAGGGTTTTGTAAGTGTAATTTTTGTAGGGGATGACAATTTATAAAAAATTATTTTATTTTTAGATTTTTTCATCAGTTAATAAATGCCTATGTTCTTAAAAAGTCTTTTCAGGACAACCGCTAAAATGTCTCGCTACAATTTTATTAATTGCAGTTGGTTACGCCTCAGTTAAAATGCCGGTTTAGCAACCCGCATATTTCCCGAGAAGTACGCATAAACATCTTATACCTAAAAGAAGACATTGAGGTTGGTGAGGAGGAAAAACTAGCAGTGAGAAAAATCTGTAGGATCTGCCGTTTAACTAAAAGAAGAAGAACCGCCTATTTTTGTATAGTATGCAAACGTCCAGTGTGTTTAGACTGCACTAGAAAATTATGCAAAGATTGTGCGGCTTAAAAAATTAGCTACTTTATGCCCTGCAATTTTTTTTATACTAACTTTTCTAACCGTACTTTTATGATTTTTTAGTTAAGTTGTATCTATTTTTTATAAAGCAAGTAAAATATATACAGTTTTTTTCTTTTGTTGGGCATATTTTGAGATAAAATATGTTATGTGTCAAAATCCTGCTTGATTTTTCATTATTAGAGAAAATATTTTCCTGTAAATAAACGATTTAATATTTAACAATATAAATTACCTTTATTTTATAGTCAAATGGTACTTACACAATACCCGATATGTAAATAACATTTGAAAAATAATTACATACATTTTTGATTAAAATAGGATTGCCGTCTCAGAGACGTGACGTCTGGCAAAGTGTGACTGAAATATCACGTCTGTAGTTACGGGTTAAGGCACCAAAATTTTACTTTTTTAAGAAAGTTTCAAAAATGCAAAACTATAAATAAAAAAAAATTTTATTTATAGTCTATATTCTGTCAAATAAGGCGACGAACCTAACTAAAAGGCACATAGGTAGAAACGTAATTTAAAGCTCTACAAAAAAGTACTAAACCATTTTTCTCCTAAAATTACAGCTTTCGTCAAAAATCGAAAAAACTTCTTTATATCATATACATATGTATTACTATTTAGTCCCTTGGAGACCTCTGTTATTTTTGCTTGAAATGCAAATTTGACGTCAAAGGCTGCTTTTTGGAACAAAATTCGACTTATTGGACATCTGTCAAACTCACGCCAAATACAAAATGGCGCCTCAAAAATTAAAAATTCATAACTTTGTCATTTGTGAACCGATTTTTTATATATTTGACGAAAGCTGTAATATTAAAAGAAAAATAAGTAAATAGTTTTTTGTAAAGCTTTAAATTACCTTTCCACCGATGTGCCTTTTAGGTTTCTAGAGGTTGCCCTAAGGTATCAAAAATAGTCGGGAAAACATTGGTGCAAAATCGTGAGTCAGTCATATGTAAACCGTCATATTTAACAGAATATAGACTACAAAAAACAAAAAATTAGCTTACATTATTTAAAATGGTAAAGCCTTTTAATTTTTGGAGCATATTTTCCACTTTTTAAAGTTTCATGAAAAAGTAAAATTTTGGTGTCCTCAGGCCAATTTCGTAGATTTTTGTGTATAACTCAAAAACTTTTTAACTTAAAAAAAAAATCACTATCGATACAACTTGTTAAAACACATCTTTTTTGTATCTTGTGATTTTTTTGTAAAATCAGCAGTTTCTCTATTAAACAAAAAAAACATGCAAAAAAAACATGATTTTCTTTTTTTGAGACATAAAAACAATAAAAATGCAAGTGATTAATAGTTTGTATAAAAGTGCATTACAATCCAAATAAAATAAAATTAATTAAAAAAAAACCAGTTAACAAATAAAAAAGCTTCCAAAATTCATCTGTTTTCAATTCCTTGAGTACCTACAGTACCAACAAATAATTACAACTGGTTCGGTTCGGTAGTATTATTTGGCTTAAAAAATTCCGTTGATTGACACTCACTGTCTTGATGACGGGTAAAAATGCAATATGCGTTGATCCGGCCTGAACGGACTATAGTTTGTTTTGATTTATTTGCATTCGATCTTTTCATTGATCGATATTGTATAGCAGTTTTTCACCTGCGTTTGGTTTTTGTTTCTCTCGTATCTCGGTGGATGGCGCTTCTTGCGATAGTTTTCTCACTATTTACATTTTATTAGAGACAAAACCGTCTAACTAACTTCACAAGATTAGTCACATTGACCAGCAGTGTTCTGAGGAGTCCCATAAGGACGAAACAGTTATTACACTTATTAGGTGTCCATTAGATTTTGGACCCCCGTGAGGTTAAGCTTTCAGGCTACCCACGGAAAAATATGAGAGAAACAAAAACTCCTTTTTGCCCGATTAGCCACGAAACTTGTTTGATTTCTGATATTAAATCAAATAAATGTTAGAAAAAAGTTTAAATTAGTAAAGTTTAGTCCCCTGAAATCACAAATACTTGGTTTTACTTTTCATTATCTTATTCTTATAATGTGGGATACCAAGCCTAACCACGTTACGAACGCATTTTTTTACATAAACCTATTTAAAACAATTTATTAATTCTTATAAATTAGTTTTGAATACTGAATCTTTTGAACTAAACCCGGATATCCGTACTTTAACAGCCATATTCTAATTTTGATTTCTTATTCAGTTTGTTGATCAAATTTGATACATCCACAAGCAGCCAGGAGTTGTCTGGTTCATCCACCAAAATTTTAAAACATCGATTAAGATTATTTTTAGAGGTGCTGTAATCCAAGAAAGCTTTGATTTTGGAAGCAAGATCGGTGAATTTAGCATTTTGCATACCTAAAAAAACGTTACTTAATAATAACATTTTTAGAATAGTTGAGAGATAGAGACCGGGTTATTTTAGTATCCTAACCTAACTTGGTTATTAAGCATACGAACCTAACCACTTTAACTATCCTTGACCCCTGGTCCACCCCGGCTAGACAGGGCAATTCGGAAATTTAACTAAAAAAGTTATGTACCTAACATGTGCGGAAAGTGATACTTTACCGCAACGACTCTTTTCGCGAGGGTTAGGTACTACAACGTCTCTTTTTGCGAGCGTTAGGTACAACATTTTACCTATGAGTGCCTTTTCTTTTAAAAAATTGAATGTAATTTATTTATAAAAATGTCAAATTAGATGAAATTTAAATGTAAACAAATATTGTTGTGTTGCTAAGGTTTCTAAGTGGTGGGCGTGCGGTAAAGTACTACTTTCCGCACGCAAACAAGTGCGGTAATGTGCACTTTACGGCACGCGAGTAGGTAAAATAATAAACAGGTCAGGTTAGTCTTCGTTTAGTATACTAACCTAATCAGGTCAGGCTAATATAAATAAGAAATAACTTTAAATTACTTTTGTGCGCTAATTTGTCCTGCGCTAATTCGTCATGCGCTATTTCGTTCATGCGCCATTTTATCACCGCGCTGTTTTTTCCCTACGCTATTTTGTCTCAGAGCTGTTTTGTCAATGCGCTATTTTCACCCGCCCTTATTTGTCCATGCGCTATTTTGTCCAGCGCTGTTTGTTCCGCGCTATTTTTCCTCGCGCTATTTTTCCTGGGCTCTTCTGACAGAGCCGTTTTGTGTTCTCTTTGATACACTGTCCTTTAAGACACCTACTAAGATATAGGTTTTGATATAGATAACGCAGAACACAAAAAAGGTGTAATATGAATAGATTCCTACGGTTTTATTGATACGTCATCAGTGGCGGATCCAGGGGAGGCAGAGGGGTCCGCCCCCCCTCGCCTTAACATAAAGCTTATAATTTATAGTTCCAGAAAAAAATAACCAATGCATAGGACGCAAATGTTTAAAAAATATAAAATTTTTCAAAAATTTTCGCTAAACTATCATTTTTTCAAGTTTTGATGCAAAGTTTGACTGATTTTGCTAAAATTTGCACATTTTGTTTGCACGTAGTGGCAAACTTTAAAGCTAATTCTTACTATTATTTAAAAAAAATTGTTTTGTGTTTTTTTCCCTGCTTGGCCTCTTCCCCCCGGACATCCTGCAGAAAGAGTCTTGGAATAGTTTGAAGTTTCCAAATTAAATTTCTAATTTAACCGTTTAGAAGTTAAGTTCAATACCTTTATATCCAATGGCTAAAACTCCATCACATTTACTACAAAAAGGCTTCATACTGAACCCTCTCCCTTCAAAAATAGTTCCTTCCTCATTAACGTAAAAGTTGTACAAGATCTCCTCAATATCGTAGTTCTTAGACATAATTTTGGAACTATGACTTGCAGCATTTAAGTCTAAAGACTTGTATTTAATTTCTTTTGAACAGTTTGTATTGCTTTCCAAATTCATTTTTATTTCGTGGCCTTCATTGATAAATTTTCCATATTTTTTATCATTCAACAAAACATTTTGAATCTTATTTACGTTCTCTTTTTTCATATTTGCAGTGTCATTACATTTTTTATTGTTAATGTCTTCAGATATGAAGATAAGCAGTACATTTGAAAATGGTAAGTTTGAAGGGTATTTGTCTATGTCGGCTTGGCTTATGTTGACTCCCCATTCTTTTTGTGTGACGAAATCAAAACGTTCTGCTACTTCAAAAGTCTCACCTAAAATATAATTTTTTACAAATAATTTTGTAGTTCATTTTATAAATAAAAAATGTTTACTAAATTTATAACTGAATGAGTTATAATCTTTTAAATAGTAAAAACCTTCTCGAACACCCTGTCTCCAAATGCTGTTTTCACCATAATTTTTTTTTTTTTAAATAAAGGTTTGCAAGTAGTGTGGGTCAGTTAAAAATATCCGAAAGGCACAGAACCATTAAATTTGGGACAACCTGTATATAGATCGGTAATAAAGCGTTTGTGACCTATGTTTATGTTGGGTAGGGAATAATTAGCCGCGGGCCGATTCCTTGCGCAGACAATAATTCTCCGGGAGAATTTTTGTTTGATTTTTATTTTAATTTAACTTAACTTATGTCTTCTTAAATCATAGCTCCCTGTTTTCTTGTTTGGAGATCAAATTCTCTGTTAAACCTAACTGTGATCAATTGATTGCAAACATATCCCATACAGCGTCAGAACCACCAACATTTTGCAAAAAATGTCCTCACAAAAAAAAACGGTTTTTCGAAAAAAATGCTTTTTGAATAAGTAGTTTTTAAAAAATAATTTATAAAAAAAATAAAAGAAACAATTTTTTTTAAATACTTTTTTAAAAATATGTTTGGTATACAAGGTAACAAATTGAAAAGGATCCACCTGAATTTTCTCGAAAATTATCAGTAAATTAAAAAAACCTTGAAACACGTCGATTTTGTTTGCAAGAGGGACACTTTCTGACTATCTTGAAATTTTTGTAGCACGAACCCCCTTCGAGGGGTATACTTTACCCCTATATTTTGAATAGGGAAAGTGGGTCTAGTGATACCTTGTTTTGAAGCTCTCTTGAATATATTTACAACCGTGTAAAAATTTCGAAAATCCATCGATTAGTTTTTGAGATATTTGCTTTCAAATTTCCAAATTAACCATGGAATGATAAAATAAAAATTAAATCCGAAAAATATAAAATTCTAATTAAATTTTATTGTTTTAATTTTGAAAGTTTGAAAGCAATTATCTCAAAAACCAATGGATAGATTTTTGAAATTTTTACACGGTTGTAAGGACATTCAAGAGGCCTTCAAAACAAGGTATCACTAGACCCACTTTCCCTTTTCAAAATATAGGGGTAAAGTATACCCCTCGAAGGGGGTTCGTGCTACAAAAATTTCAAGATAGTCAAAAAGTGGCCCCCTTGCAAACAAAATCGACGTGTTTCGGCGTTTTTTTTATTTCCTGATAATTTTCGAGAAAATCCAGGTTGGTCCTTTTTAAATTGTCACCTTGTATACACGAAATAAACAAAATTGCAATCTTAAACCTCGTCGGCGCCGAATCGTCCCCGCAGCGAATCAAACCGCGGTGAATTGTCTCCGCGGCGAATTAGAGGCGGCGAATTGTCCCAGAATGTTAACTTTTACTATTTTTAGTAAAAAAATATGTCGATTTTTGTGTGTACGTTATATTTAGGAACACTCCGTACAGGATGTCCTAAATTTCATGCCTTTCGGGATTTTCAAGTATTTTTAGATAGAAGAAGAAGTTGACCCCCCCACTGAGGAGCCTCGATTTTTAAGAGATGATTAAAGATCAAACCTGCATTTTGATATAGTAAGACGTTTTACTACTAATTGACATCTTATTTTTCACCTTTTATTTGCTTAAAAAATTAGCTGACTTTTATTTTACCTTCGACAACTAATAAATAACCGCCACAAAAACTCCCTACCAAAAGGATCACCAAAAAGCACAACAAGACAATCCTGTTGACAGCATGATTGTGTAGCGGGTGTACCTGCCGATTTGGTTGTTTGTACTCGCTTACGCTTCGTACGCGAACCAACGGAGTAATTTCGTTGGGGTAAGTGTTGATTGAAGCCATTTTGTTGTGCTGTCAGCCATCTAAGTGAGTTTAGCTGAAATTTAAATAAAGATAAACCTAAGTATAATAATACTATAAGAATAAGGTAATAGTTAGTTAGTAGTAGTAGTGAGGAGACCAATTTTGGTGTAGCGACTTTTTCACAAACCCCGATTTGTCCGTGCACCATATACCAAACTGATGCACATGCCGCTTAGGGTGCCACTTTTCTTTCTTTAAGACAACTTAATTTTGCCTGGCACCTCTTTGTCGAGGGCAGGGATCATCCCCGAACCGAAGCTTTCTTTTGTGGCAGGGATCTTTATAATGCGTAGAATGTATACACAGTGGACTCACGCTTTTACACCCCTTCCGAAAGGTGGTCCCGCTACATGTTGGACTTGCTTCTATCGAACATAGCTATCGTCCCAGCAGAACTTGGTTTTCAGCGCAACAGTCGTGTTCCTCGTTTCCCACTATAGCACTTATAGCAGGCTCCTGGGTTAGTAGTAGTAGTAGTAGTAATAGTGGGGGGGTTGACCCGCAGGTCAGACAGGTAGGCCAGAGTAGGCCCTTTTTGCCATGCCCCAAGTCTGTCCCTTAACCCACTCTCTGCACTTCCTTTTGATGGTCGGGTAACTCATTGGGCCTTCCTGTTCTCTTTACAAAGTCCAGTAAGTCTGCCCATTTGAGCATGTGCAGTTCTTCCTCGCTCAGAATTGGCGCTCCGAGTGCCTGCTGTCTCATCCTTGCGTAGGCCTCGCATTCTGCCACGAGGTGTCTCTTCTTCCTGTCCACAGGCTGGGCAGGTAGGGTCATTCTCGACTCCTATACGTGTCATGTGCCTCCTCAACCGGTTATGTCCGGTTAGAGTACCTATCAGTAGTCCGAGGTCTTTTCGTGTCCGTCCCAGCATCAATCTAATTCTGGTCGCTTTTGGACGGTCTACGAATTCTCTGGTCTGTCTGCAACCCGTTCCTGTTTCCCAGGAGTTTAATAGCGCGTCCTGGGCCCATTTGTTGAGTCCGCTTTGCACTTGTCTTTTTGTCACGCCCAAAAGTGGCTTCGGTCCTACATAGGCGGTTCCTGGCCTCCTGGGTTATTAATCCTAGTTCCTCGGCTGGCTGCGTGTCGGTTCCTGGACTACTCCTGCGTATACTCTCGATGTTCAAGGTCATCTTATATTTTGTGTGCATCGCACGCCAATTCAATGACGACTGTTGAACGCTGAAAAAGAAGTAGGCGGCAGGGCGATAAGACTTCTTTTTTGTTTTTGCATCATTGTTCGAGACTTGAACCTGGTATCTTCTGCATGTGAAGCCAACGACTAGACTCGTACCACGGCACTACCCCGCCACCTATGAATTGTATGAAAGATACTCTACTTATGCAGATGTATTTTCTAAACTAAAAATAAATGTAAAAGAAAATATATTAAGATTAATATTGATACTTACCCCATCAAATTTTTAGAACTTCACGTACTTCACTAAACGTAAAGAAAAATAATTTTATACTTCAAAAAAATAAAACAAGACACCGCGCCACATGCTTAAAACCATGAAAATCTACGCAAATTGAAACACTGGACTAAAAAAAAATTGTTTCCGGGTTAAGTTGTTTTTATATTTTTCGATGGGTATAAACAAAATAATTTTAGTGCAAATATTTTATGAGGAACTTTCAATTAAAATATAATATTTTTGTTCTTTATAATTTTTTTGACACTTGTACAAAACACATTGTTTGAACACGTCCGCAGAGTGAGTTAGTTTCTCACTTCACGTCGTTCGGCGATTTTGAGTGGGGAAGTATCACTTTTCGCAGTTGTTAGGAAAATAACTATTTTATAACTTTCACGGCACACACACGAAATGATTGAACAATAAAAAAAACCCTTACAAATAAACTCTGTAAAGCAGTGTATTTATTTTAGACAAACTGATAACGTACACTTTCTAAACAAACGTTTAGCCAAAACGTGATTAAATTAATAAAATGGTTTTTATTACTACAAGTTCAAATTTTGGTTCTTATCATTGTTTGGTTTTAGGGTCATTTCTCAAAAAATCTAAAATTTTAATATCAAATTTGCTTTGTTGAGAAAAATAGAAATTAATGTAATAACCGCCTTAATTTAACCTAACTAAAAGAAAGACTATCGTTATTGCTTGCTTCTTTTGTATTTTTCTGTTCTTCACCAGAATAGAAACACAGTGACAATCAAGTTAAATAAAAATAATTCTCCATTTTTGACTAGAATATTTCTTACCATTGTCAGATAAACAAATTTAAACAAAAATAAACCGAACCGGCTCAGGATTATGACGTTCTCGAATATATAACACGAAAACTAATAGAAGAGTACAATAAGTGGGGACTAGAGGTTAATCTCAATAAGACAGAGTATATGTGTATCGGTGGAAAGAAACAGGATCTAATCTTAAATACCGGGCAGCGAATTCAGTCCTGTGATGAGTATAAATCCTTAGGTCTAAAAATTACAGCTGACGGAACACTAGACAAAGCTATAAAAGATCGAAACGTACAAGGAAGAAAAGCAATAACTTTATTAAATGGAATAATTTGGGACCAAAGTATATCAAAACATAACAAAAAGCTTATATATAACACCATTGTAAAAAGTATTACATACGGCTCAGAAGTATGACCAATCAAGGATAGAACAGAAAAAATGCTTTCCGCTACAAGGTGGATGAACGTACTTTAGTGGATGACATAAGAACAAAACAACTGGTGTGGTACGGACATGTACAAAGAATGAATGGTGATTGACTACCTAAACAATATAATGGAAACCAACTGGCCGAAGAAAACGAGGACGGCCAAGGAGAAGCTGGAGAGAAGGAATAGACAGTGAAATAAGAGGCCTAGATGATGAATTATGGGCAAACAGAAACGAGTGAAGATTGGGTATCGGAAGACGTAGAACATTGTGAAACCGATAAATATATATATCAATAAACAGCAAATCCAATGCCCAGATTTTATTATTTTTATGACATTTAGCAAGTTTTCGGACACGTCTATAAAAATTACGACAAATTATTGATTTTATGACAAGTGGTCACCCTGCTGTTACAGCCCTATAGATAATATAAGCCTTCGGTCTAAAGCCTTCGCAACCCCTATAAAATATATAAAATATGATATTTACTGTGGTAATCGAACAAAAAGACAAAAAGCTCGAAAAATCGTTAAATTGTCCACAAACTGTACCAGCCGTAACCTGTCACCGGCATAACTACTGATCTATTTTCTTGCTGAAATTGCCTTAAATCGGCTAAAGTAAACGATGTCATGCAAACCCATTTTATTAGCAAAAAAAAAAAGAATAAAGTTGATAATGTCAAATTAGGATTTGATATATTGGAGCATGAAAATATTAGGAAAAAGTGTTTTTTTTATTAAAAGAATTTATATAAAAATATATTGGGTAAAAAGATTTTTTTCAAAATTGATTAATAGGTTAAGTGGGGGAAAATGGGGAATTTGAAAAATAACAAGTTTGTAGGATTATTTTTATCATTTATTGTATACAAAAATTGACACAAACGTTTTTTCTAAAAAAAAGATTTTTTTCCCGAAAAATCCAAGAAGTTTTTACTCCATAGTTCCTTAAATAAGTAAAACTAACGAATCCTTGGATACAAATATTGGTATTTGACATGTCGCGGAATTTTATTTGAAAATACCTCGAAAAGAAATTTGTTTGAAAACATTTTCTTCGAATGCAGATTTGTTCGAAAACATTTTTTTTATTAGAAATTTTTTTAGTTAACATATGTTCTTATTTAGCTTAATGTTTGTAATAAGTTAATTACAAAAAAAATCTAAAACAAAAATATACTAGACTAGGCATATGTTGCCAGATCTTAGTATTATTACCCAAATAATCTATAGTTTTACTATGTGGCATTAATTCTGGGACTTCTGTATGTTATGACAAAAAAAGTCAACTTTAACTTCACTCTGTAGCTTTAAAACTTTAAAAAAGCTTAGACAAGAACCAGAAGTTCTCATGACTTTTTTTTTTTATTGACCCCTCTTGTCATCCATATACCTACTAAGTTTTCTAACAATTTTAGAAAGGGGAAATGGGTCTCCATGATATATTCTCGTAGTCGTGAGAAGTAATACATCACATAGTGCGATATGATGATCAAAGAGTGAATTTTCAACCATTTTTATGCATTTGCAATGAAATCTGTTTTACTACCCCAAATCAAAGAAAGTTCCTTGGGTATTTCACAATAGAAGCCTGCGTAATAAAGGCATACTAGTTAGTGACTGAGAGATGATTTAGAACTTGCTATTCGTCGAGACAAGGCATTTCAAAAGATCTGATGCATCACCTCTCACGACTACGAGAATAGAGCTTCAGGTCACTTAGTACGTTTTTAATTGATTTTGGTATCATTACGTTTGAAATAAGTTGTAGGAACACCCGGCATAAAAAAAGCTAGTTTAGGAAGTTAATCAAAACCTCCACCATCGAACTTATATGTTCGATGCCTACACCAAAACATTGTATCAGCCCTTAAAAATCAAAGCAGCCTTGGAAAAAGCAACATTTGGGATAAAAAAGTGTATCAGAAGCGTAAGTCAATTATTTAGAGCTTTAAAACAGTTAATGATTATTATAATTTTCTTAAGATCAACAAAAAAGTAAACTGTGCCAATTTATTGACAATTTTCCCAAAAACCAACAGCCAGCTATTCGTCGAAAATAATGAAATAAACCTACTTGGCATTGTTCCAGTTCTTAGACATTTGCGTTTAGGCTTCCATTATAATATTATATAAATCTATACCGGGAGGGGGAGGAAGTAATTTACTTGCAGGCGCAGGTAATTCCTTTCCGAACCGATTATGATTAAACATCAATTTTTTGGCGAAACTTGTGTCATTGTTATTTAAACAGGAGCGTATCCATTAAAAACGAAAGAAAATATTTTAAATATATAATATCATATAAATAAGTTTTAAAGCGTATATAGGTTTTAACCCAATCCAGTATTTTAAAACAGAGCTAAAACTATTTAGGAATGTTTGCAGCGTTGCAAAGTTTTTGACTTCGCAATGATCTTGAGGTGTATGGGATTCGCAACGAGAGTAGAAAGAACCGTGAAAGACCAAACAGATATTGGTTTTATTATAAATTCGATCCTTCACCGGTGTATGTCGACAAACACAAACTCGTATAAGCTTCGGTCGATGTCGGAAACGACAGGTCCTAACAAGCTTTTGTGTGGTTTCTTCGCTTTGTGGGCTTGTTATGTTATGGTCGCCAGTCTTACACAAAGTTTGATTCATAGCGGTAATATAATTTGTACTTGATGGCTAGTGCAGTAAATAGTGATCAATTTCTTGAAAAGTTAAATGCCCTAATAAGAAGTAAACGAGAAGACAATTGTTTTTATTTTTCTCAAGAAAGGTACTCTAAAATCGTTTCTGAAGTAATTTCTGCTAAAAGTAAGTGCAGTACTCCTTTGAACTACAGACGTTTAAAACGTTTTGACATTTTAAAAGTTAGTGACGAACAAAAGTTAATTGTGCCATTAAAACCAGGAGAAACGAATATCCAGTATTATGTTACAAATGAAGAGTTGCTTAATATACTTTCCTAAGCTCACATAAGAACAGGCCATGAAGGAAGAAAACGAATGCTTAAAGAATTGCTAGTTAAATAAAAAAATATTACTCATGAAGTCGGAATGCTCTATTTAAATTTGTGTAAACAATGTCAAATGAACCACAGTGCGCCTAAAAAAGGTATTGTTGTAAAACCAATGATGAGTTCTAAATTAAACTCTAGTTGTCAAGTCGATTTGATAGACTTGCAATCACACAGCGATGGCGATTACACATTTATAATGGTTTACCAAGATAACTTAACCAAGTTTGTCCAGTTACAACCGCTAAAAACCACCCTTTTTCAATTTTTTTAAATATTTGGTGTTCCAGCTATATTGCATTCGGATAATGGCAGAGAGTTCAGTAACCAAGTGATATCTCAACTATGCGCTATGTGGAAAAGCCTCGTCACAGCCAAACACAAGGCTCAGTCGAGAGAGCCAATCAGGATATACAGAATATGTTAACTGCGTGAATGCACGATAAGGATTCAAATAAATGGTCAAAAGTCCATATGAAGATTTGTTAGGCGTTAAATCAAAAAGAGGGATAGCATCGTCATCTCTTCCCAACGATAAAATTAGAAATATTAAAACCGAGGAACAGCTAGAAGCTTACGTTAATACTTGTGAAGAAAATTTAATTAATGACCATGTTTCAGATGTCAGTGACTTGGATGACCAAAATACCATTAAAACCAATCCACCTTCACCTCATGTATGAACTAATCCACAACCCAGGACGTCTTCATTATAAGTGTTGACTAATCGGCAACCCAGCACGTCCTCATCTGAAATGCCGACTGACCTACAACCCAGCATGTCTTCAACTCAAACACTGACTGATCTACAACCGATTACGCCTTCATCTCAAGTGCTTAGGCAGGACGAGCTTATTAATTCAAAAAGAGGATCTGCAAAAAATAATCTACTACTCCAAAGTAGTGAAACAAAAAAATTTCCCGTGGCCCAAATACCGTAAGAATTAAAGTCCCTGACGTCGACCGTGGTCGTACAGATCTCCGAAATGTGTTAGTCATTGTTGTTGGAATAGATGATTCAGACTTTTATAAATTAGCAAACAAAAACGGCACCTTGAAGCAGCTTTTCACCCGTAATCAATTTGCAATTTGCAAAGAAAAGTTAATTTCCATGGATGAGATTTCAGCTCAATAAATTTCGGTAAGAGAAGCAGCTTCTGCTAATTCAAAATGTGGAGGGCAATGTTTTACACGCTGTAACTGCAAACAAAGGTGTTCCACGTCTAAATGTAGCTGTAAAAACAAGAGCCTTTTGTGTAATTCAAAGTGTCATGGTAACTTAAGTTGTTGCAATAAATAAGGTTGTCATACATTTACTTTGTTTTTTTTTTAATTTAAGTAAACATAATGCATTTTATTTTTATATTAATATTATGTTTGTTGTGTTGGTTTTAAGTTCAACAACTTCTTTATGTTCATTTGAAAACTTCTTTCATGTTTTCAATCAAAATAAATAATAACCTATTGAGTTTTATTTTGTTCTCTTTTTATAAAAAATTCTTACACCATGAGTGTATGATGAATGTTGAGATTCGCCGGTGACAGTTAGAAATAATGATATTTGATAATTATATCGGACATACCCAAGTAACTTGGTGAATGTTGATATTCACTGGTATATCCTGACAATCACCGGTTTTCGGAATTTTACGGTAACATATACAGCCAGTTTAAAGTGTCATTTGTTCCAAAACCAATCAACCAAGTGCACTCGAATACCTTTTGCGATGAATTAATTACATCGTTGTTAAATTGCTGATCAACTGACCAAGGTTAGGTTAACATCAATTTCGGCCTCCCAAAAGGAGGACAGGGGAGCTACTATTTAAGGAAAAATAAGTTACGTTAAATTGCTGATCAACTGACCAAGGTTAGGTTAACATCAATTTCGGCCCCCCAAAAGGAGGACAGGGGAGCTACTATTTAAGGAAAAATAAGTTACTTTAGGACCCTTTCATATTTCCCCCATCACAAACAAGACCCAAAAAAATTCGTGTAGAAAGTGGAAAAGATAAAAAAAAAATATTTTATCTGTCGTCCACACCAAGTAATAAGAATCTAGTTTAAACGATAATAAATTATTTTACAGACAGATAGTGGGCGGCATTCTTGTTGTCCAAAAGACTGCAAAGACCAGCATTCAGCATCGTCTGTAGACTGCAAAAGAGAATTCATGATGCTTTATATTAATTTTTCCCTTCTTTTAGGGCATATAATAACTGGAATCTCCCAAAAAATAGTCTATAAACATCGTGATACAACAGCCTTGTCAATCCTTGGTATCTAATACAATATTAAATAACGGTTACGCCTATGACATCTATACAAAATTGTGTACCTATACCTTACAACAAAATTAAGGAAAACGGCATGGCGGGGTAATAAGTAGGCTAACCAATATCTTTTGAGGAGTTCAGATTGCGGTATATAAGGCAACTTCGGCTCTAATAGCGGTTACATTTAATCGGTTAGAGTTTAATCGAATCGAGTCATATCAAATCAATTTGATCTATAGTAATTTCGCAGAAAATTTATTGTTCTGTTCTCACTGGTGCCGTGTAATTTATGGAGTGTAATTGGAACTATTCTTGGTAAGCTGTCGGGCTTTTAAACAGTTTTTTGTTTGAACTGGCAATTTTAATATTATACTTCTTCTATTAGTGGATTTAAGCCTAATTGACCAGATCCCTTCATTCTTCCCCCTTTGGATTATGATTCATCTATCGGTCATACCCTTACTCTATCGGTGGGTTAGGTTCCTGTTGCCTTACAGAACAAGACCCTTTTATTATTGTCTCCTTTATCCACTCTTGGTATTTTAAATTTTGAGATACTTAAATAAGTGACTAGTATCCACGACGACAAAGGCTTTTAGTTCGTTGTTCTTCCACATCCAGGAATAACCATTTTTCTGTATGCAGTGGTTAATAGTAGCATTAATTATTTAACAAGATGTGTGGTGTGTGTGTAGTCATTGGTAAAAGGTAGTGAGACCTGATGTCCACGTTGCTCATTGGACCTGCCGGTTCTCTTTACAAAGTACAGTACGTCTCATATGAAGACGTGCAGGTCTTTCTTGTTTAGCGTCATTGCTCAAGTACCTTTGGCCTCATTCTTCTAGAATAGATAGATCATTCTTCCAAAATACATAGATCCCCAAGGGAAAAGGCTTTTCAATTTGATCTATAGTAATTTCGCAGAAAATTTATTGTTCTGTTCTCACTGGTGCTGTGTTATTTATGGAGTGTAATTGGAAATATTCTTGGTAAGTTGTCGGGCTTTTGAACAGTTTTTGGTTGAACAACTGGCAATTCTAATATTATACTTCTTCTATTAGTGGATTTAAGCCTAATTGACCAGATCCCTTCATTCTTCCCCCTTTGGATTATGATTCATCTATTGGTCATAACCTTGCTCTATCGGTGGGTTAGGTTCCTGTTGCCTTACAGAACAAGACCCTTTTATTATTGTCTCCTTTATCCACTCTTGGTATTTTAAATTTTGAGATACTAAAATAAGTGACTAGTATCCACGAGGACAAATGCTTTTAGTTCGTTGTTTTTGCCCATCTAGGAATAACCATTTTTCTGTTTGCAGTGGCTAATAGTAGCATTAATTATTTAACAGGATGTGTAGTGTGGTGTGTGTGTGTAGTCATTGGTAGAAGGTAGTGGCACCTGAAGTCCACGTTGTTCATTGGACGTTCCGGTTCTCTTTACAAAGTACAGTACGTCTAATTTGAAAACGTGCAGGTCTTCCTTGTTTAGCGTCATTGCCCAAGTACCTTTGACTCCATTCTTCTAGAATAGATAGATCATTCTTCTAAAATAGATAGATTCCCGAGGGAAAAGGCTTTTCAATTTGATCTATAGTAATTTCGTAGAAAATTTATTGTTCTGTTCTCACTGGTGCCGTGTTATTTATGGAGTGTAATTGGAACTATTCTTGGTAAGCTGTCGGGCTTTTAAACAGTTTTTTGTTTGAACAACTGGCAATTCTAATATTATACTTCTTCTATTAGTGGATTTAAGCCTAATTGACCAGATCCCTTCATTCTTCCCCCTTTGGATTATGATTCATTCATTGGTCATACCCTTATTTCAACGGTGGTTAAGGTTAAGTTCCTGTTGCCTTTCCACAAAACTGACTCATCTCATAGAACTGGTAACTTTGACTGACTAATTTTGAGACTTAAATAAGTGACTAGTATCCTTGAGGAAAAAGTTCGTTGTTTATCCCCATCCACTAATAACAATTTTTCTGTTTGCAGTGGTTAATAGTTTATCTGTCTATCTATTTAGGCTTCTTCGATCCATGTTTGGACATAAGCCTGCCCCAATATCTTCCACTCTTATCTGTCTGTCCCCGTTTTCATCCATCTAGCTTCCGCATCTCATTTGGGGTCTTCCTACTTCTTTTATTTTCCCAAGGTCTCCAGTTAACAGTACATTTGTTCCATTGAGCGTCTTTCTGTCTGATATCCATTCATTTATTTTTGTATCTGTTAGCTTTACATGTAACAATTGTCTTTCCATTGATCTTTGGGCTTTTGTTACCTTATTCATGTTGGATTTTGTAAGTGTCCAGGTCTGGGATCCATAGGTAAGTACAGGGAGGATACATTGGTTATACACTTTCGTTTTGAGGTACTGAAACCTTTTCTGAAGCCTGCTTGCACTTTTGATTGATATTCTTCAAATTTTTATTGCCTTTCTTGTGTAGAATAATGGTTATGGATTACTTCCAGTTGTTTGGGATTATTTTTTCTTTAGTATTTTATTCAGGAGAATATGGAGGGTATTAACTACAGCTTTACCACCGTATTTGAGCATTTCTGCCGTTACTCCGTGTTTTCCAGGTGATTTGTTATTTTTCATTTTCTTCAATGCATACTCTCATTATTTCCGCTTTGCTTATTAAACTTTGTAGCTCTGAGTTTATGATATTTATTTTTTTTGTGGTGGTTAATAGTAGCATTAATTATTTAACAGGATGTGTGGTGTGTGTGTATAGTATTGGTAAAAGGTCTTCCTTGTTTAGGGTCATTGCCCCAAGTACATTTTGTCCTTATTCTTAAGTAAGCCTCAAACTCTGCAACAACATGTCTTGATGATTCTCTTTCCTGTCCGCAGGCTGGTCAGGAAGGGTCGTACTCGACTTCTATACGAGGTAGAGTCAAACGTCATTTCGTGCCCATCCTAACAGCTATCGTCCGTTCGCGTTTAGTTGGTCAACAAATTCCTGCTTCACAGGAATTTGTCAGTGCAGCCTAAACCCAATTGTTAAGTTCGCCCAGCACTTGTTACTTGGTTATGCCCAAAGGAACCTAAACCAGCGTCTTATGTTTGCCATCACTTAAGGTCACTAACACCTTTGCGCATTCTTCCACCAAACCGTCAGCAACCTTAGGTGTGCTAAGTGCAGAGCAGCCCGGCTATCAAAGCACACGTACATTTACCGTTCCTTGCCGTGCGCGTGCACTTCTGCTTAAAAAGAAAGTAGCCCGCCCCTCAAGCGAGAACTCTTCTGAATTTCTAGTTTCTCCACATAAATTCCTGCTCCTGTCGTTTGATTTTCCCATATTTAGGATCTCTCAGTATACAAATCAATGACAACCTTACGCAAAGTTTTCTTTTGAATATATGAGTATTAGTATTATACACGACTGCTAAAAATATTTTACTTATAAGCTACACAGAAGTGTTATCCCTCTAAAATTTCAGCAAGAATCTATTATTTTCTAGAATATAATAAAATATTTACCTTCAGAATAGGCTGTCTCTTCCTACCATTCCGTCTACAGTCCACACTGGTTCTCTGGTTCATGTTTAAGCTACTAAGCATCTAAAAATAATAAATATTGATGGTTACAAAAAAAAAACTTCAGTCCTTTCCAGTAGTTCATCCTTCCGTCATGGAGTGTGGCCCACTAGTGGAGAAGACTGAAGATTTATTTGATGTAATTTTACAAAGCTTGACTGTTAGATAAAGATTAATTTTTAAATATTAATTGTATATTTTGAAATAACCACGCACACTATATACCGTACATACGCGGTCCGTCTGTATTAAAAAAAAATTAAAATATCCCTCTATGATAACAAAAATAACAAAATGCCTGCCTTTATCTCTAACGATTTTTAAATAAAATTCATACCACTCAATAGACGAAATGTGTAAGCTGTAATGGTATGAAGCAGAAACATTTTTTTAAATAAATATATTTCTTTTTAAAAAATATACAGGAAAGTCCTTTTTAGCTGACTTTATAAATTTAAAGATTATTTTATGGTTTAACAAATTTCTTTTAGCTAAAAATGTAGTCAACAAAACCCGCCATGACAAAAGACGTTGCAATATGGCAACGTCGCCATCGACGCCGATGTCGCGCACCAGCGCGAATTACTCTATGTTCAAGTAATTGACATACTTTCACGGACATCTTGGATAGATCGGAGAATCCAAGATGGCAGACGAAGAAGAACTGCAGAAGGTAAGTACTTTTTTATATATAATATAATATAATAATAAGAGGTTTGTGACAAAAGTATCATGCCATTTATCACATGTTTTTGGTCAAGGCAACATTACGTACATGATCATATGTAATAACGATATATTTAGCTCAAAGAACCCCGCAGTTATCTGATGGCGCCTGTGTCCCAATAATTTTTTGCAATGATTTTTATATGAGAGGGTGGGAAAATTGCTGTGTTTTACAAGAACAGTAAAGTAAAAATTCTAAGAATCGCTGCTTTTATTTACCATTTAAAAAAAACCAAAAATAAAGTGGAGAGCGAATATAAAAACATGGAGGCAGAAGAAGAGGCAGAAGAACAAGCTGGTTCCAGGGCGGGTAGATCGACTTCAGATCATCTCTTTTGTATAACCCAAGTTATTGAAAAGAAAATGGCATACGGACAAGAGCTGTATCTGCTTTACGTCGATTTGCAGAAGGCATATGATAGTATACCACTAAATCTACTTTGGAAAGCGTTGGAAAACACAAACATAAACGTACAACTGATTAAGGCCATCAAAGAGTTATACCGCAATAGTAAGGCAAAAGTTAAAATAAAAGCAAAACTAACCAAAGGCTTTCAAGTAAATAAAGGTCTTAAACAAGGTTGCTGTATCTTGCCTACGCTCTTCAAGATATACTTGGAACACGTCCTTAAAGTATGGAAGAGAAAATGCCAAAACATGGGAATTCCGTTGGACGAAACCATCTTGTATACTTTATGATTCGCCGATGATCAGATAGTAGTGGCTCAGGATTATGACGACCTCGAGTATATGACACGAAAACTAATAGAAGAGTACAATAAGTGGAGACTAGAGGTTAATCTCAATAAGACAGAGTATATGTGTATCGGTGGAAACAGGATCTAATCTTAAATACCGGGCAGCGAATGCAGTCCTGTGATGAGTATAAATACATAGGTCTAAAAATTACAGCTGACGGAACACCAGACAAAGCTATAAAAGATCGAAACGTACAAGGAAGAAAAGCAATAACTTTATTAAATGGAATAATCTGGGACCAAAGTATATCAAAACATAACAAAAAACTTATATATAACACTATTGTAAAAAGTATTATTACATACGGCTCAGAAGTATGGCCAATCAAGGATAGAACAGAAAAAATGCTTTCCGCTACGGAGATGGACTATTGGAGAAGAGCAGCAGGGAAATCCAAAAGAGAAAGAGTTACAAATCAAAGAATAAGAGAAATTATGACAGTGGGAGAACGTACTTTAGTGGATGATATAAGAACAAAGCAACTGGTGTGGTACGGACCAGAAATACTACAATGAAAACCAACTGGCCGAAGAAAACGAGGACGGCCAAGGAGAAGCTGGAGAGAAGGAATAGACAGTGAAATAAGAATAAGAGGCCTAGATGATGAATTATGGGCAAACAGAAACCAGTGGAGATTGGGTATCGGAAGACGTAGAACGTTGTGAAACCGATAAATATATATATATATATATATATATATATATATATATATATATATATATATATATAAAACCATAATTGTGTTTCAACATATTAAACACTCTATAGAAAGATTATCAATCAAATTTTATCCTGGCTGTTTAATTGCAAAAATAGGTCTTTAAAAATGTCATTCAGTAAACTAATTTTAAGATACCCCATATACATGTAGCATGACAGTCCCCCTTATAAAAACATAATTTTTCTACCACACACGCAAGAAGAAACTTAATCAGACCATAAAAACAATTTTGTAACCAAGTTAAAAAAGCGAAAGAAACAAAAATTCGATCAAACTTTCGCCCATTTAAAGTTAGATATAAAAATGCTGGGGTTGGAAAATAATAAAGTTAGTTTTATTGAATTTGATTAGAGTGTAGCATGTAGTGAGCTAGGGGCTTAAAAAGGGTTCTTTTTTAACAATACTATTTTTATAATGGTTATCTAATACGATATAGCAAGAGCTAAGTCATAATTCCCATCTATTAACGTAAAGTTTGGTTATATTTTGAAGAAAATCTGTAGCAATCCTAAGCACTTGATTCTGTTTCTCTAATCTATTAAAAATGATTTTCGTTTTGAAAGCTGTAATATAGCACCTGTAGATTTAGAGCCTCTATTTTGGTGTTTCTCAAAATTTAATAATTTGAGTGTTTGCCTTATTTATTATTAAACATGGTTTTATACGAGTAATATCTTTAACAAGAGCTACTACAGGTTCAACCAAAGATTGGTTGTCTTCATCAAACACACCATTATCATCCTCGTATTTAGTTCTCTGCTTTTTGTGAACAAAATAGTTTTATCAGGGTCGGTGAGAATGTAACAGCAAACTAAATGTAGGTAGAGTCGAGGACTTTTTAAATTGCCGCCCTCGAAAATATAAAATATTCCTATTTGAAATTCGGAAAAGTAGTTTAAGCCAAAACAAAAAAATTGTGAAACTTACCTCTGTCTGTACACATACATATTTAAAAATATATATTTTTTGATTTCTTTAAATGATTAATTTTGACAGAAAAAAAACACAACGGCAATTTAAAAAGTCCCCGACTCTACATGCCCATTTAATTATTTCTAAATGGGCATGTACCTACATTTACTTTGCTGTTACATTCTCACCGACCCTGATAAAACTATTTTGTTCTGTTTTCTTATTCCTGTATAGTTGTAAGCTTCTAGTAGATTCTCACATTCGTAAAGAAACATAGATTATAGATCTTCTAGACTTTATCTAGACTTATATCAGTTCAGTTAAGGTATAAATTGGTAAAAATCAGAAATGATTTCTCTTAAAACAAACACATCACTTTAAAAATTAAAACAGAAGAAGTGATTTAAAAATGGCAGAAAAAAGTCCTGGAGAACACACCAAACAAAATCAAACCAATAATATTGAAGGTACTCCTGATGAATCAACCTTAGAATTAGACAAAGAAAAAGATGACGAAAATATTAGTAAACATAATGCTAGTAAAACAGAAAAAGTTTCTTCGGTTGTTCAAAATAAAATCGGAAGAAAACTGGGGATGTTGCGTGGTGTTAGAAAGCTGGCCATGCCTACTCTTAGCGAAGAAACTCAAAATGTAAGTATAACATTTTAAATTATTACTTTTTGTTTTTTGATTGAAACAGCCAGTGGTACTTTAATTAAAATCTCGTCAAAATATTAACCGTGGAATAATACTCCAGTCCCAAATTTTTTCAACAAAAAAATCAGAACTGTGTTGTGCTATGTAACAATTATTGTTTCTATTCTGATTTGTATTAGTGAATTTTCACGAACGTGCCTAATCCACTAGTCCACTAGTCCACTCGTTTAAGTCGTCGTATTAGCTGATTAATTTCCAGGAGTTGTATCTGCTTCAATGTTTCTTGTGACTCTTAGCAAATCTTTTGATGGTTTTATCAAGAGTTTCTATTCTTAAGTGTCAGTGAAGATCACTATCCCTTATTAAGTTCAAGGATCCTTAGTATGGCCAATTTTAAATGCTTTCCTATTAACATTTTTCTATATTTCATTTCAAGTTTCATTTAATTTTTTTAACGTGCGCCAGCCAGCGTATTTCTGTGATGTATCGAGCATCATGCCGAGGTATTTAGCCTGATTAAAGTATGGCATGGGACGGTTCTCTATTGTTACTGGAATATGATCAATGGACTTATTAGTAAAGTCAACATTAGTTGATTTAGTTTCGTTTAATCTGATGCGCTATGTGTGAATTTGGACGAAAATTTGTAGTTTGTTCGTTAGATTTGTCTACTGTTATCACGCCTGTGTAATCTGCAATAGGTAGCTGTTTTTTATATCGGAATATCGCAGGTATCCAACAGATATAAGAAAGTGCTCAGACCTCTTCCCTGTGGTACTTCTGATTTATTTTTTTCCTGGTTTCGGTATCATAATGACTTCTGCAACTTTTCATAGCATAGGAACATATATACATACCTAAGCCTGAATGCTTTGTTGATCAGATTGCATAGATTCTAGCTTTTCTTGGAAGTTGTTTTAGAACCTCGACTGTAATAAGATCAAAACCTGGAGTTTTCCTGCTTCTATTTCTTTAAGTGATGTCATTGTTATATGTTTACATTATTGTTCTGGATTTTCATCGTTAATCTGATCTTGAGGCTCTTGATGTAAAGGTGCATTTTAAGAAATTAGCAAATATTTCTGCTTTTTCTTCATTAATGAAATGACTGAATGAATCGTCAGGATTTGCTTAATTGGTCTTTTGAGTTTTCTCTTTACTTTCCGTAGAGAATAGCCAGTGCTACTGTCATCTGGTAGCTCAAGCAGGTATGAGTTAACAGATTAATTGTTTATTTGTTAAATTTATCGCCGTACTTGCTAAGTGATTAAAAATTGTTTTATCATGGGAGCTCTAATTTGCTGTCATTTGCACCTTAATTTCCTCCAAGTTAATTGCAATTATAGCGAAAGGATGGAAGGGAAAACCTTCCTATACGCCAAATGTAAAACCTGGTAATTTATAAACTATAGAACTAAAAAAGTTTACGAGAAATAGCTATTTCCATAATATAAAATATCACGGGTACACATATACATATCAGGTTTTTGCATGCATATTTCTACTTGCCTAAACTTTTGAAATATTTGAAAATCACGCATACAATCATAACATCTTATTTGAAAGATATTTTAGTCTAGGACTTTAAACAGATTTTGACAGTGTTGCAATAGAAACAAACGAAATTTTGAAGGGTTTTGGGCTTAAGAACACCATGATTTAAAGAAATGGTAAAACCATTTTGGAGAATCAGTTACTCACAAGAAAAGCAAGATTTACTTTTACAAAAAACGGCAGGAGATAATAAGAAAAACGAAGAGCTGAAAAGGAAAAGAAATCAGAAAAGATAAAAGTGAGATTTCTGCAGTAGAAAATATTCTTAGAGCAACAAAATTATTTAAAAAACTTAACAAAAAAATCTGACATAAATAGGCCAAGAAAGAAAGGTACATTCCATTATCCTTCGAAAAATTGCAGGTTGTTCAAGAATCTTTTATTTGAAAATTGTAGACAATGGTTGGATATAAACAAAATTTCGGACATGATCTTTATTTATTTTAAACACGACGTTTCGGTTAGTAAATTATATAACTGAACTACAACGTTTCGGTTAGTAAGTTCTCAAACCGTTTTCAAGTGGAAACTGATTACACTTAGAGATTTTTGCTAAGCGAAACGTTGTGTTTAAAACAAATAAATACAATGCAAGTCCGAAATTTGGTTTCTGCTTAAGAATACCTCAGTAAATTCAAGAAAAATAAGAAATATTAGGTTTAACATAAAAAAATTGCAGAAAAGGTACACTAAAGTATAGGGCTTTCTATATGACATGACTGGTGGAGGTGCCGTACCCTTCGTGACACTAGCAATGTCGCGATAACGGCCAAGACTATTTAAAAACCGAGTTAAAAATCCTATCACCTCCATCCAATCCAGCCCTACTAGTATAACACGCTCATTGCAAAAGCCCTTCGCGGCCTGGTACGGTAAAATAACTCTCCACAAATAGCCCTTTAAAAAGGGCGGTATCAAATCGCAAATACTCTGTGTTTAAAAACCTTTAAAATCATAGTTATTTGTGGTGGCGGTGGTGATATCGGGTTGTACACATTTTTTAAATTTCATCCTTTAAGCAGTTTATGTTCTTAAAAACAAAAATTAACGGAACCTGAGGGATTGCCTTAAAAAATTTATTGAAGAATTAAAAAAATTACATATTGCATTTGTTAAAGTTCGCGTTTTTAAAAATGTCTCAAAAACTAACGTTCTCGCAACATTTTTAGTCATTACTTTTTAATTTAAATTATCAAATTTAAACAACATTTTCATATATTCTGTAGTTCCAATACATTTTACGTTTTTAAAAAATATCTCAAAATTAAAGCCTAAGCAACATTTTTGGTTGAAGTAGTTTTGATAAATAATAATAGAACATGTCTTAAACAAAATTCCTTTTTGGTTAAAATTAAATCATTTTTGTAATAAATAGGTATTGAGTTTTATTTTTTTAAAGTTTAATTATTACAAGATTTCTGTATAAGAGAAACGCTGAGACCGCTTTTAATTATTATTTGTGGTTTAAGAGTTATTATTACACAGATTGTTCCAAATTTTGTGATTAAGTTAACAAAATGGCAGAATAAAAAAATATTTAAGCAGCGGGATTTTTTAAATTGAACCCTCTGTATATTACCTAAAATTTTTCATGATAGATGTTCAAATTCTGAATAAAAAATCTTTTATGTAATTTTCTTCTGATGCTAAAAATAATAATAGTATGTCAACTTTAAAATGCGTTTGGATTAAAATTTTAACACCTAATTTTCTAAACCCTAATTTTTGCTAACTTTGTCGTGAAATATTTTTCTTAAAATATTTGTGTAGTCATTAAACGTCATAAAATTTTATTTCAAAAGTTATTAATAAATAAATAGATACATGACGGATCTGATACCTTCCTAGCAAGCCTATTAGCACACAGTTTTCTGTAAATATCTCAGAAACGAAAGCTCTTACGAAGTTTTTGGTTATAACACAAATTATTGAACAAAATGTGGTCTACTATAATCCGAAAATCGCATATTGATACGATGCTCCGTTAAAAACTTAGCATTTTAAAATTTTTTTAATTGTCAAAAAACTGTCATTAGCATTAATGGATTTTCACCAAAATCTAACCAGCTCGTTAGAGTGTCGAACACTATTTTCCCTAAAAATTTTATGAAAATCGGTTCAACGGTTTAGAAGCACCTAGGCACACACACACAGACAGACATCACAACAATATTGCTAAGATAGATCAAAATACACTCAAACTACGCAGGCTAGGAAAAATCCTAAAAAGGTCATAAAAAGTTATAAAATTTTTAAAAATTGTTTAGAAAATTATTTAAAAATACGACTTTAGTCGGTGGCCGCCATTGGCTGTTTGGTATTAAAACTTAATTTGTTTATAAAAAAAAACCGGGTGTTGGTCGTTTCGATGTTACTTTAATGAATGAACCGAACCGAACCGAACCAAAAAACAAAAAACACAATCAATATGCATCTGGAGGATGTTTTTTACAATATTTTCATGAAGTGTTTTTAATGCTAGACTCACCGACGTCGCAGAGTAATTATTGGCGAGGGGGGGAGGCGTTGGTCACTTTCGCAAACTATTAACAAAACACGCCTGGTAATTTTGAAAAACAACCTTCAAAGAAAGTTGGTAACAAGAGCAAAAAACAAAGCCCCCTCCATTTTCATCAATTTTCCTACTGGCGGTAACATTGTTGGGATCCTCCCCCTATCCCCCTCTTTGGCGACGCCTGGACCGAGGACTGGACCGATTTTAAAGAAATTAAAATTTTCAAATTATATAATATAAAGTACGGTACAGTCAGGGACTTTTTAAATTGCCGTTGTATTTTTTGTCAAAATTTTTCATTTAAAGATATCCGAAAACAATAGTTTTATAAGTATGCTCGTAAATATGTATGTATACAGACAGAGGTAAGGTTCACTAGTTTTTTGGTTTGGTTCAAACTGGTTTTTCTAACTTCAGATAGGAATATTTTTTATTTTCTATAGCGTGGCAATTTTGTTCGGTAAAGACTTTTTCCAGCAAATTTTATAATAATTAAAAAGGTTGTGAAAGCTTTGTTTTTTAAAATAGATAATAGATAAAATTTATATACTATTTAGTCGGAAAGGTATCAGAATCGGTAGCCTTTGTTTTATTTAATTTTTACATCTTAGGCAGACAGTAGGTATTAGCTAAAACTTAAATCATGGCGTACTTTCATAAACCCAAAAAGAAAAAATAAAATCTAGTTAAAAACTTGTAATGCCATAAAGAGACATTAAAGTTTGTGATAAAAAAAGCGAAACAAAAAAACAAAAAGATGTTTATAAACAGGCAACACTTAAAACACTCGACTTCAACATCTGACTCTGTTGAAAGCATTGTAGAGGATTCGGAAGATGATGGAACATGTATGCTTATGGTAAGATACTACTTACTAGCCCCTTGGTCATATCGTTGCACATAAAAACACTTAGCTGCTGCAGAGCTGCAGCACGTGTTCCCTGATTCTGGTCACAAAAAATTATTTTTTAATTCAATTGCATCTATGTTGCTTCTCCGGCCCCTGTCGGTATACGACGTGTGACAATTAAATTTTAAGACTGGCCCCCGCACTAACAGGTTTTAAATCTCCACGGCTCGGGCGGTCGAAGTATTCACCTTAATGTGCGTTCTACTACCGCGCGCAATCTTGTCGTCTTTTCTCTGCCAGTTGGGTTTACCCAGGGGTTTGAAGCGGATTGTGCATAGCTCATTTGCCGGAATAACGGCAAACGAAAAAATTGAGCAACGTAATAATTTAAAAAAAACGGCTACTGAATGCTTTCGAATGCTAATGGATGTCTACGGGGAGCAGTATATGTCTCGTGCAATGATTTTTATGTAGCATAAAAGCTTTTTCGTGGGTCGTGAAGAAGTTAAAGATGATGAATGAGAAGGTCGCTCCAACACATCCAAAACAGCGATGCTCATTGTTTCTCTTTTCGATATTAGGAGTGTTATTCTTATTGAATGGGCGCGTGAGAGTCAAACAGTTAACCAACATTTATATTTGGAAGTATTGATGTAGCTAAGGGACCGGCCAAGGAAAAAACTTCCAGATTTGTGGAAGAACAACGCGTGACGACCAACGACCAGGACAATGCACCGGCCCACAGTGCCCTATCCATTAAGCAGTTTTTAGCTAATAAGAAGATCCCCGTGGTTAACCACCCACCATATTCACCAGACTTGGCCCTTGCGACTTCTACCTGTTTCCGAAAGTGAAGAAATCGTTAAAAGGAACCCGTTTTAAAATATTAGAACATGTCAAGGAAAAAACGGCAAGACTTCTTAACAGCCTCTCTTCTGACGATGTCCAAAATTGCTTCCAACATTGGAAAAAAACGCATGCAACGCTGCATCGATAGAGAAGGGGACTACATTGATGGGGAACATCTTTGGGTTGTATTAGTATTTAAATAAAGTAGATTTCTTACACCAGTCTTATAATTTTATTGGCACACCTCGCATATTTATTCATCCATGTCGTTTGTCCGCTCCCACTGTGCTTTAGCAAAGTGTCGCTGCAGCACCGGCAATATACGTCACGAAATAGAAGTTGGTCCTCAAAACGACCAATAGGAAACAAGAACAATTTCTAGAAGAGATATCTACTGTCGCGCAGAGGAGGCATTCCAGCGCGCGCTTGTCATTTGCCGGTACGGTTTTAGCTCGGAAATTTTTAGGATATCCGGTTATTCAGTTGATTTAATAATTCTGAACTGTTTCGGTGGTATTATTTAATAATTATGGATTTAATATCAAAATATAAAGTTATTTTTTAATGGCTCATATCTTTATTGATTTAAGTTTAGGACAAATAGCATTTAAAAACAAATTAGTAGAGATTAAGGACTTTTCGGTTGTTAAAAAGTCGAACAAATATTTTGTTTTTAAGGGAAAGTTTTTAAAATACATAAACAGAAAATATTTATCTAGATCTGGTCACAAAACATTTTATAAAATAACTCTAGAAATTCTCGATTTGGCTCAAAATTTAGAATAAAAGGAAAATATTAACCAGAGACGAATCTACCCCACTTTCCTCTATATATAGATCTCTACACACCATAGAAAAAGAAGGGTCAACTTCATTGCCATACACCCAGTTCTTGGTCCAATTTTAATGTTTGACTGTTTTATTTAAGGTTTTAAATGGAGTAAAATTTGTTTTTCGTAAAATTATTAATAACAAAGTTTTTGGAGTAATTTTTTTAAAAATGAAAAGAAAAAACGTTTTCTAGTGCAAACATACAGATGTATTGCATATTTTACCCTAGTTTTTAATTCTGATTTAAAATTTACTATATTGTCAACAAGCAGTAGTAATTTACTCTTCAGCAAAATTTATCTCATTTGACATAATTGCCTTGTGAAATTGTTACTTCTTTGTTTTAGATTTTAAGACATATCCTATTAAATATAAACTATATTTTTTTGTAAAATTAAAAGGTAGCTAATTCAAAAGTTTATCAAAACGAGCAATTCCAAGTAAAACATTTGTTTTTTCAGCGGCGGAGAGAAGAATGCGAGCGCAAGGCGAGAAGAGGGGAGATGGACCCCAGACTGGAGTTCACCTTCCAGATTCTCATTGACGCCACTGGATTGCCAAGACATGAAATTATGGATCATGTGTTTGAAGGAGATATGGTAAGACAATATACTGTACCTAACCTGGCTAACACACTGTTTTAAATTTTAGATTTTGCTGAGGATCTTGCAATATTAATAATAACATTAAAAGGGAAGCTCAAAACCATTTTGGACAAACACTTAAAAAAATTATTATGTAAAAAATTTAGCTATAGAAAAAAAGCTTTATATTAAATTTTTCTAGTTTAAATGTTTTAATTTTAATTCTTTTTAACAGCTTTTTGGAGGCAGGATATTATTTTCTTCTAAGAAAACATATATCCAGGTATTAATGCTACCTTTGATTTTTATGATGTTTAAAGATCAGTAGGCCAAAAATTGGTTTAATACACAGTGATTCCAACAAAAACTGCTCGTACCTTTACCTAAACCTTTAACGCACATTATTTTCTACTTAACAAGGAGGCCAGCAACTAGTCGATTTTTTTTAAATTGTTTTATGATTTTTTATGCCCTTTTTCAGAAAAAAATTATTGATTTTTATGATTTTTTGAAATAAAATTCTATGAGTTTATACCTTTTATATTTGTCAAAGCAATTTGCTTTTGTGTTAAATTGATGTAATGCCAGTAGATATTAATCTGGGTGATTCTCTAAGATGGATTTTTAAGGCTCCTGCTAAAAAATTATGACCAACTAAAAATTTGATGACTTTTTATGGAACTTTGTGATTAACTTAACATTTTAATACTTTTTAAGATACTTCACTAATCATCCTAAAGTTTCATAACTGACATGCAATTTTATGACTTTTTATGGCATTTTATGACTGGTGGGTATTAGATTTAGTTCATATTTGAAAAAGCAATTTAGTCCTATCTTACAGGTATTTAAATAAAAAAGTACATAAAAAGGGCTTGAAAAAAAGTGTTGAAACCTTAATCAATTATCTACTTTATGGTTTTTTCTTATGCAGCTGGATGAAATCAACCAGCTGTTTCTTCCACACATGAAAACCAAATTGATGTGGTTCTATCAGGACATGTTGGACACAGAGGCAGCCCCACCTATTGTAGGTTAGTTAATTTTTACTAAGCAGGTTCGGTTCATTCAAAATTAATAAATTTCAACCAATGAAATTTAATCAAATGAGTAAGTAATAATATTATTAACCTTATCTGTGAAGGCACCTGAAGCAAATGAGCCCTGGGCTATAGTGCTTGAGGTTGTTTTTACCACAAAGAGAGCACCTGGCCTGACATCAAAAAGGATAAAAACTTGTTTGTAATTGCTCATTAAAATTACCCTTGAGTTCTATGAATTCTATTTACCCAGTAAGGTAAATAATTACACAGTGAAAAAACCTCTGAAAAAACTTAATGCTTAGGGTTGTCCAATGTCTGGATTTTTTGGAATTGGCCTGCATTTGGACCTCTGTATTCCGAGTACTGAAAAGACCCTCTCCTGGATGCCAAATGTCCCAATTTTTGCTATTTTTCCTTAATACCTAGTTCAGAATCTGAAGTGAAAACTTCTGTAAAAAGACATGTTTTTACATTTTGATTTTTCCGCTGGAACATGTGTATGTAACATAAAACCCTATAATTTCTCTAATGTCCAAACTGAACCTAACAAAAAAAAACTATGATAACATTTTATTTGGTTCTCCTGTCCCCATAGAGATTGTCTCTGGCTGTCCCAGAAAACCAATTAATACTTAATTTTGTATTTCTATCATTTCTCAGACTGCTTAACATGGAAAAATGGAGTTATAAAATTTAACTACTAAATCAGGGTTAATCAGGCAAATGAATAGTCAACCAACCAGTTAGAAAAAGCTTCGAAATTTATTTATAAACTTACCTTTGAACTAGCGCAGTTTCAAGAATTTTGTAAAAGTAGAAACACAGAACGAGTAGAAAAATTCAATTTGATTTGTTTATTTCGGTATTTTTTTCGTTGGACAAATGAAATTTTTATTGGCCGAAAGACCGAAAATACGCTTTTATTAAAGGAGGAACAAATACCTGCCGAGTTTTGTTTATCTTTTTTCCGAACTGTTTAAAAAAATAAAAAGAAGTACAGCTTATTTTCTCAAAATTAATACAAATATTAAGTGAGTGATGGAGATTAAGAGTGTATTAAACTTTTGAGTTCTAAAAAAAATGTGAAAATAAAGTTTAGGGTAGATTTATTTATACTCGTCCTATTCTTAATTTTTTTCTTAATTACTTAAGTAATACTGTTACTTTGATAAGAAAAATACTGAGTTGAGTTAAGACGGGGTAAGACTAAATGAGATACTAAAATTAAGCAAAAAAATAAGACCAGGACAATTAATTCTGCTTTGTCAACGAAACTATGATTTTTAGACAATAAAGCATATTTTGACTTTGACTTTTGACAAATATGAACAATACTTTACAATACATAGCTAGTGTAATGACGTTTTTCTTATTTATTTATAATTATAAGTCATTTTTCATTTTCCATTTCTTTTAAATTTGATGATAGATATAATTGTAAATTGATAGATGCAGCTTTACTCCTGTCTTGCTAATGTAAATTAATCTTTTCTAGATATAAATAAACCTAGCACAAGTAGAGGCATCCAACCTAGCACCAGCAAAGCCAATCAAGCACCTGTATACAAGAAGAAGCTATTCCTGACTGATGGTTGGGAAGTACCGCTCACAGGAATTTGCATTTATATCTTTAGGACAAACAGTAGCAAGCAGTTACCAGAAGAAGGTTTTCAAAAGGTAAGCAAACTTTTCAAATACACTTTTGTTAGCCTCTATGTACCTAAGGTCTGTATTCCCAGAAAGGATTTATGGTAAATTCAGTATTTTGATATCATTTTTAAAAGAAGATCTAAGAAAAATAATTTTAACTTTTAAAAGTAGTCTCAAGATAAACTGAATTTTTTATAAGGTTGAATATAGGACACTTTTTATTATCTTACTGGTATAAGTTGGTTTTTGTGGGTTTACCAATGAGAATATAATATTATTCTTTTTAAATACTTAAGTAAGTAAATACTTATATTATATTCTTCTTATTGTATCTAAAAGATAATGTTTAATGATCTTTTAAAAAACATTAAATTCTTTTAATTTATAGAATAAAAAAAATCATACAGGAAAGGCTATGGCCTGACACATTTTTGCCGGGATCCACCCCTGGCGAGTTCGTCCGCTTTCTCGTTTCCTGGGACTCCCATGTGGCCTGGGACCCATACGAGTTCCACCTCTCTTACTCCGGCCAACTCTTGAAGTGCATCTGCGCACTCCTGCACCAAACCCGCGGACATGGTTGGTTTGCACAGTGCTTTCAGCGCAGCTTGACTGTCTGAACAGATGCGGAGGCGCTTTCCTGTTTCGTTCCTAATTTTTTCCTCCCATGTTACCGCCAGTATAGAGTAAACCTCCGCCTAAAAGACTGTTGCATTGGATCTCAGCGAATAGCTTTTTCAATACCCTTGCTTTCCACATACACTCCTGCTCCGGTCGAATTCCGGTCTGTTAGCCTTGATTCGTCTGTATAGCAGACCGTGGCCTCGCTAAGGAATTCAACCTCTTCCTTTCTCCATGCATCCCTTGGTGGTATGGTTACACGGTATCTCCTTTTCTCCCTTCACCGCTTCTCTGGCATCGCTAGCCTGTACGTTGATAGACGAATCTCCTTTTCCGTCACAGTCGCGATCTCCGAATACCCTTTTTGTTCACCGCTCCTTCTCCATGCGCCCGCGACCCTTATCCTAAGGTATGCTGCCATCGCTTTCTTCTTTTTCCAGACGGACAGCGATGGGAGGCCTAGGATATATTGAAAGTAGACCTTAGAGCTCTGGTGATGCTCAAAGTTGCCAGCCTTTGCATGGTTTTGAGCTTTTTGGCGAAAGTGGTTTTCTCTGCCCCCGGCCACCAGACCACGAAACCGTATTGGATCCTTGGTCTTATGATGGCCTTGTAGATCCAGTGCATGATCGTTGGGCTGAGTCCCCACTTTCTTCTTACCACCCTTCTTACTTGCCAGAATGTCTTTGTCGTCTTTGTTGTTGGTCGGTCTATATGTGGTTTCCAGCTTAATTTACTGTCTAGCACCATCCCCAGGTACTTAACCTCTTGCGATAGTGCAAGTGGTCGTCCGTACATTTGCGGTGCTTTAAATTCTTCTATCTTCCTCTTCTTTGTAAAAAGAACCATTTCCGTCTTGCTGGAATTGACGGCCGTTCTCTTGGTACCAGTTTGCTATTAGTTTGCACGCCCTTTGCATCCTTTCGCAAATTACGCCTAGGTAATACCCTGGTACTGTAACCAGTCCATCGTCGGCGTATGCTTTGCCACCAAATCCTTGATCTTCCAGTTTGTGAAGTAGACTGTCCATTATGAGGCACCAGAGGTGTGGCGATAGGCAGCTGCCCTGGGGGTAGCCTCCCTTTACGCTCCCCTTGACCTGGACGTCCTTCATACTTCCCTTCACTTCTCTCTCCTGTAAGGCCATCTCGGTCCATTTTTTTTATGCATGTACCTAATATCCCAAAAATTAACCGCGACCGATAAAATTCAATTTGATAGTTAAATTCTTTACAAAATAAATGGATTCATGGCGGATCTGATACCTTCCTAGCTAGCCCATTAGCACACTCCAAGTTTTTTTTTTACGGTTAAGCGCACTCGCAAGGAGATCCCTATCACGCTCGAGAAGCGGCCAGTGCGCGCAAATGTTGGTGTGTGTTGGTTTTGAAACGGTTCAGGTTGTAACCTGCAGGGAATACTGTCGCAGGGAGTTTATTCCAGAGCGATGCTGTTCTCCAGAGATATGAATTCTGATATAATGAGGTTCTTGGTGCCTCTATTTTGATAGTAAATTGATGGTTACCGTCTGTTTGACGTGTTCGCCTAGTAGGTGCTACTCCCGGGGGGATCATACGTGCCAACTCTTCAGTGAATTTTCCGTGATAATACCTGTAGAAGAGAGATAGATCGCCCACAGTTCTTCGATGTTCGAGACTATCCAAGCTACGGGTAAGTGCGGGGTCATTGATCAGCTTGATAGCTCGTTTTTGCACGGTGTTCAAAAGCATTAAGGTATGTTTGGGTGCCGCACTCCATATATGTGAGCAGAACTCCATAGTTGGTCGAATCTGGGCTTTGTAGAGTGTCAGCAGTTGGCTTGGTGTATACAGATGTCTTCTACGAAATAGCTCCCCAAGCTTTTGGGACGCTCTTTAGCTATATCTGCCACGTGACTGTGCCAAGACATGTTGGTCTCTGCAGTGACTCCTAAGATGTTCAACTGGCTCTGCAATGTGACAGCACTTCTAGATAGCATGATGTTTGGCTCACCGGTGCTGGTCTTTTTTGAAAACAGGGCTGCTTGGGTTTTCTGTGCGTTGAACTGTACAAGGTTTTTGTTGCCCCAGTCCTCTATTATCTCCAGGTCGTTAATCTAGTAATCAATCAAGTAAATCTATTATCTATGAGGTCATTTATGTAAATCAGAAAAAGTGTTGGCGAAAGGATTGCTCCCTGTGGCACACCAGCATTTATTTGGTAAGAGTTGGAGTTCCGGCCATCCAGTGCAACATAAATGGATCTATCCTTAAGGTAACTTTCAAACCAAGTGCAAAGTTTCGGCGACAATTCCATTGCTTTGAGCTTGTTGAGCAGATTTTCATGCCAGACTTTATCGAATGCTTTTGATATATCTAAGGCAATTGTTCTTGTTTCGCCCCGTAACTCAATCGCTTTTTGCCATAAGTGAGTGACGTATGTAAGTAAATCGCCAGTTGACCTATATTTTCGAAATCCGTATTGCTTGTCGTTGATAATTTTGTACTTTTCCAAGTACTTGGTTAGGTGATTGTTCACAACTCTGTCCATTACTTTTGATATCACCGGAAGTAGAGCAATTGGTCTATAGTTTAACGGATCTGTCTTTTTTCCTTTCTTTGGAATAGGTTGTACTGCGGCAGACTTCCATGATGATGGATATACTCCTCGCCTGTAAGATAAATTGAATAATTTAGCGAAAGTTGGGGTGAGTTCGTTGCACAATTTTTGAGTACTATCGCGGGAATGTCATCTGGACCCATTGCTTTGTTTGTATCCAACTTTTTAAGGGATTTTCGTATTTCTCTGTGACAAAAGGGTACGTCTGGCATACTGTGGAAACCCTTCCAATGAACGGTGGAGTTTTTCCATTTGGCACTGTTAGGTTTGAGTTGTAGGAAAAGATTTTGGCCAGCATATTGGTTTTTCCTCTGATGTTGTGGCTAAGTGAGTATTTTTATCTGTAAGAACCAGGATATATCAGCTTTCGCAACAGTTTTTTTTGTAAATATCTCAGAAACGAAAGCTCTTTCGACGTTTTTGGTTAGAACACAAATATGTTCTACTACATTCCTGAAACGCCATAATGATGCAATGCTTCGTATAAATGTTAGCATATTTTTAATTTTCTAACTGGCAAAAAACTGTCATTAGCATTGATGTATTTTGAACCAAATCTAATCAGCTCGTTACTGTGTCAAACACTATCTTACCTGAACATTTCATGAAAATCAGTTTAGCGGTTTAGAGCTAACGTGTTTGCATTTTTACCGCCTTCGCGACGTTTTATGTCGAGCAGCTCGAAAGCTGTACATCCACGGGGGCCTAAGATCTAATGGACACCTATTAAGTGTTGAGAGTTAACTGTTTCGTCCTTAAGGGACTCTTCAGAACACTGCATGGTTAATGTGACACTTTTCTAAAGCTAGAATGACGGTATATAAATCATTCTTACGATATTGGTAAGAGAAATTAAAAATATTGCCCGCTATGCTGTATGCTTTTCAAAGAAAAGGCGACGTCCACCGAATACAAAATAAACTTTTATAGTTAAAACAAAAGGCAGCATGACCGTGACATAATTCAACATTATCAACCTCTTAGATAAGGCTCATGATATTTATATAAGAGGAATTTACTAGATTAAAACCAACCTCATAAATCAGGCCTTAAAACTAAACCTGGCTGCTTCATGCAGTCGAGGCATCAGTTGAAAAAGGCGGCGGAGGCAATGAAAATAATTGCGTTAAAGAATAATCAACAGCTCTACGATTATCACTGTATGAAGTGCTGGTCTCTTGTCCCGCCTCACTATAAACAGCTCTTTTTTTACTTTGTTACCCACAAAATTTTCCCAAAGAATCAAAATGACTTTGCGTTCCCCCAAGCTCAAAACTAGAATACAGTTGGTTAGACTTGTTCGTAAGTTTTTACTTACTGGCCTGTCTGCTTATTACACACACTTTGCCAACTCAATTCGGTGGACACCAAGATAATCTGACTCGAAGTCACTTGGTGCCTGGGACAATCACAACTCATTCACTCATACATTCATAAAGATCCAGCAGGCCGGCCTGTATGCAATTTTCTTTTCTCAAGGAGGATTTAATTTGGTCTGATGCCATTTGTCGGGCACAGGGGTCTTTATCGTGCTAGCGCCATCTACGCTCTTAACACGGGACCACCGGCGTAACGTGATTTCCAAACTTCGCCCAAGACAGGCTTTACCCCCACTTCCGGTAAAACTGTTTTCAAAAACGAATAGTAACTCTCTAGTGTTAGATTTGTGTCTCTGATGACATGTCAAACAAAAGTTTTAACTTTGCTTTAAATATGTGCTTCCATCTGGTGTACTAACTAGGTACTAGTAAAGTAGAAGGAAAATGCAGAGAACTGTAGCTTTTTTATAGTCTTTCATAAATTATCCAGCTGTGAAACCGAGTTTTATGTCACATTTAGTTTTTGGGATATTTTTAGAGTTTGTGTTTTCTTCGATTTTTCAGTATTTTAAGGGTGTGTTTACATATATTTTGTCGTTTCTCTCTCTAGGACCTCTATTGTGGTGTGGTAGATGCCCAAAGAATAGGCCTAGTAACCACAATCGAAAGAGTCATAGAACATGTTTTCATGGAAGCATTGGCGCACCCCAGTCCTGACTGTGAAGACGACGCTGCCAGCTGTCCGATGGTCAAAAATCAGTTGTTGCCAAGTTTACGGTCGTTCTGTAGTGTCCTTAAAGGTCAGTTGCTTGTCAAACTGTTTTGAAAATATAGGGTACCTCATAACTAATGGCTTGTACAGACAAAGTTCAATGTCTGCGTGTAAATATTACTTAATTATTGAAATTTATTATAGTGTGCGAAGAAGTAGCAAACGAAGGCAACCTATTCGACGACGGCCAAGTTGTAGTGCGCAAACTCACAAGCGACGAAGTCAAAGAAATGGCCAAGTATCCGGAAAAAGTACAGCCTTTGGAGGAAAGGGTCAAAGGGTGGATTAAGAGATTAGACGAAATTTTGAAAGAGAGTGAACAGATTAGAAGAGAAAATGATTCTTCAGGTAAGCCTGACTTTTCATTCATTTCTGGGATTAATTGTCTAGTTTTTTAAATGGTTTTATTTAGCTTATCTCTATTTGTTTGTATATGACTTTTCAAATCTTTTTTAACTAGTTTCCGATATGCTTGAGACTTGATATTTGGTAGGTGTTTTAATGCCATTTCAAATAAATATATATATTTTTTTAAATGAGATCCAAAATTGATTTTCTTATAATTCAATTTGCTATGAATTTATTACTTCGTGGTGTTTAAGGTCACTCAATACAATTTTTGACCTAAACTTAGTGTCCTAAAAAGGTTTTTGCTTACTTCTACCACAGATTTCGTAGACCAAAATAAGGCGATTGAAGTAAATTTACTTTACTCCTGAATTGCTGCGTTTCTGAGATACAGAGCGTTAATGTATAATTAATAAAATAGATTTTTGTAACGATAATAACTTAAACAATGTTCATAATATTTCGACTAAAGTAAGTTTACTTAATTTGACATATTTTGGTCTACAAAATCTGTGGCAGAAGTGCTTAAACAATTTTTCGCGACTCCCTGTATATCAAATTTGGAACTTTGGTTCGGTTGGAATGTTTAAGGTCGCTGATTATGATTTTATCTCAAACCTAATAATTCAAGCAAAAACAATGATAGACTATTTTTTGGACCGAATGGTCTCAACTTTGGCACTTGTGGTTGTTTAAGATTACTTGGCTCACCGTGCAACATATATGCCTTGAGAAAGTTGAAAATAATAAGAAATAAAAAGTGTAAGGTTGAACGACTTTTTTTTAATCATCATCAGCTGTACTAAAAAGTAGAAAATAATTTGGACAAAAACCGACTTCTAACTGTATAAATAATTAAGAATGACTCGTTTAGAAAAATATGCTTCCAAGCTCACCAAAGATTTCAAGAGTACTCTACATATTATTTTAGACTGTTATATGTTACAGAGCTAATCTCAAGTAGGTTCAGATTTGTTCTGTAATTATTTTCTAGTTTTCGGTACATTTAATGATTTAAAATAAAACTAGTCTACAGTAACAGGCTGAATAAACTATATGTGCGAAAATTCAGCCTGTTACTCATCACTTAAAAAATACACCGGTGTACTGTGGACTAAATCGTCTTCGTTCAAAATTTTCTGTTTTTATATTTGGATTCTTTTAGGACCACAAGACGAACTGGAATACTGGAAAAAACGCGGTGCTCAATTCTCTCAAATCGCCAACCAGGTCAACTCCAGAGAAGTCCAGATGACCATCCTCTGTCTCAAAACCGCCCACTCAAAGACCCTCAAAACATGGAAGGACACCGACAAAAAAATCACGTTTTGTTACAATGAAGCTAAGGACAACGCTAAATTTATCCAAGCCCTCGAGACCAAGTGCCATTCGTTGTATTTAGATGACCCGGTAAGTAAATAAGATATAATGGATATTTCTGCTGAGTGGTCCACCCCTTGTTTTTACAGTTTTTGAGATGTAGAAATAAAACTTTGGTAGACCTTATGAGGTTAACATTTACGTTTTTTAATAGGTTACATGAATTTCACCAGAAATAGTCAGTGTTTTTGGTTTTACGTTGTAGCAAAGATATTATATTCACACAAAACTTAAAAATAAATAAAAATAATAAAATGTTTTGGCCATTTTTAAACCTCCAAACGTCACTAGAAGATGTCCAATAAAAACGGTGTAAGTCAGTGTCGACTGTCCACTTTATTTTACACGTTAATTAATTAGAAAAGTTCGCGATTTTAAACCGATTTTCATTTGTTTTGGTACATGTGTGACTGAAAAAGGATTCTAATATATCTTGCGCCTTTTACAATATTTTAATATTCATAATACCGTAATGCATCTACAGCGATAGTTTTAAGATATTTCTGTATTATTTAGCTTTAAAAAATTTTCTATCAAACTTTTTTTTATCGATCATGGATTATTTCGATAATTTTTTAAAATTTAAACCACCCCTCAGAGGTGGTACTACAATTTGAGATTTTTTACGGGAATCCAACGACTGCGCGGACTAAATTTCCAAAAAATGACACATTGTTACATAATTTTATTTGGTTTTTCTTTATTTCTTTAGTTAATTTTAATTATTATGAGATCAACTTAAACCGGTCGAGATCAAGTATATAGATTTAGTACTTAGACCCTGATGTAAGTGCTACGTTTTAAGATTTTAGTAAATACTGGTGAAAAAAATTAAAATATGTTTGTGCTTTCAATCCAGGTGTTAATGATGGAATATATCTAAAAATTTCGTGTTGTTTATAGTTGAAATAAAATTCCGGACGTCAGACAGTCAAGAAGCACTAAGGCCGAAAACACTGTTAGATATGGTTTCTTTTATTTTAGATAAAAATGAGGGACTGTATCATGGGTTTGCTACAAACAGTCAGGCTGATCCAAACTGTTTCGCAGTTTTACAATACTTCTGAAAGATGTTCTGCATTGATGGTTAAAGTAAGTACGCACTTTAAAAACAACATTCCTCATGATTGACCTACGTTTCTAAATTTCTCACTGTTTTTTAATAATTTAAGAAATATTCTTTAGTCGGTTCCCTTATGTGTCCCGAATTCGATATTTTCGTGGTGCCAGGGAAAAAGGAGATATACTAGGGTGGATCAAATATAAACAAGCCTTTTAAACTTACTAACGGAAAAGTCATTCAAGATGAACGTGGCCGTTATAATTTTGGAGTAGGGATGTTCAGCAGCATTTAGGCGGCTGGTAGTGCCGCGATGCTCATTTGGCCAGGAGCAATCGCAATGAGCGAGAAGAAGGTACACAACAGTGTTGCGCAAAAAATAATAATAAAATTTCTTACACGCGAAAACGTGAAACCTGCTGAAATTCGACACAGATTGCGAGCACAGTTCGGAAATAAAACGCTTTCGTGGGTACCTGTAAAAGCTTGGTGCAAAGAAATTAACAACGGCCGTGAGCGTGTCGACAACGTGAGTCACCCACGTCGCAAATAACAATAAACGCGGCTTACTACTGCAACTTACTCGACCAGGTAAAGCTTGATTATCGCCAAAAGAGGAGAGTACACCCCATCCAAGACGTGTTGCTCCTGCATGACAACGCTAGACATGATACGGCAGCTTTAACACAGGCCAAAATCAATGAAATGCACTGGACTGTGTTGGAATACCCTCCATACAGTCCAGATTTGTCACCTTGCGATTTTCATATGTTTGGTCCACTCAAAGATTCACTGGGAGGCGAGCAGTTTCAGATCAATGAAGAGGTGGAGGCATTCATGCGCAACTGCTTAGATACCCGCCCAGCTTCCTTTTGTGAGAACGGGATTAAGAAAACGTCAAGCCGTTGGGAAAAGTGTATTAACAGAGAAAGGGGATGTGGAGCAAAGTAAAAAAAAATGTTGTTTCATGTTTCTAAATAACTAGTTTATAAACAAAGGCTTGTTTATATTTGATCCACCCTCGTATAAGTCGATTATTAAGAATGTTCAGGAAAATAACTTAAAGTTTGCTTACAATTTACAAATCAGGTTTAATACTGATACTGATGATACTCAAATATTCTGACACGATCTGAGTTATATTGTTTGGCCCATAGCAAGGTTTCGATATATTCATCCTAAATCAAGACAGGTATCTCGTTTTAAACAAAAATGGACTTATCTTCTTTTTCCTCGACACCCCGGAGTTTTGAGGGGTTCCAGGTAGCTCTAGGGGAGAAAAACCTGATCTCCACTTGCGAGACGAGAGTAGCAACCGGTTTTTATGCTATGGGTTTTTTTAATTTATGAAAATTTTATTTTTGTGTAAGTGTTTTTAAATAAATTATCCAGTTGTCAAATTAAATTTTATCTATCACTGTTTATTCGACTTTTGGAATCAGCCTTAAATATCCTTTAAAATGACGTGTCATACCCAATAATTTTTTATATAACGGAGAGAATTTACTGGCATAAGGGCAAGCAATAAATAAGATAAAAAAAATATTTTTCTATCCACTCTAGAAGCACCTGAAACCCTCCAAATTGAGACTCCTGTACAGAGTTTCGCACTAGCAATGTAATAAAAAACAAATTCAAATCTCAATCAATGATTTTTTTAAACAGATTACGAATCAAATGATAGAAACCTGCAAAGGTTACATCACGTGTCGAGGCCAAGAAAGCATATGGTCCCAAGATCGTTCCTTTATGAAAGAAAAATTAACCCAGTGCATCATTTTGAATAAAGTTTATAGAAAAACGTATCACATCGTTAAAAATCAGACGTTTTTGCCCCAAGCCTCGCAACCGTTCAATTTTTCTGAGAATTATATTTTTGGAAAGTTTGATGCTTTTTGCAAGAGGTTAGTTAGTCTTTTTTTTAGAAATTAATTTATTTATTTTAATAACATTTAATATATTAAAAAAAAATAGGGTCTTTAAATGTTTTTAGTTGATATTAGTTAGTTATAAAATCTTCTACGAAAAATCTACCTGTTCAAAACTGTTTAGGATCTCAAAACATTACTTTTTCCATTAGAGTAGGAAAATTCCGAGAATTTCTTTTTCAACAAAAATAACTGACATTCTCCGCCATTTTGACAAGGCGGCAAGAAAATTAAAGTATAGTAAGTTTGGTTAGGCTGCCGAAGGTGTTGTCTATAATCACGGTGGATAGAATAGACCGGTGTTCGGATCTTATATATATGTCGAATTTTTCACGTCACTGGTGGTCCAGCTGCTTTTTGTAAACAAAAGTTAGATATGACATGAACAACGGAACAACTAATATTTTTTGAATTTTTTGAAAACTAAGGCAATTTTCCTACAGTTTTCTAGTACATCCTTATAAAATGTAATTTTCTAGAGGTATTGCCGTTAGATTTTTTTAGCCGTTTTGTTTTTTATTACTAAAAACTTAAACTACAAGTCAAACTGAATGTGATCGTTTAGTATCAAAGGTGAACCGAGGATTTGGGAAGTAAACAAGGTCAGCGGATTATTTTTGAAGCTGAAACGAACACGGTATTTTCTTCGAATTTTAATTTTTGTGTAAAGAGAAATGAAAAAAAATAACGACTGGTATGTCTCAAAAATATAATTTTATAAGAATATACTAAAAAATAGTAGGAAAACTGCCTTAGCTTTCAAAAAATTCAAAAAATATTAGTTGTTCATATCATATCTAACTTTTGTTTACAAAAATCAGCTGGACCACCAGTAACGTGAAAATTTGACATATACAGGGTGTCCCAGAACTAATGGTACATAGTTAAACTGTAGACTCCCTGGGTCAAAATATTACGATTTAGCCATACTTACCTTAGTCCAATAGTTCGTCCTAACCGAGATACAGGGTGTTAAACTTTATTTTTTCAGTTCGATTTTCTTTAATAACTTTTTTATTAATTAATATTTTTGCAAAAAATAACCAGCTTGTAAGTTTCTTTGAAATTGGCAAGACGATTCCGTAGAAAATTTTGATGTACAATGTACAGGGTCTTCCTTGGACCACTACCATTGCATTAACATCAGTGTATTTTTTTTTGCCTCAGTGTATACCAGTTTTTATGTAAAATAATGGTTTAGCCATCCGTTTTATGTAAAAAAGTTATACAGTTTTAAAGTTGCTCAGAGCAACGGTTTTTGAGATTTTTGCATTTAAAGTTTTTATTGCATGTGAGTGATATGCCCAATTTGTGTATGATACTTTCTTCAATTCTTTCTACTAATTCATATTTTTGCAAAAACTAGCCAGCATGTAGGTTTTTCTAAAATTTGCAAGACGATTCCGTTGAAAAATTTGATTTACAATGTACAGGGTGTTCTTTGGACCACTACCATTGCATTAAAATCATCAGTGTATTTGTTTGTGCCTCGGTGTATACTTAAGCTGGTTTTTAAACAGAATATTATTTTAATTATTAAATAATTATTTATAACAAAAAAATAAATAAAAACCAAATACAAAAATTATACATATTTTATTGCAACAACAAATTTTTAGAGAGAAAAACCAAAAAAAAATCCGCCGAGGTTTTTGTTCCTCATTAAAAACATAGCCCTACACATTTAAAAGAACGGACAATAACTTGTTTTAACACACTTATGATAATTAAAGAACCACCCTGTATATTTTTTAACGTAATATTTCTTAAGAAAACATCCAATCTTAGAATGCTATAAAAAAGTATTGATTATAGCTAATATGTTTGAAGTAGATAAGCATTTAATCAAAAATCATTTACGCATACAATAAAAATTTCTAATTTAAATATCTTGAAAACCGTTGCTCTACGCGGCCTCTAAACGCTGTAACTTTTTTACTTAAAAAAATAAAAAAATTAATGTTTTTAATAGAATCTTGTATACACCGAGGAACAAAAAATTTAGACCTATTTTAATGTTACGGTACTGACCCAGAGAACACCCTGTATAATATTTTTGTATTATTTTACTAAAATTAAATTGTCCATGCCCAAAAACGACCAAACCCAATTTTTTGTGCAAAAAAATTAATTAGTAGACAGAATTGAAAAAAGTAACATACATAAATTAGGCATGCACTAAAAACTTTAAATGCAAAAATCTCAAAAAACCTGAGCGACTTTAAAACAGTATAACTTTTTTACATAAAAAGGATGGGAAAACCATTATTTTACATAAAAACTGGTATACACCGAGGCACAAGAAAAATACACTGATTTTTATGCAATGGTAGTGGTTCATCGTCTTAACAATTAAAAAAAACCTTACACGCTGGTTAGTCTTTGCAAAAATATTAATTAGTAAAAAAGTTATTAATGCAAATCGAATTGAAAAAATAAAGTTTAACACCCTGTATCTCGGTTAATACGAACTTTTGGACTAAGGTAAGTATGGCTAAATCGTAATATTTTGACCCAAGGAATCTACAGTTTAATCATGTACCATTAGTTCTGGGACACCCTATATATATAAAATCCGAACACCGGTCTATTCTATCCACCGTGGTTGTCTATAATTGCCCTTCTCTTTTAGCCAAAGTTTCAGTTTTTTCAATGGTAATGTAAAACACATGGTTTTATTTTGGTTGGGTATAAATTCCAATATCTAGCTGTTCTATAATCTCAGTTTTTTTTCTAATTTTAAAAATATATGACATGTTGATATTTGGCCCAGTCGTTTTGAAACCCTAAATGAATAATAAGGACATTGCCAGACATACCATTTTCTTTGTTTGAAACTTGTAGACAATGATTGAGTAGAAATAAAGTTTCAGATTTCCATTCTCTTTATTTATTTATTTTAAACAGTGTTTAAAATAAATAACCACAGTGGACGTCCGAAATTAATTTTGTTTCTAAGTTCCATTTTGTTAGTCAATAAAATTAGATTGTCAACATATCGTATGTATTATTTTTGAATTTAGAAAGAACAGATCTATTAATTTTAAATATAATATATTGCGTGGCCCGTAAAAGATTTACCATGTTTTCTTGTAACTTTGCGACATTCATTTGTTTTGTTATATATATGATTTTTGCACTTACACACTAATACCTGTTTTTTTTAAACACTTGTCTTAAAACAAAAATCTAAAAAGATTTAAGTTAATAAATGTTTTTATTTTTTTTAGGTTAAGCAAAATAATTTCGATGTTCGATATGATAGACGACTATACCGGCTTGTTCCAACGAAGAATGGAGGGATTGCTTTTAGGAGATGGTGAGTGAGTGAACTTTTATCAGTTGAATATTAAACTATATTGACCAACATTTTTCAGGATAAATACTTATTCAAACCATTTACTTCGATTTTAATTTTGTCTCTGAAGATGAGAATCTAACAATCAATCAAATCAATCAAACGCAGCGTTCGTTTCTGAGATATTTACAAAAAACTGTTTGCAAGGCTGATATAGCGTGGAGTTCACTTGGAGTGTGCTAATGAGCTAGGAAGGTATCAGATATATTATATATATAAAGTTGGTATTAGCTCACACATATACTATACTATAGTAGTGTGTTAGCTCACACATATACTATACTATAGTAGTGTGAGCTATGGTGATCCTAATTTTTTCGAGAAAAAAAAAGTTGCTCCGATTTCAAAAAAATTTATATATCTTTGCGTTTCAGATGATTTTGAAACTTTTTTGTTGTGGTGTCTGTCTGTCTGTCTGTTTGTCTGTCTGTCTGTCTGTCTGTATTTCTGTCTGTAACGACCAACGCGCATAACTCAAAAACTTCTTGCCCGATTTCAATGAAATTTGGTACCTAGGCTGGGTCTTTGGTCGAGATGGTCCCATTTAAAAATGAACAAAATCCAATTAACACAAGCCAAATGAAAGGGGGTAGACTTCAAAAATTAGAGTTTATGTGAAAATATGGCGTGTGTGATATCAAACGAAAGGTAATTGAGTCTGGCGTTAAACAAAATACATTTTAGTTAAAAGGGTGGGGGTAGATTTCAAAAATTAGAGTTTACGTAAAAATATGGCGAGTGTGATACCAAACGAAAGGTAATTGAGTCCGGAGTTAAACAAAATACATTTTAGTTTTTGTTTTTTTAAGGGTGGGGGTGTATTTCAAAAATTTAAGTTTAAGTCAAAACATGGCTTGTGTCGTATCAAACGAAAGGTAATTTAGTCTGGAATTGAATAAAATATATTTCAGTTTTTAGTTATATTAGCTCACACGTACACTATAACTGATGTACCTAGTGTGAGCTTAGGGGCCCATATTTTTAAAAGACGGTAATTTTTATTCGAATTTAGCGTAGTTTCTTGATTAATTGCCCATCGGTGCCTAAAGAGATCTTTATTACGTCATATTTATGTTTATCTTAAGGAACCCTTTACGCTAAGAAACTCAAAACAAGGTCGGTGAGATCGGCCCTTACAGTTTAATGTATTTTTAGCTAAATAAATACAGTCGAACCTCTCTAACTCGAACCCCTCTATAACTCGAACCTTTTAAGCGGTCCCTGCACTTTTTACATGTATTTTAACCTATGTAACTCGAGTTTCTATAAGTCGAACTCTCCTAACTCGAACTCTTTTGGTTGTGCCTTCAGGTTCCAGTTATAGAGGTTCGACTGTAATTAAAAACCAAAAGTTATTCATTTATATTTTATTATTAAATTTTATAGGTAGAATAGTTATAGGCTCCAGTGCCTCGAATACAGTTTGATGTATTAATATACGGTTCTCATCTTTTATCTTTTCATTTAATTTAAGCATCGCCAAAGAAGGTAATTTCTTCTCTATCTCCATTGGAAGTACCTTAAACTCTCCAAAATTGCCAGTTGGTTGTTGATAGTTTGATAATAATTAGTCACTGTGAAATCCCATCCCAAATTAAAAAAAAAACAACAAAGCACAACGTTTTTTTAGCCCTTGAGGAAGCAATCCAAAACTTCACAGAAATCAAATCTCTTGTGATGAACAAACAATACGACTATCTGGACCAAAGGAATTCAGAGTTTGAAAGTGACTTTGGCAGTTTTTTGGCAAATACTGATGGACTAAAAGAAAAAATTGCCGACACTATTGAGAGAAATTTCGACAGTGTCTGGGAGACGCCACAAGGTATGTATTTATTTAGGCCAGTATTTACAGGGCATATTAAACCTGTAATCTAGTGTACGCGTTAACATTTCGTAATTTTAAAAATATTTATGATTCTTTTAGGCATTCGGTTTCTCACAAGGTTTGAAAAAGTCAGCGAAAAAATTCCATTGGCAAAAATGGAAGAAAAATATGACCGAATCCTAAAATACTGCGAAAAAGAAGTGGATAGAATAATCAAAATGTACAGAAAACAGAGAGATGATCCGCCCGTGCCTCGAATGTTTCCTCCTATAGCAGGTGAGCTATGGTCCTTACCATAGGCAGTTACACTTTTATGACATATTCAACCTAGAGACCCTGTATATATGACATATTTTAAAGAAATTTTCTATAAAATATGTCATACATACAGGGTCTCTACTCCAACCTCTTTGTCTTTCACTCTTATCTGTCTGTCGCCGTTTTCATCCATCTAGTTCCCGCATGTTTCTTCAAATCGTCTTCCCCTTCTTCTTTTATTTTCTCTATGTCTTCCATCGATCGTCTTTCTGTCTGATATGACCGGCAAATTTCCATTTAAATTTTACTACTCCTCTGATATCCCTTACTTTGTTTTAATTCTCATCCATTAATTCCTTTTACTATCTGTTAGCGTTACATGTAACATTTTTCTTTGGGCTTTTGTTACCTTACCAGGATCTTTTTTATTTTTTAACATGTAGCTTAATTTCTTTAATTCTTTTAAAGGACGCATTAAATGGGCTCGTTGCCTCGTCTCCCACCTTGACGAACTTCTATCTAGTGTCACAAGTCACCACATCATGAAAAATCTTGCGGCCACTGTCGAACTGTCAAGAAGGCATAAAGCTGCCGAAAATATGCTTAAAACCTATGAAACTGACATGGTGGCGTTGTGGATGAATCAACATGTAAGTTTCTAGTTTTTTAAAACTGATAAACGTGACTATTTCGCCGGCACCAATGATTGCCGACACTAAGACAGCCGTACGAATCGCTTAATTGCATGAGTAATAATCGGTCACCTTTAAAACCCCACACCGGGTATTTTTTTATTAAGGCTCTTAGAATAAAGATGCGTGAATGACGGGGTAGGACCAAATTGCATTTTGCACTTGCCCAAGGAATGAGAAATTGTATAAATATCTGCCCCACTGTATCATGCGAGATTTTTAATGTACCTTGAGTTAATTCTGTACAGTGTGTATCAGAACTCTGAAATCACAGAAAGCTTGATCACGTCAATTTCAATTTTGATTTAAAAATACGAGTAATATGTTTTGCTTTTGTAAGTAAGTACACAGTGTGTCCCAAATTCGATATTTCGGAGGGTTTCTTACTCCCACTCGACTCGATTTCCAAGAGAGGCAAGCTTAAAGGTGAAAACCGAATCTTAATATAGCAAGCCGTTTTTAATGTATAGAAAGTTTCTGAAAAATATACAGGATCTGGAAGTATTATTCATACTAGTCGTATTTGTAGTTTTAGACTTAACTTATTTTTGTCGCTCCCTTTCTTTTAATAGTAAAATATTGTTAACGGGACTTAACTCAGTTTAAGTTAGGTTTATGTTTTTCTTAACAATACTTATAATTACTACTTACATTAAATACATCTTGCTAACAAAATGCGTATCCTCTAGATTACCTCGACTTCTGACTCCTACTTCTCTTCACTGTTAAGGTGTGGGACGTTACGTTCTCAGCTTACAACTAACTGCTAAACTCTTTTGTAGATGCTTTTACTAAAAACCGTTTGCCATTGATAGGATATCGATATGTGGTTTCTTTCCTGTATAATGACCGGTCAATCGCTTATTGCTTTTAATTCCGTATACAGTTTATTTCAGGTTTCAATACCATTTCTTAGATTGTTTAGGCTCGTTTGTGCACTTGCTTATAAACGTAACTTGTGCCATTTAGTTAATAGGACATTATTTTCTATCCTGACAATATCATTCTGGTGTAAAATGTATTTTTTTATAGTTTTTTTTTCTTAAGAATGCAACTGTAAAACTGATTTAATCCCTCGTTTTTAGTTTTTAACTCAAAATTGATAATTTTTTTTAATAAATAATCCCATTTTATTTGATATTGGTTGTAACTAATTGGTGGTATCAGGAAGCACAATCGATCTAAAATCTGTGTGTCTACTGATGTAAAAGATCGAATAAAATAAGTTTCATTAAGAAATGCTAAATTTATGTATGACCGATAAAATTCAGTCGCACACTCGGTTTTACAGTCGGATTCCTGTTAAAAAATAAATTATTAACAATCAATTCACACCAAAATCTTATAAATCCTCCACCAAAATACTGACTTTTTAAAAACTATACGTAGCTTGAAAATTGCTTGCTATCAAGATGCGGTTGTTATCATTAAACATCTCTTAAAGTAAGAAGCTTGTAAGTGAAGGTCGGTGTTGTCTCTGAAAATACCCGAAACCCCTCAACAACATTGATATTTTAAGATAATACAGCCAAGAATAGATCCACTAAGTCATTCATTGCTTTGCAATGCGATCCGTTATGGTTATGTACTTCATAAAAAGTGAAATTCTAGGTTAGTGCAGGGCACCCACGGGAATTAACATAAATCTGATTCTCGACTATGCATTCAGTTTGCCAGTCAAACTCAAACTCAAACATTTATTGCCGACACAGTTTTTTAAAACCCGGCGCCCCTACGTTAGGGCTACATAATATATTTTTGTAAGTATATTTTTGACAAGCTACTTGTTTCCTTAGGTATCAGACGCCGACCACTGTCTAACGAAAACTCTTTTGGCTGTCTGTCCTGAACAGCAAAAACTCAAAGTCAACCTGCACCAGACCATACCGCTGCTGATCAGAGAGTCAGATCTTATGATCAAAATGGATCTACCCGTTCCGATGGTTGCTCTAACGTTATACTCCAAGCAGGATCATTTTAGTTTACTACAGGACTCATTACAGGTAATATGTATTTCAGGAATACCCACCGACTCACCGCGGGGACAATTCGCGGACGACGAGGTTTAAGACTGCAATTTTATTTATTTCAATATTTTCGAAAAAATATTGATTTTTTTTATAGTTTCTGATCAACGACTTCTTAAAGGCAGTCAAAAATGTCAAACAGGAAGTTCGGCCTCTCTTTCTGCCTCACCTTATTAAACTGACAGAGAAGATTGAACCCGGATTGTCAAGGTTAACGTGGGTATCGGAAGATTGGCAAGAGTATGTAGATTCGGCCAATGAAGCTATACATAACTTTAAAATACTCGTAAGTGTAAAATTTGTTTACGCCAAAACCATCTTTTCTAGAGTATCAATTGCAAATTCAATAGCACTGCAGATGAAATTAAATAAATAAATAAATAAATAAATGTCAATTTTCAATCTTTCTAGGTACAGCCATTTAACTTAACTAAATTAAAAGAAGTTGAAATAGAAAACCAAGTGAAAATAAACTAAAACACATGAAGTGTTATTACCCACTTGTTGCGTAAAAGTCATTAAATTTTAAAGTCATAATCTTGAATTTTATTTTTAACCAATTGGGTTAAATTTTCCCTATTGGGTTAGTTTGTCACTATCGGGTTAACTTGTCATTATCGGGTTAAGTTGTCACTATCAAGTTTTAAGAGTCACTATTGGGTTTTTAAAGACCCTATTTTAAAATTCATGACACATTTTGTGGAACTAGTGGAAAGGTATATTATTTTTTACTATTGCCCAGTAATAAAAGTGGGTAATATTCTGGTAAATATTATAAAACTTTTCTGAGAATAGTTCCAAAACTATAAAAGCTAGACACTAAAGTGTGTGTGTTGAAATATTTATTTTGGGTTTTTGTAGAAATAATAATAAAAAATAAGAAATGGGGCACAATTTTTGTTCTTTTTATGTTTAGACCGATAGAATCCACGACATTTATGTCAACAGGGTACTAGAGGTGCTTACCAGTATGCAGGCTATTCAACTGCATGCCTTACCAGATGATGGAGATCCGCCTTGGACGATAGACTTCTTTTGTGAAAAAGTAAGTGGTCTTTGATGATACTATGTTTGTAATTTTTTTTTCATGTTACCTATTTAGGTGGATACATTTAATAAGTGGAAATTTGTTTTGATAACGTTGGTTCATTGAGTGTTTACCTATTTTCTTATAAAAGATTAAAATAAAAATGTTTGTACCGAATCTTTTTTTCACTTTGTAATCACATGCTGATATAAAACCAATGGAGAATGAATAGTCGGGGTTCAGTTCAGTGAGTAATTTTTCAATGGTTAAGTATAGAAGAAGTAAACAGATTCTGGTTAAGAGCTGAACCCGACCTACATGGTAATATTATTATCAGAAAACTGGGCCAGGTAATAGAATGATTAGTATATTCATACTCATTATTAAATAAACCCTTAGACTATCTCACGGGTTCTCTTTATTTGTGCGCAACACGTACATGAATAGTCACGACAACCCCCCACGTGACATATGGTGGAGGCACCGTTATCTTTTGTCATTTTTATAGATATTTTAAAATTTTTTAAGGGTTTTGAATATTGATAGGTAGTTAATTTTGCTGGGCAGTACATTTTGTAGGCCTCTAAGATAAACAGTTTATTTTAGTTATTTATTTTCTTCAGATTTTTTTTGTTGTTATTGTTTCAAGTATGGAACCATTTTGCAACACACTTAATATAACTAACCCACGTTTGATCCGGTTTGCAGTTGCCCCGTTAATTTTATAAATGAATACGAATTCTATCTCACGATCCTCTCTTTATTTGTGCTCAACACGTACATGAATAGTCACGACAACCCCCCATGTGACATATGGTGGAGGCACCGTTATCTTTTGTCATTTTTATAGATATTTTAAAAAATTTTAAGGGTTTTGAATATTGATAGGTAGTTAATTTTGCTGGGCAGTACATTTTGTAGGCCTCTAAGATAAACAGTTTATTTTATTTATTTATTTTCTTCAGATTTTTTTTGTTGTTATTGTTTCAAATATGGAACTTAATATAACTAACCCACGTTTGATCCGGTTTGCAGTTGCCCCGTTAATTTTATAAATGAATACGAATTTGTGATAAAAATTTTTGACCGAACACATTTAAAATGAGATATTTAAAGTCCTATTTGGAAAAGCCAGCAAATTTTTGGTACACAAGCTACACATAGACAAAATCAAACGAAAATAAGACATAGGATGAAGTCAAAAAACAATTTTTTAAACAATTTCGGTGGCAAATTTGCATATAAAACATTCAGAAAACAGTTTAGGCAAAGAAAACAAGCATTGAAATAGAATTTGTCGATTTCTTAGACATTTGAAGGGAATTTTACCAAAATTTTAAAATTTTATGTACCACTTAAAGACATTGTACTTCTGTTTCAGCGAATCGCAGAAACAACATTGTAAGGCAGCATATAAGCTTTACTTCAAATTCAAATATCTTGCAAATCAAAGGTTCCATAACTCAACAAAAAAATTTAAATATTTTATTATATACTGGATCTTCACAAAACATAATACATAAAAGTAAAAAACCTCCATGTGACAATATATTGCTGTAATTACTAGTTAAGCTTTATAAAAATGAATCTATTAATAACGTCAGTTGACACTTTTTCCTGTTTAATTTAAAATCCATTAATAAAGGTCACTAGACATTTTTACTGTTTAATTCAATTTTCTTCGTTTTGTTTAATTCAATCAATAAAATAAATAATTAATTTGAAAAATAAAATACCGCTGCAAAAAGTACGGTTATATCTTTTGTTCTGATCTAAAATCGTTGATCCGTCACGATTCACATAGTAGTTGCGACTGATCACTGCCTGATTTTAGGGCAATAGTTTTAAAACGAACATGCTAATTTTTTAGGAGTAATCTTAGAGCACGCCTAGAGCGGTTTCCGAGCCTAAAACCTAGCAGGTAAACTTTTGTTTTATTTTTACCATTCTATAGATTGACGATGTTTGTCGGACTTCAGCCGCGGAACTCCACAAAAAGAGTCTTATGGTTGAAGAGGCTGTAGAAGAAATTTTATCACTTGTTAAACGGGCACGAATCGACCCCGACGATATTGCTGAAGAGAGCTCAACTGATAATGTTTTTGAGGGTAATGTGCTTTATAGATATAGATCCAACAAGTCATCCACAAACTGCTTGGACAAATTTTTGTAACGGTCTCATAACTAATGGTACAAAGAAAAACTATGGATTGAAGTGAATCCGCAGTTTTACTTTGTACTTTAAATGTTATTTTTCATTCTTGTGACATGTGAATGATTTTTTTGTTGTAGAGGGAGATAAAACAGGTGAAGCCGGCCCTTCAACTCAGCAACAATCTGATTGGTCCTTAGTTTGGGAATGCTTTGAGAAACCTCATTTGTTATTAAGTGGAGGTAAATATTTTTGGTTCTTCTATGATGCTAATTAACGCTTTCCATATCGCCCCTTTCTCTCCCGTGTTTTTGATCTCTCAGAAAATTTGGGAGTGGGAGTATTATCCAGAATCACATTTTATTGTTTCTTTTTTAATCATGTGAAATGTTTCTTTAGTAAATGACGTTACGATTGCCTAGTTTTTAGCTGTGATAAAAGAATACATGTATTTTGTTTTTTAAGGCATGGGCAAAGCAATGCACGAAGTTGTACGAGGGGCTGTGGGCGAGATGCGTCGATACTACACTAGGAAAGTCATCGACGTACTTGTCAAAGTCACTAGGCAGTCATTGGATTGTTTAAGAAAACGGTTCTGTGTCGAATGTAAGTATACATTGTTGGGTGTTTTTGGTCCGTTGCTCTAAACGTCAATTTTGTCATAGTTGTTCTTACTTTGAGGTTGAACTTAAATATTGGTAGAGCCGCGTGATTGTCGATGTGATTGTTGTTTTTGAAAAATCTTTTCGGTTATAAAAATGTTACATTTCCCGAGCCACCCAAAGATAATATTGTCACGCTGTGCGGCCTTACAAGCCTTCAGGGCTTCAATTGCCCGTCGCCCTTCTAAGACTGTACTAGGTTATTTATTACGCTCCTGACCACTTTCAACGCCCTGATTGTGTTAGCAGGATTGGCACAAGCCGCGACGGTTCGCGGGTCCTTCGGCATCGTTGGGCGAGAAACGCTGTCCAGAGAAAACATGATATTGATTTGGGTTAAAAATTGCTATATGAATTACTTTGGTTCTGATTTACGCAGGTCGACAATATCAGATATAGGGTGTGCTTTCGGGCTGTTCGGCCGTCGTCGTTGGAAATTCGTTCTCGAAAGCCGACAAACAGTCAACATCTCCTGAAGATGCCATCCACTCGAGATGGCGAAACGTCGAGAACGAATTTCCAACGACGACGGCCGAACAGCCCGAAACCACACCCACCATTGGACGATGGCCGCGAAAGCCTTTCACAATTAATATCAGATATAATTTACTTACTTTTAATCGTAGACCTGCACTCCACTCTGCTTTTTGTAGAAACTACACATATTTACACCCTGTTGAATTGGCTATCACTCTTTCGAAGACCTATCCTTAATTTTGAAACCCCCAAAACCGAATGCCTCGACCCCCAAAAAGCCACTGTTACATTCACTGTTCCGCTTTTACGTCCGTCTTTTGCATGACAGCTAACTTCCACGTCCTCGCAAAAGTCCAGCATGGAACTGTTCTATTGGTAAATTATCGCAAACCCCGAAATGATTTCGACTTCTGCAGGGTCAGCGTTAAGCTAGTTTTTGGCCTAGGAATCCAGAGTAATGAACCCATTACGATGTTTGTGTAATTATTTACGTCAATCAAAAACTCCACATGCAATTTATAACTTTGAAGGAATACTTTATGCCTTTTTGGGATAATCGTCAAAATATAAAGAGGATTGGCACTTATCTATGCGCCTAAATCTCGTCGCCTAAAGGAGCTTCGTTTCGCTGGCCCAGCTGTTGCTGCGCCGTGATTTTAAGATCTCTCTTCTTTAACTCTGCCTTGTCGCGGAGATTTATTTTTCGTAGATGGTCTGGCGACTTGCTTGTGCCAATAAAAATTGAAAATGTGTGGTTTTTAAATATGCGAATTTGGCGGAAAATAAGGTTTAAAAGTTGCATAACAACTTTGTGGTTAATAATGTTTTTGTTGTTATTTCAGAGGTTCTAGGCCGGGAAATGGTGGAAAACTAAGTAAAAACAACAATGGTTTGCTGAAGTGTTCTTGTATATTCGACGTTTTTTGTCAGACTATCATTACATACCACAGAATATCAACAAGCTAGAAGAACATCAATAATATATATACCTTCTACAGAATCATGATTTTTAAATCTTGGTAATTTAAATGAGCTAATCTTTTGTGCCAAACTTCATTTGAAACCACTAAATGTGCAACAGCTGATGTTTGTTTACCACTTTCGCTTTCACTAAGGGTGCCTTTCTCCTGTGAATACATCAACTTGTAAACATTGCTAATAGACCGAGCGGCCGCTACAACTTTATTCTCGGTATTTATGATTTTACAAGTGTTTTTATCAAACACTACTTGATTACCGTTTTTGATCATTTGTCCGATGGATAGTAAGTTTGTTGTAATGCCTGGAACATATAATGCATTTTTGATCATTATCTCATGTTTCTGCCCGTCTACTAACGTCTGTAACTGTATGTTACCTGTTCCTAAAACTTGTAATTTGGTTTGATCAGCAATCATAATTTCTTTCGGATCACTCGTTTCTTGGAAATTCTTAATCCAATCTTTTCTGGAAGTCACGTGATGACTCGCACCTGAATCAATGTACCAATCATTGTTACTGAACTCTCCATTAATGAAAACTGCACTTAGAGCACTCACGCCCTTCTTTTTCTCATCTGTCTTAGATCTGTCATCTGTGCTTTCATTAGCCTTTGAAGGACATTTGTTGCATCTTTGATTCATCGTCATTACCTTTTTTCAGTGGCCTCTTGGTCTTGTCAAAACCTTTTTTCCCAAATTTTGTGACAAAAGCTGCACCAGTAGAACTACTACCGCTCTCTTGTGGCATGTCAAGCAACTTCGTTTTTATGCTCTCTGTCGTGATCTGTATTCCACTGTGCTCGATAGCCATAATCATTGGCGAAAACTTCTCTGGTAGACCAGCCAATAGTAATTCGTCATCGATCGCAAATCCTGTCTTTTTCAATTTCTGGGCTGTTTCAACCACTTGAGTAACGTAGGATTCCATCCCATCGCAATTATCGAGTCGCAAAGATATCAAAGCACGCAGTAAGTATATTTTACGCGGAAAAGCTGTATCTGCGTACATTTTCTTAAGTATGTCCCACATCGATTTCGCGTCTTTTGCATCACGGATATGCACGTATAGCGATGGATCGATCGTAAGCACTAACTTTGCTCGCGCCTTTGCTTGCTGCGCGGTATCTGCCTCGGTACCACTTAAGCACTTGTCGAGTCCCTCGAGAATGAGAAAATTCTCCACCGCGAAATTCCAATCATCGTAATTGTCTCTCCCGGTTAACTTCGGAACTCCCGACATGTAGTTCGACGCCATCTTGAGTCGTTTCGGCCGATAAATACGCTAACACTTCGAAAGCTAAAAAACCGTGTTTTAAACTGTTTGCACCGAATTTTCCGCACTTCTCGCGTAACTGTTATGTCCTGGGTCCATAACCTGTTGTTATTTCAGATGTTCTAGGTCGGGAAATGGTGGAAAACTAAGTAAAAACAACAATGGTTTGCTGAAGTGTTCTTGTATATTCGACGTTTTTTGTCAGACTATCATTACATACCACAGAATATCAACAAGCTAGAACAACATCAATAATGCCTAAATAAACACGCAGATGGCGCTGTAGGTACCGTTGAAATAATAAATAATTTTTAATACATATTTCAACAGTTTTCGGTGCCGAAAACGTTCACGGTAACAAACTGTTATTTCACGATGAATTTACGTCAATTTTTTTGTTGCCTCTTTTGTGATAATTTATTTTTAAGAAGAAAAAATTAATATGAATAATTACAGTTGTTGAAAACATAACAACAATATATGTTTGAAACACGAGTCAAGTTGCTAGTTGCAAGTGCCAAATAACCATAACATCTCACAGAAGCTACCGCCTAATCTCCGTAAATAATTACGTTGGTCATAGTTAGTAAAGAGAAGCGTGACAGGTTGCCATTGCATCGAATCAGAATAAAGATGCTTAATCTTTGATAGATTCTCTAGTTTTCCAGAGGTCCCATTGTGTCTGTGATTGATAATGGGATATCCACAACAGTGGCTTTTTACCTTCTGTATGGATCAGATTGTTATTTTGTCTTTATTGGGTTATTTGGTATTTGGTAACGTAGACAGAATTATTAGAAATATTTTTAAATTCTTATTTGACATTTTGTTACTGTAATGTTTATTACTAAGGCTGTGCAGTAGCAAAGGAATCGTTTCTTTATTATCGTTATTTTGTATAATTATCTAATATGATTTTCTGTTTCGCTTATCTAGTTTTAAAAAAATTTATAGATAGATAAGAAGGTAAACTAAACATATTTAATAATATTTCCGAACGGTTAAGTTCGTTATTAGGCCCTCTGGGCAAACAAGGACCAACTCCATAATGTCCTCCATCTTTTTATTTTTTTAAAAAGCATACTGGATAAATAAAATAAAAAAGAAAGCAGCGATCTTGTTTCACAACTGACAAGCACACACAATAGCTCTGATAAGTGACTTTTAAGACGTTCCAAATACTTTTTCTTTTATTGAGTTTATTTATCGCTAATAAATAACCGTAACAACTTTCGAAGTTGACAACATTTTAAACGTTTCAAAATATTCCTATTAGGGTATTTTCGGTTAGTAACTGTAAACGTCAATTTCGTTAAAGATGTGGTTATATTTGTGGTTGATAACTATACGTTTCTGTCTCCAAAACAGTCATTTTGGACGCGCCAAACTTCAATGGTATCGTCATTTCATGTTGAACTAACCTCAATTTGTTTTTTTTCCACAAAACTGTAACAAAATTGTTTCGCAAGGAAAAATAGGAAATGTTGAAAACATAACAAAAACATAAACTTGGAACACGATTCAAGTTGTGGTTAGTTACAAATTTTAATAGCCAGAACAGCTTATGTAAGTTAACGCTAAACCTCTGTAAATAGCCACGTCTGCTATGGTTATTAAACATAACAGCGTGACAGGTCGCTACCGCGTCAGCTTCGACTCAGAATAACCATAATCACGATTGTGGCAAGAAATTTGCAGAATAAACTTTTAAATATTTCCTTGGTACTTTTTCTTTAGACCAAGCCGATCGTCAACCAGTCTTTATCCTAAACGCCCTGCTCTTGATACCCAAAGTAGGAATTCAACCAAACCTGGAAGAAGTCCAGGATGTTCTCAATTTGGCCGGCAAAAATATCACTTCAGTTTCCAAAGGAGTTGGACAATGGGCAGGAGGTCCAGAGGTAAAGACGATTTATAAAAAATAATTTTCTACGACTAAAAAAATTTAACAGTCATGTTCACTTTGAGTAAGAAGGGCATCTTCCAGCTAACCACAAAATAGTAAAAAAATATTTCTAAGAGGCGGAAACTGTTTTTTGAAAATGACTTTTTGTGTTATGTGTCAAAGTTGTCACATATTACTGCAAATGTCACATTTTGTCAGGATGTTTCTACACCCTATTTTTAATTAAATTTATAGATTAATTTTTTCTTTCTGATTTTAGAAGTTCAGAATATGTCTAAGCTGTATGTTATAAATATATTTTGAGATGTTGCCAAAGGGCCAATGCTGTCTGCACAAAAATGTGTCACGATAGACTGGCGCATACGCCTAGATACGTCACGTTTGATGTTTGCAAAGTGTTTAAAATAAATACATATGCTTGACATGCGAGAGGGGTGAGGGGAGCCCTTTAAGTTTTTTTGTTGGGCTGTAGCCCTTTTTATAATGCCTTCTGGCCAAGCCTTAACACATGGCTTTGAAGAAATAATCCAAACAAAGTTTGATATATGTATCTAAAACTAAAATGACTATAAATTGTAAAACCTTTACTACTTTAAAAAATGTTTAAACGGCCCCAAATAAGTTACTAAAACAGCAATGCACACGGCTGGGTATTGTTGGTGGGGCCGTGTAAAGAAAATCAAAAAGTTTCGAACGATAACACAGCCAACTTCTTTAGATACCTAATGAGAATTTCCTTTTCTTTCGAGCTGGACTTCCTCTATGGAGGGTAATTATTGCCTAGTCAGCGTATTTGCTACGTATTGACTAATTGGTTTTATTTTAAAAAATTATTCCATTTAGTAAAAATAATAATAATATAAGGATTCTTGATTAGTTATTTAGACTGTGAAAATATAACGCACTATTTCTAGAGTAAGTTTCATTTGTTTCAAAATCAAAAAACATTTAAACAAAAAGTCTCTTGCCAAAATTTGACATTTGCATTGACATTTGACAAGAAACAAAATTTCGAACTTCTGTTGTCTTTATTTATTTTAAAACACGACGTTTCGGTTAGAGATACTTACTAACCGAAACGTCGTGTTTTAAAATAAATAAAGACAATGGCAGTCCGAAATTTTGTTTCTACAAAATCATTGTCTACGGGTTTCAAACAAAGACATTTGACAACTTTTAGCATGCATATCAAGCGAGGGAGGTAGGAGTGACATTTATGGTGGAGCACTTATTTATTGTCAATTATATAAAATTGTTTTTTAGTTATTTAATTTTTTTATTTACAATTGGCTATTTTTTAAAGGTTAAACCGCCAGATGAAAATATCATTGTTGACGTAAGTTAAAAAAATTTCATTTTAGTTTTGTCTATTTCAAATATTTTGAGTAATAATACCGTATAATCGTACTAATAACTTGTATTTGTTGTATATTCAAATTTGGGGTGGATACAGCTAAATACTAGAATTGTTGGAAAAACAATTTTTCTACCACGGTCCCTAGAATTAGAACGGTCTTCGGATCTTATCGAATTTTTCACGTAACTGGTGGTCCAGCTGATTTTTGTAAACAAAAGTTAGATATAATATTTAGACTAATATTTTTTGAATTTTTTGAAAACTAAGGCAATTTTGCCACTGTTTTTTAGTATATTCTTATAAAATAATATTTTTCAGACATACCATCGTTATTTTTTTAGCCCGCTTTATTTTTCTTTGCACAAAAATTAAAATTCGGAGAATATAATGTGTTCGTTTCAGTTTAAAAAGTAATCCGCCAATCTACTCCTTTGTTTACTTCCGTAAGTCCTCGGTTTACCTTTGGCACTAAACGATCACATTCAGTTTGACTTGTATTTTAAGTTTTGTGTAATAAAAAATAAAGCGGGCTAAAAAAAATAATGGCAATACGTCTAATACGAGGGTGGATCAAATATAAACAAGCCTTTGTTTATAAACTAGTTATTTAGAAACATGACACAAAACAGAAATTTTTTCTACTTTTCTACACATCCCCCTTCTCTGTTAATACACTTTTCCCAATAGTTTGACAGTTTCTGAATCCCGTTTTCATAAAAGGAAGCTGGGCGGGTACCTAACCAGTTGCGCATGAATGCCTCCACCTCAATAAAACTTTGCCTGCAGAAATTATGGTACGCCGACGATGTGGGTGACTCACGTTGTCGACCCGCTCACGGCCGTTTTTAATTTCTTTGCACCAAGTTTTTACAGGTACCCACGAAAGCGTCTTATTTCAAAATTGTGCTCGCAATCTGCATCAAATTTCAGCAGGTTTCACGTTTTCGCGTGTAAGAAATTTAATGATTATTCTTTGCGCAACACTGCTGTGTACCTTCTTCTCGCTCATTGCGATTGCTCCTGGCCAAATGAGCATCGCAGCACTACCAGCCGTCTACATGCTGCTGAATATCCTTACTCCAAAATTATAACGGCCACGTTCATATTTAATGATTTTTCCGTTAGTAAGTTTAAAAGGCTTGTTTATATTTAATCCACCCTCGTAAATTATATTTTATTACGATGTACTAAAAAACAGTAGGAAAATTGCTTTAGTTTTTAAAAAAATCAAAAAATATTAGTTGTTCATATCATATCTAACTTTTGTTTACAAAAATCAGCTGGATCACCAGTGACGTGAAAAATTCGACATATATATAAGATCCGAAGACCAAACTAATAAGTTAACCTAATTATGATTAGATACATTTAAGATTACCAGAACTCTAGATGGCTCGTGTCAAGTCTTAAAAACTCTTCTTACTTTTGCGTTTGTTTGTAAAGATTTTCTCTAATTTCCCTCTTATGGCTTGTATCCACCCTGACACTTGTGCATTGTAAAAATTTTAATAATTTGTTTTTTTTTCTCCACTTTATTCTTAATTACAAACACCTACTACTATATAACTATATAACTTATATACCAACTACAAAATGTAATTTATTTAATTTTGAAACAAATTTGCATGTTTATTAATTTTGTACACATGTATTTTTTGGCCACATTTTTTACAAAAATTCTAAATTATGTCATACTTGAAACGTACGACACTAAATCCATTTGCGACTTGACCATTTCCATTACGCATGCGCATGTGATACGAAAATCTAGGGACCCCAGCCAAAAAAATTCCTATGGAAGAAAATAGCCGGACCGTCTGCGAACCTGTACAATTTAATCAACAAGTCAAGATTTGTCCAACAGGTATGTAATACTCTAGAGGTACTGGATATATTTTGACCTTTGTTTTACATCACCATAGGTTAGCAACTCTTATTGATAGTTGTTTTAATTTTGACATAGATAACATTATTCTCAATGAAAATTGTTTTCTTTCCATTCAACATGATGTCGTTAGTACCAGAAGTGAGAGAAATTGATAGACTAATGAGGTGCATGTATTCGAGGCAGATTTCTCATTTCTCCCTAATTTTAAAAATACTAAGCTATACATCAAAGAACAAAATCTCTTTCACATCACATTTTCTCGAGGGTATTCAACACCCCAAATTATATCTTGGGAATTACAAATCGAAGATAAATTTGCAACATAGAGAGCGCCTGATATACCAAATGCAGTGTTGACACTTCGGCTGCTAAAAAAGAAAGCTTTATTTAATTTTTGCGGTAAAATTTTTGCTATGATTTATTTTTTGTAGCAAAAACCTGTTCCCAAAGGCCCGGTCAAAACAAAAGAAGACGAATTTCGTCAGCGCAGGCGCAAACTGTACCGATTGATGACCGAAGAAAAACCGATGTTTCCCCTACAACAAAAAAACTTTTTCAACCACGTGATGGAAAACAAAGAAGTTGTCAAGACACTCTCCTTGCTCGCATCTTGCTCCCAGGATATGCGACAGGTAATTGAGAATTTTTACAGTTTGTCAGTTAACATATTCGCATTACGTAAAACGTCGTCTATAGGGTATTCCACTTTGAGAACTTTTGGGAAGCTCCGGCTACTTCAAAGGGAAAAAAGTGACCCACCTGCTGTAATTTCAGGAATAATAATAATGGCAAAACTGCATTTTAGCCTTAGTTCCGGACCCGGCTCCTTCATAACGGAAATTACTGTTTCCTTGATTTGGGTTATCTGTAAAAAATTAACTGTCATATGGAAACTATTACATTACCTTCTGATTGAGAAGGTATTGGCTAGAAGCATGGTGACAAACTAATAAATAGGAGAGGTCACAATTTTTACTGTCAATATTCCCATCAAACTCATACCGCATCAAACTTCATCTGAATCACCACCCATGTCGCCACAATCGCCGCCTCTCTTATTAAAAATTGTGACATCTCCTGGTGTTTTTTTTCATATGCTTCAGGAGATGTCACAATTTCTGGGAAGATGGCGGCCCTACAGCATCCTGTGGCGCAACGAGAAGTCCCAGAGGGAGCTGCTCAACTGCCAACTTACAGAATTTGAGACATCATTAAGGTAACGGCATTCTCTGTAGCAACAGCTCGTAGAAAATTCACTTCTAGTAAAATATTAATGCACTTTTTAATTTTATAACTGCCAACTTACAGATTTTAAAACTTCTTTAAGGTAACAGCAATCTGTGTAGTAACACATCTTAGAAAATTCACTTCTAGTGAGATATCAAAGCACTTTTTATTTTTATTTATCTTTATAAATGGTTTCTGACTTGTCGGTATACTATACCTCCCCTCTTTCTCTTATCATCCTTATCACGATTTATGTAGCGTTGATTTTTACACATCTGCAGTTTTTGTTTTTGACATAACGTTTAAGCTTGAGGCCGAGAAGAGCGAACACGCCGAACCGAACCGAACGAGCCCACAAAACATAATCTATTGCTTTGTTTATCACTTTTGCTTTCTCGAAAGAAAACAAAAATAATACAAACCAGGAAACGGGAGGAGTGGTGTGACAAAGCCGGTACGATTATGGGTTGGTGAGGATAACCAAACGAGCCCACAAAACATAATCTATTGCTTTGTTTATCACTTTTGTTTTCTCGAAAAGAAAACAAAAATAATAAAAACCAGGAAACGGGAGGAGTGGTGTGACCAAGCCGGTACGATTATGGGTTAGTGACGAACCAAACGAGCCCACAAAACATAATCTATTGCTTTATCACTTTTGTTTTCTCCAAAGAAAACAAAAATAATACAAACCAGGAAACGGGAGGAGTGGTGTGAAGCCGGTACGATTACGAACCAAACGAGACGACAAAACATGATCTATTGTTTTGTTTATCACTTCTGTTTTCTCGAAACAAAACAATAATAAAAACCATGAAACGGGAGAACTGGTTGGACAAATCCTGGATGATTATTACTTGGTGACAAAACTGCAGCCCACAAGCAATAAACCCGATTGGTTTATTAATTTTCCTGTGAATGAAAATTAATAAATTTCAGGAAACATATAAGAAACTAACGGGGAAGTGTGGGATCGGGAAAACATAATTTGCACGGTTCAAAATAAATTCAAATCAAATAGAATTATAACAAAAAACAATGATAAGGCAAAAACGAGGCTTCTTTTATAAATCCCACTCTTACCAGGAGCCGACCGATATATACCCACACCGCGTACCACCTACTTTGTGCTCGAACAAGAAACGGATCTCCAATCCCCGTATAGGCGAATCAAATACACTAGCGTATTTGAGGCGAATGAATTATCATTTTATAGGCTTGAGCTCGGCGAAATATCGAGAAGTAACGGAAATAACCGAATGAAACGCAACCACGTTTCTTTAGAAATGAACGTGGATTGTATTTTATCTAGTCTTATTGCAACAAAAGTTATGAGAGGCTTTAATTACATTGATATGTGAAAACGGCAGTTTTCCTCAGAAAATAACAAAAAATATATTGAGCGAAAATTGAATCAGGTTTCAATTAAAATAATTTTTAACTGTTTGAGCATAAATAGTCCAGAATATAAATAAATAAAAAAAATAGTAACTTTTTACAATATAAATTGGTTTCTCCTTGTAGTGCGGACCTGTAGCCTTATGTAAAAACACTAGTCTTAAAGCTTGCTTTACGATAAGTTTTCTTAGCCTTATCGCCCTTTCAGGCAAACCGTCACTGCAACTGTTGGAAATCCAGTTTTGACTTTTAGAAAAAGTGATACTTCCCTAGTTTTCCCTGGTTTCGGATATTGCCGACCAAAAATGTAACACATGGATGTAAGAATAGTTTATACATTGCCCACAAATATTTTAGGAAAAACTGCATATTTTATCCGCAATTTGGTAAATTTTTAGCAAATTATTTAGATTTTGCAAAAAAATAATCAACCTAGTCTCAAACTTTTGACAAGTTGTCACCCCATGGCGGAGAATGTTTGAAAATCACTGAAATTTACGCATGCTTGTTAAGCATCTTGGCCTAGCTATAAATGATCAGGTCAGGAATAGCGAGAAAGACCATATGCTCTGCCAACCGGGCCACCCTAAAGGCACTCGGTGCACCAAAAATGCCTCGGCTTGGTGGAAGAATGCTCAGAGACACTGGAAACCCTAAGCAATGGCAAACGGGTGACGCTGGTTTGGGTTCCGAGGTATACAGGGGTACCAGAAAACGAGAAGGCGGATTAATTTGCGCGGATCGAAGCAGGAACCGATTACTTTTGAGCGTGACTAAAAGACAAGTGCAGAGTGGACTCAGCAACTGGGCCAAGGATGCACTAACAAACTCTTGGGAAACTATAGGTTGCAGAAAGACTAGATAATTCCGTAGACCGACGAAAAGCGATGATGGCCCTACCTACCAGGGGCACCGACCCTTAGCGAGGAAGAGAGATATTTTCTCAAATGAGCTACCTGGACATCAAATGGAAGAACACAGGGTGGGTTAAGGAATAGACCATTGGACATGGCAAAAAGGGCCTACTCTAGCCTACTTGCCCCCTCCCACTACTACGAATTAAAAAGGTCTTTGCTCCAAAAGTATGGGAAAGGCCTGTAATTTCGGGCTGCTCGGTATATGGTCCCATTATAGTAAAATGGTTTGGATCTTGGCTGTTGATATGCATTGATTTATTTTTTTCAATATTGATATTGATATTTTCCGACTGCTCGAATGAGGAATATTTAAGTTTGCTGCATAGAAACTTGTTTCATTTTTAAATGTGTACATTTAATACAAGCGATATCAGGTAGGTATTACATCTGATTCTATTGCACTTATAGTTTAATATATGTTGATATACTCTAATCTGATTCCATCCGTGAGATAGAAAGTCCGCGTTTTGGAAAATAAAATAAGCTATATTTTTTCCAGGAAACATGAGGAACTTAACGAAAGACTTACAACTGAACCTGACGTCTTCGTCATTGCCAATTGTCTGGCTATATCCACAGAGAAACTTAAGTATGGAATAGTAACTGAGATTAAATCTTGTACTCACAGGTAAGAGTGTTTTGTTCATGTTGATCTCAGTTGATTGTAACAAACGTAAATTTCAGTAGGTAACCAGAGCTGACGCGTAAAAATTTGGGAAATGTTGTTTTTTTAAATTTTTTGTACTGTAATGTATTTGAACCCACGGGGTTTTATAAGATCTAATAGAAACCAACAATTGTCAACTGATTGTCAACAGGTTTGTCCTAAAGGGACTTATCAGAACAATGCTTGGTCGATTTGACTCTCTATACCGCCTTCTACCAAATATAAGATAAACAAAACAAAAGGCAGGCAAGCTACACACAGTCTGCGAGGCCCTGTTAACACTAATTATGTTAGCTCCGAATTCGCGATGTCAGTGTGGTCAGCGGAGTTACGAGGCCTGCCTTTTAAATTATGGATATAAGAAGATACAGGGCGACACTTATCGAATGTCGTTACTAAAGCTTATCCTGAATCTTTACCTAACCTAAATTCCAAACGTCAGTGCGATACATATAGTTTTATAGCTACAGTTAATTTTTTAAGTTAACAAATCTGTCGAAATGTGGAATTAAACCGAGAACATTTGCGGCCTATAATTTTTTTCAACTTTTGAAGGAAATTATCTCAACAAGAATGCCTTGCCGAGTTAATTTCTGTTTTCGGTAATGAAGCACCACATCAGTCGACAGTTTCTAGGTGGTATGGAGAATTCAAGCGACGACGATTTATGGTCAGACGCACCAAAAAACGACCGTCAACCAGGAAAACATCGATGCTGTGCACATGGTCATCACGGAAGATCGACGTGTGACATATCCCGAGATTGAGGCTTCATTACGGATTTCAAAGACCTCAATTTAAAAAAATTTGCATGAAGAATTTGGGATAAGAAAATTACTTTCCCGCTGGATACCGCATCTGTTAACCGAAGAACAGAAAGAAGCTAGGGTCAATTGGTGTTAGAAAACTCTACACCGCTTTGAGGCGGGAACTCGAAAAACGTGTACAGCATTGTCAGGGGTGAACAATCGTGGATTTACTCATATGAACCCGAAAATAAACCTTAGTCGTCTGTTTGGGTGTTTCAAGATGAAGAAAAGCCAACAAAAGTCATCCGTTCTCGAAGTGTATCCAAAAAGATGTTCGCGACATTTGTCTCAAAAGCAGGTCATGTAGCAACAATTCCTCTAGAAGATGAAAGGACTGTTACTGCCGATTGGTACATCACCATTTGTTTGCCGAAAGTCATCGCTAAGCTTCGAAAAACGAACCCCGAACGACGAATCACCCTCCACCCAGACAATGCAATTTCGCACAAAGCAAAACGTTGCATTGTTGGACCATCCTCCATACAGTCCCAACTTTTTGTATACTTTTCCCAGAATCAAGAATTAACTGCAACAAAGATTTTAGTCGCCAGAGGGAAGCAGTCGACGCCTTTTAGAATTTAGAATGCAATTTAGAATACTTCGAGAAAGAATACAGTCTTTAAAAGATATCTACTGTTTTATTTCAGCTGTATATGCAAATCTCTAAAGAAAACCCTAGTAAAACCCAACAATATTATCAAATGTTGTATAATAATTATCCATTTATAAGAATTTTAAATTTTTATTAAAGAATTGGTCAAGCGATGAAGAAAAAGTACCGTCGTGAAATGGACTACGTGTACGCAGTGATCAACGAAATGGGTCGAAAACTGGAACGAACCATCCGAGATCTGGATGACGTCAGAATGATAATGGATACTCTGAAAAAGATTAGAGAACAGGAGGTCGATATGGAATTAAAGATTGATCCGATAGAGGCAAGTTTATTAATTGTTATTTTGCCTTGACATATCCTAGGCTAAATGATCTAAAGTTTTTTCACAGCCAGTGCCCACGTGACAGGCATATTCTTTTTTAGTTGATTTACTTCCTTTTGCAATTTTACCAACATAGTTATTTCTGTCTTTATTTTATCCCTGAATACAGTCTAATTATCCAAGAGTGTTGAACTGAAATAGAGGAAGGGAGACAGTTGAATGTGTATTACAAAATTAATTTCTCTACTTATTTTGTGTGTCAATATTTTGTCGCATTTGAATAATATTATTTTTTTAGGATGCCTTTAACGTTCTTAACCGGTTTGAAGTTCCAGTGGAACGCGAAATTCTAGAACAGGTTGACAATTTGCGATACACCTGGAAGCAACTACTCAGTAACGCTCTAAAAGTACAGGTAAAGTAATTAAACTAAAACCGAAATATTCCTAGATGACAGATGGCTAGGGATTTTCGATAAAAATCGGGGGCGAAAGGATTGCATTTTGAAAGTAAAATACAAAAAAGTAAAAGTGACAGAGGTTTAGGTTCAGTTTTCGCTTCTTGGCTTCAGCCAGTTACGGAGGTTTAGCCAAAGATATTTTACTTAAATGTTTATGATTAAGACGTACGTCTGCCTTAACCAGCTGACATATGCAGATTTCCAGCAATGCTTTCAGCAAAGGGAATGTATCTTAAAAATATGGATAGCTAAGCGGAATATGTACTGTATGTATTTGACTTTTTTGAGTTTATAATTCGTTATAACAAAATGTTCAAAATACATTATTTGTAGGAAAAAATCTGCGCATATTTTTGTGAATGAAAATATTTATACAGGGTCTGCCAAAAAAGTTATTAAAAAAACGATAGGTAAAAAAATATATTTCATTCTGCAAATTAATATGTTAATAAAATTAAATAAAAACCATATCTATTTATTTAAATTTTCACATCTGCAAGGTTAAAAATTTACATACTTAAAAAAATCTAAAATAATATCTAAATCCAGCTATACCATTTTTTGTATTTGAGCTTATAATATACTCTTTACTACTATTACCCCCCTTATACTGAATGGTAATAGGTCACATTCAGTTATTTATTACTTGCATCTCGTATTTAGGTTAACCTACTGGATATGCAACCATCCTTCCAAAATGACCTAAGAAGCAATCTGGACAAATTTAGACAGGATAAGATTGACTACTGCAACGAATACAGAACAGCGGGACCTATGCAACCAGGTCTAACACCCAGAGAGGCGTCCGATAGATTGATTTTATTCCAGGTATAGAGTTTTTTTGTGCATTACATCCGCTAGCGATTTTCTTATTTATGCACCGATATGTATTAAATATAGAACTTTTTCAATTTCAAGTCGCCGATTATGATTTTTGACTCAAACTTATAAAAAAGTCAAAATTGCGGATCCGAAATGGCGGATTTCTTTATTTTTAAACCGATTTGTCTCAAACTTGAAAGTTTGCAGTGCCCAAGATCATTTAATACAGTTTTTTCCTCAAACTTAAAAAAATTAAAATGGCGGATTTTCTTATTTATGCACCGATATATATCAACTATAGAACTTGGCGGTGTTGCATTATGATTTTTGACTCAAACGCATAAAAAATTCAAAATGGCGGATCCAAAATGGGGGATTTTTTTATTTATGCACCGATATGTATCAAATATAGAAATTGGCGATGTTGCTAGTTGCTGATTACGATTTTTGCCTTAAACTTATTAAAAATTTAAACTGGCGGATCCAAAATGGCTGACTTGAGAACATGGCGGTATTTCAAGTCGCTGATTATGATTCTTCACTCCAACAAAAAATTCCAAAATGGTGGATTTTTTTATTTTTGCCAAACCACCAAAAATTTTAATGCGACACCGTCAGATTTTTCTCTAATTTGGATTAGAGAGGGATAGCTATGCTAACCTTCCATTAGAAAGCGATAACGTCTTCCTCATACGCTGGAAATATTTACGAAAGCTTTCTAGCAATGCCCGTATAGTTTAAATATCAAGGTCAAGGGACATAACAGTGCTTTTTTTCTTTAGAATCGTTTTGATGGAATGTGGCGCAAACTTCAAACCTATCAAAGTGGTGAAGAATTGTTTGGTCTACCGACTACGGACTACCCTGATTTAGCGCAGATCAGAAAAGAGTTGAACCTCTTGCAAAAGCTGTACAAATTGTATAATGACGTCATTGACAGAGTGAACAGCTATTACGATATACCTTGGGGTAATTTTTTTTGTTATCTTAGTTTTTTGTTAACTCGAAACACAGTGTCAGCATCATAGTATAAAATATATACCATTTTAGGTGAGGTCAATATTGAAGAAATTAACAACGAACTGATGGAATTCCAAAATCGTTGCAGGAAACTACCTAAAGGCCTTAAGGAGTGGCCCGCTTTCTACGCTCTAAAAAAGACAATTGACGACTTCAACGACATGTGCCCCCTATTGGAACTCATGGCGAACAAAGCAATGAAGCCGAGGCATTGGCAACGTATCATGGACTCGTTGAATCACATTTTCGAGTTTGAAAGTGAAGGGTTCTGTTTAAAGAATATTTTAGAGGCTCCGTTGCTTCAGGTAACTATAATTCCTTCCTGTAGTTTAAAAAAAAATTGATTGTTTTACAAGCCTTGTTTATAGGCGTTTTGAAATGGTTCTCAAACCTGGAATCAAGTTGTATCAAATTATTTTTTTTTTCGTATAGCATAAAGAAGACATAGAAGATATCTGTATCTCAGCAATGAAAGAGAAGGACATCGAAGCAAAACTAAGACAAGTGACAAACGAGTGGTCAATTCACGAGTTAACGTTTATGACGTTTAACAATAGAGGTGAACTCCTATTGAGAGGTGACACTACGGCTGAGACTATTGGTCAGTTAGAAGATAGCTTAATGGTGTTGGGATCGTTGCTGTCAAACAGGTTAGTTTAGTTAAAAATGTTTTTGTAAAAATTGTCATCAAAGCAATTTCTACCTTGTTTATTTTTTTGAGGAAAGTCTAGAATAGAATAGAATGGCCTGATGTAAGCAGGATTCCTAAAATTGAATAAAAGGGTAGAAATTTCTTAAGCCGAACATAAATACTATGAAGATTGTGCGGGTAAAAAAACAGATGAATTGGTGCCAGTTTTTTATTTTTGGTTGCATTAAAAGTAATGTTCTTACTCTAATAATTGTAAAGTAATCTTGACCTCGACTGCCAACGGTGACAATAAACTTTATTATTTATTTTTTGTAAATGTGTTAAATTTTTTAATAGCTTAATTTTATTATTTCTTTGGATAACGACCGTCAAGTATTTCTTAAATTATTTTTTTTCCTGGTAGCGCCTTTTTTGCGAAAATTGACGAACTAAACTAAATAATCAAAACAGAAAAATTATTTGCACTGGAGAAGTCTGTAAATCTAATTTAATATATTTTCTGTCATGAAAAGAAAAAGCATAGTAAGTATATTTTTTTAATTTTGACATTTTTTGATATATTGGTTTAAAATTAAATCGTAATCTGTAAAAAATGATTCCTTTTAAAAAATATTTTTTTTTGACAGATGCAGAATTTAACTTTACACCAAATTTTAAAAAAACATGACTGTTAAAAAAAATTATACCTATCTTAAATGTGTGTAAATAAAAAATCCTAAAAAAATGCATTGTGTTCACTACACCCAGTACGTTTAAACTGGAATGGTAACCCTAGAGACCCTGTATGTATGACATATTTTATGTCATACATACAGGGTCCCTAGGTAACCCTAGCCTATGTCTGCCTGTTACACCCGGTTCCCACTTACGACTTTCTCGTGGGTGCCCGCTTACGCATCAGATGATCTCAATATGCAATGTTATGACAGTCATGGGACGCGTGCGACGCACTAGAAAGTCGTAGGTGGGAACCGGGCTTTACACTATAGTCTAAGGTCATGTTTATCTGTACTTTAACATACAGCGTTTTTGCACCTGAAGGGTTTGTTTAGAAACGTTGTATATTTGTTTCTTAAGTACTTTTGTCAGTCTTCAAAAACATTTTTGTTTAACAGATATAACGCACCCTTCAAAAAACAAATCCAACAATGGGTCCACGACTTGTCAAATACCAATGAAATTCTCGAACGCTGGCTATTGGTTCAAAACATGTGGGTTTATTTGGAAGCTGTGTTTGTCGGCGGTGACATCGCCAAACAGCTGCCCAAGGAAGCCAAACGATTTTCAAAGATCGACAAAAGTTGGCAGAAGATCATGCAGAGGGCGCATGAGACGCCTGGTGTTGTGTCTTGTTGTGTTGGTAAGTTTTATAAAAGACAGTTCATTTAGCGATTTAGTTTGTTTTTACTTGACTACTGAAGCAAAAAAAAGAGTGTTACGAGTTTGGTTTGGTGTATGTTTAGATGAGGCCAGGTAAAATTATGAAAATTCGATGTTTGCAATAAATTTTGAATTCAATTATTTTAGCTGTAGACCGATATTAAAAACTATTATTTGGGGTTACCAATTTTGTCATAACCGAATACGTTCTAGCATAAATACATGTTCAAAGAATCGAAAAGTGAAGCCCTCATAGCTGGCTTTGAAAACAATGGCAAATTTAAATTCGCGGATACGAATTTTCAAGTGCGCATGCGTGTTTTGTCATGTATACACAAAGCTGCTATGTGAGTGGAGGCCATCTTGAAATTTTGCCATGTTTTGTGTTTGTCGTGTAAAATTATGTTTTTTTCTATGAAAAATGGGAAATATTTCACGTAAAATGTGGGGTTTGTGGTAAAAAGTCCGGAAGAAGTAAGGGAGTGCAATTTTATAGGTAACCACGTGTATTTTTCTTTATAATTTGTTAATAAAGTTACGAGTGGTTTATAGATGCCATTAAGTCTTCATGGTATCCACAATAAATCTTCACAATTAGTTTTAGAAAAACTACAAAATGAATTCACAATTTGATAAATTTTCACCCAATCAACTAGTTTTTAGAAAAAGATAATAGACATAACCCTAAATATTTGATAATTGTCATATAATGTAGTGACGTAACGGAGTATGTTCCAAAACCACCAAAACTGACGCATGCGCAGTAACCGATATCATGTCTAGCCGAAAAAGGAACATTAAGAATTAAATAGGGGTACTGGCTTCAAGAATCGCGTATGAGAATGCATGGGTATGCCCCATATTTATGCTCTAACGTATTTGGTCATAACCATTATTTCATAACCTAAAATAGAGAATAATTAAGCTTAATTAAGTAAATAAATAAATAATAAAAGTGTACTAATTGACCTGTCAATTCAAAATTAAAAGGAACTAAGAGACTAATCATAAACCAGGCACATATCATGAATTATTTTAGAGCTTGACTTCTACGTGTCGTAACTATTTCTGTGGTTTGTAATCTGATTTGTTCTTGTTATCAAAATTTGATGTATTTCTTAATCTAAAATATTGAAAACGTCATAAAGATGTCTAGGAAAATAATACAGATAACGAAAGGTATGTCTATCTATCTCCTAAAATCAGTTTTACGTGTAAAACTCGATTATGTCAGAAAGAGAGGGCAATACCACTTGCCCACCTCTGGGAATACACATCCGTCAAGCCTGAATAAAACTCCAACCCATATACTTATCTGAAATGGATCATGCATTGAATTTCGAATTTTAGGGGATGATATGTTAAAACAACTTCTGCCTCACCTTCAAGAACAACTCGAGCTGTGCCAAAAGTCGCTCAGTGGTTATTTGGAAAGAAAACGAATGATGTTTCCCAGATTTTTCTTTGTATCAGGTAAAATTTTTCCAAGTAATGTCTGTACGCTTGTAACAAATTCACTTTGCAAACCTTTATAAGATATAGGCATGTAGGTTGCACTAAACCTAACCTAAGGAGACCTTACCCAAGTAACATTATTACCACTCAAGGTTTTATTAATTTGGTTCCAAGGTTATTTAGAGGGTGCTGTTATGGCTTTTAGGATCAATTTGGCTACAAAAAGGTAATTTATATTGCCAATTACCTAAAGAGGTGTTATACAACCAAAAAGTGTTCTTCTGTTCCTTTTAGATATTTTTGGTTCTATTGATTTCTGATTTATAAAGATGGTCTTATAAAACCCTTTTACCTAAAGTTTTTAAAAAGAAATAAATATTAACTTTGGTCTTTTAGTTTTTTTCATTACTTTAGGTCATAACAAAAGTGTTTTATAATAGAGCCAAAAGGTTACCTTATATCCTTTTGTTTTTGTAGTTACCAGTAGTTTAATAGTAAATATGATTATATAGGCGGCCATATAGAACCTAGTTTCCTTAAGGTTTTTAAGAGTGGTAAATATAAACTTTAGACTTTTGGTTTTTGCCATTACTTTTAGGCATTTTAAACAGGTTTTATTGGAAGGCTTAAAGGTAAACTTAATTCTTTTGTATTTATGGTTACCCATAGCTGCATATTAAATAATATTTAAATAGGCGGTCATATAAAACTTTGTTTCCTTAAGGGTTCTAACAGAAGTAAATAAATACTTTCGTATTTTAGTTTTTACTAGTACTAGTACAGATTGCTACCTACCTATTGCAAGATTGATTATTTATTATCCTCCTGGGTAGGGCACCCAAGCCTAGATAAGGCCTGTTTAAACGGCCAATATAAGAGGTTTCCCTCCAACCTGCAGGCACAACGGATATCATTGCACTGGCCCTCCTGATTGTGTGCAAATTGCACGATAAAAAACATTTAAATTTAACACAACACTTTAAAAAACAAATACAAAAAATTTAAGTGAGGTTATGTTCACTATGTTTACCTTCTCTTTTTTATTGGTTTCATAAGCGCACTCAAAAATCCTTGTTGCGATAGAGTAACAAATAAAACCAAGTGACCACTATAAAACGATAATGGCGTATATAGAATTATTTTAAAAATATTGTAAACAGAAAATATTTATCTAGTCGTTTTAGCAGTGTTTTTTAACAATAATTTTACTTTAATTTTGATTTATGTAAACCAAACAGACTTTTTTAATGGTGAATAGTGTAAATTATTTTTTTTTAATTTTAAATATTTGTTATTCAGTTATCAAAAAACTATTAAAAAGCATTTGTGAGCTGGCGCGCTTGTTTTGAGAGCTTTTCAGATACGATTTTATCAGAAAAATAAGTCTGGCAGGCAATTTGATAATCCACAAAACGACAAACTCCTCATATATAGGTATATTTTTATGTGATATAATTTTGGGACTCTGACATGTTTGGCAATTTTATGACCTAAATTATTTTATATAGCCATTGTGAATCTAAAATATCGCTAAAGCTTTTATAGGAAAAATTCTTTACTCTAAAGGTATTATGGTATTCAACAGAATTGCCAGGATACCAAATTACCAAATCTAGTTTTATAACAGGATAGAGGACGTTTCTGAGTTGCTTTTAGAACCTGGCATAATAGCTTTAGGCTCTAAAAGGTTCTATACTGGTGGAACCGCTAGAGGGAGAAGCTAGCGTTTATTTCTTATGGTTTTATAATGAGTTTAATACATAGGTTGCCACCACCAATTGGGGAGTCCCATTTAGGAGGTCTAAGGTGTTTATATAAGCGTAATGGGAACGTGCTAGCGACCAAACATTGAAACTAATGGTTTTAAGGAAAGGCGCTGGCAACCTTTTAGCTTCTGCTATAAATAAAGAAATGTTACTTGGGTAAGAAGTGAGTGTCCTGCTTGGAGTGCTCATAGGATACTCCGAACTCCACGGGTGTTTGTCTATTTTCAATACGAAACGGCGGGAGCGGTGCAGAAGTAGAAAGGGCAATAGCAAGATGTGGAATGGATGAGGTCGGATAACTCCTCATCTATATTACCAGGTCGATGAGGTACGATGATGGAGGGAAGAATGTACGAGGATGGGGGACGTATCGAGGGTTCAAAAGAACCCAAATAGAGAACCACTTACTAAGTCTAAGGCCTCTCTGTTCGTATTAAGTACTACTAACACCACTACTTCAATGGATATTTGCCACTAAGTAAGGAAAACGATTTACGAAAAATTTACCCTATGACAGTAAAAAAAACTAACTTGGTACTGGCTTTTTATTAAATATATGCCTATTGAAAAAAAGAGTTAAAAAACACTTTTATTTATTTCAGAAAAATCAAAAACAACTGTCGGGATAAAATAAAAAATTTGTTTTTTAGATCCTGCCTTACTCGAAATTCTCGGCCAAGCGTCCGATTCACACACCATACAGAATCATTTGCTCAGCATCTTTGACAATACCAGATTTGTCAAGTTCCATGATATAGAGTACAATAAGATAACTGCTATTATTTCTTCTGAAGGTAAGGGTCGTTTGGTATTTATTTTGGCAAAAAAAAATGGTTGAATATTTAAGTTTTTTGTTAGAAAGAATAGAGATTGACACGTCTTAATTATACACGGTGTTCCAAATTGGCCACTTTTGAGGAGTTTAGGGTTTTTAGGGTGCTTTCAGGGTGTTTATTCTATTAATTCTCCACTGAAAGTGAATTTTCACTGCTATTCGCAGTTATCATTGATCGGTTTATAGTATTTGACTTAAAACTGACGCGGAAGATATTTTTAAGGCAACATTTTACATAACTGCTCTCTTGCTTTGCAATAGGAGAATTGGGGAGTGAGATGTCTGATAGCAATCAATTGTAATCGTGGATTTAAGTGGACATTCACTCCCAGTGGAGAATTTATAAAAAGGGAGAAAGATAGAGAATCGAACCTTTTACGGTGCTTAAATTTTAAGAGAATTTTTCAAAAGTTTGCATTTTGTCAGGGATTTTAAGGTATAAACATTTTATTTTTATATTAATTGTTTTTTTATAGTTTCTCTTCAAAAAACTGTCAAACTAAAATTTTACTGTCTCGTTTTTTCTAGAATCAGTGTTTTATTCGATTTTGGAACTTAATGTTAAATTTATTTATTTTAGTTTTTTATTATTTCTTCTTTCTTTTAAAACACTAATTTAAGAAAGTAATTAAAGAAGCTAATAACATATAGATATTTTTTTTATTGACTAACCAAAGGCTTTCAAGTAAATAAAGGTCTTAAACAAGGTTGCTGTATCTCGCCTACGCTCTTCAAGATATATTTGGAATAAGTCAAAACATGAGAATTCCGTTGGACGAAACCACCTTGTATACTTTATGTTTCGCCGATGATCAGATAGTAGTGGCTCAGGATTATGACGACCTCGAATATAAAACTAATAGAAGAGTACAATAAGTAGGGACTAGAGGTTAATCTCAATAAGACAGAGTATGTGTGTATCGGTGGAATGAAACAGGATCTAATCTTAAATACCGGGCAGCGAATTCAGTCCTGTGATGAGTATAAATACTTAGGTCTAAAAATTACAGCTGACGGAACACTAGACAAAGCTATAAAAGATCGAAACGTATAAGAAAGAAAAGCAATAACTTTTTTAAATGGAATAATTTGGGACCAAAGTATATCAAAACATAACAAAAAGCTTATATATAACACCATTGTAAAAAGTATTATTACATACGGCTCAGAAGTATGGCCAATCAAGGATAGAACAGAAAAAATGCTTTCCGCTACGGAGATGGACTATTGGAGAAGAGCAGCAGGGAAATCAAAAAGAGAAAGAGTTACAAATCAAAGAATAAGAGAAATTATGACAGTGGGTGAACGTACTTTAGTGGATGATATAAGAACAAAACAACTGGTGTGGTATGGACATGTACAAAGAATGAATGATGAAAGACTACCTAAACAAATATTACAATGGAAACCAACTGGCCGAAGAAAACGAGGACGGCCAAGGAGAAGCTGGAGAGAGGGAATAGACAGTGAAATAAGAATAAGAGGCCTAGATGATGAATTATGGGCAAACAGAAACGAGTGGAGATTGGGTATCGGAAGACGTAGAACGTTGTGAAACCGATAAATATATATATATATATATATATATATATATATATATATATATATATATATATATATATATATATATACTAAAATCTGGGGCTTTCTGATTAGGTGAAACAATTCAACTAGAAAAGGCCGTACGTGCAGAAGGTAGCGTAGAAACCTGGCTAACTCAGCTGCTCGTGACGTCACAGGCTTCCTTACACTCGGTCATACGAACTGCTTTCGGTATGATCAACGATGCCAATTTTCAATTGTTGGTGTTTTTGGATAAAATGCCTGCACAGGTATGGTTTAGAATTTTAGAATTTTATTTTAACTGTATAGATGGCGTTAAACCTAGTGACATTTGCTTTATTGGTGTGTAGAGGACACTTGACTATGGGGGAAAACGAAAAGGTTGTAAACTACTCATGAAGTGAATATTAAGATAATAACAATTTGAAAAATGTAATTAAATAGGTTGGCCTACTTGGACTCCAAATGATCTGGACCCGAGACGCCGAGTTATCTCTGATGCAGGCCAGACACGATAAAAAAGTCATGCCTGACACGAACAACAAATTCTTGGAACTATTGAATACTCTGATTGATCAAACCACCAGAGATTTAACCAAGATCGAAAGGACCAAGTTTGAAACCCTGATTACCATACATGTGCATCAGAGGGATATTTTTGATATTTTGGTAAGTCCTAAAACCTATGTGAGTATTTTAAAAAAAGCAAAGTTACAATCTTGTGCTTATAAACTTATGCAGTGTGTACAAAAATTTGCTTATCAAACAAGGATTTTCTTTAATATTACGTTAACCAAAAAGTTCTTGCTGCAGATGAGTTTTGCTTGTCCTAAAACTTATTTAACACCCATCAGATCAAAGTTGACTTGCACAGTATACCAGGTAGAACACAAAACACATATTTTGCATAAGAGTAAAATACCCATATTCGAATAGATATAAAAAAACATACTCAAAAAGTTGCTTAAAACTGAAAGTTATGTTTAGATTGTAAACAACTTGTTGCTTTACATTTTTTTTTCTATTAATTCAAATAAGGGTACTTTACTCTTATGCTAATGTGTAAGACAATTTTGCTCTGATGGGTGTTAAATAAGTTTTAAAATAATTAAAACTCATCTGCAGTATAGAGAAATATATAGATAGACTATATATTTTTCTATGATAATATTAAAGAAATTACAAGGGCTTTTTCAAGTTTTGTCAAGATTTTAGAATTTCCTCTTCTACTTTCTCTAAATTCAGTATGCCTTATTGCAAATCTCAAAAGTCTCCATCTTACCTTCCACTGATATAACAAAATAAATAGAACAGTTGGATTGCCATTTGTGCAGTTAAAAAACGCGATTTGCCTCTTAATTGCCCGTTGTCTAATGACACAACTATTTAACAGGGCACAGTCTTTACTGCATATTCACCTCAGCGACCTCTTGAGGTAGTGGCTTCTACTATGCTTGTTACCTACTAGGGGTAACGGTTTGCACTCCAAATCTATGAAAAAAATGGCCGCCAACGTTTCTCGCGCCTATTTGAGGCTTGCGCAGTTTACAGAGCGAGTTCCTATAATTCTTCTACTTCCATGCCTTTATCGAATATCAAAAACTTAAAGGAGGCTTCTTTTACATGTTAGTTTATCTCTGGCAGGTCTACTGAAATTCTAACAGTCTCATTAAATTTCTACAGGGTGGTATAATGATATAATTTTAAATTGGGCAATAGGGGCGGTCAGAAGAGGAACAATACGTCCAATGATTTTTGGTTAAAACTATTTTATTTTCTTGGTATATTATTTGTGGAAGCCCATTATAATTAGATCTAAAAACATTGGAATCACATTTAATTACAATTTTTGTTTATATTATTTTTATTCTTAATTTTTACCTTTTTGATAATACATGATTGCCAAATTAGATAAACATTGTCAACCTTTATCAATCATTATCTTAAAAACAATCTAACTTTTAACAAAATATTTGTTTTTTTTTTAACTAAATTAACTTTGGTGTTTATATTATTTAGGCCGCGTAATGATTTATGATTGCGCAAATATTTATGGATGAAAACAGACTTACTATAAAATACGTGCAGACCTGAAAATGGTCCCGTAACGAGAGACCGTTCCATGTGACGTCACTCCAATGCTGCTTTCTCATAGGTCAGCCGCGCGGCCATACGTCATTAGCACTAGGCAATACGTCATTAGCACTTTGTCACGGCGCGGGAAATTTAAATTCGTGTGTTTGTCGTTTCACTAATATGCAAACACTACATTAACTTATATTAATCATTTTAATATAATACTTTGGTTTCGAATCGTTCTGTATAATCGTAACGACCCAGATAATTACATGGATATTTCGGAAACAGTTCACCTACAAGAAATTCGTTAACGTGATTTGATTTGTCGTAGTCGCCTATACAAAACTACCAAAATTTATATTATCTACTCTGCTTACGTATTTCAAATAGCAAGTTCTTTCTTTTTAGTGTCGTCTGAACGTAAGACACGTCAACGACTTTGAATGGCTGAAACAGTGTCGATTCTACTTTAAAGAGGAACAAGACAAAACACTTATCATCATTACTGACGTTACATTTTCTTACCAGAACGAATATTTAGGATGTACTGATCGGTTGGTCATTACTCCTCTAACTGACAGGTAGGTGGAGGTTTCCCATAGTTAAAGGAACTCATTTTAATCCTATTTTATATGAATCGATTGTATCGCTTGTTAACATTTGCTCGCAAACCCTCTCATTCCTCGTTGTTAAAGGTTGGCAAATATTTTAACTGTCAATGTCACTGTAAATTAAGGTTTTTAGGAAAGCATTTATTCCAGGATGGAAGGAAATTTTTTTGGACGTAGGTGAAGTTTTTTGAATTTGAATTTATTATTAAGAAATAATTGAATTTTGATATTTTCTTCAGATGTTATATTACTTTGGCCCAAGCCTTAGCAATGAGTATGGGTGGCGCCCCCTGTGGACCAGCGGGAACTGGTAAGACGGAAACTGTCAAAGACATGGGCAAAACTTTGGCCAAATATGTCGTCGTATTTAACTGCTCAGATCAAATGGATTACCGGGGATTAGGCAGGATTTACAAAGGTATGTACGTTTCGAACTCATTGAGAAGTAAAAACAAACGAATTTAGAAAAACGGGGAGGTGCTAATTTGTGCTACAGAAACAAAAGAGGGAGAAAATATCATTTTTGTCCATTGTAAGTGTCCCTACTTCCACTCAAGATTTACTGTGATTTTTGTTATATTTCAGGTCTCGCTCAGTCAGGTTCTTGGGGATGTTTTGACGAATTTAACCGCATAGAACTGCCTGTATTATCAGTAGCAGCGCAACAAGTAGCAGTCGTTCTGGCCAGTAAGAAAGAGAAAAAGAAAACGTTCCAGTTCACCGACGGAGATATGATCGAGATGTGTCCTGAATTTGGTATTTTTATCACCATGGTAAGAGATTCGAAAATAGCGAATGACTAAATACCCGGAATTCAGAACTTTTAATTTTCTGCAAGACTACCGAAGCCAACAAAGGCTGCTAAGCACAGGAACGCGTAGTTGAATTTCCTTACTAGTCAAGTAAATTATTTATCATCTCTTCCTTTCAAGTAAATCAGTGTTGTAGAAGTTCACCATGGTCTAGCGGGCAGCCATGGGGTTTTGTACTCTATCTAACTACTAATATCGCGAAAATACCTTAATCTTCCCGTAACAGTCCCTGTAAAAAAGGCCTACACAAATCGGCTACTTTTTTTAGGATTAAAACCTGTATTTCTTTTGTTGGCCTTGGTCACAAGAAACTAAATCCAGCATTTTTAAAACATAAACCATTGTTTTCGTTTTAAAGAATCCTGGCTACGCTGGCCGTAAAGAACTCCCGGAAAACTTAAAAATTCAATTCAGAACTGTGGCAATGATGGTACCAGATCGCCAAATCATCATTCGAGTGAAGTTAGCGAGTTGCGGCTTCTTGGAAAACATCACCCTAGCCAGAAAGTTTTACACTTTGTACAAGTTGTGCGAGGAGCAACTAACTAAACAGGTAACAAAATACTTGGCGGTCGAATGTGTTTGCGCATTGATTACAATTGAGTTAAGAACGAGATGAAAACTTATATATATAATAGATGTTCATTCCTTTAAACAGCTACCTGCTTTAATAATCTTTGATTCGGTGGGTTGTGGGAGAGGCTTGGATGGAATATAATAATATAGCACACTCAGATCGAAAGGGGCACAACTCGAAATTTTGAGATTTTCACTTTTTACAATAAGTTGTAGTTTACCACTCTTTTTGATTTGATTTTTGGGAGTAAATGGGAATCTCGGTTACTAATAAAAATGGTGGTATCAGATTTTTGCCATACCCCGTAGTTTTTTTACATGGGTAATTTTTTAAAATATTGTATTTTTAACAAACTTTCAGAGCTGTCAGGTACTTCAAGTACAGTACTTGAAATTGTACTTCAAGTACTTACAAGTATTTCAAGTACTGTACTTGAAGTACATCGACAATCGGGTAATTGTACTTGGTACTTGAAGTACTTTTAACAATGCACTTAGAAATGTACTTGATTTTGTCAAGTAAAGTACATTCAGAGTACTTCAACTACATTTAAAGTACTTCAAGTACATTCAAAGTACTTCAAGTACATTCGAAGTACATTAAAAGTACTTCGTTCAATAAAATATTCTTGAAGTAGATATAGGTGAGATATTATTTTAATGCGCCGAAGACAAGTGGTAACCTCAGGGTTGCCACCTGTCCGGTTCTTTATCAACTTGGCAGGGAAGTCCGGTATTTTATCAACCTTGATAGGTATTTCTTAATTAATTGCCCAAAAAATCGTAATATTAGGTACACACTTATCCAAAGAATAATGCCTATTGGCTTAATTATTTGCAAGCAACTTCATTCTTTCGTGGAACGTGAAATTAAAATTAGTGTGAGAAATTACTACAGCAGTCATGCCATCTATTGATGGGTGTCGGTAGTACGATAGTGCAGATATATTGCACTTGCATTCTACGATTGATGGAGGTTGGTTTAAAGAACCCAAAAATTTATTTAGTCCGACTAGATACACCTCAAAAAATTCCTTGGGTATTTACGTTTGTTATGCTTATTTATTTAGTTTGATTTAAACGTTTTTAAGCAGTTTTTCAGGCTATTATAAAAATAGTTACTTTCTATGAGTGATTTAGAAGGTATTGACGGTAAGTGCTCCACCAAAAAAGAAATAAGGCATGGTAGGGTACGTGCATCCCGGTTTTACAAGTTTTTTGTAGGTCTCAGTACAAAGTCAAATGAATTTGGATTTACACAAAGGCGATCTATTTGGAGCAACCATATGCAATTTGAAACAGAAAAACTTAATATATTTTAAAATTTTTGTCTTTTGGGGTAGGTCCCATTTACCCATATACTTAGGAATAACGTATATGCATTTACCCCGGAGTTCCGGGTAACTGTGACACCCCTATTGCAAAACTATAAAACGTTAAAAACATTTTGATGCGACTGGGTCAATTTTGCAGCTTTTTCTGTAATATCTCTTTCCATTCCCTTTCTATGGCATTTGTATGTAAGTAGAACATATTTATATACAATAATATTCCAAAAAATAAAATCTTTCAAGTTGAAAATGTTTTTGACATTTTTTGAAAATTTTTGTCATCTTAGATAAGTTTTTGATGTTTTTTTACTTCTTTGAAATCTTTCAACATTTTTGAAATTTTGTTGATATTTCTGGCATTTTTTGACATTACTTAAAGTACTTTTAATGTAATTGGGGAAAATCAAGTACTTTTATGTTGTACTTGAAGTTTATTTGAAGTTTATTTGAAAAGAAAATGTACTTAGTACTTCAAGTACTTTTACAAATATTAATGTACTTGGTACTTGTACTTAAAGTACTTTCATAATGTACTTGTGACAGCTCTGCCCACCTTTATATCTCAAACAAGTTTTCGTGGTTATTTGACATTTAAAAAAATAATTTTCTGCTTTTTAATAAAGGATGTAAAAAACAAAATGTTATATGAAAATGTTGACAACGTCATTTTTGTCCTCAAAAACGTGCCATAATATTTACAGAATTAAAAAATATGTATAGTTTTTCGAACTAATTTCAGCTAATGTTTTCTAATTATTTATTATTATTATTATTGTTAAAACGAATTTTTTCGGGAAAAATTCTACATTCTCTATAGTGACACAGATATAATGCTTTTCCTTTTTGTAAATAGGTTCACTACGATTTTGGTCTAAGAAACATCCTTTCAGTTTTAAGAAGTCTCGGTGCTGCCAAACGTGTCAACAATAAAGACAGTGAGAGTACGATTGTTATGAGGGTGTTAAGAGATATGAATCTATCAAAACTTATTGATGAAGATGAACCTCTATTTAATTCCCTTGTAAGTAAATAACCATACAGGGTGTTTCACTACTTGTATTTTATACTCCGGGGTATTTTTCTAGTTTTTAAAAACATTGTAAAAATTGGACTTTTTTTAAAACTTTCTAATGTTTGATATTCTTTTGTTTTGGAATTCTTATGTAACGCAAGAAAATACTGAATAAGTGTACCAGATCTGTCTCACTCTAAACAGTTTATAAAAGGGCCTTGTAGAAAAAGAGACAGGAACATTATTGCACTTACCAGACAGGAGATCCGTATAGTGACTGGACTTTTTACGGGTCACCCATGCACAAAATGGGACTAACAGAAGAGACCGAATGCAATATCCAAGAATGCACGTTTATGTCAGAACACTTTTGGTAAACCTCAGATTGATTGATTCAAGATCTGAACAGTGTCGAGCCCAAACTGATAGCTAGCTAGGAAGAAGGCATACAGTGGTGAGAAACCATTCAAACGTGAGCCACAATCTACCCACTGATGGTCGCAGTGGAAGGGCTGCAAGTCCACTCACATATGAGTCATCATCAACCCTGAACTTATGGTTAAAATTAGTTGATAAAGAGTTAATTTAAAAAATGTCTAAATGCCTCATCTTTACTTAAGGGTAAATTTGAGCAAACTACTTTCACAAGTCACTTGCAAAGCATGCAAATATCAACGCCATATTTTCGAAAAAAAAAAAACAGATTTTAAACTTCATAGAAGCATTTTCCTCCAGCCAGCAGCAAGAGTTTGTATAAATATTGTAAATATCTAGGTGGCAGATTTGTTCCCCAATCAAGTATTGGAAAAAACAGCATATCCCGAGTTAGAAGAAGCCATCAGTACACAAGTGGAAGAGGCGTATTTGGTCAATCATCCACCATGGGCGCTAAAACTCATCCAGGTCAGTCAAATATTGTCATATTCATCATAAAATAGCAACTTGGTTCATTCTAAGTCGACCACAAATATTTTTCGATTAGTCGTTCGTTCTTCCCCCACCCTTTTTTTTTCATGCAAAACCCAATCTAGGTACCAAATTTATTTAAAATCGGGCAAGTAAGTTTTGAATTATGTGCATTGGTCGTCAGAGACATACATACGACCGACAGACGGCGCGACAAATAAGTTTCAAAATTATCCGAAACGCAAAGATATATAAATGAAATTGAAATTGGAGCAACTTTTTTCTTATTTTTGAGACGACTACCATAGCTCACACTACTCTAGATACAGCTATAAATAAGATAGTTAGCAGAAGCACCGACCGAGGGTGTTCAGAAGCTCGAGCGTTTGATTTGACGCCCCGAAGCGCTCGACAGCTCTTCATCTTTTTTTTTTAATGGGTTGCATTGAAGAGCATGAAAAAAAAGATATCTGCCGATCGCTTCGGGTCATCAAATCATATGCTCGAGCCTATGAACACCCTCGGTCAGTGCTTTCGTTAACGACCTTATTCATATGGATATAGCATACGCATATGAATAAAGTAGTATGAGCTAATACGCATTTAAAATGGCTCGGTATCACAAAAAGATGCCTGTAACTCAATCAGATGAAGGAGATGACCTACTTCCAATAGTAAGTAATTATCTGCCTTTGCTGTTCCAAGGAACACTATAAAAGAAATCATTGCACTTCACAAGGAGATGCTTCAACTTTTATAACGTAAACAATTACCTAGGCTAAATTTCCTGGAATACCCTGTAGATGTGTTGTATGGCATTTTTGATCTTATTGTTCCTGTCACGAAACTACGCAAATCGTTCTTACAAGTTCTGAATAAGGCACTCATACAGAAAAAAAGGTCCACCAAAAAAAACAAATACTTTATTTTGACTATAAGCCATTTTCTGACTTGTGGTCACAGTGTAATTTACACTTCAGAAAGAATTTGTAAATCTACCTAAATGAGTTAGTGTTGCGGCATTACCGAAAGCTGTACTGATCCTATACAAATTCAATGCAAAACTCAAGTCTCTATCCTGGGTCTCCAAGCTACCGAGGCCTTCGCTGAATACTTTAACTTGAATGTTTGAAAAACATTGACTCACAAAAGGAACTAGTAAGGCCTGATCATTTTCATCTACCCTTCTTGAAAAAGTGTGGTTTTGATTGGTTGAGACTTTTGCATATAATTCCCTAAAAGATGGCTCGTTTCCTGGAGTTTTTAGAATCCAGGTACGTAAGTACAAATCCTAAAAGTTTTGGTAAAATATTCACAAAGTTTCTTTTATCATCTTTGTATCTAAAGATTATCTTATTAATAACATAAATACCGACTTCTCCAAGGCATTGGACAGGGTCAATGATGAAGTTTTAAAAAAGTAAAGAAGCTTAGACTTAGAAGGGTATCTTACGGGAGGGATGTAAGTCCATATTAACAACTTTACTTCTTTAATCCTAGTGTGATTAGGTGTGCCTACAGGCTTGTCCGTGGGCCTACTGCTCTTTAACCTGAACGCAGTTCTTGTTATATTCTTTATTTCTTCTGTGTGCTTGTGTGATTTAAAATTATTCTTGAAAATATTGATAGTTTGATCCAGTGGTTCATCACAAAACTCAAGTAAGCACCTATCTTCCCCCAAATATAAGTAAGTTTGCATAAGTAACTGCATTTTCTATGTGCTTCAAGGGTCGCAGGCCTTATACCCTTTAACCTGTTCATAAAAACCTTGACAGATTATCTAGTGGTGTCAAGTTAAAATGTAAAGTAATTTTTTTTACAAGATGTTTTTAAAAACTGAATTTTTTTATGTCTGTATGTAGCTTTATGAAACCCAAAGAGTTCGACACGGTATCATGACACTAGGCCCATCTGGGGCTGGCAAAACCACTTGCATTCAAACACTGATGAGAGCGTTGACTCAGATGGGTCTTATACATAGGTAAGTAGTTTCATTCTTCCAATTCTCTAAAACAATAAGAATATTCTTTTAAAATACAACAAATGCCAGGGATTGCAACGTACAGAGAAGAATATGTCTGATGATGGTTAAATACACTGAAACGTCACAAAAAAAATAAGGGTTTACCAAAAGTGATTGTGTTTTTTAAGGGAAATGAGAATGAATCCGAAGGCCATTACAGCCGCCCAGATGTTCGGTCGTCTTGATGTAGCAACAAACGACTGGACAGATGGAATATTTTCTGCCTTATGGAGGAAGACGTTAAAAATTAAAAATGGTTAGTAATTTAAATGGTCTTTTATCAGGAAACTGACACTTAAAAGACAATATACTATACTCTAAAACTCGGAGTTTTTTTCTTAATACGAAACCCAGTTGACACTTTTTACGGCGTTACTTCATCTGCTTATGTTGAGTTATTTGCTTCGCGCCCGGCGCGACCTGTAAATATTAATAATTACAATTTGTAATCAACATTTAGTATGTACAGAGCCGTCACAAAATAAATTAATTTTCGGGCTAATCCTCAAAGGGGTCATGGTAGCCGCAGACATAATTATGTTTCCGCCTTGTTAGGGTTCATCAGTACGGTTTAACCACAATTGGTGGACAGGGAATGAAATGAAGATGATGAAAACTGAAAAGGAAAAATGAAACGTGGATACTCACATGGTCAAGTACAATGACTGTTCTGCAATCGTACATTTAAAACAATGCTCTGCAAAAATTTGGCAGTGGAAAGGGTCTTTATTTAATAAAACTGTCAATTTTTTATAGGCGAAAACATCTGGCTAGTCTTGGACGGACCAGTCGACAGTATATGGATCGAAAACCTCAACTCAGTTCTCGACGACAACAAGACTCTGACTCTGGCCAACGGTGACAGACTCTCCATGGCACCTACGTGTAAGATTATCTTCGAACCTGAGAACATTGACAACGCTTCGCCAGCTACTGTATCAAGGAATGGAATGGTACGATACGGTGATAAAAACATGTTACACTACATGTAAACACTACTACTACTATGTCGGTTTAGAACGTTTTTCTACGATGTCCGACGCCTATTCTCCACCTTCTTCGATCCTAATAATCATCTTTTGTCAGGTTTTTTTGACTCATTGATCTTGGGTAGACAGTTGCCATTCCAGTTTAGGAAATCCTCTCTTTCTGCGCCCTATTAGTTGCCATTCTAGGACCTACTTTGGTAATCTTTCGTGGTTCATCCGTTGTACATGGCCGTACCATATCAGTTGTCTTTTAGTGATATCATCCGTTATGCTTCCCTCGAATCCCATTCTTTCTTTTGTGGTCTCATTTCTTAAATGATCTGTTCTAAATATTCTCATTGATCTTTTTATTGCATCCATTTCGACACTTTCCATTTTTGTTTTATATTTTTCTGATACTCGACAAGTCTCTATTCCAAACGATAGTGAGCTTTACACCATATGTTAAATTTTACATTCTTTTTTATCTCTCAGCCCCATAAATAAATTTTTGCTTTTACTAATATTTGTCCCTTTATAATCAGTTCCTGTCTTCGATCGATCAAATGTGACACCCAAGTACACATACTCATTGCATGATATATATTTTAAAAAGTGTTGGTAAACAATACAACATCCCTGTTGTTAGAGAGTCTCCTGTTATAGTTTTGTGTTTGTTATTTATATTATACCTGTTTTGTCAGATTGTTTTTAAGAATTTTGATTTTGATAGTTGTCAATAGAGAAAAAAGTTCTAATCAAATTGTTTTTTTATAGTTTTAAACAGTTTTTGGTATATATAGAATTCATAGAATAATAGAAATATTTACATTTGGTCCTTCGAACTACGGAACAGCTCTATAGAAGATAGTCCACAAAGAAATTTATAGAAATAATCTTTGAACATTGAAATAATCATGAGTCAAATTTCAAAAGAAAATAATGGTAAAGAAAATATAAATAGTAAAGAGTTGAACAGTTTAGAACTTGCTAGTGAATGTAAAGGTTTCTCAAACAAAGAATTTGATAGGAAAAGTAAGTCATTAGTTAGCCAAAAAAGTGAAAGTCAAAAGACATGTAGAACTGCTAAAACCTCTTCAAGCAAAGAAAGGTTATTACTAGAAATTCAAAGAAAGAAAGAATTAGCTATTTTACAACAAGAAGAAGAACAGGAAATAATTGACGCTGAAAAAGAAAAAGAAAGAATCCAACAAATGGAAAGAAAAAAGAGACAAAAAGAACGAGACCTTCGTAGGGAAATAATGGAAATGGAATATCAGTTAAGTTTGAGGGATGTAGATTCATCATCTAAAAGTCAGATAAGTGTTAGTAATAAGTTCGATGAAGTAAAAAGTACAAAAAGCAGCCACTTTTTGGATGTAATTTGTGAAGAAGATATAGATAAAGTTGGACCTTGGCTGGAAGATAATAAAAACAAATTTTGTATTCACTCAGAAAACCCTTTAAATGAAAATATACATCAAACACCAAACAATATAGAAAACTTCTCTGTAAGCGAGAAAACACAATTAGAGAAACTCATGCTAAGGCAAACAATTGACAAAGAACTACCCGTATTTACAGGAACCATAAAAGATTGGCCTAATTTTTACAATCAATATAAACATACTACTAATATACTACAATTATCAGAAGAAGAAAACATTTGCAGACTTAGAAAATGCCTAAAAGGAGATGCCAAAAAAGCAGTGGAAGGTTTACTTATTTCCACCACAGTAAAAGCTACTTCAGTGATAAATGTTTTAACAGAAAAATATGGTAGACCAGATATTATTGTAAGAACACTAGTACAAGATGCAAAAAATATGTCAATAGTACGAACGAACGATTTTGCTGCTTTAACATCTTTTTATGAAACTGTAAACAATTTATATTTGACTCTCGAGTCACTTAATATGCAAAATTATCTAACATGTCCACAGTTATTAGATGAACTCATGCAGAAATTGCCTTATGGTATGCAGCTTTCTTGGGGTGAGAAAATTTCATTTAAGGAAGGTCAATACACCCTAAAAGATTTTAAGGATTGGGTAGCTATTAAAGCTCGAGCTTGTACATATGTTCAAGGATCATCCAAGCCTAATAATGATAAATTTAAAAGAACCATGTTGGTCTCAAATCAGAAAACTAGAAATTGGACTGAACAGTGCATTGCCTGCTCCGAAAAACATAATTTAGAAAATTGTCCCAAATTTCTAAAAATGAGTGTAAATGACAGATGGAAATTTGTTAAAGAACACAAAGCTTGCTATTGTTGTTTGAAAAATACACATCGTATAGTTAATTGTAGAAATAGACAAGATTGTGATGTTTCACACTGTAAGAAGAAACATCACAAACTTCTTCACTTTGAAACTCAAAAATCATCCGAACTAAGTTTACATAATGCTAAAAATAAAGAAGAAAATATTCAAATAAAGTCAGAGAATTTAGAACCAATGCCATCTACTTCACAAATGGTTGGGCACATGTTGAAGAATGAACATAATGAAATAATTTTAAAAGTTGCTCCAGTAATTTTGAAAACAGATACAAAAGAAATACAGACCTATGCAGTTTTTGATGAAGGCTCAACAATAAGTTTAATTGACGAAGAATTAGCAACTTCGCTTGATTTAAATGGTCCTAAAAAATGTTTAAATTTAAGATGGACAGACAAAAATACAAATAAACAGACATTTTCAACTTTAGTCAACTTTCAAATATCCAATACCCTGGATCAAGAGTTTTTCCAAATGAATGATGTTTATACAATCCCAGACATGGACCTTCCAGTTCAAAATATTAGTTTGAAGTCACTTCAAAACAAATGGAAACATTTACAAAACGTAAACTTGATTGATTTAAATGGAGCTCACCCTAAAATTTTAATAGGCCAAGATCACGCTGACCTTATTACGACAAGACATTTGATAGAAGGTCCGAAAAATTCTCCAACATTATCTTATACCAAGTTAGGTTGGATAGTGCACGGAAAGTCTGGATTTTTTAAAGGTCGCCTAGATATCAATCTACACATCAGAGTGGAAGAGAGGGATGAAGAGCTGCATAAACTAGTAAAAAGCTTTTTCACATTTGAATCACTAGGCGTAAAGCTTCAAACAAAACAGTCTAATGAAGATGAACAGGCAGAAAATATTATTAAAGAAGTTTCTCGAAGAAAAGATGGAAGATGGGAGACTGGCTTATTATGGAAAAATAAGAATGAAATTCTACCAAATAGCAAACCCATGGCACATAAAAGATTTGAATTTATTGAGAAAAAGATGTCCAAAGACCCTATTTTTGCCGAAGCTTATGCTAATAAAATAACAGAATATGAAGAAAAAGGTTACGCAAAAAAGTTGACCAAACAAGAAACTCAAAAAGAATCAGAGAAAACATGGTATTTACCACATTTTGCAGTGGTTAATCCAAACAAACCTGGAAAAATTCGATTTGTATTTGATGCTGCGGCTAAAGTAGAAGGACAAAGTTTAAATGATTTTCTGCTTAAAGGTCCTGACTTATACAATTCACTAGTCAGCATGATATTTAAATTTAGAGAGAAACCCATTGCTTTTTCTGCCGACATTAAAGAAATGTTTCACCAGATTTTAATAAGACCAGAAGATCAAAATTCTCAAAGATTTTTATTTCGAAAAAGTCCCGAAGATCCTTTAGACACTTACGTAATGCAAGTTATGATATTTGGTGCCATTTCATCGCCTTACTGTGCACAATACATTAAAAACCTAAATGCTCTAGAGTTCAAGACACAATATCCTCAAGCAGTAGAGGCGATAGAACATAGGCATTACATGGATGACTATTTAGACAGCAAAGAATCCACAGATCAAGCTATAAAACAAATTGATGAAGTAATTAAAATTCATCAAGCAGGGGGCTTCGAATTAAGAGGATGGGTGTGTAACTCTCAACAGGTCTTTGACAAAATTCCACCAGAACTCAGAAGCGATGAAAAAATTTTGGAAGATACAACTTGCCAACAAAGAATATTAGGTTTAAAATGGGAACCAAGAGAAGATATGTTACTTTTTCCATTATCATTGCATAAAGTGTCTTTAGAGGTTATTTCGGGAGAAAAAATACCTACCAAGCGAGAATTATTAAGAGTCATAATGTCTCTTTTCGACCCATTGGGGCTTTTAAGTCATTTTGTAATAAAAGCAAAAATTTTAATGCAAGAAGTCTGGAAAAGTGGTATACAATGGGATCAACAGATTACAGATTTACAGTTCAAGAAATGGTCAACATGGTTGTGTGGTTTAGAGAAAATTAAAGAACTTAAATTTCCCAGATGTTACAACCTAGAATACTTTCAAGTTAGAAACATAGAACTTCACATCTTTTGTGATGCAAGCGAACAAGCATGTTCAACAGTAGCATATTTTCGATTTGAACTACACGAAAAAATTCTTGTTTGCTTGATTATGGCAAAAACACAAGTGTCCCCCTTAAAGTCGACAACTATACCCAGAAAAGAACTTCAAGCAGCTTTGATGGGTAGCAGATTAGCTAAAAATATCAGAAGCGAGCACACACTCAAAATTAACAGAACATTTTTATGGTCAGATTCAGTAACTGTTTTATGTTGGCTACGATCAGAAACTAAGAATTTTCCAATTTATGTCAATCACAGAGTAGGAGAAATTTTAGATAATACAAACGTTTCACAGTGGAGATGGATTCCTTCTAAATTAAATGTTGCTGATGATGCCACTAGAGATGACAAAGAAGCTGATCTGAACGAAAAAAGTCGATGGTTTAACGGTCCAGAATTTTTGCTACAACCGCCATGTTTCTGGCCCGAGGAAGAATTGCTTATTGGACAACAAAAACAAGAAACAATTTTGCTTCACTATGTACAGGAAAAAATGTGTCTTCCAGAAGCAACTAGATTTGCGTCATATTTAAAACTTTTAAGATCAACAGTTTATGTCTTAAGATTTATTAGAAAATATAAGACAAAGAATGATTGTACCAAAAATATTTTGTGCGATGAAATTACTAAAGCAGAGAAAATTTGGTGCCTTAAAGTTCAAAAGGAGTCATTCCAAGAAGAGTATAAAATTTTGTCCAAAGGAAAAAATGTTGAAAAAAGCAGTAGAATTTACAAATTATCACCGATGCTAAATAATGGATTAATTTGTATTGATGGCAGACTTGACAGTTCCCCTGAATTGGCTATAGAAACAAAATATCCCATCATTTTAGAAAATAAACACCAATTTACGAGACTTTTAGTTGATTACTATCATAAGAAAAACAAACATGCAGGGATCGATTTAGTTTTTAATGAAATAAGACAACGATTTTGGATAATAAATGCAAGAAAAACAATAAAGTCAGTAATAGATGATTGCTACTTTTGTAAAATTAGAAAAGCAAAAGCCCTGGTGCCTGAAATGGGAAAACTACCAATAGAAAGAACAACAAGACCACCAAGAGCTTTTACTTATACAGGAATAGATTACTTTGGACCCATGCAAGTATCAGTCGGAAGAAGGAAAGAAAAGAAATATGGAGTTCTATTCACTTGTTTGTCTGTCAGAGCGATTCACATTGAGATAGCTGACAGTTTAAATACAGACTCAGCTCTATTAGCAATCAGGAGATTTATATCAAGACGTGGACAGCCTGTCATTATTTATTCTGACAATGCAACCAACTTTAAATCATCAGACAAAGAAATGAAACAAGCGTTAAAAAATGTAGATTTTGAAGTTTTAGAAAATAAATTAGTAGCGGAAGAAATCCAATGGAAGTTTATCCCACCGGCGGCACCGTCAATGGGAGGAGCTTGGGAGAGAATGGTTAGAAGTGTAAAAGAAACGTTAAGAATTATTCTTAAGGAAACAAATCCAAGATTCGAAGTTTTGAATACTCTTTTAACTGAGGTCGAACACACAGTAAACAGCCGCCCATTGACGTATGTTTCCTCTGAAAATAGTACTGCCAGTATCACACCAAATAATTTTTTAATAGGAACGTCTAGTATTGCCAAGCCTATGGGTATTTTTCCAGAAAAGGTTGACTTAAGAAAACACTGGCGCTATTCACAACAACTTAGTGAACATTTTTGGAATAGATGGCTTAAAGAATATTTACCAACTTTAATTAACAGATCCAAATGGCTACAGAAAAATCGTAATATCCAGATAGGCGAACTAGTGGTAATAATGGACAATCAGTTACCCAGAAATAACTGGCCATTAGGTAAAATTACAGCTACATACCCCGGGAAAGATGGAAAAGTGAGGGTGGTTGATGTTAAAACCAGTAATGGAGAATACCGGCGTCCAGTAGTCAAAGTTTGCCCCATAAATAAATTAGAATTAACAGAAGAGTAGTGGTAGTAATCTTCAAGAGAAGTTTACTGAGGGGAGAAATGTTAGAGAGTCTCCTGTTATAGTTTTGTGTTTGTTATTTATATTATACCTGTTTTGTCAGATTGTTTTTAAGAATTTTGATTTTGATAGTTGTCAATAGAGAAAAAAGTTCTAATCAAATTGTTTTTTTATAGTTTTAAACAGTTTTTGGTATATATAGAATTCATAGAATAATAGAAATATTTACACCTGTCTTAAGCCGTTCGTTACCAGGCATTCTTTTGAAAGTCGATTTCCAATTTAAATTTTAGATTTTGACCCTTTGAATAGTTCTTTTATCGCTTTTATGTATGTATATTAGTTTGCTCTAACACTGTCCATAATTTTTCTACTGGAACGGTATCATATGCTTTTTGAAGCTATATTTCTAGCACTTCTTTTCTCAATTACTTGTTTAAAACAACAAACATTATCACTACAAGATTTGCCTGCACGAAACTCACTTTGCCCTTATTCTTCATGTTCATGAAGATCATTTTCTGTTAGATCTTCAAGAATCCTACCCACAGTATACTAATTATTTATAGTAAGGAAAGCACCCCGGTCTTGTCATAATACCGTTATACATACCCCCTGTATACATTAGTTCGGAATACAAAGTTCGAGAGGCGCTTATTACAGACCGTCACCCCTGGTATAAAAATATTATGTACAGACTCCTGTGCTGTCGCCATGGACACTAACCGCTACTCTCGGTATATGTTTTTGATTATGACTGACATTGGCAAAACAGATAAAAATATGACGTAAATGTAATTCGGCATTTTTCATTTGTGGTTGCAGTTTTTCGTGATTTTTCGACTTTTTACCTTATTTTTAAAAGTGTTTTTTGCTAAATTGTGGCCTATCGGTAATTGAGAAATTTAAAAGAAAACAATTTTGTGTTCTTGGGTGCGAAGACTATGTTAGCAAGCGCCATTCCCAAACGGAACCTAAAAAAAATACTTCGCCAAAAAAACTAACTTTGACGAAAGACGAAATTCACAAATATATAGTGTGTGATGGACACGTTGAACCTGGACGGAGTTTTAAATGTTTAGTTTTAAATTTTAATATTTGAAAAAACATAGATTATTTCACTATACTTATATACAGGGTCCGGCAGAATGATCTCCCTCAATAAAAACGCCATTGTAAATGCTATTTATATTTCATTTTTTCGGTACACAGTCGAAGCTGATTTCTGAAAGTTTCACTCGTGCAGTAACTCTAAAGCGATATTCCTGTAATTTCTTGGTGTATTGCTGCTTTCAATTCGTCAATGGTTCGGGAATAGTGTTCAGATATTCCCAAAGTATCTAGAACTAAAGCATGCCTACCAAGTGCGAAGTGAGTACAAAAAGTTCTTTGTGTTGTAATCACAGATTCGATAACGAAGACACGATGGCAAGGTAATGGCAAGCCGCGAGCTACCAACCAACTACGCTAAGCTTCCCCTCTCTTGAGTAATTCAGGCAAAGTGGCAGTGCAAAATATGGGAGATCATTATGCCCTATTTAATTAAATGAATAACCGGCAATATTCACTTTACTTACGTTACATTTTTTATTTTTCATGAAAAAACAATTTAAAAAGTTTCCGTTTATAGAAACATAACCTATATTTGCAACATTATTAAGTATAAAGCATTGTAAAAGTATACATTATTAATTTAAGTTAATTTAGAATGTGTCAATATTTTCTATGCACTAATAAAAAGGAATTTACTGTAGAATATTCGTCAAAAAGCCTTTTTTTAACTAGGAAATTAGCCTCTCAAGGAAATTTATGTACCTAAATGAATGGGAAACAAACTTATATGAACCTTATAGATTGAATAAAAATTTAACTTTCCTTTTTTTTATTGCTAGTAGTCATTAATTTAAACATTCTTTGATTAAGCTTCCTTATTGATTTGTGTTTATAGAGAATTTTTAAGCAAATTTAGCTTTGACACAAAATAACTCATTTTTATCAGCGCGCATCGTATAAATTTAAAACTATGTAATTGACGAGCAGAATGAGTTTTTTAGTGTTAAAATTTAATTTGATAAAAACTGATCAAAACACTATATTAAAAGATGTAGCTTGATTGGAGAATGATTTCATTGATGGCTATGAGCATCCGGTATACAATAATTTGAAAAGCCATCCTGTAGCTTAGAGACAAACTGCGCAAGCGTTATATTGTTTCAAATCCCCCTGTAAATGTTTAGTACGGTTCACAAAGTTGGAGAGGCGCTGATTCGTGCACGACACCCCGGTATACTGCGCCAATTTAGTAATACAACTCCCACCGTGTAAGTGTCTGGTCTATCTCTGTCATTCGTCTATGATCCTACCGTACAATCTACTTAGAGTACTGGTTACTGAAATTCCTCTGGAATTGTTGTAATCCAGCTTGTGTCCTTTTTTATGTATTGAGGATATGAATGAAATTTTCCAATCATCAGGTACTGGATGTCCGTTTATGCATTGACTGATAATACATGTAAGATTTTGTAGTAGTTTCTCTAATCCATATTTGAGCATTTCAGCGTATATTCCCCCAGGTCCGCTAGCTTTTCCGGATTTAAGCTTTTGAATACTATTCTTTATAATTTCTTTTTCGATGATTTCTTCCTCTCTAAGTATTCTATGTGTCTCTTCGGGGAGGCTGACAGATAGGGTCTCGTTTCATAATCTGAATGTTTACTTTTTCTTTTGTTGGATTTTTTACCTTAGAAATGTGGTGGCATTTGCACTCAAACATTTCATTTTGTTACAACAACCGTGATATTTTTATTGTCTTTTAAGTACATTTAGATTTATCAAGAGGTTATAAAATGCAGTTTTTTATACAGTGATCGAAATTGGGTACTTTTGGAGGTCAAAAGTAGAAGAGAAAAAGAAAAACCAAACTCTCTTTGCGATTAATAAAATTTAAAGAAAATTTTACGCTGATTTCTTAGTTCAAATAAAAAATCTCTAATAATCAAAAGTGGCAGACAAAACTCAATTTGATAGATCACTCTAACTCTCTGCCCCTCACATCAACACAAAAAAGTCTACGTGAGTTCTGATAATCTAACCTATCCTACCATACTTTACCCTACTTGTTTTGAATCTAGGTTTACATGAGTTCTTCCGGCCTAACTTGGAAACCAATTCTGAAAGCCTGGATGAAAAGGCGTACTCCCAAAGAACAAGAAATCCTCACTAAATTATTTGAAGACTCGTTTGGGAACCTTATAGCTTGGGGAAACCAGAATTTGACGTTGGTGTCATACGTACTGGAGTGCAATATCATTTTGCAGATGATCAACTTACTCGAAGGTATGTTACAATTTTTTCCCACTCCTGAAACATAATGAATAATACATTTTTGGAATTTTTTTCTCTTTTTAAGATTATTTCATGATTGAGCAAAACATTCGAGTTTTTTATTGGTTTCACCTGACAGGACGGACCTCGTTTATGTAATTTTAGGTAAAAATTGCTGGCACCATTCGCAAAAGGGGTAAAAATTACATACTTCCTACAACTTGCACAAAAATTGATATCTTGATACGATTTTAGATGGTCCAGGCCATTACTTCTTTGTTAAACTTCGGGTTTTTTGTTTATTTTGTAGGCCTGATTCCCCAACAAGTAGAACCCAAAGAGGGCGACGTCTCTGGCGCGAAAAGTGACATCGGCGACGACGACGAGCCGATCGAGGAGTCGGAAAAAGGCGAGGAAAACCGAATCCTCACCGTCGAACATATTGCCAAGTTGTACGTGTTCGCCCTGACTTGGGGAATGGGTGCTTATCTAGAGAACGAGGATAGGTTCAAATACGATTGTTTTGTCAAAGAGAACCTGCACACGTTGGATTTGCCGATAAATAACAGGAAACATCCGGGCGTAAGTTAAATTTTTGTGTATATAATCTCCAGTTTAGGAAATTCCAGTAATATGTTATTACTCCACAATGGCGCGCTTTTATTACAGCGACCACGACCGAACGAATTTGCTTCATTGTGCTGTACAAATGCATTATTTCCAACCTCTCGAGAAAAAAATCCCTAATACGGTGTTAAAACATCCCTTTTTTGGAAGCTTTGGACAAAAAAATACGTTCCACTGCACTACTGCATTAACGTTTTGAAAAATTTTGTCCAGAATTGCCAAAAAGGGGAATTATCAACTCCTTTACACCAAAATAACAGTGTTTCAAAATCTTAAAGTATCAAAAATAGCTTTATTGTCACAAATTATTAAAATATTGACAAAGGTATGCTTAGACTAAGTAAATACAAATCAAACAATACATCCCACAGGAAATGCACAGAATCTAATTAAAAAGTACATAAATACAAAAACTTAGTTTGAACTATTTCCGAAATACTACCTATATTCAGTTAAATTTTAATAATAAAATTGAAATAAATCCAGGTATAAGTAACTTAACATTTAAAATTGACGCAAAAGGAAAAAACTAAAACAAAATATACCACAATGACTTCATGACAAATAGTTATATAAATATGACTCCAAATCGTTTGAAATACATTTTTGTTATTTTAGGCCACAATATTCGACTACGTGGTCAACCCTGAAGGCGATTGGGCCATGTGGGACACCTTAGTAACAAACTATGTCTATCCGGAGACGTCAACTCCAGAGTTTGCAAATATTCTGATTCCAATCACTGACAACGTGCGAATCAACTATTTGATTGACACGATTGCCAAACAGGAAAAGTCCGTTATGCTGGTAAGAAATTTATGCAAAACGAAATAACACGCACACGTATATTAGCAAAGTTTATTTATTATTGTGTATTTTTTCCTTGATTGTAAACGCTTTTTATTAAATTTGGCGCTTTCAAATTATATCCAACGTATGTCTTTTCTTGATTATTGTAGACGCTTTCAATGAAAAATAAGATGTTACTTTTAAAAGGCGTTATTTGTCCATTTGAATAATTTTTTTTAAAGGTTGGCGAACAAGGAACTGCAAAAACAGTCATGATGAAATCGTACATGAAGAAGGCGAACCCCGAAGTTTACCTTCATCGAGCCTTCAATTTTTCCAGTGCGACGTCGCCATATCAGTTTCAAAAAACGATAGAGAGCTACGTGGAGAAAAGGATGGGAAACACTTTTGGTGCGCCTAATGGAAAGAAATTAATAATATTTATTGATGATATCAATTTACCAGAGATTAGTTGTTGGGGTGATCAGGTAAGTTTAGGCTGCTTACCGCTAGAGGGCACCTAAATATGCAGTGCCCCAGCCCTGATCATGGTCCACAGGGGGTAATTTACTTTCGTTGCTCGTGTTTCTGTAATCTTTTATAAACTATGTATTAGCTTATTCAGCCTAAAGTTTATTTTGACTCTTCGTTTGTATTGGACCACATAGTCAAGTTTTATCATTCCTTAAGTATTGTTCATACTCGTCTTAGTCTTTTGTTTTTGATTAGTCTTTGTCCTTTGATTAGTCTTAGCTGTCTTAAACAAAATCGGGTGTTCATACTCGTCTTTTGTTTTTGATTAGTCTGTCATAACCCACTGAAAAAAAATTCAATTTCAATAAAAAGGCCCCTTTTCAAAAGTCATTTTCTACACAAAACAATCTTATTTAACCTAATCTGTGCACGAAACACCGACACGAAAGAACAAAAGCGAAAAAGAAAATAAAAACAAATAAAATTTTGAGGTTAGGTTGAGTTTTTCTGTTAAAAACATGATTAATGGCGGCAAATTCAAAATTTCGACCGCGCGCTTGCGCTCTTCGGACGCCCTGTAAAAAAAACAACAAATATCAGCTGATGTCTGTCACTCGTCTTAGTCGTTGTCCTAAGGATTGAAAGTTGGCAACTCTTAAGACAAAGACTAATCAAAAACAAAAGCAAAAACATTGTATGAACACTCCCATAAGAAACAGTGGTTTTAACTTTCTTATAACAAGACATATGACTAAACCAAGACAAAAGACTAGACAAAAGACGAGTATGAACGATCCATTAGATACCTACACAATATCTTTTAACTTTATAGATTACCAATGAAATAGTGCGTCAAACAATGGATATGGGAGGATTCTACAGTCTAGAAAAACCTGGTGAATTCACCACGATTGTCGACGTTCAATTCGTAGCTGCCATGGGTCAGCCTGGAGGTGGGAGAAATGACATTCCATCAAGGTAATTGCCCTTTGTCAAAAAAGAAATTGCCCGAATCAAATTAAAAAAAAATAGGGAAATTATTTAATATTTTTTTAGTTAAACGACAAAAATCTGAAACCAATAAAACTTAGATATTGCTATTGCTATTTTTAATTTTTTAAGATTTTCGCAATCTGTCATATTTTACTTACAACATCTAATGTATGTATATGAACCCAGATGGCGACAGAATTTAGGCATTGGTTAGTGGAATTAGTTAAATGGTAACTCCATCAACAAAAAACATACTTTAAACCTTTTTCCTCGGCGTTACTAGTAACTTATTTAGGGGACTTAAAATGAATTGTTAAAGTATTTTTCAAATTTAAAATTTTAAAGAAAAAACAAGGTTACTAAGAAAAAAACGCCCTTAACTTTAAACTTTTCAAGCAACCACGCCATGTCTGCTAGGCTTGTTTCCCTGTGTAGTTACTCGTGACGTCATGGTTATTTTTACTAAGCGAAGAAAAATTGAAACTTGGTAATCAATTGACCTTGTTACTTGTAGTTCCATCAAAGAAAAATACTTTTATATTTAAGATTGAAACGACAGTTCAGCATTTTTAACACCCCTCTACCTTTGGACACTAACATAGACAAAATATTTGGTGTCATAGCTCAAGGACACTACAACGCTAAAAGAGGATTTACATTGGAAGTCAGGAATTTAGTGAAGAAATTGATACCGCTCACCAGGTAAAGATATTTGAGAGATTTTTTAAATACACATATATGTACTTTTCGAAAAACGATATAAATTGTTATTGGTATTAAAGTATATTCAATTACTTAGTCTACGTAATAATTACATTACAGCCTAATAAATAAAAAAAACAAAAAATTGATTCAATAGAACACAAATGTCAGTTGCAATGAACAGATGTTACATAACATTTTGATGTTTTTGCCACAATATAATTATGTTTTTTGTTTACATTGTCAATTTATTGTTATTTTCCACGTTTTTATAGGATTTTATGGAAAACCACAAGAGGAAAATTGTTACCGACTCCAGCCAAGTTCCACTACGTTTTCTCTTTGAGAGATCTTTCTAGAATCTGGCAAGGAATGGTAAATCAGCTATAGAATACTATTCTTATCCATCCGACGGAAAACTACAGTAGCGGGCAAAAATTTAGCAACCGTCTGAAACTATCTGGAAATCTGATTTTACACTAATATTTAAAAACTAGTGGTGTATTTAAAAACTTTAATCTATTTCTTAGCTCCTGTACTACATTTTTTATAAAAATTTTATAGTGTCCTTTTGTGACGTTTAAAAAAAGCCTGAAGAAAGATTTTTTATGTGTAACTTAATTTAAAACTGGCTGACGCCATTCTAAAAAGGGCTAAAAATTTTAATTCTACTTAATATTTCATAATAATTGAACAAAGGATAGTCTAGACATAAACTTCTAAATTTGGTAAAAATTGTTAAAAGTACCCAATTTTTTACCAATTTTGCCAATTTTGATCACTTTCGCCAAATTTAAATATTCTTTGTATAAAATTTTTCCCACATTTTCGAATGATTATGCCTAAAACTACACAGAATTTTTATTTATTTTTTTCTTTAAAACGAAAAAAAGGCACTAAGTATAAAATTTTATGAAAAAAATCATCGTATCACGTGAGTTGAGAAATAGATTAAAGTTTTCAAATACACAACAAGTTTTTAATTGTTGATTGATAATGATTTATACCTGAGTGAGCCTTGCAGCCCTTCCACTGCGACCACTAGTAAGTCTATTGTGGCTCACTTTTGAGTGGCTGCTCACTACTGTATAGTCTAAATTATACGCATTTGTAATGACGTCACCAGGTGAAAAAAAAACGTATGGCGTAGATATTTTTGCCAATCAATGTTTTTTGATTGACAGTGACGGATACTTCACATAACCAATTACCTACCTATTTAAATCATAAACACTACTTTTTTTAAAAAGTTTATCGTCACCGCTGTTTATAATATACTAAACAAAGATAAACAAAAATGACGTCATTACAAATGGGTATAATTTGAACTATATGTCTAATCCTCCCAAAAGGTCAGTTTGGGTGAAACACTGTTTAGATCTTCTAAATCAATCTGAGGTTTACCGAAAGTATTTTGACGTAAACGTGCAATAGCCGAACATTCGCACAGTACATTTCTAACTGTTTCGTCATCCTCCATACAGAGTCTACATTCGGTCTCTTCTATTATTCCCATTCTGTGTATAGGTACTCTCAGTCCAGAGTGACCCTTAAAAAGTCCTGTCACTACGGATCTCCTGTCTGGTAAGTCCAATGATATTCCTGGCTCTCGTTCGACAAGGTCCTTTAATGAACTCTTTAGAGTGAGCCAGTTCTGGTATATTTATCCAGTATTGTTGGAAGTTGTTCTCCATCCATTTCAATATGGTTAATTTAGCAGCATTGTATGATATCCCCATCGCTGGTTCGGGGCACAGCCTTCGTAAACTAACGAGCCACGAACCAGAAAAGGCAACATCGCAAATTGGCCGGCTGGTGGGCCGATATATACATGGGAGATATAAACATCTGCTATTTGTTTTGATTGTAGTTTGGCAATTTTGTATTTTTTTTTTGTAAAAACTAATAAACTGTGTTTAGGCGTGTTACATTTAATTTTTAAAACAAACAGAACATTTGGAAATAAATATCAGTGGCCATTAATCATGTTAAAAAATATGTAACAAAACCTAGAATAAACAGAAGAGAAATTACTCTTAAACAATTTGTGAGAACAACCCTAAAGTTCGATTCATAGTACCGTGAAGTAAGCTGTATGAAGTGAGCAGTAAGAAATAAAAATGGTTCCTTTCTTACTGCTAAGTTATTACTGTCAAGTTTGAACAACAGGATGTTTGTGGGATAGTTTCTTATGTCTGACTGCTTACTTTACAGAACTATGAATCTAGTTTAAGTGGTAACATGTTAATTTAAAATTTAAATGAACTTACCTTTTTTTCTATCTATTCTACTTAGCCTTCGTCAATCCATCTTTGGCCAAGTTCTCCAGTTTACAATACATTTGTTCCATCAATCGTCTTTCTGTCTGATAATATGACCGGCAAATTTCCATTTTAATTTTGCTACTTCTGCTCTGACATCCCTTACTTTTGTTTTATTTCTTATCAATTCATTCTTTTTTCTACCTGTTAGCTTTACATGTAACATTTGTCTTTCCATTGATCTTTGGGCTTTTCTTGCCTTATCCATGTTTGATTTTGTAAGTGTCCAGGTCTGGGATTCATAGGTAAGTACAGGAAGGATACGTTGGTTATACACTTCCGTTTTGAGGTACTGAGGATATTTTTTATTTCTTAATATGTTGCTTAATTTACCGAATGCTGCCCAGGCCAATCTTACTCGTCTCTTGATTTCAGCTGTTTGCTTTTCTTTTTCCAGTTTAATAATTTGTCTCAGGTCCTATATATTCCTCTTCTTGTTCTATTTTCTTTTAGATTGATTGATATTATCAGCATATCTTGGTGGTTCAGAATTGTCCGTTTACTTTGATGCCTATTTCTTCCCAATCTAAGCTTTCAAAAACATCTTCTAGGGCCTGGTTAAATAATTTAGAGAATATTGTGTCACGCTGACACCTCTTCTTATGCGGATTGGCTTGGTTCCTCTGTGGATTTTGATTAATGTTGTTGCTTCACTACATATATTGTCTATTAAGTCTGTATATCTGTGATCTATTCGGCTATTAATTAAAGATCTTTTACTGCCCAGTGCTCAATGCTATCGAAAGCTTTTTCGAAGTCTATAAACGCAATATATATTTATATATATTTCCATACCCTCCCTTTCTTCAATTTTTTTTCGCCTGTCGTCAGGATTTTCTCTTACTGGAGGTTTGGGGTTTGACATATACTCGGGTTGAGATTCAAATAGCCGAGGTATTGCCCCATTGTTTAACTTAGGGAATGTTAGTGGCACCTCCTTTTGTACTCCCTCTTTATCCCTAATTATCTCGGTTCTAACAACATCACGTATGTCAAAATGTTTCCAACAAACCACTGAAGATGCAGTCACAACATAATCTTCTCTGTGTATGGCCTGAAGCCAAGCATTTTATTTTTTAGGTCATTTTCTTTGCTAAAGGTTGTTTTGTGACCCTCTTCATTAATCATAGATGCATCGTTACTTTTGCAACCGGGTGCCCAATACTTTCGCGGCATGTTTAAAATTTAAAAAGAAAAAACAGACCAAAAATTCCAAACAAAAACAAACATCTAACCTCACTTATTACCGGTGTACAAAAGGTCTTTTTTACACAGCTTTTATTAAGTAGGTAATATAATTTTAAGTTCACCACACATCTCACTAAAACCAGAACAGTTGTTTTATTTGGTAACGCGATTTGAAATATACTAAAAGTTTTAAAAAAACATTATCTGCGCGGAAACGGCCAGTAACTAGCGTGGTGGGCGACGCACGTGGACGAAAATGACTGGCCTCCATGCTGTGTTGCCGTTTCTTCTGGTTCGTGGCTCGTTAGTTTACGAAGGCTGCGTTCGGGGCCGAAAAATTCGGCATATGCTGCTTGGTCTGCGGCCTCATTTCCCTCGTGCCCAGAATGCGAACCCCTGCAGCTCCTCACTGTTCTCGATGAGACCGTATAGGAATCAAGCGCTCTTAAGGCTGCGTGACTGTCGGAGAAGATTTTTATTGTCCTGTTAGTCCATTCGTGGTCAATAATCCACCGGGCATACAGTTCAATGGCTACGAGTTCGGCCTGAAATATAGTAGCCAATTGGCCGAGACTATGTCGAATCTCTTTTCTTGGATACTAACAACTCCAGATTCAACGTCTGATGGTATTTTGCATCCGTCAGTATACCAGAAGCTATCGTTATTTAAAAAGTTGGTCCTGTTTTTTAACCAGTCCTCCCTCTCTGGGAGGATAATGTTGTATATCTTTCTGCTGTACACCGTGTTGGGCATCGGATATCATTCCTAAAGTTACATCCAACTCTTGTTCCCTAATTAGGGCTGTTGATATGTTATGTGTTAGTGTACGATCAGATTTTCTTACAGTTTCAGGTGGCTGCTAAATTTTTGGCCGTAATAACATTTTTAGTTTTAGGCTTCTCCTTAAAGTTGTTTGTAACAAAATAACTATATGACATCTTTTAAACAGGAATTCACGAGATTTAGTAAGGATTTAATACGGTTTTTAAGTGTTTTCAAGCGGTATTTAGAGATAAGATTTAGGTGTGTTTTACATTTTTAATATATTTACTATATTTAAACAACGATAACTTTTTTTTCAGATTGGAACGCTGTCTACAGTCATAGAATCTGAAGGATGTATGATGGTTTTGTGGAAGCACGAGTGTGCCAGGGTATTTTCTGACAGGCAAGTATCTATGTTGGGTTTAAAAAAATAATATTCGGAAAATGCAGCTTGTAAAATATAGTTCGAACTTAAAAGGTAAATTCGTTTGAACTATTTATTTTAAATTATATTGAGTAAGAATGAAGGTTTAAATGATAAGCAAGAACTTAAGAAAGACCTAAAATAAGGTAGATCACGAGTGTTAAAATAGTCAGAGGTCATAAGACTAAGAATCTTGAATATGAGTTCGTATTCAAGATTGATAGTCAAAGATGTCAAAACTTAGAGGAAGGAGAAGAAGATATTTATTTAAATGTCAAGAGTTCCGTTGGAACTTGCTCTTATTTTTTTCTCTTAAGATAAATAATAAACCAAACTTTTGTTTTATTATGGCTACAATCTACAATTTTTTGTGCATTTTGTTTGAAGGTTTACGATTGAAGAGGACAAGACTTGGTTTAATGAAGAACTTTTGCACCTGGTTGAAGAAAACCTAGGCCATAATATGAGAGTAAAAACTGAACCTAATCCTGTCTTTGTTGATTTTATGAGGTAAATTTTCAAACGCCTACAACATTTTCATTACTTTTTTTCACTTTTATAATGCAATAACCAAAACATGCTTTGGCGCCTGCATATTGAGAGAAATTGCGTCCGAAAGCTGCAAATTAGTGATTTTTTGGGAAAGCTGTATTTTTTTACAAATTGTGCATCTGCAAGTTAATAAAAATAATATTTATACCAGGTGTGACAATAAAATTATAAGACTGTTGTAAAAAATCTAGTTTATTTAAATAATAATACAACTTAATGATGTGTCTCATCAAAGTTGTCCCCTTTTCTATCGACGCAGCGTTGCATGCGTTTTTTTTCCAATGTTGGAAGCAATTTTAGAAATCATCAGAAGAGAGGCTGTTAAGAAGTCTTGCCGTTTTTTCCTTGACGTGTTCTAATATTTCAAAACGGGTTCCTTTTAACGATTTTTTCACTTTCGGAAACAGGTTGAGGTCGCAAGGGGCCAAGTCTCTTGAATATGGTGGGTGGGTGGTTAACGACGGGGATCTTCTTATTAGCTAAAAACTACTTAATGGATAGGGCATTGTGGGCCGGTGCATTGTCCTGGTAGAGCAGCCACGCGTTGTTCTTCCCCAAATCTGGCCGTTTTTTCCTTACACGTTGCCTTAGCTACATAAATACTTCCAAATATAAATGTTGGTTTACTGTTTGACCCTCACGCGCCCATTCAATAAGAATAACACCCGTAATATCGAAAACATCGCTGTTATGGATGTGCTGGAGTGCCCTTCTCGTTCATCACTTTAACTTCTTCACGGTCCTCGAAAAAGCTTTTATGCCACATAAAAATCATTGCACGACATGTACACTGCTTTCCGTAGACATCTTTTATCATTTGAAAGTATTCAGTAGCCGTTTTTTGAGTTTTACTTTAAATTAATACGTTGCTCAATTATTTCGTTTGTCATAATTTCAGCAAATGAGCTATGCACGATCTGCTTCAAACCACTGCGTAAGCCAAACTAGTAGTGGAAAGGCGACAAGATTTGCGGTTCGGTTCGGTTTAGAACCTGTTAGTACGGGGGCCAGTCGTAAAATTTTATTGTCACACCTCGTACAGCAGTACTGATAGCATTTCAACAAAAATTTAACAATCCTAAATACAGTGTGAAATCGCGTATTCATTGCGACAACTGTATAGTTTTAAGCGTCGATTTTGGTTGGCTTTTTTTAATTTTGTATCGATCACTCTTTAAAACATTGTGACTCGTTTCGTTTACATGTATGCATTTTACCTTTTAAAATTTTAGGGATGCCCCTGAACCCACAGGAGAAGAAGGCGAAGACGCCGACATGGAACTGCCAAAAGTCTATGAACCTGTCAATAATCAGAAAGAATTGGAGGAACGTCTGGAAATGTTCTTGGCACAGTTTAATGAAATGGTGCGTATTTGAGAAATAGGAAGCAATAGAGCATATACTTTATTTAATATTTTTACCTTTACTTTTTGAGAATATTGACGTGACTAAATATTAGATGGTGTATAATGATTCTAATAAATGTATATTGATTATGGCTACATAACCAGTCCAAAAGAGATTCTTATTTTTAAAATTGTTGAATCTCTCTTCTAGGTGCGTGGTTCAGGAATGGACCTTGTCTTTTTCCCAGATGCCATGTTACATCTAGTTAAGATTTCCAGAGTAATTCGGCATCCCAGAGGAAACGTTATGTTAGTCGGTAAGTTTATCACGAGGTTTATCATTTACTTTTCACAAGTTGAAAAATTGAAGTAGTGAAATAGAGGGTTAGACAGAAAGGACTAACGTTTTTTCAAAATGTAGATTCACATCTAAATGACGTCATTTTATTACCCAATAACATAATAAACATTTAAGTGACAAAAATATTAACAAAGAAGAGATACTCAACGTGAGTTTTAGCTCAATACATTTTAGAGGGTGTCTCTCTTTCTCTCTCGCTCTCCCTCTCTCTCACTGAATTTACGATGGCCATGGACTACTATGATCTATGATATACTTGCTTGGTTTGTTTGTTTATACAAGGGACATTCACAAATTCATTCATACTGTAACGAAGTTACAATTTTTTTTTGTTTTAATTTATTTTCTAGACTATTTAAGCTCAGACCGTTAAAAAAATATTTTTACTGAAACCTGATTTAATTTTCGCTCATTAATTTAATTCCTTATTTTCTGAGGAAAAAACTTTTGTTGCAAAAAGGCTAGATAAAATAATATTCCGAATAAGTCAATCCCCGTTCATTTAAAAAAAAAACGTGGTTGGGTTTCATTCAGCTATTTCCGTTGAGCTCTAGCGTATAAAACGGCCTCGTTTTTGCCTTATCATTTTTTTTATAATTCTATTTGATTTGAATTTATTTTGAACCGTGCAAATTACTTTCTTTGTCATTTCCCAATCTTAGGCTTTCCCGTTAGTTTTTTACATGTTTCCTGGTATTTATTAATTTTCCTTTACAAGACAATTAATAAACAAATCGGGTTTATTACTTGTGGGCTGCAGTTTCGTGACCAATTAATAATCAATTATTATTTTTGTTTTCTTTTGAAAAAACAAAAGTGTTAAATAAAGCAGTAGATTATGTTTTGTGGGCTCGTTTGGTTCGTCACCAACCCATAATTATCCCGGCTTTGCCACACCACTCCTCCTGTTTCTCCCATTACCTGGTTTTTATTATTTTTGCTTTCTTTCGGGAAAACAAAAGTGATAAACAAAGCAGTAGATTATGTTATGTAGGCTCGTTTAGTTCATCACCAACCCATAATTATCTCGGCTTTGTCCAGCTCTCCCGTTTACATAAATTCTGGTATTTATTAATTTCTTCTTAATTCTCCTTTTTTTTTCCTAATTACCGATTTTTCAGTCACCATTATTCATTATTTAAAATTCCCCATTTAGATTAAGGTAGAGTTTCATTGCCTTCCTATGGCTTTTCTTTGTTATTGCCATTTTATAGCCGTGTCCCACCGCGAAAGGACCCTTATAAACATAAAAGTATGTTTAATTTTGTTCCGTTTCTTTTGTAAATAACCTGTTACCGTAAGACATATATGCTATCACCGTAAATTAAACCTGTAAAAGTGGTATCACACCCTGGTTCTATTTGTAAATATCCGATTAACTGTCACCGCGAGACAAACATGCCCAAGTCCAGTCAACCTCATAGTTGGTAAAGTTTCATTTTCTTCCAGTCACCGCACCGGTTTAAATAGCCGTAAATTTGTAAAATTGTCATATTATGTAATTAACTACCAATTGTTTAAGGAAATCTTTCAGATTTTTTTTTTCATGTTGGTAAAAGTCCTTTTGGGGCATAAAGGAAATACTATTCAACTAACGCCCATCCGATCTAATCGGACCTAACCAGATTTGTTAAATCGTTAAAAGAGTTCCGAGGTAGACATAAGGAATTTATAGTTTTATAATTTTATTTTATCTATTGAGTTGCATATATTCAATTATTTTCTTTAAAAGTTTGTACCACTAAATTAAAATGACAAAATACACATAAAATAGTATTTATAGAAATTTGGTTTTTATTGAAATTTTAGTTTACTTACCTGGTTCAAGCGTTTATACTCGTAATTAAGAAATGGCATACGTTAAACACACTTAAATCTAAAAGGGCTGCCCGTATCCAGCAGTTATTTTTCACTAATGGCGCAAATACATGCTTAGTACTAGCCTTTTCAACGTTGATAATTTCTGCCTAATCCAAGACTTAAGAGGAAATCTTTAATTTTTTTTGCGAATTGTAGGTGTTGGTGGCAGTGGGAAGCAGTCTCTAACTAAACTATCATCGTTTATTGCGGGTTATAAAACTTTCCAGATTACACTGACAAGATCTTATAATATTGCCAACTTCTTGGAGGATCTTAAAGTTCTATACAGGTATAATATTTGTTTTAAATAATATGGCTTTTCCGTAGAATTATCACTCTCTTTAGTTTAGTTAATTGAGATTAAAATTGTTATAAATCATAACAATGTCGCCAAAAACACAATCTATCTAATATGCTGCTGGGCAGCTGTTAATAATTGCAATTCGATTTTTTTAAAGGTCTTGTGGATGTCAGGGCAAGGGCACAACCTTCATTTTTACTGACCTAGATATCAAAGAAGAAGGATTTCTGGAATATCTCAACAATATCCTATCCAGTGGAGTTATTTCTAACTTGTTTACCAAGGATGAACAGGTAAATATATCTAGTTCCTAGTTTAAGCGAAGTATAACAAATTGAGGTAAAACCATAAAGGGAAGCCTAACCTACAACAATACTAATAATCTGACTGAAAAGCTTGAGTAAAAACCTTAGTTAGATAGTGTGTCAAAATGTTGGCTATAGCATAATAAACTTTTTTTGACAGTCTTAATCTTTGTGTACAAATTTTTAGGCTGAAATCATTCAAGAACTGACACCTATAATGAAACGTGAAAACCCCAAAAGAACTTTAAATCAAGAAATAGTCATGGAGTTTTTCATGAACCGAACATGTCAGAATTTACATGTAGTCTTCTGCTTTTCTCCAGTAAGTTTCGAAATTAAGACGCAGTTTTTATTTATTTTAGGGGTGTATAAGCCTAACAAAAATATACAGGCCCCGATCATGGTCGGTTGATTTCTTAGGCAAATTTTTACATTGACCTTATAAGAGTATTGACGTTTTTTCCCTATATTTTGCATAAAATTTAAGTAAAGTGTTCTTTGACACCATTTTCCAACGAAATCTTATGAGGTTCAACTGATTAAAAAAAATATTTTTTTGGTAACTATATACTTTTTGTGATTTTTTGTACATAACTTATGGCAAAAACTATTAAAATCTTTTTAAAAAACTCTAAATTTAAAGAATTCTCTAAAAGATGCAGATAGAATGGAAAACAATTTAATTTTACATTTTGAGGCAGTCTAAATTACTGACAAATGTTTTAAAAATAATAAAATACTGTATTTAACATTACAAAACCCATTCTAATATAGTTCCTGTTTTTTAGCAAGTCATTGGTCATTGACATTTTTTATTTATATTACATCATGTCATGATGTAACCGCTCAACTCTGTATTTAAAGACCTCAATCTATTTCTTAGCTCACGTGCTAGGGCGATTTTTTTTTAAAAGACATAAAAAACTTTTTTCTGTATAGTTTTAGGCAAAACTGACTCATATAATTCAAAAGAGGGGTAAGAATTTTATAACAATTAGGCAAAGAATAGTCTAGCTATAAATTTTATCAAAATGATCAAACTTATTTTTAGAAATTTTTCCCAAATTTGAAATGATATATCTAGACTATCCTTTATTCAATGTTTATAGAGTTTTCGGGAGGTACAAAATTTTTACCCGTCTTTAATAGTTGATGATTGATGATTCGTATGTGAGTGCAGCCCTTCCACTGCGATCACTAGTGGGTCTATTGTGGCTCACTTTTGAGTGGTTTCTCACCACTGTATGCCTAATCCTCCAAAAAGATTATCTATCAGTTTGGGTGGGACACTGTTCAGATCTTCTGAATCAATCTGAGGTTTACCGAAAGTGTTTGGACGTAAACGTGCAATAGCCGAATATTTGCACAGTACATGTCTAACTGTTTCGTCATCCTCCATACAAAGTCTACATTCGGTCTCTTCTGTTATTCCCATTCTGTGCATGAGTACTCTTAGTTGACAGTGACCCGTAAAAAGTCCAGTCACTATACGGATCTCCTGTCTGGTAAGTCCAATGATATTCCTGGCTTTCTTTTGACAAGGTCTTTTAATGAACTCTTTCGAGTGTGCCAGTTCTGGTATATTCATCCAGTATTGTTGGAAGTTGTTCTCCATCCATTTCAATATGGTTAATTTAGCAGCATTGTATGATATCCCCAGGGCTGCTATTAGATTATCTGACTATAAAAAGTTAGTCTATAATCAGACTTTCATACAAGTTTGGGTGGTTGCTAAATGTTGACAACTACTATGTTCTATATATTTTGCTTACAGGTTGGTGAAAAATTCCGAAACAGAGCCCTTCGTTTTCCCGCGTTAATATCCGGCTGCACCATAGACTGGTTCCAACCTTGGCCTAAAGATGCTCTCATTCTGGTTGCCTATCACTTTTTGACAGAATTCAAGATCGCTTGCACCGACGAAGTCAAAGAGGAGTTGGTGAATGCTCTGGGTTCCATTCAGGATATTGTTTCAAATACTTCGGTTAAGTACTTTGAAAGGTACGAATTTAACTTTTTAATTCAATTTATTTCCCAACAAACTTATTTTCTATTACAGGGAAAACTAATTCATAATAAAAATAATATTAATAAAAATAATTATATAGTAAAAATAAAATAAACAACTGAAGCCAAATAAAACCTGGTGGTCCAATTTTCACGTTATTTTAATTTAATTTCAGAGAATATTGTTTTGTATATTTTTTTAATAAATAAAGAGCTTTAATGCGTTGTGGTAGATTATTGTAAATGGTAATTCCTGAATATAATAAACATTTTTTGCCATTAAATTCAAACAGTCTTAATTAAAATTTTTATTTTGGCGAGTTTTATGATCATGACAATTATCATTTCTTTAAATATTTAAATTTGATATTTTTTGTTTTCTTAATAATGTTTCATACAAATTAACTGTTGGTTCTAAAAATGGAAGTTTATAAATACATTTAATAATTTTATTTTGTAACTTTTTTAATGGCTTTAATATTGAGTTATTTGCAGATCCCCAATATTGAGTTATTTGCAGATCCCCAAATTGAAATTAGATATTGAATCTTTGAGTGAAATAATGCTTAATAAATATTTTTTTAATATTTTAATGAAGTGTAATATCTTATAGTACACCCACTAAACAAAATAAATTTGATATCATATTGTTTGTATGTTCTTTCCATGTTAAATTTTCATCTATGTAATGTCCTAAAAATTTTATTGAATTTTTATATACTATGGTATTGTTTTCAAATTTAATTGTATTTTTCTGTTTATTTGAAATTTTGGTTTTATCATAAAATGATTTTTTAAAATTAATGGTTGATTTGTTTGTTTGAAGCCAATTTTGTAAGATTTTTAAATCATTTGAAATATTAATTTTTATTTCCTGAAAATTTTTTCCTTTATATATGAGTGTCGTATCATCTGCAAATAATCTAATCTTTCTATTTAATTTTAGTTTTTCTATTGATTGATGTATATTAAAAAAAAATTGGTGCAAGCACTGAACCTTGTTGTACACCACAAGTAATTTTTTAAGTGAATTTTGATTTTTATTAATTTTTACAAATTGTTATCGTTCTTCCAAATAGCTCTTAAACCAGCCGTAAAATTTTCCCCTTATTCCCCCTTATATTTTTTGAATAAAATATTGTGATGGACAGTATCAAATGCTTTTTTTTTAAGTCTAAAGACACAAGGCAAGCTTTTTTGTTATATTATAATTGATTGATAACTTGGTGGGTTAGCCTATTGTTTCTACGCGAAAATATCAAGTTTTATAAAAATAGGGCTTTGGACGTCGGCTTTACATGAGGAAGGACACGGATCTCGTCTCCAACAGCGGACGCACTATAAAAAAAATTTTCTCGACCTTCCTGCACACAAAAACTTCCGTTGTCCTTATCAGGAATGTATGCAGGTGTAGTCCAGGAGCTAAGACGCATCTGAGGAGCCTGGATTAATAACCCAGGAACCTGCTGCTATTCTTGGTATCAAAATGGCGCAAGCAAAATCTCCACGACTGTTTGTCCTGAAGGAAGGAAGTTTATCGTCTGAAACCAAGTTTGTTGGAACGATGGCGATGTTACACAGATGCAAGTCTAGCATGACCACCTGTCAGAAGGGGTGTAAACGACATAATAATGTTTTGGGCCACCTAAAAATTGGAAAAATATTAGAAATACTTCGTCTAGTAATAAACGTTAAACCATAATTTTTTGGGCCTCCAAAACTTAAAAATAGTTAAATAACAAAAACAAAGAATCCGATATTTTTAGAAAAGTCGAGTTTTTTTTATTTTAAACATTTCCAATTATTTAGTAAATACCGATGTTGCGAAATTATTTTCGGCAAGTTACTCCATGCGAATGAAAGAGGTCCGCCATCTTTTGATATTTCTTTATTCATTGTTTTGTTTTCGATTTTTTTTAGGTTTCGACGTGCAACTCATGTAACTCCAAAGTCATATTTAAACTTTATAGCAGGCTACAAAAGTATCTACAACAATAAGCAGAAGGAGCTAAGTAATGGTAAGCATTAAAAAGTGCCAAAATCTATTCAGGTTACATATAAAGGAAGTAATACAATTTTAAATTGTCAAGAGACATAAAAAAGAGCGACTGCGACTGCTGCTTGCGCCGCTATCTGCAGAAAATGGCGCCTATAATCAATTTCTGAAAAAAAAACTGGTTACTTGTCCGGTCTAGAAAAAAGGTCTTAAACAAATGTTGAATACAATAAAATTTTCTACCAATATACCTGAGTTACAAGGCCTAGAATATCACTGCCAAATTAATAAAATCTTATTTCAATATTGTGTTAAAATTGTAGGAGCTCTACGAATGGACACTGGTCTAGAAAAACTAGCAGAAGCATCATCTTCTGTCCTGATTTTGAAAAAGGAATTAGCTGTGATGGAAACAGAACTCGCCGATGCATCACAAAGGGCTGAGAGGGTCCTCACTGAGGTAAAAAATACTAAACTTAATAGTTTCTTCCACTGACCGGTGTGTATGTTTTTTTTTCAGAAATGATTATTTTCAAAGTGCAGTTTTTTAAATTAAAATTGGTGGTATAGTTTGAAAGTTATAACAAAAAACATTTTTTCTTCTTTTTTTGTATATTTTTCCAATGTATTTTTGTTTTATTTCTTGTTAAGCTTTGATAATTTTTTAAGGTAACTGAGAGGGCAATGCAAGCCGAAATAGTAAAGAACCAAGTGCAAAAAGTAAAAGAAAAGGCCGAAGTGCTTGTATGTTCAATAGCTAAGGAAAAAGCGCTAGCTGAAGAAAAGCTGGAAGCAGCAAAACCGGCACTAGAAGAAGCTGAAGCTGCGTTAAATACTATCAAACCTGCTCATATAGGTAAAATAACATATCTAAAACTAGAAATACTTTTTCTAAAATAGTAGATAATAATTTAAAGGTCAAAAAATCCCTTCTCAAATACAGAAATATTTGGTGATGCTGACAATTATTATTACACTTCTTTTGTTTTAACTACATAATAAAAATAATTTATATATGATAAATTTTTATTATAGTTAATATTTTTCTAGAATACAATTTGTTTTTCCTTATAAATTGACTTACTGGGGAAGTTGCGGCAAAGAAAATTTCAAATTTTGAAAAAAGATTTGTTGATAAGTTATGATAACTTACAGGCACCAATGATTTTTTGTTTGAAACAAAGTTTCCTAAAACTGTCAAAGAGAGCGGCTTCTGGTGGACATCTATATTAAACCATTGGAGAAGGCAGTCAAGTGACATTGTATTGATTTTTTAAATTCAATTCATTTTATTTTTAGCCACTGTAAGAAAACTTGGCAGACCTCCCCACCTCATTATGAGAATTATGGATTGCGTGCTGATTTTGTTCCAAAGAAAACTGCAATCATTGGTTCCAGATACTTCTGCACCTTGTCCCAAGCCTTCTTGGGCCGAATCTCTAAAGGTAATACAGTTTTTTCAATCAGGAAAAGGTCACCCCAAAGCATGGTTGATATTGTCGGGTACGATTTTATTTTAAATCGAACCCTTAAACGAGGGTACCGTAGTAGATCTCTTGTGTGTATAAAATAAATATAAAACAGTTTTAAGAACGTTACAAACTTTATTGAATACAAAATAAAACTCTGTTGCAATTTACAAATTGTTAAATATTAAAGGTTTTAGTTTAAGTTCAACAAAACTTAGAATGTGACTACCTCTTGTCTAACTTGTCTCCTCAAAGTTTGGGTTTTATTAACGGTAGGCTGGACCTAAGTAATCCATTATCCTCTGTTTGAAGAGCTTGGAGGAACCAAGTCAGTACCGTTGCTCATAATCCTAAAGTTTACTTTACATTCTAGCTAATGAGCTAAACAAGAAAACCTAAACAAAAACAGAAATAAAATTATATTTTATAGACAACACTTTCTAATCTCACAGTTTTTCCATAGCCAATCACGTTGAAGGGAAAATCCTCTCTCTACTTGAGGTTTCCTCTCGCTTAACTATTACAATTCCCACTGTTCACTTTTCAGTAGTTTTTCACGCATCACGTGCTGTGTAGGTAGGCGGCAACCAACTGTTTACCATTTTGGACGGAGGCGGAACCACTTTCTTATCTCTGCAAAACCATGTTTTGCGCTTTTCGTTTTTCTAAGCTGGTTTCGTACAGGGACTCTAGTACAGTCAAGGTTAATTTACATTCCTGAGAATATGGTAAACAAATATGTGACTTAGTTACCGTGGAATTTTAGTCTGGCAATATTTGCGGCAAAATTTAGCTTTATTTGAATCTTTAAAATTTATAGCTTCTATGTATGACCTCAAGTGATTTAAGATATCCAGATTGAGTTATATCCTGATTAAGAACTGAGGCCAAAATAAGATGTTGCCTTTGACAGCCCCTAAGGGCCGGTCCACTACGCCCTTTTGGTGAAATTTCGCTGACATTGGACCAAGAATAAACCAACAATTTTTTTTTATATTGTAAATGACAATGTTTTTTGTCCCTATTGACTAGTGCGACTGAGACTAGAGATGGTGCTTTGAATTTTTTTTAATACAGCAGACCTGTGGGTAATTTTCTGAGCTGCCCATTTAGTAAGACCTAGATATGCCGGTGCAATAGTGTAAAAGATATAAGAGATAATATAAAAACGCATTTTGCCTCCTTACGCCCGCTAGGGGCAATATATAAAAAATTGACAGCTGATGAATTTGTTATTAACGGCTGATATGTTTGGCAAATTTTATTGGTCTAGCTTAAACCATTCAAAATTGAAAACATATTTTGTCACCCTAACCTTACTTTTTAACTAGGTCATTTTTGAGTCTGTTAACAGGTCAGGCAGTGTGATGCAAATACGTATTTAAAAAGAATATGTTCTTTCAGATGATGGCCTCTACGACATTCCTCCTCCAACTCCAAAATTACCCGAAAGACGTAATAAACAACGAAATGGTGGACCTTTTGCAGCCTTATTTTGAAATGGAGGACTACAACATGGACACGGCCAAAAGAGTTTGCGGTGATGTAGCAGGATTGTTGAGTTGGACCAAAGCGATGTCGTTTTTCCACAGGTAGGGCATGACTTTTTGACATGACTGACTATACAAGTAACTTCCGAGCACACTAAGATACTGCCGAAATTAAAAATATCTACAGTAATTGAGTGGCCCGTGGGATAGTTTTGAAATATTTTTTTAAACTACCCTAGATCGATTGGTATAACAATAGATCACACAATTTTAAGTCATCGGGTGAAATTTTAGCAAGAGCGCCTTTTGCCACATCAACTTTAGAGAAAAGTTGTATCGTTAGTAATAGAACAGCAATTTAATTGTGTCGTCAACCTTTATATCTCAAGAACTAAAAAAGATATTATTTTTTTAAATCTTAAAAAAATTCAAAAAATTCAAGATTGAGCAAGAAAGTTTAAGACTACCCTCGATCGATTGATGATGAATCACTCAATGTTAATTCGCCTAGTGTTTGCCTCAAATTTGAGTGGGAGGGCCTATATGACATCACACACACACACACTAGTACCGTGAATTTAAAAAACTCAAACAAGTTTCGTGGCTAATCGGATAAAAAGGAGTTTTTGTTTCTCTCATATTTTTCCGTGGGTAGCTTCAGCTAAATTTCACGTTTGTTAGTATTATTTGGCTTAAAAATTCCGTTAACTGATGCTCACGTGTCTGATAGCGGGTAAAAACGCAATAAGCGTTGATCTGGCCTGAAAGGCAGAAAGAGCTGTCGTAAGTCATGGATTAGTTTGTTTTTTTTTATTTGTTTTCGATCTTTTCATTGATCGATATGTATAGCAGTTTATTTCGCTTAATTTTGTTCTTGTTTATTTCTCGTATCTTGGTAGATGGCGCTTCTTGCGAAAGTTTTTACACTATTTACATAAGATTAAAGACAAAACCGTCTAATTAACTTCGCAAGAGTGTCACATTGACCAAGCAGTGTTCTGAGTCCCATAAGGACGAAACACTTAACTGTCAACACTTATTAGGTTAGAGAAACAAAAACTCCTTTTAGCCCGATTAGCCACGAAACTTGTTTGACTTTTTTAAATTCACGGTACTAATGTGTGTGTGTTATTAACTACAACCTTTTAAAGTCTAATAAATAAGAATTATAATAATCAAGATAATTGTTCTTTGTGTTTTTAGTGTTAATCGTGAGGTCCTACCACTTAAAGCAAACCTTACAATGCAAGAAGCTAGGTTAAAGATAGCCATGGACGATCTAGCAGGTGCTGAACAACAACTGGCAGAAAGGGAAGAATCTTTGAGAGAAGTAAAGGCTCAGTATGATGGAGCGGTAAGTTCTTTCTTGACAATCTCATTTTCCAAAAAAAAAATAAAAAATTGCAGGTAATAAAACATAATACAAAATAAAATAATACGACTTATACGTCATTGTTAAGGAAACTTTATGCTAATTTCAGTTACTGAATAAAATATGGCTTAAATTATAAGAAATACCAAATTTGTTTGATATCTCAAAAACTAAAAGTGACAGATGAAATTCAGCAAAAAACTAAAAAAAATATGTCAAAATGGTATTTTTATAAATAAAGATGCGGTATAAATCTTAAAGCTTCTTTTGAAAATTGAGACTCGCAAGTCGCTATCCATTACCGTCGGTATGGAACGCTATTAGGATAAAAAAAAATATTTTTACTCAAAATAAGTTTATTATTTAAAAAGAACTAACTACCAAATGTTGTATTGTCTGTCTGTATGTCGATAAACCAGTTTTAACCAAATTTGGCACAAACATTTTGCAGTACCTGTTTATTTTGGGCCAATAAATTTTGGAGGAGCTGTGGGACTGCATATACTTAAAAAAATTACAATTTGATAACCATAGCAGCTATTAAAATGAGGTTGGATTAAGTTAGTTAGTGCAACGCTGGTTTTAAATTTAGATTACAAATTACATTTTTAACAAAATTTGTCATAGCGTCAAATTCTCAATTTTAAAAAAAAATTAATATATCTGAAAAATGACGGAAGTTAGAGTAACGCAGTTATCATCATTTGATTAAAAATTTAAATTTCAAGAAAAATAAAGCAACTTTAGCACCCGGCTAAGTCTTATGGATGGCTACAGCCTTGTATTTACCCTAGAAATACCTAAATCAGATCTAGTAAATACTATATAGAATATGTCCCGTTCTTGGGAGGTGAGCGCCTCTTGAGCGATGTCTTTTCTCACACTCGGGAGAAAAGATATGCCACTGGCGACTGAGCTCTTGACAGGACACTGTCGCCTTCATAAACACCTTAGCATTCTGGGAATCATTGAAGTCTCGGAGTGTCGTTGGTATATGGAGAATGAACAATCCTCTTTACATATCCTAACTGAGTGCCCTGCACTAGCCGCGATAAGACTGTCGCTTTTGGAAAACTATGTGCTTAACCCTGGCGATGTCAGAAAGTTTTAACCCAGAAAAATCTGCTCCTTTGCCAAGGCGGCGGGTTTTTAGAGCTGACACAGTGGATAGTGGGATACAACGGGTCCAGCATATAAAAAAATGAATATATCCCAAAAATGACGAAAGCTGAAGTAACGTACCTAGTTTTCAACATTTGATTAAAAATTTTATTTTCAAGAAAAACAAAGCAACCTTAATACACAGAAGGACTTAGTCTTATGGATGGCTACAGCCTTGTTTTTACCCTAGAAATATCTGATCAGATCTGGAAAATACTATATAGAATATGTCCCGTTCTTGAGAGGTAAGCGCCTCCAGGTCTTTTCTCACACTCGGGAGAAAATATATCAGACTGACACCTTAGCATTCTGGAAATCGTTAAAATCTCGGAGTGTCGCTGGTGTGTGGAGGACAAACAATCCCCCAAGTGCTGCGATAAGACTGTCGCTTTTGGGAAGCTGTATGCTTAACCCAGGCGATGTCAGAAAGTTGTAACCCAGCAAAAACTGCTCCTTTGCCAAGGCGGCGGGTTTTTAGAGCTGACACAGTGGATAGTGGGATACAACGGGTCCAGCATATAAAAAAATGAATATATCCCAAAAATGACGAAAGCTGGAGTAACGTACCTAGTTTTCAACATTTGATTAAAAATTTCATTTTCAAGAAAAACAAAGCAACCTTAATACCCAGAAGGACTAAGTCTTATGGTTGGCTACAGCCTTGTTTTTACCCTAGAAATACCTGATCAGATCTGGAAAATACTATATAGAATATGTCCCGTTCTTGAGAGGTGAGCGCCTCCAGGTCTTTTCTCACACTCGGGAGAAAACATATCAGACTGACACCTTAGCATTCTGGAAATCGTTAAAATCTCGGAGTGTCGCTGGTGTGTGGAGGACAAACAATCCCCCAAGTGCTGCGATAAGACTGTCGCTTTTGGGAAGCTGTATGCTTAACCCTGGCGATGTCAGAAAGTTGTAACCCAGAAAAATCTGCTCCTTTGCCAAGGCGGCGGGTTTTTAGAGCTGACACAGTGGATAGTGGGATACATCGGGTCCAGCATATAAAAAAATGAATATATCCCAAAAATGACGGAAGCTGGAGTAACGTACGTAGTTTTCACCATTTGATTAAAAATTTTATTTTCAAGGAAAACAAAGCAACCTTAATACCCAGAAGGACTAAGTCTTATGGTTGGCTACAGCCTTGTTTTTACCCTAGAAATACCTGATCAGATCTGGAAAATACTATATAGAATATGTCCCGTTCTTGAGAGGTGAGCGCCTCCAGGTCTTTTCTCACACTCGGGAGAAAACATATCAGACTGACACCTTAGCATTCTGGAAATCGTTAAAATCTCGGAGTGTCGCTGGTGTGTGGAGGACAAACAATCCCCCAAGTGCTGCGATAAGACTGTCGCTTTTGGGAAGCTGTATGCTTAACCCTGGCGATGTCAGAAAGTTGTAACCCAGAAAAATCTGCTCCTTTGCCAAGGCGGCGGGTTTTTAGAGCTGACACAGTGGATAGTGGGATACATCGGGTCCAGCATATAAAAAAATGAATATATCCCAAAAATGACGGAAGCTGGAGTAACGTACGTAGTTTTCACCATTTGATTAAAAATTTTATTTTCAAGGAAAACAAAGCAACCTTAATACCCAGAAGGACTAAGTCTTATGGTTGGCTACAGCCTTGTTTTTACCCTAGAAATACCTGATCAGATCTGGAAAATACTATATAGAATATGTCCCGTTCTTGAGAGGTGAGCGCCTCCAGGTCTTTTCTCACAATCGGGAGAAAATATATCAGACTGACACCTTAGCATTCTGGAAATCGTTAAAATCTGGGAGTGTCGCTGGTGTGTGGAGGACAAACAATCCCCCAAGTGCTGCGATAAGACTGTCGCTTTTGAGAAGCTGTATGCTTAACCCTGGCGATGTCAGAAAGTTTTAACCCAGAAAAATCTGCTCCTTTGCCAAGGCGGCGGGTTTTTAGAGCTGACACAGTGGATAGTGGGATACAACGGGTCCAGCATATAAAAAAATGAATATATCCCAAAAATGACGAAAGCTGGAGTAACGTACCTAGTTTTCAACATTTGAGTAAAAATTTCATTTTCAAGAAAAACAAAGCAACCTTAATACCCAGAAGGACTAAGTCTTATGGTTGGCTACAGTCTTGTTTTTACCCTAGAAATACCTCATCAGATCTGGAAAATACTATATAGAATATGTCCCGTTCTTGAGAGGTGAGCGCCTCCAGGTCTTTTCTCACACTCGGGAGAAAATATATGAGATTGGCGCCTTAATAAACACCTTAGCATTCTGGAAATCGTTAAAGACTCGGAGTGTCGTTGGACGAACAATACCCCAAGTGCTGCGATAAGACTGTCGCTTTTGGAAAGCTGTGTGCTTAACCCTGGCGATGTCAGAAAGTTTTAACCCAGAAAAATCTGCTCCTTTGCCAAGGCGGCGGGTTTTTAGAGCTGCCACAGTGGATAGTGGTATACAACGGGTCCAGCATATAAAAAAATTAATATATCCCAAAAATGACGGAAGCTGGAGTAACGTACGTAGTTTTCACCATTTGATTAAAAATTTCATTTTCAAGAAAAATAAAGCAACCTTAGTACCCAGAAGGACTAAGTCTTATGGATGGCTACAGTCTTGTTTTTACCCTAGAAATACCTGATCAGATCTGGATAATACTATATAGAATATGTCCCGTTCTTGAGAGGTGAGCGCCTCCAGGTCTTTTCTCACACTCGGGAGAAAATATATCAGACTGACACCTTAGCATTCCGGAAATCGTTAAAATCTCGGAGTGTCGCTGGTGTGTGGAGGACAAACAATCCCCCAAGTGCTGCGATAAGACTGTCGTTTTTGGGAAGCTGTATGCTTAACCCTGGCGATGTCAGAAAGTTTTAACCCAGAAAAATCTGCTCCTTTGCCAAGGCGGCGGGGTTTTAGAGCTGACACAGTGGATAGTGGGATACAACGGGTCCAGCATATAAAAAAATGAATATATCCCAAAAATGACGAAAGCTGGAGTAACGTACCTAGTTTTCAACATTTGATTAAAAATTTAATTTTCAAGAAAAACAAAGCAACCTTAATACCCAGAAGGACTAAGTCTTATGGTTGGCTACAGTCCTATTTTTACCCTAGAAATACCTCATCAGATCTGGAAAATACTATATAGAATATGTCCCGTTCTTGAGAGGTGAGCGCCTCCAGGTCTTTTCTCACACTCGGGAGAAAATATATGAGATTGGCGCCTTAATAAACACCTTAGCATTCTGGAAATCGTTAAAGACTCGGAGTGTCGTTGGACGAACAATACCCCAAGTGCTGCGATAAGACTGTCGCTTTTGGAAAGCTGTGTGCTTAACCCTGGCGATGTCAGAAAGCTTTAACCCAGAAAAATCTGCTCCTTTGCCAAGAAGGCGGGTTTTTAGAGCTGCCACAGTGGATGGTGGTATACAACGGGTCCAGCATATAAAAAAATTAATATATCCCAAAAATGACGGAAGCTGGAGTAACGTACGTAGTTTTCACCATTTGATTAAAAATTTCATTTTCAAGAAAAATAAAGCAACCTTAATACCCAGAAGGACTAAGTCTTATGGATGGCTACAGTCTTGTTTTTACCCTAGAAATACCTGATCAGATCTGGATAATACTATATAGAATATGTCCCGTTCTTGAGAGGTGAGCGCCTCCTGGTCTTTTCTCACACTCGGGAGAAAATATATCAGACTGACACCTTAGCATTCTGGAAATCGTTAAAATCTCGGAGTGTCGCTGGTGTGTGGAGGACAAACAATCCCCCAAGTGCTGCGATAAGACTGTCGTTTTTGGGAAGCTGTATGCTTAACCCTGGCGATGTCAGAAAGTTGTAACCCAGAAAAGTCTGCTCCTTTGCCAAGGCGGCGGGTTTTTAGAGCTGAAAACAAAGCAACCTTAATACACAGAAGGACTAAGTCTTATGGATGGCTACAGCCTTGTTTTTACCCTAGAAATACCTGATCAGATCTGGAAAATACTATATAGAATATGTCCCGTCCTTGAGAGGTAAGCGCCTCCAGGTCTTTTCTCACACTCCTAGAAAATATATGAGACTGGCGCCATAATAAACACCTTAGGATTTTGGAAATCGTTAAAGACTCGGAGTGTCGTTGGTGTGTGGAGGACGAACAATCCCCCAAGTGCTGCGATAAGACTGTCGCTTTTGGGAAGCTGTGTGCTTAACCCTGGCGATGTCAGAAAGTTTCAACCCAGAAAAATCTGCTCCTTTGCCAAGGGCGGGTTTTCAAGGCTGACACAGTGGATATTATGGTACGGGCCCAGCAAGGTGGCCTAAGTGCATAGGACTTTTCCCGCCCACATAACATTCATTCGTTCATTAATGTCTCGTTTTTTCTAGAAAACAGGTTTTACTTTGTAAATAATTCTTTGAAGGTAATGGAAAAACAGCGCCTTACAGACGCAGCTAACCTCTGTCTCCGAAAAATGAACACAGCCACTACTCTGATCAAAGGTTTAGGAGGAGAAAAAGTGAGATGGACTCAGCAGAGCAAAGAGTTCAAAGAGCAACTTGGTAGATTGGTTGGTGATGTACTTTTGGGTAAGCATTTTTAAAATTTCATACTCTGGATTTGCGGAAAACATTTGATACTGTCAATCACTGTATACAGTATCGGCCAAAAATAGAGCAACTACCTAAAATTGTATATACATAAATCTAATCATGTAACTACTATTAAAGAACAAGTGCTACATTTAAAAACTCCAATCCAGTTCTCAGTTCACGTATTCTGTAAAATAATGTAGTAAAAAAGCTAAACAAAGGAGTTTTTTTTCTGTGTAATTTAAGGCAAAAACTGCAAGGTCCGTCTGAAAGGGACATAAAAGTTATATATGACAATCTTTCTTTTTCTCTTTTTAGCGACTGGTTTTCTATCTTATTGCGGCCCTTACAACCAAGAATTTAGAGCGGGACTGGTCAAAACTTGGATGGAAATTCTGAGCGCCAGAGCGATTCCTTTTACAACCAATTTGAACATCACCAACATGTTGGTTGAGAGTGCTACAGTTTCGGAATGGACCTTACAAGGTACTTGATACATGTAACGTTAACATCTCTTACGAAGTACATATGATAAGATTGATAACTGTGTACTTAGTTTTACAATAGTGTCCTTTTGACCAGTGTTCATATGACGATACATTTGACCGTCAGCACTTGTTGCAGGGTTGCCAACTTTAGGGAAATTTCTCTGTTTTAGGGAAATTTTTGGCAGATTTAGGGGATTATATAGGCAGGGTTGCCAACTTTAACGGAATTTTTTTGGGAAATTTTAGGAAACTTCAGTTAGTTTTAGGAAAATTTTGAGAGTTTCAAAACTGCATTACAAATAGAATTTTTCTTAATTTAAGTTTAGTTTACCAATAAATTTACAAAAGAATTACTGTAAATCAAAAAAAATATTATAAAATTATCTCTATTATATTTTATTTCAAATTAAAGATTTTCATTTATTTCGTTTTATAGTTCAATAATAAGTTCTTTTATTAAAGATGATAAAAAATCCTTCGTTTGTGCCAAACGCCGAAAAAAAAAATTAAGGCTCTTAATGAAAGATTTTAGATGTATAGCACACGAAAACATTTACTTTACCCTCCCAGAACTGCTGATTTTTGAATTTGGGGAAATTTAGGGAAATAACTCAGCGTGTTCAGGGAATTTTTTCACAAAAAATGCTGGCCACGCTGACTTGTTGGTTTCCATTATATCTTCAAAGTTGAAATCCCGCGGGCGCAAAGTTTTTAAGCAACCCAAAATCAAACTAATTCTATCTTAATGAAAATTAAGCAAATTTTTAAAAAAAATTGGCAGTATAACATGGAATTAATTTTAAAGAACAATGTTATCGCTTTTTGCTAAATGACATCTGGGGAAATATTTGATCCCTAATCATGTAAAAATTTGGCTCTATTTAAAGGAGCAAATTAATGCAAAGGCTTCCTTTAATGTGTCCTTTTAAAATAAACCAACTATACGGGGTGCCCTAGATAAAAGCAATTACATGGGGATTTCGGAAACGGTAGGAGATACACGAGTTTCTTTAAATGAGGAAAAAGTTGAGCTATTCTATGCCCAATCAGGTGTTGTATCAATATTTAAGAATCTACAGGGGTTACTAAAATATCGAGCAAAAACTAAAAATTGTGTTTTTTGAAAAATTGAAATATCGCCGCCATCTTGCAAACAAATTTAATGAAATTTGGTAGTTTTGTATAAGCAAGTACGGCGAATCTAATGACGTTAACCAATTTTTTCTAGGCCTTCTAGTTTTTTTGAAACCATAGCCAACTTTGTTATTTCTTATGACCGCCATATTGGATTTAAACGTCAATAAATAGAGCATTAAAAGACTATATAGAATATGTCCCGCTCCTTTTATGCTTGGTTTATTGAAGTATAAATCCAATATGGCGGTCGTAAGAAATAACAAAGTTAGCTATGGTTTCAAAAAAACTAGAAGGCCTAAAAAAAATGGTTAACGTCATTTAATTGGCCGTAGTTGCTTATACCAAACTACCAAATTTCATTAAATTTGTTTGCACGATGGCGGCAATATTTTAATTTTTCAAAAAACACAATTTTTAGTTTTTGCTCGATATTTTAAAACCCCCTGTAGATATTTTTAATTTTGATATAGCATCTGATTGGGCTATAATAGCGCAACTTTTTTCTCATTTAAACAAACTCGTATCTCTTACTGTTTCCGAAATTCCCATGTATAAAGCGATGTATGGTAGTTGCCTATAATGTAGTAGACTAGGCCACGCAGTATCCACGATAATACACATTAAAATTGTATTTTTAGGCCTTCCAAACGATGAACTTTCCGTCCAAAACGCTCTAATAGTCACAAAATCTAGATCCTATCCATTGTTGATCGATCCTCAAACTCAAGGCAAAATGTGGATCAAAAATAAAGAGTCCAACAATAACTTACAGATAACTTCATTGAATCATAAGTACTTTAGAACGCATTTGGAAGATTGTCTTTCTTTAGGTATTCTGCTTTTATTCTAATTCTGATTTTTGTTTAAAAAAATTATTTTATTGTTAAACGATTGTCATATACAATCTACATTATACAGTTATTCCAACCCAAAATTGCACCATATGGAAAACTTTTTATTATAGATTTTACGAAAAAAGTTGTTTTTCGTAAGGTTTTCCACATAAAAAAACGCTTTTAAAAATAGTTTTTATGTTTCCTTTTAAAACTTTAAACAGAAGACGAAAAATATGGTTCTCTCGACGAGCTTTTGTTTATAGTTTTAGACAAAAAAAAACCATGAGCTTTTCCATATCTTCCAATGGGTTACAAAAAGAAAGTAAAACCTAAATCCTAAATTGAATAGGAAGTTTGTTTTAAAAGAAGTATATTGTTTATATCCATATTTCAAGGAAGAGTCAATTGCTGACCTCAACAAAAACATATTTTATAGGAAAACCACTTTTAATAGAAGACGTAGACATAGATCTTGATCCAGTTCTAGACAATGTTTTAGAGAAAAACTTTATAAAATCTGGCAGTATTGAGAAAGTTATCGTGGGAGATAAAGAATGTGACGTTCTGAAGGGTAAGCATTAAACATTTTTGAGCAATTTTCATCTTAAAATCGGACTTGTCGATAAGAAATAGGAAAATAATAGGAACGCCAGTCTTGAAAAACATTGATTTCTTATAGCGGGTCCACATCAATAGTTTTCCAACATTAAACAACAAGTGAAATTAAAGAAAGAAAAATAAGAAAAAAGTTTTCTGCTTCGGCCGGGGATCGAACTCGGGATCTCTTGCTATCTAGGCAAACATTCTAACCACTGAACTACCGAAGCCATACATACATTTTCGGAAAACTTCCATCTATGCAGGCTGCGGTGTCTCAATACAAGAACGAGAAATTCTCAGGGTATTAACTCGACCAAGTCATCCAACTGATCTCTTTAATTCTTCTTTCCCACTGTCAAAGGTATGATAACTCAAATTAGAGAAATAGTAAAGAATCAACGTCTGAAAGCATGAGATTACCTTTTTGTGTGTTAAAATTTCTGATCGCAAAATGGGCGCTTGCCAATATAATTATCAAATACCAAATTGCAAATAATGCAAGGACCTAAAACTATAAAAAACAAGTGAAATGAAAGAAAGAAAAATTTTCCAACATTGTTAAAACAAATGAAAAGAAAAAAAACTTTTTTGTTTTGTTGGCGTTTTAGCAACTTTTATTTTCCCGTCGCCTGTCGGTAACTTTGTTGGTCTAGTCTGTACGCGAATAAAACAGAAACACACATAGTGGTTCAGTTTGTGTAGTTTCTGTGTGCAAAATTACCAAGTCCGGAGAAAAAATTAAATGGGTTGTTGAAAATACATTTAAATTAATTGAGCTTTATCGAGAAGCTAGATTGTTATGGGACGCCAGACACCCTGATTATAAAACTCGTTATAAAAAGGCAGACGGCTTAAAGGAAATAGGAAGATTGTGTGATACCTCTTCAGAGGAAGTGGACAGAAGAATAAAAAACATCAATAGCCAGTTCCAAAGAGAACACAGAAACTATCAGTTATTGAAAAAATCCGAAGCTGACAAACCTTTTGTTTTAAAGTTCACTGATTGTTTTCTTATATCTGGACAGCAGTTGACAATTTGTTCGTGTTTTCGAAAACTTGCAGTTTTGTTGTGTTGCTGTTTTGTTGATATTTTTGTTTTGTTTAAAGTGTAGTTTTTAATTCTCACTATTCATTTCAAGTTTTTGGGGTAATTTATTTTCAAAATAGCAACAAAAAATTGATGTTTTTGTAACATTCAAAAATTATTTACGTAAACATTTCAACCCCTTAATATATTTTCCGAATTCTTTTTATTTTCAAACTTTGGTGGATTATCGGGTTGGTATCGAAGAAATCAAATTTCTTGATAATTCATAGCGTTGGTTGTTGTAAAAATATCGTAAAATCCCTTAATCCTCCCATAAGGGCACGTGCAAAAATGGAATATAGAAATCAGCTATACTAAGTTGTTTTACCGTTACTTTTCTTGTAGGATTTATGTTGTATATAACAACTAAGTTACCAAATCCAGCGTATTCACCTGAAATTAGTGCCAAGACGTCAATTATCGATTTTACGGTTACAATGTTAGGTAAGTGAAAGTATTGTAAAAAAAATCTTTGCTATTTTGATTTAATTATTCTGTGTCAGTTTTTTAAAGTATTCTATGTCTGAATCTTTTTAATAAGTTGGTGTAATCAGGCATAATTAAATGATTTAGTTTTAGAATAATATGTATTTCTTTTTTAAGGTCTGGAAGACCAATTACTAGGTAGAGTAATTCTTATGGAAAAATCAGATTTAGAAGCTGAGAGAGTGGCACTTTTTGAGTCCGTCATGCAGAATCAAAAAAGAATGAAAGAATTGGAGACGAATTTACTGAGTAGACTAAATTCCACTGAAGGTAAATATATTATTTGAAATCGGAAAAAACCTCAAAAGTGTAAGAAGCGCGTCATTTAATTTTAAAGACACAGAAACAGTGTTATAATGGGTATTTCCAGAGCTCTTGGGACCGTCTGTCCCAGTCACACTGTAGGAATGTTATAGGTACACTTTTTAGTCCGTTTGAAATGGTTGGTCCAGGAATGTCCTGAGACACAGGAATATCCTGCCACTTTAATAGTACGCATTTTTCAGAGTTAATTGATGAATTTTGACGTATTCTAGGATCTTTGGTGGACGACGAAGAACTGATAAATGTCCTACAGGTAACTAAAACCACGGCAGAAGAAGTTACTCAAAAACTTTCGGTTTCAGTCCACACTGAAAAGAAGATAAATATCGCTAGGGAAGAGTTTCGAGCAGTAGCCGCTAGAGGTATTCTTTTTTTATCTAATAACATACATAATGTATGTACTCTATACAAATCTGTCCCCTTTGTCATGAACATTGTCAAATAATAGTGTAAGTTCGTTAATTGACAAGCTTTAATCAGTCACAATCAAGAAAACACAGTTTTACAATGAAATGCTCTCTAAAATGATTTCAACATGTGAGCATTCAACATTATGTAGCAAGTATTACTTAGCCTCTTTGATTGTGGGTGACGCGTTACTTTTAAATAACGCCATCTGTTTGAAGCCATTTAATTCACAGATGCAAGACACTAAATACAATACAAATAGAAAAATTACACAAAATGCACTACTTTCTTGCACAGATATATATTGAAAGAGGATTTACACATTTACAGTTTTTTTTTCATTTTAGGGTCGATTCTATATTTTTTGATTGTCGAAATGTCAAACGTCAATGTCATGTACCAAAACTCTCTGAAACAGTTTTTGGTTATTTTCGATAATTCCATTACAAAATCAGAGAAAAGTAACAACACTCAGGAACGGATTGATATTATTCTGAAATATTTGACACATGAGGTAGGTAATTATTGACAGTTGGTTCTGTTAAAATTGATAGTGACACGAATAAACACTCACTAACAATAAAATGAGAGTTTAAACTGTGTTATAAGATAAGTAAGTACGAGGTGTGACAATTAATTAAGACTGGCCCCCGTACTAACAGGTTTTAAATCCTAACGCCTCGGGCGGTCGGAGTTATTCACCTTGATGTGCGTTCTACTTTCGCAGTGATTTGAAGCGGATCGTGCATAGCTCATTTGCCGGAATTGTGACAACCGAAAAAATTGAGCACCGTTTTAATTTAAAGTAAAACTCAAAAAACAGCTACTGAATACTTTAAAATGCTAAAAGATGTCTACGGAGAGCAGTGTATGTCTCGTGCAATGATTTTCATGGAGTATAAAAGCTTTTTCGAGGGTCGTAAATAAGTTAAAGACGATGAACGAGAAGGGCGCTCCAGCAAATCCAAAACATCGATGTTCATTTTTTTTTCGATATTAGGGATGTAATTCTTACTGAACGGGTGCGTTAGGGTCAAACAGTCAACCAACATTTATATTTGAAGTTTTGATGTAGCTAAGGGAACGTGTAAGGAAAAATGTCCAGATTTGTAGAAGAACAACGCCTGGCTGCTCTACCAGGACAATGCACCAAACCACAATGCCCTTTCCATTAAGCAGTTTTTAGCTAATCAGAAGATCCCCGTCGTTAACCACCCACCATATTCATCAGCCTGGCCCTTTGCGACTTCTACCTGTTTTCGAAAGTGAAAAAATCGTTAAAGGAACCCGCTTTGAAAGCCTCTCTTCGGATGATTTCTAAAATTGCTGGGGACTGATCATTGTATTAGTATTTAAATAAAGTAGATTTTTAACAACAGTCTTGTAATTTTATTGTCACACCTCGTATGTGCATTAAAGCCTTTCTTTGTAGATTTGGATTTTTACCAATAGGAGTCTCTACGAGCGTCACAAAGCCCTGTTCACTCTTATGATGGCTATGAAAATTGACTTGCAGAAGGGAATTATCACTCATGAAGAATTTATGTCATTTATCAAAGGTGAAAAAAACTCCAGTCGTAACTTTTTTTTCTATTTAATTTCATTGCTGTGCTTATTAATTTTTGTGACATTCCATAACTAACTTCTGTTTTTAAATTTAGGTGGGGCTTCCCTTGATCTTAACGCTGTACAGCCGAAACCGTTTAGATGGATATTGGACATAACTTGGTTAAATTTAGTCGCCATTCAAAAGTTGGAAGTGTTTTCTGAGATATTAACGAAGGTAAAACACACACAAGAAACATATGTTTGGTTTTTTTTGGAACATTCAATAACATTTTAATTATATAACTAAATGGATTTGTTCAATTGCGGCGTCATTTATAGTACTATATATATATTTTTAAATTATGTGAAAGGGTAATAAGGCGGTAAATATTTTAAATGAAATACTTTATTTCTAAATATGTAAATTTTTTAAATATCAAACACTATGGCAATATTTTTTTCAGTCTTTGGAGATATTGAAGCAATTAAGGTTGTAAAAATACATACGATTTGTGAACTTAAAAACTACTTTAATATAATTTGTGATATTTTAAATTTCAAGTTAAAGCAACTGGGACACTTTATAACTTTGTTTGATTATAATTTTTCAGATTGAGACTAATGAAAAAGAATGGCGCTACTGGTACGAAAAAGAGAAACCTGAAGAAGAGGAGATTCCATGCGGATACCATAAAAACTTGGACGTTTTTCGAAAACTGTTGTTAATACGTTCCTGGAGTCCTGATAGAACCTTGTCGCAGGCGAGGAAATATATTATGGGTACAAATAACCACGTTTTACCTTCACTAACACTCGTATCTAGCCGAGGGAAAGTATCACATAAAAAATGATGTCTGTCTGTACCCCAAACACTCCGAAACCATAAAACCGAATTTTCATAAAAAACAATGATTTGGTTGCGATAATTGTTAATTAAATTAACAAAACATTTTTAGATTCATTGGGTGAAGAGTACGGCGAACCTTGCATTTTAGACTTAGAAGCAACATGGGCTGAATCTCTACCCGACATTCCTTTAATTTGTATTTTGTCAATTGGCTCCGATCCGTCTCCACAAATAACGGCTCTAGCCAAAGCCAAAGATATCCGTAAGTATTTATTTATAAATGAATCATGATGGTTTTTTTTTAAGCTTTTTTGATATTGTTTATTTTTTTTACTTAAGCAGTTATGACTTATTTACCTTATTTTATTAGGAAAGTGCACGAATCTCTTAACCTCAAAATGTATAGTTAGCCCTTATTATAACAAATCGTTGCACCATGCGTGTGACATTGTGGATCCTATTTCTAAAAGCTACGCTAAGTTTTTTACTTTATTGGCTCTGTCCGCTAAATGCCGACAGTTTTCCAACTCAAATCGGTGGACACCAAGATAATCTGACTTAAAGTCACTTGATGGACCCGCCCCCCCCCCCCAACCCTTAGATTTTTTTACATATATTCCACGTTTCATAAAAAACACAAAACACAGCTTAAAATTCGACATCATGACGCTATAGAGGCGTCGGGCCCCCCAAGACTTATTCCTGGGTGCGCCACTCATAAACAAGAACTTTCGTACCTTCACTTGGTGCTTGCTTTCCTATTATACCCTAAGGTACAACCCTCTCGTTTCAAAAACCAGCAGTACTCCGCCAACATGCTTGCATTTCACTTCCCTGAAAACCGCTTTTCCAACTTAGCGATGTCTTGATGAAACCGTTCCCCGTATTCATCCGAGACTGCTCCTAAATTTTCAGGAAAGAAGTCCAGATACGAGAGTAGGAAGTGTACTTTAAGGGACATGTTACATCCCATGGCCTTGTACGCTAAGAGCGATTCCTCGACCTGAGCGACATAATCATCACTTTTATGGTTACCCAAAAAGTTCTTGCACACGTTTTGGAATGCAAACCAAGCTCGTTTTTCTTTTTGATTCAGGTGACAAAGTTTTCTATTCTGGGGCCCCAAAAAAACACCTTCCTTGATTTTAGCCTCACCAAGACGAGAAAATATGAATACGTCGCCTGTTTTGTCCAGTGCTGGTACAAACTGTTTGATCAATCCAAGTGTGATGTGCAAAGGCGGCAAGTAAATATTATCTTGCGGGACTAATAAGGATCGTTGGCGACATTTGCCTGGGAGTAAATCTTTCTTGCAAAGGCCAGTTCCTTACAATGTAATGTTTGTCCCGTGCTCGGCTGTCCCATTCACAAATAAAGCAAAAATATTTTATTTTTTTATTATAGTTTCTGCATGAGCGTACACAACAGAGGAGGGGGGCTTGGGGGCGAAAGCCCCCCTTAAGAATCTAAAAATAGATTATGTTAAAACTATTTATTTTCCTACTTTTTAATATGTTCATAAAAAAAGTGTAAAAAATGTCCAAGCCCCTCCAAGGCGATTTTTTGTATACGCCAGTGGTTTCTGTATTTATACTTTTATATACTAATATGTCGCTTTATGCTTTGCTATAATGTTTATTACCTTTACCGTTAAGCTTCAGCTTTGCCTATTCGGTAACGCCCAAACTCCGCCCAAGATAGGCGCTTCCCCTACCTCCGGTGAATCTGTATTTACCAACTGATATTAGGTTCAGGTTTCTACTGGCAGGCATGGGAATCGAACCCACCGCCCTCTGATGATAAAGCAATCGCACTAAACCATCAGTTTACGACTGAAAATTTAGACGTACAAAGTGAGGCAGCGTTATCTAGCGTATGTCAAACTTGCCAAAAACCAAGTGTTGTTTCTATTTCAGTTATGCAAACTGCGCCAACTCAAAAATAAATAGTGCTGCCAAATAGAAATAGGATCCAGAACGTCAAACACATAGTGCAGTTATTTTTGGATTTTTCAATGATTTCTAGATTTGTCAGCGATTTACAGTGGAGGGAAAAATATTAAGTGCCCTAAAATTGTATAAATATTTGATCCTGCTCTAACTATGAAAAAACTAGTGGTACATTTAAAAACATTTTTTGATCATTTTTGCTAATTTAAAAATGTTTTATCTCATTTTTCCAAAAAGGCACTAGAATATTTTATGCGAAAAAACACCTTAGCTCATGAACTGTGAAATGGATTGAAGTTTTCAAATATATATTGAATTGTTATAGTTAGAACAGGATCAGATTTTCATACATTTTTAAGGCACTCTTATTAAAATTACTGACATATTTGAACTAAGGACAGAATTAACACGAAGGCGCATTCGTAAATGCTGGTTAATGTTTAACATATTTGTTTCTTAGCCTTGAAAGCTGTGTCCATGGGGCAAGGTCAAGAAATCGTTGCCAGAGATATGATCGAAAATTCTATGGCTAATGGTGGATGGGTACGTATTGTACCCTAAGGCCTGTTTATACTCGCTTACATATTTTTTTCTTTTTTTTTCTACCTTCAAAAACTGAGGAATATTAAACTTTATTGGGTTCTTAAATATATTCTTTAAAAAACTCTATTTTTGTCTTTGTTTTTCTGATTATCAATAAAATTAAAACACTAAAAAAACTTGGCATTTGGCAGTCCTGTTGTGTAAAAACATGTTTTGTGTTTTTTTTTTCGTCTATAATAAAAAGTTTCAAACAGGTAAAACCTAAAACTAGATTCCAATAGCAACCGAGGGTTACCCTAGAGTCCCTAAATAATTTGACAGTTTTTAAAAAGTTATCAAATTATTTAGGGACACTATAGTTGATGTTCTATTTAAGTGGCACCGCGTCATAGCTATGGTAAACCAAATTCTGCGGCAAAATCTAAATAAAGAAGCCTTAAAAAATTAGTGTTTATTAGTGTTTCACTTTATACATGCAGTGTGCCGCTCGGGGCTTAATGTTCGAAGGATAAAACACTACGACCTTTTAAAGGAGAGATCAAATAGGTACTTACCTGATAAATAAAGATCCGAAACATAAAAGAGGATCCAAAATTATATTAAAATGTGCGCAAATATTGATTTAGTTGCAAAGACGGTAATTTGTTTTGTGAAAAGCTCCGTCATAATTTGTTTGACATACAGTCAAAACAACAACGAATAGAAAACGTCAAAGCCCTGCTAAATCCATAATATGTTCGTAACAACCAGATAATAGTATATATGTTCCTTTCTAATGAAATCGTTTAGAAGAAGACATCAATAAAAAGCAAGTAAAATAGTAAGCTAATGACTAATTAGTGCAGTGCCTCATTTTGGGAATCAATATCAATAAAAAAATTAAAGGAAGTGCGTGCCATTGTATGTACCCCTCTACTCCCTTCCCGCCAATCAAGGTTTTGATGACGCGGTGTCACTTTAATACAACATCAACTATAGATTACTCTATGCCAGCTTTCGGTTTAATAAGGTTAAATTGATTAAACATTTTGAGGTCGTACGACCACCTTTTTTCAAGGGCTGAAAACAACATGAAAAAAGACACATCTGTTTTTTTTACTGAAATTATTAGAACAGTTGTTAAACTACAATATGCTCTAAAAATTTGAACTCACACCTATCAATAACACAGATCAAGAACCCAAAAAACAAAATATTATGTAGTATCACAATACAAAATACAATAAAACACTCTTAGCATGACAAAACGTTCAGTAACTGTTTGTCGTTGCATATAAATGAATAAATTTTGACAGGTTCTCCTGCAGAACATTCACCTGTCCCTGCCATTCGCTACGGAGGTGGCAACAATGATCCTGGACGGGGAAAATCTCGAAGAAACGTTCCGAATTTGGTTGACCACTGAAGTTCACGAGGCTTTCCCCATCGGTCTACTGCAGATGGCCATTAAGTTCACGAATGAGCCTCCACAAGGTAACTCAGCGACATCTATGAGAATGTTTAGCTAAACGTGCGTAGATTTTTATTTTAGCCATAGCCATTGCATACGTAGAGTTTCTATAATTAGGTGAAATTTAATTTCCTTGTGGTATTTGTGGGTTTTGTTTTGTTTTGCTTTTAGGAAGTGTTTAGGACTAAGTAATATAGTCTATGTAAATGTTATGAGTTTCTTTTATAACAATGAAATTTGAATTATAAGAACAAAAGGCTGTGGTGCATGGGCGTAGTCAGGGTGGGGCAGGTTGGTGCACTTGCCCCACCCTGGCTTGTCACTTGCCCCATCCTGGCTTTAGCTCATTTAGTAATATTTGATTGTACATTTTTTGCTTTTCTGCCCCACCCTGAGCGAGACCCTGAATACGCCCCTGGGCCCCACCATAAGGCAACTCGGTGCTTTTGCTGATAAACTGTATAGTTTGTAAAATATGAATTTTCAAGGTTTGGTCATTTTGGTCTTATGGGATTCCCTACCCTAAAATTCCCTAAATGACGTTTTTGCGAATCTCATCTCAAGGTGTGGTTTTTTCGCATCTCTATGGCCCCACCATACGGCAACTCGGTGCTTTTGCTGATAAACTGTATAGTTTGTAAAATATGAATTTTCAAAATTTGGTCTTATGGGATTCCCTACCCTAAAATTCGCTAAATGACGTTTTTTGCGAATCTCATCTCAAGGTGTGGTTTTTTCGCATCTCTATGGCCCCACCATACGGCAACTCGGTGCTTTTGGTGATAAACTGTATAGTTTGTAAAATATAAATTTTCAAAGTTTGGCCATTTTGGTCTTATGGGATTCCCTACCCTAAAATTCGCTAAATGACGTTTTTGCGAATCTCATCTCAAGGTGTAGTTTTTTCGCATCTCTATGGCCCCACCATACGGCAACTCGGTGCTTTTGCTGATAAACTGTATAGTTTGTAAAATATGAATTTTCAAGGTTTGACCATTTTGGTCTTATGGAATTCCCTACCCTAAAATTCGCTAAATGACGTTTTTGCGAATCTCAACTCAAGGTGTGGTTTTTTCGCATCTCCATGGCCCCACCATACGGCAACTCGGTGCTTTTACTGATAAACTGTATAGTTTGTAAAATATGAATTTTCAAAATTTGGCCATTTTGGTCTTATGGGATTCCCTACCCTAAAATTCGCTAAATGACGTTTTTGCGAATCTTAACTCAAGGTGTGGTTTTTTCGCATCTCTATGGCCCCACCATAAGACAACTCGGTGCTTTTGCTGATAAACTGTATAGTTTGTAAAATATGAATTTTCAAAGTTTGACCATTTTGGTCTTATTGGATTCCCTACCCTAAAATTCGCTAAATGACGTTTTTGCGAATCTCAACTCAAGGTATGGTTTTTTCGCATCTCTATGGCCCCACCATATGGCAACTCGGTGCTTTTGCTAATAAACTGTATAGTTTGTAAAATATGAATTTTCAAAGTTTGGCCATTTTGGTCTTATGGAATTCCCTACCCTAAAATTCGCTAAATGACGTTTTTGCGAATCTCAACTCAATGTGTGGTTTTTTCGCATCTCTATGGCCCCACCATACGGCAACTCGGTGCTTTTGCTGATAAACTGCATAGTTTGTAAAGTATGAATTTTCAGTTTGGCCATTTTGGTCTTATGGGATTCCCTACCCTAAAATTCGCTAAATGACGTTTTTGCGAATCTCAACTCAAGGTGTGGTTTTTTCGCATCTCTATGGTCCCACCATGGGCGTAGTCAGGGTGGGGCACTTGCCCCATCCTGGTTCAGCTCATTTAGTAATAATATTTGATTGTACATTTTTTGCTTTTTTGCCCCACCCTAACTACGCCCATGTTGTGGTGTGTGTGAGTGTCTTTCTGTTACTACACTGAAAAACCTATGAAAGCTGTTAAGATTGTCAAAACACTTGGATAAAAAATCATTGTGGATATTGGATATGACGTTAAGTTTGGGACATTTTCTTTACCATTTTGACCGTCATTACCATTAACACTATTTTAGTTCCTCCAACAATATGAAAAATCATTCTACATTTTTGACAGATTATAAACGTCAATTTAATGATACATCTTTTAGGTATAAGAGCCAGTATGAAACGAACCTACCAAAACATTACCCAGGACTATCTCGACTATTCAGCTCAGTACCAATGGCCTCCGCTACTTTACGCTGTTGCCTTTTTACACACCGTGTTGCAAGAAAGGAGGAAGTTTGGACCTTTAGGTAAAATAGTTTTTTATACCTTTGTCAAAAATATCATTTTGCGAAATCTGCTAGGTTTTGTTATTTTGATTTCGGTATTTTATTTATTTTTTAAGTTGTTTTTATCTTAAAATTGATTTGGGGAAGTTGATTTATTGCCTAAAACTAAAACGCTCGCTATTCTGAGTGAAAACAATAATTTTTAGAACAAAAACTGTGCATTTTTTATTGAATTCTCAAAATTTCAAGTATGCTTAGAAGATTAAAATAGTATTTGCTTGTAATCTATGCAATAAAATATAACATTTATTATTTTTTTTAAACATTTTAACCTCTTAGCAATCATTCATATGCATAAGTTTGGAGAAATTTGGGGATGGTGTCGAATTTCTCTCAAATTTCGAAAAAGCTAAAACCTCCAATAAGATCCTATGAAAATTACGGAACAGCTGAGATTTTTTAGGATCTAGGCCCATTTTGGTTGGCGTTGTCCGGCGGGCCACATTTTTATTGTCCTCTCAAAATTTCCTTGAGTCGTCCAGATATCCCGGAATTTCACCGGGCTTTAACACTGCTAGACATACGTTTATAAAATAATGATACTTATGCGAAACCATACGGCTGCGTTTCCAAGCCCACAATGTTTCTTTGGATTGTTCAATTAATGTGGAAAAATACGAAGGCATCAAAAGTGAACGAGCACTATAATTTCTAAAGTTTAAGTAGTATGACTTATATTTGGTTTTAATGCAGCTTCTCAACTGAAGTACAGCCCTACCTATAAAGGGCACCATATTGCTATTCTTAAAAGCCTTCCAATCATAGAAAGACAAGAAATTATTCCATTTCATCAATTTGGTTTTCGAGACAAGCATTCCATGATAGATCAAGTACACAGAATTACTAATATAATAGAAAAAGCACTAGAAGAGGGAAAAGTTTGTTCTGCAGTGTTTCTAGATGTAGCACAAGCGTTTGACAAAGTGTGGCATAAAGGCCATAGGCCATAAAACGGTTTCTGCCAAAACAATATTCGGAGATTTTGGAATCATACATATCTGATAGATATTTCAGCTGGTCACTTAGCAACATTTTCCGATGATACTGGTTTATTGACGGTAGAAAAATCTTTTAAAGAATGTATAGAAAAACTTCAGGATGCAGTCACCGAAGTTCATAGTTGGCCCACAAAGTGGCGAATAAAATTAAATGAAACCAAATCAATTCATGTTGATTTTACAAACAAAAATTTAAATCACATACACATAACAATTAACAACATTCCAGTACCATATTCAAATCAGGCAAAATATCTCGGTATGACACTTGATGCTAAATTGCACTGGAAAGCACATGTTAAGAAAAAAAAAAGAATAACTTGAGATAAGGTATAGAAAAAAGAACTGGCTAATTGGAAGGAAGTCCAATTTAACAATTCATAATAAGTTACTGCTTTATAGACAAATACTGAAACCAGTATGGACATATGGTATTCAACTTTGGGGTTATACTAAATAGAGAAACTATTTTTACAGAGATTTCAAAATAAAGTATTAAGAAACATTGTGAACCTTGTTACGTTCAAAATAGTGACCTTCATCGGGACCTAAAAATCGAAACTGTAGCAAAGACCATCAAAAGGTACGCAAAAAAAGCCATGAAGATTACAATAGTTCGAAGACTAAAAAGAGTGAAGCCATTTGAGCTCATGAACTGAATGAATTATATAAAACAAAATAATGCTATAAACTCAACACAATTGTGAGTTACAGACGAAACAAAGCGGGGAGAACTGTTGACTGAACCCTAAGATGAAATCTAACTTTTCTAGTAAATTAAGTTAAAACAAAATGGCTAATTAGTCTTATTGACTAGATTATAATACAATTAACCCAGTGTGTTTGATAAATAAAAAAATTTTCTAGGTTGGAACGTTCCCTACGAATTTAATCAAGCCGATTTAGCAGCCAGCGTTCAATTCATTCAAAACCACTTGGATGACATGGATCCCAAAAAAGGAGTATCGTGGCCTACTGTGTGTTACATGCTAGGCGAAGTCCAATATGGCGGCCGGGTAACAGATGATTTTGATAAGAGGCTGTTGGTAACGTTTACTCAGGTAAGATCTTTTTGAATTAATAATTATATATGTTATACTTTAAAGTTTACTTTTAACTTTTTAAAAAACTTTATTTTGATTAAATACAATATAGGACTTAAACGTTATAATTGAACGTGTACTTAAGAACGATTCTAAAGAGAATGACTTAACATTACAATGATTTGAGTTTATATAAAGAAAATGTGCTGATTAAGCAATGGAATAATTCCTTAATATTCTAGACTTAAACTAAAGTGCAATTCGGCAGGAATGCACGTGTTGTTTATTCCGTGAGAGACGCAAGTCAGCAGAATGGTCTTCTTATCTTGAAAGGTTCTGAGAAATAAAGTGCTGATTCGGCTTGAATGCACGTGTTGTTTATTTCATGGGAAACGCAAGTCAGCAGAATAAGCTTCTTATCTGGAAGGTTCTCGGGTTTCATAGAAGGTTCTGGTTTCTTCTAAGTGTAGGCAGGATAATTTCATATAACAGCTCCCCTCTTTTTGAAAAAGTTGGCGTTATACGGCAACTTTTATTAAGATGATTGATTGATTATTAATTTTGCATTGGGTTCGATTTCTTCTTCGATTTGATCTTCGATGTGTATGCTTGGTCTTCTTCTTGGTAAGATATTCGATAAATTCCTAATTCTTTGTAGATTAGGTTTTGGAAATGGTGGAAAGTCATTACCATTATCATTATCGTTATTGGTATTATTAACATTTCTTGTTCTTCGGCGTCTTCGACATTTGTTAATAATGTAAAGAATTACTAGTAGTACTATCAATGTTATTGTAATGATAGTAAACCAATCAATGTGTTTTTGAATGAATGGTTGATTGATCATTTTATCTAATTCTTCTGAATATTGGTTAAGATTATGTTGTGCAATATTCAGATCTTCGACGTTTATTTTGCTTAACTTTAATGGTTTTAGACCTTGAATTTTGGGGATTGCAGGCATATCTTTACAACAAGTATATGGAATATTGATTATTGGTGAATTTATTTCTTCGAAGGTACTTTCTTGAAGTATGGTTTCAGAATGAATCCTCGTACTTCCAATAAAAGCATTGCATGTTGATTTGAAACGAACTATACTATTGGTTTCAATTAATTTCGTAATGATTTCTTGATTCTTGCATTTGATATTGGTAGGTACTGGTTCTGACATAGTAACTAGCCATTGATTTTCTTCAAGTGGTTGAACATTGTAGCCTTGTGCATAGAAAATGGTTGTTTGACATGTTTTCGGCAGCTGAGTTTGTTGCTTCAATAGTTGAGCTTCACAAATAGCATCACTGTCGATGGGATACGGAAGTACTTTGGAACAGAGCTTCGTTCTTCTTTCGATGATCTTGCAGTGGTCCACGTTGTGGAAGGTGACGAAAAACATTGAATCATCGTCACGCGCAATAAATTTATTAATTGTTGATATAGTATGGTGAAGACCTGTTCGATTATCTAGTATTGGTATTGGGTAAAGTCTGTATAAAGTATAAGTCGAAGGGTCTATAAGAGGTATTTTAAGAACAAATACTATTTTTGATTCAGTTTGAAAAGCACTAAGTTCAATTAAATTAATGTATTGGGCTACCGTTGAGATTGATATTGGTAAAGGCAAATTATTTTTTTGTAATGAATGAGAAATCTTTTTCAATGAATCTACCAAATCCGATGGTTTTATTATTGAACCATGCAATATTTTTAAACGTGCAAAAGTTACTGCGTTTAACGCGTCATTTAATGAATCTTTAATAAAGGTGTAACTTTCCATAAGCGATTCGCATAAATCTAATGCTTTTATTTGTGCTTCTGCATAGGCAGCGTTATCAGAAATCGAAGTAACTAAATATTGAATTAATTTAATATCATGATTAAACGTTTCTTCATCAATTTGTAATTTTTGTAAAGTCGTATTAAAACTTTTAATAACAGAGGTTGTTACTGAAATTTGTTTTTGCAATAATCTTTCAATATTTTTCTCATCAGTCGATACTTTATTAATACAATCATTAAAGTATTCTCCGTCTGATGCATCTAAATTTCCTGTAATAGATTTCCAAATAGTTCCGATGCCATTAAATATTCCACGTTTTCGCCTATATGATTTTTCTTTTGTATCCGAGATAAGTTCTTCGTATTTAATATTAACGTAATTAGAAATTTGTTTTAAAAGGCTAACATGCGTTTTAATTTGCGATTTGAAATTTGCAATTTGATTATTATTGATTGAAAAATGATCCATAAAGGTATCTAAAATTTTGTCGTTATGCTCAATTGCTTTCTTAAAGGGTAAAAGATCTTTGTAAACAACAAGTGTCCATTCATTATTAGAAATTCTGATAAGGGATTCTTCATGATAAAATAGTCCTAGTGTATTATTTATTGGTAATATTGAATATTGACTGGAAACGATTGAGATTATTCCCATTAATCTAAAATAAAAGATTTTTATTTTATTCAAAGCACGGTTTTAACCTATCAAAATTAACTTTGGTTAATTGATTTGTTTGTGGGTTTTTAAGTGTTGCAGAATTACGATGTATTTCTAAAATTTCAAAAGGACCATTAAATAAGTTTTCTGATTTTGATTTGATTTGTGATTCTTTAAGCCAAACTTTGTCTCCTACATTAAATTCAGGGACATTCTTTCGTACGTGTTCGTCGAATCGTTCTTTCGATTTTTGTTTCGATTGATCCGTTCTATTTCTAGCTAATTTGTAAAAATAGTCCATTCTATTATTTAAATCGCGTACATATTTAGATATCAATTGTTCTTGGTTATAAAGTTTTTCGGGGGGTCTACTTGATGTATGTCCGAAAACGAGTTCGTAAGGGGTAAATCCGTGTATTTTGTTTTTTGTATTATTATAGCAAATTACTGCGTATGGAAGAACGCTAAAACAATGATCTTCAGGGTTTTCTTGTTTATTGATTCTAATCATTTCGCAAAGGGTTGCGTGAAATCGTTCTAGTGAACCGTTTGACTGGGGATGTGCTACGCTAGAAAATGTTAACTTAACATCGTATAGGGTACATAAATCTTTTAAAAGGGTATTATCAAATTCTTTGCCATAATCGCAATGTATTCGTAAGGGTACACCGAAATGTTGGAAAAATAGTAAAATAGTACTAACTACTGTACTTGCTTTTTTATCACTCATTGCGTAAGCTTGTGTAAATTTTGTTAATTCATCCCGTACTGTTAACGCGTAATTTCTGGTTGGGTATTCGAAAATATCGATATTGATTCGTTCAAAAGGGGTACGTGGTGTTTCTGTTACAACGAAGGGTCTGCTTAGATTTTTACGAACAATTTTAACTTTTTGACAAGTTTCACATTTTTTTATGAAATCTTCTACGTTTTTTGTTAAACCACGCCAATTATATTTTTCTCTAATGCGTCTAACTGTTTCATTTATTCCACGGTGTAGGTTGCTTTTTCCTAAGTGATAATTTTCTAAAATTATTGGGATTTCATCTTCGTCGGGGGTTGTTATTATATTTTGGCAAATTTTTAATTTTATGTCTTTATCAGAAAAGATATAAGATAGCATCTCTAAAGTTGGTAAATCTAGATTGTTTTCGATGCAGTATGTTTTGTTAATTTCAAATTCATTTTGGTCTTTAAAAAGGCAATAAAATAAGTGTTGTGAACAATCATCATTATCGAATGGTAGGGCTATAATAAAATATTTACGTTCTTTAACTGTTTTGCTAGAAACAATATTAATTTTTAATTCTTCAAGGTGGAATTCTTCTTCAAAAATATCGTCAATGATTTTGAAATGTAAATCTTCCATTTTATTTTGTCGGAAAAAGGTTACTATTAATTTATTTGATTTATCTAATAATTGATCATTCGAGGTTTCGATTTTAGAATAATCAATTAGGGATCGCGACTTGTAAAGTTCAACAAATCTGTTAAATTCATCTGTTATTTTTTGATCATCTTCTTCGTTAAAAATTGGTTCTTGATCGTTATTTTCGTTGTTTGCAAAAATTTTAATGTTTGATTTAAAGTCTATACAGTCTTTGAAATGATTGATTTTTATTCGCGATAAAGCGTCTGCATTTTTATTGATTTTACCGGGGTTATGAATGATTTTAAAACTATATTCTTCTAATTTTAATCGCCAACGTGCTAATCTGCTACCGGGGTCTTTAATTGAAAGTAGCCAGGTTAGAGGTCTGTGATCGGTAACTATAGTGAATTTTCTACCAAAAAGGTAAGGTCGAAAGTGTTTTACGGACCATACTATTGCTAATAGTTCTCTTTCAATAGTGGAGTATTTAGTTTCTGCACTACAAAGGGTTCTCGATGCAAAAGCTATCGGAAGGTCTTTACCAATTGGACCTTGTGAAAGTACGGCTCCTATCGCAAATGCGCTCGCGTCTGTAGTTAAAATGAAGGGTTCTTCGAAATTTGGATAAATTAATATTGGATCAGAAATTAATGCATTTTTGAGTGTTTCAAAAGCTTCTTGACATTCTTTAGAAAAAATAAATTTTGTATCTTTTTGAAGAAGTTTTGTTAAGGGTTTTGAGATTTTCGCGAAGTTCGGTATGAATCTTCGATAATATCCGGCAAGTCCGAGAAATGATTTTACGTCACGAGGATTTTTTAATTCTGGAAAGTTTTGAATACATTTTACTTTATCAGGGTTTGGTTTTACTCCATTTTCGGTAATTAAATGTCCGAGGTATGCTACTTCTTTTCGTAAAAACTCGCATTTGTCAGGTTGAATTTTTAAATTTGATTTTCGTAATCTTTGGAAAACTTCGGAAAGACGTGAAATGTGTTCATGAATTGTTGGTGAATAAACAATAATGTCGTCCATATAAACTAAACAACGTTCATTTAGAATGCCTAATAAAATGTTATCCATCACACGTTGAAATGTGGAGGGTGCATTTTTTAAACCAAATGGCATACGAACAAATTCGTAGTGTCCATTTTCGACAGAAAAGGCTGTTTTTTGAATATCTTTTTGATCAATTTCAATTTGGTGAAAACCGGATGCTAAATCAAGTGTTGTAAAATATTGACATTTACCTAACTGATCTAATAAATCTGAAATATTTGGAAGTGGATATTTATCGTCAACTGTTACTTCATTCAGTTTTCTATAATCGATTACTACTCTCCATTTTTGTTTGTTAGAGGCGTCAAGTTTTTTTGGGACTACCCAAACAGGTGATGACCACGGGGAAATTGATGGTCGGATTATTTTTTGATCGAGCATTTTATTAATTTGTGTTTTTACTTCCTCTTTGTGTATTTGAGGGTACCGATATGATTTAGTAAAAATTGGATGAGCATTGTTGGTTTCAATTGTATGTTTGATTTCATTAGTGAAGGTTAATTGATCTCCTTCGATATAGAAAATATCAGAAAATTCAAAACAAAGATTTGAAATTAGTTCTTTCTCTTCGTAATTTAGATGTTCTAGTCTTAATTGATTTTTAATAAGGTCGATTCTATCAATGAGTTCGTCTTCATTGGTATTAAAATTTAAAATATCGTGAACACTTGGTATGGGTTCGAAAGACAAGTTGTTAAAATTTATTGTTTTAGGAATAGCATTGGGATTTATTACTGATGTATAAAATTCACCATTTTCGTTAATGTGGACTAGGGCGTTTGGTAATCTTACTTTTTCTATTTCTTTACCAATTAAAATTGCATCTGTGTTTTTTAAATTAGATTTTAATTTGAAAACTTGTTCGGTTCGCGGTTCTAGAGTTATTTGATTTTGAAAAATATTTGGATTTAAATTTATTCGCGGTTTTGGTATTGGTGGCGTTTTTTTTATTTTGAATTAATCTTGGTTTAGGTATTGGTGGTATGTTTTGATTTTGAATTACTCTTGGTTTAGGTATTTGTAGTGTTTTTTGATTTATTTGATTTTGATTAATTTGGGAATTTTGTTCAAAAGTTTTTTCTGTTACTTGAATTAAAGGTATTGTTTTAAAATTGGTGCATAGCTGTTTCGAATTTAAGTCAATTACGCACTGGTAATGTTCAAGAAAATCGAGTCCTAATATTCCGTCAAATTCTATGTCTAAATTACAAATATAGACTTTTAGTGGATCGTCTTTAGCGAAAGGGATTAAAACTGATTGAGTGATTGGAATTTTTTCATCGGTTATTCCTTGTACTATTACATTTTCTGCAAATCGATTATTATAATTTTCGACTGTTTTTTCTTTAAATACTGAAATTCCTGCGCCGGTGTCAATTAAAAGTTTAAATTTATTTGTTGCGTCATTAATATAAAAAAGATTTTTTGAGTTTAAATTATGTAGATTGGTATTTACACGAATGTTTGTTCTGAGATTTGATTGATTGACATACATTGGATTTTCGTAGTAGTTTGTTCTAATTGGGTATCTGTTTCTTGAATCGATAGGGGTGGATGGTTTTGATTGGAAGTAATTTGAAAATTTTGGGTTTCTGGTGGCAAAATTTGATTTTGGTTTTCAAAATTTTGATATATTCCGGGTTGATTAAAATTATATTGATTTATGTCATTTAAATATTGTTCATCAAAATTATTCGAAAATTCTTGTGAGATTTCATTTTCGTAATAAAATTGATTTTCATACTGAAAATTTTCAAAATTTGGATCATAAAGATCATAATTGTCAAAATTGTTAAAATTTTCAAAATTTGGATCATAATTGTAGTTGTCAAAATTATTAAAATATTCATCAGAATAGTTTACTACATGTGCTCTATGTTGTGGGGAATTGTAATTTGGATTTCTTTGAATTACTGATGGTCTAAAATTATTTTGTTGGTTTTGGGGTACAAAATTTCTAGAGGTGCTTGGTTGATTTTGGGCAAAATTGGGTCTTTGAAAATTTTGGTTAGATTGTTGATTTTGATTTTGGGCAAAATTGGGTCTTTTTACAAAAGTACGGCATTCACTTCCGTGATGACCTAAACGATTACATTTAAAACATTTTTGTGGTTGAGAAGCTGTTCTTCGCGATTGAAAATTATTTTGTCTATTTTGTATGGGATTATTTGAAACATTGGGTCGGTTTGGAGTTTTTTGTGTTTCAAAATATGAAAGTTGTAGTTTGCGTCTTATTCTTACTTGTGCTTCAAGTAAATCTTTAGGATTGCTAGCACGGACAATATGACCTATGCGCGATTCTAATCCTGTTAAAAGCGTATTTAATGCCATAGAATCTATTATTTGGATTTGTGCATCTTTTTGAAGCATATTTAAATTTGATTTTTGAATACAAGCGTGCATTTTTGAATTCATGACTTGTAGTCTATTGAAAAACATTAAAGGTGATTCATTTGTTTGTTGTTTAAGTCTTTGTAGATCTTGAATTAATGAAGAAAGGTCTCGCGTATCTCCATAATATGTTGTTAATAATTGCTTAATTTGAATCCAAGAAAGAGGATTTCGAGAGTTAACTAATTGTGCGGCTTTTCCTTTTAATTTATTTTTAATGTGTATGACCAATAAATCGCGTTGATCTCCGACGGCCATGTTATAAGCACAATCGCAAGCATTGATAAAAGTTCCTAAAAATATTTGATCTCCATCGTATTCAGGGATTATTGAGAAAATTTCCGATAAACGATAAGGTTCAACCTCAACTATAGGTTGGTTTGCTGGTACGTTTGCTGGTTGGTTATTACGAGGTTCAGTCATTTTTGATGGTTTTTGATTTCTCGTATTTTAAAACTTAAATTAAATTTTTAGATTTTGTTTCTTAAAACTAAATTTTATTTTTGACTTCTTTTAAATTCAAAATTTTCCTTAAAAATTCAAAATTGTAAGTCAGTGTTAGAAAATCGAACAGATTTTTCAAAATATCAACTTATTTGAAAAATAAATAAAACGTGGTGATTCAATTGTCTTACTCACAAAAGCTTTAGCTGGACCATTTGTCTCCACGTGTTCGGCTACCAGGGGCTTCACTAGGTGTTCCTTCCGTATCCGTTGGTTGCGAGGACGCTTGGTTCGTTGCTGTCTAGCTTCTTGGTTGCTTATGTAACTTCTTAGTTGCTATGTAACTTCTTGGTTGCTGTAGATTCTTGATAGCTTAAAGAGCTGGAGCTTCACCACTCGCGAATTAGAATACTCGTGTTTTCGCGTGTGTTAAACTATCCGTACGACTGCGCCAAATGTTATACTTTAAAGTTTACTTTTAACTTTTTAAAAAACTTTATTTTGATTAAATACAATATAGGACTTAAACGTTATAATTGAACGTGTACTTAAGAACGATTCTAAAGAGAATGACTTAACATTACAATGATTTGAGTTTATATAAAGAAAATGTGCTGATTAAGCAATGGAATAATTCCTTAATATTCTAGACTTAAACTAAAGTGCAATTCGGCAGGAATGCACGTGTTGTTTATTCCGTGAGAGACGCAAGTCAGCAGAATGGTCTTCTTATCTTGAAAGGTTCTGAGAAATAAAGTGCTGATTCGGCTTGAATGCACGTGTTGTTTATTTCATGGGAAACGCAAGTCAGCAGAATAAGCTTCTTATCTGGAAGGTTCTCGGGTTTCATAGAAGGTTCTGGTTTCTTCTAAGTGTAGGCAGGATAATTTCATATAACAGCTCCCCTCTTTTTGAAAAAGTTGGCGTTATACGGCAACTTTTATTAAGATGATTGATTGATTATTAATTTTGCATTGGGTTCGATTTCTTCTTCGATTTGATCTTCGATGTGTATGCTTGGTCTTCTTCTTGGTAAGATATTCGATAAATTCCTAATTCTTTGTAGATTAGGTTTTGGAAATGGTGGAAAGTCATTACCATTATCATTATCGTTATTGGTATTATTAACATTTCTTGTTCTTCGGCGTCTTCGACATTTGTTAATAATGTAAAGAATTACTAGTAGTACTATCAATGTTATTGTAATGATAGTAAACCAATCAATGTGTTTTTGAATGAATGGTTGATTGATCATTTTATCTAATTCTTCTGAATATTGGTTAAGATTATGTTGTGCAATATTCAGATCTTCGACGTTTATTTTGCTTAACTTTAATGGTTTTAGACCTTGAATTTTGGGGATTGCAGGCATATCTTTACAACAAGTATATGGAATATTGATTATTGGTGAATTTATTTCTTCGAAGGTACTTTCTTGAAGTATGGTTTCAGAATGAATCCTCGTACTTCCAATAAAAGCATTGCATGTTGATTTGAAACGAACTATACTATTGGTTTCAATTAATTTCGTAATGATTTCTTGATTCTTGCATTTGATATTGGTAGGTACTGGTTCTGACATAGTAACTAGCCATTGATTTTCTTCAAGTGGTTGAACATTGTAGCCTTGTGCATAGAAAATGGTTGTTTGACATGTTTTCGGCAGCTGAGTTTGTTGCTTCAATAGTTGAGCTTCACAAATAGCATCACTGTCGATGGGATACGGAAGTACTTTGGAACAGAGCTTCGTTCTTCTTTCGATGATCTTGCAGTGGTCCACGTTGTGGAAGGTGACGAAAAACATTGAATCATCGTCACGCGCAATAAATTTATTAATTGTTGATATAGTATGGTGAAGACCTGTTCGATTATCTAGTATTGGTATTGGGTAAAGTCTGTATAAAGTATAAGTCGAAGGGTCTATAAGAGGTATTTTAAGAACAAATACTATTTTTGATTCAGTTTGAAAAGCACTAAGTTCAATTAAATTAATGTATTGGGCTACCGTTGAGATTGATATTGGTAAAGGCAAATTATTTTTTTGTAATGAATGAGAAATCTTTTTCAATGAATCTACCAAATCCGATGGTTTTATTATTGAACCATGCAATATTTTTAAACGTGCAAAAGTTACTGCGTTTAACGCGTCATTTAATGAATCTTTAATAAAGGTGTAACTTTCCATAAGCGATTCGCATAAATCTAATGCTTTTATTTGTGCTTCTGCATAGGCAGCGTTATCAGAAATCGAAGTAACTAAATATTGAATTAATTTAATATCATGATTAAACGTTTCTTCATCAATTTGTAATTTTTGTAAAGTCGTATTAAAACTTTTAATAACAGAGGTTGTTACTGAAATTTGTTTTTGCAATAATCTTTCAATATTTTTCTCATCAGTCGATACTTTATTAATACAATCATTAAAGTATTCTCCGTCTGATGCATCTAAATTTCCTGTAATAGATTTCCAAATAGTTCCGATGCCATTAAATATTCCACGTTTTCGCCTATATGATTTTTCTTTTGTATCCGAGATAAGTTCTTCGTATTTAATATTAACGTAATTAGAAATTTGTTTTAAAAGGCTAACATGCGTTTTAATTTGCGATTTGAAATTTGCAATTTGATTATTATTGATTGAAAAATGATCCATAAAGGTATCTAAAATTTTGTCGTTATGCTCAATTGCTTTCTTAAAGGGTAAAAGATCTTTGTAAACAACAAGTGTCCATTCATTATTAGAAATTCTGATAAGGGATTCTTCATGATAAAATAGTCCTAGTGTATTATTTATTGGTAATATTGAATATTGACTGGAAACGATTGAGATTATTCCCATTAATCTAAAATAAAAGATTTTTATTTTATTCAAAGCACGGTTTTAACCTATCAAAATTAACTTTGGTTAATTGATTTGTTTGTGGGTTTTTAAGTGTTGCAGAATTACGATGTATTTCTAAAATTTCAAAAGGACCATTAAATAAGTTTTCTGATTTTGATTTGATTTGTGATTCTTTAAGCCAAACTTTGTCTCCTACATTAAATTCAGGGACATTCTTTCGTACGTGTTCGTCGAATCGTTCTTTCGATTTTTGTTTCGATTGATCCGTTCTATTTCTAGCTAATTTGTAAAAATAGTCCATTCTATTATTTAAATCGCGTACATATTTAGATATCAATTGTTCTTGGTTATAAAGTTTTTCGGGGGGTCTACTTGATGTATGTCCGAAAACGAGTTCGTAAGGGGTAAATCCGTGTATTTTGTTTTTTGTATTATTATAGCAAATTACTGCGTATGGAAGAACGCTAAAACAATGATCTTCAGGGTTTTCTTGTTTATTGATTCTAATCATTTCGCAAAGGGTTGCGTGAAATCGTTCTAGTGAACCGTTTGACTGGGGATGTGCTACGCTAGAAAATGTTAACTTAACATCGTATAGGGTACATAAATCTTTTAAAAGGGTATTATCAAATTCTTTGCCATAATCGCAATGTATTCGTAAGGGTACACCGAAATGTTGGAAAAATAGTAAAATAGTACTAACTACTGTACTTGCTTTTTTATCACTCATTGCGTAAGCTTGTGTAAATTTTGTTAATTCATCCCGTACTGTTAACGCGTAATTTCTGGTTGGGTATTCGAAAATATCGATATTGATTCGTTCAAAAGGGGTACGTGGTGTTTCTGTTACAACGAAGGGTCTGCTTAGATTTTTACGAACAATTTTAACTTTTTGACAAGTTTCACATTTTTTTATGAAATCTTCTACGTTTTTTGTTAAACCACGCCAATTATATTTTTCTCTAATGCGTCTAACTGTTTCATTTATTCCACGGTGTAGGTTGCTTTTTCCTAAGTGATAATTTTCTAAAATTATTGGGATTTCATCTTCGTCGGGGGTTGTTATTATATTTTGGCAAATTTTTAATTTTATGTCTTTATCAGAAAAGATATAAGATAGCATCTCTAAAGTTGGTAAATCTAGATTGTTTTCGATGCAGTATGTTTTGTTAATTTCAAATTCATTTTGGTCTTTAAAAAGGCAATAAAATAAGTGTTGTGAACAATCATCATTATCGAATGGTAGGGCTATAATAAAATATTTACGTTCTTTAACTGTTTTGCTAGAAACAATATTAATTTTTAATTCTTCAAGGTGGAATTCTTCTTCAAAAATATCGTCAATGATTTTGAAATGTAAATCTTCCATTTTATTTTGTCGGAAAAAGGTTACTATTAATTTATTTGATTTATCTAATAATTGATCATTCGAGGTTTCGATTTTAGAATAATCAATTAGGGATCGCGACTTGTAAAGTTCAACAAATCTGTTAAATTCATCTGTTATTTTTTGATCATCTTCTTCGTTAAAAATTGGTTCTTGATCGTTATTTTCGTTGTTTGCAAAAATTTTAATGTTTGATTTAAAGTCTATACAGTCTTTGAAATGATTGATTTTTATTCGCGATAAAGCGTCTGCATTTTTATTGATTTTACCGGGGTTATGAATGATTTTAAAACTATATTCTTCTAATTTTAATCGCCAACGTGCTAATCTGCTACCGGGGTCTTTAATTGAAAGTAGCCAGGTTAGAGGTCTGTGATCGGTAACTATAGTGAATTTTCTACCAAAAAGGTAAGGTCGAAAGTGTTTTACGGACCATACTATTGCTAATAGTTCTCTTTCAATAGTGGAGTATTTAGTTTCTGCACTACAAAGGGTTCTCGATGCAAAAGCTATCGGAAGGTCTTTACCAATTGGACCTTGTGAAAGTACGGCTCCTATCGCAAATGCGCTCGCGTCTGTAGTTAAAATGAAGGGTTCTTCGAAATTTGGATAAATTAATATTGGATCAGAAATTAATGCATTTTTGAGTGTTTCAAAAGCTTCTTGACATTCTTTAGAAAAAATAAATTTTGTATCTTTTTGAAGAAGTTTTGTTAAGGGTTTTGAGATTTTCGCGAAGTTCGGTATGAATCTTCGATAATATCCGGCAAGTCCGAGAAATGATTTTACGTCACGAGGATTTTTTAATTCTGGAAAGTTTTGAATACATTTTACTTTATCAGGGTTTGGTTTTACTCCATTTTCGGTAATTAAATGTCCGAGGTATGCTACTTCTTTTCGTAAAAACTCGCATTTGTCAGGTTGAATTTTTAAATTTGATTTTCGTAATCTTTGGAAAACTTCGGAAAGACGTGAAATGTGTTCATGAATTGTTGGTGAATAAACAATAATGTCGTCCATATAAACTAAACAACGTTCATTTAGAATGCCTAATAAAATGTTATCCATCACACGTTGAAATGTGGAGGGTGCATTTTTTAAACCAAATGGCATACGAACAAATTCGTAGTGTCCATTTTCGACAGAAAAGGCTGTTTTTTGAATATCTTTTTGATCAATTTCAATTTGGTGAAAACCGGATGCTAAATCAAGTGTTGTAAAATATTGACATTTACCTAACTGATCTAATAAATCTGAAATATTTGGAAGTGGATATTTATCGTCAACTGTTACTTCATTCAGTTTTCTATAATCGATTACTACTCTCCATTTTTGTTTGTTAGAGGCGTCAAGTTTTTTTGGGACTACCCAAACAGGTGATGACCACGGGGAAATTGATGGTCGGATTATTTTTTGATCGAGCATTTTATTAATTTGTGTTTTTACTTCCTCTTTGTGTATTTGAGGGTACCGATATGATTTAGTAAAAATTGGATGAGCATTGTTGGTTTCAATTGTATGTTTGATTTCATTAGTGAAGGTTAATTGATCTCCTTCGATATAGAAAATATCAGAAAATTCAAAACAAAGATTTGAAATTAGTTCTTTCTCTTCGTAATTTAGATGTTCTAGTCTTAATTGATTTTTAATAAGGTCGATTCTATCAATGAGTTCGTCTTCATTGGTATTAAAATTTAAAATATCGTGAACACTTGGTATGGGTTCGAAAGACAAGTTGTTAAAATTTATTGTTTTAGGAATAGCATTGGGATTTATTACTGATGTATAAAATTCACCATTTTCGTTAATGTGGACTAGGGCGTTTGGTAATCTTACTTTTTCTATTTCTTTACCAATTAAAATTGCATCTGTGTTTTTTAAATTAGATTTTAATTTGAAAACTTGTTCGGTTCGCGGTTCTAGAGTTATTTGATTTTGAAAAATATTTGGATTTAAATTTATTCGCGGTTTTGGTATTGGTGGCGTTTTTTTTATTTTGAATTAATCTTGGTTTAGGTATTGGTGGTATGTTTTGATTTTGAATTACTCTTGGTTTAGGTATTTGTAGTGTTTTTTGATTTATTTGATTTTGATTAATTTGGGAATTTTGTTCAAAAGTTTTTTCTGTTACTTGAATTAAAGGTATTGTTTTAAAATTGGTGCATAGCTGTTTCGAATTTAAGTCAATTACGCACTGGTAATGTTCAAGAAAATCGAGTCCTAATATTCCGTCAAATTCTATGTCTAAATTACAAATATAGACTTTTAGTGGATCGTCTTTAGCGAAAGGGATTAAAACTGATTGAGTGATTGGAATTTTTTCATCGGTTATTCCTTGTACTATTACATTTTCTGCAAATCGATTATTATAATTTTCGACTGTTTTTTCTTTAAATACTGAAATTCCTGCGCCGGTGTCAATTAAAAGTTTAAATTTATTTGTTGCGTCATTAATATAAAAAAGATTTTTTGAGTTTAAATTATGTAGATTGGTATTTACACGAATGTTTGTTCTGAGATTTGATTGATTGACATACATTGGATTTTCGTAGTAGTTTGTTCTAATTGGGTATCTGTTTCTTGAATCGATAGGGGTGGATGGTTTTGATTGGAAGTAATTTGAAAATTTTGGGTTTCTGGTGGCAAAATTTGATTTTGGTTTTCAAAATTTTGATATATTCCGGGTTGATTAAAATTATATTGATTTATGTCATTTAAATATTGTTCATCAAAATTATTCGAAAATTCTTGTGAGATTTCATTTTCGTAATAAAATTGATTTTCATACTGAAAATTTTCAAAATTTGGATCATAAAGATCATAATTGTCAAAATTGTTAAAATTTTCAAAATTTGGATCATAATTGTAGTTGTCAAAATTATTAAAATATTCATCAGAATAGTTTACTACATGTGCTCTATGTTGTGGGGAATTGTAATTTGGATTTCTTTGAATTACTGATGGTCTAAAATTATTTTGTTGGTTTTGGGGTACAAAATTTCTAGAGGTGCTTGGTTGATTTTGGGCAAAATTGGGTCTTTGAAAATTTTGGTTAGATTGTTGATTTTGATTTTGGGCAAAATTGGGTCTTTTTACAAAAGTACGGCATTCACTTCCGTGATGACCTAAACGATTACATTTAAAACATTTTTGTGGTTGAGAAGCTGTTCTTCGCGATTGAAAATTATTTTGTCTATTTTGTATGGGATTATTTGAAACATTGGGTCGGTTTGGAGTTTTTTGTGTTTCAAAATATGAAAGTTGTAGTTTGCGTCTTATTCTTACTTGTGCTTCAAGTAAATCTTTAGGATTGCTAGCACGGACAATATGACCTATGCGCGATTCTAATCCTGTTAAAAGCGTATTTAATGCCATAGAATCTATTATTTGGATTTGTGCATCTTTTTGAAGCATATTTAAATTTGATTTTTGAATACAAGCGTGCATTTTTGAATTCATGACTTGTAGTCTATTGAAAAACATTAAAGGTGATTCATTTGTTTGTTGTTTAAGTCTTTGTAGATCTTGAATTAATGAAGAAAGGTCTCGCGTATCTCCATAATATGTTGTTAATAATTGCTTAATTTGAATCCAAGAAAGAGGATTTCGAGAGTTAACTAATTGTGCGGCTTTTCCTTTTAATTTATTTTTAATGTGTATGACCAATAAATCGCGTTGATCTCCGACGGCCATGTTATAAGCACAATCGCAAGCATTGATAAAAGTTCCTAAAAATATTTGATCTCCATCGTATTCAGGGATTATTGAGAAAATTTCCGATAAACGATAAGGTTCAACCTCAACTATAGGTTGGTTTGCTGGTACGTTTGCTGGTTGGTTATTACGAGGTTCAGTCATTTTTGATGGTTTTTGATTTCTCGTATTTTAAAACTTAAATTAAATTTTTAGATTTTGTTTCTTAAAACTAAATTTTATTTTTGACTTCTTTTAAATTCAAAATTTTCCTTAAAAATTCAAAATTGTAAGTCAGTGTTAGAAAATCGAACAGATTTTTCAAAATATCAACTTATTTGAAAAATAAATAAAACGTGGTGATTCAATTGTCTTACTCACAAAAGCTTTAGCTGGACCATTTGTCTCCACGTGTTCGGCTACCAGGGGCTTCACTAGGTGTTCCTTCCGTATCCGTTGGTTGCGAGGACGCTTGGTTCGTTGCTGTCTAGCTTCTTGGTTGCTTATGTAACTTCTTAGTTGCTATGTAACTTCTTGGTTGCTGTAGATTCTTGATAGCTTAAAGAGCTGGAGCTTCACCACTCGCGAATTAGAATACTCGTGTTTTCGCGTGTGTTAAACTATCCGTACGACTGCGCCAAATGTTATACTTTAAAGTTTACTTTTAACTTTTTAAAAAACTTTATTTTGATTAAATACAATATAGGACTTAAACGTTATAATTGAACGTGTACTTAAGAACGATTCTAAAGAGAATGACTTAACATTACAATGATTTGAGTTTATATAAAGAAAATGTGCTGATTAAGCAATGGAATAATTCCTTAATATTCTAGACTTAAACTAAAGTGCAATTCGGCAGGAATGCACGTGTTGTTTATTCCGTGAGAGACGCAAGTCAGCAGAATGGTCTTCTTATCTTGAAAGGTTCTGAGAAATAAAGTGCTGATTCGGCTTGAATGCACGTGTTGTTTATTTCATGGGAAACGCAAGTCAGCAGAATAAGCTTCTTATCTGGAAGGTTCTCGGGTTTCATAGAAGGTTCTGGTTTCTTCTAAGTGTAGGCAGGATAATTTCATATAACATATATATTTATCGGTTTCACAACCTTCTACGTCTTCCGATACCCAATCTCCACTCGTTTCTGTTTGCCCATAATTCATCATCTAGGCCTCTTATTCTTATTTCACTGTCTATTCCTTCTTTCCAGCTTCTCATTGGCCGTCCTCGTTTTCTTCGGCCTGTTGGTTTCCATTGTAGTATTTGTTTAGGTAGTCTTTCATTCATTCATTCTTTGTACATGTCCGTACCACACCAGTTGTTTTGTTCTTATATCATCCACTAAAGTACGTTCACCCACTGTCATAATTTCTCTTATTCTTTGATTTGTAACTCTTTCTTTTTTTGATTTCCCTGCTGCTCTTCTCCAATACTCCATCTCCGTAGCGGAAAGCATTTTTTCTGTTCTATTCTTGATTGGCCATACTTCTGAGCCGTATGTAATAATACTTTTTACAATGGTGTTATATATAAGCTTTTTGTTATGTTTTGATATACTTATACTTATACTCATCACAGTACTGAATTCGCTGCCCGGTATTTAAGATTAGATCCTGATTCATTCCACCGACACACATATACTCTGTCTTATTGAGATTAACCTCTAGTCCCCACTTATTGTACTCTTCTATTAGTTTTCGTATCATATATTCGAGGTCGTCATAATCCTGAGCCACTACTAACTGATCATCGGCGAAACATAAAGTAAACAAGGTGGTTTCGTCCAACGGAATTCCCATGTTCTGGCATTTTCTCTTCCATACTTTAAGGACTTGTTCCAAGTATATCTTGAAGAGCGTAGGCGAGATACAGCAACCTTGTTTAAGACCTTTATTTACTTGAAAGCCTTTGGTTAGTTTTGCTTTTATTTTAACTTTTGCCTTACTATTGCGGTATAACTCTTTGATGGCCTTAATTAGTTGTACGCTTATGTTTGTGTTTTCCAACGCTTTCCAAAGTAGATTTAGTGGTATACTATCATATGCCTTCTGCAAATCGACGTAAAGTAGATGCAGCTCTTGTCCGTATGCCATTTTCTGTGTAGTAATATGTGAAACAAATAAAAGGAAGAGAAAAAAGATGTGGGTACGTCCATTTTTAAAAAGTAAAAAGAGATACAGCGGTAGTGATTTACTGGAAGACCTAATATGTGATGACTTATGGACTCGGGAGGCTCGATGTAATGGAAGTCTTCAAGTTTTTGATTTTTCACAAAATATTTATATTAACAGACAAATTTTTTCCCTTGACCACTCCATTGCGTGCCAATTCAAGACTAAATACTAAATAATAAATTCGTTCGAGAAATAGCAAAATATTTATGCCGTTCGCACCAAAGTTTCTAACATCTTACATTTCTTTGATCTTTACCGACAAGTGATGGGAAACAGAATCTTGTTGATAACATTGTTAGAAACATATTGTCAGCAACATTGTCGTGTTGTTTTCTACATTTTTTACCAACAAAGTTACTCAACAAAAGTTAAAAACAAATGTTATTAACTTTTCCAATTAAATTTTCAAACTTTGTTAGTAACATTGTTAGAAACACATGTTTCTAACAATGTTACCCTTGGTGCGGACAAGGCTTAATTATAAAAAAATTGTTACCGGTACACTATATGCCTACCAAATTTCAAGTCTCCAGCTCATTCGGAAGTAGTTTAAAAGTTGTCGCAATATTTAAAACAACGGCATAAACAAATAAATGTAAAGGTAAATAAAACCGTTTAATAAAAAAGTGATGCTCTGTATTATTGTTAATATGAATTTTTAAACAAACCAAGACACGGAAAGATAGCATACAAAGAAGTCTATTCTTCAACTTTTAACAGCTTTTACCTCTGTGCGCTTGTGGCCTCTTAGGTATATCTGTAAAATTTGGACATACATACAGGTTTGGTTCTGCGACGTCTTACTGCGTCCAGGCTTCGAGTTCTACAAGGGCTACAAAATTCCTCAGACCAGGAACCTTAGTGGGTTCTTGGACTACATAAATAGTCAACCAGCTACAGATACTCCTGAAGTTTTTGGTTTACACGCCAATGCTGATATCACTTATCAGATTCAAACTGCGAAAGGTTCGAATATTTAAACGTTTTGGGCTTCAATAATAGTTTATGAGCACATTCACAAGATTTTATTTTAAGAGAGAGCACGATTAGACAGCACAGTAAAGAACCAATTTTTTTAATCAAGATAGTTTTGAGTTTACGCAAAATTAAGTACTAGAAAGGAGCAATTGCGTTGAAGAGATTTTATCATTTAGTTTGTTAGTTTGATGACTACAAATTATTAAATTATAAATAGCTACCAAATTCAAGAGATTTTCAACACGGACGAAAAATTGCCCTTTTGACCAATTTTTTCAGTTTTTTTTGTCTTATAAATGTTCAGCCGTTCATTTTCTTTTGTATTTATTTATTAGTAAAAATAAATAAAAAACAAAGCCAGTCAAAGGTCACAGGGGCTTTTTCAGTTCGTTTTCAAAAAAGCAACCCAAGATTACCAGGTTACCTGGTTACTTGTGGTTAGTTCGAGGAAAAAGGCTTATTGTTTTTAGGAGTCTACGCAAGAGATCATTTATCCACTAATGTAGTTCATAGGAGTATGTTAAGCACAATTTGTCTTGTTTGCCTTATTTATTGATAGTTAACGATGGACTTCTCTTCATATTAATATTTTTAGCTATCTTGGACACTATTCTCAGTGTCCAACCGAAAGAGGGCGGTGGCGGAGGCGGAGAAACCCGAGAAAGCGTCGTCTACTGTCTCGCTGAGGACATGTTGGCTAAACTCCCCGAAGTAAGTACTAACTTAAAATTCGTTAAGTTTGTTTTAAATTAAATATTTTTCTATTCCAACGTTGAATAACGTAAAAACATTTTTTAATAATAAAATATTTTATTTTATTTTATTTTATTTGGTTTGTAACTATTGTTCGTTTATGAAAAATAGTTTTAAACTGAGCTACTGAGCTACTCTCTAAATAAGGGAAAATCTCCCTCAAATGCACGCATCTGATTGATACATTGCTTGTAATTTCTGTCACTCAAAATTTTTTATCAAAAATGTTTGCTGTTATTTCTCTTACTAAAAAACAGTATAAAAAATGTCTTTAAAAATGTTGTCATTTGGGTAATTTCTCAATTTTTCCTTATTTGACGAATAGCGAATGTGTATGGTATCAATGATTACACAACTTCTATAGATATGCAACCCAACAAACTTAATAACAGCAGCGGACAGATGGCTCTGCTGTATATTCATGTATATATATATATATATATATATATATATATATATATATATATATATATATATATATATGTATACCTTAACGATATCAACATAACTAATGCGTTTATATTATATGAAACAAATCCTGATGAAATTAAATATACTTTAAATTTAATAAAAAATAAATCTTCTACTGGCATAGATGGTATTTCCTTAAATATACTAAAAGAATTACCTTTTATTGCAATTAAAACATTATCTGAAGCTATACATCATTCATTTTTATTGGGATATTTTCCTTCTTGCCTTAAACTTGCTAAAATAATTCCAATATATAAAGGAGGTGATAAAAATACACCATCTTATTTTAGGCCAATATCTCTTTTATCAACTCTTTCAAAATTAATAGAAAAACTTATCAAATCGCGTTTAGAATTATATTTTTGTGAAAATAATATGATTAATATTGATCAATTTGGTTTTCAGAGAAATAAAAATACAAATGATGCAATATTCTTTTTTATGAAACAATTATTAAACAGTATTAATGATAACGAACATGCGGCTGCAATTTTTTGTGATATTTCTAAAGCTTTTGATTGTGTTAATCATGAAATTCTTCTTAAAAAATTATTTATTTATGGAATAAGAAACAACGCTTTAAGTTGGTTTAAATCATACTTATCTAATCGCCTTCAATTTGTGTCAATAAACAATTTAAATTCAAATAAAAATAATATTCAATGTCGTGTTCCTCAAGGTTCAGTGCTAGGACCAATACTTTTTTTAATTTACATTAATGATTTACTAAATATTAAAATTTCTGGTTATTTTACAATATTTGCAGATGATACTACTATTCTTTGGAAAAATAAAAATATAGATGTTCTCTGGAATAATATAAAAAATGATATTATTTGTATAAAAACTTGGTTTGAATCAAACCAACTATCCCTTAATTTTTCAAAAACATATGTAATTGGTTTTAAAGAAATATCTCAACAAATTATAAATATAAATAATAATAAAGTTAATACTACAGATAATATAAAATTTTTAGGACTTAACATAGACGAAAATTTAAAATTTCAAAACCATATTCATAATTTAAATAAAAAATTAAGTTCGGGTTGTTATTGTGTAAAAATTATTACAAATGAATTAGGTAAATCAATAGGCAGAAATGTATACTTTTCTTTAATTGAATCAAACTTACGATATGGCATTCCTTTCTGGGGTACATGTTCAATGTATTTATTTAGATCAGTGTTTATTCTTCAAAAAAGAGCAATTAGGTATTTATGCAATGTAAATTCTAGATATCACTGCAAAGACTCGTTTATCAAAAATAATATTTTGACTCTTCCTTGCTTATATATTCTTGAAACAATTTGTCTGATAAATAAACATCTAAATTACTTTGAAATAAACCAAAATACTTATTCAACGAGACAAGTTAATAATCTTACATTACCTATACCACATTCATTTTTATTTAAAAAATCCATAATTTATAACGGTATAAAATTGTATAATAATTTGCCAAACAATATAAAACTTAATAATAACTATAACATATTTAGAAATAAGTGCAAGGATTTTCTTATCACTAAAGCTTTTTATTCAATTAACGAATTTCTTGATCAGAGTTACAATTAAGGAATACTTTTAAACTTAAAATTCTCAATTATTATACAAAAACCAGGTAAATTAAAAATATATATATGTATATATATATATATATATATATATATATATATAATCAAACAACATAATTAAACCACTTATTGGATGGATTTATATATTTTATATTTTTTAAATGATTTTTTCTATTATTATTATTAGTTATGTATTTGCTTTGCCTACAAAGTTTTATACTTTATATAAGACAATAAAGCAGAGCCATCTGTCCGTTGCTGTTATTAAGTTGCATATTTATAGAAGTTGTGTAACCATTGATGGTACGAGGGTGGATCAAATATAAACAAGCCTTTTAAACTTACTAACGGAAAAGTCATTCAAGATGAACGTGGCCGTTATAATTTTGGAGTAGGGATATTCAGCAGCATGTAGGCGGCTGGTACTGCCGCGATGCTCATTTGGTCAGGAGCAATCGCAATGAGCGAGAAGAAAGTACACAGCAGTGTTGCGCAAAAAATAATCATTAAATTAGAGAATTTTGCTGAAATTCGATGCAGATGGCGAGCACAGTTCGGAAATAAGACGCGTTCGTGGGTACCTGTAAAAACTTGGTGCAAAAAAAATTAACGAGGGCCGTGAGCGTGTCGACAACGTGAGTCAACCACGGTCGTCCGCGTACCATTATTTCTGCAGGCAAAGTTTTAGCGACCGTTTTCTGGGACTGGAGAGGAGTTTTGTTGGTCGATTTTTTGTACGAGCGAATAACAAAAAACGCGGCTTACTACTGCAACTTACTTGACGAAGTAAATCTTCATTATCGCCAAAAGAGAAGAGCACACCCCATCCAAGTGTTGCTCCTGTATGACAACGCTAGACCTGATACGGCAGCTTTAACACAGGCCAAAATCAATGAAATGCGCCGGAATACCCTCCACACAGTCCAGATTTGTCACCTTGCGATTTTCATATGTTTGGCCCACTCAAAGATTCACTGGGAGGCGAGCAATTTCAGACCAATGAAGAGGTGGAGGCATTCGTGCGCAACTGGTTAGATACCCGCCCAGCTTCCTTTTATGAAAACGGGATTAAGAAACTGTCAAACCGTTGGGAAAAGTGTATTAACAGAGAAGGGGGATGTGTAGAAAAGTAGAAAAAATTTCTGTTTTGTGTCATGTTTCTAAATAACTAGTTTATAAACAAAGGCTTGTTTATATTTGATCCACCCTCGTATTTATAAATTTTTTGACAGCTAACAATTTATTTAGGTTTATAATGGATTTGAGGTGAAAGAGGCTCTTATTCGAATGGGTCCGTTACTGCCAATGAACATCTTTCTAAGACAGGAAATTGATAGAATACAGAAAGTTATCCAAGAGGTTAGTAAGACGATTATCGAATTGTGTAAGTGTAGAATTCGTACACCAACACCAGTATTTACTAAGACCTTAAAACTTAGCTTTTTAGACCGGGTTTAAGTATCAAGTCCATAGACTTGATACCGACCCGTTTATGTGTATTATTTTAATACTCACAGGTCAAATAACTGCAAAGATTCGGTTCACCCTAAATGTGCAATATGATAGTAAGCATTTCTTAGTAAATTTCATCTCATATAAATTCAAATTAACCACATAAAAATTTTTGTAACAAAATGTAATTTTTTGGAAATTTAGTCAGTCAGTGGTAGGATTCCTATTAAAAATAGTCTCAAATTGTAGTACCACCCCTGAGGGGTGGTTTAAAGTTCGAACAAAAATAAAATTAATTCATGATTGATAAAAAACTTATTACATACAAATATTTTCAAAACTAAATTATACATAAATAACTTAAAACTATGTCTGTAGATGCATTACCATATTAACTACGTATCAATATTTGAATATTGTAAAAAGCACAAGATATATTAGAATCCAACTGATTTGGTGGGATCTGTCCTTTACTCCACACTTAAATTAAATTTCAGTGTGGAGTAAAGGACAAATCCCACCAAATCAGTTGAAAAAATGCTCCACGAGGGGAACTTCAAACAAAAATATTAGAATCCGTTTTCAATTACATATCCACCTAAACAATTGAATTTAACATGCAAAATATAGCGGACACTGACTTACACCGTGTTTATTGGACATCTCCTAGTGACGTTTGAAGGTTTAAATATGGCTACCATTTTTAAACCAAAATATTATATTCTTTTTATTTATTTCTAACCTTTGTGTGAAAATAATGTCTTTGTTACAACGAAAAAGGATGACCCATATCGCAAGGTATTTATGAACAATTCATATAAATATTAAAAACTATTGCATTCACGGGAAGAATAAGTTAAACCATCAACCAAAATCTAGACTTCTGACCTAGGATTGTATAGCAGTTAGCACTGTAGACCCTTTAGTAAATAGTGGTGCAAGTATCTTCAAGTCAGACTATCTATAACTGGCTCTTTGTCCATGATGATGATGATTGTTAATTCATATGTAAGTGGGCCTTGCAGCCCTTCCACTGCGACCACTAGTGGGTCTATTGTGGCTCACTTTTGAGTGGTTTCTTACCACTGTATACCTAATCCTCCAAAAAGGTTAGCTATCAGTTTGGGTGAGACACTCACACAATCAATCTGAGGTTTACCGAAAGTGTTTTGACGCAAACGTGTAATAGCCGGACACTCGCACAGTACATGTCTAACTGTTTCGTCATCCTCCATACAGAGTCTACATTCGGTCTCTTTTGTTATTCCCATTCTGTGCATGGGTACTCTTAGTCGACAGTGACCCGTAAAGAGTCCAGTCACTATACGAATCTCCTGTCTGGTAAGTCAGCCATTAAAGCCAATAAATAAACAAAAACGAAAAGTACTGCAATTTTGAATAAGCAGAGAATGTTTATTTTCTGACAAAAATCACATTTATTCCAGGTTAAGTCAACACTAACAGACCTAAAGCTTGCCATAGACGGCACAATAGTGATGAGTCAAAACTTAAGAGATTCACTGAATGCTATGTATGACGCGAGGATACCTGAGAGATGGAAAAAGGTACTTAGAATTAATGTAGATAAACGTCAGCTATGTAGTCGTAAACATACCCATTAATATCTTTATTGTTGCCAAATGATTTAAGAACTTGAGCCAAAGAAAATATCAGTTTTTTGCAAGGAGGTCAAAGTAATAAGGTATTTGACAAATTTTAGAAAAGAGTTTGAAATGATACATTGATCCCTAGTTTGCTACGCAAAATTATTAAACTAGTATATTTTATCATAACTACATTTAAAATCAAGTTTTCTCATTTCCGATTTGAATTTGTCGCTAAAATGCTCATTTCTAGCATTGCGTTGCAATGACGTCACAGCACAGTAAACTCGCGGACAGATACACGGCATTCAAGTGTTTATTTGTTTTTGGTCTGTGTTTCTACTGTTTTTTATGTAAAAAAATGTCCTATAAGTGGTGTGTAGTGCCTCCGTGTTCCAATACTAGCATAAAAACACCTGAAAAACTATTTATTCATGTGCCTACAGTAGTAAAAGAATGGAAAAAGTGGCTAGAACTTGCTCGAAGAGACCTAAGGGCCTTATCTAATACATCTTCCCTTTACATTTGTGAAGATCACTTTGATGTGAGTATAACTAAATTGTTTCTATTAATTTTTCTCACGTTGTCTATAATATATATAACTATTTCGTAAATGACGATGAAATTTTTGAGGTTATGTTTATTACAACGGGTGAACAACTATAATAGGCAGAAAGATGTACAAATTTTTAGGCGGTGCTAGGCAGTTATTAGGCGGGACTAGGGAGTGCCTCTAAATGCAGGATTAGGCAGTGCACATGCAGGCTAAATTGTAGGACTGAGCAGTGCATATGCAAGACTAGGCAGTGCATAGGCAGGACTACGCAGGACTATGTAGTGTAACCTATGCAGTGCTTCAAGTATTGCTGGTCGTTGTATACTTTTTGCCTACCTGTCCCCCCACCATTTTAACGTTTCTAAATTTCGCAGAAAAAAAATCACTGTTGTTGGCAAAGAAGCCTGCCACCATAAAGGAATTCAGCATTGGCAAGTTGGAGCTATCGGAAAATGTTTTTTATGAGCAAAACACAAAATAAAATCTAATTTAGGACGATAATTCGCACTTTAAACCAAAGCAAACATTACCATCCATAAGAAAATAACACCGAAAATAGGTTCGTTCGAGGCGTTGACTGTTTTTTGACGTTACTCGCAGCTGATTGGTAGACTGCCTGTTTTGAATCAGGTGGTAATTGTTTTAATTCAATGAATTTTTTTAAATTAAAAGAACTATGAATCTAAGAAAAAATTAAACAAAAAAGTTTGTTTTTAGCATTCCCAAGATCTAAAGAGATATCTAAAAATAAATATATATTTATTTTTTACTACTGACAAACACCCTTTTTTAGCTTCCACAATTTCATTTATAACTTTTAGGTATCTTGGGAATCGGCCACCTTAGGTTTCTGGTACACTGAATTGCTAGAAAGAGATGCTCAGTTTAGAAGCTGGTGCAACAATGGAAGACCGAGTGTATTTTGGATGACGGGATTCTTTAATCCGCAGGGATTTTTGACAGCCATGAGACAGGTAACCACAGTATACCAATTAAAAAAATAGTAATGACAAATCGGCTTTCCCGCCAAATATTTTTAGCGCTACACCCCGTACTTTTAGTTCAGGACAACAGCTCCGCGATGGCGCTATCCCAGCAGAAAATGCATCGTTAAGCCCTGTATCCTGCGTGTCTTTAAATGTCTTTTGGAATTTGAATTTGTCAAGCACGATGGTGCACATCGATAAAAGTCATAAAACTTGTCAAATTTGTTTTTCGCAAAGATTTTTTTTGTTCGCGAAGTGAACTTTGTTCACATTTCTTTTGAGATAAAAATCCAAAAAAATCGGTGTGTTTGCGTTTTATCATGGGAAAGTGAAATCTTGCAGAGCAGAGCTATGATTTTACTCAAAAAAGGTTTAGAATGAGAGGAGCTTGTTGTGTTACAGTTCGGTGTAAGTGTAATAGTAACTGATTTTTAATGTATACTAATATAAATTATGATTAAAATAAATTGTTATTTTATTATGCAAAAAACCATTTTTTTGGACTTTATTTTTTTTACAAAATTTTATTATCTTTCAAAAAACAAAGAATGCCAACAAAAAATTCAAAACTAACTGACCTGTATAATAATATACAAGGAGCAGAGCGCAAAAATTAGTTCAAACAAACAGCTATGGGATGGCGCTGTTGAAATTTCATTAATTGTCTTAAAAGTTTCATGGGGGTGTCCAATCTGTTTCTGTGGTTAGTAATCTGTGCAGGTAACCTTATATTTTAGAGCAAGAATATGATGTGTTCGCTAACTTCGTTCGTTCCTTTAATAAGATAGACAAAAAAAATGGTCATGACCTCCAGCTCTTCGAATTGGTTTATATTTTAATAATTAGGCTGGATAAGTATGGTATATGTGCTTACTTAACCAAGATATTCTGTTTTTTTTAGGATGTGACGAGAGCACACAAAGGCTGGGCCCTAGACTCTGTGGTTCTCCAAAACATGATCACTAGATATAACAAAGAAGATGTAAAGGATGGACCTAATGAAGGCGAGTATAAGATTTGTATCTAAAGAATGATCGCCAATATTGACAATGTTTGCAAAAATAAGTTTAGACAAAAGGATAAAGCCAATAGATATCACGAAGGTGTAATTTTTTATTATATCAACATAAATCCTCTACTGGTGGGAGGTGAAAGTTTTGCAAACTTTTTCAAGGAAAAAGTATTGTATAATTTTTGTTTTTTTAAAAACACCAAGATCGGGATCATACCATTAGGTAGAGACCCTGTATGTATGACATATTTTTACAAAAGAGAGACGCGACAAACCCATTAAAGTCACTGAAATTAACATTTTTTGTTATGTCATTTTCTTGCCAAGTTCATTGGCGTTTCACTAAAATAATTTATTTGTTTATTTAATGAACCCTGGGATGCACCGTAACAAGGCTTGGCTAATCCATTCACCCTCTTTGTTGTTTTGTATGTGAGCAACAAGGACTTAATCGCGATTAGACCCATAAACGCGCTTAAGTGCTTACGGTGCATGAGGGATAAACAAACACGTTTGTCTGCACACCCAGGCTAAGTTTTGTTAAAAATCGTTTATTTTTATTTCCCGACGCTTATGAATTGACAAGGACAGAAGGTGAACACGTTTGTCTGCACACCCAGGCTAAGTTTTGTTAAAAATCGTTTATTTTTATTTCCCGACGCTTATGAATTGACAAGGACAGAAGGTGCGTTTCTCTCTAAACATCGCTAGAGTATAGAGGACCGATATTTTCATCCTTTGATTTTGACTTAAATTTGACTTTGAAGAGTTTGTCGCGTCTCTTTATCTTTAAAATATGTCATACATACAGCTTTAAAATATATCATAAATACAGGGTCTCTACCATTAGGGTAATAGCTATAGTTTAGCAGGTGCTTAGATAAAAATAGAAATATAGTTAAAGGAAAAGAGGAACACCAGAGGTGAAATTATAGGCAGGTAGACAAGAGCTGACTATGGATATCAGGGGAGATCCAACGAGGTCGCATTACGGGATCGAGATTGTCTTTTCTTTTAAATGTGCGAAGCGAGAATTGTGTTTTTATACCTTCCTAATTTCTTTCTTGGGCATTATGCCGGCGTTAAAATTTAGTATCGAAGAATAGGTTTAATTGTTAAAATGTTATTTTGCAGGAAACTCCGCTCGGGATGTAATAAATTTGTTTATTGCCAAGTATGAGGACCGTAATATTCCTTGCAAAACTGCTATTTTGAATACAATTAACCATTTTGATAAATCTGTGTGCCTTAAGCTCTGCAGAAAATGTAGCGACAATGAAGAGGTGGATAAGGGTCCAAGACCCATGTCGGAATAATAAGCAGACGCAGTATTACCAGATGGCCTCCTAGATCGCCTAACCTGACTATGTGATTTTTTTGTTTGGCTTTATGTAAAGAATAAGATATTTGATCACATTCGAGCTCATACTTTAGCAGAACTTGGAATTAAAATTGAAGAGGCTTTTAATTCGATCATCATATTGTTTAGCACAACAAGGTGACAGGTTTCAGCTGTAGAAAGGACTTACATATTTTTACTTTTATTAAGCTGTTGAATCGGCGAAGCCGCGACAACAGCAATGTAAAAAAACAATTTTATTCGTACGATATGGCAGCCTAATTTAACGCGATTTTTAGAGACAATAAATGATAAACGAAAAATGGGTACATTTCTCTTCGAAAATCTCCGAGTAACTGAATCATAGACCACACCCAAACTAGACAATTAAATATCTTTATCCCTACCAAAAACAATGGAATAAAATTAATTTGACGCGGCTTATGGAAGACGGCGCATGACTCGAAAGGGATGAAGAGGGAAAGTTGTTTCTATTTTTATCTAAAAACCTGCTAAATTAGTTTTTCTCTTTATAAACAATCTTCGTGGTCACTATAGCTTTTACTGTAATAGCCCTGTGTAATGGTATAGCCAAAAGCCATGCTTAATGAGTCACCCCGTATATACGTCTCTGTCATCAGTATCAAGCCGTTTTCTCACTTTTTATACATTGTGTGATGTCGCTATCTGTCTTTCTAGGAGTTTACGTCCACGGCCTTTTCCTAGAGGGCGCAGGACTCGACCGTCGCTCCGGCAAACTGATTGAAAGCAAACCGAAGGTCCTCTACGAACAAATGCCGGTAATCTACATCTACGCAATCAACACTACTGCAGGGAAAGACCCTAAACTCTACGAGTGCCCGATCTACAGAAAACCACAGAGAACGGACCAAAAGTATGTTGGCAGCATTGATTTCGAGACAGACCATAACCCGAGGCATTGGACTTTGAGAGGAGTGGCGCTTCTTTGCGATATTAAGTAGATTTGTAAGATTAATCGTTGTTGAAAGTTTGTGAATAATACAAATAAAATTATTTATTGCTATAACTTTTTCTTAAGAGTTTTAATTATTCATCATTCATTCAGAAAGTGGGCTAACACTCTCAGTGGGTGGTGGAAAAATAATCGAAACGATAAAAGATACAAATTTTTTATGGAATTATATTTTTATCAAGAAATGTTTTATAGAACGTTTTTTAAATAAAATAATAATCTAACCTAGTTAGGTTAGTAGATATAAGGTAGAATACTAACTCGACTAAGTCAGGTTTGTCTAGTATTTGTTTGTGCAAATGCCTGATCTACAGAAAACCGCCGAGAACGGCCCAAAAGTATGTTGGCAGCATTGATTTCGAGACAGATCATAACCCGAGGCATTGGACGTTAAGAGGAGTGGCGCTTTGCGATATTAAGTAGATTTGTAAGATTAATCGTTGCTGAAAGTTTGTGAATAATACAAATAAAATTATTTATTGCTATAACTTTTTCTTAAGAATTTTAATTATTATTCAGATCATTTATTCAGAAAGTGGGCTATCACGTTCAGTGGGTGGCGGAAAAATAAACGAAACGATAAAAGATACATATTTTTTATGGAATTATATTTTTATCAAGAAATGTTTTATAGAACGTTTTTTAAATAAAATAATAATCTAACCTAGTTAGGTTAGTAGATATAAGGTAGAATACTAACTCGACTAAGTCAGGTTTGTCTAGTATTTGTTTGTGCGAATGCCTGATCTACAGAAAACCACAGAGAACGGACCAAAAGTATGTTGGCAGCATTGATTTCAAGACAGATCTTAACCCGAGGAATTGGACGTTGAGAGGACTGGCGCTTCTTTGCGATATTAAGTAGATTTGTAAGATTAATCGTTGTTGGAAATTTGTTAATAATACCAATAAAATTATTTATTGCTGTACATTTTTCTTAAGCATTTTAATTATTCAGATCATTCATTCAGAAAGTGGGCTATCACTCTCAGCGGGTGGCGGAAAAATAATCGAAACGATAACAGATACATATTTTTTATGGAATTATATTTTCATCAAGAAATGTTTTATGGGACGTTTTTTAAATAAAATAATAATGTGACCTAGTTAGGTTAGTAGGTATAAGATAGTATACTAACTTGACTAAGTCAGGTGTGTCAAGTATTTGTTTGTGCGAATGCCCGATCTACAGAAAACCACAGAGAACGGACCAAAAGTATGTTGGCAGCATTGATTTCGAGACAGATCATAACCCGAGGCATTGGACGTTGAGAGGAGTGGCGCTTCTTTGCGATATTAAGTAGATTTGTAAGATTAATCGTTGCTGAAACTTTGTGAATAATACAAATAAAATTATTGATTGCTATAACTTTTTCTTAAGAATTTTAATTATTATTCAGATCATTTATTCAGAAAGTGGGCTATCACGTTCAGTGGGTGGCGGAAAAATAAACGAAACGATAAAAGATACATATTTTTTATGGCATTATATTTTTATCAAGAAATGTTTTATAGGACGTTTTTTAAATAAAATAATAATCTGACCTAGTTAGGTTAGTAGATATAAGATAGTATACTAACTCGACTAAGTATTTGTTTGTGCGAGTGCCTGATCTACAGAAAACCGCAGAGAACGGACCAAAAGTATGTTGGCAGCATTGATATCGAAACAGATCTTAACCCGAGGAATTGGACGTTGAGAGGACTAGCGCTTCTTTGCGATATTAAGTAGATTTGTAAGATTAATCGTTGTTGGAAGTTTGTTAATAATACAAATAAAATTATTTATTGCTATAACTTTTTCTTAAGAATTTTAATTATTCAGATCATTCATTCAGAAAGTGGGTTATCACGTTCAGTGGGTGGCGGAAAAATAAACGAAATGATAAAAGATACATATTTTTAATGGAATTATATTTTTATCAAGGAATGTTTTATAGAACGTTTTATAAATAAAATAATAATCTGACTTAGTTAGGTTAGTAGATATAAGGGTAGACTCAACTATGTCTAAGGTTGTTATACAGGGGGTCTCTAAAAGGTCTGTACAAAATCTTAGCCCATATTCCTGAGGTCAAAATAAGTAGATTTAAAGCAACTTACCTTTGCGATATTAAGTAGATTTGTAAGATTAATCGTTGTTGGAAGTTTGTTAATAATACAAATAAAATTATTTATTGCTATAACTTTTTCTTAAGAATTTTAATTATTCAGATCATTCATTCAGAAAGTGGGTTATCACGTTCAGTGGGTGGCGGAAAAATAAACGAAATGATAAAAGATACATATTTTTAATGGAATTATATTTTTATCAAGGAATGTTTTATAGAACGTTTTATAAATAAAATAATAATTCGACTTAGTTAGGTTAGTAGATATAAGGGTAGACTCAACTATGTCTAAGGTTGTTATACAGGGGGTCTCTAAAAGGTCTGTACAAAATCTTAGCCCATATTCCTGAGGTCAAAATAAGTAGATTTAAAGCAACTTACCTTAGTCCGAAATCGCTCCGTTTCAGAGATACAGGGTGGTAAATTTAAAAATTAAAAATCGATTGTCTTAAAATTTATGAACATTTCTCAACGCATTACTTTAAAAATTGGTACTCGGGGGTTTTTTGGGATGCGAAACCTAAATATTTCACTGTGGCTGTTAGAGGGCGCTTCACAATGCTCTTTTTATAGTTTAAAATGACTATAACTTTTTTCTCAGTGTATGTAACTTTTAACTTTTTTTGTTAAGAAAATATTTTCCTGAATCTTTTTAAGCTAAAAAGGTACTCTTGCTAACATGCGCTAAAGTAAGTCGTTTTCGAGATATGTCCGCTTTTAGTGTTCGATTCCGCAACGGAATACTGAAATTATTTTGAATAACTATTTCACTAGAGTGTTTTACACTGGCAAAATGTCATAGCAACGGCCAGTTTTCTACTGACTATTATTCTCAAAGCTTTATTCAAGTTTGTTGCTTTCGCTCATGAAATTTTTTATTTTAAAAATTTATTTTTAAAATTATCTGAAACGGAGCAATTTTGGACTAACGTAATTTGCATTAAATCGACTTATTTTGACCTCAGGAATATGTGCTAAGATTTTGTACAGACCTTTTAGAGACACCCTGTATATTAATATATCCAAATATGTCAACATACAGGGACTGCAGGCAAAGGTAGGGTCACTGGATATCGAAAACTGCGTCTTCTTTGCCAGGTTTCCCAGTACTAGTAATTTACTTCACTGATACCAGTACAAAATTGTCAAAGATCCTAACAGTTTATTGTCACCTGGCTCTTTCAAAAATATTTTTCGCACATTTTAAATTATCAGTTTCATGGTCAAACGTCATGCATTTCTCTTTAAAAAATATCAACACTATTTCAGCTTTACCACAAAAAGCAGGATTTTTGGAAATAGCTTCTCAATCTAAAGTTCAAAATTATTCTGATAAAGTAATCAATAAACCCAAAGCTATCCAACAAGAAAATATTGCGTTCGTTAGAAAAATTAAACAAGTTCAAATAGAAGCCTTTAGGAATATTGAAAATGTTCAAAAAATGACTGAACCATTACGAAAAGAAACAACCATATATAATGCTGAAACATCAAATATGTGGCCAAAAATGCGTGAAATTAGCAAAAGAAATTCTAAAAATTAATGAAAAACTACAGAGAAGAAATACTCAAAACAATATTGAAAATGCACTGTAAAAAAATAAAAATATAAAACTTTAAAAATCAAATATGTTGGAAATTGGAAATAAATAAATAAAAAATGCGTAAATCGATCACAAGATAAGATCACCGTTATAAGGAGAATAAAATAAATACAATCAATCTAAATATCGAAACTATTCAAAAAACGACGGAACCACTGCGAAAAGCAGGAAAATATAGTACTGAAAAATCAAATATGCCGGAAATTAGTAAGTCCAAATGTTAATAAATAGCTATAACTGCCATTAAGTTATTAAAAATAGAAAAATATAAAGTTTACAAATTGAATATGTGAGAAAATAATCAAGAATCTAACCACTAGTTAAATTAATCAAAACAACATGAAAAAGCAGAACAATAGTAAACGTTGGAAAACAAAAGATTGTTTATGGTCAAAAAAAATTGTCAGTGACAAAAATTCAAAAAAATCAAAAATAATAAGAATAATTTCATCTCACCCATTTCCATTTTAAAACATAGTCTCATCCAAATTCTCAATGCCACTTGTGCGAAATATCTTGAAACCAGGTACAGGAATTGTTAGATATCTTATAAACGAAAATTCATTTAACGGAAAATACGCCAAAAGAATAGGAAGCAAGCCTGAAAACTATGTCACATATCTGGGCGATCAAGACAAGATATTCCACGGTAAACAAAGGTATGTTTTGCTAGATAAAACACCTCAAATTAAACAAAATGGAATATTACTAACTAACTTTTTAAGTAATATATCAAAAAAAGCTATTCGGGATATAAAAGCATCCAAGGAAAATTTTCTAGAAAACACTTACCAACTGCGGAAAAAAGGAAACAAAGAAAATAAGACGTTCGATTATATAAATCATATCGTACAGATATGGCACCCAAAAGGAAGATTAAACAATTTAAGAACAAGAACAGAAAGTGTGGAAAAACGTTTTTCTTAGTCCTTTAGGACATGGTTTAAAAAGTTTTTTATCCTGTTCATACTTCCAATAATTATAATTAAATGATCAACCAAACTACAACTTGTTTCATATTTAGGAAAAATTCTAGGGTCAGGTGCAGTGGTGTAAAAATGAGACACGTTTTAAAACTCTTATATTTTTAAGATTTAGGATATAAGCGATAATCAGAAAAATCAAGACAAGATATTCCACGGTAAACAAAGGTATGTTTTGCTAGATAAAACACCTCAAATTAAACAAAATGGAATATTACTAACTAACTTTTTAAGTAATATATCAAAAAAAGCTATTCGGGATATTAAAGAATCCAAGGAAAATTTTCTAGAAAACACTTACCAAATGCGGAAAAAAGGAAACAAAGAAAATAAGACGTTCAATTATATAAATCATATCGTACAGATATGGCACCTAAAAGGAAGATTAAACAATTTAAGAACAAGAACAAAAAGTGTGGAAAAACGTTTTTTTTAGTCCTTTAGGACATGGTTTAAAAAGTTTTTTATCCTGTTCATACTTCCAATAATTATAATTAAATGATCAACCAAACTACAACTTGTTTCATATTTAGGAAAAATTCTAGGGTCAGGTGCGGTGGTGTAAAAATGAGACACGTTTTAAAACTCTTATATTTTTAAGATTTAGGATATAAGCGATAATCAGAAAAATATTGCAAACGTAAAAACATAGAAATTTCACCTATAATATGAGAAAAAAAGTTAAAACTGTGTCTCATATTTTACCTTGAAAAAGTTCAAAAATTCATGTATAAACAGTCGGATCGCCGTCTAAACCTAAAATATTCTGCCAATATATGAGCACCTAAGCTCACACTAGGTACTATAGTTATAGTGTACGTGTGAGCTAATTTAACTAAAAACTGACATATATTTTATTCAACTCTAGACTCAATTACCTTTCGTTTGATATCACACAAGCCATGTTTTGACTTAAACTCTAATTTTTGAAATCTACCCCACCCTTTTTTTAAAATAAACTAAAATGTATGTTGTTTTACTCCAGACTCAATTACCTTTCGTTTGATATCACACGCCATATTATTACATAAACTCTAATTTTTGAAATCTACCCCCACCCTTTTTTTAAATAAACTAAAATGGGGTAGATTTCAAAAATTAGAGTTTAAGTGAAAATATGGCGTGTGTAATATCAAACAAAAGGTAATTGAGTCTGGAGTTAAACAAAGTTATTAGCATTAATGGATTTTGGCCTAAATCTAATCATCTCGTTGGAGTGTCGAACACTCTTTTACCTGAAAATTTTGTGAAAATCGTTTCGCTAAGAACAGCTCTGGTACAAAATAGTGCAGGACAAAGTAGCGCGGGACAAAACAGCGCATGGACAAATGGCAAAAATTGGTTAGTATAACAAAAAAAATTACCTAACCCGACATGGTTAGGTTAACATACTAAAACCCAACCTGCAGACCTTACCTTACCAGATTTGGTTAGTTAATAAAGAAATTACCTAACTTGACTTGGTTAGGTTAATATACTAACCAAACCAGGTCATGTTATATTTTATTTGTAGTATACTAACATTACCTAGTCAGGCAAGCATAAAATAAAAAATACCTTTGAATAGTTCTTTTGCACTATTTTGTCCTGCGTTATTTTGTTCACGCGCTTTTTGACTCGCGCTATTTTATTCCCGCCCTATTTTTCCCGCGATGTTCTATCCGCGCTATTTTCTCCGCGCTATTTTGTACCAGAGTCCTACGAACTAATATAGAACCCACGCAAAGAACACCGCACCCGTTTACACAGGCCTTATGGGAAATTTTTGGCTCGGTGGAATTGGCTATAATTTTAGTATGTTTTATATGTAACTAAAAAAAATGTAAGTAAAGTTAAATTTTCTATATACAGTTTTTGAGATATAAACGATAAAATTTCGTTAAATGGTCGTCTTTTACATCTTAAACGAAAAAAATTAATTGACCATAAAAATGATTTAGTAAAGGTCTTAGGACAAAGTCACTTATGATGTCATTCTTGTCAATTTATTAAATAATATACGGGGGATAGTCAAAAAAACATTTTTTTTATATCTGCACTATTACCGAATTTTATAACTAGCACATTTTATTTAGACAGATTATCAGTTTTATATAATATTTAAAAAAGAAAAATATTTTTGATTCTTGACACTTTTATAGATATTAATTTTTTTATTGCAGGTATTTTAAGCTATTTTCCTATGAAAAAATTTAATTTGTTAAATATTTTGTAATAAAATAAAGCTCAAAGAATATTTTTATTATATAAAAAAAAATACTTTAGCTTTTGGTTGAGTCAAAGGGTATTTAAAAAAAATTAAAAAAATTTTGCTCCTAAATAGTTTATAGTTTAAAATAATTTTTAAGTTATTTTTGGAAAACAGCTCAGTGAATTTTAATAAAACTTTACCTGCTTATTTTTGTAGCTTAGCGTCACACTAGGAAAAAAAATGTTTTTTTTCTATGTCTAGTTTTGAAGATATGAATTAATTTTTGTATCTCTAACTATGCTTATATTTACAGGACGGCGACAAAAAAAAAGGTATTTACTGTCCAATTTTTGCTGTATGTACCGAAACTCTAAACAAATAAGAGCCAAAACAGTAGACAAATAAAATATATACAGGGCGTCTCAAGAGATAGGTTTATTTAATGCATGACTTTTTTTTGTCGCCGTCCTGTAAATATAGGAATAGTTAGAGCTACAAAAATTATATAGCAGCAGATATAAAAAAAATGTTTTTTGACTATCCCCCGTATAATATTTATTAAATTGACAAGAATGAGATCATAAGTGACTTTGTCCTTAGACATTTACTAAGTCATTTTTATGGCCAATTAATTTTTTTCGGTCATTATTACTAGAACATACACAAAAACGACCATTTAACGAACTTTAACAGTTTATATCTCAAAAACTGTACATAGAATAACTTAACTTTACTTACATATTTTTTTAGTTACATATCCTACTATAACATACTAAAATTATAGCCAATTCCACCCAGCCAAAATTTTCCCATAAGGCCTGTGTAAACGGGTGCGGTGTTCTTTCAAAAAAACACAAAAATAGAGGCCACGACCCTGAAAAATCAGCTGTTCTCCCGGGGCTGAATTTTACATTGGGTCTTATGGGAGGTCAGACGTTTTTTTATGATATTTTCAAAATGGCACAACAGATTTCCGCAAAATTTCAGTGAAATATTCTCAGACACCATCCCGATATTCCACCAAAGGTTTGTAAGGAAGCAACATGATTAAAAGGTTAAAATCTTCAAGATTTAGCATTCCTTATTTTGAATTCAAATTACCCGCCATGTACCACATGCCAACTGTTATATTTGACTTTGTCATATGTGATTGTCACATTCGCTTCTGCTTTAAACTTAATTTTTGTGTGAGCTAATGAAGCGGCTATGAAAAATTAGGGCTTACTATACATTTAAAAAAAATTGTTCTGCCAGAATAAAGTAAAAACAATCTCAAAAACGGCTTTATTTAACAAAAAATCAAACGTCCATGAACCGTCATTCCAACTTCAAAATTTTAAAGACAATCAGCTGTGTCGTAACGTGACCATCAAAAAAAAATCAGCCCCGGATGTGACGTCAACAAAGTGGAGGATCGTGGCCCGTCCATTTTGATAGCCCTGTTTCAACCAAAAAGTTCAGTGGTTCGGTTATCGATATCGACACCCTGTGTTATGTTAAAATGTGTAATAGGCCGTTCTGTCAAAAAAAACAAAAGATTAAATAAACAAAAAATGATTAGTCTATAAAAAAACTGTTTATCGTCAAATAAAATTGTCAGTGACAAATACTTTTTAAAAAATCATCTCATCCATCTCATCTCATCCATTGCCATTTTAAAGCAATCTCACATCCAAATTCCTAATGCCCGTTTCGCGATATGTTATGAAACAAGGAACAAGAATTGTCAGATATCTGGTAAACGATAATTCATTCCACAACAGATTCGCCAAAAAAGTAGGTAATAAACCTGAAAACTATGCTAAACATGTAGATGATCGAAAAATGGCGTTCTACAGTAGTGAAAGATATGTTGTGCGAGATAGAACACCCCAAATAAACAGCCCTAAAAGTGGACTATCGCGGGGTAACACTCGTAAAGTATCACAAAAAGCTATTCGGGAAATTAAAGAATCCAAGGAAAAATTTGCAGAAAACACTTATCAATTGGAAAGGAACGGAAAGAAGGAAGCTAAGATGTTCAATGATATAAATAATGCCGAACATAAATGGCAAACGACAGGAAAATAAGGCAATTGAAGAACAAGAATAGAAAATGGTCTATTTTGAGAGCAGGGTTTAAAAACTTTTTTATCATCATTTCACTCATGTCGATATTATAATTATTTATCCAAAATTAAATACAATATAAGTATTTATTATTTAATTTATTAGAACCCAAAAAGACAAACAAATCTACATACGGTCATAGACTATATGTTCGTTTCTTAATTATAGGTATCTTTTGTGGTAACTTTAATAAATTTAAACTAATTAATATTGCAATGAAGTAAATCTTCAGGTACATAAGTAACTTATTATACAAACAAGTGAGATCAGAGCGAAAATTTAACATTAACTACTTAATAATACAAAACACTTCTTATCTATCTAATAGCGATTTCGGCTTCACTGCTCTGAAGTCACTCGCGGGTAGAGCGGTAACGTCACGAATCTCTTTCCGAGCACTCCGGGAGTGATCTGAGATCGAGCGGGGTTGCTCGCCTTCAGAACACGGGCGAACACGATTTTTCAAACACTTGCTCGAAATTTCCTGGGTTTTATAACGTCAACAAATAAAAAATAATGTTGTTTTATAATTTTTTGATTTACAATTTTTGGGTGCAATGAAGTATATAAATGTAAAGTTTCTAGATGTAAAACACGGAAAACACTTATAAAAACACAAATACACCAAAACTAGAAACAAATTTATCAGATCTAAAAAATGGGGTTATGTTTTTGTTTTGATCTGATTCGTTGCTCCGTCAAACGAGTTATAGCGATTTCGGCTTCACTGCTCTGAAATCACTCGCGGGTAGAGCGGTAACGTCACGAATCTCTCTCCGAGCACCCCGGGATTGATCTAAGATCGAGCGGGATTGCTCTCCTTTGGAGCAAGGGCGAACATGATTTTTCAAACACTTGATCGAAATTTCGTGGGTTTTGTAACCTGAACAAATAAAAAATATTCTTCGTTAATAATTTTTTTATTTAAATTTTTTTGTTGCATTGTAGTATATGTATGTAAATTTTCTAAATGCAAAACACGGAAAACACCTATAAAACACACATATACCAAAGGTAGAAACAAATTAATCATATCTAAAAAGTGGGGTTATGTTTTTGTTTTGATCTGAAACGTTGCTCCGTCAAAAGAGATGGAGCAATTCAGAGCACCCGCTCGGAGATTTGCGGGCAATAGTCGAGCACGCAAATCTTTTTTAGGGCACTGCTCTTTATTAAGTCGAACGCGTGCATCCGTTTCAGAGCAATTTTCGAGCACTCCAGGGCAGTTTTCGAGCAAAAGCCGAAATCGCTATTAGAACAATTCAGAGCACCCGTTCGGAGATTTGCGGGCAATAGTCGAGCACGCAAATCTTTTGTAGAGCACTGCTTGTTTTTAAGTCGAACACGTGCATCCGTTTCAATCAATTTCAATTTTCAAGCACTCGAGGGCAGTTTTCGAGCAAAAGCCGAAATCGCTATAAGAGCTAATAAGTGATTCCTGCATTTAGATGTGAAAATTTTTAGAGTTTTTGATTGTTTTAAAGCTGTTGGTAGAGCATTATAAATTTTTACTGCTGTGTATCACAAGCGTTTTTTACCGGAGCTTCTTCTGTTTGTTCTAATATGAATCTTGGAGTAATTTCTAGTCTGGTAATCATGTATCTGTTTGTTCGTTGATAAATTTATTGGTATCTTCATTAGATTATTCTCTATTTTAAAAATAAGCTTGCATTGTTCGAATTTATCTGTTTCTGAAATATTTAGAAAGTTGGTTTTTTGTAGATATCACAGGTTGGTGTATATAAGTCCATTCCATAAAGAGTTTTTATATCTTTATTTTGAGTTCTTTGTAACATATTCAGTGTTATTAAGCTTGCAGTACCATAGATAGGAGCCATGTATGTAATAACAGAGTTAATATATGCATGGTAGACCATTTGTTTTGATTTTTTGCTTAAATATTTGGCCCTTTTTATTTATTTATTTTATTTATTTATTTATTATTACACTGCTTAACAGGAAAAAAAAACCCAATTACAAAGCAGGAAAATCTTAAAAATTACACAACCTAAATACTCAAGCAATAAACTAAGTTAAAAAACATTAAATGTAAAATAATTATAAAAATACACACAGGACATGGTTATAAAATTAAATTTAAAATAAATAAAAACTACATTAAAAATTATGGACAGAATGTTTACTATATCAGAGAGTGGGGAATGACGTTGTAAAATAATCACGAATTTTTGAGATTGTGGTGTTAAATATGTCAAGGTCTCTGTTACATTTATTATAAGTTCTGCACATAACATGAAGTGGAGAAAACTGTAATTTATTTGTTCGAACTCTTGGTAAAAAGAATGTCAGATTTTGACGTGAAGACAAACGAGAAACTAGAAAATTAATTTTACTTAATATATCAGGACAGTCGATTTGGTTGTGCAGGACCTTAAACAGAAATACCTGAGAGAAATAGCTCCTCCTGTTAGATAAGGATTGCATATCGAACATTTTAAGTAAATTTTCCTCTGCAAAACCTTGAGGAGCATATATTCCATAAGTTTTAAAGTAAAGTAACTTAAGAAGTCTTCGCTGAACCCTTTCTAGATCTTCAATGTGAATGTTATATTCAGGTGACCACACTAGAGAAGCATACTCTAATTTTGACCTGACAAAGGAGAAGAACAATGTTTTCAGAGTTTTTATATTTTGAAATTCGCGGCTTAGTCTGGTAATAAAACCCAAGGTCTTAGTCGTTTCTGATGTTATAGTTTCAATATGCTTTGTGAAGGATAATTTCTTGTCAAAAATTATTCCTAGGTCGCGAAGAGAGTCAGGTCTAGATAAAAATGTTTGGTTTATTGAGTAGTTATATAGAATTGGATTTGCTTTTAATGTAAATGATAGTACTTGACATTTGTTCATGGATAGTTTATTTATGGTACACCAAGCGATAAGTGTATCCAAGTCTTTTTGGAGACTTTGGCAATCCTCCAGTGAGTCAATACGAAGGAGAAGCTTGAGATCATCAGCATACAGTAGCGTCATTGACTTAAGTTCAGCACACACATCATTAATAAAGATGACGAATAATAATGGTCCTAACACCGACACTTGAGGCACTCCCGAAGATGAGATGTATTCGGGAGAGTCAATTCCATTTATTGAGACAAATTGCATTCGATCTGAAAGCCATGATTTCAGAAACTGTAAGAGATTATCTGAAAAGCCAAAAAGTTCAAGTTTAGATAATAAGATCTGATGATCTAACTTGTCGAATGCTTTGGATAGGTCAGTGTATATGACGTCCAATTGGGAAGAGCTATCTAGTGTTTCAGCAATAGTTTGTGTGGTGATCACCAGGTTGGTTGTTGTAGAACGTCCTTTCAAAAAACCATGCTGTAAAGGGGAAATTCTGTTTTTTACTAGATGAAAAAGTTTGTTATGTACAAGAATTTCAAGGCATTTTAAGAAGTTATTTATTATCGTAATGGGCCTGTAGTTAGTAATATCTGTTTTATCTGATTTTTTGTGAATAGGGCTAACCTTGGAGCGTTTCCAAACACTGGGAATGGATTGAGTAGAGATACAGAGATTATAGAGATATGTGAGAGGTTTAGCAAGTAAGTTGGAACAATCCCTAATAAGGAAAGATGGTAAAAGATCTGGACCGCATGTCATTTTATTCTTTGATGATTTTAAGGTTTGGAGCACTTCTTCCTCAGAAAAGGACCGGATGTCGATGACTGGAAATATAATTTTTGATTTATCTGTCGACATGTTTGCCAAATCGCTCTGCGGATTGAATGATTTAAGAAAGAAATCAGCAAACGCAGAGGCAATTTGAGATGTATCGTCTATTTGTGTGTCACTATGAACCATGGAGAGTACTCCGGTAAAACATGATATCTTTTTATTAGATTATTTATATGCATCTTCCAGTTTAGCTTCTTGTCAATGTAGGTGCCTAGATATTTAACAGTGTCACATTTTTCAAGTTTTGTATTTTTTATATAGATTTCATCATTGTTTTCAAGTATTTTGTTATTTTTGCTAATAATAATATGATTACACTTTTTTTCATTCAATACAAGGAGGTTGTTGTCAGTCCATTTTTCAATAATTTTAAGGTCTTTTAATAGTTGCTTTCTTGTTTCATTTATGTCACCAAAATAAAATAAAGCAGCATCATCAGCATAGAGAACTGGAAATCCTTTTAGGTTCAGATGTGTGATGTCATTCACATATATAAGAAATAATAAAGGGCCTAAGAGGCTTCCTTGGGGTACTCCGGATTCTACAGTATTATAGTCACTCACTTCATCATTACATCTTGTTAATTGCTTTCGGTTTGTGAGAAAACTTTTAAATATTTTTAGAGCTGAACTTTTTATTCCATATTTCTCAAATATGTATGGACTTGTATCATATTTTGGCACTCCAAGGTCAGGTATATGTCAAATGTTCATGTCACTGGTGTTCCAGCTGATTTTAATAAACAAAACTTAGAGAGGATATCCCTTTAATGAACAACTAATATTTTTGGAATTTTTTGAAGACCGAGGCAATTTTCCAACTGTTTCTTAGTATATCCTTATAAAATAAAATTTTTGACACATACAGTCGTAAATTCTTTTTAACCCGCTTCATTTTTCTTTACACAAAACTTAAAATTCGAAGAAAATAATGTGATCGTTTCAGTATCAAAAGTAATCCGCTAACCTACACAATTCGTTTATTTCCCAAGCCCTCGGTGTACCTTTAATACTAATCGATCACGTTCAGTTGACTTGTATTTTAAGTTTTGTATAAAAAAAAATTAAGCAGGCTAAAAAAAATAACGACTATACGGCCTATACGTCTAAAAAATAGTATTTTATGAGGATATGTCAAAAAAAAATTAAGTTTTGTACTCCAAGGTAACCGAAAGCCGTTCTTTACTGCGGTACAGTTAAGTCAGTCACTGAGGCAGTAAAAAATGAAGCTATAATTATGGGGTTTCATAAAACCATTCTTTACTGCGGTACAGTAAGTAAAGTGTTTTGGTAGTTTAAAGCCTGGTGTCTTTTTTGGGATGCGCAACCCGAATGTGGACTTTTTTTTTCTGTGGTCTTTTAAGGGCGCTTTTAACTGGACTCCACCCCAGGCCTCCTAGATGTAGTAACCATAGAATCCTGATGGTGAAAAAACACAGTTTAAAATGGCCATTACTTTTTTCTTAGTGTAATTTTTTACTTTTTCTTTTGTTTAAAAAAAAATTTGAAGTAAAAAAGTACTCTTGTTGAACTGCTAAAGTAAGCCGTTTTATATACAGGATGTTCCAACTAAAAGGTAACAGACGTGTTTTTTGTATTTTTTGTGTGAATTTGGAGAAACGCTCGGACACGTCGATTTTGTTTGCGAGGGGGACACCTTTTGGCTATCTTGAAATTTTTGTAGTACTCATCATCTTCGAGGGGTATACTTTGTATACTTTACCCCTATATTTTGAATAGGGAAAGTGGGTCTAGTGATACCTTGTTTTCAAGGCCTCTTGAATGTCTTTACAACCGTGTAAAAATTTCAAAAATCTATCTATTAGTGTTTGAGGTAATTGCCTTCAAACTTTTAAATTTAACATGGACTGATAAAATAAAAATTTTATCAGAATTTTATATTTTTCGGATTTTATTTTTATTTTATCATTCCATGTAAAATTTGAAAATTTGAAAGCAAATTTTTACACGGTTGTAAAGATATTCAAGAGAACTTCAAAATAAGGTATAACTAGACCCACTTTCCCTATTCAAAATATAGGGGTAAAGTATACCCCTCGAAGATGGTGCTCGCTACAAAAATTTCAAGATAGCCAAAAAGTGTCCCCCTCTCAAACAAAATCGACGTGTCCGAGCGTTTTTCCAAATTCGCACGAAAAATACCTAAAAACACGTCTGTTACCTTTTAGTTGGGACACCCTGTATATTTCTGAGTTTATTTTATGACAAAATATTAAGAAAACGCTTTGGCCGCTTCTTTATTGTTATACACAATAACTTATGGAGGCCTTCCTTCACCTATTGTTGGTTAGTTTTGTATTGTTTTTTTAATAAACTTGATATTTTTTCTAAAAATCGTATTGGGAAAAGCCTTAAACCTAATAAAAATAAATAAACAAAAAGTTGAGGATATTTGAAACTACTAACTTGATATTCTGCTTATTTTGAGTGTCCCAAAAATTTTTGTTATTTTCAGTAGAAGTTACCTTTATCCTTATTGAAAATAACAGCTATCAAATTTGCTGTTATTTTGACTGGCCCAAAAACACTCTAGCTATTGAAAAGGCAATCGTATAATTTGTAAGACAATATTTGAAAAAAAATAATTTTTTGGGAACCACTGAACCGATTTCAATAATTCGTACCTCGTTGTGCGTGACAGAAACAGCTTTCTTCAAAAAAAAAATATATATTTCCGGAATCAAAGAATAAAGAGCCTCTTTTTATTTAATTGGCGAACAAAAACATATCTGCTCAAAAGCCTGATTAATTCCCTGCAAAATTTAGCTCGTTTCATTAAAATCGGTATATTTTTGTGCTTTAGGTAGGGTTGGATATGTTAAAATTTGAAATTGCATTTATGAAATACCTTTAATATCAAAAGCTTTCGTACGTACGTAACAATAAATATTATGAAACAAAATAAGTAAGCGAAAAAGACTCACGATTAAAAATTAAAGCTCCACTCCACACGTTTCGCAGATCTCGACATTTCATTTTGATCATTTTGCTGGCGCATGTAAAGCAGCCTTTAGTTGAGCTTGCTGGAATTGCTGTTGCAGTTTGGCCAGCGATTCTCGATGGGTGTCTTGTTTTTTCTCTAGTGTTTCGATTAACTCGTCGACCTGGCACATAGAAAACACACATAGTTCAGGGCCTTTATAACCCTTAACTGGAAGACTGTAGCTGCGACAACAGGTTTCCATAAAACAAAAGGAGGAGGCACTAAATGCATTGTTTACCGGGATGCGTCAAATAAGCTGAATTTAAGATATGTTGAAGGCCAAACCTTCCTGATATTTTTACCAAAAAAAATTGGGGGGTCATGTGATTCGTTTTTGAGCTATACTAATTTAAATGCGCGCCACTGAAATATGGAAAAATATGACTTTTTGTAGTTTTTTTGTAATAACTTATCGCCAAATAAAATAAAAAACTGATATTGGTCTTATTTTATTGACAAAAGACTTTAAGAATTTTATCAATTTTTGACATATAGTTTGCATCACATAGCTACAGAGTGGCTCAAAATTATTTAAAAAAAAAAGGAAAAATACCTGAGATTTATTAAATAAAAATAAAAATGCATAGTGAAAATTAACTTCACTTGCTTTCATGTGAGTCGTTTTAACTTTTCTAGAGTGATGTTTGCATAATCGGTTATGTGATAAGTTATGTTTTATGTTTGGGTTCAATTAAATCCAATATGGCGGAACGCTTGTAGCAGACATCGTTTTAATACGCTTTAGCAGTACCGATATATTTAAGACGTAGGTGGTTTGTCACATCTCTATTTCTCTAGGTAAAAGGGAAAACAACTATTGAAAAAACTTACCTTTTTGAGTTCCTTTGAAATGTAGTCCATTCTTTTGCTAACATTTTGTTTTGCTTCGACTAGTTCAGTTTTGATGAGTACAGGGCCAACAGATTTGAAAACTGAAGTAAAAATAATAAAGCATTCCCATAGTTTATAATGCAGATATCAAATTACCAGTAATTTTCTCTAGATAATAGGGTGCACGGTGGATAGAATAGACCGGTGTTCGGATCTTGTCGAATTTTTCACGTCACTGGTGGTCCAGCTGATTTTTGAAAACAAAAGTTAGATATGATATGAACAACGGAACAACTAATATTTTTTGAATTTTTTGAAAACTAAGGCAATTTTCCTACTGTTTTCTAGTACATCCTTATAAAATATAATTTTTTAGGCGTATTGTCGTTATTTTTTTTTAGCCCGCTTTATTTTTTATTACACAAAACCTAAACTACAAGTCAAACTGAATGTGATCGTTTAGTATCAAAGGTATACAGAGGACTTGGGAAGTAAACAAAGATGTAGGACAGCGGATTATTTTTGAAGCTGAAACGAACACATTATTTTCTTCGAATTTTAATTCTTGTGTAAAGAGAAATGAAGCGGACTAAAAAAAATAACTCTGTTATGTCTGAAAAATATTATTTTATAAGAATATATTAAAAAATAGTAGGAAAATTGCATTAGTTTTGAAACAATTCAAAAAATGTTAGTTGTTCATATCATATTATCTAATTTTTGTTTACAAAAATCAGCTGGACCACCAGTGACGTGAAAATTCGACATATATGTATATATAATATCCGAACACCGGTCTATTCTATCCACCGTGAATAGAGTGTTTTTGGTCAGGTTATGTCACTACAATCGTACGTATGTCCACTCAGTAGCGACCTGTCATGTGGTTATATTTAATAACCATAACAGACGTGGTTATCTACAGAGGTTTAGCGCTCAATTTAAATGAGCTCTTATGGTTATTTCACATTTTTGTTTTGAACTAACCAAAATTTGTAATTATTTCTATGAATGTTTTGGCAAGTTTTAAATTATTTTTTTTGTTAATTAATTTTCGTTTTGTGAAAAAACAAACAAATATTTTGAAGTTAGTTCAACATTAACGTTTTTTAACGTTTAGCGCATCCAACAAGTATGTTTTTCGCGATAAAAACCTATCAGTATTAACCACAAAGTTAACCAAAATTATAGCCAAATTGTTTTTAGTGACTGATCAACAACAGCGTAATAAACAAACCACTAGATGTTAAGAATGAGTTGTCGGATGTTTAAGAAAAATTAAATCGAATAAAAAGATCTGTGAGAACATATGTTTTAACTTTAATCGGTTAACTTTTGTTGATTCCACAAAAGTTTAGGGGGTTCTCACAAATCGATTTTAGTTGATTAACTTTGGTAAGTAATGTTGCAAAACAAATTGAGTTTAAAGTGGTCAGAGGGTGTTATGTTTAAATTTATAGAACTATACCCTAATAATGACTGTCTTTGGAACCATCGACTAGATAGTTACAAAAATAAAGATGCCAGAGAAAATGCTTTAAATGTGATGGCCCGGGAAATGGAGATAGACGGTCTAACTACACAGCGGATGTATAAAATAAAAACAATAAGAACCATGTACAACATTGCCGCTTGCACGTATTGATATCTGCCCTTGGTGTCATTTTTATTCAACTAATTCGATCGATTTTTTGGTTGTGGACTGAACAAAAACTTGACCGATTTTAGTTGATCAACTAAAATCGATTCGTAAGAACGCGCCTTTTACTTCTATTACTAGATTATAAATTTAGGAGTACTTTTATCAGTATGGTAGACAGAATAAACTATAAAACTTTTAAGCTGTCATGTCATGGTGCTTTTGTTTTGTATGGTTTGTTTCCAGTGTATGAATTCTTAAAATGGATAAGGGTGAGAATGAGTATCTTTCCACGTCAGGACCAATAGAGATGCGGAAATCAAGTGAGATCGCATGCGCAGTTCGACTTTCAACCGATTTCGAGGGAGTAAAGAGTACGAACCCAATTAAGGAATTCATACACATGGCTTTTAGTTCTAACCTATTTAGAGAATCAAAATTTCCCTAAAAAATCAATCAAGTATCAAAAATTTTTTTGTGATATTCTCGCATTTGTCTAGATGGAAGATTGTCAACTTTGATATGGCATGCCTTAGTTATAAAAGTAAAAAATCCAACGTAAGCTTCACAAGTAGGTTTGTCTTTACGATAAGTGTCTCAAAAAATGACTGCTACAAGCATGCCGACATGTTGGATTTCAAATGAACCCAAACGTATGGCTTGGATAAATTCAGGCTACTGATAATGGGTGATGCGCACTCTCAGCGCCATCTCTTTTTAAAGCTTAAAAACACCCATTATCAGTTGCCTAACAAACAAGCGGCTACGTCAACTCAAGATAATGATTTTGTCTTCTAAAAAGTTGCAAAAGCCAAAGAATTTTCTTAAACTTAAATTATACTAAAATAAAATAAATTTAACCCCAATTTGGACAACGTCAAATCATCGCGTTGACAAATTGTAAACGTCATTTGAAAGCAGCCATACCTTTGAGTTCATTTGAATCCAATATGGCGGAACGCTTGTAGCGGTCATTTTCCATTAATGGTTTGGCAGTACTGATATATTTAAGACGTACAGTTGGTTTCAATAAATTTAGTTACGACTCTTAAAACAATTTTTTCCGAAATTTCACCAGTGTATTTATATTGTTATTGTTTTTAAAACAATCAAATTCAAAATGACACTGTCACTTTACTTCAAAATAATTTTAAAACTAAATTTTTCTGTCAAGTCAATAATATACACTGCTCAAAATAATTAAATACTTTTTGAAGTCGTAACTAAATTTATTGAAACAAGCACGTACGTTTATTGAAACAAGTACGTACCTTAGGTATAAGAACTAACGCTTCAAGTGTAGATTTAAAAAAAATGATTTCTTACCCTTGCCATCTTCCGGCAATAAGTCCAACTCGTTTTTGACCGCATCGTTCTCGTTTAGTTGACTGTCAAGTTGTTGCCTGGAGCTGATAGCTTTTTCCAGTTCTAAAATCACAATAATTTCGACGTCACAAATCTGTGGAACAACATCTTTATTAATAGGGTTCCTAATCTAACTTATTTTTCCTTAAATCAGCAGTCTTCCATTTGCGCGGTCGAAATCGATGTTAACCTAAAAGGCATGGGTAACACAGCAAATTTTCGCGTGTCGATACAATGACGCTGACAGTGCTTGCTGTATCACGGCAATGTGTCAGTACAATTGTGACAAGTGACACAGTGAGAGATTTATCCAATATTTTTTTTGTCAACGCATATCAGTACTAACTAGACCTTTTAAATAAAGAAGTTAAGAACCTTAAAAACAATTTTGTTTTCCTTCCCATTTACAATGTCTCTTCTGGAGTTTTCTACAGATATCAGTACATTTAGAAATTAAGCGATTTGTCTGATTTTAGTCTCGGCCTTGCAAAACATACACCAAATCAAGATCCAAGTAAAATATAGCATTTTTCCGTACTATATCTTCAACAGTATATAGTATGTAGATTCAAAATATAGTACAATACTATATAATATAGTACGGTCGGCAACCCTAATCATGAGTATCATGACAATCTGTGTCATGCAGTCGTGGTATAATACGTATATCCTATCCATAGGCTTTTTACCAATCGTGACGTTACTTTACGTTTTTTTTAACACTGCTATGACATTGTTGCTACAATTAAAACTACTGTCAGTTATGGTAAATAGATTTGGACAAGATATAACGCGTCGAACATTCAGATAGCGCATAGTACGTCAGTGACGCCCCCCAGCTCACCAACCTTTAAGTTCAGCCGTCTTGTAAAGTGTCATAATGTCATACAACTATATCACCGGGAACGGTGTCGACACAAAAGTGCCATTCAACGCAGTGGTACCCATACCTATAACCTAACCTTTGTCCATTGATTAGAATAGGTTTGCAATCAATCAATTCAAAAATTGTTTTACTAATAAATACTTTTCGAAAATACTGTGTATTCAAAATCTGTGAGCCTGATATAGTATATTTCCTATCAAGTGCAGAAAGTGTCACTTTTCCTTACAAGATTGCGTCGGTCGAATAGCAATAAAGTGCGGAAAAGAAACTTTCTGTAAGAGTTAGTAACACTATTTTTTTCTTCGAGCTTCCATAAGAGTTAGAAAGACTATTTTTTTTTACGAGCGTGAAGAAAACATAAAAACACCAAAATTTGGGCACTATTTGCCAGATTGTTGTCATGCAAATAAAGCATTAAAACCTTAACACTTTGAGCTCCATGTGTACCATTTTTTGTACACAAAAAGTTATTGAAATGGGCCATGTGTACCATTTCGGGATAACGGATTATAGATCGATATTTTAAGGTTGTGATAACGCGGGGCTCATGGATTGCATTAATTCTTATGAATAGGATTGTTGGTCTGGTTAGATTTTTTTGTTGCTAGTTCGAGGTTTTGTGGAGAAATGGCACCACGAGGGCATTTTGTGTGGTCTAAATCGAAAAAAATATAGTTTCTATGTGTGGGAGTCAAAGTGTTAACAATGCCTTGATGTGGGCGGTTCTTGACAACTATTTGAAAGTAGAGTTGTTCAGGACACCGAAAAAAATAAATATTGAAGTACATACAAGGCCAACACATTAGATAAGAGAGAAAAGATGAGGACACTCCAAGGTTTTTATACTTTTACACAGGTTGCCTACAGAATTTGATCAGTCATGTGAACTTAACTGGACGACTGTAGATGCGCCATCGGGTTTCCATAAAACAAATCATTTAAGGCAACCCGGTGACGTCGATTTTTTAATCTGATGACAGTTGACCGGTCAGGTTTAATGAACTTTAAAATTCTGTAGAAAAGAGTAAAAGAATAAAACCTTGAGGACACTCATCCCGCAGCAAGCTCGCTTTACGATGAGTGTCCTTAAGAAAAGGTATGACATTTAGGGTGAAACAGCTGTAATGATGTGAAAGTGCATACTATTTTGTTGTCAAGATTGGCAATAAAGTTGGATTAGAAAAAAAACAGACCTTATAAAACGTGTAAAAACTACTATTAGAATTATTAATTATGCTTTTTAACAGTTAACAAAAGCAAAGTTTTCCTGTTTCCAAATGAAGATATTTACAAGACTTCTTCAGACATGTCACACAAAAGTTCCGAAATTAAAGTTGTCTGATGGTAACGAAATGCCGATTTTGGGATTGGGAACTTATAAAATGAAAACCAAAGGTGAAACTCAAATGGCGGTGAAATTCGCTATCGATATCGGATATCGCCATATTGACTGTGCTGCATATTACAGGTCAAGTTTAACGATTTAATAATTCGGTTTACTTCGAAAAATATGAATTTAAATAACAAATAGGGACTTTTGGGTCGCGTATTTTACACTTTGTTACCTTTATTGTTATTACTGAGTCTACGCATTAGCAGATTCTCGCTCCCGTTTTGTTATTTACGGTAGTAGTAGTAGTAGTAGTGTGGGGTAGGCTCTAGGCCTGGCGACTAGGCACATGAAGCGCCCTTTTCGTCAACCCCCGGGCATCCCCCCTACTGCGTCCGTCCTTCACTAAGGAATCTGCCCATCTTCTGTACAAAGGCCAGAATATCGGGCCACCTCAGATTCAGAAGGTCCTCCGTCTCAAAGGCTTCCTCTTCGAATACCTCTCTTCTTGCCTCCTTGTATGCTTCACATGATGAGAGGAAATGAGTCGAGGTCTCGTCCTCGGCCCAACATCGCTCGCACGTCGCGTCCTCCTTCACTCTCAACTTTGCGAGGTGTCCTTGTAGGACGCAGTATCCGGTTAGGACTCCCACTATGGCTCCCATCTCTCTTCGTGTTCTACAGAGCAGCCAGTCCCTACGGGATTTGCTGTATCCTGTCACATACTCCTTCGCCTGCCTGGCGTTTCCTGTGTTGGTCCATTCCCTTTGTATCTCTTTCTGGGTCCATTCTGTTAGGGCCGACTTCATTTGCCCTCTTGTGAGCCCCAGGAAAGGCTCTGGCCCGACGCATTTCTGCCGGGATCCTCCCCTGGCGAGTCCGTCCGCTTTCTCGTTTCCGGGGACTCCCATTTGGCCTGGGACCCATACGAGCTCTACCTCTCTTACGCCAGCCAACTCCTGAAGTGCATCCGCACACTCCTGCACCAAACCCGCGGACATGATTGGTTTGCACAGTGCTTTCAGCGCAGCTTGACTGTCTGAACAGATGTAGAGGCGTTTTCCTGTTTCGTTCCTAATTTCTTCCTCCCATGTTACCGCCAGTATAGCGTAAACCTCTGCCTGGAAGACTGTTGCATTGGATCCCAGCGAGTAGCTTTTTCCAAGGCCCTTGCTTTCCACGTACACTCCTGCACCGGTCGAATTCCGGTCTGTCAGCCTTGATCCGCCTGTATAGCAGACCGTGACGTCGCTAAGGAATTCAACTCCGTCCTCCTTCCATGCATCCCTTGGCGGTATGGTTACACGGTATCTCCTTTTCTCCCTTAACCGCTTCTCTGGCATCGCTAGCCTGTACGTCGATAAAGGAATCTCCTTTTCCGTCACAGTCGCGATCTCCGTTATTTACGGTAACGGCGCGCGGTATTTACGGTGGCCGTCCTTTAATGTTACCGATATTTTTTAAGGTTAGTTTTGTATTGTTTTCTTTAATGCAGTCGAATTTTTTACTAAAATTCGTTAGTCTGGTTTGTAAAAAGCCATAAATCTAATAAAAATAAATAAATATAAATTAACAAAAAGTTGAAGGAGTGTGAAACTAATAAATTAACGTTTGTGTTATTATGCTTATCTTTTAAGTGTTCCAAAATCTATCTTTTTTGCCCTAAATCTTACCGTTATTCTTAGTAACAATAACGGTAACAGCTGTCAAATTTTCTGTTATTTCAACTGACCCAAAATGTCCCTATTAGTTCCAAAGTTAGGTATAAAGTTTTTAATTCGGAATTCAATTAGTTTAAAAAATATTAGTTCTTAGTTAAGGAATCCCTTTGAACATATAACATATTTGAACTAATTGCCATTTAAACTGCTGTTTTTCAAAACTACCTATCAAAAAAATTTTGTGGCTAATCGGGTAAAGAAAGTTACATTTCCGCTTTTCATCGATTGGCTTCTTTTTGCTTCGTTTTGCTAGTTTCTCTTGTATTTTCGAAGATGGCGATACTTCTAGAAGCTTGCGGGTTTACGTTTCACTTTACGCAGCTTCTCTCTTATAAATATCGTAAGATGAAATTCATAAACCGTCTGCTAAGCTTTTGTAAGGATGTCATATTGACCATGCAGTATTCTGAAGAGTCCCTTGAGGACGACACAGTTAACTGTCAACAATTAATAGGTGTCCATTAGATCTTGGACCACCGAGGGTGTACAGCTTTCGAGCTGCCCACGGTAAATGACAAGAGAAACAAAATAATTCTATTCCCGCTTAACCACAAAAAATTGTTGTTTTTGTTTTGTTTAAATTATTTATTATTCGAATTAATGATTTTTTAACTAATTACATAGAATATCCCCCGAAATAAATTTAACACTTTGTATAAACGTCTGTTTTAATGCAGAAATGAACACGAAGTGGGAGCAGGAATCGGAGAAAAAATCTGTGAGAATATTATAAAAAGGGAAGACATTTTTGTGACTGGCAAATTATGGAGTAACTCACATAAACCTGACTTAGTCGAAACGTCTTGCAGGAAAAGTTTAAGCGATTTGAAGTTGGACTACTTTAATTTGTACTTGGTGCATTGGCCATTTGCTCTTAAAGAAGGTAAAAAAATACACATCAATACTTAAAAGTTAACTCTAGACCATACTCCCAACCATGACAAACCTAAACATATAAACAACAAGTGAAATTAAAGAAAGAAAAATAGGAAAAAAGTTTTTGCTTCGGCCGGGACTCGAACCCGGGATCTCTTGCTCTGTACGCAAACATTCTAAACATTGAACTACCGAAGCCATACATAAATTTTCGGAAAACTTTCATCTATGCAGGCTGCGGTGTCTCAGTACAAGAACGAGAAATTCTCAGGGTATTAACTCGACCAAGTCATCCAACTTTAATTCTTCTTTCCCACTGTCAAAGGTATGATAACTCAAATTAGACGTAAGGAATCAACGTCTGAAAGCATGAGATCACCTTTTCGTGTGTTAAAATTTCTGATCGCAAATGGGCGATTGCCAATATAATTATCAAATACCAAATTGCAAATAATGCAAGGACCTAAAACTATAAACAACAACTGAAATTAAAGAAAGAAAAATAAGAAAAAAGTTTTTTGCTTCGGCCGGGACTCGAACCCGGTATCTCTTACTCTGTACGCAAACATTCTAAACATTGAACTACCGAAGCCATACATAAATTTTCGGAAAACTTTCATCTATGCAGACTGCGGTGTCTCAACGAGAAATTCTCAGGCTATTAACTCGACCAAGTCATTCAACTGATCTCTTTAATTCTTCTTTCCCACTGTCAAAGGTATGATAACTCAAATCAGACGTAAGGAATTAACGTCTGAAAGCATCTAATTTGAGTTATCATACCCATCATATTGAGTTTTCGATCGTCTAAATTACAGAAGCTGACCTCCGTGGGGCGGGGGCGGCTCTCCCCACTATCTTGGATTTAGTGTGAACCAAAAAAAGGTTTTTTTTCTAAATTACTTTGTTACTGTACGTTTTAGTTCGAATTTTTAAAATAAAATTGCCTACAAAAAAGTTTTTTGTACGTTTTTTTGTCAGAATAATGGTTTTCGAGTTCTGACGCTAAACATCTCGCTGCCATTTTGGATTTTGAACATTTTTTTTAGTGACGTTTAACTTCGAAACTGCTTATTTTTGAGAAGATCTGTAATACCGTAGAATAAAGACCTACTAATAGCCTATAAAATGAGATATCATTGAGTCCTCTGGGTAGTAGCCTTGCTAAGATACCAACCCTGAAGTGTTAGCAGTACACCCGTTTCCTACCGGGTTTAAGTATCAAGTCTATAGACTTGATACCGACCGGTTTAAGTGTATTTTTAAATACTCACAGGTCAAATAACTGCAAAGATTTGGTTCACCCTAATGTGCTATATGATAGTAAGCATTTCTCAGTGAGTTTCATCTCATATAAATTCAAATTAACTTTAGAAATAAAGAAAAACCACATCAAAATTTTGTAACAAAATGTCATTTTTTTGGAAATTTAGTCCTTATGATTGACAAAAAAACTTATATACAAAAATATTCAAAGCTATATAATACATAAATAACTTTAAACTATATCAGTAGATGCATTACTGTATTAAATACGTATCGATATTTAAATACTGTAAAAAGCACAAGATATATTAGAATCCCTTTTCAATTACACATTCGCCAAAACAATCGACCATCGGTTTAATGGTCGCTAACTTGTCTAAAAAATTAACATGTAAAATATAGCGGACAGCTGACACTGACTTACACCATTTTTATTCGAATATTGCTAACATTTTTAAATCAAAATATTTTATTATTTTTATTTATTTATAACCTTAACCCAAACTCGACGTGTTCAAGGTTATTTCAAAAAGGTATAAATATTATTAGTCCCAAACATTGGGGACATCACATAACCTTTGTGACATAAAAAGTGGCTCCTTATTCGTTACAAATTGTGTGTAATTTTAGGAGACAAGTTATTGCCAAAAGATGAAAAAGGAAAAGTACAATTTAGCAACGTAGATTTCGTGGATACTTGGAAGGCCATGGAAAAACTCAAACAATGTGGTTTAACAAAGTCAATTGGTAATTTAATAATAAAAAAATTAAAAATGTTGGAAAAAATTAAAAGTATGGTACATTGCTCCAAGTGGAGCTAGTAAAATAAAATAAAAATCCACTTCTTCTTCACTGTCTTCTTTAGTTTCCGGTTTTATTTATGAGCACAAAAACAAAACACATAATATCGCTGCAATGTTAATCAGTACAATTTCAATATAAATAAAATATAAAAATATATCTACACATAAATAGTTCAGTCAAAATAAATAACAATTAAGATCAAATAATTCGAAATAGATTGATTTAAAAAACAACAATACAATATACAATTTGTTTACATATAAATCACTAAAATTTCACAGAAATTGTAAGAAGCAATGTCTATTTTTTAATTTTTTCTCTATATCTATTCCTTTAATGTTGCATATAAACCAAAGCAATTTCAAATTTTCCACATGTTTGATATTTTATTATCTTTCAAGGACTAAAGATACTTATAATCAGCTTACATAAACCAAAAGACTCTAATCCCAAGAAGTTAATGTGAGAATTACTTCTCTAGACTTAAATAAAGTATAATTTTAGGTATTTCCAACTTTAACAAACGTCAAATAGAAAGGCTGCTTGATTGCGCCTCGATACACCCTGTTAACCTCCAAATTGAGTGTCATCCTTTGTTGAATCAGTCAAAGCTGATTGAATTTGCCAAGTGTAATAGGATGACAGTTACAGCTTTTAGCCCTTTAGGTAAGAACTTAGAACATTGATAAAAATGAAAAAAGAAAAATCTCTGTCTTCCTCTACTAACTATTTAATTTTCGTCGGTTCGGTTCGGTTATTGGGCCATCTGGGACTGTAGAAAAAGAAGTATTTTTCCACTTTACACTGAATAATTTCTTGTGATTTCTTTTTCTACAGTCCTTGATGATGGCCCAATAAGCCGAAACTAGTCGACGAAAATAAAATAGTAGAGGAAGACCGTAATTTTTCTTTTTTCATTCCTTGGAACCTCTACAGAAAGTTATGGAGAACTTCTTCACGTTGATTGATAAAAATGCGTAGATTATTTAAGCAGATCTACGTATCTGAAAAGGTTTGTATATTTTTATAAAAGTAACCCCACCCCAAAGTAGGAAAAGATATCGCAAAAAAAGATAAAAAGAGAGAAAATTGTCTACCAGAAGAAATAAAGAAACTGCTGGAAAAAAGGCGGAAACTGGAAAAAGAGGGAAAAAGAACATTGATAGAATACACAGAAATAAATAAAACTATAAGAAAAATTATAAAGGAAAATAAAAGTTGAGAGTTAAAGAAAATAACGGAAATATGAAATGTCTAAGGCCGACTCTAGGTAGATATGAAACAATTAAAATAACGGATATGAACGGCATAGGAACTAACGGTAAAGAGGATATCATAAATATCACACAACTATTCTATACAGAACTATACCAAACAAAAAGCGAACCATCGCAAAAAACCATGAAGAAACTCGAAACAAAAATAAAGAACATAAACTCAGAGCTACAACCTGAAATAAGCAAAGCCGAAATAAAGAGAGCATTAAAGAAAACAAAAAATAAATCACCTGGAAAAGAGGAAGTAACGGCAGAAATGCTTAAATGCGGTGGTAGAGCTGTAGTTTACACCCTCCATATTCTCCTGAATAAAATACTAAAACAAAAAATAATCCCAAGGAACTGGAAAGAATCAATAACCATTATTCTACACAAAAAAGGCGATAGAGCAGACCTAAAAAACTATCGACCTATAACACTCCTTAATGTAGTTTATAACCTTTTCACAAAAATATTAACAGATAGACTAACTAAATTTGACGGATATCAATTAAAAGAACAAGCAGGGTTCAGAAAAGGTTTCAGTACAGTTGACCACCTATTAACCATGAAAATCCTAATAGAACGAGCCAACGAATACAACATTCTACTATATATTGCGTTTTTAGACTTTGAAAAAGCTTTCGATAGCATTGAGCACTGGGCAGTAAAAGCATCTTTAATAAACCGAATAGATCACAGATACACAGATTTAATAGCCAATATATATATATATATATAGCGAAGCAAAATTACAACCACGAAGGAACCAAGCAAATCCGCATAAGAAGAGGTGTCAACAGGGTGAGACAATATCCCCTAAACTATTTAACCAGGCCCTTGAAGATGTTTTTAAAAACTTAGATTGGGAAGATTTAGGCATCAAATTAAACGAACAATACCTTAATAACAGATAAGAAAGAAGAACTGATAAAAATGCTGGAAGAACTGAATACAGCAGCTAAAAATATCGCGATAAACCAAGAGAAAATAGAAAGTAAAAAAAAACCAAACGGCTGAAAACAAGAGACGAGTAAGATTGGCCTGGGCAGCATTCACTAAATAAAGCTACATATTAAAAAATAAAAAAATATCCTCAGTACCTCAAAACGAAAGTGAATAACCAATGTATCATTCCTATACTTACCTATGGATACAGACCTGGACACTTACAAAATCAAACATGGATAGCATGGAAGCAGACTGTGAATGTGAGGCAGAATGGTTCCAATTGCTTCTCAAAGACCACCGAAATAAAGCAGGGTGTCCCACAGGGTTCGATATTGGGTCCGGTTCTCTTTCTGCTGTACGTCGACGGCCTGTCGGCAGTGGTGGTGCAGATCTTGTGTCTCAATTTGCTGATGACACAGGCGCAATCGTAACTGCAGAATCGGTGTCGGCCCTATCGGCAGGTTGCTCAAGAGCAGCAGAACGAATGAAATATTGGAGTGAATGCAATCACTTAAAACTTAACGTGTTAAAAACAAAACTTATAAGCTTTAGAAAGATCGGTGTCCCTGACGTCTCTCTCTATGTTCCCTTGAATGGCAAAACCATAGAACAAACCAATGACAGTAAATTCCTAGGACTTATAGTTGATTCGACCTTAAGCTGGAGTGCACATATACAGTTCACCGCAGGTAGAATAAATAGCTACTGTGCTGCTATTCGGAGATTAAGAGAAATCTTATCTCTGGATAGTCTTACGACCTTCTATTATGCTTCAGTCCAATCTGTCATATGTTATGGAGTGCTTTTCTGGGGAGCGGTGTCGGATGCAGAGAAAGTTTTCAAAGCACAAAAACGAGTAATACGTTGCATGTTAAAATTGCACCGAAGAGCTTCATATAGATCACATTTTAAAACCCTTAATCTTCTCACAGCTCCTTCACTTTATTTCAAATGTCTAGTCACATTTGTTAAAAAACATCCTGCATTATTTACAATAAATCGAGACAATGCATCTGTAACAGCCATGACCACAAGAACCAGAGATGAACTTGCCATACCTTCACACAGCTCCAGTTTTTTTGAAAGAGGCCCCTATTATTGAGCTGTGAAAACATATCAGATGCTCCCCAAAACAATCAGGGACATACTAAGTATTGTAGGTTTCAAAAAGTCAGGAAATAACTATTTATTAGAAAAACAATATTACTCTTTTGATTTTCTTTTTTAAAACAAAAATAGATGGGTGTGTATGTAAATAGGTATTGTAAGTTTTATATAGCTTTACCTCATTATGAAAATGTATTTTAAGGATCTTAGATCTAACAATTTTTGACGTTGCTCTTGCATTTGTAAAAATGATTTGATGGCAATAAAGATTAAACAAACAAACAAACAAATAAGGTACCAAAAGCCCAAAGATCAATGGAAAGACAAATGTTACATGTAAAGCTAACAGATAGAAAAAGGAATGAATAAGAAATAAAACAAAAGTAAGGGATGTCAGAGGAGAAGTAGCAAGATTAAAATGGAAATTTGCCAGTCATAATATCAGACAGAAAGACGATCGATGGAACAAATGTATTGTAAAGTAGGGGAAGATGAAGTAGGAATGAGATGGGCAGACAATTTGAAGAAATATGCGGGAGCTAGACGGATGAACACGACGACAGACAGGGTGAAAGATATTGGGGAGGGCTATGTCCAAAGATGGATCGAAGAAAGCTAAATAGATAGAACCCCACCCTCGTTTCATCCATTTATTTGATAACAATTATCTATTGTTATTATTACTGTTGTAGGTGCTCCAGGGCGAAGCAAAGAACACAATGTATTAGGAGACTCCAGAATAATAGAAATTGCTAAAAAGTATAATAAGAGTACAGCGCAACTTACACTAAGGTAAAAACTTCGGTAAAAACTGTTAAAATGATAAGGTAAAAGTTGATTCTAAAAATATAATTAAATTAGTTTTACACAATAATAACTTAATAGAAAAAAGTTTTTAATGAAAAAAAAACTGGAAAGAATCATCAGAAATGTCAACTTTTGGCAGGGCGATGGGTTTTTTTAAGGGAAACAAACACCATATACATTATTGCATTTTTGAATCGGCTTTTTCTTTCTGATTTTAAAAATGAATATGTCTATTCTGCAACAAGTATTTTTTGAGATATAGCCGATTTAAATTTGTTTGCGGAACTCCCTTCTTTATTAGGCTGTAAGTTAATTTAGATTCAATGACTTGGTATTTCACAATACATGACAAGCATTTGGAAAAACATATTATTTTAAAATGCATTTTTATTTTTATTTTATTTATATTCGACATATTAAAAGTTTATGTGGAAAATAATAATAACAATGTGTGCTAAAAATGTGTTTAATTTAGTAAGACATAGTTACCTTATTTTTAAAATAAATTAAAAATAATACCCTCCAAACTTTTGACTTTTGAACTAATAACAATGACATGAAACAGACATACTAAAATGACATTTTAAATACCAACATGATTGTTGCATATATGTCACAATTCTAAGCCTATTTCGAAAACATAGAAAGGACTGTGGTAAGCAAAAAAAATTATTATCGCACTATATCTGGGGGCACGGCAGTGCCCCGCCAAGTTCGCGTAAGCTGCTGTACCATCTTCTCTTGAAACATTGCAGCCCATATTTGACCTATCTAAAACTCTACTTCGGAATGAGCTATGAAACTCAAAGTTTGTACAGTCGTAGACTGATAGAAATTGTGACCAAACCCTTGGAAACAATCAAAAAACCCCAAAATATTAATTTGCTGCCCTCCTCTATAAACGTAAAGTTATGTAAAAGTAACACTGCCCACTTCCAGAAAGCCTATTAAACTAAGCTTTGGAAGGCCGATAGGAACTATGATAAAATAAGAGAAAAAAAATAAAAAATCCTAAAATTTTAATTAACTTCCCACCCTTATAAATGTAAAGTTGTGTAAAAGCTTTGGAAGACTGATAGGAACTATAGGAAAAAATTTAAAAACACCAAAATTTTGATTTACTTCCCTCCTCTATAAATGTAAAGTTATGTAAAAGTAACATTGCCCACTTCCAGGAGCGCTAGAAAGGAAAAAATTAGAAAACCTCAAAATTTTTAATAAGGCATTGGCAAAGTTTTGAACAATATTCCGCATATTTTACTACTTTAAAACTTATTCTCCAGATTCTTTAAAAAATGGGTAAAATCATAACAAAAACATTTCGTGTAAAAAAAGCCAAGTACGCGAAAATGTTATTCCGTAAAAAGAATTGAGATGAAAGTAAAGCCAAGTTCTTCAATACAAATTTCAAAATGAAAGGTTCTTACTAGTTTGAAAATGGTTTTGTAAACTTGACTATTACGGCTGCAAGTGACCAGACACAGTGCTAAATTGAACATAAAGAAGTTTATCTGTAAAGTTTTAAAAAAACTATTTCTAAACTAGTATGAACATTTATTTATTTAATTTGTATTAACTTGGCTTTACTTTTATCTCAATTCTTTTTACGGAATAACATTTTCGCGTCCTTGATTTGTTTCTTACATGAAATGTTTTTGTTATGATATACATATATATTTAAAATCAGAAAGAAAAGGCGGAGTTGAAAACACAATAATATATAGGATGTTCCGTTTAAAAAAAACACCGAGCGGTCAAAATTTTACATTTGTGATGACATTTGACAATGTACTTTAAAAAGTAGTAAAAAGTTATATAATTTTTCCATTAGGAACTTTTTTGTAGTATACATAATAACGAAGAAAAAGTGTGGTTGCATTGTGTAAAAAAATATATTTTCAACATTTTACACACTGACATTTAACTGACAAGATTTTACCAGTAAAGAGACACCAATTTTTTAATTAAATTTTGTGACTTTTTGTAGACATAAGTGTAAAAAAACGCATACATTTGACCATAGCTGTTACCCCTTACATAGAAAAATAAAAACCACTACATACCTAACTTGTAGCTGGTATTTCAATTTATTCTTTAAATAAATTTTAGATGGCAAATAGAAAGAGAAGTGGCAGTGATTCCAAAGTCAGTCACACAAGCAAGACTTAAAGAAAACTTTGACATTTTTGATTTTTCAATCAAGGATGACATGAACTGTATCAATAAGATGGATATGGGGTGTAAGGGAAGAATTATTTGGTTTGATAATGCTTTTGGGCATCCTGATCATCCATTTGAGAATGACGAATATTAATTAAAATTTATTAAATATAAAAATCTTTTAAGTAGTTTGACGAATATTAATTAAAATTTATTAAATATAAAAATGTTTTAAGTAGTTTGTTTTTCTTGATATTTTATCATACGAAAAAGCATTGAAACAATTTAAAATCAAACCCACACCACCAAATAATTTTTGCAATTTACAAATTTATAATCAAAATTTGTTACAACTCTCTGTCATTAAAAATCACTACAAATCACCCCGTAGGGTTTTAATTTTTTATAAAAAAACAATATACACTATGAATGTTTGGGAATCATTATTATTTCATAATTTATCAAAATTTAATTTTTCTTTTATAAATATTTTTTGTTATCTACTTTATTTTTGGCAAATTAGGGACCATGATAAAGTAGACTGTTTTTTGTAAACACATACACATTTCCGTAGGGCGTGTTCGTTTTATTTTTAAAAACTTACGCGATAAGATCAAAGGTCTTAATCAGTGCACACATGGAAAAGGAATGAAGCGGGTTTACAGTGGTGTTTCCAGGTTTGGTAAAAATTCACCAGATTTGGTGATTTTTTAACCCATTTGATGAAATGGTGAAAACTTTTTTAAAAAGACTGAGTTTTGGTGATTCTTTGACACTTTCCTATTTAAATTAAAATTTGAAAAAAATTATATTATTATATATTTCTTCTTCTTGACTATGAAAATCTCTGTAACCTAAGTATATCAAACAAAAAGTATCTAATTTATTACGCGACTGTAACGTCTACTGCCTGAAAAACTTCATTGCTTTAATCACTGTTTGCTGAAACGGGTTGGAAAACATAAACTCTCAAACTTGGCTACTCAGTTATGTCAGCTGATTCGGGATTCCCCATTTCCTATGAATTATTTTAGATTAATTACAACAAAACCCAGAAAAGAGAAGCTAAAATTATTCATTGAATATATAGGGTCAATCGGGGGAAATGTAAATGATTTTGACCCTTTTGGAAAATATCAGATTTGAAATCAAGAAATAAACACCCCCCCTGTTAAAAAAAAAATTATACAAAAATTTTGTGGTAATATTTGGACATTATCCTTTGTTGTAAGAACAAAATTGGAAAAACAAAAGTGCTTTTAAGAAAAAAAAAATGTTTAAAAAACTGTCATATGCTTGGTCATATGTTTACATATACCTCGGTTTAAACTGGTATTTCAGACCCGATTGAAGGAAACATAATAATATCAGGTGCAAATGTAAACAAGTACATTCCTAAACTCTCTGGATTTTTTTTTTAAACTTAATAAAAAATCAACAGTTACATTCATAAGGTACAGTTTCCCTAATCAGTGCTTATAGGTCTGGCCTCTGTAATATTTAAAATAAATAAAAAACCACAAGGTAATTAAAAAATAAAAATATAAAAAACAATAAAAAAATAAAATATTAAGTGTGATACATCATTTTAAAGGAAATTTTATGCGGATTTCAAAAATCAAATGAAAAAAAGGGTCATTCCATAAGAAAAATTTATGTAATACTCAAAAAACTAAATGTGACAGATAAAATTTAATTTGACAGTTGAATTGCTCCTAAAAAAATAAACTAGTTACAGGGGAGGGTCGAAAATGCACCGAATTGAAAACCACCCTATATCTTGTAAGTAGTTCAAGATATCGATGTGCGGTTTTTGGCAGGCATTATTTTTTTAACAAAAATCGAGTTGGTAACATGTAGGTTAGTTTTTTCTATCTCCTCTAGAAATGGGCGTTTCCTATCAAAAGTGTCCAATTTGGACCACTCTACACATTTTGGATTAGCTGTTCACCCCTTGGAAACACCTAACCAAAAGGATATGAAAATAATATTTGCACTAATACTATAATTGGGAAGGAAAAAAGGGATTTAAAGGAGACCCTAGACAAAAACCAACCTTTTAAACATTTTCTGGACATGGGATGGGAGTCAAATAGCAGGATGGTCCAGTTAACAATAAGACATGTCATGCTTACTAAAATAAACAGGGTCAAAAAATACTACAAATCGCAGCTAGGCCATCACCCAATGTTGCCAAAGTCATGTTATTTTTCTAATTTCATAAAATCATGAGAAAATAACAGAAATTTATTTAAAAAGACAAAATAATCTCTTTTCCAACCTCAAGTCCAGACTGGGAAGAAAATAGAAATTTTTGACGGATAAAAGTTATTGAACACAATTATAGACTTCAAATTTTCTCTCCAGGCCGGGAAAACTCCAATTTTCTCACACCTGCAAAAAATCTAAAAATAGAAATAATCGGAAATAATATACATTGTTTTTCTCACCTTTTTGAACGTTCTTAAAACTGCCCAACTCGGACTGCATTTTTCTTTGGATATCTTCAGCCATTTTGCTTTGGAAAACACGAGAAAATTAAAAAAATATTAAGGAAATTCGAGAGGAAAATCTAAAAAAATTTTAAGGTTAAATTCTAATTACTTGAAAGCCCTCTTTTTGACCTTTCTCCATCAAAAGACGCTTCCTTCTTGCCTGAAAGTTGCACTGCAGCCACGTGAGAAAAATTATTTTGGTCCAAATACCCATATCACATTAGGCCATATAAACAAAAGAAGCTTTTCCAGATTTTCTTGATAAAATATTTTTATTAAAATAAATAAAGTGGAAAGTTTGTTTTAGAAAAATTTTCTCGAATATTTATGTTTAACAAATGGATATTGATTGGGAAATAAAAGATGAGCCAAGCGAAATTGATCCTCTCGAGGATCCTCTTAGTAGGTAAGTCAGCTTTAACAACTCAAATACCTACCTTCTATGCAGACATCACACTCGTCTGGTCTTGCTGGGTCTTGGTCTTCGCGCCGCAGCTGAGGTCCCTGCTCGAGTGCCTCCATTGCGATTCTCGTCATATTAATATATATTATAATACCCAAGAGGAACCAATAACTTATTTAGAAAACATGAATATACAGAACAGTTGTAGTTCATTATTCTATAAAGGTATATGCTTATACAATAATTTGCCAGCTAGCGATAATATAGTTAACTATAGTAGTAGTAGTATACAGGGTGTCCCATTAAGGATGGCAGCCGGATTTATCTCAGATACTAGTACAACTACGACTTCAGGAAAAAAATGTTTATAACAAAATCGGGCCTTGTGAATTCACCTAAAATATTTTTGTTTCTGTAGCCTCCTGCTAGGGGGCAGTAATAACACCGCCCAACTATAAAAATTGAATTTTATGACAAAATTCTATAATAAACATACACAAATTTTACCAAATTCATGTTCCTTGAAAAATTCTGCATACTTTGGACCTCTTACTTGTATCTCTTTCTCACTTCCCCACATGGATGGAATGAAAATGTCACTTTTTATTTAAAAAATAATTACATCTTTGTGGTAACTAAACCAACTCTTATTATTTATTTAACTTATTAGGAAAACCCTAAAAAATGCAAATATTGTTGATTTTTTGTTTAAATGAAAATTTTTGAAAGAGGAAATTTTTTAAAAATACCAAACCAAAAAACTTGAATTTCTTAAAAAATTCAGATACAAACCCATTAATATTTTTACTTGAAGTCGAAATTTGACCTAGTTTTGAAGATATTTAAAAAATAGTCTTGTTTGTGTATTATATGGTGAGACGAGACCTTATTTTGTTATTTGCATTTGTCACACATGGTATAATTTTTGGACAATTTAATGGTTATTGACGTTTTATAATTTGTTTTTGACATAAAGAATTATAAAACGTCAATAAACGTTAAATTTTCCAAAAATTATAACAGCTGTGACACATGCAAATAACAAAATAAGGTCTCATCTCACCACATCATACACAAACAAAACTATTTGTTAAATATCTTCAAAACTAAGTCAAATCTTGACTTGCAGATTTCAGTAATATCTGACTATCTGACAACTTCAAGTAAAAATATTAATGGGTTTGTATCTGAATTTTTTAAGTTTTTTGGTTTGGTACTTTTAAAAAATTTCCTATTTCGAAAAAATTTTCATTTAAACAAAAGATCAGGAATATTTGCATTTTTTAGGGTTTTCCTAATAAGTCAAATAAATAATAAGAGTCAGTTTAGTTACCACATAGATGTAATTATTTTTTAAATAAAAAGTGACATTTTCATTCCATCCATGTGGGGAAGTGAGAAAGAGATACAAGTGAGAGGTCGAAATTATGCAGAATTTTTCAAGGAATACGAATATGGTAAAATTTGTGTATGTTTATCATAGAGTTTTATCATAAAATTCAATTTTTATAGTTGGGAGATGTTATTACTGCCCCCTAGCGGGGAGCTACAGAAACAAAAATATTTTAGGTAAATTCACAAGGCCCGATTTTGTTATAAACATTTTTTTCCTAAAGTTGTAGCTGTACTAGTATCTGAGATAAATCCGGCTGCCATCCTTAATGGGACACCCTGTATATCGAGGGGGAATTTGTGGGTGGTAATCCCTGTACATTTTTTTTTGAGGCTTTTCCTAAATATGGACAGACTTCCTAAAATGTTCCAATTTTTTCCTGAACATTTCTGGACTGTTCCTGAACTTGTCCAGAGTTTTCCTGAACATTTTCAGAGTTCTCTAGAGTTTTCCAAAACATTTACCGCGTTTTCCCGACTTTTCCTAAACCGAGGGGGAATTCGCGGGTGGTAATCACTGGACATTTTTCTGGGAACTACATAAGAATCATATGGGAATTGCTGGTAATCACCTGGGAATCACTGGCAATCACCTGGGAATCACTGGTAATCAGCTGGGAATACCTTTAAAAATGGAAATCACTGTACATTTTTTGGGGTAGCAAATTCCCACTCTATATAAAATTATATACCACAAATGAATTTTTAATTTAAAGTGATATTCCTAGCTTTAGATGTTTGTAAGGGTTTTGTACATTTTGGAATAATAAAACATTTAATATTAAAAAAATTAATAATCCATAATTATTTAGGTATTAGGTAACTGCATTTCTTTAATTAGCCTGATTTTTTTTCTTGTCCAAATTATAAATTTTAGAAATTTTCCAAATTATTTATTGTCAATTAGGTAGTAAGTCCAGTATGTATGAGTTTATGTCTATGTTGTAGATAATTTTGCATAAAAAAGTTAATTAGCAAACTAATTTTGACTTAGTTTTTTAATTTCTTAACTAGATTTATTAGGATTAAAGTGTTTATAATCTTAAGAACAATGTTAAGGTAAATTTGTTTTGTATTTCGATACCTTTTTATAGCTAATAATTTTTTATAATTGAATTTAATTGCTCTCATTAGGCCTTGCAATACAAAACAACACATGTTAAATACTAGAAAAAGGAGAGTGTTAAGGGATAAATTAGAAACTAGGACCTCAACCAGGGTTGCCAACTTTTGTGATATTAAATTTTTGTGTGCCAATTGTGGTATATTGACACTATTTTGCTGCTGTCAAAAAATTGCTTCAGTGCATTTTAATAAAATAGGACAGTGCATCTTTTTTAAAGGGTGTAGTCTATACAGTAGTAGTAGCATCTTTTATGATTTGTTCTGGTAGTATGTTTCCTTGGTCTATATGTAATCAGGGTATGTTCTGCGTCATTTATGCCCATAGAGTACATACTTCTATCGCTTATTGTTTTTCCTATGTGGTTTGTGTATACTTTAAAGCACCCATGATTTGTTAAAATCTGTGTTATTTGATAATTGACATATCTATGTTTACATTCCATCCATCGTCTTATATTTGGTATTAATCTCTTTGTCCAAACAACTTTTCCGATATCTTTTTCCCACCTTTCTTTCTTCTACTACAAGGTCAATACGCGGTCTCCCGCTATGACCTGTAGGGCTTCATTTGATACTGTGCAGTAGGCATTTGCTACTCTTAGTATAGCTTTCCTTTGCACTTTAATTAGGATGTTTTTGTATTTGTCTCTTTTACCACTGCTCCCTAAATGAGTGTACCATATAGCAAGGTGGATTGTATTACACCATAAAGCAACCTTCTTTTTGCAGTTGATGGTCCCTTCTTATTTGTCATTAATATATTGATAAGGATAGTGCAACAAGTGTGTCACTTGTTCAATACAATACAAAAAGTTGGATTATGATTCCAAAATGAATACAAAATTAGCACTAGTGCTGCGAGGGTGTTTAAAGACAAATGAAACTAAAGTCTGTTCTAAAATAAAATATATCTGTCAGAAAAAAAGCAAATAAAATCAGACAAATTAACCCAGCAAAGATCAAAAAATTCAAACAAGACTAAACACAATTTTTTCAAAAACAAAACGGCAACAAAAATATAGTTAAAACCTTTAAAAAAATTTCATATTTATTTTAACTTTAACTAAAGACTTTTACTATCACGTTTGAACCCATGGGAACACACGGGACTTTTGGTGTAAATACGGGACAGTCCAGTAGAAAACGGGACGGTTAACAACCCTGACCTCAACCCTTGATTTCCCGTTATTTAGTATTTTATATATTTTCCAGTCTAGAGTCACCACTAATACCTTCAGCAGTCTTTATTAAAACTGAAATTAAAGAGGAGGAGGATTCCATTATAACAACGGATGAGGAACTAAGAGAGGAACCTTGTGACTTCTTTACTTGTCAAGATGATGCTGATGATAACCATGATGGATATATCAAAGAGGAAATTAAAATGGAGGACGAGACAGAAACTTGTGTAGGTATCTCCTAAAATTATTAACTTCACTATATAGGGCTGTTTCAAGGGTTGGTTTACTCAGCAATATAATGTACAACAGACAAACCTTATTCTGCTGCTGAGCTGCAATGTTAAGAAACATCTTATAGTTGATAGTTAATATTGTATTAAAGTGACACCGCGTCATCAAAACCTTGACGGGCGGGAACGGAGTAGAGGGGTATGTACAGTGGCACGCACTTCCTTTAATTTTTTTATTGATAGTGATTCCTAAAACGAGGCACTGCACTAATTAGTCATTAGCTTACTATTTGACTTGCTTTTTATTGATGTCTTCTTCTAAACGATTTAATTAGAAAGGAACATATATACTCTTATCTGGTTGTTACGAACATATTCATTTAACCGGGCTTTGACGTTTTCTGTTCGTTGCTGTTTTGACTGTTTATGTCAAAGAAATTACGACGGAGCTTTTTACAGAACAAATTACTGTTTTTGCAACTAAATCAATATTTGCGCACATTTTAATATAATTTTGGATCCTCTTTTATGTTTCGGATCTTTATTTATTAGGTAAGTACCTATTTGATCTCTCCTTTAAAAGGTCTTAGTGTTTTATCATACACATATAAAGCCACTGCATGCACAAAATGAAACACTAATTTTTAAAGGCTTCTTTACTTAGATTTTGCCGCAAAATTTACCATAGCTATGAAGAGGTGCCACTTTAATACAATATGAACTATAGTACTAAATAAATTTATAAAAGAACTAATTACTAAGGTAAACTGACCGGTCTTTGACACTGAGTGTTTGTTTCAGTAAAACATAAATATAAACTGATACTTGAACTTCAGACAGCTTTTATTTGCACTAAAAGTTTATTAGGGTTAATATGAATAAGCAAAAGCAGTTTTAACAACAATTTATCACGTTTTCTGTAAGTAAAAAAGCAAAATAAATGACTGCAAAATGACCAGTAATTGACACCCAAATTCCAATAATTGACATGCAGTTATTGGCACCCAAATTCCAATTATTGACACCCAGTTATTGACACTTTAAGAGATGCAAATTAATTAACTAAAAAATAACCTTAAATACTGCTTTAGGACTACATATTTATTATTAAACAGGTACATAGAAAAAGGTACATAGGTAACCTATATAATACCTCCAGTGATTGACACTTTATGTCAAACACTGGAATGAGCAAACTGCCTATGTCCAGTAACTGACACTTTATATCAAACACTGGAATGGGTTATCACAAAGAAAAACAACAAGGTGTGCCAACAGTGCCAGGTTATGTGGAATATTAATCTTGAATTCAGAACTACAATATGTAGTATGCCAGTTATTGACACAAATAAATGTAAATAACTGGAAAATTTTCTTTTATCAGAGCCAGTGATTGACAGGTGAGCTGAAAGCTTTGAAATGACGCAAGGGATTATTTTAGGTTATTTAAAAGGTTGGTATATCTTAATGTGCAGTACAAAAATCATATCCCTATTTAAATTACTAAGAATACAATAAAAAAATAATTATACATTTGCTGTTTCTAATGAAAACACAGTAACAAAACACCTGTTTATGTCGCCATGTCAAAAACTGCCATGTTGTTTAGGAATGAGTGGATAGATTTGTAGCCGCTTTTAGGCATCATTGCCAAATATATTTGGTAACATATCTACGAGGGAATTTCAAAAAAAGATTTTATCAATTCCTTAAAAAATTAGACACTAAGTCAAGGTGTCAGTTACTGGTTGGGTGTCAAGTCGATTTACCTCATACCATGTATCAAGTATATGAGTAATCACAGCTAAAAGATGTAATTGCATGCATCTTGAAAGCCACTAAATTGTTTTAAACTAAATTTTTAGGTGCGTTAGTGTACTCCTTGCTTAAAATTTCACAATTTCGGACAAAAAAATGTTATGGTGGGGGAAAGGTATTAACACTATGTGATATATAAAAATTGTTGATTTCATGAATAAAACAACTCAAAAATATTTGTCACAAAAAAGTATAGGCTGATATTATCACTTTATTCTAGGCTAATAGGGTGAACCGGACAGTGAATGACCACCTACCAGTGAATGACTACTATGTACTGTTTTTCAAGAAATCAATAAAATTCTACCTTCATAAACCTAGCAAGCCCACCTCCATAAAAATTTAAAAAATTAATTTCAGAATTATGTGCTAATTTCGTCCACTTTTAAAAAAATTTGTGCTCCTTTGGTTTCCAGGGAAATTTCAAAAAATTATTGGCGTGCTAGCTTTATATAAATTTAGCAAGCCCATACATAAATAATAAATATTTTTATAATATTTATATGCCAAAATTAAGTGCTTTTTTTTAAGCTTTTTTTTTTAAATGTGTGGGCTTGCGAGGTTTATATAAACCTAGCAAGCCCATCTCTATGAATTTAAAAAATATATATTTCAGAATTATGTGCTCTTTGTGCTAATTTTGTCCACTCTTTAAAATTTTTGTGCTTCTTTGGTTACCAAGAAAATTTAAAAAAAATATATTGGCGTGCTAGCTTTATATAAAGCTAGCAAACCCATACAGAACTAATAAGTATATTTATATTATGTATACGCGAAAGTTAAGTGCTATTCATGTACTCCCGTTTGCTAAAACGAAAATTCAATTGACCAAAATTTTAAGCTTTTCTAAAAAAACATGTGTATATTTATAGAAATATCCTTATTAGTTCTGCCAAAAAAAAATAATCAATAATTTGTTTTTAACTTTCGTGGAAACCAAAGGAGCACAAAAATTTTAAAAAGTATGCCAAATGAGCACATAAAGAGCACATAATTCTGGAATATATATGTTTTAATTTCATAGAGGTGGGCTTGCTAGGTTTATATAAATCTAGTCCTCTACTGGTATTGTTATAACTAAGAAATCCTGACTGCACATGGTCATTCACTGGCTACCTAAATGAATCAGGTTGACCTTAAATTCCAAAAATATATGTCCTCATGACAAATGACCTGCTTATTAGACTTTTGACAAACACACAATAAGGAATAAAATTAGTGACCAACCTTTTTACAAAATATTTTCAAAAACCTACCTACCTTTGTTGCTTTGTAACCGATTTTCATTATATGCTTTTTTACATGGTAAGCTTCAACTTTATTTTCATAAATCATACATACCTACAATATAAAAAGCAATGTCACAAAAAATAGTATTTAAGGGAACATTCTTAAATTATTTAACACAAAATTTCAGGATGGTTGACCCCCCCTCCACCTATGTAACTCATTTTTAAGAAAAAACTGGAGGGTTATGGATGGTGAGTTTTTTACTCAAATTTTGAAAATCAAAATGGCGGATTCAAAATGGCGGACTTTCTTATTTATGAACGTATATGTATGAGATTGGGCACTTTGGGATGTCTTCAGTTGCTGAATATAATTTTAAATCCAAAATTGATAAGTTTAAAATGGCGGATTCAAAATTCTTACCTATAAACTGATTTGCCTCAAACTTAAAACTTTGAGGTGCCTAACGCTACTCAAAACAATCTCACAGAAAAAAGTCAAAATGGCGGACTTTCTTATTTATGAACCCATATGTATAAATTTGGCACTTTGGGATATTTTAGGTTGCTGAATATGATTTTTAATCCAAACTAAACAAAATCAACATGACGGATCTAAAATGGTGGACTTTCTTACTTATAAAGCCATATGTATTAGATTTGGCACTTTGAAGTCTTGTAGAGGTTGCTGAATTTTTTTAGTCCAAACAAAAATAATCAATATAGCAGATTCAAAATGGCGAACATTCTAATATTAACGTGTAAGTCGGGTTCAACCTCAACAAGATTCTGTTTACTTCTTCTATACTTAACTATTGAGAACTTAAGTACTCACTGAACTGAACCGCGACTATCCGTTCTTGATTGGTTTTATAGAAGCATGCGATTACAAACGTGTGTCAACATAAATCGTTTGCACCACATACTTCCTCGGTTGACGTCCTAATACCTTAACATCAGGTCGACCAAGTTCCGGATAGCATGCCCAGGTCACTAGAAACAAATAAAATGTGCCATCCACCCTCCGAAGGATCCTAACATCCTTAGTTTTATGGGTTAATTGGTAAATTTAATATAAATTGTTGGCGAAAAAGCTCAGAAATTTGTTGTGAGTCTTGTGTATAGCCGCCATGTCTTTGCATTTTTTAAATTTTAGTTTTTACCCAATGCTTACTTTTTCTTCCCACTATTCGCATTGGGAAGGACCGTTCAAAGTAATACAGCACAGTGTTTTATAATATCTTACATATGGTGAGAATATTATTATTGTGTTAAACATTACTACAGGTGTCTTTGATTATTTCCTTCCATGTTACCAAAATTGTTTTCAAGTGGACAAATAACAAGACATTTTATTTTAAATAAAATTTAATTTCTACTTCAATTTTGTTTAGATTTTTTTTCGATTTGGTTGTCGTTTTCAATTTCGATTTCGGAGTTCAGATTTTGGGTTTTAGATTATGATTTGGCTTATTTTGATTTCGTTTTCGATTTCGGATTGGTATTTTTGATTTTTATGCTGAGATTGTCATTTATTCTAGGCTAATAGGACCACCTACCAGTGAATGACCAGTATGCACTGTTTTTTGTATTATTAGGAATTGGGAATAAACAAAATCAATACAATATTCTGCAATTTATTCTTTCCCATCTCGCATATTCCTTAACTTCCTTATGTGTTTGGTAACCCTGCATAACAAACAGTACTTTGCAAATGTCAGTCAAAAGTGCAGCTGTTTCTCTTTGCTCCAAAGTTGATCTCAAGATATTAAGGTAAGCGAAGTACAAGGCTTATTAATTTTGCAAAAAAAATAATATAAAAATTGTAAAATTATTATGTTTACTTAAACTTCATAAAAGGATGTTAAAGTTAGTATTTTTAAGGATGTAATTTTAAATTAACCTCAAAAACATATTTTTATGTGGTCTAGAAGTCCAGTGAATGATTGCACGTGGTAATTCACTGGTTATCTATTTGATCCAGTAAATGACTAATTTTTGTTCAAGAAAATGGTATTTGCGCAATTGAACAATTAATCAGGTTGATCTAAAATCCCAAAAAATATACGTGTTCAGGACAAGTAAACTGCTTATTGAACTTTTGACAAACACCGAATAAGGAATAAAATATGGTGGCCAAAATTTTTCGACAATATTTAATCGTGTATTGTTTTTTGTTCATTTAGTAGTTGTCGAGAACGACTCAAAAACCTCCCAAAAAATAACTAAAAATAAATTGAAATTTATAAAAAATTAGTCCCGACTATTAGATTTTTTAAAAAGGTCAGGTTAGGCTTGGCCGCGATCTTTAACCGGCCATATTCTCCTTATTGTGTGTTTGTCAGCAGTCCGATAGTTAGATTCGGTATTTGCATCCGATTAAATCGCGGAGCCGATAGATTTTTGATCAGCTGATCGTAAAAAATTAGTCCCGACTATTAGACTTTTTAAAAAGGTCATGTTAGGCTTGGCCGCCATCTTTAACCGGCCATATTCTCCTTATTGTGTGTTTGTCAGAAGTCCGATAGGTAGATCATAGGTAGGTTCGGTATTTGCATCCGATTAAATCGCGGAGCCGATGGATTTTTGATCAGCTGATCGCAGATTGGTCGGAGCAAGTTGTAATTACCGAATTGACAGATAGAGATACTTACTGTTATTACCCACAACTTCTGAATAGTTCTCGGCAGATACCTGCATGCTATAGGTTTTTCCACTTTGTGGTTCAAATAGTCCCAAATTCTTCATTGTTAGAAAAAAAACGGCAGTTTTTTATGATAAAAACAAAAAAATTAATAAACAACCTCAAACAAACAGATTAGTAGCACGCAGATTTGGCTCCGATCGATCTGGATTCATTTACCGAACGATTCAGATTTACTTCCCCTACCTCTGCTCGGAATTACTGAACGTACCTCATTTGTCCTGAGGATCTATATTTTTAGGATTTAAGCTTAAACCAATTTTTTTAGGCATGCCAAGCAGGAATCCTATGTTGCCTATTAAGAGTCCTGAGTGAATAGTGTAATCTTAATTTTCAGATGGCTCAAACACCAAAGGGAACTGCCAAAAGATCGTACTCACGGTTTAAGTATTCAATTGAAGATCTTAAAGCTGCTATGACTGAAGTCAAAGAAGGTAAAATGAGTGCTAGTAAAGCCAGTAAACATTTTAAAATTCCAAAAGGCACCTTATTCAATAAACTGCATGGAAAATCAGATATTTCAATAAGAAAAATGGGCCCACCAAGAATCTTGACTTCCCAGGAAGAAGATATGTTAGAAAATTGGATCATACAGAAAGCAAAAATTGGATTTCCTATGCATCCAGATGAATTGAAAGATGCTGTACAAAAATTAATGGAAAAAACTCAGCGCCTCAATCCATTTACCAATAATCGTCCCGGTAATAAATGGCTGAAAGGTTTCCTAAGAATAAAGCCTAACATTGAGAAAAGAAATGCTGAAATTATTTCTAAAGCCAGAGCTGGTGTCACAGAGCAAGATATAAAAACATGGTTTCAGGATATAAAAAATTATTTAATAGAAGAAGATGCTGTTGATATTCTTGAAAACGGCGACCGCATCTATAATGCTGATGAGATTGGGGTGCAGGTGTGCCCCACAACAGGAGAAGTTCTTGGACCTAAGCAATTTAAGAATTTCTATGATGTTGCTGTAGGGAAAGAAAAGAAATGTCTAACTATGTTAGCAAATTTTTCTGCCAGTGGGAAAGTAGCCCCAACACTTATAGTTTATCCATACAAACGAATACCTAGAGATATTGCAAACTCAATCCCAGATAATTTTTATATTGGTCGGAGTGAAACTGGCTGGATTGTTGGTTCTACCTTTTATGAATATGTGGCAAATAATCTGTACCCATGGCTGTTAGATAATAAGATACAATTGCCTATTCTGTTTTTGCTAGATGGACAAAAGTCACACATTAGTCCTGAACTGGCCAATTTTTGCCGAGAAAAAAGAATTTTGCTATACTGTCTATTACCAAATGCCACTCACATATTACAGCCATGTGATGTTGGTATTTTTAGACCTCTAAAAGGGTCCTGGAGAAAGCAGTGTCAGAAATACAAGCTAGAAACAAGAAAATCTCTAACCGAAGTATCTTTTGCATCCATTTTTGCACAAGCATTTAACTCTGCATGTAAAACAGAAACAATAAAAAACGCCTTTAGGGCATGTGGCATATTTCCATTTGATGCAAATAGTGTGGATTTTTCGAAATATATGAATACTCCTCAAGCAGCTATAAGAGAACAAAAGATCAATGTACAAAATAACCTGAATGAGATTGATAAGAAACAATTCTTAAAAATTCTTGAAAGTGAAATTTCTCCAAATACTTTAAAAACATACAGAGAAGTAAAAAATGCTCAAGATATTCCGAAAGGTGACAAATTATTCAAAATATGGAATAAATATGCAAATAATCAAGACAACCCCAATGAACAAAATATCAATTACGAAAGTACATTAGAAGGCGAACGGCGCATTAATAGAAATAATGTTTTATTATTAATAGACGGGGCAGCTGAAAATTATCAGGACGTAAAAGAAATTAGTAAAGAAGATCAAGATTAATATATATGTGAAGAAATGAAAGAGGAAAGTTAATACGTCAAAAAACTAGCAGAAAAAACAGAACATGAAGAATACGCAGATTCTAGATAATATTAAAAATCAAGACAAAAGAAGACTCTATAAAAAGAGAGTTGTTTGTACAGAGTTTAAACGTTAAGTCAAATACGTCTTTTAATGCCAAAGACGCGTGGAAGAAACACTTATACTTTCCAAAGTTGGGAACTGAATATTGTGTAAAATAAGCGCCTTTGGCAATAACTTTAAGGCATTGGAAAGAATGCAGAACAAAAAATAATTCAAGGGGAATTAAAAGAGCAAAGAAAATTTGCTAGGGAGGAAAAGAAGCGTAAAAGGAAAAAATTAAAACAAAAATAAAGAAATTAAAACATTAAAGTGAGAAAAAGAAGTAGTTCAAGAACTAGTTCAACTGATGATGGATATTTCAGCCCTAGAATCTCTAGAAGATATCCAAAAAGCAAACGCGAACAAAACGGACAATTCAATCAAAGAATCTGTGTCACCAATTATCAGAGAATCTATGTCACCAATTATATTCACCATCCGATTATGTAATAGTAAGATATGAGAAAAGTTATTATCCAGTAGCTATCACACAAAAAACAAAAGAGGAAATGACCAGAAAAAATAGACCAAATAGGGTCTCGAAGATGACATACTATAAAAATATGATTTTATTTGTCTTAACATTTGAAACTTTTTATTTAAAAAATCAAAAAAAAAACTATAGTTTTATACTTATTTTAGGACAGCAAGTCCTTCTTTCCATCAAGAAGGAATAGATAGTGAAATAAGAATAAGAGGCCTAGATGATGAATTATGGGCAAACAGAAACGAGTGGAGATTGGGTATCGGAAGACGTAGAACGTTGTGAAACCGATAAATATATAAGTTCTTAAATTAGTCTTAAAAACTACTTTTTTAGTAGCTTTAGTATTAGGAATAAAATGTTACTTAATAAAGAATATACACGGTAAAAAAAATTGTCTGAGATCAAAGCAAATTGCTTTCAAGTAAGATAATTTGTGCTTTCCTATTCACCAAGAGAATATTTTCTTGATATAACACAAAAAATGTCTTGCCTCTTTATGAAACAGAAAGTGTTTTATTATGAATTGGAACTGAATTATTTTAAGGCACCGTTCTCTCTGGAAGCAAAATATTACTTAGATGAGGACAATTTGCTTTGTTACAAAATGAAGTATACTGAAACAAAACAATTAAAGTAGAAAAATAAAGTCTCATTTCTGTTGAAGTACATTGTATATCTTGAAGACTAATCATACTGTATATTTTGTTTTAGTATTTATTTGTTGTTGATGGACCTTTAATGGTTTGAATAAAATTGTCAGTCAAGTTGTTAAATTAAAAAGATTTATGTCAAGTTTCTAAATTCATTGTTTTTCTTTAATTCTGGAGTAAACCATAATAAAAACTTCAACATGGTAGGAGAGCGTGGTTACCAGAGTTAAAAGAAAACAAAGGCTGCGTCTAGAAAGTTTGTGATGGATTCCAGCAAGGTACAGATCGGATATCCTTTTGAGGGGAATTCCCAATGCAGTAGATGTTGTGAAAGGTAAACTAGTTGTACCAGTTCTTAAAGCTGAGGAAAAAGCAATGTATGAAAAGAACCTGGCTAGTTTTAACACCGCTGATTAAATTTAGAAACTTGACATAAATATTTTTAATTTAACAATTAGACTGACAATTTTATTCAAACCATCAAAGGTCCATCAACAAAAAAAAACTAGAACAAAATATACAGTATGATTAGTCTTCAAGTCTCCCATTCGAAGTCTTGATTAGACCCATACTGTGACATAAGTCATTATGTCTTGGTTTAAAGAGAGCTTTTGTCATTATATCTGCAACTTGAGTTTCTGTAGAAGTCTTTTCCACTTTCAAAACTCCCTCCATGACGCACTCTCTCACAAAGAAATGGTATAGTCAAATTATACGCATTTGTAATGACGTCACCAGGTAAGAAAAAAACGTATGGCGTAGATATTTTTGCCAATCAATGTTTTTTGATTGACAGTGACGGATACTTCACATAACCAATTACTTACCTATTTAAATCATAGACACTACTTTTTTTTAAAAGTTTATTGTCACCGCTGTTAATAATATACTAAACAAAGATAAACAAAAATGATGTCATTACAAATGGGTATAATTTGAACTATAGTTTGCATATGTTTCGTCCTTGGTCACACCCTGTACATAGTGAGGAATAGAGAAAAAAATATTATGGCTGTTAAAGTCGTCATAACTAACTAAATAAATTTTCCATACTGCTCGTTTTCAATAATAAAGAAGTTACTGTGTGTTCTAGTTATAAAAAATCACTCTGTACCTATTATTACCACCCTCAAGTTATTACAAACCTCACCTGACTGGCGCGGTATGTAAATTCAGTTCTCGTGCGGTATTAACCTAGTTTTCACACTTATTATACAGGGTGTCCCAACTAAAAGGTAACAGAGGTGTTTTTAGAGATTTTTCGTGCGAATTTGAAGAAACGCTCGGACACGTTGATTTTGTTTGCAAGGGGGACACTTTTTGGCTATCTTGAAATTTTTGTATCACGTACCATCTTCGAGGGGTATACTTTACCCCTATATTTTGAATAGAGTGGGTCTAGTGATACCCTGTTTTGAAGTTCTCTTGAATATCTTTACAACCGTGTAAAAATTTCGAAAATCCATCGATTAGTTTTTGAGATATTTGCTTTCAAATTTAACATGGAATGCTTAAATAAAAATAAAATCCGAAAAATTTAAAATTTAGATTAAATTTTTATTTTATCAGTAAAGGATAGATAGAAATTTTTACACGGTTGTAAAGGCATTCAAAAGGCCTTCAAAACAAGGTATCACTAGAGTCCCTGTATGTTGACATATTTGAATATATTATATCCAAATATGTCAACATACAGGGACTCTAGGTATCACTAGACCCACTTATTCAAAATATAGGAGTAAAGTATACCCCTCGAAGGGGTTGCGTGCTACAAAAATTTCAAGATTGACAAAAAGTGTCCCCCTTGCAAACAAAATCGACGTGTCCGAGCGTTTCTCCAAATTCGCTCGAAAAGTACCCAAACACCTCTGTTAACTTTTAGTTGAGACACCCTGTATAATATCCTATTATGTGGTCATTTACTGCTTTTTTAGTATGTCATTCACTGGAGGCAACTGATCATTTACTGAGATTTTATGCAATTTGCCCCAAAAATTATTAAATTTTTTAATCAAACTTAGATATAGTATTTTATTTACAAGAAAATTATAAAATAATAAACACATTTTTTAACAACCATTTTAATTTTCTTTCAAAATCAAAACTTTTTGACAGACATTTTTATATTACTTTTATATATTTTTTTAAGTGGTCATGCACAGGTCGGTTCGGTTCGGTTCACCTTAGGATTGATAGAAAATACGATAAAACTATAGGAAAAAAATTTCAAAACTCCAAAATTTTAATTTGCTTCCCTCGCCTATAAATGTAAAGTTATGTCAAAGTAACATTGCCTACTTCCAGAAACGCTAGAGAGCTGAGCTTTGGAAGGCCGATGCAAACTATGACAAAACTATAGAAAAAAATTAAAAAACCCCAAAATTTTAATTAATTTTCCTCCCCTATAAATGTAAAGTTATGTAAAGTAACATGACCCACTTCCAGAAATGCTACAGAGCTGAGCTTTGGAAGACTGATAGGAACTATGATAAAACTATAAGAAAAAATTTAAAAACACCAAAATTTTAATTTACTGTCCTCCCCATAACCGTAAAGTTATGTAAAATTACCGTCATCCACTTCCAGGAGCCCTAGAGAGCTGAGCTTTGAAAGGCTGATAGGTACAGCTATGATAAAACCACAGGAAAAATTAAAAAACCTCAAAATTTTTAATAGGCATTGCAAAAGTCTTGAACAATATTCCGCATATTTTACTACTTTAAAACTTAAATTTTATCTAAATCCTTTAAAAAAGATGTGAAATCATAACAAAAACATTTCATGTAAAGAAAGCCAAGTACGCGAAACTCTATTTCCGTAAAAACAATTGAGATAAAAGTAAAGCCAGGTTCTCCAATACAAATTTCAAAATGAAATGTTCTTACTAGTTTGGAAATGTTTTTCTAAACTTGGCTATTACGGCTGCAAATGACTCTTAGGCACAGTGCTAAACAACAGAAGTTTGGCTGTAATAGCAAAGTTTAACAAAAATATTTCCAAACTAGTGAGAACTTTTCATTTTGAAATTTGTATTAGAGAACTTGGCTTTACTTTTATCTCAATTGTTTTTACAGAATACCATTTTCGCGTACATGGCTTTTTTTACATGAAATGTTTTTTTATGATTAGTATATTTTTATCCATAGGTATGCCTATGTGTTTTCTATTGTTGGTCGAGTGTTGCGCAAGGAACTTAATCTTGTATGAGGAGCTTAATGATATGTGAAGAACTTAATCCTGTGTGGGTGTGTTGCCAGTGTATAGTGATATATTTTTTTTGCAGACAATGTTCGAAATTTCAAGACAAGAACTTTTTCAAGTCTGATTGGAAAGCCCTAAGAAAAATAGGGAAAAGCACATTTTTAATTCTATTACAAATAAATTTAAAGTTGATTATTTAGAAAAAAAAGACAAAGCCAAATGGGCTTCCAAAATTCATAACTTTTCTGTAACACTTGGAATCCGGTGGTCAAAATCTAAAAAAAAAGAGCACTTTATGAAATCTAATAAGAACTGGCTGGATAGAGAAGATATTACATTTCCCGTTTCTAACAAAAAACTGCATTCAGAATTCCTACCAGAACCTGAAAATTTAGGACCATCTAAAAAACCGTTTGATGAGTGTAGCGAGAAAATAAAAAAGCGAATTCAGAACCTCTTGCAAACAGATGAAATAAATAAAAATACATTTGCAGCTGCAGTTACTTTAAGAGAATCTGAAAAACGAGATGCAGCTACTATAGTTCAAGAGTTAGCGAGTTCTTCCCCAGAAAGGGCAAACGATAATGTTTCAAGGGCGTTTTCAAAAGAAGAAGCACTTGCAATTTATGTAGACTGTGAGCTCACTAAAAATTCCTATAACGTATTAAGAACTAGGGCAAATAATGTTGGACATAAGCTTTATCCCTCATACTATGCTCTCCAACTAGCAAAAAGTGAATGCTGTCCTTCAGAAAATGATATCACCATAACCGAAATTAGTTCTGAAATTAAACTTCAAGCAATTTTAGACCTCACAGCGCAAAGACTGTCTATTGTACAAGATTATGCTCTTGAACGATTCATTGCCGAAGGTGTATCAGAGTATACTTTAGTTAGCAACTGGGGATGTGATGGTAACGCAGTGTACAGCAGGTATAAACAGAGATTTTCTAATGAGTTAAGTGATGATGAAGATTTATTTATTTTTTCTTTCGTGCCCATTAAACTAAATCCTGTTAATGATAACAGCACTTGTGCTTGGGAAAATAGTCACACATCATCCACTAGAAACTGTCGACCAATAAAATTCATATTTTATAAAGAAACAAACAATATAACTTTCGGTGAAATAGACAAAATTAAAAACCAAATTAATAGTTTAAACCCAACAACGGTTGCTGTTGGTAATCAACAAATCAATATTCATCATCAATTAATGTTGACAATAATTGATGGAAAAATCTGTAATGTCTTAAGTGAAACTTCCTTAAGCCAAACTTGTTATATTTGCCAACCCACGCCTAAAAGCATGAACATATCAGAAAATGCTCAAAACACTCCAGAAGAATATTACGGATTTGGAATATATTGGATCAGATGTTTTGAATGTCTTCTTCATATTAGTTATAGATTGGATATTAAGACATGGCAGGTGAAATCTGAGTCCATGAAAGCCAATTTTGCTAAAAGAAAAGAAGACATTCAAAACAAGTTTAAAATTGAGTTAGGTCTGATCATTAATAGACCCAAACCTGGTTTTGGGTCTACTAATGATGGCACTACTAATGATGGCACTACTAATGATGGCAACATGGCTCGAACATTTTTTAAAAATTACGAAAAAAGTGCAGAGATTACCGGCTTAGACAAAAATGTTATATTAAAATTTTCTGTTGTTCTCCAAGCTCTTTCCTTAGGTCATGAAATTGATATCAGCAAATTTGAGAACTATGCAAAAGAAACAAAAGATCTGTTAATAAATCTCTATCCATGGTTTCACATGTCTGTTACAGTACACACAATTTTAGAGCATGGTAGTGATATTATTAAAAGCTGCAAAATACCCATAGGACAACTCTCAGAAGATGCACAGGAAGCACGGCATAAACATTGTAGAAGATTTAGAGAATTTCACACCCAAAAAAAATCCAGAGAAGCAACAAATAAAGAGTTACTAAGAATGCTTTTAATTTCATCAGATCCAGTAGTAAATAGTTTCAGAACTAACCCACAAAAATCGGAGTCAATTGATTCCCCAGAAGTTCTAAATTTACTAAAAAGTCCAGATATTCAATATTTAAACCATGAAAATAACTTTGAAGATGACAATTTGTCGGTGTCTTCAGAAAAATAATTTATTTTTTACAACTTTAATTTTAAATTTCATTTTGTAAACTTTACATTATCTGCTGTGCTCTGTTTTCATCAAAATAAAGTCGTTTATTAGTTGTTAATTATTTTGTTATTTGTTGTGTTAAGTAAAGCTATTTTGAAAATAAAAAAATGAAATTTTCCAAGTTAATAAATATTTTTTTAATGTCTTAAGTAAAGCTATTTTTAAAATAAAAAAATGAAATTTTCCAAGTTAATAAATATTTTTTTAATGTCTTATTGTCTTAGTTTATGATTTATAATATTTTTCAATATAAAATTAAAATCTAAATATCTCAAAAACAGAAAAATAGTTTTTTTTATTTTCTCGCAATAAAAACCTTAAAAAATAATAAGGGTTGGTTTTACACCGCGTAAGCTTGCTTGTTGAAAGCTGAAACACCCTATATAAGACTTAGGTAATATTGTAAATACTACACCAGTATTTACCAAGATAATTAAGATTAACTTACCATAGATATTTTTTAAAGCTATTTAGCATACTAGATCTAAGGGGCCGAAAATCCTCAAATTTGAAATTTTTATGAGCAGTCCTTTTTTTATTTTTCAAAATCACGAAACTTTTTTTTCTAAACATGTATTTACAGGAATTGTCACCTCAAGAATTTGTATCCAAAAAATAAATATATTTTAAAATCTCGTAGTTTTGATTTTTTTTTATATATTTTTTCGTTAATATTTTAGCAGGTCCTTCACTTAATTTCAGGATTAGGGAATATAAAATTAATTAAATTATTCCCAAAATACACAAAATAGACAATTTTGGTTTTAGTATTTATAAAACGCGCAATATGTAACACTGGTAAACCATAATTTTTTTTATTGTTTCTCCTCCATTTTTTGGTACCTGTGAATAAGACCATTAGTTCTTTTTTTCGCAGTTTTCAATTTTATTTAAAGATACTTCCAAAACCAAATTTCTATCGCAACAAAATGTAATTTTGATGATAGCGGGGAACTTTAAGGGAAAGGGGTACTAAGAAGGGTCGATTTATTAACAAAAACTTAAGAAACAAAACAGCTGGCAAGAAGCGGTTGATATCTCGTCAATTATGGTAGTTTTTAGAATATTAGAGAATTATTGAAATAAAGCCAATTTTGACACCTGGACATTGTAATATCAGCTGTGATCTTTCAACACACAGCCTTTGTTTACTATATGAACCGGAATAAATAGTGCCTTCTTTTATTAATTGAAAATAAACGACGAAAGTTTTAAATTTGACTTTGGTATGTCAATTTTGAAGGATCAACTGTCAGTTTTCAATGTGAATGTGTCAAAATAGTGCCTGGTACAATTATAGCCTGGCTGTATTTCAATAATTCTCTAATAATAATATAATATTGTATAGACGGCTATGTGTGCCATTTTTTAAAAATCTTGTTATACTTCTCAAGGAACTATTTTTCCCGCTTTTATGGCAGCGCACACAAGGACTAATAGCCAAATTACGACTACATAAATAGAAAAACAAATTAAATTCGAACTAATCACACATATCGTTTAATCCGGCTGCAATGCAACCAGAATTTATTATCAAGCAATTCAATCAAACCATTCATCGTACCATTTGCCCAAAAACTTTTTATTTTGTGGTCTTTTCCCTGTGTCTTTGCAATTTACCTTTCAATTTATTTTATAACTCTGGGCTTGAGATCCGAGGCTACAGTGACCGATACTGCAATTCGTCAGTTAATTGGTCTTGTTTTCAATAAATGTCCACGTTTTCCTTTTCAGATATAGAGGATTTGCCCATAAAAAATTTTTCGTTTGTTGTTTTGACTGTGTTCTCGCAATATTCCTTTGAATTCATAAAAATTTTAATTTTTTAAGACGCACTAACTTTGGAATTAGCGCAAAGCTGGCTTTGTTTTCGTTCCGCGTATTTATTTACGTATTTCTAAAGTGAAAATCACTTGTCATTCGTTCCTAGACGTCAAATGTGTCAATATGGATAGTGAGGTGGCAGGTAAGTGCTTTAGTTTGCAATTTTTGCTAACAAACTAGTAATTTGTAGAATAGTTATAGTACATATTTTATAAAATAGTATTTAAAATGTTGAAATTTTTAAGCTAGCGCTAGTCTAGTTATAAAAAAGTTACAAGAATATTTCTGTGCTGATAGCTTCAAATAGTATATATACGTCCCTATCCCCCTTTCTAGCAGTTTTATTTAATGACTCCGTCAGAAACTACTGGCTCCGTATAATTGTTTATGCACATCTTTTTTTACTAAAACTTAAAAAAATCATTATGACGGATTCTCTTGTATGCAAGGTGACAATTTAAAAAGGATCCACCTGGATTTTCTTGAAAATTATCAAGAAATTAAAAAAACGCCGAAACACGTCGATTTTGTTTGCAAGAGGGACACTTTTTGGCTATCTGGAAATTTTTGTAGCATGAACCCCCTTCGAGGGGTATAATTTACTCCTATATTTTGAATAGGGAAGGTGGGTCTAGTGATACTAGTAAGGTAAAAGCTTGAGCTGCAATTGAAGTTCTTATTCGGAGGCACTTCTTTTTTCTTTTGTTTTTAGATGGAACGTAGAACTAAAATCAAGGTAGATGGTCATGTGGGAATATCGAGAACAAGAAAAAAGGAAAAACAGCCGATGGATTATAAAGAGAAGAAAAGACGGGATAGCGAGCGAGTCCAAAGAAAAAAGCAGAATTCGCCAAGTAAAAATAGAGACGTTCAAATCGAAGCCGCAGCGCAGTCATCAGAGGTAAAAAAAGAAAAAATAGACAAGACAACGGTTTCAGTGGAAGAAAAACGAAGGAAAGAGCGAGAATAAAAGAAGGCAGCGCAAAGGTTTAAAACAAGATGACAAATATGAACAGCACTGCCAGAAACGGAAAGAAAAATATCTAATTGAAAAGGACCAGGGAAAAATGAAGACTATTGCCGATATGACTGATGCAGAGAAAATACAGCAGATACTTAACTGGCGCAAGAGACAAAAAAAGCGCCGAGGTGAAATAAGAGAACCCCAATTTAAAGACCAGCAAGACCAAATTGATGCGGAAATTCAAAAAGAACAGGGAAAAGTAAAAGCTATTGCTGATAGGACTTATAAAGACCCAATCGAGGAGGCCCAAGAGACAAAAAAAAGCACCAAGGTCAAATAAGGAAACCCCAAATTGAGGACCAGAATACTGATGCACAAATTCAAATTAACGCATAAATCGGCAAGCGCTTAATTGTTCTTTAAAATTTATGTGTAGGTCAAATTTTTTACTTTTATCTCTAAGGACACACCGCCAAAATTTGTGTCCGAAGAGAGCGTTGTTTAGTTGTTATTTTTTTTGAAAACCTATTTTATAAAACGTTACATTTGTAGAAAATTTAAATTATTTATTAAAAATAACTAAATAACTTACCAATTTCTTATTTTAACAAAACTAAATTTCCAAAAAATTATATTTTATGGTCTTTAACGGTCAAAATCGTAGAGGTGGAAAATTTGAGATGGAGAGTAGTTTCTTAGTTCAAGCTGCAGTATATTATAGTTTTCTCATTTACAGATTATCATAATTAAAAGAATCACTTTAATCAAATACGTCCCTGATTTAATTTTATTCTTTTTGATATACCCGAAAAATCATTTTGAAAACGGTTTCATAATTCAATAAGGGAAATTTCAAATGGCCACGAAACCCATTAAAATCACTTCAATTCAACTATCTATATTTCAAACACTACTTAGAATCAGTAGTGTTTAAGGATTCTCATGGTTTACAATAAACGTTAATTTTACTTATTGAGAAAGTTGTTCGAGCACACATTCGTCCTTTTGTGAATGCATCCATAAAATGGCGTTATGATAATATAATGTTGTCAACACCAAGTTGATTGTTGGGATTAAATATTAAATTAAAGCGGTAACAAAGATTTATTTTGCGTACATCAATTTATCATCATGCCGAAAACGTAGAATCGTTAAAACTATAATAAATTTGATTATAATAGAAAGTCGAGGCGGCTATAACATAACATCAAAAATATTACGTTTCACATTGTAACACAATGAAAATAGTAATGGCGAAAACATCATTTCGAGATCGTTCTCAGACTATGACGAGCGTTCCCGAAATGATATGTCTGTTGTTGTTGATACTGTTACTATACGAAATTGCAAATGATTCCTAGCAAAGTGCGCCGGGTTCGTAAACACATTTTTGAGGCCATAGAAAAAAAATAGCTGGTTACTAATTCTTTGCTGGTACCTAGACCGGTATACTGTGGACTATTACCTTTGAGTTTTGTACTTAATAGAGGAAGTCAATTTCTACAACTTTAAATTTGGTATGTGTTTATAGTTCCGGTGATAAAACAATACTATGTTGTTATGAAGTTGACAGCTGTCCCTTTTTTAAAGATATTTTAAGTATGTTCGACTTCAAAATTGGTACTTACATATGCATTATATATAGCGATGTTTCAGACCGATAAGAGTCTCAGTATATCTTCCGAGGATTACAATTAGTTAATCAGATTTAAAAAATGTTGACTTGATAAAGGGCTAAACTGAGGAGAGTAAACCAACCAAATATTAATGCTAAAAATACAAAATGAAATAAACGTAAAAATATTTTCAAGACAAGCTTATTTATAAACTTTTGAACTGAAAAGTAAAAAAATATTTCAATAGTTTATTTAGCCGCTTAAGACGTAAAATGCCAATTAATTACATTTAAAATAAAGCCTCAAACTTTTTAGAAAATAATCAAATATTATCATTTACTAAAAAGTAAAGTTTAATAGTTTATAATTATTTTGAAAATATTTTTATTTTTTTTTTCAGAATCATCTAAAACAGAAAATAGAATCTAATGATAAAACCAAGAAAAATAAAACTCTGAAAGAGAAAGTTAAAAGGAATAGTGTTGCTTATATTAGGAAAAAGGAGCAAGCTAAATTAAGGAAACGGAAATTTTTAGATAACATGACGATAGAACAAAAAGAAATAAAGAGAGCGAAAGGCAGAGAATATTACCACAAGAAAAAAGCTGAAAATAAAATAAAATCTATCGCTGACATGACAGAAACAGAGAAAGAGTTGCAAAGAAAACTGTGGACAATAAATTCTAAAAAATATAGAGACCAAAAAAGGTCATTGGTAAACAATAATACACCTACGGATAGTAATACAGGTTCAAGAAATAACATTTCTACCCCCAGTTCAGCATCACACAAACAAACCGATAGAAAGATAGCAAGAAAAGATAAAGCTAAACCATATAGCATCATCGCGAAAAAAAATTAAATGCCGAAATTGCAGAGACTATTAATATTCCATGGATGAGGTGAAAATGGTTTTAATGCGTGTCCACAGGCAAATGGTAATACCAGACAAATGGTATTTGTCACGGCAAATGTTATCTGCCTAGGTAAATGGTCTTTTTGATTAAAGACTATAAGGGGAGGTAGAGACCGTCCATTACTTAAACAGTGATAAACTTGTTTGGCTATATTTGCTGCCCAATGTATTTTAAAAACCACCAAAAAATCGACAGAATTTAGTAGAAAAGAAGTATATAAAAAAATCCATCTAACACATTTTTGTTGTTCTGCAAACTTAACTATTTCGTATTTATTTAATTTAAAAGAACATTAACGTGTAGTTAAAAGGTTAAATACAAGTGACTGGGAGTGTTCTTTTAAAGCGGAATGATTTGTTATGCATTTTTGAATTTCAAAAGCAAAAAAAGTCTAGACTTGTTGATATATGACCTGGAAAATATCTGGAAAGAAACCACCTGTGAGATGTCATCCCTTCTTTTCCTTACCTGTTCTAGTTACCAAAAGTGGGAATTATCATAAGATGAACAGTGAAAAATTTATTAAATGGGTCGAACATATAACAACTGCTGCCAAATTTACCACCTATATCTGTTCTGGTTATCGATAAGGCGCCATATCATAACGTTCCAAAGAAAAAAAATCAAATCACATTGGGAATCAAAAAACAAGAACGCCTAGATTGGTTAAATAAAAGTTAAATGAAGATGCTGATCCAAACTTATTTTATCCTGAACTGCATAAACTCGTAAAGGAACATTTGTTTAAATTTCCCATAAAATACGCACTTAATGCTCTTTTAGAACAGCACAGGCATTCTGTTTTGGGCTTACCTCCATACGATATGGAAATTTAACAAGGACAAAAATTGCAGAGAACCGCTGACGAATGGAAAATAATTTGTTACCACTTAGTTGTTTTTGAGAATGTGCTTGAAACAATACAGTTTACTAACACAGCATCAGCAGTCGAGTAATTTAGTGATTAGAACGAATCGGATTTCAGTTTAACTGGTTCATACAATTTAATAATAAATAAGTTGTAGTTTTGATTCCTGCCAATAAATATACAGATTGTAAATGGTATTAGTGTGTATGTATACCTTAATGTTTGATAGCGGAGATCAAAAGAAAAATACTTCACACCTACTGTTTTAGAGATAGAGCCCTTTAAAGCCCTGCTCAATTCGTCAACGCTGTAACTACGTGGAGAGAAATCACACATCACTCAGGTTAAATGAAATTTGCTGATCCGAACTATATCCTGAGCTGTTTAAACTTGTCAAGGAAAATCTGTTTATATTTTCTGTAAAATATGAAATCCCATTAAAAATAGGATCACTATAGCTCACACTACTATAATATAGTAGTAGTGTGAGCTAAAATTTGGGCTCCCGTAAAAAACAAGGGTCCCAGTGGAAAACAAAAACCAAAGTCGTCGAAGTAACGCTGAAAAATGGAAAAAAACTGCGATCACTTGGTGGTTTTTGAAAAGAATTGCTTCAAAGAGAGCATATTTTTGACAACGTGCTTGAAACAATACAGTTTGTAAACACACGATCATCTGACGAGTATTTTAGTGATTGGGACGAATTGGATTCCAGTTTAAGTGGTTTACAGAAATTAATATAAGTTGTAGTTTTTACTGTTATAAATGTACAGGTTGTAAATAGTATAAGTGCATTGTGTATTTGATAGAGAATAATAAACCAAGAAAAAATTCACACTTAACGTTTTGAAGATAGAAGCCCTTTAAAGCTCCTCTGAATTTGGTAACGCTGGCGCAGTAACTAAGTGTAGAAAAAAAAATAATTAATGCTTTTATTGTCAAAAAAAGCTTCTACGAGATTTTTGATAACTGTCTTAGCATTAATGGATTTTGCTTAATACCTAATCAGCTCGTCACAGTATCGAGCATTTTTTTTAAATGAAAATCGGTTCAGCGGTTTAGGAGCTATCGTCTTAAGGACAGACTACACACACTGACAGACATCACGACGACATTAAGGTCAAAATACACCCAAATAACACATTTTCGTAAGGGTTGTGTACCTAATATTAATTGTTGGCAATGTATATAATATATATATATATATATATATATATATATATATATATATATATATATATATTATAATGTATTCCTAAGTATTTTTGGACGCTCAATCTGAATCCGGGGTCAAAGAAGTCCCTAGACGCCTGAAATTTTCCCCAGTAAGCTAATTCATATGAAATTAACAAAAATAAATGGATCCATGACGGATCTGATACCTTCCTAGCCCATGAGCACACTCCAAGTGAACTCCACGTTATATCAGCCTTGAAAACAGTTTTTTGTAAATATCTCAGAAACGAACACTTCTACCACGTTTTTGGTTATACCACAAATTATTGTTAGCAAAATTTCATTTTTTAAACTGTCAAAAAACTTCATTCATTAGAATTGATAGATTTTGTCGAAAACAATACCTTCTCCACCCATTGCTGGCTAGGAAGGTAAAAATTAGGTTTGCCAGACCATCTTATAGATTTTAATGCTTTTTGTATACATTAATTCTAGCAAATTTCAAACTTTTCTGATTATATTTTTTGAATTAATTTTTGAAAAAAACTGCAAATTTGGCTGAAATATGTACTAAAATAAATTCAGATTTACATAAGACAATGCGGTTCATGCACTTGCTATGTACCCCCCTGAACCTGCCACTTTTTGCATAATTATCTATGCAAAAATGCATAGATAAAACTTTGGCAGCATAATTTAGTCAATTCTATAAAATACCTAGATTTGAATAGTAGTTTAAAAAAAACCTAAAACTAAAAAAAACTTTTTTTTCCATCACAATAAATGTTAAGTTAAATCTGCTAAATTTGACAAAATAAAATAAAAAAAAGTAAATGTAAGATCATTTTTTTAACTGTATAATTTTTTTTAAGCCAAAGAAAAAGTCTTCATCTGCAGAAAGAGTAAGAAAATACCGCTTAGCATTAAGTGAAGAGAAAAAAGCATTGCTTCGGCAGAAAGATAGGGACCGACGGAAAGTGCGAAAAAAAGAAATAATAAAATCTCGCAATCTAACAGCAGCAGAAAAAGAAAAACAAAGAGAAAAACAAAGAATTCGAAAAAGGATTTACAGAGCCAAAAAGAAAGAAGCTGAAGCTGCAAAGAGACTAATGAAACTAAACGAAGGATATAAAATACCTCACAAACTAACAACAGCAGAATTAAAAGAAAATCACAGAGAAAGAGAAAAGATGCGACAAAGAATGTACAGAGCTAGAAAAAAGGAACAGACTCAAGCTACAACAAATTTAGACAATGACATAGATTCTAAAACAGAAGTGAGAATGTTCGCTTGTGACGCTCCCGAAGTTAACATTAACGAAGTTTTAAATTGTACCGATCCACTTGTTTTAGAATCTAATAATCCCGAAGTTAACATTAACGAAGTTTTAAATTCTTCCGATCCACTTGTTTTAGACTCTAATACGATGCCTTCAACGAAAATTACGGATATTAAAGGTAGAATAAAACATATTATGGAAACAAAACGAAAAGAACGAAAACTTGAAAAACTGTATGGGGAAATCAACCATTTGAAGGAAAAGGTAAAAAACCTGGAAAAAGAAAGGAATAAATTTAAGAAAAAATATTATTTTCTCAAGAAAAAGGTTTCTGAGAACAAGAAAGAAATGCTAGACAAAGAAATCAAAATTCTAGAGAATTTAACTAAAACTCCTCAAGAAACCGGTTTTTACGAAAGTGATCAATCAGATTTATCTAAAAACTAAGCTGGACATTTTAACAACATTAAAAGCACAAGGTTATGATGTTTACTCTAAAAGATAGCTATACAGGGTGTATTTTTAGTTTTTCTTAAAGGTGCTACATAGGGAGAGTTCTTAAACTAATCTGAAATCTATCTGATTGTTGCCATCGATGCCATCAGTCGATGGAACATATTATAACAGTCATCAGCGATGAGGCTAACAAAAATTAGAAGAACCCGATGCGTTTAACCTAATTTTTAAATTCTGTGTATATTTTATGACCTACCTCAACCGCGTCTCGAGTCATTCAAAAGTGGGATTAAACTATAATATTTATTCACCGATCTCTCGAAATAATCAAGGATTTTTCATGAGGTTTTCATGCACTTAAAAGAAGTTCCTCGTCCGAATCTGATGAACTAAATAAATCATTATCATCATCGTGCAATAAAGTTATTGTCAATTTCTCCGCAAAACTGTTTATCGGCAACATTTCTCAAGAAGATTTACGACATTTTAAAAACTTGAAATTTAAGGGCCGATGGCTATTCTTGCTAACAATCGCATCAGAACTTTTCAAGAACCCGTTTCATTGCATCGATAAGATTAAGAACTCTCCCAAACGCACATCCAAGTTTTAGTATATAGAGATCAATGGCCAAGCCATGTCGTACACACAGGGTCACTAGTCAAGCCAAGTTGGAGTGAAAGTTTGTCAGGCCTATCACGGAAGATATGTTTTGACCAACTAAAGCGTATAATAGAAAAAAACTGCGTTCCAGCATATTGAATTCAAATGAACCCCAACGTTAATAACGCTTAAACGAGTAGAGGCTTTTAATAAAATTTGAAAGTGACTACTTTCAAATGACATTGACAATCTGTCAATGCGGTGATTTGACGTCAAAATTGGGGTTAATTTTTCTTTTTGATTTAAATTTAAGACAATTTGGAAGACAACGCCGTTGGGTGCCGTAGCCGCTGACTTGGCATTTTTTAAAACAAAAAGTATTTATCCTAAGGTCACTAATAATGGGTATTTTTAAGCTTAAATAACAAATTGAGCTGAGAGCACGACATCCATTATTAGTGGCCTTAATTTATCCATACGTTAAGTTCATTTTCATTCCAACATGTCGGCACGCTTGTAGCAGTCACTGCTAGAATAGACCGGTGTTCGGATCTTATATATATATATATATATGTCTAATTTTTCACGTCACTGGTGGTCCAGCTGATTTTTGTAAACAAAAGTTAGATATGGTATGAACAACGGAACTACTAATATTAATTGAATTTTTTTGAAAACTAAGGCAATTTTCCCACTGTTTTCTAATACATCCTTATAAAATATAACTTTCTACACTTATTGTCGTTATTTTTTTTTAGCCCGCTTTATTTTTTATTACACAAAACTTAAACTACAAGTCAAACTGAATGTGATCGTTTATTATCAAAGGTGAACCGAGGACTTCGGAAGTAAACAAAGATGTAGGTGAGCGGATTATTTTTGAAGCTGACACGAACACATTATTTTCTTCGAATTTTAATTTTTGTGTAAAGAGAAATGAAGCGGGCTAAAAAAAATAACAACTGGTATGTCTGAAAAATATTATTTTATAAGAATATACTAAAAAATAGTAGGAAAATTATCTTCAAATAATATTAGTTGTTCCAGGGCTATCAAAATGGACGGGCCACGATCCTCCACTTTGTTGACGTCACATCCGGGGCTGATTTTTTTTTGATGGTCACGTTACGACACAGCTGATTGTCTTTAAAATATTGAAGTTGGAATGACGGTTCATGGATATTTGATTTTTTTTTTAAATAAAGCCGTTTTTGAGATTGTTTTTACTTTATTCTGGCAGAACAATTTTTTTTAAATGTATAGTAAGCCCTAATTTTTCATAGCCGCTTCATTAGCTCACACAAAAATTAAGTTTAAAGCAGAAGCGAATGTGACAATCACATATGACAAAGTCAAATACATGTCAAATATAACAGTTGGCATGTGGTACATGGCGAGTAATTTGAATTCAAAATAAGGAATGCTAAATCTTGAAGATTTTAACCTTTTAATCATGTTGCTTCCTTACAAACCTTTAGTGAAATATCGGGATGGTGTCTGAGAATATTTCACTGAAATTTTGCGGAAATCTGTAGTGCCATTTTGAAAATATCATAAAAAAACTTCTGACCTCCCATAAGACCTAATGTAAAATTCAGCCCCGGGAGAACAGCTGATTTTTTCAGGGTCGTGGCCTCTATTTTTGTGTTGGCCTTGGTTGTTCATATCAAACTTTTGTTTACAAAAATCAGCTGAAACACCAGTGTCGTGAAAATTCGACATATATTTATAAGATATCCAAACACCGGTCTATTCTATCCACCGTGACTTTTAGAGGCCTTTTTCAGTGGCGCACCCAGGAATATGTAGGGGGGGGGGCAAGGACCCATGATGTTGGATTTCATGCTATTTTTTGTGTTTATTCATGGGTAAAAAATATCTAAAAAAATCTTAGGGTTAAGGGGGGGCCGGGCCCCTCACCCTGGGTGCGCCCATGCCCTTTTCCAGTACAGATGTATATAAATACGTGCTTTAAATTCAATAACTTTATACTTTGAAACAGGTTGTCTACAGAATTTGAACAGTCATGTGAACTTAGCTGCGTCAGCGCGTTTCCATAAAATAAATGGTTTAAGGCAACCCGGTGACGTAAACTTTTTTAATCCAATTACAGTTGGCCAGGCAGGTTTAATGACCTTTCAAATTCTTTAGGTAACTTGTGTAAAAGTATAAAGACCTTGCCCCAAATTATTAATATGCGTTTCTCGAATAACATGTTGCAAAATAAATTTAAAAATAATTTGTTTCTGTAAAATTTTTAACCAAGTTATATTTTTAAAAAATATAAATTTATTGTTAATAGTAAGTAAAAAGTGTAAATAATAACATAATAGTGGAATTGCGAGGAAATAGTCAAAAGACTTAATAAAAACAGGTTTGTTGGCAGTTCCTCAAAAGGGGGACAGGGCAGTGTTTCATCTTTATTGGGATACATGAGGTCGTGCGTATACCCATATGGAATAAGGATGAAATGAATGGTCATATCTGAAAAGGAGTCATAAAATGCGGACACGTACTATTATTTGTCATTATTTGGAAAGTTACTAAATTATATGATATTGGTATATGCACATTTAAATTTAAAAAAAAAACTTTGTTATTCTTAATGTGCACTAAACTTACCATGGTTTTTGTGATAGCGGCTTTAAACAAAAATTATTTTGTATTGTTTTATTTTATTTTACGAGCATGTGTACATTACTATTTTATAAATAACTGATTTATTATATCAGATGGGTTTAAAAAAGACGGCGACGTTTTAAATTTTATGTTTAATTTTGGTAAGATATGTCAGCTTAAGTGATTTGTAGTGACCTTTAATTTTATTTTATATTTCAATTTATTTTATTTTAACTTTTATTTTATTTAAAACCAGGTCTCCTTATTAATGAGCTCTATGTGTATTGATCGGCTATATTATGGGTATAGGTTATTATTATATTTATTGAATCTATTTTTTTTAAAACTAACATTGTATAAATGTAGATTTTTTAACAACGAAAATTGTTTGAGTTTAAAAATTTTAGACGTTTTTATTCGATTTATTTATTATAATAAATATTATGTTGTGTTAAATATTTATTAAGAACACTCTTAGGTTAGTGAAATCATGCAATTTGGATTTATTAGTTTTTTATCTTGCTTTTTTCTAAACTGTTTACATTTGTAAGGTGTCACAATCGCTCATCAGCGGAGGCATGATTTGACGTCACTACGGAGAGGAACTGCCCACAAACTTGTTTTTATTAAGTAAATAATATTTCCAAAAATTTTCAAATTCAAATATTTTTAAAATTCTAAAAATTTTTCAAAATGTACGTATACAGGGTGTTCGGCACATGAACCGTCAAAATTTTTTGGGATATTGTTGGGGTCATTTGCTACCTTTTCAACCTTGGAACTTGGGGTCCTTAGAGTCACGGCTAAAGAGATATGATTTTTTTAACCCTCGTAAACTTTTTATTAATGTCTGGAAAAGCATCATTTTTTTTATAATTCTGTAATCTTATGCTACTTCAACTAATTAATAGATTTGTTAAAATGTATGTACCAAAGGGACATACGAGGTTTTTTATTAAAGAACATTAGTGATTTTGTGAAAGAAAATCCATTTCAAAATTAAAAATTAAAAAAAGTATCGACACTTGAGAACTTCATTTTCTTTTAAAGCCTTCTCTAGTTGATTACCTTTCTAACGGTATGCTACACTTTGATTGAAAAAAACAATTCTGCTTTAAAATACGGATATTCCGTGAGACGGGCAATAATCGTTCGTAATTGATAAGAAAAACAATTTGATGTTTGATACCCCTTTGGTACATCAATTTTAACAAATCTATTAATTAGTTGAAGAAGCATAAGATTACAGAATTATAAAAATAAAATGGTGCTTTTCCAGACATTAATAAAAAGCTTACGAGGGTTTAAAGGTGGGATTTTGGATAATTTGAGAAAAAAAATTTAAAAATTCATATCTCTTTAGCCGTGACTCTTAGGACCCAAGTTCCAAGGTTGAAAAGGTAGCAAATGACCCCAACAATATCCCAAAAAATTTTGACGGTTCATGTGCCAAACACCCTGTATACAGGGTGTTCCATAAGGAGCCGTAGTGCACCAGGTGATAGAGGAGGTTATTTCTGATTAAAAAGTTTATATAACATGGCAGTCGATCATTACTCATCTGTTTGAGGAAAAAAGGTTTTACAAAAAAAATTGTCACAGTCAAATGAATACTTAGCTATAATTGTGATCCAAAAATGTATTATTTTCTTTTTTGATAAAATTAACAGTTGAGATATAGGCTGTCAAAATGACCTCCACAAATGTGTAAAAAAATAAAAATCTTTAAAAAAATATAATTTTTGCTTACTTATTACGCTCCTAGCCTGCGCAGGAATGGCTAGAGAAGGTATTGTTTTCGACGAATTTTTTTTTTCAGATAACGCCGGAAATGTGTTATTTGGGTGTATTTTGACCTTTCCTAGCAATATCGTCGTGATGTCTGTCTGTGTGTGTGTGTGTGTGTATATTTTTTTCTGTCCGTAACAAGATAACTCCTAAACTGGTAAACCGATTTTCATGGAATTTTTACGTAAAATAGTGTTCGACACTCTAACGAGCTGATTAGATTTTGGTCAAAATCCATTTGTCCATCCAAAATGTAAGTTTTTTGACAATTAAAATTTTTTAAAAATGCTCATTCTGTAACGGAGCATCGCATCAATATGTGGTTTTCGAAATATAGTAGATTACATTTTGCTCAATAATTTGTGTAATAACCAAAAACTTCGTACGAGCTTTAGTTTCCGAGATATTTACAAAAAATATCAAGAAAAATATTGCGTTTAATATGGTATTATAAAAGTTTGTTCCAAAAAAACAGTTTTCCCTGAAAAAAATTGACCGCATAATTTTTTAAAAATGTTTTTATCTACCTTATTGCTCTTTACACGACTTTTAAAAAAGTTATTATCAAAAAAGTGTAAAAATCGCAAACTTTGATGCCCTGTATCTCGAGAATATTGCCCTATGGCCCTATTTTCCATACGTAAAAACTTTTCTTTGTTTGATTTCTCTATGCGCTGTTTTACTATGTGCGCTTTTTCTGTGTAGCGTTTTTTCCTGTGCGAATATTTCCTTTTCGCTTTTTTCCTGTGCGTTTATTTGTGGTCACCGGTTCACCATTACCCCACCTAGACTTTTGTTCCAGAACCGCCATTGCCTGCGGGTCCTCCCTCCCCCCACTACTACTACTACTACCATAAGTTAAAAAGTTTTCTTTAGGGAGGTTCACAAAGGATAGCCCTGTACATGCAAAAGATGTATTCACATTTTTTAGTATACCACCCCATATATTCACATTTTTGGTGGATTAATAGCCTTAGGCGTTGTTTGAGGGGTCTCCCTCAAACAACGCCTTAGGACACTTATCGGACACTGCCAAATTGTTTTCCGTTAATAAATAAACATTAAATAAGATGGGGTGTCAGGTGTAAACAAATTATGCATACTTGTACCGTTTTTTATTAACAGAAGTGTACGATACACGGCCTTGAAATATCATTAAAGTACTTTTCTATATATTCTTAATATCTAGAATTCTACCGTAAATTACAATTTTTTTTATCTTGCCTCTCACTCCTTAAGATTGCTACCTCGACTTAAGATACACACTATAAAATAAAAATTTGTTTAGAATAATTTATCAATAACAATTTAATGACTCCTTGGATAACACCCTTGTTGAACATACGAGTATTTAGCCCTCCAGGTTTTATTCTTTATCTTCGCATTGTACTGGGTTCGCACAAAAGTAATTGGTTTAGGTTTTAGATAGTTTATTATTTTTCTCATAAAAAAACCTAATCGAAGGATTCTTATGTCATGTATTCTTCATTTAATAGGTTAAAGAAGAAGACGAAGATGAGGACTATAAGTTTGATATTAAAGAAGAGACATCGGATGCTGAAACTCAAGAATCAATGAATTCCTTACTGAATTTTGATATGGACATAGTTCACGTATATCCTCCTCAGGACCAACGTACTGAGGGTAAATTAGCAAAATATATTGACAAAGTAAATTCTTCGAAAAAAATACCTCTATCACTATCAAAACTACACTTTATGCCTCAATTTAGAAAAAAATTACCATTCAAAAGAAATCAAGACCAAATTTCAAATTTTATAATTCCTCTAAGTATAAAACAAATGATCCGTACAGATAATGCAGAAAAAAAGTTGATAGGCGATAATCAGCAAAATAGCTTTAGGCAAATCAAAACCAACTCAACCAAACATGAAGGATCCAATAAATCTCGGCTAATTAAATATATTTCAGAGAAGAGTAGAACAGGTTTTATTTTGTTGGTAGATGATGAATTTATTTCGAGAAATTCATCACATTCATCCTACGTTTTGAATGAATGTAGAACCAATCAGGATTTATTTAACGTCGAAAAACAGCCAAATTTACAATTAAATAAACCAGGTACTACTAAAAATAAATTAAAAGAAAAAGAATGTGAAAATGAACAGTATTCCAAAAGTTTCTTAAAAGTAAGACTTCATGATATTTATGAAAAACCAAACAAAATGGTTAAACTAGAGAAAACGTCAATTACCAACACGAAAAAACGACATCGCCCAGCAATTAGCGAGATTAAACAATGCTCAGAATGTTCTTTTAAAACTAAATATACTAAAGATATGGTTAAACATAATGTTTATTTCCACGAATCTAATGTTATTATGTGTAAAAACTGTAGTACATCTAATAAACCATGCAGCAATTGCGCTAGTAGATGTGATTTTACCGGTTGTAAATTCAAAACTTGGTTTAAAAAAGAAATGGAGGCTCATAAAAAAGAGAGCTATCACCGAGTTATGCAGTGTGAAAACTGCAATCTAAAATTTACTGATATAAGTAAGTACAAAAAACATCTAGATCTTGGTAAGTGTAATTTTGTTGATGAAACAACAAATGATAACAGTGAAGCATTAATTTCCAAAATTAGTGCTAAGAAGGCGGCATTTCAAAAGAGTCAGTGTAATACTGTGATAGAAAAAGATCAACCAAATCAAAATTTAAATAAAGAGGGTCCCTTAGACAAACCCCAGGTGAAATTGGATCAAGAAAAAAATACAGGTGATGGTGATAAACTATTTACAAATAATTATACAAAAACAGTGAAGCAATTTGAAGGAAAATATCTCGATAATAAAGTACGAATTAACAAAAATGCACTACATAAACAAAACTTTAAAAAAACAGATCAAAATATTTATGAAGCAGATGCAATCGATTTAGCTTTGGTTAAGATAAAATTAGAACAGGAAATGAGAATAAAAAACATTTTAACCAATAAAAAGCTAAATACAATAAAGAATAATGACAAAATAGAAATTTTTTATGAAAGCGACAGCGATGTAGACAGTGGCAGCAATAAAAATATTCCAACCAGACAAAGAAAAAAATTAGCTTTGGATAAATTTAAAAATGAAGAGACTGATTGCAATAAACAATTATTAAGATCAACAGACGATATTAAACAAAGAAAAAAGGCAACTAAAACTAAATATTATCAAGACTATAAAGACAACATCAGCGTATCTAAAACTGTTGTAGTAGCTAATAAAAATCATACAGAAATTGATGCTCTTCTTAAAACTGAATCAGAAAAATTCATACCACCGTTTCATTCTGCGATTAACCAGATAGAGATTTATTTTGAAGACGGCGAAGAAGCGAATCAAAGGGTATGCCCAAAATGTGAATTTATAAATTCTTCAAACTTCAATGAATGCGAAGAATGTTCCTATATGCCTAGAAATATAACAGTATCATTACTAAAAGATATTTTAATAAAAAAATTAGATAAAATAAATGTTGAAACAACTTTAACTGATGAAATATCAGAGCACATAGAGGATACAATTAATAATGTTATAAAGAACACCAAAGCCAAATCAGTTAAAGCAGAAGAAATGTTTGCACCAGATATTTACGAAATTTTTGAAAATTTCAATGCAGACGAAAATCAGCTCAAAGCTTTAAAATTAAGAACATGCAGAGATTGTGGATTTTTTGTGGAAAAATGGCGAGACTTAAAATGTCCAAACTGTTCCAAAAAGCATAAGGAGAGAATCCCAATGATAATTAAAAATACCGAAGCTAAGGAGCAACCAGTAAAAACGGTATCCGTAACTCAAAGTAAAAAAACTTTACATTGTAAAGAAATAGGTTGCAATTATACAACGAATTTTCCATCTCTTTTAAAGTGGCACCAAGATGAAAAAATGCATTTTTATGAATGTGATAATTGTAATTTTAAAACTAATATGCCACTTCATTACATACAACACTGGTTAATTGAAAATCTAAAATGCCCGAAATGTTTGTGGCAAGCTCCGACTGAATTGGAATTGGAAGTTCACATGAAAATTGTTTGTTTTTCAAGAAAAGGGTTTAGCCTTGAAGATAAAATCGACTTTATGAGAAAATTAAATAAAACTTTTAAATTTATAAATTCTGCACAGGCTAGTGTGAATAATAAAAGTGATTGAGATAACTTCTTTACAAAAATAGGGTATTTGACAGTAGTAAAAAATAAATATATATATATATATATATATATATATATATATATATATATATATAAATCTTTAAGTCTTGGGAATGCTAAAAACAAACTCTTTGGTTTAATTTTTTCTCAAATTCATAGTTATATTAATTAAATAAATTATTGAATTAAAAGAATTAGCCACGTGATTCAAAACAGGCGGCCTACCAATCAGCTACGAGTAACGTCACAAAACAGTAAACGCCTCGAACGAACCTATTTTCTGTGGTATTTTCTTATAGATTGTAATGTTTGCTTTGGTTTAAAGTGCGAATTATCGTCCTAAATTTGATTTTATTTTGTGTTTTGCTTATAAAAAATATTTTCAATGGAAAACAGATTCTCCAGCTCCAACTTGCCAATGCTGAATTCCTTTATGGTGGCAGGCTTCTTTGCCAACAACAGTGATTTTTGTTCTGCGGAATTTTGCAACATTAAAATGTTGATGTAAGTATTCGATGAGTTGTTTATCAGGTTACCAGAACTCTAGACCTACCAAAATTTCAACACTCGATGGATTTAACTCTATCAAAACCAAATTTCAAGAATATTACATAAAAGATTTTTTAAAGATGTTTTTGCATAAATAATAATCTATCTATTTTGTTTTTCGTCTGCACATTTTATCAAGAAAAAATATTTTAGTCCGGCGCCCAGTTGATGGCGCCGAGTTGGCGGCGCCCAGTTGTTTATTTATTTTATTTTTATTTATTTATTTCTCAAATATCAAAGGCCAATTACAAATATAGTAAAATCTCACATTGTGACACATATTTCCAACCATTATAAATAAAACTTAGAAGTCCCGTGACCCGTTTATTCTCATCTTCTAGTCAGAAGGTCTCGAATTGCCCAGAAATTATTTAATTATAAATTATTTAATTATAACTTGTTTGCTACCATGATTATTATTAATTAAATAGTTTAAAACAGCGATGCTTATTAAAGTAAAGTAAGTCTAGTTGTCCTAGACTGCAACACATTTCAGGACAAATTATTATTAACAAATAATCTTATAAGTGCGGGGAAGTGACACTTTCTGAATCAAAATGTGTGAGGGTAAAATCGCACGGTCGCAGAAAAAACTATCTATCGTGACGCTACTGAACTTTCTCGTGTTTTAGCAAAAACTATCCGTCAAGACGACTTACCCATGAAATGTTGTTTTTTCATCGATTTTTTTTCTTCTTTTGCACAAAAAACAATTTTGCACCATGTTTTAACTCAAATAGTTACTTCTAAACTTGTTTTTAAACGTTTTTAAGATTTCTTTTTGTAATATTCCCGCACGAAATTCAAAAAAATTCATCTCCGTACTTAGACAACATTGTCTATCAGTTTTCCCTGTATAAACCGACTAGCAGGTCGAATCACTCAAAATACGGCAGGTGGTTTAAAAGTAGCCAGCTGCTTTTGTGTCGCACTTATGCCGTCAGTGTGAAAGAGATAAAAGTACCCATATATTATCTAGGGTAATATTAGCACGCAAAATCAGCCTATCTTTGTCCGTTTCACATGTTCAATAATGTCTATCTCTGTTTTTATTGTAAAAGAAATACCCGCCCTTAGAAACCAAATTGGATAGGGTCAATAAAAAATGCCTTGTCTTTCCGTCTCTAAAGCCCTTTCAGGGCTTTATACAACTCAATGGTAGTGTATCTTTCTACTTATATATATTATAGTTATATATATTATAGACAACGTGAGAAAAATTAATAGAAACAATTTAGTTATACCAGAGAACATATAACATTATACGCACATCAAAGTGATCTTCACAAATGTAAAGTGAAGATGTATTAGATAAGGCCACAGGACACTTTTTCCATTCTTTTACTGCTGTAGGCACATGAATAAATCGTTTTTCAGGTGTTTTTATGCTAGTATTCGAACACTGAGGCACTCACACCACTTATAGGACTTTTTTTACATAAAAAACAGTAAAAACACAGACCAAAAACAAATAACACCTTGAATGCCGTGTATCTGTCCGCGAGTTTGCTAGAAATGAGCGTTTTAGCGGCAGATTTAAATCGGAAATTAGAAAACTTGATTTTAAATGTAGTCATGATAAAATATACCATTTTAATAATTTTGCGTAGCAAATTAGGGATCTATGTATCATTCTAAACTCTTTTCTAAAATTTGTCTAATACCCTATTATGCAAAATTAGAATGTTAAAAGAAATTGTAGCAATGGTGAGGAGGCAATAACGAAAACTGGATCAGCGATATTCGAAAAGGCTTTGTATTCAATTCTTTGGAAATCCATGTTTTTTTACTCGCGTGCGGAAAGTGCTACTTTTAAAGTGGATGAGTGCAGATAGAACATTACATTTTTTTTATTAAAAAAATGTCCTCAACAATCCGGATTCCTTGATAATTCGGATCGGCCCGGTTTTAATTTATCCGGATTATCGAGTCACCACGGTATTTTTTTAAAATATATTTTCTGAAATATTTGACAGTATGGTAGCCCATATTTTATAAAACATTTTTGCTCTTTTATAAAAGATGGACTATTATATTGTCAAAAATTTAATTTCTATTAAACTTATTTGTCAAAGATGTTACATAGTGTAATACTAGACTAAAATTACCAGAACGTTAACTAAAGAAATATAAGAACACATGGCAAATACAATAAATAGTTTTGTAAGGAAAACAGATTAATAACAAAACAGTGAGAAACATGTCATAATATTTTAAAACCAAGTAACTCGAGTACTAGGATTTAAAAAAATTGGCCATACTTAAGGGGTTTCACAATAAAAAGGGGTGGTCTGGCCTTGGACTGTATATAGTTGATTTAAATAAAAAAAATTAAAACACATTATTTGAGTATATATAATTTTGTAATTAGTATAAAATTAATATTAATAGGTACAAAAATTACATTGAAATACACATAACAACACTGTTTTATATAATTAAAGAAAGACATATAATAAAAAGAAAACAATATAGAGGAATGTGATTATTTAAAAATAAAATACTGCTATTAATATTTATTGGGTGCAGAGGGTCTTTAAAATTTAATAGTTTTGGATTTTTAATAGATTTTAAGTCCCATAGTCAAAACGCAAGAAAAAAATTCAAAAAAATAAACACAAAACCAAATATTTTATGAATGTATTTTATATTTTGAGTTTTGGTTATGTCACATAATTAAAATCCTTGATACATCACAAAAAATTAAATAGAAGAAGTCAAACTAAAATGAGATTTTTAGATGTTCTGTCAATAAACGCGCTTGGTCAAAAAAAAAATTAGAAAAAAACTTGTCTATGCAATGAACGAATAATTTATAGTAGCTACAATTTTCAAAAGCTGCTACCACTGTCATCTCTATAACTTTCAAGGTAAATAAATAAGTAATGTCTTTATGCTGGCCATGGGCTATTTACAAACGATGTCGCAAGATTTTAAAAATAATGTCATTTCCACCAAAACCAAACCGACAACCTGAACAAATAATTCCGATAGAAACTGGAGAATCTTATAAAGATTCGTATTTTTTTATTGTGATATTTTTTACCGAGACGATCCGGAAGATTAATCCTTACCGACCTCCACGTCAAATTTGGTTACGTTTAAAAATGTCAAACTTATCAGTGCAAACATCAGATGAAGATTCGATCCCCGTCGGTTGCCGAGGTCGGGTGCGGCAGACATTTATAGGATTCCTGGGGAGAAGTATCCCTAGAATAGTGACTACAAAGGTTGTGATTATTGACAGCACAAGTAGACAGCATACAAAATATATAACGGTACATGTCCGGCATGGCCCTGGTAGCCGAGGACAATAAACATATTTGAATAAGTGATAAAAAGAAAAAAAAACATCAGATGGCTTCCAGCATAAAACTCAATGTTGATAAGCAAGGTCTTTATACTTTTACACAGGTTGCCTACAGAATTTGACCAGCCATGTAAGCAACTGGACGACTGTAGCTACGTCACTCGGTTTCCATAAAACAAATGTTATAAAGCATCTCGGTGACGTACACAGTTGACCCGTCAGGTTCATGACCTTTCAAATTCTGTAGGTAACCTGTGTAAAAGTATAAAGACCTTGGTTGATTTTATTTATTGGCTCTATCTGCTATGGACACTTTGTCAGCTTACTTGGGTCGACATCAATATAGTCCGAATTGAAGTCACTTGTTGCCCAAAATCACATCCTCCCCCGCGCGAAAGATCAGTTCATGAGTCATCCAGAAGAGTAGGTTTTAATTTTGCCACGCTTCTCTGGAGAGACGGGAATCTTTTACATGCAACACAATTATATATGACCATCCTCTTAACGCTTCGTCCGAAGAGCGGCACGGAATTCAACTTTATCACGTTAAATAAGACATTTATTGTATTTAAACCTCTGAACACTCGATTGTCGATTTTTTGACCAGCATAAAAACGATGTCGCAAGATTTTAAAAACAATGTAATCTCCCGCAAAACCAAACCGATAACCACCCACCCATCCCCAGCCTAAACAAATAACTCCGATAGAAACTGGAGAATCTTATAAAGATTCGTATTTTTTTATTGTGATATTTTTTTACCGAGACGATACGGAAGATCAAGTCTTACCGCCCTCCTCGTCACATTTGGTTACGTTTAAAAATGTCAAAATTTCAGTGCAAACATCAGATGACTTCCAGCATAAAACTCAATGTTGATAAGCAAGGTCTTTATACTTTTACACAGGTTGCCTGCAGAAGGCATATGATAGTATACCACTAAAGCTACTTTGGAAAGCGTTGGAAAACACAAACATAAACGTACAACTAATTAAGGCCATCAAAGAGTTATACCGCAATAGTAAGGCGAAAGTTAAAATAAAAGCTAAACTAACCAAAGGCTTTCAAGTAAATAAAGGTCTTAAACAAGGTTGCTGTATCTCGCCTACGCTCTTCAAGGTATACTTGGAACAAGTCCTTAAAGTATGGAAGAGAAAATGCCAAAACATGGGACTTCCGTTGGACGAAACCACCTTGTATACTTTATGTTTCGCCGATGATCAGATAGTAGTGGTTCAGGATTATGACGACCTTGAATATATGACACGAAAACTAATAGAAGAGTACAATAAGTGGGGACTAGAGGTTAATTTCAATAAGACAGAGTATATGTATCGGTGGAATGAAACAGGATCTAATCTTAAATACCGGGCAGCGACTTCAGTTTTGTGATAAGTATAAATAATTAGGTCTAAAAATTACAGCTGACGGAACACTAGACAAAGCTATAAAAGATCGAAACGTACAAGGAAGAAAAGCAATAACTTTATTAAATGGAATAATTTGGGACCAAAGTATATCAAAACATAACAAAAAGCTTATATATAACACCATTGTAAAAGGTATTATTACATACGGCTCAGAAGTATGGCCAATCAAGGATAGAACAGAAAAAATGCTTTCCGCTACGGAGATGGACTATTGGAGAAGAGCAGCAGGGAAATCAAAAAGAGAACCGAACCGACTGTAGCTACGTCATCCGGTTTCAATAAAATAAATGTTATAAAGCATCTCGTTGACGTACACAGTTGGCCAGTCAGGTTCAATGACCTTTTAAATATACCTTGGTTGATAAGGGTCAAAATATAAAGACACCATCTCGTCTCATTTATTTATTGGCTCTATCTGCTATGGACACTGTGTCAGCGAATTGACGTCACTTGTTGCCCAAAATCACATCCTCCCCCGCGCGAAAGATCCGTTCATGAGTCATACAGAAGAGTAGGTTTTAATTTTGCCACGCTTTTTTGGAGAAACGGGAATCTTTTACATGCAACACGATTATATGCTCCTTCCGAAGAGCGTTAGAGCGTTAAAATTAAAACATTTATTGTATTTGAACTTGTGAACACTCAATTGACAGATTGTCGATTTCAAACCAACCGCCCGGCCAAAATATAGTCGTTGACCAGCATAAAAATGTCATTACCTATTTGTGGCTTTCGTTAGCTGGGGAAGCAAACTGTGTAGTAAAGAGATGACACTCACTATAAAAGTTTAAAATTCAATTAGATGTTTGCCTTACTTAACATCACTTCTGGTTCACTCTCGCGGTTAAAGTCGCCGATCTAGACGTGGCTGGTATTTTACGCTTTCTTGGATCACATCTGGTTCTTAAAATGTTTATCATGAAAAGTATGACGACACTAGGTACTAGAGGCCCTCGATACATTTTGACAAATGTTTTACACCAGAGGTGAACAACTCTTTGACATTTGTTTTATTGTCAAAATTGTCACTTTGCCACAACTTCTACGGACAAATTGTACTCTAGAAAAAGATCCAGAATATTTTTGACAAAGCTTAATGTTACAAAAGTGTGTAAACAAATAAATAATACAAGTGTATTAATTAACCTGTCCATTTACACTAAAAACATATTAAATTTAAAATTAAATTGTTTTAAAAGCTTAACTTGTATGTACAAGGTATTTATACTTTTACCTGTCCTGACTGGCCAACTGTAATCAATTTAAAAAATCTACATCACCGGGTTGCCTTAAACCATTTGTTTTATGGAAACCCAATGACACAGCTACAGTCGTCCAGTTAAGTTCACATGACTGGTCAAATTCTGTAGGCAACCTGTATAAAAGTTTGAGTAGGCGGGAACGGGCACATGCACTTGTACTTGTATCACACTATCCACTGTGTCGTCAACCCTTAAGATCCGCCTCCTTGGCAAATTTTTTCTGGGTTGAAACTTTCTGACATCGCCAGGGCTAAACACACAGCTTCCCAAAAGCGATAGTCGTATCGCGACGAGTGCAGGGCACTCGGTTAGGAAATGTAAAGGGAATTCTTCGTCCTCCATACACGAACGACACTCCAAGTCTTCAACGAATCCCAGAATGCGAAGGTGTTTATGAAGGCGACAGTGTCCTGTCAAGAGCCCTGTCGCCAGTCTCATATCTTTTCTTCCAAGTGTGAGAAAAGACCTCGCTCTGGAAGCGCTCACCTCCCCCATAAGGAGCTTGGCCTGCCTCATTCCGTCCATGTCTTCCTAGAGCGCCTGAGAGCGCCTATTCAAGTCACATTTTAGGGTCGTCATGGCAAGACACTTCGCGATGCCCACCATGGCACCACTAGATTAGCTGATAACCCCATTCTAGCTAGTTGGTCAGCCTCCCCGTTTCCAAGAATGCCCTCATATCCTGAAACCCAGAGGAGAATTTTTGTTGTGTCCTGCCAGGGTTTTTAGTACATCCCTACACTCAACTACAAGTGCAGAGCTTACGCTGACCGATTTGATGGCAGAGAGTATAAAGATCTTGTATGTATCCGACCTATTTCTGTGGTTAGCAATCAATCTGTTTTGTTTTTGTTATCAAAATTGGAAGTATTTCCTAATTTAAAATATTAAAAACATCAATCTGTTTTGTTTCGGTTGTCAAAATATATAGAAATACCTCAAACCATTAAAAATGACTAATTTTGAGCACCTTGTACAGGGTCATTGGTTATATTTGCGTGGCCTTTATTAGGTGATAAAAAACCTTAAATACAGAACTTGGATAATTTTTTCCATAGCATCTTTTGAGCTAGGTCAGAAGTGTCAGATGTCATTCCTTATGTCCAATTTTAGCAGCAACTTAAAGTGAACACACTGTATCAGAAAGAAAGACGTATTTTCTCTGATTTTAAAAACATGGTTTGTTAATATCTAGTTAAGCTGTTCTTGAGTTATTTAAGTTACAAGTTTTCATTGAAGTATACAGAACCTTGGGCCAAGAGGATTATTATCATTAGTGCACTTAAAAAGTAATTTAAAACTAATAAAACTTAAAAACGGCTTATCTAAATGTCAACAACCATATTTTTGAATGTGTGTTCCCGTAAACTTAAGAAAGTTGCTGTCAAAATTTGACACAAAGAATGACATTTGTGACTTCTAATATAGTCCAAACGATAATATGGAAAAAATAATGCAACTTTTGTATTTTGATGAAGCTTTTTTTCTACCACCTACATTACCCCCTAAAAAAGGCTTCAATGACCCTGTACATATCCAAAATTTTTACCGCAGTTTTGTAACTAGGTAGATAAACACAAGCAAACATCTAATTGTTATAGAGTGTTTCATGAGCCACTTTGAACTTTTAAGATTCAAAATTGAGTAAATATCAAATTGACTTTAAGTGACCCACCCGTTTTATGGGTAAAACTATCTAAAATGTGTAAAAAACAAACCCTACTAGTCTAGGCTTCTAAGGTCGCGCCAGCGTTGCTATGGTGTGAATTTTAGTGGCGAATACTTTGGTGGTTTTGGTTTAACCTTCTTCCCCAGTAGGCCTCCAAGTCAAAGGGCCTTAAAAAAAGAAAAGATATTCTTAGTACATTTATTTTCTTGTGGTTGTAATTTAAGCTAATATTTTTTAAAAAAGAAAATATTAGATAGTTTTTGGAATCCTACGTAATATTCCAATACTCCCTGTTACCTATTTACACAATGGTTGGCGTTTGATGCAAACATTCAGAAATAAAGATATGAAAAATGCACAGATACCAAATTTACATAGATAGAGTTTTTGACAACTGTACGCCGTAACGAATACAAGAATAAAATAATATTCATGCATAAAAGTATAATCAATCAAGACATTTTATCTTAATGACCACAAAAAGGATAGACTTATACCCATTGATTTTGCTATTTCAAATATATTTGCATTCTGCATCGTAAGGTATCGTAGGTATTGCAATAATACGTACTATATGGAAATAATATGCATATGTCTTTGAAAGCAACCAATCAGGTCTTTTTTGCTTAAGGACCCCAAGGCCCTCATGTTTGCATCATCAATGGGCAGTTACCGTGGGTATTGGAATAACCTTTTTGGTACCCGTTTTAGACGACGCCGACGGGGCGTGGCTGGTGTGCAAGACTATTAAAATCGGGATAGGGTGAGAGAAAGGCATAGGGGAAGATGGAGGAACATTATTCTTGTCTGAAGGAAAAATAGTATTAAAAAGCTTAAATCCGGAAAAGCTAGCGGACCTGGAGGAATATATGCTGAAATGCTCAAATATGGATCAGAGAAACTAATCGAAAATCTCACATATATTATCAATCAATGCATAAACGGACATCCAGTACCTGATGATTGGAAAATTGCATTCATATCCTCAATACATAAAAAAGGAAACAAGCTGGATTGCAACAATTACAGAGGAATTTCAGTAACTAGTACTCTCAGTAGATTGTACGGTAGGATTCTTAGAGATCTAATAGAGAAGGATTTTCATGAACAAGAAGAAGAAGAGCAAAGTGGGTTTCGCGCAGGCAGATCTTGTAGTGATGTTTTTTATCTCAAACAAGTAATTGAGAAAAGGAGCGCCAGAAATATAGAGACTCATGTTACCTTTGTGGACCTACAAAAAGCATATGATACCGTTCCAGTAGAAAAACTATGGACAGTGCTAGAGCAGACTAATATCAATCATACATACATAAAAGCGATAAAAGAACTATACAAAGGGTCAAAATCTAAAATTAAAATTGGAAATCGACTTTCAAAAGAATTCCTGGTAACAAAAGGCTTAAGACAGGGATGTTGGATTTCTCCAACTCTTTTTAAAATATATATCGCAGTAGCTCTAAAAAACTGGAAACTGAAAGTGCACGGCATGGGAATACAACTTAACGACCGATTTACCATATACACACTACAGTTTGCTGACGACCAAGTAATTGTAGCTAATGATAAAGAGGACATGGAGTATATGATGAGAAAGTTAATGGAAGAATACCAAAAGTGGGGATTAACAGTGAACGTGGACAAGACACAGTACTTATGTATTGGAAACGAATCCAGTGAGTTAGAACTAGACAATGGACAAGTAATATCTCCATGCAATGAGTATGTATACTTGGGTGTCACATTTGATAAGACAGGAACAGACTGTAAAGAACTGGAAAAAAGAATAGTAAAAGCAAAAAAGGTTATTGGATGTCTTAACAGTATTTTATGGAGCAGAGAGATAAAAAAGAATGTAAAATTTAACATATATGAAACAATGGTGAAAAGCACGCTGTTGTATGGAATAGAGACTTGTCGCGTAACAGAAAAATACAAAACAAAAATGGAAAGTGTCGAAATGGATGCAATAAGAAGATCAATGAGAATATCTAGAACAGATCACATAAGAAATGAGATCATAAAAGAAAGAATGGGAATCGAAGGGAGCATAACGGAGGACATCACTAAAAGACAACTGATATGGTACGGCCATGTACAACGGATGAACGACGAAAGATTACCAAAGCAGGTCCTAGAATGGCAACCAATAGGGCGCAGAAAAAGAGGGCGTCCTAAACTAGAATGGCAACAGTCAATCCAAAGATCAATGAGTCAAAAAAATCTGACAGAAGATGATTGTCAGGATCGAAGGAGGTGGAGAATAGGCGTCGGACAACGTAGAAAAACGTTTTAAACCGACTAAAAAAAAAAAAAGGAAAGACTTAATTTGCAGTTTTAATACTTTAATTGTTTGTGGTCAAATGTAAGTTTTTCTATGTATTGTTTTTAAATTTTCCTTGTGTTAAACAAGTAGTTTAGAATGGAAATGATTCTTAATACCCCTTCGTTTTGACTATCGTGGGGAAATAGGAAACATCGAAATGGGGTAATAGAAATATATTATTTTTTGTTGCATATTGATTTGAGTAGTGATGTTACCTTCAAATTTGACTAGTGACTTATGTAAAGCTGTAGACATGGCAAGTTGCAGAAATATTAAATGACATCTAACGCAAATAGTCCACAGTACACCGGTCTATTCTTTCACTGATGAACAGGCTGAATTATCGTACATTTATTCAGCCGAGACGCCTAACTTTTTCCTGTGTGAAATATCTTTGAAATGATTCCCAAAAATCTTTTGAGCTTCGGACTGACTAAACCAAGCATATGATTTAGGGGACAATGTTGCCATTTACTTTCAAAACAGGTATTAACTAAAATTATCTCAAAATTATAATTAATGAGATGAAAAAGTTTATGAAAGAATTAGTAACCGGATTTTTTTTTCTGTAGCCTAAAAAATGTGTTTGAAAGTTAATGGCAATATTGTTCTACAAATTCTATGCTTGGTTTAGTCAGACCGATGCTAGAAGTATGTCTACGCCTGCGCACTCTGTTAGGACTGACTTTCAAGTATTGTTGCTGGGGGAAAAGGCGTCTCAGTCAAATAAACCTATGTACGAAAATTTAGCCAGTTATTAATTACTTTAAAAAATAGACCGGTGTACTGTGGACTATTTGAGTTAGATGCCATTTAATATTTCTGCAACTTGCCATTGTCAGGCCACCGAATCCATTCAGAGAATCACCAGTTCCCTTTACCATAGATGTTATCTGGTGTGGCCAAAGTTTACCAGTTTTTTCCAAATGAGTAGAGTGTTGTGATTAAAGTGAATGTGTCTTTTTGTGTTTTGTGAGTAAATAAAGTAAGAAAGTTTTTGCAGTACATACAAAATACATAAAAATCATTTTGAAAAACTTTATTGCAAAAGATAAGGCTAGATTTTGGTTCTTTTGGTACAATGTTTTAAGAAAAATAATTTAAATAAAGTTAGATCTGCTTTTTATTACAATCACAGTATACACTACAGTATTTTCCTCCGATTTTCGGGTTAACTGTTGTTCACACAGGTAGGTACAGCGGTATGGGTAGAATAGGACTGACCAGTGTAAGAAAACCCTTGCATTTAAATTAAACTGCAAATATTCTTCCAAAAATTCAAGAACTTCCAGTTTTTCAAATAAATTTTAAAGGCGGCTTGACATAGAAAAATTGATGGCTTTTGACAAAACTATTTTGGGAAGTACTGAGTGTTGTTTTTTCATAGTTTAAAAATCTGGTTGGTTGAAACAGCGGCGTTGCCTGATTGGGTCACTAGGTGGCCGCATCTTAACAAAGGAGTGGATATTTTAGCTCAGTGCAACAAATTAAAAAATAAGGCATGCTTAAAATTAAAGTAATCCATAGTTAAGAAAGGGAATTTTAAAAGTCGGTGTTAAAAATTACATATGTTACATTAGCTGGGATTTTTCATCTATCCTAGGATCAATTACGCAGTTTTTGACAAAGTTTAGGCCTAAATTTAAGCATATTCAATACATTTTTTTTTACCGAAAAACATAAAACATCTAACATAGGTATTACAATGTACATTGCTACCTTATACTTACCTAAAATCTTTCAAATTATTGTTTTCATGCTCCTGGTAGTACATTACTCTGTCCATTTCTACTTTGCTCCATGAGTCATAAATAAATCTGTAAAAAAAATATTATTCTGAAAACATTAATGCGTAAAAAAAACCATGTAAACATTTTTTTTAAATAAAGTACTTGTAATGAATAATAATTAGTTGAGCTTATAGTCCAAAATCGTGTCCTGTGGAATAGTTGTGGAGGATTTTTGTAAACTACCTTAAATCGTTTGGTCGGTTTGTTATATTTTTAGATCACACAATTTTAAGTCACCGGGTCTGTGCCTCCAGTTTGAGTAAAGGGGCCTACAGACACGCGAACATTTCTAGAGATTAGTACGCGCGTACAAGTTTGCGCATACTAATCTCTTCGTGTGTAGACAATATCCGCCTAAAATATCTCTCGAAGATGTCTTCAGTCGCCGCTTGAATTTTTGTTCGCGCGCACGATGTACGCGTGCAAATCTCTTGATGTCTAGGCAAAACGCATTGATAATATCGTGTTTATGTTTAGAACGTTTAATTTTGTCTTCGTGTTTGTAGGCAATTCTACCAAACGTTATATGCAGAGATTAATTCGCGCGTACTAATCTCAAGAAATGTTCGCGTGTCTGTAGGCCCCTTAAGGCTTGTGTGACGTCGTAAATCCAGGATAGTGGCTTTTTTCATGTATTTTCTAATGATAGAACGCTGTCACTTTTTTTTTCGACACGATATATCGGCCGATACCGATATTTACGTGCCGATATATCGTATCGGCAAAAATAACACGATCTATTTATACACTACCGAAGCGAAAACCAGGAAAGTCCCGTTTGTAATTGAAGTGTTAGGATTTGTTTTACTTTTTTAGTAAAAATGTTAGCTTTAGAATAAAAGCTTTTATTTGTTTAATAAAGTATTTTATTTATGCACTGAAAAGGCAAAAATTATTTTGCCAATATAGCGATACCAATATCGGTATCGTTCTATCCCTAGTTTTTTCACAAACTTTGGCTTGTAACTTTTGCTAAATTAGTTTTACAGAAAAACTGTTCTTTGTTTGCAAGAGACACCAATTAATATAGTAACGAATTTATTATTTCTTTACCCAAGGACAGTTTTAGACTACCCCAAAATCAATTGGTTATGGATCATTCAGGTTACAGTCACACACTTCTCATGTCATTCCAGCGTCCAGATAAACTCCAAGAGTTTTCACTGACATGTCACTTTCTAAAACTGATGGAGCATTTAGCAGGGTAAAGTTGATGCTCTGAGATTTGCTGGCATTCAGACTCAGACTGTTTGCTAGAAACCAATTTTCTATCTGCTCTTGATTGTCTTGAGTCCACTCTACGATTGGATCTGATAGATAGTATTGTAGAAGTGTGAAAGTCATTTGACAGCTCAAATGACTTTCACACGCCTTGGGGGACTCCATGCAAGATCCTCTGCTTTTTTTATTGGTAGTTGTTACAAAACACGTACTGCTGTTGTCCCTCTAAATAGGACCTGACAAGGGCAACCCTGCTTTGTTCCAAATTGTAGTCAGTTAATTTTTCATAAAGAATTTCAAAGGATATGCAGTCAAATGCCTTTGTCAAGTACAGGAATGAGGCATATGTGGTCTGCTTACTCTCGAAGCCTTCTGCAACAAATTCAGTTAAGCAGTTTATAGCTAGGGTTTTACTTTTTTATTGCGAAAATCATATTGATTTGCAGGAAAAATACCATTTTGTTCAAAGTAGTAAAGGTGTGGTTTTTTCGCATCTTTATTGCCCCACTATACTGTAACTCGGTGCTTTTGTTAATAAAATGTATAGTTTGGGAGATATAAATTTTCAAAGTTTGGCAATTTTGGTCCTATGGGATTCCCTATCCTAAAAATCGCTAAATGACGTTTTTCCGAATCTCAACTCAAGGTATGGTTTTTTCGCATCTTTTGTGCCCCACCATACTGTAACTCGGTGCTTTTGTTAATAAAATGTATAGTTTGGGAGATATGAATTTTCAAAGTTTGGCAATTTTGGTCCTATGGGATTCCCTATCCTAAAAATCGCTAAATGACGTTTTTCAGAATCTCAACTCAAGATGTGGCTTTTTCGCATCTTTAGGGCCCCACCATACTGCAACTCAGTGCTTTTGTTGATAAAATGTATAATTTGGTAGATATGAATTTTCAAAGTTTGGCAATTTTGTATGGGATTCCTTATCCTAAAAATCGCTAAATGACGTTTTTCCGAATCTCAACTGAAGGTGTGGCTTTTTCGCATCTTTATGGTCCCACCATACTGTAACTCGGTGCTTTTGTTAATAAAATGTATAGTTTGGGAGATATGAATTTTCAAAGTTTGGTAATTTTGGTCCTATGGGATTCCCTATCCTTAAAATCGTTAAATGACGTTTTTTAGAATCTCAACTCAAGGTGTGGCTTTTTCGCATATTTATGGCCCCACCATACTGTAGCTCGGTGCTTTTGTTGATAAAATGTATAGTTTGGGAAATATAAATTTTCAAAGTTTGCAATTTTGGTCCTATGGCATTCCCTATCCTAAAAATCGCTAAATGACGTTTTTCAGAACCTCAACTCAAGGTGTGGTTTTTTCGCATCTTTATGGTCCCACCATACTGTAACTCGATGCTTTCGTTGATAAAATGTATAGTTTGGGAGGTATGAATTTTCAAAGTTTGGCAATTTTGGTCATGGCATTCCCTACCCTAATAATCGCTAAATGACGTTTTTCAGAACCTCAACTCAAGTTGTGGCTTTTTCGCATCTTTATGGTCCCACCATACTGTAACTCGGTGCTTTTGTTAATAAAATGTATAGTTTGGGAGATATGAATTTTCAAAGTTTGGCAATTTTGGTCCTATGGGATTCCCTATCCTAAAAATAGCTAAATGACGTTTTTCCGAATCTGAACATAAGGTGTGGCTTTTTCGCATCTTTATGGCCCCACCATACTGTAACTCGGTGCTTTTGTTGATAAAATGTATAGTTTGGGAGATATAAATTTTCAAAGTTTGGCAATTTTGGTCCTATGGCATTCCCTATCCTAAAAATCGCTAAATGACGTTTTTCCGAATCTGAACATAAGGTGTGGCTTTTTCGCATCTTTATGGCCCCACCATACTGTAACTCGGTGCTTTTGTTGATAAAATGTATAGTTTGGGAGATATAAATTTTCAAAATTTGGCAATTTTGGTCCTATGGCATTCCCTATCCTAAAAATCGCTAAATGATGTTTTTCCGAATCTGAACATAAGGTGTAGCTTTTTCGCATCTTTATGGCCCCACCATACTGTAACTCGGTGCTTTTGGTAATAAAACGTATAGTTTGGGAGATATAAATTTTCAAAGTTTGGCAATTTTGGTCCTATGGGATTCCCTATCCTAAAAATCGCTAAATGACGTTTTTCAGAATCTTAACTCAAGGTGTGGCTTTTTCGCATCTTTATGGCCCCACCATACTGTAACTTGGTGCATTTGTTGATAAAATGTATAGTTTGGGAGATTTGAATTTTCAAAGTTTGGCAATTTTGGTCCTATGGGATTCCCTATCCTAATAATCGCTAAATGACGTTTTTCAGAATCTCAACTCAAGGTGTGGCTTTTTCGCATCTTTATGGCCCCACCATACTGTAACTCGGTGCATTTGTTGATAAAATGTATAGTTTAGGAGATATGCATTTTCAAAGTTTGGCAATTTTGGTCCTATGGCATTCCCTATCCTAAAAATCGCTAAATGACGTGTAAAATCAAATCATTACTTATTCTAATAATTCACACTTTTTAGTTATATTTATACATTTTTTGTTATTAAAAAAAGTCCTCAATAATCTGGATTCCCTGTTAATTCGGATCGGGCCGGTTTAAGGATGTTCCTTTAGTTGGTCAAAAAAATTTAATTTTACAATGTAATACAGTAACTTCTTAAATAACTTTGGTTCAATCACATGTTTCTTATGGCATATGCTATTGAGGATGCTGTTCAAATCAGTATTTACTTAACAAAAGAAAGCAATCAGAAATCTTTGTAGAGTGAAAAGACATATCTTTATCTTTATTTTAGAAACTTTTTTGTTTGGTGTTTAAAAAATATTGAGGTGAACTAGGGAGACATAGTGCTAACTTGCTGTAGTCATCCTTTCTTTTTAATACCACTTCCAATACCACATTCTACCTGTTTTAAAAACTCTTTTATATACAATGGCAAATTGATTGCTTTAAGAAATTCAGGATGACAAAATAATTTTTAGCCACAAAAAGCTATTATACCCTAGAAGAATTTTTTCTCAGTAAATAAATGAAAATAAATATAATAATATAAATAAGTTTAAACATGTTCAGTTTTGCTAGACTCAACTATTATAAAACTATAATGCAATTTATTTGCTGGTTATAATTATCATTTTACTAGGTGTACAAATTTTTCTACAGGACCCCACAGTAGTATACAGGACTATACAGGTCATGCACACAGTGACATAGCATAAGAAGGGACATGGGGGGTTGTCAACCCTCCCCACCCTATGGCTGCCCTAAGCATGATAAAGTAGTAGGGCCGGCAAAGGCGCAAATCGGCTGTCTAAGAAAAACGAGAGAGAGACATGATGACCTTTTTTTTGTCATGAATTTTTTTATGGGCTCCCTTTTCAGACTATACAGGACCCCACAGGCAGGACTTGTACAGGACTATATAGCATATGTACAGGACTATACAGGACACTACATGAACAAAAATTTATTAAAGTCCTGTAGGCCAGTGTACAAATTTGGTTCAGCTGATCACCCCTTGCATTTTATTGTATTTATTGTACTGAATAGGTATAATATATAAGATATTATGTTAGGTAAGCATGGCTTTGTCAATGTAATCTTCTAAAGAAAATAAAGCTAATTTTGAATCTTAACTAAAATTGTCCTATCCTCCCAAACATACCTGATTAAATCATCATGTTGGGAGAGTGGCATGGGCATTGCAGCAGGCATTGGCATGGGCATTGGTCTTTCATTTGATGGCATCCTGGTTATATTAGTTCTACGGTTTCCATTTATCTGAGCACCCATGTTTGCGAGACGAGGACCACTAAAGCAAAAATGTGACGTACCATTCAAGTCGTAATAATAGGAAAACAAAACAAAAGATATAAAGCAGTGATCAGTTTATAAATGGCTCTTAAAACCTTGAATTTGGAGTTATTGAATCGCCCAAGTTTGGAAAAATAATTAACTCACCTCATTATTTTAAAATGAAAACTGAAATTTATATGCCCCCGCAAAAATATTTCAAAAACCCCAGCCTTTTCTAGCTTTTGTTTAAATAATAAATAAACTTTTCCAAAAAATGTAAATAAATAAATCAACGTCACAAAAGGTAATTAGTTTCTTCCGTTTTTTAACCAAATTTGCTGAGACCAATGCGCCAACTATATTTTAATGAAAGCCCTTCAAAAATGGAAACCACGGTCACGTTGCCTAGAATACACGGGCATTCCCAACGATTATAAGTGTTTATAATCGTTGGGTCATTCCTAGAATAGACCGTTCTATTTGGTGTTCTGTGCTTTGAAATTTGTATCGATGGCCTAACGGCAATACCCCGTATCTAACATTTTGATCATTTTTAGATTATTTGTGATTCAAAATGAGCGGGCTACTTTCATGGTGTATAATGATATAAGACACATATGCGTGAGAAATCACAAATATAATCTTTTATACTTATTAGAGAATTATTGAAATAACGTCAGGCTATATTAGTGCCAGGCACTATTCTGACACTTTTACATTGAAAACTGACAGTTAATACTTCAAAATTAGACCTATTGCAATAAGGCCAGGCACAAATTTTGCTAGGCACTATTGACAGTTTCGCATTACAAGAACAGCTGTCTTCTTTCAAAATTAGGCCATTGTGTATTTGCAGAGCCGAAATTAATAGTGACGCCACTATTAATGGAAAATAAACGACTGGATTTTTAAATTTGACTTTGGTATGTCAATTTTAAAAGATCAACTGTTAGTTTTTAATGCGAAACTGTCAATATAGTGCCCGGCACAATTTGTGCCTGCCTTTATTGCAATGCTGTTAGGGACCTATTAGGGACAATGCAATGCTATTACGGACCTATTGCAATAAAGCCAGGCACAAATTGTGCCGGGCACTATATTGACAGTTTCGCATTAAACACTGACAGTTGATCTTTCAAAATTAACATACCAAAGTCGAATTTATTCGTCGTTTATTTTCCACTATTTGAAGACACAAGTGGATAAAGGCGCCATGTCGCAAAATATTTATTCCAAGAAAAATGGGTTTTAAGAATTAAGATTTTCGATTGGAACTTGTTTGCTAATGTAATTTTGGGCATTTACTAAAGGTATTTTCTTAAGTCTAATTCAAAATTTTTTTGCCTATTTGTCAATTTAAAAAAACCTTAATATTTTAGGAGACATTTGTATTTTTTGTGAACATGACACCTTTATTCATGAGAAACTGACAAAACCTGTGTTGAAAGTAAATGAAAAATGGTGTTATGTACTCAAAAATATGCATTTTTATAAAAAAAGTAACAAAATCTGAAAGACTTATCTAGTGAAACTAAATTGGTTCTTCTTTTTTTCATTTGATTTTCTTCGTTTTCTTCAAAAAAATTTTCAGAGAACCATTATTAGTACTATTTCTTTACATATTTCAACTGTACACGCAAGTTACCTAATTTTTCAGCAGTAAGACCTCCTCTTTTCTCTGTAATTCTTTGTAGTGTAATATTGTCCTCCTTGCGAATTACCCTACTTCTTTTTTTGAGCACATTAAAAAAATAGTGAGTGTTCATCATAATTTTCTTCATATAAATAGCTGCCAAACTCGTCAACTCTAATCCACTTCACACCATCTCTAAAACTGACTTTTTTACCAAGCTCCTTTTAACCGAGCAGTGAGTAAAAATGTCATGTTACCTTGACATCTTTATCCATTATTTGAAGAGAAAAATATGGTACATAGCACCTTTATCACCTGAATATTTTTAACAAAGGTATTGTAAAAAAGGACTTCACCAAGCTCGATATTATTTTTATTTAAAATGTGCAGCTTTCCTGGGAGGTCTTCGAAGATATAGAAATAATTTTCCAAATCTAGAGAAGCACATTTTTTCTTATACCCTGTTTCCACCAACGCATGCCCACCCCGATTCAAAAAACGCATCACGTGATGGGCCATGGATTTGCACATGTTTTAAATGCAGCGTCACCTGATGCGTTTTTTGAATCGGGGTGGGCATGCATTAGTGGAAACAGGGTATTATTCTAGGAAAAACGTTTACACCGACCAGTGGAGAAAGGTGTCATGTTACCTTGACACCTTTATCCATAGTTTGAAAAAAAATGGTACATAGCACCTTTATTACCTGAATATTCAGCTTTTTAACAAAGGGATCGTAAAGAAAGGACTAGCAAATGAAAATAGGGCTTATTTTAAGCCTTTTGAACGAAAAAAACGCATTTCTGAAAAAAATTTACATGTATTCTAGTTCATATAGTAAACAAAGGCCGTATGTTGAAAGATCACAGCTGATATTGCAATGTGAAGGTGTCAAAATAGTGCCTGGCACTATTATAGCCTGGCTTTATTTCAAGTGACCTATTAGAGAATTATCGAAATACAGCCAGGCTATAATTGTGCCAGGCACTATTTTGACACATTCACATTGAAAACTGACAGTTAATCCTTCAAAATTGACATACCAAAGTCGAATTTAAAACTTTCGTCGTTTATTTTCAACTAATAAAAGAGTGTTGAAAGATCACAGCTGATATTACAATGTGAAGGTGTCAAAATTGTGCCTGGCACTATTATAGCCTGACTTTATTTCAAATAATTCTCTATTGCAATAAAGCCAGCCAATAATTGTGCCGGGCACTATTCTGACATTTTCGCATTATAATGGCCACTTGCACCCAGCGTTTAGGGTCACACTTTAGTGTTAGTGGCCACTAAAAGTCTTGCACCATTGAAAAGTGTCACTTAAAGCGCCACTTTAGTGTTCTATTAGTGAGTGTAGAATATCCGACCCTTTAAAGTGTCTTGTAAACATTGGTACCGCCTAGAAACACTTTCCTTGCGCTAGATGCGTGTGTTATGAGGATAAAGAGCAAGTTTATACAATTTAAATAGATATATTTATTAAAAAGTATGTAATATAAAAACACCTAAAAAGATAAAAATAACAACATGCAAATAAAAATAAATGAAAAAAAAATCCAGTTAATCCAAAGAAAAATGGCAAAAATGGCACGAAAGTAGATACTGATTACAATTCGACAACAGTACACTAGTTTTTTGGTAACTTAAAATTTGACTAAAACTAAAAAAAATACTTAAACACTATAAAAAGGAAATAATAATAAAAAATGCTAAAGAACTTTCTAAAAATAACTGAGCAGAATATTAAGGTATAGTTATTTAAAATATGTGTTTATGATGACCCAGTTTATACCTGCTAATAAAAAATAAGACATTTACTCTAAAAACTTAGCTGTCATATCAACTCTATATCAATTTTGAGATATTCTCAAGACAAAAAAAATACAATTCAGTTTTCAATCTATACACCTAAAATTCTGATTGGCTTGCCAAAATTCCAATTGCCAAATATTAGCGTATCAAAAATTTTTTTGTTGGTTTATGGATAAAAGTATTGAGAACAAAAAAACGTCTCCGTTTTTTGCATTTATGATAATAATTGGGTACGCGATGCCACCGAATTTCGATTATTTTGTAGCGGATCTATGGCTATACATCGACATAATTTTCTAAAGCTAAAAAAGCTCTTAAATTTTTGATTCAAGTAATAATTTTTACTTTTATTATGGATGTGTCGGAGGCAAGTATGTATAATACACCCATAAAAAGTACCGTCAGGCCCTTATCAACATGGTAAAAACGAGTATACATACATACCTTATTTGAATTATAAAGAAATTACCTTATTTGAATTATAAGTAAAAAAAAGTCTTTAAAGTTTTGTTGTACTTCAGAGTTCGTCCGAGCTCCAATTCTTATTTGTTCTAAGAAAGCATACATTTTTGTATACGAATTTGTAAAAATTGGTTCCGGAACGTTACGGTTGGGATTTTAATGATTTTTTTTCTTTACCCTTAATAATGGAATATTTTTTTTTAATTTCTTACTTAAGAGCACGTAATGGTTTTAGATAAAAAAAAACTTATTTTTTAATTATTTCAAACGTTTGCGTTGTTCACAAAAAATTATCTTGTTTGCTAAATTTCAAAACTGCGCTTTGTAAATATAAAATGAGTTATTCTGACAAAACTGTGCGGTTTCCTCGTAATTTAGCAAAAATAAGTTTTTGCCAAAAATGACATAATTTTGGCCAGCTTTAGTATAAAATACCGCTATGTGCGTAGATTCTAAATTTTAAATCAGATAAACTGGGTTACCTAAAATATAAATTAAAAATCCTTCTAACCGCCACAAAAAACGGATTTACTAAAATTTCAATAATAAAAAGATATATTTTAAAAAAGCTAACTCTCTTTTTTTAGTATGGAAATGTTACCTACAGTTAGGAAAAAATAGTTATAACTAACACCACCTCTTAAACTACATATAAAACGTACCTATTTAAAAAACTAAAATAAATTAACTCTTATTAATAGTACTTTGACAAAAACTTTGGCCTGAATAAATGTAGATACATAAAAATATGTAAAAAGGTACAAAATCTATATTATTATTAAATAACATCGCACCCTCAGAACGAAAATGACACAAGTCGAAATTTATACTTGATGTTGTATTAAAGTGGCACCGCGTCATCAAAACCGTGATGGACGAGAAGGGTGTAGAGGGGTACATACAGTGGCCCTGTAATTTTTTTATTGGTATTGATTCCCAAAACGAGTTGCTTTTTATTTATGTGTTCTTCTAAACGATTTTATTAGAAAGGAACATATATACTCTTGTCTGGTTGTTACGAACATATTGATTTAGCCGGGCTATGACGTTTTCTATTCGTTGTTGTTTTGACTGTTTTAATGTCAAACAAATTGGGACCGACTTTTTACAAAACAAATTACCGTTTTTGCAACTAAATCAATATTTGCGCACATTTTAATATAATTTTGGATCCTCTTTTATGTTTCGGATCTTTATTTATTAGGTAAGTACCTACTTTATATCTCCTTTAAAAGGTCTCGGTGTTTTTTACTATAGACATATAAAGCGGCACACTGCAGGTACAAAGTGAAACAACAATTTTTGGGCTTTACATAGATTTTGCCGCAAAACATGGTATACCATAGCTATGACTTATATACATACTCAACTTACTTTTAGTGATAAAACCACAAAATTAGATCCCTCTATCAATTATGTTTACCTAAAATTAAATTTTTTGAGTTGTGTCTGTGTCGTTCTGAGGGTGCGATATATTGTTTTAATTTTTAAATTGAGAAATCCCAAGTGCATACTATATGACTTATATGATTTTAATAAACATGATAAGGATAGCCAGCTCTATCTCCTCTTAAATCCGTTACCTCCTATTATCCTGTGCGACACAAAAAAATATCCGGGGAACTGGCACCGGGAATATAATTTTGACACCCAAAACTTACTACCAAGAGGATTTAGCTAGGTTAGCTCCTGTTGGTGCGATATTTAGAACTGAAGACCGAAGAGCAGCCTAACCTTTTTTCCCGTATAACTAGAAAAAATATGTAGAACGCTTATTTGAAGCGAAAAAAATTGTCGTCAAAACAAAGTATCGCGCGACGGATTCGGGCAAGAAAAAAATATATGTGGAATGATAAACAATTATTTTGCGTATATCTCCAATTACAAGCACTTCTGTAGAAATATTTTTCTTTAAATTTCATTCATTTGAAAGATAATTTCATTCTCTTCCAAACAGGTTAATAAAAACAGACGGTCGCCAAGTTCTTCTGGGACGATAGCGATGTTAGATAGATGCAAGTCTAACATATAGCAGGACCACTTTTCGAAAGGGGTGTAAAAGCGTGGGTTCACTGTGTATACTTGCTACGCAGTATAAAGAACCCTCCCTTGACAAAGAGGTACCAGGCAAAACTAAGTCCTCTTAGAGAAAGAAAACTAGTATCCTAAGAGGCACTTGCATCAGTTTGATATATGGTGTACAGACAAATCGGGGTTTGCGCGTGTGCCTAGTGGCTAGATCAAAAATGGTCTCCCCACCACTACTACTACTACTACTACACGAGGTAACTTTGATAAGTGTTCTCGGTCGTGGAATCAGGGACTGAACTGAGATTCCCCCGGATATAATTTTTTGATAAAATTTGGTTGCACAGTGTTATCGAATGCACTTCAGGTTTCTCCAATATACAAGGTGATTTAAAAGTAGGCGGCATCCTTTTGGAGGCGTAATTCTTGCATAAAAATAAGGCAAAAAGCTCCCATTAATATGCGTCCGAAAATGCTTTCTCGGGGAGCAACGCCCCTTTAAAAAGGACAATTTAAAGATGATTTTTTCTCAATAACTTTAAAACCATCTACAATTAAATTTTGAAAATGCATGTAGTCAGATCTGGGTGTAGTGTATAAACATTAGATAGTAAATAAGATTCAAAATTTTATTCAGTGACGTCACATGCGGGAAGGAAACATCTCTATTTCTTTTACTTTAGGTCATTGCGAATTTTGTTTGGAAATGATTAAATTCTAGAACTTTTTTAGTAAAAAAAGGTTATCTTACTTCAATTCCATAGAGCGTACCGTTTTCGAGAAAATGTTTGTTAATGAAAATAAATATGCATGAACATGTACGAACAGTTTATTGAACAAATTAGTGAACATTTTCAAAATTATTACTATTAGCGTTACGACGAGCTGTTAATCTTTTTATTAGAATACGAGGCATGTTTCGGTAGAATTCGTCTTTAAGGTGTACTATTCAAAGGGGCGTAGGTCCCTGAGGAAGTGTTTGCCTTTACCTTTATGCCAGGATTACGCCCCCGAAGGGATGCAGCTTACTTTTGAATCACCCTGTATAATTAAAACAAAACGTTTCTTATGTTGAAGTATATCCCTTCCGTATTTTGGTAAAATAGTACGGGCATTTTGTAAAAATATTTTTTGGTAAAAATTACTAGATCCGAAATGGCTATGAAGAAAGGGAAAACATTCACAAATCTTTTCTTTAAAATAAATCTAATTAGCCATATTCAGATTGAACCGAGATGCTGAATTCTCCAGGAAATATTGTTGTTCCATGGTACCACATTCTTGTGTCAACCAAAACTAGAAGTAAAAATATTACGTCATTTTTGTTCTCGCGGTACGAGATATAACAAGCGGTAGAGATTCGATTCAGACGTTAGATAGAGACTCCTCTATGTTGCCGGGTCTACGTGTTAGTATTAAATTATAGGATGTCTATATATGTTTTCTAACTAAACAGGTTTACTACCGGCGCCGCGTTTGAATAAATTATGACATTTTTTAAAAAACTCACGATACTGGAACGTAGTGCAAATTCTAAAAACACACTATTTTCGAAAACGGATGTTCAAAAAACATAATTTTTTTTAATGATAGCTCCCCTGTACTCCTTTTGAGAGACCGTAAACGGTGTTAAATTAACCTTGATCAATTGACCAAGCTGTGTGAACGAGGTTAGGTTTACCATCGATTTCCGCCTCCCAAAACGGACAGGGAAGCTATGATTTAGGGACAAATAAGTGAATTTAGGACCACTTCCTATTTCCCTACATTATAAACAAGAAGCAAAAAAAATCATTTGGAAACCAAAAAAAACTATACCCTAATTTTTGTTTATAAAATTTTCGCGCCAAATTTTTAAACTATTCGTTTATTCGTTTTAATGCACTATTGTAAGGATTATTTCACACTAATGGCTCATTTCGATTTAGCTTTCGAGCAACCTCTATTGGGTATGAGCTTTACCAGTGACCAACAAAAGATATTAATATCTATCTATTTAGGTGTAAGGGTACGGGTAGATAGATCTATTTAGCCTTCTTCGATCCACCTTTGGACATAGGTCTCCCCCCAATCAATATCTTTCATTCTTCTCTGTCTCGCCGTGTTTATCCATCTAATTCCCGCATGTTCCTTAAAATCGTCTGCTCATTTCATTTGGGGTTTACCCCTACTTCTTTTATTTTCCGAAGGTCTCCAGTTTACAATACATTTGTTCCAGTAATCGTTTTTCTGTGTGATGTTATGACCGGCAACTTTCCATTTTAATTTTGCTACTTCTCTGACATCCCTTACTTTTGTTTTATTTGTCTTTAACACTGATCTTTGGGCTTTTGTTACCATGTTATTTATTTTGTAAGTGTCCAGGTCTGGCATCCATCCAGGTACATTGGTTATATACTGTACAGAACTACGGTTTTTACTAATTTTATTAAACCGTAATGCTTGTATTTAGGTAGCTATGTACAAGCGCGGATTTGAGGGGGGGTAACGGGGTAATTACCCCCCCTACAAAAAAAAATATGCACTTTTTCCTAATAATTAAAGGGAAAACAGAAAAATTACCCCCCCTAGAAAAAAAAATTATATTGCAAAAAAAAATTGTCGATTATTACCCCCCCCCCTAGATTTTGACCCAGATCCGCGCTTGGCTATGTACAGCTGGGGACTAATTAAATGGCCGCTGCCGTTTTCAGAAGAGCTAAGATGAGAATCCGAATTTAATAGAATTTTGATATTACCCAACCCAGCAATATTCGACTGCAAACCACGAAAGACGTAAATATCCCTGAGTTAATGCTTAAATTAAATTAAATAAGGGCCTACGTGCAAATTTTAAGAAAACGAGTTTATTTAAAAAATGTAATGGTATATTTAAAGAAATATTAATTAAAATATATAATAACGCCCTTAGAAGAACTCTAGCTCAATTCTATCAAATTCTAATCAAAAAGTTATTAATTCTAGACATTTACATTTTTGGAATAAATTGCATATTAATTTTAAAAGTAATTTTTTGCAGATAGGTCTTTTTAGCCGTAGAATGATGATTGACGAGTCTGGCAACATTAAATTTGCAATACCTACAGAATTTTCAATTGGGTAAAGAAATATTTCGTATTTTATAAATAATATGTAATATAATACAGGGTGTAGCAGAATGAAGGTGCGTTTTTAAAATATGAATAACTCAGCTAATTACAAGAATTTAAGTTGAGATGTTACGATTTAACTGTTAGAAAGTGAATTTGCGTTTTGAGAGTAATGTCAGGTAGATGACGTCCGTTTTCTACAATGTTGGAGTCGTTCCTCAAAGTTCCGCATCACACAAATCAATTTCAATTGCCCATGGGCGTAGTTAGGGTGGCTTGGGTGGAGGTTAAGCCTTCCCGTGCAAAGCTTGTTAAAATTAGCCCCCCCTGAAATTATTCGAACATTACCATAGACACACAAACACAATTCAGAAGAGAAAGTATGACTATAGCCTCCCAGATGAGAACACCTAACTACGCCCATGCCAATGCCCTAACTTGTGCTCTGGGTAGTTATTCTGGGTCTTAAATGATGTGTCCACATCACACGCTTTTGACCAATAGCAAACTCTGACTCTCGACCACTAGCATAGTCGCCCGCTCTTTAGAGTTAATGAATTTTACGCGTTTGAATTGAAATCTGTTCTCCTGCCCTATACCGACTGAACGTTGCTCGGTTATATCGTAGGAGAAGCTAATTTAAAGCTTGCTATTGGTCAAAGGGTGTGTTGTGGATAGTCACACCGTTCAAGACTTAGAATAGATACCGTGATAGCTTCTTTCTACTCCTCCAGCCTATCTATTCTCGTACTTGAACGATGTGATAGTTCCCATCACATGCTCTGGCCAATGGCAAGCTAAATTAGCTCCGAACCGTCACGTGGTATGCGGAAAGATCTCTGCGCCAGGTTCTCCGACGAGACGACCGAGAAACGTTCAGTCGGTACGGGGCAGAACAGATTTTACTTCAAACGCGTAAAATTCACTAACTCTGAAGAGCGGGCGACTATGCCATTGGTGAGAGCGTGGATCGTGTGATGTGAATAGAGCCTCAGGGTAGTTTAAGGTATTTCCCTTAAAAAATAATAATTATTAGCTGTGGTATCATGGAAACGAGTAAGCCACGACACTTTACCGAGACGGGAGATCACGTGACAACCAGGCCGTACCTGGGGGGATCAATCTTCCCCCAAATAAGAGTATAATATAATTTTTATTCAAATTTTTTAATTTTAATAAATTGTTTTCTGGGAACTTTCTCCGTGGCCAGTCTGTTTATTTTCTAATTGTTCATTGTTAACATCTAAACAACAATTCATCGTAACTATTTGTTTTTGTAGTTATGAAACAGCAGTTATTTTCATTTTAAAAACGCTTTTCCATTCCGCCCCACCCTTGGCGCTAGAAGCAAAAATAAAAATAGGTTATTTAAAAAGATATAAATAATTGTTGGCGCCGCAAGGGAAAAGTTTGAGAAAAGTCCGTTTTTAATGTCGATTTTTGGGGAAAATTCATGTTTTAGTGGTTAATATTCAGTGTTTCAGCGTACAAATTTTAATAAAGTTTTTTCACATACATGGAGGAGAAAAATGCAACATGCTTAGGTATATTGCATACTAGCTAAATTTAAAATGTTAAATAAAATATTGAACGTTTGACAATGAGTTTAAAAAGTAACACAAATTTTCCAATTTCTATCTTGTAAAGAAGAGCCCCCTTGCCAATCCTCGGTGCGCCCTTGGTATCTATCCTGACTTCTAGACGCATGATAAATCTTTTTTGAGGGAGCTTGTTCTCGTTCGTGCGCAAAAATTTTTCTGTTTTATACCTTGCCACAAAGGAGCTACGAGGGAATTAGAATCAAAAGGAATTTAAAAAAACAAAAATTAGTTACAAAAAACCCAACTTTTTTCTAATTACATTTATGCCGAAACAATTATTATATTCAATTTGCTGGCCCACCACAATATTTAAAATTGGCTCGAAAGTTAATCCAAGGCTTATTGTTAGTCAGAAATAAATTGGAAATAAAAGTAACTTTTCTGTGTGTTTTTTTTAAAGTAGGGTTAATGCATTTGGCATTTTTTTTATCAGAACTAAAAAGTATAAGTTTTATGTCTGAAACGAGGGGGGCGGTTTGAAAACATGCAGCAGAGTTTGTGAAAATTTAATCACGAATAAGTCACTTTGTAGCCATTATTAATTATTATTTTTATTTGTTCTGGAATGAGAAAAATTAGGTTTATGGAAAAATACACATACAAAAAATATTTGCAAACTAGCTGAACTTGTAGATTTTGATTTTGAATCAGTCCACCGCAGAGCCTTACCTAGGGGAGGATGAAGGGGGGTCAATCCCCCCCGAAATTTTTAGGACTCACAAATAATAAAATATTTTGTAGTGAACAGTAGAGATATGGGCAAATCGCATTTTTTTATGTCAGAATTGACTCTGATTTTTTAGATTTTTGCTTATAACAGCTGAAAACATGCTCAAACTACAGTTTGGTTGTTTATATAAACCTAGCCCACCTCAATAAACATAAATAAATTACATTCCAGAAATATGTGCTCTTTATGTGCTAATTTCGTCCACTTTTTAAAATTTTTGTGCTCCTTTGGTTTCCACGGAAATTAAAAAAAATTATTGGCGTGCTAGCTTTATATAAAGCTAACAAGCCCATACAGAAATTATAAATATTTTTATAATATTTTTATGCGAAAATTAGGTGCTTTTTATGTGCTTCTGTTTGCTAAAACAAAATTCCATTTACCAATTTTTTTAACCTTTTTTTTTAAATGTGTGGGCTGGCTAGGTTTATATAAACCTAGCAAGCCCACCTCAATAAAAATAAATAAAATACATTTCAGAATTATGTGCTCTTTATGTGCTAATTTCGTCCACTTTTTAAAATTTTTGTGCTCCTTTGGTGTAAAAAAATGATTGACGTGCTAGCTTTATATATAAAGCTAGCAAACCAATACAGAAATAACAAATATTTTTATGCCCACCTCAATAAAAATTTAAAATATTTATTCCAGAATTATGTGCTTTTAATGTGCTAATTTCGTCCACTTTTTAAAATTTTTGTGCTCCTTTGGTTTCCACGGAAATTTAAAAAATTATTGGCGGGCTAGCTTTATATAAAGCTAGCAAGCCCATACAGAAATAATAAATATTTTTATAATATTTATATGCGAAAATTAAGTGCTTTTTATGTGCTCCCGTTTCCTAAAAAGAAAATTTAATTTACCAAGTTTTTAAGATTTTTTTTTAAATGTGTGGGCTGGCTAGGTTTATGTAAACCTAGCAAGCCCACCTCAATAAAAATAAATAAAATATATTCCAGAATTATGTGATCTTTATGTGGTAATTTCGTCCATTTTTTAAAATTTTTGTGCTCCTTTGGTTTCCACGGAAATTTAGAAAAATTATTGACGTGCTAGCTTTACATAAAGCTAGCAAGCCCATACAGAAATAATCAATAAAGCTAGAACGTCAATCATTTTTTTAAATTTCCGTGTAAACCAAAATAGCACAAAAATTTTAAAAAGTGGACGAAATTAGCACATAAAGAGCACATAATTCTGGAATGTATTTTATTTATTATTATTGAGGCGGGCTTGCTAGGTTTATATATATATATATATATATATATATATATATATATATATATAAATAAATAAAATACATTCCAGAATTATGTGCTCTTTATGTGCTAATTTCGTCCAGTTTTTAAAATTTTTGTTCTCCTTTGGTTTCCACGGAAATTTAAAAAAATGATTGACGTGCTAGCTTTATATAAAGCTAGCAAACCCATACAGAAATAATAAATATTATATATATATATATATATATATATATATATATATATATATATATATATATATATATATATATATATATAAATAAATAAAATACATTCCAGAATTATGTGCTCTTTATGTGCTAATTTCGTCCAGTTTTTAAAATTTTTGTGCTCCTTTGGTTTCCACGGAAATTTAAAAAAATTATTGACGTGCTAGCTTTATATAAAGCTAGCAAACCCATACAGAAATAATAAATATTTTTATAATATTTATATTCGAAAATTAAGTGCTTTTTATGTGCTTTTTTTGGGCTTTTTTTTTAAATATGTGGGCTGGCTAGGTTCATATAAACCTAGCAAGCCCACATCAATAAAAATAAATAAAATACATTCCAGAATTATGTGCTCTTTATGTGCTAAGTTCGTCCACTTTTTAAAATTTTTGTGCTCCTTTTGTTTTCACGGAAATTTAAAAAAATGATTGACGTGCTAGTTTTATATAAAGCTAGCAAGCCAATACAGAAATAATAAATATTTTTATGCCCACCTCAATAAAAATTTAAAAAATTTATTCCAGAATTATGTTCTTTTAATGTGCTAATTTCGTCCACTTTTTAAAATTTTTGTGCTCTGTTGGTTTCCACGGAAATGTAAAAAAATGATTGCCGTGCTAGCTATATATAAAGCTAGCAAGCCCATACAGAAATAATAAATATTTTTATATTTATATGCGAAAATTAAGTGCTTTTTATGTGCTTCCGTTTGCTAAAAACAAAATTCCATTTACCAAGTTTTTAAGCTTTTAAAAAAAAAAATGTGAAACTCGGTGGGGTTTGACTTATAGCAAACTCTCCAGCGACGTCCGTCAATGGGGGTGATTTCAACAAATCATTAAAAAAAACATGTTTTTCATACGTTTTATTCAATTTTCTTAAAAACCAAGCTCTTTATCAAAAAATGTGTTCCATACTTTGTCATAGCGAATAAAATTTCCTTTCAAAGGATGTATAATAAAGTGGAAGTTATTTTATATTTACCGCTCCAGTGGTGTTCTTAATTTAAAGAAATTATTTAAGATCAATCCAAACTAATCAATTTTGTGTCTTATTAGCTTTTCGGTGGATAACAAAGAGCGGCAGATAAGAGGTCGAAAAAATAAGGTCGAAAGTACAAAAGGTCGAAAATACAAAAGGTCAAAAGTACAAAAGGTCGAAAGTACAAAAGATCAAAAAACAAAAGGTCGAAATTTCAAAAGGTCGAAAGTACAAAAGGTCGAAAGTACAAAAGATCAAAAAACAAAAGGTCGAAATTTCAAAAGGTCGAAAGTACAAAAGATCGTTATTTTCCACATGCTTAAAAAAATAACCGAAAACACCTGTGTCAAAGTTACAACTGTTACTTTCTGCACAAAAATATTGCTTAGGGGGGACCATGGCCCCTATGCCCCCTCCCCTTATAACCACCGGTGTTTTTTGCTTTAAAGAACTTATTTAGATAAATCAAAATATCTAATCCAATCAAAACACAGTTTATTTTAATTTGGAAACATTTTATTTTAGTAGGTATAAATTACGAAACTTTTTGAAGTATTTATCATAACATTAACCTCACTTTGTAATACATCATTTAAAAAGAAATTGTCTTATCCTCAATAAAGAATAAAGGCACATTTTTTTCCGAAAATTTTAGTTAGAAAAGATATTTCAATATGCAAGAGAAACTGATTATTTCAGTTATTTTTGAAAATAAGTTTATATTAGTACGCCCCTGAAGCCTTAAATATGGCAACAACCCGACATTTTAATAAAGTTTTTAAAAGAAAATGTTATGTTCTACAATAAAGTATACTACATATTTTTTCCTAAAAAGTGTAGTTTTTGAGAAAATTTTGAAAAACCTATAATAAACATGTTTTTTCTAAATAATCCCAATTTACGTACGCCACTGAGGAGCTACTTGCTTTTGCTAACCTTATTGACCAATATATCGTTGGAAAGGGAATTTTATTCTCCACAAAAAACTGTTCTCTGCAATTTTTGATAGAAAGGTTAGTTTTCGAGAAAATTGCATAAAACTGAAAAAATTTTGGTTTTTGGGGGTTTGGGGGGATTTTCTCCGTCCCTCTCGATTATTCGAGTTGGCAACAGAGATATTCGGGTTCAGCGGGGTCAAATTAGGGGGAAATGGTCTGTTGCCAAAAAGTAATATAATTTGCTTCTAGACCGAAAACCTTTTAAAATATTATGCTCTGAATAATCTACCAGTTGCTTAAAATTGTCCTGTGTATTACTATTTTTGAGATAAACTGCTGAAAAATTGAAGTGAACCACCCTATTTTTTCAGACATTGTTAAAGTAAATTTAATAAACGAAACGGTTAATTCCCACACAATTTTCTATGTGATATTGCTTCGATTATACTCTTTTAAAGTTTGGTTTTCTTGTTGTCCTGCGCTTGACAGATAGCTTCACAGGGTGGCTACAGCGCAAGTGCAACAAAAGTGCGTTTAGTTTGCGAGATATGATATTTTTCCATAAAATTGTACTTTTTCTGATTTTTAGTTTGATGTTTCTACCCGGTGAAGAAATGAGACATCTGGGAGCAAAATTGCTTTGTAAATAAGGTCACTAAAATTTCTTATCGTTAGTTGTTTTTTATTTGCCGACCAATCTCTACGTATGATACAGTAAAATGCTCAGTTAGCGTAATAGTCTATGGACAAATCAAGTTTCGTGTGCAAGTCGTGCCAACTTTCTGCCGATAAGCTAACTTTGTTAAGGCATCCCATATATCAGGTTTTGACTTTTTGTCATTCTGGTAAATGCGTTTTTTGAAAGATATAACGGATTCAAAATGGCGGAATGGCGTATCTTTAAAAAAATTGTAACTTTTTTATTTCTTATCCGATTTTCATGGAACAAAGCTTAAAATACTTACTTTGTAATGTACTTAAAAATGTATTGGTCAGAAAATATGTATTTTTTTATATTTGCCAAAAAAATAAAAATAATAAAAAAAAGGTAATTTTTTCTTTTTTATTTTATTTATAAAACTATTGGAGCTAGAAAAAAAAACTCACTTAAATCTGGTTCAAATGTTCCAATGCGTTAATTAGTTTTTAAGTTATTTCCAAATAACTGGAAAAAAATAGGGGTCTTTGGGGTATATTTAAAAATTATGCTTTTAATGAAAACCATAAGAACTTTTTGAAAGTAACTTAAATTTGTTTAACATACCTAGCAGATCAGGTTTTGACTTATTGTCATCGTGATAATCGCGCTTTGTTTTAAATATGGCGGATTCAATATGGCGGAAAAGCATATTTAAAAACAAATTGTATCTTTTTTATTTTTTATCCGATTCTAATACAACAAAGCTTAAATACTTGATTTGAAATGTATTAAAAAAATACTTTTTAAAAATTTATTTTTTTTAATCTTTGAAAAAAAATTGGGTGAAACAAGTGACAAAAATGATTTTACTTATTTTATTTTTAATTGACCCCCATTATACGGACGTCGCTGAGGGGTGTGTCATAATTAAACCCCACTGACTTATACATTGTTAAAAAGAAAATTTTATTTCCTACAATAAAGTATAAAACACATTTTTGCCAATTGAGCTTAGTTTCTGAAAAAAATTGGAAAAAACTTGTAACAGAATTAATTTGTTTGGTGATTTGTAAAAATTGATTTAAGTTGTACAGGCCTGTGAAGTTTTAATCTGAATACAAATCTTAAATTATTATAAACGTTTAAAAGGAAATTTGATTGTCTACAATCGACTATAGGTCACAATTTTTGATAGAGAGCTTGGTTTTTAAGATAATCGGGTAAAACCTATGTAGTTTCTTTAATTTTTGTATATTTTCTTAATAAACGGACGCCGCTGGAGAGTTTGTCATTAGCCTGACCCCACTGACTAATACACTGTTAAAAAGGAAATTTTATTTTCTACAATAAATGGCAAAATAATTTTTTTTTCAAAAAGCTTAATTTTTGAAAGTAAAATTTAGCGAAAAATTGATAAATTTAGTGATTTTTCAAAATTTATTTTATTTACGGACGCCCCTAAATTGTTATAGATAAAATTACCATTGGCTTATTATACATCATTTAAAAGGCAATTTTATTGTCTATAACAAAGTGTGTATTATATTTTTTGATATAGAGCTCGGTTTTTAAGAAAATCGGGTAAAACCTGTAATAAACATGTTTCTTTTTTAAATTTATTACACTACCTCAATAAACGGACGCCGCTGGAGTCAGTCGTATCTCACTGACTTATACATTGTTGAAAAGGAAATTTTATGGTCTACAATAAAGATTAATACATATCTTTCCCTAACCCTAGTTTTTAAGAAAATTTGAAAAAAATCTAAAAATTTCAGGAGGGGGATTTTGCAGCTAAAATTTTAAAAACTAGTATATTATTTTTTTTTAAATTAGATTTTACACATTTTTGATCCATTTCTGTCATGTCATTGTGTCTTTAGGGCGTCAACTTAGATACATTTTTAGAAATTCGAACACGACTATATAAGGAGGGGGATAAAAAAAATTGGACCAAAAACTTGCCCGGCAACATTTAAATCGTTAGTCTATGACCTATTAATGTCCATCAAACAACCATAACAATGATAATAGAAATCAGCTGTTCTACTACACGCCTCAGCTGCGTAAAGCCGCGCGCTGCCTTATAGGCGTCCGCGTACGGTAATACACCTTCGTAGTCGTTTTGGTGACAACGAATTGTTTTTTTATTGAAACAAATATAAAATATACATTCATATAAGACTTGTATACACCAAATTAAAGAAAAATGTTCATTCTAAAACTTTTATTTAAACTTTTTTTTTAAATTTTGCTTTGTTGTTAATAAAAATGTAGGTTAAACTTTACTAGCTATACAAAAAAAGTAAAAATTCAGTTATTTTATTTTTTCTAAAAAAGGAAGCAAAATTTTGAAAAATATAATAGAAAGTTATTTTATTGCGGGTGCTTACTGATTCATTTGCCATTTTTTGCAACCCTCTACGACTATTTTTAAGAAAGATACATCGTTTTAAAAAGTATCGTGCAAAAAAAAGTGGTGGGGGCCATATCTTTAAAAAACGCATTTACCAGAATGACAAGTCAAAACCTGATCTATGGCGTGCCCTTAACAAACACGGCTTATCGGCAAAAAGTTGGCACGACTTGCACACGAAACCCCCTTTTAGGCCGATTTGTCCATAGACTATAACCAAAGCATAACATTTGTGGCTCCGACGCAGTTAACATTTCACTTTTTTCCACTCTTAAAAATTTTGTTTGTGAGATACATTTATAGGGGAGGGAAGTAAATTAGAATTTTGGGGTGTTATAATTTTTTCCTATAGTTTTATTATAGTTCCTATCAGTCTGCCAAAGCTCAACTCTCTTGCATTTCTGGAAGTGGGCAATGCTACTTTTACCTAACTTTAAATGTATAGGGGAGGGGAGTAAATTAAAATTTTGCGTTTTTTCCAGGGGTTTGGTCATAATTTCTATCAGTCTGCCAAATTTTAGCTTTGTAGCATGTCTGAAAGTACAGTAGAATATTAATTATCTATACATGAGTGAGTGAGTGAGAGAGAAATTTAAAAAACTGAGAAATAACTTTTTTTGGATTTAGCTGACTGTCATTTTATGTCATTAAAATTTTTTTGAAAAAATCGTACGGGAAATGGGTGCTTTGCAAACTTTTGTTACACTTGCGTTGTAGCCACTCTGTGAAGCTAACTGTCAAGCGCAGGACAACAAGAAAACCAAACATTAAAAGAGGATAATCGAAGCTATATCACATAGAAAATTGTGTGGAAATTGACTGTTTGGATTAGGAATAAATTTACTTTAAAAATGTCCAAAAAATTGGGGTGGTTCACTTCAATTTTTGTGCAGTTTATTTGACAAAAAATAGGTTACTATCAATCTTAAACTTCAGGGCGTCGGCGTCGCAACGGCAGTTATTAAAAAATTAACTGCCCGACTATTAAGGTAGGTTCTTTTTGTTATAACAAATTTTGTTTAAAATGTAATGCAATCTAAATTAGAAAACCACGTTTCAATTCCTAAGATATAATTTTCTCGGTTTTTTTTTATATCTTAAAATCACTGACTCTGACAAACGTTGACGTTATAAAAAATACTGTTGAATCCTAAACTAACTTTGATAACCTCATTCTGCCAGCTGCTGTGGTTTTCAAATTATAATTTTTTAAAAATATTTGATCCCTCTCTTCTACTCACTTGCGTGCCCCAACCCCCACCAAAACAGACAGACAGGCAGCCTCCATCAAAAAATTTGGTAGTTTTTGGTATTGGAAAAAGTACTTGTTAACTTATTTTGTCCCAATAGTCTTTCTATACCGTAAAATTTCCATGGCTTAAAATATCCAAGTAAATTTTGCCGTATTCAAAAAAAATTAGAATTGCATATACAAAAATCATAAAAATGAAGGTAAGGAAAGAATGTATAGTTTTTCTTTACAAGTGAAAAAATTGCTTTCAAAAAGATTTCAAATTGAAAATTGTAGAAAAGAAAGTGATCTAAATAAAGCACTTTTTACTTCCAGAAATACTGAAAAATGCTGGGCTTAAATATGGAAATAACTGTGGAACTACTTGATGGGATGGCAGACGAATATTTGTGTGGTTACGGGACAAATTATTTTTACCTGAGGTCCAAAATAACTTTCTTTTCATTAATTTATTTTTGATATTATAACGCTCTTTATAGTTTTTTTTGTATAAAGGGTAAGAATCTGAATGTCGAATGAAATTTTATCTGTCACTTTTTGTTTTGAAGATAGGTATAATAACATCAACTTACCGAGAGATTAACCCTCCAAGCAATTTCTGTTGTAGAGTACCCTTCGTCGGCCAAAATACCAATTTTGGCCCTAGTTACCTCAGAGGAGTCTTGTTGGCCCGGTAATCGCGGCATTTGTCCACAAACAAACCAACACTCCATAAATCACACAAAAAAATCTGAACTAATAAGCTGATGATCAACCGTCTGATCATGCGCGTCTTTTGTCCTTTCGGCATTTTCTTTTGTTTTTGCCCGGCAATTTCACCTCTGTATGTCTTTTTACTCACTTCTGCATGAATTAAAAAAAGGAAGAAAAACAGTAGATACCGCGAACACAAAATCCTAGACAAACTGTCTGGAGCCCGAAGTGAATAAAACAGTGTCCCAAAACCAAGGGATCAAATTAAAATAGGAGGTAGGTATTGCTGTAAAGGAAAAATAAGTTTAAAAAGTCACTTATTTGGATTTTTGATATTAAGGGTGAACTTTGCTACAGTTTTTGCATATTTTTAGTGGTGATTGCCGGTGAAACATTTTTCCTTAGTCGGTTGACTTCAACTCCCATAGACAAATGACTTCGGTTTAGTCCGTTCAACACCTCGATGAGTTTCCTTTAAATACATTATAAAAGAACATAATATAATCAGTGACGGATTTAGGCCCCGAAAATTGGGGGTTGCCCAAAAAAAATATTTAATTACTACTTTTTGCAAATTAGTTATGTACTATCAGTTAATTCATGAGAGTATATACCAGGTGGGCTAAAAAACAGGACAAATTGATTTTTGTTATAATATTCTAACATTCGAACTATACTACCGATTAAATAATAATGATCTTAAAATCGGTGGCATAGTTCCACGGTAATTATGTTACTTTAGTGGACCTTTTTAACAAGAGAGGGGTTCGGTTTGAGGGGGGGCAGCCCCCTCCCCAACGCTAAGATTTTTATGCCACATATTACATGAACAAACAAATTAAATTCCATAAAATACGGCATCATAGGGTTTCGCCCCACCCCAGACATATTCGTCGGTGCGCTACTGAGCCACATCTTTAACCCATTTGTTCTCAAACAGTGGCCGATCTAGGCCCTTAGAGTTGGTGGAGCCCAAAAATAAAACTAAATTATGACTTTTTTGCAGATGAAACTGGAGTCGGGCAAAGGTAAATTCGAGGAAAAATTATTTTTTTGTTTTATAGTAAAAAAACTTTACGCGTTGCAAAAACGTAGTGCGACGGACAAAACATCGAAACACAAAATATCGAAAGTTCAAAGTGTCGAAACCACAAAATTACAAAATATCGAAAAGACAACATATCGAATTACAAAATGTCGAAATGCAAAATAAATGAATAAAACCCAACCTAACACGATCTGGTCAGGTTAGATTTTGTGTAATAACATAACCAGGACCTGTTGTATATTAACCTAACTAGGTCAGGTTTAAAAACTATTCATATTATACAAAACAGACTAACCTAATCGGGTCAGGTTAATGTTTTATACATTATAATAACCTAACCAGAACAGGTTAATTTTGTACTTTCGTCATTTTGTGTTTAGATGTTTTGGTTGTCGTCCCAAAACGCACTAGAACAATATAAAAAACAATATATTTTTCCTGTCTTTTTAAGTGTTTCATATTTATTTAAAAGGAAACAGCTACTACTAACACCTTTAACACCAACATAAAAAACTCAAACTTTTAGGGGGGCTCGGGGCCCGGGCCCCCTCCAAAACCTTCAGATTTTTTAATGAAAATAGCATAAAATACGGCATTATCGGGTTTTTGGCCTTCCCTCAAGACGTATTCCTGGTTGCGCTACTACTCAGTTACACGTATTTGAACAAGAGAAATATTAAACACGATCTTCTCGCACAAATTTGATTTTAACCTTAAGATACACCATCCCAAGGCTTATAATCCATTCTCCCTCTTTGTTGTGTTGTATGTGAAGAACAAGGACTTCTGAGGGTAAATAGTGTAAGAAGCTATCATTACTGAATACTGATACAATTTTGGTAATAAGAACGCAGGCGAAAGTTTTTGCTTTTTTAGTTGAAAAGATGGAAGAGTAAGTACTCTGATACCCCCCTTTGTATACGCCGGTGTTCTTAATAATAACAAATAATAATTTAATTTAACGTTTTTTTCAATATGGTCTCTATTTACGTACAGGCAGCCTACAGACCTAACACGTTTAGATGCGTCCTGCAGGCCGGGTACCCCGCGTTGTAGACACAGCCATGATCAAGCTAATGAAAAAATAAGCGGGCAACGTTCGAAATTACGTAAATATGCAGCCCGCATACTGCACTAAAGATGCACTAAAGATTTACCTGCATGAAACAGACAAAGAAAAAACCGCAAACTCACAAAGAAGGATGATTCTTGATCGCAAAGCGTAACGTTCGAAATTACGTAAATTGTCTCAGACTGACCACTGAATATTTAACTGTGTGACACAAATAAAGAAGAACATAATAGGTATCACCAAGTAGCCTATTCTCGATCGCAGAGCCCTCAACTTTCATTGATAAATGCAAAATCACTAATATTTTTAGGCTGTATAGTTTGGTATAGTAACATAGTATAGCGCCAAATGGATCCATTCATGCTTTTAAATTAAAGGGAGTAAATAAAAAGTCCGAAATTCTCATCCCAACTTGGTAGCGGCCATTTAATTAGTCCCCAGCTGTACCTGCTGATAGTGCTGATCAACACTAACTTTGGGGTGAGTCGTTCTTTTAAGCGTGTTTGTTTTTCAAAATTGACCAGTTTAAACAAATAAAAATAGAAAAAAAAATATGAAGATCCTTACCATGCCCCGGCCGACCCGCTGGATCTTCATGTAATGTGAGTAAGTTGTGATAGTCTCATATTGAATCTGCCCTAGAGTGTAGGACTAACTAATCGTAAGAGAAATAAAATAGAAGAGGAGAGGCCGATATACCGGGTGTTTTAAGCCACAAAATAAACAAGGCAAGACTTACCCGCGTCTCCTGGAGAAACAGTAAAATTGAATCCTTGGCAAATGTGTTGGCATTCTGAAGGGGGCAGAATTTTCCATAATTTTGAGCCCTGCAGCTGTGCTTGCCACATAAGTCGGTTGATGTAGTCCAACTGAAACCAAGGAGTTGATGAAATAAAAAAGTTATGTATGTCAAAATGATTTTGTGTTTAAAGAATTAATATTTCCCCAGATTTTTTTTGTCACTTGTCAAAAGTGGCATCATTGCTCCTCAACTAAAGGACTTTACAGACAAATTTTCTTAAGTTATAACAAAGTTCCGTAGTTCCATATTGGCATATTTCTTATGGCCGCACGTCAAGTGAAACGTAGCGTATTGGCGTACTTGGCTTTTTTTTACATGAAATGTTTTTGTTATGATTTTATTTTCTCAAAATATAACTATGTGCTTTAAAGAAATTGTTTAATTTATTAATCATTTAAACGGTTGTAATAAAAGCTATGTACACTAAAACGCTTATGCTCAAAACAAGGTCAAGATTATTGCAACTGCAACTTAGGAAAATATTTGCTGTTTTCACGAAACCCTGGGGCAGCTTGTCAGCGCTATTTTCCGTATTTATACAAATAAAGCAAATATAGCGAATAGATTCTCTACACATTGCCATTCTTGGACAAATAAAGCAAATATAGCGAAAAGCTTCTCTACACATTGCCATTCTTGGACAAATAAAGCAAATATACGAATGCGCTAGTGTGTGCTAGTGAAGTGCCGCCATAAGAAGTTTAATATTATGAACATTTCTTAAACACAAATTCAATATGGTGTCTTTTATTGGGATTGTTTGTGGGTGATCATCTTGTTTACACCTAGATTTGCGACAAGTCCCGAGAATTTAACGTTTAGCCCTATCAACTTACATGCATGGTTGCACCATCATCATAGCCCATAAAAACATAATCTTTGTATGGCACCTCGGAATCTTTTGGCAAAAAGTGAGGCTTGGGATATTCTTTGTGCATTTCCTCTAAAACTTGCGGATGACAGTTACCCCTAAAATTATAAGTAGGTACCTAATTAAAAAGTTACCAATATCATTTTTTTGAACAAAAGCACATAATTTGTGTTTAGGACTTTGATTTGGGCCTGATATTTTGAAAAAAGAAATTTTCCTCACAATTTTTTATGTTTTTATATAAATAAACACTCTTTTTGGCACACTGTTTTCTTATTTTAAGTTACTTTTCCGTACAAATATCTGCAAACAAATTTACAATATTCTACTTGTTTAGATGTATAAGTAATAAATAAAATAAAAAAAGAATGATTTAAAAACCATCTTTTTCGTGTGGTGCACAAGAGGTCAACACCTAGCTCAAACTTTGTACACCTACTGTAACAGAAATATTGTAAGGATTGTAAATGACTGTAAAGGATTGTCAGGGACTGTGTTATTTTTTTCTAGGACTGTAAGGAAATGTGTGGGATTGTAAATGATTCTCAGAGATTGTATGATATTTTTAGAGTATTGTCAAGGACTGTACGAGAAACTCATGAATGACTGTAAGGATTTTCAAGGACTGTAAGGTATTGTAAAGAACTGTAAGGTATTGTAAAGGACTGTAAGGTATTGATGATTTAAAAACCATCTTTTTCGTGTGGTGCACAAGAGGTCAACACCTAGCTCAAACTTTGTACACCTACTGTAACAGAAATATTGTAAGGATTGTAAATGACTGTAAAGGATTGTCAGGGACTGTGTTATTTTTTTCTAGGACTGTAAGGAAATGTGTGGGATTGTAAATGATTCTCAGAGATTGTATGATATTTTTAGAGTATTGTCAAGGACTGTACGAGAAACTCATGAATGACTGTAAGGATTTTCAAGGACTGTAAGGTATTGTAAAGAACTGTAAGGTATTGTAAAGGACTGTAAGGTATTGTAAAGGACTGTAAGGTATTGTAAAGGACTGTAAGGTATTGTAAAGGACTGTAAGGTATTGTAAAGGACTGTAAGGTATTGTAAAGGACTGTAAGGTATTGTAAAGGACTGTAAGGTATTGTAAAGGACTGCAAGGTATTGTAAAGGACTGCAAGGTATTGTAAAGGACTGTAAGGTATTGTAAAGGCCTGTAAGGTATTTTAAAGGACTGTAAGGTATTTTAAACCACTGTGAGGTATTGTAAAGGACTGAGAGGTATTGTAAAGCACTGTGAGGTATTGTAAAGAACTGTAAGGTATTGTAAAGGACTGTAAGGTATTGTAAAGGACTGTAAGGTATTGTAAAGGACTCTAAGGTGTTGTAAAGGACTGTAAGGTATTGTAAAGGACTTTAAGGTATTGTAAAATACTGTAAGGTATTGTAAGAGACTGTAAAGTCTTGTAAAGGACTCTAAAAGAATGTTTCTGAGACAGTAATTGACACAAACATTTAAATTTGATTTGACTTGACAAGCCTTACCAAATTTTTAGTGTTAAATAGTCCAAGCTCACACAATTCACAATAATATTCACATCAGAATAAGGGCCAACAAAAGCATTTTAAAAAAGAGTATTTTTAAGGACATTAAGGGATCATAATAAAGGATTGTCCAGGACTGTAAGGTATTGGAAAGAACTGTATAGGACTGTAAAGTATTGTGTGGTATTTTCAGATATAATCAAGGATTGTCAAGTATTGTAAATGTATTGTAAAATAATTGTAGAAGCTTTTTACACCCAATGTAAGGTGTTGACCCTTCAATGGCACATGTGTCACAAAATCTTCGAAAAATCCAGAAAGAGTTAAATACATCCTCTACATTTGACTTACCATCCAACATACCAACTTTTTTGCCCCTTCTCATTCCTACTCCTTTGTGGGCTCATCTCAAAAACATCCCTAATTGAAATAAAATCAGACTTAAAATGTAAAAATTGGCACTCTTCATCCACACTCTTGTAGGACCCCTCAATACTAGCATACAAATTTTTAAAATACTCAAAATTAAAACTTTTCATAGCATGCCAATGCTTAAAAGCGCCCTTAAGCACCATTGGTCTAGATGAGTAAGCATAAGGAAGAAAGTCTTCTCTTGTTAAGTTGGGCAGTATTAAAACTCTGGTAATATTTGAGCAAAAATTGCAGTCTGAAATTGGTCGTGTGGCCTCCCAGATAAAGTAGTTATTAGGGATTATGCAGCGAACTCCCAGTATGTAGGAATGAAGTTCTGTCAGGATGTTGAGCTAAAAATAAATCTTCTGCAAATATAAAATGGAATTTACTTACAAATTAACAAATATAATACAATAATAAAAGTATGGCACCAAAAATTATAGGTAGAAACCTAAATACTAAATTTGTTGAAACTTTAACAAACCATCAACTTAAATTTGACCATATACCTGATAAAAAACAGACAGAAACACCACCAGAAAACTAACACTAAACACCCTTCTTCTCTTTTTGCTTTGGTTTAAGAGTTTTTTAGATTGTTGGAAGAACTCCACATTTTTTAAATCTTCCACTCCAAGGCCTACTTTGATATATTTATCTTGTAGACCTTCAATAATAATTGCCAAGTTAGCTGCATTGGATGCTAAGGTGTCATTTTTCAATGTTTCTAGTATATTTCTCTCTAAGGATATCTCACCACTTTTATTTCGTTTTTCTTGATCTCTTTGAATGAACTTTTGATATTCTTCTTTTGGAAGGGGTGCTAGGTTGCTATAATTGGAGTTCGGCAGGCTTATGTTGGTTGCTAAAGATTCCTGAGTGGAGTCATTTTTCTCCTTTTGCTTTTCGTAATTTGTTGAACATGTTTGGGGTGAATCTGATTTATGTAAATTAGGCTTTGGCATTTTTGTTGTGGCATTTTTTGGCATTAATTTAATAATATTTTGATCTTAAAAAGCACAGATCACAGTTTTTGTTTATAATTATTTGTTATTTACTTCGCGGCCATTTTTATTGTGTCAGCTGTTTCTTCTTTTTTATGTTCTCAAACCGCTAGGCACGGTGCCAAGAATACACCGGTCTTCGGAATTTATATATATATATATATATATATATATATATATGTCGAATTTTTGCGTCACCCGTGGTCCAGCTGATTTTAGTAAACAACAGTTAGGTATGATATGAACATCTAATATTTTTTTGAATTTTGTGAAAACTAAGGCAATTTCCCTATTGTTTTTTAGTACATCCTTGTAAAATATAATTTTCTAGACGTATTGTCGCTATTTTTTTAGCCCGCTTTATTAAATGAATCCGAATGTGATCATTTGGTATCAAACGTAAACCGAGGACTTGGCAAGAAAACAAAGGTGTATGTTAGCGGATTTCTTTTGAAGCTGAAACGAACACATTATTTTCTTTGAATTTTAATTTTTGTGTCAAAAAAATTTGACGGGCAAAAAAAATTAACGACTGGTACTCAAAAATACCATTTTATAAGAATATACTAAAAAACAGTAGAAAAATTGCCCTGGTTTAAAAAAAAAAAAAATCATATCATATCTAACTTTTGTTTACAAAAATCAGCCGTCGGATTATTCTTTTTGATCGAAATCGTTCGATAATTCCATCTAGATCTAATAGGGGAGGAGATCTGAATCGTTCGGTAATTCTGCTCAGACTAGTCAGACGTAAATCTGGTTGCTCCGTAGATTTTGACCGACAAAACAGATTGATCCGAGATTCTGACGTCATGTTGAGTATTTGTTTTGTTTACAAAAATATTTTTATGTAAAAAGATTGAAATTGATTTATTTGATGTTGAAGACAACAAATTATATAAATTTCCGACATCACAGGAAAATTTTGTCAAAATTATAGCTGGGCGTAAGTTGCAATATGTACATAATATTTTTTGTTATATTTAGGGTTATATATAACCAAGGACTGTACATACTGTGTACAGTCCTTGATATATAACCAATTATAAAAATTTGATGGTTTTGATCCGGTTCGGTAATTCTAATTTGCTCAGACTAATCTGTAATCACATGACCAAAAATCCGTCGCGTTTGAAATGCAAATACCGAACGCAGCTTGTGATCCCAAAGTAACAAGGCATAAATTACTTTTCTCATAGCCCTGCAATCTTCTCGCCTACGCCAAGATCGCCCTCGCCGGACGCGAGGGAATATTAAACAAATGGTTGTAAAAAAATTGTAATTCACAATAGTTTTAATTGCATTTATATTTATTTCTGGCAATACCAGAGATTCTGGAACAACTAGAGATTGAATTTTATCTATATAGCCGGCTCGGTTCGGTTCGAGGCCAAGACGGAGACTGGAGAGTCTATGGGGGGGCCTGTCGCTTCTCCTCGCTGGGTCTCCTAGTCGGTTTCTGTACACAAGTCAAAGGGTCTCGTGAAAATATACCCGGTTTCCACCTATGCATGCTCACCCTGATTCAAAAACGCATCACGTTATTGGACCTGGATTTGCACCGGTTTTAAATGCAGCGTCATCTTGATTCAAAAAACGCATCAGGTGACGCTGCATTGAAAACCGGTGCAAATACATAGGCCATCACGTGATGCGTTTTATGAATCGGGTTGGGCACGCATTGGTGGAATCAGGGTATGATGCGTTTTTTGAATCAGGGTGGGCACGAATAGGTAGAAACTTGGCTATACAGAGGGGTGAGCGAGCGTTGTCTTTTGTTGTAATGATGATGGAGTTTTCGGGAGTCCACAACTGTAACTGACACTCTCGTCAAATTAGCGAGAGTCTGTATGCACGATCCCTCGAATTATACCGGTCTTCGGATCTTATATAATATTTTTGAGACATACCATCAGTCGTTATTTTTTTAGACTGGTTCATTTTTCTTTACACAAAAATTAAAATTCGAAGAAAATAATGTGTTCGTTTCAGCTTCAAAAGTAATCCGCTAATTTACACCTTTGTTTACTGCCCAAGTCCTCGGTTTACCTTTGATACTAAACGATCACATTTAGTTTGACTTGTATTTTAAGTTTTGTGTAATAAAAAATAAAGCGATTAGAAATGCACCTGGTGTTCGCTGGCAGAGTTGCAATCCGATACGCGTGCTAGGCATATGGGAATCAATTTCTAATGACGACCAGCGTGTCCGCACGGTCCTTCGTGCTTGCAAGCTGCAAACTCTGCGGCCTGTGCTGGCGTCCGTGCGGAGTACCAGACATGCGCAGTTCCATCACCTAAATGATCGGTATCGGGAATAATCTCGATCGAGATCTGTTTGGCTATATCTGTCCCCTACTTGGGCGGTCAAAAAATTTGGTTATGTCTGGAATGTTTATGATCTGGAATTTTCATAAACATTTTCGATGTTTCAATTACGATATATAAAGCGGCATTCAAAGGCCACTCAGAAGTTCCAGAAATAAAAGTGAGCTATATAACATCAATTACGCATGCGCTAACCACAGCACGCACGCTGGCGCGCAACACTAATATAAATGGCCAAGTGCGTGACGACTCTGGTGCTGGCGGTCGCAATTATATATCTATTAAAGGACCAACGGCCCGCAAACACGATTAGAAATACAGTTCATATCATTATTTTTGAGACAACTTTTTACAACTTTTTTTCGTTGGGCTATGCTATTTGTTATGGTAAACGCTGATAACTGTCAAAAAGTTATCTCAAAAATTATGGAGTATAATATTGGTTTCGACTTCAAACATTTCGCCAGAACGTTAAGTATTGTTCATACTCGTCTTAGTCTTTTGTTTTTGATTAGTCTTTGTCCTTTGATTAGTCTTAGCTGTCTTAAACAAAATCGGCTGTTCATACTCGTGTTTTGTTTTTGATTAGTCTTAGTCATAACCCACTGAAAAAAAATTCAATTTCAATAAAGAGACCCTCTTCAAAAGTCATTTTCTACACAAAACAATCTTATTTAACCTAATCTGTGCACAAAACACAGACACGACAGAACAAAAGCAAAAAAGAAAAAAAACAAATAAAATTTTGAGGTTATGTTGAGATTTTCTGTTAAAAACATGATTAATGGCGGTAAATTTAAAATTTCGGCCGCGCGCTTGCGCTCTTCGGACGCCCTGTAAAAAAAACAACAAATATCAGCTGATGTCTGTCACTCCTCTTAGTCGTTGTCCTAAGGATTGAAAGTTGGCAACTCTTAAGACAAAGACTAATCAAAAACAAAAGCAAAAGCATTGTATGAACACTCCCATAAGAAACAGTGGTTTTAACTTTCTTATGACAAGACATATGACTAAACCAAGACAAAAGACTAGACAAAAGACGAGTATGAACGATCCATTAGTCAGTAAAATTCTGGTCAGCCCCCTCCTACCAACAAAAAAAGAACGAGGACGCGGCAAAATGACTGCAAATTGACTTGTTCAAGCTTTCAGCCAAGATAGTTACGTATAATCGTATAATTCTTCACTGCGCCATTGCTTGTTTACCTTTTTTAAAAAAATATTCTTTAAAAATGCGCATTTTGGCGAATTTCTTTAAAGTTTCACATTGAAAAATGGACTTAGATCGACCGCAGTCACCTAGGAATAACAGACCATTGTTGAAGTAAGATTTTGCCGCTTTTTTAGTAATTTTTATAGACAACATTTTTTTATGTTAAGGGTCAGCTTATAAAATTTTACTAATCTTATTTAACCTAATCTGTGGGTTTAGCCGGTTTTGCTGTCACTTGCCTACTTACATCCAATTTTCCACTTTGTTGCTTTATAACCCCAGTAAGTTTTTGCTTAAATCGGGATTTTCCTTTACTCTGATCTCTCATTCCTGAGTAACTATAGATACTAAAATTAGGAATATACCGCAAATTTTTGAGTATTTTGTTAATAGAGTTTTTTTAGTAAATGATGGTATCTTATAGCTAGGAATATATGGTAAAAAAATCAAATAGTATAGTATTAGGGGATTTCAATTTGATCTGGGGCAGAACCAGCGTTGTAGAACTTTTCTTATCCTATAACTTCATACACTTAATTATCAAACTTTTTTATTAACTTTGATGAAAAACAAGTAGGAAAGTCTTAAATACAGGCATATCTAAACATAGAGGTGTAGAATTCATTTTACAACCAAAACAAAACTGTATGAAGGCCAAAAGGACGTTTTCTACAGAAAATAATTCATATTTTCATTGTGCACTCAGTAGGGAGTGCTGGTCTGATATGCAGCACTTAACATTTACAAATAAAAGCTTCTCCTATTTTTATCATATTTATGGATCATTTCAACACTGCTTTTCCAAAATTACATAAAATGTATCCCAGTTATCAAATGATTAAAAAAATCTAGACTACTTGAAAATATACTTATCAAATGAAGGGTTATAAATCAAATGGCAAATTTTGAAAATAAAAGGAAGATCTTAGAAATTTGGAAAATCCACAAAAGATGCAATAAGAAATAACAGAAGATTAACAAAGCTCATCCCTATTTTAAAGATGTGGTTTTAACACACTCCAATGATCTATTTAATAATAAACCAGTTTGCATTGTAACTTTTTATTTCTAAATACATAAATTTAATATAGGTTAGGTCCTCCAGGCTGTGTACAAACAATCATGTTAATTGAAACTAATTTCAGAAAATACGAAAGGAATAGGTGGCATCTTGTTTCAGCTCCTTATTTTAAATGATTGAACAGATCTAAGCACCAGCTTCTAGTTTAGATTTAGAAAGTGATACCTATCAAACAAGATAGTGAAATCAAAGAATCTCAATTTTCAGAAAATGTTGAAGTTAGTCAATCAGTAGTTAAAAGTTTTGTGCAAAAGTTCTTCATAATAAGTATGTGCTTATTGGCCAGTCTGGTAGGAAAGATGTTTTGTTAGTTAATCTTAGTTTGAGTGTAAACTACCTGTGAGAACTCCTCTTATAGATTCACCTCTAGTGAAGTGAAGTCCAGTTGGTCAGGGACTTAAGAAAAGAGAGTTTGGCTCTCGGCTTTTGATGTTTGTACATAAACAAGTATTCTTTGTAAACACTTGATGATGATAATGATGATCTTTTTAATTATTAATTGTATAGAAATTTTAAACAAAACTGTATTAGCTCACACTACTACTATACTATAGTAGTGTGAGCTATAGTGATCCTAATTTTTTCGAGAAAAAAAAAGTTGCTCTGATTTCAAAATTTTTTATATATCTTTGCGTTTCAGATGATTTTGAAACTTTTTTGTTGTGCCGTCTGTCTGTCTGTATGTCTGTCTGTAACGACCAACGCGCATAACTCAAAAACCGCTTGCCCGATTTTAATGAAATTTGGTACCTACGCTGGGTTTTGGGTCGAGATGGTCCCATTTAAATGAACAAAATCCACCAAACACAAGCCAAATAAAAGGGTGGGGGTATATTTCAAAAATTAGAGTTTATGTAAAAATATGGAGTGTGTGATATCAAACGAAAGGTAACTGCGTCTGGAGTTAAATAAAATACATTTTACTTTTAAAAAAAGGGTGGGGGTAAATCTAAAAAATTAGTGTTTATGTGGAAATATGGCGTGTGTGATATCAAACGAAAGGTAATTGAGTCTGGAGTTAAACAAAATACATTTTAGTTTAAAAAAAAAGGTGGGGGTAGATTTGAAAAATTAAAGTTTAAGTCAAAACATGGCTTGTGTGGTATCAAACGAAAGGTAATTAAGTCTAGAGTTCAATAAAATATATTTTAGTTTTTAGTTATATTAGCTCACACGTACACTATAACTATAGTACCTAGTGTGAGCTTAGGTGCCCATAGATTGGCAGAGTATTTTATTTTAATATAATAATGTTTTATTTGGTCAATTGCTCAAAAATTAGTTTGACATGTCAAATACCCAACTCTAGCATGACAATGTACAATTTGCACTTATTAATTTGTTGAAAACACCATCCATACCTCTTATGTCCTTGTTTTACAAATTCATGATATTCTCTTTCAAAGAATTAAAGCACATTCAGTGGCAGATCCAAAACTTATAAAGGGCAGTGATTAGGAATGAAGCAAGAATTAAAACATTATTCCTTGTTGTTTTTTAAAAGTCTGGACTTTAAAATGTGCCACTCTTAAAAAGTTTTAAAAAAGAAATTGTTTTTTTCAAAAATTCAAAAAAGCGAAGCTGTTTTTTAAAGAAAATTATTATATATTTAACTTAAACTAGAAAATCAGTAGCACTGAACTCATCCTTGTTTTGGGTAGTCAATAAGCACAGGTTGTATTCGTGTCTGGTAAAAGCAGAGTTGTCATTTACAAATCTAGTAATTATTTTTGCTCATTTTTGTTTCTATTTCAGCTCACCAAGAAGTACATCAATTGAAACTGCTGAAGACCTTGTAGAAGTTGATCCACTTGAAATCAAAGAGGAACTTTTAGACTTGGACATTGAACACTCTCTCAACACTTCAACACATATAGAGGATTCTTCTGAAATTGATAATTTGTATGTCAAGGAGGAAGATATTGCAAACTCTGAAAACTTTATCCAAGAGACATCTCCTGCAACAAATTTCGTTGTCCCAGTTATTAAAGAGGTAATAAGTCTTAATAAACAAAAGGCCTCTGCAAGCAATTTGGTTAGCCAGTTTTCAGAATCACTTGGTGAGTCTGACAGTCATCTTTTAATTGTAAAATCTGTTATAGAGGTTAAGCTACACAAAGTTAAAAGTTCTAGATCAGGCAAACCATTTCATAAGACAGGACAAAAACAAGAAACTGTCAAAGTTATTGAAAAACCCTTGCCTGACGGTTTTATAAGGTGCATTGATTGTGGTTTTCCTATAAACAAGTTTCAGACTTCAAAAAATTGTCGAAAGTGTGGGGCTAAGGTGTCTAGTGATTCTGACTTACTGCTTAAGAAGTGTAATTTAAAAGCTAAAAAATTAAAAATGTCTGAAAAAAAAGATCATCTTGATTTAAACATAAATTCAGCTTATATTGATAATGTAACAATTAGCAATGAAAGAGATAGTAACAATGATTTAAAAGAAAATAATACAATTATTGAAGACAGTGACTTTACCAACAAGGAACCAACAGTTAGTAGTATTGAAAACGTTGATAATTCACAAAATAATGATCCCACAAATTTAAGCCACACCGAAACTAGTATGGGTTCCAAAGATGAAAATTTTTGTTTAGATAGAATTAGTCCTACATCATATTTTAGTAAGTTAGAATTAGGTATTTCCGATTTGGTAAAACAAAAAAGCGTTGAAAATACCAAAGATGCAATTTTGGGGCAAGATGCTTTAGAATTGTATGCAACAGATTGTTCAAAAACAAAAAACAGTAATGAGGAAATTAAACTTGACCCTAAAATTAATTCTGCTAGTGGGGTTTCAGAACACAATCAGAAGGAAGCCCCCATTGAAACTAAAATTCCAGCTGATAAGCTTGACTTGGTTATAGTTCTTAAAAGAATTGATAATGATATAAATTTAATTAAATCTGCACCTGAAACTACTTTTAAAAGTGTATCATCTGACATGCCTGCTGTAAATAATGATAATTTTAAATTAGGTAATGATCAGAAGAATAGCACAGAGTTATGTTCAAATAAAAAACAAACCACGGCTTGTAAAGTAACTAAAGTTGGTTCTTCTAAAAGAAAAAATATCAAAACAACTATAAAGAAAAAAGTTATTAAAATTGCCTTTTCAAAACAAAGGAATACTTTGAGGGCTTCAAAGATGAGTAAAAATGGTAAAACTCTCAATAAAACGGCTAAAACTGACAAAAGACATACCAAAATTTTATTTAATACGAACTCAAGTGATGCACCCTTTTCCAAACAAAGAAAACCTTCGAAAACTTTGGGTAAGAGTAAAACTAAAAGTTCTCAACCCCTTTTAAAACAAAGAACAGCTTTAAAATTGGGCATGGATAATAAAAACTCAAAGACCAATAAAGCATTTTCAAAACAAGAAAGAGCTTTGGGTGGCAGTCAAATTATTGAAACTTACAATTCAAAGGGTAAACCTAATCAAATACCTCCATCAGATGGTAAAAGTGCTCAAGCTCCTATAAAAGAAAGAAAACATTCAACAAATTTTGTTTTCAGCCAAGACGATGAAAGTTCTAAAGCCAATAAAGCCTTTTTAAAAGAACGAAAAACATCGAGAGCTTTGGGTGGGAGTAAAAGTAGTAAAACTTTCAATATAAAGGATAAAACTGATAAAATACCTACAAAAATTACGCAACCCCTTTTAAAACAAAGTAAAACTTCAAAATCTTTAAACTTAAACAAAGATGATGAAAATGTCAACACCAGTGAAGCCTTTTCAAAAAAAAGAAAAAGTTTGAGAACTTTGGATATTAGTAAAAGTTGTGAAACTTCCAATTTAAAGAATAAGAATAAAACTGATCAAAGACATACAAAAATAACATTTGATGTAAAGAGTACTCAACCCCTTTTAATACAAAGGAAAAATTCGAAAACTTTAAATTTGAGCAAGGATGATAAAACTTCGAACACCAAGGGTAAAAGTGACCAAAGGTCTACAAAAATTATATCCGATACCAATATAAGTGCTAAGTCCAAATCTATTCCCACTGAAACAAATGCCAGTTTTATTAATTCATTCCTACAATTTGTCAAAGACACAACATCCCCCAAAAAGGATGAAGTAGTTTTAAAATCCCAGGAAAAACTTTTAAAAATTATTTTACATCGTTTACCAGAAGATGTTATTTTAACACATATTAATAAAAAAGGTAAAGAGGGGAAATGGAAACAAGATGGTTCTCAGAAACCCGATAAACATTTACGATCTTCAAAGTTAAAAACATCAAAAAAAATTCGACCGGTTCAGAAATGCCTGGGTCTTAAGCCAAAATTTGCACTGAAATTAAAAATGTTTAAAGCAGGTCAAAAATTTAAGGATAAAGCTCGATCTCACAAAGTTTCTCAAAAAGCAGTTGATACCCTTCATAAAAGCCAACTGGATTTAGTTCCCAGAGTAAGGGAGGGGAGAGTAAAGAAAATCAGAAATTATAGGTCACTTCATCTTGGCCTGACCAATAAAGATTTGTGTGAGGAAAAGCCATTGGCTAGGACACTGGAGACAATTCTAACAAACAAAGACAATATGTATCCAACCTTAAAAGACTTAAGGACAAAATATATTACTAGAGTTAAAAGCATTGACAAATTAAAACCAGTAGATAAAAAAATTACGGAAATTGAAAACCAATTTAATGGACCATTTATGAAAGCACATAACATACCAGATAACAAATATGTATATTTTTTAGAGGATGATAAGGATTTTCACACTAAAAAGACTGGAGGTACGCCTAGGAAATCAAGAAAGGCATCACCTGAAAAAAATAATATTACAATTGAGAAGAAAATAATCTCTGAAAAAAACATATTTACCCAGGGTAACCTTAAAAGAAAAGCTGAAAGTGACGCTAGTAACCAAAATTTGGTTAACACTAAAAAAGCTAAAACAGTTAATTTAGATACATTTACATTGGATCCAAACAAAAATCAGTTAGACCTAAAAAGAAAGCTTACACTAAAGGAAAAGGTACAAAATTTCAAGGGTCGAGAATTAGATAAGAAAAAGTCTATTATTAAAAACGCAACCAAATTTGATATAAATAATACAACTAAATTAGCAGACAATCATGAATTTAATCAAGAAATTAATTCGCCTAAAAGCAATGAGAATGACAGTTTATCTAAACAGTGTGTCTACTGCGAATTTTTGGCACCAGACAAAAAATCTTTAGTTGCTCACATTCTTGGCAGTTGTAAAAATTTTACCTTTGCGGAACTTATAACATGCCCCAATTGCGACGTAAATGTCAAAGTGAAATGTACAAATTGTGCTAGCAAATGTGACATTAAAGATTGTACGTTTTCGACATGGTTTAAAAAAGTTATGTTGCATCATAAAGCAACTGGTATACATAATTTTAAATGTGAAAATTGTCACTTCAAAACTAGTAATTTTATACAGTTTAACAGTCATATTTGTTTTAAGAAGAACAAAAGTCCAAGTCTTCAGACGAAACAATCAATTTTAACCAAACAACAAGCTGGAATTTTTGTTCAGACTCGAAAGTTAAATGACAACTTTAACTTTATAGATGACTACTATATTTCAGAGTTGCCAAATCAAAAGAAACAAGGTGAAAGTATGAATGAAAGGCAGAACCCCAACGACATATTTAAGCAAAAACTAAAATATTTGGATGACAATTATATTTTATATGCTCTGAACGATTCGGACGATATAAATTCTAGTTCAGATGAGAATTATCTGGACAATCGTCATCCAAATGTTTGCAAAAAAAGTGCCACAGTTAAAAAGGAATTTAACAAAATTTCATCAGGCGATTCCGAAGCATTTGCAATAAGCACAACTCCAAGTGAAGTAGAAAGAAAACTCAGTCAAATGGAACAACCTGAGGCACAACATCAAACTTCGAAAAAATCAAAGTATTCGGATAGTGACTTTATTTCAGAATTGCAAAATTCAGATAGTGACTTTATTCCAGAAGTACATGATTCAGATAGTGACTTTATTCCAGAATCGTATAATTCAGAATATTCTGAACGTGACTGCATTCCAGAAGTTGATGATTCAGATGATAGTTTAAAAGCAAACCAAGTAGATTATGGTATTAAAAACGATCAAGCAGATAAAATTAAAAATTTCACCAAAAATAAAATCTTAACTAAAGTCAAAAGAAAATCCAATAGCTCAGATGATAATTATGTTCCTGAATCAGATGATGATGATGACTCAGACTATAGTATGGGAGGATATCGGACACGTCATCAAGATATTAACAGCCATTCAAAAAACTATTCCGCAAATTTAACAGACTGTAATCCTTTAACTAAAAATTTGAAGTATAATAAAGAAAAAAAGGTGAAAAATACATCTTTGTATGATAATCAAGGAAACTTTGATCATTTATATCCAAAAGAAACAATTGAAGAATTGAAAAAATGCCAAAAATGTAAATATACTTTGAAAAATAAAAAAGAAATTCCATATTTACAAAAGTGCCCAAAATGCAAACATATTCATGTTGATAGGGTGGCAGATGAATTAAACATTTTGAGTAAGGTTTTACATAAAGATTTGACAAATTTTAAGGATATTGTTAAAATTAGTGACATTACTGAGGATCAGGTTCAATTAAAAAGCTGTAGAAGATGTGGTTTTGTTTCAAGTCATCTTTCGATTTTGTTGAATTGCCGTAGATGTAATTTTAGACATAAAAATAGAAAAGAAAATAAAGATATATTACAGCAAAAGTTAAATTTACTTAAAGATGCAATGGATGTGGATGACCCTTCTGACAAACTTTTGGAAAAAAGAAGCACCGCGTTTAAGGATGCAGTAGAAAAACAAAGGAAAGATCAAATGGAAAAACGTAAAAAATATGAAATTTCTGAAATGGAAAAACAAAAGAAAGATAAAAAACTTGAAAGAATTAAAGAGTTAAAAACTTGTCAAAATTGTGGTCATTATGTGCCTTCTACCCTTGTTTTAAGGAAATGTCCAAACTGTTTATATAGACACCAAGATAGGTTTGTTAATGAATTTGCAATTTTGAAGGAGTTACATGCATATTTTGATACAAATCAGTACAAAGATTACAGACCCACGGAAAGACCTGCTCAACTGAAAACCTGTCGCATATGTGGTCATGTAGCTTCAAATAATGTGCTGAAAATTTGCCCCAAATGTCGCCATAACCATAAGGACAGGCGCGAAAAGCAAATCCAAATTAAAACATTTTTACGAATGCAAACCATCGATAGCCCGGGTCTTTCTAAGCCGAACGAGGAACAGATTAAACTGATAAAGACCTGTCGAAAATGTGGATTTGTTGGAAAGGACAAAATTTTATTAACATGTAACAATTGTTCGTATGTACATGAGGACAGATGTCGATATGGAAATAAAATATTGCTAAGATCATATGATGAGACGGCAAACAAATCACGAGTTTGCCCTAAATGCAATCATGTTTTTAACAAAAGTACGTTGATCTTTTGCCCCAAATGTCAACATCCTCGAAGCGCTAAAAGTCAGTTATTAACCAACACTTTAGGCGATGCAGTTGAAAGTTCCACGATTGCGGAGGATATTGTGGAGACCTGCGAAGAATTAGCAACTTGCCGAAGTTGTGGATATTACGCTATTTCAGTCATTGTTTTAAAAAAATGTCCATCTTGTTTCTTTGTGCATCTTGACAGATTAGAAAATGAAGAAAAATTAATTGAAAGAGCTAAGAAGGAACTTGATGTCAAACTCTCTGAGCCAGTAAAATCTTGTGCCAAATGTGGTAAAAAAAATACACGAAAGGAGTATTGCGACAAATGTCAAAATTGTCGCCAAGATGTCGACTTGATTCAGGCACTCAGTTCTGCAAACGATATTGTGAAGACCACCGAAGACTTAAGAATTTGTCTAAAATGTGGACATATCGCGCCTTTAGCTAATGATATTTGCTCCAATTGTCATTTTGTGAATACTAACAGTATGCAAAATAAAGAAAAATTACTTGACAATAGTTTAAATTTTGAAAATACAAATGAAATAGGTAATTCAAATTATAGCAAGCCCAACGATTCTTATGAGGGTTTCTCAAATGATCCTCTCGATGATGTACCAAATGATCCTATTAATGGCGGACTAAACAACAGTGAAGTAGATAACTGTGAACTTCAATCTGCGAAAGGTTTACCTGAAGATCCTGTGGAAACTGCGAAAGATTTATCTGAAGATTATGTGGAAACTGCAGAAGATTTACCTGAAGGTTCTGTGGAAACTGCGAAAGAATTACCTGATGATTCTATGGACAAATCCGTCGGTATTGAACTATTGGATGATTGGATTGCAAAGGGTGATAATATAGAAATTATTTTTGAAGACGAACTTAATGTTTCAGATAAAAATGGTTTAGGCGGAGAGGACGATTTTAATTTAATGAGAGATTTAGAAAACGTTGATTAAAATATTTACATTTCAAAAGGTTCATCGTGTGTTATGAAAAGAGGAACCGTTTTATGTATTTACATACATTTTATTAAGCCCTGAAAAGACAACAAACATTGTAAAATATGTTGTACCATTAACGAAATATTTCTTTTTTCACTTAAATGTGTTGTACCATTAAGGAAATATTAATTTTTTTCACTTAAAGATGTTGAACCATTAAGAAAATATTTCATCTTTCACTTTAATAAAAATAACAAAAAGTGATTTTTTTTTTAAATTTCCTTAATGGTACAACATGTTTTACAATTTTGCCTTTTGAGAGCTTGATAAAATGTAAATCAATACACGAAACGTTGCTAGAAGACACGTGGTTGTTTGTGTGGCATGGTGACCCCGGTAGACGAAAAATGAAAAAGAACGAGTTTTTTTAAATTTTATTTATTTTTAAAAACTCCCTGCATAAGTAAATGGGAACAACATTTTCAACGTAACCTTCAATCCGCGATCTAGTGATACCAAAATTAACTCCAGATCTTCATCATCTGGGTTTTGAGTTATTATCTATCTACCGTCGGGGACTTTTTAAATTGCCGCCCTGGAAAAAAAAAAATTCTATTTGACATTCGGAAAAGTAGTTTGAACCAAAACAAAAAAATTGTGAACCTTACCTCTGTCTGTATACAGGGTTTTCCCGTATATTTTTACACCATATCTTAAACGTTTATTTGAATAGATATCAAAATATGATAAGTACAAAAGTTTCATAATTTTTTACGAAATTTAAGAATCTTAGGGTCATAATGTAATTTTTTTTTCTAAATGTCAAAATTTGACAGTTTGATATCTTTTTTTAAATTGAACACCCTATATATTATTTTATATTTTATTAGACCTTTTCTTTCTGATTTCAAAAATATAAACGTTGAGGTTATTTAGTTTATTAGTTTTGGAGATATATGCGTTTAAAAGTTTAAAATATTTAATTTTCAGCCATGAAAAAGACAATTGCATTGACACAAAAAGTGATGCTGTTGCTTTTGTAAGGTATATAATTTGGTGATTCTGCGCAGTAATATATGGCGCCGCAAACCAGTAAAAGCAAAAAATAATACAATTTTTTTTAGAAAAAATAAATATCTAATACTTTATTGATAATTTTCTACATAGCCTCCTTGATTATTAATACAATTTTCAATATTTCTAATCAATTTTCTGTGAATAGCTTAATCGATAGAGTGCGCAGAATTTCCATTGAGATCGACGAATATCTGTTCTATTTTCTCTTGTAGAAAATAGAACAGACATTCGTCGATCTTAATGGAAATTCTGCGCACTCTATCTATCAATCTATTTACAGAAAATTTATAAGAATTATTCAAAATTGTATTAAAAATCAAATATTAATTTTTGTTTTTACTGGCTTGCGGCGCCACATGTTACTGCGCAGAATCACCAGGGATAATAAATAATTAATTATATACCTTACAAAAGCATCAGCATCACTTCTTGTGTCACTGCGATTGTGTTTTTCATGGTTTCCTTGATGTTTTAAAGAGTATTTAATTTTTAAAACTTTTAAACGCATATATCTCCAAAACTAATAACCGAAATAATCCCGACATATATATTTTCGAAATCCGGAAGAAAAGATCTATACAAACCTAAAATAATATATAGGGTGTTCAGTTTAAAAAAAAACCATCAACCTGTGAAATATTGACATTTAAAAAAAAATTTTCGACATTTCGACCCTAAGATTCTTAAACTTTGTAAAAAATTATGAAACTTTTGTATTTATCGTATTTTGATATCTATTCAAATAAACGCTTTAGATTTGGTGTAAAAATATACGGGAAAACCCTGTATACATATTTAAAAATTAATTTTTTTTGATTTCTTTAATAATTGATTAATTTTGACAGAAAAAAAATAAAACGGCAATTTAAAAAGTCCCCGCCTGTACATCCATCACGACTTTACTTACTACAGCATTTTAATAAAAAAAAACGAGCAAAAAAATTAAATAGTGACAGAGCTGAACAAAAAAGGGCTGACATTATTGACATTTATAGAAGATTGCTCACCGACCCCCAGAGTCGGTGAGCATCGATGCCATCAATTGGTGACTTGGTGGAATTCATTAGATAATCTATGGATTTCAACGAACTGCACTGATTAATTTAAGATAAGCTCATCGATGAATTCAGGAACTTGTCCTGTTTGAGATAAAAATTATTACTGAGACAGCAAGATTTTTAGTCTGAATAATGATTACTGTTTCTTTGTTTGTAGTAGAATCGCGCATACTAAAATAAAAGCTTTGATGTTGTTGCGCTCTTTCGGCTATTAGGAGCTTGAATCATATATCATAATATATTAAGTTTATTAAATATTTTGTTTTCTTTTAGTCAATAATATTACCATTTGTTTGTATTTAGAATAGAATTATGTGTTTTATGGAATTATAATTGACACTTTTAGATATAATAAACTGTAAATATGAACTTTTGATTTGTTTTTAATTAAGTTAGAAACAGAACATATGCGCGTTTTAAAATTGTATTTTTTACCAAAACATTACATATTTTAAAAATAATTGATATCAGTTTGTGATGTTTTTTTTTCTTCATATTAATTAATATGAGACTACCTACATGTAGATACCCACTAAACATAAAAACATTTTAATAATGTCAAAATAATGTTTAATTTAAAAACAACGTTAGGTTGGATGTTAGTTCTAACGTCATAGTGAAAAAGAAGCTTAATAACCCGTTTTCTGACGTTAGAAAAATAATCTTATGTTTTTATAACGTTTTTTAAAGTGTTTTTCGAACGTTAAAAAAATATTGATTTTTAACAGTGGAAAATAAATGTTTTTCTAACATTGAAAAATAAATGTTTTTTTTAACAATGAAAAAATATATTTTTTTCAAATATCTCTAAAGATAAAGTAACATAAATAACGTAAATAAAATTCTTCTATTTTGGAGACGCAGGGCAGCAACAGTCTGTTGAGGTTTTCGTGAACTCAACACTCGGTAAAGGAAATTCGGATCCGTAGCTTCTGAAAATAAAATTTAAAATTCTATGTAAAAAATAATTTTGTAGTAAGTGCCTCGCTACGAGGCCAAACAATTCATGCTCAAGTGAATACAAGGCAAACAATTTCAAGGCACGTATTCACTTTAGCATGAATGCAAACGAAGCATTCGTTTGATCCCACTGCGAGGCTTGCGAATTCTGCCTCAAATGAATACGCGGCTTAAGGTCCGGCGGCTAATCGTCCGCGGTGAATTGTCGGTGATTACCTATAACGATAGGTATGCGATATTCCATACAAAACAATTTTGTTTACTTTTCTTACCTAATTTTGTGATGCTTCATTTAAATCACTGCATACATATTTGTTGTTCTTTAACTATACCATCTTTTTCACACAACTGGTGTATATTCATATCCAAATATGTATTCACTATCATTAATAATAACTGTGCTTTTAATTTACCATTTGTTTCTACAAAAGGTAAATATTTTAACGAAAATTGCACAAAGCGTCTCTGCTACCGACTCGTATGAACTCGCAGCGAAACGCAACTAAAAATGGCGATGGTCCGTTCTGGTAGTGAACAATGCGGTAGCGCCCTCTATAGTATCATTTTTTTTTAATGTTTAAAAAACAAAACATTTATTAGCTTCATACATCTTAAATTCAACGTTAGAAATGAGATCCAGGAAAAACATTATAAAAATTATTTTTAATGTTAATAAAATTATGGTTTTTAAATATTGGTTTCTTAACGTTATTAAGAAATATATTTTTGGTAATGCTTTTACATGAAATATTCGTTAGGATTTTCTACATGTTTTTTTAATGTCAAAAGTTAACTTAATTTTAACACAAATTTGTGCTAGAAAAAAAGAATTTTTCAACATTTATTTAACGTTTTTTACGATTTTGTACTTAGTGGGGACCCTGTATGTATGACATATTTTAAAGAAATAGAGACGCGACAAACTTATCAAAATCAAATTTATTTAAGTCCAAATCAAAGGAGGGAAATATCGGTCCTCTATACTCTAGCCTTGTTTAGAGAGAGACGCACCTTCCGTCCTTGTTAATTCATAAGCGTCGGAAAATAAAAATAAATGATTTTTGACTAATATTTACAGTGGGTGACAGACAAACCCGCTGGCAACATAAATTGTTTTAGTGAAAGAAAATAACATGACCAAAAAATGTGAGTTGAGTGACTTTGATGGATTTGTCGGGTCTCTATTTCTTTAAAATATGTCATACATACAGGGTCTCTACCTACAAGCATCCCAGCGGATATAAAACATATCGTGCGGTCCTTTAATTAATGAAATGATAAAATTTAGATCGTTTTAGTGGTTTTTGAGATATCAGTGTTTAACCTTAAAACCTTGAATGTCGATATCTCAGAAAGTTTTTAATTTTTGTTTTCGGTAAAGTTACTTAACAGAGTTAGTTCAAACCAATTTGTTTTGAAAAAACCCAAAATTATTGTTATCTATCTATCTCACCCAAATAATAATATAATAATAATATATCTTGAAATAGAGACATGAGAGAGCAACATTAGTAAGATCTAACTAATTTGGTAAATCACCTCAATTTATTAAATTTTAAAGAAAAAATTGAAATTGAATCATTATTTTTTGAGGTTTTGAGAAAAAACCTCGATCAAGATATGGCAATAAATTGGTAAAATTTTTTTTTTAAGTCACAAGCTTTTATAAAATGCACTAAAAATTAAAAAAATAATTTTCTAACATTCTAATATTATCATAATAATAAAAGCGATGGCCGACTGATGGAAATTTTGAGGATGTTAGCACGATAAGATATCCGTCTCAATTAAATATCACTATTTGCAAGAATCAATCTAGCAGAAAAATGCAGAGGTGCCAAACCCAGCCAACCCGACCCAAGATACCCCAGCATTTCTTTGACATAGGTATGGCAATGGCATAGCATTGCGGCACATCAAACATATCTTTGATGACCTGCTATGTTGAATATTCTTTGTGTTTAGATCACAAATTTAGTTTAACTTATGCTTTCATTTGCGGCCATCGCTTTTATTATTATGATAATATTAGAATGTTAGAAAATTATTTTTTTTAATTTTTAGTGCATTTTATAAAAGCTTGTGACTTAAAAAAAATTTTTTACCAATTTATTTTCTACTTTTAAGTCTCAGATATGTACTCTATTAAATGAAAATATTTGTTCAATAACAGACAGAAGAGTTTATTCTAGATTACAATGAAATCGCTGATAGTGAGTTGTTTGGAAACTTATTTTTCTATTGGGGGAAAGAGAGGGTGGTGGTAGAGGTAGAAATATATTTTTTGTTTGGGCTGTATTGCCATCGGACCTTTATGCATATACCAAATTTTATAAAAGTCATTTAAAGTGAAGTGTGTCAAAAACGCATTTTTTATGGAAGGGGGTAGAGTGGGAGGACAATTTTTCATTATTGTTGTATTGTCATCGGACCACTATATGTATACCAAATTTCATCCAAATCGGATAATGGGAAGTGTGTCAAAAACGCATTTTTCTATAGATGGGGGTGGGGGTAGGAGTGGTAGGATTTTTTTTTCAATGTTGTATTGTCATCGGACCACTATATGTATACCAAATTTCATCCAAATTGGATAATAGGAAGGGCGTCAAAAACGCATTTTCTATGGAAGGGGTGGGGGTAGGGGTGGTAGGATATTTTTTTTTAATGTTGTATTGTCATCGGACCACTATGTGAATACCAAATTTCATCCAAATCGGATAATGGGAAGTGTGGCAAAAACTCATTTTTCTATAAAGGGGGGTGGGGGTAGGGGTGGGAGGATATTTTTTTCTTAATATTGTATTGTCATCGGATCACTATATGTATACCAAATTTCATCCAAATCGGATAAAGGGAAGGGTGTCAAAAACAAATTTTTCTATGGAAGGAGGTAGGGGTGGGAGGATATTTTTTTCTTATTGTTGTATTATCATCGGACCACTATGTGTATACCAAATTTTATCCAAATCGGATAACGAGAAGTGTGTCAAAAACACATTTTTCTATAGAAGGGGTGGGGGTAGGGGTGGGAGGATATTTTTTTCTTAATATTGTATTGTCATCGGATCACTATATGTATACCAAATTTCATCCAAATCGGATAAAGGGAAGTGTGTCAAAAACAAATTTTTCTATGGAAGGGGGTGGGGGTAGGGGTGGGAGGATATTTTTTTCTTATTGTTGTATTGTCATGGGACCACTATGTGTGTACCAAATTTCATCCAAATCGGATAATGGGAAGTGTGTCAAAAACGCTTCACAAGATTTGATAGATAGTTAGAACATCTGAAGCTAAATAAAAGCTTGTAAAAAGTGGTAAAGTTGAATTTTACGGAGTCGTCGTTATGGTATTGAAGTGCTTGACACTTAAACAGATGCTCCAATTTATTAGCTCTTCCTCTAATAGAAAGAGACAAAGATACATTTTATCTTTGTCTTTTAGAGAAAGAGGGAAATAGAAATGAGCGACAAGAAGTGAAACCGTGGATCAGGCGTTAGGTCTGAATCTCGAAGCAATCGACCCGCCGTTTATGTATAGTGCAATCATTTATGCCTGCATTCACACCCAGAGCGCATAAAGCATTAAACGAACAACCGATAAAATAAGATTGCCTATGAATATTTGGGCACAAAACTATTTTCACCGTGTTAAAAACAACCAAGTACTCACAAACGTTTTGGCATACAAATGTTCAAAATCTGGTTTAAATCGAATGGCTAGTTTTAAAGTAATGGCTCACATCACATCAAGCCCAATGTTGTTAAAAAAGGGACGCTGCGTGAGTTTAGAAAAGCTTTAAAATATGGTGCTAGCATTTTTATGATTAACTAATTTTACCAAGCTTTGCAAGCATACTGATCGATACACCTTTGTGCAACTTATCATATTAATATGTTAATTCCTTGGACACTGCTTGGTTTAGTCAAGCTCGAAAAATTTATGCGCCCGCGCACTCTTTTAGTAATCTTCTTCAAGAATTTTTGCAGAGGAAAAAGTTGAACATCTCGGCAAAATAAGGATGTACAAAAATTCAGCCTGTTGTTACTCATTACTTAAAAATATATCGGTGTACAGCGTGTCCCATTTTCGATGGGATTAAATGGGAAACTCGGTTGTTATTAAAGATATCGATTTTCTGATTGCACCTTACCGTGCTCTTTTTTTGAGTCCTTAAAAATTATGCAATCAGATTTTTGCTATACCCCGTGGTTTCGCTAAAACAGGGAGTTTTTGAAAAAATTGCATTTTTTAAAAATTCCTTGTATCTCGCTTATTTTGCTAGATATTTTTATTCTGTAAAAACCTTTTAATGGCAACTTTTTTAGAGCAAAATAATAATGTTGTGATTTTTTTTAAATATTGTTTAGTTTTTAAGATATAGTATTTATCATAAAATAATTATATGCGGACCTGGATTTTTTTATCACTATTTTGATTCGTTTCATGCTTTTATTATCTTCAAATGATAAAACTTTAATAGTTTTTTAATTTAAGGTTAAAAAAAAATTATATTTATTATTTGACAAAAAAAGTTACTCCGAACCTGGAAGTTTCCAACGTAAATATAAATTAAAAATTGCAGGACACTCTAGTTGTGAACGACTTTTAGTTTATCTGTTTTGAAACGCCAATTAAAAGATTTATAAATAAAGTAAAAAACGTTAAAAACTTACAAAAATAATATCATAGTAATTATTTAATGGCGGCACAGCAACTTATGAAATTTACTTTAACATTAAAAATCAAAAGCGTGTAATCGACATAATCATTTTACTTGTCATTTTTGTGAATGTCCCACTCTCAATTATTCTCAAATGGCTAGAAATCGACCATATCCATTTTTAAAAAATGGGGTAAGCATCAAAATCCCAATACTTACACGGCAGAAATATTTTTATGCAAAATGCGTTAAGAATAATTACTCAAAAATGCCAACAATGTCTTACACATAATGGCAATTAGTTTGAACATTTATATCATTAAAGAAAAATTAGTTATTATTTTTAGTAATTCGTTATTTTTTTTTTGTATTTGTCGTAGGTGACGCAAGATCATAGATTTTCCAAACTTTGTTTTGAAGTGTTGTTGGGATTTAGCCATAAATATTTTTTTATCTTTTGAATAAGATAAATTAGCAAAAAACTGCCAAGATACAGTTGCGAAAAATGCTTTAAAAATGCACCTCTCATAGTTTCGACGCGTGCCGCTTTCTCGTTTTCTAGTTCTATTAGAAAAAAGATTTGGTCAAAAAATGGGATATCAGTGTTGTCAGATGGTAAGTTTTCAGGCGACGTTTGCCCCTTTAAGTGTTTATTAAAGTTGAGAGGCACTTTACGACGCGGTGCTGGGAAATACTGTAATCTTATTGGCCAGAATTTTATTTTGAAAGTTCACTGCGCGTCGCCGCATGAGATACACATGTGTTGGATGCAGTAAAGCTACGAGTTGGCGACAGTATGTATTTCAGTCAGCCCCGTAGACACAGTGTCGACAGCCCGCCTATCCAATTAAATTGAGGGATTTACCTCGTCACGACAACGATAAGGCGAAACGGTCGTTTTATGCATTTTTTTTAAATTGATCGGCAAGCTAGTAATTTAAGTTAGGTTTAGCTTTTAATATTTCTTTTCATCTTTGAGATCTCATCATAAAATTCCAAATCTGATTAACGCCTCATTTACCCATCAATTAAGCACAAATTTAGTATTTTACATTTCGAGAAAGTCGTGTTCGCACCGAAGGTCGGTGTGGTGTCGGCAGTACCTGTTTTCGCGTACCGCGTGGTATAAACAAACCAAGCGAAGGAATCAAAACAAAACAAACAAAAACATTTCTTTTCTCATTTATGTGTTAGGGTGTTTCATATCATTTCGATATTTAAAACAATTTTCATCAATTGCGATAAATTAGTGCATATTTTCGACAATTCGTCATTTTTCTATTTCAGAAGCATTAATTTAGCGCTAATTGTATATTTACCGACAATTTCGTCATTTCAAAGGTAAAATCATGTCTGTCAAAAAAGCCGTACAAAAACGCAAGGGTTTTTTATCTGCGATCACCGAGTGTTATGTGTTGTCAAAGACCGCGGAAAAGGATGAAAGAGCGAGAAGCGAGTTTCAAGTGAGGTATTCCGATTTGGATCAAACCTTCGATAAATGCATGCTGGCACATAATGACGTTATTATGTTGATAGACGACCCGGACGACGAGGAGTTTAAAACACAGGATGCGATCCTTTCAGAAGCTCGTAAATATTTTTATGCGTGTAAGGGGGTTTACTCTAAAATATTTCCGGTTGAGGCCCCATCCTTTTCGGGATCATATGTTCGACAAAACGAAACTCCAAAACTCAAAGAGTTAGGTATTCCCATATTCCGAGGTGATAAAAAATTATGGCCAAGCTTTTTCGATCTTTTTAATAACATTATAGATCAAAATCAAAGTCTAAGTAACGTTCGAAAACTTCAATATTTATTTTCATATCTCGAGGATGAGCCTTTAAAATTGATATCAGGGATTAGCTTATCTGATCAAAATTATAAAATTGCTTATGACAAATTAGTCAATAGATATCAAAACAAGCGAGACCTCGCAAATGATGCTTTAAGCTCAATTATGAACTCCACCTTAAAAAACGAGTCAGCTAAAGAATTGCGTAATTTAATTGACACCTTTTCTGAATCCCTAGAAATTTTAAAATCACTTAGCTTTGACGTTGACAGTTGGGACTTTATTATTTTTTTCATTTTATTAGAAAAATTGGATATTCCAACGCGTTCAAATTTCGAAATGAGTCCAATACTAATACCGAAATTTCCACTTTTCAGTCACTTTTTCAATTTCTAGAAAAAAGATGTAAAGTTTTGGAATCACTTCCTCAATCAACAGCACCCAAAAAGGTGCCTATATATCAAAAATCAAATTCTATGCAAAATCAGTCTGGGCAAAAGCCTACCTATCAAAATTCAAATTCTATGCGAAATCAGTTTGGGCTAAAGCCTACCTATAAATCATCCAATTCGCCTTTTATAGGACTGGCTGGCACCTCAGCTAATTCAAGTACGGGAATAAAATGTTTCCGGTGTAATCAAGGTCACGTGCTTTCGAAATGTCAAACATTTTTTGATCTCTCACCTATCGATCGCCTATCTTTCGTAAAACAGAAAAAATTATGTCTAGCGTGTTTTCATCCCTTGCATGATGTAGATACGTGCAAATCAAAATATTCATGCAGGACTTGCAATAGTAAAAGGCACCACACTTTAACTCATATCTTAGAAACTAATCAAGAGTCTGGAAGCCAAGATACTAGTCCTGTCATTCACACACCACCTGTCAATAATCTTCATGTGTCATTAAATGCCTCAGGACCTTCAGGTACCTTTCTTTTATGCACCGCCATAATAGATGTTATGGACGGTTGCGGAAATTTTCAACCTGTAAGGGCACTGCTTGATTCTGGATCACAGACAGGATTCATCAGTGAAAAGTGTATTCCTAGGCGAAGTTACACCACTGAAATATTCGGATTAAATCAGATGTCTTCTTTTACTTCCAAAGGGCTCGTTCAATGTCACATTAAGCCACAAGGACAAGTCACTCCTTTACTTAATTTCGAAGGAATTGTTGTTCCACAATTATTTTCCAATATGCCTACATTCTCTTTGAACGATAATCAGTGGAAACACTTGGAAAACCTTAAACTTGCCGACCCATCTTATTTCAAATCTAGACCTGTGGACCTGGTTATTGGTTGCGAGCTATTCGCACAGATATTCAAGGAGGGCAGGGTTCTTGGACAGGTAGGGCAGCCTTCAGCCCTTGAAACTATCTTTGGCTGGGTCGTCATGGGAAAGGTTGACGAAGTAGGTAGTCTTACGGAACGAACCAGTTGTTTTTTAACGAGTCATTCACCTCCTTTAGAGGTCATTCTCCCTAGGTTTTGGGAAATCGAACATTTGCCTAAAAAACAAATTTTATCAAAGGAAGAAAAACAGGCAGAATCAATTTTTACTGCTAGTGTAGTACGGCAACCGAGCGGTAGATTCATGGTAGATCTTCCGTTTAAAGACAAAATAAACCCTGACCTAGGAAATACTTATCCGCAAGCTTATCGTAGATTTTTACTTCTAGAAAATAGATTAATCAAAAATCCTGATCTGTACACTGCCTATTCAAGTTTCATGCAAGACTATATCGATTATAATCATATGAGTTTAGTTTTAGCTAGTCAACCAAAGGTCGACGTGTCGTGTTTTTTAGCACATCATTGCGTACTAAAGCCGGAAAGCTTAAGTACAAAATTAAGGGTAGTCTGGGATTGTTCGGCAGTCACCCCAAAAAATATTAGTCTCAATGACACATTGTTATCTGGACCGAAACTTCAAAAGGATATTGCTTCTTTACTCCTTACGTTTCGTCTTAATCCTATTGCCTACATTGCTGACATCAAACAGATGTTCCGTCAAGTCCTTATCAATCCTTATCACCGTCCTTATCAAAGGATATTGTGGAGGTTTTCTCCACAGGAGCCACTTTCAGTGTGGGAACTTTCTACTGTCACTTTTGGCATGACATGCTCACCTTTTCTAGCCATGCGTACCTTAAATGAGCTGGCAGAGAGAGAAAAGGAACGTTTTCCTATGGCTAGTACTGTTCTAAAAACGTCAATCTATATCGACGATATCTTGGGAACTAGCCCTTCGCTTTCTGAAGCTCTCTCCCTTCAAACAGAACTCAATGATTTGTTGAAGTCGGGAGGATTTGAACTTAAAAAATGGGCAAGCAATTGTCCTGAGTTATTGGCAACATTGCCGATCCGATCGTCAAATGCCTCTCTCTTTCGACAAGGAGGAACCCCACTTTATCAAAGTTTTAGGACTTCAATGGCATCCAAAAAACGACATTTTTTCTTATCAATGCCGAATGAAGGACAAACCCCCAACCAAACGTTCTATTTTATCTATCATAGGGACAATCTTCATTTGGATATCGAAAATAGGCTGGGACGAAGAACCAGATTCTTCTATCATCGACTCTTGGAACAAACTTCGTTCTGAATTCCCGCTTCTTTCCAATTTTCAATTACCCCGACAAATCAAACTGTCAAAAACCAATACCTGTCAAATCATCGGCTTCTGTGACGCTTCAATTCGAGGCTACGCAGGCGTCGTATATTTTCGTGTAGAAGAGGAAAACAATATATCTGTTTCTCTCATATCTGCAAAATCTAGGGTCGCGCCTATAAAGTCACAAACTTTGGCTAGGCTAGAACTCCTAGGCGCATTTCTTTTAAGCGAATTAATTGACTTCGTTTTATCTAGCTATGAAGGAAAAATAACTTTTACAAATATCGTTACTTTCTGCGATTCGCAAGTCGTATTGCACTGGCTTTCATCCACTCCTAATCGCTAGCAAACCTTTGTTGGAAATCGAGTCAGTAGAATCCAAGAAATCATTCCCTCAAACTCGTGGCGCTACATTCCTTCTGCTTTGAATGCAGCCGATATTGCGTCACGAGGGGCCAACCCTTCACAGCTCATGTCACATGACATGTGGTGGAACGCACCGTCGTTTTTGTGGTCTCCCGAAAACGAATGGCCCGATTTTCATAAACCAAAAATGCCGATTGATTTCGGAGATATTAATCTGGAGGAAAAGCCAAAAGTCTGTTGCAATGCGATAATTGATGTCAACTTCTTAGATCAGCTTCTTATCAAATATTCCTCTATATCAAAAATTCAACGTATCATTTGTTATGTCCTTCGAATAGTTAACCTTTTTCAAAACCATTCCTATCAAAAACCCACTAAGCCGCCGGACCAAAAAGTTATTTTTGAGAATATTGTGTTTCCTACCACCGGTGAGATGCAAAGTGCGTTACCCCTTCTTATCAAACGCGTGCAAGGTTCTTGTTTTTCTGAGCTTTTTTCCGCGTTATCTAAGGATAAACCAATACCGAAACCTTTGCGAAAACTTTCACCTTTTCTTGATGAGAATAATATCATTAGAGTCGGTGGCAGATTACAAAAATCTGACCTTTTGTCTTATTCTGCAAAACACCCCGTCTTACTTTCGAGTGACCATCGTTTAACTACTCTTCTTATCGAGTCCGCTCATCGACAATATCTTCATCCTGGGTTTAAAACATTACATAATCTGCTTTTACAGCAATTTTGGATATTATCTGCCAGACGGGCAATTCAAAGAACCATATCCAAGTGCTTGCAATGTTTTAGAATCAACCCTAAACCCTATAGACCGCCCATAATGAGTTCACTTCCCGCTCATCGAATCAATCAACTAAAACCTTTTTCGAGTGTAGCTATCGACTTTTGTGGACCTTTCTTTGTGATTCCTCATCGTTACCGTGGTTGTAAAGCTTTCAAATCGTATGTCTGTGTGTTTGTCTGTACGGCCACACATTGCGTGCATTTGGAATTAACCATGGAACTGTCCACCGAAGGGTTCGTAGGTGCATTCCATCGATTCATTTCCAGACGCGGAAGCGTGACGCAATGCTGGTCAGATCAAGGCAGTAATTTTATAGGGTTTCGTAACCAATTACTGGATTACGCAAGAAGTGATGCCACCAGACTTTCTATTCGTTGGCATCTGGGACCTCCTCTCAGTCCACATTTCAATGGCCTGGCAGAAGCTGGCGTCAAAAGTTTTAAAACTCACTTTGTACGAGTTGTCGGCGACCAGAAGTTGTCTATCATGGAGATGTCCACCCTTACCTGTCGCATAGAAGCCGTACTTAATAGTCGCCCTTTATCTTCTGCCTCTTCAGACCCACACGATCTTCAACCTCTTACCCCTGGGCATTTTTTGACACTTGAACCCCTTAATTCAGAAATTCCTGAGTCAGATTTGTCCGAGGTTCCCCTAAATCGGCTCTCGAGATGGCAACTAATCCAAAAACTACATAATGATTTTTGGAAACGGTATTCTATCGAGTATTTGCATACGCTACAACAGCGACACAAATGGGCTGATTCGTCCCCAAATATCAAGTTAAATGATTTGGTTATCATAACAAGTGATCACATTCAATCGCCTTTGAAATGGCCGGTCGGTCGGGTCATCGAACTGCATCCCGGCGGGGACGGTCAGGTGCGTGTTGCGACGGTACAAACGGTTACCGGTGTTTATAAGCGGCCAGTTGTAAAACTGTGCCTCTTGCCAAATTAAAGTAATTTTAATTTTATACCTTTTACCGGGTATTACAATAGGTTTTTTTATTTTTAATTTTTTTTGAATTTTTTGTTTGTTTGTTTTGCCTTTTTTCGGGATTTCGTTATATCTAAATAAACTTCCGATACTTATCTGTTTTCATTCATTTATATTTATCGGTCGATTCTTTTTCTTATATCTATATCTGTCCGGTTGAGATTCTAAATTTGTGTGGTTTGGAGGGCAGTTATGTTAGCTCCCGCTAAATTTCGCGGTTGTTTATATATATTTTTAAAAACACACAACTGTATGAAGGACAAAGCGCATTCCGCGTATTTGGACATGCGCACCAACAACCAGGGAGATCCTTGTCAATCGCCAGAGAAAATGGCGTGTTAATTTCGTTCTCCAACTATTTCAAATATCTACACCTGAAAGTGCTCGATTTTTGTGTACTGAAGCATAGAACTAGAAACTTCAGCCCTTCAGCTACGTGGTGACATCATTAGATCCATCAGGGGCCCCTTGGAAGTGGAGAATTTGGCTGCAAAAGTGGTGAGTGCATTTGTCTGATTACCGTTGTGTGCCACCAATATTTTTCCTATGGACGTTTTGATTATTTCGTAATTTCATATCAATATTTATGTTTGTTCGCGCTATCATTAATTAAAATTTATACAGTCCATTGCATTTAACGTTTTTCTAACCGTGGACTAACATCTGTCCCCCCCTCGGTTTATTACATGATTTTTATTTCTGTTTTTTTTTCTGTGAATTAATTTATTATTACAGTTGCCCAAAAAAGCAATTTTTGATTGTTTCTTAATGATTAAAATAATAATGATTGGGTATTTAATTGAGTCTATTGTAAGTGGCATACTAAACAAAAAAGCAAAACATATAACCTTAGCTCAAAATCTAAATGAGTAAAAGTAGGCGAAGAATATCGTAAAAAAACTTATCAGTTACCTATACAAAACAACTCATCGAATACTTACATCCATATTTTAACGTTCCTAAATTCCGCAGAACAAAAATCACTGTTGTTGGCAAAGAGGCCTGCCACCATAAAGGAATTTAGCATTGGCAAGTTAGAGCTATCGGCTTTGGAGAATCCGTTTTCCATTGAAAATGTTTTTTATAAGCAAAACACAAAATAAAATCTAATTTAGGACGATATTTCGCACTTTAAACCAAAGCAAACATTACCATCCATAAGAAAATAACACAGAAAATAGGTTCGTTCGAGCCCTATAAAAAAAATGGATAAAAAAGAATAAAAAAAATGAATCCATTTTCTATCCGCTTTTTGAAATCCTTTTTCTGACCTTTGGGGGATAGAAAGTGTTAAGTATTAAAATGGATAACAAATTTTTAATTAATTTCAATACAGATCCTGGCATACAAAATAAATCCATTTTGAAACATTCTAGCCTTTTGTATACACTTTTTGGCATTCAAAGTAAATCCATTTCAATTTTGTTTCAAACAAATCTCTAAATTAACGTAAAACCATTTTAATTTGCCAAGTATCAAAACAGTTAAACTAAAAATCGTTCTACTAGCAATTTTTAATTTATATTCATGTTGGAAATTTCCAGGTCCGGACTAAATTTTTTTTTTAAATATTAAATATTTTTTCTAACCTTATTTTTTAAATATTTTGTAATAATATTAGCATAAAACCAATCAAAATAGTAATAAAAAAATCCAGGTCCGTATTTGATTTTTTTATGATAAATACCATATTTCAAAAACTAAATAATATTTGAAATAATTGACAACGTCATTATTTTCTTCTTAAAAAGTTGCCATAAAAAGGTTTTTACAGAATAAAAATATCTTCCAAAATGAGCGAGATATAAGAGATTATTAAAAATGCAAATTTTTCAGAAACTCCCTGTATTAGCGAAACTACGGGGTATAGCAAAAATCTGATTACACCATTAAAAAGGGCTCAAAAAAAGAGCACGGTAAGGTGCAATCAGAAAATTGATATCTTATATAATAACCGAGTTTCCCATTTAGTCCCATCGAAAATGGGACACGCTGTACTGTGGACTACTGATGCGCGGTCTATAAATCTTCCCGCAATATCATAAATTGGGTCTCCAAGATGTTTCAGCTAATGCGAGAGGCAAGGGAAACCGGCTCTCGGGAATCCTCGGGTGTATTTGCTCAAAATAGCAAGTGATCCTACTGTGTTTCATATACGGCGCACAGTGGTTCAAAACCCCCTATATGACTTTAGGCAAGTCAATAACTACTACTACTATTATACTCATGACCATTGACTTCTCTCATGACCTATACTACCTGTTTTTCCTTGCCCCACTTCTCACTATCGCCGGGTCGCTAAAGTGTTTTGCATTTTTTAATTTGTTTGTCTCTAGTACTGGATGGAACAAAACTTGTGTACATTGTTGTTTTTATTAAAGATAATTTAATATGAATAAATTAGCTATTGGTAGGTACTTCTAGAATATAATATTAATAATACTATTATAGATATTTAATAGCATAAAACGATTTTTATTAAAGATTCTTCGCCAAAATGTAACTCTAGTGGTCGTGTGGGGAGAGCACCATAAAGCATAAACGTGTCCATTATATCCCCCTGTCCATTGTATCCCTGGTCTCCCCTACCTTCCCAAACTATGGTTTCGTGAGCTTGGAAGGTGAAAAATATACTCAAAAGTTTCAAAGACGTCATATATTTAAATAAAATAATTTACACTCTTTGGTAACTCGGACCATGTGTGACATGTTTTATTTCCATATCAATCTGCTTAATTCTAGCATATGCCGCACTACCCAATAATACAATGACATTTGAATACCACCACAGGAGGCTTTTGACCTCTTGGTACCAATACGCCGCCAAAACAGTTTGAGCGCACGCCTTGGCAGTTCCCGAAATATTGTGAGTCAATGGTGACGTGTACTTAATTTGTAAGGAAGTGAAAAATCCTATGGAAAATCCACAAATGCCACCCACTAGTAGGATAAACCAAAAGTAGATTGTAAACATGTTTTTGTAGCCCACAATTTCGGGTAATTCTTTGTTTAAAATAATCATCGGGATGAATATTATTGATGCGTATACATTACTGGCATATGATAAGGCCCAAATGTTACCATCTACTTTTGGTAAAACCTTTTTATTCCAAATTGAGTATGCGCTCAAAGATAAGGAACCTAAAATTCCAAAAATAGTGCCGGATATAGACAAACTCCCTGCTAAATTTTCTTGATCTACTCCCAACCAAAAGCCAAACACTATAACGGCACAACACAATATACACATTTTGGAAGTCCTTTCATTTAAAACTAAATAAGTCAAAATAACATTAAATACTGTCGTTAAACTACGTCCTATATAATAAAATGAGACAGACACATACTTCAAACACAGATTATTACTGGCTATCATTGACGTAAACATAATGGACAATGGTAAAATGGCTTTAATAATGTTTTTATCCATTACATTAATATCTGGGAAACTAAACCTATGGGGATAAGCTTTGCTTAGACATTTTTTAATGTAGCAAATTAAAGCTGTGATTACAGTCTGACTGAAAGTAATAAACAAAGGGGCATCTAAGTCAAGGTGGCTGAGTAGTAGTTTGTTGATAAAAACAGTTGAAATAGAGACGATCCAATAAGCACTGACTACTAGGAATATTGCCATATATTGACGTGGCAAACTGGAGTCTGTCCCCATGGTCAACTGAAGTATCTCAACAATTCTTTTGATTTGATTCAAATCTGGGTTTTCATTGACATATTTGCAGCATCTGTAGGCATCCTAAAAGAAAAATTAATTACTAATAAAATGTAGCATATTTTTAGGAGAAAGGAAGGGGTTGAATTCCTTAGCGATGCCACGGTCTGCTATACAGACGGATTAAGGCTAACAGACTGAAAGTCGACCGGAGCAGGAGTGTACGTGGAAAGCCAGGGTATTGGAAAAAAGCTATTCGCTGGGATCCAATGCAACAGGCGGATGTTTACGCTATACTGGCGGTAACATGGGAGGAAAAAATGAGGAACGAAACAGGAAAGCGCCTCCGCATCAGTTCAGACACTCAAGCTGCGCTGAAAGCACTGTGCAAACCAATCATGTCTGTGGGTTTGGTGCAGGAGTGCGCAGATGCACTTCAAGAGTTGGCCGGAGTAAGAGAGGCGGAGCTCGTGTGGGTTCCAGGCCACATGGGAGTCCCAGGAAACGAGAAAGCGAACGAACTCGCCAGGGGTGGATCCCGGCAAAAATGCGTCGGGCCAGAGCCTTTCCTGGGACTTACAAGCAGGGCAAATGAGGTCGGCCATAACAGAGTGGGCCCAGAAAGAGATCCAAAGGAATGGACCAACACAGGAAACGCCAGACAGGCGAAGGAGTATCCCGTAGGGACTGGCTGCTCAGTAGAACACGAAGAGAGGTGGGAGCCATAGTGGGAGTCCTAAACGGACACTGCGTCCTACAAGGACACCTGGCGAAAATGAGAGTGAAGACCGACGCGACGTGCGAGCGATGCTGGGCCGAGGACGAGACCTCGGCGCACTTCCTCTCATCATGTGAAGCATATAAGGAGGCCAGAAGAAGAGTTCTGGCGAAAAGAGACTACAAGCAGCTTCCAAAAGATCCAACCACAACCCCAGAAGGACGCATCTACAGGACGTTGAAGAAGTATGCTGAAAATATCCCGGATGCCATAACATTTTGTCGAGGTTTTCAAAAGAATAGAATTAGATCCCGACGATAGATTTCTAAGTTTTGATGTAGAAAGTCTGTACACCAACGTGCCAATAAATGATTCAGTCAGTATCATCAAAAACAAATTACAAACTGATGATGATGATGATGATTCATATATGAGTGGGCCTTGCAGCCCTTCCACTGCGACAACTAGTGGGTCTATTGTGGCTCACTTACCAGTGGTTTCTCACCACTGTATGCCTAATCTTCCAAAAAAGTTAGCCATCAGTTTGGGTGAGACACTGTTCAGATCTTCTGAATCAATACAAACTGATGATACACTTCACAAAAGAACAACGCTATCGGTGGAAGAGGTGATGGACCTATTTGAAAGAAAAATCCTTTGTAAGATCTTTGGACCAGTGGAAAAGATTGTTATTGGGACATCTACAGAGAATGGATGAGACAAGAACAATGTCGAAGATGACATCAAGAATATGGGAATAAGAAGGTGGCAAAGAATTGTATCAGACAGCATAGTCGAAGGCTAAAACCCACCAGAGGTTATAATGCCACTTGAAGGAGTCCAAATGCAAGGCCCTTTAACCTCCATAACATCAGATTTAAGGTCATAATATGGAGGTCAAGTATAGGAAAAACATTTATTTTAGCTTAGCTGAATCCGAATATAGTGTAAGCCCAGGTATAAGCTTACCCCCGAGGGGTGAACAGCTCTCACAATCGGTGTACACATTTCTCACAATCTGTTCACAATCTTTACACAATCCCTCCCAATCACCCACAATCTGTCAAAATCTCTCACAATCTTACCACAATCCCTCACAATCTTACCACAATCTTTACACAATCTTAGCAAAAGATTGTGGATTTTCACAATCGGCGTACACATTTTGGGGTTAGCTGGTCACCCCTCGGTAAATAAGTAGCAGGGCCGGTAACGGTAAATTAAGAGGGCGGCCAAGGAAACTATAGACATGATGACCTTTTTTTTTGTTTTTTGGTCACCAGAATTTTTGCTGTGACGGCCCCCCCCTTCAGGTACGCAGGTACGCTACGCCGCTGCACAGTCCTGCACAATCCCTCAGAATCTTTCACAATCTTGCCACAATCCCTCACAATCTTTCCACAATCCCTCACAATCTTCCCACAATCTGAGCAAAAGATTGTGGATTTTCACAATCGGTGTACACATTTTGGGTTAGCTGTTCACCCCTTGCTTACCCCTAAAAGGTATTCAGAGGTCATTGAATTCAACTGCCTAATTGAATTTTGTCTGTCAATTTTAGTTTTTGAGATTATTACATAAAGTTGGTATTTTATTTGATTTTTCAAATTAGCATAAAAATTTTTTTTAAATGATGTATATTTTATTTTTATATTTTTATTCATACTTTTTTATTTTTGATTGATTGATTAAAACTTATAATTTCATCATTTTAAAATATTTTAAACCTGGTCAATAAATTAAAATACAAAACAATACAAAGATTTAAAAAAAATACAGGGTTAATTAAAAAAAAAAGTTATGTAAATAATATCTTAAAAACTAATTGGCAGATAAAATTAAATTTTACAGTTGGATGATTCTTTATAAAAAAGCAAATTACACCAGATTGAAATTTTCAAAAATAAAAAAGTTATAAGCTCCCTCCGGGAGGTGATCATCTGATTCCAAAACTCCTGTAGGATGACTTTTAAATATTTTCTTGGCCCTGTAGTGTATTGTAGCATCCTGTGTAGTTTCCTGTGGAGTTCTGTAGGTAAATTTTGTACACCTACTGTAGGCAGCTGATCAAACATTGGCTCCCTTCAAGGGGTGATCAGCTGAACCAAATTTGTACACCATCCTACAGGATTTTTAAATAAATTCTTGGTTCTGTAGTGTATTTTAGCATCCTGTGGAGTCCTGTAGACAATTTTTGTACACCTACTGTCAGCAGCTTCCTAAAGGGAGATTTTGTAAATACCCCCTGTATGTAGCTTAAAACTGGTTTGCTACACTGCCGTGCATAAGCTATAATGCCCTTAACCAACATTTGGACAATTTTTATTTTTTTGGTGCCGTCTTCATCACAACATTATTCTACTTCAATTTTTATAAGCAAATCTTCTTTAGCTTTTCTGGTTTTCAAGAAACAAATAAAGTACAGTTATCAAGGAGCATCATTTGTCTGTTATTTTCTGGGTTTTTTGATCAAAACTGTGAAAAATTTATAGGTAGTTAACGGCATTCTAGCTTAAGGATGGCAGTATATCAGGATCTGCTTTTCACCTTTGATGATGATAATTAATATAATGTGAGTGCACCTTGCAGCCCTTCCACTGTGGCTCACTTTGGAGTGGATTCTCATCAAGTGTAAATTTGAGGGGGGGGGGAACATGGTAATAAACCCCTCCCCTAGAAAAAAAAAATATAGACTATTAATTAATAAATATTTGGCTAACCTGAGAGTTAACCACATAATTACCCCCTAGAAAAAAAAATATATAGACTATTAGTTAAAAAATATTTGGCTAACCTGAGGGTTAACCACATAATTACCCCTTAGAAAAAAAATACATACTTACATAGTGTTTCCATCAACCATTACCCCTAGCTTTTGGTCCTGAAAGAATAAGTGAAATCTCAATACTTCTTGTTTTCCAGGAGAGGAGCTTTTTGTAAATTAGCAAATACTAAATAAAGAATTTAATAATAATTAATGATTATGGCTTTTTTCTTTTTATTCCTGCATGGAGCAATCTACATATTCTACTTAATAATTCAATATTATCTCAATATGTAAAACTAATTTGGATGCCAAGCGAGGGGTGATCAGCTGAACCAAATTTGTACACTGTCCTACAGGACTTTAATAAATTTTTGGTCCTATATAGTCCTGCCTGTGGGGTCCTGGATAGTCCTGTGGCTGAAAAAGTGCCCATAAAAAATTTGTGACCAAAAAAAATCATCACATCTTAAATCGCGTTTTTCTTAGAGAGCCGATTTGCCTTTGCCGGCCCTAGTACTTCTTAATCATGCTTAGGGCACTCTTAGGCGCCATTACCCTTGGGTCCTGTGGAGTCATGTGGGGTCCTGGTGAGTCCTGTATAATCCTGTAGAAAAATTTATACATCTACTGTGGGCACCTGATCACCCCTCGCTGCCAAGTAAATTTTCTAGGGTTGCTGTATTGAACTATAGGTACACTTCTTGTAACAGTAGGCTAGGCAAATTTACTTACTTTCAAGTGGCCACAAGGTATTATAAGTACTTACCTACGTGACGCAAAGCTTTCGTAGTTTCCTCCTTTTTAAAAAAAATTGCAAGCTCTAATATATTTAAAATATCCTCACCTAAAAAAAAATGACTAGATAAAGGCTTAGGGTTAAACGGTTAAAATGACGTTTGAGAAACTTTAAAATTTTTATTAATTAAATCGTTATTATTGTTGTTTTATTTACAACGCGTTTAAAATAATTGCCACGCAAACTAAAAAAAAATAATTTTAAAAAATTTTTACATTCGTTTACTAAGAGTCGTTAAATACCGAGATGAATTCCAAGACGTGCGCAAGCGTTGATCTGTCACTTCTGCCAACCAATCAACTGAGAGATATTTCAGTATAGTTTTATACAGCAAAACTTTAATAATTTCCAGTGCTTTTTGATGAAAATTCGTCGTTTTTGTGCTGGGAAAATGCCGGTGACGTGCAAGTTGTGTGACAAATTATTTAGTGCCCAATTTGAATAAACACTGTCAAAGTAAACATGGCATACAAAAACAAAGGTATTCCTATGCAGAAAGTGTTTTTATGTTTAGATGCCTAGAATGTAAATGCTCCTTCCCAAAAAACTTGGATCTGTGTGATGATTTGAAATACAAACACAATCAAGAAATACTTGAAGAAACATTGGAGTTGAGAGTCAATACTCCCATGACAAAACAAAATAAACGTGAAATGCATAAGATCATATAGAAGAAATACTGCATATACCTCAAAAACTATTAATCGCAGCACGTAGATATTGTATATTTTTGAAATCAGAAAGAAAAGACGAATCTTAAAATGCAAAAATATACAAGGTGTTCCCTCTCAAAAAATCGACTTCATTGTCACACCCTGTACGTCCCAAATTCGTTGTTTTTTTGTGGTGTCGAGTATTTCTAGGGGAGATAGAAAAAACTGACCCCCTTTGCGACGCTCAAATTTCAAGAGGAGCCTAAAGGTGAAAACCACATTTAGATATAGCAAGCCGTTTTTAAGCTACGGGGTGTTTTTGTCTGCATTTTGGGAGGGGGTCTATAACTTTTTTGTTTATGTGTAAATAGCTTTCTTATAGACCTTTTCTTGAAGAATTGACAGATGTAAACGGTTTTTATTTATCTCTTTTGGTTTTTAAAATATTGCATAAAGTTGTTATTTTTCTTACAGAATAACTCTTTTTTTATTCGATTTTTAAAATCAGCTTAAAATTTCCTTTTAAATGATGTTCATCATCACACTCAATATTTTATTTTTTTATTGTTTTCTTTATTTTTATTTTTTATCACCTCTTTATTATTTTTATAATTTTATAATATTAAAATATTTTAAACCCATTAATCAAACTAAAATATGTAGTAAAAATAAAAAAAATACAAAAATATAAAGAAATAAAGGGATCCTCCCATAAAGCAAAATTAATATTATGTGATATCTGAAAAACTAAACGTGACAAATGAAATTTAATTCCTCTTAAAAAAGTGTCTTAAGAATGTTTTCACAGAAATAAAAAATATTAATAAATACACAAGTTATAGACCCCTTCCCAAAATGCAGACTTTTTAAAAACACCCCGTAGTTTAAAAACGGCTTGCTATATCAAAATGCGATATTCACCTTTAAGCTTCTTTTGAAATTTGAGTGTCGCAAAGGGGGGATCAGTTTTTTTTAGCCCGTCTAGAAATACCCGAAACCCCCCAAAAACATCGAATTTGGGACACTATGTACATGGTGACGGATAGAAAAAAATTATGTTGGCTTTTAAAGTTATGTCATAATTAACCAAAAAAATCTCAATTTATTTTCAATGATAAAGTTGCTGAGTGCTCCGGTTATAAAAAACCACCCGGTACCGATATAAAATCATACCTAAAAATTAGAATTGATTATTTTATACCTTGAATTTTTTATTATACGCAAGGCCAACACAAAAATAGAGGCCACGACCCTGAAAAAATCAGCTGTTCTCCCGGGGCTGAATTTTACATTGGGTCTTATGGGAGGTCAGACGTTTTTTTATGATATTTTCAAAATGGCACTACAGATTTCCGCAAAATTTCAGTGAAATATTCTCAGACACCATCCCGATATTCCACCAAAGGTTTGTAAGAAAGCAACATGATTAAAAGGTTAAAATCTTCAAGATTTAGCATTCCTTATTTTGAATTCAAATTACCCGCCATGTACCACATGCCAACTGTTATATTTGACATGTATTTGACTTTGTCATATGTGATTGTCACATTCGCTTCTGCTTTAAACTTAATTTTTGTGTAAGCTAATGAAGCGGCTATGAAAAATTAAGGCTTACTATACATTTAAAAAAAATTGTTCTGCCAGAATAAAGTAAAAACAATCTCAAAAACGGCTTTATTTAACAAAAAATCAAATATCCATGAACCGTCATTCCAACTTCAAAATTTTAAAGACAATCAGCTGTGTCGTAACGTGACCATCAAAAAAAAATCAGCCCCGGATGTGACGTCAACAAAGTGGAGGATCGTGGCCCGTCCATTTTGATAGCCCTGTTATACGTTAAGCCAATAAGCTCTTCGAGCTCGCGCCAATCACGGTATTCGCCCCAATAATTTAAATTAGACATTTTGACGTTAATTTTGGCGCATGCTCCTTTGATGGAATTCATCTCGGTATTTAACGACTCGTCGTTTACTTTGGTGACGTTTAAGTAAAGTGAGGTTAAAAAATGTAAATAACTAGCTTTCTTAAAAGCAACAGCGAGAAGTGCACCAACGAAAAAAATTGCATGTGGTTAGCTTTTTTTGCTAGCCAGGGCAGGGCTATCAAAATGGACTGCTAGCATTTCACACCTATCGTGGTTACTAGTCCTCCTAGCTCCTAGAGACTCTGTATGTATGATATATTTTAAAGAATTAGAGACGCGACAAACTCTTCAAAGTCAAATTGATTTAAGTCAAAATCAAATGATGAATATTTCAGTCTTCTATACTCAAGCGATGTGTAGAGAGAGAGACGCATTTTGTCTTGTTAATTCAAAAGCGTCGGAAAATAAAAATAAAAGATTTTTAACAAAACCTATACAGGGGGTGCGGACAAACGTGTTTATTTATATGTTGGACCAGGGCTATCAAATTGGACAATTTAAATTATTTTTAGTGAAACGCCAATGACCTTGGCAAGAGAATAATATAACCAAAAAATGTTAATTTCAGTGACTTTGATTGGTTTGTCGCCTCTCTTTAGCAAAAATATATGTCATACCAGGGCTATCAAACATACAGGGTCTCTATATAGTCCTCTCCTTTGTTTCATGTTTCATAAAGCCTAGTTTCCAACTATGCGTGTCCACCCTGATTCAAAAAACGCATCACGAGACGGGGCATGGATTTGCACCTGTTTTAAATGAAGCGTCACCTAAATGCGTTTTTTAGTCAGGGTGATGCATATTGCATAGGTGGAAACAGGGTATAATGCGTTTGTATGTGAGACTCAGCCAGGGCTATCAAATTTTGTGTTGGCCTTGACTCAGCATACCGGATCATACCAGTAAATATACTGCCCACTCACGGTGGATAGAATAGACCGGTGTTCGGATTTTATATATATATATATATGTCGAATTTTCACGTTACTGGTGGTCCAGCTGATTTTTGTAAACAAAAGTTAGATCTGATATGAACAACTAATATGTTTTGAATTTTTTGAAAACTTAGGCAATTTTCCTACTATTTTTTAGTATATTCTTATAAAATATTTTTGAGACATACCAGTTGTTATTTTTTTTAGCCCGCTTCATTTCTCTTTACACAAAAATTAAAATTCGAAGAAAATACTCTGTTCTTTTCAGCTTCAGAAATAATCCGCTGACCTACATCTTTGTTTACTTCCCAAGTCCTCGGTCCACCTTTGATACTAAACGATCACATTCAGTTTGACTTGTAGTTTAAGTTTTGTGTAATAAAAAATAAAGCGGGATAAAAAAAAATAACGACAATCAGTGGCGGCGCGTGGTAAAAAGCTTTGGGGGTGCACACCAAAAAATAAAATAAAAATTGCGGCGCGAGCATAAATTTTTTTTAGGTATAATATAATTTAGAGCAAGTAATTAAAAAATGAGATATTTAGTTAGATATTAGTTACCTACCTATTATCATTGTAATTATAAATAAACAATAAATGTATCATACCTAGTTAACATATATTTTCTCTTCTAATGGCAAAGACGAAAATGTAATTGCCTTTAAATATTGCACGCTAATGCTATCAGAATTAGAAACTTCCGCCATTGTTGTAAATACCAAATCGTCGAAAATCAAAACAAACCGCCAGTGCCCGACCGATAATAGGAAGTTGTCAAAGCGCGCACGACTGAAAAGTGGGCGTGAACTGATCTAAAATGCAACGCAAACCGTGGTCGCGGGAGGCATCACGGGGGTGCGGGCGGCATCGAGGCTAGTTTTCGTATAAGCGCGGTGCAGAAGGAAGGTTCAGATTCTATGTACTGTAAAATTCTATTGGGACATGTCGTCCTCTCTTTTTATATTTCGAAATTAGCATGCGACATAACATCCACGGTGCATAGAATTTGGTTCCAGTAAATTACCGTAAAGAATTAGATTCGAACTTGGTTTGAACATATGAATACAAACACATACATACCGGGTATTAATTTCTAGATAATATTCCAGTCTTTATATATATATATATATATATATATATATATATATATATGTCAAATTTTTACGTCACTGGTGGTCCAGCTGATTTTTGTAAACAAAAGTAAGATAGAATATCTCTTTAATAAACAACTAATATTTTTTGAAAGCCAAGGCTATTTCCCATCTGTTTTTTACTATATTCTTATTAAATATTTTGAGATCTACAGTCATTACTTTTTTTAACTCGCTTCATTTTTCTAATGTGTTCGTTTCAGCATCAAAAGTAAGCCGCTAACCCACAACACTAAAACTCGCTAATCTCGCGAACCGAACCTTTGTTTACTTCCCATGTCCGCGGTTTACTTTTGATACTAAACGATCACATTCAGTTTGACTTGTATTTTAAGTTTTATGTAATAAAAAATAAAGCGGGCTAAAAAAATAACGACAATACGTCTAAAAAATAATATTTTATAAGGATGTACTTAAAAACAGCAGGAAAATTGCCTTAGTTTTCAAAAAATATTAGTTGTTCATATTATATCTAACTTGTGTTTACAAAAATCAGCTGGACCAGTGACGTGAAAAATTCGACATATATATAAACCGTGTGAACAAGTCCACATCTAGGGGGCCTAATTTCCAAAAGAGGATAAAAACAGATAGAATATAGCATGTATGAATGAGAGACCGTGATACGCCCGATCCCCATCGAAAGCGTTTCAGCGTTGCCACCTTAATACCTACAGGCGCAAGTGGTCCGTTACCTACGAAGCTCGTAGGTAGTGAGTGGTCGCAGTCGTCAAAGAACGGACAACGTGAAACATTTGTCTACGGCAAGAATTATTACATGACTTGATTTTTAGTCTACTTTACAAAGGATGGACTATTAAACGTGAAAATTTAATTTTTTACTTTTATTAAATGTGAGTTTTAGGCCCTAAAACACCGAAATTGGTGAATAAAATAAATTGTCTGTTTGAATACACGATAAAAATATTAACACCTCAAACGACCCAATATGATACAGAAGTCTTTTGTTGGCATTCGATTTTGGTTAAAAAGGCAGGCTTATGCGCTAATTGCGTTTGTTCCGCTATCAAGACGTCGGCATCGCGTCTGTCAACGGAGTTTAAAGCCAAATATTAAAAAATGTGAAATTTAGTACACGTATATTAAAAATCAAACTTTACAAGTTGCGCCACTATAAATAGAAAATAAATGACTGGATTTATAAACTTGACTTTGGTATGTCAATTTTGAAAGATCAACTGTTACTTTTCATTAAAAAACTGTCAGAATAGTCCCCGGCACTATTACTGTATGGACTTATTGCAATAAGTCCCTATTCCCTCAGACCAAGGTCTTTATATTAAAAGTATAAAGACCGTATAATCTAAGGATAGTCGTTGATTGTCGCCCATAATTTAATTTCGGAACTGTCCCTACCAACGAAAGAAAATGGCTTGTTGACCAGCGTGATTAAGCCAAGAAAGAAAACTTGTTTTGTTTGCGCTGGGATGGCGAAATGTCATCAACTTGCGGCTTTAATTTTGTACAAATATTTCCTTCCTTGAATAATCTTGTTTTTTCCTCTTGATTTTAAAATAAAGAGTGCAGTTGTTTGTATTTTTGGTGGAGTTTATGACAGTTCTTGGACATATAAGTATGGACTCTTATTACCAGAAAAATTAATCAATTTTATTACCCATAAAAACAAGGTTCATCAAATTAGTAGTAATGGATAATTCAGTCTTCCAAAAATTGGAAGGTGGAGAAGACATGGAAGTGGTCCAAGAAGATCTTAAAAAACAAGTTTCAGTTCTTTGGTAAGTTACATTTTAACTAGATTAGGTACCTACCTACTAGATACTATTAAATAAGTCCTTTTATTCAATTGAAGAATTCCTAAATTATGACATCTCTGATGGGGATCTTTGACAGACCTATACTATAAATTTTAAAACTACCTCTATTGTAATATGTTTTATTTTATTTAAGTATTTTTTACACAATGTTTTCACAATTTTTACGATGTTATGAAACTGTAAATGTTTTTCAATGAAATATATTCTACTTCTACTACAAAAATAAGGTGACCAACAGCCCCAGTCTCGCCAGGACACTCCCAATTTTTAACCATTTGTAAAAGTCCAGATTTCTCAGCAAATGTCCCATTTTGTCCCAGTTTTAATACCGACTTTATAGATATACAATATCTTTAAAGTCACTGCAAATCAAAAAGCAGATGTCTGGCATCCAGGTATAAATTCAGATTTAAAAAAAAAATAAATGAATAGTTTTGTACTTATTATTAAGATACAAAATACTTTTATAAATACCTACCTTGAAAAGTCAGAGTGTCCTGGTTTTGTCCACTCAGGAGTTGAAAAAGCAAGCAAAGGACTTAGGTATAACCTTAAATTATCTTATAATACCTTTTCTTGATGCAAATTGAAATAATTTACTTATTTTATTTTAACAAATTAAGATTTTATTAAAAAGACAATAGTTTCTTTTAAAACTATATTATGACACTATATTGACAATTTTCAATAAGTATATCAATCTTTTGTTATCAAAAAATTCATACAGTTCTTGTTTTATTAATAATAAAACTACCATTTACAACAGTGAGAGCTCTCAGCACCTTCATATTTTATGAAAATATTCATATTTTTTTTCAGGCTTCATAAAACTTCATATTTTCTGCAATGAAGATCAACTGAGTAGGCTATTGTTGGCTCGAGTAGTGACTACTGTTAAGGCAAACATAAATTAAAAATTATCTTTTTCATTTAAAGTAATCTTAAGCCTGTTTCCTTATTCAGTGTACAGCATGTCCTATTTTTATACTCCCTTATTAATAAAGATGGCAATCTGCTGATTTTACCTTACAGTGTTCTTTTTTTGAGCTCTTAAAAATGGTTCAGTTTGGTTCAGTTATTAGTTTTTAGTATACAGAAGATTTTTAAAAATACCGTAATTTTGTACAAACATTTTTATAGCAATTCTTTTTACAGAAAAGAATGCCATTGTCAAAATTTTTACAAAAAATTTGGTTTTTGGCATCCTTTATTTAAAAACAAAAAATACTTTTAAAATGTCAAAAAGAACTAATGTTAAAGATTTTATTGTTCTTGCATAATCCCAAATTTATAACAATGACTTAGTTTAAAAAATATACCTGTCAAAAATTTGGCAGCATCATTTTCTTCTAAAAATAAGTTGGGATGAAAAAAGAGGTGAGGTGAAATCCACAGAAAATGTACTTTTAAAATATGTGCCTTATTTTTGTTTGGCGATACCCTATTCAGGCCTAATTCAACTGTTTTACATTTCTTTATAAATAACAAAAAAAAAACATTTTTGGTTAGTAAATATATTTTCCAAAAAAACAATTTACTGGCCATATGGAAAGGGACAAAAATTTTTTTTATTCATATTTCATTCATAATTTTTTTTCATAATTTTATATTTTTCATATTTTTATTAAAAGATTTCATATTTTTTATATTATTTTGCTGGTTATCTGTTGAGAGCCCTGAACAATTCTCTTATCTATTTATTTTATCTCCTAATGAAGGCATATTAAAATCTATGAAAATTTCTTTAATGATTTCCATTTTTAAAAACAAAGAAAAATATCTACCTGGCAACTATTGCCCAGTGGCACTCTTATCACTGATTTCAAAACTTTTTGAATAATTTTTCAAAACAAACAAAAATGTTAGAATCTTTAACTTTTTATTTATGTTCATGAAACCAATATGGCACTAACAAAATTCAACAACCATATAGGTATTTCAAATTATTGACAAAAGTCATAAAATAAAGTGGCATCTCTATTTATTGATATCCAGAAGGCTTTTGATACAATTTCACATAACTAACTATTAAACAAACTGGAAAATATGTGGGTTAGGGGAAACATTTTTCAATGGTTTATAATTTTTTTTACACAATCGGAAACAACACACAAAGATATATCTGTCTCTGTAGTAATGTCAAATCATGTCTCTGCTTAGTGGGTGATTGTGACTAAAGCTTTAACTTGACACTTGATCTTCTTTAGTAAATCAGGCATTTCACGACTTCTTTTCAGATATCACCACTCACTTTGATCTAATACCCAGTCACACCTACAACACTAGCACCAGTATTTATCAAGACCTTAAGACTTAGCATTGTAGACTGGGATTAAGTATCAAGTCTATAGACTTGATACCGACCGGTTTAAGTGTATTTTTTTAATACTTTTAAATAACTGCAAAGATTTGGTTCACCCTAATGTGCAATATGATAGTAAGCATTTCTCAGTGAATTTCATCTCATATAAATTCAAATTAACTTTATAAATAAAGAAAAAACCACATAAAAATTTTGTAACCAAATGTCATTTTTTGAAAACTTAGTCCGTGCAGTTGTAGGATTCCCATTAAAAATAGTCTCAAATTGTAGTACCACGTCTGAAGGGTGGTTTAAAGTTCGAAAAACAATAGAAATAATCCATGATTGACAAAAACACTTTCGTACAAAAATATTAAAAGCTAAATAATACATAAATAACTTAAAACTATATCTGTAGATGCATTAATGTATTAAATACCTATCAATATTTAAATACTGTAAAAAGCACAAGATATATTAGAATCCCTTTTCAGCTACTCATTCACTAAAACAATTGACCATCGGTTTAATTGTCGCTAAGTTGTCTAAAAAATTAACATTTAAAATATAGCGGACAGCTGACACTGACTTACACCGTTTTTATTCGACATTTCCTAGTGACATTTGGAGGTTTAAATATGGCTACCATTGTTAAACCAAAATATTTGATTATTTTTATTTATATATAACCTTTGTGTGGAAATAATGTATTTGTAACAACAAAAAAAGATGACCCATATTGCATTTATGGGAAAAATGAGTTAAACCTTCAACCAAAATGTAGACTTTTAAACCTAGGATTGAGTAAGGCTTAGCAGTTAGCACCCTTTAGTAAATACTGGTCTAGAGGTTTAAATCTTAATGTACCGTCACATAGACTGTCTTTGACAGAGAGTAGTTCATTCTGTGTGTTTGTAAAATTTTATAAGAAGTTGCCTGCAACTATACAACAGGAAAAAAACTTTAAGCCTTTTAAAAGATTAGTATTTTCTCTTCTACCTAACATAATAACATGCTAACTTTATATGAAGTTAGCAAAGCACCGAAAAATCAACCTCCATAAACCTAGCAAGCCCACCTCAATAAAAATTTAAAAAATGTATTCCAGAATTATGTGCTTTTTATGTGCTAATTTCGTCAACTTTGAAAAAATTTTGTTCTCCTTTGGTTTTCACGGAAATGTAAAAAAATGATTGGCGTGCTAGCTTTATATAAAGTGTAAGCCCACCTCAATTAAAATAAATAAAATACATTCCAAAATTATGTGCTCTTTTTGTGTGCTAATTTCGTCCACTTTTTAAAATGTTTGTGCTCCTTTGGTTTCCACGGAAATTTAAAAAATGATTGGCGTGCTAGCTTTATATAAAGCTAACAAACCCATATAAAACTAATAAGTATACTTATATTATTTATAAGCGAAAATTAAGTGCTTTTTATGTGCTCCCGTTTGCTAAAAAAAATTAAATGTTTAAGCTTTAAAAAAAAAACAGCTTAAGAACTTGGTAAATGGATTTTTTGTTTCAGCAAACGGGAGCACATAAAAAGCACGTAATTGTCGCATATATAAATACTCTGCCAATATATGGGCCCCTAAGCTCACACTAGGTACTATAGTTATAGTGTTCGTGTGAGCTAATATAACTAAAAACTGAAATATATTTTATTCAACTCCAGACTAAATTACCTTTTGTTTGATACCACACAAGCCATGTTTTGACTTAAACTCAAATTTTTGAAATCTACCCCCACCCTTAAATAAAAACAAAAAACTAAAATGTATTTTGTTAAATTCCGGACTCAATTACCTTTCGTTTGATATCACACACGCCATATTTTCACTTAAACTCTAATTTTTAAAATATACCCCCACCCTTTTTTTAAAATAAATTAAAATGTATTTTGTTTAACTGCAGACTCAATTACCTTTCGTTTGATATCACACACGCCATATTTTCACATAAACTCTAATTTTTGAAATCTACCCCCACCCTTTTATTTGGTTTGTGTTCAGTGGATTTTGTTCATTTTTAAATGGGACCATCTCGACCCAAGACCCAGCCAAGGTACCAAATTTCATTAAAATCGGGCAAGCGGTTTTTGAGTTATGCGCGTTGGTCGTTACAGACAGACAGACATACAGACAGACAGACAGACAGACAGACAGACGGCGCAACAAAAAAGTTTTAAAATCATCTGAAACGCAAAGATATATAAAAATTTTTGAAATCGGAGCAACTTTTTTTTTCTCGAAAAAATTAGGATCACTATAGCTCACACTACTATAGTATAGTAGTAGTGTGAGCTAACACTACTATAGTATAGTAGTAGTGTGAGCTAAAAAAACTAAAATGTATTTTGTTTAACTCCAGACTCAATTACCTTTCGTTTGATATCACACACGCCATATTTTTACATAAATTCTAATTTTTGAAATTTACCCCCACCCTTTTTTTTGTTAAATAAACTAAAATGTATTTTGTTTAACTCCAGACTCAATTACCTTTCGTTTGATATCACACACGCCATATTTTTACATAAACTTAATTTTTGAAATCTACCCCCACCCTTTTATTTGGCTTGTGTTGGGTGGATTTTGTTTATTTTTAAATGGGACCATCTCGAGCCAAAACCCAGCTTAGGTACCAAATTTCATTAAAATCCGGCTAGCGGTTTTTGAGTTATGCGCGTTGGTCGTTACAGACAGACATACAGACAGACAGACAGACAGACAGACAGACAACACAACAAAATACTTTGCCAATATATGGGCCCCTAAGCTCACACTAGGTACTATAGTTATAGTGTACGTGTGAGCTAATATAACTAAAAACTGAAATATATTTTATTTAACTCCAGACTAAATTACCTTTTGTTTGATACCACACAAGCCATGTTTTGACTTAAACTCAAATTTTTGAAATCTACCCCCACCCTTAAAAAAACAAAAAACTAAAATGTATTTTGTTAAACTCCGGACTCAATTACCTTTCGTTTGATATCACACACGCCATATTTTCACTTAAACTCTAATTTTTAAAATATACCCCCACCCTTTTTTTTAAATAAATTAAAATGTATTTTGTTTAACTGCAGACTCAATTACCTTTCGTTTGATATCACACACGCCATATTTTCACATAAACTCTAATTTTTGAAATCTACCCCCACCCTTTTATTTGGTTTCTGTTCGGTGGATTTTGTTCATTTTTAAATGGGACCATCTCGACCCAAGACCCAGCCTAGGTACCAAATTTCATTAAAATCGGCCAAGCGGTTTTTAAGTTATGCGCGTTGGTCGTTACAGACATACAGACAGACATACAGACAGACAGACAGACAGACAGACAGACAGACGGCGCAACAAAAAAGTTTCAAAATCATCTGAAACGCAAAGATATATAAAAATTTTTGAAATCGGAGCAACTTTTTTTTTCTCGAAAAAATTAGGATCACCATAGCTCACACTACTATAGTATAGTATATGTGTGAGCTAATATTATAAAAATATTTATTATTTCTGTATGGGCTTGTTAGCTTTATATAAAGCTAGCACGCCAATCATTTTTTTAAATTTCCGTGAAAATCAAAGGAGCACACAAATTTTAAAAAGTGGACGAAATTAGCACATAAAGAGCACATAATTCTGGAATGTATTTTATTAATTTTTATTAAGGTGATCTTGCCAGGTTTATATAAACCTAGCCAGCCCACACATTAAAAAAAAAGCTTAAAAACTTGGTTAATGGAATTTTCTTTTAAGCAAACGGGAGCACATAAAAAGCACTTTATTTTCGCATAGAAATATAAAAATATTTATTATTTCTCTATGGGCTTGCTAGATTTATGTAAAGCTAGCACGCCAATTATTTATTTAAATTTCCGTGGAAACCAAAGAAGAACAAAATATTTAAAAAGTTGACGAAATCAGCATATAAAGAGCACATAATTCTGGAATGCATTTTATTTATTTTTATTGAGGTGGGCTTCCTAGGTTTATAAAAACTTGGTAAATGAAATTTTCTTTATAACAAACGGGAGCACATAAAAAGCACTTAATTTTCGCATATAAATATTTTAAAAATATTTATTATTTCTGTATGGGCTTGTTAGCTTTATGTAAAGCTAGCACGCCAATCATTTTTTTAAATTTCCGTGAAAATCAAAGAAGCACACAAATTTTAAAAAGTGGACGAAATGAGCACATAAAGAGTACATAATTCTGGAATGTAGTTTACTTATTTTTATTGAGGTAATCTTGCCAGGTTTATATAAACCTAGCCAGCCCACACATTAAAAAATAAAGGCCTAGATTTTTTGAGCTGGTTACGTTATCTATTGTTTCGCCATTTATTTTAATGCTCATTGGACTATTGGGTTTTCTTCCAAATATTAAAAAATTGGACTTTTTTGGATTTATGATTAAATTATGTGATTCAGAAGCTTCGATATGAGGAATTAATTTTTTGTTAAAAAGTGTCGTTTTCCTTCCGTCTCTCTGAGCAAGTGACATAGAAGAACTCGTGAGGGGCCCAAATTATGTAGAGTTGTTCAAAAAATATGACTATTACACAAGGACAAATTATGGCATTAACTCGCATTACGCAGATAAATTAGCATATATAATAGCATTTACCGCAATGTACACATTTCTTGGCATTACAGCAAGATTTACATGTCATTACTGTACAAATGTTGGGTCAGTAATTATTACCCATTGTTCTCCTACCCATATGAAAAAAATAGATACCTATTTTAAATAAATAATTTTAAATAATAATTAAAATGTTATATTTTTAGGTACGATCCGAACGTTATGACCATACAAATTGACAGGACACCATACAGATGTGATGTGTTACATTCAGAGAAAAACACATTTCATTCTTCAGCGATTCCTAGCACATTTCGAAAAGACAGAGAGGAGGAAAGCACCTTAAAATGTTTTGACATGAGTGAAAAAGACACAAACTTAAACAGCCTAATTCCGCACTCTGCTATAAGGCATGATCCTGTGATAAAGACATCTCTAGAGAATCCAAGTGGCTCAAAAGTGCTTGAAATGAGAGAAAAATTTAATATGAAGACAAATACTCTTATTTCTCGCCCTCTGGAAAAGAATTATTCTTCACCGATTCCTAACATACTTCGAAAAGAGAGAAAGGAGGAAAGCACCTTAAAATCTTTTGACACGAGTGAAAAAGACACAAACTTAAAGAGCCTAATTCCGCGCTCGCCTATAAGGCATGATCCTGTGATTAAGACATCTCTAGAGAATCCAAGTGACTCAAAAGTGCTTGAAATGAGAGAAAAATTTGATATGAAGACAAATACTCTTATTTCTCTCCCTCTGGAAAGGAATTATTCTTCACCGATTCCTAGCACACTTCGACAAGAGAGAGAGGAGGAAAGCACCTCAAAATCTTTTGACACAAGTGAACAAGACACAAACTTAAAGAGCCTAATTCCGCACTCTGCTATAAGGCATGATCCTGTGATTACGACATCTCTAGAGAATCCAAGTGACTCAAAAGTGCTTGAAATGAGAGAAAAATTTAATATGAAGATAAATACTCTTATTTCTCGCCCTCTGGAAAGGAATTATTCTTCAGCAATTCCTAGCACACTTCGAAAAGAGAGAGAGGAGGAAAGCACCTCAAAATCTTTTGACGCGAATGAAAAAGACACAAACTTAAAGAGGCTAATTCCGCATTCTGCTATAAGGCATGATCCTGTGATAAAGACATCTCTAGAGAATCCAAGTGGCTCAAAAGTGCTTGGAATGAGAGAAGAATTTAATATGAAGACAAATAGTCACCCTCTTGAAAGGATTGGTATTAAACCTATAGTATATTTAAAACATGCACATATTAAGGAAATACCCTGTCCCTTGGATACAAAAAATGGTGTTCCCAAGGGCAAAATTTTATTCAAAGGTAACAAATCATTGGGAAACGATTTTAAATCTATAGTAAATTTAAAACAGGTTAAGAAGAAAAAATGTCTAATTAAAAAACCTTTAGACAATGTACCAAGAGTAAACAGTTCTGCTCCTTATTGTCTAAACTATACAGTTTCTAAATCTGTGTTTAATTTAGGTGAGGTTAAAAGTAATACTGTAGATAAAAACACAAACAGCCTTGATTCTGAGTTTCCCTTTGATTCTCAGCCAGGAACTTCAAAATCCCTTGACATGACTGTTAAAAAAGACACAGAAGAAAGCAACCCTATTCCCTGCTCCTTAGAAAATCAGTCAAAATCTTTGCAAAATCGTGAAAAGATATATCAAATATCATATATATCAAAACCTTCTGACAGCCAATGCAAAAAGATAAAACCTCACTCTTACACTTTTGATGCCAAACTGAACACAGTAAAAAGCAACCGTATTAACTGCGCTTCAGAAAAGAGTATTTTTAAGCCTTTAGAATATTCTAAAAAGGCAGATACATTAAAACCTTCCGACAGGCAATACAAAAGTCAGTTGACACTTGACTCCTTGTATGGTATTTTAGAAAAGGAAGTTCTTAAATCTTTAGAAAATCCTAAGAATACAGAAACCTCAAAACCTTTTGACAGCCAATGCAAGAAGATACCACCACACTCTAACACTATCGATGTTAAATTAAACAGAGAAAAACACAATCCTATTTCCTATCCTTCAAAAAAGGATATTTTCAAATCCTCAGAAAATTCTAAAAATACAGAGGCCTCAAAACCTTCTGACAGTCAATCCAAAAAGACGAAACTTGACTCCTTTGATATTGCTGTCAAACTGGATGCAGAAAAAAGCGACCCTATTTCCTGTCTTTCAGAAAAAGCTCTTTTCAGATCTTCAGAAAATCCCAAAACGGCTGAAATCCCAAAACTTTTTGACAGCCAACGCAAAAGGATATTACCACACTCTTACAATATTGATACAAAAATGGACCAAGAGAAACATAACCCTAATTCATGTCTGTTGGAAAAGGATATTTTTAAATCTTTAGTAAACCTTGAAAACACAGATACCATAAAACCTTTTGAAGACCAGGGCAAATTTATGACACCTGATACGTTTTTAATTAATGCCAAACAGGCCACAGAAAAAAACATACCTGTTTTGTGTCCTTCGGAAAAGGATATTCCCAAATCTTTAATAAATCCTGAAAACACAGCAACCTCAAAACCTTCTGATAGCCAATACAAGGAGATGATACCTTCTTCCTTTTCTATTGATGTCACATTGGACAAACAGACAAATACTCTTATTCCATGTTCTACAAGTAGCTTACAAGGATCAGGTACATCAAAATCTTTCGTCAATCAACAAGATAATGATAAAAATAAAAGCCAAGAATCACAAGAGAAGCCTAGAATTCTCTGCAGTACTAACGATATTTCTGCAGAAACATTTGAAAATTTTGAAAACTTCTTTAATCTATATGCCCTATTAAATAAAAATATAGACGAAGAATATGGTGAAAGCCCATATGATATTAAAGATGAACCCCTAGATATTGATGAAAATTTTCGTAATCAAATTAATGAGGATTTTAATTCCATTCGACATGAAATTCCTGAAAGTATCAATGACTTAAAAACTGAAGAAGAAGAAGAAATAAAGGATGAAATTAAGGAAGAAGAATATGTTGATGAAACAGTAGAGGACCAAGATAGTAGAAATTGTACAGATGCAGAAACAGACTTATTGTTAACAGTATCAAAAGTGCAGGAGTTAAAGAGTACTTCTTGCAATCCAGGCAATGAGCAGTATCATTACTGTACTAAATGTTCATTTAAATGTGATCTGTTGGATTGTGGGTTTATTACGAAAAATAAGGAGGTAAGTAGTACATTGCAAGCACATTATGACAGCAAATCAGTTATGCAAATGTTAAATTCTTGACACTTAGGTGCATGAGAATGAAATTTGCATAAAAGGTTTACTGGCAAAACATGCTTGCTTGCTTTTTTTAATTACTTACCAGCGTAAGTAGTTCAAGTGATACAGTAAGTCGATATTAATGCGATATAAAACTCATATAGCCTGTAGGGTTAGATTAATTTCTATATACGCGTGTTTAAAAAAATTTGTTAATTTAATATACTTACACTACCCAGCCAATTTATAATCGATTGATAAACACACGGTTCGGTTATGGCTAGCGAGATCTCCCCATCTTGCTCCCAGTGGTTTCTTTTTGCGGAGTTACATTGAAAATAAAGTTTAAAATTAAATATACATAGTGGAATCTACTAAATAACATAATAAGGATACTCACTGTTAGATATGTCAAAAGGCCCACAAACGTCAGAAATGTATTAGTTCACCTGGACCTGCAGCTCTGTCTCTAGAACCATACTTCAATTCATTGTTATTTCTATATACAAATCCTTCACACAAGTCACTATCTCAAGGTACATCAATATTTAGTTTTCTTTTTAAAATATATCTTATGTGTTTTCATGGTATAATAGGTTTGAATTTTATGTATGATTTACTTTTTAGCTCTGAAGTCAGATAAAACATTTTTAAGGGACTGTTAGAAAAGACCACCATGTCCACTTTTGTTTCCCATTAATATTTTCTGGCCTTCCAACTTTGGAAATAAACATGCCACTCGATTGTCTATCTTGTTCTGATAAAACAGAGAACAAAATCCTCATAATATTAGGAACAAATCAAACATCGTTTAAATCTAATGTGATGCTTTTTCCATTAATATTTGATTCTACTCTTATGGAACCTTTTCCAAGAGCTCTTACACTATCGCCATTAGCTGTCGTCACTGAATGCTCGTCGTCGAATGGCTGAAATATATATTTTCTATTGCACAAACCATTTTCTACGTACCAATTTTCTTTATCAGCCAGTCATCTAAACTCCTTCTCTTTCCAAAAGTAAACTTTAGAACAAGAAGAGAAGCCACCCTTCATAACGTTTATGTGAATTTCGCTAGGTCTGACCTTAATTTAGCTTCTGCTGTTCTGGAATTATTTTCAACACCCCACTGAAATTTACTTCTGATCACAGTACAAGAATTACATTTAGACCAACAGCTGATGATCTCAAAAATCTATACAACAAATTAGAGGTGTATAGCTGGTGTTCCATCACGCAAACTGATGCAAGTGTGAAGGACCAGCGATGCAGCTTCTTCTCGTTCCTAACAAAATCCATTGATAAAAAGTTACCTTTTAAATTAAAAATGGTTCAGAAAAAACAGCAGGGTATAAAAACTAACAGGTTTAGACTCTTAGAAACATGAGAAGCAGGCTCCAGACACAAACAAATCCCTATTCTGGTTTCTAAAAATAAGGCTACAGAATATAAAAATACTTTGCCAATATATGGGCCCCTAAGCTCACACTAGGTACTATAGTTATAGTGTACCTACGTGCGAGCTAATATAACTAAAAACTGAAATATATTTTATTCAACTCCAGACTAAATTACCTTTCGTTTAATACCACACAAGCCATGTTTTAACTTAAACTTAAATTTTTGAAATCTACCCCCACCCTTAAAAAAAACAAAAACTAAAATGTATTTTGTTTAACTGCGGACTCAATTACCTTTCGTTTGATATCGCACATGCCATATTTTCACATAAACTCTAATTTTTGAAATCTACCCCCACCCTTTTATTTGGCTTGTGTTCAGTGGATTTTGTTCATTTTTAAATGGGACCATCTCGACCCAAGACCTAGCCTAGGTACCAAATTTCCTTAAAATCGGTCGAGCGGTTTTTGAGTTATGCGCGTTGGTCGTTACAGACAGACATATAGACAGACAGACGGCGCAACAAAACAGCTTCAAAATCATCTGAACGCAAAGATATATAAAAAATTTTGAAATCGGAGCAACTTTTTTTTTCTCGAAAAAATTAGGATCACCATAGCTCACACTACTATAGTATAGTATATGTGTGAGCTAAAAGATATAGGTCTGAAGTGTCCAATGCCAAAAAAGCTGCTCACTTTATCAGTAATGCATCAAATAAATGCCTGGCCATATGAAATATCATCAAGTCACATAGTAACTCTGCCTTAACCCAGAGACTAGCCGTCTTAATGCTCAGGTCTTCAATGTACTCTTTGGGTCAATAGCCGGTGAAATCATTAAAAAGGTCTCAACTGCTAACCATTCCTAGCAATTACTTAAATAAACAGTATACCGGCAGCTGTCTTTGATAAAATCTCCAATCTCAAAAACAGCGGAAGCAAAGATTGTCAAATTTCTCAAAAATGTCATATACAAACCACTGACCAATCTCTTCAAAGTAAATTCGGTCGGCTAACTGCAAGCGCGTGCGGAAAAGTGACACTTTCCGCACTTGTGAGAAAATATCCTATTTCGATCATTATAAGTTTACATGTATGTATGTATTTTAAATGACAGGTACAATTAGAAATTGCAAAAATGACGCGTGCCGGAGGTACGAAATTGCATAAATTTTTTATTGTGTAATAAAATTGCATAATAAAAATAAAAAGAAAATCTAATGCATACTATTTTGGCATATTTTTGTTTTTGTCATAGTTAGCCAGGTAAGAGAGGTAGAGCTCGTATGGGTCCCAGGCCACATGGGAGTCCCCGGAAACGAGAAAGCGGACGGACTCGCCAGGGGAGGATCCCAGCAGAAATGCGTCGGGCCAGAGCCTTTCCTGGGGCGCACAAGAGGGCAAATGAAGTCGGCCCTAACAGATCGGACCCAGGAAACGCCAGACAGGCGAAGGAGTATGTGACAGGCTACAGCAAATCCAGTAGGGACTGGCTGCTCCGTAGAACACGAAGAGAGGTGGGAGCCATAGTGGGAGTCCTGATCGGACACTGCGTCCTACAAGGACACCTGGCAAAGATGAGAGTGAAGGAGGACGCGACGTGCGAGCGATGTTGGGCCGAGGACGAGATTTCGGCACATTTTCTCTCATCATATGAAGCATACAAGGAGGCAAGAAGAGAGGTATTCGAAGAGGAAGCCTTTGAGACGGAGGACCTTCTGAATCTGAGGTGGCCCGATATTCTGGCCTTTTTACAGAAGACGGGCAGATTTCTTAGCGAAAGAAGGACGCAGTAGGGGGGATGCCCGGGGGTTGGCGAAAAGGGCGCTTCATGTGCCTAGTCGCCAGGGCTAGAGCCTACCCCACACTACTACTACTACTACTAGCCAGGTTCCCAAACTTTGCAAAAATTTAGTATAGCTGTGATGGAGTGTGCTTAAATTAAAACCCCATAAACCGTTTTATTACTACAATTTCATTATATCAATACATTTGATGTATAAAAATTTTCAACCTCCAACCATCACTAGGTGATTTTGAAGAATTACAGTGTAGAGCTGCACTGACCGTGTGTAATGTATTTTTTGCTACAGATATTTAGAACCCATCAAAAATATGTGACTCACAAAAAGCCGCTGGTTCAAAAATCTATCACGAACGAGAGCACAAACTTAAAGCTTTACAGATGCCAGTACTGCCCATTTAAGTCGAAGCGAATCATAAGTTATAGAAATCATATTAAGGACTGTGAGGCTGGGATAGCCGATAATTTTAAGGTAAGTTGTGATCTCTATACCGCCCCAAGTAGCACGAGGTTTTGCTCAACAGCTGCTCCGACATTGGGGCAACAAATTTAGCTGCCCCTTCCCTCAATATTCCTTAAATATTTTGAAATCATCGGAGCAGCTAAAAGTGGTATGTTAGGAAAGTGTAAGGGCAAGAGTTTTTTAGCAAAAATAGTTTTAAGGAACAATATTCGATTTATTTTTTAAACAGATATATTTGACGAATTTCTCTTCCTAGATAAGCAGCTACTGTAAACCCACCCTTGTTTTCATTTTTGGGTAGTAGTTTTAATGTAGTAGGTTTTGTAAACTGAAACTTGGACTTCTTTTCGAACAAGTTTTAGATAAAATTATCGAGCAACAGTGTTTTAAGTAATAATTTGTGGTCATGAATTTTAAAGAGTAAGTAAAGTAGCCTATAAATATGTATTTTTCTATTAAAAAATATAAATGAAAGTGAAAAAATATTATTCATTGAGTGTTGCATTTAAGTTTGTTTTTATTTTAAATTTTAGAATACCGAATGAAAAAAAAAAGTTCTATCGAGTTACACCTTAATTTTTCCAGTTTTGTAAGTTAGATTAAATCATAACAAAAACATTTCATGTAAAAAAAGGACAAGTACGCGAAAATGGTATTCCGTAAATTTGTTTGATACCACACAAGCCATGTTTTGACATAAACTCAAATTTTTGAAATATACCCCCACCCTTAAAAAAAACAAAAACTAAAATGTATTTTGTTAAACTCCAGACTCAATTACCTTTCGTTTGATATCACACACGCCATATTTTCACATAAACTCTAATTTTTGAAATCTACCCCCACCCTTTTATTTGGTTTCTGTTCGGTGGATTTTGTTCATTTTTAAATGGGACCATCTCGACCCAAGACCCAGTCTAGGTACCAAATTTCATTAAAATTGGCCAGGCGGTTTTTGAGTTATGCGCGTTGGTCGTTACAGACAGACATACAGACAGACAGACAGACAGACAGACAGACAGACAGACAGACAGACAGACAGACAGACAGACAGACAGACAGACAGACAGACAGACAGACAGACAGACAGACAGACAGACAGACAGACAGACAGACAGACAGACAGACAGACAGACAGACAGACAGACAGACAGACAGACAGACAGACAGACAGACAGACAGACAGACAGACAGACAGACAGACAGACAGACAGACAGACAGACAGACAGACAGACAGACAGACAGACAGACAGACAGACAGACAGACAGACAGACAGACAGACAGACAGACAGACAGACAGACAGACAGACAGACAGACAGACAGACAGACAGACAGACAGACAGACAGACAGACAGACAGACAGACAGACAGACAGACAGACAGACAGACAGACAGACAGACAGACAGACAGACAGACAGACAGACAGACAGACAGACAGACAGACAGACAGACAGACAGACAGACAGACAGACAGACAGACAGACAGACAGACAGACAGACAGACAGACAGACAGACAGACAGACAGACAGACAGACAGACAGACAGACAGACAGACAGACAGACAGACAGACAGACAGACAGACAGACAGACAGACAGACAGACAGACAGACAGACAGACAGACAGACAGACAGACAGACAGACAGACAGACAGACAGACAGACAGACAGACAGACAGACAGACAGACAGACAGACAGACAGACAGACAGACAGACAGACAGACAGACAGACAGACAGACAGACAGACAGACAGACAGACAGACAGACAGACAGACAGACAGACAGACAGACAGACAGACAGACAGACAGACAGACAGACAGACAGACAGACAGACAGACAGACAGACAGACAGACAGACAGACAGACAGACAGACAGACAGACAGACAGACAGACAGACAGACAGACAGACAGACAGACAGACAGACAGACAGACAGACAGACAGACAGACAGACAGACAGACAGACAGACAGACAGACAGACAGACAGACAGACAGACAGACAGACAGACAGACAGACAGACAGACAGACAGACAGACAGACAGACAGACAGACAGACAGACAGACAGACAGACAGACAGACAGACAGACAGACAGACAGACAGACAGACAGACGGCGCAACAAAAAAGTTTCAAAATCATCTGAAACGCAAAGATTTTGAAATCGGAGCAACTTTTTTTTTCTCGAAAAAATTAGGATCATCATAGCTCACACTACTATAGTATAGTATATGTGTGAGCTAAAAAACATTTCCATCCTAGTAAGATCTAATTGTTAAATTTGTATTGGAGAACTTGACTTAACTTTTATCTCAATTCAAAAACATTCAACTAAAGGTTCCTTGAATTTCTTTGTCTCAATTCTTTTTACGGAATACTATTTTCGCGTACATGGCTTTTTTTACATTAAATGTTGTTGTTATGATTGATGAAAAAAATGTCGATGACTTAACCGTAAAGTTTTTCAAAACGTTCTGCTAATTTAGTTTGGTAATGTCCCCTGAAGATGTAAGTTTCTGCTTACGAAACATGTCGGGACTATATGTTTAAAACAAATTAAAAATTAGTGGAGAAAGACAATAACCTGTTTGATTTCCTATTCAACGACTCCACCATCACATCGAAGAAATAACTGGACTATTTCTTCGATGACCATATGGACTATTTCCTAAGATTTAATTTAACTTACAAACTGGAAAAAGATTTCTTAATGTTTGAATCCAGGTATATCAATGAATATCCTTATCTTTAAAAAAAACAATATATATTTTTGGGTTGTGGGTTTCACACAATTGCATCAGTCTCAAGCCATTATCATTTGTTACTTCCTGTCCAAATGGTCCTACCAAGTTTGATTATTAAAATCGCCAAGTATAATTATTAATTCAACCATGCTAAAAGGGCAGCTATTTGTCAACAATCAGACAAAAAAGTACATATACGGATTACCATGGTGATCCGTGGTACATTTATGTTTTAGGAATTTTATAATCTATATTTCACTAAAACTGCCTAAAAGGGCAATTATTTAACATTAATCAGATTTTCACTTCTTTTATGAATAATTTTTGTTTGTAAAAGCAAGCAAATGGGACATTTTAGTAAAAATTGATATTTTGCCATACCAACTTGTTACCCCAATTTTTTTAGGGCAAAAAATACCGGTGTTAAAAGTTAATTGTGCGTGTTACTTATATTGAGTCCCAAATAAAGGTAGCTATGGGGATTTCAGAACTCGCAGGACATTCAATTCTGGTTAAATAGGAGAAATAATTCCTATTCCGAGATTGATACCGTGTTTTTAAGGCCTCTTGAATGTCTTTTAACCATCTAAAAATTTTGAAAATCTATCAATTTGTTTTTAAGATATTTACATCCAAAGCTACCATGGTACGAGAAATACCCTAGAAAACCTCTGTTGCCGTTAAAACAACACAATATGATACCGTAACAATACATATGAATGAAAAAAATATCAACACCATTTTTCCCCATTGTAGCACTTTTTCACCTTTTGGCAACCCCCTCCCTAAACTTATTTAACACTTTAGCCCCTAACCCAACCCCACGCGAGTTTTTTCCAAAAACCAAAAACCATTGTTATGATTTAGTTTAATTTTAGTTTAATACCAACATATTTTTGCATTTGTTTAAGTTAGTTTTTAAAACGTTTTTACAATTTATGCCTAACCCTGTCATTTGACCCATTAAAGATTTTTAACCCTTCCAAACATGTTTTAAAACCCTTTCAGTATGTCTTGTTTTCATAGCCTTATAAAGAGGGAAACATAACAAAGCCTTTATGTCGGATATCTTGTTAAAAAAATATTTTAATTAAAATGTGTCTCGTTTTTACACCACAAATAGGGTCAATTTGTTTCTTTTTTCACAGGTTTTCACCAATTGCAATAACTGCGGATTCCCAATGGGAAAAAGTCAAAAAAACTGCAAAAAATGTGGCTGGAGGTCGGCGGAATTATCTGCGAGTTGCAAAGAGCTGACAGTTAAAGAGAGAAAAAAATTCCTAACAGAAAGACATGGCCGACGAGGTTATTACGTCATCGATGAAGATAGTTCCGAAGAAGGTAAGAATAGTGCGAGAATTAAATGAAAAATGTCTGGCATCAAACGCAACCATATACCTAATAGTCTACAGTACACCGGACTATTTTTTAAGTGATGATGATGATTGATATGTGAGAGCCTTGCAGCACTTCCACTGCGACCACCAGTTCATTCTATTGTGGCTCAGTTTTGAGTGGTTTCTCACCACTGTATGCTGAGTCCTTCAAAAAGGTTAGGTCTCAGTCAGACACTGTTCAGATCATTTGAATCAATTTGAGGTTTACCGAAAGTTTTCTCACTTAAAGGTGCAATAGTTGGACATTCGCACTGTACATGTCTGACTGTTTCGTCATCCTCAATAGAGAGTCTACATTCGGTCTCTTCTGTTAGTACCATTCTGTACATGAATACCCTTAGTCGACCATGACCTGTAAAAAGTCCAGTCACTATACGGATCTCTTGTCTGGTAACTCCAATGTTGTTCCTGGATCTCTTTCTACAAGGTCCTTTAATGAACTCTTTAGAGTGAGCTAGTTCTGGTATATTTATCCAGTATTGTTGGAAACTGTTCGCCATCATGAGTTCTTTACATTATCTAAAAAAAATTGCCGGAGACAAAGAGGTCTTTCTTAGACACTATAAAAATACTCTGCCAATCTATGAGCACCTAAGCTCACACTGGGTACTATAGTTATAGTGTATCTACGTGAAAGCTAATATAACTAAAAACTGAAGTATGTTTTATTGAACTCCAGACTCAATTACCTTTCGTTTGATACCACACAAGTCATGTTTTGACTTATACTCTAATTTTTCAAATCTACCCCCACCCTTTTTTTAAAAACTAAAATGTATTTTGTTTAACCCCAGACTCAATTACCTTTCGTTTGATATCACACACGCCATATTTCCACTTAAACACTAATTTTTGAAATTTACCCCCTCTCTTTTATTTGGCTTGTGTTCGGTGGATTTTGTTCATTTTTAAATGGGACCATCTCGACCCAAAACCCAGCCTGGGTACCAAATTTCATTAAAATCGGGCAAGCGGTTTTTGAGTTATGCGCGTTGGTCGTTACAGACAGACATACAGACACACAGACAGACAGACAGACATACAGACAGACAGACAGACAGACGGCGCAACAAAAAAGTTTCAAAATCATCTGAAACGCAAAGATATATAAAAAATTTTGAAATCGGAGCAACTTTTTTTTTCTCGAAAAAATTAGGATCCCATAGCTCACACTACTATAGTATAGTATATGTGTGAGCTAAAATATCGTAGTACTTATAAACGCGTCATTCAATTAGCAGGAAGGCTTTACTATCAAAAGAAAATTGACAATGCTATATATAAAAATAAAGAATCATGGAAAATAGTCCATAAGCTTCAAGGAAAAAAATAGTTTCATTTACTAGAACTCTTAAGGCAGATAATTTAACTTCGTTCTATTGCAGCATTGCGCAAAATCTTGCAAACAAAATAACTTCAGAAGTTGATCCTTTAAGCTATTTGAGTAGTGTTGATGTTAGAGATACATTTTGTTTACTTCCAACTTATATAGTAGAAATTAAAACTAGATTTAAAAAACTAAAGAAGAAAAACTCGTCAGGATGGGACAGAATGACACTAAAAATTTTTGAAGCACTGCCAGATGCAGCACTTACAATTTTAGTGGAGTCAATCAAGAAGCTTTTGCTGTAGGGGAATTTCCGGCGTCATTCAAAAAGGCTGTTGCAGCTCTGTTCTTTAAGGCCGTTGATCAGCACGATGCTTCAAATTTTCGGCCGATTGCATTCTTGCCTACCTTGGCCAAAATTATTGAGAAATTGGTTCAAGGCCGTTTGACAGTATTTCTGACAAACAACAATATTTTGAGCAGCCACCAGTTGGTTTTCAGGCATCAAAAAATACTTACTAAATATTTCTTAGAGGAGTTGTGACTTAAATTAAATAGTGGAGAAAAGCCGGCAGCAGTATTTTGTGACCTGTCAAAAGCCTTTGACTGTGTGGATCACCAAAGATTGCTGCAAAAGCTTAACTGGTATGGAGTCAGAGGTATAGCTTTGAATTGGCTCAGATCGTACCTGTCTGAAAAAGTTCAATCTGTTTCTTTTAGTGATCAAAGCTCAGAGGAGCTTCAAATTAACTGGTGTAACTCAGGGTTCTATCTTGAAACCACTTTTATTTTTGATTTTTGTAAATGACCTGCCAAACAAGTGATATAGACGTACATGTGGGGGGTTTAAATTATTGCAGGATTCTTCAGGGAAAAATGAACATGGTATAATTTGTGTCTGTTAATAACTAATAAATAAATAAGAGCCGATTTGGTTATAACAATTTTTCCGAAGTTTTATCGATAGTTTAAGAGATAAATCCGACCATGCATTAAAATCAAATTTTTAAAAAACAATAACGATAAATTTTAAAAAAAATTGAAACTTTCCGGTCCAAAACAGTGGAATGACCACCTGAGGCCATAGTCAACTAACGTCTACTTTACTATTTGTCGAAAAGAGTGAGAGGAATAGAAAACAGCGGAAAGATCTTGCAATGTGCACCCGCATGCGCTGGTTCGAAATGAACATTTGACTGCTTTCGGCTGGAGTTCACAGTGCAAGATTGTTCAGCTGTCTTTTATTCCTTCTCATCATTTTCGAAAAAGAAAGAAGTAGTCTGTAGACTATGGACTAGCTTTACGTCAAATACAGTGGCTATATTCCAGCGTTGCCAGGTTTACTCTTTTATTACTGTATTTACTGTTTGCATGGGACCCATGCCCACTGTTCTACTCTTTAAGCCATAAAACTTACTGTTTTTAAACTTTTTTAATTTTTCATTCTTTTTTGCAAATATCATCTAGTTTTGATTTCAATGCGGCCCTCACGCGGTCATTGTTATGGACAGTAGGATATTTTCAGATGTAAATTTATACAAAAAATCAAATAGTTTCTGAAAGCTACATAAAATTAAACATACTTACTTACGTACATAAAAATGTATGTATGTAAACTCCATATCATAATTTTTGAGATAACTTTTTGACAGTTATCAGCTGTTTACCATAACAAATAGCATAGGCCAACGAAAAAATTTGTAAAAAATTGTCTAAAAAATAATGATATGAACTGTACTTTCCAATAAAATCTACGCAAAAAAAATCTACTGTTCTTAGTTCTTAATTAATTGTTTTGTTTCTCTATGTAAACTTTCGGAAAATTCGACCTGGCAACACTGGTTGGTTTGAAACTTTTTGGAAACAGTTGCATGGGAGAAAACACCTTAGCAATCAGTTATGAAACCCCCTATTTAGTATTTTTAAGCGAAAACTTAACACTCAAGTTTCTAGGTTGTAATTTTTATGAAATTGACACTGTAGATCAAAAACTAAACGGTTAAAAACTTTTTTTACAAACAACCAAAGAATCATCCTAGTCAGAATTTCATTATAAAACACCCTGTATATTAGGTTCATCGGACTCCATATTTGTTATTCTTTTCGATCAGATTCCAAACCTGAAACGCCTAAAAAAATTGGTAGCCCTAGAAAGAAAATTAACCTCAAGAAATTGCAAGAATCGGACGATGAACCAGAGTCTCATAAAGAAGATGAAGATAGTTCTAAAGAAGGTAAGAAAATAATTATTATATATTAATTTTTTTTCTTTAAAAATTTAAAAAAATCTAAAATCTATTTAGGAATTGTAAGATGAGAGTTACTTTTTTCTTAAAGGAATATGAGTCTTAGTATAATTTACACTAATTTAAAACCTTGTTAAAGATCAGCATTTAGTTATGAAACCCCCTATTCAGTATCTTCGCACAAAACCTTAACACAACTTTCTAGGTCGTAATCATATTTAGGAAATATGACGTTTGGGTGGTTTGTAGGGGACTTTTTTGCATTTGCATCTTGCATAAGTTCTAAAAATCAAACGCAGTGTGTTTCATATCGGATGTTAATCCAAGCTAGCCTGAATTCCTAAGCATAAAATTAAATATTAATATATATTTTTTTATTTTAACTCGCTATAGATCAAAAACTAAACGGTTAAAAACTTTTTTTAAAAACACCTAAAGGATCATCCAAATAGTTAGGATTTAATTATGAAACACCCTGTAGATAAGGTTCATCGGACTCCATATTTGTTATTTCTTTCCATCAGATTCCAAACCTGAAACGCTTAAAAAAATTGGTAGCCCTAGAAAGAAAATTAACCTCAAGAAATTGCGAGAATCAGACGGTGAACCAGAGCTTGATGGTTCTAAAGAAGGTAAGAAAATATATTATATATTTATATATTATATATTTTTACTTTCCTTTAAAATTTTTATCAAAAACTAATTTTGATCCTCTGTTTTCCATTAGAAAAAATCTATAAACGATTTAGAAAGTACTATTTTTATATTATTTTATTACTTATTTATTCAAATCGTAAGGCTCAAAATTGATATTAGTCTTGGTATAGTTTGCCCTAGCAATTAAACCCTTTTTAAAGAGCCTTTCTAAGTCGTAATCAAATTTAGAAAGTTGACATTTGGGTGTTTTTTAGGGAGCTTTTTTGTATTTGACTCCCTAATGAACACTTTCAGCGACTAAAAAATTAATAAAATTTTACTCAAAGATAATCCTAAGCTCAAAAACTAAACGGTTGAAAACTTTTTTAAAAAACACCCAAAGGATCATCCTAATAGTCAGGATTTAATTATGAAACATCCTGTATATTAGGTTTATCGAACTACTTATTTGTTATTTCTTTCAATCAGATTCCAAACCTGAAACGCTTAAAAAAATTGGTAGCCCTAGAAAGAAAATTAACCTCAAGAAATTGCGAGGATCAGACGGTGAACCAGAGCCTCATAAAGAAGATGAAGATAGTTCTAAAGAAGGTGAGAAAATATATTATATATTATGTTTTTTCTTTAAAAATTTTAAAAAATCTATAAACGACTTAGAAAGTACTATTTATATTTTATTTTGTTACTTATTTATTCAAATCGTAAGGCTCATGACGCTTTCATGGCCTTAAAACTTACTTTTTTCTTAAATGTATATTAGTCTTGGTATAATTTTTACTAGCATTCGAACCCTTTTTAAAGAACTTTTCTAGGTCATAATCAAATTTCGGAAGTCGACATTTGGGTGTTTTTTAGGGAGCTTTTTTGTGTTTGATTCCCTAATGAACACTTTCAGCGACTAAAAAATTAATTATATTTTACATAAATATAATCTTACATAAATTCTAAAAACCAAACGCAGATATATTTGGGAGACTCTGTATGTGTTATTATTATATATAATTATACAGGTTGTTTCATATCGGATGATAATCCAAACGAGCCTGAATTGTGAAGCATAAGCATAATATTTTTTCGTTTTAACTGACTGTAAATCAAAAACTAAACAGTCGCAAACTTTTTAAAAAAGTTACCCAAAGGATCATTCTACTGGTGAGAATTTTATTATGAAACACCCTCTATACTAGATTTATCAGATATAGTTTTACGTTAACATTTACATCAAAAACACTTTACGAGCCTGAATTTCTAAGCATAAAATTAAATATAATATATATTTTTTTATTTTAACTCACTATAGATCAAAACCTAAACGGTTAAAAACTTTTTTTAAAAACACCTAAAGGATTATATTAATAGTAAGGATTTAATTATGAAACACCCTGTATATTAGGCTCATCGGACTCCATATTTGTTAATTTCTTTCGATCAGATTCTAAACCTGAAACGCCTAAAAAAATTGGTAGCCCTAGAAAGAAAATTAACCTCATGAAATTGCAAGAATCGGACGGTAAACCAGAGCCTCATAAAGAAGATAAAGATAGTCCTAAAGAAGGTAAGAAAATATATTATATATTTTTACTTTACTTTAAAATTTTTATCAAAAACTAATTTTGATCCTCTGAAAACTTTTTCCATTAGAACAAATCTATAAACGACTTAGAAAGTACTTTTTTTATTTTATTTTATTACTTATTTATTCAAATCGTAAGGCTCATGTCGCTTTCATGGCCTTAAAAGTTACTTTTTTCTTAAATTCATGTTAGTCTTGGTATAATTTTTACTAGCATTCGAACCCTTTTTAAAGAGCTTTTCTAGGTCATAATCAAATTTAGGAAGTCGACATTTGGGTGGTTTTTAGAGAGCTTTTTTGTGTTTAACTCCCTAATGGACACTTTCAGCGACTAAAAAATTATTTAAATATATTATATCTAATTATACGGGTTGTTTCATATCGGATGATAAGCCAAACAAGCCTGAATTTTAAAACATAAGTATAATATTTTTTTCGTTTTAACTTACTGTAAATCAAAAACTAAATGCTCGTAAACTTATTTAAAAAATCACCCAAAGGATCATTCTACTGGTGAGAATTTTATTATGAAACACCCTCTATATTAGATTCATCAGACTCCATATTTGTTATTTCTTTCAATTAGATTCACAACCGAAAAGACCTACAACGAGAATTAACCGTAAGAAATTGCAAGAATCGGACGGTGAACCAGAGTCCCATAAAGAAGATGAAGGTGAGAAAATATATACTATTTTTTTATTTTACGTTAACATTTACATCAAAAACTCTTTTTACTTGTCTGAAAACTTTTTCTATTAGAAAAAATATCTACAAACAACTTAAAAATTGCATTTTTTATTTTATTTTATTTCTCATTTATTCAAATGCAATTAAATTGTAAGGCTCATGTCGCTTTCAGGGCCATAATATTTTTACTGTTTATGTTTAGGAACTGTATGATGAGAGTTACTTTTGTCTTAAAGGAATATGAGTCTTAGTATAATTTAGACTAATTTAAAACCTTGTTAAAGATCAGCATTTAGTTATGAAACACCCTATTCAGTATTTTCGCACGAAAACTTAACACAAGTTTCTAGGTCGTAATCATATTTAGGAAATATGACATTTGGGTGGTTTGTAGGGCACTTTTTTGTATTTGCATCTTGCATAAGTTCTAAAAATCAAGAGCAGTGAAATCTTGGAGACCCTATATGTGTCAAACAGTGTGTTTCATATCGGGTGTTAATCCAAGCGAGCCTGAATTTCTAATCATAAAATTAAATATTAATATATATTTTTTTACGCGTAAATTTAGTATACATAGTACAGGTTATATTATCGGCCGATAATATAACCTGTCTGATAAACAAAACAAAAGAAAATATAAATAAATAGCAAATTAGTGTTGGGTTTCGTTTTTAATTTTGTGCCGTTTGTTTTCCTTATGTGCTTGAATTCTTGTTTTTTGTTGTTCCAATGTACGATCTAGTCTGAAGGTCTGATGAAGACAAAAACCATTGTCGAAACGTTACCGATGGATTAAAACGTATATTTACCAGAACAACAGTGTCCTTATTCCCACTAAATTTACGTGTAGTTGAATTGCAAGGACGTGATAAGTTTACCAATTATATTTTTTTATTTTAACTCACTATAGATCCAAAACTAAACGGTTAAAAACTTTTTTTAAAAACACTTAAAGGATTATCCTAATAGTCAGGATTTAATTATGAAACACCCTGTGTATTAGGGTCATCCGCCTCCATATTTGTTATTTCTTTCGATCAGATTCCAAACCTGAAACGCCTAAAAAAATTGGTAGCCCTAGAAAGAAAAAAAACCTCAAGAAATTGCGAGAATCGGACGGTGAACCAGAGCCTCATAAAGAAGATGAAGATAGTTCTAAAGAAGGTAAGAAAATATATATTTACTTTACTTTAAAATTTTTATTAAAAACTAATTTTGATCCTCTGAAAACTTTTTCCATTAGAAAAAATCTATAAACGACTTAGAAAGTACTATTTTATTTTATTTTATTACTCATTGATTTAAATCGTAAGGCTTATGTCATTTTCATGGCCTTAAAAGTTACTTTTTTCTTAAATTGATATTAGTCTTGGTATGTATAATTTTTACTAGCATTCAAACCCTTTTTAAAGTTGAAGTTGACATTTGGGTGTTTTTTAGGGAACTTTTTTGTATTTGACTGACCTATTGAACACTCAGCGATTAAAAAATTAATTAAATTTTACACAAAGATAATCTTAAGCTCAAAAACTAAACGGTTGAAAACTTTTTTTAAAAACACCCAAAAGATCATCCTAATACTCAGGATTTAATTATGAAACACCCTGTATATTAGGTGCGTCGGACTCCATATTTGTTATTTTTTTCAATCAGATTCAAAACCGGAAACGCCTAAAAGGGCGTGCAGACCTAGAAAGAAAATTAACCTCAAGAAATTGCAAGAATCGGACAGTGAAACAGAGCCCCATAAAGAAGATGAAGATAGTTCTAAAGAAGGTAAGAAAATATATAATAAATAATATTTATATTTTTATTTTACTTTAACCTTTTTTATCCAAAACTAATTTTAATCATCTGAAAACTTTTTCTATTAGAAAAAAAAATCTAGAAACGACTTAGAAGGTACTATTTTTATTTTGTATTATTACTTATTTATTCAAATAGTAAGGCTCATGTCGATTTCATGGCCTTAGTATTTTTACATTTAGGAACTATAAGATGAAAGTAACTTGTTTGTCAAATTGATATTAGTCTTGGTATAATTTATACTAGCATTTGAACCCTATTAAGAGCATTTCTAGATCGTAACTGAATTTAGGAAGTTGACATTTGGGTGGTTTGTAGGGAGCTTTTTTGTATTTGATCCCCTAATGAACACTTTCAGCGACTAAAAAACTAATTCAATTTTACATAAATAGTCTTACATAAATTCTAATAACCAAACGCAGAGATATTTGGATAACTCTGTATGTGTCATTATTATATATTATAATTATACAGGTTGTTTCATATCGGATGGTAATCCAAACGAATAATATTTTTTTATTCGTTTTACCTCACTGTAAATCAAAAACTGCAGCAAACTTAAAAAAATTACCCAAAGGATCATTCTAGTGATTAGAATTTAATTAGATTAATCAGACTCTATATTTGTTATTTCTTCCAATTAGATTCACAATCGAAAATGCCTAAAAAAATGGGAAGACCTACAACGAGAATTAACCTCAAAAAATTGCAAGAATCGGACGGTAAACCAGAGTCTCATAAAGAAGATGAAGATAGTTCCAAAGAAGGTAAGAAAATATATTTTTTTATTTTACTTTAACATTTTTATCAAAAACTCTTTTTACGCATCTGAAAAGTTTTTTCTATTGGAAAAAAATCTACAAACGACTTGAAAATTGCGATTTTTATTTTATTGTGTCGCTTTCATGTCCTTAATATTTTTACTGTTTATATTTTAGTAATGTAAGATGAAAGTTACGTTTTTTTAAAAGGAATATGAATCCTAGTATAATTTATACTAATTTAAAACCTTGTTAGAGATCAGCATTTAGTTATGAAATTTCCTATTCATTCATTCTTATTTTCGCACGAAACCTTAACACAGGTTCCTAGGTCGTAATTATATGTAGAAAATATGACATTTGGGTGGTTTGTAGGGGGCTTTTTTGAATTTGACCATTAGGAGAATGAAGTACATCCAGCGCCTAAAACTTTTAAATGGCACAGCATTTTTTTTTGACAGATTATATTTTACATATCTTGCATACGTTTAAAAATCAAACGTAGTGAAATCTGGGAGACCCTGTGTGTGACTTTATTGTAGATAGTTAAACAGTGTGTTGCATATCGGATGTCAATCCAAGGAAGCCTGAGTTTGGAATCATAAAATTAAGTATAATATATGTTTTTTATTTTTACTAACTGTTGATCAAAAACTAAACGGTTGCAAACTTTTTTTTACAATCACCCAAAGAATCATCTTAATGGTCAGGAGTTAATTATGAAACACCTTGTGTATTAAGTTCATCGTACTCCATGTTTATTATCTATTTCGATTAGATTCAAAATCGGAAACGCCTAAAAATGCTGGTCAAAAGAAAATTAACCTCAAGAAATTGCAAGAACCGGGCGGTGAAGCAGAACCCTATAAAGAAGATAAACGTAGTTCCAAAGAAGGTAAGAAAATATTTTTTTATTTTACGTTAACATTTTCATCTATTTTTACTCATCTGAAAAGTTTTTCTATTAGAAACGACTTAGAAATTGTGATTTTTATTTTATTTTATTGACCTTAATATTTTTACTGTTTATATTTTCGTACTCTAAGATGAAAGTTACGTTTTTCTTAAAGGAATATGAGTGAGTATAATTTATACTAATTTAAAACCTTGTTAGAGATCAGCATTTTCTTATGAAACTCCCTATTCATTCATTCTTATTTTCGCACTAAACCGTAACACAAGTTCCTATTTCGTAATTATATGTAGAAAATATGATTTGGGTGGTTTAGGGGGCTTTTTTGCATTCGACCAAATATAAACAGTAAAAAATTTAGGAACTGTAAGATTCTTAAAGGAATATGAGTCTTAGTATAGTTTACACTAATTTAAAACCTTGTTAAAGATCAGCATTTAGTTATGAAACACCCTATTCAGTATTATTGCACGTAAACTTAACACAGATTCTTCTAGGCCGTAATTATATTTGGGAAATATGACATTTGGGTGGTTTGTAGGGGGCTTTTTTAAATTTGACCATTAGGAGAATACACTAAATCCAGCGCCTAAAAAATTCTAAATGGCACGGCATTTTTTTTGACAGATTATTTTTTACATATCTTGCATAAGTTCTAAAAATGAAACGCAGTGAAATATTGGAGTTAAACAGTGTGTTTCATATCGGATGTCAATCCAAGCGAGCCTAAATTTGGAAGCATAAAATTAAGTATAATATATATATATATATATATATATATATATATATATATATATGAAAAAATGAAACGGTTGAAACTTTTTCAAACACCCAAAGGATCATCTAATAGTCAGTATTTAATTATGAAACACCCTGTATATTAGGTTCATCGGACTCCATATTTGTTATTTCTTTCAATCAGATTCAAAACCGGAAATACCTAAAAAAGCTGGTAGACCTAGAAAAAACATTAACCTCAAGAAATTGCAAGAATCGGACGGTAAACCAGAGCCCCATAAAGAAGATGAAGATTCGAAAGAAGGTAAGAAAATATATTATATATTTTTATTTTACTTTAACATTTTTATCAAAAAGTAATTTTAATCATCCGAAAACTTTTTCTATCAGAAAAAAAATCTACAAACCTACTATTTTTATTTTATTTTATTACTTATTTATTCAAATCGTAAGGCTCATGTCGCTTTCATGGCCTTACTATTTTAACTATTTATATAACTATTAGATGAAAGTTATTTTTTCTTAAATTGATATTAGTCTTGGTATAATTTATACTAGCATTCGAACCCTTTTTAAAGAGCTTTTCTAGGTCGTAATTAAATTTAAGAAATTGACATTTGGGTAGTTTGTAGGGAGTTTTCTTGTATTTGACCCTCTAATGAACACTTTCAGCGACTAAATAACGAATGAAATTTTACTTAAATAATCTAACATTAATTCTTATAACAAAACGCAGAGATATTTGGGAAATTCTGTATGTGTCATTATTATATATATAGGTTGTTTCATATCGGATGATATTCCAAACGTATAAATATTTCTTTTTTCGTTTTACCTCACTGTAAATCAAAAACTAAACGGTTGCAAACTTTGTTTTAAAAAATCACCCGAAGGGTCATTCTAGTGATAAGAATTTAATTATGAAAAACCTTCTATATTAGATTCATGCGACTCTATATTTGTTATTTCTGTCAATTAGATCCACAACCGGAAATGCCTAAAAAAATGGGGAGACCTACAACGAGAGTTAACCGCAAGAAATTGCAAGAATCGGACGGTAAATCAGAGCCCCATAAAGAAGATGAAGATAGTTCTAAAGAAGGTAAGAAAATATATTATATATTTTTATTTTATTTTAACATTTTTATCAAAAACTAATTTTAATCATCTGAAAACTTTTTCTATCAGAAAAAAAATCTACAAACGACTTAAAAGGTACTATTTTTATTTTATTTTATTACTTATTTATTCAAATCGTTGGCTCATGTCGCTTTCATGGCCTTACTATTTTAACTATTTATATAACTATTAGATGAAAGTTACTTTTTCTTAAATTGATATTAGTCTTGGTATAATTTATACTAGCATTCGAACCCTTTTTAGAGAGCTTTTCTAGGTCGTAATTAAATTTAAGAAATTGACATTTGGGTAGTTTGTAGGGAGTTTTCTTGTATTTGACCCTCTAATGAACACTTTCAGCGACTAAATAACGAATGAAATTTTACATAAATAATCTAACATTAATTCTTATAACAAAACGCAGAGATATTTGGGAAATTCTGTATGTGTCATTATTATATATATAGGTTGTTTCATATCGGATGATATTCCAAACGTATAAATATTTCTTTTTTCGTTTTACCTCACTGTAAATCAAAAACTAAACGGTTGTAAACTTTTTTTAAAAAATCACCCAAATGGTTATTCTAGTGGTAATAACTTATTTATGAAAAACCAACTATCTTAGATTCATACGACTCTATATGTTATTTCTGTCAATTAGATCCACAACCGGAAATGCCTAAAAAAATGGGGAGACCTACAACGAGAGTTAACCGCAAGAAATTGCAAGAATCGGACGGTAAATCAGAGCCCCATAAAGAAGATGAAGATAGTTCTAAAGAAGGTAAGAAAATATATTATATATTTTTATTTTATTTTAACATTTTTATCAAAAACTAATTTTAATCATCTGAAAACTTTTTCTATCAGAAAAAAAATCTACAAACGACTTAAAAGGTACTATTTTTATTTTATTTTATTACTTATTTATTCAAATCGTAGGCTCATGTCGCTCTCATGGCCTTACTATTTTAACTGTTTATATAACTATTAGATGAAAGTTACTTTTTCTTAAATTGATATTAGTCTTGGTATAATTTATACTAGCATTCGAACCCTTTTTAAAGAGCTTTTCTAGGTCGTTATTAAATTTAAGAAATTTACATTTGGGTAGATTGTCGGGAGTTTTCTTGTATTTTACCCTCTAATGAACACTTTTAGCGACTAAAAAACGAATGAAATTTTACATAAATAATCTAACAATTATTCTTATAACAAAACGCAGAGATATTTGGGAAACTCTGTATGTGTCATTATTATATATAGGTTGTTTCATATCGGATGATATTCCAAACGTATAAATATTTCTCTTTTCGTTTTACCTTACTCTAAATCAAAAACTAAACGGTTGCAAACTTAAAAAAAAAATCACCCAAAGGGTCATTCTAGTGGTAAAAATTTAATTATGAAAAACCCTCTATATTAGATTCATGCGACTCCATATTTGTTATTTCTGTCAATTAGATTCACAACCGGAAATGCCTAAAAAAATGGGGAGACCTACAACGAGAGTTAACCGCAAGAAATTGCAAGAATCGGACGGTAAATCAGAGCCCCATAAAGAAGATGAAGATAGTTCTAAAGAAGGTAAGAAAATATATTATATATTTTTATTTTATTTTAACATTTTTATCAAAAACAAATTTTAATCATCTGAAAACTTTTTCTGTCAGAAAAAAAATCTACAAACGACTTAAAAGGTACTATTTTTATTTGATTTTATTACTTATTTATTCAAATCGTAGGCTCATGTCGCTTTCATGGTCTTACTATTTTAACTGTTTATATAACTATTAGATGAACGTTACTTTTTCTTAAATTGATATTAGTCTTGGTATAATTTATACTAGCATTCGAACCCTTTTTAAAGAGCTTTTCTAGGTCGTAACTAAATTTAAGAAATTGACATTTGGGTAGTTTGTAGGGAGTTTTCTTGTATTTGACCCTCTAATGAACACTTTCAGCGACTAAAAAACGAATGAAATTTTACATAAATAATCTAACATTAATTCTTATAACAAAACGCAGAGATATTTGGGAAATTCTGTATGTGTCATTATTATATATATATAGGTTGTTTCATATCGGATGATATTCCACACGTATGAATATTTCTTTTTTCGTTTTACCTCACTGTAAATCAAAAACTAAACGGTTGCAAACTTTGTTTTAAAAAATCATCCGAAGGGTCATTCTAGTGACAAGAATTTAATTATGAAAAACCCTCTATATTAGATTCATGCGACTCCATATTTGTTATTTCTGTCAATTAGATTCACAACCGGAAATGCCAAAAAAAATGGGGAGACCTACAACGAGAGTTAACCGCAAGAAATTGCAAGAATCGGACGGTGAACCAGAGTGCCATAAAGAAGATGAAGATAGTTTTAAAGAAGGTAAGAAAATATACAATATTTTTTATTTTACGTTAACATTTAAATCAAATTTTTTTTAACTTATCTGAAAACTTTTTCTATTAGAAAAATATCTACAAACGACTTAGGAATTGTGATTTTTATTTGTTACTTATTTATTCAAATGAAATTAAATTTTAAGGCTCATGTTTATATTTAGGAACTGTAAGATGAAAGTTACTTTTTTCTTAAAAGTATATGAGTCTTAGTATAATTTACATTAATTTAAAACCTTGTTGAAGATCAGCATTTAGTTATAAAACTTACCACAAGTTTACAGGTCGTAATTATGTTTAGGAAATATAACATTTGGGTGGTTTGTAGGGGGATATTTTTTGATTTGACCATTAGGAGAATGGACTACATCCAGCGCCTAAAAATTTTTTAATGGCACCGCATTTTTTTTGACAGATTTTATTTTACATATCTTGCATAAGTTTTAATAATCAAACACAGGAAAATCTTGGAGAGCCTGTATGTGTCTTTATTATATATAGTTCAACAGGGTGTTTCATACCGGATCTCAATCCAAACGAGCCTGAACATGAAATCATAAAATTAAGTATAATATATTTTTTTTTGGGACAAAAGGCTTAAGACAGGGATGTTGTATCTCTTCAACTCTTTTTAAAATATATATCGCAGTAGCTCTAAAAAACTGGAAACGTAAAGTGCACGGCATGGGAATACAACTTAACGACCGATTTACCATATACACACTACAGTTTGCTGACGACCAAGTAATTGTGGCTAATGACAAAGAAGATATGGAGTATGTGATAAGAAAGAACAGAAGAATACCAAAAGTGGGGATTAACAGTGAACATGGACAAGACACAGTACTTATTTATTGGAAACTAATCCAGTGACTTAGTACTAGAAAATGGACAAACAATATCTCCATGCAATGAGTATGTATACTTGGGTGTCACATTTGATAAGACAGGAACAGACTGTAAAGAATTGGAAAAAAGAATAGTAAAAGCAAAAAAAGTTATTGGATGTCTTAACAGTATTTTATGGAGCAGAGAGATAAAAAAGAATGTAAAATTTAACATATATGAAACAATGGTCAAAAGCACGCTGTTGTATGGAATAGAGACTTGTCGCGTAACAGAAAAATACAAAACAAAAATGGAAAGTGTCGAAATGGATGCAATAAGAAGATCAATGAGAATATCTAGAATAGATCACATAAGAAATGAGATCATAAAAGAAAGAATGGGAATCGAGGGAAGCATAACGGATGACATCACTAAAAGGCAACTGATATGGTACGGCCATGTACAACGGATGAACGACGAAAGATTACCAAAGCAGGTCCTAGAATGGCACCCAATAGGGCGCAGAAAAAGAGGGCGTCCTAAACTAGAATGGCAACAGTCAATCCAAAGATCAATGAGTCAAAAGAATCTGATAGAGGATGATTGTCAGGATCGAAGGAGGTGGAGAATAGGCGTCGGACAACGTAGAAAAACGTTCTAAACCGACATAGTAGTAGTATATTTTTTTTTATTTTAACTCACTAGATCAAAAACTAAACGGTTGAAAACTTTTTTTACAAACACCCAAATGATCCTCCTAATAGTCAGGATTTAATTATGATACACCCTGTATATTTGGTTCATCGGGCTCCATATTTGTTATTTCTTTTAATTAGATTCAAAACCGGAAACGCCAAAACAAGGTGGTAGAACTAGAAGGAAAATTAACCTCAAGGAATTGCGAGAATCGGACGGTGAACCAGAGCCTCATAAAGACGATGAAGATAGTTCCAAAGAAGGTAAGAAAATATATTATATATTTTTATTTTACTTTAACATTTTTATTAAAACCTAATTTTAATTATCTGAAAAATTTTTCTATTAGAAAAAATCTACAAACGACTTAGAAAGTACTATTTTTATTTTATTTTATTATTTATTCGTAAGCTTCACGTCGCTTTTATGGCCTTAATATTTTTACTGTTTATGTAACTATAAGATGAAAGTTACTTTTTTCTTAAATTGATATTAGTCTTGGTATAATTTATACTAGTATTCGAAACCCTTTTATATATCAGCATTTAGTTATGAAACACCCTAGTCAGTATTTTCGCGCGAAAACTTAACATAAGTTTCTAGGTCGTAATTATGTTTAGGAAATATGACATTTGAGTGGTTTGTAATGGGGCTTTTTTGCATTTGACTACATCCAGCGACTAAAAAATTTCAAATGGGACGGCATTTCTTTTGACAGATTACATTTTACATATCTTGCGTAAGTTCTAAAAACCAAACGCAGTGACATCTTGGAGACGCTGAACGTATCTTGTATGTCTGTCCGTAACACGATAGCTCCTGAACCGCTAAACCGATTTTCATAAAATGTTCAGGTAAAATAGGGTTCGACAGTGTGACGAACTGATTATATTTCGGTCAAAATCCATTGATGCTAATGGCAGTTGTTTGGCAATTAAAAAATGTAAAAAATGCTATTTTTTTTACGAGAGCATTGCAACAATATGCGGTTTCCGGAAGATAGTAGATCGCTTTTTTCTCAATAATTTGTGTTATAACCAAAAACTTCGTAGGAGCATTCGTTTCTGAGATTTTTACAAAAAATTGTCAAGGCTGATATATCATGAAGTTCACTTAAAGTGTGCTAATAGACTAGCTAGGAAGGTATCAGGTCCGTCATGGATCCATTTTTAGCTCACACATATACTATACTATAGTAGTGTGAGCTATGGTCATCCTAATTTTTTCGAGAAAAAAAAAGTTGCTCCGATTTCAAAAATTTTTATATATCTTTGCGTTTCAGATGATTTTAAAACTTTTTTGTTGTGTTGTCTGTCTGTTTGTCTGTCTGTCTATCTGTCTGTAACGACCAACGCGCATAACTCAAAAACCGCTAGCCCGATTTTAATGAAATTTGGTACCTAAGCTGGTTTTTGGCTCGATCCCATTTAAAAATGAACAAAATCCACCAAGCACAAGGCAAATAAAAGGGTGGGGGTAGATTTCAAAAATTAAGTTTATGTAAAAATATGGCGTGTGTGATATCAAACGAAAGGTAATTGAGTCTGGAGTTAAACAAAATACATTTTAGTTTATTTAACAAAAAAAAAAGGATGGGGGTAAATTTCAAAAATTAGAATTTATGTGAAAATATGGCGTGTGTGATATCAAACGAAAGATAATTGAGTCTGGAGTTAAACAAAATACATTTTAGTTTTTTTTTTTAAAGTGAGGGTAGATTTTACAAATTTGAGTTCAAGTAATAAAATGGCTTGTGTGGTATCAAACGACAGGTAATTGAGTCTAGAGTTGAATAAAATATATTTCAGTTTTTAGTTATATTAGCTCACACGTACACTATAACTATAGTATCTAGTGTGAGCCCATAAATTGGAGTATTTTTATTTTAACTCACTATAGATTAAAAACTAAACGGATGAAAACCTTTTTTTACAAATACCCAAAGGATCATCCCAATAGTCAGGATTTAATTATGAAACACCCTATATATTAGGTTCATTGAACTCCATATTTGTTATTTCTTTCAATCAGATTCAAAACTGGAAATGTCTAAAAAAGTTGGTAGACCAAGGAAGAAAATTAACCTCAAACAATTGCGAGAATCAGACGGTGAACCAGAGCTCCATAAAGAAGATAAAGATAGTTCTAAAGAACGTAAGAAAATATATTATATATTTTTATCTTACTTTAACATGTTTATCAAAAACTAATTTTAATCATCTGAAAACTTTTTCTATTAAGGGGCCTACAGACACGCGAGCATTTCTTGAGATTAGTACGCGAACTAATCTCTGCATACATGTACGTTTGGTGGAATTGCCTACACACACGAAGACAAAATTAAACGTTCTAAACATAAACACGATATTATCAATGCGTTTTGCCTAGACATCGAGAGATTTGCTCGCGTACATTGTGCGCGCGAACTAATCTTCGAGAGATATTTTAGGCGGATATTGTCTACACACGAAGAGATTAGTATGCGCAAACTTGTACGCGCGTACTAATCTCTGGAAATGTTCGCGTGTCTGTAGGCCTCTTTAGAAAGAAATCTACAAACGACATAGAAAGTACTATTTTTATTTTATTACTTATTTATTCGTAAGGCCCATGTCGCTTTTGTGGCCTTAATATTTTTACTGTTTTTATAACTGTTACGGGTTCACTGCTACAAATATAACTCGCAAATGTCAAAAATGATATGTCAATTTATTTCGACAATTATGTACAAAACGCGCACTTAAACTTACTAATAACTTGCTAATAACCCACTACTGAAATCGGCCTATTAACTCCGTGTTAATATCTCGCGATTACTAGAGTTCGTTATCTCTGACCGACTCTTGAGGCGCGATGTCCGGCCCTAGATATAGGGTCGTCGAACTGTCGCGAACTACCTATCCTTTTTCGAGTATACTAGTTTCTGCTGGAAGGTTCGCGTCCGAGTACGAGTGTGAGTCATAGATAACGCAACTAAAACCTAGACTAAGAATACAACCATAAGGTAAGTCACCCTAATACTACACTAAACCTAAATAAATTCTAACTATAAAATTTAAATAACTTAAATTTGTAGCATAGCTATAAGATAAAAGTTACTTTTTTCTTAAAGTGATATTAGTCTCGGTATAATTTATACTAGCATTCGAACTTTTTTTAAAGAGCTTTTCTTGGTCGTAATTAAATTTCGGAAGTTGATGTTTAGGTGGTTTGTAGGGAGTTCTTTGTTTTGACCCCCTAATGAACAGTTTCAGCTACTAAAAAATTAAGTAAATTTTACATTAATAATAGTCTTACGTAAATTCTAAACACCAAACGCAGAGATATTTGAGAGACTCTGTATTTGTCATTATTATATAGAATTATATAGGTTGTTTCATATCGGATGATAATCCAAACAAGCCTGAATTTTGTAAATCAAAAACGAAACGGTTGCAACCTTTTTTTACAAACTTTTTTTAGAAAATCACTCTCTATATTAGATTCATTAGACTCCATATTTGTTATTTCTTTCAATTAGAATCACAACCGTCGAAAATGTCTAAAGAAATGGGAAGACCTACAACGAGAATTAACCTCAAGAAATTGCAAGAATCGGACGGTGTACCAGAGTCCCAAAAGGAACATGATGATAGTTCCAAAGAAGGTAAGAAAATATATTATATTTTTTTACTTTATGTTACCATTTTTATCAAAAACTCTTTTTACCCATCTGAAAACTTTTTCTGTTAGAAGAAATATCTACAAACGACTTAGAAATTGTGATTTTTATTTAATAATATCTTTAAAAGATAAATTGTATCTTCGATTGCTATTCAGAAATTACATAAACCTCGCATAAAATTAAAATAATGTAATGTAGTGATTATTTTGAATTTTAATGTCATTTATCAGGGTACACATTTTCCATTTTTGTCTTTTTTCTCGAAAACGGTTAAGTTTTTGAATAAACTTGCTGCAAAAAAGTTCTCTGGGAAAAAGGGGGCATAACCCCTAAAAAAATATCACCCTGTAGTCTTTTCCTGATATTTGGCATGCTTAATGATGTATGCTTTGTAGTTAAATACACGTTCTAAATTTGAGCCAAATATCTCAAAAACTTCCCGAGTTATAAAGAAAAAACAAACAAAAATTGAAACTTTGACACCTTGTATCTCAAAAACTAAGCGGAACCATGTTTATTTAAAGTTTTTTTTTTCTTAAAATAACTCATAAAATTATCCTCTGAAGATTGGCGACATATTTTAATAACACCCTGTATAGTTAAACGGAGTGTTTCATATCGGATGTCAATCCAAGCGACACTGAGTTTGGAAGCATAAAATTAAGTTTAATGTATTAGCTCACACATATACTATACTATAGTAGTGTGAGCTATGGTGATCCAAATTTTTTCGAGAAAAAAAAAGTTGCTCCGATTTCAAAAATTTTTATATATCTTTGCGTTTCAGATGATTTTGAAACTTTTTTGTTGCGCCGTCTGTCTGTCTGTCTGTCTGTAACGACCAACGCGCATAACTCAAAAACCGCTTGGCCGATTTTAATGAAATTTGGTACCTAGGCTGGGTTTTGGGCCGAGATGGTCCCATTTAAAAATGAACGAAATCCACCAAACACAAACCAAATAAAAGGGTGGGGGTAGATTTCAAAAATTAGAGTTTATGGGGAAATATGGCGTGTGTGATATCAAACTAAAGGTAATTGAGTCTGGAGTTAAACAAAATACATTTTAATTTATTTAAAAAAAAAGGGTGGGGGTATATTTAAAAAATTGGAGTTTAAGTGAAAATTTGGCGTGTGTGATATCAAACAAAAGGTAATTGAGTCTGGAGTTAAAAAAAATACATTTTAGTTTAAAAAAAAAGGGTGGGGGTAGATTTGAAAAATTAGAGTTTAAGTCAAAACATGGCTTGTGTGGTATTAAAAGAAAGGTAATTGAGTCTGGAGTTCAACAAAATATACTTCAGTTTTTAGTTATATTAGCTTTCAAGTAGATACACTAAAACTATAGTACCCAGTGTGAGCTTATGTGCCCATAGATTGGCAGAGTATTTTTTTTTATTTTAACTCACCATAGTCAAAAATTAAACGATTGAAAACTTTTTTTACAAACACCCAAATGATCATCCTACTAGTCGGGATTTAATTATGAAACATTCGGTATATTAGGTTCATTGGACTCCATATTTGTTATTTCTTTCAATCAGATTCAAAACCGGAAATGCCTAAAAAGGCTGGTAGACCTAGAAAGAAAATTAACCTTAAGAGATTGCGAGAATCGGACGGTGAACCAGAGCCCCATAAAGAAGATGAAAATAGTTCCAGAGAAGGTAAGAAAATATATTATATATATCTTTATTTTACTTTAAAATATTTAAAAAACTAATTTTAACGATCTGAAAACTTTTTCTATTAGAAAAAAAAATCTACAAACGACTTAGAAAGTACTATTTTTATTTTATTTTATTACTTAACTGTTTAACTGTCGAACTATGAGATAAAAATTTCTTTTTTCTTAAATTGATATTAGTCTTGGTATAATTTATACTAGCTCGAACCCTTTTTAAAGAGCTTTTCTAGGTCGTAATAAAATTTAGGAAGTTGACATTTGGGTAGTTTGTAGGGAGTTTTTTTTGTATTTGACCCCCTAATGCACAATTTCAGGGTCTAAAAAATTAATTAAAATTTATATAAATAGTCTTACATAAATTCTAATAACCAAACGCAGAGATATTTGGGAAACTCTGTATGTGTCATTATTATATATAATTATACAGATAATAATGATATCGGATGATAATCCAAACAAGCCTGAATTTTGTAAATCAAAAACTAAACAATTGCAACCTTTTTTAAGAAATCACCCAAAGGAATGTGGTCAGAATTTAATTATGAAACACCCTCTATATTGGATTCATCAGATTCCATATTGTTATTTCTTTCAATTAGATTCACAACCGAAAATGCTTAAAAAAATGGGGAGACCTACAACAAGAATTAACCTCAATAAATTGCAAGAATCGGACGTTGAACCAGAGTCCCATAAAGAAGATGAAGATAGTTTCAAAGGTAAGAAAATATATAATGTTACAAATTCAAGTTATTTAAATTTTATAATTGGAATTTATTTAGGTTTAGTGTAGTATTAGGTCGATTTATCTTAAGGTTGTATTCTTAGTCTAGGTTTTAGTTGCGTTGTCTGTGGCTTGCGGTCGCGGTAGTGCGGGAACTTTCCGGACGTCGAAGGCTGCCGGAAAGTTCGAGAGAGATGGACGATCCTATATATAGGGCCGGGGTCGCGCACCAGGCAGTCAGTCACAGATAGCGTGCTGTAGTGGTCGTGAGATTAACACGAAGTTAATAGACCGATATAGTAGTGAATTATTAGCAAGTTATTACTAAGTTTAAGTGCGTGTTTTTGTACATAATTTGTCGAAATAAATTGACGTATCGTTTTCAACAATTGCGAGTTTTAATTTGTCGTTGTGAACCCGTAAAAATTGGTGTCAGAAGTGAGATTAAAAGAAATAAATAGTGCAAAGACTATCCTTACATATTACCACCGAATAGGACAATTGGACAGAAAAACAGTAAGTGATTTTTCCAGAATATTCGAAGAAGTTCGATATTGTTTTATTCAAAAACTAAAAGAGATATTTAAGAACCGACTTCGACATTAACTTTACAGTCCAAAAATTGATAATTAGAGAGATTTTCTTTCTACGACGTTCTATTCAAAAACTAGAAAAGATATACAAATACCGACTTCGACATTAGATTAGTAATTTTAAAAGTAAGAATCAGAAAGAATTTCTAGAATATTCCATCACTTTCTACGACGCTCTATTCGAAAACCAGAAGAAATATCCAAAAAGAGACTTCGACATTAGCTTAGTAATTTCAAAAGTAAGAACTAAAAAGAATTTCTAGAAGATTCCATAACATTCTACGACGTTCTATTCAAAAACTAGAAGAGATATACAAATACCGATTTCGACATTAGTTTAGTTATTTCAAAAGTAAGAATTAGAAAGAATTTCTAGAAGATTCCATAACATTCTACGACGTTCTATTCAAAAACTAGAAGAGATACACAAATACCGACTTCGACAGTAGCTTAGTTATTTTAAAAGTAAGAATTAGAAATTATTTCTAGAATATTCCATAACATTCTACGACGGTCTATTCGAGAACCAAAAGAGATAATCAAAAAGTGACTTCTACATTTGCCTAGTAGCAGAAAGAGTAGCATTTACCAGTATATTCCAGAACATTCCATTAGGTTCTATTTAAGAATTGGAAGAGATATTGAAAAACCGACTTCGACATTCGCTTTATAGCCCTAAAATAGACGTTTTAAGTGATTTATCAGGAAGTTGATGCTTACTAGACAAGGATCGGCAAAGATGGAAGATCTAACTAAAATGATGCAGGCTCTAGCAGCTCAAATGGCTCAAAACCAGGGCGATATGAAACACACCATGGACGACATGAAACACATTATTGAACAAAATCAGAATGATATGAGACAGACCATCGAACAAAACCAGAACGACATGCAGGAAAACTTTGACCAAATAAAGAGCAACTCCGAACAGCTGAGAGAAGAGTTTAAGACTGCAACCGAAGATCTTAAGGAAGAAATAACTCAAAGAATGCATAGTGTGGAACAAAAGGTACAAAATAAATTGCAGAATGTAGAAGAAAAGGTACATAATGTCGAAGAAAAGGTACAGAATGTTAGGGAGGAAGTTTTTCAAACCATGGAAGAAAAATTCCAGGACGTGTCAAAACAGCTTATACAGCTCCAAAAAGAACACAACAAAATGAAAGCTCAGGGATGTGTTGTGAATTCCAACCAAAACATTAAGCCTCCAAATTTCGATGGAACGTCTTCCTGGTCTACTTATAAATAACAGCTTGAAGCTGCCGCTGCTGCAAATGGTTGGGATGATGAGGAAAAAGCTAGAGGATTGTTAGTAGCTCTACGAGAACCTGCTCTGGGACTTTTACGGTCCATTCCAGTCGAACAAAAACAGAATTATAACGCTTTAGTGGCAGCGTTAGAAAGAAGGTATGGAGACGAACACTTGCGAAATTTACATTGGTCAGAATTAAATATTCGTCAACAAAGACCAGGAGAGTCATTACAAGAGTATGAAGCGGATATCAGGAGGCTGATGTACTTGGCTTACCCAGAAATGCCAGAAAATTACAGAGATCCCTTCACGGTAGATCGCTTTATTAACGGCTTGCGAGACACGGACTTAGCAAAATTACTACGTCGAGAATGCTTCCATAACAGCAGTGAAGTGTTGATTCGAGCCCTTGAAATTGAATCATCAAATAATATGTCCAGGCCAAAAGTAAGAGGTGTTTCAATTCAGGAGGGAGAAGAAATGAGCACTGGAGATGAGGTCAACTTAAAAACGCTAAACCAACTGTTTCAATCACTGATAGAGAAGATTGATTCTTTGAAAGAAAGTAGACGATCCCCTCCAAATGTAAAGTGTTTCAGCTGCGGACGTACAGGGCATATTCAACGCGATTGTCGTGTCCAAATGAGGTCTCGCTCACCATCTAGTGGGACAGAGTACCGAAGAAGAGATCAGGAAAACTAAAACTAGTCAACGCAGAGGGGCGGGTGTGGGCTAATGGGAATTTAGCCCCTAAAATTTACTCTATCAAGAGCTTAAAACATACTGCTGACAGTCTTAACATCGACGGACTTATTAATGGAAGAAAAGTTAATATAACAGTAGACACTGGTGCTGCAATATCATTGCTTAGGTCCAAAATTGCAACGAGATATAAAATTCGACCAACAGAAAAGAAAATAACACTTAAGACTGTGACTGGAGAATCCGCCGACGTGTTGGGGCAGACGGACATAGACCTACAGCTGGGAAGATTGAGAATTCGCCACACTGTATTGGTTGCCGAAATAGAAGACGAATTTATTTTGGGAATGGACTTGATAAGTAAACATGGATTTGCGTTTGATAATAAACTTAATATCCTGAGATTTGGGAATGAAGAGTCCATTTTGTCAAATAGTCACTTCAATAAAGAACCAATAAAGGTCGTGGCAGTATGTACAACAAGACTGGTCGGTAATAGTGAGACCATAATTTTTGGGAGGCTAGAAAGTAAATCATCAAGCTGTGTCGGACTCATAAGCCAACAGAAATTATCCAACACCTACCTCGTTGCAAAGTCACTAGTTAAAACCGATAAAGACATCCCGATTAGAGTCGCCAATATTTTCCCAAATAGTGTCAAAATTAATAAGGGGGAGGTGGTAGCATTATTTGAGCCAGTCCAGAAAGTAACAAGATGTGAAGAGCCAACTTCGGAGGGTAAAAGTAAGTTACCAACGGAGGTACTTCAGCAATTTGAGTCAACTTGGCAACATCTCACTCCAGAAGAATTTAGTAAAGCGAGAGAGTTTATAGAAGAACAAAGTAATATCTTCGAAACTAGGAGTAGTAGGGACGCACAAACCTTATTCAACATGCTATCAACACTGGCGATGCCCAACCGATAAGACAACCCCCAAGAAGACTACCAATGGCCAAGCAAGAAGAAGTTCACAATCTCATTAATAAAATGCTCAGCGACGGTGTTATTGAAGAGTCATCAAGTCCTTGGTCATCTCCTGTGGTGTTGGTCACTAAAAAGGATGGAAGTACTAGGTTTTGTGTCGACTACAGGAAACTTAACGATGTGACCAAGAAAGATAGTTACCCACTGCCAAGAATAGACGACACATTAACAACGTTGGCAGGATCATATTGGTTTTCTACTCTTGACCTGAAAAGTGGGTATTGGCAAGTAGGAATCTTTGAAAGAGATAAAGAGAAGACTGCATTCTCTGCTGGAAGTGGACTTTATCAGTTTAATGTGATGCCATTTGGCCTGTGCAATGCCCCAGCTACATTTGAAAGACTAATGGAAGTCGTTCTACGAGGCCTTACTTGGAAAACCTGCCTAGTCTATTTGGATGATGTCATAGTAATGGGGAAATCATTTCAAGAACATCTAGATAATTTACGAGAAGTATTCTCAAGAATCAGGAACGCAAATCTTAAATTAAACTCAAAGAAATGTTTTCTGTTCCAAGAAAAAGTTGAGTTCCTGGGTCACGTCGTTTCCCGAGAAGGCATCCATACCGACGAAAAGAAGCTACAAGCAATAAAAGAATGGCCTCAACCTCGTGACAAACATGAATTGAGAAGCTTTTTGGGTCTGTGTACATACTACAGACGATTTGTAGAAGGATTCGCCAAAATAGCGTCTCCGTTACATAGACTTACAGAAGATAAAGCTTCTTACAAATGGAATACTGAATGTGACCAAGCATTTAGAAGACTAAAAGCAGCATTATGTTCTAGTCCGATTCTTGCATATCCCATTCCAAAAGGAAAATTCATATTAGATACTGATGCGAGCAACGATGGCATAGGAGCAGTACTCTCCCAAGTACAAGATGGAGAAGAACGGGTCATCGAATTTTTCAGCAAGAAGCTATCCAAACCAGAGAGAAATTATTGTGTTACTAGAAAGGAGCTCCTAGCCATAGTTAAATCCGTAGATCACTTTCACAAATATCTCTACGGACAAGAGTTTCTGATTAGAACGGATCATGCTGCGTTACAGTGGCTCATGAAAATGAAACAACCTGAGGGGCAAGTCGCGAGATGGATAGAAAAGCTACAACAATACCATTATCAAATTAAGCACCGAGCAGGAAGGGTGCATAATAATGCAGATGCATTGTCCAGAAGACCTTGCCCCGAGGATTGTAAACATTGCAGGAAAATTGACCAGAAAGAAGGAATTACCTACGTGCGCCAGATAAAGTTAGAACCAGATGAAGAATGGATGTCGGCTTCGATTAGAACCACACAACTTAACGACAAAGATGTAGGACCTATCTTGCGATTGAAAGAAGAGAACAAGCCACGACCATCATGGCAAGATATCGAAAACCAAGGGGTGATATTCAAATCACTGTGGGCACAATGGGATTCACTGATAGTAGAAGAAAACATCCTTAAACGTGCCTGGGAAAGTGCCGATGGCCTTACTGTGATTAATCAAGTAGTGGTTCCTAGGAGCATGGTAGACAATATAATGGCCGAATGCCATGGTGGAAAATCAGGCGCGCACCTAGGCATAAATAAAACCATGGACAAAATTCGAAACCGATTTTATTGGGTCAATTACTTTCAAGATGTGAAAAACTGGTGCCGCCGATGTTCGACTTGTGCAGCCAGCCAAGGTCCCAAAACAAGGTCCAGAGGTCAAATGAAACAATATAACGTAGGTCTGCCATTCGAACGCATTGCTATTGATGTGGCCGGACCATTTCCAGAAACTAAAAAAGGCAACAAATACATCCTTGTTGTCATGGATTATTTTAGCAAATGGCCAGAAGAGTTTTAATTTGTCGTTGTGAACCCGTAACAATATATAGTTAAACAGAGTGTTTCATATCGGATGCCAATCCAAGCAAGCCTGAATTTGAAATCATAAAATTAAGTATAATATATGTTTTTAAATTTTATCTCACTAGATCAAAAACTAAACGGTTAAAAACTTTTTTTTACAAACACCCAAATGATCATCTTAATAGTCAGGATTTAATTATGAAACAACCTGTATATTTGGTTCATCAGACTCTATATTTGTTATTTCTTTCAATCAGATTCAAAACCGGAAACGCCTAAACAAGCTGGTAGACCTAGAAAGAAAATTAACCTCAAGAGATTGCGAGAATTGGACGGTGAACCAGAGCCCCATAAAGAAGATGAAGATTGTTCCAAAGAAGGTAAGAAAATATATTATGTTTTGTATTTTACGTTAATATTTTCATCAAAAACTCTTTACTCATCTGCAAACTTTTTCTATTAGAAAAAAAATTTCAAATGACCTAGAAATTGCGATTTTTTTTTGTTTTATTTTATTACTTATTTAGTAAAATGCAATTAAATTGTAAGGCTCATATCACTTTCGTGACTTTCATAATATTTTTACTGTATATTTAGGAACCAGAAGATGAAAGTTACTTTTTTATTAAATTAATATTAGTCTTGGTATAATTTATACTAGTATCTGAAACCCTTTTAAAGATCAGCGATTAGTTGTAAAACACCCTATTCAGTAATTTTGCGCGGAAACTTAACACAAGTTTCTAGGTCGCAATTATATTTTGGAAATGACATTTGGATGGTTTGTAGGGGGTTTTTTTGCATTTAACCACTAGGGGACTAGACTACATCCAGCGACTAAAATATTTTAAATGGGATGGCATTTTTTTGACAGATAACATTTTGCATGTCTTGTATAACTTCTAAAAACAAAACGCAGTGAAATCTTGGGGTCCCTATATGTCTTTATTATATATAGTTAAACAGGGTGTTTCTTATTGGATGTCAATTGAATCGAGCCTGAATTTGGAAGCATAAAATAATTATAACCTGCCTAGTCTATTTGGATGATGTCATAGTAATGGGGAAATCATTTCAAGAACATCTAGATAATTTACGAGAAGTATTCTCAAGAATCAGGAACGCAAATCTTAAATTAAACTCAAAGAAATGTTTTCTGTTCCAAGAAAAAGTTGAGTTCCTGGGTCACGTCGTTTCCCGAGAAGGCATCCATACCGACGAAAAGAAGCTACAAGCAATAAAAGAATGGCCTCAACCTCGTGACAAACATGAATTGAGAAGCTTTTTGGGTCTGTGTACATACTACAGACGATTTGTAGAAGGATTCGCCAAAATAGCGTCTCCGTTACATAGACTTACAGAAGATAAAGCTTCTTACAAATGGAATACTGAATGTGACCAAGCATTTAGAAGACTAAAAGCAGCATTATGTTCTAGTCCGATTCTTGCATATCCCATTCCAAAAGGAAAATTCATATTAGATACTGATGCGAGCAACGATGGCATAGGAGCAGTACTCTCCCAAGTACAAGATGGAGAAGAACGGGTCATCGAATTTTTCAGCAAGAAGCTATCCAAACCAGAGAGAAATTATTGTGTTACTAGAAAGGAGCTCATAGCCATAGTTAAATCCGTAGATCACTTTCACAAATATCTCTACGGACAAGAGTTTCTGATTAGAACGGATCATGCTGCGTTACAGTGGCTCATGAAAATGAAACAACCTGAGGGGCAAGTCGCGAGATGGATAGAAAAGCTACAACAATACCATTATCAAATTAAGCACCGAGCAGGAAGGGTGCATAATAATGCAGATGCATTGTCCAGAAGACCTTGCCCCGAGGATTGTAAACATTGCAGGAAAATTGACCAGAAAGAAGGAATTACCTACGTGCGCCAGATAAAGTTAGAACCAGATGAAGAATGGATGTCGGCTTCGATTAGAACCACACAACTTAACGACAAAGATGTAGGACCTATCTTGCGATTGAAAGAAGAGAACAAGCCACGACCATCATGGCAAGATATCGAAAACCAAGGGGTGATATTCAAATCACTGTGGGCACAATGGGATTCACTGATAGTAGAAGAAAACATCCTTAAACGTGCCTGGGAAAGTGCCGATGGCCTTACTGTGATTAATCAAGTAGTGGTTCCTAGGAGCATGGTAGACAATATAATGGCCGAATGCCATGGTGGAAAATCAGGCGCGCACCTAGGCATAAATAAAACCATGGACAAAATTCGAAACCGATTTTATTGGGTCAATTACTTTCAAGATGTGAAAAACTGGTGCCGCCGATGTTCGACTTGTGCAGCCAGCCAAGGTCCCAAAACAAGGTCCAGAGGTCAAATGAAACAATATAACGTAGGTCTGCCATTCGAACGCATTGCTATTGATGTGGCCGGACCATTTCCAGAAACTAAAAAAGGCAACAAATACATCCTTGTTGTCATGGATTATTTTAGCAAATGGCCAGAAGAGTTTTAATTTGTCGTTTTGAACCCGTAACAATATATAGTTAAACAGAGTGTTTCATATCGGATGCCAATCCAAGCAAGCCTGAATTTGAAATCATAAAATTAAGTATAATATATGTTTTTAAATTTTATCTCACTAGATCAAAAACTAAACGGTTAAAAACTTTTTTTTACAAACACCCAAATGATCATCTTAATAGTCAGGATTTAATTATGAAACAACCTGTATATTTGGTTCATCAGACTCTATATTTGTTATTTCTTTCAATCAGATTCAAAACCGGAAACGCCTAAACAAGCTGGTAGACCTAGAAAGAAAATTAACCTCAAGAGATTGCGAGAATTGGACGGTGAACCAGAGCCCCATAAAGAAGATGAAGATTGTTCCAAAGAAGGTAAGAAAATATATTATGTTTTGTATTTTACGTTAATATTTTCATCAAAAACTCTTTACTCATCTGCAAACTTTTTCTATTAGAAAAAAAATTTCAAATGACCTAGAAATTGCGATTTTTTTTTGTTTTATTTTATTACTTATTTAGTAAAATGCAATTAAATTGTAAGGCTCATATCACTTTCGTGACTTTCATAATATTTTTACTGTATATTTAGGAACCAGAAGATGAAAGTTACTTTTTTATTAAATTAATATTAGTCTTGGTATAATTTATACTAGTATCTGAAACCCTTTTAAAGATCAGCGATTAGTTGTAAAACACCCTATTCAGTAATTTTGCGCGGAAACTTAACACAAGTTTCTAGGTCGCAATTATATTTTGGAAATGACATTTGGATGGTTTGTAGGGGGTTTTTTTGCATTTAACCACTAGGGGACTAGACTACATCCAGCGACTAAAATATTTTAAATGGGATGGCATTTTTTTGACAGATAACATTTTGCATGTCTTGTATAACTTCTAAAAACAAAACGCAGTGAAATCTTGGGGTCCCTATATGTCTTTATTATATATAGTTAAACAGGGTGTTTCTTATTGGATGTCAATTGAATCGAGCCTGAATTTGGAAGCATAAAATAAAGTATAATATATTTTTTTAAATTTTAACGCACTGCAGGCGCTAATTATGAAACACCCTGTATAATAAGTTTACGGTACTCCATGTATGTTATTTCTTTCAATTAGATTCAATATCGAAAATGGCTAAAAATGCTGGTAGACCTAGAAAGAAAATTAATCTCAACAAATTGCAAGAATCGAACGGTGAACCAGAGCCCCATAAAGAAGATGAAGATAGTTTTAAAGAAGGTTAGAAAATATATTATATTTGTTATTTTACGTTAATATTTCCTTCTACAACTCTTTTTACTAATCTAAAAACTTTTTTTATTAGAATAAAATCTTTAAACGACTTAAAAATTGCGATTTTTATTTCATTTTATTACTTGCTTATTCAAATGCAATTAAATTGTAAGGCTCATGTCGCTTTCATGGCTTTCATAATATTTTTAAAGTATATTTAGGAACTATAACATGAAAGTTACTTTTTTCTTAAATTTATATTAGTTAATATAGTATTTTCTCGCGAAAACTTAACATTCAAGTTTCTAGGTCGTAATTTTGTTTAGGAACTATGACATTTGGGTGATTTGTAGGGGTACTACTACTACTACTATTTTTTTCAATTAGATTCAAAATCGGAAATGCCTAAAAATGCTGGTAGACCTAGGAAGAAAATTAACCTCAATAAATTGCAAGAATCGAACGGTGAACCAGAGTCCCATAAAGAAGATGAAGATAGTTTTAAAGAAGGTAAAAAAATATAATATATTTTTTATTTTACGTTAATATTTTCTTCAAAAACTCTTTTTACTCATCTGAAAACTTCTATAATTGGAAAAAAATCTTCAAACGACTTAAAAATTGCGATTTTTATTTTATTTTATTATTTTTATTCAAATGCAATTAAATTGTAAGGCTCATGTCGCTTTCATGGCCTTCATAATATTTTTACAGTATATTTAGGAACAATAAGACGAAAGTTACTTTTTTATTAAATTAATATTAGCCTTGGTATAATATATACTAGTATTTGAAACCCTTTTAAAGATCAGCGATTAGTAATGAAACACCCTATTCAGTATTTTTGCGCTGAAACTTAACACAAGTTTCTAGGTCGCAATTATATTTTGGAAATATGACATCTGGGTGGTTTGTAGTGTGTTTTTTCACTTTTAACCACTAGGGGTCTTAACTACATCCAGCGACTAAAAATTTTTAAATGGGATGGCATTTTTTTTGACAGATTACATTTTGCATGTCTTGCATAAGTTCTTAAAACAAAACGCAGTGAAATCTTGGGGTCCCTATATATCTTTATTATATATAGTTAAACAGGGTGTTTCATATCGGATGTCAATTGAATCGAGCCTGAATTTGGAAGCATAAAATAAAGTATAATATATATTTTTTTAAATTTTAACAAACTGTAGATCATAATCTAAACGGTTGCAATTTTTTTTTTACAATAACCCAAAGAATCATCTTAATGGTCAGGAGTTAATTATGAAACACCCTGTGTAATAAGTTTACGGTACTCCATGTATGTTTTTTCTTTCAATTAGATTTAAAATCGGAAATGTCTAAAAATGCTGGTAGACCTAGAAAGAAAATTAACCTCAACAAATTGCAAGAATCAAACGTTGAACCAGAATCACATAAAGAAGATGAAGATAGTTTTAAAGAAGGTAAGAAAATATACTATATTTTTTTATTTTACATTAATATTTTCATCAAAAACTCTTTTTACTCATCTGGAAACTTTTTCTATAATAATCTATAATAAAAATAATCTACAAACGAGTTAAAAATTGCTCTTTTTATTTTATTACTTGCGTATTCAAATGCAATTAAATTGTAAGGCTCATGTCGTTTTCATGGCTTTTATAATATTTTGACTGTATATTTAAGAACTATAAGATAAAAGTAACTTTTTTCTTAAATTGATATTATCCTTGGTATAATTTATACTAGTATTTGAAACCCTTTTAAAGATTAGCGTATTCAGTATTTTCGCGCGGAAACTTAACACAAGTTTCTGGGTAGCAATTATATTTTGGAAATATGACATTTGGGTGGTTTGTAGGGGGTTTTTTCGCATTTGACCACTAGGGGACTAGACTACATCCAGCGACTAAAAATTTTTAAATGGGATGGCATTTTGTTTGACAGATTACATTTTACATATCTTGCATAAGTTCTAAAAATCAAACGCAGTGAAATCTTGGAGACTCTGTATATCTTTACTGTAGATTAAAAACTAAACGGTTGCAAACTTTCTTTTTACAATCACCGAAATCTTAATGGTCAGGAGTTAATTATGAAACACCCTATGTATTAAGTTCATTGGACTCCATGTTTGTTATTTCTTTCAATTAGATTTAAAACTGAAATTGCCTAAAGATGCTGGTAGACCTAGAAAGAAAATTACCCTCAAGAGATTGCGAGAATCGGACGGTGAACTAAAGTCCCGTAAAGAAAATGAAGATAGTTTCAAAGAAGGTAAGACAATATATTTTTTATCATCGTCAAAATTTTCGTCAAAAACTCATCTGAAAACGTTTTCTATTTGAAAACAATCTTCAAACGACTTGACCTAATACTCAAGCGTCTCGGTCGTAATTATATTTAGAAAATTGAAATTTTTGTGGTTTATACTTTAGGGGGCTTTTTTTTATCTCTAATAGACCACTTTTAGCGAGTAAATTTTTTTAAATGACATTGCATTTTTTATTGATATTATTTTACATATTTTGCATAAATTCTAAAAAATAAATGCAAGAGTCGATTTGGCTATAACATTTTTTTTTTCCGAAGTCGTAGTGATAGTAGTTTCTGAGATAAATGATGGGGCACCCTGTATAATTATACAGAGTGATTTATAATACTAATCCAAACGAGCCTGAATTGTGAAAACAAAATTGGGCATAATATTAGGTTTATCAGACTCATATTTGTTATATCTTTTAATTAGATTCAAAACCAGAAATGCCTAAAAAAAATAGTAGACCTAGAAAGAAAACCAACCTAGAGAAATTGCTAGAATCGGACCGTCAACCAGAGCCCCTTAAAAAAGATGAAGAGAGTTCTGAAGAAGGTAAGAAAAAAAATATTTATATATGTATATATTTTACTCTAATATTATCATCAATAATTTTTCTCATTTGAAGACTTTAATAGTATGATTTTTACCTTCCTAGCTCGCGCAACAATGGCTGGAGAGAGTATTATTTTTGTGGATTTTTTTTTTAAATAATGCCGAAAATATGTTATTTGGGTGTATTTTGACCTATCTTAGCAATATCGTCGTGTGTGTGTATGTCGATAGCTGCTAAACCGCTGAATCGATTTTCATAAAATTTTCAGATAAAATAGTTTTCGATACTGCAACGAGCTGATTAGATTTTGTTTAAAATTTATTAATGCTTATGACAGTTTTTTGACAATTAGAAAATTTGAAAATTTTCACACGGCTGTAAAGATATTCAAGAAACCTTCAAAACAAGGTATCACCACACCCACTTTTCCTATTCAAAATATGGGTAAAGTATACCCCTCGAAGGGGGTGCGTGCTAAAAAAATTTCAAGATAGCCAAAAAGTGTCCCCCTCGCAAACAAAATCGACGTATCTCGGCATTTTTAAACATTTTCAGCAGTTCTCGAGAAATCCCCCATCTTAACTCAAGACCCAGCCTAGCTACCAAATTTCATTAAAATCGGGCCAACGGTTTTTGAGATATGCGCGTTGGTTGTTGCAGACAGACATACAGACAGAGAGACATACATACAGACAGATAGACAGCGCGACAAAAAAGTTTCAAAATCGTCTGAAACGCAAAGATATATACAAATTTTTGAAATAGGAGCAACTTTTTTTTCTCGAAATAATTAGGATCACCATAGCTCACACTACTAGTATAGTAGTAGTGTGAGCTGAAAAAATGCGTCACTACTTGTTTTGTTGGTAATTGTTTGTTCGAATCTTTAATACTTTTTAATATAACGTAAGTTTTTTAGCCTAATGACGATCAGTTTTGACAAATTATAAGTTACGCAACGTGTCAAAAGTCGGGGTCAATATGAATGAATTTTGGTTTCGTGCATTAAAATATAAACATTCATTATTCTACATATTTTTGAAAATCGACAGAAAATGCACGCAGTCACCTGGTATAATTGGACAATCGGGTTTATTTATTTTATTATTTCTTTTAGATGCAAAACCGCTAATTTATCGAGTACTGGGCACAACTAAAAAGAACATAAATGAATTTCAAGAATCAAAAGATGAACCAGAACCCCGCGTGCTCAGATCAAAAGACGATAAGAAACTTACCGCAAATGAAAGTGAAACGCCAAAACGTAAAAAAAATGTTGCCGAGAGCGGAAAATTCAAGCCTAGACATGTCAAAACCAAGGAATTGGCCGACAACGTAAAGAACCTTAAAACTAAAAATAACAAAGCTAAATTCAAAAATAAAGCTTATCGGTTTAGAAGCAGTAAATTTTTTTGGAGTAAAGATAATTCCTATACTCGTTGGCTTCACCCTTCTGGACGACCTATGAAAAAATTTAATATTTCTCATCTTAAAATGAAAACTAATATTGAAAAACTGAAAAATATTGATAAAATTGATAAAAAGTCGGAAAATTTGAATGTGAATAAAAAAGAAAATCCGGAGACTCTTGAAAATGACTCGGATGAGGAAAATATGAAAGAATATGATTTAAGTTTAAAAACCGAAGCTACTGTTGGAGAAGAAAATAATGATAAAAATAATCAAATAAAAAAAAGCATAGATGTAAGTTTTGAAATCGTTGGTGCCAAGAAGGATAAGGAATCTTCTGGCTCGAGAAAATGCGATGATAAAATCGATAATGAATTGGAGAAAAATAAAGAAATTGATCTACATTTAGAAACTAAAGCTGCGATAGAAAAAACGCAAGATAATGTGGAAAATGATAAAAATTCGGGAAGTTTATATCTTTATAATAAATCTAGTGCTAAGACTTTTGACAAGGGAAAGTGTGATGATCTGGAGAAAAATGAAGAAAGTGATTTAAAAACGAAAGCTAATTTTGGAAATAAAGAAAATAATGCAAAAAATTCGAAAAGTTTAGATTTTAAACGTTTTGATGCTAGTATTGAAACGAACGATAATCTAGAATTGGATTTTGTTGAGGAGCAAAATTGGGCTTCACAGGATAATGTCTCAGATACAGATGATTACAGTAGCAGTGATAGTGAAGATTGGGACTCAGAATGCTTACAGCACATGATTAACAATAGCCAATATTGGAAGGTTACCCTAGAAGAGATAGACGAGAATTTATTCGGGGTTAATATGAATGCCTCAAATCATAATAGTAGAAGTGAAACGCCCATGGAGTTTGTGGACAGTCTTCCAGAATGGTCTGAAAAAGAAGAAGACGTTGTTTATTGGCCTACATCACAAGGTGAGTTATTTATTCACACAACGTGTTCCTAAATATCATACAGTGTGTCCACGGATTGAGTGCCGGTAAGGTATAAATGACAAAAAAAATCGATTTAGATTCTGATTTTCTGGGAATCACTTGGCCTCAAATCAAGATATTAGGAAAATGATCCAAATCAATTAATATACAGGGTGGTTCAGTAGACTGATTTGATGATGTAAGGTATAAATGACAAAAAATGTTCGATTTAGATTTTGATTTTCTGTGAATTGCTCCTGCTTGGTCTGAAACTAAGATGTTAAAAGAGTGAATAAAATCAATTAATCTACAGGGTGGTTTAGTAGGGCTGAGTGATAAAAAGTGTTAAGAGTAAAATACCTTTGTTTTAAAAGATATCGGAAAATTTTGTTTAGAGTTACGGCAGATTCTCAGTTTTTAGAAAAATCAGTTAACTCTGATGACAATTTTGTTTAGACGATTTGAAGCTGATTATTCTGAAAATTGAGAATCAGTCGTAACTTTTAATTCCAAACCAATTTTCTTTATAACCTTTTCTGATATCTCTTAGAACAAAGGTACTTTACGCTTAACACTTTTTATCAAATAAACCTGCTAAACCACCCTGTATTGTATGATATTGTATTATTTATAATTTTGTAGCCACCCTGTATATATGTTCGTTTTTGTTTAGAACTCGCTTTTTTAAATTATAAGTGTCTAAGCTTTTTCCGTAAAAACTTTCAGCTTTCTCGACAAACCATTGATTTCAGATTTTTGGAACACCCTCTATATAATATGTAAATAGCTATAGCTTACTAACTAAGCTATCCTTCAGGATAACTACTAGAGATGGTCAAACGCGATGAATTTTCAATTTATTGGCATTTTAATACTACTATGATTCCCCTAGTATAATCGGTAAAATCCCGTACGGGTAAACACTTGCTCAACTGCGTTATGAGCAAGTTTCTAAAATAATTTTTATGTGACAAATAAAAAAGTTTAGTTAGTTATCTAATATATAAAAATTAAAAAAAAATGTAGGCCTTTCGGCGCATGCGCTGTTTGAAATAGGCGTATTATGCAAAACTTGCTGTATTTTAACGACACTGTACAAAATTTAAAAGCAGTTGAAGATATTTTTCAATAGCAGATATATCCAGAAACCGATTGTTGTAGAAAAGAAAAGTAATAAGCACTTCCTCCCTATTTTACAAATTGTTAGCGTTAACCTTTTGAAACTTAAAAGAAAAAAATAATAAAACTTGTATTGTAATTAGATAACTAAAAAACAAAATAGTGAAATCATCTGTATAAATGTATAGAATTAACTTAAAAATATTTAAAATACATTTTTCATTTAAGTGGATCAAGTGCTACAAAAATACCAAAAATAAAAATAATCCGTAATATACATCGATAGCATTGACACTGTACCGTTAAAAAAAATACCCAAAGTAAATTCTTTGCTTTTTGTTTGTAAAGTTTTTAGTGTCTCATAGTTTTTTTGCATCTGCTTATAAAAATTTAAACATAATTTTATATTATATGGTCTATTAGAAAAAAGTAATGTAGTCGTGACAACTGGGTGACTCTAGTGTATAAGAGAAGAGGTGTTATAAATGTTAAAAAAAGTTGAACCAAATAGAAGTCAACTTAATAACATTAAATTTTTTAAATAAGTAATCTTAGTTTTTGAACTAATACCCTTTTGAACTATTATTCAAAGGAATGGCTTCACGCCAACGATTTCCTAACCAAATTTTGCACTTGATTTTTGTTACCAGATAGGTCAGGACACAGGCAGGTGTTTTACATTTAGGTGTTCTTTGTAAAAATTGTCTTAAACATTCCAGTCAAGCAAATAATGGATAGATTTTGTTGCCGAATTTTCCATGCTCTTAAACTACGCGATATTACATTTGAGTTGAAGATATTTTTTAATCTAATTTGTTTTTAGGTATACCTGTAAACGATTTTGAATCAACCTCAACCGTACTTCGAAGCAGACCTAAAGCAGCGCCTATAATAGCTGTCAAGTCTCTGAATATAGAAAATTCTGCAAAATGTAGCAAAAACTTAAAGAAATCTATACCACCTCCTTTTATGGCCCATCTAGTGGAGAGAAAGGTAAGAATGACACGAGAGGAAAGACTCAAAGCCTCAGAGGCTCACTTAGCTCAACACGAAAATAAATTGGAAACAATGTCTATATCTTCAAAAGATAGTCAACCAAATGAATTAGAAACTACATTAACTGAATCTGACCAAATAGATGAAATACCCAAATTAGTGGAAGAAGAATCAATAACTAATCAAGAAGCAAGCAAGGCAAGAAAAAACAGTATGACTGATCATTCAGCAGAAACAAAACAAGAAGAAAATAATTCAATAACCGATAAAGGAATAAAAAGAAAAAACAGTTTGAGTGATGAATCTATGCATAAAAGGAAAAAGCGAAAAAAGTTGACACCATTCCTAAAAAATTTAAAATGTGAATTCTGCGGATATCGAACTTCTAAAAAGAAAACATTGGCTATGCATGTGTTAAAAAGATGCAAAGGACTATTGATGGTGGCCAATAATGAGAAAAAAGATGTTTTGGACGATGACTATATTACAGAAACCGAAAATAATGAGAAGGAACCAGGTAGTGATGTTGAGTCCAGCCAATGCACTTTACTTGGTAAGATGATTGTTCGTCCACCCTGTAAACAAAAGAAACGTAGAAACGTAAATAGTTCTACTACAAAAGATCTAGATGATGGACTTATAGCGTGTAGTTTTTGTAAAGTTGGGTTTAGAGATATCGAAAGGTTAACTCGACACTTGCGATATGATTGTAAAATGTATAAATGGTATATAAACGATAAAACAATTTATATCCATTCAAGTATCAGCTACGAGACAGAATGGAACTGTAAATACTGCACATTTAGTGCTTCAGCTAGGTTGACATTGATGGAGCATTTAAAGCTTGAATGTCCAAATTTTCGTCGAGTTTGTTGCCCCGATAAAAAAACGTCTAAATGTAACTTTTGTGATGCCCAAACCAAACACCCTTCTGACTTAATTAAACACTTGGTTTATGGTAAATGTATGAACGTGCCGTTGCACAAGTGTAACTATTGTTTGTATGCAGGCCGAAATCCGAAATCTTTAGTTAGGCATATGGTTCAAAGCTGTAAAACTTTTTTAAGGGCGTGCAAAAGGTTTTTGACAGATACACGAGGAGAAGATTTAGATGGTTTGCCGATCTGTTTATACTGCGGAACTATGACATGTGAAGACGTTATGAAGAAACACATAAAATATTGTAAACCAAAAGAGGCCCCAATCATTATTGATAGTTCGCAGAAAGATAAAAAAGAAAGATTTACATGCCGATGCCGTAACTGCGGAATTGTGACATATGAGGATGTTATGAAAAAACACATAATATATTGTAGACCAAAAACACTGGATGTAACTAAGAGTTCGCAGAATGACATAAATCATTACCAGAAAGCAACAACTAAATGCCGCTTTTGCAACTACTCTAATTCAAGAGTTGAAACTCTTGTTCAGCACGCATTAGAAGAATGTGAGCTTACAAAAGCGGCGGCAAGAATGTATGGAAAAACGAAGAAACGTAAACCTTTGCTGAAAGAGCCTTTTGCTTGCGACGTTGAAGATTGCCCTTACGTGGGGATATCGCTGCAGGAAAAGGAACGTCATATGTTCTATACAGAACACAGATTTTTCTGCAGATACTGTCCTTTTGTCACGAGCAATGAATTCAACTCCAAATCACATACTTGGAGGCATGAGAACAGCGAACAATGTAAATATTGTGATTTTAAAGCTAAAACTCTGTCAGAGTATCATGATCATTTTACTGTTCATGGTCAAAAAGGCTTTTTTCAGTGCTCAACGCGTGGGTGTCGTTTTAGCACTTATATTTATAATCGTTTGGTTGAACATAAACGAGCGTGCTCGTTCGACAAGTTCTGTCCAAATTGCACCTTCAAAACCAATGATGTAAATTTGTTTATAATTCATCAGACGCACTGTTGTAAACTTGTTCTTGATATCGATAACCAAATACAAAGTGAAGACTCTAATGATAAGGACCAATGGCTTTCATGTAGTTTTTGTGATTTCAAAGAGTGTTCGGTTACCAAATTGGTTGGTCATTATAATTCCGTTCATGATATTTTAAAAATTTTGGTTTATAAGTGCAGGGCGTGTTCCTTTCAAGTTAATAATGTTTTCGAATTTAATAAACATGAATGTGTACGTACTGATTCAAAAACATTTGAATGTCCAATTTGCTTCTTTAGCTGTAAGAACCTGGCCTATTATCAGTGTCATTACTTAAAACATTTCAATAAATAGTTAGAAAGTTCTGATGCCGTAACTGCGGTTTATGACATTTGAAAAAGTTACGAAGAAAGACATGAAATAATATGGAGCGTATCAGCTACGAGACAGAATGGAACTGTAAATACTGCACATTTAGCGCTTCAGCTAGGTTGACATTGATGGAGCATTTAAAGCTTGAATGTCCAAATTTTCGTCGAATTTGTTGCCCCGATAAAAAAACGTCTAAATGTAACTTTTGTGATGCCCAAACCAAACACCCTTCTGACTTAATTAAACACTTGGTTTATGGTAAATGTATGAACGTGCCGTTGCACAAGTGTAACTATTGTTTGTATGCAGGCCGAAATCCTAAATCATTGGTTAGACATATGGTTCAAAGCTGTAAAACTTTTTTAAGGGCGTGCAAAAGGTTTTTGACAGATACACGAGGAGAAGATTTAGATGGTTTGCCGATCTGTTTATACTGCGGAACTATGACATGTGAAGACGTTATGAAGAAACACATAAAATATTGTAAACTAAAAGAGGCCCCAATGATTATTGATAGTTCGCAGAAAGATAAAGAAGAAAGATTTACATGCCGATGCCGTAACTGCGGAATTGTGACATATGAGGATGTTATGAAAAACACATAATATATTGTAGACCAAAAACACTGGATGTAACTGAGAGTTCGCAGAATGACATAAATCATTACCAGAAAGCAACAACTAAATGCCGCTTTTGCAACTACTCTAATTCAAGTGTTGAAACTCTTGTTCAGCACGCATTAGAAGAATGTGAGCTTACAAAAGCGGCGGCAAGAATGTACGTGGGGATATCGCTGCAGGAAAAGGAACGTCATATGTTCTATACAGAACACAGATTTTTCTGCAGATACTGTCCTTTTGTCACGAGCAACGAATTCAACTCCAAATCACATACTTGGAGGCATGAGAACAGCGAACAGTGTAAATATTGTGATTTTAAAGCTAAAACTCTTTCAGAGTATCATGATCATTTTACTGTTCATGGTCAAAAAGGCTTTTTTCAGTGCTCAACGCGTGGGTGTCGTTTTAGCACTTATATTTATAATCGTTTGGTTGAACATAAACGAGCGTGCTCGTTCGACAAGTTCTGTCCAAATTGCACCTTCAAAACCAATGATGTAAATTTGTTTATAATTCATCAGACGCACTGTTGTAAACTTGTTCTTGATATCGATAACCAAATACAAAGTGAAGACTCTAATAATAAGGACCAATGGCTTTCATGTAGTTTTTGTGATTTCAAAGAGTGTTCGGTTACCAAATTGGTTGGTCATTATAATTCCGTTCATGATATTTTAAAAATTTTGGTTTATAAGTGCAGGGCGTGTTCCTTTCAAGTTAATAATGTTTTCGAATTTAATAAACATGAATGTGTACGTACTGATTCAAAAACATTTGAATGTCCAATTTGCTTCTTTAGCTGTAAGAACCTGGCCTATTATCAGTGTCATTACTTAAAACATTTCAATAAATAGTTAGAAAGTTCTGATGCGGTGGGTTTATGACATTTGAAAAAGTTAGGAAGAAAGACATGAAATAATATGGAGCGAAAGAGGCCCTAGGTGACACTAAAATCTTGTAGAGCAAAAGGAACACTAACACCAGTATTTACCAATATGTTAAGACTTAGTATTTAGAGAATAGCCAGATAGTTTTTTAAAGTCTTTATTTTCCCACAGTCTGTTTAATAAATTGCGGCAATGTTAAACAGACTGTGGGAAAATAAATACTTTAAAAAACTATTTGGCTATTCTATATCAATCCCACATAATGGATACCCTGGAAGATCTTAGTATTTAGACCCTACTTAGCAATTAGACCAGGATATAAGTACTAAGTATATGGACGTAGTCTCAGCCGATTTAACTGTATTAATTTTTTCAAGAAAAAAAAAGTTGCTCCGATTTCAAAATTTTTTATATATCTTTGCGTTTCAGATGATTTTGAAACTTTTTTGTTTTGCTGTCTGTCTGTCTGTATGTCTGTCTGTAACGACCAACTCGCATAACTCAAAAACCGCTTGTCCGATTTTAATGAAATTTGGTACCTAAGTTGGGTCTTGGGCCGTGATGGTCCCATTTAAAAATGAACAAAATCCACCGAACGCAAGCCAAATAAAAGGGTGGGGGTAGAACCCAAAAATTAGAGTTTATGTGAAAATATGGCGTGTGTGATATCAAACGAAAGGTAATTAAGTCTGGAGTTAAAAAAAATTAATTTTAGTTTATTTTTAAAAAAAGGGTGGAGGTAGATGTCAAAAATTAGAGTTTAAGTGAAAATATGGCGTGTGTGATATCAAACGAAAGGTAATTGAGTCTGGAGTTAAACAAAATACATTTTAGTTTTTTTTAAAGGGTGGGGGGTAGATTAAAAATTTGAGTTTAAGTCAAAATATGGCTTGTGTGGTATCAAACGAAAGGTAATTGAGTCTGAAGTTGAATAAAATATATTTCAGTTTTTGATTATATTAGCTCACACTATAACTATAGTACCTAGTGTGAGCTTAGGTGCCCATAGATTGGCAGAGTATTTTTTAATACTTATTGGTCAAATAACTGTAAAGATTTTGTTTACGCTAACGTAAAATAGCATAATAAGCATTTCTAAGTGAGTTTTTTCTCCCAAAAGATGAAATTAACTTTAAAACTAAAGACAAACGAGAAATGATTGTCACGAAAACTAGTCTCAAATTTTAGTTCCAACCCTCAGGGGTAGTTTAAAGTTTTTAATTAGTTAAAACTATCTCTGTAGTTGCACTACTATTTTTATTACTCTAATATCTATGGATTAAGATAAATAAAAAAAGCAATAGATTTTACCGCTTATATTGTCGTTATTAATTTACAAATACTGTTATCTTAAATCTAATTTACATTGGCAATATGGCGTTAGGAAGGATTAGCGAGGATCTGACACATGTGTGTAATCGAGATGTAAATGTTGATGTAATTAATTTATTTCAGGAAAAACCAGTTTAGCCTAGGATAAACTAGTTCATCCTATCGCTCTTCGGATAAACTGGTTCGGCCTAGGAAAAACTAGTTTATCCTAAAATCGGGTTTGTCCGGTAACAGGTAATGTAGTTGTAACAACGACAAGAGATTACCTATATGGCAATGTATTTATAAAAATATTCAAGAATATTACATTCAATTTATCAAAGGTGTTAATATCGATAACAATCAATTGTTATATTGACAATATAATAATTGGTTAGGACAAAAATTTTAAAATGCGTTTTTAAGGTTTTTCAATACGTTAGTTCTTAGAGGCCATCATTTGTCACATAGTTTAGTTATAAGTGTAAAGTGTTTATGAATTTCAATGTATTATTTTCTATTTTAGTAACCATACATGTACTACATATACAGCTAAAAATTGAAATATTTAGGATTGTTAAAAATTAATTGATTTTTGTAATAAAAATTTTTTCAAATATTGTTTTGTTCATTTTTTCTAGTAATATTTTTGTATCCACACAATTATAGTTTTGAACTATTTAAGCTGTTTCGAATCATTATGTATAAACGAAGAGGGCTGATTCTTTGACTTGTTTCATGAATAAAAGTTTATATAAACGAAACCCGTAAGTTTCGTTACCGATCTACATGGTGTTAATATTTTACCTACTCGCGTGCGGTAAAGTAATTACTGTACCGCACACTGTGCGGTAAAGTTACTTTACCGCACGCGCACCATTTAGAAACCTTAGCAACGCATCAATAAGACAGCTTCAATAATTTGACATGCTATTTATAAATTACATTCCATTTTTTTTTAAAAAAGGTACTCATAGGTAAAATATTGTACCTAACACATGCGGAAAGTGTCTTGACCACCCTTGACGGCGACTGCCGTTGCGGTGCGTTGCCGTCATTGGCATATTTTTGGTATGAAATTTTTGATCTGCTACTGTTATGAAAAGAAAAAAGACGATTTTTGGTAATTTAATTTTTTTACTTGATAACGGTCGCATATATGCCATTTATAAAACACCAAAAAGTTTCTACTCGAAACACAAGAATTTTTTATTCTAGGGGTAGAAATTAAAAAATATCCTAAAACAGATCTTCTAGTCGATGATGCCATTTATTTGGAATTTCTAATGACTTAAGCTCTGCAGTTGAACCTTGGTTACGTGTTAAATATCCTATGCTGCAGGAGCTATAAAGAAAAAATGTTAACACTGTTTTAATGTTGTTTAATTTTAATTGGAGATATTTTTAGTATGAAATAAGTTTTGGAATCAGTTTTTTTCATTTGCGCATGATATCCAGAACCACCAGGATAATCAAGTATTTTCATGACGATGATGTTTTAAAATGCAAAAAAAATGGCTACCAATTTAAGGAACGGATTTCGCACTTAAAGGTGCATTTCTAATCGTGTTCGCTGATAGAGTTGCAATCCGACACGCGTGGTAGGCATATGAGGATCAATGTAACCATTTCTAATGACGACCACCGTGTTCGCACGGTTGTTCGTGCTTGCAAACTCTGCGGCCCGTGCTGGCGTCCGTGCGGCGTACCAGACATGCGCAGTTCCATCACCTAAATGATTGGTATCGGGAATAATCTCGATCGAGATCTTTTTGCCTACATCTGTCTCCTATATTAGTACGAGTAAAAGAAAGATGAACATATTTTAAAGGTGCACTTGGGCGATCAAAAGAAATACGCATTCCCGAAAAATGTCGTTATGTCTGGAATGTTTATGATTTGGAATTTTCATAAACATTCTCGATGTTTCAATTACGATAAATAAAGCGGCATGCAGAGCCCACTCAGCCAGTTGTAGAAATAAAAGTGAGCTATAAAAACATCAATTACGCATGCGCTAACCACAGCACGCACGCTGGCACGCAACACGATTAGAAATGGCCTAGTCCGTGAGGACTTCCGTGCTGGCGTTCGTGTCGGCCCGCAAACACGATTAGAAATGTGGTATAACATAACAACTACTTGTTTCAAAACGTAACCAATATCGTAATTAGCTTGTCTAACGAACTGTCACGATCAGCTGTTTTTCGATCCAAGATGGTTGCCATAGGACAAACAAAGCATTTTCCCATAAGCCGCAATGTTAACAAAAACGTAATTTTAAAAAAAAGTGAAATGATTTAATTTACAACAAAGATGCTGTTTTAAGTATTGATCATTTGTACACATGGGCAAAATGCGTTTTTCTTTAAAAAAATCAATTAAAGCCAGTAAATCTCAAATAAAAGGGACCATGTTTTGTTCAAAAAGTCAGGTTATGTTTTTATTTACTTTTGTTTTTTTTTAACTTTTTTTCTAGTTTTTTACTCAGTTTGAATAATTAGTATTAGTTTCTGTGCTGTTATGAATTGTGGCAGCTGGGGAGATCTTGATAATATTGGTTTTGATGGAATGCCAAGTATTTTGACCTTAAAAAATCATCTTGATTTAAATGAACTAGGTATCAGCTCAAAGAAGGGAAAAGAAAGTGGATAAGTGCTCTATTACCTGACTTAACAGAGGATAAATTGAAATATTCGAAAGTTTTTTGCGAGGGGTGAACAGCTCTCACAATCGGTGTACACATTTCTCACAATCTGTTCACAATCTTTACACAATCCCTCCCAATCACCCACAATCTCTCACAATCCTTCACAATCTTACCGCAATCCCTCACAATCTTACCACAATCCCTCACAATCTTTACACAATCCCTCACAATCTTAGCAAAAGATTGTGGATTTTCACAATCGGTGTACACATTTTGGGTTAGCTGTTCACCCCTCGGTTTTTTGTCAGGTTTGTTTTGGATAAATATGTAACTGCCATTTTGGCAACATTTTCTATTGGGATCTTTTTTTGTGCTCGAGTGGACCTTTTGCAGAAGTGTAACATAGAATTGTGTTAAACTCTAAGAAATACTTCACTATGATTTTTTTACTATTCTAGGCAAGCAACTTTCAAAACTAGAATACAGCAATGATCCTGACTGGGTCTCTCCTGAATGGATTATTGTTTCAAAACGGTTGAAAAATTAATAAAATTATGGTTGAAAAAAGGGTCTAGAGAAGAAAGAAAAGGAAAACAATATGAGGTTAAAGTGTGGGTAATAAGCTGAACCAAATTTGTACACCATCCTACAGAACTCTTAAATAAACTCTTGGTAGTGTAGCAGCCTGTATAGTGTCCAGTGGAGTCCTGTATCATCAAAGTTTCTTTTTCTTTAATAAATATTTATTTTACAGACCTCAAAACAGTTTAGAATAAACTGGTGAATTTGACAATCTCCCTAACTTTTTATCTTAAACTATTTTGAAACACAAAATGAAACTAGTACACCGTAAAATTTGTATAGCATCTGACTGGACCTACTATGAGTCCTGTTGTGAAATTTCTACGGTACTGTTCTGAGCTTACTACCAAAAAAAAATTTTTATGTCATCAAAAAATAGATGGAAAAAAGGTCATCTTTGTTGACTTTGATGACCACAAGAAAAACAAATAAGTTCTCTCAGATTTTTTTTTTCAATTTCTCTCAAAAAAACTTGGGTCCTAATGGGTCATATGTGCTGTTACGCCCAATTGTAGAGTAGAATATATATTTATTTGCATAAACTTTTAGATACATAATTGAGCAAATATTGTTACAAAAAAACAGTAATAAAAGTAATAGTAGTAATACAACAGCGAATATTGTACTGTTGTAAAATTTGAACAGTACTGTTGTGAGTTGATGAACCTTAGGTTTGACTGTACTTAGGCCCTATGTATTATAGTTTATGGAAAATCATATGGTGATGTACAGTGTGTGAGGCCAATGACAAGGAAAAACTGTATTTTAATTTTGCAAGTTTTTTTTATATTATGCTTACTTATAATTTTTTAAATAAACATATTTTGTAAAGTACTTATTAGAAGTTTGCTTGACCAACCTTGGTTGGAACTCATATGTGTATATTGATCTGTTGGACTGACCTACCTATAAGTTGTGCCTCTTTTTCATGTCACTACTGGACGGTTAACACGATTAAACTTTGTCTAAACCGAAAAATCATAGAAATATTTTTCACAGTTTAACGCTATAGAAGGCCTATTACTTAGCAAAAGGTTTCGTCCAGTACAACAAAAGATCCTAATAGAAATCTGATGAGAAAAGTTTAGTCTATTTCAATTTCGTCTCTGTTAAGTGAGCCTTGAATAGAACTACTTTCCTCTACCTTGGGCTGATAGTTCATTGGTTCATTGGTCAAAAAACTTCAAATTCAATGAAAACTAACATTATCATTACTTCCTCCGCTGCCACAATTCACAACAGCAAAAATACTTGACATAACAATCAGTGGTGCACCCAGAAATATGTCTTGGGGGACCCAAAACCTTTGGGGGCCCGATATCTTTGGGGGGCCCCCAGAGGTCCCATGATGTTGTACTTTATGCTATTTTTTCTGTTTATTCATGAAATATATGGAAAATATCTAAAAAAATATGTGGTTTGGGGGGTCCGGGCCCCTAGCCCCCCGCCCCCTTGGTGCGCCCATGTAATAATTCAAAATAAGTTAAAAAACTAGAAAAAATTAAAAAAAAAAAAAACAAAATAAACAAAAACATAACCTACGTTTTTGAAGAAAACTTGGTCCCATTTATTTCAGATTTTCTCGCTTTAGTTTAATATTTTTAAGAAAAACGCATTGTTCCCATATGCACAAAGGATCTGTTCTTAAAACTGATTAATTTTTGAGGCTGAAGTTCTTGTCGTTTTTGTGAAATTTACGTTTTTGTTAACATTACGGCTTATGGGAAATCGGTTTGTTTGTCCTATGGAAGACATCTTGGTTTGATCATATGTTTTGTTAGACAGCCCTATTGTAATGGCTCGTGTTTAGGTTTAAAACCACTAATAGGTACTTTGAAGAAAGGATTAGTGGTCTTATTGGACTTATACGGACGACTCTGGAGAGTTAGCCATATTTTCTATCACATTTTGTGATACACCGTTTAAAAGGAAATTTTATTATCCACCAAAAAGTTAAAAAGACATTTTGTCATCAGAAGCTTAGTTTTTATGAAAATTAGATAAAACCTGTAAAAAAATTGATTGGTTTGGTGATTTTAATAATTACTTTAAATTAAGGACACCACTGGAGCGATTATACACCGTTTGAAAGGAAATTTTATTGTCTATGACGAAGTATAGAATACATTTTTTGATAAACAGCTTGGTTTTTAAGAAAATTGAATAAAACGTTTGAAAAGCATGTTATTTTAAAGATTTTTTTAAATCACCCCCTATTTACGGACATCGCTGGAGAGTTTGTTGTAAATCAAACCTCACCGTGTTTCACATTCTTAAAAAGGAAATTTTACTGACTACAATAAATTATATTATTAATTTTTTCATATTAAGCTTAGTTTCTGAGAAAATTAGATGAAACCTGTAACAAAAATGGTTTATTTTCTGTTTTTGGAAAATTGATTTAATTTACGGATGCCCCTAAAGTTTTCATTATAAAACCAATCCGATCATGTTATACATAATTTTAAAGGAAATATTATTAACTATAACAAAATATAACACATTTAGATTTTTTTCCTGTAGATATTAGTTTTAAAAAAATCGAATAAATCTGGGGAAAAACATTGGTAGTTTCTCAACTTTTTTAAATTACTTCAATTAACGGACACCGCTGCTGGAGAGTTTGTTATCTGTCTAACTCTATTGGATTATATCTTGTTAAAAAGGAAATTTTATTGTCTACAATAAAGTATATTATAAATTTTTCTCTTAGAAGCTTAGTTTTCAAGAAAATTTAAAAAACAAAGATTTTTATTTTTATATTGTTTTAGTTTGTATAAATATATACTTTGAATGTACACCCGTGTCAATGTTGGCCGCTATCTTGAATGTCTCAGCGCCTGTTAGCATTTCGAGGTGACGATTGACTATTTGCCGTAAAGGAATATAAACTGCTTTTAGAAAGTGGATTTTCCGAATTCTTGCCTTAACTATAAATAAAAAGGATGGAAAAAATAAAAGTATAAAGGAATCCAGATTTCTGCGCATACCATTTTATTAAAAACATTAAACTTAAATTTACATTTTCTCCCGCTTATCTTCCACCCCATGACCATCCCCAAGACCCACTGCCACCTCCGGACGATTCACCTTCAGCGGAAACTGAACCTCCAGTGCTGGCGTTAGCACTACCGCTACCAGAAGAACTGCCACTTCCCGAAGATCCGCCTCCTAAGCTTCCAGTAATTCCTCCCAGCAATCCTCCAGAACTTGAACTGTTGGTAGAACTACCACCTCCAAAAATACCAGTAAGTCCTCCCAATGGACCTCCAGAACTATTGCTGGAACCTCCTAGAATACCTGTGATTCCGCCTATGATGTTTCCAATGACGCTTGAGTTTGAGCTGGAGCTTGCACCTGATCCTAAGATACCACCCAATATGCTGGGGAGACTGCCTCCAAGGCCGATATCTAAGATACCAGAGATGTCTAAGGAACCGGTTAAGAGTCCTTTGATGTTGGCTACAGTTGAGGAAGCATCTGAAGAGCTTAAGAGATTATTTAAGCTTAGTGAGTTTCCAGATGCATTGCTTAATGCGTTCGAAACTGAGCCAAATACTTTTCCAACTACTGGTATGCTTGACAGAACAGAACCCAAGCTTCCTCCTCCAGATAGAAGTTTACTGAGATCTACTCCTTTAAGCAAAGATCCTAAAATGTTGCCACCTCCGCTAGAAAGGTCTATATCAATATCAATGCCAGCTTTTTTGACAAGTTCCACCCCTGTGGTTGAGTTTAGATTGGCAATGAGTGTGAAAAATAAGCTTGGAATTGAAACTGCGGTTTTGATGGCTGATGAGAGTTTTAGTAGGACAGTTACAACTAGTTCTATTGCAGATTTCGCTCCTTTCACCACTCCCTTTACCAGGAGAGAGATTATTGCTGAGATGTCGATGCCACCTGCAAAAAAAGAAGTAGTTACCATTAGTTTTTGTTATGTGTCCTTAAGATTTGCTTAAATATCGAAAATAAGAAACAGGTCAAAAATATTGAGAAGTGGTTTTTTTTTTAAATATAAGCGTCACTTGTCTATTACTTATGATGGGATATGTCCTTTCCTTTCACCTGTATTTAATAACTTTTTGTGTAAACATCCCCTATTCTTAATATTTCATAGTACAATTTTGCGTTCGGGAACTTACCAACTTCCAACTTTCCATTAAGCAGTTTGTTCACAATATCAGTCAGGCCGCTTAATCCACTTGAGTTTCCATGTATAGATTGTTGTAACTCGACGACTTTAACCAGGCCTTGTAGAGAAAGTGACAAGCTTATGTCAATGTCAATGCTGCCGTTTGATGACGTGGCGAATTCTAATAAACTGCCAATGAGTACGTCGAGCTTCAGGTTACCTTTGATGGTAGAGACTAGGTTGGCCACGACCTTAAATAATTTAATTTATTGTACGGATGGATCTTTAAACTAATACGCATAAAATTGTTTATAGATAACTTTTTAATAGAAAGAGAAACCTGATATTCTTAGATGTGATAGTCCAGGTGATGTTTAACAGCTTTGAAAAAGATATTTGCTTGAATTTCTACAGGAGAGTTAAAAATTGTCGAGTCGACCTTAAGAAGTTCGAGCAAATATGTTTTATTCAAAATTTTTGGCGTTGATCACAAATATTATGTTTCACCAACTTCTGGGTGGGGTTCTTTTCTTAAACAATGCAAAACACGCCAGCAAATACTTAGCGAAAAACTGTTTTAAGTCAACACATAGCTTTACCTTCAATAATCCGTCAACTCCTGAAACAACACCTCCCCCAAGTTGGAGTAGGAGATTTAACAACTTTTCAACGTCATTAAGCAGGTTTCCCAATAATTTGGACAAATCAAGTTTGGCACCAATTTGAAGAAGGAGGTTGACTAGGAGGTCGATGGCGTTTGCGGCTCCAAGGAGGACGGTGAGTTTCAATTTTACTCCCGCTTTAAGAAGACCTTCCAGACCACCTAAGAAAGTAATTTTTTAGTTTCAGGCTCTATGCGGGGTCGCTCAGTTTTATCCAGAATGATATTTAGAAACCATAGCCAGGCTATAATAGTGCCAGGCAATATTCCATGACAGTTTCACATTGAAAACTGACAGTTGTTCCTTTAATATTTACGTCAACGTTCGCTTGATGTCATTGAGACTTAAACATACCCTCAATATGAGCGATGACTCCACCAATTCCATTCAGAACCCCGACCAGCCATTTTAGATCCCCATGCAGGGAAATCAACGTTTTTCCGACCAATGAAAGCAGACCTAAAAATAATTTGAATAAGTTGTTAACCAAAAAGATGTTAAGATGCTTTACAATAATTTTATCCTGTGGTTTAAAATCAATCTTTAGCATATCCGCATGACCAAAAAAGGATAGTACAACTTTAACCAAACAAATTGTAATATTAACTGTAACAATTTTGGAATAATATTTTTTGTTAGGATAAAAGACTTGCCTTTTAAGGTTCCTTGCAAAACTTGCAAAAGGGAGGCGACCAATCCAAGTACGAGTTGAAGACCGAGTTTGGGGGTTGCTTTTAGAGCTGAGTCTAAACCAGTTACCTAAGAATAATAAAAAAATTGTTACCTCCTTTTGGATTTCTATCAATATTGACCTTAACATTTTGTCAACTGATTCGAGCATTACTGTATATCAAACCATAACAATTTTGACGACCCCAGTGCATTTACCTTTAATTATGATAAGTTTTTATCTTTTTTCTTGATGAAGCGTCCTAAATATTCTACATTTGACTGAGAAAATGTACACGTTTTGTTTCAATGAAGATAATACTTTTTAAGCTGGGAAGACATATTTTATTTTCGTTTAATGTCATCAAGGCATGATGTTGTTTTCGATAGTCGCAGTATTAATTTCATATTACTTAAGTTTAGTTAAGTTTTTTAGCGTTTTTGTTTTTCTTCATGTTCATGTTAGCCTGGGTAACTAGAGCCTTATTCTGCCCCCTCTGGTATGATTCTTCGCCATCTTCTTGTTCCCATATTCTTAAAGTCATCTTCGACTCCAGTTTATTATTTTTCTTGCTATTCTTGTTGTTTGCACTATCTATCTGTCCATCTGTAACCATCTTTAACATATTTTTAGTTGTTCATTTGCTTTTATGTGTCCATGATTCACACCATTGTAGTGTAGATTTTTTTTGTTTGAGAGATTTCATAGTCTTTGACTTGAGCATTTTTTGATGGTTTATTTCCTCTATAAAATAAATATCTACGACTAAACTATATACATCCAAATCAGAAGTAACGAAATTCGAATATTAAAATTAAGTCCAAATCTCTAATCAATACATAGTCGGATTTCGTCATGTGGTTTTAGAATTTAAGTGCCGAATGAGATTATCAAAATCCCAAACAGTTTTACAGAGGAAAGTATAATTAGTTACATTTAATAAAAGTTGATATTTTACATTATTCTATTGTAGATGCACTGGCTATGATGTCATCGAGGTATATCAATAAGTAAATGTGAAATAAAGTATATATCTTAATAAAACTAAAGAAATATTTTAAATTTTGTAGACTGTTTACAATAATCTGTATTTTTTTAATATAATTGCCTATTAAGTTTAAATCTCCAAGGAACTCTTTTTGCTTTTACAATTATTTGTAAAGGTAATTTATTATCTAGTTTTGATATAAGATTTTTAAAGTACACAACAATTTTAACGACAAAAGAGAAATACCTTTATTTTGAGTCTAATTTTTTTTTAATGACGCGCCCTAAATAACTGCCTAAATATTTTGTACTTTACTGAGAAAATGTACACTTTTTTGATTTTAATAAAAATAATACTTCCTAAGCTGTTGATTATATGCATATCTATTTTTCTTATACTATTTTGTTTTAAAATGCATGAACTATAATGTCATCCAGATATAACGGTTTTTTATTGTTACAAAACTTGCAGTTTTAATTCCAAGTTAGTTTATACTTATTTTATTAACTTTTTTCATATTTTTATTAGATCCTAAATATATACGATTTCGGTTCTGTCATTTGTTTTATCTATATATCTTTATTTGGAGTCTAATTTTTTTGATGCGCGTCCTAAATAACTGCCTAAATATTATGTACTTCACTGAGAAAATGTACACTTTTTTGATTTCAATAAAAATAATACTTCCTAAGTTGTTGAGTATATGCATATCTATTTTTCTCATAATATTTTGTTTTAAAATGCATGAACTATAATGTCATCCAGATATAACGGTTTTTTATTGTCGTTACAAAACTTGCAGTTTTAATTCCAAATTAGTTTATACTTATTTGATTAACTTTTTTCATCTCTTAAGTAGATCCTAAATACAGAGGGTGTCCCAAATAAAAGCAACTACATGGGGATTTCGGAAACGGTAAGAAATACGAGTTTGTTTAAATGAGAAAAAAGTTGCGGTATTCTAAACCCAATCAGATGCCGTATCAAAATGAAAAATATCTACAGGGGTTTTTAATATATCGAGCAAAAACTAAAAATTGAAATATCGACGTTAACAATTTTTTTCTAGGTCTTTTTTTGAAACCATAGCCAACTTTGTTATTTCTTATGACCGCCATATTGGATTTATACTTCAATAAATAGAGCTAAAAAAGGAGCTTTTCAACCGTGTATAATAAGCCTATCTTTGGATGACGGAAAATGTGAATTTATTAAAAAAATTGTTTTTCACTTAGTTGGCTGTGAAACAAATGCCGTAGTTATGTTTGTTGTCATACCTACGTAACTACCTTTCAAAGCTTTTCCATTTATCTAAAAACTTTTTGGTGTCTTGCAGGTTTTTTGCATCTGCGAAAAATAGTTTTTAATTTTTTTCTTCATAACATCGGTAGCAGATAAAAAACAGCAACATTTCTTGCAATTTGGAATCCACTGCAAAAATGTTCTCAGGCAGGAAAAATTTGAATAATAAATAATCGTATAAATATGCTGATGGAAATTCGGATCAGTAGTAATACTGCTATTTTCATACTATTCTATGATATGCCATGATATACTCTACTAAGCTGAGAGATGTTTTGAAGAATATTACTTACCAATTTTGCCAAAATTGAATTAATGCTTTCCGAGGTAGCATCAGTGACGGCGGACAATTTAAAATGAGTCCCGCCCGAGACGTTTATAAAAAGTTTCAATGAGGACACTGATTGAAGCCAAACTTGGATGTCTTGTTTCGATTTGACCCACACTAAGGATGAATCGTTTGAGGTAAGAGACACGCCTAATTGATTTTGGATGTCAATGACTATTAACAAGCCTTTATTACCTAAAACAAAATGGTTAGTGAGTAAAAGTAAAATATTATTTTTGTACTTGTACGGCCTTTATGTTTAACTTTTTTATAAATTCTTATTGACCGTTTTACTTCAAATTATCTTCAGTAGTCATATACTGATGATCTGATTGGTCCATGCATATGCCGCTCCCTTTCGATAATAATGACATTATTTTTGATGGAAATTGTTTGTATTTCTCTTTTGAATTTTCAAATACGGGACGCTAAGTTTTAATTGAAGCAATTTTCCTTGAAACTACTAATCACTTATTAATTGTAAAATTAAAAATTAACAATAACAATGTAAAAAACTAAATTAAAATACAAATAAAATAAAGGTAAAAATCCACATTGAAATACACTCCCACATATACACCCTCACACCCTTCGAGAAAATACTAAAATTATAAGAAATTTATTTCATCCAGACCGGAGTCTACTGGGATAGTCCCGAAAAAGTGTATTGCCAAACTTATTTTCTGTGGTGTAAAATTACTTGCATGTTTATTTTTTATTTTTAATTAACAGACAATTTTATTTATAAATTTTTTTCCCTCCTCCCCCCCAGGGACCAAAAGTTTCCACAGAGTATGGTATAAAATAAAATCTATCTTCAAGCTCCTTATATTTTCGTTGTTTAAACGTTTCCCCTATTTCAGCTGCTGAACCAACTTTTATAGATGTTTTGGTAATATATGATTCAGCCAATGTATCCCTACAGGTAGCATCCCACAAGAGCGCTTTGCCTTTCTTCCATGGGACTAAAGTTAATCCTTCAACATGTTTCCCTTTACTACGACAAATATTCTGTGGTTCAAGTACAGCTGGAATGTCAACAGAATTTAGTGCACGTTTGATTATATCATTCAGTAACCTGTGTCTTGCCCAACGACCTGCGTTCTTGTTGCAGCATAGTCCATGCAGACCATATTTATCAACTTTTTTGCCGCAAATGCAATCGTGTGGTTCAACAACAGCTGCTCATTTAAGTTATTTGAAATGATGTCACGGTTACTCAGAGTAGCCAGTTGTATGACATCATCAGTCAGTGACAGAAGATTTTCTATTTAAATTCATGTAGGTAGGCAAAATTTTGGAAAAAACAAGTTTGAACAAAAAACAAACACCCTAAACCTTAAACTTTTCAAGCAACCACGTGGCTTGGCTGGTTACTCGTGTTTTACTTCAAGAAAAATGGCTTTTAGCTAACTAAAGGTCCATGCGCATTGGTTCCGTTCAGTATCAGATTCGACACGTTAAGACGTCTCATAGGTTTCCGCTCGCTTTGCTTATTTTCCATTGGGTTGATAAAACAGAATTGGATAAATAAAACAAAATTATGTTATAACAAAAAATCTGAAAAAATAACGAATAAACAAAATCAGAGAAATTAACACACTAAATACAAATGGCTTTTTGCGTACTTTTTAATAGTCTCTGCTACAGTTTCGATTTTTAGATCCCAATGAAGGTCACTATTTCGAACGTACCAAGGTGCATTCACAATGTTTCTTAATACTTTATTTTGACATCTCTGTAAAACTAGAATGTTACTCTCTTTAGCACAACCCCATAGTTGAATACAATATGTCCATACTGGTTTCAGTGTTTGCCTATAAAGCAGTAACTTATTATGAATTGTTAAATTGGACTTCTTTCCAATTAGGCTGTTCATTTTTCTATACCTTATCTAAAGTTATTCTTTTTTTTCTTAAAATGTGCTTTCTAGTGCAATTTGGCATCAAGTATCATACCGAGATATTTTGCCTGATTTGAATATGGTACGGGATTGTTGTTAATTGTTATTTGTATGTGATTTATATTTTTGTTTGTAAAATCAACATAAAATGATTTGGTTTATACTGGGACTTTCCATCCAATCAGGATCAATTTCCGAGTTTCGCAAAGTTGGAGCAAGGTTAAAGAATTTTAAACAAACACAAACAACCAAGTACCTAGCCAGGAATCGAACCCGGACCGCCGCGCCGGTATGGGAAGAAAACATTGCGACCACTACACCACGACGGCGATTTGGTTTCATTTAATTTTATTCGCCACTTTGTTGTCCAACTGTGAGCTTCGGTGACCGCATCCCCAAGTTTTTCTATGCATTCTTCAATAGATTTTTCTACCGTCAATAAACCAGTATCATCGTTAAATGTTTCTAAGTGGCAATTTTCTGGCTTTTTTCTTTTCTGGAATAATAAGTATAGATAAGGGCCTAGTATGCTACCCTGGGGCAAGCCTGCTTGAATTTATCTTAAATTTGAGTATGAGTCTTCCTGTTTTACTCTGAAATGTTCATCAGATATGTATGATTCCCAAATATCCGAATATTGTTTTGGCAGAAAGAAACGTTTATTAAGTATGTATCATTGTTATATAAAAATTGTTATAAAACTACAATTTTTATAAATTGGTGTTGACAAGTTATTTCAAATTTTAAGGTTGTTTTAAAAGGTGATGTATTACTGTTAGAACCTACTATATAAAGACGCTTATTTGGAATGACCAGCGGCGTTTCCAACTTACCATCTAGAAGAGCGAATAATCCTAAATTGAGGTCCAACACAAAGGCAAATCCGGCTTCGACGTTGACCACTACAAGAAGACCCGCAGTTTCCTTGACCAAAAGCTGTAGACCTACGGTGACGTTAAGTCCGACTGAAGTGTTTGAGTTGCTACAAATCTAGAACAAAATTATTATTTATTTAAGTGCTTTAAAGTAATAAACACGTAAAGAATTGAAACAAAAAAGACAATAAAAATATTTTTAAAGATAACAATGACTTTTACGTCTAAAATGATCTACCGACCGCGAAAGTGTATAAAAAAGTCTTCCTTCACGTGATATCCGATCTCATGCGGCCTGGTTACCGGCGTAAAAGAAGTGGTGGAATAAATTACATTTTACACTCGCTCAAGGAATGAACAATCGTATTATAACAAAAACATTTCATGTAAAAAAAAGCCAAGTACGCGAAAATGGTATTCCGTAAAAAGAATTGAGATAAAAGTAAAGCCAAGTTCTCCAATACAAGTTTCAAAATGAAAGGTTCTTACTAGTTTGGAAATATTTTACATTACATTACAGCCAAACTTCTTTATGTTCAATTTAGCACTATGCCTAAGAGTCATTTGCAGCCTTATTACTATTTTTAGATTTTTACGTCACTTTAGTACCGTGGGTTATTTGGATTCCGAGTAAAAATCGTCCTAAATATTAAACTACCTCCGGGGGGTAGTTTATCTGATTATTAACTTGAAAACAATCACTTTTTTGTTAATTTGTTTATTCAAAATGTAAAATTTGATAATGTTTAGGTACCAAATGGCAAAATTTTATACAAGTTTTTGCTTCAATTAGCTATTAGAGCGTATTTTTTTAAGGCAGTGTACGCAAGGCTGGATAAACCATTTGGTAGTAAATTCTCATATCTTTAATATTCGAGCATGTCATTTTTGGACGAATATTCGTTTGACGAGGAAAGTAAAAAAAACGATCTTAAAATCGTTTACTTGCACATAACCTTTAAATTATTATAATGAAAAACAGATATTATTTGGACTAGTAAAATTCCTCTAAATAACGGTTTCTGTTGCTATTTTGCTTGCTGATTATACGCACTAAGTCAAAAATAAGTATAACGGTAACAGTTGTGGCAGTGTGGTTCTTTTTGACTCTCTCGCGAACGAGCTAATAAACAAGGATGAAGAAAAATAACCTTTCTTGTGTGTGATTTTTCTTTTTAATATTTAAGGGCGATTTTGCGGGTCCAAAAAATCCCCATTTAGGTTGTAATTATATGATTATGTCTGATATTTTTTCTTCCATAATATTCATTCAGCCTTTTTGAAGTTATCGCAAGAAAACTTCACCTATCGAGTAAAGACCTGCCTAACTCCTGGTTCACACAATGTTATTAAAAATTAATGATTGTATGTAATAGTGTTCGCTTATGCTATCAGAACAATTTTGTAACTACAAAATCTTCGAAATCAAAACATTACGGCCCGACCGATAACGCCAATTTGTCTCAGTGAACTAATCCCACAATATCGCGGTTCGGTCCGCTAGGTCAATATGTTATGACACTAATTTAATGCGTACATAAGCTAGCTTAACAGCCAACGGTAACTCTAGACACGGGTGGCATCATGGGGGTGCGGACTGCATCGATGGGTGCAATTGATTTATAAGAGCATGAACCGACCCACATAGCACAAAAATCACATCAACGTTAAATTAACGTCAACAAAAATAACGAAGTTTTTTTTACTTGAAAACAACCTCATACCATGTAATATTTATTTTGTTAAATCTACATGCTTAAAGATAACTTAAAAACAAGGAGAAATCAAGTTATAAAAATGTACTTTTTGCTGAAGTTTCTGGTGCTGTGTATATACGTGTTTTTTACCCTCGTTATTTTCATGTACCAAATTGACACTTGAAAAGTCCTCCACAACATGTTCTAAAACGCCACTAGATTAAGACTTCTAAAACCTACTAACTTTCTGCGTCTTTTTTGGTCACGTTTTTTTAATAACGTTTTTACGACTTAAAAGAGACGCGAAAGGAAGTTATAAAAGTTCACTAGTTTAAGACTACAACAATTTTAAAGATGGCGCTCAAGGCAAGACAAAATAACTATATATCTATCTATATACATTATGTTTTTTTTAAAAGCTAAACAAGATTTTTTAACAGCAAATAATTTCACAGAATATTAATGTGTCTTTATCAGGTTAATAACAGATGCGTCGTGATCGTGAAGGATCAGGGATCAGTTCCTTAACTGGTTTTAGGAGTTTAGAGGCCAAAGCACTGCCTGATAGATTTCGTCAAAGTGAAAAATGCCGACAATAGGTGGCGCTGCTGCTACAAAAATCTCAAAACTATTCGGTAGAAAAGCCATGCAAGTCGCGTTTTATAATTCGTGTAGAAAAGGCGTGAATCTAACTAACGTAAAAAAATTGCTGTTTTAATTTGATAATGGCGTTATTACAACGCAGTTTTTAGCAACGTTAATGAATGACCTATTAAGCTTGTTTTCATGTATGAAATATACGTTTTTTTCTAGCAGCTTTTAAAATAAACGTTTTTTTTTCTCCCGCCTTTTTTACGTGTTAAACACGTGATTGTGCTATGTGGAGAAGTAAGTCCCATATATCTATAATCTACGGTGCACAGAATTTAGGTCCAGTGTAGCGCGGCGAACACGAATAGAAACACGAATAGAAACACATACATAACGGGTATTAATTTCTAGTTAGTATTCAAGTCTTTGGTAAATTCTTTTTGGGGTTTATTGATACTTTATTATGAAATTATTAATTGAAGAATGATCAAATTTTTATATTTTTACTAACTAAAATTTGGGGGTACACGTACACATGTGAAAGTTAACAGTTACTTTCTCAACTTAAGTGGTGGTTTCTTCTCATAAAATTAGGGTCACTGCATCCTGGATGCTTTGCGTCTCCAGAAGACGCAGTTTTCGTGATCCAGTGACCCTACTTAAAATAAGTCTGATTTTGTTACTGGGCGTTGTTGCACATACATGTGTCAAGCAATAAGATTGATAAGCGCTGTTTTTTTAGTGTTTATATAAGTTTTAAGTGTATTCTGAAAAAAAAGGCAAATTTTTTACACAAAGGTTAGCAGTACTGCATATAATTTTTGCATGCAAACCTGGGTCGCTTAAATTTTAAATAAAAAACAAAAAAACCATAAAATATCGCACCCCGAAAATAACAAAGACCTAACTCAAAAATTTGGGAAAAAAAGTTATTGTCAAAATCTGACTTAAATGAAAGTTACCTATTGATTATAAATGAAATGAAAGTACTTTACTAAGTCACTCTAGTCACTAACGCCTTACTTTTTTTTTCGTTAAAAATCTACCTATTTTCAATGTAGAAAAAAAATAGTTTTAAAAAAAATTCACTGATCTTCATTTACTTACCCATTCGCAGTCCTGATCATTGGAGTTGGCTCTGGCGTTCAGATGTTGATGGTGTGCTTTGGCATGGGCATGATGGAGTCTACCTTGTTGAGCTGAATGGTGGGCATTCAAAGCATCTATAAAACAGACATTCATGTATTAAAGAGAATGTATTTTAAAGAAAATTAACAAATGTTATCGCGTCGTCGCCAAGACCTATTTGGGTCGAGGAATACTATTATTTCGAACTGATTCGGAAAAACTAGCTTAATGACCAAACAAAAATTCGCAAACCCCGATTTGTCCGTACACCATATATCAAACTGATGCATGTGCCCCTTAAGTCCGGTCTAGACATAACATTTTAACGTCTTGCCTGTCAGTCAAAAGGGTCAAGTATGACGGTTGAAAGACACACACTATACACACTTGATAGTTTTAACGTACGTTTTTAGATCAGTTTTTGATACACCATGGAGGAAGCACTGCTTTTGTCAATAATGTTTTTTGTTTTAAATGTCTATGACTTAACCGTTTCAGTAGCTAAACATAGTTTTTTAACCAGTTTTTTAAAATGTTGTGCTGATTTAGTTTGGTAATGTCCCCTGAAGATGTAAGTTTCTGCTTACGAAATATGTCGGGACTATTTGTTTAAAACAAATTAAAAATTTGTGGAGGAAGACAATAACGTGTTTGATTTCCTAAAAAATTATCTTATCTAATGTCGGACGTTTCGTATACCAACTTCTAAGTTGCACTCGAAAAGAAATTGTATGCATTAACACAAGAAATGCCGCTAAAACTGACGTTTTACCGGAAACAAAGCCTCTACCGATCAGTTCAACAGGTCCGACTTCAGTCCTGTTCAGTTCAGGCAAAACGTACGTTTTATTATATCTAGATGAAAGGTTTTGCCTGATCCATTTTACCTGATCAAGTAAAACGTCAGGCAAAACGTTATGTGTACACCCCGCTTAAGGATGAAAGGGTTCTTTCTCAAAGAAGCAAGGCCGTAACTAAGGGGGATCAATCCCCCTTTTTTAGCAACACAAATAGGACAAAAATTGCACATTACACAAATTGTTATTTTATTGAAATTTTTCAATATCCCCACGTACTTTTTTCCTGGGTACGGCCCTGCGAAGAGGACTTTATTTTGCCTAGCATCTTTGTCAACGACAGGGATCTTTATAACGCGTAGCAATTATACACAGTGGACCCACGCTTTTACACCCTTTCCGAAAGTTGGTCCTGCTACATGTTAGATTTGCATCTATCTTTGCATCTATCTAACATAGCTATCGTCCCAGCGGATCTGGGTTCTAGACGATAGACTTTTTTCCTTTAGCCGATAGGTATTTTATATAAATAATTGACAATCCTTCCAAAGTACCCCACTGACTGAAAATACCCCAGACTCAATACCTCTTTTTTTCTTGGCTTGTATGGGGTTGATTTAAATCATCTCCTCATCACCCATCACGGGTACCAAACCTTACTAAAATGAGGAAAAAAGTTTATGCTTTATTAGCGTTGGTTACAGTCCCTCAGACATACAGATACATCCGGAGCCTTAAAAAATGATGTATTACCACGGATCACCTAAGGTGATCCGTGGTATTACCCATCACTTAAATTTTTTGAAAACTATGACTTTCAAAGCCATTTTAAACTTGTAAAAATTAAACCTTTTTTTTGGAGCTTCAATTAAAATTAAAAAACATAGGAAAAAAAGTATTAAATATCCCTACATTTAATTTTTTTGTTTTTAATATTTTTTTTTTCTCTTTAGCTTACCGTGAGCAAAGGTAGTTGCCAACAAAGCACACAATAATAGAGAAACAGTTTGTTTCTCCATGTTGAACCAAACAGGAGAAAGATGTCATTTTGAAAAAGTTCCGTCCTTTTTATACCTATTTACAAAAATTCTGTTCGAAAAATTTTAAATTTCTTAAATTCCTTAAGACCAGAAATAAATAGTTTCAAGCATTTTCAAATTGTTAAAATATATTGGGAAATTCATGTATAGATAGCGAAAATTTAGAAAATATTTATGCAAATATATTTACAAAAATAAGGAAAACATTTTTGCATATAGGTAAAATTAACCACTACCAGGAAAATTTAAATTACCAAACAATACGCTTATCCTGAGAACAGGGTGTTTAACCATAAATGTCACTACTCCTTCCCACCCCTTTCTTTTCGTTAATGCAAATGACAAATAAGTTTAATATGCAAAATTCGCACTCTTTCCTATTTCAGAAAGTGCATATTTTACTACATATTTTTATTTTTTGATTTTCGTCACCAAGAAAGAAAATATTTTCTTCTCTAGAAAGAAAAATTACTACTACTATGTCGGTTTAGAACGTTTTTCCACGTTGTCCGACGCCTATTCTTCACCTCCTTCGATCCTGATTGACTGTTGCCATTCTAGTTTAGGACGCCCTCTTTTTCTGCGCCTTATTGGTTGCCATTCCAGGACCAGCTTTCGTAATCTTTCGTCGTTCATCCTTTGTACATGGCCGTACCATATCAGTTACCTTTTAGTGATGTTATCCGTCATGCTTCCCTCGATTCCCATTCTTTTTTTTATGATCTCATTTCTTATGTGATCTATTCCAGATATTCTCATTGATCTTGTTATTGCATCCATTTCGACATTCATTTTGGTTTTGTATTTTTCTGTTATGCGACAAGTCTCTATTCCATACAACAGCGAGCTTTTCACCATTGTTTCATATATGTTAAATTTTACATTCTTTTTTATCTCTCTTCTCCATAAAATACTGTTAAGACATCCAATAACTTTTTTTGCTTTTACTATTATTTGTTTCAGTTTTTTACAGTCTATTCCTGTCTCATCAAATGTGACACCCAAGTATACATACTCATCATATTGTTTGTCCATTGTCTAGTTCTAACTCACTGGATTCGTTTCCAATAAATAAGTACTGTGTCTTGTCCACGTTCACTGTTAATCCCCACTTTTGGTATTCTTCCATTAACTTTCTCATCATATACTCCATCTTCTTTATCATTAGCTACAATTACTTGGTCGTCAGCAAACTGTAGTGTGTATATGGTAAATCGGTCGTTAAGTTGTATTCCCATGCCGTGCACTTTACGTTTCCAGTTTTCTAGAGCTACTGCGATATATATTTTAAAAAGAGTTGTAGGGATACCACATCCCTGTTTTAAGCCTTTTGTTACCAGGAATTCTTTTGAAAATCGATTTCAAATCTTAATTTTAGATTTTGACCCTTTGTATAGTTCTTTTATGTATGTATGATTGATATTAGTTTGCTCTAACACTGTCCATATATTTTCTACTGGAACGGTATATGCTTTTTGTAGGTCCACAAAGGTAACATGAGTCTCTATATTTCTGACGCTCCTTGTCTCAATTACTTGTTTAAGACAAAAAACATTATCACTACAAGATCTGCCTGCACGAAACCCACTTTGCTCTTCTTCTTCTTGTACATGAAAATCATTCTCTATTAGATCTCTAAGAATCCTACCGTACAATCGACTGGAGAGTACTGGTTACTGAAATTCCTCTGTAATTGTTGGAATCCAGCTTGTTTCCTTTTTTATGTACTGAGGATATGAATGCAATTTTCCAATCATTAGGTACTGGATGTCCGTTTATGCATTGATTGATAATATATGTGAGATTTTCGAGTAGTTTCTCTGATCCATATTTGAGCATTTCAGCATATATTCCCCCAGGTCCGCTAGCTTTCCGGATTTAAGCTTTTTAATACTATTCTTTATCATTTCTTTTTCGATGATTACTTCCTCTCCATATACTTCTATGTCTCGGAGAGGCTGCCAGATATTCGGGTCTCGTCTCCTGCAGCAGTCCCTTGTAGTGTTGTGTCCATTGTTCTTGTGTGATGATTGTTCTTGTGTGATGTTTACTTTTTATTTTGTTCGGGTTTTCACTGTAGAGATGAATTTTCATACTTCAGAACTCTGCCTACCTCCTACGTGTGGATTTATATCGTGGCATTTGCGTTCGAATATTTAATTTTTTTCTGTGCGTATCAAATTTCTTAGCTGTCTTCTGGTTTCCCTGTAGATTTGTAGGTCTCTTTGCTCTTTAGTACTGAGCCATTTCAAGTATGTGCCTTTTTTCTCTTTGACCATTTCCTGTATTTTCTTCGTCCACCACATCTTTCTGTTATTTCTATTATCTTGGTATCCAACAGCTTCGTTGCTTGCTTCCTTTAAGCTTTTTATTATGTTTGTATATATCTCTTCGAATGAGTGTTCTGTGTTTAGAAAAATTATTCATATTAGATTTAGAACAAAATACTTTATTCTCCTAAGAAGAAAATATTTCGTCTCGATGATCGAAAATATAAAAGTGAATTTTAACAAAAATAAAAAGGAATTTAATATCTTGTGGTCACACCCGATATTTTCGGGATTCAGTGCCAAATTCACACTCGAAAAGTGCTCAACAACAGGTTCTAAAACGCCACTAGATTAAGACTTCTCAAACCCACTAACTTTCTGCGTCTTTTTTGGTCAAATTTTTTTTGATATTTTTTTTTAACTTAAAAGTTTACTAGTTTAATACTACAAGAGTTCAAGACAATTTTAAAATATGGCGCTCAAGGCAAGACAAAATCTATACATAAATTATGTTTTCTTTAAAAGCTAAACAAGATTTTTCAACAGAAAGGTAAAGGATCAGGGATTAGTTCATTAACTGGTTTTGGAGGTTAGAGGCCAAAGCATCCCCGGATAGATTTCGTCAAAGTGAAAAATGCCGCCATTCGGTGGCGCTACTTCTAGTAAAATCTCAAAAATACTAGGTAGAAAAACCATGCAAGTCGCGTTTTAAAATTCGTGTAAAAAATATAAAAATCTACTTAGAATTCACTTGAAAATAACGTAAAAACGTTGCTGTTTTGATTTGATAATGACGTTATTCCAACGCCGTTTTTAGCAACGTTATTTTTTATAACGTTAATGAATGACCTATTAAGCTTGTTTTCATATGAAATAAACGTTTTTTTTAGTAGCTTTTAAAATCAACGTTTTTTTTCTCACGCGTGTTCTACGTGTAAATCACGTGATGTGGGCTCTGGGCTCTATCTCAAAAGTTAAAACGTTTAGGACATATGTTTATGTAAAGTTTTTTTCTCAAAATGGACCTAAGAATTACTTTTAGCTCACACGTATACTATAATATAGTAGTGTAAGCTATGGGGGTCATGTCAAAACAAAAAAAAGTTTTCTGATCTCAAAAACTTTTATATATCTTTGTGTTTCAGATAATTTTGAAACATTTTTGTCGCGCCGTCGGTAACGACCAACGCGCATAACTTAAAAACTGCTTGGCCAATTTTAATAAAATTTGGTACCTTGTAGGTTGTGTTAAAAATGAATAAAATCCACCAAACATAAGCCGAAAAAAAGGGTGGAGGTATATTTCAAAAATTAGAGTTCTGGTACAAATATTGTGTGGTTCTATAAAAGGTAACTGTGCGTGAAGATAAAAAAATAAAATATTTTGTTTTATTCAGTTGTGCTAGACTGGGGGGGGATGATGATGATGAGTAATAGGTCTTGTGGCTCACTTCATTGTTGGAAGCTATTCTCCTTCCATTTTAATATGATTGATTTAGCAGCATTGTATGATACTCCCAGGGCTGGTTCGGGAACGATAAATTCGGTAGGTGCCGCTTCCCTCGCTGCTTGGTCTGCGGCCTTGTTTCCCTGATCCCCCCCAGCCCTGGTATCCATACTAATGACAATTTGTTAGCGCTACTTATGCGCATTTAGCGAATCCCTGCAGTTCTCGAAGAGACCTTGTAGGAATCAAGCGCTCTTAAGGCTGCTTGACTGTCGGGGAAGATTTTTATTGTCCTGTTGGTCCATTCGTAGTCAGTAATCCACCGGGCACACAGTTCAATGGCTACTAGTTCGGTCTAAAATATAGTAGCCTATATGTTTATTCTCGACTTTTTCTTGAATACTAACAACTCTAGATCCAACGACTGATGGCATTTTGGATCCGTCGGTGTACCAGAAGCTATCGTTATTAGAAAAGTTGGTCCTGTTCTTTAACCAGTCCTCCCTCTCCGGGAGGATAATGTTGTATAGCTTTCTGCTGTACACCGTTTGTGGTTGCGCCCAACTCTTCTTCCCTAATTAGGGCTGTTGATATCACTTTGTTTGCCCTGCCATCCTGGTGGTTAGTCCTTGTTCTGTATGTTCCTCTTCGTGCCTCGGCCTCTAAGAAAATGTGAAGCGCGGGTAAGTTTAGTAAAGCACTCGATGTGCTAGAGCTCATTGCACCACATATGGCAAGACTGACTTGTCGTTGTAAGCTGGTTAGTTTGGCCCGTTTATTGTTATCTTATTTAAGAACGTCCTTTACAGGTATACCTATATCCAGTGGCGTTTATAGAAAAAAGTTTCGGGGTGGGCCCGAGACAATTTTGGGGGGTCGAGATCCCATGAGGCCGTATTTTATGCTGTTTTATGTTTGTATTCATTAATGAAATATGTGGAAAACATCTAAAAAATCTTGACTTCGGGGGGGGGGGGATCCCTTAGCCCCCCCTAATATACGCCACTGCCTATATCGATTTGCACTTAAGATAAAACCTCGGATAAATCTCAAATATCAATCAAGCAAAAATCGGTTGTTATCAATTTTTTAACACTGGGTATAAGTACCTATAGTTACTGTCGCCCACTGTTTTAATGTTATTTTAAAATTACCTAAACTATCTGGAAAGTTCGGAATTCTACAGCCAATCGTTTCACAAACCATTGTACTTATTTTAACCTATGCGGTGTTGCCAAACGACGCTCGGTTTCTTTCGTTCTACATTAAAAAAGTTGGCGAGTGTACCTACTTAAAGATAACTAATATATCTAGAAATGCGAATTTTAAAATTAGAGATCTATCCATTAAATATCGGGAAATCCTGGGCAAAATAGAATACGAGCAAGTAAAATAATTGAAGAAATATTTTTATAGCTTTCTAAAAGTTCTTAAAACTTTTGAAATAAATTAAAAGGCCGGGATTTCCGCTACCCCCCGCCCCCCCTTGAGCCTCCAATACCTGGTGGCAAGGTAGTGCCACGCCAAGTTCGTGTAAAGTGCTGTACCACCTTTTCTTGAATCTATATATAAGTTAAAGGCAACAAAAGAAAGAAATTGGGCATAATACAAAATAGCCGTAATATGGTTGATATCTGGCAAAAAAACAAATATTAAAATAAAATTAAATATTATAACATTTTTTTAGAAAACTTTGTTGGCTATAACTTTTCTTTGAAACTTTTTTTTGTAAAACCTACCGAAACCAAATGATTTCAATAAAACTAAATTTGAGCATCATTTTTTCCGGCGCGAGGGGAATTCGCTCGAGGTCGCGAACTTAAATTTTAAAGGCCGCTTGACATGGATCAATAAACTTGAAGTTGCATGCAAGATTAGTGTCCCTAAATGACACCACCATAATCTTGCATGCAACTGCAAGTTTATTGCTCCATGTCAAGCGGCCTTAAGGACCATCGACCAATCTTGCCAAGTTTCAAAACTTTCGGACCTCTTGCATTAAAACGGCATTTTTTTGTCACTATAATTATTGGACTAAGTCTAGTTTGTTAAATTGCTTTGTGGCAAAAACGCATATTATTTGTTAACAAATATAAAAAAAAATTGGTCAATGTTGCAGGACAACCTTAAACAATTTTAATCTTTCCTCTATTGACCCGGGTTCCCCTAATTATTTTTACACATACATATAGTTTTCTATTCAAAAAGTAAAAATGTTTAAATATTTTATTAAGTTTGGGTAAAATAAATGTTTAATCTTAGTTGTGAACAAATATACAATTTTATATCTCAATATAAAAATTATAGGACAGAATGCATGAAGTCAGACGCATTTTTTCTTTTTGTGCGTTTTTGATGTGTCCATGTATTTTTCTGTGTTTGATACCAATTATCTGGATTGGCAACTTGCAGCTATGGATCCGAGTAAAAACCAATCCAAAAGACGTAAGTAGGTGAGAGTGGGGCATAGCGCAGGCAAATTCCTAAGCTCGAACTACATAAAAAGAAATCGACCAAAAATCAAACCAAACCTCTGGCAGCCAAACAAATAAATTACTTGACATCCCACTAAACACAAAAACATTTTAATAACGTCAAAATAATGTATAAGTTAAAAACATAACGTTAGGTTGGATGTTAGTTCTAACGTCATACTCATAGTGAAAAAGAAGCTTTATAACCCGTTTTCTGACGTTAGAAAAATAATCTTATATTTTTATAACGTTTTTTTTTTAAGTGTTTTTCGAACGTTAAAAAAATATTGATTTTTTACAGTGAACAAGAAATGTTTTTCTAACATTGAAAAATAAATGTTTTTTTAACAATGAAAAAATATATTTTTTTCAAATATCTCTAAAGATAAGGTAACATAAATAATGTAAATAAAATTCTTCTATTTTGGAAACGCAGGGCAGAGGTTTTCGTGAACTCGACACTCAGTAAAGGCAATTCGGCTCGTAGCTTCTGAAAATAAAATTTAAAATTCTATGTAAACAATAATTTTGTAGTAAGTGCCTCGCTACGAGGCCAAACAATTCATGCTCAAGTGAATACAAGGCAAACAATTTCAAGGCGCGTATTCACTTTAGCATGAATGCAAACGAAGCATTCGTTTGGTTCCACTGCGAGGCTTGCGAATTCTGCCTCAAATGAATACGTGGCTTAAGGTCCGGCGGCTAGTTGTCCGCGGTGAATTGTCGCATTCCCTGTCTGATTACCTATACGTTAGGTATGCGATATTCCATACAAAACAATTTTTTTACTTGGCTTGGCTTTTGTAATGCTTCATTTAAATCACTGCATACAAATTTGTTTTTCTTTAACTAAACCATCTTTTCCACACAACTGGTGTATATTCCTATCCTGCTTTTAATTTACCATGTTTGTTTCTACAAAAGGTAAATATTTTAACGAAAATGGCATAAAGCGTATCTGCTACCGACTCGTATGAACTCGCAGCAAAACGCAACTAAAAATGGCGATGGCCCGTTCTGGTAGTGGAACTATGCGGCAGCGCCCTCTATAGTATAATTTTTGTTTAATGTTTAAAAAACATAACATTTATTAGCTTCATATATCCTAAATTCAACGTTAGAAATGAGATCTAGGAAAAACATTATAAAAATAACCATATATTGATGGTATTATTTTTAATGTTAATAAAATTATGGTTTTTTTTTAAATATTGGTTTCTTAACGTTATTAAGAAATATATTTTTGGTAATGCTTTTACATGAAATTTTCGTTAGGATTTTCAACAGGTTTTTTTAATGTCAAAAGTTGACTTAATTTTAACACAAATTTGTGCTAGAAAATTTATTTAACGTTTTTTACGATTTTGTGCTTAGTGGGTTGTTTTATAGCTACAGTGAATTTTTTTAGTTAACTCAGTCGAAAAATGGAATTAAACCAAGAACATTTTTGGGTTATAATTTTTTACAACTTTCGAAGGAAATTATATCAACAAGAATGACTTGCCGAGTTGATTTCTGTTTTCGGTATTGAAGCACCACAACAGTAGACAGTTTCTCGTTGGTATGGAGAATTCAAGCATGGGCAGATTAGCCTTAGCGACGATCCAAGGCCAGATTCACCAAAAACGGCTGTCACCCAGGAAAACATCGATGCTGAATTAAGGCTTCATTGGGGATTTCTATAGTATAAATAGTATGCAGAATTAGGGGTAAGAAAATTAGTTTCCCGCTGGATACCAAAGAACAGACAAAAGCTAGGGTCAATTGGTGTCAGAAAACTCTAGGACCGCTTTAAAGCAGAAAACTCGAAAAACGTGTCAAGCATTGTCAGTGGTGATGAATCGTGGATTTACTCATATGAACCCGAAAATATACGTCAGTCGTTTGGTTGGGTGTTCCAAGATAAAGAAAACCCAACAAAAGTCATCCGTTCTCGAAGTGTATTCAAAAAGATGGTCGCGACATTTGTTTCAGAAGCAGGACATGTAGCAACAATTCTGGAAGATCAAGTTACTTAGAGTTGGGCAGTAGTTAACAGCAAAAGTAGTTAACTACATACTTAACTACTTGTTTCGTAAAAGTAGTTGTACACTGATTACTTTTTATCTCCTAGTAGTTATACTTGACTATTTTTATACTGCATAAAATAAAGTTTTTATCTACTTTTAGTAATTTAACTACTTGTGTGGAGTTTGATTAATTTTAAAAATACTTAACTACTAGTAGTCTTAACTACTTTTTGCGGAATTTGATTACTGTAAAAATATTTCACTATTAGTAGTCTTAACTACTTGCGGAATTTAAATATTTTAAAAAATATTTTATTACTAGTAGTTAAATATTAACCCTCAACAGCAGGCAGCAATCCATTTAAATTCCCTATCTTGAAATCAAAAAATTAGTTAAATTTTTAACTTAACTACTATGAGTTAGTACTTTAACTACTTTTTTGAAAAAGTAGTTTTACTACCAAGTAGATAAACTAATTTTTTGATGAAGTAGTAGAGTAGAACTTTGCAGTTACTGCCGATTGGTACATCACCATTTGTTTGCAGAAAGTTATCGCTGAGCATGGGAAAACGAACCGCGAACGACGAATCATCCTACATATCAAGGCAAGTTCGCACAAAGCATAAAAAACCATTGAATATTTAACCAAACGTCGAATTGTTGGACCATCCTCCATACAGTCCCGACCTAAGCCACAAGGATTTCTACTACTACTATTCACGCCAGGATTGCCAGATGATTTTTTTTATTTTCCTAGATTTTTGACAAACATTCCCTAGATTTCCCTAGACAAATTTATAATATATTTTCGGCAGGTTAATGAATTATAGTAATTTTACTTATTTGCCAGTTGTTTATTTACTTTTGCTCAAAGTTTTTATCACTAATCATTATAAACAATAAAAAATTTATATTTATATAATAAAAAGTTATATTCTCCAAAAATTAAGAAGTCAATCATTTTTATTTAGTTTATTCTTTATACAAAACTTCTGATGCCATTTTATGAGATTACTGAGATTATTGAGAGCTTTTCAAAATTTCGGTACTTTTATTTTTGTTGTCAAATCTTTTATAAATTTGAGAACAACCCTCAATAAGGAATTCGTAACAGCATTTTCGAAATTGAAGAAGCTTAGCTTCATTTAGTCCATGCGCGTTATTCGCTATGGCACTAGTGACATGTGAAATAACGCGAATTACTGTATTCTACTTTTTCTATTGCTATTTTGTTCAAATATTCTTTTTTTAGACAACAGTCGAGAAGTGATCTTAAAACCATCTAATTTTCATATATTTTTTTTCTAACGAAACGTCCTCATTTAAAAATTCCCTAGATTAGGCATTAAAAATAATAAAATTCCCTTTTTCCCTAGAGTGCCTTAATATTCTCTACATGTGGCAACTCTGACTCACGCCCTGCACGACTCTTCCAAGATCAATGGCGCTCGCTTAAAGCAGAAACTGAATCGAGTATGCTCGATTGTTAACGCCAAAAGAAGAATGACGTTTTTGATAATGTCTGGTTAGTGGTTATTAATAATTCCGTTTTTAACATAGGACTGTTATGCCATTTTCCTTTGTGATCTTAGACGATTTTTCATTTGTCCTTTATGATAAACTATGGGGCCCTTAACAAAGCTCCGCAACAAAACTAAGCGCACATATTAGGGCATACGTGACATGAGTTGGCACACAAAGGGGCCAATCGGGTGTAAAAGTGAAAGAAACTAAAAAAACATAAATAGACATATATAATATAACTAGTGGGCGCTGAAAATGCAACAGAGTATTTTCACTTGTTTTTTAGTATGGAGTGAGTTTGACACTTTAAAAATCGTCTGTTTAATTTTTATGATAATTACATACAAATTATTCAATAATTATGTATTACTTTCTCTAATTACATGATTTTACGATGGAGACATCCAGCACAGGTAATTTCACGAAAAAACACTAAATACCAATATCTAGCTGTAGGTTGTCATAGAGTAATCATATTTTTTAAACTAAGAAGTCAATTATTATTAGAATTTACCTTAAAGAAATATAACAAATATAATTTAGTGTATGATAAAATTTTGTTAAGCAAAACTATTGTCACTTTTTTGTTAATTGAATGTTTCTTAACAAAATGAAAAAAAAAATGGCTGCGCTTTCTTGCGTCTTTTTGAGATTTTTAATATTAAAAATAAAGTGCCTACATACGTAAAAGAAATTAAGCTATACATCTTAAATATAAAACTTGTTTGTTTATTAACGAATTTTTATTAAATAAAAAGTGTTTAATTGACTAAAAATTTGATTGATAGTTTTCTAACATAAATTTAATTAACTCATTAAATTTAAAGATGGCGGACGCGTAAAAATTAGGAAAAGCTTCGTTCGAAAAAATTTTAAAATAAAGTATTTTAATCAAATTGATATAAACAACTTTTTAGGCCTGTAAAAGGCCAAGTGAATTATGGTAGCGGTTACAGTTACTTTATTTAAAAGGAGTGGGAGAGGGTAAATCTTCGAAAATCAAATTTTGAACCAAAACTTTTACAAACTTGCCGTTTTCGTATCTTTAACTTAGGCAAGGTGGCCGAAATTTTTTTCAAAAATATCATTTTGACAGATCTTTGTTTTGGAAAGGGTTAAGTGGATTATCAAAGGACCACGCACTAGTTTATGTCATATTATTAATTTACTAAAATTATTTAATATTTTCAAGTTGAATTGAATTGTCAGATGTAACCGTTTTTAGTTAAGAATCGTACATCATATAAACGTATTTCATTATTTGATATCACTCTTTATACTGTGTATACATATACCCGTTTCACTTTGTACTGCTGTAATAAATTAATTTATTCTATAATAAAATCAGTTGCTCTACACACAGAAACCTGACTGGTCATTTCTCCTTCCAAACCCCAAAGCATATAAGATGGCGCAGTGATAATTAACAGAAAACGAAACGAAACCACGCCGACGGCCATGTTGAAAAAAGAGAGATTTTGGGAAGAACCCGAGATGTACTGAAGATTCTTCAACGAAGAACCACTACAGAGGTAAATCAAGCTGCCGACTTCAATTTAGATCAGTTTTATTCATCCAAGCAACTACAAAAACCGGAGAAAAAATGAATTTTCCAGGAATCCCGCCAATGACCTTCACTGGAAACGTGGCGGAACACTGGAGATTCTGGAAACAAAGGTTTGTGAACTATTTAGTAGCCACTGAATTAATTAAAAAGGACGATAAGACTAAATGTGCTCAATTATTGACCTTAATGGGCGATGAAGGCCTCAGAATTTTCAATACTTTTGAATTTAATGATGAAACACGTGATAAATTTGATCTTTTACTAGCAGAATTTGACAAGCATTTTTCTCCAAAAAGAAATTTATCATATGAGAGGCATTAATTTTTGACTTATCGACAGAAAATGGGACAATCAATTGAACAATTTGTAACAGAACTTAAAAATCTTTCTTTGAACTGTGAGTTAGGTGACCTGAGGGAAAGTTTGGTTTTATCAATAATGATTATTGGTCTGCGTAACGAGTCCATGAGAGAAAAACTAATGGGTAAAGATGTTGATAAACTTCAAGATGCCGTAGACATGTGTCTCGCTCATGAACAGGCACGTGACTCGAACCGGGTCATATCAAATGGTCATGGTAAGTCTGAAAACATCGAGACTGTTAAGAAACATCCTTCAGCGAACCAGAGAAGCTCCATGACTGCAAGAACTTCAAATTTTCAACAAAGAAATTTTCAAAATAAAAATTTTTCTCAAAATAAAAAATATTTTCCATCAAATTTTTCATCAAATTCACTTTGTAAAAATTGCGGTTATTCTCATCCACCAAAAAAATGTCCTGCTTTTAATAAACAATGTAATAAATGTAAAAAAATGCACCATTTTTCAAATTTATGTCAAAATTCAAGGTTTCAAAATAATAATTTTAATTCTAATAACAAAAATTTTAACAGATATAACAATTTTTCTAATAATAAATTTAAAAAACAAGTTCATATTGTTGATGATCAATCTAACCTCGAAAATTCTGAATTTTTAAGAAACGATACTGGTGATGATTTTTTATTTGTAGATGTGGTCGAGCTGGATGAAATTGACAATTATCATGGGGAATCATGGGTTCAAGATCTGTTTTAAATTAAGTTCATATACTAAACATGTTTTACCTGTGATAGGTACTTATTATTTAACATGTTGTCATAAAAATAAGAATTATAAAATACTTTTTTATGTAGTAGATATGATATGTTTTCCATTGCTTGGTTTAAAAACTTGTATTTCTTTAAATCTAATTAAAAAAGTTGAGGTCATCGACTCTCAAGAAAAAAATATTTTATTGTCAGCTAAGGAACCTAAAAATGTAGATGATTTTAGCCTTAGTGACTGTAGTGCAGTTGAAAAAATGTTAAAAAAATTTGATTTTATTTTTTCTGGTACTGGTTGTCTTGATAAACCTTATCATATTAACCTTAAAAATGATGCAAAACCTGTTGTTGTTCCTCCTAGGAAAATTCCTTTTGCAATCAGAGAAAAATTTAAATTTACATTAGATCAACTTGAGAAACAAAAATTAATTAAAAAAGTTTATCAGAATGAAAGTTCAGAGTGGGTCAACCCTTATGTTATTGTACGTAAACCATCGGGCGATTTGAGATTATGTCTCGATCCTCATTATTTAAATTTAGCTGTAATTAGGCCAATTACACATTTACCTTCTTTTTCAGAAATTACTAGTCAATTGGCAGGTGCCAGGTATTTTTCAGTGTTAGATGCAACTCAGGGGTTTTTACAAATACAATTAGATGAGGAGAGCTCAAAATTGTGTACTTTTTCAACAGAGTTTGGACGGTATAAGTTCCAGAGACTCCCATACGGCTTACCCTGTAGCTCAGAAGTATTTCAGGGAAGAATGAATGAAATATTTGGTAATGTAGTGGGGGTAAAATTTTTTATTGATGACTGTTTGATTTTTGGATCTACTATTGAAGAGCATAATGAACGATTTCTAAGGGTACTTCAAATTGCAGCTAGGAATAATATTCGTTTTAATAAAAATAAGACAAAAACACTTGTTAAAACTGTAAATTTTATGGGTCATTCTATCAGTTCTGGGGGAATTTCTGTTGATAATTCAAAGATTGATGCCATAAAAAACATGCCAAAACCTCAAAATAAAAATGATATACAAAGATTTTTGGGTTATATTACTTATGTAGGCAAATTTATACCGAATCTATCAGAAATGACATTTCCTTTACGTAATTTGTTAAAAAAGGATGTGTGTTTTGTGTGGGAAAAAGATCAACAGGATTGTTTTAACAGCCTAAAAAAATTGGCTTGTGAAAGTCCTTGTTTGAGATTTTTCAACATTAACAGGACCACTACCATTTCTGTAGATTCTAGCCAAAATGGCATGGCTGCAGTTTTAGTTCAAGAAAAAATGCCTTGTGCTTATGGCTCAAAGAGTTTGACAGAAACTCAAAAACGCTATAGTCAAATTGAAAAAGAATTGTTGGCTGTATTTTTTGGTGTGACACATTTTGAACAATATGTTTTTGGCAAGCCATTTTTTGTTGAGACTGACCATAAACGTTTAATTTCAATAATAAAAAAACCTTTAAACTCATGTCCTGCTAGACTTCAGCGAATGTTGGTTCAACTTAAAAAATTTGATTTTCAGCTAATATATAAACCAGGTAAAAAAATGATTTTAGCAGACACTTTGAGTAGAGCTTTTGAAGAAAACACCTTCAGTGAAAATATTGATCTTGAAGTTGAATCTCAAGTCTGTTTAATATCCATGCAACTCAACACAACTCCTGAGGTCAGGTCTAAATTGAAAGAAGCTACTAAGTCTGATTCACAACTTTCTAAAGTAAAAAATTACATAGAAAACGGTTGGCCAAAAATTTCTAAAGTTCCATCAGAGGTAAAATTTTACTATAAATTTCGTGGTGAGTTAAATATAATTGATGAATTAATTTTTAAAGGTCAAAAACTTGTAGTACCTTTGAGTTTTAGACAGCAAATTTTGAGTAAATTGCACTATAGCCATTTAGGCATTAGTAAAACAATAGCTAAAGCAAATTTATCATTTTATTGGCTAGGAATGAACAAAGAAATACAAGACCTAGTTACAAGCTGTCACATTTGTCAAACTCACCAAAGATCAAAAAGATCTGAGCCTCTGATTTCTCATGAGATAGTCAAAATTCCATTTTATAAAGTTGGTATTGATTTATTTCAATTTTATAATGGAAACTATGTGTTGTTAGTTGACTATTACTCAAAATATATTGAAGCTATTAGTCTGAATGGGGATTTATCAAGTAAAAATGTTATTAACATACTGAAAAGTATCTTTTCTCGTTTCGGAATACCAGCGATTTGTATTTCTGACGGTGGCCCACAATTTTCTAGTTATTTATTTAAAGAATTTTCACAAAATTATGATTTTAAACATATATTTTCGTCACCAACTTATCCTCAAAGTAATGGACAAGTCGAGAGAATGGTACAAACAGTTAAAAACACACTTTTAAAATGTTATTTAGACAAAAAAGATCCTCATTTAGCACTTTTAGACTTGCGTAATACTCCTATTGATAGGAAACACTCACCAGCCAATGTTCTAATGTCAAGAAATTTAAGATCCTTTTTGCCACAAACAAATCAACATTTGCAATCCCAGCTTTATAATAAACGTCAGTATGACAATTTTATTGATCAGAGTAAGGCTAAACAAAAGCATTATTTTGATCAAAGGGGCACTAAAAATTGCAGTGAATTTAAAAATAATTCAGAAGTCTGGATGCAAATAAAACCAAAAACAAAATGGCTGAGGGGTAAAATCCTATCAAAGGTTGGTATAAGATCGTATAGAGTTTTACTTCAAGATGGTAGAATTTTCATTAGAAATACTATTTATTTAAGACCTGTTAATTTTTTAAAAGGTAAATCAGGAAGTAAGGCTTTAACACCTAGTTTTAGTTGTTCAGAAGATTTTTCGGATTTTTCTACAACTTTCTCTAATGTTCAAAATTATTCTCAAAATTTTTCCAATTTAATGTTTCAAAATTTTTCTCAAAATAATTTTTCACAAAATAAAAATGATTCTTTTAATTCTCAAAATTCGAATTCTTCTTTGTCAAGTTTTAAAGGTTTTTCTCCTAAAAGTAATTTTAGAGAGGAGAACAATGACCTGCCAGGGTATTCTGGTGGTAATGAAGGGGTTGTGATTTCACAGAGCAACTTAGAAAGCTCCCCAAATAAAAAAGACGAAAGCTTTAGCAGCTCATTGAACTCCAGCTTAAGTAGCAGTAAAAATAGTTTTGTAAGTTTTGACGAGAATTTCATTGATAAAGGTGTAAATATTAGTAGTAGTGACGACAATGAAAGCCATGTAAAAAGCTCATTGAGTAGTGGAAGTTGTATTCTTGTTCCAGAGAATTTTAGGACGAAGTCAGGTAGACTGATCAAAAGACCAGATCGTCTTACACATTAATTTTCTTTTTAGCTTAAAAAGCATTATTTTTCTTCTCAGGATTGAAAAAACAAAAATGCTTTGGTTATTATTACATAATAATAACATTTTTACTTGTTCTAAAATTTTAATATTAACATCAGAAATTTTGATTTTACATAAAATCAAAGAAAAAAGGTAAATCTTTCACTACACATTGAAGCAAAAAATTAAATCTTAATTAGCATTAAATAATAACATTATTATCATTTGTTTTAAACTATTCTGTATTTAAAATATGTAATCATTGAATTTGTTTATCATTTGTAAATTATTATTGCTGTTACATTTTTTTTTAATTTGAACATCTTTAAAAAAAAAAACAAATCAGAATTCTTTGTCAAAATTACAAAATTACAAAAATAAAACTTCAGATTTCACTGTACAATACATATATTTGTGAAGATTGAATTACAAATAAAATAAATTGTTATTCTGGGTTCAAGTTAAAAAATTATATATATATAAAAAAATAGGGTTGCTAAGTTTGTTAATGTTTTGTTAATTGTCTATTTGTAAATGTCTTAAACTTTTTGTTTCGTAAAAAAAAAGGGGGAAATAAATATATATTAAAACTTATTAACATGATAAAATTACAAAATAAACCTGTTTGTATTACATAATATAAACAATAATTTCAACAAAAATATTTAATCATAAAAACACAAATTTGAGAAAAAACTAAATTAAGATTTTACTGTGATATACAAAATATAAGAAAATAATTTAGAATAAACTAAAACTAATCAAATAACAAAATATGGTTAACAAAACATTAAAATGATTGAAATTTAACTGTGATATTTAATGATAAGTAATTAAGAGCAAATTATAGTCTGTGATATAACATAACATGTAATTAAGAGCAAATTGTTATTTATTGAGAGCAACTGTTTAATAGGTAGTGATTAAATTTAACAAAGGACAGTTTAGGTTTTAAAATCTTTAAAACATTTAGCTGTGATATTAATTTTAACTTTTAAATGAAAACACATTTAATTAAAGATAAGCAATTGTAAATTTAAAAGTTTTTATTTTGAGAAAGGAGGATGTCATATTATTAATTTACTAAAATTATTTAATATTTTCAAGTTGAATTGAATTGTCAGATGTAACCGTTTTTAGTTAAGAATCGTACATCATATAAACGTATTTCATTATTTGATATCTCTCTTTATACTGTGTATACATATACCCGTTTCACTTTGTACTGCTGTAATAAATTAATTTATTCTATAATAAAATCAGTTGCTCTACACACAGAAACCTGACTGGTCATTTCTCCTTCCAAACCCCAAAGCATATAAGAGTTTACACAGGCCTTATGGGAAATTTTTATTTTGGTTGAACTGGCTATAATTTTAGTATGTTATAGTGGGGTATGTAACAAAAAAAAATGTAAGTAAAGTTAAGTTTTTCTATGTACAGTTTTTGAGATATAAACGGTCAAAATTCGTGAATTGGTCGTTTTTTTGTATGTTTTAATAATATTAATTTGATTTTTCATATCTTTGACAGTGAAAAAGAAAAATTATAAAAATCAGTTAAATGACTTGGTCGAGTTAATACCCTGAGAATTTCTCGTTCTTGTATTGAGACACCACACACATGCATAGGTGGAAGTTTTCGGAAAATGTATGTATGATCTTTGGTAGCTTAGTGAAAGAGTGTTTGCGTACAGAGCAAGAGGTTCCGGGTTCGAGTCCCGGCCAAAGAGATACTTTTTTATAATTTTTCTTTCTTTAATTTTACTTATTGTTTAAAGTTAATATTAATAAAACAATGTTAGAAAGCAAAACAATTACACATGTGTGGAGTGTGTCGACAAAATAATATTAATTGGTCTTATTTTAACATAAATTTTGCCCTTATGTCATTTTTTTACAATGAACTTTAATACAAAACCTAATTTTGTATGTAGAGAATAGCAAAATGCAAGCAAAAAATAAATAACTTTTATCCAAAAAGCCTTTACATTAAATTCCTTTTTTTAGAAAATGGTAAAATTAGTTTTTAGATGCAATATAAGTAAAAAAATATGCATGCCTATGTCTTATTGAGGACTCTCTGTACAATATAGTATTTTTAGGTGACTCCTCTTCCTATTTCAAAATTGACGTGTCCATGATTCTATCCCCAAGTTAAAAAAAAAGGTGATTCCAGACTTTTGGGACCTAGTGTATATTGTGAGCCAGGTTAAATAACTTAAACAGAAATATTATAAAATGTAGAATTTTTAAACTCATTTTTAATAAATGTTTAAGTCTTAATTGCTTTTTTGTGTAAAAGTACTTAAACTTCTTTTAAAAAAATCTATTTTTAAATCACACTGTAAAAAATAAATATTAAAGCTTTATAAAATATTAAACAGGTGCATTTTAACCTATATCACAATAACCAATACACATTATTTTTGTTTCTAATATTTTGGGTGTTTAAATAATTATTTGCGACATTAGCTTCATTTGGCCCCTCTGTGTGGCGCCTAGACTAATAATAAGTTGGTAAAATACATATGGGAACAAAATAGATACACTGTACAAAGGAAGTAATTTTGCAAAAATATAGCTTATCCATCCATCCATAACCGGACAGATTATTATTAACTGCTGAACGTGACAGTTTTTCAAATAAAATTTTTTGTAAACATACGTTATTTTTCTGTCTTTATTATGTATTGCAAAAGGATTATAGCCATTCAAACATAAACAGACATTTATTTTTAAATAGATATCTAGTCATTTATTTACTTAGATAGGTATTTATATTGTGAATAATTTTTTGGCATGTGCTGTTTTTTAAAAAGGCTCCCAGGCTGCAGGTGCATAATTAGGGGGACTAGGGGGTCCTAGTCCCCCAATCTAAAAATTAGCTCCCTTAAACGAAATGAGCATAATATCGGGAGCGAACTGATCAAGTCCGTAAAAATTATCTACCTTCTAAGACTAAGAATAGTTTTAAAGCTATCCAAAACTTTTGCATTTGGTACCATTTTTCCCGACTATTATTGGTTCTTTTTTTCTTTAAATTATTTTATTTTTAAACGTAGTACCGGTGACTAAAGAAAACCAAAATTTACAACAAAAACGGGTATTAAAAGATTTTTGTTTTCTTTATTTACGGGTACTAAACTTTACGTTTGTAGTATTTTTGGCTCACACTTTGCTAACTCGACATGAAACGTCACGAAGGCGGCAAAAATGCAGTATCCATTGACCCGACCTGAGGGACAAATTATGTCACGGTCATAGATTCATAAACCGTCTCTGTAGCTTTACGAAAGTGTCACATTGACCATGCAGTGTTCTGAAGAGTCCCTTAAGGACGAAAAAGTTAACTGTCAACACTTAATAGGCGTCCATTAGATCTTGGACCCCCGTGGGTGTACAGCTTTTGAGCTGCCCACGGAAAAATATAAGAGAAACAAAATCCTATACCCGCTTAGCCACGAAATTTTTTTTTTTTTATTATTTTTTTAAGTTTTCGCTTGCATTTTTTATCGTTTTTAATGAAAAGAATCCCTCTTGTTTTCCAATACAAACTAAAATTTTGGCTTGGCCTCTTTTCGTAAAACTTTTATAAAATGTGACACTTTTTTTTGTTTTTATTAAATATTTTTTTTCACTTATCGTCAAGCAAGCTTTACAGGTAGCGAAGCCTAACTCTGATTTTCTATTTTTTGGTTAAAATTTTTGACATGTTTTCCTCCGTTTCGCATTGGCGGCTCGTTGTTATTTTAAAAATGTGGTTTTAACACAGTCTAAAGATCTATTTAATAATGATACAGTTTCAAGATGGTTTACAGCATAACTTTTTAATTCTTATTACATAAATATATATAGTTTAGGTACCTTCATACTGTGTTCAAAATAAAACTGAACCGCCAATGCGAAACCGAGGAAAACATGTCAAAAATAATAACCAAAAAATAGAAAGCCTGACGTTAGCTTCGCTTCCTATAAAGCTTGCCTTTACGATGAGTGTCCTTAATTTTACATCTTTCTTAATTACCCTTTTATTTTGTAGTCGCTTTCCCACATTTGTCAAAAATCATTGAAAAATTAACTTTTTCATTGAAAAAGTATAAAAGCCTTCAAACGATATAATTAAATTGCAGTTTTTTTTTCATATTCTTACGATATTATTTTCTTTAAGTATCATTAAAGCAGTCGATTGATTAAATTACCTAACGGTACTGTTTGTAACACCTAGTAGACGCAGGTTCTGTTTTAGTTGAGTAAATTAAGTAAATTGAATTTATTTATAACGATTTGTTTAAAATTATACTTAGTGTCATTTTGTTGCACGGATTCCTCTAGGTCAAGAAAAACAGTATAGTAGAGTAAATTTATACAAAAATGCAGCAGTTTTTTTAAATATTTGGCATAGTAGTACCTATTACTCCAACCTAAATTTTCATTCGAGGACCCCCAATTTTCGGGCTTTAGAATCCAAGATGACGGCTGCCAAAGATAAGAAAAAAAGTAATTTTCTGTTTTAGGAGAAGCGAAATTAATTTCGATGGATTCACTTTAGGCGGGTCCTACTTAATTTAAAACTAAACAAATTTGACACCTGTCGCTTTAAAACAAAATAGCGGCTATATTTAAAAACAAATAACAATAATAAAATCCATATGGCCAAAACTTTTTAAGTAATGAGCAATTAAGAAGTCTATTTGTTTTGATCCACCCTATAGGGTATGACTTAAGACATTCATAAAAACTGATTACTATGGGAGAATCCAAACTTAATATATAAAGGTAGATACACCAATTTTACGAGAAAAACCCAATAAAATAATTAAAAAATTTAACGTTTAGTGAATATTGTCGGAAATCCAGTCAATGAATCAATTTGTATCAATTTAAATGTTTGACGAATATTTGTAAAATCAGCAATTTGCAGTAGCACCCAAGTCACTTAAAGATAAATGGGTCATTCCATGGTATATTTTCTAAACTTTTTAATAAATACTATCATTAATTTTTTTTTAGAATTATTTATCAATATTTTACATAGGGGAGATCAGGGCAGGTTGTAACAAAATTTTAATTTTTCCCTATTATTTTTGCGTATTTTTATTCAAAATTAATATTTAGATTTGTACTTTGGCTATGGAATGATATATAAATATTGGTAAAAAATCTATCAATGGCGACTGCAAATATATTTTTTATAACTTACCCCGGGATTGGGGCAAGTTTTAGCAACACCTAGGGCAAGTTGTAACAAATAAGAAAATCAGAGTTAAACATTGCTCCACATTTGTCTTTAAAGTAAAATATATTTTCTAATAAATGAGAAACTAAAATAAAAAATAAAATTTATTTAAAGGTTAGTTATGTAAGTTACTTTTAACTCTTTATTTAATAAGCTTAAAGGAAGTTAATTTTTACCTGCCTAGCCCGCGCAGCAATGGCCAAAGAAGGTATTATTTTCGATTTTTTTGTGAGATAACGCCACAAATCTGTTATTTGGGTGTATTTTGACCAATTTTAGCAATGTCGTGATGTCTGTCTATGTGTATGCGTGTGTAAGTGTATTTCTGTCCGTAACACAATAGCTTCTAAACCGCTGAACCGATTTTCATAAAATATTAACACGTACATATTATTGGTAGAGTATTTAAGTTATTGTTCGGTAAATATAAGAATAGCAAGAAATATAAAAATGAATATCTTCAAAAGTAGACATAGAAAATAATAATTTTTTCTCGTAGTGAAACACTAAGTTACGAAAATAAAAGTAGGGGCAATCAAATAACAAAAATATTGTTTTTCTCAAATATCATGTCAAACTATTAATTCGTGCCAAAACAAAATGTGCTAGGTTTGAAATTCGGTAATAGTGCAAAGATAAAAAAAAATTTTTTTTTGACTATCCCCCTTATATTATCTAACAAATTGACAAGCATGACATTATAAGTAACTTTGTCTTTAGGCCTTTACTAACTGCTAACTTATTTTTTTTCGGTCAAGTTGTAAGTAAAAGTTTTTATTATTAGAATATACACAAAAACAACCATTTTACGAATTTTGATCAAAAATTGTACATAGAAAAACTTAAGTTTACTTACATTTTTTTTTGTCATAGATCCTACTATATCATACAAAAATTATAGCCAATTCCACTGAGAAAAAAATTCCCATATGACCGGTGTGCGGTGTTTTTTAGAGGCAAAAAACCTCAAAAACCAATTGATAGATTTTTGAAATTTTTATACGATTGTAGACATTCAAGTAACCTTTATAACAAGGTAATAAGCGACTCACTTTAGCTATCCAAAATGTAGAAGTAAGGATTACCCCTTGCAATTAAAGTCGAGGTGTTCAAGGGTTTTTCGAAAAACGTACAACGATATACACAGACAAAACAAAATGTACCATATACAATAATTTTGAGTGAGATAATGAAGTGAATGTTATTGATTCAATGTACACAAACATTAAAATATTGAACTTTTAAAAACCATTATATCATATTGATGTTCGTGTTTATTAAACCAAATTTTTCGTTTATTGGCAGAAAATCATGTATATACAGTATGTCCCCCTAAGTTGGAATCATATGGAAAACTTTTGTATTATTAATTTTAGGAAAAAAAGTTATTCATCATAAAAAATTCCTGCATTATCTAAAACCTAGAATACAGTCATCAAATATCAAATTTTTTCAGTGGTATATGAGGTTTGTCAAAAAATATGAGTTTTACTTAATAGTAAAGTATCTTTAAATTTGCAAACTAAATGAATATGCACTTATTACGCGTTTTATTTGCAAAATTATTAGAAAACATCGAAAAACTAAAAGGTTATCATGTGTTTCGTAATCACAATAGATACATGTTCATTGAAAATAGAAATAAAATAATCTGAAGTTTTAATTTAAATCGATATACTTGCATATTTAATCGTAATTTTTAATTTTGATCAACTTTCTTCAGTAACATTTTTCGATATGGTCAAAGTTAAAGATACTTTACTCTTGAGCAAAATTCATATTTTTTGACAAACCTCGTATACCACTGAAAAAATTTGATATTTGATGACTGTATTCTAGGGTTTAGATAATGCAGAACTTTTTATGAAGAAAACCTTTTTTTCCTAAAATTAATATTAAAAAAGTTTTCCATATGATTCCAACCTAGGGGGACATACTGTATATACATATATACGTCGTAGACTAAAAAAAATAAGAAAAATTATCAGCACCCTTTTGATGTTGTAGTATTTTCTGCTTACAGGAAATTAAATTTGTGGTAGCGTGGAACCACCCGGCAGTGTACAGAGAGAGCAACTATCATCAAAACAAACTCTGCAAGGCTCATGCAACAGCAGAAGTATAAAGTAAAGTAAAGCAGGAACATTTTTATCGCATTATCGGATATTAACACCAACACCGTGAGACGAGTCGTGCTGTCCAGTTCAGTGGCATTTTAAGAATTTGACCGGTGGTTCACTGTGCGAGTACGACTTTTTTTATAATTGAGCCGCTCTGACTTGTTTATCGAAAGTGCATTTTAGAGGATTTTTTTTAATAACATTTAATAATTTAATTTTACGGTTTATAAATTAGGAATAATATTTTTTCCAAGAATGACAAACAAACGATATTCTCTGGTAAGTTCTAATTAATTCTATAATTATTTTTTACTTTTATACCGTATTTATTAAGGCAGCTTGTTTCTTAAAAATACCTTCTATTCAAACTAACTAAAGACTAGACTAAACTAACTTTTTGTGCAAATAGTGCTGTTTTTACGACTTATCTTAGAAGACTAAGATGGCTTGGGGGTGAATTAAATTATTAAATAAATTTTTGGTAAACTGTAGGACTATTTTTGCATATTCTGACAAAAAAACATTCTAACCTGTTTTTCTACTATAAAAATGAATGACGGTTTTTATATACATATTTGAGCAGTACCTACTTATTAATTTACGAAAAATGCATTCTAAAGATTAAAAAAAAATAACCCAAGGAGAACTTTTTGTACAAAACGTTGTGTTTTTAACTTGGGGCTATTCTGAAATGCGCAAAAGTACTGTCTTTACCTAAATAAAATTCAACAGAAAACCCTGGAAGTCTAAGTTGGCTTGGGGGTAAATTAAATAATGAACTGTAAGAACCTGAGAGTAAGTAATCCGTGACTTACTTTTTTTTTTGTACAATCTGGGGGCAAGGCAGTGTGCCGCCAAGTTCGTGCAACTGGTGTACTATCTTTTCTTGAAACATTTCAGCCCATATTTGACCTATCTAAAATTCTTCTTGGAAATGAACTACGAAACTCAAACTTTACTGTCGTATATCTTGATAGAATCAACAACCTCTCCAATAGTTTCATGGGCTTCCATAAAGTTACGAAATTTCAAAAAACGTCGAAATTATATATCATCAAAATTCTACTCTACTTCCAGACATGCTACAAAGCTGAAATTTGGCAGACTGATGATGATGAAAATGAAAAAAACCCCAAAATTCTGATTTACTCCCCTCCCCCATACAAGTAAAGTTATGTAAACTTCCAGCCGACTTACAGAAACGCTAGAGAGCTGAGCATTGGAAGGATGATAGGAACTATGATAAAACCATGGGAAAAAAATTAAAAAACCTCAAAATTTTAAATAAGGCATTGCAAATATTTTGAACAATATTCCGCATAATTTGCGACTATAAAACTTATATATATATATAATATATAATATAATATATAATACTATCCAAGTCCTTTAAAAAAATAGTGAAATCATAACAAAAACATTTTATGTAAAAAAGCCAAGTACGCGAAAATGATATTTCGTAAAAGGAATTGAGATAAAAGTAAAGCCAAGTTCTCCAATACAAATTTTAAAATGAAAGGTTCTTACTGGTTTGAAAATGTTTTCCTAAACTTGGCTATTAATATATTGCTTTTGAGCTAAAAGCCCTCTTGATAAAGACTTGTTATAAGTAATAAGTTTCTGTGGCTTTTTTTTGACGTTTTTTTAACTTTTTTTAACTTAAAAGTAACGCGACAGGAAGTTCTAGAAGTTCACTAGTTTAAGACAATTTTTTAAAAGATCGCTCTCATGGCAAGACAAAATCTCCATACATACATTATGTTTTTTCACACAATATTGTTGTGTTTTTATCAGGTTAATAACTGATGCGTCGTGATCGTGAAGGATCAGGGATCAGTTCATTAACTGGTTTTTTGGAGTTTTTACAAAGCACTCCCGGATAATTTCGTCGAAGTGAAAAACGTCGCCAATAGGTGGCGCTGCTTCTAGTAAAATCTGAAAAATATTTGGTAGAAAAGCCATGCAAGTCCTGTTTTAAAATTCGTGTAGAAAGGGCGCAAACCTATAATGTGATTTTGATGTTGAGAACATTCTACTTAGCTGGTTTTTTGGGTTTACTTGAAAATAACGTAAAAACACTGCTGTTTTGATTTAATAATAGCGTCACTACAACGTCGTTTCTAGCAACGTTATTTTTTATAACGTTAATGACCTATTAAGCTTGTATATGAAATAAACTTTTTTTTTCTAGCAGCTTTAAAAATCAACATTTTTTTTTCTTATGCGTTTTTTATGTGTTAAACACGTGATTGTGCTATGTGGGGAGTAATAGTTTTCCTATATTTAGCCTTTCTATTGCCTTTCTATAACAATAATATTATTTATAAAGATTATGGAGGATCGTCCGGCAATCCCTCAATATTTTTAATTTATCACGTCACTTATACTACGGAATTTACAATAATATTTACATAATTTTATATTTTTTAGTAAATATTATTATGGACAAAATTTCAACTCAATAAAACTATTAACTTTTAAGTCAAACTGGTTTACTTTTAAGACACAGCGTTCGGTTTGGTTTGGTGTAGTAAACCAAACCAAACCAAACTTTAAGGTTTTAAATTTGGTACATATAATGTTTCATAAATGGGAAAGTCCGCCATTTGGATTTTTTTAAGTTTGATCATAACTTGTGAAAAACACTGCAAAGTTTTATCTTTGAGACAAATCGGTTTGCAAATGAAAAAGTTCGGCATTTTGGACACGCAATTTTAAATCCGCCAAATAAAAAGATCTATAACTTTAAATTGTATTCTCATTGGAATTACCTTTTTTAGTTTTAGTATTTAGATATTTATTTTAGTATTTAAATGATTGAGAATTCAAGAAAATATAGCCACATCCTTCCAAAAGGTAAAAAATTTCCCACACCGCGGCAAGGTATTTTGGTGTTTAAAATTTCAGGAATTGCACACCTTCTGATTTGCCTATTGCTAATGTTTACCAATTTTAACCGCAAAACGTGGGAAAGGTATGAAAATAACAAAAATAAAAGAATTCCCCCAATAAATATGCACGAATGGGCAAGTTTAAGCATAAAAATATCAAAACGGAAAAAGGTAGTTAAAAATTTTTTTTCTGTTTTGAACATGAACATCAAATCTCCTTATCTCCTTATGAATTTATTAAAGTGTTTTATATTTTTTTATATGTCTCGCTTTCCGGAAAAGAAAAGCTTCGTATGGCTTTTAAAAACCCTATCTTTGTACCATTGCATTGTTATAAATTTTTCTTTAGGCAACATAAAATTAGGGTGCCTATATAAAATGTTGAATATTTTTTTTATACCAATTACTGTACTGAATATAAGATAGGCATTTATAAAAATAATATAAAGCAAGAATGTTTATTATAATTAAAAAAAGACCTTTTTTAAAAAATTAAGCACAAATTCATTTTACACCAAACCGACAAAACAGCAACTCGAGTTGAAAAGAAAATCAAACCAAATAGCTAAACTATTTGCAATTTTTGAAGATGTTTCGGCATCTTTTTGTTTTCCAACAGTTGCTGTTTTGTGTTTTGTATACTAATCAAAGGCGTCTTGATGTAAACAACAACAAAACAGCACCTCAACTAGTCGGTTTGGTACTTTTGTGTAAAATCACACAATCAGAAAGCATAAATACATGGTCAAAGAATTGAAAAGTGAAGCACTTATAAGCTGGCTTTGGAAACAATTGCAAACTTAAATTCGCGGAAGCGAATTTTTAAGTGCACATGCGTGTGTTTTGTCATGTAGACACACAGCTGCTGTGTGAGTGGAACTATATTGACATTTTGCGGCGTTTTGCGTTTGTCGAGTAAAATTATTTATTTTTTCTGTGAAAAATGTGGGAAAATGTCTAGGAGAAATAAGGGAGTGCCATTCCATAAGTAACTACTTATATTTTTATTTATAATTTATTAATAAAATTAAGGGTGGTATATAGATGCCATTAAACACTCTTTATGGTATCTACAATAAATATACAGAATTATTTTTAAATTTGGTAAATAAATCCTAAGAAAGTGCGAGAATTCTTATACAAGACGATTAAATTTTTAAAAATTTTAGGATTCTGCTTAAATTCTCATTTAGTATAGGTATCCCGTGTGATAATTAAGAAGATTTCTATAAACTACGTTAGATCGATTAGTAACAGATCACACAATTTTAATTAGTGTTCTCTTGCATATTTGAAATGGCTCAGTACCAAAGAGCAAAGAGACCTAGGAATCTACAGGGAAACCAAAAGACAGCTAACAAATCTGATACGCACGGAAAAAAATGAAATGTTCGAGATACACACGTAGGAGGTAGGCAGAGTTCTGAAGTACGGAAATTCATTTCAACGTTAAAAACCCAACAAAAGAAAAAGTAAACATTCAGATGATTAAACCAGAACAATGGACAGAACACTACAAGAGACTGCTGCAGGAAACAAGACCCGAATATCTGTCAGCCTCTCCGAGGAGAGATATAGAAGTACATGGAGAGGAAGTGATTATCGAAATTATAAAGAATAGTATTAAAAAGCTTAAATCCGGAAAATCTAGCGGACCTGGGGGAAATACGCTGAAATGCTCAAATATGGATCAGAAAAACTACTAGTCTCACATATATTATCAATCAATGCATAAACGGGCATCCAGTATCTGATGATTGGAAAATAGCATTTATATCCTCAATACATAAAAAGGAAACAAGCTGGATTGCAACAACTACAGAGGAATTTCAGTAACCAGTACTCTAAGTAGATTGTACGGTAGGATTCTTAGAGATCTAATAGAGAGTGATTTTCATGACCAAGAACAACAGCAAAGTGGGTTTCGTGCAGGCAGATCTTGTAGTGTAGTGTAGTTTTTTGTCTTAAACAAGTAATTGAGAAAAGGAGTGCCAGAAATATAGAGACTCATGTTACCTTTGTGGACCTACAAAAAGCATATAATACCGTTCGAGTAGAAAAATTATGGACAGTGTTAGAACAAACTAATATCAATCATACATATATAAAAGCGATAAAAGAACTTTACAAAGGGTCAAAATCTAAAATTAAAATTGGAAATTGACTTTCAAAAGAATTCCAGGTAACGAAAGGCTTAAGACAGGGATGTTGTATCTCTCCAACTCTTTTTAAAATATATATCGCAGTAGCTCTAAAAAACTGGAAACGTAAAGTACACGGCATGGGAACACTTAGCGACCGATTTACTATATACACACTACAGTTTGCTGACGACCAAGTAATTGCAGCTAATGATAAAGAAGACATGGAGTATATGATGACAAAGTTAACGGAAGAATACCAAAAGTGGGGGTTAACAGTGAACGTGGACAAGACACAGTACTTATGTATTGGAAACGAATTAAGTGAGTTAGAACTAGACAATGGACAAACAATATCTCCATGCAATGAGTATGTATACTTGGGTGTCACATTTGATAAGACAGGAACAGACTGTAAAGAACTAGAACAAAGAATAGTAAAAGCAAAAAAGGTAATTGGTTGTCTTAACAGTATTTCATGGAGCAGAGAGATAAAAAAGAATGTAAAATTTAACATATATGAAACAATGGTGAAAAGCATGCTGCTGTATGGAATAAAGACTTGCCGCGTAACAGAAAAATACAAAGCAAAAATGGAAAGTGTCGAAATGGATGAAATAAGAAGATCAATGAGAATATCTAGAACAGATCATATAAGAAATGAGAGCATAAAAGAAAGAATGGGAATCGAGGGAAGCATAACGGATGTCATCACTAAAAGACAACTGATATGGTACGGCCATGTACAACGGATGAACGACTAAAGATTACCAAAGCAGACCCTAGAATGGCAACCATTATGGCGCAGAAAAAGAGGGCGTCCTAAACTGGAATGGCAACAGTCAATCCAAAGATCAATGAGTCAAAAAAACCTGACGGAAGCTGATTGTCAGGATCGAAGGAGGTGGAGAATAGGCGTCGGACAACGTAGAAAAACGTTCTAAACCGTCATAGTAGTAGTAGTTCTCTTGCAAATCAAAAAACGTGTTAATAGTTTTTCTGTAGAACTAATTTAACGAAAGTTATAAGCCAAAGTTTGTGAAGAAACATGAAAAAAGATCTCGCCATCTTTAAAAAATCTTCCACAACTATTCCACGGGACACGATGTTTGACTATAAGCTATTCCACTAAAATGTGAATTTGATTTTTTTGGACTTTGCCGGTATATGAATATTGAACAAACTTACTTAATTATTTAGGGACTATTCTTAAATTACATAACGCTTAAGGGGGAGGGGTCTTTAGCCACTTAATAAATGAAGTGTAAACTTCTTTAGGCGCGTTTAGCAGTTTTTGTGGGTAGTGAATTGAACTGAGCCGTCAGGCTCCTCGGCTATGTAAGGCTCATTCAGGTGTAGTCGGCTCGAGTCGACTAACTGTGAGAGGAACATTCGGCGAGCGATATGATGGTGCAGATGAAGGCCAGTATTATTAATTTCGTCTTGTTGAAGTTTACACTTCTGGCGTGTGGTCTTAAGCACACACAATTTTTTTTTATGTTTTTTATCTTGTAAATGCGTTACGAAGGGGACAGGAGAGGTTCAAAATCTTGGATTTTTGCGTTACGTAATTTAGAAATGTGCCGCGTTATCTACTTTTTTGTTAGAGAAAGTCTTAAAATCCCTAGTTAGTCCTATTTGACCAATTGATGTAATAATTTTTACCCAAAGAAAATAAGTATTAAAATTTTTTGGGAATTACACATCTACTTCTCCTTGCTAATTAAGTTTTTTGTTTACTAATTTGTTTTATGTGTGCAGGTTTTTTATTAGATACTTACGATTTTTCGTGGTTTGGATAATAATTAGTTTATAATATTAGATAAGTGTGTAAAGATAATTCTCTATGGTAAAATTAACTTTTAAACAAAAAGCAAACATTGCTGTTTTTACTTTTTGTAAGATTAAAATAAGGCCAACCTAAAAAGTAGGTGGATGAGGACATTCGCCAACTTTAACTTATAATTTTTAAGAGATCGGATAAATTTGAGCAGCTTTCACATAAAAAACTTTTTTTTGAACTTCAGTGACTAAATAAGTATTTTAGTCCCTAAGACCAGGGACTAAAAGAAAATTCGGGACATAATTGTTATTTTGGTTCCAAGGGCGTGAACAAGGCCGGCCCTCGCCGCCCTGGACAAAAAGGTAAAATGTCGCCCCTTCGTAACAAAAATTAAAAGAGAGAACGTAAACCATCTCCACAGCGGCGTAGCCTGACTGAAAGGGCGGGGGTCACATAGGTGAGTTTCTTTTTTAATAATAATAAATTATGCAGCCGATTTGCCGCCGCCTCAATTTGCCACCCCCTCATACCATATACCGGCTCTGGCGTGAATCATAACAATTTTTTCCGAGGCCGACTGTTACTGCAAAAGCTTGCATCGAGGAGGTTGGGGGCACAAATGTTCTTCATTCCAGTGCAGTGGTTCAAACAAGATTTTCGTACCAACAAAAAATTAGAACATAAACAAATTCTAATAAATATTTCATCATAACAAAAATATTTCATGTTTGAAAAAGCCAAGTACGCGAAAATGGTATTCCGTAAAAAGAATTGAGATAAAAGTAAAGCCTAATACAAATTTCAAAATGAAAGGTTCTTACTAGTTTGGAAATGTTTTTTTTTAAACTTTGCTAATACTTTTTTATCTTCAATTTAGCACGGTGCCTAAGAGTCATTTGCAGCTGTAATAGCCAAGTTTAGAAAAACATTTCCAAACTGGTAAGCACCTTTCGTTTTGAAATTGGTATTAGAAAACTTGGCTTTATTTTATCTCAATTCTTTTTACGGAATACCATTTTCACGTACTTGGCTTTTTCTAACATGAAATGTTTTTGTTATGATTTCACTTCTTTTTTAAAGGATTTGGATAATATTTAAGTTTTAAAGTAGTAAAACATGCGGTATATTATTCAAAACTTTTGCAATGCCTTATTAAAAATTTTGAGGTTTTCAAAGCTCAGCTCTCTAGCGTTCCAGGAAGTGGACAATGTTACTTTTACATAACTTTGCATTTATGGGAGCAGCAAACTAAAATGTTGGTGTTTTTAAATTTTTTCCTATAGTTTTATCATATTTTCTATGAGTCTGCCAAAGCTCAGCTCTCTAGCGCTGCTGGAAGTGAGCGATGTTACTTTAACATAACTTTACATGTATAGGAGAGGGGAGTAAATTAGAATTTTGGGGTTTTTTGATTTTTTCCAAGGGTTTGGTCATAATTTCTATCCGTCAGTATAGAAGTCAATGAAACTTAGAGGAGTGGTTAACTCTATGAAGATCTACGACTGTGCAAAGTTTGAGTTTCGTAGCTCATTCCGAAGTAGAGTTTTAGATAGGTCAAATATGCGCTGAAATGTTTCAAGAAAAGATGGTACAGCAATTTACGCCGCGAACTTGGCCGGCCTTTTCTTACAAGAAACATACAAAACTATATATAAATAAAAATGGTTACACAACCTACGTACATTTTGCCTTGTTTGAGGCGTTTAATATAATATTAAGCACTTTTTTGTCTTTTTCTTCTTTGATGAATCGTAGCACTCGAGGAAAACGGGCCACTTTTATCCATTGGTATATCGTTGCCATAGTGTAAGTAGAACTTGAAATTGATAGTCTTAATAAAATCTCAAGATGACTTTATAAAATGTGCATTTTTGGAGTTATCTATTTCTTGTCACTCTTTAAGCATTTAAACAAGTTTGGTTGCCCGTACAAGATATCTAGATATCATACCTTTGACAGTGGGAAGGAAGAATTATAGAGATCAGTTGGATGACTTGGTCTAGTTAATACCCTGAGAGTTTCTCGTTCTTGTATTGAGACATCGCACACATGCATAGATGAAAGTTTTCCGAAAATTTATGTATGGTCTTCGGTAGTTCAATGTTAAGCGCGTTTGCGCACAGAGCAAGAGATTTCGGGTTCGAGTCCCGGCCGAAGACAGAAATTTTTTTTTCTTATTTTTCTTTCTTTAATTGCACTTGTTGTTTATAGTTTTAGGTCTTTGCATTATTTTTGCAATTTCGTATTTGAGAATTATATTGGCAATCGCCCATTGCGATCCAAAATTTTAACACACGAGAAGGTGATCTCATGTTTTCAGACGTTGATACTTATTCATTCCCGAGTTATCTAGGTATTGCACTAAGGGGGCTTTAGTTTGCTACACTGATGGATCCAAACTATCAGAGAGGCAAACCACAGGAGCGGGAGTATACGTGGAAAAACTAGAAGTTCAGAAGAGCTACTCGCTTGGTGAGCAGGCTACTGTTTTTCAAGCAGAAGTTTACGCCATAATAATGGCGGCAACCCTAGAAGAGGTTCGGAACAGCGAAGATGAGCTTAAATATATATATATATATATATATATATATATATATATATATATATGCTCTGACAGTCAAGCCACCCTGAAGGCGCTAAACCAAGATTGCTGACGGCTTCGTGGAAGAATGCGCAGAGGCGCTGGAGACCCTAAGCGATGGCAAACGGGCGACGCTGGTTTGGGTTCCGGGGCATACGGGGGTTTCAGGCAACGAGAAGGCGGACGAACTCGCACGACTCGGGGCAGGAACCGCCTATGTAGGACCGAAGCCACTTTTGGGCGTAACAAAAAGACAAGTGCAAAGCGGACTCAACAAATGGGCCCAGGACGCGCTATTATACTCCTGAGTTACAGGAACGGGTTGCAGACAGAACAGAGAATTCGTAGACCATCCAAAAACGACCAGAATTAGATGGATGCTGGGACGGACATGAAAAGACCTTGGACTGCTGATAGGTACTCTAACCGGACATAACCGGTTGAGGAGGCACATGACACTTATAGGAGTCGAGAATGACCCTACCTGCCCAGCCTGTGGACAGGAAGAAGAGACATCAAGACACCTCGTGGCAGAATGCGAGGCCTACGCAAGGATGAGACAACAGGCACTCGGAGCGCCAACTCTGAGCGAGGAAGAACTGCATATGCTCAAATGGGCAGACTTACTGGACTTTGTAAAGAGAACAGGAAGGTCCAATGAGTTACCCGACCATCAAAGGGAAGTGCAGAGAGTGGGTTAAGGGACAGACTTGGGGCATGGCAAAAAGGGCCTACTCTGGCCTACTTGTCAGACCTGCGGGTCAACCCCCCCCCACTACTACTAAGGGGGCGATATAATATACTATTTAATCAAGCGGACTGGAAGTGACATGTATGGTAGGACACCCCTACCTAAAATGTAACTAACTAATTCATCAATCTTTGCATAATTTTAAATGAAAAACAAAATAATAGTAGCTAATTAAGACACGGAAATTTAAAAAGTGGTATTCCATGCATGTCGTGCTAAAAACAAAACAAAAATTTATATTATTATCAAGTCTTGATGTGTCAGTTTTGAATAGTTTTGAATTTTTTTAAAACATGAATGTGTATACCTACTTATTAAAAATAATGTAAATATCCAGTGGGGGATCCAGGGGGGGGCAGAGAGGCCCGGGCACCCCCCCCCCCTCTCAGACGTAAAACTTTTTTTAGTTGAACGGATGAAAATGCCAATGAATTAACCGCGAGTTTAATCAAAATTTACCCCAAGCATCACTTTTTTATTTATTTTTTTTGCCGCCTGTGAATTTAAATTTTAGACCTAAGAATTATTAAAAACGCACGCAAACCAAGGAATATTTTGGGTCTTGCTTCCTTCTTGGCCCCTCCCCCCTGGAAATCCTGAATTCGCCACTGTAAATATCATACCATGCTAGCTAAGTATTGAATCTTAAAACAAAAAATTTTAGATGCTCTCAATGAAAAGATTCAAAAAAAAATTATCTAAGACATGATTAAAAGTAAAACAAAATAAAAAAAATGGTTTTTGATTTGAAGAAAAACTCATACGTGTTTCAGGAACGTGGAAACAGAGGCCTTTTTACAAGACGCTAGCCCTACCAAGTCCACTTTGAATCCTTGACTTCGCATGCGCAGATCTACCAATATTATTTACCTCATGTATTAGAATAGATGAATACAGGGTGATTTTCACTTGAATGATTCTAACCACATGAAAATAGAAAGTTTCAAAAACCTAACCTTACGAAATCTAATCAAATCTAATCGAACCGAACCAAAGCAAACTGAACCAATAATTTAAAAAAAAAACTTTCCTGACTTCCTACCCGGGATCCTAGAGGATGTGTATCTGAACCGAACCAAACCGAACCGAACCGAACCTAACTAAACCGAACCAAACCTAACCTAACCAAACACAACAACACTGCTAATTAGGTTTAGTTGGGTATGGTTAGGTTTGGATAGGTTCGGTTCGGTACGGTCCGGTTCGGATTCCGAGTAGGAAGTCAGGAAAGTTTTTTTTTTGAAAAAAGTTATTGGTTTAGTTTGCTTTGGTTCGGTTCGGTTAGATTTGATTAGGTTTCGTTAGGTTAGGTTTTTGAAACTTTCTATTTTCATGTGGTTAGAATCATTCAAGTGAAAATCACCCTGTTCATCTATTCTAATACATGAGGTAAATAATATTGGTAGATCTGCGCATGCGAAGTCAAGGATTCAAAGTGGACTTGGTAGGGCTAGCGTCTTGTGGCCTTTTTGGGTATTTAGAGTGCGAATTTGGAGAAACGCTCGGACACGTCGATTTTGTTTGCGAGGGGGACACTTTTTGACTATCTTTTAATTTTTGGTAGCACGAACCCCTTTCGAGGGGTATACTTTACCCCTATATTTTGAATAGGAAAAGTGCGTCTAGTGATACCTTGTGTTAAAGCTCTCTTGAATATCTTTACAACCGTGTAAAAATTTCGAAAATCCATGAATTAGTTTTTGAGATATTTGCTTTCAAATTTTCAAATTTACCATGGAATAATAAAATAAAAATTAAATCCGAAAAATAATAAAATTCTAATTAAATTTTTATTTTATCAGTCCATGTTAAATTTAAAAGTTTGAAGGCAATTATCTCAAAAATAATGGATAGATTTTTGAAATTTTTACTCGGCTTGGCTAAAATTTTTGCTTATTTTAAAGACGCTCTGCATACATGATAATTTTTCTTTAAGATAACGCGATATCCTGTAACTTTTTTGCTTCTTTGGATCCTGATAGATATTGTTAAATTGACTTCTTGTTATTCTCCTTGACCTTACAATGTAAAATAAATTTTCTGAAAAACCAAGTTGTTTAAGGTTGTCGCCATATAATTTGAAACCACTTCCTTAAAAAAGCATTTTGCAATGGCAATATCAAATCAGAGCAGGTTATATTATAATGTGGTCTCAAGGCAGTTTCAGAAATAAAACCCATAGTTACACACAGGAAAACTATTTCTTCTATCAATCATCAAAGTTCGTCATTTTGTTTTTAATAACCACATTCAGTGTTGGATATTTAATAGCATAGTATGCCTACTTTTTGGATTCGCGGTCAAAACCGCGAACATTTTACCGCGCAGGCATTTACCGCGCCGGACTCTACCGTGAAAATGCTTACAGCGCTAGGACTTTACCGCGCTGGCCTGTACCGCGCTAGTCACGAACTTGGGCACCTTGGCAAGGCCTGGACCGCGCAAGCTTAATTAGCGCAAATCCACAACCTCGCAAGTCGTAAGAGGGTCTCATCCTGCCATATTTTCTTTTAAAACATACTCTCTTGACCTCTTTCCCGGGATCCTAGAGAGTGTGAAACCTAACCGTTGTCAATTGATGGCCAACGTAACCTAACCGTGTCAATGAAAACCCGTAATTTTCATTATCACGGTTAGGTTACGTTAGCCATCAATTGACAACGGTTAGGTTTTACACTCTCTAGGAAAGAGGTTAATAATAGAGAATGATTTTCATGAACAAGAAGAAGAAGAGCAAAGTGGGTTTCGCGCAGGCAGATCTTGTAGTGATAATGTTTTTTGTCTTAAACAAGTAATTGAGAAAAGGAGCGCCAGAAATATAGAGACTCATGTTACCTTTGTGGACCTACAAAAAGCATATGATACCGTTCCAGTAGAAAAATTATGGACAGTGTTAGAGCAAGCTAATATCAATCATACATACATAAAAGCGATAAAAGAACTATACAAAGGGTCAAAATCTAAAATTAAAATTGGAAATCGACTTTCAAAAGAATTCCTGGTAACAAAAGGCTTAAGAAAGGGATGTTGTATCTCTCCAACTCTTTTTAAAATATATATCGCAGTAGCTCTAAAAAACTGGAAACGTAAAGTGCACGGCATGGGAATACAACTTAACGAACGATTTACCATATACACACTACAGTTTGCTGACGACCAAGTAATTGGGGCTAATGATAAAGAAAACATGGAGTATATGATAAGAAAGTTAACAGAAGAATACCAAAAGTAGGGATTAACAGTGAACGTGGACAAGACACAGTACTTATGTTTTGGAAACGAATCCAGTGAGTTAGTACTAGAAAATGGACAAACAATATCTTCATGCAATGAGTATGTATACTTGGGTGTCACATTTGATAAGACAGGAACAGACTGTAGAGAATTGGAAAAAAGAATAGTAAAAGCAAAAAAACTTATTGGATGTCTTAACAGTATTTTATGGAGCAGAGAGATAAAAAAGAATGTAAAGTTTAACATATATGAAACAATGGTCAAAAGCACGCTGTTGTATGGAATAGAGACTTGTCGCGTAACAGAATAATACAAAACAAAAATGGAAAATGTCGAAATGAATGCAATAAGAAGATCAATGAGAATATCTAGAATAGATCACATAAGAAATGAGATCATAATAGAAAGAATGGGAATCGAGGAAAGCATAACGGATGACATTACTAAAAGGCAACTGATATGGTATGGCCATGTATGTACAACGGATGAACGACGAAAAATTACCAAAGCAAGTCCTAGAATGGCAACCAATAGGGCGCAGAAAAAGAGGGCGTCCTAAACTAGAATGGCAACAGTCAATCCAAAGATCAATGAGTCAAAAAAATCTGACAGAGGATGATTGTCAGGATCGAAGGAGGTGGAGAATAGGCGTCGGACAACGTAGAAAAACGTTCTAAACCAACATAGTACTAGTAGTAGGACAGAGGTCAGGAGAGTATGTTTTTAATGTTGCGACATTTTGGTATATTGTGCGGTTTTGAGATTGCGCGGTATTGAACTGCGTGGTTTTGATCTTGTGCGGTTGTCTTCGCGCGGATATGGCTTGGTGCGCTGTAAAGTCTTAGCGCTGTAAGCATTTTCGGGGTAGAGTCCGCCGCGGTAAATGCATGCGCGGTAAAATATTCGCAGTTTTGGCCGCGAATTTGCTTTTTGAGTGCGTTAATAGATGATGTACCACTACTCAGGGCTGTACCTAGAGGGGATCAAGGTTGATCAATCCCCCCAAAATTTTTAGGACTCACGAATAATAAAATATTTAGTATTGATAGGTAGTAGAGTTATTGGCAATTCGAATTTTTTTTGGCAGAATTTAGTCTAATTTTATTTTTTAGATTTTTGCTTATAACAGCTAAAAACATGCTTAAACTAAAGTTTGGTTAAATATTCTATTTTTTAAAAAAACTTAAATCTGAAGCATATTTTAGAGATAAATGCATGCAAAGTTGATAAAACATTATTGTCTTCAAAATTTAACTCTTGTTATTACTATTATTATTATTATTTCAATTTCTAAAAAACTCTATATTGCTTAATAACACAGTTGTGTTTTTAATAATATTACTTGACTGCGAAATTATTCCAAGATTTGAGCAGCTGCTGAAAAATATATATTTTTTTTTTGGGCTTTTGAACTTGATTTTTGCTCAGTCAATGCTTGACAAATATAAATTTGACTGAAAAAGAATGCTGGGTTGATTTATTTTTTAGCCATCTATAGGTAGGAAGGCTATTGGGATCGTCACAAAAAAACTTTTTTTATTTTCACTCAAAATATGGTAACCTAACCACCAAAACATTTGATGGCGTCCTTTAAAAGGTTGTAAGATGTTCGGACTTATTATTATTAGCATAGAATATTCAAATAGCCATGATCATTTCCAAACTAAACAAGAAAAATATCATAATGGGTATTTTCACTTTTTCTAATTTGCATTTGTTTAATTCTTGTTAAATTATTTTTTAATAATAAGTACGAGTATCTACATAATAATTGAATTTTTAATTTTAAATATGAATATAGATTACAACATATTATAATGACAACATATATTAATTATGCATAGTATTATAAAATGCACACATTTGCCGAAACAGAAACAAAGAGCAAAATTATCCTAACCCAATTATGCGTTTTAATAGCAGCAGGCCATGGAAACATCATTTAATCGGACACGATACCAGAATACTTTAAATCAAAGTACTAGTATAAACAATAGGGTATTTGACAAATTTTAGAAAAGAGTTTAGAATGATACATAGATCCCTAATTTGCTACGCAAAATTATTAAAATAGTATATTTTATCATGACTACATTTAAAATCAAGTTTTCTAATTTACGATTTGAATTTGCCGCTAAAACGCTCATTTCTAGCATGGCGTTGCAATGACGTCACAGCGCAGTAAATTCGCGGACAGATACCTGGCATTCAAGTGTTTATTTGTTTTTGGTCTGTGTTTTTACTGTTTTTTATGTAAAAAAAATGTCCTATAAGTGGTGTGTAGTACCCCAGTATTCGAATACTAGCATGAGAACACCTAAAAAACTATTTATTCATGTGCCTACAGCAGTAAAAGAACGGAAAAAAGTGGCTAGAACTTGCTCGAAGAGACCCAAGGGCCTTTTCTAATACATCTTCACTTTACATTTGTGAAGATCACTTTGATGTGCGTATAACTAAATTGTTTCTATTAATTTTTCTCACGTTGTCTATAATATATATAACTATTTCGTAAATGACGATAAAATTTTTGAAGTTATGTTTATTACAAGGGTTGAACAACTATAATAGGCAGAAAGGTGTACAAATTTTTAGGCGATGCTAGGCAGTTATTAGGCAGGACTAGGGAGTACCTCTAAATGAAGGATTAGGCAGTGCACATCCAGGCTAAATGTAGGACTGAGCAGTGCATATGCAAGACTAGGCAGGACTAGGCAGTACCTACGCAGGGCTACGCAGTGTAACCTATGCAGTACTTCAAGTATTGCTGGTCGTTGTATACTTTTTGCCTACCTGCCCCCCCCTCGGTTTATAACGTGATTTTTATTTTTGTTTTTTTTTCTGTGAATTAATTGAATCTATTGTAAGTAGCATATTAAACAAAAAAAAACAAAACATAGCCTTATCTCAAAATCTAAATGAGTAAAAGTAGGCGAAGAATATCATATAAAAACTTTCAGTTATATACAAAAAAACTCATCGAATACTTACATCAACATTTTAACATTTGTAAATTCTGCAGAACAAAAATCTTTGTTGTTGGCAAAAAAGCCTGCCACCATAAAGGAATTCAGCATTGACAAGTTGGAGCTATCGACTTTGAAGAATCCGCTTTCCACTGAAAATGTTTTTTACAAGCAAAACACAAAATAAAATCTAATTTAGGACGATAATTCGCACTTTAAACCAAAGCAAACATTACCATCCATAAGAAAATAACACAGAAAATAGGTTCGTTTGAGGCGTTTACTGTTTTGTGACGTCACTTTCAGCTGATTGGTAGACCGCCTGTTTTAAATCACGTGGCTAATTGTTCTAATTCAATGAATTTATTTAATTGAAAGAACTATGAATTAAAAAAAAAATTAAACAATAAAGTTTGTTTTTAGCATTTCCAATACCTAAAGACTTATCTAAAAATAAATATATATTTATTTTTTACTACTGTCAAACACCCTATTCATTGTAAAAATGCCAATCACAAATTAATTTCTGGAAAATATGCCGCGAGAATTTTTCGTAATTAATGAAAACAATTTGTTGTCATTGGCAATTTTTTTAAACAGCTTAATTTAGGTTCATTTCGTATATTTGTTTGTAAAATTTTGTTACAAATTTTGCAAAATTTTGTTTTAAATAAGTAGTTACTTGGTGCATCTAAAGTATTCCAGTTGCAATACAATTAAAGCTTTTTTTAACACAAAATTTCACATGGTGGATCCGAAATGGCGGACTTCTTTATTTAGAAACCGATTTATATACAAGGTCACTTAATTCAATTTTTGACTAATTAAATTAATTGTGAAGCTTTGGTAGTTATTTAATTTCCCTTATAAGAAAACTAAGCAAAATGTCACCCTTATGGTCATAAAATGGCTGAGAAATATCCTATTTTATTTTTTTTTGTCGGTTAGTAAATTAAGTTATAAAAACAATCTGCATTGTATATATATCTAGTTCTTATATTCATAGCTCTAAGATCTTCGATATAAACATCATATCTGCGGAAGTAAACCACAGTATTCCAAGTCAAAATACCTAAAATTCCATAGAGATCTCTCTGCGGGAAAACCTGCGAATAAATATTCTTATGGTTTCCACCTATGCATGCCCACCCTGATTCAAAAAACGCATCAGGTGACGTTGCATTTAAAACCGGTGCACATCCATGGCCCATCACGTGATGCGTTTTTTGAATCGGGGTGGGCACGCATAGGTGGAAACTAGGCTTTAGATACTAGATGACCAAGCAGCAATCAAAGCTTTTGCTTGGGTGTCCGGGACATGGGTGTTTCACGAAATACACAAAGAGGTCATTTCATACAATTTTTGACTAATTAAATTAATTGTGAAATGTTGGTACTTATTTAATTCTACTTATAAAAATATTTGAAAAATGCGTTGCATACGAACACAAATCACAAATGTTTTAAGGAACATGTCACACGCACAAATTCTAATACAACGAAAATTTTTTGAAGAAAAATAACTGCAATGGTATTTTTAAATCTTTAAAAAAAAACGTAAAAACCTAGACAATTTTTTTATTTATGGGTATTTTTCATTTCGATTGCATTTTTAAACCTACTATTATCCACAAAATATTAATAAGCATAACATTTTAAAAAGACACTGGGTATCTAAACACAATAACTTGTTTACAATGGTTCCAGTATCGCACCTTAATCATAGCTCGAGTGTGCAGTGAAAACTAATTAATTTAAAAAAAAGGAAAAAATAAATAATTTAAGGTAGCTAATTAATATTCTGAGAAAATATTGCAGTAGTTATCGTGATTATGTTTTTGATTTTCCCTTGAAATTAACGAATAAATGTATATTTTTCTATGGTTATAATCCACGTGTAATAAATATTTATAATTTTTTTAAATTGTTATCTTTCTCAGCGCCATTATAGCCATTATATTTTCATCTTCGTAGCTTGCAAAGCGATAGTTAGGAATATTGGATTTGTCGAAAATAGTAGTTTTCGTAATCAGTGTGAATCCATCCTCATAACAGTCTAATTTCAAAAACAGAATTATTCATTACCGGGTAATATCAAAAACGTCATGCATTAAAACAAGACATGAGCAGAATGATCCGCGATTAAAAAAGAATTTAAGACTCGGACAAAAACAGAATCGAAGTTTGGTATAACGTCTTTTCTTAAAGCATAAAGGGCTTAGTTTGTGTGTTGTTCACCTAAAGAAAAGCGCTTCTGAGACTGCTATGCAATTGAAACGTCTTTCACTGCAACCTCTAAAGCGTATTTGAAGCAATCAAAGAAGAGCGGATTTTGTATTGCCATGCAGTATACGGCTTAAAATTAAATTTGGTGCATATGTTTCACTGGGCGTTAAAACGCAAATCCAAATCCCATTTTCTCAAATGCGCACGCGCAACTCTTTCTCTTTTATTTTGTAGAATGTACAATGGTTTTAAACATAAATCAGTATCATGAAAGTTTGGCGACAAATTTAAATCGGTAATATTGGTATATTTAAACCCAAAAATAATAATATAAAATTTAATATATTTTTCCCTAAATTATCTTTCTTGTTGTTTTTCTGGTAGGTCGAAATTGGTGTAAACGTAACCTCTCACCCAGAAAATATGTCTTGGTGGGGCCCGAGGCTTTTGGGAGGGGGGGCAGGCTCATAATATTGTCAGGAATGAAAATAAACCCTGACTGTGCCACTGTACGAAACCATCTTGGAAAAACGAAAAACGCAATTATGGTTCTGTTGAGATAAGAAAGTGGTTCCGGCTCCCTCCAAAATGGCAAACAGTTGGTAACTGCCTACCTACACAGCAGGTGGTTGATGGGATAAAAACTACTAAAAAGTGAAGAGTGGGAGTTGTAATGGTTAAGCGTGGGGATACAGCAAGTAGCGAGAGGGTTTTCCCTTCAAAGTGATTGGACATGGCAAAACTGTGAGATAAGAAAATGTTGTCTATAAAATGTATTTTATCTCTGTTTTTGTTTAGGTTATCTTGTTTAGCTCATTAGCTAGAATGTAAAGTAAACTTTAGGATTATCAGCAACGCCACTGACTTGGTTCCTCCAAGCTCTTCAAAGAGGGGATAATGGATTATTTAGGTCCAACCTACCGTTTATAAAAACCCAAACTTTGAGAAGACAAGTCGGTATTTACATTCTAAGTTTTGTTGAACTTAACTAAAACCTCTAAAGTAATTATCAGTAAAGAAACATAAGATTTTTATATTTGAAGAATATTTTGCAGTTTGTTATTGTGGTAAGTTAAAGTATTTATTTTAACATTTTGGGTCTTATTTGTTTTATAGGTCATAAGAAAAGTCTTGTAACAATTTGTAAATTGCAACAGAGTTTTATTTTGTATTTATTAAAGTTTGTAACGTTTTTAAAACTGTTTTATATTTATTTTATACACACAAGAGATCTACTACGGTACCCTCGTTTAAGGGTTCGATTTAAAATGAAATCGTACCCGACAAGTTGGTGGAGGCGCTACATTGTATTTTATGTCATTTAGCTTTTTATTCATGAAATATGAGGAAAATATCAAAAAAAACTTTAGGTTAGGGGAGGGCCCGGGCCCTGAGGCTCCATCCCCTGGTTCCGCTCATGATTAATCCCAAACGAATACAAACCTAGGGTAAAACGCGAGGTAAAACGTGAACATTTGACTTTTTTAAGGATGTGCCTTACACCGCATAGCAATACAAAATTCGATCTTTTTGGTTGGTTCAAATATGCGAAATTCTTTGCAGTGAAGGACGCTTCAATTGCATAGCATTTATCAGAACCGCTTTTCTTTAGATGAACCACACAAAAGCCAAGCGACTTTTTATGATTTTGTCCTTTAGGATTTTGTCAGGTTCTGAGGAAAGACGTTGTAAAAAACTTCTGTTCTTGTTTTTGTCCGATTCGCTGACTATTTTGCTCAAGTCTTGATTTGATGAATTAGGTTTTTGATAATTTCCAGTTGTTGATAATTCCGTTTTTGCTATTGGACTGTTGTACCAATTTCCTTCATGACCTTTCTACGATTTCTTTTGTTCTTTATGATAAACTGTGGGGACCCATCAGTGCGCAAAACTATGTTTTTTTCTCGCACTAAAGGCTTATCCAAACGCCGCTTCGCGTCGTTCGTCCAACTGGTTTAGCGTGTAGGAAACCTACTTTGCCCACGTGGATGGAACACGATTTTTATTGAAAATTAAATTTTAAATCAATTTCTAAAATCTACAAGGTGTGGCAATAAAATTATAAGACTGTTGTAAAAAATCTACTTTATTTAAATACTAATACAACCTAATGATGTTCCCCATCAATGTTGTCCCCTTCTCTATCTACGCAGCGTTGCATGATCCTCACGCGCCCATTCAATAAGAATAACACCCCTATTATAAAAAAAAACAATGAGCATCGCTGTTATGGATGTGCTGGAGCGCCCTTCTCGTTCATCATCTTTAACTTCCTCACGACCCTGGAAAAAGCTTTTATGCCACATAAAAATCATTGCACGATACATACACTGCTTTCCGTAGACATCTTTTAGCATTTGAAAGTATTCAGTAGCCGTTTTTTTTAGTTTTACTTTAAATTACTACGTTGAGCTATTAATGAGGTATGCACGATCCGCTTTAAGCCACTGCGTAAGTCAAACTAGTAGAGGAAAGACGATAAGATTGCGCGCGGTAGTAGAACGCACATCAAGGTGAATAAATCCAACCGCCCGAGGCGTGGAGATTTAAAACCTATTAGTACAGGGGCCAGTCTTAAAATTTAATTGTTACATCTCGTATAGACGTACGAAAAACTTCTGGCGCCATGTATTAAAATTGAGACAGAAGAAATCGATATCATCAATGCAGCGGCGTAGTGAGGGCAGGGCGACCGGGGTACCTGCCCCGGGCGCCATAGTCAGGGGGCGCCGAAAGGCGCCTCTTACATTGTAATTGTAATTGTAAGTAAGATTTTATATGGGGGGGGGGGCGCCGCTGATCAATGCCAGTTATTACCGTTTGGATTTGCGCCTAGGTATTTAATGGTTGATACCAGAATAATTCACAATGTTAAAAAGTTGTAATTAAAATTTAAAAGTGATTGCATGTAATCTTGAATAATGAAATGCCCCATTTTAATTTAAAATAAATGCCTGTACCTTTATATCTATATAAATATAAAATACAGAAAATGCCTATAAAACAAAACAGTTTTGTTTAATAATCACATCAAAAAGCTTTAATTTTACGATATATAAATCATAAAACGATTATTAGCATCTAATATTTTCGTTTTTCCGCTTTTATTCGTAAAATTTTGATTTATTACGAGAGCATATAAAATGCAGCCCGAACACTGAACTAAATATGTAAAAATAAAACGTTCTTAAAAGAGATTTTTACCCAACTGCATGTTTGTGTCACGCTAGAGGCTAAACGGCTAAACCGATTTTGACAAAAAAGGTGTCGTTGAATTGCTACTGATCTTTTAAACAGGAATCAACATGGCGGTCTTCAGACTCCATTTTGTCACATGATGTAGGCTTTAAGGCATTTTGTCTCTCATATTTTTCCGTGGGTAGCTTGAAATCTTAACCTCGCAAGGGTCCAAGATGTAATGGACACCTAATAAGTGTTGACATTTAACTATTTCGTCCTCAGAACACTGCTTGGTCAATGTGACACTCTTGCGAAGTTAATTAGACGGTTTTGTCTCTAATACTATGTAAATAGTGAGAAAACTCTTGCAAGAAGCGCCATCTACCGAGACACGAGAGAAACCAGAAAAAGAGCAGGCGAAATTAAACTGCTATTCATATCGATCAATGAACAGATGGATTACAAATAAATAGAAACAAACTAATCCGAGACCTACAACAGCTCTTCTGCCTTGCAGGCCAGATCAACGCTTATTGCGTTCTTAAATGTAAATTTCACGTTTGTTATTTCGTATAGTTAATTTTTTTTAATTTGATTTTTTTTTATAAATTGGTGTTTGGAAAAAGTATTATTTTGAAAAATATTTCGAAAAATATGTTTTTTGTGAGGATATTTTTTTGCAAAATGTTGATATCTGGATCATTTACGAAATGGTTGAGATAAATTGACCCAGGTTAGGTTTAACACTGATTTTGATCTCCCAAAAACAAGTTAAGTTAAAATTAAACAAAGTTCTGTCCCCGCGGCAAATCGGTCCGTGGCGAATAGGCCCGCGGCCAATCGACGGCGACGAATTCTCCCCGACCCTTTCGAAATAATGTGAACGCTCTTATCTTGTTCCTAAAAGAATGTGAAAAGTAATAATAAATGGATCCATGACGGATCTGATACGTTCCTAGCTAGCCTATTAGCACTTCAAGTGAGCCCTGACAGTTTTTCATAAATATGTCAGAAACTAAAGTTGCAGCATTGGCAAGTTGGAGCTATCGGCTTTGGAGAATCCGTTTTCCATTGAAAATGTTTTTTATAAGCAAAATACAAAATAAAATCTAATTTAGGACGATAATTCGCACTTTAAACCAAAGCAAACATTACGATCCATAAGAAAATAACACAGAAAATAGGTTCGTTCGAGGCGTTTACTGTTTTAGTGTTTTGTGACGTCACTCGCAGCTGATTGGTAGACCGCTTGTTTTGAATCACGTGGCTAATTGTTTGAATTTCATGAATTTATTTAATTAAAAGAGCTATGATTTTAAGAAAAAATTAAATAAAAAGGTTTGTTTTTGGCATTGCCAAGACCTAAGGAGATATCTAAAAATAAATATATATTTATTTTTTACTACTGTCAAACACCCTATTGAGCGCAAATGTATTTTTACCTGTGACTTGGGGCCATTTTTTCGGTAGCAGAAGGTCAGGAGGTATCTGGACCGGTTAGGATCCGTTTGCGATCAGTTTACGAAGATTAGAAAAACACCAATTTCGACCTCTTAAAAGAAGTACAAAAAAGCCAATTTAAGAAAATTTTTCGAAAACATATTTAGGTTTGGGTTCACACTCCCTAGGATTCTGGAAAAGAAGTCACGGAAGTTTTGTTCTTTTTTTAATCATGTTAGAAAGGGACCTCTTACTCGAATTTTATGAGTTTTTTAAAAGTTTTGCAAGCCAGGTCTAGCTATTTTGACGCAGCGCTATTTTGTACCGGCGCTATTTTTTACCGGCGGTATTTTGTCTCAAGGCCTTTTGTCCTACGCCATTTTGTCCACAGCTGTTTTGTTGCAGGGCTGTTTTGTCGCAGCTATATTTTGTACCAGCGATATTTTTTCCCGCGTTATTTTGTATAGCGCTGTATTGTACCGGATCCTTATAGATTGAAAAATGGGAGAAGAGTATGACATAATATGCAATAAATACTAGAGGAATATTCTTAAGATGTTCTTGGCACATGGAGAGCGCAGCAGCTTTCTGACCCATAATTTGAAAAGCACCTCATTATTATTGTCATGCTGCAGATTGGGTAATAGTTATTTACCTACCAAGTGCGGAAAGTAGTACTTTACCGCACGCGACGGCAGTTGGCCGAACGACGCGGAGCGGAGTTCGGTCAAGCCGTCAAGGGTGGTAAAGACACTTTCCGCATGTGTGAGGTACAATATTTTACCTATAAGTACCTTTTTTTTTCAAAAAATTGAATGTAATTTATAAATAAACATGTCAAATTTATGGAATTGAAATGTAAACAAATAGTGAAGCTGTCTTATTGATGCGTTGCTAAGGTTTCTAAGTCGGGCGCGTGCGGTAAAGTAACTGTACCGCACAGTGTGCGGTAAAGTAATTAGTTTACCGCACGCGAGTAGGTAATAGTTATTTACCTAACAAATGCGGAAAGTGATTCTTTACCGCACGCGACGGTAGTTCGCCGAACGACGCGGAGCGGAGGTCGGTCAAGCCGTCAAGGGTGGTAAAGACACTTCCGCATATTAAGGTAGGTTAGGTACAATATTTTACCTATGAGTACCTTTTTGAATGTAATTTATAAATAAACATGTCAAATTAGATGGAGTAACTTTACCGCACGCGAGTAGGTAAAAATATAAGCATTAACAAGTAATATTTGTAATGTTTTTTTTTAAATACAAATTTAATGCTATAGGATTTTCACTATTTCCCTGTTATTGCAATAATTACTGTTAAGCAATTTTGATCAACTAAAAATAAAATAATTTCTTTCCAAAAAACTTAATTAGAATCCGATAGGTTTTTGAAAACTTAATAATTTTTGTCATATATTATGTCTCTTTAGCATAGTAGTGCTACTAAAATAAATAGTTTAGTGGTGTTACAATAAAGCTTGACGAGAAAAATAAAATCGTAATCTGAGATTATGATGAGCTTTAGCTCTAGCATAACGACTTTGTTTGGTCAGAATTTAGTTTCGCGTTGAATTTTGACAAGATGTGATTTTAGTAACACGTCTTTCTATAGAGTGCGAAAATTCCGATTTTAAGAAAATCCAAGAAAAAGGTAAAATGTCTTATCTTCTATAAGTTAAGACAAAATAAAAAAAACGAAAATTAATTAAAAAAATGAATAGTTGAGAGGTCTTTATTATTCCGTGGAATAGTACTTACCTAGTTGTTGAATATTTTTTAAACTAACCTAGATCAATTGGTAATAGATCACACAATTTTATGTCACCGGAGACGCATTCTCGTGCAAAAAGTTTCGAAACAGTGGTTCAATAAATACGTCATCAATATTTGGTGACGTAATTACTTTATTCGTGGCTATCGTGTTTTTGACCTGACAAAGAATATCCTTGTCTTCATTTCAAAGGATAACTCCGTTTCGTTTTATAATTTTTTCGAATACTACGTGCTCCATCACTTCTCATAAATCTGTGAAAACACAATTCAAAAAACAAAAACAAAACATGCACCACCGTTTCATTTTTGCCGAAACGTGACGTAGCGTTTGTGTACGCCTATGAAGTTAGCCAATTGACGTAAGCTATGTCATGTTTTGAAATGAGGTAAAACCTCGTTTTGAAAATATTGCTAAAATGACACCTTTTTTGACGTTTGCTGAAAAATCAATATTATATTCTAATTTTTTTATTAATAAATTTAATTGTTTTTTCATTTTATTTAGTGTTTTCTAAAATATTGACAAGAAGATCACAATTTACACCTCTGTGAACGGTATTTCATTTCTATAACGTCCTTAAATTCGAAAATATTGTCACGTGGGGGTCACCAATTGATGACGTTTTGATGACGTATTTATTGAAGCACTGTTTTGAAACTTTTTGCACGAGAATTCGTCTCGGATGTTTGCTTCCAATTGGAGTAGGCGGGCTGTTGTAACGTTATAAATCCAAGATGGCGGCTGTTATCATGTTTTTTCACAAACTATGGCTTATAACTTTTGCTAAATTAGATTGGCAAACAAACTGTAAATACGTTTTTTATTTACAATAGAACGCCCATTAAGATAATAAAGAAATAACCTTTATCTTTTACAAACTAAAAAGGATATAAAAAATTTTAAACTACCCAAAATCGATTCTTTATGGATCACCCAATTTTAGATCGCCGGGTCTTTGCCTCAACTTTGAGTTAGAGCGCCTGTGTGACGTCAAAAATCCAAGATTGCGATTTTTTTCCATGTTTTTTCACCAACTTTTGCTTTTATCTTTAACCACACCATTTTTACAGGAAAATTGTAAGGGTTCTGATTTGTTTATAATAGAACAAAAAATTTAATTGTTCTAAAAAAAAGATAAAAATTCAATATTGAACAAGAAAGTTTAAGACTTCCCTCGATCGATTGGTGATGGATAAGTCAATAAGTAAAGAAATTAGCTTTATATCATAAAAACTATAAAACTATACTTAAAAATAGTAACTTTTTTTCACCAAAAAAAAAAAAATATTCTTTTTAGTTTTTAAGATATAAAGATAATTTCTTTACTATATTCATTGGAGTGGTGTTCTCTTGCAAACAAAAAACGAACAACCAGTTTTTCTGTAAAACTATGTTAGCGTAAGTTAGTGAAAAAACCCTAAAAAAAGTCGCCATTTGGGATTTTTGACTTCAGACAGGCCCTCATACTCTAATTGGAAGCAAACCCCCGATGACTTAAAGTTATGTATCTATTACCAATCGATCTAACTTGACAAAGTATAAAAGGCAACTTCATAAGGGGTATAGTCAACCACGGACACCGGTGTTTCGGAAATAGGCTTTTCCTTCCTCAGCATGGCTTGCCTGACACAAAGTAGAACAAACTGACTACAAGATACAAGGTAAATCAAAAAGATTGAAAAAAATAGGTGAAACCTAGCATGGTCTGGTTGAACTGTGACGAAATGCCTTTCTTCCTTATAGACCGGTGGACGTTTTCGTTCCGCCATGGACTTAGTTTCCTTGGTTCGTTTCACTCGTAGAATGAAAAATAGGTGTCACCTATTTTTTTGGTTCTTTTGGATTTACGATCTAACTTGGGTTAAAAAAATCTGTCACAACTTTCTTACGACACAACTAATTGTCTTTAAAATATTGAAATTGGAATGACGGTTCATGGATATTTGATTTGTTTTAAAATAAAGCCCGTTTTGAGATTGTTTTTACTATATTCTTGCAGAACATTTTTTAAATGTATAGTAATCCTTAATTTTTCAGAGCTGTTTCATTAGCTCACACAAAAATTAAATTTAAAGCAGAAGGGAATGTGAGAAACACTGATGACAAAGTCAAATAAATGTTAAATATAACAGTTGACATGCGGTACATGGCGGGTAATTTGAATTCAAAATAAGGAATGCTAAATCTTGAAGATTTTAACCTTTTAATCATCTTGTATCCTTATAAAAGTTTGGTGGAATATCGGGATTGTGTCTGAGAATATTTCACTGAAATTTTGCGGAAATCTGTAGTGTCATTTTGAAAATATACATAAAAAAACCTCTGACCTCCCATAAGACCCAATGTAAAAGTCAGCCCCCCGAGAACAGCTGATTTTTTCAGGATCGTGGCCTCCATTTTTTTGTTGGCCTTGTATGAATAAATAGATAAAATAGCATAAAATACGACATGATGCAGCGCCCCCCTTTTGAGGCCTCTCGCCCTCCCCCAAAACACATTCTTCTATGCGTCACTGATAATAATGACCTACTCTCGTTAGATTACCATATTTTAAAAAAATAATTTTTTGCCGGCTGCGGCTTTAGAAAATAATCTATTGTATTAAAAGCAGTGGGCATTATTCTTACTATTCGGATTTTCCAAACAAATTTCTCTCATGTAATAATCAATCAACTTTAGATAAATAAACAAATAATTTGTGAAAATTAAGGATTTTAAATAATTATAAACAACCTTGCTATTTTATATTAGTGCATCAGCGAACTAAACAATATTTAGCCCAAACCATTAGGCTGCCGAGTCAGAAAAGTGGATGATGTGATCTATCACTTCGAACGCTATCACAGCATTGTGTACTGCTATAAACGATTCATTTGAAAGAGGCTTTTTCTTCTTCTTTCTTCTATTGTTATCCCTCTGCACAAAGGTGGTACTACTTCTGCCCGATTTCACTTTTATGAATACTTTCCAAAGTTATCGAAAAGATTGTTAAAAAGCGTATGTGGAGTTACCTCAGTATGCATGGATTTATTACCCCCAAGCAGTTTGGTTTTCAAGCATCTTCAGCTTCTTGACCAGGGTGTACACTGAAATCAACAAGAGTGAGGCTGCAGCGGCGGTGTTCTGTGATCTATCCGAGGCCTTTGATTGTGTAGATCACGGAATATTGCTGCGCAAGCTTGAGAAGTATGGATTCAGGGGAAATGTTCTGAGGTGGTTTGTCTTACTTGGGTTTTCGTCATCCGTCGGTTGTTGGGTCAGGTGTGTCGTCTTCTTCTCTTAAGGTTAATTGTGGTGTATCACAAGGTTCAGTTAAGGGTCCTCTTCTGTTTTTGGTTTATATTAATGCTCTTGTGAGATTAAATATTGCAGGGGAATTCACATTATTTGCGGATGCTACATCGGTCCCGTCGCATCACAAAGATCTTAATATTTTAAAAACACTTATTTCCGATGATCTTTTCAAAATTAAGCAATGTTGTGATTCCAATCGTCTTTGTTTCAATGTTGAGAAAACTAATATTATTGGGTTTAAGTGCAATATGCAAAACATAAATCTTGGTAGCAATCCTCTGCAAAATAATTAAGTTAGCAGATTCTTGGGTGTTCTCATTGATGACCAGTTGAGATTTTAGGAACATATACTTGGGCTAAGTAAAAAACTTTCTTCCGGTTGCTTAGCAGTAAGGTATGTCATGGCCGAATTGGGTGATGCTATAGCACGGTCAGTTTATTTCTCTTTGTTTGAGTCCCATTTGCGGTATGGAATTCCTTTTTGGCGACATGACACTATTGACAATTTCATTTTTGGGTGATACCACAAATATTTATATATTTTATTACCTTCTTGCGGAACCCCAATTAGCCCGTCGCGGAGCCCCAGGGTTCCGCGGAACCCACTTTGAGAATCACTGGCCTAGAGAAATAATCAGATTTTTTTAGTATCGAGAATTGTTTTTGTTGTTATAGTTTGTTTTTGGATAAAGCTAAAAGTCCCTCAGTATAAATTTAGTTACCTATTTAGTTAGTTTGTGGCTAAAGATAGTCGACAATCAAAATTGGTGTAATTTGGTTTATTAACCAATTGTTCGCAAATTGGTCATAAAGCTTGAACAATGATTATTCTTAATTTTATCTAATCAAAAAAATCAAACTGAAAGAAAAACATCAACATTTTTTTCATTTAATCTAAATTTACTTTTATCAATAAAAAGATCATACATTTATTATAATATAACAACATATTTTTTTGTAGGGATAGTTCAGGGTTTTCCCGTATATTTTCACACAAAGTTTATTTGACTAGATTAACAAGATACGGTAACTTTAAAAGTTTTTATGCCAAAGCACCGTGGCCTCAGGAACCTCATTTTTGGCCAAAAAGGGTTAAATTAAGAACATACTGAAACTCCCAAAGACCTTTCCTAGCTAGCCTACATGATATATCAGCCTTGAAAACAGTTTTTTGCAAATATCTCAGAAACTAAAGCTCTCACAAAGTTTTTGATAATTACACAAATTATTGAGAAGAATTTTGTCTACTTTACTCCGAAAACCGCATATCGATAAAATGCTCCGTTAAAAAGTTAGCAAAAAAGTTTAGTTGTCAAAAAACTATCATTAGCATTAATGGAGCTCGTTAGAGTGTCAAACACTATTTTACCTAAAAATTTTATGAAAATCGGTTTAGCGGTTTAGGAGCTATCGTGTTTAAAATCAACATGGCGGTTTTCAGACGCCATTTTGTCACATGTAGGCTCTAAGGCATACAAAATATATAAATTTCAGGCGATTTTAATGAAATTCCTTTGATCACCCATTGCAAATATCCTCTAATTTGCTGAAGTTACTTTGTAGTCCTTCCTGCTCCCACCCACCTCTCCTCCTGTCATTCCCCCCACCCTATTCAAAAACCTTATTCGCATAATTGTATGTATGTAATACGCTTTCAGATTTTTTTTCCAACACCATTTTACTAGCCCCCCCCCCCCCGTCTCTTCCTCCCTCCTCCTCCCTCCTCCTCGCTCTCCTTATTAGTAGTAGTTGTAGCTATAACTTTCACAAATGTAAAGCGATTTCAACAGTACTTTCAGCATACGCTTTAAGACTTTTTTTCCAACATCATTTTACTAGTTTTTCCCTTTCTCTCCCTCTTTTCTCCCCACCCTCCTTATTAGTAATAGTTGTGGCTATACCGTTCACAAATATAGAGCGATTTCTAAACTTCTTTCTTCACACGCTTTAAGACTTTTTTTTCAACATCATTTTACTAGGTGCCCCCTCCCTTTCCCTCTCTTCTTCCTACCTTTCTTATAATAGTAATAGTTGTAGCTATACCTTTCAAAAATAAAGGTCGATTTCCAAAAAAATTTCTGCACGTGCTTTAAGATTTTTTTCGACACCATTTTACTAGTTACTAGTTCCCTCCTCCCTCTCTCATCCCTTTCTTTTCCCCCAACTTCACTCAATGGAAGGTAAGACTGTTCGCCTCCGTAGAAAAAATACCCGTACTTTTTGGGTAAATTTAAATGAATGGTAGCTATAGTGCTTTTTATAAGGCTGAGAATTAAACCTAAAAGTTGGAAATAAAAAAATGTTTAAATAAAAAGAACACCCAACTGCTAAGTTTACTTGTAACTACTAGTCGCAGTTGGGTACAAAATTACCCAAGAACCTAATTCATGAAAATAAAAAACTGTTTAATTTCGTAAGTGCGCTTTGGGCATCAAAACTAAAAGTTGAAGCATGTCGTACATTATAAGTATACCAATCAATTTTTTAACCCAACTGCGACTAGTAGCAGTTGGGTGTTTTTTTTAATTAATTTTTTTTATTGGCCATTCATTGACTGGATTAAGTCAATTCGCTAATAATAATAGGTAAAAACTATTAAAATTACATATCAGTATTTTAAATTTTTAATTTTAATGTTTTGAGTGGGACTTTTATATAATAAAAATTTGTTGTATACATTTTACGAAATTGGGTTTCCGCCTATTACTTACCAATCTTTATTTTTATTTTTGTGGCTCGTAATTTCATTTTTATGTGCGGTCTAGTGACATTGTTGGGTATTTACTTATGCGTTAATCTTGGTACCTATTAGTACAAACTATCTTTATAATAATAAGCATTTTTGAATCAAAAAACAATTTAGTTTGTGGGTCCGTTTTTTGTGTAAGTGTAGATTAAAATATTATTGATAAAGGTAAGTTTTTTGAATAAAATTAGAATGGTTTTGGCTACAGTTATACAAACAGGGTGTTTTTTTAAGGTAAGGTGTTTCTCGTAGGTTTAAGAAAAAATCGTCGATTTTATTTGCGAAGGGGACATTTTGATTTTCATTAGTTTTTGTTTTGTTATGTTTGCTTTCAAAATTACCATGTATAGGGTGATTTTTTATAAAAGTACCTCGTCATAACTTTGTTTGTTTGTTTGCCCAAGGCCAACACAAAAATAGAGGCCACGACCCTGAAAAAATCAGCTGTTCTTCGGGGGCTGAATTTTACATTGGGTCTTATGGGAGGTCAGACGTTTTTTTATGATATTTTCAAAATGGCACTACAGATTTCCGCGAAATTTCAGTGAAATATTCTTAGACACCGTCCCGATATTCCACCAAAGTTTTGTGAGGAATCAATATGATTAAAAGGTTAAAATCTTCAAGATTTAGCATTCTTCTTCTTCTTTATTTTGAATTGAAATTACCCGCCAACTGTTATATTTGACATGTATTTGAGTTTGTCGTCTGTGATTGTCACATTCGCTTCTGCTTTAAACTTAATTTTTGTGTGAGCTAATGAAGCGGCTCTGAAAAATTAAGGATTACTATAGATTAAAAAAATATATTCTAAAAGAATATAGTCGAAACAATCTCAAAACCGGGTTTATTTAAAAAAAAATTAAATATTCATGAACCGTCATTCCAACTTCAATATTTTAATGACAATCAGCTGTGTCGTAACGTGACCATCAAAAAAAAATCAGCCACGGATGTGACGTCAACAAAGTGGAGGATCGTGGCCCGTCCGTTTTGATAGCTCTAGTTTGCCCTAGAAAAATGATACAAAAACTAAATTAAATGATGGATGGATATAAATGAGAATTTTCCACATATAACACCTTTTGGACAGCTGTGACGAGTTGAATAAATTAAACAATTGTTTTATTTGGAACACCCTGTATAATTTTACCTTCCTAGCCCGCGCAGCAATGGCTAGAGAAGGTATTTTTTTATATATTTTTCTTGAGATAACGCCTAAAATATGTAATTTGGGTGTATTTTGACCTATCCTAGCACTATCGTCGTGATGTCTGTGTGTGTGTGTGTTTTTTTTTTCTGTCCGTAACACGATACCTCCTAAACCGCTAAAGCGATTTTTATAAAGTAAAATAGTGTTCGGCACTCTCACAAGCTGATTAAATTTTGAGAAAAATCCATTAATGAATAGTTTTTTGAGAGTTAAAAATTTTTTAAAATGCTAACTTTTTAACGGAGCATCGCGTCAATATGCGGTTTTCGGGGTATAATAGACTACATTTTGCTTAATAATTTGCCGAACCGAACCGAACCAAAACCTCGTAAGAGCTGTAGTTTCTGAGATATTTACAAAAAACTGTTTTCGAGGCTGATATATCATGGCTTTACGTAAAGTGTGCTAATAGGCTAGCTAGGAAGGTATCAGATCCATTATGGATCCATTTATTTAATTTTTAGATTTATATTTTCTTTTTAACTTTAAAAATACCTTTGTAATATGTTTATGCTACGATAAATATTTTTTGAGATCAGCCCATTTAAATTTGTCAATACTTCCAGTGGCGCACCCAGAAATAGTTCTTGGGGGGGCGACGCCTTTGGGGACGGCCCGCGGCTTCGTGATGTCGTATTTTATGCAATTTTAATATTTTATTTATTAAATATGTGGAAAATCTCTAAATAAAGTCTTAAATTTGGGGGGCCGAGCTCCCCCACTGGGTGCGCCCATGATGCTTCTATGGTAAAACATAGGATGTATAAACTCATGTATCCTTGGTAAAACCATATGTATGAAAGGTACTACTTAATATCAAATAAGTGTGGAATATACAGGATCTTAATGCAGAAATAATGCGTTATATTTCGAAGAATGTTTACCGCAGCATAGACAAATATCTTTTTAAAAACAGAAGAAAAATATAAATATAAAAATTTAAAATTATACGGAATGTTCCAATAAAAAAAAGTTCAATTTGTTGTAACTCGTACATAGTGACCGCTGTCAAGAAATTCTCATATCTAAAAAATGGCTTTTGTTTCATCTGTCTAGGGAAAATATTAAGAAAGTTTTGCCGATGTACTTTTATAAAACATCACCCTGTACATTTCGGCGAAAAGATTTAAGAAATCCCGAAACATGTTGATTATACTTTTTACAGTTACTCTTATTTTTTTTCTTATTATATTTTTTTTTCTAATTTTTCTTTTTTTTTTTAATTGTATTAAAAACAAGCGATGATACATAGGGGGGTCATTGTTTCTGTCTGATTGTATTTCGTTTTGTTTACTAAGTAACTAATATTTTCTCCAATTACAACAAGATAAAAATGTAATAAGCGGAAAAACTCATTAAAATGGTGTTATCGTTTCTCCTCTGTATTCACAGGGTGATTTTCATAAACGCTTGCGTCCTTTTTACTTTACTTCTGTAATTTTGATCGTTGGAATACAAAATAAAAAGTGAATGTCTGACGAAATTACAGTTTTTACCTTCCTAGCCCACGTAGCAATGGCTATTAATGTTAATAACAGTTTTTTGTCAATTAAAAGATTTTAAACTTGCTTACTTTTTAACGGAGCATCGTATGAATATGCGGTTTTCGGAATATAGTTGACTACATTTAGCTCAACACTTCGTAGGAGCTTTAGTTTCTGAGATATTTAAAAAAAACTGTTTTCAAGGCTCACTTGAAGTGTGCTAATAGGCTAGCTAGGAAGGTATTAGATTCTTCATGTATCCATTTATTTTTTCTGCTTGGAAAATATTTAATTGATAAAAAGTACTTTCAATTTCTTTATTTTAATGTTCTTTTATATAGCATTGTGTTCCTTATTCCAAAAAGACCTTCTTTGCTGTACCTACTTATTTTTAAACTGAAAAGTATTATTGCAAGGTAAGTAAAAAATCCAATGGTAAAAAAATTGTGCGAAAACAGTCAGAAGGAGATTTATATTGATTGGGACACATCAGTACGAGCGTAAACTTATTAAAGAAGAGTACCAAGTAGTCATAAGTAGAGTATTTAGGTACTGAAAATATTATGTGTAGTGATGGGTATCAAATTTTTGCCTACATACGGTCCGTTTCCAAATTGGGAGAAAGTAGATATGTATGAATGTTATATTTTGTATAATAAGAATGCTGGAAGAGCTCAAGATATGTACTTTCATATATCCAGAAAGACGTTAACCATAGAAGCCATAGAAGAAATTCCTGAACAAATGGTTAAAGATGCATGCATATCTCTAATTAATCGATGCAGGACGGTGGAATTTTTGAACATTTACTTATTTAATTTAATGCTTTGTTATCGGTTTTTAGTTTTATTTTAAATTAAATAATAAATGCAAACTTTTGTGATTTTAAGAAATTGAATTATTTCTTAGTCAGAGAAAAATTAAAAAATTAGGGCCCTAAAGTTGCATATAAATCAAATAAATGGAAAAGTTTTGACAGGTAGTTACGAAGGTATGACAACAGACACAACTACGGTATTTGTTTCGTAGCCAACTAGGTGAGAAACTATTTTTTTAATAAATTCACATTTTCCGTCATTCAAAGATATTATTATACACGGTTAAAAAGCTCCTTTTATGCTCTATTTACTGAAGTTATAAATCCAATATCGCGGCCATAAGAAATAACAAAGTTGGCTATGGTTTCAAAAAAACTAGAAGGCATAGAAAAAAATTGTTAACGTCATTTAATTGGCTGTAGCTGCTTTTACAAAACTACCAAATTTCATTAAATTTGCTTGCAAGATGGCGGCGATATTTCAATTTTTCAAAAAACACAATTTTTAGTTTTTGCTCGATATTTTAAAAACCCTGTAGATATTTTTAATTTTGATACGGCATCTGATTGGGTTTAGAATAGCGCAACTTTTTTCTTATTTTTAAACAAACTTGTATCTCTTACCGTTTTCGAAATCCCCATGTAGTTCGTTTTATTTGGGACACCCTGTAGATGCAAAAAACCTACTTTAAGCAGTAATATGGGTTAAAAGCCCAGATGAATATTTTATGGGTGTGTCGATGATCGATCAATGTCAAATCACTTTGATTTAAAAATTAAAAAAATATATCACAATTTACCTTATATTAAATGCTAAGATAAGTTAATTAATTAGTAGGTGGTACTTAAAGTACTTTCTCATAAGTACCTACGTAATATAAAAAATTAAATTAAATTAATAATGTCACACTTATATAGTTTTTTGTTTTAAAACATCTACTGATTAACAACAGACAACACTTATAGCATAACTCAAATTACCTAGGTATAATTAATTTATATTTTTTGTCGAGTTCGAATTTTAACAAAATCGCAGTTATCAAATTCAAAAAGTGTTAACTAAAAATAATTTCATTTAAATAATAATTAGTAGGTAATTTATCTAAAAACGTTTAAACTAAAAACAAAAAGTCATTAAATAAAAATGTCTTCGGAATTTCCAAAACAGCGCAGAAAAAGTTCTGTAAGTTCTTTATCGGAGTTTTCCGACTCAAAATTTAGTTCTAGTGATAGTGACAACGAAAGGATAAAAACAATGAAAAAGTTTAACAAGACTAAAAAGAAAAAAATTAAAGATTTAAAGAAGGTTAGACACCATAGTGACATACAAATTCCATGGGATTACAGACAAGACAATTTCAAAAAGGTATGAGAAGCGATCCTTTCGAAAAACGATAGCCATTATTTCCTTCAGAAAATATTTGACCAATAAAATCAATGCGGCAGGCAGATTTGGACAAATAGGAAACTAATTACAGGGATAATTTGCACGAGCTGGTGCAATTTATCGCTGTGATAAAGATTCATATGTGAGTGGGCTTTGCAGCCCTTCCACTGCGACCACCAGTGGGTCTATTGTTGCTCACTTTTCAGTTGTTTCTCACCACTGTATTCCTAATCCTTCAAAAATGCCGGCTATCATTTTGCGTGAGACACTGTTCAGATCTTCTGAGCCAATCTGAGGTGAACCAAAGTGTTCTGATGTAAACGTGCATCCTCCATACTTCTGTTAGTCCCATTCTGTGCATCTCAGTCGACAGTGACCGTAAAAAGACCAGTTACTATAGGTATCTCCTGTCTGGTAAGTCCAATGATGTTCCTGGCTCTGTTTCTACAAGGTCCTTTAATGAACTCTTTAAAGTGAGCCAGTTCTGGTATATTTATCCAGTATTGTTGGAAGCTATTCTCCATCCATTTTAATATGGTTGATTTAGCAGCATTGTATGATATCCCCAGGGCTAGTTGGTCTGCGGCCTCATTTATTGCTATACTCCATAAAAAGACCATTTTAAGAAATTTATTTTTACTTACTTAGTACTTGTTTACTTACTTTTCTCGTTTTTCTGAAATTTTACATTTCTATAACAATTGAAGTCGCTTAAAAACTGACTATAATATCAAAGAAGAATTCTACATTTGTGCGTATGCTTAAAGAAAAGTATCATCTAATACTAAAAATAAAAAAAAATTCTAAAAAGTTTCATGGGCAAGTCCTCAGAGGTAAAGGCAGCTGGGGGACGCGTTTCGGCCTCATTAGGCCTTATTAAGCTCGAGCATAACCATAAAATCGAAGAAAATGAAATGATGATATTGGTATCTAAAAAAGAAATATGAAATATGGTGTTTACTGAGAGGAGACCAACTCTCAATTTGCAGCTTTGGTCAGGGTTGCCTCGGTTTTGAGGCTTATTTTGACGTTGCAAGGGAGACAGATATAATCTAGTCCCAGTAAACATTTGAAGGAAGAATAATATTTTGAAATGATCATTAATTCATCTATTATATCGGCTCTGATTTGCTGAATTTTGATAATTCCAGCGCAGATAACCTTAGCATTTCTGGATGAAGGGATATTTATTGATTCGATTGATACGAGGATTGTGCGTACATTAAGGTAGAGTAAATCTGGCAACAGCGGCACGCCCCTTGCTTCTTTCACTACTATTAAATTTATTTTATTTACACCACCTCATGTCTCTTACTGTCAGGTGGAGTATTGTTTATGTCAAAAATCTCTCAAAAACCACGTTAAAGAGAGGGGAAAATTGGTTCCTCTTCGTAAAATGTTCGGGGAAGTCTCATCTCTAAGTGTGTTGCTTCTCTCATTAAATGCAGTATATCGCTCAAATGTCACATGTAGGGCCTGAACTACAGTTCACATCAACTTTTTTTCGTCGGCCTATGCTATATGTTATGGTAAACAGATGATAATTGTCAAAAAGGTATCTCAAAAATTATAATATGAAGTATATAACACCTTCATTCTATAAAATAAATTTTAAAATCTTTTAGGATTTTATGAGAGATTTTTTTAACACTTTAGGAGATCCTCCTCAAATCTGTTTGATATTCTAAAATCTACTAAGAAATCATAAAATCAGTTAAGAGATTTGAGGAGAATTTCTTAGCAGGGTGATATATATCAGTTATCAGTATTTGACATCATTAAATGCTTTTAAGTCAATGCAGTGCGACAGTACTGAGATAGCAAAATATATCTTAGAGATATCATGTTTATAATTTTAAAATCTGAACATCTTTGTAACATATCTATAACATTTCGGATAACATATCTACATTATTAAATAAATAGATTTAAAGTCTACTTTATAAAAAATATAAAGTTGTAAGATATCTTTAAGGTTATTTGCAAGTTTATTATTATAGATCATTTATTTTTTCTGCAAAAAAACCCCGAAATTCAAAATTAAAGAAAAATGCCCATACGAATGTGTATTATAATTTATGACTGTAGCAGTGGCGTACCCAGGAATATGTCTTGGGGGGCCCGAGGAATCTGGGGGGGGCCGAGGAATCTGGGGGGGCCCGAGGAATCTGGGGGGGCCCGAGGAATCTGGGGGGGCCCGAAGCTTAATGATTTATTTATGCTATTTTACCTTTTTATTCATGAAAAAAAAGGAAAAATATTTTAAAAAATCTTAGGTTTGGGGGGGAGCCAGGGCACCGGCATTTGGGTGCACCCATGACTGTAGTAGTAATTCATTTTGGAACTTGGGATTATTTATTAATAGGTGTTAATTATATATTTTATAATAATCCTTCAGTTTGAAAGAAACAATTTTAAAAATTTAAAACTACCAATAAAACTAATAAAATTGGCAATTTTAAAATATGCATGCGTCGCAATAAAAATTGCAATAAAACTGGTCATAAAAATGCAGTTTAATATTATCTAAAAAATGTTTTTTTTTAAAGTGAAATGGCTAGTGGCTTGTCGCCAAATATTGAATACGGAATAAAAAATTAATCTAAAATTAAAAAACAAAACCCCGGCGGGCGGTTATCCCCGGTATATATATTTAATAGGCCTGCAAACGACTTTAGTTTTAGCACCCTAACGACCGGTCTTGCCCAAGGTCTTTATACTTTTACACAAATTGCCTACAGAATTTGAACAATCATGTGAACTTAACTGGACGATAGTGGCTTCGTCATCGGGTTTCCATAAAACAAATGGTTTAAGGCAACCTGGTGACGTAGCTTTTGAATCTGATTACAGTTGGCCAGTCAGGTTCAATGACCTTTCAAATTCTGTAGGTAACCAGTGTAAAGGTATGTATAAAGACCTTGGGGTCTTGCCACCATTTGGACAAATAAATAATATGACAACTTTTGGAAAATTAAAAATTGTAACAAACGTGAAATTTGGTACCCGTGAATTTAAAAAAATCAAACAAGTTTCGTGGCTAATCGGGTAAAAATGAGTTTTTGTTTTTCTCATATTTTTCTGTGGGTAGCTTGAAAGCTTAACTTCACGGGCGTCCAAGATCTAATGGACACCTAATAAGTGTTGACAGTTAACTGTTTCATCCATATGGGACTCCTCAGAATACTGCTTGGTCAATGTGAAACTCTTGCGAAGTTAATTAGACGGTTTTGTCTCTAATCCTATGTAAATAGTGAGAAAACTCTCGCAAGAAGCGCCATCTACCGAGATACGAGAGAAACCAAAACAAGAGCAGGCGAAATTAAACTGCTATTACATATCGATCAATGAAAAGATCGATTACAAATAAAAAGAAACAAACTAATCCGTGACCTACCACCGACAGCTCTTCTGCCTTTCAGGCCAGATCAACGCTTATTGCGTTTTTACCCGCCATCGGACACGTGAGCGTCAGTCAGTGAAATTTTTGAGCCAAATAATACTAACTTAAAAATTCCGCTGACTGACGCTCACGTGTCTGATGGCGGGTAAAAACGCAATAAGCGTTGATCTGGCCTGAAAGGCAGAAGAGCTGTCATAGGTCACGGATTAGTGTGATTATTTTTATATGTAATCGATCTTTTCATAGATCGATATGTAATAGCAGTTTATTTTCGCCTGCTCTTGTTTTGGTTTCTCTCGTATCTCGGTAGATGGCGCTTCTTGCGAGAGTTTTCTCACTATTTACATAGGATTAGAGACAAACCGTCTAATTAACTTCGCAAGAGTGCCACAGTTAACTGTCAACACTTATTAGGTGTCCATTAGATATTGGACCCCCGTGAGGTTAAGCTTTCAAGCTACCCACGGAAAAACATGAGAGAAACAAAAACCTTTTTATTCGATTAGCCACGAAACTTGTTTCATTTTATTAAAAATTGTTTAACCCACGGGCGGGCATGCAAGCGGTAAACACATCGCACATTTAAATTTTTTGCTACATATTCAAAAAAATTCAGAATACTACACGATTTTGGGCACTTATAGGTATTTGTTATTCCAATCGTCTACTTTCGCGCACATAACATATAGACACCATGTCAGTTAAAATTAGACTTTGATTGCAAGTAGTACAAAACCGTGTGCTTGCCCGTCACGTTTGCCGCGTGGCGCGCCCTGTCAGGTAGTTGAGTCAGTAAAAATAAATTCGGAGTGTTGCGCCAAATGCGCCGAGTCATTAAAAAACATACCTACTATTACTATGGGGTTTCTAATTCTATTTTTTTAAAAGAAACTTACCATTGCCCAACCGAACTCTGCCATGAAATGACCCAAAATTTATAAAAAAAATCTTCTGAAATAATTTAAATGTATTGCAAAGGGCGTAAATCAAAACATCCATGCTCCACGCACAAAAATAATGCGAGTAATACGACTAACTGATGGCCTGTGCAAGGTACAAAATTTCTTTGATTTTCCCTATTTAAACAACGCTAAAATGCCCAACATTGGCCCTATCACGATAGAGCCAAGAGAAAAGTGTTTGACGCTGCTTTGTGTTTCAGTAAGGGGCCCTATAATTGCGTCGCCGTCAATCACATCGTGTCGGAGTGCGATCCACTGCAATGCACAGGGCTACTGAATTTCATATAATATATAAATGAAAAAGAAATGCATTAAATTAAATAAAAACCAATAAAAAAAATTTTTAATAAAAAAAATTGATTGCAGAAAAAATACTGAACCGCCGCCACTGAACAAGTGTTACATTTAAGTAATTTAACCCAATCTTGATTTTAAATTATACGAGTTAAATACTTATGCAAACATATAAGTCGGCCGTAATGTTTGAAGATGTTTTTTTTTATGTTTGTTAGTATTAGTCGTACAAATATTTGAAAAAAAATGATAAAATAACAGGTAAACCTTATCGACACACTCTGTCTTGACAAAACTTACACTAAAAAAAGTAACTTAACGAAATACTCTTAGATTGTGTTTTTGAAACATATTGTCCCGGGCTAGATAATAACTCACAGTACTACTATACTGACAAATTTTAACTGCAAGTTCTGGGTGAAATAAGACAGACGCTTTATGAAAATAATGTAATAAAAGTCCAACAGAAAAGGAGACAAAAAAATTACAAAGTTCAAAAAAAATTTTTTTTTTCAAATGTTGAAAATTGTCCCCATTGACTTGAATGTATGCTTAGTGCTTTAAGTCCAACCCAACAATTTTGAGCACTTTTTTCTGGTTAGAAGGAACCTGCCGATAGAGGCAGAGAATTTTGAAAAATATAAAATCTTAACCTTTCAAAGAAAGGTTCTAATAATCGGGTAAGAAGAAGCAGCAGCTTTACTTCAGACAAGGGTCCTTCTGCCGTTGCCGCTTATTCCAATAACTGCTAATAATACAGTGAATATCGGTTCTAACGACATTGAACGGACCGCTTAATTTCGATCGTTATAACGAAACGTGCAGCTGCATCTGCTTTACGTCAATTTGCAGAAGGCATATGATAGTATACCACTAAATCTACTTTGGAAAGCGTTGGAAAACAAAAACATAAGCGTACAACTAATTAATCCCATCAAAGAGTTATACCGCAATAGTAAGGCAAAAGTTAAAATAAAAGCAAAACTAACCAAAGGCTTTCAAGTAAATAAAGGTCTTAAACAAGGTTGCTGTATCTCGCCTACGCTCTTCAAGATATACTTGGAACAAGTCCTTAAAGTATGGAAGAGAAAATGCCAAAACATGGAAATTCCGTTGGACGAAACCACCTTGTATACTTTATGTTTCGCCGATGATCAGATAGTAGTGGCTCAGGATTATGACGACCTCGAATATATGACACGAAAACTAATAGAAGAGTACAATATGTAGGGACTAGAGGTTAATCTCAATAAGACAGAGTATATGTGTCTCGGTGGAATGAAACAGGATCTAATCTTAAATACCGGACAGCGAATTCAGTCCTGTGGTGAGTATAAATACTTAGGTCTAAAAATTACAGCTGACGGAACACTAGATAAACCTATAACAGATCGAAACGTACAAGGAAGAAAAGAAAAGCAATAACTTTATTAAATGGAATAATTTGGGACCAAAGTATATCAAAACATAACAGAAAGCTTATATATAACACCTTTGTAAAAAGTATTATTACATACGGCTCAGAAGTATGGTCAATCAAGGATAGAACAGAAAAAATGCTTTCCGCTACGGAGATGGGCTATTGGAGAAGATCAACAGGGAAATCAAAAAGAGAAAGAGTTACAAATCAAAGAATAAGAGAAATTATGACAGTGGGTGAACGGACTTTAGTGGATGATATAAGAACAAAACAACTGGTGTGGTACGGACATGTACAAATAATGAATGATGAAAGACTACCTAAACAAATACTACAGTGGAAACCAGCTGGCCGACGAAAACGAGGACGGCCAAGGAGAAGCTGGAGAGAAGGAATAGACAGTGAAATAAGAATAAGAGGCCTAGATGATGAATTATGGGCAAACAGAAACGAGTGGAGATTGGGTATCGGAAGACGTAGAACGTTGTGAAGCCGATAAATATATGTAACGAAACGTCGTTATAGAGAAAAAAAGTAACAAAATGGCTTTTATATAGAACTGAGTCGGGACCTTAATATGTCGTCACTATAACCGATATGCCGTAATATCCAATATCGTTATAAGCGATATTCACTGTACTAGTAATGTTTTTTCCTCCTTTTTTTATAGTTTGTTTAAAACTGTTTCTTCTTATTATGTTTTTTTTTATTTTAGAACAAAATGGACGTAGGGCATGGATCGGGATCGGCAAAAAAACTTCCACAGTATATAGCAGCTCTTTCAGGTAAGACCCAAAAAGTTTGACGTTAACTATAGAGATGTTTCGGCTTTGGTAGGTTGTTTTAATTTAACATGCGTTTTAAAATACTCAACTCAAATGTCTGGGCCTATGTTTTAAGAAGGATGCCATCTTCTTTTAATTTTAATCAGAAAAAAGTAGGTATTTAACAATTTAGGAAAATTAAAAGATTTATCAAGATAATATTACAGAAAATAGGTTAAGTGTTCTGAAGAGTCTCATAAGAATGAAACAGTTAACGGTCAACATTTATTAGGTGTCCTTTAGATCTTGGACACCCGTGAGGTTAAGCTTTCGAGCTACCCACGGAAAAATATGAGAGAGAAAAAAACTGGTTTGAGTTTTAAATTTAGCTACTACTAACTACTTAAATAGTACTAAAATTCATGTTTGTTAGTATTATTTGGCTTAAAAATTCCGCTGATGGACGCTCGCGTCTGATGGTGCTTAAAAACGCTAATTAGCGTTGCCCTGGCCTGAAAGACAGAAGAGCTGTCGTAGGTCACGGATGGTTTCTTTTTCTTTGCAATCGATCATTTTATTCTCTCAGTTTATTCTTTCGCCTGCTTTTGTTTTCTTTTTCTTTCCTCGTATCTCGGTGTGACAACTTTTGCTTAAAACTCTTTTTCTTAAACGTACAGTAACTAAGTAATTAAAAAATACATGGCTCCACCATACTGTAATTCCGTGCTTTTGTTAATAAATTGAATACTTTTTGAAATATGATTTTTCAAAGTTTGGCCATATTGGTCTTATGGGATTCCCTACCCTAAAATTCGCTAAATGACGTTTTTCCGAATCTTAACTTAGGGTGTAGTGTTTCCGCATCTCTATAGCTTGACCATATTGCAACTCGGTAGGCTTTTGTTGATAAACTTTATAATTTTTAAAATATGAATTTTCAAAGTTTGGCCATTTTGGTCTTATGGGATTTCCTACCCTAAAATTCGTTAAATGACGTTTTTCCGAATCTTAACTTAGGGTGTGGTTTTTTCGCATCTACATGGCTTCACCATACTGTAATTCCGTGCTCTTGTTAATAAACTATACTTTTCGAATTATGATTTTTCAAAGTTTCGCCATTTTGGTCTTATGGGATTCCCTACCATAAAAATCGCTAAATGACGTTTTTCAGAATCTTAACTTAGGGTGTGATTTTTTCGCATCTGCATGGCTTTACCATACTGTAATTCCGTGCTTTTGTTAATAAACTGTATACTTTTTGAAACATATTCCCTACCCTAAAATTCGCTAAATGACGTTTTTCCGAATCTTAACTTAGGATGTGGTTTTTTCGCATCTACATGGCTCCACCATGCTGTAATTCCGTGCTTTTGTTAATAAATTGTATACTTTTTGACATATGATTTTTCCAAGTTTGGCCATTTTGGTCTTATGGGATTCCGTACCCTAAAATTCGCTAAATGACGTTTTTCCGAATCTTAACTTAGGGTATAGTGTTTTCGCATTTCTATGGCTCCACCATATTGCAACTCGGTGCTTTCGTTGATAAACTGAATAATTTTTGAAATATGAATTTTCAAAGTTTGGCCATTTTTGTCTTATGGGATTTCATATAAGATGGTGAGGGAAGCGGGGTCCCCCCCCAAGGTCGAAAACTCAAATTTGTTTTTAGGACTCCAATGTCAACAACATAATCTCAAAATCACGACTAAACCACCTTTTGCAAGCTAAAATTCTATAATGACTGGACAACGTACTACAACCAAAATTATTTCAGTATTTTGTTGCAGTATGTCTGGGTTCAGTAGCGGCAGGTGCAGTTCTCGGATGGACCAGCAACATAACCAAGGCCTTAGAAGCTGGTGATTTAAATAACATTACTGTTGACACCGATGTTTTAGGATGGATTTCCTCATCTACCAATTTAGGTGCCATGTTTGTTTGCTTCCCTATAGGGTAAGTTAAAAAAATCCGATGTTCACATCACAGTCACACCCTTTTTACTACTGAACAAGTAACTCCAACGTGAATTTGAGACCACTGTCGTTATTTTTGAAATCTTCCCGAGCGAGTACTCGAAATTCGAGCGAGGACCAATAGAGCGCAGTATGACTTTCACCCCATTTTGAAGGAGTATCCCCGGGGAGATTTAAAGAATACTGACACAGGTAATAAAATTCACCCTGAACGACCGCCTGGAGCTTCAAAGCGATGATATCACTAATAGTTTTTTAAACAAATGCGATTTTTTTAGAATTATTTGCGACATGATAGGACGAAAATGGGCTTGTATGCTTACTATCATACCATTTTCGATAGGATGGTTGTTGATAATATTTGCTAATGGACCGATGATGATCTATGCTGGGAGGTTTTTAACAGGAGTGGCAGGTAAAAAATAACTTTCTATGTAAAAAAAGTAAAACAAGCCTTTCCAAATTGATTACTCAAATATCTTTGCTATGCTATGACACTGAAATTGTAAAATAGTCCTATTTTCATATACTTACATATAAATAGAGAAAGAGACTGAAGTTTTCTTTCAAATAAAATTTTCTTGAATTGATAAAGCTTTAGACTCGGTCACAGAATATATTCTTTTCGATAACTCGGTGAAGACTTTACATGTGACATAAGAAAGCAATATATATAAATTTATGCAAATTGGATCAGCATCCTTATGAGTGACTTTATTAACAGCACGAGAATCTACGCACAATCTCATTTTTTAATTTTTAAGTAAAGAACTTCTATTTGAATTTATTTTCTTTAGCTTTATGACAGATTAAACTGTTAAAAATTTAAACAGTATTTTCAATTAGTATTTTTTTATATTTAAAAAAATTAGCATAGTAAAAAAATGTGTTTTGTGCTTTAGGCAATGAGAAAATTCAAGTTTACATTATTAGCCTATCAAGCGCACGATTTCCCGAATCATCAAAAAAGTTAAAACCCAATTCTAATTCTTTGATTGTTTTATTAAAAAGATTTCACGTTTTAAACATACCCAAGATTTTTTTTCGAGGGGTGGAGGGGCTTGATATTTTTTGATATCAGTGTGCTCAGCATTTTCCTTGCGAATTGCTAAATTAGCTAAATACTCTGCCACGTGTCTGTCAAAATTTCTTTTAAAATAAGGGGCCTCAAATCACTTGTTAATAATTTTTTGTATAATTTGGTAATGGTAAAAGGTCGAAGGTACAAAAGGTCGAAAGTACAAAAGATCGAAAAAGTAAGCAAAAAAGAACTTCCCTGACTTATTTTTCGGTATCCTAGAGGGTGTTCCCGTTCGGTTCGGTTTGTTCAAACCATTGACTTCTATACCCTTTCAGGGTCTTATACAACTCAATGCTTCAAACCCTCTAGGATCCCCGGAAAGAAGTCAGAGAAATTGTTTTTGGACCTTTTGTACTTTCGACCTTTTATTCGCCGCCCATTTGTACCAACGTGTTCTGTAAAGAAATGACTGTAAGGTAGTTACGGCTTGGTTTGGCACTCTTAAAGGAATTAACCTGGCACGTAGGCCACTTTGAGCTCGTCCGTCGGATCGTTACAGATTGTGGTCGCCTTATATTATAATAAAAGTAATATCTAGTAAATTGAACCCTTTAAACTGGAATTAAAAAGAAAAGCTCTAAAATTTCAAGTATAGTTAATAAGCATTAAATTTTTTACTAACAATTATTTCTTTCGTTGTGTGTTAGTAGTAAACAATCTGTTTATCTGCTTACCAGTTCCATTTTTTTAGGTGGGGCGTTTTGTGTAGCAGCCCCAATATACACCAGTGAAATCGCCCAGAAGGAAATCAGAGGCACTTTGGGCAGCTATTTCCAACTATTATTGACAGTTGGCATATTATTCTCTTACGTTTTTGGTTCCTTCCTAAGTCCCGTTGTTTTTTCGGTGCTTTGCGCCTGTATTCCCATTGTTTTTGGTGTGGTTTTCTTTTTCCAACCTGAGACCCCGGTAAGTATTATCATTATCTGGATATTATTTTTAATTGATTTAATAATTATTATATCTTCAATTAGATAAAAAGTAGACCGTACATTCACCCTGAGATTAAAAATACAGTAAAAGCAAAGGACATGTTTGCTTTGGCAGTAAGCTCACATTAGTATTTTGTAAAAAATTATTGCGTATATTTTACTCAAAATCTAATCTCCGTTAATATTGCTTACATATTTAAGTTTGAAAGAATAAAGTTGCAAGATTTTTTTTTTTAGTTGCTGAAATCTGATGCTAAAATGACATATTTTAAACGTCGTATTTTTGAAATGTTTTTATCTTCGCTTTTTGTTTTAATTTCAAAAATACATACATTGTACATTTTCATTTTCTAAGATATAAGTAACGGATTCTTTCATTCCAACAACATTTTGTCTTAGTAAATCCAAAGAAATGTTGACAAATTGCTAATTCTCAAACTGTTTATCGTAGCATAGACTTGCTCGATATATTTAATTAAGAAAAATTAATTTTTAGGGTCAAATATTTGACAGAAAATGTGATATGTAATTTTTGCCATTAGATTCTGACAATTCCTAAAAAAATCTTACTACTTTGCTCATTTTAACTTTAAGGCGTGATCAATATTAACGAGGATAGCTGTTAAATAAAGTATAACCAATTATCCGGTACACATTAAAGTATATACAAAAAGAGAAATTATATAAAATTAGTAATCAATAAAACTAAAAAGCAACAATACAGAGGAGGTTAAACCCCAACTAAATTTTCTAATTATGTCTCCTTCTTCAAATGATATGTACCTAAAACGGAAGCTTCGTTCATCCTCTCACAGCTTTTTGGAACCTTCCAGCACTTTTTTGTGGAATTTTTTAGCCTAAGTCTCGACCCTTGACAATCCGGCAAACGGAATGAAGTTATCTAAAACTCCCTGTTTTTTAGGGGCTGCACGTAGGTGTAGAGAAAACAAGGATTAAAACGTCTATTTGTTTGGTCTCAAAAATAACTATAAAAACCTAAAATTAAACCAAAAGTTATAGGTACTAACTTTATTGTTTTTGTAGATTTACTGTCTAAAAAAAGGTGATAAAAATGGAGCTTTACACAGTCTTCGAAGACTAAGAGGTGACCAATACGATTGCGAATCGGAGCTGAAAGAGATGCAAGACCAACTAGACAAAGATTCAGCTGTAAATGTAAGTACCATGTATGCAGTATAGGTGAGAGTGCGGAAAAGTGGCGCTTTCAAAACTAAAATACGTGCGGAAAAGTGAAACTTTCCACAGGCTTGTAGAAAACATATTTTTGCAGGTTCCTTTCTTTGAAGCAATTCGCACCAAAGCGGCCAAAAAGGCACTTTTCATATGCTTCGGCCTGATGTTCTTCCAACAAATGAGTGGAGTCAACGCTGTCATTTTCTATACTGGTACGATTTTTGCGGCTGCGGGTGGCACTATTAGGTCGGATTATTCAACCATCGGTAAGTTTTAGCTACAGACACAACATAAATACTCTGCCAATATATGGGCCCCTAAGCTCACACTAGGTACTATATTTATAGTGTACGTGTGAGCTTATATAACTAAAAACTGAAATATATTTTATTCAACTCCAGACTAAATTACCTTTTGTTTGATATCACACAAGCCATGTTTTGACTTAAACTCAAATTTTTGAAATCTACCCCCACCCTTAAAAAAACACAAAAACTAAAATGTATTTTGTTAAACTCCGGATTCAATTACCTTTCGTTTGATATCACACACGCCATATTTTCTCTTAAACTCTAATTTTTAAATTATACCCCCACCCTTTTTTTTAAATAAATTAAAATGTATTTTGTTTAACTCCAGACTCAATTACCTTTCGTTTGATATCACACACGCCATATTTTAACATAAACTCTAATTTTTTAAATCAACCCCCACCCTTTTATTTGGTTTCTGTTCGGTGGATTTTGTTCATTTTTAAATGGGACCATCTCGACCCAAGACCCAGCCCAGTTCCCAAATTTCATTAAAATCGGTCAAGCGGTTTTTGAGTTATGAGCGTTGGTCGTTACAGACAGACATACAGACAGACAGACAGACAGACATACAGACAGACAGACAGACAGACAGACGGCGCAACAAAAAAGTTTCAAAATCATCTGAAACGCGAAGATATATAAAAAATTTTGAAATCGGAGCAACTTTTTTTTTCTCGAAAAATTTAGGATCACCATAGCTCACACTACTATAGTATAGTATATGTGTGAGCTAAAAACAAGAAAGGTCTTTCAGAGAGAGACCTTTAATACAATGACTGCTCACCGCCTAAAATCATATTTGATTTTTTGAACTTAGTATTAGCTCACACATATACTATACTATAGTAGTGTGAGCTATAAAAAAAAAGTTGCTCCGATTTCAAAAATTTTTATATATCTTTGCGTTTCAGATGATTTTGAAACTTTTTTGTTGCGCCGTCTGTCTGTCTGTCTGTATGTCTGTCTGTCTGTCGGTAACGACCAACGCGCATAACTCAAAAACCGCTTGGCCGATTTTAGTGAAATTTGGTACCTAGGCTGGGTTTTGGGCCGAGATGGTCCCATTTAAAAATGAACAAAATCCACCGAACACAAACCAAATAAAAGGGTGGGGGTAGATTTCAAAAATTAGAGTTTATGGGGAAATATGGCGTGTGTGATATCAAACGAAAGGTAATTGAGTCTGAAGTTAAACAAAATACATTTTAATTTATTTAAAAAAAAGGGTGGGGGTATATTTCAAAAATTGGAGTTTAAGTGAAAATATGGCGTGTGTGATATCAAACGAAAGGTAATTGAGTCTAGAGTTAAAAAGAAATACATTTTAGTTTTTAAAAAAAGGGTGGGGGTAGATTTGAAAAATTAGAGTTTAAGTCAAAACATGGCTTGTGTGGTATCAAACGAAAGGTAATTGAGTCTGGAGTTCAATAAAATATACTTCAGTTTTTAGTTATATTAGCTTTCAAGTAAATACACTAAAACTATAGTACCCAGTGTGAGCTTATGTGCCCATAGATTGGCAGAGTATTTTTTTTATTATGACACAGTCTTTAAAACTTGGTGCAACCGGCTTCGGAAACTATATCTCTATTGTCCTTACTTCGGAGAAATAGTTGCCGAAAGTTAATTCTTACTTAATGCTGCCTTAAATATTGATTGTTAAATTTTTTGATAAGCGGTCTACATTTTTTTTACTATGCTTGGTACGAAGAAAAGAAACCTTATGGATAAATATTGATAATATTTTAAGAATAAGTATACTGTAATAATCATAAAACAAGGTATAATTAATGTATAGCAATTGATTAAATTAACAATAAAATCAAATAAATAAATAAAATTGTAAAACAAAAAAAAAACTAAAAAATGAAACATCAACAATAAAAAATGTCCTCTAATCCAGTATCGTCTGGGAGTGTTCCAAGAATAACAACAACAAAAGATAACAAAATAATCCTATTGTTTAGGTATTGGTGTTGTGCAAACCATTTCGACTCTAATCTCCACCATGGTTGTAGACAAATTCGGAAGAAAGATTTTACTAATCATATCTGCATTCTTCATGGGCGTTGCTGGTGCCCTGCTGGGTATTTTCTTCACTTTGAAAGATAGGTAGGTAACTCGACGTTTTGAGGGATTCTGGGCTTGGTAAAACTTTAAAAGAACAAACACTGTGGACAAAAGAATACTCTAGAAGTTATGTCACTCACAATAAGTAATATTTATTGTTCCTTTCAGGAATGTTGTTGATGAAGAAACCATAACCAGCATTGGTTTTCTTCCAATCGTCAGTTTGGTGATCTTTATTTCTATGTTTTCGCTCGGGTTTGGACCTATTCCATGGATGGCTTCTGCTGAAATCATGCCACCAGGTAAATAATGGAACACTTATAATTTAAGAAACTGAAGTGGCAACTCAATTTCTGTGTACACCTCTAACATTTGAAAATGATACTATTTGCAATCGGAACACGGCCTATGACACTATAGGGCACCAGTTTGAAGTTTGGCAACGCAGCATTCTGTGTAAGACAAGTAGAAACAACCACTGGCAACTAACTATAAAATAATAAACCCTTTTCATACTCTAATGTAGAGTAAAACTATTGAGAACCTCCTGGAGGCAGGTTAATAGTTTGGTATGCAGAAATTTAGGTTATTGTTGAAAAGCATATCCTTTGTGCCTCTTTTTTTTTCGGAATTCGGAAAAATAAAATAGGTTTTTACTGTTGAAAATTTATTTTAGTCATATAAAGTTCATATCATTATTTTTGAGACAACTTTTTACAACTGTTTTTCGTTGACCTATGCTATTTGTTATGGTAAACAGCTGATAACTGTCAAAAAGTTATCACAAAAATTATGATATGGAGTGTACCACTCTATTATATGAAACCCGGAAAAAAAACCCTACATTTTTTATAGTTATACACATTTTCCGAATTTGAATGAAATGTAAACATTTTCAAAGCTTCAAACATTTTCAAAGTTTTAAAAAAACTTAGAATTCTTTTCAATTTTTTCAACAATTTAAAAAAAACCTAAAGTTAAATATTTAGTGTCAACATTTAAATTAAATTTATTTTGTAAAGTTACTTTATTTTGGCCTTCACATTTATTCAACTCAATCAGTCTTTAATAAATCATAAAATATGTAATTATTTTTACCGTATCTAACCATCTTTATTAGTATACCATATACATAATTCTTATGTACATGTCTTCTACGCTAGCTACCCAACAGTGATGATGAGGGGTGTTGGTCTTAACCAAATACGTCAGGGCATAAATAAGGGACATGGCCATGCATTCTCACACTCGAAGCTTGAAGCCAGGACCCCTATTTAATTCTTAATGTTCCTTTTTCGAATAGACAGGATTTTGGTTACTGCGCATGCGTCAGTTTTGGTTGGTTTTGGAACACACTTCGTTACGTCACTACATTATTTGATAATTGTCAAATGTTTAGGGTTATGCCTATTATTTCTTCTAAAAATTAGTTGATTGGGTGAAAATTTATCAAATTGTGGATTAAAATTGTAGTTTTTCTAAAACTAATTGTGCAGATTTATTGTGAACACCACGAAGAAGGTTTAATGGCATCTATAAACTACTCTTAACTTTATTAACAAATTATAAAGGAAAATACAAGTAGTTAAATATGGAATGGCGCTCCCTTACTTCTTCCGGACATTTTTCCACAAACCGTACATGTTTTACGTGAATTATTTCCCATTTTTCACAGAAAAAAACACAATTTTACACGACAAACGCAGCTGTGAGTCTACATGACGACATACACGCATGCGCACTTGAAAATTCGCATCCGCGAATTTAAATTTGCCATTGTTTCCAAAGCCAGCTATGAGCGCTTCACTTTTCGATTCTTCGAACATGTATTTATGCCGTAACGTATGTGGTCTTTGTTGGTGCAAGCAAGAAATTTCCTAATTTTCATTTTCTTTTCCTTTTCTGCGCGTTTAAAATAGTTTAAATTTTCGCGCTCTAAAATATGCATATGGGGTTTCACGGCACCGGACACGTGGAAGACAAGCAGCGCCGCGATGAGTGCGCAAAGAACCACCGTCACAACAAGACACTAGCAAAATCACGTTCCCGAAAAAAGTGAATTTGAGGTGAAAAAACTGGACGTTTAAACGTCGACTGGAGCTGCAAGAGAGTCCGAGGTAGGTGCCTTTTCATATAAAATTCCATATGTATCGTAACTTTCCATTTTCAATCGTCAATATCGACAATTAATTTTAAATGTGCTTGTGAAGCCAATACCGGCGACCTATCGAAGGAAATTCCGTTATTTTTCAGCCCTTGCACGCACATTTAATGGCCCTTCGACCCAAATTAATAGTTTTCCAAACTACCTAGACTCCTGTGGTTCACCAATTTCCTACAAAAATTCCAAATTTCTATTTTCTATTTCAAATTTCAAAATTTATTTCAATTTCAATTCGAAACAGACCATATTGTTTGACGGCCCGTTGGTGGTATGTTCCTTCAAAGTTGATCGAAGTGTTTATTACCGTTCAAAAATAGCTAGAGCCAATGCACATATTTCGTATAGTTTACTAGTTCATCAAAGAAAGTTGATCGCTTTGTTCATTACATTTTCAGTAAAAGTGGCGTCAATACGCCGAAAGTGAAAATTTTAAGGCGGTTCTTCCACCTACTTTTCTAATTATCGATTTTACAGGTGTCGCGTTAACGCGCAGGTGCAAGTGTCGCCGTCTTCGAATACCGTCGTTTGTTAAAAACTTTCAGACGGGACCGCTAGTCGTATGCACAGAGTGTGCGACTTGGAATCGAAAGGTGCGGGGTTCAATCCTTGGTGAGACATAAAAGTTTTTTTTTAAGGGATATGTTCAAATAATAACATACAGACAAACTTACAAACATTTCATTTCAAAATTTTCAAAAAAAGTTAATAAAATTAAAATAATAAAATTGTTTAATTTTTGCTAAAATTCGGGTTATATTTTAAGCTATATTTTAAGCATTTTTTTGGGTAATTTTAAAACCAAATTAACTTTTAAAAACAAAAATGTCTACGCAAAAACAGAAAAAACTTTGCGACAAAAGGCTTTTGAGCTTCAACCAAATGGCGGAAGCTCACGAGGTAGCTTTGAAAGCGAAGTCGGATACAGCGTTTCACTTTTTGTTTAAATCCAGATATGAAGACGTCGAGGAATGTCATGCTCAATTCTATAATTTTCATAACCAAATTATTGGCTCTCTCGAAGAGTTTAAACTTTCATTTGACGAGCAGGATAAAACTAGAAAAGACTTTGACAACCTTTATTATGAATGTAAGGGTATTTACTACGACCTTTTTAGGGCCAACCCTGTCAATTACGTAGGCAACCCTAACCAACAAAATATTGTTCAGAGGTCAAATACAAGATCATTTCCACAACCACGGTTGCCAATTTTCAATGGTAATTATAAAGACTGGCAACACTGGTTTGACTTATTTAAAGTCATGGTACATCAAAATTCTGATTTAAGTGATATAGAGAAATTTCAACAATTGCGGAGTTCTGTTCTGAATGAAGCCCTTTCTCTAGTAAAAACCATTCCCCTCGCAGATAGCAATTATCACATTGCGTATGAAACCTTAGTAAAGAGGTATCAAAATAAACGAATTATTGCTACTACCGCTTTGAATGCTATTAACTTTCTTTCAACTAAATCCAGTTCTGGGAAAGAATTACGTTCCATGTTGGATACATTTTCTGAGAATCTAGCCATCTTAAATGAGCTTGGTTTTCCTACAAAAGAATGGGACTTTCTTACTTTTAACATGATGCTCTCAAAACTTGAAGTCAAGATGAGGACTGATTTCGAACTTTACTATAGTAGAGAGAAAAACAATTCAGAAATTCCGTCCTACACTGATCTTTACACGTTTATAGAAAATCATTGCGTTGCGCTCGAATCTGTAGTGCAAATGCCCAGTTTTAGTAGGCAAAATCAAACCCCTAGACAACCTCAAACTACGCGTAATTCTCAACAGAACAGTTTTCAGAGAAACAGTTTTAATAATTTTAATTCACCTTCTGCTTTCAATACAACTATTTCAAATCAAAGTTCAAATTCAAGAAATCAACAAAATACTTTACAAAATAGCAATCAACGTAGCAACCCTCAAATACAAAATAATCAGAACAGAACTTTTAATCCAAAAATAAAATGCTACCTATGTTCTTCGAATCACGCATTATCGAAATGTATCGAATTTCAAAACAAAAGTCCACAGGAAAGGATGGGTTATGTTCGGCAGGTGAATCTATGTCAAAATTGCTTACATTTTGCTCACCAGACCGTGAATTGCCCCTCCTCCTACAACTGCTTTAGGTGTGGAGCTAGGCACCACAGTCTTCTTCACGTTCCACAACCAGTAGCGCCCTCTGTGAGTGTTAATTCTTATCCTCCAGAGAACGTTAATATTTCACTTTCCAATTCCAATAGCACCCCTATGTCAGGAAGCCATTCCACAAACTGTCATGCGACAATGATTTCCAAAAATTCCACTTTTCTACTTTCTACCATTGTAGCTGACATGTTAGACTCAAGGGGGCATTACCAACCAGTTCGTATCTTACTCGATTCGGCCTCAGAGGCAAACTTTATTTCAGAAAAATGTCTAAATCGTTTAGGTCTTTCGAAAAGCTTCTTTTCTACTTCTATTCAAGGCTTAAATCAAATGACATCTTCCAATACCAAAGGTAAGACGAAATGTCTTATCAAACCTCAAGGTCAAGCGGGACCTACCTTTGATTTTGAGGCTTTAGTACTTCCAAAACTTTGTACAGAGATTCCTTCTTGCGCTGTCGACTCGAGCAAGTGGAATCACATTCGCAATATCAAACTTTCTGATCAAAACTTCCATATACCAAGTTCCATTGATGTCCTAGTAGGTTGTGAACTTTTTCCGCATCTCTTACAAGAGGGAGTTATCCACGGAGAGCGTGGACAACCTAGTGCTTTTAATAGCATCTTTGGCTATGTGCTGATTGGTAAAGTTGAAACTTCAAAGCAACAAAATCCACGATCACTCATAAGCTGTTACACTTCCATCGAACCATCTCTAAATATCTGCCTAGAGCGCTTCTGGGAGATAGAGCAGGTTCCACATAAAGTTCATCACAGTCCTGAGGATATTATGTGCGAAAAATTATTTTCACAATCAGTTTCACGCAACGAATCAGGTAGATTCGTCGTTCCATTACCTTTCATAAACTTAGAACCCCAGTTGGGTGACACCTATCCAATCGCTTTAAAACGTTTCAAGCTTCAGGAAGCTAGACTTCTCAAAGACTCAGCTAATTATCAAGCTTACAAAGATTTTATGCAAGATTATTTAGACACTGGTCACATGATACCTATTCCTACGCCTATATCTAAAGATGTCTTGGATAATTCCTACTTTATCCCTCATCACAGTGTCTGGAACACTGGGAAGATAAGAGTGGTCTTTGATGGGTCTCAACGTAGTCCCAGAGGTGTCTCACTCAACGAGACGTTGTGCGCAGGTCCTAAACTGCAAAATGATGTCCGTGAAATTTTACTTAATTTTCGAATTCATGCTGTAGCCTTTGTTACTGACATAGTAAAAATGTTCCGACAGATTTTAATTATTCCTGAGCACACGCGTTATCAAAATATTCTATGGAGATTTTCTGAGGATGATCCTGTCCAAACCTACTCCTTAAGAACAGTTGTTTATGGACTTAAGTCATCACCTTACTTAGCTATTCGTACTATACAAGAACTAGCTAAACTTGAGTCTGAAAGGTATCCTAATGCTTCCAAGGTGCTTCTTAAAGACATTTACGTCGACGACGTGCTCACTGGGCAGGATTCTGTGGCCTCTGCCAAAGAACTTCAGTCGGAGTTAATCTCCCTGTTGCGCCTAGGAGGGCTTGAACTTAAAAAATGGGCGAGCAACAGTCCGGAACTTCTCTCCTCATTCTCAGAATCAGAAACACAAATGTCCATTCGTTTCGACAAATCCGAACCTAATTTTGTAAAAATATTAGGTCTCCAATGGAATCCTATCTCAGATTCGTTTACCTACTTGGTCGTACCAGAAGATAAACCATGCACCAAGCGAGGTATCTTATCTCAAATCATGAAAATTTTTGATCCCTTAGGTTTCTGTTCTCCCGTTTCTTTACTTGCTAAGCATCTCATGCAAGATCTGTGGAAGGAGAAGCTGGACTGGGATTCTCAACCTCCTCCGCATATCGTAAATGTTTGGAATCAATTTCGAACCGAACTTCCAAATCTTTCAAATATTCATTTACCTAGACGCCTTTCCATTGATCAACCACGTAGCATTGAACTTCACGGCTTTTCAGACGCCTCTATGATAGGTTACGCGGCTACGGTCTATTTCAGAATGGAGTCAGTATCGGGAGAAATCCATACCTTTCTTGTAATGGCCAAATCTAAGGTCGCACCAGTGAAAACAGTCAGTCTTCCGCGACTGGAGCTTCTTGGTGCCACTTTACTTTGCGACCTAATTTCCTTTATTCGAAACACTTATTCAGATATTCTTAACTTCAACCAAATCTGTGCATGGTGTGATTCCCAAGTGGTTCTATGCTGGTTGGCGGCTTCACCTCACAGGTTTAAAACGTTTGTGGCAAACCGTATCTGTCACATTCAAGAAACCATTTCTCCTACGGCCTGGAAATATATGCTGGTTGGCGGCTTCACCTCACAGGTTTAAAACGTTTGTGGCAAACCGTATCTGTCACATTCAAGAAACCATTTCTCCTACGGCCTGGAAATATATTCCATCAGCGCTAAATCCAGCCGACTGTGCTTCGCGCGGTCTTATGCCTAATCAACTTGTCAAACATGACTTGTATTGGGAAGGTCCTTGTTTTCTTAGGCTACCAAAAGAGAGCTGGCCTGATGATTTTCGCTGTCCAGACCCTCCGGAAAACGAGGTTATTCTGGAAGAACGAAAATCAGTATTTCAAACATGCACAGTTGAACCACACATGCTTGATACTTTTCTTTCTCGTTACTCTTCCCTAGAGAAAATTCAACGCATAATTTCCTATATTTTTCGCCTTACCGAAAAGAAATCTAAATATCCTAACGAAAATATTACCGAAGTAGAACTTCAACATTCTCTTATTGTTCTCGTTCGGCATGTTCAACGTTCCATCTTTGCTGATCTCATTTCACGTTTGAATGACGCAAAGCTACTTCCTAAACAATTTCGTAAACTTTCACTTTTTCTAGATACACAAGGCTGCTTAAGAGTGGGGGGTCGATTACCACATTCTTCCGAACTCTCTTATTCAGCAAAACACCCTTTACTTTTACCACGTTCTCACCGTCTTACTCAACTTGTCATTGAGTACACTCACAAAAGGTACTGTCATCCCGGTCAAAAAACGTTGCATTACCTCTTGAGACAACAATTTTGGATCCTTTCCCCTCGCTATGCAATCGAGAGCGTAACTTCTCATTGCATTTTATGCTATCGATTAAATCCTAAACCTTCCGTACAAATCATGGGCAACTTGCCTGCTCAACGCATCTCTCAAGTAAAAGCATTTTCACATGTTGCCATAGATTATTGTGGTCCCTTTCCAATTACAATGGGAAAGTACCGAGGTGCAAAGGTATCCAAAGGTTATATTCTTGTCTTAGTCTGCTCCGCAACAAAGGCAGTTCACCTAGAACTTACCTCCGATATTTCCACCCCTACCTTTCTTGCGGCTTTTAAGAGATTTGTGGCAAGAAGAGGAAGAATCTCTGACATTTACTCAGATTGTGGTAGCGCGTTCTTGGGAGCTGATCGTTTACTCAAACAGTACTCCCAGGAAGCATGTCACAGTCTAAAAATTACCTGGCATTTTTCAAGTCCTGGTAGTCCGCACCTAAACGGACTAGCCGAGGCAGGAGTTAAATCCACCAAGGCAAATTTGAAACGTGTAATAGGTGAGCAACGGTTAACCTATGAAGAGTTTTTTACTTTTTTGTGTCAGGTCGAATCCATACTAAACAGCCGGCCTCTGTATGCCCAAAGTATGGATCCGAATGACTTTCTTCCACTGACCCCTGGTCATTTTCTTACCCTGGAACCGTTGAATTCCGTACCAGAACCCGAATTTTCTGATTCCAAGTTGAACACCCTGTCCCGCTGGCAGCTGGTGCAAAGGCTCCAGTCCGATTTTTGGAAACGCTGGAACTTGGAGTACCTAAACACCTTGCAACAGCGTTCTAAATGGACAGAGGCTTCTAACAATATTAACCTAAATACTTTAGTCGTGGTAAAGAATGAACAAAAACCGCCATTGCAATGGGCTGTTGGGCGAATTGTCGACGTACACCCTGGCTCAGACGGTCATATTCGTGTTGTGACCGTTAAAACAGCTACAGGAACATATCGTCGACCAGTGGTGAAACTATGTCCTTTGCCTATGCCCGACGCATAAGGCAAAATTTTCTTTTCTTTCTTAATTTTTTCTAAGTATTTTTTCATTTCTTTTAATTTTAATTTACATGCATTATCTAATGCATATTTGGGTTAATGTTAAATTGTATCGTTTAATTGCTAATAGGCGAATATTTTTTTTTCCTTTCCTTTTCTCAACTAAGTAAAAACACACGTGTTTTGGCGGCCGGAAAATGTTGGTGCAAGCAAGAAATTTCCTAATTTTCATTTTCTTTTCCTTTTCTGCGCGTTTAAAATAGTTTAAATTTTCGCGCTCTAAAATATGCATATGGGGTTTCACGGCACCGGACACGTGGAAGACAAGCAGCGCCGCGATGAGTGCGCAAAGAACCACCGTCACAACAAGACACTAGCAAAATCACGTTCCCGAAAAAAGTGAATTTGAGGTGAAAAAACTGGACGTTTAAACGTCGACTGGAGCTGCAAGAGAGTCCGAGGTAGGTGCCTTTTCATATAAAATTCCATATGTATCGTAACTTTCCATTTTCAATCGTCAATATCGACAATTAATTTTAAATGTGCTTGTGAAGCCAATACCGGCGACCTATCGAAGGAAATTCCGTTATTTTTCAGCCCTTGCACGCACAGTCTTAACCAATAACCGTCGTTCTAATCGTGCATTGTGGGGTGAGAGCGGGTCCAACGATGCCCAATTTTGCTTAAAGTATTATTAGTCTTTGCGGAAAGCGTGCGTTACCTAGTTATTTTCAAATGAAACGACTTTACCCTAAATGAACATGGCCTAATGTACTAAAAGAAGGGGAGATATGAGGAGTTTAATGTTTTATATTTACTTATCTGTATAAATAATGCCGCTATTCTTCTTTGCAGAAATCAAATCAACAGCGGTGTCTGCAGCCGCGACTTTCAACTGGTTCCTAGCTTTCATAGTCACTAGATTTTACAACAATTTGACTGATGTTATTGGAGGTAACGTATTTCCATATTATTCTTTTTATTGGTTAGGGTGTTAAGGAATTTATTATTCTTTTCTTCTTAAAATTGAGAGAGACGAAACGTAGGCTTGCAAGGGCAAGAAATCGAACTCATTACGAAAACGAGGTGTGGCATCCTGTTTCGGTTCTCCTAGAATGTGAGAGATCAAAAGCTTTAGTTTACAAGCGCGAGAAATTGAGCTCGTCAAAATAACGCGACATTATTGGATCAGTTTCAGGAATATTCACATACCTTAGGAGAACGTTCTTTCTTTTAAGGTAGATTTTTAGATATCGTAGAAAAGCTAAGCCGAAGCTCCTACTTTAAGGAATGATCTGTTGATGAGCATTCTCTTGCTTCAAAGCGGGTGTGCGATTATCGAGGAAGTTTTTTATAAAATGAGAGTTTTAGCCCGGTTCGCTGTAAATTTGGGTAAGCCAGCTGATCGATGTACTAAAAATAAGAGCTTTCAAATTGCTTTTGGGCAAAGCAACGTTTCTGTGCGTTTCTAAGATATTCAACCATCTATCCCCTGCGTAGACCGAAGCCGATATAGGATGAAAATTTAAAGAAACTCCAAAGAAGTTTATATTCACCATAATACATCTTTTTTTTATAGGTGACTCCACATTCTACATTTTTGCCGGACTCATCCTAATCGGTAGCTTCTTCGTCTTTGCTCTGGTTCCGGAAACAAAAGGCAAATCGATTCAAGAAGTCCAAGACGTCCTTAGTGGTCACAAAATCGGTAACAAAAACAGTACCGGCATTGAAAATCCTACTTTTAAGAGCTAAGATGAACCAGCATTTTTTAGTTTTAGAATAAAATTTTTAAAAAACTATTTTTAGAGACTGATGATATATTCTTTCTTATATACCTAATTAGATTAAGTTTGAACTATTAAAACTGTAGAAATTTAATTTTAGTGCTGTATTTTTAAAAAGTTTTAGTTAGGGTGGCTCAAAAAAGTATTTTTTATAGTTTTGATGGTATTTTATATTACTAGTCGCTTAAACTGTGTTCTTTTACGGGTAGTTTTGAAGACACGAGTGGTGCCCTGAGTTAAGAAAACATACATACAGTCGTGAGTTCTATACACTAGTTTTTATACCGACTGGTCCACCCATCTAGGAACATACGGTAAAATACGCCCAATTTACTAGCATTCCCGAGACAGCAGCAAGCGAAAGCAAAGCTCTTTGTACGTCTCTGTTTAGTCTGTGCAGTCACGGTATTTTCTCGCGTAAAAGAAACTAGTCTGCCATCGACCGCGGCCAAGAGAGGTGCGTTTTGCTGTAATTAATAAAGAGAAATCATTGGGAGCAAGATTGGACGATCTCGCTGGCTATAATATAGTTTTCTGTGTCTTTATCAATCAATTGTAAACTCAGCGATAAGATTCGTATGTTCCTAGTTGCGTATGTATATATTAATGGTTGGTTTTATCTCACATGCAGTAATTTTACATATCGAGCTGTTGCGGTGCATGGTACACCAGTAGATAAGGAAAAGAAGCATTTTAGTTGGCAAAAACTTTCATATACAATGCCTTTTTTTCCATTTTAACTGACGTACCATGCTCTAGGAAACTATTATATTTAAAAAAATTATGGTGTGTAAACTGCCACACCTTCACATCGCCTGCGGTACGAGTCGAAGCGACTACCTTCAAATGCCTGTATTCGAGACCAAAAATACTTTGTTTTATTTATTTGATAACATGGTATTTTTTAAAAAATATGATACATCAAATTGCTTAACTATAAGTAGCTTTAATAATTTTGATTTTGTTGTTATTGTTATTTTTGATCCGAATTATAATTTATTATTAAATCCCTTTAAAGGTGCCATAAGGTATTAATAGTGATATGTACCTATTTATCCAATGTACATGTTTTTCAATATGACCCCGCAAGAGCAATTAACTATAAACTTCTTATATCAGTTAATGTTATTTTATTTAAGCAGTTATTTAATAATTTTAATTTTTTGTTAAGTATCTGTTCAATTATCTTTAAAAAAGGATAAAAAAGTGTTAGTGCAAAAAATTAATTGCTTTTTGTTATCCAAATATTTTAAATAAGTAACTTCTTTAACATAATTGACAGGTTATTTGTTATAATTTTGAAGTATGCAATTATAACAATATTTACATTTTATGTTATAAGATTTTAAGTAATATTAATTTTAATTTTTTAAAAAATATGTATGTATGTTGGTCTAAATTATTTTTGTTACCTTCTTTATATCAACCTATTATTTTACTTTATACAAAATTAGGATATATTTACAGGACGTTTTAAAATTCAATAATATAATTTTAGCGTTAAACTCCTCAAGTGATTTCAAGACAAAACTTTCAGATAAACATGCTGTTAAAATTTCCTATTTTTCATAGTTTTTTGTTTATATCTCGTGCAGTTTTTGAGATATATAGCTCTAATTTGGTACGTATATTAACCTATAGACACCTTACTATAAGACATGCCAAATAATAGTAAAAATCTACAGCGTGATACTTTTTTAGGGGTTATGTTGCCTTTTCACCCGGATTTTTTGTTGTTGTAAGCCACTGGTAAATTCCATCTTTAACCGTTTTAGAGAAATTCGCTGTTGCACCAAAGACTGCTTTTATTAAATATAAAATGCCTCATTATGGTATATCGAGTATATCAAAATAAACAAATTAACTAAAACTTATTTAATATATGAGGAAATAAACGTGCTAAATTTAAGCCAAATATCTCAAAAACTGCAGGAGCTATAATAAAACACCCTTTATCTCGAACATTTTTCTAGAAATCACTCAAAGAATTAAAGATTAAAATTATATAATAAACACCGAGTATGTAAAAACATTAGAATATATTATTGTTATTTATTAATTTAATTATTTAAATAAATTTACTTTTTTAAACCTGATTTTTATTGCATTTTTCCAATAAATTGCTCAAACTGACTATTGTTTAGATAAAATGTTTTTACGGAAGATACCCACATAGCACAAAAATCACATCAACGTTAAGTTAACGTGAACAAAAATAACAAAGTTTTTTTTACTTGAAAACAACTTCATACCATGTAATATTTATTTTGTTAAATCTACATGCTTAAAGATAACTTAAAAACAAGAAGAAATCAAGCTATAAAAATGTACTTTTTGCTGAAGCTTCTGGTGCTGTGTATATAACGTGTTTTTTACCCTCGTTATTTTCATGTACCAAATTCTAAACGCCACTAGATTAAGACTTCTCAAACCTACTAACTTTCTGCGTCTCTTTTGGTCACGTTTTTCTAATAATTTTTTTTTAACTTAAAAGAGACGCGAAAGGAAGTTATAAAAGTTCACTAGTTTAAGACTACAACACTTTAAGACAATTTTAAAGATGGCGCTCAAGGCTAGACAAAATATCTATTTATTTATCTATATACATTATGTTTTTCTTAAATGCTAAACAAGATTTTTTAACAGTAAACACTTTCACAGAATATTAATGTGTCTTTATCAGGTTAATAATAGATGCATCGTGATCGTGAAGGATCAGGGATCAGTTCCTTAACAGGTATTTGGAGTTTAGAGGCCAAAGAACTGCCTGATAGATTTCTTCAAAGTAAAAAATCCCGACATTAGGTGGCGCTGCTGCTAGTAAAATCTCAAAAATATTCGGTAGAAAAGCCATGCAAGTCGCGTTTTAAAATTCGTTTAGAAAAGGCGTGAATCTAATGTGATTTTAACGTTGATAAAAATCACTTGAAAATAACGTAAAAACATTGCTATTTTAATTTGATAATGGCGTTATTACAAGGCATGAATGAATGACCTATTAAGCTTGTTTGCATATATGAAATAAACGTTTTTTTCTAGCAGCTTTTAAAATCAACGTTTTTTTTTCTCACGTCTTTTTTACGTGTTAAACACTATGTGGGTAAGCACTTAACCACAAACGTACCTTATTATGGCTTAAAAAATCATTTGGAGTTGAACTAACCAAAAATTACACAAAAAGACAAACTAGAAAAAATTTTTATTACCATCAAGCATAATTCGGTCAGTTTACAATTTAAGTTCCTTGATTCACAAACACAATGATAAAATTATATTCATTGTATTTGGTTGGAAGAGGGACCGGAAAAAGACTTCACCGTTCTCTTGGTGTCTTTACGGTCTCCCTTGGTGAGACCGCAAAGAATTGCGAAAATACCTGTCTATAAAGGGACTCTTTTGAGGGGTCATCAGCTCACAACAGTACTGTAGATTTTACAATAGGACATTACCGTACCCAACAGTTACTTTGAGGAAAGTTGAAAAAAATTTTATCAACTTTTTTAGGGGATAAATAGAAAAATTTGGTTAATGACTTTTTTGTTTGTTTTTTTTGGTCATTAATTTTTTTTCTCTTGTTGTATTTTTGGCCCTTTAAGGGTTGGACGAAAAATTACTTTTTCTGGATTTTTTTTTATAAATTATAGAATATATTAAACAATTTTTCTACTGCCTACTTTAACGCAGGGGTTTAAAAAATATAATTTTTCTAAACTTTTTTACATAAAAATATATAATATTTAAGTGCAAGATTTAGTTTGATGATGATTGATAATGTAAGTGGGTTTTGCACCCCTTCCAGTGCGACCATCAGTGGATCTATTATGGCTCACTTTTGAGGTTTTTCTCACAACGGTCTGCCTAATCCTCCAAAAAGGTTAGCTATCAGTTTTGTTGAAACAATGTTCAGATCTGAGGTTTATTGAAGGTATTCTGACGTAAACATGCAATAGCCGGACATTCGCTCAGTACATGTCCAACTGTTTCATCATCCTCCATACAGAGTCTACATTTGGTCTCTTCTGTAGTCCCATTTTGTGCATGGGTACTCTCAGTTGACAGTGACCCGTAAAAAGACTAATCACTATACGTATCTCCTGTCTGGTAAGTCCAATGATATTCCTGGCCCTCTTCTGACAAGGTCCTTTAATGAACTCTTTAGAGTGAGCCAGTTCTGGTATATTCATCGAGTATTGTTGGAAGCTGTTCTCCATCCATCTCAATATGGCTAATTCAGTAGCATGTTATGATATCCCCAGGGCTGGTTCGGGGCCGAAAAATTCAGCAGATGCCGCTTCCCTCGCTGCCTGGTCGGCGGCCTTATTTCCCTCGTGTCCAGAATGTCCTGGTATCCATACTAATGACACCTTATTAGCGCTACCAAGCGCATTCAGCGAGTCCCTGCAGTTCCTCACGGTTCTCGATGGGACCATGTAGGAATCAAGCGCTTTTTTAAGGCTGATTGACTGTGGGAGAAGATTTTTATTGTCCTGTTGGTCCATTCGTGGTCAGTAATCCACCGGGCACACAGTTCAATGGCTACGAGTTCGGCCTAAAATATAGTAGCCAATTGGCCAAGACCATGTTGAATCTCGACTTTTTCTTGGTTACTAACAACTCCAGAACCAACGCCTGATGGCATTTTGGATCCGTCGGTATACCACAAGCTATCGTTGTTTGAAAAATTGGTCTTGTTCTTTAACCATTCTTCCCTTTCTGGGAGTATAATGTTGTATAGCTTTCTACTGTACACCATGTTGGGCATGACGTCGGATATCATTCCTAGAGTTACATCCAACTCTTTTTTCCTAATAAGCGCTGTTGATATCACTTTGTTTGCCCTGCCATCCTGATGGTTGGCCCTTATTCTATAAGTTGCTCTTCATGCCTCCGCCTCTAAGAAAATGTGAAGCGGAGGTAAGTTTAGTAAGCATTCAAGCGCAGTCGATGGGCTAGAGCTCATTGCACCACATATGGCAAGACCGGCCTGTCATTGTAAGCTGGTTAGTTTGGCTCTTGAGGTTCTTTGATGTCCCTTCTCAAACCAGACGATTGCGCCGTACGCAGTGTTAGGAGGTCACGAATATTTCTCATAATGAAACCCAAATATTTGTAAGTAACATTTATTTACAATATCTGCAATTTGATCAACAAATGACATTGTACGATCAAGTCACTTCAAGGTCCTTAAAAACTTTAGGCCTGTTCAGAATTTGCCCATCTAGAGAATAATCAAATAAAATCTTCTTATGTTTTAAAGGAAAAGTCATATGGTAATTTATTTACAGCACACCAGTCTGTTATTCTATCAATAGCTTCCGGATTCCTTACTCTTATATATATCTTCAAATCATCTGAATATAATAAGACTTCGACTTCTAGATCATTTACAATAGGATTATTAAAAAGTATAAAGTATAGTGGGCCCAGAACAGACCCCTGCGGCACACCCGACCCCACCGAAAACTCTTGAGACCACTGCATTCAACATATTGAATACGGCCTTTTAGGTATGAGGAACGTCTGATGAAGAAAGTTTCTCCTGACAGAGTTTATTTAATAACAGACTGTGTTTGAGCCTATCAAAGGCCTTTAAAAAGTCATTTTAGACTAGATCTACTGCAGACAATCATCAAATGCATCAGTAATATATTGAGTAACGCATAATAAGTTGGTTACTGTTGAACGACGTTTTATAAATCCATGCTGCAAATGAGATATTTTATTTTTCAGATAAAAGCACCAGAGATCGTTTAGGGACATCTCAAATACTCTGGAAAAATTATTAATTATTGCCACAGGCCTATAATTTTCCACCTTATTAACTTCACCCTTTTTAAAAACAGTTCCAGGATTTCGGAAATTTGGAAGATACAATACACAAATTAAACATTTTGCTTAAAGGAAGTGCCAAGATAGGAGCGCAATCTCTAAGAAAAAATGCTGGTACCTTGTCAGGTTAGAACTGACTATTAACCTAAATAAATTTTCCTAAATTAAAGTAAAATACGATAGGAACCTACTTAATCTATTGAATACATGCAATAAACAACTAATTAGAATAATTTTATTTTTTTAAATAATTTCGGTTTTTTCATTGTTTACTGCAGTAACGAGGGGTAAGATAAGAAAGTTTTTGTCCTCTTTTGCTAAATTGGCAGGGTTGTCAAATGATGGGGTACAGGGGTATTACCATTAATATTAGTGTTTTGGACAGGTCCTCCCGGATAAAAAATAATAGTAGACTGTTATGTAACTTTCGAAGCGCGAAGGCGATGCTTTTGAGACACTGGCGTACATTCATAGAAACACAATTTCTATTTTAAATTTTATTATTATTAATTATTATTAAATCAAACGATTTTATTAAACTTTACAGAGCCTGACTGTCTGTCTGTGTATCAAATTTTGTGACTAATTTTTGGGACACTTCCCGTGATCCCATTTTAATGACATTTGGCACAGTAATGTAAGTCCGATGACAATACAGTATTATGGAAAAGTTTTGGGAGTAGGGGGTGGTTAAGGGGTATAAAGGGGTATAAAGTGGTGTCAGTGGCGTATATAGAAAAAAGTTTCGGGGTGGGCCCGAGACAGTTTTGGGGAGGGGCTCGAGACCTCATGAGGCTGTATTTTATGCTATTTTATGTTTGTATTGTATGAAATATGTGGAAAATATCCAAAAAAATCTTAGCTTCGGGGGGCTTGGGCCTCCCAGCCCCTTCGTATATATGCCACTGAGGGGTGTACATTTTTACCTTCCTAGCCCGCGTAGCAATGGCTAGAGAAGGTATTAGTTTCGAGGAATAAAAAACTTTTGAGATGACGTTCAAAATATGTTATTTTGGTGTATTTTGACCTATCTTAGCAATATCGTCGTGATGCCTGTCTGTGTGTGTATGTTTATATGTATATTTTTTCTGTCGGTAACACGATAGCTCCTAAACCGCTTAATCGATTTTAATAAAATATTCAGGTAAAATAGTGTTCACTCCAAAATACATTAGTGCTAACGTCAGTTTTTTGAAAATATGCGGTTTTCGGAATTTTCGGATTGCGTTTCGCTTAATAATTTGTGTTATAACCAAAAACTTCGTAATAGCTTTAGTTTATGAGATATTTACAAAAACCATTTCAAGGCTAATATAATATCATGGCTTAACTTGAAGTGTACTAATAGGCTAGCTAGGAAGGTATCAGATCCGTCATGGATCAATTTATTTTATATAATCTCCCTTTTCTCAAAATCGGTTCAGAAATTAAAGATATGATTTTATTATTATAACATGTAGAAAATTACCCTCCATTCAGGCTGGTGTTTTTTGTCGACGTCCCTGTACATAACCATATATTATGTGCTTTGCTAATTACACAAAAAGGCGCGTACCTATATATTAAAATACTTTTAGTTAAATAACAGTACCCTTAAGTCCATAATAATTACAAACAAAATTCATTTAAAATTAAAAATAAATTAGTTTTTAAAAATTGAAACACTTTTGTTGAACTTGAATATAAAAAGCTGCCAAGCGTTGAAATAAGCTTGAGTTTGACGTGGAAAATCTTATGTGAAAAATAAGAAACACAGAAAAATGGGTAAAAGCTGCAAAATAACAATTTGTTTTTTGATAAGTTTGTTATTTAGTTTCGGATTAGCAGATAATTGCAAAAAAGTAAGAAAAAATTGATAATTTATGTAATAAATATTTATAGCGGCACTTTACTTGGCATAGTGTGGGCAAAGTTTACATAATTAAAATATAAGTTGCTGCACTGGTCAAAAATCAATGGAAATTTGGAGATCAAACGCGTGCCGACGTAGGCTGTCGTAACTGCAAAACAGGACAGGTATTCTCGTAATCAAAAACGTATAGCGTTTTTAAGACGCTCACCGTTTTATGAATTCAAATTCGCTAAGCACCTGACCAAAAGTGCAAAAATGGTATTCACGTACGATTGCACTCAGCTTTTTTTTTAAACGGTAACTGTGTTTAAAAGCACCTACCAATTGGCATCTGTTTCTGGAAACCGCTTGGCGTTTTTAAAAATTCAAACCTAGTAAAAAGTATTATGCACACTATTTTAAATATTTTGGCCTATTTTGTATTTATAGTGGTAAAAGGAGGCCTTCAGCCTATACTTTAAGTACAATAAGGTACCAAAATAGCTACCTTTCTTATTCTTCAAGGTAGAAATGAACGATTTTAAGAAGTTTGGGAATAAAGATTTACTGTCTCTCCCCTCTGGAATCTATTTAAGTGGTACAGAGAAATTAATAATTAAAAATTGTTTATGAACAAGTTTTCTACACTTCTATATGTAAAGGTACCCTGTAGAGAAGGTACCCGAGCATTTGAGCCTTATTGGAAACACCCCAATATGAGCGAGTGTATTCAGTTGGAACAATGAAATGGTGGTGGAATGGCGGTGCCAAAGCTTTAAAAAATTTAAAGTTTAATAAGATTTTTAACTAAATTTTCTTCTAAAACTTTATTTTATTTGTTGGAATATGATAAAAATGTATGGTTTATGTCTATATAACCTTTATTATTATACCCAAGAAGTGTAAGGGTTATTACAATCATGTTCAGACACCGCTAGCCCAACATTTCTCATTAAAACCATTTCTAACCATCACCTTTTCTTGATTTTCGATGTTTTTATCAATAAATAACAAAAATAACTAGCTGGGGTGTAAAAAAACATATACAAAAAGCGAGAATTTGAAGGATGCTTAGCGAGTTCCATCCCAAGGGCGCGTTTGCCAATATGAATACCAAATTCGATCGGGCAGCGCGAATGCCATGCGAGAAGGTGCTGTGCGTTTCGCTTAGCGTTTTCAAAACGTTACGTTTTTAAGCCAATTTATGAGAATACCAGTCCAGGTGTGCAATTCGGCATTTGATGGGCCGCCCGCGCAAGTGCAGCAACATTTATTTTAATTGTGTAAAATTTGGTGTGGGAGAGTTCTTAAACTAATCTGAAATACATCTGATTGTTGCCATCGATGCCATCAGTCGATGGAACATATGATTATGACAGCAATCAGCGATGATGATGAGCCTTTCCACTACTATCACCAGTGAGTATATTGTGGCTCACTTTTGAGTGGTTTCTCACCACTGTATGCCGAATCCTCCAAAAAGGCCGGCTATCAGTTTGGGTGAGACACTGTTCAGATCTTCTGAGTCAATCTGAGATTTACCGAAAGTGTTCTGACGTAAACGTGCAATAGCCGGACATTCGCACAGTACATGTCTGACTGTTTCGTCGTGCTCCATACAGAGTCTAGATTCGGTCTCTTCTGTTGGTCCCATTCTGTGCATGGGTACTCTCAGTCGACAGTGACCCGTAAAAAGACCAGTCACTATACGTACCTCCTGTCTGGTAAGTCCAATAATGTTCCTGGCTCTGTTTCTACAAGGTGCTTTAATGAACTTTTTAGAGTAAGCCAGTTCTGCATATTTATCCAGTATTGTTAGAATTCTCCATCCATTTTAATATGGTTGATTTAGCAGCATTGTATGATATCCCCAGGGCTGGCTCTGCGGCCTCAATTCCCTCGTGCCCAGAATGCCCTGGTATCCGTACTAATGACACATTGTTAGCGCTACCAAGTTCATTCAAAATTCCGAACAAAAACCGAACCGAATCCTTACAGCTCCTCACGGTTCTCGATGAGACCGTATGGGAATCAAGCGCTCTTAAGGCTGCTTGACTGTCGGAGAAGATTTTTTTTGTCCTGTTGGTCCATTCGTGGTCAGTAATCCACACAGTTCAAGGACTACGAGTTCGGCCTGAAATATAGTAGCCAATTGGCCGAGACTATATTTAATCTCGACTTTTTCTTGAATACTAACAACTCCAGATCCAACGCCCGATGGCATTTTGGATCCGTCGGTATACCAGAAGCTATCGTTATTTAAAAAATTGGTACATGTACGACTTAAGGTCACTGTATATCGAAAACTTCGTTATATAGTGACCTTAGTACGACTTAGTTGGTTTCTTCTTTTATTTTTTTTTCTTTATGGCAAAAGTTAGGTCATAAAAGGTTTTTTAAACAAAAAAACTGTGAAAAACACAAATTCTTGAGGTTATATTACTGAACGGCTGCGAACCGATGACGGCAGCCTATAAATGCTAAAATTTAACAAAAAAAATCGTATTTTGTCTCAATTTAGGATTTTTTAATTTTAAATACAGTGCTTGCTAAGATTTTTGAAGTGTAAACTTCTTTAGGCGCGTTTAGCAGTTTTTCTGGGTACTGAATTAAACTGAGCCGTCAGGCTCGGCTATGTAATGCTCATTCGGGTGATGTCGGCTCGACTCGACTAACTATGAGAGGATCAGTAGCAGAGCGATATGATGATACAGATGAAGGCCAGTATTATTAATTTCGCCTTGTTGAAGTTTACACTTCTGCCGTGTGGTCTTAAGCACACACAATTTATTTTTTCAGATATTTTCTACCTATTTCATGAATACAAACACAAAATAGCATAAAACATGGTCTCATGGAGTCTCAGGCCCACCCCGAAACTTGTTTCTATATACGCCACTGGTGCTTTTGGTCAGATTTTCTGCCATTCTGTCACCCTTACCTTGATTGTGCACCATGCTGTTATCTAAAGAATAAAAAACAATTAAAAAAAAAACAAATTTTCTAACCTATAAATCTCCTATCACAGAATCACACATCACCATATTTTGGTTGATTTGATATGCGATACAGTTGGTTTTGGGTGGATGGCTCTCTAACGGTAAATGTTATCGTTACTCGGCTCTCATTAGCGCCTGTCGTTATCTTCAAACAAGATAACAGCACGACAGAGTGACAGAGACAGACTAGCGAAAACATGACAAAGGCAGTCCAATAAAGATAACAGCATGGCAGAGCGCTGGTGCACGAGCGCATAATAAAGGTAACAGGCTGGCAAAAAGCCGGACCAAAAGCACCTTATTAGTTCAGGCCCTAGGAGGTCCCATACTGTGTTTAATGATATAAGCAAAACACTTGGTATGGATAGACATAGGATTCGCCCGAACATTTTATAAAACTGAACCACCCTTCCAACCCTGGCAGGGGGGTGGTTCCCCCCGCTTAAACGTGCTTTTTGACGGTTTTTTGCTAATAACTCGAAAACGGTTAACTTTTCTTAAAATATTCTAAAGATCATTTTGCAAGCGGATATATAGAAAGGGAAGTATAAAATTTTCTTGTTAACCGTGTACCTTAGTACCCTATAAAGGCTATGATGCACGATCCATAGGCCTACGGTAAAAAAGGGGAAAATGTTAAAAATATGTTTATTGTTATTAGCCATTTTTCTTGTGGCATTTTGTATCATTGTTTTTTTCAAAAAATTATTTTTGTTCAAAAACGCATTATATACAGTTAAATATTGAATAAGTTAGACCTAACTTTTTAAAGTAGCCGCCTTGAATAAAAATAAATGTGTTTGTAGAAATCCTCAAATCAAACAAAAATTTTGAACATTCATTTTTATAACTCAGTAAATAAAACTCAAGGTGAATAAAAAATATTTTTGATTAGTATTAACTTAAAACTTAATTTTTCGAGTTGAATTCATTTAAATTGGGGGAAGGGGGCATCCCCCCTCTGGCCCCCTCAAAAGTGATCTTTTACAGTATTTTTCTAATTATTTGCAAACTTTTAATTTGGCCAAAAACAACTAAGTAATAGTTATTGAGGCTGAATAAAAGTCCTCTCTAACGATGTATAACACGCCCCCCTTACATTTTATGAGTAGTGAAAAAAGCAATATTTTTTTAATTTTCTTGAATTTTGTTTTCCTGCATGTCTGGTTTTAAAACTTATTTTTAAAGCTGAAGAAATTTACTTTCCAACGATGTATCACGGTACGTCAAGTTCAACTAGAAAAATTCAGTTTTAAGTTATTACCAAGCAAAAATAATTTTATACTCACTCTCATTTTTATTTACTGAGTTACAAAAATGAATGTTCAACATTTTTGTTTGATTTAAGGATTTCTACAAACACATTTATTTTTATTTTAAGACATCTATTTAAAAATAATATGTCTAGCTTAATAAGCATTTAACTGTATACAATGGGCCTTTAACCAAAAATATTTTTTTGAGAAAAAACTAGTGTTAAGGATAAAAAATACTACAAAAAAAATAAAAAGTTAATATTTTAAAAATGTTCTTATTTTTCGTACGCTAATGGAACGTGCACCACTGCCGCAAGAGGGTACTAAGGTACATCGTTAAAAAGGAAATTATATCTGGTTGAAAAATGATCTTTAGAAGATTTTTCGGATAGTTGACTGTTTTCGAGTAATTAGCAAAAAACTATCAAAAAGCACGTTTAAGGGGGAGGAACCACCCCTCTGCCAGGGTTGGGGAGGTGGTTCTCTTTCGTAAAATGTTGCTTCTATCATTAAACGTAGCATATATATATATATATCGCTTGAATCTCGGATGTAGGGCCTAAATTATATTATCATAGAATAATATAATAATATATTTACGTAGTATATGTATAATAATAATATATTTACGTAGTATATGTATATTACTCTATGCTATTATGAAGCAGAATTCTTGTTGGAGATGTATTAGATTCATCAGTTTTTTTTTTAGTTATGTGATGGAAAAAAGCTGAATAAATACATGGATTTGGAAATATTGTCCAACGGTCGTACTGGAATCTTTTTGGTAACAAATACTACAGCTAACCAAGCAATTGGAATAGATACAAGAAGTGACAGTATTTGTTTACTTGATGGTAAAATAGAATTAATTTGTAAATTACATCAAATTTGGTTTTGCAAATTGAAAAATCCATCTCCTGTGCTACGAGGGTTGTCTTTTAAGATTTGCATATCCAGCTGGAATAAAACAGTAGAAAACTTTTACACCAGTATTTACTAAGACCTTAAGACTTAGCAATAGCAACAAGTATCAAGTTTATAAACCGGTTTAAGTGTATTTTTAATACTCACAGGTCAAATAACTGCAAAGATTTGGTTGACCCTAATGTGCAATATGATAGTAAGCATTTCTCAGTGACTTTCATCCGCTTTCATCTCATATAAATTCAAACTTTAGAAATATATAAACACCACATAAAAATTTTATAACGAAATATCATTTTTTGGAAATTTAGTCCGTGCAGTGGTAGGATTTCCGTTAAAAATAGTCTCAAATGTAGTACCACCCCTGAGGGGTGGTTTAAAGTTCGAAAAACAATAGAATCCATGGTTGACAAAAAAACTTATATACAAAAATATTCAAAGCTTAATAATACATAAATAACTTAAAACTATATCTGTAGATGCATTACCGTATTAAATACGTATCAATATGTAATTACTGTAAAAAGCACAATATATATTAGAATCCCTTTTTAATTACACATTCATCAAAACAATCGAGCATCGGTTTTTTGATCGCTAACTTGTCTAAAAATTAACATGTAAAATATAGCGGACAGCTGACACTGACTTTTATTTCATTTTTATTCGACATTTCCTAGTGACGTTTGGAGGTTTAAATATGACTATCATTTTTAAACCAAAATATTTTATTCTTTTTATTTATTTATAACCTTTGTGTGGAAATAATGTCTTTGTTACAACGAAAAAAGATGACCGATATAGCAAGGTATTTATGAACAATTTAAATAAATATTAAAAACTATTGCATTCACCGGAAAAATAAACCTAGGATTGTAGCACTTACCCTCATATGCACCGTAAGCACTTAAGCGCGTTTATGGGTCTAATCGCGATTAAGTCCTTGTTGTTCATATACAAAACAAGAAAGAGGGTGAATGGATTAGCCAAGCCTTGTTGCGGTGCATCCCAGGGTTAGCACTGTAGACCCTTTAGTAAATACTGCTGTTAAAGACTTTATTTTTTCTCGAAGTATTGTCGACGAAAATTGATTCACTTTTGCATGCACGTAAACAAGTTGTCAAAGCTGTAATTCCACTCGTTTTTTGGTACTGTCAAGTCCATTCTTAAAGGCGTCGTCGACTGCTTCCTTTGGCGACTGAAATCTTTGACTATGCAGTCCATTCTTAATTTTTGGGAAAGTATAGAAATCGCTGGGGCATAGGTGGGGACTGTATGGAGGATGGTCCAACAATTCGATGTTTTGTTGGGTTAAAAATTCAATGGTTTTTGTGCTTTGTGCGAACTTGCATTGTCTTGGTGTAGGAGGATTCGTCGTTCGGGGTTCGTTTCTCGAAGCTCAGCGACGACTTTCGGCAAACAAATAGTGATTTAAAAGTCTGCAGTAATAGTCCTTTGATCTTCCAGAGGAATTGTTCCTACATGACCTGCTTGTGAGACAACTGTCGCGACCACCTTTTTGGATACACTTCGAGAACGGATTTGACGGGTTTTCTTTATCTTGGAACACCCAAACAGATGACTGACAACACACTCATAATGCTGTACACGTTTTTTGAGTTTCCTGCCTCAAAGCGGTCTAGGGTTTTTGGACACAAATTGACCCTAGCTTCTTTCTGTTCTTCGGTTAACAAATGCGGTATCCAGCGGGAAACTAATTTTTTTACCCCTAATTCTTCGTTCAAAAATTTTTGAATTGAGGTCCTTGAAATCCCCAATGAGGCCTCAATCTCGCGATATGTCACATGTCCATGTTCCGTGATGAGCATGCGCACAGCATCGATGTTTTCCAGGGTGATAGCGGTTTTTGGTGCACCTGGCCTTGGACCGTCGCTAAGGCTAAACCGTCCTTACTTAAATTCTCCATACTAACGAGAAACTATCCACTGATGTGGTTCGTCATTACCGTAAACAGAAATTAACTCGACAAGGCATTCTTATTGAGATTCTTTTTCTTCAAATTTCCTTCGAAAATTATAAAAAATCTACTAAAAATGTTCTCAATTTAATTCCATTTTTCGACTGATTTGTTGACTTCAAAAGTTCACTGTAACTATAAAGTTCATATCATTATTTTTGAGACAACTTTTTACAACTTTTTCTCGCTATTTGTTATGGTAAACAGCTGACAATTGTCAAAAATTATGATATGGAGTAAAGCTGTCAAATTTGCTGTTATTTCAACTGACCCAAAATCACCATAATAAATATTCTGGGATTTAATCCAAGAAATTTTTACAGCTAACGATGGTTTCTTGGACGTAGTGGACATAATGAAGAATCGCAAAGTAGTATTCACTAGCTCTCCCTTTAAAGGAGATTCAGGTGTATTTGAACGTTTCTTGAAAGTAACTTCGAACTTACTAGACTATTTTGAGGATCCCAATGGAAAAATTTACGATCTAAACACTGTTCCTCTCGGGCTATTACGAAGAGGAGATGCTATTGAAGCCCATTTCGTAAGTAAATCTAATACAGAAACAAAATTTTGAACTTCCATTGTCTTTGTTTATTTTAAACACGACCAAAGATCCATAAGGAAGATATACCACTGCGACCAATTACCAGTTCCAGGGACTCACCGACCAGGACTTTGTTCAGGTTTTTGTTGGATATAATTCAACCATTACAGGGTTAGTCCGAATCTTTTGTCAAAACTCGGAACATTTTGTCGAGATTTTAAAAAGGATCAAATTAGATCCCGATGATAGATTTGTAAGTATTGGTGAAGAAAGTCTTTACACCAACGTGCCAATAAATGAGTCACTCAGTATCCTTAAAAACAGATTATAAATTGATACACTTTACGAGAGAATATCGCTATCGGTGGAATGGGTGATGGATTTGTTGGAGCTCTGTCTCCGTAATTCTTACTTTCAAGTGAAAGATAAGTTTTACGCTCAAAATGATGGACTTCCAATGGGTTCGTCTCTTTCGCCAGTGGTAGCAAACATCTACATGGAGTGGTTCCAGGACCATGCGATCAAAACAGCTAGTCAAACCAAAACTCTGGCTAAGATACATGGATGACACATTTATTATATGGCCGGAAAATGATGACGAACTACAGAATTTTCTACACCATCTGAACGGTATTCCACCAACAGTCAAATGCCCAATAGAAATTGAAAAAGATTCGGTCTCACCTTTTTTGGATGTTCTTGTCAAACGATTAGACAGAAACATTCAAACCACTACTATATACGAAACCTACACACGAAACAGTACCTAAATTTTAAGTCTAATCATTCTGTAGCTAAAAAACAAGGAGTTAAAATAAGTTTGTAATTGGGATCAGTAAATATTTGTAGTAATAATGAGGAATTAACCACAGAAATTAACAACCGAGATACTTGAACCAAAACGTCTTGTTTAAAATAAATAAAGGCAATGGAAGGCCCAAATTTTGTTTTTACTAAATCATTATCTAAGAGTTTCAAATATAAATCTAATATCTTATAGGTACCTACAAGTGGCCAAGGCTTATTTCTATTGAGTCTGTTAAACACTATTGGAACTAGTAGAACACTACCTGACGTTTCGCCAAAGATCGTGTTGGCTTCCTCAGACATTCTTATCATTATTATTCTTATTAATCGTAAAAAAAATCTAAAGCGGCCCTCACACGATCAATAATATTATCAATATTTCTGTTATTGTAAAGGTCTCTTTCAAATTATATAAACAAAGATGCATATAAAAATATTGATAATATTATTGTGAGTAACGATGGGCCATTCAGTTTATAGAAAACCAACTTATATCGATCGGTACCTTAACGCATCGTCGCATCATCAAATCATTTGATATAAATTACATAGCAGTAAAGTTCCCATCCCGAATCCTTGGACCAGTAATAAAACACGTTACATCCGTCTTCCCTGTACCAATTTTAGGCTTGAAAATATCAAACGATCCATACGGAATTACATTTCGGCACAAAACTTTAGTTCAAGCAACTCTGCCTTCACTGGCCAATGCGATACTTCCACTGTGACACTTTCTGACCACCGATCATATATCAAAGATTGTCTACTTATCTATACTATATAGAGTCTTGGATAGTATGAAGAGACTCTATAGAGAAGCAATCGAAATTCATAAACACCAGCAGAACTTCAACAGATCTGAAGAAACTCCGGTTCTTAAAAACACTAAACATTTCGCTTACAACAACAAAACTGAATCTCGGGAAAGTGACCAATCACGGACCAGCTCTGAGATACGCTCCGGCCACCATAGCGTATATAACCTGCGCCCGCGACAGACTAACCACCAGTCTTCGAGAAGCCGACAAACAGTCAACATCTCCTGAAGATCCATCCACTCGAGATGGCGAAACTTCGAGAAGGAATTTTAAACGACGACGGCCGAACAGCCCGAAAGCACACCCACCATTTTAAAAAATCTGTTAATTTTTTAAAAATTTACAAAGTTAAAAAATACCTATATAATGTGAGGGGCTCAGGGACAACTTACCCGAATACAAATTTCATAAAAATGTCGTGTCTTCAAATCTTGCCTAAAAACAAGTCAGTGAATGTTGTTGTCACAATTTTGTTTGCTCTGACCAGTAGTAATGTTAATATTTCTTGTTGATCCCGCGCCCGAAAAACATATCAATTTAAAAATATTAAAACCTTATACAACTTAAATTATCTAATTTTTTTTTAGCTTGGTGGACCGATCCCAGGAACAGATAAGCATCCTAAAGTAGGCCTTGACATGGCGATAAAGTTGAGCCAGCAGATAATTGATCTCTTTAACGATTCTTTGAAAGGATTTCTTCCAGCTCTAAATAATAAGCAAATAAATGGAGATATTAAGGACTTTGGACAAATTGTGGATGCCCTTGGAAAGATTTCCGAAGGTAATATTTTAAACAAGCTTTATTAGTTTTTAGTTATGATTACGAAAAGTGACATATCAGGGGTAAAAAGCAAAAATTAAAACAAAAAGTCACAGATCAGGAATAAAAAGTAAAAATTAAAAAAAAAAATGATATTTAAAAAGTGTAATAAAATAGAAATAAAATCAAAACGTGTCAAAAGTAGCGTACAAACATCGTGATAAAAGTGTCTTTTACGAGAGCTGTTCGAAAAATTTTCGGCCTGACCAAGAAAAACAGGGATTTTCAAATATTTCATTTTCTTATTTTTCGACATAATCTCCCTCCAATTTAATACATTTGCTCCAACGATTCTCTAGCTTCTGGATACCCTCAGTAAAATACGTTTTTTCGAGTCCTGCAAAATGCGCTGTGGTTTCACACTTTACCTCTTCATTTGAAGTGAATCTTCTCCCGCCGAGCCATTTCTTCAGATCTGGGAAAAGGTAATAGTCGCTCGGTGCTAGATCAGGTGAATAGGGTGCGTGTGGAAGCACCTCATAGTGTACCTCGTGCAGTTTCGCAGCAAAAATCCGTGAAGCATGAGCAGGAGCGTTATCGGGGTGAAAAGGCATTTTCTTTTTTGGCCAGATGTGGACGTTTAACCTAGATAGCCTCGTTAAGTTGATCCAGTAAGTTGGCATAATATTCTCCAGTAACTGGGCAGAAGGGGCAGTTTTGGCCTTTTTGGGGGCCCTTTCACCAGGCCCGATTCTTATTTTTAGACATAATCTCCCTCCAATTCAATACATTTGCTTCAACGAATCTCTAGCTTCTGGATAGCCTCAGTAAAATACGTTTTTTCGTGTCCTACAAAATGCGCTGTGGTATCACACTTTACCTCTTCATTTGAAGTGAATCTTCGCCCGCCCAGCCATTTCTTCAATCTGGAAAAAGACTATAGTCGCTCGGTGCTAGATCAGGTGAATAGGGTGCGTGTAGAAGCAGCTCATAGTATAACTCGTGCTGTTTCGCAGCAAAAATCCGTGAAGTGGTGGTGAAAAAGCACTTTCTTTTGGGCCAGATGTGCACGTTTAACCTGGATAGCCTCGTTAAATTGGTCCAGTAAGTTGGCATAATATTCTCCAGTGATAGTCCCTGCCATGCTCTAAAAAATCTATCAGCACCACATCACCGTGAGGGGATATCATATAATGCTGCTAAATCAACATATTAAACTGGATGGAGAATAGCTTCAAACAATACTGGATAATATACAGATCGGGCTCACTATAAAGTTTATTGAAGGACCTTGTAGAAACAGGAACATCATTGGACTTATCAGACAGGAGATACGTATAGTGACTGGTCTTTTTACGGGTCACTATCGACTAAGAGTGTACCCATGCACAGAATGGGACCAACAGAAGAGACCGAATGTAGACTCTGTATGGAGGATGACGAAACAGTCAGACATGGACTGTGCGAATGTTTGGCTATTGCACGTTTACGTCAGAACACTTTCGGTAAACCTTAGATTGACTCATAAAATCTGAACTGTGTCTCACCCAAGCTGATAGCCGGCCTTTTTGGAGGATTAGGCATACAAGGTGAGAAGCCACTCAAAAGCGAGCTAAAAGCGAGCTACAATATACCAACTGCTTGTGGCAGTAGAAGGGCTGCAAGGCCCACTCACATATGAATCATCATCCTCTATCATTCAATAAAATAAAACACTGTATTATATTTTAGCTTTATTTTATTTTTCTCTAAATGATGACTATTCAACTTTTATTTTATTTTTTCAATAAATTTAATTTAATTATTTTTAGGTGGATTCATACCAAAAGATTAAAAGACTTCGACGAAAGAAAAAGTTTTGAAAAAATGCCCTAATTGTATGTTATATAAATATAAATTATTTTTATTAGAACATATTTAAGTAGTTTTCATTTTTGGAAATTTATTTATTTTTGGCAGATAATTTATTAGGTATTTAAGTACTTTAAAAGGTTGGCATTATTTATTTTTAGGAGAAAGTAAAAAATATTGGTTTGTCCACTTTGTTTAAAATTTATTCTAGTTAAAATGACGAAAAATAATATTTTCCTACTTCTAATACTTATTTTGTTATTAAATTATTGCAGAGCTGAAAACATATTAAACAGTTTATAGAAAAGTATAATAATAAGTATTTTTTTAATGTGCTTTTCTTATTCCTTGGGTTTTTGTAAAGAAAAATTGTTAAATTTTATTTTTATAAAAAAATTTTTTTAAGTTCATGACGTAAATATTTTTAAGAGCGAAACCTAGCGTTTAAACCCAATGATAAAATTGTCTTCTTATCTCTTGGTGTCAAATATACAACTAATAAATTCCAATATTATATAACATATATTTTTTTAAATATTAATAAAAAACATTTTAAGGAAAAAAACATCCAACTGCTAAACTACTTGTATCTACTAGTCGCAGTTGGGTACAAAATTACCCAATAAACTGCATCATGAAAATACAAAACTGTATGATTTCGTAAGTGCGCTTTAAGCATCAAAACTAAAAGTTAAAGCATGTCGTACATTGTAGGTATACCTACCAATTTTGTAGTCAACTGCGACTAGTAGGTACAAATCAATGTGAATTTAGCAGTTCGGTGTTTTTTTTATTTCAATTCTTTTTTTATTTCCAATTTATAGGTTTAATCCTTATTCAGCCTTATAAACAGCACTATGCATTTACAATTCATTTAGCTTTACCCAAAAATTACGTGTACATTTCCTACTGACGCGAACAATATTCCCTTCCATTGAGTGAAGGTGGGGGAGGAGAGAGGCAAGAGGGAGCTAGTAAAAAATCTTAAAGCAAGTGCAGAAAGATTTTTTAAAATCGCTCTATATTTGTGAAAGGTATAGCTACAACTATTACTAATAAGGAGGGTGGGGAGAAAAGAGGGAGAGGGAGGGGGAAACTAGTAAAATGATGGTGGAAAAAAAGTCTTAAAGTCAAAAATCGCCCTAAATTTGATAAAATTATGCGAATATGGTTTTTGAATGGGCGTTATGCGCTGAAATACCGTTCACAAAGGTTTAAATTGTGAATTTATTGACAATATTTTAGTAAAAACTAAATAAAATTAAGAAACAATGTCTCAATTAAAACACGAAAATTTTAACATTGATTTCACTACAAACGCGTAAAATTCACTAACTCTGAAGAGCGGGCGACTATGCTATTGGTCAAGACAAGTCATTTCGCACAACACGCGACCGCTAAGAGTTTGCTATTGATTGGTCAAAGCGTGTGATGTGGATGGTCACATCGTTCAAGACGCAGAATAGCTACCTAGGAGAATTAAAACCGCTCTATACCTTCCAAGGTTAGAAACCACAGGAGAGACCAGAACCTAATAAATAAATCAGCAATATCTTGTGAGAGGAGAAATTTTTGTGTTTTTATTTTGTAAAATTTTTTGCATGTGGGTTTTTGTATCGAAAATATATGGCCCCTCAACGTCTCTGCCCGGTTGACCCTTATGGTCCCAGTCCGATGCTACATATTGTATATTAAAAGGAAAAATGTGTTCGTTGCCTAATTTGAGATTTTTCCAGTCAAGCATTTAATGCTTTTTTTGGATTTTAAGTCTTTAGTTTTAACCTTTTGTTTCTAAACAAGGTAACTTTAAAAAATTAGGCAACTATTGATTTCCCGATCAATCCAAGGACTTTCCCAAAAAAATTATCTCTTACTAGGAAGCGACATAAACAAGTCATTCGCATGTAGAGAAAATAAACTGGCAGAGCCAGGAAAACTACCTGTTTTATTCATGAAAAAAGCTCCGGGTCGAGGCCCAAGCATTAAAGCATAGTCCACGTCTAAACTACTGTAAAATGGAGGCCCTGTACCGTACTAAATTCGCGAAAACAGAACCCCTAATCGTATGGGCCTTTTACCACTTCTCACTCTAATCAAACCAAACCCTAGACCGGGTATTTTCCTTATCTAGCCCTTTGGTCTCTAATACACACTAACTACCGACTGCGACTGACTAAGGATCGATTAAGATAAAGAAGTGTTGATTCTTGAATCTCTTAGGAAAGATCGAACAGGAATGTTCCTTCTAACGATGGGTTACGTAGATAGGCGGGCATACCTACTAGGCTTGAGGTTTCACTTTAAGCAATGACCTGGTTAATATCGTTTTCCTGCTGTAGGTTTACGATCACCGAGGAATTTTTGGATAAAGTGGAAGTTTTGGCGTTAATTTAGGTACTATATTTGATACGTTTTACATTGGTATTATTCGAGGATGCATTCCTGTGTGATTTTTCTACAAGGTTCAAGAATAAATCTTCAGTCGGCTGATTCTGAGCCGTCGAGGACGCGATCATGCCCTTTGTGCGGTCAGGGTAGGTATTCTGGGTCTTGAACGATGTAACCATTTATATCACACGCTTTGACCAATAGCAAACTCTGAACGGTCGCGTATTGTGCAAAATGACTTGTCTTGACCAATGGCATGGTCGCCCGCTCTTCAGTTCTCGACCGGAGGGCGGAATGGGACAACTGGGCGCCGCCAACTGGGCGCCGCCAACTCGGCGCCGCCAACTCGGCGCCGCCAACTGGGCGCCGGGCCAACTGGGCGCCGGGGCAACTCGGCGCCGCCAACTGGGCGCCGGCAAACTCGGCGCCGGACTAAAAATTTTTTTTTTGATAAAATTTGTAGATGAGAAATAAATTTATATAAAAACATCTTTAAAAAATCCTTTACGCAATTTTTTACAAGCTTTTTTTAGCTTCAGATGTTCTGTCTAACTAACTAACTTCCACCCCTACCCCACCCCCTTCCATAGAAAATGCGTTTTTGACACCCTTCCCACTATCCGATTTGGATGAAATTTGGTATACATATAGTGGTCCGATGACAATACAACATTGAAAAAAAAATCCTACCACTCCTACCCCCACCCTCATCTATAGAAAAATGCGTTTTTGACACACTTCCCATTATCCGATTTGGATGAAATTTGGTATACGTATAGTGGTCCGATAACAATACAACAATAATGAAAAAATGTCCTCCCACCCCTACCCCCCACCCCCTTCCATAAAAAATGCGTTTTTGACACATTTCACTTCAAATGACTTTTATAAAATTTGGTATATGCATAAAGGTCCGATGGCAACACAGCCCAAACAAAAAATATATTTCTATCTCTACCCCCACCCTCTCCTTCCCCCAATAGAAAAATGAGTTTCCAAACAACTCACGATCAGCGATTTCATTATAATCTAGAATAAACTCTTCTTTATTTATTTACCTCTGCATTTTTCTGCTAGATTGATTCTTGCAAATAGTGATATTTAATTGATACGGATATCTTATCGTGCTAACATCGTCAAAATTTCCATCAGTCGGCCATCGCTTTTATTATTATGATAATATTAGAATGTTAGAAAATTATTTTTTAATTTTTAGTGCATTTTATAAAAGCTTGTGACTTAAAAATTTTTTTTACTAATTAGTAAAAAAAATTTTATATTTTAAGTTTGAGACAAATCGGTTGGTAAATAAGAAAATCCGCCATTTTGGATCCGCCATTTTGATTTTTTTAAGTTTAAGTAAAAAATTTTGTTAAATGACCTCAAGCAATGTAATATTTCAAGTTTGAGACAAATCGGTTAGTAAATAAGATAAAATTTGGATCCGCCATTGTTGTAATAAAAAACGTAAATTGTAGTATTACCAGGTTACCAAACACTACAACTACCAAGATTCAACAGTCGACTTAATGGATTTAACTTTACTTAACAAAAACAAATTTCAAATAAATTAGTAAAAAAAAATTTTTAAGTCACAAGCTTTTATAAAATGCACTAAAAATTAAAAAATAATTTTTTAACATTCTAATATTATCATAATAATAAAAGCGATGGCCGACTGATGGAAATTTTGTCGATGTTAGCAAGATAAGATATCCGTATCAATTAAATATCACTATTTGCAAGAATCAATCTAGCAGAAAAATGCAGAGGTAAATAAAAAAAGAAGAGTTTATTCTAGATTATAATGAAATCGCTGATCGTGAGTTGTTTGGACACTCATTTTTCTATTGGGGGAAGGTGAGGGTGGGGGTAGAGGTAGAAATATATTTTTTGTTTGGGCTGTATTGCCATCGGACCTTTATGCATATACCAAATTTTATAAAAGTCATTTGAAGTGAAGTGTGTCAAAAACGCATATTTTTTGGAAGGGGGTGGGGGGTAGGGGTGAAAGGACATTTTTTATTATTGTTGTGTTGTTATCGGACCACTATATGTATAGCAAATTTTATCCAAATCGGATAATGGGAAGTGTGTCAAAAACGCATTTTTCTATAGATGAGGGTGGGGGTAGGAGTGGTAGGATTTTTTTTTCAATGTTTTATTGTCATCGGACCACTATATGTATACCAAATTTCATCCAAATCGGATAATGGGAAGGGTGTCAAAAACGCATTTTCTATGGAAAGGGGTGGGGGTAGGGGAGGGAGGATATTCTTTTCTTATTGTTGTATTATCATCGGACCACTATGTGTATACCAAATTTTATCCAAATCGGATAACGGGAAGTGTGTCAAAAACACATTTTTCTATAGAAGGGGTGGGGGTAGGGGTGGGAGGACATTTTTTATTATTGTTGTATTGTTATCGGATCACTATATGTATAGCAAATTTTATCCAAATCGGATAATGGGAAGTGTGTCAAAAACGCATTTTTCTATAGATGAGGGTGGGGGTAGGAGTGGTAGGATTTTTTTTTCAATGTTGTATTGTCATCGGACCACTATATGTATACCAAATTTCATCCAAATCGGATAATGGGAAGGGTGTCAAAAACGCATTTTCTATGGAAGGGGGTGGGGGTAGGGGAGGGAGGATATTTTTTTCTTATTGTTGTATTATCATCGGACCACTATGTGTATACCAAATTTTATCCAAATCGGATAACGGGAAGTGTGTCAAAAACACATTTTTCTATAGAAGGGGTGGGGGTAGGGGTGGTAGGATATTTTTTTCTTAGTGTTGTATTGTCATGGGACCACTACGTGTGTTCCAAATTTCACCCAAATCGGATAATGGAAAGTGTGTCAAAAATGCTTCACAAGATTTGATAGATAGTTAGTTAGACAGAACATCTGAAGCTAGATAAAAGCTTGTAAAAAATTACGTAAAGGATTTTTTAAAGATGTTTTTATATAAATAATATATTTTATTTTTCATCTACACATTTTATCAAAAAAAAAATTTTAGTCCGGCGCCCAGTTGGCGGCGCCGAGTTGGCCCGGCGCCCAGTTGGCGGCGCCGAGTTGCGGCGCCCAGTTGTCCTAGACCGGTCGGAGGGAGGTCTTTTGGCATAGCACGTGACAGCTCGCAGCTTATTTAAAGCTTGCCATTGAATAGCTTCCCAGATGGTTTTTGGCCAACAAAAATCTTTTATTCGTCTCCACAGTAAACGGCTCGGTTAGGCCGGTTTTTTTAGTAATGAAAGTACGCTTTGCCGCCAAAACAGTAATTTAGTTGTAGGTGTCAATTATTTTTCAACTACAGGAATATTAGCTTATAGTGTATTATCTGACAAGAGAAAGTAAAAGACTTTGGCGAACAGAAAAATCAGTGACAATCACTTTCGATTTTTTCAAACAAGCCCTTCATACCGAAAAATTCAAATTTTGGCCATTGAATGAGGGGATAAAAAGATAAACCATTTTATCCTAAGCCTGTCTTTTTCATCAACCTCATACCACATACGTTTGCGTAAAACTAAAATATGAAGTCGGTATGGTCAGTTTCGGATCTAAATACCCCTGGGTTTCTTGGTAATCTGTGGTCATCTCTGAGTCATCACGTGCTATGCGAATAGACCTCTCTCACGCAGGCTTTTCTTGTGAACCGCCCGCGGAACGTCTGACTGCTTGGAGTTAGGAAAAGAGATGCAGACGCGTAATAATGGTTCATAGACTAGGCAATTCACATCGCTTATCACGACTACGAGAATAGAGCTCCAGCAGCTGTATTCTGATAATCGCGAATCGAGATAGATCACATAGTGCGAAATGCCTCATCTCGTTTAATAGGATGCAGGTATATAGTCGCACAGTATATTAACGTAGTGAATTTTGAACAATTTTACGCGGTTTGAGTGAAAACTGTTCTATTGCCGAAGTAACAGAATGTTTTTTTTAGCATTTAGCAAGAGAATCCTGCATAGAAGTGGTCTCTTCGCATAATACGTGACGATATATATTCTTCTGTTTGCATGAAGAAAACTAAAGATCACATTAAGTAAACATAAGGAATTTCTAAACCAACGAAGTAAGGAACCTGTATAACAAGAAGACACGAAGAATAATCAGTAGCTCAACCAATTCTACACAAGCAGGATTTTTGCGACCAAATAGCACAAAAGTTTTCTTTTCCGAGTACAGCTCCTATACACATCTCTCTAACAAGCATGGGATCAAGATGTCAAACCGGTGCCCAAAGGATGCACACCTAGGGGCGAGGTACCGGGACGGCGCACAACAACAGCACACCAACCCTAGGGTACAGCCATATTGATATATAGCCGCAATTAACAAGACACACAGTGGAGATGAAACAATGCACAACAATGGATAATGCCTTTATCCATACATACAAGGTCAGGGGAAAAAGGAAATTTTAATATTTTAACATTAGAAGTCTCAAACATCACACTGTTTTTAGTTAATTATAACGTTTTAATATTCTACCTTTAAAAAAATATATATTTCGACAATATCCTACACGGGTTCGACAATATCCTACATGGCCCCGTATCGATAGCCAGGGATTCTTCTTATTTAAGAGGTAAATTATTCCAACCTAAATAAATGAGTTTCTGCAAAAATAATAGGGCCTCCAGTGGAAAATTCTAAAATACTGTCGAGCATAAAATATATAACCCACTTTTGAACTAGAGCGTCTCGAGTTTGCAAATCGGCAGATTATGTTTCACGAAGGGTTTAAAGTTGCAATTTAAAAATACAAAGAACTAAACTAAGAAATACTTTGTGGATACTATATACTTCTGCAAGGTGCAGTCCTCTATTTCCTTCAGTGTTGGTTGCCGGGCTTTTCTGACATGTCGCTCGGAGTCGCATTTCCATACAAGATGTGAAATTTTGTCCGAGCGTTTGCACGAAAAGCACATAGGATCCTTTTCAGATCTTACTTTTGCAGGTTGCATATACTCAGAAAATACTTTGTGGATTCTCTCATACTTTTCCTTTAGTGTGTAGATGTTTTTTTGCGCTCGTTTTAAGCCTAACGTGGTTACTAGTCTCCTCTTTTTCTTAATGCATTTGTATAAGTGGGAAAAAGCATACCACACTATACAAGAAAATACTCCCCCTGTACCGCTCTGTCATACTTCAGTAACTTTCTTGAAAAGAGAGTTTTTTTCGTTAGTTATTTTTTGCAACGACATTTTTGGCCAGCAATAAGCCATATAAGGGCAAACCATCATGCGAATATCCAAAATAAATAAACTTATATTGAACAAAAACCCATATAGTAGTAGTAATATATTTTATTTAGCATTTTGCTATTTATAATTAAACTAAATTAATAACTTTGTTGTTTTTTAAAAAGGTAACATTTGAAAGATTTTTTAAATATAGATATAGTTGTTTTTGATTTTATTTTATTTTTTAATTGATTAAATTCTAAAAGCCCTTTATAAAAAATTGTATTAAATTTTAAATTAGATCTGCAATTATCAACGTAAAAATTTGAATTATTTCGAGTCAAATATGAATGTTGTTCAAAGTTTATAGTAATAAATGATTTTAAATTTTCTGGAAGTAAATTATGTTGAATTTTATAGATAAATATACAAAGTAAATAAAATATGAATTTTTTTACATTTAACCATTCCAATTTTGATAACATAAGACTTATTTTTGTATATTTATTTGCTTTTAAAATAATCCTCATTGCTTTATTTTGTAAAATCTGTAATTTTTCTAAAACGCTTTGATTTGCCGAATATAAAATTGTGAAACAATCTCGGAAACAATAAATAAAGTGTGGTAATATTATTGTATTTATATAACTTTTTTTGACCATGTACTTAAATTTTCACTAGATTTTTTTAAATAACCTATTTTACTAGCAATTTTGTTTATAATTTTTTCATGCTGTTGGTGGAAATTTAATTTTGAGTCTATTATGATACCAAGATATTTAAATGAATTAATTATGTTTAGTTTACTTTTTTCGACAAAAATATTTAACTTTAAATAATCATTTTAATTTCCTTTTATTAAACATTTTGTCTTATCTGTATTTAATTTTAATTTATTTACTTTTAACCAATAGTCAATAATTTCAAGTTCTAAATTCATAATTTTTGTAGCTTCGGAAAGATCTTTGTGTTTTACATAGATTAATGTGCCATCTGCAAAAAGTTGTATAAAGCAATATTTTAAATTTAAAGGCAAATCAATTATATACAAAATAAACAATACTGGTCCCAATTTACCTTGAGGAACTTCAATATTTATTGACTTTTCTTTAGAGTAAACATCTAAAATTTCCGTTTTCTGATATCTTTCACTTAAATAATTTTGAAACCATTTTAAAATATTTCCTTTTATACCATATGTTAAAAGTTTAACTAATAATTTTTGTCTATCAATTGTCTCAAAAGCTCGTTTAAAGTTCAAAAATTTAGCAACTACAAATTCGTTTTCTTCATGACTTCTTATCCAATTTTCCAAAACGTATTGAAGTGCTGTTTCAGTAGAATATCCTTTTCGAAACCCTGATTGACAGTTGACTATAAACTTTTTTCAGATTCAATGAATTCCAAAACTTGGTCATATACCAATTCTTCCAGCAGTTTTTCATATTGCTTTTATTAACTACATTTCTATAAATCATCAAAATTAAAACAAATAATTACAAAAATACAGTAAATAAGTTTAACTTAATGAAAACTGACCTGTCAAAGAAAGGTACTTACTCCTTATTTATTGCAATTTTTTACAAAACCACGGTTTTTATTTAACCTCTAAAAATTGAAATCCACATTAAAGTGAAAGGTAAGGTTTACTTTGGCTTTAAAAATGGTAAAAGAAACAGTTATTATTTTATCACTGTGCGTCCTTGTGGCATTTGTGGCAGGTTGCGAAGACAGGTAATAAATAATAATAACCAGTAGCGGCTGGTGACGTTAAAACAGGGAGGGGGAGGGCAGTAATTTATATTGCATGGAAAAGGAGATAAAAAACTTACCTAAACAATTTTATTTTAGCAGTTTACAAACACAGCTTCTTGGTGTAGTTTTTAGTTTATATGTTTATAGACAAAGTCTATTCGCCCTTCTTTGACATGCGCAAAGTGCTTGGATTAGCACGAGTTTCAGAATCATCATGACCCCGTAGAGCAACCTCAAAAATCCCACAGAATTTTAAACAGTCTATTAACCTACTAAGTATATGTCTATTTTTTGCCACATTTTCATTATGTTCGGTAATGTTTTGCCTATAGGCACAATTCAGTTGGCACCTATATCAGTCTTGCCTAGCATAGAAAATTCTATGTGGGTATTTAAATAAGTAGCACTTACTTTTTGTCTTTAACTTTTCAGTAAGTTGCTAGAGATCACACATTTCTTTTGCCACCCACGCAGGATTACTTCGTGGATTGTTCATAATAAGAAAAATAAAGCAAAAAAAGCATTTCGTTTTTCACAACCGCATAACCAGTTTTCAGCATCGTATAATTTTTTATTACTTGCAATAAAATGTTGGTTAATTTTTAGGATTTTTAGGTCCGGTCTATGTGGCCCTAAAGCTTTTATTAGTAATCAAAGTTCGACGGTATTTATTTCCATTTTATAAACAAACGATAACTAAAAGAATGACAAGCGACCGGCAATGCTTTTTACTACTGACATAGCCCAAATCAAAACAAACTCATACGTCTTCACTAAGGATATAGCCGGCATCGTGTAGAAGGGCAACGGACGTTTCCACACGATGATGATGGCCGACTTCAACTAAAACACACATTCCTCCCGACCTCGCTCGAGAACATCCACCCATACCTCGCTGAAAAACGGGTGAAATTGAAACCTTGCCCCGCGCGGCGTTGCCGGCTCGTAATTATTTACGCTAAAAAAGTTCACCCAATTAATCTCTTGATGTTAACCACAGATAAAGAACTAGACAATTATGTCGTAAAGAAAAATTTAACTTTTAATACTTTAAATACTTGTTGTCTAGTTTTGGGAGGGCCATTCCGCAATTGACAATAAGTTATTTTAAATAAAAAAAATGTTAAACTTATTAATTTAAATCGACTTGCGATGCTCGCCTTGAAACAGGACTAACGGCTTTTCTTTTCATATGCGTGCGACAAGGATAAATGCATAAATTATTGTTTTTCATATCTGGGAAACTGTACTGTACTGTACATAGTCTTAAGCCCTGCCTAGACCTTCAGTATTATTGCAAACTATCTTTTTTGCGCAATATGACTGAATATCCCTTTGAACTCAAATAAAGATCAATATTAAGTTATTGTAAATTAATATTGACAGCTCATTAATGCCAATATTTTTGAACCTTTAAAGAATAAACAATATTGCACAATATTAACTCTACACAGGTCAATAAGAAAAAATTGCGCAATGTAAACTTGTTCAATCATTTGCTCAATCATTATGCAACCTTCAATGGTGTAGACCGTTTGACATAAAGCAATAAATAAAATCTGCAATAAACTGCAGCAATGATTTGCATGGTCAAAAGACTGGAAACAATGGTAATACAAAGGAAAAGATGCATCAATAATTATTGTTTGGTTTGAATCCCATCTCGTAAGGAAAATTGAATTTTATCAAAATCAAAAAATATACGTACTGTCCATAGGATATTTTGTTTATTTTAAATAGGTGTTTTCAAGAAATTCTATATGAAAAACAGGCAAAAGTTATAAAATTAACACAAACACTTTGAAGGAAGTTCACGAGGTAAAAAGTCTTAACAAAAAAGTTTCACGGGCAACTCCTCAGAGGTAAAGGTAGCTCGGGGACCCGTTTCGGCCTCATTAGGCTTCATTCAGCCCGAGCATAACCATAAAATGGAAAGATGAAATGATGATGTGGGTATCTGAAAAAGAAATATGAAATATGGTGTTTACTGAGGAGAGACCAACTGTCAATTTGCAGCTTCGGTCAGGGTTGCCTCGGTTTTGAGGCTAATTTTGACGTCGCGACGGAGACAGATATAATCTGCTCCCAGAAAACAGCCTGAACCCTGGATTTTTTTAAATTTGAAGAAAGTTCACGATGTAAAAAGTCTTAACAAAAAAGTTTCACGGGCAAGTCCTCAGAGGTAAAGGTAGCTCGGGCTGCAAATTGACAGTTGGTCTCTCCTCAGTAAACACCATATTTTATATTTCTTTTTCAGATACCCACATCATCATTTCATCTCCTTCCATTTTATGGTTATACTCGGGCTGAATAAAGCCTAATGAGGCCGAAACGCGTCTTCGAGCTACCTTTACCTCTGAGGACTTGCCCGTGAAACTTTTTTGTTACAAACATTTTTCTTTATAACTTGTGTGTCGCTGAATTCAGCTGATTTGATACACCAGAACGCCAAATATGTCATTGATATTTCGTCGGTTGGAAAAAGAAAAGTAACTAGATTTGTCACCAGAATTCCCTAGCATTGCAATCCCTGCAGCAATAGAAATCGCCCTAGCCGGATAAATTTGCAACACTAGCAAGCCTTGTACTTTATCAGCTGGGTTTAAAATGCGCTTTTTCAAAACCGAGTTTACTGCAAATTGCTTTTTTGACGGTTAATAATATTGCGCAATTCGTAATATTGTGCAACATTGTTGACCGATAGCCTTAGGCGGCCCCTAGACCTACAATAATATTACACAATATTATTGAATGACTCCTTGCACTCAAATGCGCTTTAGTGCTTAGCCTAACCTAAACGGTGAATAATATTGTGCAATATTATTGACTGTTTAGGGCCGCCCTAGGCAGCCCCTGGACCTACAATATTATTGCACAACATTTTTTTGCGCAATATTTTTGGATGACTTCTTACACTCAAATGCGCTTCAGTGCTTAGTCTAGAAGCCTTGCTGTAACTGCAACTTTTAAGCCGCGTACTCGTAAGCGAAACTTGTAATGTAACGGTTAAAGCAACCCATACATCCATCAAAATCGCTAGTGTAAACCAGTCTGATAGCAATACATCAATATTAATAATTATTTTGTCTCATTGTTTTGTAGAAATAAAGATGAAGATGAAGAATATGAAACAACGACAACCTACGATTCTGATAGTGAAGAGATACATCAGTGTGAAATGGTAAGAATCTCTAATGTTGCCTTTTGGTCTTCATCGGTTATTTTACGCGAGAAACATCTATTATACTAAAGTTTTTGTTATAACTGAGTCACTATATGCAGTCGTAGATTTACATGAAGGGGGGAAAGGGGGAATACCCCCCAAATCCCACAATAAATTCGTTTTGAAACACAGCGTACACCTCTCGCCCCGGCCAATTCGTCAGCGATCCAACTCGCCGCCGAGCGAGCTTCCGCCGCCGTAGTTTTTGTTTGCCATTTTGTTTATTAAACGGTTAAATATTTAAAATATTGACCTCATATATTTGGTTTGTTTATGTATGATTTTGTTTAAAATCTTGCGACAGCGTTTTTAACTACTTTCCGTTGAGCTACAGATTTTATGGCATGTAATGTGATTTTTTTTTCAAGACAAAATTTAAAATTGCGGGTTTAAATTGGCGGCGTTTTTTATTTATAAACTGATTTGTCTTAAATTTGGAACCTTGAACATACGATGTTAAAGTGTTAAAGGTACGAAATACAATGACTAATCCAAAATGGCGGACGTTTTACTATATAATCCGATATGTATAAAATAAAGATGTCTAAAGTTGCTGATTATGATTTTCGAATTTAAAAAGTTCAAAATTTATACATATCGGCTTTTAAATGGAAATTCCCGCCATTTTAGTTTTTTTCAAATATAATTTAGTTATTAAATTCAGCAGCCTTTTGGACCACAAAATGTCAAATTTAATACGTATCGGTTCGAAAAATCCGCCATTTATAAATCTCCATTTTAAATTCGTTTCAAGTTTAATTCAAAAATCAAATCCAGCGACCTTAAACAACCTAAACTTTCAAATGTATTACAAATTTTTATTTTTTTGTGATAAAAAAATATTAAATTGCATTGTTACCAGAACTCTAAACACTTGTCAAAATTAAAACTGAAACCATGGCGGTTTGCGGCGAGTTTTCACGGCGGCGAGTTGACCCGGCGGAAAATCGGTTTCACAGCGAGTTATTTTTTTATTATTTTATTTTTCTAAAAACTTCGCAATTTTCTTGCTTCTAATGGCAAACTCCAGAGTTCAGACTTAATAAAAACCGGAAAAAAATTGAGTTGGTTTTTGCCCTGTCCCCTTGGCACCTCTCCCCCTCCCGGAAGTCTTGACTTCGCTACTGGTGGCAATAGGAGGCAGCGAATTGTCCCATTCCTCCATATCACTATGCAAACGCAAAAAATCAATATCTAGCCATCAATATTTCCCCCATCCCAAATGAAATTTCTAGATCCGCCCCTACCATATGCCATCCGATTGCAGGTTTTGTCAACCATAAAAAAGAAAAGCAACCAGAAAGTACCATGAAACCAATTTTTTCCAATTGTTTTTTTTAGTTGTGTAAAAGCAATAATGAGCGACCATACCAGGATCTTTTAATTAAAACGAGATCAGATACTGGACTTTTTGCAGTGGTTAACAACTCGGGTGATACCCCTGTTGGGCTCATGTTGGATCCAAAGGTGGAGATATTGCAGTTAGTAAACGGTAAAAAATATTAGTACTACTACTATTATTATTATAATAATTAATGACAATAAAAGCTTTTAAAAATTGTTCAATGAAAATGGAACCAATAGTCTAAGTTCTGGCAACTGCTGAGGTTCTACGGCGTTATGTTTCGCTAAAGATTTTATAAGTTGCTGGGGGCACGACCTAACACACGGTTTGGTCGGTACGTCAAGTAGCCACTAACTATGGACCAAACACGTGGACAATTGTGCGAATGTTCGTTAAAAGCAATCAAAATAAAATATGAAGAAGAGGGAAATGTTCGGCGAAAGCAAGGTACTGGCTTGACCAAAATTAGCACGCTCCAAAAAAATCAGCAACTAATAGAATTTTTAGAAGAACGTCCTTTTTCCAACGCCTGTGAAGTAAGAATTGCCTGTAACGTTGCTGGTTCACTTACAACGGGTGGAAGGCGCCTAGTTTTTGCTCTAGCTTATTCTCTGGAAAATCAAGATTTTGGCAACGCGTGATGTTCACAGGTGAAAAGATATTACACAAACAGTGATCCAAAATAAATTTTAGTATATCGGCCACCAAGAACGCGCTGCCAAGAAAAATGTATTTCGGGAAACGAAGACTTAGCCGCAAGATAACCTCTGCTCTCTGCATTTTATGTGGCATTCTCAGTACTCCCAAAAGCCTAAAAAATTATTAGCCTTCTAGCCAAAAGGTTTTTTTAGGTAAAACTGGTTGGAGCGATGTGGTTGACATTAAACAGCACCGAAGAATTATAGTCACCACTAATGACACCGACTTGACTTATCGCTGGATAGATCACCCGTATCCAGAGTGGTTTTTTGATCGAGAGATTTCGTTGAGTCAGTATTTTGAAATATCAGGCGGCGAAAGATATTCTTTGGATGAAAAACCTGCACGGGTTTTAAAGGGTGCCGCTTATGTTGGCGAACATTTGGTAAGTGTTTTTTTTAGTTCGTCGGTCGTCGTCCGTAGCGTATTAGTCATGGGCGGTCCGAGTTCGATTCCTGGCTGGGTATTTGGATGTTTGTGATCGTTTAAAATGCTTTCACTTTGCTCTAACTTTGCGAAACTAGGCGATTGATATTTTAACAACCTGTATTTTGAAAACTAAGCTTTGCGGAGTTATGTTTATACAAAGTTTTTTTCTCAAAATTAATCCACTAAAGTTTAGCGACATACTTCATTAACACCCTGTATATTAGTTATTCCAGAAATCCGCCCACTGCCTTTTATACAGGGTGTTTTCAAAGTTGAGTCATTTATTTTAACAGGTTGTCGAACTCGTAAAAATAAATATCAAAAAGTCAGGTCTTTTTTAAATTTTACATTTTTCGAATTATTAATAACTTCTTATTCTACGAATTTTATATAAATGATTTTGGGTACAATTACTTATTTTTACTAGTTCTACAACCTGTTAAAATAAATTACTCAACTTTAAGAACACCCTGTATGTAAGTACATATTTTTTAGTTTGGTGGTCCGATACCAGGAGCTCGCATAAATCTCAGCGAACAAGTGCAATTTGGGATTAATACAGCCAAACGTGCATTCGATCAGTTGAATGGACCTCTGAAAGAGGTATTGTTTTTGTTGAACGGGATCAAGATCAAGGGAGATCTGTTGCATTTTCTAGAGGTTAATACGGTTGTTGCCAAGATTTTTGAGAGTAAGTTTTGTTATACCTGTTTCACACTGACAAATAATCAGTTGAAGGATGTGCTAAGAAGGCCGAAACCGGTCGTTGATTGGCATGGATCACTGTTCCTGCTTCATATCGTGGTAATCGACATTGGAGAAAGTAAAAAACCACATAGTTTGAACAAGTTCTCAACGAAAGAGTCAAATCATCAGCATAATTCAATACCGTTAGGGGTATTTTTACCTCGGAGTAGTTGTTTCTGTTGGATTTACACAGCTTATGCGGTACACAAAGCTATATTGCCTATGAACCTAAAGATGGCCAAGAAGGCCGAAACCGGTCGTGGAACAATAGATTGCTGGACCGTTGTAATCGACGTTACAGGAAGTCAAAACCACATAGCTTAAAATAATAGGTTCTTAAGCGAATGGTGATAATTTTTTACAAAAGTATTTCTTTCTGAAGAACACGCAACCTTTTAGTTAATTCTCTCAATCAGCAATGAAGAGTTTGATAGTAAATAGCAAATTTTAAATAAGAATTAATATGCACTACTTAATATTTTTTTTTAGATTCATTTCTTCAAACTTAATTCCTAATCGAAGAAGCAGTCATAGAACAGATTAGAGAAATTTTATTAGAATATTACTAATTTTTAAGAATTATAACAAAAGAAGTGATTTTGAAAAATACAAAATATTTATCTATTTATATTCTTGTTTCCGTTTGTACTTTTTTCCTAATAATAGTCCCAAATGAAAAACTTACCTACATCACATATACTTACAAATAACAAATTTACAAAAATAAAATTTACCCTATTTTTTCAATCCTGAATGATTTAAGCTAGAGTAATGAAATTTGGCACGCATCTTGACCTTGAAGTAATAATTCTTTGGCTGTTATAAAAAATTACGTGCATGACTCCTAGAGGGCGGCATCGCATCTGTCAACGGAGTTTAAGGCCGACGCGACGGCTTGATAGCGAAACAAACGCAATTAGCGTTGATCTAATCTAGAAAGGCAATGTGTGTCGTAGGTCACGTGATGGATTCTTTCTTTCAATCGATACTTTCATCGATCGATGATATAGCAGTTTTACTTGCCTGCTGCTGTTTTAGTTTCTCTCGTACTTCGGTAGATGGCGCTTCTTCTGGGGGTATTTGATTTTGTTTTCTCACTAGAAATGTAAGGTGAGAGACAAAACCGTATACTTAATTTAGCAAGGGTGTCACATTGACCAAGCAGTGTTCTGAGGACGAAACAGCTAACTGTCAACACTTTTTAGGTGTCCATTAGATCTTGGGCCCCCGTCAGGTTAAGCTTGCGAGCTACCCACGGCAAAATACGAGAGAAACAAAACACCCTATTTTTTCACCCGATTAGCCACGAAAACTTCTTTGATTTTTAATTCACGGGTACTAAATTTTACATTTTATTAAATTTACTTACTTAATTTTATTAGAGTTAGTGTTAAATGAGATACCCCAAGAGGATATAGACCACCTCATCAGAACAATGCCCAGGCGTGCGAACGAGTGTATAAGAAATCGAGGGTCCTCAAACTAACCACATACTAAGTATTGCCTGATAAACATACTAGCATAAAATTAATAAAATATATCAAACATACCTTTCTTTGTCACTCAGTATATTAAAAGTAGTTAAAACAATCCAAGTTGCATATGCAGGGGCGCACCTGGCTGGCCCATTTTGAGGGGGCTTGAACCCTAGGCTTAATACCCATATAATGCGAAAAACATTACTGCAGAAGGAAGAAGCGGATGTGAGATGAGATTAAAATAAATTGCGCCGGCGCCGTCGGTAAATTTAAAAAAAAAAAATTAAGTTTTTCGGAAGAGATTATAAAAAACTACGGCAAATTGAAAATACCTGAATTGCGGCTTCACCATTTTTAGAAGCAAGAACAAGGCAGAAAAAAATTTGCAATATTAAAAAAACTACATTTTAAGAAAATAAAACTAAAAAAAAGTACTTCTTGGCAAAAAATGGCGCCAAAAAATTTTTTTTTTATAAAACCGAATTTTTTTTTACAATTTCTGAAATTGTATTATAAAAAAATGTGGAAAAATATAATTGCACAACTGGCAAAAAGTTAAGAAAGTACTTTTTGTAAAAAATGATACCAAAGAAAAAGATTTTTGGTAAAAAAGAAAAAAACGGTAAACGGCAATTTTTTTAATAAAAATCCTTTAGAAGAAAACATTTTTGTGCCAAATGGTACCTACTATTTTCTAGTTACGTTAGTTTTAAAATTCATTTCCTTTTGGAAAAAATATTGTGCCAAGAATGAAAATTTTTGGCAAAAACAATAAAAAATAAGGCTAAATGGTACTAAATGGTGGAAAATTTCCACAGATTTGTGTCAGTTCGCTATAAATAAGCTCAATCATTGCATTTAGAGGGGTTCATGTTGAGCTGGGGAAGCTAAACCCTCCTAACCTCCGCCTAATTATGCCCCTGTGCACATGTACCAATTAAAAATATTATTTCCTTTTTGATAAAAACTTATTAAAAAACCGAAACTGTTATTTGTAAATAAGCTGACCTTTTTAAAATTACGAACAATCTACCCTAGACCCTAAACAGAAAAACTCTGTGTCTGTGCAACATGTTAAAACTAGTTCTGGCCTTGGTCTTAATTTGTGTTCATTTGACACGGGTAGCTGAGTCAGCTGATGAGAAGAAAGAGTGTTCAGAGGTAAGAGTACCGAAAGTCAAAATTCAATTTTAATTCCTTGATCAAAAAATTACTAGTTAGTGATATAAGGTATATTTTATTATCTATATTAAAAGTGTACAACAGAGATAGATAAACTCTCTTTCTCTCTCTAGGTGCCAGATTGACGATCATAATAGATAGTTCTGCTACGTATTTTTACGTAAAACGGCACGTTAAGCGCTCTACGTTTTGTCCCAAATTTGAGTTTAAGTTGAATGTTTTTACGTTACCATAACAAGTCAACTAAACGCAGAGAATATGGAATGCGGCACTTTTTGATACAATTTTGTTTTTGTCTTTTCAACTACAGTAGGAATATATTTGCAAAGAATCGTTTGTACTGGTGCTGTATTCTTGAATCCCGTGCCTGTGAGTGAGTAGCTTCTCACTTACTTTAACCCAGGTGATTGTGAGAGAGGATAGCTGCACTCATTCTGCACTCGACTCCCGGACCGTCAAGAATACGGCCTCTGGAAGCGGAAATTATCTTCTAGGCCTCATTTTTCGATTGGTCAATCAACCAATTCTATTTTTTGGTAACGTTAAGGTGCCCACAGACTGCCGTATGCTAACATAAATACGTAAGCTCCTAACGTGACCTTGACGACGGTATGACGAAGTGCGCTTGCGTATCTGTCAAATCTCATGCTTACGTAGAAATACGTAGCACAAATTAAACTATCTAATGGCTATCCGTATCTTGGATGTAACCGCTGAGATTACGCAGCCAGGAAATATTACTTCTGCCCGCATTTCGTGTTCCTTGAATTTCTTCTTGCATGATTAGTTGAAGCAGGGCATATCTTGGTCCTCGAGTCACATGGCCAAGATGTTAAAGATTTCTGTTTTAATCGTTAGCACTAGTTCTTTTACGATGCCCAGTCGACGAAGTATTTCTTCGTTTGTTATTCGATCTACCCATGATATTTTTAGCATTCTTTTGTACACCCACATTTCGAATGATTCGCGCCTTCTAATTTTTTCACACAGCACAGTGGTATAAACACAACATCTTACCAGTCATAGGGCCGGTTTATCAATAGAGAGTTATTCCAGACCCGTGGGTTAAAAAAAGATATTACTGACATATTTCCACATGCCAAACAAAAGACAGCTATCAAACATAACCCACAGGTTGGTCAGGACTAACCCTCTATTGATAAACCGACTCTTAGTCTCAGTTTTTAGCATAGACCTCTATTGCATAAGACCCTTTTCGTGCTCTTCAAATTTGATGTTGCCTTTTCTACGCATACTTTTATTTCTTTGGTGTAGTCGTTATTGCAAGTAACTGTAGTTCTTAGGCAGGTTTCCGTATTTTTCCACTTGCTCGATAGGTTGTATCTTGACATATAACTGCTCGTCGGTATTTTGTGATTTTGTGTTTTCATTGTTATTTTCATAAACTTTGTTTTCCTTGTATTAAGTGTTAGGCCATACTATTCGCTATACCGCACAAGTTTGTCCATGATTCTTTGTAAATCCTTAATTTTTTTAGCGAAAATCACACTGTCATCAGCATTTCTCAGAACCATTATAGGAATTCCTTTTACTTTTATACGTGTATTGTCATTGTCTATCACTTTTTTTAAAATTTCTTCGGAGTAGACATTAAATAGAATAGGTGAGAAAACATAACCTTGGTTGACCTTGGCCCTTCTTTTAATTTTGATGGTTTCTGAGGTTTCTTGGTCTACTCTGATGGTTGCATTCTGGTTGTAATAGAGGCGTGAGATGATCTGCAGGTCGTGAAAGTCTAAGTTTTTACAATGTAATACTTCCATTAGCTCGTTATGGCGCACTTTGTCAAACGCCTTGTTACAGTCTATAAAACAGGCCTTTAAAGCTTGGTCAACATCTAGACATCTCTGAACTAGTACATTGAATGCGAATAGTGCTTCTCTTAGACCTAATTCATTACAAAATCCAAACTGGCTGTCACCTATATGTGGTCACACATTTGGTGGATGCGGTTTAGTATAACTTTCAGCAGTAAATTCAATGAGTGAGACATTAGGCTAATGCTCCTTTGCATTAGATTTTTTTGGTTTGGTACGCATGATCAATCGCGTGCTGGTAATAAAAGGATGGCAGGTGTAAATATTGCATCGGTGTAGATCGCGAGTATTCCAGACATGTCTGGAATTTTCCATTTCTTGCGCAAGAGTAAAATGTACATAGTTTAGTCCTACGCCGGAAACCTGTGACATGCTAAATAATAGCTTCATTCCATCAGGCCGTTCGACAGTCATAAAACCGTCTGAAAAATCCTATTTGCGTTCCAGGTCGACGTTGTACTGTTATCGGATAGTCAGTTTTTCGTTCCATCAGGGTAAACTGGTTTCAGACTTCTCTGAAATACAAGGATTGAAGACAGGTGCATTAGACAATGAATGTTTGCTTTGCTCTTTTCTTTGTCTGTGTTTATCATATGTTGCACTAGAAAAAATTCTGTATAAATTCTCATCCACTTCGTGACAATAAGTTTACATCACCTTAGATAAAAATATTGCATACAATTACATTAAATTTACATTTGTCTGAGAAAATTAAAAAAACAGTAAATAACCCAAAAAATTAAAATTTTTGTCAAAATAAATTGAGCTTCACAACCAATTTTAACACATGACAAAATCCCGGGTAAGCCACGTAAATATACAAATAATTTTTAAATTTCCAAAAAAAAATTGTGCAATATCTGCAGCATTTGTTTATTTTTTTGCAAGAGTATCTTTATTTTTATTTCTACGGGACTTCGGCATGTTGTAGGTATACCACATGGAAAAAAGCTATACTGAACATAGGGTAGCCTGCTTGGAAAAAGAAAAACTAGCTTAGCAGGTGATTGGGTAGGAATAGAAACATAGGGGTTTACCCTGATCGCAACAAATCCCGGTGACCTGTGCACTAAAAGTTAAAAGAATAGTGGTAACACCGGATGTAAAATTTTACACCAGATTTGGCGGAAGAACAAACAACTTCGCTTTAAGGCGTCGACATTAAGGTCATTAACTATATACCTACCAAAGTACAAGCTACAAAATGTAATTTTACTTATTAGTATCACGATCTTTCCTAAAAATTAATAAAATCACAAAAACTTTGCGAATATTAAGGTTTTCCATAATATGTAGGTAATTTCACAAATATTTTGTAAAAATAAAATTACAAAATACAAATAAATATATAAATTTCACATAAAACTTGTGACATTACAAAAAATAAATATTTACAAAAAATAAATACTTTTTTTTGTTTCGCCCCAAAAAATATGTGCTAATGCAAGTTCATTTTAATTTTTGGTATATTTAGTTTATTAGGCAATTTATAGTGGTGTATAGTTTGTGAATATAAATTAAATTAATGTAATTTTATTTGCATTTTAAAGAACTAAAATTAAAATTGTATTCTGATAATCCTATGTAATTTTATAAAAAAATGTGTAATAAATAATTCTGTGTGGCTGTAATTTTTTTAAATACATTTTACATACAATAAGCAGTTTTGCAAAGTAATTCACAAATCTCTTTTATCTGTGTGCAACTTAATTTAGAGCTCTCGAATTCATACGTTGCCTTCGATCTACCTTTAAGCGAGACGGTGAAACCTACCCTTTCTCTTAGTCACGTGACTTTCAATTTAACTCTCTCGCATATGATCACATGCCTGAAGTAAATCGATCACTACGCCAACAGCATTCGTTTTTTGGACAGTTACTTTGTTGTTCCATCTAATCAAAACCGTTTTAAACGCGCGCTTTGGGACTTTTCGGACAGTTTTATGACTGCCGAATGGCCTGATGGAACGAAGCTAATCACATCGTCGCGTCGGTGACGTCGCACACTGGTCGTATTTCCAGAAAAGCTGGCCATAATAGATATTTTTTTGCAGAATTTTTAATCAGATTTATGACAAAATTAATTATAACACTCTAGTACTCTAGATGGCCTTGAAAAAAAGCAATTGATATATTTTCATTTGTTTGCAGCTTGCTGTCAAACTAAGGTTATGCCTTCTTATTGGCGTTATTAATTTCACCAAATAAATATTTGATAAGGTTTGTCTTCATCTGTTTTGAAAATCTACTAACGTTTCTAATTAGTTATGAAAAACAATAGTTAAGCTATTTAGTAACTCATATTTAAAATATTTTAATTTTTTTGGTCATTGCATAGCGCTGGCTAATTAAAATGTAAGAAGGTTAATATATTAGTAAACTCATAATTACAAATTTGTAATATCATACGTAACATTTGTGTTGATAATTTCACTATACTCCTGACTCTGAAAAAAGATATTAAGAAAAAACATTAACTTGAATTTGCACCATTTTTAAAAGGTGTTTTGGGTGATTTTCAAAATTGTTTAAGGGTATCTCACAATATTTTTACTGTATTTTTATTAAAATGCCTATTTTATATTTGTATAAATTAATCACTTTTTTAAAAACTGTTTAAGTTTGATCACAATTTCTATCAGTCTGCCAAATTTCAGCTTTGTAGCATGTCTGGAAGTACAGTAGAATTTTGATGATCTTTATATGAGTGAGTGGCAATTTCGACGTTTTTTAACATTTTGTTACTAGGTCCATAAAACTTGGTGGGATTGTTAACTCTATAAAAATCTATGACTGTACAGTGCTTAAGTTTCGTAGCTCATTCCGTAGTAGAGTTTTAGATAGATCAAATATGGGCTGAAATGTTTCATGAAAAGGTGGTACAGCAGTTTTTGCAAACTTGGCGGGGCATTGCCGTGCCCCCAGATTAAAGAATTAAAGTAGTTCACTATCTCTACTATAGAAATTAAAAGGAAGCTTGTTAAAAAGAGTTTTTATTTTGTAGATATGTAATAGTGATACTCCAGAACCATATCAACAACTTATCGTCTATGCAAGCCGAAAAGCCAGACTCCTTCTTATCAGCAACTATTCCGACGAAAATCCTATGCACACAACTTTTGACTTAGATAACGACATGTTTTTGTTGGCAGACGGTATGCAGACTTAATGGAATAAACCTGACTTTATTTTAGGGTCGACTTTCCTGACAGATTTACAAAGCAAACTGACAGCTAATCTCTCAAAATTGACACACCAAAGTCAAATTTAAAAATAAAGTCGCTAACATTCATTTAATAAAAACAGGCACTAATAAACCAGGTTCTAAATACACAAAGGCCGATTTTTGGAAGAAACCAGCCTCTTTTTATATGTAAATTTGTCACAATACTGTCGATTTAAAAATAAAGTCAGGTTTTATTCCTTTATTAATTAAGTACCTATTTTCTAGTCAGTAGACACTAGTCAGTGAAAAACTGATAAAAATAAAATAGAACATTGTAGGCTTATCAGAAACCCGTTGAAAGTCAGAAAATCGAATAAGGCTGAACTCCGGTAATCTTCTGAACTATAAAGGTAACGAAGATAACAACAACTTCGGAGTATGATTTAATAAATCAAGTCATAAGTAAACACGTCCATACTATTAAAGGAATCTCAGATCGCGTTGCCTATGTTTAATCAAAATGAAAAGAACATCACTTAGAGTTATTCAAGTATACGCCCCCACCTCTACCTATGATGACGAGCATATTGTCACGCTGAGCGGTCTTACAAGCCTTCAGGGCGCTAATTCCCCGTCGCCTTCTAAGACCGTACAAGCTTATTTTCTACCCCCCTGACCATTGGCACAAGCCGCGACGGTTTCCGGGTCCTTCGGGATCGTTCCCTTAAGGTTAAAGATGCAGGGACTAAAAACATTGTCCAGAGAAAAGAGGATATTGGTTTGGAGTACAAATTGATATAATGATTACTTTGGATTACACAAGTCGATAATAATAATAATGATAATTTACTTACTTTTACTCGTGTAACCGGCACTGCACTTTTTGTGAAAACTATACTTATTCGCGCCCTGTTGACTCGGCTATCATTAAGGAACTTTCATCTCCCTCTCGATTTTCTGGCCTGGGCCACTTGAGGTGCATCACTTCTAAACCCCCAAAACCGAATGCCACGACCCCCAAAAATCCACCGTCACCTTCTCTGTTCCGCTTTCACGTCCGTCCTTTTGCGACACAGGTAACTTCCACGTCTTCGCAAATGTCCAGCATGCAAAACGTTCTATTGGTCAATTCGCGCAAACCCTGAAATAACTTCGATTTCTCCAGGGAACCCTTTTCATTATTCAATAGAAACAGATTTTTTTCGAGCATAGTGTTCTTCTTCATATTGGATTTGGTTTTTACATAGAATTTAAACCAGCAATAGCAGTCCAAGAGATAACTGCAGTAAAATTTGTTAACCACTTTAGCTTTTCCTAGGAATCGCTAACACCTATATTCTTCAATATCTCAGAAACTAAACAAGTACAGACATTTTACAAGTAAAAACGTTTACTTTTCTATAGAAATTTTCGCAAGGTATAAATAATAGTAGTAGGTACCTAACGCCTCATGCGGTAATTGTTTACCACAATGCCAGATAAAACCAATAATTACTACTGTCAAATCTGACCTCCGCTATAGCTAAAAGCGTACTACAATAAATGTAGGTATAGAAACTGATGCTTAAAGAAGTTGAAAAGTTACCAATTGGCAATAACTCAATAAATAGCATAGTAAGAATCCTTTGGAGAGGGAGTTTGAAGAAGCGTGAATAAGTGAGGAGACGATTCAGTGAATAGCAGTGGTGTATCTTGTCATTGGACTTTCTTTTATAATAATAAATTTTACACAAAATCTAACTTGGGTAACATTTTTAAACCAGGTACCATACATAGTTTTTAGAGTAAATTATAGCCTACCCACATAGTAAAGTCACGTGTTTAACACGTAAAAAACGAGAGAGAAAAAAAAAACTTTGATTTTCAAAGCTGCTAGAAAAAATGTTTATTTCACCAATGAAAACAAGCTTAATAGGGCATTCATTAACGTTGCTAAAAACTGCTTTGTTATCACGCCATCAAATTAAAACAGCAATGTCTTTACATTATTTTCAAGTGATTTTTATCAACGTCAAAATCATGTTAAAATCACGCCTTTTCTGCACGAATTTTAAAACGCGATTTGCATGGCTTTTTACCGAATATTTTTAAAATTTTACTAACAGCAGCGCCACCTATTGTCAGCATTTTTCACTTTGACAAAATCTATCAGAGAGTGCTTTGGCCTCTAAACTCCAAAAACCTGTGAAGGAACTGATCCCTGATCCTTCACGATCACGACGCATCAGTTATTAACCTGATAAAGACACATTAATATTCTGTGAAAGTGTTTACTGTTAGAAAATCTTGTTTAGCTTTAAAAAAAAAACATATTGTATATATAGATAATTTGTCTTGCCTTGAGGTCTATCTTTAATTGTCTTGAAGTGTTGTAGTCTTAAACTGGTCAACTTTTATAACTTCCTTTCGCGTCACTTTTAAGTTTAAAAAACGTGACAAAAAAAGACGCAGCTGGTTTGAGAATTCTTAATCTAGTGGCGTCTTAGAACATACTGTGAAGGACTTTTCAAGTGTGAATTTGGCACGATGGTAAAAAAGATGTGTATATAACATACACATCAACAGAAAGTATATTTTTATAGCTTGATTTCTCCTTCTTTTTGTTATCTTTAAGCATGTAGATTTAACAAAATAAATATTACATGGTATGAGGTTGTTTTTTAGTAAAAAATAACTTTGTTATTTTTGTTCACGTTAATTTAACGTTGATGTGATTTTTGTGTTATGTAGGTAGATAAACTAATCAATACAAAAAAATGGTATAGTTAGAAACTTTTGATATACTTTAATTTTTTTGTTCTTACTTTGTATAGGTTTTTCATTTTTATCAAATGACAAAGAAATTTTAGTCAGTAAATGGTACGTTAAAGAGGTCTTAAAAAATTTTAGTATCCAGATTTTGAGTGATAAAAATTTTTAGGTTCTTGATAAATTTTTTTAGGGGTTGTATTTTAATATAAAAGTTCCTTGTAAATCTTTGGTGCTAAATAGAAAACCATTCGTTGAGTGGCAGATAAATTTACTCTTGGTAAAAAGCATTTTATAAAGTTTTTATTGTGATGTCAATATAATGTTTTTCTGTTGTTCTAATAATTTTAGAATAACCATAACAATACCGAAATTATAAATAATCATTTTAAGATGTCCCTATTAGGGACATTTTGGGTCAGTTAAAATAACGGTAAATTTAACAGCTGTTTGTTGCTAAGAATAACGGTAACATTCAAGACAAAAAAGATAGATCTTGGAACACTAAAGATAAGCATAATACTAACGTTAATTTAGTAGTTTCACACACCTTCAAATTTTTGTTTATTTATATTTGTTTATTTATTTTTATTAGATTTATGGCTTTTTACAAACCAAACTACCCAATTTTAGTAAAAAATTCGACTGCATTAAAAAAATCAATACAAAACTAACCTTAAAAAATAACGGTAACATTAAAGGACGACCACCGTAAGTACCGGGCGCCGTTACCGTAAATAACAAAAATAGAGCGAGAAGCTGCTAATGCGCAGACTCAGTAATAATATTAACAGTAACAGAGTGTAAAATACGCGAGCCAAAATGTTCCTATTGACTGAATATTTTTAGATAATACCGGCTGGACTGATGTAGTTGACCTTAAAAATAAACGTAGAATTATTCTTACACCAAATGATACAGACCTGGTTTTCACGAAAAATAAACATGAAGATCCTATCAAGTACTTTTTCGATCACTTCACGTCGCTCAAAGTATACTTTGATGTCAAAGGTGGGGAGAGATCAGACTTAGATAAAGCTACAGATGAAGTTAAGTCTAAATCTGAAAAGTTGGATCAGCAGTTGGTAAGTATTAAAAAGTGGGACAAAACAACAATAAAATAAAAAGTTAATATGGAGAATTTATTAATGTTTATTATTGTAATATGTTGGCAAACTGTTTTAATGATCAGTGTTCTTTTATTTGTTATAATAAAAAAATTAGAGAAGAAGAATTCAACAAAAAATAAACTTATGACTTAGAGAAGATGATTAAACCTTATTATTGATCAACAGATTTTTATGGATTTGTTAAAGAAAACGTGAAAATCTTCTTTACAAATTGACTTTACTACCTTTTTAATTTAGTATATCCAGCAAACTAGATTATTGTTACTTACAAAGACATAACTTGTTCAATGCAATAGCATTTTTCTAAACTTTATTTTAGCAATTTAGAAATAAATGACCAATGACTAATAAGGTAACTGATAATTAGTACGTCAATTTGCAGAAGGCATATGGTATATAGGCATATGATATAATAATTAGTATACCACTAAATCTACTTTGGAAAGCGTTGGAAAATACAAACATAAGCGTACAACTAATTAAGGCCATCAAAGAGTTATACCGCAATAGTAAGGCAAAAGTTAAAATAAAAGCAAAACTAACCAAAGGCTTTCAAGTAAATAAAGGTCTTAAACAAGGTTGCTGTATCTCGCCTACGCTCTTTAAAATATACTTGGAACAAGTCCTTAAAGTATGGAAGAGAAAATGCCAAAACATAGGAATTCCGTTGGACGAAACCACCTTGTATACTTTATGTTTCGCCGATGATGAGATAGTAGTGGCTCAGGATTATGACGACCGGGAATATATGACAGGAAAATTAATAGAAGAATACAATAAGTGGGGACTAGAGGTTAATCTCAATAAGACAGAGTATATGTGTATCGGTGAAACGAAACAGGATCTAATCTTAAATACCGGGCAGAGAATTCAGTCCTGTGATGAGAATAAATACGTAGGTCTACAAATTACAGCTGACGGAACACTAGACAAAGCTATAAAAGATCGAAACGTACAAGGAAGAAAAGCAATAGCTTTATTAAATGGAATAATTTGGGACCAAAGTATATCAAAACATAACATAAGCTTATATGTATATAACACCATTGTAAAAAGTATTATTACATACGGCTCAGAAGTATGGTCAATCAAGGATAGAACAGAAAAAATGCTTTCCTCTACGGAGATGGACTATTGGAGAAGAGCAGCAGGGAAATAATAAAAAAAGAGTTACAAATCAAAGAATAAGAGGAAGTGGGTGAACGTACTTTAGTGGATGATATAAGAATAAAACAACTGGTGTGGTACGGACATGTACAAAGAATGAATGGTGAAAGACTACCTAGACAAATACTACAATGGAAACCAACTGGCCGAAGAAAACGAGGACGGCCAAGGAGAAGCTGGAGAGAAGGAATAGACAGTGAAATAAGAATAAGAGGCCTAGATGATGAATTATGGGCAAACAGAAACGAGTGGAGATTGGGTATCAGAAGACGTAGAACGTTGTGAAACCGATAAATATATATAATTAGTACTGCGATGAAGAACCCTCATTATCAGTTACCTTAATGACTACCGCCTGGCCAACCGCTGGTGCTTTTACATTATGCATTTGGCCCATATATTAGGGTAGAATATTTGAAAAATGAGTATATGACCCATATAGAGTGGCAACCGGCGAGCTTTGCAACATTGAGGGGCAGATGGCGCTGAAATAAATTCGTCTAGTACGCAATATTCAGGGACTACTAGTACGATTTAGTTGCATGTGCGAATTCCGAGGTTCAAGTCCTTTATATAAATGCCATTAGATCATAGTATTTGTTTCTAAATATTGCGTACTAGACGAATTTATTTCAGCGCCATCTACCCCTCAATGTCGCAAAGCTCGTCGGTTGTCACTCTCTATGGATCATATACTCATTGGTTTGAATAACTTAAAGCATTACGAATTTTGATGCAACAATATTTATTTTTTCAGCTTGGCGGTCCTCTCCCGGGACAAGACACTGGAGACAAAGATAAAGCACTTAAATACGGATTAGAACGTCAAAAAATGCTTATAGATCTCTTCAAAGGTCCACTAAATAGCATAGTTCGACGCTTGTACGACAAGAAGATCAGAGGAAATATGCTGAGTTGGGCTAAAGCTGTAGGAGTAATAGCAAGAGCTAGAAAACGTACGTTTATAAGCCCATTTCTTTAGTTTGACGGTTTTAGTGATATCACAATTTAGATAATAGGTTATTATTGACAGCTCATAAGCTTTAATATATTTGGACCCCTAGTCTTCCGTGGTCGAAGTGGTTTTAACTTAAAAACGGAAACGTCGCGAGTCAAAAGATTGGTTTAAAAAAAGGCAAAGATACACTCACAAATATCTTCTACCTTGGAACAAAGAATGTTGACTAAAAAATATAGCACAATAATAACTCTATTATACTGCTCAATAAGAAAACATTGCGCAATGGAATTTAAACTGGTTTAATCTTTTGGTCAATCATTGTGCAACGGTCAAAGCAATAATATTGCACAATCCGTAATATTTTGCAATATTATGATGCCGCCTAAGAACAAACGCAAATTTTGATACATTTTCTTAAGTTTATAACAGATATCATACTAATTTAATGATCCGGCCTCACTCAATCATTTAAAGAAAGTTTTAATAATTTCAACTTTTTTTCTAAATTATATTTACCGTTTTTTGAACCGGGTTGTTAATATGCCAATGATGTTTTTCTAATATGCTCAAAGTTGATTATATGCCCAAGCCGCAGCCCACGAGAAAGACCGGCCCGGGCGCGGAATATTACGTGACCGTAGGTCACAAAAGAACGCCTCCCGGCAAGCTGTCATTTTAAAACATTTGTGTTTTCAGTTTTGGTATGTTTGTTTACATCGATTTTTAATTCGGGCATGAATTTTATGTGAATTTTATCAAAGTTATCAAAATAACGCAGCCCACGCAAAAGACTGTCGTGATCTGCGTTAAAATAATTAATGGCTAATATGTAAATTACAAAGAAAATACCTATAAGATAAACAATGCCGCGAACGTGTAGTGTTGTTGGTTGTCGGTCCAACTATAAAACTGAAACCGAATTTGTGTCAACTTTTAATTTGCCAGTGGATAACCAAATGCATGAAATTTGGTTGCGAAAAACTCCTAATGATTTAAGTATCTTAAAACGTCCACAAGTTTGCATCAAACATTTTCCTAACGAGCAGGTTATTTGGTTTGATAAGTTAACATGGTGAGCTAAAAAATGTTAAAAGACGAAGACCCAAATCAACAGAAAATTGTTGGCGTTAATGTACCTACGATTTTTAAAAATGTTCGATTAGCTGATGTTGAGAGGCAACAACTGGAAACTGCAATACAATAAAATCTTGACTTGAACACTTTGAGCGCATAAGAAATCAAAAGTTTTATCAAATATTGAGGACATTTCAAAATTTTATTGTTCTATCTAATACTAAAATAAACAAAAATTGGATTTTAACCCAAGAACGTGACACAGTCTGCCTGTGCCTGATGACATTTTGAACAACAATCCATCACTGTTAGCATCTCTAGTTGTTGAGGGAGATCTGTGATTTTTTGTAAATGTTAACAATTTGTCCATACCAAAAAACAAACTGCCAAAAAAAGTAGGAGTTTTATTTTTGGACAGCCCCGATACACTTGAAAGCTAATGCAGTTTATTAAAATGAAAGTTGCAAATGGGAAAGAAGTGGTAAAAGATAAGATTGATCAAGTAATAGACATCCTTAGTGACATTTTCGATAGTGAGAGCGAAAAATGTGTTCAATTGTCATTTCTTATTGAAAAGGTCACCTGAGAATCGAAGATATTGTGGATACACTTTAATGTTGGCTACATCTTTGTCATCCAGTGCATCCAGTGCATACATGGCAATTTACAAAACTAAGGTAATATGTCTGCAGCACCCTCGCAATATTAAAAAACTGATTTATAAAATATCGTTAACAGATAGTAATCTCTCCGGTAGTGTGCAATATTTAAAAAGTAAGATACAGCTTTTAAAAGAAGATGAGTTGGTAGTTAACTTACACATTGATGACTTGTGAGAAGACAAAGAAAAATTTAAAAACTTAGGTTTGTTTTGTCCAATTTTAAAAGACTTGTATAGATTTGAAGTAACTAACGATATTATGTACCTAATATATGTACCTGAAGATATTAGAGTGCAAATTTTATATAATTTTTTATTTTATAGAATCAGTTCTTTTATCCATAATAAACACATACATCAGCAAAATATTTTTTTCAATTTTTCCTATATGAGAACAAAAAAATTTGATCAATTTATTTAAATTGTGTAAAAACAGGTAATATATTAAGCATTACAATAAGAATCCTGGAACTCCTAAGATCACGTGACCGCCGACTTGCTTATAATGCGCCACGGCCAGTCTTTATCGTTGGCTGCGGCCCAAGCCCATACAAATATCTAATAATACGTTGCAAACGAATTTTCGATAACTTCAAAACGTAAGAACACAAAATATGTTCTTTTTAACTAAAAGTAGAGCAATAAAATTTGCTAAAAGAAACAACGAAATAAAAAATGCACATTTAGGTTTGAAAGTACATAATTAAATTAGAAACTAGTAACACAAACATGTTGTTTCAAATTTTCGTCTTTTTTCGATATTTGGCATCAAGTTGTGCTATTTTGTCCTGTCCCCTGTGTAAATTAGCTTCAAGAAAAAATACATTAAAAAAACATTAAGTGTACCTTAGGGCTAAACCTCTCTCCCCCCTTGAGCGTTACGTAAAACAATAATTTTTTTTCGACCACTGTGAACTTAAAGGAGAAGGCACTAAATACATTGTTTACCGGGATGCGTCAAATGAGCTGAATTTGAGATATGTTGAAGGCCAGACCTGATATTTTTTTCCAAAAAAATTTGGGGTGGTCATAGGATATGTTTTCGAGCTATACCTTTTTAAATGCGCGCCACTGAAATATGGAAAAATGTGACCTTGTGTGTATGTGTAGTTTTTTCTCCAATAACTGATCGCCAAATAAAAATATAAAACCGATACTAGTCTTATTTTGTGATTTCTGAAGAGTTAAATTTAAGAACCCGATGGATTTCAACGAACTTGAGTATTGTGATCAATGACCTGATTGGTAAATTTAGAAACTAGAAATGAACCAATTAATTTTAATTTGTATTTTTTTTAGATGCATTTGTCGAGCCGGATAGCAAAAAATAGTAAGGTTATCAATATCTTATTTACACAATCAATAACAATACAGTGATTTTGATTTGATTAATGTACAACAAATTTTACAAATCATCATAATAAATAAAAACATTTTACAGTAATTTGTAATTTTTTTTCTTTGTTGATGTGGTAAATTTTGCCAAAAAGTCTTAAAAAATAGTTATGTTTAGCAATTTTGTAGCACAAATATAGCAATTTTACCGTTCTAGCCCGCGCGCGCAGGAATGACTAGACAAGGTATTATTTTCGCCGAATTTTTTTTTTAGACAACGCCGAAAATGTATTATTTGGGTGTATTTTTTTATAAAATAAAAAGTAAAATTTTCCAAGATAGTTACAAAAAACTGTTTTTCAAGGCTGATATAATTATTATGGCTTCACTTGAAGTGTGCTAATAAACTAGGAATGTATCAGATCCATCATACATTTTTAAAATAAAGTAGTAATAATAAAAGTATCTCGCTTATCGGAGAGAAAATAAAGCTGTCGCAAAATTAAGAGCAAGAAAAATTTAATTTTATGAACTCATGCAAAATAAAATCGTTTGGAATAGCCAGCGCTGTCTAGGTTATTTTATTTAATGTTATTTTGCTTTCCAAAATTGACATGTTTATTTGTTAAAACAATTTGGTTGGTGCGGCAAGTAGGCCAGGGTACATACTCACAATGGTAGTTTTCTTGCACTTGTACCTACCCTTGGCGTCCTGTGTGTGTAGGCGTAAGTCATACTTGGCCAAGAAATAGCTACCCCAGCACATTATTTATTTATAGAGTGAATTATCCATCTCTATATATATTTATTAATTATATGTAGGGTGTCACGATTCCTCAAATGCCATTGAAATATTAATTGATACAACATCTAGTTTAATCTAATGGCAACAAATGTCTTTAAGTTGAGTTAAAAAAACAAAATAAAAAAGTTAAGTTAAATACACTAGTGTTTAAACCAAGAATCTTGAGATTAATTAATAAATTTTATTGCTTTTAGCAAATATTTAAAGAAAATTACCAAAAACCACGACAACTTAATGTCCAAAATTATTTAACTTTGATTCATTTAAAACATTTTTTGCTATTTTAACAAAAATGTGATTAAAAAAACAAAATAAAAAAAACTAAATTTAAGTGCGTTTATTTTCGGTTCGGTTCGGTTCGGTTCGGTTGTGTGTGTTGTGCTTCCTCGGGTTGGCAAGTGGTCTTTGGTTGCCATCCTTTGGCACGCCTCTGGTCCGAGTCTAAACAATGCTAGGATATAGAGGACCGATATTCCCTCATTTGATTTTGATTTAAATAAATTTGATTTTAATAAGTTTGTTGCATCTCTATTTGTTTTAAATATGTCATACATACAGGATCTCTACTAGGAGCTACTTCAAAAAAGGGTTCTGCAGTAAATATTGGCAAATTCACAAAGGGATACACTTTTTAACAATAAACTAAATTTCGTTGACTACTTTCCACTTGCTAAATTAGAACAGAAATGGGTTTATTATTTTATGGCCTGTCATTGGTGGTTCGGTTTTTTTTTTGCGAAGAATGCTGCTTTGCCAGGCTGGAGCCACAAAGCTTAATGGGCCGTGTTTCGCTCGCAAAAGAGTATCATTTTCAAATGTGGGCACTGTACCTGTTTAATTTTTGTTTAGTTTTTTTTATGTAGTTACACACCAAATACTTATTACTTTAAAAAAATGTTTACATAATATTAATAACAAGGAGGGTAATAATCAAAAACTTCCGTCATTCCCTCATTTAGTCTTTTTAATTAACATGAACATTATAATTGCGGTTTACGCAAAGGAAAAATGTGGTGTCATTATATCTAATGAGTAAATTGATGCTAGATAGCACATATAAGCCTCTATGTTTTTTCAGGTCCTTTCCAGAAAGTTTTCCGTTTTTTTTAGAATTCATACTTTGTTAGAGTTATTTCAATATTTGTCATTTTAGTTTTTATACTTTCCCACTGTCAAAAGTATCAACAATTTTAACACACGGAAAAGGTGATCTTAGACTCAACTTTACATCTCATTTGAGTTTTCATACCTTTGACAATGTACACTTCGTACAAAAAACACACTTTTGATAAAAAAAAATCAAATTTCTAGATCACATAGGATTTAGGGGGGTTACTACGCTGCTAAGAAAAAAATATATGGTTTTTGAGTTAATAAATATCGGGCTAGCCGCATTTTTACTCCCCTAAAAAAAAAATATTACATAATTTGTGTACCGTCAACCATAGTGTTTCCGTCGAATATTATTCCCCCTAGATTTTGACCCAGATCCGCGCTTGCATAGAATGAGGTAATCTAGGCAAAAAAGAGCTTTTATTACCTAATTTTGTAAAAATCGCCCCTGATTCATTGCCAATCAACTAATGGGAGAGAGAGAGAGAAAGCTACCTACCTTCTTTACAATTTCTGGATGTTCTCATTCTAAAGAAAATTCATCTTTTCTCCTGAGTTGGCCATACACCTATTGCACTAATGTGTCCTTTTTAATAACATAATAATTCTAAGTTTGCAAGAGATTCTTAATATTTCTAGTTTTGACAATATGTGCTATACACAACGGATTACTGTTATTTTGAAGTTTTTCTCTAATCAATACCTACGGTTCTGGCCATGTGTTACTCGACCCTTATTGGAAATAACAGAAACTTACTTTATGTTTTCCGTTTCTCCCAGTGTTTTTTGTGTTAGCCTCTTTCGAAAGAACGCTTATCCGCAAAAAATATTTTATTAAAACGAACTTTAATTCATACACAAAACGAAAAAAAAACTACATGATGATAAAAAAAAGGTAACGGAACAACAGTTTTTCCGTATATTTTTACATCCCACTTGGGGAATTTTTAGGAAGACATGTTTTAGGTTTAGTAAAATATTTGTATATTGCACCTCCTTTGAGAAGTGGTTTTAATGACCCTTATTTTACTCTTGGTTTCTATGAACATCGCTTTTTTTGCGCACACTTGATTCAGTTGTGTTTTTAGTTTATAACTTAATTTTTTTTAAAATAAATCAAGTTTTATAAACCTTGATGTCTAGGTTTTTTAACATCTTATATATAAGAGATATTTTGAATACATGGCGGTTTTTCCATAAGTGCACATGTGCACGTGCACTCCCAATATTGACTTAAAAAAATATTAAAATTTTAGAAATTAATACCCGGTATGTATGTGTTTGTATTCGTGTTCAAACCAGCCTTGCAGTAAATGGCGGATGCGCTATATAGTTAGTTCAAATCTAATTCTTTACTTTTATTTACTGGAACCAAATTCTATGCACCGTATATGTTATGTCGCATTCTAATTACGAAATATAGAAAAAGAGGACGACATTTGCCAATAGAATTTCACAGTACATAGAATCTGAACCTTCCTTCGGTAGTGCTCATATACAAAAACTAGCCTCGATGCCGTTCGCACCCCCGTGATGCCCCCCGCGTCCACGGTTCGAGTTGAATGTCAGAGCAGCTTACGTGCACTGTTAATTAGTGCGCTTAGACAACTTGGCATTATCGGTCCAGCGCGGGTGGGCGGTTTGCTTTGATTTCAACGATTCGACGACAATCGCGGAAGTTTCTAATTCTAATATCATTAGGGTGCAATATTTAAAGACAATTAAATTTTCATCTTTGCCACTAGAAGAGAAAATAAACTTGGTGTGATACATTTATTATTTATATATAAAAACAATAATAATATGTAAGTAACTAATATCTAACTAAATATCTCATTTTTGAATTATTTGCTCTAAATTGTATGATATGACGACCCACACACATATATTTTTGTATATACGAGACAAGATGTCTGTTAGATCCTTGTGCTATCGGGAATAATAGATAGGTATTATTTGTATTCTTCTATTCAATAAGATGATACCTTCACCATTTATTATATCAAACATATTTGAAGCTTTATGGTCCAGAAAAAAATAGACGTCTCCAAAGCACGTCATTATTTTTCCATCATTTTCGAAATTTGAATAAACCAAGAACAAATCTAGTATCCGTTTGTGCTGCGCGTCGCGTCCCGCCTTTTATCTTGACAAAAGCTTTTCTTTTGCCCTATAAATCACCGGTGTATCCAGTTTTGCACTCGATTGGCCACATTGAAAACATAGACATTCCAGAAAAGCAACTCGTCTATTTCTTTTCAACATTGGAAATCAACTGATTTCAGATTTTTCCCAAGGTGTTAATAAAGTATGTTGCCAAACTTTTGAGGATCATTTATTAAGTGATTTTAAGGAAAAACTTTAAATAAACATGGTGCCGCAAATGGTCAGTTTTCGAGATACCAGTGGTCAAAGTTTCAATTTTGTTCTTTCTTTATAACTCGTGCAGTTTTTGAGATAATTTGCTCAAATTTGGAACGTTTGTTTAGCTACAAGGCACACATCATCAAGCTTGCCAAATATTTGGAAAAAACTACAGGGTAATATTTTTTCAGAGGTCATGCCCCCTTTTTTCTTTCAGAACTTTTTTGCAGTAAGCCAGTGGCAGATTCAAAAAAACCATTTGGATTCTTTGTTTTATTCAAAAACTTTTTGATTTTTTGCAATTTTTTGTATTTCCAACCGTTTTCATAAAAAAATACAAATAATAAAAATTTAATAATTTCGGGTAGATCTGTTTTTTGTCTGATAGTGGTGGGAACTTAAATGGTGCCAGAAAAGTGATTTTTCAAGAATTTAAAAGTGTTTAAAGGTGTAAATTGTTACAGTTCGGGCGCGTGGTGTAAAACTTTGGGGTGCACCCAAAAAAAAATTGTGGCGCAGGCGATATTTTTTTTTTGAGTGCCACGCCAACTTTTTGGGCCAATATATCATATAATTTATAACAAATAATTAAAAAATGAGATATTTAATTTAGTTAGTTAAATAATAAATGTATCACACATAGTTTAAATATTTCACAAAAACGTTTTGTATTAAAAATGAAGGCGTTTGTCCTTTTTTTAAATAAATTCTATAATAACCAATTCACTTAGGAATTTCTTGAATCATTTTTTTCTCAATAGATAACATTGCGAAGGCAGTTAATCTATTCTCACCTATTACGGTAAAGAAGAAAATTTAGTTGTCCTTAAATATTGCACACTAATGCTATCAGAATAAGAAACTATTCCATTTTAGAACTACGAAATCGTTAAAATCGAAACAACACTAATTTAAAGTGCACATGAGGTGCTGCAAGTGGCAACGCTAACCGTGGATGCGTTGCGCATTACGGGGTTGTGGGCGGCATCGATCCTCTGCACAATAGCACAATTATTATTAAAGAAAGGCCCAGATTCTATGTACACTAATGCTATCAGAATAAGAAACTTCCGCAATTTTTGGAACTACGAAATCGTTGAAATCGAAACAATATAGCCCGACCGATATACCCAAGTTTTCTTAGTGCACTAATTTAAAGTGCACATGAGGTGCTGTAACAGTCAACCCTAACCGTGGATGCGTGGCGCATTACGGGGTTGCGAGCGGCATCGATCCTCTGCACAATGGCACAATTATTGAAGCAAGGCCCTTTCTATATTTCGTAATTGGAATGCGACATAACATCTACAATTCACAGAATTTGGTTCCAGTAAAGCGCGGCGCAAGCCGGCCTACGCATCCACCATTCACCGTCTTTTGGTTTAAACGCAAAATCATACCGGGTATTAATTTCTATTTAGTATTCAAGTCTTTCGTGAATTCCTTTTGGGGTTTATTAATACTTTATGATGAAATTATTAAATGAAAAGTGATCAAATTTTAATATTTTTTTAAGTAAAATTGGGGAGTGCACGTGCATATGTACATTTATGATGGAACAGCCACTGAAAAGCGTGCGGAAAAGTATCTAGTGGCCAAAAGTACTTGTTACGAGCATGCTAGAAGTGTCGGAAAAGTACTTTTTCTACTAGTGACCGTAAAGAAGCTACTTCGCGTACACTTTAGTATACGCAAAGTGGAACTTTTATTATATTATAGACGCGCTTTTGTGTCAAATGCAGTTTGGTCGTTTGGCAACCATATCATACAACGTTTTCATGTTTATAATTTCAACTTGCTCGATGTGCAGGGTAAACATTTTTGTGTACAATGAAAACGTGTTCTTTTCTTGAATAAATTGTTTTACCTTAAATCAATTTGTTTTGAATTAAAATATTTCTTTTTAGTTCAACGCAGCGTCTAATCTTGAAATGAGACTCAATTTTTCTTCCTTAGCTGTTTTGTTTCAGTATACTCTATTTTGTAATAAAGCAAATTGTCTTCATATAAGTAATGTTTTGCTTCCAGAGAAAACGGTGCCTTAGATTAATTCAGTGCCAAATTATAATAAAAACAATTTCTGTTTCTGTTCATATTAAAATAAAGAGGCAAGATATTTTTTTTACTAAATCAAGAAAATATTCTCTTGGTGAGTAGGAAAGTACAAACTATTTTACTTCAAAGCAATTTGTTTTGATCTAAGACAGTTTTTTTATCGGTTGGTGTGTGTATGAAAATTTTAGAATATTTTTCCTATAATTTATTACCTTCCTAGTCTTTCAGTGATGGCTAGAAAAGGTAATTTTTTTTTTAGATATAATTTTGCGCACTGATTAGGAAAACTACTATTCCCGCTAGCTTTTCAAAGTTTAAGAATTGGTACCTTAATGAAAAAAGACAATTTCCGCACTTATTAAGAAATATACAATTTCCGCAAGCTCGTGTGTCCTTTTCCTATAATATCTATGACGTTCACTCAATAGTCTGTATCTACTTCTACGTTGTTTGTATTATTGCCTCTTTCCGGCATCATAAAGACGAAATAAAAATTCAAATCAAGCGACTTTTAAAAAATAAATCTATTTTATAGTTGCAGCATGTAAAGTTTCCGCATTTACGAAAATATGTGGCACCACTGCATATTTTAAACACACGTACGAGGAGGGGATGAAAAGTTTCCGGCCTGACATAGAACACAACGCCATAGTGACTAAATAATAATTTATTATAGTCCCCTTGTAAGGAAATACATTTGGCCCAACGATGTTCAACTGATTTGATGCCATCACTGAAGTCTGATTTATCCAACTCGTAAAAATAGGCGTTTGTAGCTGCAATGACTTCTAAATCTGAGGAAATTTTTTTTCCAGCAAGAATTTTTTTTAGGTTTAGAAACAAATCAATGTCTGACGGGGCTAGTTCTGGCGAATAAGATGAATGGTTTAACAGTTCAAAGCCTAGATGATGGATTTTAGCCATTACAAGAGCGGACTTGTGGCAAGGTGCATTGTCCTGATAAAACAAAATTTTATTTTTTGACAAACCAGGGCGTTTTTCACTTATATTCTACCTGAGCTGATCCAGTAAGTCGCTGTGATACTCTGAATTTATTGTTCTTCTTTTTTCGAGATAATCAATGAGGAGTATCCCTTTAGCGTCCCAAAAGATCGTTGCCATGACCTTTCCAGCAGACGGTACTGCCTTTGCCTTCTTTGGAACTGGTTCGTCCTTTGCCGTCCATTGTTTGGACTGTTGCTTAGTTTCAGGGGTATAATGATTTTTTTCATCAACCGTAACGAGCTTGTGATATGGCATGAGCAAACGCGACACCCATCGGGCGGATAGCTTTCTTATACCTAAAACTTCACATAAAATATGGTGAACTCGTTCTTTTGATATGCCCACAGCCTCAGCTACCTCTTCCAGTCTTAATCTGCGATCTTTTAGAATTAGTTTGTGAATGGTCTGCACCATTTATTCAGAAGTTGCCGTTTTTGTTTTGCAAGTAGAACGCGGAGCATCAGTGCTAGTACGACCACGTTTAAAATCCGATACACAGGTTATAACTGTGGTATAGGAAGGAGCAGATTCCTCTAGTGTAGCATCTAGTTCAGCTTCTATTTCCGTCGGCGATAACCCTTTGAAATGAAAATTTTTATTACGACTCTTATCTCGTTTTTTTCCATCTTTTAAAATTGACACACTATATAAACTTTCAAAATTAGCAGGACTTCGAGCATATACTAATCAAAAGCAAGGCTACACAAACACGTTGGAACACGGGGGTTCAAGATCAGTTTATTTTAGCCTGCTCCTCTTCTGGTTTCTCTCGTATCTCGGTAGATGGCGCTTCTTGCGAGAGTTTTCTCACTATTTACATAGGATTAGAGATAAAACCGTCTAGTTAACTTCGCAAGAGTGTCACATTGACCAAGCAGTGTTCTGAGGAGTCCCATAAGGACGAAACAGTTAACTGTCAATACTTATTAGGTGTCCGTTAGATCTTGGACCCCCGTGAGGTTAGGCTTTCAATCTATCCACGGAAAAATATGAGAGAAACAAAAACTCCTTTTTATCCGATTATCCATGAAACTTGTTTGATTCTTACTATTTTTCGTTTTGAAAGTCTCGTTTTTTCTAACTGTTCTAAACTACCGAAAGACTTGCACGAGCCATGGTTCTTACTGTACCGCAGTAAAGAATGGAGTTGTTAAACAGGCGTAACTCTAGTTCCATTGTTTACTGCTGTACAGTAACTGAGCTTACTGTGCCACAGTAAAGAATTGATATACGCGACCGGAGCACCCTGTGGTAATTTTTTTTTTGTTAAAGTCTGCAAAGTTAGATCATTTACACCTAAGATCTCCATAAATACTGATGTAGTTGTTTAATTTTAAATTAAATCATTGCTTATTTTCAGACCGTTGGAAAGACCCAAGCTGTTCAAATTTTAATTTTTAAACGAAAAGACCTAAATGAAAAACCGATCCGGCAGTAGAGCAAAGATATATTTGCTTAAGGATTAGATTTTGATTGAGTTCGAAAATTGTTTTAACCCGTGCGCGCGGAGAAGGTTCAAAAGGTGTGAATGAAAAATTCACGCCAATAGGCACAAGAAAGGTTTTATACACGAACATAAACTTTATTGAGTTTATCAGGCGGATCTAGGAATTCCATCAGAGGGGGGAATTTTTCGCGTTCTGCATAGTGACCAGGAGGATCAGGACAATTCACCGCGGCATATCCACCGCGGGTAATTTGCCACCGGGCAAACTTGTGCCGTCGCCGACCCGATTCGCCGCTGGCCCATTTCGCTGTTGACAGGATTTGCGCGATTTGTTGACATTACTGCGCACGTCAAGAACAATTTGGTTTGAATTAAAATATTGCAAAAATGAATGTTCAACATTTTTGTTTGCTTTAAGGATTTCTACAAACACATTTATTTTTATTTCAAGGCGGCTATTTAAAAAAATATGTTTAGCTTAATAAGTATTTTAATGTATACAATGGGCTTTTAGACAAAAATTTTTTGAGAAAAAAATAGCAATAAAAAATACCACAAAAAAAATATAAAAAAATATTTTAAAAATTTTTCCCTTTTTTCGTACGCTATACAGTGTTAAAAAAGGAATTGTATCCGCTTGAAAAATGATTTCCAAAAGATTTTTGAAAAAGTTGACGGTTTTGAGTTATTAGCAAAAAACTATCAAAACGCTCGTTTAAGGGGGGAACCACCCCTCTGTCAGGGTTGGGGAGGGGGTGGTTCCCTTTCGTAAAATGTTTGGGCGAGTCTTATGTCTATTCATACCAACTGTGTTGCTTCTATCATTAAACGCAGCATATCACTTCAATCTCGGATGTAGAGCCTGAACTATAAGAACGATGGTAACCAATTTTCCGATTCTGCATGATGTTTTAGTGCCCTATAAAAATTAAGTTAAAAAATTGGTGAGCTTCAACTATTGCTTTTTGTTTCAAAATGTGTAATTGATCTTCTTCTTTTCATTTTGTTTGGTTTTTCTCAAAATCGATAACGGGCGATGCCTGTTTGTAAAAGGCCGTCCAGCATTTCTCTATCAACCAATGTCCGGCCTTTAAAATTTACCCTGCATTTTTTTCAGAATTTGGTAAAAAACTCTGCCAAAGCAATTCCTTCAAAGCTTGTTTAAAATAATGTTACCATTTATTTTTACAATCTTGGGGAAAGAAATACGATCCATCAAAATCCATCAAGATCCTTTTATTTTTTATAATTTGAGTTTTATGTCTGAAGGGCTAAACATTAAAAATCAGTTTGCCTGTTTAAATCGACAGAATGTGTAAGAGCAAACAAATAGACTGCCATAGTGGTGTTCCGAAGATATCCAAACGTTTTTTGCTGACATGTGACATAGAAAAACTTAATTCCGTTGTATTAGTGCCCTACATATGTTTACAGTAAAAGCTTTAACGGACAGTTCTGATAAGCCGAAAATTTTAATATCCGAATAACATTGCTGAAACAAAGGTTTTCAGTATCATTAATTAACTTTAATACTTCTTTAGAAGCGGAAACCTCCCGCCGCCGATGTCCGCTTATAAGAGCTTTCACTGTATTTTTTTTTATTCATTGACGGATCAAACCCATTTACAAATTGGGAAACTTAACAAGTTCATATTATTCTTAAATAGAAGGTTATAAAATATAGTAGTAGGAGGTACCTAAAATTAAATGTCCTATAGAATTACATCAAAATATAAACCAAAAAAATGAGTCCACTAGGTATATAGAAAGACCAGAGACTACTCCAGCAAATTGTTCATATTGCCCAAAAAAATCAAATTCATTATGCTCAGTGCATAACCTAAGTGTGCGAGATATAAAAGAGTGCGTAATTAGTTCTGTAAAACTGTTAATGTGTTTGTTCGTGTGATGTGAGTGGGAACATGTAAGTTAATTTTGGATGTTAAATAAGGGAAATCTATAGAAGAGTTAATAATTTTGTGAATAAGTTTTAAATCTCTTTGTTTCCTCCTGCAGCGGAGAGTTTAAGTGTTGAACAAAGGTTAATATATTGATTTCTTAATTGTGAAAAAACTTGAAATTGATATACCTGCAGAAATTTCGCTGAACACTCTCGAGTCGGTGTAGTTGAGAATCCACACTGAGACAGCATATTCTAGATGAGATCTAACATAAGAAAAGTAAAACAAGTTTTCAGAATTTAGGTTACGGAAATCTTTAGCACTGTGTTTTATAAAGCCAAGTATGCGCAAGGCTTTGTTTAAAATGAGATCTATATGTGATGTGAAGTCTAAATTTTGTTTTAACAAGATGCCCAGATCTTTTATCTGTTCCACACAGTCCAATTGAGTGCCACTAATGTTGTAAATGAAGTTGTTAATTGTTCTTGATTTGTGAAATATTCGATTCCATTGGCCTGGCACCAGCTTGATAGTCTGTTAAGGTCGTCCTGAAGAGAAAGGCAGTCATTTAAGTTGGCCACTTTCAGAAACAGTTTGAGATCGTCAGCAAAGAGTAGGAATAACCAGTTTTTAAAGCATGAGATTATGTCATTGATAAAAATGTTGAAAAGTAGCGGCCCTATGTGGGAGCCTTGAGGCACACCAGATGTAACAGTAATTTGAGAAGAAGTAAAGTTGTTTAAGCGAACTATTTCTGTCCTACCCGAGAGGTAACTTTTAAGCCAAAGTAGCGAAGAACCAGAGACGCCCAACGGTTGAAGCTTTTCAATCAGGAGACCATGGTCCACCCTGTCCAACACCTTGGAGAAGTCTGTGTATATTGAGTGTACCTCAGCACCCTGCTCCAAGGCGCAAGTCAGGAAGTCCAAATATGGTAGGAGGTTTGTCTCAGTGGATGAATTTTTTTTAAAGCCAAACTGCTCGGGGATGATCTCTAAACCGAAGCATGCTGTCAGAAACTTAATGAATAAGTTTTCGGACAGCTTTAGAATGGCGTTGAGAGTAGAAATGGGACGATAATTGGACTACTTTTCAGGATCTCCGAATTTGTGTATTGGTATTACATAACTTGATTTCCAGTACTCAGGAAAGAAGCCAATGGCCAGAGATTTATTGAAAATAATGTGTAATGGTCTCGATAAGATGAAGCAGCAGTTTTTGAGAAAGAAACGATGGACAAAATCTGGAACTGGACCCTTGTTAGGATCAACATTTTTTAACTCAGTATATATGTCAGAGATGGATATTTTCAGATTAAAAAAACCTTAAGATCATATGAGAACCATTTGGGAAACTTTCTACTAGCAATTTTTTTCACAGGTACAAATATATCTAAAGTTTGGTCAAGCACATCATAAAAAATGTTGATCATTTCCTCCACAGTCCTATTGGAAAAAATGCAGTGCCAAGAAAACAAGTCGAGATATTCATTAATATCACTAAAGTTGGCAGCCTTAAAGTTGTAGTAAAACCCATTTCCTTGAGGATTTGAATTTGTATGGTTATGTTGCAAGGCTACTAACAACTGGAATGGGGATGGTGGTATTGACTTCAAAAACTGATGAGCTGCAATTATTACTTTTTTTAAAAAATTATTTCGATTCTCTCTTTCATTTTGTTTGGTAGTTTCTTAAAATCGATAGTAGTCGATTAAGGTCACTCATCGTCAAGCAAGCTTTACAGGTAGCGAAGCCTAACTCTGATTTTCTATTTTTTGGTTATAATTTTTGACATGTTTTCCTCGGTTTCGCATTGGCGGCTCGTTGTTATTTTAAAAATGTGGTTTTAACACAGTCTAAAGATCTATTTAATAATGATACAGTTTCAAGATAGTTTGCAGCATAACTTTTTAATTCTTATTAAATAAATATATATAGTTTAGGTGCCTTCATACTGTGTAAAACAACATCTTCAAAATAAAACAGAACCGGCAATGCGAAACCGAGGAAAACATGTCAAAAATAATCACCAAAAAATAGAAAGCCTGACGTTAGCTTCGCTTCCTGTAGCGAAGCCTTACTCTGATTTTCTATTTTTTGGTTATAATTTTTGACATGTTTTCCTCAGTTTCGCATTGGCAGCTCGTTGTTATTTTAAAAATGTGGTTTTAACACAGTCTAAAGATCTATTTAATAATGATACAGTTTTAAGATAGTTTGTAGCATAACTTTTTAATTCTTATTACATAAATATATAAAGTTTAGGTACCTTCATACAGTGTAAAACAACATCTTCAAAATAAAACAGAACCGCCAATGCGAAACCGAGGAAAACATGTCAAAAATAATAACCAAGAAATAGAAAGCCTGACGTTAGCTTCGCTTCCTATAAAGCTTGCCTTTACGATGAGTGTCCTTATAGTCGATACCTGTGAAGGCCGTCCAATATTTTTCTATCAATGGCCGGCCTTTAAAATTTACCCTAAATTGGTTTCTAAAGAACCCCGCACCCGTTTAGACAGGCCTTATAGAAAATTTTTGTCTCGATGTAATTGGCTATAATTTTAGTATGTTATAGTAGACTAGAGAATGCCAATCATACCGTGTGCTAGAAAGAGAAAGCATATCCCTCACAGGCTCAGAAAGAAAAAACACCCTAGCTATCACCCTACAGCGTGGAGAAGGTAGTTTAACATAACGAGAATTGTTAATTTTATATTAAAACTATGATACTCTATCTATTATGACGAAAGGGTTAAAAGCCATATGGTGGAACTGATATTTGCCAAGGCTTTAATAGACATCTATCAGAAATCCCGCAAGAATAGGGCCTCAATTATATTGTGCTATTAATATAATGTGTCAGAAGCGTAGTGGAGAGGATAGGAAATAGACAAATAATAAGAAGTTTAGGTATAAGAGAAATTAAAATTGTCTTTTGAAAATCATTAGCTAAAAATAAAAAATAAAACACCTTCCTAGCCTACTAGCACACCTCAAGTGAAACCATGATATATCAGCCTCAAAAACAGTTTTTTGTAAATATCTTGGAAACTAAAGCTTTTACGCAGTTTTTGGTTTTAACACAAATTATTGAACAAAATGCCAGTCTACTATGATCCGAAAACCGCATATTAATACGATCCTCCGTTAAATAGTTAGCATTTTAAAAATTTTTTAATTGTCAAAATTGTCATTAGCATTAATCGATTTTGATCAAAATCTAATCAGCTCGTTAGAGTGTTGAACACTATTTTACCGGAAACTTTAATATAATTAAGGTGTGCCCCTGTCAGTCGCCATATCCAAAATCCCCTATTTTAATTTATTCTATGTTTATTTTCTTCTATTGTTTAGATGGGTTTTGTGTTCTTTCATAGCTTTGTAGATGTCATCAAATAATACTTCGATGTGATTGTCATCGTAGGTAGAAGTGGAGGCATATACATGGATAACTAATGTTCTTTTCATTTTTAGTGTAAGATAGGCAACGCGATCTGAGATTCCCCTAATAGTTTTGGACATGCTTACTTATAGCTTTATTTATTGTAAATCCTACCCCGAATTTGCTGTTGTCTTCATTGCCTTTATGCAGTGGCGTATGAATGAAGGAGAGGTGACAGTTTTGGAGGGAATACGAACATGTGAAAAATACTTTAAAAAATTTTAGCTTCGGGGGAGGGGTTTCCAGACCCCCCCTTATATACGTCACTGCCTTTATGGTATAGTAGATTTCCGGAGTTCAGTTTTATTCGGTTTTCTGATTTTCGACGAGTTTCTGACGAGCCTACAATTTCCCTATTAAATTCATCTCAGCTCTTCCTCCAGTTTACTCACTTTTTCATCGGTATTCATAGACCTAATATTATATGTTCCTGTTGTTAGTTTTACTTGTTTTTGAAGATTTCATTAGCCATTAACATTCATTTTTATTAGAATTTTTGCCTTCCACAGATTCCGTGAGGAAGACCATAGAAGTGTGGGATTCCGAGTGTTTCCTTCCTTCGTTTTCAAATTTGCCATGATTTCTTCATTGGGGGGGTAGTGGCATTAAGTGAGTTTTGATTCAGACGCTCATTCTGGGACAGACGTTGTTTGCAGCCGCTTATTCTGAGTCAGACGCTGCTGTGTTTAATCTCTTATATTTTCCCTAAAAGAAGAGTTTTCATCTACGCTATGTTTGCCGTACCGAGCTCCTTCCTTGACATGATTTTTAAACAACTCAAAACGCATGCAAATATGTGTAAAAGAATTGGTCCAAAGTTAGCGGCAATACTATTTTTATATTGAATTTTTAACAAATTTTGTAGTGCCTATCAACGTTGTGTCTCATTAACGTTTTTTGTTTGTTGATTAAAAGATAAGTCGCACTAATAACTTACTTACAGTCCCCTTGGAACCGGTGCAAAGCTTACTGCTTATTACCCAAAGCACCCTGGATAGGAGAAAGCTAAGAATCAAACTCAGTGAACCTATTTCAAAACGATTATCGTGCCACGTGCTTTCAACGACCGACACTGATTGTGTAGATGCCTTACGCCGGTCTGGGATAAAGCCTGCCATTTTGACAATTAAATGGCGCGAGTATGTAGAGGCTGCCTTAACACAACAAAACGTTATTAGCTTAATGAAAGGCAGAAAGCTCCACTCCATTGCTCTGTTAGATCAAAGCACCACCGATGTTAAAACTATCAAGGAAAACCATCTTGAATTCTAAACAATCAAAAATTGCTCTCAAGCGATCCGAGATAGATCTTAATAAGAGCGTCACACGGAGATCAGCTTGTCTAATTTAGATGATCGAAAGCTCAATATCGAACTATTTTCTATCATTAACATTAAGTCTTAAAAAAAGTGCCCAATTACCTTATTAGTAAACCCCAAGGCAGAAAATCAATCACCTAACTCGTTGTCACTTGTCACGACGACAAGTCATAGGCTGCTTGATAGCCTGTATAATGATCAGAACCGCGCGGAAAGACGATTTTCAAAAGTGCTCCAAGTTGGTAAACCAGGCTTTATATGGTGATTTTTTCACGTATATTTTAAGTATGGATTAGTATCTTTAATTTTTACTATTAAGCTACGTGCAATGTTTCAGTTTACTTTTTAAACAAATTAGATAAATGTTCTGTGTTTATTTTTATTATTATGATTTTTCAAATATGTATTATATATATTGGACTGAAAAAGTCCGTTTCATTACGTATCCATTGCGTTTGTGACTTTATTATTTCAATCATGTATCAAGGGTTGTATTTGTGCAACATTCAGTTGCCGGTTCTTGCCGGATTATTAGCTATGATTGTTTCAGCCTTGGCGCATGTAATTTGCAGACGCAATTTATTTAACGTGTGGCAAAAGACGGTTTCACAGGATAAAAATCATTCCGTTTTGAACTATGTATGTGAAAATAGTGAATATAAAGACTAAGATAAAGAATATTAGTGCATGGTTAAAAAACCTTGCACAATTTGATAGTGATTGATATACAGGATGTCCCATATAAAACTACATGGGGATTTCGGAAACGGTGAGAAATACGAGTTTGTTAAAAGAGAAAAATGTTGCGCTATTCTAAGCCCAATCAGGTGCTGTATCAATATTAAAGACATCTACACGGGTTACTAAAATATCGAGCAACAACTAAAAATGGTGTTTTTTGAAAAATTGAAATGTACCTGAATATATTATATTTTATTAGTTATTTACAAACCTAAGGTGGGTTTTTACTTTTATTTTGGTTTAGCTGTTAATCAAAACTATCTTGTAACTTGCACTCAGAACAAATGAGGTAAGAAGTGCAAATGTTACACAACTATAACGAAATTGATATTTGGGACTGATCATAAACACACAATTATTTTCCAACAGTCTTTTGTTTTCAGTGCTTGCAACGAATCAACACGCAATGCCATTCCAGAGTTCCAAAAGCCGGTTTATCTAGAGTCAACTGTTTGGAAAGCACACTACTGCACAGGATTATGTGTGCTGAAATTTAAAAAATTTTGCCTGATTCAAATTTATATTAAGGTGACTAGTACTAGTAGACTAGTAAATAATTTTATACTTCTGTAAAGAAGCCTTATTGTTTAACGGCATAACTCTAGATTCCTTTAGGACAATATTAGGTAGAGGTACATGCATGACATATTTTAAAGAAATAGAGATGCAACAAACTCATCAAAGTCAAATTTATTTAAGTCAAAATCAAAGAAGGGAAATATAGGTCCTCTATACTGTATCCTTGTTTAGAGAGAGACACATCTTCCGTTCTTGTTAATTCATAAGCGTCGGAAAATAAAAATGAACGATTTTTGATAACATTTATACGGGGTAATGGACAAACGTGGTTGTTTATTTGTTGCATGATGATTAATGTCACTCAACGCTGACAACATAGAATATTTTATCGAAACGCCAGTAAACTTGACAAGAAAATAAAATAACCAAAAAATTGACAGTTAACTGTTTCGTAGGAACTCTTTGTAAAGCTAGAGAGACGGTATATGAATCTCATCCTACGATGTTGGTAAGAGAAATAAAACCTGCGATACCGTTTGCTTTCACATAGTGGCGACATCTACAAATACAATAGAAACTACCAAAGTAAAAATAAAAGCAGGCAGATGAAACGAAAAACAGTACTTATGACCGTGACATAATTTGTCCCTCAGGTCGGGTCAATGCATTTTGCATTTTTTTCGGCCTTCGCAACGTTTTATGTCGAGTCAGCGGAGCGAAGTTTTTTTTGTAAAATCAGCACGAAAAAACATGATATTGTGGAGTATCTTTTCTCTGAGACACAAAAGCATTAAACATATAAGTGAATATTAGTTTTTATAAAAGTGCACAATAATCCAAATAAACTAAAAATCAGTTTGGAAAAAATCGGTTAAAAAATAAAAAAGTTGTGAAATTTCCAAAATTCTTCTGTTTTGCATTTTTGAGTCGCCATATTGTATTTGGTATGAGTTTAGCAGATGTCCAATAAGTGGAATTGTGTTCCCAAAGGTAAGGGCTTTCAAGCCCTGTAGTCAACTTTGCGTTAACACGAAAAGTGCATGAAGGCCTCTAAGTTAGTGGTTCCCTATTTTCGATGGCGCCCCCTTTTTGAAATCTTGAATTGGTCACGTCCCCCTTTTTCTGAATATAGAAAAAAAAACTGTATTTTTACTACAAAAAAACATTTATTTACACATAACATTTTAACGTCTGTCCGTGTGTGTGTCGGTCCACGGTGGCGCCGGAACCGCTGAACCGATTCTTATGAAACTTTTAGGAAAAATAGTGTAATAATCTGAAAGAAGTTTGGTTGAATCTATGAATGTTAATGACAGTTTTTGACAGTTGAAAAATTTTAAAAAATTGTAACTTTTTTACGGAACATTTCATCAATATCAAAGATTATAGAATATAATTAATATGCGGTTTTCGGAATATTGTAGAACTTATTTTTCTCAACAATTCTTCTTCTCAAAAACTTGGTTAGAGCTTTCGTTTCGGAGACATTTATAAAAAACTGTTTTCAAGACTAGAATGTGCTAATGGGCTAGGAATATAAGATCCGTCATGGATCCATTTATTTTTGTAAATAAAGACAAGTAAAATAAAATATTTGTAATAACCAAAATTTATTAAAATTATATTTATATTTTCTATATTAATTAGGTAATCCAATTTTTAACGCCGATAAATTGATATTTTTCGTCCCTTTCAAAAGAAATCAGCAAGTGCCTAAACTACGTGTACACAATAAATTTTATCATAATTGGATAAATAGTTTAAAGATTTTACTACCCTAAATATTCCGAATACCTTGACATCAGTATATAAAAAGCTTAATTATAGACCAATAAGAATATTTTCGGCAAAAAGCAATATATAAGAAAAACAATTTAGGGAAGTTACCTACTTATTATATTCATTATTAGTTAAACATAAACCAAACATAAAAAAATATGCAACTAGTGAAAACATTAACGTATCAACGTAAAAGCAGAGAGTTAATATAATCCTTCTTGGTAAAACTATAACTAAACTGATTTTTTAATAATTAAACGGGAGACAGGACAGTATACGGCTGATCATGTTAAGCATTGACAATACTTTGGCGTAGAAGGCGTTGTTATCGGATTGTTAAGTTTTTCTTATTTTTATCAGCAATTAAATTAATTCAGGACTCCCGCGCCCCCCCCTTAATATTGGTCTGCGCCCCTTAGTTTGGGAACCAATGCTCTAAGCGAAAAGAGTACTGTATCACCTTCCTTCAAAACAAAACTTTTTTTCATATTAGGTCACCTTAAATTTAAAACGAAATATTTATCACTCTAGTGTGTTGTGAACAGTTAATTCCCTAAATCAAATTATGGAAATAAATTATTTTACTGGATTTAAAGGGTTTTGATTAGTTTTTTTTTGTTCATTCATGTATTTATATTCATATTTATGTTTAAACCACTTTCAAATAGCGTTTAATTAAAATAAAATAAAAACAATAAATCTTATGAGCTTGATCTGAGCTGTTTTTAAATTGAAAAATAAAACTTTAGTTTGGATATTTATGTTTTGGGGTCCACAGATATTAAAAAAAAAAAAATTGTCATTTAATAGATCTGCGTTTATTTATGGCATCCTTTATATTTGTACCTAAAATTTGGGAGTACGAGGGTTTCTCTGAAAATTCCACACTAATATTTTTTAAGCAATCAAAAGTTTTTTTTGACATATCACCATAGCAACGCACATATTTTAGTGGAAATTATTTCCTCGCACGGAACTGTATTACAGCTCCGTGTTTCCTCGTAGGTATCCAACAGCGAATTAAATCGGACATTTTTTGACAGTATAACTTTTGACAGTAGATTCTCGTTTTGATTTATCTATTCAATTTTTATACATTTCTGTATTCTTCGGGCACCACCTTTCTTCTTAAAGGCGAAAAAGCTGGACTTTGAATGGAATGATAAATTTATATAATTGTTAAAGATTTTCTTACGCTGCATCAACGCTGGATGGTTATGAATAATATACTCATAAAGTCTGTATAAAAAATTTTGAAAACGAAAAAAAAAAAACAATTTTCTACTATTTGTAGTTACACAAAACTTATGTAAAATTGAAGAATGTACTGGGTTGAGCCATAAAATGTTAGTTCCGTGAAACAACAACAAGTAAAAATCAACAATCAATTAATTTATGTGGCTAAAATTATTGCTGAAACTTTGACATAAACTATATCTGTTTATGTACCTTTATAAAAAATGGTAAAAATTATAATTTTCTATTACTTGTAGTAGCCCCAACTAACTATAGAATGAAAGATTTAATATTTTGCATCCTAAAACTAAACGTGTTCATGAACCTACATTAAAAATGTATACATTTTTTATTTTCTACCACTTATGGGAGCCTAAAGTTATTAAAAAATGAAACATTATATATTCTACCTTGTTAAATGGTATTTCCGTTGCTATCCAAACTGTAAACCACAATGAAAACTATATGAAAAATTGATCAAATTATTATTTTCTATCGCTTGTAGTAACACAAAATTGCTATAAAATAAAAGAATAAAATAATTTACATTCTAAACTGTTATTTCATTAAAGTACTACAATAAGTAGAATTTAATCTAATTGGTGCTGAAACTGCGATGAAACTATATTGGTTCATTAGTATATGAAAATGAAACAAAGAAAATTCTCACCTTTTCATGTTGTAGTCAGATAAATAATAAATCAGCTTTTAGTTTTTAATCAGGTAGGTAGACTGACAAAATATTAGTTGCCATAGTAACTAAATAATTAAGTCAATCGAAACTGTATATGTTTTGCTAATGTCTTTTCGAGAGTCAAAAAATAAATTTGTACAATTTTGAAAAATAATTTGGTGTGGAATTTTCTTACCGAATACCACGCAAGGTTAAATTAAATCGGGAAATATTTTTTTGGTAATGAATATTTTTAGAAAATTATCCCTCGTTTTCGACTCGGGAATATTTTCAAAATATTCATTAGCTCGAAAAATTAGTCACCCATTAATTTGTGATACGAAGCAATATTGGTAATAAATTCTATTTTCACCTAATTATGGATCCACTGAGTTTTGTCTCACTATGTTGTTAAAAAGTTTAAAAGCATCGGACCTGCGACCAGCCAGGGCTCATATACGCGCATAATTTATTATTTTTGCATTAAATGATAACATTGAAAATTTTAATGAAGCCAATACCTACTCAACGCACCATAAATCTTTCAACATAATTTTTCACCATACACCTACAGGGGTTGAGTTGCGGTACGATGACAAAAAAAATTGATTAGATTTTGATTTTCTGGGAATCGCTTCTGCTTAGTCTTAAATTACCATGTTAAAGTACCTTTGTCTTAAGAGATATCAGAAAAGTATATCATAACAAAAACATTTCATGTAAAAAAAAGCCAAGTACGCGAAAATGGTGTTATGTTTTATGGAGTAAAGTAATACATCCAAGGTCGGGTATTTAACTGAGTTTATTTTCGTATATCGAAAAGAGTGCAGATTATAATACAAGTGGGGGTACACGTGTGTGATACTAATATAGGCCAGTAACTGAACATTTAAATATAGGCCAATCAATCATTCCGCAAAAAGAATTAAGATAAAAGTAAAGCCAAGTTCTCCAATACAAATTTCAAAATGAAAGGATCTAACTAGTTTGGAAATGTTCTTTATATTTAATTTAGCACTGTGCCTAAAAGTCATTTACAGCAGTAATAGCCAAGTTTAGAAAAACATTTCAATACTAGTAAGAACCTTTCATTTTGAACTTTGTATTGGAGAACTTGGCTTTACTTTTATCTCAATTCTTTTTACGGAATGACATTTTCGCGTACTTGACTTTTTTTTACATATGTTTTTGTTATGATTTCACTTCTTTTTTAAAGGAATTGGATAATATTTAATTTTTAAAGTAGTAAAATATGCGGAATATTGTTCAATACTTTTGCAATGCCTTGCTTAAAATTTTGAGGTTTTTCAATTTTTTCTCATGGTCTTATCATAGTTCCTATCAGCCTTCCAAAGCTCAGCTCTCTAGCGTTTCTGAAAGTGGACGATGTTACTTTTAAATAACTTTACATGAATAGGGAAGGGAAGCAAACTAAAATGTTCGTGTTTTTAAATGTTTTCCTATAGTTTTATCATAGTGCCTATCAGTCTTCCAATGCTCAGCTCTATAGCGTTTCTGCAAGTGGGTAATGTTACTTTTACATAACTTTAAATTTATAGGGGAGGAGAGTAAATGAAAATTTTGGGGTTTTTAAATTTTTTTCTATAGTTTTATCATAGTTACTATTGGTCTTCCAAAGCTCAGCTCTCTAGCCTGTCTGGAAGTGGGCAATGTTACTTTTTCATAACTTTACATTTATAGGGGAGGGAAGTAAATTAGAATGTTGGGGTGTTTTAATTTTTTCCTATAGTTTTATCATAGTTCCTATCAGTCTGTCAAAGCTCAGCTCTCTAGCATTTCTGGAAGTGGGCAAAGTTTTAGTTTAATATTTAATATTCTCTTGTCTATTATTTAAACCTTCTATTGAATGAATGTATGAATGTACGGTAGTGGCGGTTAGCACCTTTCAAGGATCTAACCTGGCACCTAGGCACGCCCTTCTGGGTCCGTTGTGCACCACGTACCTACATGTTTGACTCAGATATAATAATTGAAATACTATCTAGTAAATACAACCCAGTAGACTTAACATTATATTTTAGGCCAGAAACTTAGTTATCATAATATAACACATAATGCCATGGTCGTAGCCTTAGACCACTGATGGGTCATAAACCTTTGGACATAATCAACAGGGTGCACTATATATCCTGTCCCATGTGGTGATTTCCTGATGACCAGGCCACCGAATCCATTCAGATAATCACCAGATTAACCCATTCCCTTTACCATAGATGTGATCTGGTGTGATCACAAAAGTTATCAGTTTTAGCTTTTTTTCCTTGTTAAAATACTGGTCAAAGCTCGTCTTTACCAGACTACCCATTTACCCATGGGTCGAGGCCCCTTTAGTCGCCTCTTACGACAGGCCCAGGTGCTAGGCTTCTTTACGGACACCATACGGACCTAAACCTGCTATTAACTTCATCAACAAATAACTTTTTTATATTCTGAAATTTTATTTAGAATACCCCACTCTCCCCTTATATCCTGCTACCGGTCTGCAAATGATGAAAAGGTAACAAATTCGGAAGAGCAGACGATCAGGCAAACAAACTTAATCCCAATAAAAGGTGTTAAAAGCCTGGTGGTTACAATACTTACGCCCTTAAAAAACTTTTTATTTTTGAAAAACTTTTACCTTTTTAGCAGGTTATTTACATTTTCGTCGTATATCTTTTAGGGGCCACCTAAATTTTAACAGCCGTATTTTACCCTGCTGAAAACATTTTACATTTTAACCACCATGGTCCTGCAACATTTTACAATAAACCTACGCTTACGTTATCCCCTACACCGAAGTATACAAGGTGTAGTTTAAATGATGCAACAAATTTTAAGGGCTGGTGAGGAAAGTTAACAGTAGAAAAAAAATTAAATAACCTCATGTCAAAAGTGTTTTAAGTTAGTTGTTTTGTTGTTGTTAGTTAGTTTGGAGTAACGCCAGAAATGCTGTATTTAATACACTCCATATTCTCCTGAATAAAATACTAAAAGAAAAAAATTATCCCAAACAACTAGAAAGAATCCATAACCATTATTCTACACAAGAAAGGCGATAGAGCAGACCTAAAAAACTATCGACCTATAACACTCCTCAATGTAATTTAAAAGCTTTTTACGAAAATATTAACAGATAGACTAACAACAAAATTTGACGGATATCAATCAAAAGAACAAGCAGGCTTCAGAAAAGATTTTATTACAGTTGACCACTTATTAACCATGAAAATCCTAATACAACATTCCACTAAATATTGCGTTTATAGACATAGCATTGAGCACTGGGCAGTAAAATCATCTTTAATTATTAGCCGAATAGATCACAGGTATACAGACTTAACAGCCAATATATATATATATATATATATATATATATATATAGCGAAGCAACAACATCAATCAAAATCCACTAAGGAACCAAGCCAATCCGCATAGAGGTGTTAGCCAGGGTGACACAATATCCCCTAAACTATTTAACCAGGGCCTAGAAGATGTTTTTAAAAGCTTAGATTGGGAAGAAATAGGCATCAAAGTAAACGAACAATACTTGAACCATGTAAGATATGCTGATGATATCGCCTTAATAACAGACAAGAAAGAAGAACTGATAAAAATACTGGAACAACTGGGTACAGCAGCTACAAATATAGGCTTAAGTACGAACTATACAACAACCAAAAGAAAATAGAACAAGTAGATGAATATATACCTGGGACAAATTATTAAGTAAAAAAAAACCAAACAGCTGAAATCAAGAGACGAGTAAGATTGGCCTGGGCAGCATTCGGTAAATTAAGGTACAAAAAATAAAAAATATTGTTAGTACCTCAAAATGAAAATGTATAACCAATGTATTCTTCCTGTACCTACCTATGGATACCAGACTTGGACACTTACAAAATCAAACATGGATAAGGTAACAAAAGCCCAAAGATCAAAGAAAAGACATTTAAAGCTAACAGATAGAAAAATGAATTAATGGATAAGAAATAAAACAAAAGTAAGAGATGTCAGAGGAGAAGTAGCAAAATTAAGGAGGAGTGGTTAAATAACATTTGCAAATAAGTATGAATTTGTCAGTTTTTTTTAAGAAATAATTTTTTATGAACTATTGAGTTTTAAAAAAATTAAGTAGATTTTTGTACATATCTAAAGGCCCCTTAATAAAAACAAAAAAATAGTAATATTAGCACATTTAGTATTTGTTTTAATAATAAAAAAGATTTTTTTTGCTAATAACTTTGAATAAATTAATTTTATTTTTAATAATTTTCAACGTTAAATATTACTTTGGCATCGATTGTTTGACAGTCCAGCTAAATGTAATGCTTCGTACTACATGCTCAGTTTTTTTTAATTAAATCTAGAAAACATATTTTCTCGAGAGACTCATTGAAATAAAGCCAGACAGTAATAGCGCCAAAAATAAATAATACCGTCTTTAATTACAGACAAATAAACGACTAACTTTTAAATTCGACTTTGTTATGTCAATTTTAAAAGATGAACTGTCAACCTATGATGTAAATCTGACAAAAATACTGTCTTGCGTTATTCCAAAAAGTCTCTAATATTATCTTCCCTTAAAACAAGTTAACTTGACTTACTTAACGGTGGCGTCTGCTTTCTATCAATATTTTATCTTTCTTAATATCTAGTTTTAAAAATAGATTAAGTATTTCAAAACAAAAATACTGTTTTTTAAGTGTTTAGGTTTTCTTGGATGTATTAATTTACCGAAAAAAAAAACCATTTTTAAATTAAACAAAGAATTGTTCTAATCAAAATAAAATAATCATAGTCATACTGAAAGACGACCTACCAATTGGGCCACCGAAACTACGAGTTAATATATATGTTTTTTAAATTCCTATCATGGCCAGTTTCACAGTATAGGAACGCTAGTTTTCAAGGTATTCACTTACCAAGCATGGGCGTACACTGCATAAAACTTAAGGGGGGAGCAAATGCAAATTTTTTTAAATAAAATAAACAAGACATAACGAAAACAAAAGAACGAACATTTATACACGCCAGTTTTTTAAATGTTAACCTATTACAGAAAAACGAAATGTTTGGAATGTTCAGCAAATCTGCTCAAATCCTCTTCTTCTACTTTCCGCTGTGCAATCAGCATGCACAAGCCGCTTAATCTAACCCCTGAATTGATCGTTCTACGGTACTACATGGCAAAATATGTAGAGCAGTTTTTGCTGATGGAAAAAAAATTCCGATTGCATTGCAACTTCTGCTACTCGAAATATTTTAACTCCTTTTTATTAATTTATAATAATTAACCACTATAAAATTTGGAAAATTGTTTATTGCGCATCCTAAATTTACTAAATGACAAGTCCAGCATAACAAACGGATGTAGTGCCACTAGTTCGAAAAGTGGTAGGTTTTTATTCTCATTCTCAGAGGCTCCAAATAAGGTATTATTAAAGTTTTTTTCCAGTGCTCTGATGGGTTATTTTAACGTTCATACCTATAACTCTATTCCAAGGTCTTTGGCATGTGTGCTGGCTTCAGCTGATATAGTTTTCATTACTTTTATGCAGATTCGCGATGATGGGAAATTAGATCTAATACTCTTTTAATGTGATTTTCACATTGCAATAAATCTAAACCTTATGTTTTATGTATTTAAAATAAATGTATAAATTTGGATTCTTTGCACTAAATTTCAACTTCCCTCAGATCCCTGTCACAAGGGCACTAAAATAAAAACTTTGTCACATATATGGTGAAGACGCCGGGTAAATCAAAAACCGTAGGACATATATGGTGGAAGCGCCTATTGTGCCTATATATGGTGGAGGCGCCGGATAAATCAAAAACCTTGTGATATATGGTGAAAGCGCCATTTGTGACACATATATTTGTGACAATATTATGTAGAAAGGAATAAGTTTGAAGTTCTAATCTAATCGATTGATTGTTTTGTTTGAAAATAAGGAAATTATTAAACTATTTTTAACATTTAGGGGGGACAAATTCCCTCGCTGCCCCTTGCTGCGTACGCCCATGTCACCAAGCTACTCAACCAATTTTATAATTTTATGAACTTTAATGTATATCAACATAAAACTGTGAGGCAAATGTACTTTTGTTAACGCCACGTCTAACTGGGTATAAAATTTGCTAAAGCTTATATTTTCGTGAGCCCACCTATTAAAATTTTAAGGCCATTTTGTATAGAAGGATTTATGTATCCTGAAATATTACATTTTTGATGTAACGTTCTTATGGCTTGGCTAATAATAAGGCTGAATGGAAAGAAAATGTAGTCAGTGTATACCAAATAATTTTGAAAAAGGAGTTTAAAAATCCTAAACTCCATACAATTTTTGTAAATATTATGTATTTCTATTGATACCCCGACGCGTTCGGAAATTTTTCTATTCTATCTTCAAGAGGCAATCTGTAATCTGTAATGTAAGATAACACTAACTGGTGACTTTTTTAAGAGAAAAAATAATACTTAAAATATTAAAAATTGACGTTAACAATCAGTGGCGGATCCAGGGGGGGCACTAGGGGTACTTGACCCCCCCCCCCGAGAATTTTTTGAATATACAAAAAATGAGTAAAAAGTAATGTTTTTGCTAATATAAATTCAAAATTTTTGTCTGCGGCGCATGGAATGCTGCTCAAAAAAATATATACCGTTTTTTACCAACAGAGAATGTCACCTAGAGTGCCCCCCCCCGAGAAGCACCTCTGGATCCGCCCTTGTTAACAATACATATTAAATCTCAAATTTTTCTACTTAAGTTAATTATGCAGTAGGTCAACATATGTAAATAATATGATTAATAGTTACATGACAATAAACAACATTAAAAGTTAAAAGACTTACATGACAATAAACAGCATTAAAAGCTTAAAAGACTTACAGATAAAACTAAAAAAAAAATTGTTAAATAATATGCTTCTAATATTGTTTAGTGTCATGTAACTGTTAATCATATTGTTCGCATTTTTTGACCTCCTGGATAATTAACTTGAAAGTAGAATAATTTTATATTTTAATATGTTTTGCAGTTAACGTCAATTTTTAACAATTTATTTTATTTTTAATTATTTTTTTTTCTTAAAAAAGTCACTGGTTAGTGCTATCTTATATTAGAGATTTTCCATTGACGAGGTATTAATAGAAATAAATTATCTATTCACTATCACACTTTTTCAAAAATTACAAAGATGCTTCACGACGCCGACAGAGAATAGGGTATTTGACAAATTTTACATATATACATAGATCCCTAATTTGCTACGCAAAATTATTAAAATAGTAATTTTATCATGACTACATTTAAAATCAAGTTTTCTAATCTCCGATTTGAATTTGCCGCTAAAACGCTCATTTCTAGCATGGCGTTGCAATGACGTCACAGCGCAGTAAACTCGCGGACAGATACACGGCATTCAAGTGTTTATTTGTTTTTAGTCTATGTTTTTACTGTTTTTTTATGTAAAAAAATGTCCTATAAGTGGTGTATAATGCCTCAGTGTTCGAATACTAGCATAGAAACACCTGAAAAACTATTTATTCATGTACCTACAGCAATAAAAAATGGCAAAAGTGGCTAGAACTTGCTCAAAGAGACCCAAGGCCCTTATCTAATACATCTTCACTTTACATTTGTGAAGATCACTTTGATGTGAGTCTAACTAAATTGTTTCTATTAATTTTTCTCACGTTGTCTATAATATATATAACTATTTCGTAAATGACGATAAATGTTTATTACAAGGGATGAACGACTATAATAGGCAGAAAGGTGTACACATTTTTAGGTGGTGCTAGGCAGTTATTAGGCAGGACTAGGGAGTACCTCTAAATGCAGGACTGAGCAGTGCATATGCAAGACTAGGCAGTGCATAGGCAGGACTAGGCAGTACCTACGCAGGACTAGGCAGTGTAACCTATGCAGTACTTCAAGTATTGCTGGTCGTTTTATACTTTTTACCTACCTGTCCTGCAATTTTTGATTGTTTCTTAATGCTTAAAATAATAATGATTGGGTATTTAGTTGAATCTATTGTAAGTGGCATATTAAACAAAAAAGCAAAACATATAACCTAACCTCAAAATTTAAATGAGTAAAAGTAGGCGAAGAATATCGTAAAAAACTTTCAGTTATATACAAAACAACTCATTGAATACTTACATCAACATTTTAATGTTTCTAAATTTCGCAGAACAAAAATCACTGTTGTTGGCAAAGAAGCCTGCCACCATAAAGGAATTCAGCATTGGCAAGTCGGAGCTATCAGCTTTGGAGAATCCGTTTTCCATTGAAAATGCTTTTTATAAGCAAAACACAATTAAAATTTAATTTAGGACGATAATTCGCACTTTAAACCAAAGCAAACATTACCATCCATAAGAAAATAACACAGAAAATAGGTTCGTTCGAGGCGTTTACTGTTTTGTGACGTCACTTGCAGCGGATTGGTAGACCGTCTGTTTTGAATCACGTGGCTAATTGTTTTTATTCAATGAATTTATTTAATTTAAAGAACTATGAATTTGAGAAAAAATTAAACAAAAAAGTTTGTTTTTAGCATTCCCAAGACCTAAAAAGATACCTAAAAATAAATATATATTTATTTTTTACTACTGTCAAACACCCTATTCAAGCAATATGTATTATACCAAGTGTGTCCCACATAAAACTAACTTCATATAGGCATATAATTTTATTAAAATAAAAAAAAAATGGCGCTATGCCGATCCCAATCAGATACTGCATCGAAACGGGTCAAAACGGGCAGATAAAATTACGTCCAAAAATTGGTAAAAATTAATTAACTTTTTATGTTCGCTTATATAAATATAAATAAATGGATCCATGACGGATCTTTCACCTTCCTAGCCCATTAGCAGACTCCAAGTAAACTCCATGCTATATAACCTTAAAAATAGTTTTTTGTAAATATCTCAGTAACGAAAGCTTCTATGAATTCCGAAAACTGCGACGCTCCGTTAAAAAGTTAACATTAAAAAAAAATTTAACTGTTAAAAAAACCGTCATTAGCATTGATACATTTTTACCAGCTCGTTACAGTATTGAACATTACCTAAAAATTTGATAAAAATCGGTTCAGTGGTTTAAGAGCTATTATGTTACGGGTAGACATACACACACATAGACAGACATCACCACAATATTGCTAGGATAGGTCAAAATACATTTTCGGCGTTATCTGAAAAAAAATTTTTCGTCGGAAGGTAAATAAAATATTATTGAAATGTTACTGTAGAGACATTTTTCTAATAACATAAAACATTAACAAAAATGTTGCATTGAATACTTGAATATGGTGCTAATAACAGTTTAAAACAAAAAAAATTAGGAAATGATCCAAATTATGGTGGAATTATTGAATAGGAATCAAACAGGTTATTGTCTTCCTCCACGAATTTTTAATTTGTTTAAAACCAATAGTCTTACATCTTTAGGGAACATAACTAAACTAAATTAGCACAACATTGTAAAAACTGGTTTAGAAGCTTTGTCTAGCTTCTAAAACGGTTAAGTAAAAGGAATTTTAAAAACATTTTTGAAAACATATAAAAAAAACACCCAGTACACATTAACGCCAACAAAAAGAAAATTTATCCCTCAACAATAGTTGTTCTATGTTCTATGACTTTTTCTGAAGTCAACTTTCCTAAGCATAGGCGCAGGGGCTATGGGCTTTGGTTTTCAAAACTATCTTTAGAAAATTGTAAATTACTTTTTATTTTTGCCTTTAGGAGAACAAGTCCAAAAGGACAACGCTTAAAATTAAATTTTCTATCGATTGGAGGTACTGTATATCGGGTATCCCAGCTAAAGAAGATTCTTAAATATTTTGCTATGTAAACTCCTCTGGAAAGCCTGGAAATTCAGCGGGCTTTAAAAACTGCTAATGAAAATTGTTTCACAAGTCAGGATACATTATACGTATTCTACAAATCTAGGAAAACACTCAGCGAAAAAAATACAGCAACTTTGCTTTTTTAACCGACCCTTTAACACCTTGTATAATGTAAAATTAAAAAGTAATAATTTTCAAAGATTTCTAGAGTGAATGGATTTCCTGCATTTATCGGATGTCCTCTCTCAAATAAAGAAACTTCTGGCGGCCGTATAGCTAATACATTATATTCTACTTTCTAAATAATTTATTGTAGTAGTAGTAGTGTGGGGAAGGCTATAGTCCTGGCGACTGGCACATGAAGCGCCCTGTCCACCAATGCCCGGGCATCCCCCCTACTGCGTCCTTCCTTCGCTAACGAGTCTGCTCGTCTTCTGTACAAACGCCAGAATATCGGGCCACCTCAAATTCAGAAGGTCCTTCGTCTCAAAGGCTTCCTCTTCGAATACTTCTCTTCTTGCCTCCTTGTATGCTTCACATGATGAGAGGAAATGCGCCTAGATGTTGTCCTCAGCCCAACATTGCTAGCACGTCGCATCCTCCTTCACTCTCATCTTCGCCAAGAGTCCTTGTAGAATGCATTGTCAGGTTAGGACTTCCTCTATGGCTCCTAACTCTCTTCGTGTTCTACGGAGCAGCCAGTCCCTACGGGACTTGCTATATCCTGTAACTTACTCCTTCGCCTGTCTGGACTTTCCTGTGTTGGTCCATTCCTTTTGTATCTCTTTCTGGACCCACTCTGTTAGGGCCGATTTCATTTGCCCTCTTGTGAGCTCCAGGAAAGCCTCTGGCCCGATACATTTCTGCAGGGGATTTCTTCCTCTCATGTTACCACCACTATAGCGTAAACCTCTCCCTGAAAGACTGTTACATTGGATCCTAGCGAGTAGTTTTTTCCAATACCCTTGCTTCCACCATGCACTGGTCGAATTCCGGTCTATTAGCGTTGACGCATCTGTATAGCAGACCGTGACATGCATCGCTTAGGAATTTAACTTCGTCCTTTTTCCATGCATTTCTTGGCTATATGGTTACACGGTATCTCATTTTCGCCCTTAACCGCTTCTCTGGCATCGCTAGCCTGTACGTCGATAGAGGAATCTCTTTTTCATCACAGTCGCGATCTCCGAATGTCCTTTGTGTCCACCGCTCGTTCTCCACATGCTCGCCTCCCTTATCCTAAGGTATGCTGCCATCGCTTCCTTCCATAATTTAACGTATGTAACAATGCAATGCAATTGTTAAAAATGCGCTTTCAGTGTGTCTCGTAAAGCTTAGGAAACATCAGATATGAGACAAGAAAATTTTGCAGCCGGATAACGTCAAGTTCCTATAAATTTTACATGGATTTCGAAACAGGATTGAACAGTGTGCGAAGATGTTCGAGGATTACATCCATGACATACTTTGAATATAAATGAAATAAAAAAATATAAAAGTTTTTTTCCCAATCATTCTCATATACCGGGCGTGTTATGATTCTTTGAAGCACTAAAACAGCCATATTAGGTGTAAAATGCTGAATCAGCGAAGGCAGAACACAAGTCATATACATTTTTTTTCCATATCAAATTAAAGCAAATGTATATCTGTTTCAATAGAAGATAATTTGTTTTTAAGAATATTGCATTTACTGAAGACAAACTGTCGACGAGTAAAATAGTCGAAATTTTAAAAATTAAAAAGGAAAAGAGAAATGAAGAAAATGTCCAAAATAATATAGTCGAACATAATTTAAATGAATCGTAGTTGTGTCGATCCTTAGACATATTAAAAATAATATAATCGTAATAATCGAAAATTAAAAGTGTGTTACGCAATGGAGAAGAGACGCAAAATCATCAAAACGTAGTTATGTCGAAACGCAGAAAGATGGAAAGAAAAGTCGAAAGTGAAGATGCAATGTTGTCATATTTAGCAAAATTTCTTGGTTGCGATGGTTGAATTCAATGAACTGGCGCTGATAGGTTAGGTTTGGATAGGCTCTTAGGTTAGGCTGGTGTTCGACCTTTTTGCTTTTCGACATCATAACTTGTAGCACTCCGATGGCTCAGATGGGTTTCTGGTAGAATCAGTGGACTGTTAAAAACATTGGCGCAAAAAATTCATTTAACTAACGAAAGAAATTAATTAAAAATTGCAGCGAAAAGTTGAAAGAGAAAAAAAATGGTGATATAGCCTCATGGAGTACACCTTTGTGGCTTGAAGTTCCAAAACGATGGCGGCACAATTATTTTAATTATTAGCGGAATGTGATGTTAGTATCACTATTTTTTAATTTTTAAATGTTGTCTGTTTCTGACATGGGGACGCGCAGATTACGTTGTCACTCATGTTCTCTGTTTTTTCGGACATGCGCACAGTACTTCACCCTCTATAGGAAACCATATCACAATATATTAAATTTTATGGATATGTCGAAACACGATAGAGGGCGCTTGTAGTGCCAAAGTATATAAAATAAAGAAATTAAAATTAAAATAATATTTATTAAATTTAGAATGCAAGTTACATTTTTTGCGTTTAATTCTCGCAATTCTCGCAATTTTGTGCAATTTTGCTTAGATAAAATTTATATTAACTAATAATTAACCCATCTAGTTAGGATAAATATAAATTTAAGACTAACAATTTTTTGTTTAAGACATAATTTTAGTCTATGAAAAATTGGAACAAATAAAAATAAAATTCGAAAATAAAAAAAAAAATTTGGTTTTTTATGGAAACCGAACATAACTTTTCGATGATTTTGCTTGTCTTCTCCATTTTGCATCGTATTTTTAATTTTTGATAATTTTCCGATTCGTAAAAATTATAAACCTTTTCAATAAGGTACCTTTAATAGTATTATTATTGACATTTTTACGGATCCACAAAAGTACATATTTTTGAATTATTTTCTTCTCATTTATTTCTGGATTTTTGAAATTTCCAATTTTTCTACGGTTTGACATAATTTTCTTTCGATGCTCTTACGTTTCGAGCTTTTATTCGTCGTCTATATTATTTTTAACATTTTTAGAGTTCGATAAACTAAGACTCGTTAAAAAAATTCTATATTAATTTTGCCATTTTTTCGGATTGAATAAACTAAATTTCGTTTAAATAATTTTCGTCTATTTTTTATTATTAGATATTGTTCTGGAACATAGCACAATACACTTAGTTGGAGCAGCTGTGGATCGTGTGAAACCAATATGAAACAAACGCATTAAAGGAACACGATATTTTGAGTCTTGCTCTTACAAACTTAAGCCCAAAATCGAATTGAGTTAGTGGATAGTAAAATAGATACAAAGTAAAGTTGTGTTTGTTTTGTTCTTTCATTTACAGTCGAACCTCTATAAATCGAACTTAAAGGGACAACCAAAACAGTTTGAGTTATCAAGTACAAAACTAACAGGGTTGGATGGTACTACTTAGGACCGGTTGGGCCGCAGGCCCGATGTACCTATTGCAAATTATTAATATTTATTTGTGTATATTTGACAAACGAACTAATTAAAACATTAAACATTTAAATTTAAAAAAATCTGTTTGTAGTAACTCCAGGCCTGCGTTACGCGTTTGATTGTTAGGCCTCATTTATTCACGCGTTTTTGGTCGCTTGTCGCGGGGCGGCAAAAAACGCGACGTTTTCTAAAAGCACGTTGTTGAATGTGCGCTTTTATGCATCGACGTCAATCAGCCGCTCGCTGCCTGTGTCGCGGAGTACTGAAATCCTGTCGCGTGGAATTACAAAACGCGTCGCGACAGGCGTTACAAAAGTACATTGATTTCGTTTGTCGTTGTCATTTTGAACAGTCAGTTTGCAGAGTTGTGTTGATGTGTGAAGAAGTACCATGGAAAATCGGGACGTTGAAATTTTTTTTAACGCAGTAAAAGAAAAAAACAGGTTTGTGGGATTCATCATCAGAAGATTACAAAAACAGGCAATTGAAAAGAGATGCGTGGAAGGAAATTGGCGAAATCATTATTCCCGAATTCAGTAAAAAAAACTAAAAAACCGTTGTGTGGTCCACTTGCAACAGTTGAAACTGATCAAATTTGAAAGCGGCACGCGACAAGAAACGCTTGGATATTGTTTTATAAAATAACGCCGCGTGACTTGTCGCCCCGCGACTAGCGACAAAAAACTCGTGCATAAAAGAGGCCTTACAGTAACTTTTATATTAAAATAAGTATAATGTGTCCAGAAGAAAAAATCGGGAGATTAAAAAAATTTTACTAAAATATTGTCCAATTTTTTTCTTATTTGTGTTGCTGTTGTGAAATCTCTTTTAACACACTTTGTTGACTATTTTGGTGGGGATTGATCCCCCTGATCTCCCCCTTCGGTACGGCCTTGCCAATATGTCTTATCTTAGTTGTGAAAGATCATTTTTGTTGGAAAAATCGGTATTGGGTCCAATTCAAATTAAGGAGATCATAGATAAAATTGCAGCATCAAGTTTATTATTAAAAAAGTCGTTACCATATGAAAAATTAGCATACCTGCTCTGCCCCCGGTAGTTAAAAGGGCGCAAGTGACGAAAGTGTGGCTCGGAAAAAAACGACTTCAAAGTTTTAATTGTTCATAAGGCAGTACTACAGCTATTTGTTTTTTTTTTAAGTTTTTTTTTTAAATTTTATTACATAGAACATGATGGAAAATCCGTCGAGACCAAAAACCTTAATTCTAAAAAAAATTACTTGCAGCCATTTAACTAACGGGGGCAGTGCTGTTGTATGTTGAAATTTTGTACGTTTTTATTTCTTTTTTGAGTTTTCATTTTGTGAAAAAATAAGATATTAATTATGTTAATAGGTACTTAGTTTTTAATATAGGCATACAGAATATAAAACTTTACAAAAGTATCTAGAGCAGTATCACAGATATTAATAAAAACGGAGATATTCTGAAAGTCTTTAAAACCTTGTATCTCACAAGTTAGGATGTTTAGGACATGCATACATATCTTTATATGAAGTTGTTTTTCTCAAAATGCAAACTACATCCATAATATCAAAAACAAAAATATTACAATATGGCTTCGTTTTCTTTGCCGTAAAATTTTTGTGCCGAAGCGAGGGCCGAATAAAAAAAAATTGCCAGGGCCGGTTTGTTTGAGTCCATCCAACCCTGAGAACTAACTTCAAAATAGATGGATACATACTTAAAAACTTAAAAATAATTAGTTATTAAATTTTGACAATATTTTTTTTTGGATTCCTTTCTCAACTTTTCTTAAAATTTCCAAATTTTTCTCTATGAATAAGGTTCTAAGTTTTCGGGGCGCCGACATCTTGCTCGTTAGAAAAGCTTTCTACTACAAGATTCTAAAAGTATGTATGTATTATTACCTGCTTAGGAAAATCTCCAGGGAGCTATTCTGGGTCTTGAACGATGTGACCATCCCCATCACACGCTTTGACCAATAAAAAGCTCTAAGCGGTCGCGTTTTGTGCAAAACGACTTGTCTCGACCAATGGCATAGTCGCCCGCTCTTCAGAGTTAGTGCATTTTACGCGTTTGAAGTGAAATCTGTTCTCCTGCCCCGTACCGTCTGAACGTTTCTTTCGGATCGTAGGAGAACCTTGTGCAATGGAGGTCTTTTCACATAGCAGGCCAAAGCATGTTATGAGAACTATCACATCGTTCAAGATCGAAAATAGCTACCCTGGGGAATCCCGAAAGTTCACACAATAGCGATGATAATAATATACCAGTTCATATTCAAAACGCACCTTAGGGATTGGGCGGTCAATTTCATCTTTATTCGATTTCAAAGATTGGTCTTATAGAGATCTCTACATTGGCGGGACTAGAGTCCCTGTATGTTGACATATTTGGATAATATGTCAACATACAGTGACTCTAGGCGGGACTAGGAATACGGTTCGAGTTATAGAGAGGTTCGAGTTGTAAAAATTCGAGTTAAAGAGGTTAAAATACATATAAAAATTGAAAAATGTGCAGGGACCAATTAAAAGGTTCGAGTTATAGAGAGGTTCGAGTTATAAAGGTTCGAGTTAGAGAGGTTCGACTGTATTTTATTTAATCCTAATCTAAAGAACTTTGATACATCTAAGAGTAAGGCCGTGGCGGATCCAGGATTTTCGAGGGGGGGGGGGGGAAATGTTTTTGGTAGATCTGAGGCGTGAAATTTAGTATCTAAATTAGATTTATGGTAATTTTTTTAAAAATTCAGTAGAATTTGACACATTTTAAATAAGTGATACTGCTGAACTAAAAATTAAGTTATATATCTGGGAGGGGGCGCGGGGCCTCTTCATACGTCAAAACTTTTCTTTGTTTGATTTTCCTTTGCGCTTCCTGTTTGGTTGTTTGCTGTAATTTTTTTTCATACCTATACTTTATATCCAAGCAAAAGTCGGTTTGGTTCGGTTAGCGATAACTTGTGCTGTTGTACAGTTCTCTTTCCTTTTTTATTGGGGCCTAGAATCCAACGCTTGGCATGATTCGATTGGCGATCTCGTATGCTAGAAAAATGCGTTCATCAAAACTTTTTCTTTTTTTCATGGCCCAGATAGAACTTTCTGGTTTTATTTCAGGCCGTTTGACAGTCATAAAACCATCCGAAAAATTCCAAAGCGCGCGCAATGCAGTACGAGGACTGTTTTAAAACGGTTTTGGTTAGATGGAACGACCAAATAACTGTCCAAAAACCGAATGCTGTTGGGGTAGAGATCGATTTACTTCAGGCATGTGATCATATGCGAGAGAGTTAAATTCAAAGACCCGTGATTAAAAGAAAGGGTAGGTTTGATGGTCTCGCCTAAAGATAGATCGAAGGCAATGTATGAATTCGAGGGCACGAATCTAAAGTTGCATACAGAAAGGATTAGATAATTAAATAGGATTATCATAATATATAATTACATTAAATTAATTTATATTTACAAACTATAAACCACTACAGACTGCCTAATAAACTAAAAATTAAAACGAACTTGCATTTGCACATATTTTTGGGCGAAACTTGTGAAAAAATATTTATCACAAGTTTTATGTGAAATTTATATATTTATTTATTTGTATTTTGTAATTTGATTTTTACAAAATATTTGTGAAATTACCTACAAATTATAGAAAGCCTTAATATTTACAAAGTTTTTGTAATTTTATTAATTTTTAGGAAATAGAGATCGTGATACTTCTAAGAAGTTAGGAAAATCACATTTTGTAGCTTGTACTTTGGAAGCTATATATAGTTATTGACCTTAATGTCGATGCCTTAAAGCGAAGTCGTTTGTTCTTCCGCCAAATCTGGGGTAAAATTTACATCCGGTGTTATCCCTCTTCTTTTAACGTTTAGTTTACAGGTCACCGAGATTTGCTGCAATCCGGATAAACCCTTATGTTTCTATTCCTATCCAATCACCTGCTAAACTAGTTTTTCTTTTTCTAAGCAGGCTACCCTATGGTCAGTATAGCTTTTTTCCATGTGGTATACCTACACGATCCGCAGTCCCGTAATAATAAACATTAAGAGGCTCTTGCAAAAAAATCAACTGTTATTCACTGTTTTTTGAATTTTCTCAGACAAATGTAAATTTAATGTAATTTTATGGTATATATTTATCTCAGGTGATGTAAACTAGAAATGTGTGTGTTTGACATACAATTTTTCCAGTGCAACATATTATCATTTCTAATGCGCCTGTCGTCAATCCTTGTATATCAGAGGAGTCCGAAACCAGTTTAAGTGGCTTGATGGAATGGAAAACTGACTGTCCGATAACAGTACAAGGTCGACCTGGAACGCAAAAAGGATTTTTTTCGTAGCGTTTTATGACTGTCGTACGTGATGATGGAACGAAACTATTCTTTGACTATGTTTTCCTGATGGAAATAAATTATATTTTGCTCGTCATCAAATTTCATTACTTTAATTTTCTACCAACTGACCATTAACCAACAAACATAGCTGCCATTTTAGTCGATACGAACCCCCTCTGGCGGCTAAACAGGCGTTAAAAGTAAAGTAAATCAAACCCCCGAAGGGGCGGTAAATTAAAATAAATTATTCATGATCCAAACCAGCAAATTGCCTATCATTTGAGCCGAGAGCAATGAGGGATTGTAAACCTTCATTTAACAGATAATGATATCTAAAGGTGTGTATTTATACAGCCAGGGCTATCAAAATGGACGGGCCACGATCCTCCACTTTGTTGACGTCACATCCGGGGCTGATTTTTTTTTGATGGTTTCGTTACGACACAGCTGATTGTCTTTAACATATTGAAGTTGGAATGACGGTTCATGGATATTTGATTTTTTTTTAAATAAAGCCGTTTTTGAGATTGTTTTTACTATATTCTCGCAGAACAATTTTTTTTAAATGTATAGTAAGCCCTAATTTTTCATAGCCGCTTCATTAGCTCACACAAAAATTAAGTTTAAAACAGAAGCGAATGTGACAATCACAGATGACAAAGTCAAATACATGTCAAATATAACAGTTGGCATGTGATACATGGCGGGTAATTTGAATTCAAAATAAGGAATGCTAAATCTTGAAGAATTTAACCTTTTAATCATGATATTTCCTTATAAACCTTTGGTGGAATATCGGGATGGTGTCTGAGAATATTTCACTGAAATTCTGCGGAAATCTGTAGTGCCATTTTGAAAATATCATAAAAAAAACGTCTGACCTTTCCATAAGACCCAATGTAAAATTCAGCCCCGGGAGAACAGCTGATTTTTTCAGGGTCGTGGCCTCTATTTTTGTGTTGGCCTTGATACAGCAAAAGAAGACGCAAATATTTTCCCCAAGGATTTTGTCTAAATACACAGAAAAAATTATATCAAATCTAGAAAACATATTTTCTAGATAATATACGGCGCAGACGCATATTGAAGTTGTTAATCTAGGATGATTTAATTAATTCTTATTTTTAAAGAAATTTAAAAAAATAATACTGCGCCTTAACAGTCAAATACCTAAAAAACACCAATTTGTCATAAAAAACTTTACAAAAAAATATTTGTGGCCTGTTTTATTTTTGAACAGATGTCCTTTACTGTGTTGCCATTTCACATTAAAAAATCTTTTTAAACAGTTTGTGCTGCAGTGGTAAAGTCTAATATTAAGGTAACGTATGCATAGTAATTTTTTTATTTGGTACGACTTTGTGTTCTATATAGCGCAATCTGAAAAGTTCAAAAATTTAAAAAAAAAGAAAAATCAAATTGACATATATTTCTTATATGGTCGTATATGGTTGTCAAATAATTATTTAAATAATGACCATGGTTTCTACTAAAGGATACTTAAAACAACTTTTGCCTATTAAAATATTTTACTTCCGGTTACCAAGTTATAGGACACAGTGGCGTATATAGAAAAATGTTTCGGGGGGGGGGAGGGCCGAACAGTTTCGGGAGGGGGGGACCGAGACCTCATGAGGCCGTATTTTATGCTATTTTATCTTTGTATTTATGAAATATGTGGAAAATATTTACAAAAACCTTAGTTTGGGGGGGCGGGCCCCCAGGCCCCCCCCCAGCCCCCCCTTTAAAATTTTGGGGGGCATTGGTCAATTGACATCACCGAAGAGCCGCCGCTGGCTGGGAGAAACGTACAACCCAAACAAATAAGTGTTTCCAATAAAGCTTTTTGTTTCTTGTATATTTTGAAAAAATCTTTAAGTTGACCGTAGCTGTCAAATTCAGAGACAGTTTTCTATCGACGTAAAAGGTTAAAAGGAAAAACTTTCCTCGGGAGTTTCGGAGTTGAAAAATTAATTTTTTTCTAAATAAAAATACGTTAGCATGATAATGGTGCTTTTTGAAAATGTTACGTTTGTCGAGAGAGCTTATTAGAATTTTCCCAATATGGACTATTTACACTAATTTTTAAGGGTCAAATTGAATACTTTTAGGGAAGAGGGAAGGAGGGTTAAGCCAGCTCAAGGAGTGATAAAGAGAAACAAGCTCTTCCTTCTGGAGCTCCAATTTTAAGAAAAGTTTGAGGGTTAAAACCACAGATCGCCAATATTTGGTGATCCGTGTTAAAGCCATATCTTAAAAGACTATGCCGTTCTTGAGGGAGAAAAATGCTTTTTAAACATAAAATAAATTTAGAAAAAAAACTTTTTGAAAACAAGCTTTTATGGACTAAAAAGCATAAAATAATTTTTTGAGTGTTCTGATAACATAATAATAAAAGCCATGGGCGTATTAAAGGAAATTTACACGTTTTTCTTTTAGCCTTGTTAACTCGACGTTTAGTGAAAATCCAAATTCATTATATTATAGCAGAGAAATGTAAGGGTCGATAATTTAACCAAACCCAATCCTACTCAAGCTACCCTTACATTTGGATGGATGGATGGACATTATTACGCCTGCTTCATATTAGGCAGATCATCCGCGAGCGACATTGTGTCGATTTATTTTGTCACATTTAAAAACAGGAGTCGGCCCATCATCAGTTGTGGACGATCCACCAAATGCGTATGGAAAGGCATTTACCTAATATTAAATACGCCCATCGCTTTTATTATTATGATATCAGAACACTTAAAAAATTATTTTATGCTTTTTAGTCCATCTTATAAAAGCTTGTTTTCAAAAAGTTTTTTTTTCTAAATTTATTTTTTTAATTTTTAGATTTGTCTAAGTCTATGCATTTCAGCTAGCGCATCGATATTGCAGGGAGTCTTTCCTGTCCATTTTGAAATATCTAAGTCTTCAATGAGAAGCCCGTCCAACGATTTGATACTAAACAAAATACAAACTTAAATTTTACCCCCTCTCCGCCCCCCACGTTAGGGGGGTGGTAGGCAGTCAGTGATACCACATTATTAAATTGTCATCGGAACTATAACGTTATGCGAAATTTAAAGTTAATCGGATACGTGGAAGTCAGTTGAAAGTAATCAGAAAAACTTGACATTAAATCGTCCATTTTAAGTCCGCCATATTGAATTTTTGTAATCTGATCAAAAATTCGTAATCCTCATCCTCAAAAACCCCCAGATACCAATTTTGGTGGAAATTCAACAAACTTAAATTTTACCCTGTCTCCGCCCTCCGGGTTAGGGGTGAGGTAGGCAGTCAGTGATACCACATTATTGGATTGTCATCGGAACTATAACGGTATACGAAATTTAAAGTCAATCGGATACGTGGAAGTCAGTTAAAAGTAATCAGAAAAACTTGAAATTAAATCGTCCATTTTGAATCTGCTATATTGAATTTTTGTAATCTGATCAAAAATTCGTAATTCCCATCCTCAAAAATTCTCAGATACCAATTTTGGTGGAAATCGGACAAACTAAAGTTTTACCCCCTCTCCACCCCCCACGTTAGGGTGGAGGTAGGTACCCGATGAAACCACATTATTGTATTGTCATCGGAACTAAGACGCTATGCGAAATTTGAAGTCAATCGGATGTTCGGAAGTTCTTCAAAAATCAGTTGCAAAATTTGATTACATACACACATACCCACATACATACATACATACATACATACAGGTGAAGTTAAATAAAACCTTGTAATAATATTTAGCGAATAATTCAAGAAGGTCTTGAAAGGAAATCTTTTTGCAGCATTTAAAAGCTTGAATAATTAATTATAGAAAATAATAGTAAATAGTGAGAAAACTCTCGCAAGAAGCGCCATCTAGTGTTTTCTCACTATTTACATAGAATTAGAGACAAAACCGTTTAATTACCTTCGCAAGGGTATCACATTGACCAAGCAGTGTTCTGAGGAGACCCATAAGGACGAAACAGTTAACTGTCAACACTTATTAGGTGTCCATTAGATCTTGCACCCCTGTGAGGTTAAGCTTTCAAGCTACCCACGGAAAAATATGAGAGAAACAAAAACTCCTTTTTACCCGATTAACCACGATACTTGTTTAATTTTTAAATTCACGGGTACTAAATTTCACGTTTGTTAGTATTATTTGGCTTAAAAATTCCGCTAATTGACGCTCACGTGTCTGATGGCGGGAAAAAACGATATTCAGCGTTGATCTGGCCTGAAAGGCAGAAGAGCTGTCGTAGGTCACGGATGGTTTGTTTCTATTTATTTGCAATCAATCTTTTCATTGATCCATATATATAGCAGTTGATTTCCGCTTGCTCTTGTTCTAGTTTTTCTCGTTTCTCGGTAGATGGCGCTTCTTGCGAGAGTTTTCTCACTATTTACATAGGATTAGAGACAAAACCGTCTAATTAACTTCGCAAGGGTGTCACATTGACCAAGCACTATTCTGAGGAGTCCCATAAGGATGAAACAGTTAACTGTCAACAATTATTAGGTGTACATTAGATCTTGGATTTTTGATTAAGCTTTCACGCTACCCACGGAAAAATATGAGAGAAACAAAAACTCCTTTTTATCCGATTAGCCACGAAACTTGTTTGATTTTTAAATTCACGGGTACTAAATTTCAGGTTTGACTCTATATGTACTTTCTTGATGGTGTGTCTAGTAAGCACATTATTGGCTTCTACAGATTACAGTTGATCAAATTTTACCAGTAATATTTAAAAATATGTTGAAATCATTCTGGCTTGATCAGTTTTTTTTGTTTTTCTTTGTTTTTGTGTAAAACAATAAAATAGGAATATACAGGGTGTTTTAAAATTTAATAACATAATTTTAATAAAGATTATATTTTTATATAAAGATAGGTCCGCAAACACAATGTTTTCAAGCTAATATTTTTTTTGTTATTTTGATATACTCGCTATAATAATATGTATATAAAATAATGGCGCACTTATTCTAATGATAGCAGCCCTTGGAGCAACAACGATTTTCTATATAACAGTTAAAAATGTGAAAAAATTGCAAGAGACAAAAAAGTTTGCAGAAGAAAAAATAATTTTATTTATTGATTTAAATTCTACCACTAGCTTACCACAAAAAAAACGGTGAGAAAAGGCGACATGACCTCTAAAAAAGTATCACCCTGTAGTTTTTTACTATTATTTGGCATGTCTAATAGTATAGTGTCTATAGCTCAATATAAAAAAACAGCAGGAGCTCTAAACAAAAAACTAAAAAAAAAATAAGATTTTAACACCCTCTATCTCGAAAAATTAGCACTAAAATTATTGAATTTCGAAACACCCTGTATAACTCTGATACTTATATACTTACAAGTTAACATGAAATATATTTTTAGTTTGTGACAGTATACAGCAAAAAACTTTTAAAACTTCCAAAAATAAAAAACAAAAAAGAAATTCTACGGATCGTTTTACCCAATCAACTATCGATTTAAATGAATATTTAACCTGTTTTCGAAACAAAGTTTGCAGAAAGAATTACTCACTAGGTTGGAAAGTTTATTTTAAGGCTGTTCATCATAAGGAGTTTTTTCGACTGAAAAGAAAAGTAGCTTGAGAGTCGATAATATAACATACAGGTTGTTCCAATTTCAGTGTCCACCATTGCTAGCCAATGATCTCTATATATAGTATGTCCCCCTAAGTTGGAATCATATGGAAAACTTTTTTATTATTAATTTTAGGAAAATAAGTTATTCTTCATAAAAAGTTAGAATACAGTCATCAAATATCACATTTTTCCAGTGGTATACGAGGTTTGTAAAAAAATATGAGTTTTGCTCAAGTGTAAAGTACCTTTAAATTTGACAATATCGAAAAATGTTACTAAAAAACATTGATCAGAATTAAAAATTACGTTTAGATATGCAAGTACATCCATTTAAGTTAAAACTTTAGATTATTTTAATTTTTACTAATATTTCTATTTTGGATGAACATGTATCTCTTGTGATTACGAAACACATGATAACCTTTTAGTTTTTCGATGTTTTCTAATATGCACTTATTACACGTTTTAGTTGCAAAATTATTTGAGAACATCGAAAAACTAAAAGGCTATCATATGTTTCGTAATCACAGGAGATAAATGTTCCTTCAAAATAGAAATATTAGTAAAAAATAAAATAATCTGAAGTTTTAATTTAAATGGATGTACTTGCATATCTAAACGTAATTTTTAATCCTGATCAACTTTTTTTAGTAACATTTTTCGATATTGTCAAATTTGAAGGTACTTTACTCTTATCTATATATATATATATATATATATATATATATATATATATATATATATATATATATATATATATATATATGCAAAGTGAGGAAAAAATATTGGATATTTTTTGTAGAGAAAGCACGCTGCGCAGGAGGTGCTACCTTTCCTTTTTTACTTCTACTCCCCGATAAAATTCTGTGGTTTTGGAAGTTCGCGGATATTTGATTTTTAATCTATAAGTGGATTTTTACTGCGATTATGTACTAATAAAGTTTTTAAATAATCAAAGCTACTTACTTCAAAAAGGAAACCGGCTTTTTACTCCCATTAGTTAAGGCAAGATTTCGGAAAATCCACTTTCTAGAAGTATTTTATAATACTTTTTGGCACATGGATGTTCCCCTATATTGAACTTGCTGAATGCGAGTATATTCAAGATGGCAGCCGACATGGTCGGCATCCTTGCTTCAGCGTCGGTCAACTAATTTAGGAATATCTTTTCCGGTCTTTTCCGGTGTTTACTCTTTTTAGCAGGAAATTAATTTTTATTTGAATTCCAGTGTTTGGGTTTCAGTAAAATGTTCAGTTTAGAAGTTTTTCGAAAAATATGTGCGGACTGCGCCCTTAAGGACAGTTTTGCTTTCTTTTTATTGACTGCAAATACTCAGTTTCTCTTTTGGCTTTCGGGATTGGAGAGTTAGAAAGGTAGAAGAAAAATGTATGATTTTAAAACGCGGTAAAAAGATTTTAAAATTAGGTATTGAAAACTATATCATATAGGATATAACCTTACTGGACATAGGGAAGCCTGCTTCTTTTCTTCATGTGGCATTAAAACCCCTGGGTAGCCATTATGGGTCTTGAACGATGTGATAGTTCCCATCACATGCTTTAGCCAATGTCAAGCGTTAAATTAGCTCCGAGCCGTTACGTGCTATGCGAAAAGACCTCCATTGCGCAAGCTTCTCCTACGATCCGACCGCGGAGCGTTCAGTCGGTCCGGGGCAGAAGAACCAATTTCACTTCAAACACATAAAATTTAAATTAACTCCGGCGTCTATGCCATTGATCGAGACAAGTCATTTTACACAACACGAGACCGTTTAGAGTTTACTAATGTTCAAAGCGTGTGATGTGGATGGTCACATCGTTCAAGGCCCAGAATAGCTACCCGGGACGTTTACTCTTGACAGCTCGTGACGTGATGTGAGGTGAGCGCTCACCTCTGTGGATTCATTTCCCATGCAAAAAGGTGGTGAAAGTATTCAAAGTCCACCCGTAAAAGTGAACTTTTCGCTCACCTTACCTCACGGGCAGTCAAAAATAAATATCCTAGTTGGTGTTAGCCTGACCAACCAGAGTCCTCCATTCTTCCCCCTCTGGTAGGATTCTTCGCCACCTTGTTATTCCCATATTCTTGATGTCATCTTCGACATCGTCTATTTACATTTTTCGTAGCCTCTCTCTTACTCTCCTTCCAGAGTTTTTTGACACCAATTGACCCTAGCTTTTTTCTGTTCTTCAATTAACAGTTCCGGTATCCAGCGGGAAACTAATTTTCATACCCCTAATTCTTCATGCAATTTTTTTTTTATTTGAGGTCTTTGAAATCCCCAATGAAGCTTCAATCTAGAGATATGTGACAAGTCGATCTTCCGTGCTGAGCATAAGCACAGCGGTTTTTGGTGCACCTGGCCTTGGATCATTGCTAACGCTAATCCTTTTACGTTTGAATTCGTCATACCGACGAGAAACTGTTGACTAATGTGGTGCTTCATTACCGAAAACAGAAATCAACCATGCAATGCATGTTGAGATAATTTCCATCGAAATTTGTAAAAATTATTGCCCGAAAATGTTCTGGGTTTATTTCCATTTTTCGTCGCTCTCTATGTTCCTGTATGCAAAATATAGAAGACAGCCCAGTATATCCCCCTAGGTTGGAATCATATGGAAAACTTTTTTATTATTAATTTTAGGAAAAAAAGTTATTCCTCATAAAAAGTTCTGCATTATCTAAAATCTAAAATACAGTCAGCAAATATCAAATTTTTTCAGTTGTATACGAGGTTTGTCAAAAAATATGAGTTTTGCTCAAGAGTAAAGTACCTTTAAATTTGACAATATCGAAAAAGGTTACTAAAAAAAGTTGATCAGAATTAAAAATTACGTTTAAATATAAGTACATCCAGTTAAATTAAAACTTCAGATTATTTTATTTTTTACTAATATTTCTATTTTGAATAAACATGTATGTATTTCTTGTGACTACAAAAACATAATTTTGCAATTAAAACGCGTAATAAGTGCATATTTATTTATTTTGCAAATAATAAAATACATTCAAATACTAAGTTATAATAACTAACATCATATTAATATTAGAAATTACAAATTAAATTTACACTAATACTAATGCTTCGACATATCCACCCTCTCATTCAATACACTTTATCGTTCTATTACGCGTTTTAATTGCAATTAATTGCAATTAATTATTAGAAAACATCGAAAAACTGAAAGGGTATCATATGTTTCGTAATAAAGAGATACATGTTCATTCAAAATAGAAATATTATTAAAAAATAAAATAATCTGAAGTTTTAATTTAAATAGATTTACTTGCATATTTAAACGTAATTTTTAATTCTATTCAACTTTTTTAGTAACAATTTTCGATATTGTGAAATTTAAAGGTACTTTACTCTTGAGCAAAACTTATATTTTTTGACAAACCTCGTATACCACTGAAAAAATTTGATATTTGATGACTGTATTCGAGGTTTTAGATAATGCAGAACTTTTTATGAAGAATAACTTTTTTTCCTAAAATTAATAATAAAAAAGTTTCCATATGATTTCAACTTAGGGGGACATACTCTATGTAGAACTATCATTTTAGGGTTTAGTGACGTAAATATCTATTAACAATTCCTCAAAAATGTCCTTGTACCACGCAACTTGCAGGAATTCAATTTGGCTGCTGGAATCCTTTGATAACTGAGAACAGGTCGAAAAGGATTGACAGGTATTTAAAGAGATTTTTAAAAGAAGAAATTATTATTATGGGAACTTACGGAAGTTATATAATTCTTCCGACTTACGAAGGACAGTTTAATCCCGGTTTTATGGTTTCAAGAATAAGGTTTTATTTTTTTAAATATTTCTTATCAGGTATTTTTTTAAAAGGAAACACAGGTTTTTTTGGGTAGATATCAGGGAAGTCATTTGAGATTTTGGTTGGGGGGCGACATGCATGAAAAAACTTTATTAAAGGGAAAGGAGATATTCTAGCAATATTTTTTGTCTTTAGCAAATGTAAAGGTCGAAAGAACAAGGGCATTTTTTAATTTTTTGCCCGCCAAAATTTTAATAAAAGTCAATCGACAACAGCAACATATTTGCTGTGAAAACTGAAGTGGTCTGTGCTATCTCTGTGAACAACAGTAATCAACATAGCTATCTATCATTTTTTTTTGACAAAACTCCCGTTTGCTGTACAGCGTGTCCTGTTTTCTGATTGCACCTTGCCGTGCTCTTTTTTTGAGCCTTTAAAAATGGTGTAATCAGATATTTGCTATACCCCGTAGTTTTGCTAACACAGGAAGTTTTTAAAAAAATTGCATTTTTATTAATTCCTTGTATCTTGCTTATTTTGCAAGATATTTTTATTCTGTAAAAACCTTTCTATGGCAAAATACTTTTTAGTTTTTGAGATATAGTATTTTTTTATTACTATTTTGATTGATTTCATGTTATTAAAATGATAAAAAAAATTTTGTTTTAAAGTTAAAAAAAATATATTTTTAAGAAACAATTAGTCCGAACCTGGAATTTTCCAACGTAAATATAAATTAAAAATTGCAATAATCTGATTTCACAATTTTTAAGGGTTCAAAAAAACAACACGGTAAGATGCAATCAGAAAATCGATATCTTTAATAATAACCGAGTTTCCCATTTAATCCCATCGAAAATGAGACACGCTGTACAGGGGTATTGGCCCATTCAAAACTACAACTACTTGTCAATTGCTTTGAGCTTTTAAGCATACTGTTAAAAATTTCGTCGGATCGAGCATTTTAAAATGTGTTTTTATTTGTAGAAGTTAAATTTTGATTTTTATGTACGAATGCTTAAAGGAAGGCATTTGCTACCCGTGCCTTCCCTCAATTGACGCTTCTGGTAGATATTAGGGACTTGCAACAAAGCCAGGCAGTAATTTTGCCAGGCACTATTCTGAAAGTTTCACATGATAAGAATAGTTGTCTTCTTTCAAAGTTAGGCCAATGTGTATATTAAGTAAACTACAAAAACATTTTAACAACGTCCAAATAATGTTTAATTTCAAAACATAACGTTAGGTTCGATGTTAGTTCTAACGTCATATTCATAGTGAAAAAGAAGCTTAATAACCCGTTTTCTGACGTTAGAAAAATAATCTTATATTTTTATAATATTAATTCTTTTTCCAACATCAAAAAACAAAGGTTTTTTTTTAAGTGTTTTTCGTACGTTAAAAAAAATATTGATTTTTAAGTGGAAAAAAAATATTTTTCAACATTGAAAAAAAAATGTTTTTTTAACAATGAAAAAAATATATTTTTTTGAAATATCTCTAAAGATAAGGTCACTTAAATAACATAAATAAGTTTTTGTGAACTCGATACTCAGTAAAGGAAATTCGGATCCGTAGCTTCTGAAAACAAAATTTAACACTCTATGTAAACAATAAATTTGTAGTAAGTGCCTCGCTACAAGGCCAAAGAAATGGCTCGTTCTCATTCATGCTCAAGAGGCAAACAATATTCAACTCGTTAACATGATCGTTCGAAATTCGTACTCTGATCGGATGGTGTCCCGTGCCGCGGGTCCATGCGTCTTGCTGTTAGCCACGCCTTTAAAGCACGTGCATATACGTATGCGCGCTCGGCTTTGAAGCGAGGCATGAGACATCTGCCTCAAATGAATTACCGAACCGATCAAAGTGGGAACTTCAGACAAGCATTCAGTTGAATATTGTTTGTCTCAAGGCGTGTATTCACTTTAGCATGAATGCAAACGGGAAAGTAAAATTTAAAAAAAAATAGTTTTCTTCACACCTCTGATTTATTTAAATGCCTATCCAAGGTGCGCTACTGATTTAAGAGGGGCGTGTTATACATCGTTAGAGAGGACTTTTTATCAGCCTCAGTAATTGTTACTTAGTTCTTTGTCAAGCAATTTTGAGGGGGTAATAGTGAGGATGCCCGCTACCCCCCCTTTAAAGAAAGTCAACCAGAAAAAGTCAGTTTTAAGTTATTCCTAACCAAAATAATTTTTTACTCACTCTCATTATTATTTACTGTGTTACAAAACTGAATGTTCAACATTTTTGTTTGATTTAAGGATTTATACAAACACATTTATTTTTATTTCAAGGCGGGTATTAAAAAAAAATATCTGGCATAATAAGTATCTAACTGTATACAATGGGCTTTTAACCAAAAATATTTTTTTGAGAAAAAAATAGAGCTAAAGATAAAAAATACCAAAAAAAAAAAATTAGAAAATATTTCAAACATTTTTCCTTTTTTTTGTACGCTAATGGAAGGTTGCGTACAAGTCAGAGGGCACTATGTTACATCGTTAAAAAGGAAATTGTATCCGCTTAAAAATTGATCCCCAGAAGATTTTTGGAAAAGTTGACTGTTTTCGAGTTACTAGCAAAAAACTATCAAAAAGCACGTTTAAGGCGGGGAGGATGTAGGGCCTAAACTAGAACCCTCAGTTTTCGCACACTACATTTTTTTATTATCTTTCTAAGTAAAATGTCACTTTCACTTAATTGCCGTACCGTAATTGTAATTTTTTGCAGATAATTTTCTGACACGTCTTTTGTGTCTATTTTACGAAATTAAAGGGCTAAAGACGAGAGACGGTAATCGAAATGAAACAGACAGACAGACACGGCAAAGGTCGTCGGTTCCTGTGGGAAAAAAGTCTTCTGAGAAAAGAAGGCCGTGACAGAGACGAATTTATTTTCCATACGGATGATCTCAGATAACTTTAGAAAAACCTGAAACAGAGTTGCTCTGACTTTACCAGCGTCAAGTAATACCATTGTTTCCAGCTGACTCGGGCAAAACTATTTTGTATTTTTGCATTTTTTATTATTATTATTTTTTAAATTTAATATTGTCCAATGTATGCTTTTTTAAATATCTTTTGTGTTGATGTCAAGTTTTTTTTTAGTAATTTTCTATTTTTATCTAATTGTAAGTTTCTGTATTTTAGGCGCTGGGTCAAAAGCTCGCATTTAAATTGCGCTAGAATAAATTTCTGCAACCAATTGCGCACATCCATTAGCGCGCAACCAATAGCCCGCGGACAATTGCGCGCGTATACCTATATTAGCGCGCAATTAATTTCGCGTGGATCATTGCGCGCAACAATTAGCGCGTTGACAAAAGCATGCAACCAATAGCCGATTATGTTAGTATTCTAACTTGACCCGATTAGGTTATTATACCAAAAATAACTTCAGAAAAACCTGAAACAAAATGGAGTTGCAAATAATCTTTTGGTCTTGCATTGCTCGTTAAATTCGTCTTTACTAGCGTTAAGAAGACCTCTTAAGTGTAAAAGGCTTTGGTTTGGTTTAGTTGAGGGGGAGTTTATATTGTCCAATGTATGCTTTTTTAAACGTCTTTTGTGTTTGTCAAGTTTTTTTTCGTAATTTTCTATATTGCAAGATTGTGTATTTTAGGCGCTAGGTCAATAGCGCGCTGGACAATTGCGCGCAAATAAATGTCTGCAATCAGTTGCGCACATCCATTAGCGCGCAACCAATAGCCCGCGGACATTTGCGTGCATATACTTTAGCGCACAACCAATTTCGCGCGGACCATTGCGCGCAACCATTAGCGCGAAATACGCGCAAATAATAACGCAAAATTAATAGCCTATTTTTATAACATTATTATAACAGGTTCGAATACAAATGCTCCTGCAAATACGCTAACAAGGCGAATTGCCCTGTCCAGCCGAGGTGGACCAGGGAAAGAGGATATTTGTTGAGTTGACCCGGTTAGATTAGGATTCTAATTTGACCCGGTTAGGTTATTATACAGAAAAAAATTCTAACCAGATCAGGATATTTTTTTGTGTATTATAACCTACCCGGCTCTGGTTAGAATACAAACCTAACCGGGTCATCAACTGTAACTATCCTTGAACCCTGGTCCACCTCGGCTAGACCGGACAATTCGACTTGGTTATAGGTTGTTTAGGATTCTGATACAAATACAACGCTATTTATTGCGCATCTGCCCAAGCGCAATTGTCCGCGTGTTCTCCGTTGCGAATTGCGCGCAATTTTTTGCGGAATTGGTTGCGCAAATATTTCCACGAATTTGGTTGCGCGCAATTGTCCCGCGCACAATTGCCGTATTTTAAATATATATATCTTAGGCATAAGACTCAGCTGTACCGCAGTGTATATTAATGTTGGTCAATTGATCTCAAGGTTAGGTTAACAGTGATTTCGGCCTCCCAAAATCAGGGTTGAGAGCCGGCTTAAGAACATGTTAAAAATAACGCCACCTATCCTTCAAAAATCAGGACTGGCTGGCTTAAGAACATGTTAAAATAAATTTGGACCAATTTAGGAAACAGCCAAACTATTATATAATTCTCCATTAGCCGCTTCTCAAAAATCTACCCAATTTCGATAGGCAGTTTTCCGTTTCCTATAAAGCCAGCGCGATTAAACGCTCTGACCTACTGGAAAACTGAATGATACATAAGTTGTGTTCCATCGTAGCTATTCTGGGTCTTGAGTAAAATCTGTTCTCCTGCCTTGTACCGACTAAACATTTCTCGGTTATATCGTAGAAGAAGCTTGCGCAATGGAGGTCTTTTCGCATAGCATGTGACGGCTCGTAGCTAATTTAAAGCTTACCATTGGCCAGAACATGTGATAGGAACTATCACATCGTTCAAGACCCAGCTACCCCGTCGTTAAGTGATGGTGATGATGATAATTAATATTATTATTCTTTCTTGTATTTTATAGAAGTCTCTTACAAACACTTTTGCCAATAATTCATCAGACCACAACGCAAAAGGCCGGTGGGCGAAGAGCAAAGCTTTTTTTTCGAATTTCTTATATTTTTTTTATTTATTTCGCCAGCGTTTCTCTTTTTCCCTTGATTTATGGATCTTCAAATAATGGTCAACCGGCTGCACGAAAAAATAAATATAATTCTGGAAACGTTCGAGGCCTGGCCGTCTCAAGAACTCGGGCAACCTTGATGACTACTTTGAGGGGCGGCCATCTCCGAAATTAATTCGATCTATTTTTGCCAAATAGGTTATATCAAATTTGCAAAAATAATACCATTTTAACTAACCCAACGGACATCGCTAACAGCTTTAGTAACTTTTTATCAACTGTTGTTACCAACATACTAAATTCGCACTTTCAGGGCGACTTATCAAACAACTGCACCACAAACAAAAAAAGCTTTGAATCTTTTTATTTTACAGAAGTAACAACCCAAGACGTAAAAAAAGCATTAAAGAACTTAGCAAACAAAAAATCAACCGGACCTGACGGCATACCTATAACTCTTATTAAAAAATGCTCCTTAAATGTAATTAATTGTTTAGCGTTTTTAATAAATATGTCGGTAAACGAAGGAACTTTCCCATCGCGGTTAAAACAGGCTAATGTCCTTCCAATCTTTAAAAAAAGGTAATGAACAATTAGTTGAAAACTATAGGCCTAAATTTCCTTATTAAATAGCTTCTCTAAAATATTTGAAAAGGTGATATATAATAAGTTAATATCTTTTATTGAAAAATACCATATTTTGACACCAAGTCAACATGGTTTTAGAAGCAAGCATTCGACAGAGACAGCCACAATTGACATTGTACGGAACATCTATACTAAACTTGATAACGGCGAAAGAGTGGTAGCTCTACTGTTCGACTTGACTAGAGCATTTGACACCATTGACCCAGACTTTGTCTATCAAAAAATAAAAAAACTAGGAATAGATAAATTTATTAAATCATTCCTTACACACAGAGAACTTAAAATCATCATTGGTAATTGTTTCTCTCAATCAAACCATTCTGACTTAAGAACTCCACTGGGTAGTGTTCTAGGCCCATTAATTTTTTTGTTATTTATTAATGATTTACCAGAATACATTACCTGCGGAATTGTCTTTATGTTTGCTGATGATACCTCCATAGTTATCTCAGCAATAAACGAAGCAATTCTTCTTGAAAAAAATTAATTTAACTTTGCGAGAATTTTCAAACTGGTGTAAAAAAAAATAGGCTTATTATAAATTTATCAAAAACCGTTCTCATGGAATTCAGAACTAAACGACACGCCGCTTTCGATTAGCGACAGCTCAAAGTTTTTGGGAATCATGACACTTTTTTTGGGTGGAATAATCATATAGATGCAGTCTGCTCTAAGGTAAATAAGTGCTATTATATGATAAAATCACTAAAAAACTCCATGAGTCTATCAAATCTGATAACAGTTTATTACGCTAATACATATTCCGCACTATGATACGGAGTGGCTGTTTGGGGTAGGGCTCAGGAATTTGATAGAGTACTAATAACACAAAAGAGAATCATAAGATTAATTTTCAACCTGCCATTTAACTCAACATGTAGAGAAGTTTTTAAACAGAATAAAATTTTGACTGCTAGAAGCATATATATTTATAAACTCTTAGTATATATCTATCAGCACCAAGATAACTTTAATTTAAATAGTTTTTATCATTCCTGTCCTACAAGAAATAAAGAAAAAATTAGCATAGGCAAACACAATCACGAATATATGAAAAAAACTAGTCATTATCTTGGGTGCCGATTATTTAATGTATTACCAAAAAATATAAAAGAACTCCAAACTCAAAATCTTTTTAAAAAAGAAATGAAAGGCGTACTTCTACATAAAACTTTTTACACCGTAACGGAGTTTCAAAATTTTCTGCTAGGCGAAAGGTAGAATTTTGTTTTATTTAAAAAAAATATTCATAAAAAAAAACTTTGTTTTGTGTCTCAGCGTTAGTCTTAAATGTGAAGTGTATTTTGTGTTAGTCTTTTGACAATCACAGTATGAACGTTTGTATATTTCTTTTTACTTTATATGTAATTTTAGATAATTTTTTATTATTTATAACAAAAAATGGTTGGTTCTTGAAACCATAAGCAATATTTTTTGTAAAATTTTTTGACTTGTTTTATCTACAATTTTGTAGCGGAAAAGATTAATAAATATTCTAATCTATTCTATTCTATAGCATAAATATCTGTTCAAAGAATCGTAAAGTGAAGCACTCATAGCCGGCTTTGGAAACAATGGCATATTTAAATTCGCGGATGCGAATTTTCAAGTGCGCATGCGTGTGTTTTATTATGTAAACACAGCTGCTATATGGGTGGAGACCATATTGACATTTTGCAGTGTTTTGCGTTTGTCGTGTAAAATGACGTTGTTTTCTGTGAAAAATGGATAATAATTTACGTAGAACATGTGCGGTTTGTAGAAAAATGTCCAGAGGAAGAAAGGGAGTGACATTCCATAGGTAACTAGTTGTATTTTACTTTATAATTTGTTAATAAAGTTAAGAGTGGTTTATAGAAGCCATTCTGTGTTTTTAAAAACATCTAGGGCTTGGTTAAATAGTTTAGGGGATATTGTGTCACCCTGCCTGACACCTCTTCTTATGCTGATTGGCTTTAATTATTGGTAAAAATAAAAATAAAAAATTTGCGTCTATATTTTTTTTTCAAAAATGTAAACGTTCCAGATTTGGTCCAGGTACCCCAAACTAAATACCTTCAATTTACAAACAAAATAAACGTATATGGTCAAGTTGCCCTATCTTCATGGGGTAGCGGTACCGACAGGCAAACAAAAAAAAATAAAAATGATATTTTTTATTTTAGAATTAAATCTTATATCACGTAAGTAGTTTCTAAAGTGCTTCCTTAAGACACTCCTGTAATGAAAAACCCCATTTATTTTGAACTTGCTGCTTTTTTGAAAGCACAAAAGTCTTAAAAGTATATTCTTGTTGTAAAATCATGACCCAGTTACCTCACCTTACCTTATTTCATTTTGCCCCCCTTTCCCCTACATTTCTTTTATTGTAATTAGATTGACGCGCTGTCTACAATATATATCAAAATTATTATTATTTCTCGTCCAAAAACCCCCACAATTTTTTTTACAAAAATATTGTTTTACAAACAAGTTATTTAGTAAATCGAAAATATTTGGACACCCTATAGAAAACAAATGCACCTATTCTATATTTAACGGTATTTATTCATCTTGCGTTATAATAATAATAAACAGCAATGTTTTTATGTTATTGTCAAGTGAATTCTAAGTAGATTTTTTTCAGGCGATTTGCATTTTTTACCAAATAATTTTGAGATTTTACTAGAAGCAGCGCCACCTATTGGCGACATTTTTCACTTCTACCAAATCTATCCGGGAGTGCTTTGGCCTCTAAACTCCAAAAACCAGTTAATGAACTGATCCATGATCCTTCACGATCACGACACATCAGTTATTCACCTGATAGAGAGACATTAATATTGTGTGAAAGTGTTTACTGTTGAAAAATCTTGTTTACGTTCTAAAGAAAACATAATGTCTGTATAGAGATTTTGTCTTGCCTTGAGCGCCATCTTTTAAAATTGTCTTGCATTGTTGTAGTCTTAAACTAGTGAACTTTTAGAACTTTCTTTTGCGTCGCTTTTAAGTTAAAAAAAAGTTATTAAAAAAAAACGTGACAAAAAAAGACGCAGAAAATTAGTAGGTTTGAGAAGTCTTAATCTAGTGGCGTTTTAGAAAGCACCAGAAACTTCAGCAAAATTTACATCTTTATAGCTTGACTTCTCTTTGATTTTTAAGTTAATTTTAAGCATGTAGATTTAATGAAACAAATATTACATGGAATAAGGTTGTTTTCTAGTAAAAAATAATTTTATTATTTTTGTTCACGTTAATTTAACCTTGATGTGCTTTTTGTGCTATGTGGGAAGTACGAGGAGGTCGCCCGAGTCGGTCAAAAGGCTTTGAGTCAGCCCTGAAATGTTTTTTATACCTACTTAAGCTTTTGCAGGATTATAAAATTATTATTGTTATTTTTTTGATGAGGGTTCATTGAATTTTTTTCCGTTAAGATTTTCCGGCATTTTTAATAATGATATTCTTCCTCGTAAATATGCGTGCAGGATTTTTATTTTAATAAATAATTTTTATTAAAATTCTTTTTTTTAATTTCATTTGATTAAATATTTTTTTCATCGCAACATAGTTATTTTGCTTTCCTCCCTTGTATACTGGTACTGATTTTTATACAGGGCATTTTTAAACACAATAAATTACACAATCCAATTGGTAAAATTAACGTTTTTTTTTAACAATTGTTTTATATTTTTGCACAATTTCAGTGTCACGGCGTATTGAAAATTGATGCATGGAGGTTTCTCTCTGTGGACTAGTCGGGTAGTAGTGGGGAGACTATTTTTGGTCTAGCGACTAGACACATGGCGCGCCCTTTTCGCGAACCCCGATTGGTCCGTACACAGTATATCAAACTGATGCACGTGCCCCATAAGATGCAAGTTTTCTTTTTCTAAGAGGACTTAAAAGCCTGACTCCTCTTTTCTGAGACCAGGAATCTTTATACTGCGTAGCAAGTACACACAAACCAACGCTTTTACACCGCTTCCAAAAGGTAGTCCTGCTACATGTTAGACTTGCATCTATCTAACATCGCTATCGTCCCAGCAGAACTTGGTTATAGACATTAGACTATCTCCTTTTCAGCACAACAGTCGTGGTCGTCGTGAGTTGACTTTTGGAAGATATTTGCTGGCGCTCGTCCTTGTTCCAACTGTAACAGGTTCCTGGGCTAATAATCATGGTTTTTCGGTTGTTGGCTCCTGGACTGTACACGGTCAACTCATGTTTTTGTGTGCATGTGCATCGCACACCATTTCGATGTCGACTGTTAAACGCTGAAAAAGAAGTGGGCGGCAGCGCGACGAGACTTTTGTTGGAGGACAACGGGGCAGTACCCTCTCAAAACTACACAACAAACAGTATTTTTAATTGATATATTTAAAAAAAGTTAAATCTTCCCTTACGACATGATTGCCTAGTTTTTTTTATTATCTGTGGTTAACATTAAGCGATTAATTGGGTGAACTTTTTTAGCGTAAATAATTACAAACCGGCAGCGCCGCGCGGGGTAAGGGGAGGAATGCGTGTTTTAGTTGAACTCGGCCTTCATCATTGTGCGGAAACGTTCGTTGCCTGTCTACGCGTTGCCGGTTCTATCCTTAGTAAAGTCGTATGAGTTTGTTTTGATTTGGGCTATGTCAGTAGTAAAAAGCTTTGCCGGTCGTGTGTCATTGTTTTTGTTATCGTTTGTTTATAAAATGGAAACAAATACCGTCGATTACATAATTAACTGTACAAATTTAAATACGTTGACATATGAACTTCGATTATAAATAAAATCTTTAGTACTACATATATATAAATAATTTTAGTGTAAGTAAAGTTGTGCGGTTGTGAAAAACGAAATGCTTTTTTTTTGTTTTATTTGTCTTATTATGAACAATCCACGAAGTGATCCTGCGTAGGTGGCCAAAGGAATGTGTAATCTCTAGCACTTTAGTAAAAAGTTAAAGACACAAAGTAAGTCCTAGTTATTTAAATAACCACATAGAATTTTTTGTGCTAGGCAAGACTGATATTAGGTGCCAATTGAATAGTGCCTAAAGGCAAAACATTACCGGACATAATGAAAAGTGGCAAAAAATAGACATATACTGTTGGTGCAAGCAAGAAATTTCCTAATTTTCATTTTCTTTTCCTTTTCTGCGCGTTTAAAATAATTTAAATTTTCGCGCTCTAAATTATGCATATGGGGTTTCACGGCACCGGACACGTGGAAGAGAAGCAGCGCCGCGATGAGTGCGCAAAGAACCACCGTCACAACAAGACACTAGCAAAATCACGTTCCCGAAAAAAGTGAATTTGAGGTGAAAAAAAACTGGACGTTTAAACGTCGACTGGAGCTGCAAGAGAGTCCGAGGTAGGTGCCTTTTCATATAAAATTCCATATGTATCGTAACTTTCCATTTTCAATCGTCAATATCGACAATTATTTTTAAATGTGCTTGTGAAGCCAATACCGGCGACCTATCGAAGGAAATTCCGTTATTTTTCAGCCCTTGCACGCACATTTAATGGCCCTTCGACCCAAATTAATAGTTTTCCAAACTACCTAGACTCTTGTGGTTCAGCAATTTCCTACAAAAATTCCAAATTTCTATTTTCTATTTCAAATTTCAAAATTTATTTCAATTTCAATTCGAAACAGACCATATTGTTTGACCACCCGTTGGTGATATGTTCCTTCAAAGTTGATCGAAGTGTTTATTACCGTTCAAAAATAGCTATAGCCAATGCACATATTTCGTATAGTTTACTAGTTCATCAAAGAAAGTTGATCGCTTTGTTCATTACATTTTCAGTAAAAGTGGCGTCAATACGCCGAAACTGAAAATTTAAGGCGGTTCTTCCATCTAAATTCCTTTAATTGTCGATTGTACAGGTGTCGCGTTGACGCGCAGGTGCAAGTGTCGCCGTCACCAAGGTCTCACGTTGCGCGCGTTTTTTCTTCAAATACCGAGGTTTTTTAGAAACTTTCAGACGGGACCGCTAGTCGTATGCACAGAGTGTGCGACTTGGAATCGAAAGGTCAATCAATCCTTGGTGAGACATAAAAGTTTTTTTTTAAGGGATATGTTTAAATAATAACATACAGACAAACTTACAAACATTTCATTTCAAAATTTTCGAAAAAAGTTAATAAAATTAAAATAATAAAATTGTTTAATTTTTGCTAAAATTCGGGTTATATTTTAAGCTATATTTTAAGCATTTTTTTTGGGTAATTTTAAAAACAAATTAACTTTCAAAAACAAAAATGTCTACGCAAAAACAGAAAAAACTTTGCGACAAAAGGCTTTTGAGCTTCAACCAAATGGCGGAAGCTCACGAGGTAGCTTTGAAAGCGAGGTCGGATACAGCGTTTCACTTTTTGTCAAATCCAGATATGAAGACGTCGAGGAATGTCATGCTCAATTCTATAATTTTCATAACCAAATTATTGGCTCTCTCGAAGAGTTTAAACTTTCATTTGACGAGCAGGATAAAACTAGAAAAGACTTTGACAACCTTTATTATGAATGTAAGGGTATTTACTACGACCTTTTTAGGGCCAACCCTGTCAATTACGTAGGCAACCCTAGCCAACAAAATATTGTTCAGAGGTCAAATACAAGATCATTTCCACAACCACGGTTGCCAATTTTCAATGGTAATTATAAAGACTGGCAACACTGGTTTGACTTATTTAAAGTCATGGTACATCAAAATTCTGATTTAAGTGATATAGAGAAATTTCAACAATTGCGGAGTTCTGTTCTGAATGAAGCCCTTTCTCTAGTAAAAACCATTCCCCTCGCAGATAGCAATTATCACATTGCGTATGAAACCTTAGTAAAGAGGTATCAAAATAAACGAATTATTGCTACTACCGCTTTGAATGCTATTAACTTTCTTTCAACTAAATCCAGTTCTGGGAAAGAATTACGTTCCATGTTGGATACATTTTCTGAGAATCTAGCCATCTTAAATGAGCTTGGTTTTCCTACAAAAGAATGGGACTTTCTTACTTTTAACATGATGCTCTCAAAACTTGAAGTCAAGATGAGGACTGATTTCGAACTTTACTATAGTAGAGAGAAAAACAATTCAGAAATTCCGTCCTACACTGATCTTTACACGTTTATAGAAAATCATTGCGTTGCGCTCGAATCTGTAGTGCAAATGCCCAGTTTTAGTAGGCAAAATCAAACCCCTAGACAACCTCAAACTACGCGTAATTCTCAACAGAACAGTTTTCAGAGAAACAGTTTTAATAATTTTAATTCACCTTCTGCTTTCAATACAACTATTTCAAATCAAAGTTCAAATTCAAGAAATCAACAAAATACTTTACAAAATAGCAATCAACGCAGCAACCCTCAAATACAAAATAATCAGAACAGAACTTTTAATCCAAAAATAAAATGTTACCTATGTTCTTCGAATCACGCATTATCGAAATGTATCGAATTTCAAAACAAAAGTCCACAGGAAAGGATGGGTTATGTTCGGCAGGTGAATCTATGTCAAAATTGCTTGCATTTTGCTCACCAGACCGTGAATTGCCCCTCCTCCTACAACTGCTTTACGTGTGGAGCTAGGCACCACAGTCTTCTTCACGTTCCACAACCAGTAGCGCCCTCTGTGAGTGTTAATTCTTATCCTCCAGAGAACGTTAATATTCCACTTTCCAATTCCAATAGCACCCCTATGTCAGGAAGCCATTCCACAAACTGTCATGCGACAATGATTTCCAAAAATTCCACTTTTCTACTTTCTACCGTTGTAGCTGACATGTTAGACTCAAGGGGGCATTACCAACCAGTTCGTATCTTACTCGATTCGGCCTCAGAGGCAAACTTTATTTCAGAAAAATGTCTAAATCGTTTAGGTCTTTCGAAAAGCTTCTTTTCTACTTCTATTCAAGGCTTAAATCAAATGACATCTTCCAATACCAAAGGTAAGACGAAATGTCTTATCAAACCTCAAGGTCAAGCGGGACCTACCTTTGATTTTGAGGCTTTAGTACTTCCAAAACTTTGTACAGAGATTCCTTCTTGCGCTGTCGACTCGAGCAAGTGGAATCACATTCGCAATATCAAACTTTCTGATCAAAACTTCCATATACCAAGTTCCATTGATGTCCTAGTAGGTTGTGAACTTTTTCCGCATCTCTTACAAGAGGGAGTTATCCACGGAGAGCGTGGACAACCTAGTGCTTTTAATAGCATCTTTGGCTATGTGCTGATTGGTAAAGTTGAAACTTCAAAGCAACAAAATCCACAATCACTCATAAGCTGTTACACTTCCATCGAACCATCTCTGGATATCTGCCTAGAGCGCTTCTGGGAGATAGAGCAGGTTCCACATAAGGTTCATTACAGTCCTGAGGATATTATGTGCGAAAAATTATTTTCACAATCAGTTTCACGCAACGAATCAGGTAGATTCGTCGTTCCATTACCTTTCATAAACTTAGAACCCCAGTTGGGTGACACCTATCCAATCGCTTTAAAACGTTTCAAGCTTCAGGAAGCTAGACTTCTCAAAGACTCAGCTAATTATCAAGCTTACAAAGATTTTATGCAAGATTATTTAGACACTGGTCACATGATACCTATTCCTACGCCTATATCTAAAGATGTCTTGGATAATTCCTACTTTATCCCTCATCACAGTGTCTGGAACACTGGGAAGATAAGAGTGGTCTTTGATGGGTCTCAACGTAGTCCCAGAGGTGTCTCACTCAACGAGACGTTGTGCGCAGGTCCTAAACTGCAAAATGATGTCCGTGAAATTCTACTTAATTTTCGAATTCATGCTGTAGCCTTTGTTACTGACATAGTAAAAATGTTCCGACAGATTTTAATTATTCCTGAGCACACGCGTTATCAAAATATTCTATGGAGATTTTCTGAGGATGATCCTGTCCAAACCTACTCCTTAAGAACAGTTGTTTATGGACTTAAGTCATCACCTTACTTAGCTATTCGTACTATACAAGAACTAGCTAAACTTGAGTCTGAAAGGTATCCTAATGCTTCCAAGGTGCTTCTTAAAGACATTTACGTCGACGACGTGCTCACTGGGCAGGATTCTGTGGCCTCTGCCAAAGAACTTCAGTCGGAGTTAATCTCCCTGTTGCGCCTAGGAGGGTTTGAACTTAAAAAATGGGCGAGCAACAGTCCGGATCTTCTCTCCTCATTCTCAGAATCAGAAACACAAATGTCCATTCGTTTCGACAAATCCAAACCTAATTTTGTAAAAATATTAGGTCTCCAATGGAATCCTATCTCAGATTCGTTTACCTACTTGGTCGTACCAGAAGATAAACCATGCACCAAGCGAGGTATCTTATCTCAAATCATGAAAATTTTTGATCCCTTAGGTTTCTGTTCTCCCGTTTCTTTACTTGCTAAGCATCTCATGCAAGATCTGTGGAAGGAGAAGCTGGACTGGGATTCTCAGCCTCCTCCGCATATCGTAAATGTTTGGAATCAATTTCGAACCGAACTTCCAAATCTTTCAAATATTCATTTACCTAGACGCCTTTCCATTGATCAACCACGTAGCATTGAACTTCACGGCTTTTCAGACGCCTCTATGATAGGTTACGCGGCTACGGTCTATTTCAGAATGGAGTCAGTATCCGGAGAAATCCATACCTTTCTTGTAATGGCCAAACCTAAGGTCGCACCAGTGAAAACAGTCAGTCTTCCGCGACTGGAGCTTCTTGGTGCCACTTTACTTTGCGACCTAATTTCCTTTATTCGAAACACTTATTCAGATATTCTTAACTTCAACCAAATCTGTGCATGGTGTGATTCCCAAGTGGTTCTATGCTGGTTGGCGGCTTCACCTCACAGGTTTAAAACGTTTGTGGCAAACCGTATCTGTCACATTCAAGAAACCATTTCTCCTACGGCCTGGAAATATATTCCATCAGCGCTAAATCCAGCCGACTGTGCTTCGCGCGGTCTTATGCCTAATCAACTTGTCAAACATGACTTGTATTGGGAAGGTCCTTGTTTTCTTAGGCTACCAAAAGAGAGCTGGCCTGATGATTTTCGCTGTCCAGACCCTCCGGAAAACGAGGTTATTCTGGAAGAACGAAAATCAGTATTTCAAACATGCACAGTTGAACCACACATGCTTGATACTTTTCTTTCTCGTTACTCTTCCCTAGAGAAAATTCAACGCATAATTTCCTATATTTTTCGCCTTACCGAAAGGAAATCTAAATATCCTAACGAAAATATTACCGAAGTAGAACTTCAACATTCTCTTATTGTTCTCGTTCGGCATGTTCAACGTTCCATCTTTGCTGATCTCATTTCACGTTTGAATGACACAAAGCTACTTCCTAAACAATTTCGTAAACTTTCACTTTTTCTAGATACACAAGGCTGCTTAAGAGTGGGGGGTCGATTACCACATTCTTCCGAACTCTCTTATTCAGCAAAACACCCTTTACTTTTACCACGTTCTCGCCGTCTTACTCAACTTGTCATTGAGTACACTCACAAAAGGTACTGTCATCCCGGTCAAAAAACGTTGCATTACCTCTTGAGACAACAATTTTGGATCCTTTCCCCTCGCTATGCAATCGAGAGTATAACTTCTCATTGCATTTTATGCTATCGACTAAATCCTAAACCTTCCGTACAAATCATGGGCAACTTGCCTGCTCAACGCATCTCTCAAGTAAAGGCATTTTCACATGTTGCCATAGATTATTGTGGTCCCTTTCCAATTACAATGGGAAAGTACCGAGGTGCAAAGGTATCCAAAGGTTATATTCTTGTCTTAGTCTGCTCCGCAACAAAGGCAGTTCACCTAGAACTTACCTCCGATATTTCCACCCCTACCTTTCTTGCGGCTTTTAAGAGATTTGTGGCAAGAAGAGGAAGAATCTCTGACATTTACTCAGATTGTGGTAGCGCATTCTTGGGAGCTGATCGTTTACTCAAACAGTACTCCCAGGAAGCATGTCACAGTCTAAAAATTACCTGGCATTTTTCAAGTCCTGGTAGTCCGCACCTAAACGGACTAGCTGAGGCAGGAGTTAAATCCACCAAGGCAAATTTAAAACGTGTAATAGGTGAGCAACGGTTAACCTATGAAGAGTTTTTTACTTTTTTGTGTCAGGTCGAATCCATACTAAACAGCCGGCCTCTGTATGCCCAAAGTATGGATCCGAATGACTTTCTTCCACTGACCCCTGGTCATTTTCTTACCCTGGAACCGTTGAATTCCGTACCAGAACCCGAATTTTCTGATTCCAAGTTGAACACCCTGTCCCGCTGGCAGCTGGTGCAAAGGCTCCAGTCCGATTTTTGGAAACGCTGGAACTTGGAGTACCTAAACACCTTGCAACAGCGTTCTAAATGGACAGAGGCTTCTAACAATATTAACTTAAATACTTTAGTCGTGGTAAAGAATGAACAAAAACCGCCATTGCAATGGGCTGTTGGGCGAATTGTCGACGTACACCCTGGCTCAGACGGTCATATTCGTGTTGTGACCGTTAAAACAGCTACAGGAACATATCGTCGACCAGTAGTGAAACTATGTCCTTTGCCTATGCCCGACGCATAAGGCAAAATTTTCTTTTTCTTTCTTAATTTTTTCTAAGTATTTTTTCTTTTCTTTTAATTTTAATTTACATGCATAATTTAATGCATATTTGGGTTAATGTTAAATTGTATCGTTTAATTGCTAATAGGCGAATACTATTTAATTTTTCTTTCCTTTCCTTTTCTTAACTAAGTAAAAACACACGTGTTTTGGCGGCCGGAAAATGTTGGTGCAAGCAAGAAATTTCCTAATTTTCATTTTCTTTTCCTTTTCTGCGCGTTTAAAATAATTTAAATTTTCGCGCTCTAAATTATGCATATGGGGTTTCACGGCACCGGACACGTGGAAGAGAAGCAGCGCCGCGATGAGTGCGCAAAGAACCACCGTCACAACAAGACACTAGCAAAATCACGTTCCCGAAAAAAGTGAATTTGAGGTGAAAAAAAACTGGACGTTTAAACGTCGACTGGAGCTGCAAGAGAGTTCGAGGTAGGTGCCTTTTCATATAAAATTCCATATGTATCGTAACTTTCCATTTTCAATCGTCAATATCGACAATTATTTTTAAATGTGCTTGTGAAGCCAATACCGGCGACCTATCGAAGGAAATTCCGTTATTTTTCAGCCCTTGCACGCACATATACTTAGTAGGTTAGTTAATAGACTGTTTAAAATTCTGTGGGATTTTTGAGGTTGCTCTACCATGATGAGTCTAAAACTGGTGCTAATCCAAGCACTTTGCGCATGTAAAAGAAGGGCGAATAGACTTTATCTATAAAAAAGTAAACTAAAAACTGCATTAAGTAGTTGGTCGTTTGTAAAATACCAAAATAAAATTGTTTAGGTAAGTTTTTTTCATCTCCTTTTCCATGCAATATATATTTCTGCCCCCGCCTGACTCCACACCACAGTAAGGCACCACATTTTTATGGATTACCAAAGATCCATAAGAAGGATATACCACTGCGACCAATTACCAGCTCCAGGGACTCACCGACCAGCACTTTGTCGAGGTTTTTGTTGGACATAATTCAACCACTACAGGGTAAGTCCGAATCTTTTGTCAAAAACTCGGAACATTTTGTGGAGGTTTTAAAAGGTATCGAATTAGATCCCGGCGATAGATTTGTAAGTTTTGATGTAGAAAGTCTCTACACCAACGTGCCAATAAATGAGTCACTCAGTATCATTAAAAACAAATTACAAACTGATGATACACTTCACGAGAGAACAACGCTATCGGTGGAGGGGGTGATGGATCTTTTGGAGCTCTGTCTCCGTAACTCTTACTTTCAAGTGAAAGATAAGTTTTATGCGCAAAATGATGGACTCCCAATGGGTTCATCTCTTTCGCCAGTGGTAGCAAACATCTACATGGAGTGGTTCGAGGGCCATGCGATCAACACAGCAAGAGTCAAACCAAAACTATGGCTACGATACATGGATGACACATTTATTATATGGCCGGAAAATGATGACGAACTACAAAATTTTCTACACCATTTAAACGGTATTCGACCAACAATCAAGTGCACCATGGAAATTGAAAAAGATTCGGCCTTACTTTTTTTGGATGTTCTTGTCAAACGATTAGACAGAAACATTCAAACCACTGTATATAGGAAACCTACACACACGGGACAGTACCTAAATTTTAAGTCTAATCATTCTGTTGCAACAAGGAGTTATAAGAGGTTTGTATTTAAGAGCCGTAAATATTTGTAGTAATAATGAAGAATTAACCACAGAAATTAACAACTTTAAAAAGGACTTACAACAGAATGGTTAATCCGAGAAATTAATAAACTCAACGATATTTAAAATTAAAAACAAACTAAATGTATCAAATTCTCAAAATAATAATCCGTTAGGTGTTATTAACATTCCATATGTTCAAGGGATTTCAGAAAACATAAGACGAATAGCTAAACACTATAATATAAAAACAGTATTATCTTCGGGAAATACGATAAGAAGTTTTGTAACTAAAACAAAACCAGACAATCCCTCAAATAATAAGGAATGTATTTACCAAATCCCGTGTGTGTGTGGTAAATCATATGTAGGTGAAACGAAACGCCCTCTTCAGGTTAGAGTAAATGAACATCTAAAAAGTACCCAATTAGGGGATATTGAAAAATCCGGTTTAGCAGATCATGCTTGGTCAAATGATCACAGGATTCAGTGGTCAGAAGCTAAAGTTTTACATAAGGAGTCGCATTGGCGAAAACGAAAGTTTATTGAAGCTGCGTATATAATGCAGAATAAAGAAGTTTTCAGTCAACCAAGCACGGACATACCAAACATATGGAAACCACTCCTTAAGGAAAACAGGCGTCTTAGGATTAAAAAAAAAAGGGGGCGGGCCGTCACACCTGACTGCACACCAAGTAGTATAAGTAGTAGCCTAGAGACTAGATTGTTTAGTTCACACTTGATAACGGTTAGAGATACTTACTAACCGAAACGTCGTGTTTTAAAATAAATAAAGACAATGGAAGTCCGAAATTTTATTTCTACAAATACTCTTCTTTGCGGCGCGGTCAAAAAATATTTTTAGTAGAGAAGGTATAAAATTCATCAGTCACCGTTTATTTTTCTTAAAAAATATGTAGTATGTTTAATCTAATTTTTTAATGGCATTTAATCTCTCGCTGCTGAGTTTAGTATAAAGGGTTTCAACCCCGACGATGCGGCCTCATAAGGGGCCTCTTGAAAAACATCAAAATCTCTTAAAAAGGTTCCCCGTTTCGCCATCCATGAAGTGTTTACTTTCGTCGCTGACTAATTATTTTAAAGATAACCCTAACTCTGTTTAATTTTTTGAAATAAGTGTTTCAGTTTTTCCTTGAAAGTTCTAAATAATGGTTGAGAAACAAATCGGATCTGCATTGTCTTTAATTATTAGAAACATAACCCACTTCGAATCGCGTTACCGTTGTAATGATGAAAAACCACGAAACTTAATTGGTCAAACGGGTCGATATTGTGTCTACGGGGCTAGCTAAAATTCATAGGTATGGTTTGATAACCTAACCCATGCGGATCTCAAGCAGCGAATTTAGATATAGAAACATACAGTCTACAACAGTATTTTTGAACTAACTTTTTTTCACACCAAATATCAACAAATTGTATGCTTTGGTTAGCAGACAATCGTTTTACTTGAATAGCTTCATAAAAAAAGACAATTGAATATAGAGTTTCTATGCGCTAATAGAGATAAACATATACATGGGGTATATTCGTTTCATAAAACTAAACTTATCCAGTGACTTAATCCGATTGATAGCATGCGCGCAGCCAGTGCATGTAAAAAGAGATTGATCACGGCAGTGAGTTGATCCGGTGCTAAATCTAGAAAGTATGGGATCAATCCAAGTTGGTGAATGTCTAAAACGCAGTTCCGTATTTATTTATTTTGCTTTTTTGTTTATTTGAGATTGTGTTTCAGTGTAGTGAACAAAACTTAAATTTCTTTAAAAGTTAAGTTTTTTAAATTTTGGATTGTGGATTTAAAGTACAGTACAGTTGTATATCATATTGGGTTTTAAATAGATAATGTAGCTAGATAAAAAAGCATATCTTTCAGTTAATAAAATTCTTGATTTCTCAAAAACCATAACAACTGCTACCATGGGGATTTCACTGTTTATTATGTGTTTTTATGTTTAACTATTTGCTTTATATAAAAAATTTTGCCAAGGTTTCAGTTTTGAAATATGAGCAAAATCTCAAAAGAGAAAATGACAAGTTTACATATTGAAAATGCAAAGTTTAAGGAATCTTGCGTCAAAATTAGTAATTTACCTAAAAAAAGACCTAAAAAGGTGTTGTGGCTTAGCCAACATGATTATTACTTTGGGGTGACAGAAACTACAAAAAAAATAAAACATTTAACGATTCAAAATGGCGGACTTGCTTCTTTATATGTATACCGATTTATGTGAAACTTGAAATTTTTCTCGGCTTAAGCTCACTCAACAAAAATTTTGACTAAAACTAAAAAATTCAAAATGGCGGATCCGAAATGGCGGTTTTTAAATTTATTGATATATAAAATTTGGAACTTTATGGTGTTTCAGGTCGCTGATTAAGATTATTGTCTTAAACAGAAACAAAATCAAAATGGCGGACCCAAAATGGCAAACTTTCCCGTTTATGAACCAATATGTATCAAGTACGGAAGTTTGGGGCATTTAAGTTTGCTGATTATAATTTTTACTAAAAAAAAAACGGTGGACCCAAAATGGCGGAATCTTTCATTTTTGAACCGATATGTATCAAGTACGGAACTTTTGGGTGTTTAAGATCGTTGAATATAATTGATGACCCAAAATTAAAAAAATTCAAAATGGGGAACCCAATATTTATTTATTTATTTTTATTTATTTATTGACTACTTTACAAACACCGTTATACAGTAAGTACATGAAAAGTTACGGAATATACCCAACGAGAAAGAAAAATCTAAGCCTAATAAATATCTTAAAACTACAAGAGGAAAACAAAAATCTAAAGCACAGCCCTTAAATTTTTTAGACTGATATTAAATATGTCTGTTTGGACCTCACCCAAAATCTCAACTGTCATCATTTTATTAAAAGGAGATATACCATTTGGATTTACTTTACATAATTTTTGAAAAGTTGGGATTCTTGGATTAATATTTGGTGCTAAAAACATGAAAAAAGCCACCATCTTGGATTTATGACGTCACACAGGCCTTCACACTTAATCTGGAGGCAAACACCTTGTGACTTAAAATTGTGTGATCTATTACCAATACTGCCGTGCAAAGCAGAAATCTAGTAAGTCAAAAACTAGTGTTTTGGGAAATAGAGTTTGAAGTTTATTTAACTACATACTAACTATACTTTATTTAACTACATACTAACTACATAATTTCCTTGTTTTTTAAGATAGCCACATTCTAGAAAAACTGGCTGGCGCCGTTTTTTACGGCGATTTCAATGATATAAAAATCTCATTTTCGAGTAAGTCGAGTTACTAGGTTTCGATCGATCTGTGGTAGTTATAAAAAATCTTGCAGAATTGTCCCACGGGACACGTTTTTTGACTATTAGCCACTCAACTAATACAAAATATCATCATCTTTTGTGTAAAACTTATTCAATGCTGTAAGGCCAAAAGAGACTCAAGTGCTAAAAACGCGATTTTTTCACCCTTAAACGGGGGTGGAGCGCTGAGTAAATTTATGCCCTTTTTAACACACTTAAAAATGTTACTTTGAAACGTGGATATGTGCGTTAGTCGAAATTAAATTAAACCTACCTTGGGTATGTCACTGATTAAAAAGAAATATCTTAAAAAAAGTTCATACACATATATTTTTTTAATTATTACAAAATGTTATTCAATAAAATAAATAAATCTAATTTTTTAATTTATTTTATTTTACTAAATACAGATACAACAGGCAAATGCAAAATCTATAAAGCTATAGTGGTAAAAGAAATACGTGGAAGTTTTGAAGCAAGTAAACTTACAGAGCCGTTCCTAGAGATTTTTTCGCCCTGGGCAAAACCGGCATTTTGCTCCAACCTTCAAAATCTTTCTTTGAAATTGCCTCCCCAAAACCAATTTTGTAGATCCTTATTGCGTCATTTTCAACGATTTTTGCGCTTCTCAATTGTTGCGCCCAGTGGCGGTTGCTCTATAAGTGCACAATTTTATGTAAAAAATATTAAAATTTGATCATTCTTTAATAAATCATTTAATCATAATTTATCAATAAACCTCAAAAGAAATTTACCAAAGACCTGAATGCTAGCCAGAAATTAATACCAGGTATGTATGTGTTTGTATTCGTGTTCAAACGAGGATACGGTGGGTGGATGCGCGCTTAACTGGACCCAAATTCTGTAGATGTTATGTCCCATTCTAATTAAGAAATATAGAAAGAGAGATCGTCATGTTCCTTTGAATTTTACAGTACACAGAATCTGGGCCTTTCTTTGGTAGTGTACTTGGTAATCAATTGCAGCGATCGATGTCGCCCGCACCTCCTTGATGCCAACCGCGTCCACTGTTAACGTCGGCAGTTAAAGTTAGCTCATGAGCACTTTAAATTAGTGCACAGAGACAACTTGGCGTTGTCGGTCACACGACTTGCATCTTCAGAAAATGTTATATTTCACCCGTGTGCAAAAACTTAGTGAAAGCTACACTTAAGCTAAGTATAAAAAATAGTATGACTGGTCTCTAAGTATAGGAAATCTAGCAAAATTGTCAAAAAATGAATCATTCAATTTTTCACAATTTTGCCAGAAATATTTCCTATTTTTTGAGATAAGTCATAGTATTTTTTATAATTAGCTTAAGTATAGCTATAAACATATATGCATTATTAAAAAAAAGTTCCTCGAATTCATAACTTTTTTTGCATTTTGCGAGTAAATCCATTGAAAAATAAGAAGGGTTTATATGGACTCTTTTTCTTAGAATTACTCACCGAATAATTCTATTACTGTTTGCTGACAAGCAAAAAAATTTCCAAAAAATTTCACAACCTCCCGAGGAGTGGCTCGGTATTTTCTTTTGGTGTACAGGTTAGGGGAAATACCAGGAAATACTTGGGAAGTACTGGGAAATATACTGGAAAATTCCGGGAAGTGCTTGCGAAATACTAGGAATACTGCTGAAATTTAAGGAAATACTGGGAAATACTGGTAAATACCAGGAAATACCGTAGGTTTTTTTTTTTGGTGTACAAAAATCGGCGATCGAGCCACCCCTCGCAACGCTCCATACTAGTATAAATAATAAAGCAAACGTGTTTAATATATTCACTTAATTAAACAAAAGGAATAATTAAACACACTATCAAACTGTCTAAAACTTTATATTGCCTGAAAACTGATGCAAAATAAAACCAATGCATGCATAATAAAACAAAATCCCTTAGCCCCTTTTAAATATCTATGAAAATAATAAACAAAGAGGTTCCAACTATAAAACAGTTTTTGTTTCTGTTGTTTATGCTAATTATAAATTAACAAATTAAAAGAAAATACTAACACGAGTTTTAGGAAATCCTAAAAAGATAGGAAATAAAATAGTATGTTTGTTTTTGCAAAAGTATTAATATTTCTTCTAACCATTTCACACCTGCTGTAAATAATTATTTAAAATTTTACTAAAAGTGATCAGGAATAAGGAGTCGACTTATGTGGATAACCCAGTCTTGACGAAATAAGTCATTCGGTCCAGTTTCAAGCCCGATTTTGAAAAATATTACAATTTTTTTTCCGAATTCATAGCGAAATTAGTTTCTTAGATAAAACTGGCAGTCATTTTTAGTGGGACACCCTGTATAATGCGTAGGGTAACTGAGCACTTAGGGCACGGATCACCTAAGGTGATCCGTGCTTAGGGACTGTTTTTAACTTACATAACATTTAAGCTCTCAATGTTTTTTAATGTCTTTTTTCTTGAAAATGCTTTAGAATGGGGGTGGTTCAAAACTCCTGAGTTTCCGTAGCAGTATGTTATTTATTGCTACGTAAATAGTTTTAGTAATGTATACATCAAACAGAACTAATCTAAACTAATTTAATTTAGAAATCTTTATCGGTTGCCGACACCTCAATTTTTATATTATATGTTTTAATAAATTTACTTAAAAATGATATTAATAAATGTGTGCAAACTAGAATATGTTTTATTTCCTTAAATAATACAATTTTTAAATTTGACGGAAGTTCACGAGGTATAAAGTCTTAACAAAAAAGTTTCACGGGCAAGACCTCAGAGGTAAAGGTAGCTACGGGGACGCGTTTCTGCCTCATTAGGCTTCATTCAGCCCGAGCATAACCATAAAATGGAAGGAGATGAAATGATGATGTGGGTAACTGAAAAAGAAATATGAAATATGGTGTTTACTGAGGAGAGACCAACTGTCAATTTGCAGCTTCGGTCAGGGTTGCCTCGATTTTGAGGCTAATTTTGACGTCGCGTCGGAGACAGATATAATCTGCTCCCAGAAAACAGCCTGAGCCCTGGATTTTTTTAAATTTGTAGGAAGTTCACGAGGTATAAAGTCTTAACAAAAAAGTTTCACGGGCAAGACCTCAGAGGTAAAGGTAGCTACGGGGACGCGTTTCTGCCTCATTAGGCTTCATTCAGCCCGAGCATAATCATAAAATGGAAGGAGATGAAATGATGATGTGGGTAACTGAAAAAGAAATATGAAATATGGTGTTTACTGAGGAGAGACCAACTGTCAATTTGCAGCTTCGGTCAAGGTTGGCTCGGTTTTGAGGCTAATTTTGACGTCGCGACGGAGACAGATATAATCTGTTTTAAAATTCATAATAATGAATAACCGAAGTTTTAAAATTCTTTATTTTTAAAGAATTTAAGAATAAAATGGATGGGAGGCATTGGCCTACTTTTAAGTAGCCGCTAGTAATATCAGGAAATTATATTTTTAGTTTAAGTTGAATTTAGTATTTTATAAAATATTTGGACAGATCGAGTGATTGAAATGGCTTAAGTATTTATTTAAAAAAATATATATGGAGCAAAGTTATAAGGTGGGTAAAATATTATTTAAGTTACCGTCCTGAACATATTTTTGTAACAAAATGTTAAATTCAGGAATTCTCATTAAAAGTGCTCTAATAAGGGAAATATTGCTTTTATTTTCTGGTCTAGACGTTTTAATTGAACACACGTTTTGTCTGCGGACCCAAAAAAGCTTTCAAGATTCAATCTTTATTTCATATTAAATATGAAAAGAGGTTTGGTCATAGACTAAATAAATTAATTTACGGGCTAGTCCTCAGAACAAGGTAGTGGCTGCCGTACACATCGATTTTATAGTCCCGTTAGACATTTTCAGTACAGCAATGGATGGAAAGGCGATGAAATGAAGGTGATAAAATCTGAAAAGGAAAAGTGAAATGTGGATACCCACTTTAGAAAACAAACTGCCAATTTGCGGTATCAGCTAAGGTAGCCTCGGGTCTGAGGCAAAAATCTAACATTATTACGGAGACAGCTAAAGTCAATCTCAGTAAGTATCCAGGTTTACAATTAATTTACGGGCTGGTCCTCAGAACAAGGTAGTGTTGGCCGTATTCATCGATGTTACAGTCTCGTTAGACATTTTCAGTACGGAACAACCACAATGGATGGAAAGGGGACGAAATGTAGGTGATAAAGTCTGAAAAGGAAAAATGAAATGTGGATACCCACTTTAGAAAACCAACTGCCAATTTGCGGTATCAGCTAGGGTAGCCTCGGGTCTGACGCAAAAATCTAACATTACTAGAGAGACCGCTAAAGTCAATCAATACTAAATAATATTTTTGTTTAATCTTCAGAGTTTGTTTAGGTGCTAGTACAATCAGTGGCAGCGCGTGATAAAAAGCTTTGGGGGTGCACACCAAATAAAAAAAGAATTGCGGCGCAGGCGAAAATCTTTTTTGAGTGCCACGCTAACTTTTTGGGCCTTCGTGTAAGCCGTCATATCATATAATTTAGAGCAAATAATTAAAAAATTAGGTATTTAGTTAGATATTAGTTATAAACCTATTATTATTGTTTTTATAAATAAATAATAAATTATCACACCTAGTTTATTTTGTCTTTTAATAGCAAAGATTAAAATTTAATTGTCTTCACATATTGCACGCTAATGCTATCAGAATTAGAAACTTCCGCCATTGTCGTAAATACCAAATCGTCGTAATCAAAACAAAACTCCCGCGCTCGACCGATAATGCCAAGTTGTCTAAGCGCTAGTGGTGTGCAAATACTATCTACTCGATACTTTAATATCTGATACATGGATGGATTCGAAGTAATCGAATCCTTCGACGCCAAATTCCCGTTTCTCGAATCCCCAATGGGACCGAAGCCGAAGTGTTACTTTCGTATCAATCACATCGGCAACGGCCGTATGAGTAACGAGTTTGGCGTACTTGTAATCATTTGGACCGATATTTATTTACTTAAATATTTGATTATTTGATTCAATAGCTGTTGATGTGTTACGTCTAGCGGGCGGCTTATCTGGCGCAGTGTTGCCAGGCTCAGAAGTTTATTTTTCCCAGAATGTATTTGAAAAGTTGCCAAATTTTGAACAAAATTCCCCAGATTAATATATCTACATTTTCGTAATAAAAAAACTACAAACATGTAAAACATCAATATTTTTATTTTTGCATACATAGTACTTAAAATTTCAACTCTACTCAGTATTTATTGGATTTACCGATAATATAATGATTACTTAGTACCGAATTCAAAATATCTGATAATCGAATAGGAAGTATCAGTATCTACTCGATACTGGGAAAAGTAATTGTTGCACATAACTACTAAGCGCACGATTTAAAAGTGCCCGTGAGCTGCTCTCACTTGCAACGCGAACCGTTGATGCGGGGTCATCACGGGGGCGCTGGCGGCATCGAGGCTAGTTTTTGTAACGCGCTGAGCCGAAGGAAGTTTCAGATTCTATGTACTGTAAAATTCTATTGGGACATGTCGTCCTCTCTTTCTATATTTCGTAATTAATATGCGACATAACATCTACGGTGAATAGAATTTGGTTCCAGTAAATAAAAGCGTTATTTGATGGAGAGTACGACGATAGAAGTAAAGAATTAGATTTGAACTAACTATATAGCCCAACCGCCATTCCCCACAGGCTGGCTTGAACACGAATACAAACACATACATACCAGGTATTAATTCCTAAATAATATTCCAGTCTTTAGTGAATTTCTTTTGGGGTAATTATAAATTAAATTACGGAGTGATCAAAGTTTAATATTTTTAAAGTAAAATTTGGGAGTGCACTTGCACATGTGCACTTATGTAGAAACCGCCACTGAGTACAATAAAAGAAACTTGGATCAGAGTCAGAATATACTTTATAATAAATAATGGACACTAGCATAATAATTTTGTCAAAGTTAAGTTAACACATATTTTCACAGTAAGTAACTATCATTTCCAATAACTTAAAACAAACAACATAATTCGAACAAGATGCGCAAACCACGTACTACAAACATTAATTAGTTTAGTTAAGGTTATAACTCATTTAAAGTAATATTGCAACTGTGATATTTACTAATAATTAATTTAATACATACTGTTGTATACTAGTAAAATAGGTCAAAACCCAAATTCTTTAAAAAAATTACATTTACACAAGCACAGATTAAAAAAAATATATTTAACAAAATTAAACATGTTAAGGAAGTAAATAAAATTTTAAGCAGAATGGGTCTATTTAAACTATTTGAGGCAGCTAAATCATAATATTCTTTATAGGCCAACGAGTGGATTAATTTGTTTCTAAAGCCCTAAAACATTCTACTACTTTCATTGACAAGGACAAATTTAGATTTTGATATTAAATTCGATTTAGTTACTTTCAGAATAAGCAGTGTTTTCCATTTTTTGTATTCTTATTCAATTTGGTATCATAATATTTCCTATTTGTTTAATATGCCGGGCTCATGGGTAACACTTGTTGCTTTAGTACTACTACTATGTCGGTTTAGAACGTTTTTCTACGTTGTCCGACGCCTATTCTCCACCTCCTTCGATCGTGACAATCATCTTCCGTCAGGTTTTTTTGACTCATTGATCTTTGGATTGACTGTTGCCATTCCAGTTTAGGACGCCCTCTTTTTCTGCGCCCTATTGGTTGCCATTCTAGGACCTGCTTTGGTAATCTTTCGTCGTTCATCCCTTGTACATGGCCGTACTATATCAGTTGTTTTTTAGTGATGTCATCCGTTATGCTTTCCTCGAATCCCATTCTTTCTTTTATGATCTCATTTCTTATATGATCTGTTCTAGATATTCTTATTGATCTTCTTATTACATCCATTTCGACACTTTCCATTTTTGCTTTGTATTTTTCTGTTACTCGACAAGTCTCTATTGCCTTAGTTGATGATATATATTTTGCCGTCACAATCTGCAAATACTTGTATTCACTTCCGATATCCCAAAGCCAGAAAATTGTCACTTAGCAACATCTGCCGATGATACTGGTCTATTGACGGTAGAAAAATCTGTGTTTGTGTATATAGAATACTTGTGATTTGTATATTTCATTTAGTTCATTAGCTCAAACGTCTTCACTCTTTTTAGTCTTCGAAGTGCCATATTATTGTCTAGAAGCTCAATTGCTTCCACATTCACCTCTCATTAGAGTCCCTCTCAATCTTCATGGCTTTTTCCATTCGTTTTTATAGTCTCTGCTACAGTTTCGATGTTTAAGTCTCGATGAAGGTCACTATTTCGAACGTACCAATTCCTATTCACAATGCTTCTTACAACTTTTTTTGAAATCTCTGTAAAACTAAAATGTTACTCTCCTTAGTTCATCCCAGTAGTTAAATAACATGTGTTCATATTGGTTTCAGTATTTGTCTATAAAGTACCAACAAACTATTATGAATTGATGGGACTTCCTTCCAAATAACCAGCTCATTTTTCTATACCTTATCTCAAGTTCTTCCTTTTTTTTCTTAACATGTGCGTCATACGGAGATATTTTGCCTGATTTAAATATGATACGGTAATGTTATTAAATGGATTATGCATTTTCCCCAATGATTTGTATTATCAGTGTAGCCCGGGAAAAAATTCGCGCCCGGCCCAAAAATCTACTGCCTATAAGGCACCGGCCGATAAGGCACCGGTTCATAAGGCTCCGGTCCATAAAGCAGCGGCCCATACGGCTCCGGCTTATAAGGCACCGGCCCATAAAGCACCGGGCCACCGGGATTTTTTCATTTTCCCATATGGCCCATCCACCTCCGTATTACTTTAATGAATTTTAAGAAATGAAATGAATTAAACAATTTTAATGTTCAAGAATTTTGGATAAAAATTTTAAAAATGAAATCTGCTGATGAATCTTTTATGTTGCCCACACTCTGTCATTTTATATAATTTGCTATCGTGAGTTTGCCTCATTCAAGTGCCACCGTTGCAAGAAGTTTTTCAACCCGGATCTTATGGTATATGAGTCATTTAATCTCATGTTTAGATGTAGTATATTTTTTAATTTTTATCAAGCAATAAAATTCTTAGCTCCACCTGGTTAAAAAGAAAATAATTTATTATTCTTAATACAAAAAAAGTTGTCATTTTGAGTAAGTTTTTTAAGGTTAAGTATAACTCATTAAGCGCAAAAAGGTTAAGTAAAATAGATAATAAATTGATTAATAAAAGCATTTCATTCAAGTATTTATTGGTCAAAGAGATGATGTATTTATATCAAATATGGGAAAATATATAAATTAGGTCCATCGTGATTAGCTTATCTATCCAGGTACTTAGGTCAGTAATTAAACATGGGTCAAATACATCACATATACACAGTGCAGTGGAAGTGCATAGTTTGTATTGTATATTGTTAAGGCCCCCCACCAGTTAACGGTAACAACAAGAAAAATTATAATATTTAGATAAAAAATACGAGTTAAACCTTTAAAAGAAGTTGTCAAATATGTCAAAGAAGAGTTCTCTACTAAAGTTTTTTGATACTGATTGTGACATATCTTAAGACAAAAAAAATATGGAATGTTTAAAAACAAAGCTTTTTAGCAATCCACGAAATAGTTTGGGAAACCAAAATTCGCCCGATTAGCGATTAGCTTTAATTTTTTTTTGATTTGAATAATTATTGTTTACCTTTCTGGCCCAATTTGGGGGGAATATATAGGACTACACTCTCTTGTCTTGTAACAAAACAAAAAGCATTTTTTAAATGCATAGAAGGTTGTGGTTACCTTGATCACACTGAACCACTATTTGCAAATCACAAAATATTAACTTTAAATGAACTCTACTGTGTGAATGTTTCTAAATTAATATTTAAAAATAAAAACAAATTAGATTTACAATTTAACAACAATGGCAAAATATTTATACCAAGGGTTGACAGATCCCTTAATCAAAGAATGTTCTTTTATTTAGGACCAAAAATTTTTAATAGTGTACCCGATCAATTCAAAGTCTTTTCACATAAATTATTTAATAGGAAAACCAAAATGTTCTTTCTTCATCACACTATGGTTATTACTTTATTAGCTAGAAACTTTGATGTACCTGTAAATTAATTAATTTGTCTTAACTCTGTCCAAAACCAAATTTTGTTATTTAAGTATATATTTAGCTAAGCTAATAATTTATTTAGATTTTATTTACTTAGTTTAGGTTATTAGTGTTCTGTGTTACTCCAGTTTTCAAATCCTTTTGTTTGTGTTCGTTTTTTGCACGCAGGATTTATTTCCTTGCACAACACTGCACAAGGAAGAGAAAATTAAAAATAAAAATTATTGACATAAAAATGTAAATTGAATTTAATGTATGAAGATAAGTGTTGAATAAATAAATACAATACAATTGTATACTTTTCTCAAACTAAATAAAATAAATAAAATATTGTCAAGATAGAAAATAATGTCCTATTAACTAAATGGCGTTACGTTTATAAGTAAGTGCACATTAACCCTAAACAATCTAAGGAAACAAACTTTTGTATATAGTTCAAATTGTGTTAAAAGTAATAAATTGTATACAGAATTATTATAAACAAGAAGCGATTAATCGGTCATCGATGATGTTTACACAGGAAACAAAACACATCTCGATATCCTATCAATAGCAAACGGTTTCTAATAAAAGCATCTCCAAAAGAGGTTAGCAGTTAGTTGTAAGCTGAGAACCTAACGTCCCAGGCGTAGTTAACAGAAGTAGTACGATAGTCAGAAGTTATAAGAAGTTCAGCGTATCGAGAAGATACACATTTGTAGACAAGATGTATTTAAGTACAATGTAAGTCGTAATTATAAGTATTGTTAAATAAAACCATAACACCTAACTTAAACTGTGTTACGTCACGATAAAACCCCCTCATGACAATATATAAAATAATATTTATTTGTTCTTGCCTGTTGTAATCTGTCGATTGTGTTGAAGCCACAGGGCCTGCTTTAAGCGCTTTTTTTTACACTTGTCAAGTAAAAGTTTTGCAACTCGCGTCACATCCACCCTGGCTGGCTGCCGGTGTTAATAGAAACTTTAAGTGCTTTTTGATGTTGCCGTTTTTATTTTTTGCTCACTTTAGGTATAACAGTAAAATGCAACTATTTAAATGTAATCATCACGAAAGTACAGTATGGCAGGAATAATCTGATGGGGAAGAGAGACAGCTGGAAAACACGTTCCCTCTCTTTTTCCAGTGGCGGAGATTTTAATATATGTTATAAATATATAATTGCAGATAGCTTAGATATTGGGCCGCCAAAACAGGGTTTGATACATAAAAATAAAATTAGTCTTAAAATAACTATTTTCATTATGAATTACAAACAGTAAAAAAAATTTTTTTCCTGTATATAAGTATACATTATACTTACGGTTCATATATTTGTTTTAAACTTTATTATACGAATTCTTAAAAAAAAAATTTGGCCTCAAAAAGAGCCGATTTTTTTTGTACTATAGGTCAGGTCAGGTGACTTATTTAAAAAAATATATTATTCAATAGAAATTTCAGTTTCTGAATCTGAATCATCATCGGCTTCAGAATCATCAGAGTCTTCCCTAAGCCTGATTATTATTTTTTATGTTACTTCTTCCATAGATTTGTCAGTCTCCCAGTATTTATTTTCAATATCAATCACATGTCCATAGACTTTATACCCTCTTCCAATAATTCCCGTAAACGCTTGATCGTAAACTCGCCGGTTGTGTTTCTACTTCTTATGAAATTTTTCAAAAATGCTCATCCCAGTTCAATTGGATTCAGCTCACACAGTTTTTAGGGTCACGTGGCCATGTGATTCAATTAATTTATCTATTTTATATTTTTTTTATCTGTTGGAGGTTTGTGTAAGCTGACCAATTCCCGAACCTCTACTTTTCTATCGCTGGGGAATCCATTGTCAAACTGCGGTCCTCTAATTTTGCATACTCATCAGCCGACCCACACCAATCATATTACAGAGTTGAACCAGTCATGGGTATAAAACATCTGATATTAAGAGGTTTTATTCTTGTGCAGTTACCTAAAACTGTGGTATCTCGTTTTACCCCCGTACCTGATTTTGCTCCCCTTTCCCTTACTACGAGAGACTTTAAACAATCGTCGTAGCAAGGCCATTGGTGGCTAAATTTAACAAATGTAATTGGGCGCGAGGTCGCTTGGCTCTGGGTTGGCTTTTTGAACTAGGTTTTTCTTTGTATCGGTCTCGCAGACCGCAGGTCACCACTGGAGGGTTATTACTTTCGGCTGGGTCTTAAAATCTATGGGTTTGGACCATTGCGCCTGAGTGTCTCCGTCTTATGTAATTATTTACCTAATCACCTGCTGACTTGGTTCCCGGCGCAAAAGGTGTAAATTACAGAGAACACAAACTACGGGCATCTCTAATTGACAGTGTCTTTGTAAGTTTTTTGTTGTAGATAATAGGGTGGCTCCGTTGGCTTTTGTCTACAACTAGGTTTTTACTCTTTTCGGGCCTGGTTATTTAAAAGAACTATTTATTTTATAGCTATGATAAATTATAATAGTTATAGAAACTTTATTTTTAAATATACAATTTTCCCTATATAAAACATATGTAAAATTAGTAAACATAGAAGGAGAAGGTGTCCCCGTATAATATTTTTGCATTTTCCATCTCTATTTTTGTCTCTCTTCCCCATCAGATTACCACTGCCACACAGTATTATGCAGGATGTCAATATAAAGATTTTTAGCTTTAATATCTATTTTAGAAAGAAAATTTTATTTCTAAAGTGACATTTTTTAATAATATTTACGACACTCGTCCTTTCTTTCTGGAAAGGGTAGATATTACCGAAAAAAATTAATTGGAACGTATAATAAAATGACACTTTTATCACATTTATAGCAGCATTCACCATTAGTGTATGTATGAAGCTGGATTCAGAGTTCTCTAAGTAAACGGTAAGAAGTAAGAGGTAAAAACAGAAAATATGGTGCACCAGACCAAAAAATTTTTTTGTTCTATGATTTTTATTCTGAATTGTCTGCGTGATTTTTTGGGTTGTACAAGAGGACAAGTAATAAATAAAAAATATCCTCAGTACCTCAAGACGAATGTTTACAACCAATGTATCCTTATGTATCCCAGACCTGGATACTTACAAAATCAAACACGGATAAGGTAACAAAAGCCCAAAGATCAATGGAAAGATAAATGTTACAGGTAAAGCTAACAGAAACACGAATGAATGTATAAGAAATAAAACAAAAGTTAGGGATATTAGAGGACGAGTAGCAAAATTAAAATGTAAATTTGCCGGTCATATAATATCAGACAAAAAGACGATCGATAAAAGAAATGTATTGTAAACTGGAGATCTTGGGAAAATAAACGAAGTAGGGGAAGACCCCAATTGAGATGAGCGGACGATTTGAAGAAACACGCCATGGATGAACACGGCGACAGACAGAGAAGGGTGGAAGATATTGGGGGAGACTTATGTTAAGAGATGTATTGAAGAAGGCTAAATAAATAGATAGAATAACAAAGAGGCTTAGAAAGGTTCTTATTTTGAAATAAAATATTTTAAAATGCCCAGCATGTATGAACAGTTGTGTTAACTTTTCAGCTAAAAGTCTCCGCTAAATAACTTTCAAAAAAATACCCGACAATATCAAATAAAAAAAAATTCATTAAAAGCAAATTAAGGTATATTCTTTCAAAATAATGTGACTTAAAACTATCCATTAACTATACTTGATATATTATGTATTAAAGTGATACCGCGTCATCAAAACCTTGATTGGCGGGAAGGGAGTAGAGGAGTACATACAGTGGCACGCACTTCCTTTAATTTTTTTATTTATATTGATTCTCAAAATGGGGCACGGCACTAATAAGTCATCAGCTTACTATTTTACTTGCTTTTTATTGATGTCTTCTTCTAAACGATTTCATTAGAAAGGAACATATATACTCTTATCTGGTTGTTACGAACATATTGATTTAGCCGGGCTTTGACGTTTTCTATTCGTTGTTGTTTTGACTGTTTATGCCAAACAAATTACGACGGAGCTTTTTACAAAATAAATTACCGTTTTTGCAACTAAATCTATATTTGCGCACATTTTAATATAATTTTGGATCCTCTTTTATATTTCGGATCTTTATTTATTAGGTAAGTACCTATTTGATCTCTCCCTTAAAAGGTCTTAGTGTTTTATCCTTCTAACATTAAACCCCGAGCGGCACACTGCTTGTACAAGTGAAACACTAATTTTTTAAGGCTTCTTTACTTAGCTTTTGCCTCAAAATTTGGTTTACCATAGCTATGACGCGGTGCCACTTTAATACAATATCAACTATAGGAGGCCTCGTTAACAGTTTCAATTTATTTTATATAGCAGATAGCAGACCAGTGGATAATTAAGTGAACTACAAATTTTGTGAGATCTAATTTTGCAGGTACAATAGTATGGAGGAGATAAGGGATAATCTAAAAACATATTTTGTTCCCTTGCGTCCCATATCAGCCATATGTTTATTATTTTTTGACACTTGAAGAATCAGTCCTTAGAGGTTAATATGTGTGCCAAGTTTCATTAGTTTAGCTCAAACTGTTTAGAATTGAAAAACAATTCTGACACCCTCACCTTACTTGACTGAGGCATTTTTAAGTTTTTTAAGAGGGATTGTTGATAGGGTCATTCGTAATCGAGTAAAATAGGTGTCAAAAAATCTTCATTAATAGGCCCACAAAGTTCAATTTTTGAAGGTATGGGAATAAATCGTTAATAATAATTGTAAACTTTGCTGTTTGGCATTTTGTGTTATTTTGATAATAAAACTGTTGCGTAAACGTAGCCATTATCACCTAATTTGACGAACAATTTACCGCAGTGTATGTAAACAGCAAGATTTTTGTAAACAATTATCGCTTTGTGTGTTTGCTATAATTTTTTTATTGGCCTGTAAGTACTAAACTTTGTTTGATTTTATATAGAGCTTATTTGTCTTATCGGATTACAAACCTTTTATTTACCTTTTAGCGACACAATCACATCAAAAATTTATTCTGCCGTTTGCTAGCGGGTTTTCACATATTTCTCTTTCGATTGCTTTCTCAGTTAAAGGAATAAAGAAAACAAAAATCATTAGAAACATGCGAGTTATTCCTTGGCGAATACAAAAGGCATTTCTCGAGAGTAAAACAGCTTTAGTATTCGACCAAATACGAATAGTCAAGGGTTCGTGTTGCTCAAATATTATTTGACATTCTAGATCATCATGGTTGTTAATATACTAAGCTGTCTTTGTCAAATCAATACTTTCCACACTTCATTTAGAAAACCAGAAGGGACTTGGCGTACCTAAAAAACAAATTGGTAAAGACCAAACGCGTTTGAGTGGTCATGATTACCTTTGGTTCAACTATATGACGTCATTGTTGACGTCGAAAAACGTCATTGGTTTCAACCGAAGTTTATCCAGGTCCGGAGGAGAGAACAGTCTCTCCGTCAACCCCAGAAAGACGGAAATGGTTTTCTTTGCAAAGAAGAGGAAGATAAAAGGCTTTAAAGCCCCACAAATGTACAAACGACCACTTGCACTATCGCAAGAGGTTAAGTACCTGGGGATGGTGCTAGACAGTAAACTAAGCTGGAAACCACATATAGAGCGACAAACAAAGACATTCTGGCAAGTAAGAAGGGTGGTAGGAAGAAAGTGGGGACTCAGCCCAAGGATCATGCACGGGATCTACTCGGTCATCATAAGACCGAGGGTCCAAGACGGATCCGTGGTCTGGTGGCCGGGGGCAAAGAAAACCACTAACGCCAAAAAGCTCGAAAGCATGCAGAGGCTGGTGACCTTGAGCATCAACGGAGCTTTAAGGTCTACTCCTAACATAGCCCTGAATACGATCCTAGGTCTGCCATCGCTGTACACCTGGATAAAGAAGGAAGCGATTGCAGCATACCTTAGGATAAGGGACGCGGGCGTGTGCAGAAGGAGTGGTGGACAAAAGGGACATTCGGAGATCGCGACTGTGATGGAAAAGGAGATTCCTTTATCGACATACAGGCTAGCGATGCCAGAGAAGCGGTTAAGGGAGAAAAGGAGATACCATGTAACCATACCACCAAGGGATGCATGGAAGGAGGACGGAGTCGAATTTCTTAGCGACGGATCACGGCCGACAGACCGGAATTCGACCGGTGCAGAAGTGTACGTGGAAAGCAAGGGCATTGGAAAAAGCTGCTCGCTGGGATCCAATGCAACAATTTTCCAGGCGGAGGTTTACGCTATACTGGCAGTAATATGGGAGCAAGAAATTAGGAACGAAACAGGAAAACGCCTCTGCATCTGTTCAGACAGTCAAGCTACACTGAAAGCAATGTACAAACTAACCATGTCCGCGGTTTTGGTGCAAGAGTGTGCGGATGCACTTCAGGAGTTGACTGGCGTAAGCGAGGTGGAGCTCATATGGGTCGCAGGTCACATGGGAGTCCCAGGAAACGAGAAAGCGGACGAACTCGCCAGGGGAGGATACCGGCAGAAATGCGTCGGGCCAGAGCCTTTTCTGGGGCTTACAAGAGGGCAAATGAAGTCGGCCCTAACAGTGTGGACACAGAAAGAGATACAAAAGGAATAGACCAACACAGGAAACGCCAGACAGGCGAAGGAGTATGTAACAGAATACAGCAAGTTCCGTATTGACTGGCTGCTCCGTAGAACGCGAAGAGAGGTAGGAGCCATAGTGGGAGTCCTAACCGGACACTGCGTCCTACAAGGACACCTGGCAAAGATGAGAGTGAAGGAGGACGCGACGTGCGAGCGATACTGGGCCAAGGGCGAGACCTCGGCGCATTTCCTCTTATCATGTGAAGCATACAAGGAGGCAAAAAGAGAGGTATTCGAAGAGGAAGCCTTTGAGACGGAGGACCTGAGATGACCTGATATTCTGGCCTTTGTACAGGATTCCTTAGAGAAGGAAGGGTGCAGTAGAGGGGATGCCGGGGGGTTGGCGAAAAGGGCGCTTCATGTGCCTTGCCGCCGCCGGGCCTAGAGCCGACCCCACACTACTACTACTACTACTACCCAGGTCCGGAGCTGTTTTCAAATCTTGGTCCTCCTAAATACTTTGTGGATAGGCTGGCTATTTATTATTTTTTCAAGTTTTTTTTTAAAGACGAGGTGTTGGCTTTATATTCTAGTGTTTAAAATAAGATCAACATCATGAGATATCAGGTCTCAATAAACTGATTTGGATCAGACTTTCTGGTAGAAGTACACAGTTTGGCGCTAGCAATAAATACCCTTCTGAATGGTAAGTTGGGTCCATGTGCCACAAGAGTACAAGGACTTGTAGTTTAAACTCCAGCGGATAGTGGTCCCCCTGTATTTTTTTTAAACCCCTTTAAGGTCTAGAGGATTAATAAATTCTATCAGTATCTCCACAGTTCTTTTCTCCTCCGAAGAGGCATCATGAGTGCTCTTAGAAGCTTGAAATTTGAATTTTTTAGGCTGAACTAATTTATGTTTAGAAAAAACTCCACATTCGTTTTTTAACAATTCTCTAAATAACTTTAGACAAGGTTAATAAAAGTGAGAGGGTTCGAATGTTAGAGGGAACATCTGTATTACGTATTACCTCCCTTGTGGATTGGGATGATAAGTGAAAATTTTAGTTATTATAGTGCGTTCTTGAAAAACTGTATTTTTATAAAATATTGTTGGGTATTGATTGCAAATGAACCTATGGAAAAACCTCCACTGACCATTAAGGTATATTTAAATCAAATTAGGAAGAATCAAAAAAACGAAAAAAAAGACAGAGTCGAATTACTGCAGTTTTACGCGATAATCTTCCGGGATAACGGAGAACTTTATTGCTTAAGTTTTTTGTTGTGTTTGCAGTTCTTTTGAGGATTAGGCATTTGAAAGTTTAAACGCGGAAAAATATTGTTGGAATCGCGAGTTGGAAACTAAATATATACGCGCTTTAAAATCAGTTTTGCTTTTGTTTCTCGACTTTAAAAGAAAAACATGCCAAAATAAATAGAGGTATTATAGTAAGTACATGTTTTAGTACGTGTTTTAAGTAATAAAAAGTTGGATTATTTTGAAAGTGTATACAGTGTGTGTGTAAAAGATAGAAAAAAATGCGAGATAAGAGCCGTGATAAAATATTTTTATATCAAAGGGTTATCGCCGAAGGAACTAAAAGCTGAACTAGATGATACACTAGGGGAATCTGCGCCTTCCTATACCTCAGTTAAAACCTGGGAATCGGACTTTAAACGTGATCGTACTAGCACTGATGATGCTTCGCGTTCTGGCAGGCCAAAAACGGCAACTTCTGAAGAAATGATGCAAATTATTCACAAACTAATTCTAAGGATCGCAGATTAAGACTGGAAGAGGTAGCTGAGGCTGTGGGTATATGAAAAAAGCGAGTTCACCATATTTTATGTGAAGTTTTAGGTATGAGAAAGCTGTCCGCCCGATGGGTGCCTAGTTTGCTCACGCCAGATCAAAAGCTCGTGCGTCTAACTATTTCAGAGGAGAATTTAGCACTGTTAAGACGTGATTCAGGGGAGTTTTTGCATAAATTTATTACGGTTGATGAAACATAGGTTCATCATTATACCCCTGAAACTAAGCATCAGTACAAACAATGGATGGCAAATGACGAACCAGTTCCAAAGAAGGCAAAGGCAGTACCGTCTGCTGGAAAGCTCATGGCAACAGTCTTGTGGGATACTCCTCATAAATTATCTCGAAAAAGAAAGAACAATAAATTCAGAGTACTACAGCGACTTACTGGATCAGCTCAAGCAGAATATAAGCGAAAAACGCCCTGGTTTGGCAAAAATTTTGTTTTATCAGGACAATGCACCTTGCCACAAGTCCGCTCCTGAAATGGCTAAAATCCATCAGCTAGGCTTTGAACTGTTAAACTATCCACCTTATTCGCCAGACCTATCCCCGTCAGACTTTTATTTGTTTCCAAACCTAAAAAAATTTCTTGCTGGAAAAAATCTTTCCTCAGATTTAGAAGTCATTGCAGCTAAAAACGCCTATTTTGACGAGTTGGACAAATCAAACTTTAATGATGGCATCAAATCAGTTAAACATCGTTGGGCCAAATATATTACCTTACAAGGGGACTATGTAGAAAATTAAATTATTATTTAGTCACTATGGTGTTGCATTCTATGTTAGGCCGGAAACTTTTCATCTCATCCTCGTATATCGCACATTTTTAGAAGAAGTGAACCTATAGTATACGGTTTGTTTGATTTTTTCAGGTAAGTTAGGTTAAGCCAAGTTATATATAACAAAGTAGGAAAGGCAACTTCAAACGGGCAAAGTCAACTACGAACACCGGTGTTTCGGAAAAAGGCATTTCCATCCTCAGCGTGGCTTGCCTGTCTACGGTAATCAAACTGACTACAAGATACAAGGTAAATCAAAAAGAATGAAAAAATAGCTGAAACCTGTTTCTCATTCAACGAGTGAAACGACAGCGAACCAAGAAAACTAAGTACATGGCAGGACGAAAACGTCCACCGGTCTATAAGGAAAAAAGACATTTAGTCACAGTTCAACCAGACCATGCTATCACCGTCTCCACGGTGTTGGTTCGGAAACAAAAGCAATAAGTCAACAAGGTATAAAAGGCAACTTCAAATGGGGGAAGTCAACCACGGACACCGGTGTTTCGGAAAAAGGCATCTTCATCCGCAGCGTGGCTTGCCTGACTACAGTAATAAAACTGACTACAAGGTACAAGGTAAATCAAAAAGAATGAAAAAATAGGTGAAACCTATTTCTCATTCAACATCGTTGGGCCAAATGTATTAAGTTACAAGGGGACTATGTAGAAAAATAAATCATTATTTAGTCACTATGGTGTTGCATTCTATGTTAGGCCGGAAACTTTTCATCCCATCCTCGTACATCGCACATTTTTTAGAAGAAGTGGACTTATAGTATACTGTTTGTTTGATTTTTTCAGTTAAGTTAGGTTAAACTAACTTGTGTATAACAAAGTATAAAACTTCAAAGGGGCGAAGTCAACCACGGACACCGGTGTTTCGGAAAAAAGCATTTCCATCCTAGGCGTGGCTTGCCTAACTACAGTAATCAAACTGACTACAAGATACAAGGTAAATCAAAAAGACTGAAAAAATAGGTGTAACCTATTTCTGATTTAATGGGTGAAACGACAGCGAACCAAGGAAACTAAGTCCATAGAAGGACGAAAACGTCCACCGATCTATAAGGAAGACAACATTTTGTCACAGTTTAACCAGACCATGCTATCACAGTCTTTACGGCGTCGGTTCGGAGACAAAAACAATGAGTTAACAAAGTATAAAAGGCAACTTCAAAGTTCAAAAAGAATGAAAAAATAGGTAAAACCTATTTCTCATTCCACGACTGAAACGACAGCGAACCAAGGAATCTGGCGTTTATTGCTTCCACCGGTCTATAAGAAAGAAATACATATTGTCACAGTTCAACCAGACCATCCTATCACCATCTCCACGGCGTCGCTTCTTTCAAGTTGCCTTTTATACTTTCTTGACTCATTGTTTTCGGTTGCGAACCGACGGACGCCGTGGAGACGGTGATAGCATGGTCTGGTTAAACTGTGACGAGATATATTTCTGCCTTATAGACCGGTGGAAATTTTTGTCCCGCCATGGACTTTAGCTTCCTTTTCACTCGTTGAATGAGAAATAGGTTTCACCTATTTTTTCGTTCTTTTTGATTCAACTTGTACATGCCCCGTAAAGTAAAAAAAAATTGGCTATATTTAGAAGTGTAGCTCATAGAACATGTGTTTCTTAAAAGCCCTAAGTAAGCATAAGACCGTAAGGTCACTAACCACTTTGAATTTTTAAATTAGAAGGGGTCTTTATTTGAAAGGTACTTTAATTCTCTTATAAGACTAGGAGTCTGTACTGACGTCTTGTACTATTTTTATGGGCGCACCCAGGGGGGCCTGGGGCCCCATTTCCAAGATATTTTTCACATATTTCATGAATAGTAACAAAAAATAGCATGAAATACGACATCATTGATTCTCGAATCCCCTCAAAAAATATCCCCCTCCTGGGTGCGCCACTGCAGTATTTTTGACATTTTATTTTAAAGGCTTCATGAGCTTTTACTTGCCAAGAAATTTAGCAAAACACTTTCAATGTTTAACCCGTAACAAACGGGCTGAACAACAATTCTTCGTACTAGATGTTATTAAACCCCTTCTCATATACTTGCTTAATACTAAGACCTGTTTTATGCACGAGCTTTTGTCGTTGTCGCGTTCACGGTCTCTAAAGAAACGGTTATTTGGTAACTTGGGTGGCATGGCGGCAGTGACGTCAGAGCCACGTCACAGTTATCCTAAGAATCAAATGCTCTTATGGCTTATGAAATTGTTGTGCATTTTCGGTCTGTAAGTCTTTAAAGACCTGTTCCGTGCATACTAAAATGTATTAAAGACTAACTAAAAGAAATTTTATTCGCCTGTTATTATTTGGTGGTAAATTCAGGTCAACAACCAAACCTAGCAACTACACACTAAATTTATATTTAAAAAAGTTTCATTCCATATAAATTAGTAAATCTATTTGTAAATCAGCGATGATAAGAATAAAATTAATAACTATCAAAAAACAAAAAGAATCAATTAATTATTATTATATTTGTCTAAAATCTGTTGCCTAAAATATATAATGTTTTTCAAATGTTTGTAACTATGGTTTGATCTAAAAATGTATTTTTTCTATTTATTTTTTTAAATATACTTTTAAAATTTAGTAAATAAGTAAGTTTTAAAAATATAAGTTTGGGCAAGTGAATTTACTTAAATTCTAGTACATAATATGTAAATAAAACAAACGTATAAAATATATCTTTTTGACTTATTTTTTAAAATATATTTATAAAATTTAGTAATTCAGTAAGGCTTAAAAATTTAAGTTTAAACAAGTGAATTTACCTAAATTCTAGTATGTATTGTTTGTAAAACTTTTTAAATATATTTTTTAGCTAAGCTAATAAAGTTATTTTTAATTCAATTCAAAAAAAAGAAAGCTTGACGATACAGAGACTGGTGACAGTCGAAAAACTGTAAAAAAAATAAAAAACCGTATTTTGTAACTATACTTAGACAGGTACAAATTAAAAAAAAAACTTTTTGAGGACCATTTTTTTAATTATGTATAATGCTTAAGAAGGGAAGGGCGTTTAGCCTTGCGACACTGTCAATGTATTTTTATTGTGATTTTTCTTGAAAATGCGTTAAAGGGATCAAAAATCTTGAATCTTTCCGTGATATAATTTATGAATGTTTTCTTACTGCCATTAACTTTTATTCATTAACTTCGATTTCCTTTTCTTTAATTTATTAATAAAATTAAAATAATTTTAGTTATTTATTACCTACAAAAAAATTAATACCATTTGGCTAGTCGTCTAGGGTTTGATGAAAAAAATTAAACAAGAAAGTCGATTTAACTTAGGAAAATTATTTATAATGGTGTCCTTAATCTGATATTTGTAAAAGTGTTGAAATTTTCACCATAAATTTTTAAATAATTAAATTTTTTAATACATTTTTTTTTGTTTTTCCGGCTTTCAAATAGATCTATATTTATTTCTCTTTAAATTTACTGTATATATCTCTCTTTATTGATCGCGGAGCAGGATAACTGCCGCGTCATAGGCTGCCGAGTTCTGATTGGCTGGGAGTTACCAGACAACCGTATTTTTACGGACTGTGTGTCGCGTTGCAATAAAAATTTATAGTTATTTTATATTTTTAGGGAATGAGTAACAGGTCAAATTGAAACGCAAATCTTCAAAAATAATTCCTAACAAAGTGCGCAGGTACTAAATGTAAAAGTAGTAGCTGTAAAAAATTTATTATATGTAGTAAGATTTAATTTTTTGCTAATACCTATATCTAAACAATTATTTATGATATCAAAAATAAAAAAAAACGTTTATCCTAAATTATAAAATTAAATTAATGTTTAGAGAGCCGCTATTGCGCAAGCTTCTTATGCGAACCGAACTAGAAACCGGTCAGCCGGTACAGGGCAGGAGACACAACGCGCGACCACTCAGAGATTTTCAAAGTTTGCTATTGGCTTAAGCATGTAATGTGAATAATAACATCGTCTGATTACGAGCATAGAACTTCTCGTATGGATAAAAGTAAATATTAGTCCGTATATGATAAAACTCTGAGCCCATTCATCTTGGCTTAAGACAGATACGGCGCTTAATAAAAGCGTAAGCAACTACCCCTGGAAGATATATTGAAAAACGACAAGGGAAAAATAGGAGGTGAATAAAACGGAGAAATATTTGTCGAAATACGAGAAAGAAATTTCGACTTATAATAAAGTAAATAACAATTATCTGTGTGATTTCAGTCAGAAAACCGACACAGGTGTATTTCGGAATCTAGAGAAAGACAAATTAGAAACAATCCTAAATTAGAGATAGGGAGTTCACCCGCAGATTTGTTACTGCAACGTGGTTTTCATTATTATCAGTCAATTTAAATGTCAGTTATTACCAGGGCTATCAAAACGGACGGGCCACGATCCTCCAGTTTGTTGACGTCACATCGGGGGCTGATTTTTTTTGATGGTCACGTCACGACACAGCTGATTTTCTTGAAAATATTGAAGTTGGGATGACGGTTCAGGAATATTTGATTTTTTTTTTTAAATAAAGCCGGTTTTGAGATTATTTTTACTATATTCTTGCAGAACAATTTTGTTTAAATCTATAGTAATCTTTAATTTTTCAGAGCCGCTTCATTACCTCACGTGACAAACGCAGATGACAAAGTCAAATACATGTCAAATATAACAGTTGGCATGCGGTATATGGCGGGTAATTTGAATTTAAAATAAGGAATGCTAAATCTTGAAGATTTTAACCTTTTAATCATCTTGCATCCTTACAAAAGTTTGGTGGAATATCGGGATGATGTCTGAGAATATTTCACTGAAAGTTCGCGGAAATCTGTAGTGCTATTTTGATAATATCATAAAAAAACGTTTGACCTCCCATAAGACACAATGTAGACTTCAGTCCCCCGAGAACAGCTGATTTTTTCAGGGTCGTGGCCTCTATTTTTGTATTGACTTTGTTATTATCTGTGTGATTGCAGTCAGAAATGCAACAAAAATAAAAGATGATTTTTTTGGAAATGTAGGAGAAATAAATATTAAAGATCGGTAGTTTATTCCCACATATCATACTACATCGTAGTTTTTGTTATTATAAATCAACTCTTTAGCGACCTGTCTTTTTCTTTTTTAACCTAATTGGACGTAGTTGCATCCACGGCGGTTCTGGAACAAAAGAATGGTGAAGGGGGGGGGGGCAATTGTGAAACGGTGACTGTAAATAAACGCACAAGGAAAAAATTAAAAAGAAATATTCGCACAGGAAAAAACCCTACACAAAAACACCGCACAGGGAAATCAAACAAAGAAATGATGTAGTAGTAAGTCTTTAGATTTAGAATGGTACCTATTGTTACAGGATACTTGATCATCTTAAGTTTGCTCACAAAAATAGGGTAGTATATAAGCTATGTAACTTTAAGGGCTATTCTCTAGATACAGAGCATTAAAGTTTTTTTTGATAATAACGTTTTTAAAAGTCGTGTATTAGAACAAGAGCAATAACTGGAGATAAAAATATATTAAAAAAAAAATATTGCGATCAATTTTTATAAAAAAGTCAAGGGGGGGTAATGGTCGACTGAAACACTATATTTAATTATTTTTTTTCTATAGGGGGGGCAATTATGCGGTTGGTCCAATATTTCTTAACGAATTTTTTTTAAGGGGTAGGGGTAATTACTACGTTACTCCCCATCAAACCCGCGGGTGCTTATACCTATAATGTATTACATGTTTCAACTTTTAGTTTTGATGCCCATTACTTGTAATAGGGATGGCGGGGCGGAGGGAGGGAGAGATGGGGGGACTAGTAAAATGGTGTTGGAAAAAAGATCTGAAACCATATGCAGAAAGAATTTTTGAAATCGCTCTATATTGATAAAATTATTGGAATTTGGTTTTTAAATAAGATGTAACTGCAGCAAATTAGAGGAAATTTGCAATGGGTGATCAAAAGAATTTAATTAAAATCGCCCGAAATTTAGATAATTTGTATGCCTTAAAGCCTACATCATGTGACAAAATGGCGTCTGAAGACCGCCATGTTGATTCCTGTGTAAAAAAAAATATAGCCTATAGCACCTTCATGATCAGTAGCAATTTAACGACACCTTTTTCGTCAAATTCGGTTCAGCCGTTTAGCCTCTAGCGTGACACAAACATACATATTTACTTACATACATATCCCAATCGAAAAACATTAACAAAAAATAAGGGTGGCATCCAAAGGCAATGTATTCCAATACAAAAAGCCTGTATGATGGATCATAATACCCTTACTGTTATAAAAACATATAAAATCTAATTTTAAACTAGGTTTAATAATGTAATGACCATTCCATCATATGGCCAGCCATGGAGAAAGCTGGGGAAATCTCATCCAGAGTGGCCGAAGATTAATTGTGTTGTCCGCGTGCATTGTTATTACTATAGACATATACATACAGGTGTGGAGTTAGCTTTTGTTGGATGTAACTTCTTTAGAAAATACGGCAATAAATTTGAATTTGGTGAAGTGGATTATAACAATAATTAGATATAAAGTAGTTTTTTTGTTATAAACTTTTATAAATGCCATCATATAAACGCAATATTTTTGTTGATGTTTTATGTTAACGGAAACAGGTCTTTACATAAACATATTCTCAAAAAAACTCAAAAAACTCAAAACTCAAATCATTTATTACCGACAAAATCAATAATATATTATTGATATTATAAGTTTGTATAAGCAAAAATACAAAATAGTTTTTTTTCCATTTTTACCGATTTTTGGAGTTCAGTTGACAGCCTGCAACTTCTTAACTTGTCATTTTAGCAAAAATATTTACACGACATTTTTAATTCCTAATTAGCCCGGCAATTACAAAGCTGTGGCAGCTTTTCGTTATTAGTAACACTGTTTGTCCCCCGCTCCCTAAACTTTTAATATCCCATATCTCCAAAACAGAGGAGTGTTGACCTCCATGCTAAAGAACTTTTTTCCTGTTTTGACCTCCTTTATTACCCTGTATTTATTGGCTCTATTTTCTATGATCACCGGCGTAGCGTGCCTCAAGGGGCGGGGGGTCGAAGGCTAAAAAGGGCGCCTCAAAAAAATTTGCGACCAAAAAAAAGTTTCACCTGTTTTAGTTTACTCTCTTTTTATTGAGCAGCCGATTTGCCGCCCCTCCCTGTGTTAATAGCTTACGGCACCCATGGGGCGCCAGTACTTTCGGCACGGGGACGACGACAAACAACCCCCCCCCGCCCCCCATGCGAAGCCGCTGCCTATGACTATGAACAACTACTACTACTTTGTCGGTTTAGAACATTTTTCTACGTTGTCCGACGCCTTTTCTCCACCTCCTTCGTTCCTGGCAATCATCTTCTGTCAGCTTTTTTGACTCATTGATCTTTGGATTGACTGTCATTTCAGTTTAGTACGCCCTCTTTTTCTGCGCCCTATTGGTTGCTATTCTAGGACACTTATGGTATTCTTCCGTTAACTTTCTTATCATATACTCCATGTCTTCTTTATTATAAGCTATAATAACTTGGTCGTCAGCAAACTGTAATGTGTATATGGTTGGTCGGTCGTTAAGTTGTATTCCCATGCCGTGTGCTTTACGTTTCCAGTATTTTAGAGCTACTGCGATATATATTTTAAAAAGCGTTGGAGAGATACAACATCCCTGTCTTAGGTATTCGTTACCAGGAATCCTTTTAAAAGTAGATTTCTAATTTCAATTTTAGAATTTGACCATTTGTATAGTTTTTTTATCGCTTTTATGTATGTACGATTGACAATAGTTTGCTCTATATTATTATTGTTTTTTTTTAAATTTTCTTTTCTGTTTGTTTCTGATTGATGTTTTATGATTTCTAGAAAGTAACTTAATGTCACCCAAGTGGAGCATAATTTGTACTTGTGTATTATTTGTAATTTTATTATTAGATTCTATTGTATTAGGATCCCTAAAAACAACAATAAAGAGTTATTATTATTATTATTATATCTAACACTGTGCAAAATATTTCTACTGGAACGGTATCATATGCTTTATGTAGTTCCAAAAAGGCAATCATGAACAATTTGCTGGCTTATTTTGATGGAAAATAATATAGGATAAATTTTTACGACCAAAGCAAACCAATGTGTGGTTTAAATTTTCTCTTGCTTTAAATGGGTTTAAGTTTTTTAGTTTGTCAAACACAGTCTGTTTATTGTATTACAATCTAGTCTGTAAAAATTATTATTTTTCTCGTTCTCGCTCTCTCTCTGTCTATCTGTCTTGATTTGCAGTGGTCTTGCGCACCAGACGTCAAATAGCATCGACAAAAAACCTGTATCTAAAAGGCTATCTCGAACTCTCAATTAGTGTTAAAGTTATCGATTTCGGTTAAGTTGCCGGGTCGTAAGTTTTTTTTCTTACGGTTATGCGCTCTCGCAAGGAGATCCCTATCACGCTCGAGAAGCGGCAAGTGTGCGGAAATGTTGCTGTATGTTGGTTTTGAAACGGTTCAGGTTGTAATCTGCAAGGAAAACTGTCGCAGGGAGTCCATTCCACAGCTATGCTGTTCTCCAGAGATATGAATTCTGATATAATGAGGTTCTTGGTGCCTCTATTTTGACAATAAATTGATGGTTACCATCTGTTTGACGTATTCGCCTAGTAGGTGCTACTCCCGGGAGGTTCATACATGCCAGCTCTTCGGAGCATTTTCCGTAATAATACCTGTAGATGAAAGATAGATCACCCACAGTTCTTCAATGTTCGAGACTATCCAAGCTACGGGTAAGTGCGGGGTCACTTGATAGCTCGTTTTTGCACGGTGTTCAAAAGCATTAAGGTATGTTTGGGTGCCGCACTCCATATATGTGAACAGTACTCCATAGTTAGTCGAATCTGGGCTTTGTAGAGTGTCAGCAGTTGGCTTGGTGTATACAGATGTCTTGTACGAAATAGCACCCCAAGCTTTTGGGCCGCCCTTTTAGCTATATCTGCCACGTGACTGTGCCAAGACATGTTGGTCTCTGCAGTGACTCCTAAGATGTTCAACTGGCTCTGCAATGTGACAGCACTTCCAGATAGCATGATTTTCTGCCCGTTGAACTGTACAAGGTTTTTGTTGCACCAGTCATCTATTATCAAGAGAGAGATAGGATCAACACCGATCTATTAAATACAGTAGTGGGAGAGTCCGTTATTGCGTCGACTCAGATTAATAATAAGCACGATTGTAGTCAAAAATATCCAGTACCAAGATCTGTTAGGTATATGACCACATTCATCCATCAATTTTATATGGACTTCGGAGGCATAGAGTGCGATATGCCGACGCAAGCATTGTCCACGTTTCAAATATTAGTCTAAAGTAGGTTAGGTTAGGTTCAATACGGAGAGCTCTAGTAGTAGTAAAAGTCCATTTCATTTGTTTTAAAGTTTTTTACAGTTATCAGCTGGTTGTTATAAGAATAACATAGGAGAACGAAAAAAGGTTGTCACAAAAATCATGAAATAAACTGTATATAGTATTCTAGAACAAAATAATGACATAAATCCATGATCCCTAGAATCTAACGTTAGATCAGGGCTATAAAAACGGACGGGACACGGGGCTGATTTTTTTTTTTGATGGCCACGTTACGACACAGCTGATTGTCATTAAAATATTGAAGTTGGAATGACGGTTCATGAATATTTGATTTTTTTTTAATAAAGCCGGTTTTGAGATTGTTTTTACTATTTTCTTTTAGAACTATTTTTTTAAATCTATAGTAATCCTTAATTTTTCGGCTTCATTAGCTCAGACAAAAATTAAGTTTAAAGCAGAAGCGAATGTGACAATCACAGATGACAAAGTCAAATACATGTCAAATATAACAGTTGGCATGTGGTACATGACGGGTAATTTGAATTCAAAATAAGGAATGCTAAATCTTGAAGATTTTAACCTTTTAGTCATGTTGCTTCCTTACAAAACTTTGGTGGAATATCGGGATGGTCTCTGAGAATATTTCACTGAAATTTCGCGGAAATCTGTAGTGCCATTTTGAAAATATCATAAAAAAACTTCTGACCACCCAATGTAAAATTCAGCCACCGGAGAACAACTGGTTTTTTCAGGGTCGTGGCCTCTATTTTTGTGTTGGCCTTGGTTAGATATGAAATGAACAACTTAAATTTTTGGAATTTTTTGAAAATCAAGACAATTTTCCAACTGTTTGTTAGTAAATTCTTATAGAATATAATTTTCTAGACGTATTGTTGTTATTTTTTTAGTCCGATTCATTTTTTATTACACAAAACTTAAAATACAAGTCAAACTGAATGTGAACGTTCAGTATCAAAGGTAAACCGAGGACTTGGGAACTAAACAAAGGTTTAGGTAAGCGGATTACTTTTGAAGCTAAAACGAACACATTATTATCTTTGAATTTTTGTTTTTGTGTAAAGGAAACTGGAGCGGGCTAAAAAAAATAGCGACTGGTATGTCCGAAAAATATTATTTTATAAGAATATACTAAAAAATAGTAGGAAAATTGCCTAAGTTTTCAAAAAATTCAAAAAATATTAGTTGTTCATATCATATCTAACTTTTGTTTACAAAAGTCAGCTGGACCAACAGTGACGTCTAACATTCGACATATATATATATATATATATATATATATATATATATATATATATATATATATATATAAGATCCGAAGATCGGGCTAATTCTAGGGACCGTGACAAAAATCTAGTAGCGAATTCTTTTAAAAAAGTTAGTGCGCTACTCGTGGTTTAGTGACAATGTTTTGGTGGTGTCAAAAAATTTTCTCAATGCAGTTTCAAATAGATACGAAAGTGCACTAGTGCAATACGAACTCAAAAATCACGTGTAGAAAAATTGGCGCTGTGTGCAAGGCCAAGTTTGTCAGTTGCTGAAAAGAATAAAAAAGTTGCAGTAGTTTTGCATTTTTCCCCAAAAAGTATTTGCTTTTAATTTGCGTGCTACAGAGTGGTAATAGACCGAGCGTTACCCTCAGTATATACAGGTTGTTTTAAATAAAGAAGCAGGTCGATTTTGTTGGTCAAGGGGGACACTTTTTGGCTATCAAAACGGACGGGCCACGATCCTCCACTTTGTTGACGTCACATCCGGGGCTGATTTTTTTTTGATGGTTGCGTCACGACACAGCTGATTGTCTTTAAAATATTGAAGTTGGAATGACGGTTCAAGAATATTTGATTTTGTTAAAAATAAAGCCGGTTTTAAGATTGTTGTTACTATATTCTTGAAGAACAATTTATTTAAATGTATAGTAATCCTTAATTTTTTAGAGCCGCTTCATAAGCTCACACTAAAATTAAATTTAAAATAGAAGCGAATGTGACAAACACAGATGACAAAGTCAAATACATGTCAAATTTAACAGTTGGCATGCGGTACATGGCGGGTAATTTGAATTCAAAATAAGGAATGCTAAATTTTGAAGATTTTAACCTTTTAATCTTCTTGCATCCTTACAAAAGTTTGGTGGAATATGGGGATCGGATCTGAGAATATTTCACTCAAATTTCGCCGAAATCTGTAGTGCCATTTTGAAAATATCATAAAAAAACGTCTGACCTCCCATAAGACCCAATGTAAAAATCAGCCCCGGGAAAACAGCTGATTTTTTCAGGGTCATGGCCTCTATTTTTGTGTTGGCCTTGGGCTATCTTTAGATTTTTGTAACATGCACAATAGCGACACTTGAAAATTTTACATTAAAAAAAACAAACATATGAAACTTTCTATAAAATTATTTACAATTTATTTGAGAAGTGTGTCTAAATCGACTCAAAAGGGTAAAAATTACCCAACTTGGTTTAACTATGAAATAATTAAACTACTTATACAAAGACACACTTGCTTTCTAAAACCGCGAAAATACAATTCTTAACTTTGGAAATCCAAATACACAAACCTAAGAGCATTAATAAAGAATAAAATAAAAGCCGCTCATGCCAAATACTTAATAGATATAGAAGCGAGTCTACTGTTGAATAAATAAATAAAATAGAGTAAGAGTAATAATAGTAATAATGAAGAGTTAACCACAGAAACATGCAACATTAATAAACTTATAACAGAATGATTATTCCAAAAAATTAACAAACTCAAATATCTCTAAAATTAAAAACAAACCAAAGGTAGCAAATTCTCATAATTATAAGTTTTAATAATAAATAATAAAATGTTTAAGTGGTTTCAGAAAACATAACATAAACGAACAGCCAAACACCAGAATATTTAAATAGTAATTTAATCGGAAAATACAATAAGAGGCAAATCATGTGTATGAGAAATGAAACTGCAAACTTTTCAGGGAAGTAAGGAAACATAAAAAAGTACCCAATTAGGGAAAATTGAAGCTTTCTTACGATTAAAAAAGAAGCATACCAAATAGACTGGATTGTTTAGTTTACACTTAAAAACGGTAAGAGATATTTACTAACCGAAACGTAATGTTTATATAAATAAAGGCAATGCATGTCCAAAATTTTGTTTCTACTCAATCATCATCTACAAGTTTCAAATAGAGATATGTTACAATATGAATAGAACAAAGAGGAGAGAGCATTGGTTGTTAAAGTTAATTCAAATAGCAGATGACTCTTTAAATAAATGATATGTGCATGGATAGATGACATATTGGCCATTTTGGACGCGCCACAATATAAACTAAATATTTGTTGAAAATAGGTATTCCAATCCAAGCGTTATTTCTAGCAACCCCACGAAACTTTGCTAAATAAGTAAGCATGTAATTTTACAAAAAATAAAACAATTGTTTCTCGCTTTTTAAAGGAAGACCTATGTTTCAACTTCAACTTAGTTCTCTTCCAAAGAAATATTTAAAATATTTTTTGGCTTAGAGAATTTATCTTGCGAATCATTAGAGTGCTTGACAAAAAAAGCTACTCTCGAGAACAGCTTTGAACACCTATCGACTAGGTAGTGTTAGGTAACTAACACATGTTAAAATTTATTCAATTTAATGCTACACAAAACAAAAAAGTTACGTAAAATCAATGATTTGTACACTCTCCCACTTTTTTAATGTCCTACATTTGTAGAATACAAAGAAACAGTACTTTTTTTGGCAACGCCGCATGGTTTAAAATAAGAACTATTATTTTCTAAACGTTTTTTTAGCAGCTTTTAAAGCCCCCTAAAATGTCGGGCTTTTCGCACCAGTTTAGTCAATTTTAACATTAAATCTTAACGTCTGTATATTGCGTTTGCTACATGAACCAGCATTTTATGCTGTTGGTTCCACTCCAAAAACGATGTAAAGCTAGTTTGAACCATGTAGTAGTAGTAGTATTGTGGGGTACGCTCTAGGCACGGCTGCTAGGCACATGAGGCGCCCTTTTCGCCAACCTCCGGGCATCCCCTCTACTGCGTCCTTCCTTCGCTAAGGAATCTGTGCGTCTTCTGTACAAAGGCCAGAACATCGGGCCACCTCAGATTCAGAAGGTCCTCCGTCTCAAAGGCTTCCTCTTCGAATACCTTTTTTTTTGCCTCCTTGTATGCTTCACATGAGGTCTCGTTCTCGGCCCAACATTGCTCGCACGTCGCGTCCTCCTTCACTCTAATCTTTGCCAGGTCTCCTTGTAGAATGCAGTGTCCGGTTAGGACTCCCACTATGGCTCCTACCTCTCTTCGTGTTCTACGGAGCAGCCAGTCCCTACGGGACTTGCTGTATCCTGTCACATACTCCTTCGTCTGTCTGGCTTTTCCTGTGTTGGTCCATTCCTTTCGTATCTCTTTCTTTGTCCACTGGGGCCGACTTCATATGTCCTCTTCTGAGCCCCAGGAAAGGCTCTGGCCCGACGCATTTCTGCTGGGATCTTCCTCTGGCGAGTTCGTCCGCTTTCTCGTTTCCTGGGACTCCAATGTGGCCTGGGACGCATACGAGCTCCACCTCTCTTACGCCAGGCAACTCCTCAAGTGCATCCGCACACTCCTGCACCAAACCCGCGGACATGGTTGGTTTGCACAGTGCTTTCAGCGCTATCTGAACAGATGCAGAGGCGTTTTCCTGTTTCGTTCCTAATTTCTTCCTCCCATATTACAGCTAGTATAGCGTAAACCTCCGCCTGGAAGACTGTTGCATTGGATCCCAGTAAGTAGCTTTTTCCAACACCCTTGCTTTCCACATACACTCCTGCACTGGTCGAATTCCGGTCTGTCAGCCTTAATCCGTCTGTATAGCAGACCGTGGCATCGCTAAGGAATTCAACTCCGTCCTCCTTCCAACCATGTAAGTTTAGTTTCATTATAAGATGTTATGGGAATTTTGGAATGAAACTCAAATTTTATTTACTACTACTCTAAACAGTTAATTCGACGGTATTCCATATGTTTTATATTCTTCATTCTTTATTCTATTTATTAATTATTATTCGACAACTGCACACACCCTGGCTGTCTAACTGTCTATCAAATTTTACGATTTATTTTTGACACACTTGACTTGAACCGATTTTAATGAAATGTAGTACAGTAATGTAGGTACGATGACAATACAATACTCTATAAAAATTTAATGGGCTATGCGGTGGTTGTGGGGTGTAAGGGGGATAAATTCATATTTTTGTAACCAAAACAGATACGAAAATGCAGTTTTCAGACACAGCAATTTTAAGAACGAAAGACGAGGAAAGGGGGGATGAGTGTTGTAAAGCTGGCAAATTCATTACATTGGAATCAAAACACAAAAACGTGGTTTTCATATTTATTATTTGATGTGGTGACAATACAATTTTATGAAGAAGAAATCGAAAATACGGTGGTGTGTTATGGGTGTAAAGGGGGGAAATTCAGAATTATGACATCAAAACAGATACAAACATGCTATTTTCAGATCTATGATCTGATCTAGTGACAATACAATTTTATAAAAAAAATTGGGATTCGTGAGTAGAAACAATAAAGTAAAACTTATCTCACTGTTTTATTTCAGCTGTATATGGAAAACTTAAAAGAAAACAATCGCTTTCGAATTAAGACAACTTCAACTTATCACGTTTAATGCTCCAAAATGCATCCGATGGTAAATACCGGATTTTTCAGTCCTTATATCAGCCCCAAAACTGGATTAAAATCAAATTTGTGCAAACTGTTTACCTGCGCCAATGCTTTCAATTCAGAACCGGCTCGCGTAATTGTGATTTTTTGATTAATGGCGCACAAATTAATATAGCCAATGAGGTGATTTATTGTTGCTTTTAATTTTAATAGGGAAAAAACGAGATTGGAAATTTAATTGAATTTTTAATAATTATATTTTAAATGTGCACGAGCCTGTAGTAGTAAAGTTGGACCAATAAAAAATACTCTTTTTATTTTGCAAGGAAAAGCATTAATTGTAAAAATATAATTAAAATGTTAAAAGATAGGAGTAGGTTAAGCTGGACGATGTTAAGAGACCCAAAAACAATTGATGCCAGCAACTGTTGCTAATTTGTTGCGATAAAATTGATTTTGTTACTGCAGTCGTTTACAAAAAATTGTGGTACCGTAATGCTATTTCCGATTTGGGGCCAAGTACAAATCTAGTTTATGTGGCATTAATTGTTGTTCTAAAGGCCCAAGAATAATCAATAAGCGCCGGTACACACACGCGTTTTTCTGCAGCGCGGTGACGCAGCGTTACCGCGATTGCGGTCCGTGATACTATGAAATAAATGGCGCGATTCACACAGTTGAGCGGCAAACGCGCGTTCCTCTTGCGTGCATTGTTCAGAAAAACGCGGTAACGCTGCGTCACCGCGCTGCAAGAGAACGCGTGTGTGTATCGGCGCTAATAAGGACTTATTGCAATAATACCAGGCACGAATTGTGCCGGGCGCTTTTCTGACAGCTTCGTATTAAAAATTGACAGTTGATCTTTCAAAATTGAGATACCAAGTCGAATTTATAAATCCAGTCGTTTATTTTCCACTAATAGTGGCGGCACTATTAATTTCGGCTCTTATAATACACAAAGGCCTAATTTTGAAAGAAGGCAGCTGTTCTTATAGTGCGAAACTGTCAGAATAGTGCCTAGCACAATTTGTTTGTGTGCAACGAAGTTTGTTTTCAATACAACTTCTCTTCTCTCTCAACCACCGGTAGCAAGTTTTTTTATTGGAATATAATTCTGTGTAATTGTTGCTAATTTGTTGCTGTGAAACAAATTTTGTTGTTGCAGTCGTTATTAAAAAAATGCCGATCTCTCTAGCTTTACGGTATGGCTGGGGGGACCACGGGTATCTTCGATTTGATAAGGACTAGAAAGCGTAATTTTGCGGCATTATTTGTTGCTCGAAAGGCCCAAACTTTTCATAAATATGGCCGCAACAAAATGGATTTTGCTGCCATGAATTAGAACTAGGCGAATAACAAAATCTAGTTTTTATTTCATCCTGATATTTATGTCCGGTGACAAGATATCTTTATCAAAACTGGTTTTTCGCATATTTCTCAAAAACGGCAACAGCAACAAAATTGGTTCTTTCGCAACTAATTGTAAATCCGAACAGTTCGGTTCGGTTCGGTTCGGATTCACATCCTATAGGATCCCGGGAAAAATTCAGGGAAATTTTTTTAAAATATTGTTACAAATTTAAGTTATTTAAATTTTATAGTTAGAATTTATTTAGGTTTAGTGTAGTATTAGGTTCATTTATCTTATGGTTGTATTATTAGTCTAGGTTTTAGTTGCGTTATCTATGACATACTCGTGCTCTGTCGCGAACCTTCTGGAAGAGACGAGAATGCTCGTGAATCGAAGAAGGATGGATGGTTCTCGAATAGTAGGCTGACCCTATATATGGGGCCGGACGTCGCGCATCGAGTCAGTCAAAGATAAAAGGTAGTGATCGTGAGATATTAACACGAAGTTAATAGGCCGATTAAAGTAGTGAATTATTAGCAAGTTATTAGGAAGTTTAAGTGTGTGTTTTTTTGTACATAACTGTCAAAATAAATTGACATATCGTTTTTGAAAATTTCGAGTTTTAATTTGTCGTTTTAAACTCGTAACAATATGCTGGTTTGGTTCGGTTCGGTTCGGTTCGGATTCACACCGTCTAGGATCCCGGAAAAGAAGCCATGCGCTATTAAATATGGAAAATACGTCTCGCCAGTCATATACATTTGCGCTTTTGTTACTCAAGTTTTTGTTATATCGCGCTTTTGTTACTCGCTCTTTTATTACCGCGCTTTTGTTACTCGCAATTTTGTTACTCGCGCTTTTGTTACTCGCGACTTTGTCACTCGCGCTTTCATTACAAAGTCAATTAAAATGCTAAATACAAGCACTGATGACCGATAACAGTTAAATGGCTAATGACTAATAAAAGTACACCTGATTTTCTCCTGTTCTCTCAGCAAAGTATTATTTGGTTGTCAAGTGTCAAAATCATAAGAGTAATTTAATTAGTCTGTTTTTGATCATATACATACATGGTGTAACAATAAAATTATAAGAGTGGTGTAAAAAATCTACTTAATTTAAATACTAAAATACAACTTAATGATGTTCCTCATCAATGTAGTCGCCTTCTCTATCGACGCAGCCTTGCATGCGTTTTTTTCCAATGTTGGAAGCAATTTTGGAAATAATCAAAAAAGAGACTGTTAATAAGTCTTGCCGTTTTTTCCTTGACATGTTCTAATATTTTAAAACGGATTCCTTTTAACGATTTCTTTACTTTCGAAAACAGGTAGAAGTCGCAAGGGCCAAGTCTGGTAAATATGGTGGGTGATCTTTTTATTAGCTAAAAACTGCTTCATGGATAGGGCATTGTGGGCCCCTGCATTGTCCTGATAGAGCACCCACGCGTTGTTCTTCTACAAATCTGGACGTTTTTTCCTTGGACGTTCCCTTAGCTACATCAATACTTCCAAATATAAATGTTGGTTAACTATTTGACCCTTACGCGCCCATTCAATAAGAATAACTCCCCTCATATTGAAAGGAAAAACAATGAGCATCGCTGTTTTGGATGTGTTGGAGTACCCTTCTCGTTCATCATCTTTAACTTCTTTACGATCCTCGAAAAAAACTTTTATGCCACATAAAAATCATTGCACGAGACATACACTGCTCCCCGTAGACATCCTTTAGCATTCGAAAGCATTCAGTAGCTGGTTTTTGAGTTATACTTTAAATTAATACGTTGCTCAATTTTTTGTTTGTAGTAATTCCGGCAAATGAGCTATGCACGATCCGCTTCAAACCACTGGGTAAACCAAACTAGCGAAGGAAAGACGACAAGATTGCGCGCGGTAGTAGAACATACATCACGGTGAATAACTCCAACCGCCCGAGTTGTGGAGATTTAAAACCTGGGGGCCAGTCTTATTGTCACACCTCGTATTATTCCAATACCCACTCCTCGCGATCCTTAAAAAAAATGTCCTGATTGGTTGCTTTCAAACACATATGCATATTATTTCCATATAGTACATATTATTTCAATACCTACGGTAAGTTACGATGCATGATGCAAACATATTTCAAATCGCAATATCAGTGGGCATAAGTCGATCCTTTTTGCGGTCCTTAAGATAAAATGTCCTGATTGGTTTGGTTATACTTTTACACATGTATATTATTTTATTCGTGTAGTCGTCACTTCAAATCATCGGCGCATTGCTGACAAAAACTCTATCTATGTAAATTTGGTATCTATGTATTTTTTTAATCTTTATTTCTGAATGTTTGCATCAAACGCCAGTCATTTTGTAAATGGGTAACAAGGAGTATTGAAATGTTTTGAACCTTTATAATTGCAGTACTTCTCATTAGAAATTGGTAGCGTGTATTTTTAGTTGTATTTTTACACCGAACCGAGTAAGAAAATATGTCAGAGTTTTTTAAAAACTTTTAATTTAACTTGTTAGCCGACATGAATAGAATTTTTAAAAATGGCAGAGTATATTTTTTAAAATCTCTCGTATTAACCTGAAACAATTTTCTGCCCGTTTATTTTAACTTCTCGGAATAAAAGTCTGGTTCAAATTCTAATTAAAAATACGAACTCTCATTGTTTTTAAAGGACCGTGTATGCTCGGCGTTTAGTTTGCTTTTAATGACTACCCCTTTCTTTTAATCGTTCAATGGGGAGAATTCCGGTCGGGTCTCAATTTCTATAGAACCACTAATGTTTACAATCCATCCATCAAAAATTTTGATTTTTAATTTACGGTTATCTGAGGGCACGGCAGTGCCTCCCCAAGTTCGCGCGCCGTAACCATCTTTTCTTGAAACATTTCAGCCGATATTTGACCTACCTAAAACTCTACTTCGGAATGAGCTACGAATCTCAAACTTTGCACAGTCGTAGATCTCCATGGAGTTAATAACCCCTCCAAGTTTCATGGAATTTCATAAAGTAGTAAAGTAGTTACGAAATTTCAAAAAACGTCGAAATTGCCACTCCAGAAATGCTAGAGAGTTGAGCTTTGGCAGAATGATAGGAACTATGATAAAACTATAGGAAAAAATTAAAACACCCCAAAATTCTAATTTACTTCCCTCCCCTATAAATATAAAGTTAAGTAAAAGTAACATTGCCTACTTCCAGACATGCTAGAGAGCTGAGCTTTGGAAGACCGATAGAAACTATTCAATTCAATTCAATTCAATTTATTTACTGTTTTAAAGGAAATACAATATTATTCCTATAGCAGGGGTCTCCTAATCTAGCACTTTAATTTGGTTAAGCCTAACAAAAAAAATGATTTTAATAAATGAGAAAAAAAGCAGAACACTAAAAAAAAATCTGATAGCAAGTTAATGTATAACAAAGTTTAATCAGATATATCCTAACCAGTTAAATTTCTTAATTGACAATGTAGTGGCAAAATGAAATAAATACATTACAGGTGTGAATTAAACATTACAAGTCAGAAAAGAGCAAGATAAAGATTCAACATAAATAATAAACCAGTAATAACTTATATTTCAAATATTTGTTGACAAACACTGCTGGACGAAAATACTCAAGCCGCCGCTCGCGCTTCCATGCGAGTATTTTTTCACTGCATGTGAACAGGCAATATTGTAGTTTGCAAGGCAATCGGGCGGCGATCCAATGTCGTTCAACAACCAGGTCTCTGAGAGACATAGAATATCCATATTGTTATTATGCATGAGCAAATCGTTCAATCGATTAAAGCCTTGGAGGTTCCAAAATACGATAGAAATAGGAATAAGTTTAGCATTTAGTTTTTTGAACCGCTGCTGGTAGATACATTGGCAGGTTTAGGAATCTTAGAATCCCTTTCTGGTGAATCGCCCACTGTCTCACGAGGTCTTTTGGAGCATAAGTCTTCAGTGACTATTCTAGGGACTTGTTTAATGTATCTTATTGTGAGATTTTCTTCACCTTTCGTCGCGCTAATTCATTACGCAGGTCGTTTAATGTTTTGGATTGCGCAGGCGTCAAATCAGAGCGCAACTTGACATTTTTATATTTTGGGAAGGAATTTAACAGATTTTTGTTACGCAAAATGTCCAGAGCTTCCTCTTTAGTGCTAAGTTCGACCTTTATAAGTCTAGGTTTTGGTTGGTTGGTTTTTCCGATATGGCTAACTTGTATAGCAGTGATTTTGTTATCAGGTAAAGTAATCTGGCAAATTTCTTTAAATGATTCGGTGGCGTCAAGTGTTTCTTCAAGAGCGCAAATAATAATATTTTTTTCACGACGAGATCTTTTTAGTTCGCGAATGACAGAATCGGTGTGTAGGTTCTGTAGCATTTACTGGTTGCAAAGTGGTAAATCTTGACTCAAGGTTTTGACTGCTGACCTTCAGTTGAGCGATTTCCATCTTAAAGCAATTAATTTGATCTTGGTGACTGTCAATAATTGTTGCTAGTTTGTCCACTCTTGCGTTAATGGCAACAATTGAGCTTTTAAGGCTAGTGATTTCAGACATAAGAGCGTCAAAGTGGGTCGTATTGAGTGGAATTGCAGCGACACTATTTTGGTGAGCAGTGTATATTTGATACGGCGGCTGTTGTTGACTGGTGGGGAACGTCGCGGCGGCGGTCGACGCTACACAAGCCTTGCACTTCCATATAGCACCGCGCGATGTAGGATCGGTCACCCATTGCCCACACAGATCATGTGATAAGCCCGAGCATTGTTTACAAGTGCGCTGGTCACACGTGGTTATTTCGAGTGCACAAATATTGCAGGTGGGGGACATCGTTCACCGGTATGGCAGCGTATTGATGCAAATTTGTACAAAACTTGTAATTTAGAATCGATTTTTATCGGGATCAATAATGAATATTTTGTAAAAATGTTTACTCACAGTTTTAAAGAGCTTCAGAGAAACAGTGGGCACTATTAATTACTTATATTGTTTGGAATTATTTAAAACATCAGCAAAGGATTATAGCAGGAGTAAAACAACGTGCTCTCGCTACGAGTGACCGAACTGGACACCGATAGTAACTATGATAAAGTTATAGAAAAAAATTAAAAACACCCTAAAATTCTAATTTACTTCCTTCCCCTATATATGTAAAGTTATGTAAAAGTAACACTGCCCACTTCCAGAAACGCTAGAGAGCTGAACCTTTTAACACTGAAAGACAATATGATAAAACTATATGAAAAAATTTAAAAAACACAAACATTTTAATCTACTTCCCTCTCCTATAAATGTAAATTTATATAAAACTAACATTGCCCACTTGCAGAAACGCTAGAGAGCTGAGCATTGGAATGCTGATAAAAATTATGATAAAACCATGGGAAAAAATTTAAAAAGTCCAATATTTTTATTTACTCTCCTGCCCTATAAATAGATAGTTTAAGTTGTGCTACGTATTTTTACGTAAACATGAGATTTGACAGATACGCAAGCGCACTTCGGCACACAGTCGTCAAGGTCACGTTAGGAGCTTACGTATTTACGTTAGCTTACGGCAGTCTGCGGGCACCTTAACGTTACCACAGAATAGAATTGGTTGATTGACCGATCGAAAAATGAGGCCTAGACGATAATTTCCGCTTCCAGTACTTGCCAGTACAAACGATTCTTTGCAAATATATTCCTACTGTAGTTGAAAAGACAAAAAACAAAATTGTAACATCAAAAAAACACAGTGCCGCATTCCATATTCTCTGCTATTAGTAGACTTGTTATGGTAACGTAAAAACATTCAACTTAAACTCAAATTTGAAATAAAACGTAGAGCGCTTAACGTGCAGTTTTACTTAAAAATACGTAGCACAACTTAAACTATCTAATGTAAAGTTATGTAAAAATAACATTACCCACTTCCAGAAACGCTAGAGAGCTGAGCATTAGAAGACTGATAGGAACTATGATAAAACTATAGGACAAAATTTAAAAACACGACAATTTTAATTTATTTCCCTCCCCTATACATGTAAAGTTATTAAAAGTAACATTGTGCACTTTCAGAAACGCTAGAGAGCTGAGCTTTGGAAGGCTGATAGGAACTACGATAAAACCATGGAAAAAAATTAAAAAACCTCAAAAATTTAAGTAAGGCATTGCAAAAGTTTTAAACAATATTCCGCATATTTTACTACTTTAAAAATTAAGTATTATCCAATTCCTTTATAAAAGAAGTAAAATCATATCAAAAACATTTCATGTAAAAAAAGCCAAGTACTCGAAAATGGCATTCCGTAAAAAGAATTGAGATAAAAGTAAAGCCAAGTTCTCCAATACAAATTTCAAAATGAAAGGTTCTTACTAGTTTGGAAATATTTTTCTAAACTTGGCTATTCCGGCTGTAAATGACTCTTAGGCACAGTGCTAAATTGAACATAAAGTAGTTTGGCTGTAATAGCAAAGTTTAAAAAAACATTTTCAAACTAGTAAATTCATCATTCAAAAATTAAAAATGGGAACACGATGTGTTGCTTGTAAAAAGGAGTTTTATAGGAGTGAAAAGTCGTTTTCTTTTTTGAAGTAAGTAGCTTTGATTATTTAAAAAACTTTGTTTGTACCTAATCGCAGTATATATCCAGTTATAAATTAAAAACCACAGAATATCATCGGAGAGTAAAATTGAAAAAGGAAAGGTAGCAGCTCCTGTGCAGCGTGCTCTCTCTACAAAAAATATTACTAAAAAACAGTAGGAAAGCCTTAGTTTTCAAAAAATTCAAAAACTATTAGTTGTAACTTTTGTTAACAAAAATCAGCTGGACTACCAGTGAGGTAAAAATTCTTCATATATAAGATTCAAAGACCGGTCTAATTCTAGGGACCGTGGGTTATAGAGGCTAAGTTTTTCTAGGTACCGTTTTAGGGAGTTTTTGAGATATTGATGTCAAAGTTCGTTAAATGGTCGTTTTTGTGAATTCTCTAATAACAAAACCTCTTACATCATGAGCAAAAAAGATCAATTACCATAAAAATGACTTAGTAGACGCCTAAAGGCAAAATCACTTATATCAGGTCCTCATATTTTGCATATTTAACCACAATAGCACCTGCCCCATAACAAGAGATTTAAAAGTTCTTTATGCAACTTAAAATCTGCCAGAGGTACATCGAATAAAAAACTTAAAAGTGAAACTTTTTAACTTTCTGAGAATCAATAAGAAAGGGTTTTTCAACCCATGTTAACCCGTTATCGTGTTTCGTTTATAGATTAGTGATTTACCAATAAGGCTCATCCCAAACGTTGTGAAAACTACCCTGATTCTATTCCTCCGGTCAAATTACCGCTTAGTAAGTTGAAAACTACTTTTAAAGTTAGAATAAATGCTATTGAACTGTCTGGTTTGTACCTCAGTCAATTTATTGCACAAAAAATGGAACTGCAATGAATTTTAAATTAACTTTGCAGTTTTTACAACCTCCATTTTTTTTATGGTAGAGTTTGAATTTAAATTTTTACGTTATTGACCTCTATGTGTTTAATTCTAAAATTAATCAGATTTATTTTTTAGTATTTTTAATAAATCCACATTTAAATTAATAAAATTTTTATTTTTAGTTATTATTTAAACACAGGTGATCTTGAAAAATTAGGTTTTAAAAACACAAAACGGCCTTCTCAAGTTTACTTATTTTTAAAACCGCACCAAATATTAAATTTTATCATTTGTGACGAACTATAAAAAATTTTTAATATTAAAAGAGAAGATTCATCTTAATAAACCAGATTTAACATTGGATAGTTTTTCTGACTATATCTACTTAAGTTTACTGTACCATAAGTCTTATTGGTCATTGCAGGGTGTGAGGCTGCTCCCTGGCAGTAAACTTGTTACTTTAATCCTTATTATCCCGCTACTTAACCAAGCCGAGCTAAGCAAGCGTAAATGTCAAGCACAGCTTGCACATTGGTCCTTCGAGCCGGATTAAGAAAAATTGGTCCTTCGAGCAAAAAAACCGCCGTCGACGCCCGTAGGAAGAACACCTGACTACAGCCCAACGTCCACCTGCTTGATTTGTGGGCACTGTTAATAATAATTCAAATTTTTACGTTGATAATTCCAGATCTAATTAAATCAGACTCTAAAATTTATCTCATAACCTAACTAAAATTCCTTTTGCTATAATTTGATACATACAGATATGTTTTATATTTAACATTTATAAGTAGGTACTAAAACTGGAAATTTTAACATAAAATTTTATTATTATTTGTACTCATATCTGGAGTAACTCTAGTCTTTCAAATTCACAGGTTTGAATATTACATAAAAAAAACTGTCCTGATATTGTCAGGTAAGTTTTCTTTAATATACCTACTATCCTAACAGTTTTTGAAATGTGTTTAAAAATTCTAATTTAAGAATTACAGCAGCTAACAAAAGGTAATTTTTAAATTTAGATTGGAAACTCAATTAAAACAACTGTACCTAAAGTTAGGAATAATTTTTCTAAAAATCGCAGTTTTTAAGACATAAAAAAATTGTTAATAAAATCATATTTTACTAACAACAGTAGCTCGCGACACATTTTATACAAAATCATTTTGAACAAAATTTGTTGTAATCTCAAAATATGTATTAAAAAAAAAACAGCAGCTAGTGAAAAATTGATTAAAAATTTTATTCTAAACATAGATCAAGCTATCTTGACACCTAGAACAACTAGGTCTTATGCAAATATTAGCTACTTTTATGGGCAGTTGTAAGTGCATGCTGGCTTTCGTAGTTTTATGGATATTAGACCCCTTGAATTGAAGGCTAATAAAAGGATTGATAGACAAATAAAATTCTCCTAGTTCCTAAGATATGGTAATATACACGATGTAATTTAAATGATTTTTTCAGATACAGGGTGTCACGAACGATAACAATTTTCTTATATAAAAAGAAAAGATTTATCTTAATAAACGAGATTCAACATTTGATAGTTGTTCTCACTATATCTACTTAAGTTACCTGTACCATAAGCCTTATTGGTCATTGCAGAGTGTGAGGCTGCTTCCGGGCAGTGATCAAAAATCAATCCTTATTGTCCCGCTGCTTAACCAAGCCGAGTAAAGCAAGCGTAATTGTCAAGCACAGCTTGCACAAATACTAAGAATCAAGGCGATTTTTTTTTAAATAAATTTTTTCTTCAATATATTTAGAAATTTATACCTATTGCAGTTCGGTGCCTCATTTAAATTACACCCTGTATATTGTAGCCTGGCGTGCAATACCTATATAGTATGTAACATTAGCATCAATGGCGAATTTAGAAAAAAGCTTTTAGGGGGAAGCGTAACCGGTTTTGGGGGGGGGGGGCGAGACCCCATGAGGCTGTATTTTTTGCTAGTTTATGTTTGTATTCATGAAATATGTAGAAAATATCTAAAACAAACCGTAGCTTGAATGAATTGAAACGAACCGAACCGAACCTTAGCTTCGGTTCGATTCGGCTCGGTTGTGTAAATTTGAGACACCGCTGTATCGCTCAGTTCTTGATATACACCTAGATAAAATTACAAGCTTTAAAACTAGTAAGAGGCCATGATAATTTTTACAATTTAGGGTAATCCCGAAAGGTTTTTATAACAGCTTACCACATATTCCTTAGGTCAAAATTATGTGGCAAGCTGCTGTAAAGTCATTTTAGCGAGACCCTGTATATTTATGTTTTTTTTTAATTTGAGCCGCTAAAAAAACAATCTATAAATTCCAATGATCAAAAATAGTTTTTTAACTTTACGGGGTTTCTGTGTATGCGAATTTGTATTTAAACAAAAACCAATTATTTTTGTGAACAAGATAAAAACTTAAGAGGATTATGACGTGCAAACCGTTTCAATAACAAGTGTTTTAAAGGTGGCCATATCTTGCCAGATTTCTTAAAGGAACTTGCTGAGCAATTGTAGTGTGGGGTAGGCTCTAGGCCTGGCGACTAGGCACATGAATCGCCCTTTTCGCCAACCCCCGGGCATCCTTTTTACTGCGTCCCTCCTTCGCTAAGGAATCCTCTCGTCTTCTGTACAAAGGCCAGAATATCGGGCCACCTCGGATTCAGAAGCTGCCTTTGCAAATACCTCTTTTCTTGCCTCCTTGTATGCTTTAGATGGTGAGAAGAAATTCATCGCTCGCACGTCGCCTCCTCCTTTACTGTCGTCTTCGCCAAGTATCCTTGTAGGATGCAGTGTCCGGTTAGGACTCCCACTATGGCTTCTACCTCTCTGCGTATCCCTACGGAACTTGCCGTATCCTGTCACATACTCCTTCGCCTAACCATTCATTTTGTATCTCTTTCTGGGTCCACTCTGTTAGGGCCAACTTCATTTCCCTCTTGTGAGCCCCAGGAAAGGCTGTGGTCCGACACATTTCTGCCGGGATACAACCCTGGCGAGTTTGTCTGCTTTCTCGTAACCTGGGACTCCCATCCAACTTCTGGAGTGCTTCCGCGCACTCCTGCACCAAACCCGCGGACATGATTGGTTTGCACAGTGCTTTCATCGCAGCCTGACTTTCTGAAAAGATGCAGAGGCGCTTTCCTGTTTGCTATTTCATAAAGGTAATATTCTAATCAAAACTTGTTTAAACATAAAAGAAGACTCTTTTATTCCCCAGACGTCATTTAAAAAAAGATTTCAACGATTTCATATTTTAACTTTTTAAAAAGTGTTCTTACCTGTGAAAAATAACCAAAGTTCTTTTGCGATTGACCATTATTTTCCCAAAAAAATTATTAAAATCGGCTTAGTGGTTTCGGATATAGACAGATATCATGATAATATTATTTTCCTTTTATCTCTTCGCTAGATGCTAGTGTAAGAAAGGTAAACATCGAAAAGAAAGAACCAGACTCCTAATATTTTCCCCATTAATATAGGCTTTCGGAAAATGTTTAAATTATATTTTACGATACAATAATAACATTATTTAAAACTTATTAAAAATATTTTATATTTTATTTATAATAATTTATTTTAAATAATTTTTTGATGACTTACTTTTTTGTATATTTTTTATCTATCTATATGAAAAATTTAGGTAAAATTACTTATTTTTTTAAACTGTAAATTAGGTGCTAAAATAGAAGTTTTCCGCTGATAATAAAAATTAATCCAGCAGGTACAGTTGCCCATACAACTCATGCTAATCTAATCATAAAATCTAGTTGTTTTGGGTGTCATGGTAGCTTTATTTTTGTTGAATATAAAATTTTTTTATAAAATGAATTTTTCAAGGTGAAGTCAAAGACTAACTAAATTAATTTTCGGGCTAATCCTCCGAAAGGTGTCATGGTAGCCGCAGACATAATTATGTTTCTACCTTGTTAGGGTTCATCAGTACGGTTCAACCACAGTGGGTGGACAGGGAAGCTGTAAAACTGCGCTACGCTAGCTGATGTAATTTTTGAGATACACACGATTTTCTTTTTTTTAAAACTGTCGCTGTCTTTTTTTAAATCTTTTATTTTTATTTTAAATTAACGCTAGGTTAGGCTAGGTTAGGTTTGAGTATGAGTGGTGCGAATTTCGCCCCTCCACTGCGACTTAAGTGGTATATTGTGCCCAGCGATGCCAGACGTGCCATAGTTATGGAATTGTACCATAATTTTAAACAATAATTGTACCATAATTTCGATCAATTCAACATTTTGCTCAACAACTGCAAGCAAATGATCAAATGCTATTCCCGACCTTGACACTAAATACTAATATTCTTTTAAGTAATATGCTTATAAATAAACAAATGCCCTTCGTGGCAACACTGCTGGTTTGTTACATACATTTACAAATGGTTAGTCTGTCATGCAAAAGTTCGAGGAATACCCAGTAATTATTCTGGTTATTGCTTTGCTTTTGTTTCTGTTGTGGTTTCGGTCATGTAAATTTTGATACAATCTGTGACGGTAGTTGTTGTAATTTGACTTTTTGTTAAATTTTTAATATACTAGTTAATGTAATGGCTGCAAGTTCGTCGAAAAATGCATTTGAGTTGTCTGAATCAGACTCGGATGAGTTGAAGTTGTACCATAATTTTCCCTAAAATTCAATAATTCTGGCATCGATGTTCAATAATTTTATATTTGACATCTGGCATAGCTGATTGTGCCTTATTCCTACTTAACTGTCACCAACACCTACATACTACTACTACCATATATAAGGTATATAATATACTAACACTCCTTAAATTGACAGCTATTTTTCCTTGTCTAAAGGGGTTATCGTATGTTTAAAATTTTATACAAATTTCCGCTACTTATATCCAATTATAATATACCTATGTTTATAAGGAGGGTAACTGATATTTATTAGGTACCTACAGTAGCGCATCCAGAAATATGTCTTGGGAGGGGCCCATAATTTCGTATTTGATGCTATTTTTTGCTTTATTCATGAAATATGTGAAAATATCTAAACAAATCTTGGGCTTGTGCAGACAAATTATACGTATTACGTTAATGGGGGGCAGGCTCCGAGCAGGCCACTCTCCTGGGTGCGCGCTTGGGTAATTTGTAATCAATCTTTTCATTGATCGATATGTATAGCAGTTTATTTTCGCCTGCTCTTGTTCTGGTTTCTCTCGTATGTCGGTAGATGGCGCTTCTTGCGAGAGTTTTCTCACTATTTACATAGGATTAGAGATAAAACCATCTAATTAGATAGTTTAAGTTGTGCTACGTATTTTTACGTAAAACTGCACGTTAAGCGCTCTACGTGTTGTTCCAAATTTAAGTTTAAGTTGAATGTTTTTACGTTACCATAACAAGTCTACTAATAGCAGAGAATATGGAATTCGGCACTGTGTTTTTTTAATGTTACAATTTTGTTTTTGTCTTTTCAACTACAGTAGGAATATATTTGCAAAGAATAGTTTGTACTGGAAGCGTCTAGGCCTCATTTTTTGATCGGTCAATCAACCAATTCTATTCTTTAGTAACGTTAAGGTGCCCGCAGACTGCCGTAAGCTAACGTAAATACGTAAGCTCCTAACGTGACCTTGACGACGGTGTGACGAAGTGCGCTTGCGTAACTGTCAAATCTCATGCTTACGTAAAAATACGTAGCACAACTTAAACTATCTAATAACTTCTCAAGAGTGTCACATTGACCAAGCAGTGTTCTAAGGAGTCCCATTAGGACGAAACAGTTAACTGTCAACACATATAAGGTGTCCATTAGATCTTGGACCCCCGTTAGGTTAAGCTTTGAAGCTACCCATGGAAAAATATGAGAGAAACAAAAACTCCTTTTTACCCGATTAGCCACGAAACTTGTTTGATTTTTAAATTCACGGGTACTAAATTTCACGTTTGATTATAGACAATATGTGCCAACATACGCGATATATCGATTTGGAGTTTTCAAGGTTGAGAAATTCAAATTTTATATCCTAACCTAGTTTCAATATAAATAGTGCATCCTACTTTACATTAGTAGACAATACAAACCTTAAGTTAAAGAAATTTAAATATATTTGACCACGGCGCAGAACAACAAGAAAAATGTCAACATTTTTCTAACTTCTTATTATCTAAGATCAACTCATAATACTACTATACTAACACGAATGTAATAGTGTGCAACCTTTTCTTGACAATTGCGCTTGCTTAACTCGGATTGGTTAAGCAGCGGGACAATAAGGATTAAAGTGACAAGTTTACTGCCAGGGAGCAGCCTCACACCCTGCAATGACCAATAAGGCTTATGGTACAGTAAACCTTAGTAATATACTTAGAAAAACTATCAAATGTTGAATCTGGTTTATTAAGATAAATTTTTTCCTTTTATATAAGAAAATTGTTATCGTTCGTGACAAATGATAAAATATAAAATTTAATATTTCGTGCTGTTTTATAAAACTAAATAATTTATATAATTGAAATAGATAAACTTGAGAAGGCTAGTTTATGTTTTTAAAACAATCAAGATCACCTGCATGTATAAATATTAAATTTAATTTATAATTAAACATTTTCCCGTCTCTCCGAGTTAGTTGACGGTAGAGACCAATAATTTTGGTCGTGTGCCAACTGATTAAAATAATGCTGATGATGTGGGAGGTAGGTAGGTATCGCTGCTTCATTTTTAAGGTGGATGAGTTTCTTAAAACTGCTGAGTAAATCTATGCGTCGGTTGTGTTTGGGTTTTGGTGTCAGCGTATGTCGTAGAACTTTCGCTTCAGTGACACATTGTTGCCTCAGCAAAACATTTTAATCTATTTTTGTTATTGTTTTTCCTTTACTATTATAGGTACCCTCCAGAACTTGTAAATTGGGAGGCAAATATGATTTAAAAGTTGGTTGTTGCGTATTTGCAATGGCAACATTTTCAAACAAATGGTCAATTTATGCTCCTAGGAAAATAATGGATTTTATAGCTATGAATATTTTTAAAAATTGTAATTGATAAATTGTCTTATATATATATTATAAGTCCTATTTCTAAATCTTTTAACTTCAGGATTTTACTACTTAAAAATCTAACTACTTTACGGGATTGAATTATTTATTCAACTGAATAATAAAAAAATCTTTACCACAGACCCACATCTAATTCAACACACAAACACCTCACAGTAAAAAAGATTTAACACAAAAAAAATAAAATGTAGAGCATCTTTCAGCGTAGCATAAAAAAGAGTAAAGTGGGTTTCACACAGTGTAGCTCATTCGTTATAAAATAAACAAAAAATGTAGAACACAATCTATTTTGCTGATGATTACATAGTCCTTATTTAAAATGTCAAAAACTTTAAAGATTTGACTTGTAAGTTTATTGAAAAATGTTATAAGTAAGAACATTACAGAAACAGAATAGGTAAATGCGTATTGTTGTTGATGATTTGGGAGGTCTACTACTATAAAGTTTAGCTATAACTGTGACCGATACCAAACAGATACTACTTCAAAAAATGCGTTCAGACCAGTAATCATAATAATATTACATTACCATAATATAATCAAAACATAAGCTGCGTTCGGTATTAATCTTTTTGATCAAAATCGTTCGTTAATTCCATCTAGATCTAGGGGAGGTAGATCTGAATCGTTCGGTAATTCTGCTCAGACTAGTCGGACGTAAATCTGGTGGCTCTGTACATTTTGATCGATGAAACAGATTAATCTGAGATTGTGACGTATGTTGTGTATTTGTTTTGTTTACAAAAATATTTTTTATGTAAAAATATTGAAATCGAATTATTTGATGTTGAAGACAACAAATTACATAAATTTCCGGCATCACAGGAAAATTTTGTCAAAATTATAGCTGGGCTTGAGTTGCAATATATACATAATATTTTTGGTTATATTTAAGGTTATAACCATTTATAAAAATTTGATCGATTTGATCTAGATCGTTCGGTAATTTCAATTTGCTCAGACTAATCTGTAATCATGTGACCAAAAATCCTTCGCGCCTGAGATGCAAATACCGAACACAGCTACAGAAATGGGTGCCTTCTAACACGTATTAAAAAAACGCAATAAAAATTACTTTAGAAGTTTAAATAATTTGGTTTGTACGTCAATAATATCAGTTTAACTAAGAAATGTAAGCCATTTATTTGGCTATATTTCACCATGATATTGGTTAATTGATGGTTGAAAAATATATTAAAAAATTGAATAAAAAAAAAATACGGGATGCAGTTAGTTCACATGTGGACAAAAAAATACATATGCAACATAATAAATAAAATCCCTTGCCATATTCAATTTAAACAATATACTACATAGGAAAAAAGGAACTGGCCTTAGGGAAGCCGGGCCAAAAAACTAATTTAGCGGATGTTGATATGAAAATAGAAAAATAAGTTTACCCGATCGATTTCAACAACTTCTGCCAGAACGTGCACTAAAAGTGAGAACAAATGAGCTCAAGTTACGGCATCAGCATTGTACTTTTTAAAAATCTGCGTAGTAGACAAGGCAATGAAATTTATAAGTTTGTTTTTCCCTTGATATATAAAATATATAAAAATGCACAAGAGAGGTGTTCCTATGGGTCCCAGACCACATGGGAGTCCCAGGAAACGAGAAAGCTGACAAACTCGCCAGGGTGGATCCCGGTAGAAAGAGATACAAAAGGATCAACATAGGAAATGCCAGACAGGCGAAGGAGTATGTCAAAGGATACAGCAAGTCCCGTAGGGACTGGCTTCTCCGTAGAACACGAAGTGAGGTAGGAGCCATAGTGGGAGTCCTCACCGGACACTGCGCCCTACAATGACACTTGGCGAAGATGAAAGTGAAGGAGGACGCAACGTACGAGCGATGTTAAACCGAGGACAAGAAGAAGTCCAATGAAACTATTAATAACAATCTCCTAATTTATAGACAAATACTGAAACATTTAACTTTCAACGACAATCATAAAATTTGCAGCATTGTCTAAAGAAGGGTTTTTTACGAAATTAAACTGTAATCATTAAAAGAACAACACAATTAAATTAAAGAGGTCTTACAAGCCAACAGAGGAGACTAGAATATTGAGTTAAACAAATTATCCAAATTGACCAACTGATATGTTATAGACATATTAAAAAAATAATTGCTCTTATATCTTAATTTAATTATTATCTAATACATTTTTTAGTTGCTAGTTTTCTAGAAAGTCACATCGTGCATCGAGCTGTCTTTTTATTGTATTCTCCATTTTTTTTACTCCTTATCCACTTTTCTCCATCGTTTAGTGTCGCCTTTTGCTCTTTTTGTTCGCTAATCTCTTTTTCGGACTTTCCAGGTGAATTCGAAAGGGTCATCCATGTGGAAACTGTGTCGCTTTCTTGTCAGATTTACCTAAAATATTCTAAGAAAAAGAGAAAAGCAAGGAATTCTAATAGAGACTTTGCAATAGAGACTTGGCAAATGACTTTATTATAATATTATTGTTATTTGTACATTTAGTAAGCCTACTCCTATTCCCACTATTCTAAAGAGAAAGAAAAATCTGTTTTTGATAGGCTTAATGAGCCTTTTTTTTAATATCCGAACACTTGCCCTTAAACAGCTTCTTGTCACCTTAAAAAAGCGCATTAAATCAGACTACCTTAAGAACAACATCTTACTTTCCTTTAGTATTGTCGACAAAATTAAAACTTGTTTTCTTATATTGGCCTTCTTGTATAAGGTGCTGTAACTCATCACCAACTACACGAAGTGCAAACAGGAATTGTCTCAACTCATAACCGATTAATAAAATAGCTAACCTACTAGTGTTCAGTAATCAGTTTCTGACATACTTTGTGTTATATTCTTACCACTTCTACCCCGACACTATTTGACATCACCTGCATCTTGTTTCTCTGTAAGTGATTTTTCATAATGCTTAAGATAATACTCTTCCGTACATATGGAACCAGAGGTAGTTCTTTGCGGAATTGATGAGAATGAAAGGTTTTCTAGAATGCTCATAAGACAGCCTAGCGGCGCCCAAAACACCAGAGAGGTGAAGTAGTGTATGAACGCATATCGAAAATCTCATAAATGTTGTAAAATACGAACAGAGGTGAACGTCATGTTAAGAGTCCTCAACAAACATTGCGTCTTTTGCGTCTTACAAACTCAACATGTGAAAGATAATAAACCAAGGACGAATCAACGAAGCACTTTCCACATTATGCGAAGCACTTAAAAAACGCTAGATTAAATCAAATCAAAGCTCAGCCTGGGGGATTACAAGAGAAAGAAGGATTAAGTCGGCTCTAGCATAGTAGATTCAAGCGAAGCAGCAGAAGTAATTCATTAACGCAATGGGTCATGCTATTAGTTTTTATCGGACATTGCGTCCTACACGAAGCAATATGATCGGCCCGGGACAAAACCTCGCCACACGTTCTTAAATCATGTAACGCGTTTAAAGTGCCAAGATAAATGTTATTTAAAAGGGATAAGTGTAAAAATCAGGGATAAGTGTAAAAATCAGTTTGCAGAATTTTCTAACTTCTGTAAACTGCACTCTGGCCCTTTCTTGTATATTTCTATGCTTGAATAAAGATATTAACTTTTGTTGCTACTACATATTGCGTTAAGACTTCTATTTTGGTAAGCTAATCAGTATACTCAATAAATGAACTGATTGTACGTGATTTTAGGTGCTGTTTATGGATTTGAGGGTTAAAGCATTTTAAACCATTTAAGTTGTTGAATTAAAAATATCTAGACTTGGGCATCGTGGCCACTAGCATAAAGTACACCACTGCCGGAAAGAGTGTAGCCTTTTTTTCATAATCGGACACTAGAGATGTTGATTTTTGTTACTTTTGAATACTCGTTACTAATCGTTACTCGACTACTAAGTAATCATTTTATATATTCGTTACCATCGTTACTTTGATTACTGTAACTGTATTCAATTCATTCATACAATTAGTCCAAATTCTCGGACTGTAGTTAATTCGAAGATCATTTACTTGTAGGTATATTTTTGTTGTTGATATTATGGAAATATTCAATTGAAATTTTCAAAATGAGGGCTAAAATTAAAAAAATAAAGGTAGAAACTACGTAAGAACTGTGCACAACTTTAAAAACTAAAAGTAAATAAAAATAGAAACAAAAAAACAATCTTAGACGAAAAAGGAATATTTTTACCTTTTTCAAAGACAATATAAATGCCTTAGTTACTTAAGTTATCATAGTTACTCCCTGATTTTGAATTACCGACTTTCGAGTGATTACTGAATACTAAAATAATTGAAGGAATCAAAGTAATCAAAATAACGAAAATAATCATTTAATATTTGGATCGGTATTCGTTACTTCGTTATTTGTCGAGTAACGAGTACTTGAGTAATGAATAGTAACTTTTTCAACCCCTCTATCGGACACTCTCACATCAGTTGTCTACATAACCGACATCTTTCAGCCGTAACAGACGCTTCTTCCTATTTATCCATGAAATAATGACTGAATGGCAGTTCTCTTGTTGGCAATCATCTCTATGATCAATTGTTTATTATTATCCTTTCAATTTGGCAACCTTTGTTTTTGAAAGAAATTTCGAGGATTGTTTTCGGTGCTCTGAAAGGATCGTTTCTCATTGCGCTCTTGAATAGTAAATTACTTTAATTATTCTTATCCGTAAACGGTAACGGCTCGTGGATTTTAATATAGGAGGGTCAATTTTGTTCATTACAAATCACAAAATACAAATTACGACAGCATCATCTCAAGATTAGGTCAAAATTATACGTGAAAAACGGCGTAAAACTACGTACATCCTACCTCTTAAGATGTAACTTTCTCTGTCATTTGTCTATGCTTCCCACCTTTTAGACCAAAACACATTAAAGTACTATAAAAGAGGTGTTGTCCCATTGTCACTTGTTTTTAACTAGTTTTAAGTCTTTGCTTTGTTGCACAAAAGATATAATAAAACTATTTACATACGCAGGAGTGAATAAGGAACTGTAAATTGGCCCGGGAAGAAATAGGGGTACGGTCTATATTTATATCACTTTTTAAAACTTATCACCATTGGAAGATAAAAAGTAATTTTTGTGAAAAAACTGGCACTCCAGATACATTTTGTAAGAAACTGCGATTCATGCTCACTTTGGTCCTCCTGGACCTACCCAAAGTACCCAATGTTGCTAAATCAATATTTAACTCTTCCAAAATATCACTGCTCATGCCTAAGATAACCAGCGCAATAAAATGTTTTATACATTTTTTAATCACAAAAAGATTATATATGAGTATTCCTCTCTACTCCAATACGCCGCCCCTCTAACTATACGCTCAGAGCATAAAGTCCCTTATCAGCCCCTTAGTCCGTCACTGCTGAGAAGGATGGTTGATCTGTGGATTTTGTCTACGTTGGTATTTTTTATTTTGGCTGGGAAGGAAATGTTAGGCAGCGTAAATACTAGTCTTTTGACGGAAAAAATGAATCGAAAAGTATACAAACGTTGCCCACCTTTTGCGTGTTATTTCCATATGGTTTTAAAGACTTAACAATATAACAAAAAGTCTGACAGATGGTGAATTATCGAAACTTCAAGTGGTTAGACAGAGAAAAAATATGGGCTTAGTTTGGCTTTGACCATAAGCGCGAATAACTTGTCCAATACGAGGGACGATTCAAAAGATGCTGCCAGAGGACAATAATAAAATTGACTTGTTTGTATATTTTGAACTCCTAAATAGAAAATAATAGTTTTAATTTCATACCACCGCTATCGTTAACATCAGGAAGGCTATCCTGATAGCCAATCCTTTTAGCAAGTTTATGCCTAATTCTTAAACCAAAAGACAAATGTCTTGAAGTTACCCAACAATTGTGTAACCTCAACCCCGAAGCCCCTATAATCCGTAATCTAGATTAGTCCTATAGCTTTTATAATACATCTGGTAACGCACACACCGACACACAGACAAAACGTTTAAATTTGTCCCAACAAACTGGCGTTCGTTCGCAAACCTTCATCAAAACTACGAGTGACAGGCAGCGTTATGTCGTTTTATGTTCCTCTCCATCCAAATCTCGAATAATATACGAACATTTATGAAACAAAGATCATATAAATAAAGTAGAATAGAAAAATTTTAAATCCTAAATCAAAGTAAAATGGACCTAAATCTATATTCCACATTCCACTTTGTCTACACTATATTCCACATTCTACCATGTCTACATACTCAAGCTTTGTTTGAATGTGAAGGAAATCTAAGCAATTACCAAACTAATGAGAGTATAAATACTTATACAACAAACGAACAAGAAATGAACTACGAATTAAACAACGGTATGAAAGATCCCTTAACTATGCTAGTGGTCGTATACTGAATCATCTGCCTAACGAAATAAAAGACTTACAGTCCATCGCACCGACTTTTTTTTCCATTTCTTAGCCTAAAGAATACCTTATTTCGTAAAATTTCGTTGCACCAAAATTAAAGCCTCACTTATTCCTTCCTTAATGTTGCTAAAGTTAAGTCACCTTTTTTTTCGTGACTTTACTGTTCCTTAAGAGCTGCTTAAAGATAAGATGCTGGTCACATAATGTTACCCGTCTGACATAGCCATAGCAACTGACAATACCTATAAATGAGCAGAGTGTTGTGATTAACGCGAAGGTCTCTTTTTGTGTTTTGTTAGTAAATAAAGTAACAAAAACATGTTTTTTTTTTAAATAAAAACTAAAAAAGAATCTCTAAATAAATAAAAATGATTTTGCAAAACTTTATTGCAAAATATAAGGCTAGATTTCGGTTCTTTTGGCACAATGTTTTTGTGAAAAAATATCGTATCTTATCGATTACAAAAAGAATTGTAAGAAGGAGAAATAATTTAAATAAAATTATCTCTTCTACTGTTTATGACAGTATTTTCGTCTGAATTTGGGGTTAAATGTTGATTACAACCTGGTAGGTACAGGGTGTCTCATTATATTTTTTCCCACCCTTTTAGACCTTTTAATGAAATTAGGGTAAAGTGTAAAGGCAAAACGGAAAATCGCCTTGTTACATCATGCAGTGCAGTTTAATTTGTATGCAGGGGTTTTCTTACACTGCTCGGTCCTATCCTACCCTTAGCGATGTACAGGGTGTCTCATTATATTTTTCCCACCTTTTTAGACCATTAATATTTGATATAGGAATACACAAGAAATTGTGTTCGAATTCGCGAAATTTTTACTTTTAAATTGCATCTTGACTATATTCCTGACATCGCTTTTATTAATATGATATCAGAACACTGAAAAAATTATTTTATGCTTATTTTATAAAAGCTTGTTTTCAAAAAGTTTTTTTTAAAATTTATTTTAGTCCTTTGGTCGTACCGTTGAGGACACCCAAATTCCACAAAACTGAGTATCACCCTCTTGCTTTTAAAGAAATAGTTTTACAAATAACCGATAGCTCTTTAATTGATTTTGTATAGCAAACAAGCAGTTTTGAAACTTTTTAAAGGTGACAATACATTTTTTATTAATAATCTGATGAACTTAGCGAAAAAAGTGAATTTTGATTATTTTGTTGATTAGAGATTTTTACAAATAAAGGCCTCATATACCCAATTACTTTATTTATGCAAGCTCATTAAAATTAAGACCGAAATTGAATTGAATTAATCCCTTCTTTTATAAAACGGTTAGAGTTACAAATTAGAAAGTTAATGAACGAAGCATTAAAAACCTCTTTAATTTTTGTCTGATAAAATCTCCCAAAATACTTGACAGTAAACTTAAATTAAACAAGTTTTTCGCAGTTTTGGCTTATAAAGTTCAATTTTTATCCCGATTTTTAGGGATAAAAATGTCACTTTTTATTTCCGGTATGAAAAGTGGCAAATAAACAAAAAATCAAGATAAAATGTGACCGATCAGACATAAACAGTAAAAATTCAAAAAAAAACTTCACAACACAAAAAAAAACCCGAAAAATAAACTAAAAAGTACCCCTTGGCTTTTAAAGCTCTATAAAGCCGTTTTTGTGGCTTCTTTTTTTTGGGGATTCATTGTATATATTATATATAGGGTGTTTCCAAAACCTCAGTTAGGTTGATTTTGTATTCAAGAGGAACACTTTTAGACCATCTTAATGTTTCTAAACGATATGCAGTGTTAAATTTAAAAAGGGAAAGTGCGTCGAATGGAAATATTTTCCGAATTTCTTTCCAATACATTTAAATTCGTGATGATATTTTAAAAATCTATTGATTCGATTTTGAGATATTTGAGTTGAGTCAATTTCCCATAGCTTTAAACCATTTTTTTATCAATTATTTCAACAATTTAAATGAAACCCTTAGACCCGTCGATTTTATTTTTGTTAAGGTACGTAATCACTTGCAACAAAACACTCCGAACAAACCGAACCGAACGCGCAAAACATTTTCCAAAGCTTGTCTGTAAAGTAGTAGTAGTAGTGTGGGGTAGGATCTAGGCACGGCTGCTAGGCACATGAAGCGCCCTTTGCGCCAATCCCCGGACATCTCCCCTACTGCATCCTTCCTTCGCTAAGGAATCTGCCCGTCTTCTGTACAAAGGCCAGAATATCGGACCACGTCAGTTTCAGAAGGTCCTCCGTCCCAAAGGTTTCCTCTTCAAATACCTCTCTTCTTGCCTCCTTACATGCTTCTCATGATGAGAGGAAGTGCGCCGAGGTCTCGCCTTCGGCCCAGCATCGCTCGCACGTTGCGTCGGGCTTTACTCTGCGCACTCCTGCACCAAACTCGCGGACATGGTTGGTTTGCACATTGCTTTCAGTGCAGCTTGACTGTCTGAACAGATGCGGAGGCACTTTCCTGTTTCGTTCCTAATTTTTTTCTCTCATGTTACCGCCAGTATAGGGTAAACCTCCCCCTGAAAGACTGTTACATTGGATCCCAGCGAGTAGTTTTTCCAATACTCTTGCTGTCCACGTACACTCCTGCGCTGGTCGAATTCCGGTCTGTTAGCCTTGATCCGTCTGTATAGCAGACCGTGGCATCGCTAAGGAATTCAACCCCTTCCTTTTTCCATTCATCCTTTGGCGGTATGGTTACACGGTATCTTCTTTTCTCCCTTAACCGCTCTTTTGGCATCGCTAGTCTGTACGAGGAATCTCCTTTTCCGTCACAGTCGCGACCTCCGAATGTCCTTTTTGTTCACCGCTCCTTCTCCATACGCCCGCGTCCCTTATCCTAGGGTATGCTGCCATCGCTTCCTTCTTTATCCAGGTGGACAACGTTGGGAGGCCTAGGTAAAGTAGTAGTAGTAATGTTGAAATGAACAAAGAAAATTGATCTGTCCTGTTTGTGCAGTGAGTACGGTTATTTGCTGTTTTATAGAGAATTTGCAATTTGGGAACACAGGGAACAGAGCAAACACTACAAACATCACGATGTTTTGCGCGGAGTTTTTTTTGCAAATTTATACATACCTTTAAGCGTGCATTTGTATGATGCATTTATGTTTTCTAGACCAACTCCCCTTTGAGTGATACAACTGACACGACTACTGAACTTTGAAATGAAGGACAGGTGAGCTAAATCAGGCAATATCCACGAACGTGCGAATTGGCCAAGCGCTTGCAAGAGTCATACTACTCACTGTACTGCATTGCTAACTGCGGTACAGGGCCTGCATTATCTGTGCCGCAGTACGTGCTCTATATATGTATTTCAGGTAACTATAGTTACAATGTTTACCGCCAAACAGTAGCCGACATACCTGTTCAGCAGTAAATTCGATATAAATGTTGATTGTTTAAATTACCTTGAACGTCTGATATTAGGGACTTATTGCAATAAAGTTAGGCACTAATTGTGCCGGGCACTATTTTGACAGTTTCGCACTATAAGAACAGCTGTCTTTTTTTCAAATTAGGCCTTTGTGTATTATATAAGCCGGAAGTAATAGTGCCGCCTCTAGTAATGGAAAATAAACGACTGGATTTATAAATTCGATTTTGATGATGTCAATTTTGAAAGATCAACTGTCAGTTTTCAATGAAAAACTGTCAAAATAGTGCCTGGCACTATTATTGCCTTGCTTTATTACAATAGGTCCCTATTGTTTATTGTTGGGTTGGTGCCCACATTCACCGGGTTAGGAAACAGTTTTACAAAATAATGTAGGTTAATGCACCGGCATCTATGGAGGGAGGGTTCAGTTTGTCCCTAAAAACTAAAGATAAGTCAAGGGCTTAAAACACAAACCAAACCAAATCTAAATGCGGGGTTAGTTTTGCCCGTTGACTTCCAAAATTTCGAGTAAAAATTGCGAAAACCTTGATCAAAGTAATGCAAAAATGGTACATTTTCAAAGCCAGAATCAAAAAAAATTTGATAATACTGGCTCAAAATTCGAAACTTATTTTAGCAAATCGCAGTAGTACTTTATAAAGCAAAGTTAACATCATACAAAAAAGTTTAATATTTGTATAACTATGATTTTTTGTATATGCTTAAAAAATTGTAACGTTGCAACTCAAATATTTACAAGTTTCAAAATTTTAAGGAATTTTGCATATTTTAGTTTTGGTGGGGAATTTCAAAGATTTAACTTATTTTTTTGATGATGATTTTTATTGATTTCCTGTGCGCTGTTCAACTATCTTCTCAGTTCTTGGTCTGCGCTTTTGAGCGTGCGCTTTTTCTGTGTGCGGTTTTTTCCTGGGCAAATATTTCGTTTGCATTAATTTCTTGTGGGTTTATTTACGTTGCGTTCGTACTTTTACGGTTATATATTTAAAATATTTTACACAGACGTTTTATTTCTATGCCGTATCTATACAGGCTGTCCCAAAAAAAGCAACTATATAAAATTAACTACATGGGGATTTCGAAAACGGTAAGAGACACGAGTTTGTTTAAATGAGAAAAAAGTTGCGCTATTCTAAGCCCAATCAGATGCCGTATCAAAATTAAAAATATCTACAGTAGTTTTTAAAATATCAAGCAAAAACTAAAAATTATTATAGTTAAATTTAGTGGGAATAAGGACACTGTTGTTCTGGTAAATATACGTTTTAATGGTTTTTGTCTTCATCAGACCTTCAGACTACATCGTACATTGGAACAACAAAAAACAAGAATTCAAGCACATCAGGAAAACAAACGCACAAAATTAAAAACGAAACCCAACATTAATCTGCTAACTATTTATATTTTCCTTTAAAAAAAAAAAATACAAAAACAAAGGAAAATATAAATAATTAGCAGATTAATGTTGGGTTTCGTTTTTAATTTTGTGCGTTTGTTTTCATGATGTGCTTGAATTCTTGTTTTTTGTTGTTCCAATGTACGATCTAGTCTAAAGGTCTGATGAAGACAAAAACCATTGTCGAAACGTTACCGATGGATTAAAACGTATATTTACCAGAACAACAGTGTCCTTATTCCCACTAAATTTAACTATAGTTGCATTGCAAGGACATGATAAGTTTACTAAAAATTATGTTTTTTGAAAAATTGAAATATCGCCGCCATCTTGCAAACAAATTTATTAAAATTTGGCAGTTTTGTATACGCAACTACTGCCAATTGAATGACGTTAATAATTTTTTTTAGGCCTAGTTTTTTTGAAACCACAGACTTTGTTATTTCTTATGACCGCCATATTGGATTTATACTTCAATAAATAGAGCACAAACGAAGCTTTTTAACCTTGTATAATAAGCCTATATTTAAAAGACGGAAAATGTGAATTTATTTAAAAAATAATTTTTCACTTAACTGGCGGTGAAACAAATGCCATAGTGTGGTTGTTTTCATACCTACGTAACTACCTTTCAAAACTTTTCCATTTAGTTTATTTATATGCAAATCTTTAAGGCCCCTATTTTTTAATTTTTCTCTGGCTAAGAAATAATACAATTTCTTAAAATTTATCTTTTATTTTATTATTTAAATTAAGTGAAGTGCTCTGAAGGTATAATAATAATAACAACACAAACTTTCTCCTCGTAAATAAGGCCCTTTGGAGACCCAAAATCAAAATAACTTTTACTTGCGATACAAAATTTGTCTCACGTTTCTGTCTTAGTAAGATGAAAGGTATGATTTTTTAAAATTAGGTTTGTAAAATTACTATAACTAAAATTTAACTCATCAAAAATCAATGACAGAAAGAGGTGCAAAAAGTTGTTGCATATTGCATAGTTGAGGTCTAACTTATCACTGGCTAAAATATTTGTCTTGAACGATATGACCATCTACATCACACGCTTTTACCAACAGCAAACTCTGAGCTGGTGCGTGTTGTGCAAAATGACTTGTTTCTACCAATGGCATAGTTGCCCGCTCTTTAGAGTTAGTGAATTTTACGATTTAAAGTAAAATCTGTTCTCCTGCCCGGTACCAACAGAACGTTCCTCGGTCGGATTGTAGAAGAACCTTGCACAAGGGAGATCTTTTCGCATCGCACGTGACGGCTTGGCGCTATTTCCAAGCATGCCATTGGCCAAAGCATGTAATGGGAACTATCACATCGTTCAATATCCAGAATAGCTACCCCGGTCATTTGCCGATATTTTATGGGTTTACCCTATTACTTGTTGTGTAAATATCTTAAATTCTTTAAAATTTGGAAACTATTTCAAGATTCTCTATTTGCTTCTAGAACTCAACAGAAATTTAGATTCAAAATTTGAAATAATTCGTGCATAAAACAAAGTTGCCATTTAGAAATCTAACCCCTTTTGTCTAACACATGCTTTTGTGGCGGGGGGATTACTGCATACTACTGCCGAGTAGTTAGTTACTAAAATTAGACATTTTACTCTTGTTTTACGTCGTATTTTACGAGATTTCCTTCCGTCTTCTTTGCCTTTGTATGCGAATTATAACTCAAGTGGGCTTGGAATCTAATTTTGTTTTTTATTGCACATAAAGTTATAATTTTAGGAAAATTAGGTGATTTTATCGGGCTGTTTGACATGCTCTTGACACCGTTGTTTCTCTACAGTGAACAGAATTTTCTACACCATCTAAATGATTCCACCAACAATCAAATGCACAATGGAGATTGACAAAGATTCGACCTTACCTTTTTTGAATGTTCTTGTCAAACGAATAGACAAAAACATTCAAACCACTGTATATAGGAAACCTACACACACGGGACAGTACCTAAATTTTAAGTCTAATCATTCTGTTGCCACAAAACAGGGAGTTCCGAAATCTACAACATTAAAAAAGATTTTCAACAGAATGGTTATTCCGAGAAATTAATATACTCAACCGTCTCTAAAGTTAAAAACAAACCAAATGTAGCAAATTCCCAAAATAATAATAATTCGATGGGTGTTATTAACATTCTATATGTTCAAGGGATTCAGAAAACATAAGACGAATAGCCGAACACTATAATATAAAAACAGTATTTTCATCGCGAAATACGATAAGGAGTTTTGTAACTAAAACAAAACCAGAAAATCCCTCAAATATTAAGAAATGTATTAACCAAATCCCGTGTGAGTGTGGTAAATCATATGTAGGGGAAACGAAACACCCTCGAGAAATGACCATTTAAAAAGTACCCAATTAGAAGATATTGAAAATTCCTGTTTAGCGGATGATGGATAGTCAAATATTCATAGGATTCAATGGTCTGAAGCTAAAATTTTGCATAAGGGGTCATATTGGCGAAACAACTGTTTATTAAATCTGCGTTTATAATGCAGAATAAATAAGTTTTCAGTCAACCAAGCACAGACATACCAAAAATATGGAAACCACTCCTTAAGGAAAACAAGCGTCTCAGTATTACAAAGGGGGCGGGCCGTCACATCTGACTGCCCACCAAGTAGTATAAGTAGTAGCTATTCGACTGGATTGTCTAGTTTACACTTGAAAGCGGTTAGAGATACTTACTAACCGAAACGTCATTTTTAAAATAAATAAAGACAATGGAAGTAAGACATTTTATTTCAACAAAATTTTTACTAGAATAAATATTATAAATATATTATATATAGAGAAACTACTTTTTAAACAGTTTTATTTGACTTGATTTATGACGTATTGAATTGAATCTTTGTTTCAAATTTTTTACAGCTATTGCAAATATTTCCCGATGAGTTTGAAATCTAAAGTTTGGTACATTTATAGAGTTTTTGAACTTTACAATCAAGCATTTTTTCTATCATTAAAGAATTAAATGACGGATTTACGTAATTATTTAAAATTAATCAATTAATTTTAATTTTAATTAAGGCCAATCAGTACATTTTTTAAATAAATCTTTAAAAAAAATTAAAATAGCGGATTCCAAATGGCAGATATATCCATGTATATATGTATCAAATTCAGAACTTTTAAGTTTTCCTACTTGCCGTCCCTAAGGAAAAAGTCGCCTGTATAAATTTTGTGTTTTGAGAAAAATGGAGTAAACTTAAGCTTTTTATTGTGTTATAATTTTGCAATAAATAGTTAAAAATAAATAGATCCATGACGGATCTGATACCTTTCTAGATCATTGACACTCGACGCTATATCAGCCTTAAAAACAGTTTTTTGAAAATGTCTCAGGAAAGAATGCTTCTACGAAGTTTTTGGTTATAACAGTTATTGAGAAAAACGTGTTCTTCTTTATTCCTAAAACCCCATATTACTGCGATGTTTCGTTAAAAAGTTAGAATATTTTAAATTTTTTAACTTACGCTTTTTTTCACGAAAGTCTCATGAAAATCTATTAGACAGTTTAGGAGCTATAGTGTTACGGACATACTTACACAGACATAGATAGACATCATGGCGATATTGCTAAAATAGGTCAGAATACACCCAAATAATACATTTTTGGCGTTATCTCAAAAATGTATTTTCGTCGAAAATAATATCTTCTCTAGCCATTGCTGGACGGGCTAGAAAGTTAACTACGTATTAATGCGTGGTCTGGGAAGGTTAAAAACCCCATAGCTTTTATTTGAAAATTATAAGACAATAAAAAACTATACACCCGTTTTTCTCAAAATGTAAAATTTCTTTAAGCAGCTTTCTTCTTAGAGAACGCAATACTACTTATTTTTGTATGCATAAATGAAAAGATATAATAATAAATGCGGTAAGACTGGTGTGATAGGAAACAGATATCTGTAGATCCCAGCAAAACATTTATTATACCGTTCACCCGTAAAAGGAAGCAAGATTTTCTGCGTCCTCCGAAGCTTAACGGTGAATGAATTCCATTTGCATCAGAGGAGAAATACCTAGGGGTCACTCTAGATTAAACTCATACTTGAAATGCCCATTTGGAAATGGTAACCCGCAAAGCCACACTGTCCTTATGGACGTGCAAAGAATTTGCGGAAATACTTGGGATTCTAGTCACAAACAAATGGTATTGGCTGTATATAACAGTTATCAGAGCAATGGTTGCTTACGGCGCAACATTGTGGTTCGAGAAGAGACATTAAAAAACCTTAATGACCAAACTAACCAGCTTAAAATGACAGGTCAGTCTAGCCATATTTGTTGCAACGATCTCTAGCCCATCGACTGCACTTTAAGGCTTACTAAACTTACCTCCACTTCGCATTTTCTTAGATGCGCAGCATGAAGAGCAGCATACAGAACAATTCAGACCCTCTAGGATGGCAGGGCAAACAAAGTGATATCAACGGCCTTAATTAGGGAGCAAGAGTTGCTTAAGACTTGTACTGCAGAACTGCTTGGTAGCGCTAACAATGTTTCATTAGTATGGTTGCCAGAGCATTCTGGGGACGAGGGAAATGAGGTCGCAGCCCAAGCAGTGAGGGAAGCGGCATCTGCCGAATTTCTCGGACCCGAACCAACCCTCGGGATATCATACAATGCTGCTAAATCAACCATATTAAAATGGATGGAGAATAGTTTCCATCAGTACTGGATAAATATGCCAACTGGCTCACTCTTATGCACAGAATAGGACTAACAGAAGGGACCGAATGTTGATTCTGTATGGAGCACGACGAAACAGTCAGACATGTACAGTGTCTCACTCAAACTGATAGCCAACCTTTATGGAGGATTTGGCATATAGTGGTGAGAAAACGCTCAAAAGTGAGCCATAAAAGACCCGCTATTGCTCGCAGTGGAAAGGCTGCAGCCCACTTACATTTGAATTTGATAAAAATTGATAAAGTTATTTGGTTGACTGTAATCGCTTATTCAAAACCTTAACATTTTATTACATTTGTATACAAGATAAAAATGACATTTCAATTTTTTCAAAAAACACTGTTTTTAGTTTTTCCTCGATATTTTAAAAACCAATTTTGTGTACTGTTTTGGAAGCTCTTATGTAGCTTTCGAAAAGCTGCTTGGTAAGAGCAGTTTTACAAGTAACGTTCTATAAAGATACCTCAAAAAAAAGTCACTCAACACAAAAGCTCTTTACCCAATTTTAACAGGTTGTTGTAACATCCGTTAGCAGGTTGAAGTGGCTTTCTCTCAATAGCAGCTTTTGAAAAGCAATTTACAAAAATAAACCTACTCCTAATGTACCAGAAGAAAACCAATACTACTGCTGAGGGTAAGTTGACAATTTTAACATCACCAAAATGGAGAATCGTGTCAAATATTTAGCCCTGCTCAACGTTATCCTAGTGCACTACGGCTAACTTTACTGCTTCATCTCGTCGAAGCACCCCGCGGGCCACAGCAGCAGCATCACGTTGGCCAGTCGCGTCAGCGAGCGGCATTTGTTTTTGAGTCAGTTGACGCGCGCCCTCTGAACATGACTACTTGAAATTGTTCGCTCGCGTGCCGGAAACAAATGAAATGCGGTAAACTACGCGCGACGACGGCGACCGTTGCTGCTGTTTTTGCGGAAAAAACGCGCAAAAAAGTTTTTAAATCCAATTTAAGCTGGGAGAAACATTGTAAATGGATTTCTTAAAGTTTTTTTAGGATGATTTAGTTAGAAAGCATTTTTAGAACTAACAAAAATAAACTTTTTTAAAGTGTTAACCTATCTAACTTAACTTTTATTACCTTATAGGAAAATTAAAGCTGCTTGCTATTAGTGAACATTTTAAACATTGTTGCAAATAATATAAATCTATTTTATAGATTTTTTTAGTGACTAGCCGAGACTGAAACTGAAAAAATGTTTACAGTTAAAAATCATCAGCGAAAAGTTGCTGTTTCAGTTATCTATATTTTATTTATAGTAAATCAAGGTAAGTTTAAATGAGTATTTATGATTTTTTCTCCAAAGCTGATTTTAAAAAAGCGGTAGAACAAAACATTTGTAAAACAATATATACTACCTATGTAGGTATTTAAAGGTATGGTATTTTTTTTTAATCTCACACAGTTATAAGATTTTGTGTAACAAAAGTAATGCATAGGTTCACAGATAACACAAGCACTTCTTGAGGACATCTTAGAGACATATATTTCAAGAGGTCTCCTAAAGTTGCCCTAAGAAGTTAAGTTGTTAAAAATCCTTCTATATTGATGATGCTCTTTGAAGAACATTTCTAGAATATATTTATAATTCTTTATCATATATCGATACCCTAATTCTGATATGTCGTAACCCAAATCAACAAAATTTTACAGGGATAAGACAAGTTAGAAGCAAATTAAACAGCATAAGCATTATACGACTTGTTAAAAATCGGGAAAATTATGTTTTACATTTATTGGTTGGTTGCGAGGATTTAGCAACATATAGCTATTCATAATTACTAACCCTTGACGCAATAATATGAATTTTATTTTTTTTGTGGGTTATGACGTATCAGAATTAGGGTATCGATATACACTTTGTTGGTGAAGCTACTTCCAACGAATTTAAAGAATAATAAATTACCACTCCGCTATAGCGGAGTGGCAAAAGAAAAACATGCCCAACAAGGAGTATCTATTTTGGTCAACAAAAGATTTAGAAAATTTATCACCAACTGGGAAGCAGTCAATGAAAGGCTAATTAAAATGAATATAACAATAAAAGGAATGAGACTTACGATTTTTGGAATCTATGCGTATAACGACGATGCAAATGTAGCCGTGAAAGACAATTTTTTTGAAGAAATACACAATGAAATATCAGCAGTAAGTGCATCTAGAGAAATTGTCATATTGGGAGATTTAAATAGTAGAACCGGTAACAGAGTTAATGATCTGACAGTTGGCCAATATGGAGAAAATCTTGTTAATGACAATGGAAACCGGCTAATTACAGTATGTGAGGAATTAAACCTAAAAATCCAAAACGGTTTTTTTCAACATAAGGAAATACACAAATATACCTGGACCAAACCCTCACAAAACCTGAAATCCGTCATTGATTATCTTATCACTAAACAAAAGACAAAACTAAAAATTCAAGATGTCAGAACAAAGCGTGGATCAACATGCGGAAGTGATCACTATTTTCTGGAGTCCAAAATTCTCTTTCCTTATCAAGGCCGAAGCCTGCATCAACAACATCTTGATGATACAGTGATTGAAGAAATTGATCACTGTAAATATAATCTACTAAGCCTAGAACATGACAGCGTAAAAAACTTATACAAAAAGAGACTGAACGAAAAACTTAATACAAGTTCAGGTGAAACCCCAGATGAGGAATACGAATGTATTACATTAAGCATCCATCAAGCTGCAAAAGAAGCACTAGGATTAGTGGAAGAAACTTCTAAAAGAAGAAAACCATACTGGTGGGTTGCTGAGATTGAGAGAGAAATAGAGGAAAAAAGGAAATTATATCACACCTACTTATCCCAAAAGACAGATAGAAGCAGACAAGAATACAAAATCGCGCAATCAAAGGTGAGAAGAATGATCAGTGATAAGAAAAATCATTCGTGGACGTAAAAGTGTCAGAAAATAGATTCTTACTTAGGAGGTAGGAGAAGTACCGAAAGCTGGAAAACTATAAGATCGATTAAAAAAGAAACATGCAGAGATATCATTTCACCAATACCAGACAAAGAATGGGATGAGCATTTTAAAAAACTTATATCTGAAGATAGAGCAGAATTCAAGGAAGACGCAAGAGACAATATAATTAGAACGATGGGATCTCCAGTACCCCTCACAATCTCTGAGGTCAAAAACGTGTGCACAACCGTAAAAAGCGGTAAATCTGCCGGACCCGGAAATATCCCAGCCGAACTTATTAAATATGGCACTGAAGAACTGTTTTGGAGATTACGGAATCTTTTCCAAAAATATTTAAATGGAACTGTTTTCCCAACTGAGTGGAAAAAGTCATATATATCCACAATACACAAAAAAGGAAGGAAAGATATATGTGACAATTATAGAGGTATATCTGTGACTAGTACGCTAAGCAGAATATATGGTAAAATAATAAGAAATAAAGTAGAGAGCGAATATAAAGACATGGAGGCAGAAGAACAAGCTGGTTTCAGGGCGGGTAGATCGACTTCAGATCATCTCTATTGTATAACCCAAGTTATTGAAAAGAAAATGGCATACGGTCAAGAGCTGCATCTGCTTTACGTGGATTTGCAGAAGGCATATGATAGTATACCACTAAATCTACTTTGGAAAGCGTTGGAAAACACAAACATAAGCGTACAACTAACTAAGGCCATCCAAGAGTTATACCGCAATAGTAAGGCAAAAGTTAAAATAAAAGCAAAACTAACCAAAGGCTTTTAAGTAAATAAAGGTCTTAAACAAGGTTGCTGTATCTCGCCTACGCTCTTCAAGATATATTTGGAACAAGTCCTTAAAGTATGGAAGAGAAAATGCTAAAACATGGGAATTCCGTTGGACAAAACCACCTTGTATACTTTATGTTTCGCCGATGATCGGATAGTAGTGGCTCAGGATTATGACGACCTCGAATATATGACACGAAAACTAATAGAAGAGTACAATAAGTGGGGACTAGAGGTTAATCTCAATAAGACAGAGTATATGTGTATCGGTGGAATGAAACAGGATCTAATCTTAAATACCAGGCAGCGAATTCACTCCTGTGATGAGTATAAATACTTAGGTCTAAAAATTACAGCTGAAGGAACACTAGACAAAGCTATAAAAGATCGAAACGTACAAGGAAGAAAAGCAATAACTTTATTAAATGGAATAATTTGGGACCAAAGTATATCAAAACATAACAAAGAGCTTATATATAACACCATTATAAAAAGTATTATTACATACGGCTCAGAAGTATGGCCAATCAAGGATAGAACAGAAAAAATGCTTTCCGCTACGGAGATGGACTATTGGAGAAGAGCAGCAGTGAAATCAAAAAGAAAAAGAGTTACAAATCAAAGAATAAGAGAAATTATGACAGTAGGTAAACGTACTTTAGTGGATGATATAAGAACAAAACAACTGGTGTGGTACGGACATGTACAAAGAATGAATGACGAAAGACTACCTAAACAAATACTACAATGGAAACCAACTGGCCGAAGAAAACGAGGACGGCCAAGGAGAAGCTGGAGAGAAGGAATAGACAGTGAAATAAGAATAAGAGGCCTAGATGATGAATTATGGGCAAACAGAAACGAGTGGAGATTGGGTATCGGAAGACGTAGAACGTTGTGAAACCGATAAATATATATATAAATTACCAATTTGTATGCCCCGTATATTACGATACTGACGGAGCTATTTTTTTTTTAGTTTTGGTACATATGACATGAATTTTTCAACTATACTATACTGGTTTTTACTAATATAAGAAAAATAAAATAAACATTTTTTATCAAAACTAAGTCATTATAATGTTGCATGCATCAACCAATAAGATATGTGTATGCGAAGGAGATTACTTTTTTTTATTTAATTTGAATTAAAACTATGAGAAACATCGTACATGGATTTCTTAAAGTTTTTTAAAGATGATTTAGAAGGCTTTCCTTCTCAGAACTTACAAAAAAAACCCTTTTAAAGTGTAAACCTACCGAGCTTAACTTTGATTCACTTATAGGAAAATTACATTTTAAATATTGTTTTAAATAATATAAACTTATCTTACAGCTTTTGGTTAGTGACTGATATAGACTAGAAGTGAAAAAAATGTACAGTAAAAAATCAATAAAGAAAAGTTACCATTTCAGTTATCTATATTTTATTTATAGTAAATCAAGGAAAGTTTAAATCAGTATTTATGATTTATGAACTTCAAAGATTCTCTAAAGCGCATTTTACCTATGTATTTAAATCTATGTAATTTTTTAAATTTTTAATAGAGTTTAAATTTTAATTTAATTTTTGTAACAAAAGTAATACATTGGTTTACAGATAACACAAGTACTTCTTAAGGACATCTTAAAGACGTATATTTCAAGAGGTCTCCTAAAGATGCCCTAATCTAAAAAGTTATTTTGTTAAAAATTCTTATACATATATTGATGATGTCCTTTGAAGAGCATTTCTAGAATATATTTAAAATTCTTTATCGTATTTACACTTTGTTGGTGCTTCCAACAAATATAACGAAAAATAAATAACCAATTTGTAGGCCCCGTATATCTATTACGATACTGACGGAGCTATTTTCTCTTAGCTTTGATACATATGACATTATTATTATACTATACTGGCTTTTACTAATATATGAGAAATAAAAAAAAACATTTTCCATCAAAACTAAAGTCATTAGAATATTGCATGCATGAATAATATATATGTATGCAAAAGAGATCTCTTTTTTTTTCAATTAATTTAAAATAAAACTTGAAGAAACATTGTAAATTGATTTTTTAGGGTTTCTTAAAAAGGAAAGCCTTCTTGAAACTTACAAAAATATATTTTTTCAAACTGTTTACATATCTAACTTAACTTTGATTAACTTATAGGCAAAATGCTGCTTGCTACTAGTGTATTATTTAAAATAATTATTTTAGTTAATTAATTATTTTTTAATATTTAAAATAATATAAACTTATCTTATAAATTTTTGTCAGACTAAAACTAAAAAAATGTTTACAGTCAAAAATCATCAGAGAAAACTTGCCGTTTGGCGGTTCGTCATTGGCAAATTAACATTTAAACTAATGGAATTATGTTATGACGTAACCGCCAAAATAAAAAACAAACTCAGGTAGGTATTCGTGGGTAGAGGACAGACCAAAAAAGAAACTAAGGTACCTTTGGCAACGTTTCGGATTTAATTAATCGTTTTTCAAGCCTCAGATAGAAATGTTTCTTGGGTCCATAAGTACAGCGAACAGGGGTGAGTGTTGATCGAAGAACATTTTACTTTAAAATTTTATAAACAAATGAATTGTTATTATTATAAAAATATGAGGTTAAAATTTACTACCATCTAAACGACATCGTCGTGGTCTTTTAAAGATGTCCCAAAAAGTTATTTTATTAAAAATCCTTATATATTGATGAAACCCTTTGAAGAATATTTCTGTAATATCTTTATAATTCTTTATTATATCTACACTTTGCTGGTGAGGCTATTTCCAAAAAAATTAGACAAAAAAGAAATTACCAACTTGTTGGCCCCGTTTATCTATTACGATACTGAAGAAGTTATTTTCGCTCAGTCATAACAATTCATAATAAGTTACTGCTTTACAGACAAATACTGAAACCAGTATGGACATATGGTATTCAACTATGGGATTATACTATATACTAAAAAGAGTAAAATTTTAGTTCTACAAAGATTTCAAAATAAAGTATTAAGAAACATTTTGAATGCACCTAGATACGCTCGAGATAGTGACGTTCATCGTGACCTAAAAATTAAAACTGTAGCATAGACCATAAAAAAGTACGCAAAAAGTCATGAAGATAAACTTTATCGACATCTAAATGTGGAAGCAATTTAGCTTCTAGACAATACTATGCTAGTACGAAAAATAAAAAGAGTGAATCCGTTTGAGCTAATGAACTAAGTGAATTATATAAAACAAAATAATGCTATAAATATAACCCCTTGATGATGATGATTGATAATTCATATGTGAGTGGGCCTTGCAGCCCTTTCACTGCGAGCGACCACCAGTGGGTCTATTGTGGCTCACTTTTGAGTGGTTTCTCACCACTGTATGCCTAATCCTCCAAAAAGGCCGTCTATCAGTTTAGGTGAAACACTCTTCAGATCATCTGAGTCAAATTGAGGTTAAACGAAAGTGTTCTGACATAAACGTGCAATAGCCGGACATTTGCACAGTACATGTCTGACTGTTTCATCATCCTCCATTCAGAGTCTACATTCGGTCTCTTCTGTTAGTTCCATTCTGTGCATCGGTACTCTCAGTCGACAGTGACCCGTAAAAAGGTCAGTCACTATACGTATCTCCTGTCGGTAAGTCCAATAATGTTCCTGACTCTGTTTCTACAAGGTCCTTTAATGAACTTTTTAGAGTGAGCCAGTTTTGGTATATTTATCCAGTATTGTTGGAAGCTATTCTCCATCCATTTTAATATAGTTGATTTAGCAGCATTGTATGATATCCCCAGGGCGGGCTCGGGGCCGACAAATTTGGCAGATGCCGCTTTCCTTGCTGCTAGGTCTGCGGCCTTATTTCCTTCGTGCCCAGAATGCCCTGGTATCCATACTAATGACACGTTGTTAGCGCTACCAAGCGCATTCAGCGAATCCTTATAGCTCATAACGGTTCTCGATGAGACCGTATAGGAATCAAACGCTCTTAAGGCTGCTTGACTGTCAGAGAAGATTTTTATTGTCCTGCTGGTCCATTCGTGGTCCGTAATCCACCGGGCACACAGTTCAATGGCTACGAGTTTGGCATGAAATATAGTAGCCAATTGGCCCAGACTATTTATAGTCTCGCCTTTTTCTTGAATAGTAACAACTCTAGATCCAACGCGCCCGATGGTATTTTGGATCCGTCAGTATACCAGAAAATATCGTTATTTGAAAAATTGGTTCTGTTCTTTAACCAATCATCCCTCTCCGGGAGGATAATGTTGTATAGCTTTCTGCTGTACACAGTGTTGGGCATGATGTCGAATATCATTCCTAGAGTTGCATCCAACTCTTGTTTCCTTATTAGGGCTGTTGATGTCACTTTGTTTGCCCTGCCATCCTGGTGGTTGGCTCTTGTTCTGTATGTTGCTCCTCATGCCTCCGCCTCTAAGCGTAATACCCCATAGTGAAATATGTTTTTTATTGTAAGGTATTGGATCAAGATAGGAATATTTTATAATGTCAAATAAACTTAATATATAAATCAACTTTGAAAGCAAAGTTAAAATTAAAGAAAGCATATTAGTACAATTTTATTAAAGAAGCAGCTTTCTATTTCCTGTTTTAATAAATTCTTCCAAAACATCTAGCATCAGGGATTTTGTGATGCCATCTTCAATATTTGGAAGAGCTAAAAAACTGACTCGCTCTCGCTCTTGCCCCATCGACAATCTTTCAAATTATTTTCAGAGAGCCTAACGGAGTTTTTGGGGGGGGGGGGCTTAGCCCCCATAAGCCCCGCCCTAACTTCGCCCATGATTGTGAGTTATAAACTTAAAATATTGGAGCACTGTTGAGTGAACCCTAAGTTTAAATCTAACTTTTCTAGTAAATTAAGTTTACACAAAATTGCTTATTAGCCTTATTAGGTAGGTTGAATTACAATAAACACAATGTGTTTAACAAATAAAAATAAAAAATATCACAGCAAACCTTGGCAACAGAGATGTTCACAAAAATGTAACTACGTATGGCCAGAACTATATTTATTGTTGAAAAATAATAAAGCAATGTGCACATGTTAAACTACAACAAAATTTGACAAAGCTTTCGTTACTTATTTTAATTTTTGAAGCGTACAAAAAATAAATTAAAACACGAGAAGTGATCAGCTGCTCACAGTAGGTGTACAACCTTTTCTACTGGACCCCACATGACTATACAGGGCTTTCACAGAACTTCATAGGACCCCACAGGACTTTACAGGATCCCACAGAACTATACAGGACTTCAAAAGACTACACAGGAATTCAACAGGACTATGCAGGACCCCACAGGACTATTTAGGACTTGTACAGAACTATACAGAACCTATAAAGGACTATACAGGGCAGTACAGAACAAAAAAATTAATTAAAGTCCTGTAGGACGGTGTGCAAATTTGGTTCAGCTGATCACACCTCGTAAAAAAATCATAAAAAACAATAAACAAATAACTTTGGGCGGACTAGTAGTAGTAGTAGTAGTGGTGGGGAGACCATTTTTTGGTATAGCGACTAGGCACACGGCGCGCCCTTTTCGCAAACCCCGATTTGTCCGTATCATATCTCAAACTGATGCACGTGCCCCTTAGGATGCTAGTTTTCTTTCTCTAAAAGGACCTAATTTTGCCTGACACCTCTTTGTCGAGGGCAGGGATCTTTATACCGCATAGCAAGTATACACAGTGGACCCACGCTTTTACATCCCTTCCGAAAGGTAGTCCTGCTACATGTTAGACCTTCATCTATCTAACACGGCTATCGTCCCAGCAGAACTTGGTTATAGACGTTAGACTTCTTTCCTTTACAGCGCAACCGTCGTGGTCTTCGTGAATTGACTGTAGTAGATTTATGCTGCCGCCATCCTGGTTCCAAATATATAGCACTTATAGCAGGCTCCTGGGTTATTATCCCTGGTTCCTCGGCTGGCAGCGTGTCTACACCTGCGTGTGTTCTCGATGTTCAAGATCAACCTATATTTTTTCGTGCATCGCATCGCATGCTTAAGCGATGACGGATGTTGAACTGAAAAGGAAGTTGGCGACATTGGCAACGGATTTTTTTTTTGTTTTTGCATCATTGTTCGAGACGCGAGCCTGGTACCTTCTGAATGTGAAGCCGACGACCATACCAAGGTACCACCCTGCCGCCTTTGGGCGTACTCAGATCAATTAAAACTGGAAATTAGCACACAAAGAACATCGTTACCTTATATAATAAACTGAATGATACAGCAAATTGAAATTCTATATTTTCAGAAATCAGTTAATAATGGTATCATTCCTCGTGCGTGTGCACAAATAATATTATTTACAAAAGTATACCTAGCATTTTCGTTAACAATAATACGGATTTCTAAAATTACACAAAATTAAAACTTTGGGAAAATGATTGGTTTCCATAATGCGATAAATCACGAAACTAAACTAGGTAAGCAAATTTCTATAATGGACATTTATACATGCACAGGCTGTTTTAAACTCAATGTTTTTGACGGGTTTCGGTTATTTGCTCGAATAGCAAGTCAAAAAGCCATCATTTTTGATAATAGGGACATTTTGGGTTGCGTATTTCACACTTTGTTACCGTTATTGTTATCACTGAGTCTGCGCATTAGCAGCTTCTCGCCGTCCTTTAACGTTACCGTTATTTTTTAAGGTTAGTTTTGTATTGTTTTTTTAATGCAGTCGAATTTTAGCTCACACTACTACTATACTATAGTAGTGTGAGCTATGGTGATCCTAATTTTTTCAAGAAAAAAAAATTGCTTCGATTTCAAATTTTTTTATATATCTTTGCGTTTCAGATGATTTTGAAACTTTTTAGTTGCGCCGTCTGTCTGTCTGTCTGTATGTCTGTCTGTAACGACCAAATGAAATTTGGTACCTTGGCTGGGTCTTGGGTCGGGATGGTCCCATTTAAAAATGAACAAAATCCATCGATCACAAACCAAATAAAAGGGTGGGGGTAGATTTCAAAAATTAGAGTTTATCTGAAAATATGTCATGTGTGATATCAAACGAAAGGTAATTGAGTCTGGATCTCTCAATAAAATATATTTCCGTTTTTAGTTATATTAGCTCACACGTACACTATAACTATAGTACCTAGTATGAGCTTAGGTACCCTTATATTGGCAGAGTATTTTAATAAAATTCGTTAGTTTAATTTATAAAAAACCATCAATCTAATAAAAATAAATAAACAAATATAAATAAACAAAAAGTTAAAGGAATGTGAAACTATAAGATAAATAAATAAATAAATAATTTTGGAAATGTAATATAAAAAATATTAAGAACAAGTTGAGATAGGTGGCTATATTCGTATAATACACGCTCTTTCATATAACCACCAAAGAAAAATACTCTGCCAATATATGGATACCTAAGCTCACACTAGGTACTACAGTTATAGTGTACGTGGGAGCTAATATAACTAAAAACTAAAATATATTTTTTTCAACGCTAGACGCAATTACCTTTCGTTTGATACCACACAAGCCATGTTTTGACTTGATCTCTAATTTTTAAATTCTACCCCACCCTTTTTTAAAAACTAAAATGTATTTTGTTTTACTCTAGACTTAATTACCTTTCGTTTGGTATCCCACACGCCATATTTTGAAATAAACTCTAATTTTTGAAATCTACCCCTACCTTTTTATTTGGTTTGTGATCGGTGGATTTTGTTCATTTTTAAATGGGACCATCCCGACCCAAGACCCAGCCCAGGTACCAAATTTTACTAAAATCGGGCAAGCGGTTTTTGAGTTATGTGCGTTGGTCGTTACAGACAGACATACAGACAGACATACAGACAGACAGACAGACAGACAGACAGACAGACAGACGGACAGACAGACAGACGGCGCAACAAAAAAGTTTCAAAATCATCTGAAACGCAAAGATATATAAAAAATGTTGAAATCGGAGCAAAAAAATTAGGATCACCATAGCTCTCACTACTATAGTATAGTAGTAGTGTGAGGTAAAAATATATAAACACAATATGATTCGAAAATAAAATTAGAGAAAAGAAAAATAATAACACAACATGATTCGAAAATAAACATTTTCAATGAATTTATGAATATGTAAAATAAAAAGATAAAGAATAGAATTAAATCAAAGTAGACAAGTCGTAATTTACCTCGCACAACAAAAAGAAAAGATAATTATTAAGTCAAAATTTACACAAAAAAATTATATTTACTTTTTTTTAAGTAACATAGAACCGTTTGATTTTCCTCTTAAACACGCTAAGTATGGCCGACGTCAACTAAAACAAACATTCCTCCCACCACCGCGCGAGAACAGCCTCCCATACATCTCTGGAAAACGGATGAAATTGAAACCTTACCCCGCACATCGGTGCCGGCTTGTAATTATTTACGATAAAAAAGTTTACCCAATTATTCGCGTGTTGTTAAGCACAAATAATTAAAAAAAACTAGAAAATCATGTCAAAAGGGAAGATTTAACTTTTTTAAATAAATCAAATAAAAATACTGTTTGTTGTCTAGTTTTGGGAGGGCACTACCCCATTGCCCTCCCTGTAGCAGCCTCTACTGTTTTTGATATAATTCATTTCCAGGTTCTTCGTGGGGGGGGGGGGTTAATTTTCAAGTCCCCTCTTCCCTGTATAAACCTATGACGATTATCAATAGTTATTTGGACCTTCTATATTTTATTAAGTAAAACTTTCTCTAGTTTAACTTTTTGAACCGCAAAAGATTTTAAATAAATTATAAAAAAGACCCGTATCTCACTATGTGTAGGTCAAATCCAAAGTTTTCATATAAATTATTTTGTGCAGAACTTCATACAGCTATTTAAAAATTTAATAACTTATTTACAAGCAGAACCAAAACATTCAGAACGGATGGAAATAGAATAGCAAATAACCGAAATCAGTGGCGTATATAAGGGGGGTCTGGGGGGCCCGGGCCCCCTCGAAGCTAAGGTTTTTATAAATATTTTCCGCATATTTCATAAAAACAAACATAAAATAGCATAAAATACGGCCTTATCGGGTCTCGGGCTTTCCCCCTAAACTGCTCGGGCCCCTCCCGAAACATTTTTCTATATACGCCCCTGACCGAAATAAACATCGCAAGGAAAAATAAAAGTGAGAAAGGGTGAGACCAAGTTTAAGAGAAAAATAGACTCAAATAACAAAACAAGAAAATGAATTGTAGATTTCTCCAGGGTGAAGTCATGAAGAATGTTTTAAATTGCAATATTAAGATTGCTTACAAATCTATTTTTAAATATTAAAAGCCTTTTTTCGAGAATAAAAGACCCAACTCCAACCATAGAAAAAAGCGGAGTCTACTTACTCTCTTGCGACAACTGCCCCGCTAAATATGTGGGACAAACGGGCCGTAGTTTTAAGGTTAGGGTACGTGAACATTTGAACTCTCAGAAGTCCCCAAACGATAAAAGATCCGCTTTTGGCATGCATTTGAGGGAAACCGGACATTCTTTTAATATAGAGAATAATTTTAGAATGTTACATGATACCCCAAAAGGCAGAAAATTGAATTTTTTGGAAAATTTTGAGATTGCTAAACTCGAAATTGATCAATCGTCAGTTAGTTTAACTGAAACCACTACTAACGCCTACTTCAAAGAGGTAGCTAAAGTTTTAAACAATTTCAAATAAGATTTCTTTGTCTGCTTTTATTTATTGATTTTGTCAATTTTAAATTGTTTCTGTTCATTTATTACATTATTTATTTTATGTTAGATGTCGCTTTTGTACCTGTTTCGGATATCTGGGTTTTGTTTATATTATTTATTATTTATTATTTTAACCTATATCTTCTTTGTTAATTAATTGTATTTTATAAAAATTACGTGTTTATGTCCGTTTGACTGATTTTTAATCTGTATGTTGTTTTAGACTGTTTGAAATGTTTTTTAATTTTTTTATTTTTGTGTGTTCCAGTTTTTTATTTGTTTCAAAGATGATTCTTAACTGTCTGTAAGTATTTTTTAGCATATTTTATTTTAAATATTATAATTTAATTATATTTTTTCATTATTCTTACAGACCAGACCACTTGATAATGGTTTTTTAAAAACCGAAACGCGTCGTGATTAGACAATAAAATATTTGTGAAGTAAGCAGGACATTTCGTTTCTTCTCCTTTAACAATAAAACAAGAAAAGTTGACCAAAATATTTGGATCCTGGAGCAATAGCTAAAAAAGGAATTATTTTAGACGAATTTTTTTTTCAGATAACGCCGAAAATATGTTATTTGAGTGTATTTTGACCTATCTTAGCAATATCGTCGTGATGTCTGTCTGTATGTGTGTGTGTGTGTGTGTGTGTGTGTGTATCTGTCCGTAACATGAGAGAGGGTATATAAAAAGCTTACCCTTCCATTGTAACTGCCCAATTTTAAAAGAACTTAAAACTTAAAAACCGCATCTTGATATTTCAAGTCATTTTTGAGATAAGGTGTTTTTTAAAAGAGTGCATTTTTTATGGTCAACTAAAATTTTTAAAAAATAATAATTTAGTTTTGCACTAAAAGCTTTTTTAGGGTTTATTTTAAGAAAGAATCGGAAAGAATCTAACTGTTAAACTAAATTTTATCTATCACTTTTAGCCTTTGAGATAATACATAAAGTTTTAGACTATTTTTAATTTCTATTAAAGTAAGGCAGAATGCTCAATTTATTATTTTTTAAAACTTTTATGAACATATGCCCTAAACGTCTTAACTTTTATACATGGTGTTAAAGATTTTAAAAAAAATCTTCTTCTTTATTATTGTCTATGGTACAGTTCTTATTATTTTTGAAAAATCTGATACACACTTTCTATTTATCAAGAGAATTTTTAATTGTTTTCCTTTATAATTATTTTTCCTAAACAGTTTCTTGCGCACTAAGATAACTTCTAAATAAATCATGAGCCAGGATCCGTCCCTGTGTTCCAGATCCGTACTTAATCCATTTTATGCACAACTTCGAAGAGCTATTTAATAATTTAAGGGCCTGCCAGAGAGAGCATAAAGGGGTTATGACCCTTTAGGAGAAAACTTCGTTTTATGTTCTTCTTGGCTGCCTTGCTCCAGCGTGAGTTTAGGACGCATCCTCGCACGTCTACACTGAAAATCTAAAACCCGTTTGCATCAATTGAAAAAAAGTAGATCAAATCAAACCAAATGTCATCGGTTCAAAACAAAAATTACCATTTAATGCAATATTCTTTTTCCATCTTGTTCTTCTTCTTAGTATGCCGTCTCCTTACCGAAGGTTGGCGATCCATCTGGCAATCATAATTCTAGAAGCCGCTGCTCTGAAAATATCGGTATCATCTTCTCAAGTCTTTTAACAAATAGTTTAGTCGTCCTCCAACTGATCTTCTGCCTTGTATCTTTCCCTCAATTATCAGCCTAAGCAGCTCATATTTCTCACTTCTCATTACATGTCCAATGTCTTTTTTCTTCAATTGTAACAAAAAGTTCAAGTGGTTTGTGCATTCGGTCAAGTACAGCTTCATTGGTTATTCTTCGTACCCAGGATATCTTTAGCATGCATCTATACAAGTACATCTCAAACGTCTCAAGTCTCTTGTCTTTAATTGGGTTAAGAGTCCATCCTTCACACCCATACAACAAAATGGTTTCATAGCATCTGATGATCCGCATTCGGAGGTCCAGGTTGATATCACGGGAGGTAAAAAACTGTTTGATGTTTATGAACGCCTTTCTTGTTTGTTCAATTTGAGACCTTGTCATTTGTACCTAAATATTTGAACGTTTTAACTTATTCTAAGATGCGTTCATTTACTGCTGAATTGGCAACAGTATTTATTTTTGCAAACAAACAATTAATTTTGTCATTGTTGGGTCAATGTATAAATCATGTTCTTCGTTTTATTAAACTATACGGTCCATCATAAACTGTAGGTCCTCTATATTATCTGCAAGAATTAGAGTATCTTCTGCATATCGAATGTTGTTTATTACTATTCCATTGACTTTTCTATCTTTTAAAATGTCACCCATAGCCTCTCTGAAAATAGTTTCGGAATAAATGTTAAACAGCAGTGATAAGATGAAGCCCTGTCTAACCCTTTTTTTATTCAGTGTAGCTTTACATACTTTGTTTACAATTCTGTTTGGTTTCAATATAGCTGTGAGATAATATTAATTTCTTCCTTTTCATTACCGGTCTTACTAAGAATTTAAATAAGTTCGTATTTCACGCAGTCGATAATCAATTAAACAAACATACACATTAACATTCATGTCTCTACACCTTTGACTCAGCACATTTAGAGAGAAAAGAGCCTCACGTATGCCATAACCATTCCTAAACCAAAACTGCGCCATTTTCTCTTTAAAAAAAATTTCCTTGGAATATTATTCATGAAAAGCAAATCATCTTTCATTAGAAAACACATTTATTTTGTTCCAAAAAAATTATGTTGGTTTATTTCTAAAATAAGAAATTTACCTCTATAAGGAAACGTGACTTGAAAAGCAGCGGCGTAGCGTGGGGGGGGGGGGCGAGGGGGGGGAGGGGGGGCGAGGGGGGGGGGGGCAAGGGGGGGCGAGGGGGTTCGTCGCCCCCCCCCCCCCCCCCCCGCCCCGAGGGCAGTGGCGCCCCATAGATGGGAGAGGTGACTTATCGGCCGCCCCCTCACACATGATGACCTTTTTTTTTTTTTTTTGGTCGCAAGATTCGTGAGAGGCACCCTTGTGACTTATCGGCCGCCCCCTGACACGTGATGACCTTTTTTTTTTGGTCTCAAGATTTGTGAGAGGCGCCTTTTGGACTTATCGGCCGCCCCCTGACACATGATGACCTTTTTTTTTTTTTTTGGTCGCAAGTTTTGTGAGAGGCGCCTGTTTAACCTTTGTGTTTTTTTTTTGCCACATTTAGTTTTCATCAGTATTCAGATTTTCCGAGGCGCCCTTTTTAGCTGTCGCCCCCCCGCCCTTTCGGGCACGCTACGCCGCTGTTGAAAAGATACAGAAAAGACATAGAAAGTGTGTATGATACACACTTTCTATGTCCATATGAACCACCCTTACTAAGTTATAGTTAAGAATCAATGGGAAAAATGGCCATAAGACGTATTGCAGCAAGGCAGCTTCTGCTTGAGATGTGAATTTCTTACTCTCGAAGCTGTAAAATTTAACAGGTTTCTTGGATCTTAGCCCAGGTTTACATAATAAGATGGGCATTTTTTATTAGATAGAAAATCGTTTCAAAGCAGAGCACGACTAGATAAAAGGCAAAATATAGGGTGTTTAAAAAAAATTACATTTTTGTTTGCCTATTTGTGTAGTTTTATTAACATTAAAAACCCAAGACTTTAAAATTTACGAATTCAATACAAAAATTGACATTTCGTAAAAGGCCGAAACGGCGGACAATTTCTTGCAAATAGTTGTTTTTTACCTACTATTTAAATTTTCACTTGAACCAAAAATTAAAGTTTGTTTGTAGGGACTTATACTTCCTATGTTGACGTATTAGTCATTGAGTTCGTACAAGAATTATGAATTTTATACTGGATTGAAATGAGTACGTTTGCTACGCCAAATCTAGACAAGCCAATAAAATCAAATTGGCATTTTACTTGACAAGATGTTTTTGAAAACCAATAACTTTTACCATTAATTTAGATGATGGCAATGGCAAATCAAGAGGAAATTACGCATGTTTTGGCTTGTTGCCTGAATTTGGTCTAGCAAACACTCTCAGCATGACAATACAGAACTTTCTTGATTCTTGCTAAATTCTAACAAGTGATACACCAGTATATTTAAAACAGAACAGGAGTTTAATTTTTGCTTGCTCCAGTAAAGTACATAGAAAATTTGTGGGATAGGTAAAAAATTACCTGTTTTTTTAAAATTAGTAAATACCTCGGTATAAATTTTGAAGTGACGCCTGGTTAACCAAATACAATTAAAAAGAAATTAAAATCACTCATAAATCATCGATCAGAAAACATCACACTATATTTGGTTGTATGGATAACATCATTTAGAAAACAGTTCGGGACATGGATATTACTCGGCTAAAAGTAATGCTGCCATCTTCATTTACGACGTCACACGCTTCAACCATGACCGCTTGAAAAGAGTTAATGATTACTTATTAAGAAAGATTAATTCCGCATAATCGCTTGGATAGGACTTTTACTTTTACTACTTATACGTACACGAATAAAAGTTACATTTTGTACGACCTTGAGGCGAAAAGTTTGTAAAACTTGTTCTTATCATAAAATTTTTGGGTACTTCGCTCTTTTCGCATTCGTAAACTTCTTCGTTTATCATTAAAAAAAAAACAAAATCACATTCAGCTAAAATTTAAAAAAAGATCCTAGAAACCTGATTGAAGCCAATCGGTTACAATTTACCAACAGATAAAAAAGAACATCAAAAACATAGTATTTTGACAAATTATTTTGGTAAACAAATAAAAAATTATACTTTTCTCTCAAAAAATTGTTGAACTTGTTTTTATCATTAGATTTTTAGGAACCTACGCTCATTTCGCATTCCTAAACTGTTTTGTTTAAAATTAACACTTTGAGCTCCATGTGTACCATTTTTGGTACATAAGAAGTTATTAAAATGTGAACGTGGGGCTGAAATTGCATTAATTCTTATGAATAGGATTGTTGGTCTGGTCCGTATGTAAATGTTTTTGTGGCTGGTCCGAGGTTTTGTGGAGAGATGGCATTTTGAATTGGGTCACTGCATCCTGGAAGCCTGGCGCTAGAGACGCCAAGCTTCTAGGATGCAGTGACTCTAATTTTAAAATTTGACCTAATTTATGCCGTCGAATAGCAATCTGTGAACGTATGGTCTAAGTCGAAAAAAATATAGTTTCTATGGGTGGGAGTCAAAGTGTTAATAAAAACAAAATCACATTCAGGAATAATTTTAAAAATATCTTTAAAAAACCAAACTGTTACAATTTAACAATAGATAAAAAGTAACAGAATATTAAAAACATCGCATTCTGACAAATTATTTTGGAAAACAAATAAAAAATTGTACTTTTATCTCTAAATTTAAAAATAAATATTTTTACCTCTAAAGTAAGGAATAAAAGTGTACTTTATACTTCTTAAACGCCAAAAGTAATTAAAAACATCTTAAACAAAAAACCACTTAGCAATTTTCATTTATTGGATATAAGACTCTTATAATTATTATGCTTTCTTTATTGCACTACTAATTATATCAGTAGCGCAACAGCGGTCAAATTTCGTGAGATTGATTTTCGTTTTCATTGTTTGTAATGTGACATTTTTTTTCTATTGGCATATTATCAGATTTTCAACGTGACTCTTTCGCCGACACTAAGGCCGCCATTTTGGAACGCCTAATTGCACGGGTCATCGGCCACCTTTGGAACCCCAGACCGGGTATTTTTTTATCCGGTCCTTTTGTCCCTTAGAATGGCCTACCGACTGAAGGAGTGTGTAACCAAGTCCGCCTTCTCAAGAAGTCCGACCTCATCCGACCTGGTTACCGGCCTGAATGAAGATGTAGGACACACATTTTACACTCCCCAGGAATCCTATAAATGTCTGCCGCACCCGACCTCGGCAACCGATGGGGATCGAACCCGCCTGTAGCAAGCGAGATTCCTTAACTCACTTGTGTTCAATGCGCCAACGAACCGAGCCACCACGGCTACTTTCTAAAAGTAATTGGAGATCTTATAGAATGTGAGCTGTAACGATAGTATCATCAGCATATCGTAGGTTATTCAAAACCTCATCAATAATAGTTATGCCCTTTTTGCATTCACTTAAAGCTGTATTAAAGACGGCTTTATTGTATATATTTAAAAAAAGTGGAGAAGGTATGCAGCGCCTTTTAGTTTTAACTTCCTTTGATACCTGATTTTTAGTTTTGACTTTAACTGTATAATATTGATGTCCTTGCCTTTTGTGCTCTTTTCATTGAGTATTTTTATACGTTTTTCTTATTAAATAGTATCAAATGCTTTCTCCGCATCGATTAATAAACATATATTTTCAAATTAGAATGTTTACACAGACCTTCTCTGATGCTTATGTTATTTCTGAAGCCCACCTGATTGTGCTGGTCAAAAAATGTTTATCGATTTTTAACTTAAATAACCGATCTCGTCTTGATTAGGGAACTTCGTGATCTAGTGGCCTTAGTCGTGTTGCCTGTCTTTGTGTCTGATTTTTGTAAATTTTTGTGACATTTTTCTAAAAAGTAATAGTAATAATAAATATGTTTATTTCGAAATAAAATTTACAGTATTTTATAATATTATTTTTATATGGATCTTATATAGGATTCTTCTATGCAAAAGTATTGTGTCAAAAATATTCTTAAATGCTTTCTTTTGTCTTTTTCATTTAAAAATATTCTTGTTACGTCTCTGCACACTGTATTCCTTTATGCGCTACTATAAGGTATCCATCTCAAGATGGCTTTCAGAAAATCTTTAGGGTGCAGTTAAATTTTATACTTCAACTCTGGATGAAATAGTTTTTAATTAAAAAATCTTTGTTTTATGGCGGAAATCTTGAAAATTTTCTAATAAAAATAAAAACTGTAATAAGTCGCTAATTTGCAAAAAGAAAAAAGACGTTTTTAAAAATTAATTTTTTATTTGAAAAAAATAATATTTTGTGGCTTTTTGGGACAGTGAAACCTTTGAGTGAAACCAAAATTTGTTCACGACAGCACTTGACGGCAATACCAAGTGTGCAGTTTTTGTTTATGTTGCTTGGTGCTTTAGCAACAACATGGCTAGAGAAGGTATTAGTTTCGACGAAACATTTTTTTTGAGATAACGCCGAAAATGTGTTATTTGGGTGTATTTTGACCTATCCTAGCAATATTGTCGTGATGTCTGTCTGTGTATGTATCTCCGTCCGTAACACGATAACTCCTAAACCGATGAACCGATTTTGATGGAATTTTCAGGTAGACACTGCAACTAGCTGATTAGGTTTTGGTAAAAAATTTAAAAATTGCTAACTTTTAACCGGAGCATCGCATTAATATGCGGTTTTCGAAATATAGTAGCCCACATTTTTTTTTTAAATTTGTGTTGTAACAAAAACTTCGTAGCGGCTTTCGTTTTCGAGATATTTACAAAAAGCTGTTTTCAAGGTTGATTATAGCATGGAGTTTACTTGGAGTGTGCACATGGGCTAGAAAGGTATCAGATCCATCATGGATCCATTTATTTTAAATACGTTTCACATTTTATTTGGAACACAAAATGTTATCACGTATAAGCCGTGCGGCCATCCCAATGCATTCATTTTTGGTTTGTGCCTTGTCCGAGAAACCTAGCACTAGCCAGTGATGCCAGGTTCGGTTCGGTTCATGTTTTTCAAACAAATCTCATGCTATCATTATTTTATCGCAAAACCTTATGCTTTTCAGCTTACAGACAAAAGTAAATTATACTTATTAATTAAAGAGGTAACTATAAACTACAAATAATAAAGTAATTATAAGAGAATTCGGCTTACGTCTCAATGAAGTGCCACGAAAAATTTGCAACACGGCATTTGGCATCGTTGGATCGTGTTTCATAATCGCAAATTACAATCTCGCGCCTGGTTGAGAGTACAAATGCGCGGTTGACTTATTCGGGTGTTCTCCGAAAACGATAATCGATTATGCCACACCTTAACGTCGTACGCGTGCTACTTTGTTTTCAAGTGTAATGGTATTAAGAGATCCATAGATTATACAAAATGATACTAAGTGATGGTATTACTAGCAGCAGTAGTGAAACCTGCCCGGCCTAGTTCTGCTAAGAAGAAAAAGATTTACAAACAACATTTTAAAAAAGACTGGACACAGTTACCTGGGTTTCATTGGGTAGTAATAATAAATGAGCACCATGCTAGAGGCAATAGCGACAATTCCGCCATCTCATGCTTTTTTTTTTGAAATCTCATGCTTTCTGGAAATATTTCTCATGCAATATTTCTGTGGGACCTGGCAACACTAGCAGCTAGCTGTTTGGGGCAAAAGAAAGTTACCTAGTAGAATTATCATGTCTGAATAATAATTACTTTCATCCACTTTAAAATGATTGGTATCCCAAAATGCGAAGGTAACATTTAATTTTATTCATTATGCAATGATTATTATGATTATTATGTATCTATCTACTGTTGATGATCTTTTGGCATTTAGACTTGGAGCCACTAGAGTGACTTTCCGCAGCATTAAATACCTACTCTCTGATTAATTGTGAATCACAATAAAAACTTGGTCCCTAATTTTACAAACGGGCGTATATGAAAAAATAAAGTTTAATGTGCTACTTTGATATACTAGAACCAGTTAATCTCATATCACTGATGTATCTTAGAACTACATAATATAGGCCATATTATGAGTTGAAAGCATTTACCCCGAAAAAAAATTGATAAAAATGATTTTGGTAATTTTTTTTGTTTTTGTAGTGTTTGGTTGAATATCGGGGTGGTGTTTGAGAATATCTCTCTGAAATTTTCCGAAAATCTGTAGTGACATTTCCAAAATATTACACTATCTTCTCCTACAAGACCTAATATAAAAAAAGCCTGGAAATATCAGCTGATTTTTTCAGGGTTCAGGCCTGTGTTTTTTGATGCTTTGATTTATGTATTTTTAAAGATTCACTTTAGTTATTGTTTTTACCACTGCGATAAACCTGCCTAAAGTGACTGAAACAAATATACGCTAACCTGAAGTGACCGGACTACTTAGATTTAGTAATTTTGATGACAATATACAAGGGTTATAATTCTGTCATAGTAGTTTTAATAATAATTGGAGATCTTGTAATTTATCCAAAGTTATAACAAGGTATTATCGGTATTTCATAGGTTGTTCAAAAGCATTGTTAGATATTAATTTGTCCGGTAATGTCTTACAGGAATATTCGTTTAATTAATTTGCTTTCATGGTAAATTCTCTAAGCCGTTATGTTCAACCAAAATACGAGGGCTGTGTTTAATATTTTGCAAATAGGAATATAGGGGGCGATACTGATCGGATGTCATCACTAAAACTTCACCTCAATCTTTACTTAATTTAAAGTGATTGTGTCACATTTGATAAGACAGGAACACACTGTAAAGAACTAGAAAAAAGAATAGTAAAAGCAAAAAAGGTAATTGGTTGTCTTAACAGTATTTTATGGAGCAGTCAGTATGGAATAGTGACTTGTCTCGTAACAGAAAAATACAAAGCAAAAATGGAAAGTGTCGAAATGGATGCAATAAGAAGATCAATGAGAATATCTAGAACAGATCATATAAGAAATGAGATCATAAAAGAAAGAATGGGAATCGAGGGAAGCATAACGGATGACATCACTAAAAGACAACTGATATGGTACGGCCATGTACAACGGATGAACGACGAAAGATTGATTTAGTTGCAAAAACGGTAATTTGTTTTGTAAAAAGTCGATCCCAATTTGTTTGACATTAAACCAGTCAAAACAACAACGAATAGACAGCGTCAAATCCCAGCAAAATCAATATGTTCGTAACAACCAGACAAGAGTATATATATGTTCCTTTGTAATAAAATCTTTTAGAAGAAGACATAAATAAAAAGCAAGTTAAATAGTAAGCTAATGACTAATTAGTGCAGTGCCTCGTTTTGGGAATCAATACCAATAAAAAAATTACAGGAAGTGCGGGCCACTGTATATACCCCTCTACTCCCTTCCCGACCATCACGGTTTTGAAGACGCGGTTCCACTTTAATACAACATCAAGTATAGTTTGGGCACATGAAAAGGTGCACTAATTTACGTAGAGAATATTTCGAGAAACAATAAAGTCTTCTCCTAGAGTTTTCTAATGTTTTATTCTAGCTGTATATGCAAAACTTAAAGGACAACAAGACAAACAAGTGTGTTTACAAATACACAGGAAAAAGCTGTACAGATGGTTTTATAATAAAAGTTCGAGAATTATCACATATAATTTTCTCAAGTACTGTTATGCACTTCGGGACTAAGGAGGTCACTTTCAGGTACTAAAGAACCATTTGAGCCAATTCACTTGTCAACATAAACACAGATTTGTAGTTAAATATCAATCAAAATTATGAAAGATAGTAGAATTTGGACTACCTTATTTTGAACCAACATCACAATAAAACTAGTTTTATTTTCATGCACCGCTGATAAAATATTTGAATAAATCCTCATTTTTTACCAATTTTGAAAAAGTAATAACTCTCATTCACCTGCTTGTGTACGCCGGTGAATGTAATGGAATTTTGCTTAGTTGATGATGGTATCTACACCTATGTATCAGGCTGGATAGATTTTTAAACCCGGTTTCCACCACTGCGTGCCTACCCTGATTTAAAAAACCCATTAGTTGATGCTGCATTTAAAACAAGTTCAAATCCATGTCTTGTCACGTGATGCATTTTTTGAATCAGGATGAGCGCGTATAGGTGAAAACCGGCCTGTAGCATGAACGCCTTTGAAGAAACCCCCAGCAGCATTTGCTGCTTTTTTAAAAATCGTGAATTCTGTTAGTTCTGGTTTAAACAGAATGAGTTGAAGTGGAATAATATGGGTATATTGATCGTGTAAGAAAAATTATCAAATAGAGCTTCGATTCACACTTATTAAAATTTGACGCATGACTTCCTACACATTTTGAGCTATTACAGTCGTTGTGCCATTTCCCTATTAATAGTACTAACTTTTTGGTTATGTCCTTTACCTATCTGTTTATCTGTTTAAAATATAAATTATAAATATGGAAAATTTGGCGTCTAGACATTTAACCTTTAATTTTTAATGGATTTTTGAAACTTAGAATTTTGTTCAATACAAATATACGCCTGAAATATTTTTCAAGCAAAGCTTAACAACTGACTCATGCGTATGGGTATGTATAATTAATTTCTGAATATTTACCTTCCTAGCTCGCGCAGCAATGGCTAGAGAAGGTATTATCTTCGATGAATTTTTTTTTTTAGATAACGCCCAAAATGTGGTATTTGGATGTATTCTTACCTCTCTTAGCAATATCGTCTTGATGTGTGTGTGTGTGTGTGTGTGTGTGTGTGTGTCTGTATATGTATTTCTGTCCGTAACACGGTAGCTTCTAAACCGCTGAATCGATTTTCATAAAATTTTTAGGTAAAATAGGGTTCGATACTCTCACGGCCTCATTAGATTTTGTTCAAAATCCATTATTGCAAATGACAAATCTTTTGACAAATTTAAAAAATGCTAACTTTTTAACGAAGGAATGTATCAATATGCGTTTTTTGGAATATGGTAGGCTAAATTTGGCTCAATAATATGTGTTATAACCAAAAACTTCTTAGGAGCTTTAGTTTCTGAGATATTCACTCACAAAAAACTGTCATGGATCCTTTTAGTTTTGTATAAAATTTGTTGCATTTTAAATAAAACGTTTTCAATCCTTTGCTCAGCACCCTTATTGCAGTGTCACTTTGCTTGCCAATGTAGCTGAAAAACTAACGTTATATTTTAGTGGCTTATTGGTACAGATTTACAAAAAAGATTACCAAATATTCTTTTGTTAGAAATAATGACACATTTTTAAACTTGAAGTTTTAACCCTTTTGTTCACGAAATATAGGGCAATGAATTATTTACTTTGCCACAGAAATAAAGCAAAAAATTATTTCTAATAGCTTGGTATTTATCTACGTAAAAAATCGTAATTTACTCCTAAGCCATTAAAATAAGGCAATTTTGTAAAAGAAAAGATATATTTATAAAATAAAGTTACATCAGAAATACGATATTTTATTTTTAGATATCCACTTTGAGTTGTTTTTTCTTTATTGTAATAACACAAACTTAAACAAATATAAAAAATTTCTTTGGTCTGCATTATAAACTTAACGTAAATAAACTTTCGTTTTCGCCAATGCGAATCTATTGGGTACTTTTTTAACGTTCCTTTAGTCCAACATAAAGAAGGCGTCCTACCCGAGGGGTGGCGCGGTATTTACTTTTGTTGTACAGAGGGAAAATACAAGAACTACTAGGAAATACGTGGAATTACTTGGGAAATACTTGGAAATACCTTGAAAATTTGGACAAGTACTGGGAAATATATCAGGGATTATCGTAAGTATTTCCTTTTGGTGTAGAAAAATTGCCGATCGAGTCACCCATCGGTCCTACCTACAATTTACCATATTCACTCCTCCTTATCGCGCTTCCCGAAGAAAATACTGTTGTTTTAAAATTGTACTATTTAGCTAATCACGAATTTTCTCTGTTTCAGTGAATAATTATTCTGAGAATTTTGTTAAGTTTGATTAGCTTTTAATTTTAGACCTTGTTAAATTTAATAATTCCTCGGGATAACGATTCTGTTGTAAATTTTGGTTAATGTTGTAGACTTTTGCGGGTAACTCTTAATTATTACTACAAATATTTACAGTTCTTGTCTTGATTCGTGGCAACAAAATGGTTAATTTAAAATTTGGATACTGTCTGGTGTGTCTAGGTTAAAAGGTTAGGCCTAATTTTTTCAATTTCAATTATGTGCTTAATGGTTGATCGAATACCGTAAGGATTATGAAATATTTTACGGCTGTAGAATAGATATGTCACAAATATCCCGTAACAATTGTCAATCAAATTGATCTTTGATTTAAAATTAAGAGTTACGGAGACAAAGCTCCAACATCACCAATATAATAATTATAACCTCACCCTTAAAATAAATAAAAACAATGCAAATTAGAGATCTTGTTTCTACGCAATCATTACCTACAACTTTTAAACAAAGAGTTCACTATCAGTCATAGTCGTGGTCGTATCAAGAAGCCTAGTCCTGTTAGACAAGACAAGTTATATAACTAACACCATAATTTTTTAAAATCACGAACGATACGCAAAAAAATCTTTTTTATCTTTGTTGGAGACAAAAAACTCTTTTGTTTTCCAAGCAGACCCAAAAAGCCAAAACTAACACATTTTTTATATCACAGACGGCAGGTTCAATCATGTCTCACACTCAATGTTTGTGCTTGTCCTGCAGTAACTTTGACAGTTAGCTTAAACTGCAAGTGAATGAACTTTTCTAAGGAGAAAGCAAAATGTTATTGGGAGATCTGAAGATTGACCGCATAGTTTTCCAATAACTGGTCTGCATGAAAATCGGCCCTTACACTATTCTTCCCGATTCTTATGTAAAATGACCTCCTGAATCCAAATATGAACTCCGTTTTACCCCATCACCCATCATTTTTGGCGGGGAGACCCCCTTCCTACCTTTACCGCTTTTCGATAGTTTAGTGTTAACATCAATATTTCTGAGGTACTGGGGAGGTTTAGTGTTCTCAAACATTAATATTTGTAGCCAGGTGGTTGGCCCTTTTTTGGGGGGCGGGGGGAAGTTCCGCATAAATGATAAATGGACATTGTCGATTTTACCGTTTTATATACATTTTTTAGTTATTTTTTTAAAAATTTTAGTAGTAAGTAATAAACGTTATAACAATCCTTTATTCCCGAAAGGTAATATTTACTTGCCGCCTTTGCACATCAAACAGTTTTTAAAAGCACTGGACAAAACAGGTGACGCATTCATATTTATGAAAACTAAATTGCCTCGTCTTAGTGAGGCTAGAATCAAGGAAGGTGTTTTTCTGGTGCCCAGATTAGACAACTTTTTCAAGTTTTGACGTTTATTGAACACCTGAATCAAAAAGAAATAAAACTTGGTTTGCATTCCAAAACGTGTGTAAGAACTTCCTGGGTAGCCACAAAAGTGATGATTATGTCGCTCAGGTCGAGGAATTGCTTTTAGCCTACAAGGCCATGGGATGTAACATGTCTCTTACAGTACACTTCCTTCACTCGCTTCTGGACTTATTTTCTGAAAGTTAAATAGTAGTCTCGGTTGAACACGGGAATGGATTTATCAAGCTATCGCTAAGCTGGAAAAGAGATTTTCAGTGAAGTGGAATACAAGCACGTTGGCGACGTACTGCTGGTTTTTGAAATGTGAGGGTTGTACCTCAAGGTACAAAAGGAAAGCAAGCACCAAGTGAACGTACAGATCTTTCTATTTATTATTGTTTACAACTAATTCTCTTCACTCCTAAATATTTAAATTTATGCCGATAAGATTATCATTATCATCGAAAAGTGACAAAAATAGATAAAAGGGCTGCTCCCCCAAAAATGGTGGGTGGTAGAAGAAAACGAAAGCTATATTGGGATTCAAGGCATCATTGTACATAAGAATCAGAAGAAATAATGCCAGGGTCAAGATTTTTTTATTTTTTGCAGACCAGTGAAAAAAAAGTTTTCTCGTCATATTTTCATTTATTGTTATTTTCAATCTATTGAGACTATTTCTAAATATGAATTGAACACAGTAAAAAAAATTGTTTAACTTTTTTTTTCTGAGATTTCAGTTACGGGCTTTGATATATATCTTAGCTGCGAGCTTTGGACCTACCTACGTTAGTAAAATAGTTGTTAAACGCGTTTGCTATCTATTCTTGTTCTGTGATTATAACACCATCTACTTCTATATTTTTTATTTGTTGAGAACCACGTTTTTTATTTTGTATTTCGTTAACAGTATTCCATAGGTGTTTTGGATTGTTATTTTTGCATTTTTTACTAAGTTATGTAATTTGTTTCTATGATTCTAAAATTCAATTAAAAAAGTGCAGAGTTTTCTATTTATGAACCGATATGTATCAAAATTAGAACTTGAGGTGTGTAAAAAGTTGGTAATTAAAATTTCTGACACAAACCTAAAAATATCATGGCGAATCCGAAATGAAAAACTTTTACATTCATGAACCATAATGTATTAAATCTGAAACTCTGCGGTGCCTAACGTCGCTAATTATAATTTTTGACTTAAACCAAAAAAACTAGCATGGCGGATCCAAAATCTCTATCCTATAGACTATCCTATTTAAAAACCGATTTGTGTCAAACTTGGTACTTGAATGGAGTTGTTTAAGGTTAAATTGTGCTCATCATGTAAAGTGTAATAAAGCTGCGTTGAAAAGGATGAGTAGTTTTTGTAATAATATCAACTAAAAACTAAACTAAATATTAAAAATATTAAAAACAGTTAAACGGTCTTATTCTCTTCTGTATAAAAAACTAAAAATAATACCGATGCAAACCTGACTTTAAATACAGATAAAAACATGCAACTTTCACGACCACATAATCAAATGAGAATGATTTTTCTAGGATAATGTGTCCACCAAAATAAATATTTTTTTTTCATCTGTAATTTTTGGGTTTTGATATATTGCAATCGGAATTTTTTATGGAGTGACCTTCTTATTATTTGGCTTTTTGAAATTAGTATAAAATTCTCTTGAAAATGACGTGTCACACTAAACATTTTAATGTTTATTATTTTAAATTTTTAGTTTTTGAATATTCTTTTTATTATATGTATTTCTTATTATTATTTTTTTATTGTTTAAGTTAGCCTAAAGTGCTTTAAAAATAATAGACAAGTACTTTTGTTAAGATTGATATGCTTTGTTGTATATGATTAATATAACACTTGATTTGCTCGAAGAAATGCCTTTTTAGTAAATTATTAATATCTTTCACATACCTAGGCAACTTGTGGCAGCAGATTTTAAAGTATTATTTTTAAAAGATATGTACTCTTTAAGAAAATCAGAATTTTGAGAAAACGGTTGATGACGAAAGCAAAATTTTTGTCCAACATTTATAAGAAATCTACATTTTTATAGAATTTCAAATATGCCAAGCAAAAACCATCGTCTGACCTGTCTACACATCAAAATTGAAATCAAAATGTACAGGTATAAAATCTACTTACCTCCCTCTATAAGATTTTTTTAAGCGAATTTTATACACCACAAAATGTTAACGCAAAATGGTTTTAAATGTGGACCAAATCGCGATACAAATATGGTATTTCAACGTGTTCGAAAGGAAAAATGACACTCCTAAAAAAGAACTGAAATTAAACACCTCTATGCAAAATAATCACATGACTGTTTAAGATTGGTGTGAGCTCGTCCCACGACATTGAGTTAAAAAGAAAGCGTAAGGAGCTGAATGATAATGTGTCAGTTTAGTACATAAAACGAGTAGATCACTGTTTAGTTTTTAAACTCATGTGTGTTTAAGATTATTAAGCGCCCTTACTAATACATTAGTTTCAAAAGAGGCCTTGGATGGTGGTACGTTCCGGAATCATATCTTGTGTCGGGGTGTCGTGCTACGTCACCGTCAGTGCCTTATTGGTCGTGTTTCCATCTTCGTTGCGGATTTAGCCATACTCATCCCGAATTCCGTCACCCACCCGAATTCCGTCACTTTTTACAAAAGTTTAAGCTAATCCTACAATGGAATTCCCAAAAAATACTCTTACCAGTTCACCTATATATCTTGAAACACTGTGCGCAAACTTCAGCTGTATTGTTTAAAAGGAAGCTCCGCGCGAAAAATTCGTTTAGTCGTGCGTCAAGTGTCGAAGCGGAACGTCGCATTTTATTATAAGGTAAGCCACTTGCACGTACTCATTTAATCTAAGATTTTAGGTACTTTATTATATTATTACCTAATATATTTGTATTTTTTACTAAACTAATTTCAAATTCCGTCATATGTTTTTTATACTCTACTCATTTAAAGTCTGTGATGAATTTGGGTGTCGGAATTCAGGTTACGACAATGGCGGCTTTCAGGTTGTGATTTTCACGTTTGTTGGATTATGAAGGAGGCTGTCTCCTTTTCATATCTTATGAAAACTACCTACCTATCCAGAATATTTGCTACAAATATTCTGTTTACTGTAAAAAATAAATACCTTACAAGGCTTCACCCCACCAAAAACTATTACTTATCATTTCGAATACCATATTTGTAGGTTAAGCGAATTTTTAGTTTTGTTACAGTCAGACAGATAGACCGACAGATAATCCTAGAATAGTTATACTGACACACAGACATATACTACCACAAAATTTGGTAATTATTTTTTTTGGGTTTTTAAACAACTCCTTTGAAGTGGTAATAAAAATATTTTATTGACGAACCCATTAGGCTTTCACATCTAATGGTATGCATAAAAAACTAAAAATTCTATATTTTTTCGTGTGCGTTCTGACTAAAAATATTTAATGAATTTATGTAAGCAAAGTTAATTAGTACAATAAAAGTTAGTTGTATTTGTTCTAGATTGTTTTTAGCATCCATTTTATCATATGACGAAATTCAGGTCAATACTATGTCGGAGTTCAGGTAAGCACTATGAAGGAATTAAAAAAAAATATATTTACTAAAAAAATATAGTTAGATTTAAATTCTCAAAATAGAATACAATGTTTAATCAATTGTCCAAAGTTTAAATAATTTAATATTGCAACACAGAGAACATTGTATATCATCTCAAAAGTCAGTCCATGAATACTAAGGGGCTTAAGATGGAATTCGGGTCGACTACGGTAACATACGTCACTCTCATTCCCTATCTCATCCGTAGGAGTATAACCGTCAAAGACATACTCTATTTTTTTGTACTCGTTGTTTTTATTCTGTTTAGAAAAAAGTTCCTCAGGTTCAAAAAATACTTCACCTATCCTGGCGAGCATTCCGAGTAATGTTTATCTATCAACCCCCTAGCAATTTATAACCAACCCCAAAGCAAACGGTGCTGTGCTTCTCGACACTGACTGCCCTAGCCAGCTGAAATATATCCAGACGTGACTTTGAAAAGAAAACGGGGATTAAAAATCAATTTCTTATGCCAGGGTCCCGCTCTGGATGTGAAAAAACTGAACCTTACCAAAAAGGAAATGGATTCAATTTATTAATTTATAGTAAACAGTTTTTTATTCAGTTTACCTACCTTGTTTATTGCGCGTTATGGAAGGACGTGCGGTAAAATTTAAGAAAAGTTTTTACGAGTGACCGCAAACTATCTTGCACACACTTTATATTTGCAAAGTAGTACGTTCCCTACTTCTACCTATGATGATGAGCATATCGAAGCATTCTATGAAGACATCTCAAAAGCTATGGAAGATCACAAAACCCATCTTACACTCGTAATGAGAGATTTCAATGCCAAATTATGTAAGAATAAACTTTGAAGAATCTAAAATAGGAGATTTTGGATGTGACGAAGTGAGTGGCAGGGGCACAACCTTAGTAAACTATCTAGAGGAAAAACAGTTTTATGCAACGAATTCGTTCTATAAAGAAACTGCAAAGCTTAGCCCTAATGGGATAACGAAAAACGAAATTGATTACATACTGGCTACTGACAAAAACATCGTTAGAGATGTAACAGTCCTAAACAGCTTTACAACAAGCAGTAATCACAGGATGGTCAAAATAAACATCTGCATTGATAGCAATTTCGAAATGAAAAGAAAAATTAATAATAACAATGCACAACTTGACAAAAATAAACTCACAAAAAATAAAGCTATATACAAAGAAAGGCTAAAGGAACAGCTAACCCAAAACTTAGGATGCAAAAATGAAAATATAGGTGAAATAAATTATAAGCTGGCAAGAGCTATGACCAAAGTAGGAAAAGATATCACACAAAAAGATAAAAAGTGAGAAAAATGTATAACAGAAGAAATAAAGAAACTGATGGAAAAGGGTGGAACCTGGAAAAAAAAAAGAAAAAGAACATCCATAAAGAAAAAAAAATTAAATAAAAAAACACCCAGCTGCTAAATTTACTTCTAACTACTAGTCGCAGTTGGGTACAAAATTGATAGGTATACCTATAATAATGTACGACATACTTCAATTTTTAGTTTTGAGGCCCAAAGCGCACTTACGAAATTATACAGTTTTGTATTTTCATGAATCAGGTTATTGGGTGATTTTGTACCCAAGTGCGACTAGTATTTACAAGTAAGTTTAGCAGTTGGGTGTTTCTTTTTTAAATTTTTTCTTTAATTAATAGCCGAATAGATCACAGATACACAGACTTAATAGTTAATGTAATAGCAAAGTAACTACATCAATCAAAATTCACGAAGGAAGCAAGCCAATCCGCATAAGAGGTGTCAGAGAGACACAATATCCCCTAAACTATTTAAGCAGGCCCTAGAAGATGCTTTTAAAAACTTACATTGGGAAGAACTAGGCATCAAAGTAAGCCATGTATGTATGTATGTATTCGAAAGTGGTGGCAGGCCCTATTGGACCTCCATGCACTGCGACCACATATGGATGTATTGTGCCCACGTACCACACACTGGGGTTGACTAAAGTGGCATATATTTTTTTCCACCCAGAATAAAAAAAACTCAATGACAACAATAAATAATTTAGGCGAAACACTTTGGCTCAAATATATACCACTAAGGCCTCTGCATTATTAGCCATGAAAAAGTAAGATATACTTGAACCATCTTCGATATGCTGACGATATCGCCTTAATAACAAATAAGAAAGAAGAACTAATAGAACTGGATAACTAAAATCATAAAAAACACAAATAAAGATATCACGATCAGAATAAACCAAGGAAAAATAGAACATGTAGAGGAATAAGTATATCCGAGACTCTGGTAAGGCTTGCCCATAGTTTCCTGACTGGTCGCACACAGTTGGTCCGGATTGGCGATTGCGTTTCTGGAGAGATTTAAGTGGACTCTGGTGTCCCGCAAGGTTCACATTGGCCCAGTTTTCTTTAATTTATTTATTTATTTATTAGTTTTTTTTTGTCATCTTGTTATTAATTAATTACTTTGTAATAGTATTGTAAATTGGCTCTGCCGTTGAAATAGAAAAATAAAAAATAAAAATAATAAATAATAATAAATTATTAAACTAAAGAAAGAAAGAAGAAAAATAAAACTCCAAGTCTTGCTCCACTATGATTTTTGTATTTTCATACCGGTTTCGGCCTATTAAGCCATCTTCAGTGACACTCTCGATCTTACGAAAACTTTTCACATGTCAAAAATTAAAAAACTTAAGTATATGGACGTTGATACAAGACAAAACAAAGGGTTGAAGTTAAAATTGATACGTAAAATTATCATCCAACTAGAATATTTAAAAAAAAAATTAATAGAGGCCACTTTGAAAGGCGGGGTCACGGATAAAAAGAAAAGTAAAGCTATCTTTGTTGGATACATTAATATTTCGGATTCCTTTCTTGCACCTCAATAGGAGAAGCTTTTAAGAAGTACTTTGGCACAGGCGGAATACCTATGTATATACATGGATTAGCTTTATAAAAAGCGTTCGTTATAAAATCGATCGACTATACACAAAATTTTTTTATTTTCGATTTTTAATTAACTTTTTTACAAATTTGCATTTTTGCATAAAATCTGATGAATCGGGGTTTTTTTTAGGACGGAATTTCATTCTCCCGAATATCTTGATTGAAGTTGCTCTCTGCGGACATCCGTCAATTAATAAAAAAATAACTTTTCTCATAATTTTTCCGCAAATAGCAATTTACGTTACTAGAACGAAAAAGTGAACTTAACAGGTCGACACAGGAAATCCTGTAAATCTAAGGAGACTTGTGAACAAAGACACTCACTACAAATAAATATTACAACTTTACAAGGAAAAAACTCTCAGCCGTTCTCGGTTAGATTAAAAACACTGCACTTGCTTCGAAAAAATAAATTTTATCACCAAGCCGCGATTCGTAAGATGTACACGAAATAAAACTGAAAATCAAAAACTTAAACACCCATAACACCAACACGCACAACACATCAACAACTGCAAAGCAAAACAAAAAAGTAACCTCACTCTTTATAAGTTCAGTTGTTTATCTGCCCACACGTACCTGTCCAAAGTATTTTTAACTCCGGAGAACCGCTGAGAGTTTTTTCCTTGTAAACCAATTTATAAGGCTTCGTGGTTGACTTGTTTTTATTTTTAGACAGCCGGCCAGGCATTTTCCACGAAAGCTTGAAGACTTATGTCACACTGATGTGCTCTAATGTGGCTAGTCATAACACCTAACGGGACTTACTAATAATTTGGATAGGTCCGTGCGAACACATAAACAGCTGATCTCGTGAAGAGTGAGGTTGGTTTGTTTGTTTGGCTTTGCAGTTGTTGATGTATTGTGCAAGTTGGTGGTGTTTAGGTTTTTCATTTTCAGTTTTATTTCGTGTACATCTTACGAGCGGCTTGCTGATAAAATTTATTTCCTCGATGCAAGTGTACACGGTAAAAAATTTTGTCTACAACGAAAACACGTTCTTTTCTTCAATAAATTGTTTTACTTTAATTAAAATATTTCTTTATAAAAGACAAGACATTTTTTGTGCTATATCATGAAAATATTCTCTTGGTGAATAGAAAATCACAAATTCTTTTACTTCAAAGCAATTTGCTTTGATCTAAGACAATATTTTTTACCGTGTAGTGTTTTTAATCCAACGGAGAACGGCTGAGAATTTTTTCCTTGTAAAGTTACGATTTATAAGGCTCCGTGGTGGAGTTGTTCTTATTTTTATCTAAATATTCGTTATTTAAACCGATATAGAATAAGAAATTAGGTACCTACCTTCTTAAAAGTTATTTCTAACTATTTAAAAAACTAATAGATAATGTTATAGGTACTTGGATATTATCCAATTTAATTTATTTATTTATTTATTAGTTTTTTTTTGTCATCTTGTTATTAATTAATTACTTTGTAATAGTATTGTAAATTGGCTCTGCCGTTGAAATAGAAAAATAAAAAATAAAAATAATAAATAATAATAAATTATTAAACTAAAGAAAGAAAGAAGAAAAATAAAACTCCAAGTCTTGCTCCACTATGATTTTTGTATTTTCATACCGGTTTCGGCCTATTAAGCCATCTTCAGTGACACTCTCGATCTTACGAAAACTTTTCACATGTCAAAAATTAAAAAACTTAAGTATATGGACGTTGATACAAGACAAAACAAAGGGTTGAAGTTAAAATTGATACGTAAAATTATCATCCAACTAGAATATTTAAAAAAAAAATTAATAGAGGCCACTTTAAAAGGCGGGGTCACGGATAAAAAGAAAAGTAAAGCTATCTTTGTTGGATACATTAATATTTCGGATTCCTTTCTTGCACCTCAATAGGAGAAGCTTTTAAGAAGTACTTTGGCACAGGCGGAATACCTATGTATATACATGGATTAGCTTTATAAAAAGCGTTCGTTATAAAATCGATCGACTATACACAAAATTTTTTTATTTTCGATTTTTAATTAACTTTTTTACAAATTTGCATTTTTGCATAAAATCTGATGAATCGGGGTTTTTTTTAGGACGGAATTTCATTCTCCCGAATATCTTGATTGAAGTTGCTCTCTGCGGACATCCGTCAATTAATAAAAAAATAACTTTTCTCATAATTTTTCCGCAAATAGCAATTTACGTTACTAGAACGAAAAAGTGAACTTAACAGGTCGACACAGGAAATCCTGTAAATCTAAGGAGACTTGTGAACAAAGACACTCACTACAAATAAATATTACAACTTTACAAGGAAAAAACTCTCAGCCGTTCTCGGTTAGATTAAAAACACTGCACTTGCTTCGAAAAAATAAATTTTATCACCAAGCCGCGATTCGTAAGATGTACACGAAATAAAACTGAAAATCAAAAACTTAAACACCCATAACACCAACACGCACAACACATCAACAACTGCAAAGCAAAACAAAAAAGTAACCTCACTCTTTATAAGATCAGTTGTTTATCTGCCCACACGTACCTGTCCAAAGTATTTTTAACTCCGGAGAACCGCTGAGAGTTTTTTCCTTGTAAACCAATTTATAAGGCTTCGTGGTTGACTTGTTTTTATTTTTAGACAGCCGGCCAGGCATTTTCCACGAAAGCTTGAAGACTTATGTCACACTGATGTGCTCTAATGTGGCTAGTCATAACACCTAACGGGACTTACTAATAATTTGGATAGGTCCGTGCGAACACATAAACAGCTGATCTCGTGAAGAGTGAGGTTGGTTTGTTTGTTTGGCTTTGCAGTTGTTGATGTATTGTGCAAGTTGGTGGTGTTTAGGTTTTTCATTTTCAGTTTTATTTCGTGTACATCTTACGAGCGGCTTGCTGATAAAATTTATTTCCTCGATGCAAGTGTACACGGTAAAAAATTTTGTCTACAACGAAAACACGTTCTTTTCTTCAATAAATTGTTTTACTTTAATTAAAATATTTCTTTATAAAAGACAAGACATTTTTTGTGCTATATCATGAAAATATTCTCTTGGTGAATAGAAAATCACAAATTCTTTTACTTCAAAGCAATTTGCTTTGATCTAAGACAATATTTTTTACCGTGTAGTGTTTTTAATCCAACGGAGAACGGCTGAGAATTTTTTCCTTGTAAAGTTACGATTTATAAGGCTCCGTGGTGGAGTTGTTCTTATTTTTATCTAAATATTCGTTATTTAAACCGATATAGAATAAGAAATTAGGTACCTACCTTCTTAAAAGTTATTTCTAACTATTTAAAAAACTAATAGATAATGTTATAGGTACTTGGATATTATCCAATTTAAGTTTAATTTTAAATATTTTCATTTTATACTTTAAATTTATTTAATAAATATGTTATTTGGGTTAAATCGATAGGAAGGAAATAGTAGGTAGTTCTTGGAAACCCTGTTTATTTTTTCAAAATTTTTCATTAAAATTTTCGAAATTTAATTGGGTATTTAAATATATTTAAATTAAATATCACTACTTAAAAAGATTATTAAACGGAAATTATTATTTGTAAAAAGCTTTGCGCTGACAAAATTTAATTACGATTAAATAATATTACACGCGTACCTCTACAGACAGATACAACATATCGTTTTAAAATAAAATCTGATTAATTATCAGAATGAAATTTGTTGAAAATAATTTTAATGAATACATAATAAACATATTTTGCAGATATAAAACCGAATTATTTACGTAAAGCCACCCACTGTACAGGGTATTAGTATTTATAGCCTCTGTGACCAAATCTTTAACGGCCCACACACGAGCCAATTTGCAGAGGCAATTTAGCATCCCTGCTTGTGATACACACCGCCGTTTGCCGATATCTGTTACATACAGGGACGCTAAATTTCATTTGGAAATTGGTACGTGAGTAGCCCGCTTAACACCAGGAGCTCTATATTCGAACTTGAACGATGTGATGGGTTCGGCCAATAGTAAACTCTTACACCCGGTTCCCACCTACGACTTTCTCGTGGCTGCCGGCTCACGCGTTACATGATCTCAATATCAAATGTTATGACCAAAAACATTCAACTAAGTTATGACAGTCATGTGACACGTACGCGGGCATGCACGAGAAAGTCGTAGGTGGGAACCGGGTTTTAGTGGTCGCGTGTTGTGCGAAATGACTTTTCTCGACCAATGGCATTTGTCGCCGGCTCATCACAGTTAATTTAACGCGTTTGAAGTGAAATCTGTTTTTCTAATTTATTTTATTTAAACCCCTTTGTCCCATTAAAGTTTAGTGAAACACTATTTTTGCTATCAATAATAGCAGTTTGGCTGGTATTTCAAATATAATAAAGGTGTGCAAATTTGCACCTGCAGTGCTTAATTGTATAAAAATATTTTTTTTTCCAAGTCACATTGGCGGTCCGGCTATGATTGACCATTGGCCTAACACTTACTTAAAGTTATTGAACTTTAAAGAAACAGAAACTAAATTTAAGTACTAACATGGTGGAGATTAAGCTAAATATTATAAAGTCCTAACATTTTAAAACAAGTTACTACAGAATATGAAAAAAATTAAATAAAACAAAACATTTTTTTAAAATATATTTTTTAAAATGTCAAAGTTTTTTCTTAAATCTGCGTTACAGACCAAATGATTTTGCGTATTTTTTCTTTCTTTACTTTTTTTTAAGAAAATCGCAAAAAAAATATTATTAGGGCTTTATATGTAGCGAAGCTCAAGGGGGATTTTGGTGGTGAATATGTGGGGAAGTGTCCCAGCTACTAAGGAATAAATATACAAAAATCCAACTTGTACCTATTTTTTTACAATTTTCAGTTACCTAATATGACTGTGTAAAGCCCGCTTTTAGGCTGGTTAAGTCGAGCCGAGAAATTCATCTTTTGCCTATCTGCGGTTACAATAAATTTATTTTGAGGTATGCGTTCTAGAGTGCCTAGCTTAGACGAGAACTGATATTAAAAGACACCTTAAATTTTGTTACAAATACCTATATTTTCATTTCAAAACTTTAGTACAAAATTCGCAAAAACAACGTCATCGTTTTGAATAATAACATCGATTAACAATTTTAAACATTTAAACACAATTTTTCCTAGAGTCTAACCACAATATAGTCCTTAATTCGGGTCTAAAACCTAATTGTTCGATCTAAGTTTAAAGGGCATTATTTCCTTTTAAATACCAAAAACACTGATATTAGAGTCTAGGTTTTACAAATTCCTATAAAAAATTACCTCATCAAATAATGTTCAGGAGCCACCATAAGAGTTACTGTTTCTTATAAGGCACCATTTTACCTTTCAGCACCAATTTTCTCGCTCCAAACAAAATGTCTCGTTTCTTTTATGATTTATATATTGACTACTAAAATTTTTATGCAGTTCTACAACCATATCTTGTTTTACGTAAAATGACTTTTAACTTTTCACTAGATCACTTTATTAACTAGATGTTTTTAATTTAAAAGTTTAACTGCGGTTTTGATACTCATCTTTTTTTATGTTGTTAGTTTCACTGTGTTTTTGATACTGATGCTATTGCGACTCGTCCATTTATATCCCAAAATCTGTTGTGTTTTAATGCAGATGTTCAGAACTAATTCGGCAAATTTGAATAACACGGTAATAAATAATTTTCATTTAATTTTTGTTTGACATATTCACTATTAATTATTAAGATTTATTTGTCTTATATCAAACAAACCGGCAGATATGTTTATTCTTATTATTAAATTGTTTTTTACATTTAAATCAAAAAGCTTTTGAAATAGGTAATAAATATTAATCTGGTGACAGGTTTAACCTATTTATCCAAAATTGTGCTCAATTAATTGGTTATTTTTTATATTTGGAAATTCCCAGAAAAATCCACAAATCAGTCACCTCTATTGGCGGCCGCTGGTCTCAAAGAAAATAAATCAACAAACAAAAATTATTTAATATTTAATTTTTTGATGAAATTGCAATAAATAATTTTTATTCCTGTGTCGACTAAGTGTTTTTGGTAACCTACTTTACTAATTTAAAATTAATTAATATTTTGTTTTTTAAAAAGACCTTTGATCTATTTAGTTTACGTTTGTCAAATTTAAACACCTTCAATTCAAACTTATTCGTGCTTCGATCGGTTCGTCGGTGGTTTGTGCCAGGTAAAGAGTGGCTTGTTCCTTATTGATATACCTTATAACACTTAAGGTGATTACTATTGTACAACGATGTAAATATTTGGTCCATGGTCAAAGTTGGTTTTATTTTTAAGATTTTGTTTATTGCTACATTTAAAACAATTTAAGCCCTTTCTTTTTCGGTTAAATAAGGTTTGTGTGCTGCCTGTTAAAACTTTAAAACTTTCATAATTTAGGTTCATTACAACTGGGCTAAACGTGTTTTTTCAAAAACAAAAAATGTTTGATACCATTAAAAAAAACACCCTATAAAAGAACCATGCAAACCACTTATAATTATATACAATATTGATAAAAATAAAAATTAGTGGTCATAATTCAACTAATTAATTTATTTTATGAAAAAAAATTATGAAAAAAGGCAGCAAATGCTAATCTTTCCAAAGGCAACGTACGGCAATTGTACTATGGTGCACGGTGTGCGGTAATGTGGTACCGCACGTAAATAAGTCTAGTAAATTTTACTTTACCCAAATACATGTTCAAAAAATCGAAAAGTGAAGCTCTCATAGCTTGCTTTGGCAACAATCGCAAACGCAAATTCACGTAAGCGAATTTTCAAGTGCGCATGCGTGTGTTTTGTAACGTTGACACATCTGCTGTGTGGATGGACGACATATTTGTTGTTTATTTACATTTTGCGGTGTTTTGCGTTTATCGTGTAAAATTTTGTTTTTTCTGTAAAAAATGGGAAATAATTCAAGTAAAACATGTGCGGTTTGTGGACAAAAGTGCCATTCCGTAGGAAAGTACTTGCATTTTTCTTTACAATTTGTTAATACAGTTAGGAGTGGTTTATACATGCCATTAACCACTCTTCATGGTATCTTCAATAAATTTGTATAATTAATTTTAGAAAAACTAAAATTTTAATCTACAATTTGATAAATTTTCACCCAATCAACTAGTTTTTAGAAAGGAAATTAAAGATATAACTCAAAATTTTTGACAATTGTCAAATAATGTATTGACGTAACAAAATATGTTCGAAAACCCCCAAAAACACCAAAACTGACACATGCGCAGTTACCAAAATCCTGTCTACCCGAAAAAGGAACATTAAGAATTAAATGGGGTCCTGGCTTCAGGCATCGCGTGGGAGAATGCATGGGTATGCCCCATATTTATGCTCTAACGCAGTAGCGCACCCAGGATCATGTGCCTTTGGGGGGGGGGCGAAAAAAATCTTGGTTTGGGGGGGGGGCTCGGGCCCCTGGGTGCGCCCATATCTCACGTATTCGACTTTACCCAGTGGCGTATATAAGGCTAAGATTTTTTTAGATATTTTCTACATATTTCATAAAATAGGGCCTCATGGATTCTTGCCCCTCCCCCCAAAACTATCTTGACACCCCCCAACTTTTTTTTAATACGCCACTGACTTTACCACACGTCGTAATCCATTATTTTTGGAGTATTCTTTAGATATAAACTTAAAAAAAGACTCTCAGCTAAAAATAAACATGGATGTGCCCGAGCGTTTATAAAAATTTTTTGTATTTTAAGTAAATTTGTTTTCACCCACTCGATGTCACCTTATAATAAAAATAAAATCTATTTTTCAACTTAAGCATTATTTATTTATGATCATAATACTGCCGTCCTTAGTAAGACCCACCTATCTACGTTTTCACTTCTTTCGAGAAAACCGAGTTTAAAGTTTAAATGCTTGCTAACAGTACATAGTAATATTTTTTTTTGTTTTTGAAAATAAAATACTTCCGAACAAAAATTTGGGTATTTTTCTTAAAAAACAGATGAAAGTAACCTATTTAAAGCCATTTTCGGTCCTAACTCATTTTTGATATTTTTGCAGATAGGTGGATCTTACTAAGGACGGCAGAATAGATTAACAGTATGGAACACTGTTACGAGGGTTGTCTAAGTTCTGCATATAGAGCTGGAATAAAAAAGTAGAGAACTTTTGAAGACTTTATTGTTTATCGAAGTATTATCCATGAAAATTAAAGCACTTTTGCATGCGCTCAAACCTGTTGTCAAAGCTGTAATTCCACTTCTTTTGTTGGTACTGTCAAAATTGCTTTCTTGAAGACGTCGACTGCTTCCTCTGGTGACTGAAATCTTTGACCACGCAGTCCATTCTTGATTTTCGAAAAAGTTTAGAAATCGTTGGAACTTAGGTCGGGACTGTATGGAGGATGGTCCAACAATTCGACGATTTGTTTTGTTAAAAATTCAATGGCTTTTTGTGCTTCTGGCGATCCTGCATTGTCTTGGTGGAGGATGATTCGTCGTTCGGGGTTCGATCTTCAAAGCTCAGCGATGACTTTCGGAAAACATATGGTGACGTACCAATCAGCAGTAAGTCCTTTGAACTTCCGAAGGAATGACCTGCTTTCGAGACGAATGCCGCGACCGTCTTTTTGGATATACTTTTCTTTATCTTGGAACACTTAAACAGATGACTGACGTTTATTTTCGGGTTCATATAAGTAAATTCACGATTCATCACTACTGACAATGCTGTACACGTTTTACGAGTTTCCTGCCTCAAAGCGGTCTAGATTTTTTTGACATCAACTGACCCTAGCTTCTTTCTGTTCTTCGGTTACCAGTTGCGGTATCCAGCGGAAAACTAATTTTCTTACCCTTAATTCTTTATGCAATTTTTTTTTTAAATTGGGGTCTTTGGTATCCCCAGTGAAGCCTCAATCTTACGTGTCGATCTTCCGTAATGAGCATGCGCATAGCATCTATGTTTTCCACCGCCGTTTTTGGTGCACCTGGGGGGGCTAAGGGCTAATTCGTATACGCTTGATTTCTCTATACCAACAAGCAATTGTCGACTCATATGGTGGTTCATTACCGAAAACAGAAATCAACTCGGCAAGGCATTCTTGCTGAGATAATTTCCTTGAAATGTTGTAAAAAATTATAGCCTGCAAATTTTATCTGTTTAATTCCATTTTTCGACTGATTTGTTAATTTCAAAAATTCACTGTAGCTATAAAACTATATGTATTGCAATGGCGTTTTGAATTTAAGTTAGGTAAAGATTGAGGTTACGTTTTAGTGACGACATTCGATCAGTGTCGCCCTCTATGATCCTATATTCAAAATATAAAAGAATGCCTTCGCATGGGCGAAGTTAGGTCATCAGATCTGGGGGGGGGGTTAAAGCCCCTCGTCTCGTAATACCTAGAGTCCCTGTATGTGACAGATATTGGCGGAATTATTCAGGGACTCTAGTAATACCCAATAGTGCAATATGTTTTGTATTGTAAGGTATTGAGTCAAGATAGGAATATTTTATAATGTAAGATAAACGTATCATACAAATCAACCCTGAAAGTACAACATAGTACAATTTTATTGAAGAAGCAGCTTCCAGTTTTCTGTTTTAATTTTAATTTAAGAACATCATCTAGCATCAGGGATTTTGTTCGGCCATTTTCAATATTTGCAAGAGCTAAAAAATTGAATCGCTCCTGACCCATGGTCGACCTTTTAAATTATTTTTGGGGGGCTAACTGAGTTTTTGGGAGGGCTAAGCCCCCCCCCAAGCCCCCCATGACTTCGCCTATGTGCCTTCGTAGTATAGCTACAATATTTTTAAATTTAAGCAATCAGATTATATAATATCATTTTAATATTTTACCATAATATCATCCCCTCGAGGACAGCTTTCGGTTCGTATAAACTGTAGTGGACATAAAATAATAATACCTGCTCGTACCTAATGTATTTAAAACTTTGAATCAAATTTTCAAATAGGATTTAATGCAATTTTTACTAAAGGATATAAATATTATTTTTGTAAATAATTTACATTTTTGCGGATTAAAAAAAGTATGACCCCCAAGTTGGTTAAATATGTACCAGCAAATAAGAAATAATTTACTTTTATTTAAGGGGTTAAAAGAATTACAAAAGTAAGCGTCGATTTTTTTTTTATTTGTCTTGATGCTCTAAACTGGAAAATTATCTCTGGAGTCATGGTTTTTACCGTGATCGTGGCTAAAACGGTTAGTAGATGGTGGATATTTGGATAAAACTATCTATTAATATAACACTTCCAGTACTTTTGTCTTATTTTTAAAGGGTAAAGCTTTTGCTGAATTGCAAGTATCGCTAATAAAATGGAGGAGTCCAACATTTGGGTTTTTTCTCAGCAGGGGCACCTGGAAAAAGTAAGTTAAGTGCCGAAACAACTGTTTTATTGGCTGAAAATCTGTTTTTAAGCTTTTAATTAGTTGATTAATACAATTTTTGACAATTTCGGAGGGGCGGCGGAATCCGGACCCCCTGCCTTTTGAAGAAAAATAAGAAGTAACCAATTTAAAGTGCCTATTTTAACTTGAGCTCCATTTTTTATAAAAACGCTTTTATAAGGCTAAATGATAAAAATCAATTTAAATAAATGGTTTATTAACATACTTCCTATATAAATAAAAATATTTCTTAACAATAGCCCATTTATACCACCCATTTTACTTTTTCACTATAATTTATTTTCATGTTTCATCCATTGAATAAATAGATTTATAATACCAACAAAAAAACGAGGCAGCCAGCAGGAACCGTGGGAATTCGGAAATATGGCGTAACCTTATTACTGTCTAGTCCGGGCTATACGATTTCAGCTTTAGAAATCTGGAAATTAGGAATAGGTCCTGAGATAACAATAAGAAGGTTATCTTAAGTATAAATACCGGAAATCTGTCAAGAAGTTTTAACACAAGTTGCTATAGAATCGGTTTTACTGTTTTTGAATGTTGTGCTCAAAAACAAAAATAAGAAAAGCTATACACATAGATAAAACAGTAAATCCACTTTATGGCTTTGCAGATGATGGCAATGTAGTCTCCTCAATCATACCACCCACATGTCTCTTCGCACGTGAATTCCATTACCTTAGACTAACTGAAATATCACAGATAAATAACGACTTGGAGATAATAGAGGACTGGGGCAACAAAAACCTTGTACAGTTCAACGCACAGAAAAGAAAGAATGAACCGGTGAGCCAAACATCATGCTATCTGGAAGTGCTGTCGCATTGCAGAGCCAGTTGAACATCTTAGGAGTCACTGCAGAGACCAACATGTCTTGGCATAGTCACGTGGCAGATATAGCTAAAAGAGCGTCCCAAAAGCTTGGGGTGCTATTTCGTACCAGACATCTGCATACACCAAGCCAACTGCTGACACTCTACAAAGCCCAGATTCGACCAACTATGGAGTACTGCTCACATATATGGAGTGCGGCACCCAAACATACCTTAATGCTTTTGAACACCGTGCAAAAACGAGCTATCAAGCTGATCAATGACCCCGCACTTACCCGTAGCTTGGATAGTCCCGAACATCGAAGAACTGTGGGTGATCTATATCTCTTCTACAGGTATTATCACGGAAAATGCTCTGAAGAGCTGGCACGTATGATCCCCGCGAGAGTAGCACCTACTAGGCGAACACGTCAAACAGACGGTAACCATCAATTTACTGTCAAAATAGAGGCACCTAGAACCTCATTATATCAGAATTCATATCTCTGGAGAACAGCATCGCTGTGAAATGGACTCCCTGCGACAGTTTTCCCTGCAGATTACAACCTGAACCGTTTCAAAACCAACATTTCAGCGCACTTGCCGCTTCTCGAGCGTGATAGGGATCTCCTTGCGAGTGCGCATAACCATGGCTTGTTTTTTTCTGTATTTAAAAGATTTTAATTTGCTGCCATACTCCATCTTAATCTGGAACACTTTATTCGCCTTCGACTCGTTGTAAGTGAACCAGGAAAAGTAGAGGCAATTCTTGTTTCACAGGCTTGGAAAAAAAACGTTCTTCTAAAAATTCTGTTAGTTGCTGATCTTCTTGGAACGTTAGCCAGTACCTTGCTTTAGCAGAATATTTCCCTCTTATTTGTTTATTTATTTTATTTCTTTATTAAAGAAAAACCCAAAATTTCGCGGAAAACTGTAGTGTCATTTTGAAAATACCATAAAAAAAAGTCTGACCTCCCATAAGACCCAATGTAAAAGTCAGCCCCCCGAGAACAGCTGATTTTTGCAAGGTCGTAACGTAACGTATTTTTTGTTTGTCTTGGCTTGAGTACTTGTTTACCAGAGCAGATGAAATCTTATAGAGTCACCAAATGTTTATGTGCTGTTTTCTCTCATACTAAATCACCTTGGTCCGGATACCATTTTCTTGCGTGTAGCAATTTAATTTCAAAAGGAAACTACCCTAATGTTTTTATCATCGATCTTTTGAGCCTATGTAATGTAATTCGGGGGTTTCTGTTAGTGGTTCGGATGTTAAAACGACACAATGTTATTAATTGTACGGTCAAAATATATCAAGGAATTAACATTGAGAAGACAGCAGTTGAAAAAGAGGTTCAGCCAGGTTTTACTTAATACTGGGATTGAGGAAAACCAAAAGTCCAAACGTTTGCTGAGTTAAGTCCAACCAAAAATATGCAGGTATTCAGGGGCGTGCGGTGGAATTGGAGACAAGGGAAGCCATCTTTTTTAAACTTGCTTATTTGTAATATGGGAATGTTTTTTAGATAGTAAGGAATAATTATATAAAAATCCAGCCTGCTAGTTTTACGGTTTTTTCACCTATTATGACTGAACTATGATCGATGCATCCCTAACGTATCCGCCCCAATATGAATAAGAAAAATAAAATTGACTTGTTAAGTTTCTAATTTTCTATTTATGTCTGTGGCTTGTTACTGTCGTTTTTTAATAGCCATATTAAGCTATGATATTAATCTAAAAGGCCAAAGTTAAAAAAGATACTATCGAACAGTTGTACTGCGGTGAATTAGGGAGTTTCAAAAATAACCCTTTTATGGGTTTATTATATGGTTTTTTATTGCTACGGGCTATAATTTTGGTCAGAACTGCGCAAAACCAAAATCCCACAGAGGGTTTTATTACACTAGCAATAAAATTATGTGATTTATTCGAAAAAATAATTTATTTCCTAACACTTAAAATAGGAGTTAAAAGTTAATATTAAAAATCCACTTTGGAGTTGTGATAACTAGATAGCCTGGGGACAATAAACTTATGGGTTTCTCCCAGAAACGTATCAATTTTACAAAATCTGAGGGCACGGCAGTGCCTCGCCAAGTTCACGCTGCCGTACCATTTTTTCTTGAAACATTTCAGCCCATATTTGACCTATCTAAAACTCTACTACGGAATGAGATACGAATCTCAAACTTTGCACAGTCGAAGGTCATCATAGGCTTAACCACCCCTCCAAGTTTCATAGACTTCCACAAAGTAGTAAAGTAGTTACGAAATTTCAAAAAACGCCGAATTTATTATTTATTTGGCCTAGACACCACAAACCAAGCATATGGTTTGTAAAACAATATTGCCATTAGTTTCAAACACATTTTATAAGCTACAGAAAAAAATTACAGGTCACTAATTCCTTAATAGAACGAGCTAACGAATACAACATTCCACTATATATTGGGTTTATAGTCTTTGAAAAAGCTTTCGATAGCATTGAACACTGGGCAGTAAAATCAAGCAAGCGAAGCAACAACACCAATCAAAATCCACGAAGGAAGCAACCCAATCCGCAAAAGAAGAGGTGTCAGACAGGGTGCCACAATATCCCCTAAACTATTTAACCAGACCCCTAAAAAATAAGATTGGGAAGAAATAGGCATCAAAGTAAACTGGCAATACATGAACAATCTAAGATATGCTGATGATATCGCCTTAATAACAGATAAGAATGAAGAACTGATAACGGGGCAGTGCCCTCCCAAAACTAGAAAACAAACAATATTTTTAATTGATTTATTTAAAAATAAGTTAAATGTTCCCTTACGACATGATTGTCTAGTTCTTTTTATTATCTGAATTTTTTTGTGTAAATAATTACAAGCCGGCAGCGCCGCGGGTGGATGTTCTCGAGCGAGGGCGGGAGAAATGTGTGTTTTAGTTGAAGTCGCCCATCATCATCATCGTGCGTTGCCCTTCTACACGATGCCAGTTCGATCCTTAGTAAAGACAAATGAATTTGTTTTGATTTGGGCTCAGTAGTAAAAAGCATTGCCGGTCGTGTGTCATTGTTTTTGTTATCGTTTGTTTATAAAATGGAAATAAATACCGTCGATTACATAATTAACTGTGCATATTTAAATACGTTGACATATGAACTTCGATTACAAATAAAATCTTTAGGGTCACATAGACCGGACTTAAAAATCCTAAAAATTAATCAAAATCTTAGTGCAACTAATAAAAAATTATACGATGCAAAAAACTGGTTGTGCGGTTGTAAAAAACGAAATGCTTTTTTTTTTGGTTTATTTGTCTTATTATGAACAATCTACGAGGCGATCATGCATGGGTGACAGCAGTTTACTGAAAAGTTAAAGACACAAATTAAGTGCTACTTATTTAAATAACCACATGGAATTTTCTATGCTCGGCAAGACTGATATAAGGAGCCAATTGAATAGTGCCTATAGGCAAAACATTACCGAACATATTGAAAATGTGGCAAAAAATCGAAATATTCTCAGTAGATTAATAAAATGTTTAAAATTCTGTGGGATTTTTGAGGTTGCTCTCCGGGCCATGATGAGTCTGAAACTGGTGCTAATCCAAGCACTTGGCGCATGTAAACGAAGGGTGAATAGACTTTATCTATAAACAAATAAACTAAAAACTACACCAAGTAGCTCATTGGCGTAGCTAGGGGGGGCCGGGGGGGCCTGGCCCCCCTGAAGTCCCTCAGGCCCCCCCTAAGATATTTTAGGCCTCCCCTACCGACTACTAGTAAAAGAACATGACGCTTAAAATACATACTTTTCTATTATTATTCGGGAAATATTTAAATAAAATAGGTGCATTGAAATTTAAAATCATTCAGATAATGTTTACATTTCAGGAAAAAGCCCTGGTCTTGCGGAATTAGGCTTTTTCTCTTTAAATTATCGGTAACTTTTCTGCACTTATGCAATTTCCCGAAAATATTTTTTAAATTTAAACATAATTATGCATATTGAATATTTCATACATATTGGCGACATCTTGTAAAATATTATAGAAGTGTAAGTTAAATTTCGCATTTAATAAAGACAGCGACCCTTGCCCCTCTGTTTCCTAAATCGGGTTGTAGATTTCGTTAGGTTATAAAAGACCTTTTTAAACTGTTTTTCTAAAATAAATATAATAATCTTTTTAGTTTTTTTGAGGTTAGCGTTTAGTGTCTTATGAAAATTTTCCGATTTTGGTGACAATTTCATAACCATTTTCATATTAAGTTTTCCCACGTCGTTAAATGGAAGAAATTCGTCGAGCAATACCGGGAAATTTTTAATATTAATACTTCTACTCTAAGAGCAGAAATGACCGTTTTAAAGAATTGTATTTTTCGGTTAAATTAAACTGTTGGTCATGATTCTATCAAACAACATATAGCAGAAAACACCTATCCAAACCTCTACCAACTTTTTAAAGTTGCGAGTATTCTTCCAATTTCAAGTGCAATTTGCGAGAGGTCTTTCTCTGCCATGAGGAGAGTTTTTAATTGGCTTAGAACAACTATGACTCAAGAAAGACACTCAGGTTTGTCATTGTTATTCATAGCAAAAGATGTTGAGGTCGACTTATACAGTGTGGTAGACGCTTTCAGTCAGCGACGTAGATAACTTTCTTTGTAGAATTGCTGAATCACATACTTCCTGTGTATGCATATAAATAAGTTGGTAAATGTATTATTAAATTTGTTATATTAAAATATTAGAACATTTAATGCGCGTATTTTTTTTTATTCATTGCACACTTTGCACGACTCTTTAAAACCTATGTTTGCTTTTTGTTCAAGATAGACCGGGGCCACGGCCCCCCCTGAAAAGCAAGGCTAGCTACGCCAATGAAGTAGCTGCTTGTTTGTAAAATGCTAAAATAAAATTGTTTAGGTAAGTTTTTTTATCTCCTTTTCCATGCAATATAAATATCTGCCCATAAGAATAACCAGTAAATTTCAGTGTGTTACTGTACCTTCATTGTTCATTAATTTTGATTAAATCATTTAATCAGAATGTATGGTCTAATCTAAATGTACCAAAGTGCGATGTTCCCCGATGTTAATAAATTTCTTAAAAAAGCTAGATGTTTCCTTTTCTTGTTAACGGTCGGTGTATAAAAACCAGGATACTGATGATGGCAAAAAGCCAAAAGCAGTCTGTCCACACTTTAAAATAGTACAAAAACTGATTTTCAATATATATAAATATTTATTTTACATTTAGCTTATTAGTTGGGAGGGGGTTGGGAGCCTGCCACTTTTGTCTGCATTTTTGTGTACCGTAATGAAACTTGGCACAATTATAGTACAAAACTATGGTATCATTTAATAAAGTGGTGCTTATTCCGAACCCAGTGCAGAACAAAAATACAGGGTGTTTTATTTTTAATTGCATCTATCTTGTTAAAATTCCGTATAAAATTTAAATGTAATGTAAAGCTAGGCCAATGAAACCTGGCACCGATTATAAGGACATATACACTTTAATTTTAAGTGATAAAAATATTATATTGATTTATTTTCTACCAAGAAATAAAAAAAAATATTTTCTTTAGTAAAATTTTGGTGTGGGTGTTGAATAGCAATAACAATTCCAGGAGCTTAGAAATTAATTTAGGGGTTAAAATGTTTCTATTTAAAACTAAAATTGCTTGATGGGTGTGACATATACAGGGTCGGCGTACAGGTTTTTTTATAGATTATACTTAATGAAGAAATATAAAAAAATAGTGGATTACTTAGACGATATTTTAAAAAAATATATACCAAATAAAAGATTTTTAGCTTCCATTTATATTTTGCAAAAAGAAAAGGGAATAGTTCGAATCCTTTTAAGTAGTTTTTTTATGACGACCTTCCAAATCAATATACAAAAGTCAGCACATTACAATAATATATGTACAGCTTCCATATGCTAAAATAAAAAAAATATGTAGAGAGTTGTAAAAGGTAAATTTAGTACTAAAGTTTTTCGTAATCTTTTATTTTAGTACTAAGTATTCAAATAACTCTATATATGACAAATTAACATGTCATTAAAATCACTATATTTTTCTTTATAAAACATTTACCGGACTTTGTTTGTGATAAGCACTACATTATTGCTATTTTCTATGCGCATATACTGGGCAACAAGTACTTTGCTGTCATTTTTACTGTTTTTTCATATTATTTATTGCAGGTCCTGCGTTAATTTAAGTTTTGCAATGAAACTTTTGTTTTTTGTGTCATTTTGTCGGCTGGTAAAGGCTATAATACAAAAATTTTAGTTTGTGTAATTTTTTAGTTAAAATACAGGGTAATATTAAAAAAATCATGTAAATAGTAGTAGTCTCAAACTTTTGTTCATACCGGTTATTCACTTTAAGATACCTTCTAAATTATACCACTTGTTATTACTAAAATAACGTCTTCTTATTGTGGTGTATACCACTTTATCAAAAATACCTTAACATAATGCTAAAGTTTTACTTTATAATAATATATAAAAAAATTAAAACACCTAACATTTTTAATTTTTTAAATTATCATTACTGAAATGCACACATGCACATACACCGCATAAATATTTCGTAATAGTGAACTTTGAATTATGTGTTAAAATTAACAAGAAATTGGAAGATACTAAGTAATACGAGTATATTTAAGAAATGCACATATTTTATTTCCAAAATTTATTCCCAGCACTTCTAATATTAGAAAATATACAGTAGAAAGACACACTTTTAGTTATTTTATCCAGTTTTATTAAGTTAGGCTTGGTCAGTTATTTTTAAAAATCCCTGGCATAAATCTCATTTAAGGTGTCAGTTTTTGACATATCATGTTAATGGTTTGACCTACTTAGTTTGTATTTAGTTTGGTTTAGAATAATATAGGTAATACGTATAAGTTTGAAAAAAATTGTACGCGAAATTAGTTTTATATTTAATTTATCAATTCTTCCTGTTCCACCTCAAGGACGCCCCTGTATCTTAGTTCTACACGGAGCGCCACCTCTAATATGGCATTTCTAGGTGTCTTCTATATCAGTGCCAAATTTCATCACGGTGCGCGAAAATCCAGACCCTTAATTTCCTTCTTAGGCTCCCAACTATTTTATATTCTTTGTTTTTTTCTTTTAAGTATAGTAAAAACCGGGGAAAACTTTAATCCCAACAAGAAAGCAAAGAGTCAATACGTTTCGATGCGTCCTGAATCGCGAATTATTTAATCGGAAACGGAAAAGCTACACTTTCTGCAATTCAAAAGTACATCGAACCCATAGCTAAGAACGAATCCCGTGAGTTTTAAAAGAGGTGGTTGTGGTGGTATTCTAAGACACCTGTTGTAGCATTCTAGATGGTGAATCCACAGGCAAATTTTAAAACGCTCAGAGTTCCTAATAGAAATCAATATTTGGATTTTTTAAATAAATTATATTTTGTTTAATTTTTTGTCACAAAAGGCAACTTTTGCCAACTAACATCCCAGATTTAGAGCTGTAAACTTTTTCAAACCTGTACACTTTAACGTAAATTTTAGTATCCATTAAGGTAACTGATAATGAGTGTAGCTGCCCTCATCATCATTTACCTAAGTTTTAAGATAGTTGTGTTTGTTAAAAATTAAATTTTTAATCAATTTGTGACAACAACGTTACTCATAGTTGCTATCGTTTTTAGGCTATATACGATTTTCTTTTCTCAGAAATTGTGACTGGTAAACTTTGACACTATTTGTGCTGAAATTGTAATTTTCAATCTAAATTTAAAAACCGCGTCTCGCTAGCTGCTGTGGTTCGTAAGATATTATTATTTTAACAATTTTTTTGTATCTTAAAAATTGCAACTATGATGATCTTTAACGTTATGACATTTTTTTTTAAATCTTAATGTTACTGTAAAAACCACATTTTTCTAGCTGGCATAGTTCTCAATTATGATTTCTTAAAACATATTACTCACCTGCAGTGCCCCAACCCCAGGTACCATAAAACTTTTGTGCAAAATTTAGTTTAAATTGGTTTGTTAATTTTTTAATTATCGTGTCCCAGACAGTCGGAAAGACAGACATTACCTTGAAATTTTGTAGTTTTTTTACCCAAATAACTTTTTTCGAGACAAAATAAAAACAGTTTTCTTTTGACAATTCCAATACCTATTCCTCTTTAAAATATAGGCTAGAGTATGAACTAAACTAAAACTAACACTTATCACGGTTAGAATAAACCAAGCAAAATAGAACAAGTAGAGGAATATATATACCTGGGACAAATTATTGCACTAAAAAAAGAATCTACGGTAGATTAAGCTACATATTTAAAAATAAACGATATCATTAGTATCTCAAAACGAAAGTGTATAATCCTTCGTGTACTTACCTATGGATCCGAGACCTGGACACTTACAAAATCAAACATAGATAAGATAAGATGTCAGTGGAGAAGTAGCAAAATTAAAATGGAGATTTGCTAGTTATAATATCAGACCGAAAGACGATCAACGGTACAAATGTATTTTAAACTAGAGACCTTGAAAAAATAAAAGAAGAAGGGAAGGCCCCAAATGAGATGGCGGACGATTTAAAGAAATATGCAGGGACTAGATGAATGAACACGGCGAGTGACAGAGAAAAGTGGAAGATAAGTAGAAAATAGGTAGATATATAGAATACCTAACCCTCTATGCCTACGGTAGGGATGGCTAACAAAATTTCGGGTGGCGGAACAGAGATCGAATACAAAAGATCGAAAAACAAAAGATCGAAAAGACAAAAGATCGAAACACAAAAGGTCGAAAAGACAAAAGATCGAAACCACAAAAGATCGAAAAACAAAAGATCGAAACTACATAAGATCGAAAAACAAAAGATCGAAAGGCAAAAAATCGAAAATGCAAAAGATCGAAAATACAAAATATCAAAAAACAAAAGATCGAAAGACAAAAGATCGAAAGTACAAAAGATCGAAAATAGCGCGTTTTAAAATACCGCTATTACATAATTTCTTAAAAAAAAAAACTTTCCTGATTTCTTTTTCGGGGTCCTAGAGGGTGTGTAACTACATACATACATATATTTTAAAAAAAACATTCCTACAATGTTTCCCGAGATCCTACAGGGTGTAAAACCAAACCGAACCGGTTCGGTTCGTTTTGGTTCGGTTCGGTTCGGTTTAGGTACACACCCTCTAGGATCTCGGAAAAGAAATCAGGAAAGTTTTTTTTTTGAAAAAATATGATTCAAAAAGAGACCCCTTTATCTAACTATATGATTTGTGTTAAGTATGACAAGCCATTAGTTTATTTAACGGTTAGGTAATTTTACCTTACCTGACCTTGCTTAAACTGTTTATGTGAATATACCTGTTTCGATCTTATTTACTTGCGATTTTTTTTCGATCTTTTGTCTTCTGATATTTTGTTTTCTTTTGCCTTTCGATCTTTTGTTTTTCGATCTTTTGTACTTTCGATCTTTTGCCTTTTTGATCTTTTGTTTTTCGATCTTTTCTATTCGATCTTTTGTCTTTCGATCTTTGTTCCGCCACCCCAAAATTTCGTGTATAAAGGATTTACGCGGGTAGCTGGAAAACCGAATAACACAGAACTTAAGGGTAGATGTATTTTTACCGACAAAATACATTAAACAAACGCGGCTGTTCCCTAGGGATAAGGAACGATTTTACATAATATAAACAAACTTCGTATGTCGTTGAGTGTGCTGGGAGGTATAGGAAGTCTATTCTATAAAATTTTGTATCTACGAGAATGCACGACCATAAAATAAGTAAGTGGTTTTACAAATGACTCGTGTACAAACCTTTAAATAAAACAAATTTAGTCCGCAGTAACGGTAGAGTAGACGCGGCGAGAGTTGATGCCACGCACGTCATCAATTTTATCTTGGTATACGCCTACTTGAGGTCGGACAGTGCCGTGCGGAATAAATTACACATAATAATTTATAGCGGTAAAATAAACTAACGCCTATGGATCTCCAAAACAGCCAATTACAAGCTAGAGACGGGGCAAGTAGATCTCCCTCAGCCGTGACGTGGGTGGCTTCAACTCTCGCCGCGCGTACTCCAACGCACCTATACTCCGCTTAGCTTAGGTTAATTTAGGTTTGATATGAGTGATGCGAATGACGCCCCTCCACTATGACTTCTGGCTCATCTCAACTTAAATATCACAAATACCTATCACCTTTAGTCCGATTTTTGTGTTGGTTTCAGCATATAATAACTGCACTTCAAATTGACCTAGAGATCCTGCAGGAAAAAACCAGGTGTAGTACATTTTTGTGTGCATTTCTCATTTTAATCATCATCAACACATAGTTTCTTTCCCAGCCTTTTCTTCCATATGAAGCGTAGCATAACAACTTTGCTACGGTCCGCTAAATTTTCATTTCCTTCCAGGTTGCGTATACAGTTTAGATGCTTCTTTGTCGAAGTTTGTATGTGGTTGCTACCGTAGCAACACACAAAATTCTAATTGGACAAACGCGATATTCAGTAAGAGATATTGAAAGTTCCAAGCTCTTGCTTTTAAAAACCCTAATGTGTTTACGAAGTCATCTAACTCAATAGAAAACATACTATTTGTGTACCAAGACAAACGATCATTTTAATTAAAAAAGAAACAAAACATTTAAATAAATAAAGAACGTCCCACACTGACCGCGTTGGCCTAGGTTCATTAATACAATACAAGGGCATTCGTCAAGGGCTTAATAAAAGTTGAAAATAGCGCATATCAATTTATTTTTCTATGACATTAATTTAAAAATCTAAAAATATAAACTGTTTTAGTGAGACACTGCCAGTACCAAGAACAAATTACAGGCCTTCTTTCTGCGTGTTCTTCGAGACCAGGCCGATGTTCCATCAAACAACTTTGTAGAGGTTAAAGTGTAAATACTTTGTAGAAGTTAAAGTCAAAATGTCAAATTGAAGTTTGCGTAATTAATTAAATGTCAAATTGCTGCAGTTTTCCGATTTGTACCGCACTGACCGTGTTGGTCTAGGTTTATTAATACAATACAGGCGTAATCGTCAAGGGTTTAATAAAAGTTGAAATTGGCGCATATCAATTTATTTTTCTATGACATTAATTTAAAAATCTAAAAACATAGACTGCTTTAGTGAGAATCTGCCAGTACCAACAACAAATTACAGGCCTTCTTTCTGTGTGTTCTTCGACACCAGACCGCTATTCCACCAAACATAGTTTGAAAAGTTTTATATATCCAATTTTATATATTATTACTGTTGTTACTTTTGTACATTGACTCTACTTTGATTATTTTAGTTCTTAGATGTTATTTTGTCCTTGACAAGATGGAGAAGGAAATAAAATATATTCAATTATTAGGTTGTTGTTTCCTTTATTATAACTTCGTTATATCTTGTTATCACAGTTACAAATTATCACTACATCACAGTACTTTTATTATAACTATTTATTATTATTTAATTAGGACTTTTAATTATCATTTTACTTAAAATTGACTAGAGCACATTTACTATGTTTTAATGCCGGAAGCTAAGAGAGAGAAAATATATCTTTCCTTGTCGTGTACAAGTGAAATTACGCATGCGCTTGTGCGCTTATTTAAATATTAAAAAATGGATATTTTTAGTACATAACAAAAAGGTTAAAAAGTTGAGTTGAGAGTGGGTTGGTGACAGTAAATCTTTTATACAAATTTCAATGTCATGCTCGTTAATGTCAAACTGAAGTTTGCGTAATTAATTAAATGTCAAATTGCTGCTTACTTGCTTTTTCGCTCACCACTGTTAATCCACCATTCAGTTCTTTATAGTTATTTGAAATTTTCCGATTTGCACCGCACACAACATACTACTTTATAAAAGCGCTCTCTTCATGGACTTTTTCATGAGAAATATTATGGCGATTGTTTATTTAAAACTTTTAAAGAAATATTAGGGTATTTTCAGTAGCTTTATACAACAGACTATTTAAGTATTCTGAGCTGGCTTTCGAGAATACCAATTTTGACTCCATCCCAACAGATCTACCTCAGATCAAATGTCACAGAGGGGTGTGCGGTGACGTCACTAAAATGGAAGTTCTTGGCCACGCTATCAAAACGGACGGGCCACGATCTACAACTTTGTTGACGTCACAGCGAAGGCATGTTTAAAATATTAAAGTTGGAATGACGGTTGATGAGTATTTGATTTTTTTAAAATAAAGCCGGTTTTGAGATTGTTTTTACTATATTCTTGTAAAACATTTTTTAAAAATTGTTTAGTATTTCTTAATTTTTTAGAGCCGCTTCATTAGCTCACACAAAAATTAAATTTAAAGCAGAAGCGAATGTGTTCGTTTCTGCGTGGAAAGTAATTGGCTCACCTACACCTATTTGTTTATGTTCGGCAATCAACCACATCAAAATATTATTTTTTTGTAGTGTAATTTTGTTTTAAAAAGATTAACACTGGTATTTTTGGATTTTAAATTACCTTTATTGTAAAAAAATATAAAAAAAAAATTAAAAAAAAATAAACAAATGCCATGACAAACACAGATGACAAAGTCAAATCCATGTCAAATATTACAGTTGGCATGCGGTGCATGGCGGGTAATTTGAATTCAAAATACAGAATGCTAATATATTTTAACCTTTTAACTATCTTTCATCCTTACAAGAGTTTTGTGGAATTTCGGTATACTGTCAGGGAATATTTTAATAAAATTTCGGGAAAATCTGTGGTGCTATTTCAAAAATATTACAAATAAACCTCTATTCGCCCATAAGACCCAATGTAAAATTCAGTCCACAATAACAGCTGATTTCACTGGTCTGCAGAAAAAAAATTCTTGAGCCTTGGAATTATTTCCGCTGATTCTTATGTAAGACGACGCCCTGAATCCAAATATAGCTTGCGTTTTTTTCTACCACCCAGCATTTTTGAGGGAGAAGCCTTTTTACCTATTTTGATCATTCTTCGATAATAATTATAATATTATCGACATAAATTTAAATTTTTAAGTATAAAGAGAGTTATTTTAGTTTCAAACAATAATAAATACTTAGATTTTTTTACATATATTCCACATATTTCATTAAAAAAAACCCCATATTCATCCGAGACTGCTCCTAAATTTTCAGGAAAGAAGTCCAGATGCGAGTGAAGGAAGTGCAGTTTAAGGGACATGTTACATCCCATGGCCTTTTACGCTAAGCAATTCCTCGACCTGAGCGACATACCTAATCATTACTTTTATAGTAATCCAAAAAGTTCTTACAAACCTTTTGGAATGCAAACCAAGCTCGTTTTTCTTTTTGATTCAGGTGTTCAATAAACGTCGAATCTTGAAAAAGTTGTCTAATTTGGGGCCCAACAAAAACACCTCCCTTAATTTTAGCCTTACTAAGACAAGGAAATTTAGTTTTCAAAAATATGAATGCGTCGCCTGGTTTGTCCAGTGCTTTTACAAACTGTTTGATCAATCCAAGTTTAATGTGCAAAAGCGGTAAGTAAATATTATCTTGCAGGACTAACAAGGATCGTTGGCATTTTTCTGACCGGGAGTAAATCTTTCTCGAAGTTCCATACAATGTAATGTTTGTCCCGTGCTCGGCTGTCCCATTTACAAATAAAGCAACAATATTTTATTTTCTTATTATAGTTTATGCATGAGCGTATACAAGGGGGGAGGGGGGCTTGGGGGCGAAAGCCCCCCCATGAATCCAAAAATAGATTATGTTAAAACTATTTATTTTCCTACTTTTTAATATGTTAATAAATAAAAGTGGAAAAAAAGGCGATTTTTTGTATACGCCAGTGGTTTCTGTATATATATATATATATATATATATATATATATATATATATATATATATATATATATATATATATATATATATTTATATACTAATATGTTGCTTTATACTTTGCTGTAACGTTTATTACCTTTACCGTTAAGCTGCTGGCAGCTAAAATTTTGTAAAAATAATTAGAAAATGCATATAAAATGCTAAAATCGACAATGTCCATTTACCATTTATGCAAAACACCCCCCCCCCCAAAACAAATGGCTTACCACCTTGCTATAAATATTAATGTTTAAGAACTCTAAACTCTCCAGTCTCTCAGAAATAATGATGTTAAGGCCACAAAAATCCTCCCCGTCCCACTAAAATATCGAAAACCAGTAAAAATAGGTAGGGGGGTCTCCCCCGAAACTGGGGGGTGATGAGAAAAACGGAGTTCATATTTGGATTTCGGAGGTCATTTTACATAAGAATTGGCAAGAATGGTGTCAGGGCCGATTTTCATGCCGACCAGTGTCTTTTCAGGGTCGTGGCCTATATTTTTTTGTTGGCCTTGCTTGACTCTGCATATATTATACAGAGAGCAAAACTCATCATCTAATATTCTAATGCAATTTTCTCGCAATGACTTCCGCACGGGCCCATAACTTCCCGAGAATCAGGCCCCAGGTGTGCGTTTTTCGATATTTCTCTCACGTACGCGATTGTTATTTCAGAACAGTTTCTGAAATATCCATTCCAAGACTCAAATCGATGGGTTTAAAAAATGGGCTACGTTTGTTTTTTACTTATAGATCAGTATAAATCGAAAAGAAAAACACTCTCAAGAAAATTGTAATTTTTTTATTGTGCAACAATTTATACCTGTATAGCTAAAGCAGATATGTACAGGGCGATCTATTATATTTTGACACTTGGACATCCCTGTTATTTTAAAAGATACCAATAAACCATAAAAACAAAAGTTATAATTTTTTATAAGCTTTAAAAATATTTTATTAGAAGTTGTAAGATGTAATTATAACTGTCATATTTTGATAGCAAATTTTTTAAAGGAAATGGAATTTCCTATATATGATTTTATTATAACCTATTATTGATAAGGTATAGTTTTTGCAAAGTCACTTGAATAACTCCTAATACGGGGTTCTATCGATTTCATGAAATTTTGCTTCATTCTGCTCTTCAAAAGTTATCCAAATTCATATAAAATCTTCCTGGTAGAATTTCAACCCTACCGACAGAGAAGAGGCACGGCTCTTTGCGGTCCGACCACAAAGTCTTTGTTTTCCGACCGACCCAGCCCAGGTGGATGGAAGGCACCTGATTGGCAGATTTTTTTGAGATGCGCTTTTAATTGCTTTCGGGTGTGCTTTTTGGGACCCCTTTACTTGGCAGTCTGCAGAGTTAGAAAATAAATCAGTGTCGTTCCTGTAGGTGTAGGAATAGAAAGTTTTATTATCTATTTTTATTTCTTTAGTTTACGCCATAATTAAATGAAATAATTTTCATGAGTATATCTACCGCCGCCTATGTCACTTTCTATAGAGGATTTGCCGATGGTCGGCTTTTATCTTTGTTCAACTGACAAAACTATAACTGATAATGAGTGTAAGAGCACAGCACTCTTATTTATGAGAGGCCGACTCCGAAATAAAATAATGTACATGGATGGCATGTTCCATTTGGATTTTTTAAGAAATTTACTACCAAAATATGACTTTTGACAATTACTGATGAAACATTTTTATAGCCTATAAAAATTATTCATATTACAAGGCGAATAACGTATTAGCTCACACTACTACTATACTATAGTAGTGTGAGCTATAGTGATCCTAATTTTTTCGAGAAAAAAAAAGTTGCTCCGATTTCAAATTTCTTTATATATCTTTGCGTTTCAGATGATTTTGAAACTTTTTTGTTGCGCCGTATGTCTGTCTGTCTGTCTGTCTGTCAGTCTGTCTGTCTGTCTGTCTGTCTGTCTGTCTGTCTGTCTGTCTGTCTGTCTGTCTGTCTGTCTGTCTGTCTGTCTGTATGTCTGTCTGTCTGTAACGACCAACGCGCATAACTCCAAAACCGCTTGCCCGATTTTAATGAAATTTGGTACCTACGCTGAGTTTTGGGTCGAGATGGTCCCATTTAAAAATGAACAAAATCCACCAAACACAAGCCAAATAAAAGGGTGGGGGTATATTTCAAAAATTAGAGTTTTGTAAAAATATGGCGTGTGTGATATCAAACGAAAGGTAATTGCGTCTGGAGTTAAATAAAATACATTTTACTTTTAAAAAAAGGGTGGGGGTAAATTTAAAAAATTAGTGTTTATGTGGAAATATGGCGTGTGTGATATCAAACGAAAGGTAATTGAGTCTGGAGTTAAACAAAATACATTTTAGTTTAAAAAAAAAGGTGGGGGTAGATTTGAAAAATTATAGTTAAAGTCAAAACATGGCTTGTGTGGTATCAAACGAAAGGTAATTGAGTCTGGAGTTCAATAAAATATATTTCAGTTTTTAGTTATATTAGCTCACATGTACACTATAACTATAGTACCTAGTGTGAGCTTAGGTGCCCATAGATTGGCAGAGTATTTTTTTAGGTTTTATTCAGGTTTCAAAAAAACATGTTAAAATAACTTTATCGGAGAAAATAAAATGCCCTTTTAACGGCTTTACGGCTACCAGATCAAGGCTCGTATCTCAGCAACAGTACTACCCACACCACCCAAGGATATCTATTTTATAGGCTATTAATTATTCTAAAGAAAAATTCATCCAAATCCAAAATGGAAGTAAAATGTTTAGCGTGATAACTCAAAAACCAATCGTGTGACGAAAATGTGTATAAAAGCTTTTTTGTAAGAAAGTTGATTGTCTTCAACTCTTGTTTAAAACTTGGGTTTCTAAAATTACAGGAACCAAGTAATTAAACAAAAAACATTTTTGATTTGGATGGAAGGGGGAGTCAACACCCCCCCCCCCAACGTCAAAAACTAAATATGTTTTATTATTGTTATGTGAATAAAATATGTCAAAATCGCGAATACACCATCTTTTGCAAGCTAAAATTCTACAATGACTGACCTATAACTAAAGTTTGTATACTGTAAAGCCAATTTGACACAATTTAATTTTTAAGCAATTCCGATATTTTTTCTCGCGATTTTATAATTTTTGACGAAATTTCATAAAGTTTCATGGAATTTCATATATGTTTTTAAGGAATTAGGTATTCTTATATTAAATTAATTTTTTTTTTATTATGGAATTTCGTATATTTAAAACAATATTCTGTATTTTTTTTAGGAAAAAAGTGAGATGTCGTCCTTCTACGGTTTTGTTTTCGTATGAGGGAGATAAAAACTTTTTCTTCCATTATTAATGTAAAATAATTATTCCATTTACGGCTCTTCCACTTACGTCAGATCCAAACCTATCTCATGGCCTGTCCAATAAGTCCATCCCACACACCTTTTGCAAACTGGGGGTCTTTTTTTCGCTATAATGACTGGCCCATTATTTATATTGGATATTGTTACGGATTAATTTTTAGATACAGATTTCATCCTAAATTTTTATGTACTGGGTGTACAACTGAAACTTCGCTGTAGTTTAAGAGTAACACAAAATTATTTTTATTATATATATTTTTGTTTTAAGCCTAATTTTTGAGATGTTTATAAAAGAATGCAAACATTTATTGGATCTGGAAGTGAATTTAACGGTTTGCCAAAAAATATAAAATGATGCAAAAATTGTTCAAATTAATTATGATTAAATTAAGAAAAAAACCAAAATTAAAATTTTTTAACGGGTACTTTTGTTTTTCTGAGAAAAAATTTAAAATTTACAAAAAACCTCAAACATAAGCTTTTAGAAAATCATAAAAAGCAAATAGTGTAATTGGAAATCTACATGTAAATACTATTTTAGAAAGTACCAGCTGTCAATAAATTTGGATTGCTATGAACTACAGGGTGATCAGTTACATTTTAATAAGTCATAGCTTTTTCACTAATATTTATCACACATTAAAGTTTAAATTGGCAAAGTTGTAGGATTTTTATAAATCGTTACAATCCCATGCTAAAAATGAAATATATCAGCAGTAGCGGCTGCTACAGGGAGGGCAACGGGGCAGTGCCCCCCAAAACTAGACAACAAACAGTATTTTTAATTGATTTATTTTAAAAAAAGTTAAATCTTCCCTTACGACATGATTGTCTAGTTCTTTTTATTATCTGTGGTCAACAGCAAGCGATTAATTAAACATCTTTAGCGTAAATAATTACAAGCCGGCAGCACCGCGCGGGACAAGAATTCAATTTCACCCATTTTTCAGCGGTGTATGGGTAGCAGTTCCCGCGCGGGGGCGGGAGAAATGTTTGTTTTAGTTAACGTCGGTCATATTCCTCGTGCGAAAACGTGCGTTGCCCTTCCTATGTGTTGCCGGTTTTATCCTTAGTGAAGACGTATGGCTTTGTTTTTATTTGGGGTAGGTCAGTAGTTAAAAGCCTTGCCGGTGGCGTGTTTATTGTTTGTTTTTGTAATAAAATAAATAAATACCGTCGATTATATGATTAACTGTGCAAATTTAAATACGTTGACATATGAACTTTGATTACAAATAAAATCTTTAGGGCCTAAAAATTAACCAAAATTTTAGTGCAAGTAATAAAAAATTATACGATGCTGAAAACTGTTTGTGCGGTTGTGAAAAACGAAATGCTTTTTTTGCTTTATTTGTCTTATCATGAACAATCCACGAAGTGATCCTGCGTGGGTAGCAAAGGGAATGTGTGATATCAAGCACTTTAGTGAAAACTTAAAGACACAAAGTAAGTGCTTCTTATTTAAATAACCACATAGAAAAACCATAGTTTTCAAAGCAATTATTGACAGCTGCTACTTTCTAAAATAGTAGTCACATTTCTTTAATTTTCAATAATAGTTATGTGTTTACCTCTTTTTGATTTTCTAAACGGATGTTTTTTAGGTTCTTTGTATATTTAAAATTTTCTCTCATAAAAAGAAAAAAACACGTAAGCATTTTTTAATTTTATGTTTTTTTTTAATTTAATGTACAGATATATTTACACAAAAAATTAATTTGGAAATTGTTTTCGTCAATTTTGATTTTTTGACGAACCGTGCAACACTTTTGCAATGTCTTATTTTTTTGATGCCCATAAAAATCGTAAAAATTTATGGGACAGGAATGTGAATTTAACTGCTAATTAAAATTATTGTTTTCACCTCAATATCTACCCGCAATATGAATGCATATTTGAAACCTTTAATGGCGTTCAAATGTTTTCAATTCTATTTCAATGGAATTTATAGTTTATTTAACATTTTTGGCCAATTGATATTTAAACCGAAACTATTTGTCCCCCAAAACTCTATTATTTAAATAGGCTAAATAAATGTGGATATCTTATAACTATGTTTTCGGTGCACATATTTTGCTACTAACCCAATGTTTTTCAAAAATAAAAACGCTGAAGGAAACTTTACTATTTTATAAAATAAAACTTTTTTTCCGATATAGCTCAAGCGTCAGGGGATTTCTATTTGCAAAAGGTCGAACAAAGCTGAAATTTGGTAAGATGGTAGACATAGGTCCCCTGATAGTACATCTAAGTTTGCGACCTCGGGGGGTTGCCGCTCGAGGGAGGGGGGATGAAAACTCTGCATCGCGGCGCTTGGAGGAAAATAGCACCGTTGGAGTAGGAGCTATAAAAAAGAAGTTCAAATAAAATATGTAGACAATAAAATTGCGCACAACTTTGGTTTTATATATTTTTTCGCTCCGACCAATACTTTTTGCTTTACGACAGGCCAAAATTTATTTGTAATCGATCCTTTCATTGATAGTTTCTCTCGTAGCTCGGTAGATGGCACTTCTTGCGAGAGTTTTCTCACTATTTACATTGGATTAGAGACAAAACCGTCTAATTAACTTTGCAAGGGTGTCACATTGACCAAGCAGTGTTCTGAGAAGCCCCATAAGGACGAAAGAGTTAACTATGAACACTTATTAGGTGTCTATTAGATCTTGGACCCCCGTGAGGTTAAGCTTTCAAGCTATCCACAGAAAAATATGAGAGAAACAAAAACTCCCGATTAGCCACGAAACTTGTTTGATTTTTTTTTACCATTCTACGTTTCGGTAAATTTTTTTCGATCTTCTTATGGGTCGACACTGTGCTGTGTGTATGGACGACGGGTCTTGTGTGTTCGTCAGTCCTACCACTATCATAGTTGTATTTGCAATGACCTAACATGCTTTATTTCTGCAAAAACTCTAGCAAAAAAGTGGGCAATAAAAAAATTCGTATTGCTGCGTCGGATGTTTTTCCATAATGCCGGGAGCTGCATCAGTCTGGTTATTTTCCGGCCAATTTTCGTATTTAATCATTTTTTGTTATTATTCTTTTAAATTTTGTTGATTTGATTTTATTAATTTTTTCGTTTTTCCGTGTTATAAAAATAAAATCGCTGCAATAAAAACAAAACACGTTTCATTTTCAACATGACGTTAATTTCCAAATATTATTTTTATCGACTACATGCAGGCCTTACCGACTACCAGAGGCGTCGATAAAAATGTTTTGCGCTTAGATTAGTTTTGGTTGTTGTAAGAAGGGGTTAAAAGGTTTTTTATTTAGAAAAATAGAGAGTTAAACCGATAATATTTTCGGGCTATAATTTTTTACAATTTTTGAGGGAAATTATCTCAACAAGAATGCCTGTGCAGAGTTGATTTCTGTTTTTGGTAATGAAGTACCACATAAGCCGTTAACAGTTTCTCGTTGGTGTGGAGAATTCAAGGGTGGAAAAATGAAAATATCCACCATGCCTGATCTCTGACAAAATTTTTTGAATTGAGGTGTTTGAAATCCCCAATGATGTTTTTCTGGATGACAGCCGTTTCTTCGCAAGGTTAATCCGTACCTTGCGAAGAAACGGCTGTCATCCAGAAAAACATCATTGGGGATTTCAAACACCTCAATTCAAAAAATTTTGTCAGAGATCAGGCATGGTGGATATTTTCATTTGAAGGTAGACATGTTCTTGAATTTTATTCTACAAATTAATGTCCACCAATAGTTGAATGTAAAGCAGTTGAAGACATAGAGATTTGTCGATAACTAGGAAATAGTTTAAGGTTATTGGATTTAATGAATCTTTTATTTAAAAACCTTTCTGAACTACCGCTCTCAAATCAAATAAAGTTTTGCTACGGCATTCTTGCTGAAATTGTCCCTTTTTACCACAAACTTACATTCTCAATTATTTACTAGACAATATCTTCTTTCATGAAATTGATATCTTCAAAAATAGCATTCATACTGTGTATAGCTTCTTGCAGCAGCTAAGTTTTTCGATTCATTTACAGCGGCTAGACTTAAAAAAGACAATCAAACTTCTGATTACTTCTGTGCTGATTCGAGAGATCTGGCCAGAGTTTCGGCATGTTTCAATATTAAATTGTTATATTCTAATAATCCAGTGGGAATTTGAGTGTAGAATAACTTATTTGTAAACGCATCTCTGATACAAAAATCTCTATAAGGATGCTTTGCTTTGAATTCAAATTCTTTTGCTACCAGTTTCAGCGCTTGTGAACATTGATCAATTGTTTCATTGGGCATTTGCTTTCTTGTTAAATGTATGTGTCGTGCAAAAATCTCATTTTTGTAATTGACATACACTTTCTGTAATTTATCTAGATCTGATTCATAAGAATCACTCAGAAATCATTTAAAAATTAAATGAATTAAATAGTTTATAAGTATTTAATATATAAATTTTCAAACATTTTTAACTAGTGCCGCCATTCTGGCTTCAGAAATCATTCCATACTTAGTAATGTTTTTAGTCGAATAAATTGTAATGATAAAGCTTCTCAGAACTAGATGCTTTATTTAATATAAATAATTAACTATTAAAAATAGACAGACAATACCTAAATCATAACAATATACATGGAATAATATCTCGGATAATAATTTTAAAACTGATCTAATTTCGTTTGTGACACTGCTCCGTTTTAGTACAACAGGATGTTAAGTAAGAGAGGATTGAGCATGAGCATCGGTGATTGTTGCATAAACTTCCTAACGAAAGCTTATCCAAGGGGGGCCCACATGCCTATCGGGTGGCTTTTAGACAGAGGAGAAAGTTTAACCGGGGGTCTAGCTGTCTCAATAAAAGATGTAAAAATAAAGAAATAAGGCAACGGATTCCAAAAATAGCGGATTATATTAATCACCAGAAATTATAGTTAATCTTTATTCAATACCATAGAAAATACCGTTAACGGAAATGTGAATACGGTAGGAAACTCTCTAATAGCCTACTTTACGCGTGCGCATACTGACAGGTGAGATTGCCAGCCTTATGTTGAAAAGAAATGGACATAGTCTCCGAAACGAGATACGATGTGAGTGAGAGAGTAAACGTGACGGCACTAAACAATGAACCGTGACTACAGCGCGTTAGAGTGAAACAGCGATACAGCGGACCATAGCGCTGTCACACTCTTACTCACGACATGTCAGGTGCGATATTAGCGGTCAATTCTCTAGTGGTCACGTCTTGTGGGTAAGAGAGAGAACGTCCTGTCACTAAACAATGAACCGTGACTACAGGGCCTCAGAGTGAGACAGTGCTCTCAAAGAATATAGCATATAGAATACCTACAAACGGTTTAACTCATTCCTCGCCCGTCGATATGTTCGGTTCTGTTCGGTTTGTCTTGCTACTGATTGGTCGGTAGCAGGATCTGCCGATATACGCGAGTGTTTTCGCTTAAAAATTCCTACTTCAATCCTTCGATGTATGTGGCGTCGCTCACCACCGCTTTGCTGCATGAGTGGGGTCTAGTACAACGCACACCGAACGAACACAAGAGAGAATACGCAATTGAGCCGTACTTACTTGTTGTCTTACTAAAATGTTACCTACTAGTTTTAAATATTGAAACTAACAAATTAAAACTGCGAAGACAGAACCTGCAAGGAAATGCTAGCATAAATTAAATAAAACTTAGTAACTTCGTTACACGTTCACAACGATGATATAATTTTTGAAAACAGCCCTATTTTATTTAAAATTATTTATTAACTTCCCCCCCCCCTTTAGAGACGCCCTTTCCGACCGCTCGACGGTTAATTTTCGCGGACTAGAAATTTCCATTATAATTTTAACGACAAAATTTTCACACAAAATGTAATAATTAATGAATCCATTGCAAAAAAAAACAGAATTAATTCCCCGAAACTTCTCTTTTGCTGTTTACATTGACTTAATTATTAGCAAAAAATGGAATTACCATTAAAAATAAATGGATGCCTAGCCTTGAAAACAGATCTCAGAAACGGGACCTTCTACGAAGTTTTTAGTAATGACATAAATTATTAAGAAAATCTTGTTCTACTATATTGTTCAATTAGAAGTTTGAAACTTTTACGAAACTACATTAGCGGTTTGTTTGAAACTCGTAGACAATGATTGTGTAGAAATAAATTTTCGGACTTCCATTGTCTTTATTTATTTTAAAACACGACGTTTCGGTTAGTAAGTATCTCTAACCGTTATCAAGTGTAAACTAAACAATCTAGTCTCTAGGCTACTACTTATACTACTTGGTGTGCAGTCAGGTGTGACGGCCCGCCCCCTTTTCAATCGTAAGACGCCTGTTTTCCTTAAGGAGTGGTTTCCATATGTTTGGTATGTCCGTGCTTGGTTGACTGAAAACTTCTTTATTCTAAATTATAAACGCAGCTTCAATAAACTTTCGTTTTCGCCAATGCGACTCCTTATGTAAAACTTTAGCTTCTGACCACTGAATCCTGTGATCATTTGACAATGCATGATCTGCTAAACCGGATTTTTCAATATCCCCTAATTGGGTACTTTTTAGATGTTCATTTACTCTAACCTGAAGAGGGCGTTTCGTTTCACCTACATATGATTTACCACACTCACACGGGATTTGGTAAATACATTCCTTATTATTTGAGGGATTGTCTGGTTTTGTTTTAGTTACAAAACTTCTTATCGTATTTCCCGAAGAAAATACTGTTTTTATATTATAGTGTTTAGCTCTTCGTCTTATGTTTTCTGAAATCCCTTGAACATATGGAATGTTAATAACACCTAACGGATTATTATTTTGAGAATTTGGTACATTTAGTTTGTTTTTAATTTTAAATATCGTTGAGTTTATTAATTTCTCGGAATAACCATTCTGTTGTAAGTCCTTTTTAATGTTGTTAATTTCTGTGGTTAATTCTTCATTATTACTACAAATATTTACGGCTCTTAAATACAAACTTCTTATAACTCCTTGTTTTGTTGCAACAGAATGATTAGACTTAAAATTTAGGTACTGTCCCGTATGTGTAGGTTTCCTATATACAGTGGTTTGAATGCTTCTGTCTAATCGTTTGACAAGAACATCCAAAAAAGGTAAGGCCGAATCTTTTTCAATTTCCATGGTGCACTTGATTGTTGGTCGAATACCGTTTAAATGGTGTAGAAAATTTTGTAGTTCGTCATCATTTTCCGGCCATATAAATGTGTCGAACGACGATATTCAGATAGTGGCGGTTAGCACACTTAAAGGAACTAACCTGGTACTTAGGCTGGCCTTTTCGGGGCCCGTTGTACACCACATACCTACTCTGTTCGATTCAGATAATAATTTAAATACTATCTAGTAAACAGAACCCAGTAGACTTCAAATTATATATTAGGCCAGAAACTTAGTCATCATGATATACCACATAATGCCATGGTTGTAGCCTTAGACCTGGTGGGTAAGAAACCTTTTGACAAAAACAACCGAGTACAGAGAGCCACAATGTCCCTATGGTGATTTGATGAATGGCCAAGTTACCAAATCCATTCAGAGAATCCCCAGATTGCATTGGTGTGATTTTAAAGGTTACCTTTCTTCTAGTTTTAATTTTTTTTTGTTAACATGCTGGTCAAAGCTCGTCCGTTACCAGACTACCCATGGGTCGAGGCCCCTTTAGTCGCCTCTTACGATAGGCCTAGGGATTACCTTGGTGCTATTCTTATCTCCGGATACCATACGGACGGATAATTCCCCTAGTGCATGACAAATTATCGATTATTATTTTTTTGGAAGCCCCCCGATATGCGGTGATGAGTTGAAAATTACACACCATGTGTATATGTTATACAGGGTGGCGTTTTTAAGTGGATCACACAAAATAAAAACAAGTCAGTGAGAGTTTTTACAGGCTTTCTTCATGAGGCAAATTATTTTCTGCAGAACCCCCGGAAAAGGGGATAGAAGTTAGAATATATAACTTTTCTTTAGAGGAGATCACCTTACTTATCGTCGCCTTTCTTACGAAAGGACCTAACTTGAATTTGGTAAATTTGTCAGGAGAGCTAAAAAACGAAGAAGAAGTGGTCGGTTTCTGCAGTTAGCCCAAAAGTAATTTTTTTGACCCAAGCTGAACTATTTGTAATAAAGATATGTCACTTCGTAAGACCACAGAGTTGCATGAGAACAGTTAGACCGCAAAATATTTCAATTTTCGTTAGTTAGGTCCCTTCATAAAAAACGTGAACTTATGGTTAATTATTCGAAAGCGTATGAAAAAAAGGGTTATTTTTCTTTTAAATACATTATTTAAACGTAAAAATTATTTTTAAAAAGTACAATAAGAATTTTTTCTAAAACTGTGTGCAAATAAGCTACTTTGAACACACTTTTATGTACGCAAACTAGCAGTTTCCCTCGCTATTTTTTTAAAACCAAATTACTATATTATAGAGTTTTTCAGGCGAGAGAAGCAAAAAGCAATTTACCCTTTTTCACGACGCGACAGAAGGGGTAATTTTAGCATAAGCGAATTTCTTTCACGAAGGAGAATTTTTCAATGACTTACAAAACATAACAGGAACCTACACTTAATTATTAATTTTAATTTAATGCGAAGAATATTGGAAAACAAAGAAAAAAATTAGGATTGTCATTTCAGTTTAACTTTGATTTTCTATAAAATGATTAAAAAAACTAAAGTTAAACGATTTTATTTAATTCATCAGCAATATCGAAAAAAGAACCTGGGGCATTAGAAATATATAATTTGGAAAGCTTCAAAATATAAAATATATATTTTGGAAAGCTTAAAAATATATTTTTTTATAAGCGTTTAAAAATTCTTCCTTACCCACTAGTCTGGAAAACATTTTCAATTATTGAAAAACCTGTAATAAAAAGTTTCTGTTCATAATATTTCCTATGAAATGCCTTGGTTGTTATGGTGTAAAGGTAAGATGTTATATTCCATTAAAACAATAGGTATTTTGATGAGAAATTAAATTTCGGACTTCCATTGTCTGTATTTATTTTAAACACGACGTTTCGGTTAGTATGTATCTCTAATTGTTTTCAAGTGGAAGCTAAGTTTATTTTAAACTTGAACACGGTTAGAGATACTTACTAACCGAAACGGCGTCGTGTTTACAATAAATAAAGACAATGGAAGTCCGAAATTTTATTTCTATTCAATTATTGTCTACGAGTTTTAAGCAAAGGTCTTTTGAAGTTGCGGGATGTGATGTATATTAGCTAGCATCGTTCTGTCAACAGCGTTAAAAAAAATAATTTTCTGCGCTTGTTAGAAAAATAGCTATTTTCTGGAAAAGTCATTCCTTTCTAAATATATGTACATAGTCGTTTTATAGTTTATTATACGCCCCACGCTGTTATTTTACTGCTTGCCTTGTAATTTTCTAGTTTTTGGCACTGCTTATAATTTAAAATAAAACCCTATAACATAAAAGTTTTTAAGTATTTTGATTTACTAGTTTTAGTTTAATTTTTATTACGCAAACTCCGCAACCTTTTCAACTCTCTTCGACATCTTTATCTAGGGGTTAAACTGAGATCAATTAGATAATTGTTTTTAACTACCTTTTGCAACTGCTTATATGCTAATTTAAACCGCTATTTATTTTTGTTGCAAATAAAGATATTATTTATTTATTTATTTATTACACAGTTAGTCCAGTTACCTAAAAGGATCCCGGACTAAATTTGTCACAAGTCGGTTTAGTATGAAAAATGGTAATCACCGAACTTAAAAACTGCAAACTTTGATATGGTTTGTTTTTGGATTTTGGACTGCCATTTAGTTTAAGTTTGAATTGAAATTATAATATAATCATTGACCCGAAAATTATTTATTTTATAATTTTTTGTAGATTTAAAACAAAAATCACAATAAGGGACTTTAAATAAACCAAAGTTTCGAATTTGATTAATATCGGTTCATAAATTAAAAATCCGTAATTTTGGATTTGTTTAAGTTTGATTCAAAAATTGTAAAAAGTAATTTTTATCAATGCGCAAAGTTTCAAGTTTGAGGCAAACCCGTTTATAAATAAGAAAATCCGCTAATTTAAAGCCGCTGTTTTAAATTTTGTAGTAGAAAAATGATAAATTAAATTGTCTCCAGAACATTGTACACGTACCAAATTTAAAGTCGCTAGCTCGTAGAGAAGTATCTGATATAGTTGTTGCAAGATTTGAAACAAAAATCTAATTCTTAACAAGTTAAGTAAAACCGTTAAAAAAACAAATTTGTGAAAGTTTTAGTTTAAAAAAAAATATTATCAGGGAAATTCTGGCTTTGCTAATGTACCTTTTTTTTTAAACTAGTTCTCTTTCTTAACAAGTAAACGTTTAGAGACCTTCATCAGTACCTTAAAACCGCAAATCCAAGATAGATAGACTTCATCGGAATGTGAATGTAAAAGCAATTGAGCTTCTAAGCAATACTGTGCTAAACGAAAGACTAAAAATTCTAAACAAAGTTAAAGCATAACAAACCTATTTTAGAAAATAAAGCTTTAAAAAAATTTCTAATAAGATTTAATGACTAGTAAGTAATATATATATTTACCGGTTTCACAACGTTCTACGTCTTCCGATACCCAATCTCCACTCGTTTCTGTTTGCCTATAATTCATCATCTAGGCCTCTTATTCTTATTTCACTGTCTATTCTTTCTCTCCAGCTTCTCCTTGGCCGTACACGTTTTCTTCGGCCAGTTGGTTTCCATTGTAGTATTTGTTTAGGTAGTCTTTCATTATTCATTCTTTGTACATGTCCGTACCACACCAGTTGTTTTGTTCTTATATCATCCACTAAAGTACGTTCACCCACTGTAATAATTTCTCTTATTCTTTGATTTGTAACTGTTTCTCTTTTTGATTTCCATGCTGCTCTTCTCCAATAGTCCATCTCCGTAGCGGAAAGCATTTTGTCTTTTGAGCCGTATGTAATAATACTTTTTACAATGGTGTTATCTATAAGCTTTTTGTTATGTTTTGATATACCTTGGTCCCAAATTATTCCATTTAATAAAGTTATTGCTTTTCTTCCTTGTACGTTTCGATCTTTTATAGCTTTGTCCAGTATTCCGTAAGCTGTAATTTTTAGACCTAAGTATTTATACTCATCACAGGATTGAATTCGCTGTCCGGTATTTAAGATTAGAACCTGTTTCGTTCCACCGATTAACCGAGATTAACCTCTAGTCCCCTATTATTGTACTCTTCTATTAGTTTTCGTGTCATATATTCGAAGTCGTCTTAATCCTGAGCCACTACTATCTGATCATCGGCGAAACATAAAGTATACAAGGTGGTTTCGTCCAACGGAATTCTCATGTTTTGACATTTTCTCTTCCATACTTTAAGGACTTGTTACAAGTATATCTTGAAGAGCGTAGGCGAGATACAGCAACCTTGTTTAAGACCTTTATTTACTTGAAAGCTGTTGGTTAGTTTTGCTTTTATTTTAACTTTTTCTTTAGTATTGCGGTATAACTCTTTGATGGCCTTAATTAGTTGTACGCTTATGTTTGCGTTTTCCAACGCTTTCCAAAGTAGATTTAGTGGTATACTATCATATGCCTTCTGTAAATCGATGTAAAGCAGATGCAGCTCTTGTCCGTATTTTTTGTCTTTTCAATAACTTGGGTTATACAAAAGAGATGATCTGAAGTCGATCTACCCGCCCTGAAACCGGCTTGTTCTTCTGCCTTCATGTCTTTATATTCGCTCTTCACTTTATTTCTTATTATTTTACCGTATATTCTGCTTAGCTAGTAGTACTTAGTTACTAGTAAGTAATCCTTGTACAAAAATAAGGCAAAAAATTTCGATTAATATGAGTCTGAAAATGCTTCTCAGGGAGCTACGCCCCTTGGAATAGGATACCTTAAAAATGAATTCTACCACTTTTGTATCGTAATCTAATAAAAAGTCTAGCAGCTTGTGACCCTAACGGTAATAATTTTGATTTTTTTTTCTAAATTGTTCAATAAAATGTTTCTACAATGTGTGTTTTTTTTTTATGGTACTGCATTCGTCAATTTTAATATGCAATATCAGAAAATGTTCAAAGTCGATTTACTCGTAACCAGTACTCTCTATGCAATCGAAGGGTTGGTATCTTATTTCACGAAAACCTCTAGAACTTTATAATTTCTTAACAAAATTGCAATAACCTAAAGAGCAAAAAGAGATAAGAATGTGACGCCATTGAACAAAATTTTAAAATTTTGAATTGAGAATCGTGTTTATCATTAATTGTTTATACAGTACATCAATTTTGTAAAAAAAAATTACAGCGGGTGGCGGAACATTGTAGAAAAAATGCATTTAAGTAAATTCGGCTTATATCTGTTTACTTGTTTATATAATGAGTTAGAAATATAAAGCTTAAGTATAGTTTTTGCAAAGTCAGTTGAACAAAGATAAAAGACGACCATCGGCATATCCTTTAAAGAAAGTGACATGGGCGGCGGTAGATATACTCATGAAAATTAGTTCATTTAATTATGGCGTAAACTAAAGAAATAAAAATAGATAATAAAACTTTCTATTCCCACACCTACAGAAACGACACTGATTTATTTTCCAACTCTGCTTACTGCCGACTAAAGGGGTCCCGAAACGAACACCTGAAAGCAATTAAAAGCGCATCTCAAAAAAATCTGCCAATCAGGTGCCGTCCATCCACCTGGCCTCGGTTGCTCGAAAAACAAATACTTTGTCGTCGGACATCAAAGAGCCGCGCCTTTTCTCTGTTGGTAAGGTTGAAATTATACCGGGAAGATTTTATATGAATTTGGATAACTTTTGAAGGGCAGAATGAAGCAAAATTTCATGAAAACCATAGAACCCCGTATTAGGAGTTATTCAAGTGACTTTGCAAAAACTACACACCCTACATTCCCCTGCGTTTTAACTTCGGTGAAAGAACATAAGCAGACGATACAACAAATCGTAGAGCGTCAGGATAAAACCATTACATTGTATAGATGGCGGGAGTGACGTTTAAATTTTTAATTTAATATCCTGACACGTCCAAAAATTGCAAGGACGCGTATTTCTATGGATATGTTGACTAGAAATATATATTAAAATGGTTACGCTACTGTAGACCATAAAATTTTAATCGTTTAATAAATTATATATGTACATTGCAATTCTAATAACTAATGATAAACTCTGTAATTTAATTTTTTTTATAGAATATTTTTAAATAAAAATTAATTTGTCTTATTGACTATTTTTAAAAGTATAATTAAAATACACATATCTAGAGACCCTGTATTTATAACATATTAAATAAATAGCAGAAATAGAGACGCGACAAACCCATCAACGTTACTCAAACTCACGTTTCTTGATTATGTTATTTTTTTGACAAGTTCATTGGCGTTTTACTACAATAATTTATATTGTCGGGGATGAGTTACATCCATCATCATGCAAAAAATAAACAAACACCTTTGTCCGCCACCTCCTGTAAATATTTGTCGAAATAGTTTATTTTTATTTTCCGACGCTTATAAATCAACAAGGATGAAAGATACGTCTCGCTCTAAACAAGGCTAGAGTATAGAGGACCGATATTTCCCTTTGATTTTGACTTAAATAAAATTGACTTTGATAATTTGGTCGCGTCTCTATTTCTTCAAAATATGTCATATATAAATACTAAATATATCGGTCAATGAAAAAATCGAGGGGGGTTTAATTTACCTCAATTTTGTACATATATTGCGCATATTCTAAATTTTTGCGACTATCGCAGGATTATTTCACAGTTTTTGCAAGTTTTTGCGGATTATTGTTGACTATTGCCACACTATTGTATTGTTATTGCAGATACTGCAAGCCTATTGCGGGCAAGATACTGCAAACCTATTGCGGGCAATTGCCAATCACTGCCCGATTATTATACTTGCGCCAAAATTTGTACATATATTGCGGGCAGTGAAATCCCCTACAAATTTTTTTTTTGCCAAACCGGGTAATGAAAAGTTTTGTTACTCTCTAATATTTTTCTAATGGACAACTATTAAGTGTTGGTAATATTTTTGAGACATACCAGTCTCTACTTTTTTTCGCCCGCTTCATTTGTTTTTAAACCAAAATTAAGATTCGAAAAAAATAATGTGTTCGTTTCAGCTTCAAAAGTAATCCGCGAACCTAAACCTTCTTTTACTTCCCAAGTCCTCGGTTTACCTTTGATATTAAACGATCACATTCAGTTTGACTTGTATTTTAAGTTTTGTGTTATAAATAATAAAGCGGGCTAAAAAAAATAACGATAATACGTCTAGAAAATTAAATTTTATAAGGATGTACTCAAAAACAGTATGAAAATTGCCTTGGTATTCAAAACATTCAAAAAATATTAGTTGTTCATATGATATCTAACTTTTGTTTTCAAAAATCAGCTGGACCACCAGTGACGTAATCGTAATCGCTTGCCTGGCTTTTGTTTTGTTTTACTAGTTTCTCTTTTGTTAGGTAGATGGCGCTACTTGTATAAGCCTACCCTACGGTTTTATTGCAGCCCTGAAAATTTGTCTTATTAATATTGTAAGATAAGATACATAACCATCTACTTTGACTAGGCAGTGTTCTTGTGAGTTAGTCCATTTATAACCAAACGGTTAACTGTCCACAATTAAATGTTCCTAGTGACAAAAATATCGGGAAAATAAAACTATTTTTACCCGCCACAAATATTTTTAGATTTTTTAATTTTTTATTGTTTGCCGTTCTAAACTTTTGAATCTTTTAATAAATCTCATTCAATGGTATGGGTCAGCGGGCCCTAAAGAATTTATAAAATTTGCTGGGAACCCCACGTTGACAAAGTATACAATGGACTATTGACGGGACGAGACGGGAGACATAGTGTCCCTTTGGAGGAGTGCTACAATTATTAGAGTGACTATACTTGGCCATCACTGAATTATACAGTATCTAAAAATCATATTGCACATATTTTAAAGGATGATTTTACTTCTAAACTAACCTCTCTTTTCTTTATTTGTCTGCATACAGAGTGTAAAGAATTAAAATTTATTTGGTTGGTGTTCCGGATGACTTTCACTCAAAAAATATTCATCAACAACACTCGATTTTCTTTCTTTAATTTCACTTGTTGTTTATAGTTTTAGGTCCTTGCATTATTTGCCATTTGGTATTTGATAATTATATTGGCAATCGCCCATTTGCGATCAGAAATTTTAACACACGAAAATGTGATCTCATGTTTTCAGACGTTGATTCTTTACGTCTAATTTGAGTTATCATACCTTTGACAGTGGGAAAGAAGACTTAAAGGGATCAGTTGGATGACTTGGTCGAGTTAATAACCTGAGAGTTTCTCGTTCTTGTATTGAGACACCGCAGCCTGCATAGATGAGAGTTTTCCGAAAATTTATGTATGACTTTGGTAGTTCAATGTTTAGAATGTTTGCGTACAGAGCAAGAGATCCCGGGTTCGAGTCCGGGCCGAAGTAAAAACTTTTTTCTTATTTTTCTTTCTTTAATTTCACTTGTTTTTTATAGTTTGCAAGGACCTAGCATTATTTGCAATTTGGTATTTGATGATAGCTGTCTTCTTTCAAAATAAGGCCTTTGTGTATTATATGAACCGAACCGAACCGCCTTTATTAGTAGAAAATAAACTACTGGATTTATAAATTTGACTTTTGTATGTCAATTTTGAAAGATCAACTGTCAATTTTCAATGGAAAACGGTCAGAATAGTGCCTGGCACAATCACTGCCTATCTCTGTTGTAATAAGTCTCTATTAACTATTTTTATTAAACTTCACTTCATTTTTTCGATTTTTTGATGTATTAGCAGACACTCTAAAAGATCGGCCATCCAGGGTCATAGGCAAAATTGCTTTTTGGAAGGCGTATACAGTAGCACAAGGTCTCATTAATTATTTTATACTCCAGGTCCGGTACGGAAAATTTCGACGGAAAATTTAATAGCTCCGTACTAGGGCGCATTCATGAAACGTCACGAGAGTAAAAAGCCTTGTCTAAAATCTAGTCGAGCGACGCGACATTGTGTTTTTTGCGATACAAAATTACGTAAATTTATAAAAGATTGATAAGGGCATAATGGCAATTAAATGACACTAGGTCATTATTGGATCGCGGAAAGTTAATAATAATGCACTTTTGCAATAACGTAACATATTGGCTAATACGGTAAAAAGCATTTTTTTTTATTTTTCCGTATTAGAGACCCTGTATATATAAAATATTTTAACAACGACAAACCCATAAAAGTCAGTCGTGCTTACATTTTGTTGTCATGTTGTTTTCTTCCCAATTTTACAAAAATCGGGTCAGCAGTTTAGGAGCTATTGTGTTACGGACAGATATACACCCACACAGACATACATCACGACGATATTGCTAGGATAGGTCAAAATACACCCAAATAAAAGATTTTCGGCCTTATCTCAAAAAAATTTTTTTTTTATAATACCTTCTCTAGCCATTACATGGTTGTAAAGACATTCAAAATAAGTAATCACTCGACACACTTTCCCTAATCAAAATATAGAGGTAAAGTGTACCCCTCAAAGTGGGCGCGTCCTACAATAATTTCAATATAACCAAAAAGAGCCCCCCTCGGAAGCAAAATTGTGTCGAAGGGATTTTTTAAATTCCATTAATTAATTCCCAAAAAAGCTTCTGATAAGTTCTCGGTCAAACACCCTGTACTTTTGTTACTTCAATAAATACAAAATGGCTTTCTTTTTGGTGCTTAAAGTCACGCAATACAACTTTTGAATTTGCGTATTGCTACAAGCCGAAAACAAAAGTAATAAAAAAAATTAATAAAAAAAACACCCAACTGCTAAATAATTAACTTGTAGGTACCTATAATGTAAGACATGCTTCAGCTTTTAGTTTTGATGCCCAAAGCGCACTTACGAAATTATGTAGTTTTGTATTTTCATGAATTAGTTTATATGGTATTTTAGCTCACACATATACTATACTATAGTAGTGTGAGCTATGGTGATCCTAATTTTTTCGAGAAAAAAAAAGTTGCTCCGATTTCAAAAATTTTTATATATCTTTGCGTTTCAGATGATTTTGAAACTTTTTTGTTGCGCCGTCTGTCTGTCTGTCTGTCTGTCTGTCTGTCTGTCTGTCTGTATGTCTGTCTGTCTGTCTGTCTGTCTGTCTGTCTGTCTGTCTGTCTGTGTGTCTGTATGTCTGTCTGTAACGACCAACGCACATAACTCAAAAACCGCTTGCCCGATTTTAATGAAATTTGGTACCCAGGCTGGGTTTTGGGTCGAGATGGTCCCATTTAAAAATGAACAAAATCCACCGAACACAAGCCAAATAAAAGGGTGGGGGTAGATTTCAAAAATTAGAGTTTATGAAAAAATATGGCGTGTGTGATATCAAACGAAAGGTAATTGAGTCTGGAGTTAAACAAAATACATTTTAGTTTATTTAAAAAAAAAGGGGGGGGTAAATTTCAAAAATTAGTGTTTAAGTGGAAATATGGCGTGTGTGATATCAAACGAAAGGTAATTGAGTCTGGAGTTAAACAAAATATTTTTTAGTTTAAAAAAAAGGGTGGGGGTAGATTTGAAAAATTAGAGTTTAAGTAAAAACATGGCTTGTGTGGTATCAAACGAAAGGTAATTGAGTCTGGAGTTCAATAAAACATACTTCAGTTTTTAGTTATATTAGCTTTCACGTAGATACACTATAACTATAGTACCCAGTGTGAGCTTAGGTGCCCATAGATTGGCAGAGTATTTTTACCTAACTGCGACTAGTAGTTACAAGTAAATTTAGTAGTTGGGTGTTTTTTTATTTAAAAAAATTTTTATTTCCAATTTTTAGGATTAATTCTTATTCAGCTTTATAAAAAGTACTATGCATTTACAATTCATTTAGCTTTACTCAAAAAGTACGTGTGAGTTTTCTACGGAAGCGAACAGTGTTACCTTCCATTGAGTGATGGTGGGAAAGGTGAGAGGGAGGAGGGAACTAGTAAAATTGTGTCGAAAAAAATCTTAAAGCGTGTGCCGAAAGAATTTTAGAAATCGCTCTAAATTTGTGAAAGGTATAGCTACAACTATTACTAATAAGGATGGTGGGAAGAAGAGAGGAAGAGGAAGGGGCAAACTGGTAAAATGATGTTGAAAAAAGTCTTCAAGCGTGTGCAAAACTTTTGAAGTCGCTTTATATTTGTGAAAGTTATAGCTATAACTATTACTATTACGTTTTCTGAGGACGGAAATCATGTGAAATCCATTATTTTCATATGTGGTCGTAGGAAAAGGCTGTACCGACCTTGTGTTGAGAGCAACTTGCTTTCCACTTGGCCGAAATCCTCCGATGCCTGCGAAAAAAGTATTAGGTAAATACCTATTATTAGTAAAGTAAAATAGACGAAATAAGCGTTGCTGATCAAAATAATACGTTATTCGTTTTAAAACTGTCACTACATGTTCCATCTCTGTTTAAAACTTCATTTTAAAATGTTAAAATACAGCAAATGGGATTTTCCTGTTTCAATGTGAAGGGTTGTATTTGCTTCGTTCGGACAAAAATATTATTTCTCTTTTCTTGAAAAAGAATGCTCTTCTACTACAAAATACATTCCAAGAAATATTTAGCCATAGATACTACAACGCAATAAAAGAAATATACGGGGTTAAATATAAATAAATCAAATTTTAGCGTTTGGGGGGAAAGAATCAAAGTTAGACAAAAAGTTCGAAAAATTTTTGGTAAAAAGTTTTAAGCATTTCAAGTCAAGTTTAAAGAGTTAGGGACAATTGATCATGGTATAACTTATAAACCAAGTTTAAGAAGAGGCTATTTAGAAGGCTTCAGTGATGCAGACCAAGAGTTTTATGTCTTTATGCTGGAGGCGCCATTTCTTGGTTAAGCGAAAGACAGTCTTCTGCATCTATACGATTGTCTTAGAATTCAGAGAACCACAGAAGGACGAAACATATCCAAACTAGACATTTCTTTGTGAGAGAATGCACCATAGAGAGAGTTCTGAAAGTTAAAAAAACTTCTACAAAAACTCAAGTTGCAGATGTCACGATAGAAGCTCTTTTTAAACCAAGACTTGATGACTTAGGTCGTACTATGGGACTAAAATGGGAGAAGGTGTTAAAGTACAATGTATATCTTGAAGACTAATCATATTGGAGGAAAGGAAACTCTCCGAATCCCACACCTCTACGGTGTGCCTCATGAAATCTGAGAAAAAGGGCCACGAAATAAAAGTTGAGAGAGTTATAGAAAATAACAGAAATATAAGATGTCTAAGGCTAGGTCTAGGTAGATAATTAAATAAAGGATATAAGCGGCATTGAAACTAACGATAAAGAGAATATTATAAATATCACACAACTATTCTATACAGAACTATACCAAACAAAAACGGAACCATTGCAAGAACCCTTAAGAGACTCCGAACAAAAATAAAGAAAATAAACTCAGAGCTACAACCTAAAATAAGCAAAGCGGAAATAAAGAGAGCATTAAAGAAAATGAAAAATGACCAATCACCTGCAAAAGACGGATTAACGACGGAAATGCTCAAGCAGGGTGGTAAAACTGTAGTTATTACCCTCCATATTCTCCTTAATAAAATCCTAAAAAAAATCCTAAAAAAAATCCTAATCAACTGAAAAGAATCCATAACCATTATTCTAGACAAGAAGGGCGCTAGAGCAGACCTAAAAAACAATCGACCTGTAACACTCCTTAATGTAATTTATAAGCTTTTCACGAAAATATTTACAGATAGACTAACAAAATTTGACGGTATCAATCAAAAGAACAAGCAGGTTTTTCAGAAAAGGTTTTAGTACAGTTGAGCACCTATTAACTAAGAAAATGCTAATAGAACTAGCCAATGAATACAACAATCCACTATATATTGCGTTTATAGACTTCAAGAAAGCTTTCGATTGCATTGAGCACTGGGCAATAAAAACATCTTTAATTAATAGCCAAATAGATCACAGATACATAGACTAACTGTCAATATATATAGCAAAGCACCAACATCAATCAAAATCCACGAAGAAACCAAGCCAATTTGTATAAAAAAGTAACACAATATCCCGTAAACCATTTAACGAGGACAAAGAAGATGTTTTTAAAAATTTAGATTGGGAAGAAATAGCATAGAAATAGTTTTTCTGTGGCTGTGGTTTGATGTAGAGTATGACACTTAACCATTTTGCACATGCGCAGTTCGATACTGATATGGACAAATAAAAACTTCGATACTGATAAGTGCTGCTTTTTTACCACAATTTCTGTTTACTTACGAGTATAAATCCGCTTCATCCCAACTCGATATTTCTACGGTTAGTGTTAATGTATGTATCAATGAGTATTTCCAGGTAAATTATAGATTTGTGTTTATTTGCTAAAATTTTCGTGGAAATCATAAAGTAGAGATTTACACAGAAGTGCGCAAAATACGTTTTCAAACTTTAATACCTACAACTGAGCGAAATCGGATTACATAGTAGGTATTATGCTGGCAAAAGTTTTTCTTTGAAACTTTTTTTGTGAGCCATCAAATTTTTTTTTTTTTATCTAGAACTCCACATTTTTACCAACAAATATTTTGAGCTGGAAATACCAAAACTGTATTTTTTATTGAGATATTAGTTGGATCGGACATCGCTTTAATAAAAATTTTAAATTTTTGTTGTTTTTTAAAGACTTAAGCCATTTTTCAATTATTTTTTAATGTCCTTAGAAAAGAAAATTTTCTACTTGTAGAATGGTTAATTATTGTTAGACCGCTTCAATTTTACTCACACAAAAATTAAAATACGACGATCACGCTCGGTTTGATTTTAAGTTTTGTGTAAAAAAAATGAAATGGGCTAAAAAAAATAATGACTATACATCTAGAAAATATTACTTTATAAGGATATGTTAAAAAACAATTAAAAAATTGTAAAACGTAAAAATATGACATTGACATTATATTCTAGGGACTGTGGTTTCACAGTAGGTAGGATTTTTTTTTCTTTTTCTTTTACGGGTATGCGCTCTCGCAAGGAGATCCCTTTCACGCTCGAGAAGCGGCAAGTGCGCGAAAATGTTGGTGTGTGTTGGTTTTGAAACGGTTCAGGTTGTAACCTGCAGGGAAAACTGTCGCAGGGAGTTTATTCCACAGCGATGCTGTTCTCCAGAGATATGAATTCTGATATAATGAGGTTCTTGGTGCCTCTATTTTGACAATAAATTGATGGTTACCGTCTGTTTGACGTGTTCTTCTAGTAGGTGCTACTCCCGGGGGGATCATACGTGCCAACTCTTCAGAGCATTTTCCGTGATAATACCTGTAGAAGAGAGATAGATCGCCTACAGTTCTTCGATGTTCGAGACTATCCAAGCTACGGGTAAGTGCGGGGTCATTGATCAGCTTGATATCACCTTATTGATTATTTTATACGTTTGTTATTGTTTGAAAACTAAAGCAACTGTTTTTTAATAATCTTTTAAAATAGACTTTATAAATTCTATTTCCATTAATTTTTTTTAAGTCGCTTTATTTTATCTTACAGAAAATTTAAAATACAAACAAAAACGATTGCGATCGTTTATTATCGAAACTGAACCGATGACTTTGGATGTAAACAAATATGTAAGTGAGCTAATCACTTTCGATACTGAACACATATTCATTTCGTCCTATTTGAATATTTATGCAAGTAAAAATAAAGCAGGCTAAAAAAAACTAACCATTTAATAAGCAGCAAAATTCGTTTTATAAGGACATACTAAAACATATGCGAAATTGCTTTAGTTTAAAAGTCTAAAAATCTAAAATATTTATTCATCAGTGATATTCTAACCTAACTTTTGTTAATCAAAATCAGCTGGTCAGCCAGTGACGTGTACATCTAGTCATAAATGTACACGATTCGTAGACCGGTCTATTCTAGGGACGGTGACGTGGTTTAAGGTTACCCAGTGACGTAGGTTTTTTATTCTGATTACAGTTGGCCACTTGGCTAGTCAGGTTCAATGAACTTCAAAATCCTATAGGTAACGTGTGTAAAAGTATAAAGAACTTGGGTTTGTCCTGTCTCTATTTCTTTAAAATATGTCATGCATATGGGGTCTCTAATTTCAGCTTACCAGTTCCATATATAAGAAATTATGTTTGCTAATGATCAAAATTGCTATTTTGTATTTAACCAAATTTTTTTTTCTGTGACTGTGCATGTGCCGAGTGTGAGCGCTTTCTATTTCTTAATTCTAATTTTTTTCTGACAATCTTCTCTCTTTAAAATTATCTACGTTTTAGACAATATAAAATGTGAAAATTAAAATGCCCCAGTCTAGGATCGGGGTTTTGAAAATTGGAAAAACGCGTTGGCGCTCGCCCCGGGTGCGACGGCATATTCTTTTAAATATTTTATTTTGCTTTTAAGCTTACGCCTGGTGTTGTCTCTGCAAAGTCGTTCATTCTAGTATAGGCAAATTAGAACTTTTTGAAGAAAACATCTATAAAGTTTTGAAATTTTGGTTGTGAAGTCCCAGTAGAAACCCGAATACAGATATAAAGAGTTCCCGAACCCGCCAGAGGGGAGCTTTATCCTTTTTGTCCAAAAACCACCCCTGAAAGGTGACCATAACTGTTATTTTGCTTTGTGCAAATAAACTATAAAGCTGACGAGAAGAAGTTATAAAAACTTTTTAGATTCTTCATTAAATTTTCGACAAAAATTGTCAAATAATTTTTTGCATATTTTTCATCCAACGCTCATAAATGATCTTGGAAAATATTTCAAGTTTTCAGCGCTAACAAAAAATGAGCCTTGCGCGGTTTTTCGCTCTATCTCGAAAAGTGTGAGCGTGAGCAAAACAAATGAAAGCAAACTGTAAAGCAGTTATTTTATTAATGGTCATATGATAATTGTTATACTTGTGCATTTTCTTTTGTTCAACCCCAAGTAAACATACTTGAGAAATCAATTTATCATCATAACATTGAGAAGGCAATATTTCATTTTACAAAGTAACTTCGGCAAGTCGGCAAAGATCGGAGAAGACGAAAAAGTGGGGCGGGTCCAATTGCCGCTTCGAAATTCACGACTCGCGGAGCACAGCGTTGCTAGATGTACGATAATTCTTGATTTTCTACGATAACCGAACCGAACCAATATACGATACAAGGACTATGATAACAGCCTTTTATACGATTTGTCTATTTTTAATTCCTACTTTATTCAATCAATTCCTACTTCATTTAATCAGTTTTAACCAGCTTTAGGCTGAATTAACATGAATCCGTGATATGAACGTTGTATTGTATACTACGCGATCAATATCAACGAATAAAACTTTAGGCTAATTTATTTCCTAGAATAGAATTGGGTGATATTGATCAGATACTACACAAAGAGTTTGAATCGGTGGCGGATCAAGAGGGGGCACAGAGAGGCCCGCCCTCCCCCTCCCAGACAGATCCGCAAATGACGCTCTCTGTCAGATACTTGCATTAAAAGAAAGAGAACGAATAAGCGAATAATTCATCGCTAATAATTGCCTATGTGTGATTAAGTGCAGTCCAGATTTAGACCCTCCATTGGTGTACGTAAACTATTATTATTAATTTATATATTTTTTTAAATCATTACAACAAACCTTTTTATTTTATGTTTTTGCAATGTTTGTAATATTTTACACCTCCATTTGAACTGATTCTTAAATCTTAGGTATTTTATTTTGATTTTAGCTCTTCTATAATTTTATTTGTTTGTTTGTGTATTTTTTTCAATCAAAATTTATTATTCAAAGGTGTCAAAAAAATATTTTTTTTTTACATATGTATTGTTTGTCCGTAGTTAGAAAAACGATAACTGCAATGGACTGTATATATTTTATTAAACAAAAGCGCGAACAAACATAATACATTGAAACGTAATCACGAAAAAATAAGAGTCCATAGGTTAATTGCTGAAACTCACACCACGGAGAATAGAAAATCAGAGTACTCACCGGTGTGCAGCCAATTTCTTCACATCCCAGGGGCCTCTGTCAGGATCTTATGATGACACCAGGTAGCTGAACGGCTGAAGCTTCCAGTTCTATGCTTTAGTACACAGAAACCGAGCACTTTCAAGTGTAGAAAATTGTAATAATTGGAGAAAGTAATTAACATGCCATTTTTCTCGAGGCGGTAGAAAGGATCTCTCTGATTCTTGGTGCGCATGTCCACGCACGAAAAATGTACTTTGTCTCTCATCCAATTGTGTGGTTTTAAAATTTAAAAACAACCGCGAAATTAAGCCCGAGCTAACATGTATATATGCAGACGAAGGTAAGATTTACTATTTTTTTGGTTTAGTTCAAATTTGTTTTCCTAATTTCAAATATGAATAGTTTTTATTTTCGACTGCGACACTTTAAAAAGTCCATGACTGTAGTTTTATCTACCTTTGGGAAGAAAAAAAATAACCAAACCCCTCATCATTATTAAATTATCATTATCAATCTATCTTTCTTTTTAATAAATAAAACAAAGCTTTTTATTCTATTGCTTGCTTATAAGAATGATTTTAACTATTCCATACTTTTATTTGTTTGTTTTCAACTTAGAACATTGATTAAATGCTAAAGGTTTTCAACGTGTTAATAATCGGTAAAAAAGAGGCCTTGTACCTCTTTCTACCTTTATACGATTCCTTTAATGTATTGTGAGCATCTGAACAGAAAATCGGGGTTAAGGATCCATTTAGAACAACATTGTTGCCCCATCAGGGTGCCTTTGTTTTGCCAAGGAAGCCCTTTTAATTTTTAATGTGCTCTTAGTGGGTTAGTATTTTTTTGTTTTTACCGCATTCACTTGTTTTGGATCTATTTTTAGTCACCTACTACAATTGAGATATTACCTAGTATGTTTTTTTTCACAGTGTTTCCATATAAACTGCTCAAAAATTGAAGTGAACCTGATATTTTTGGAAATTTTTAAAATTAAATTATTCCTAAACGAAACGGACAATTCTCAAAAAAGTAAGTGAATGATATAGAGTGAATCATCTACTTTTAAGTTGTCCTGCACTTGACAGGTAGCTTTATAGAATGGCTAAAACGCAAGTGTAACTTATTAAGAGGCTAGCCAAATATCTGAGGGCACGGCAGTGCCTCGCCAAGTTCGCGCGCCGTAACCATCTTTTCTGGAAACATTTCAGCCGATATTTGACCTACCTAAAACTCTACTTCGGAATGAGCTACGAATCTCAAACTTTGCACAGTCGTAGATCTCCATGGAGTTAACAACCCCTCCAAGTTTCATGGAATTCCATAAAGTGGTAAAGTAGTTACGAAATTTCAAAATACGTCGAAATTGCCACTCACTCACTCACTCATGTATAGATCATCAATATTCTACTGTACTTCCAGACATGCTACAAAGCTGAAATTTGCCAGACTGATAGAAATTATGACCAAACCCTTGGGAAAAATCCCCCCTATACATTTTAAAGTTATATAAAACTAGAGTTGAGCTTTGGCAGACTGATAGGAACTATGATAAAACTATAGGAAAAAATCAAAAAACCCCAAAATTTTCTCCCCTATACATTTAAAGTTATGTTAAAGTAGCATTGCCCACTTCCAGAAATGCTAGAAAGTTGAGCTTTGGTAGACTGATAGGAACTATGATAAAACTATATAAAAAAATTCTAATTTACTTCCCTCCTCTATAAATGTAAAGTTAAGTAAAAGTAACATTGCCTACTTCCAGACATGCTAGAGAGCTGAGCTTTGGAAGACCGATGGTAACTATGATAAAGTTATAGAAAAAAATTAAAACACCCCAAAATTCTAATTTACTTCCTTCCCCTATAAATGTAAGTTATGTAAAAGTAACACTGCCCACTTCCAGAAACGCTAGAGAGCTGAACTTTTTAAGACTGAAAGACAATATGATAAAACTATATAAAAAAATTTAAAAACACCAACATTTTAATTCAATTCCCTCTCCTATACATTTATATAAAACTAACATTGCCCACTTCCAGAAACGCTAGAGAGCTGAGCATTGGAATGCTAATAGAAATTATGATAAAACCATGGGAAAAAATTTAAAAAGTCCAATATTTTCATTTACTCTCCTCCCCTATACATGTAAAGTTATGTAAAAGTAACATTGTGCACTTTCAGAAACGCTAGAGAGCTTGGCTTTGAAAGGCTAATAGGAACTACGATAAAACTATGGGAAAAAATTAAAAAACCTCAAAAATTTAAGTAAGGCATTGCAACGGCTGAATTTTACTACTTTAAAAATTAAGTATTATTCAATTCCTTTAAAAAAGAAGTGAAATCATAACAAAAACATTTCATGTAAAAAAAGGCCAAGTACGCGAAACTGCCATTCCGTAAAAAGAATGCAGAGCTTATGCCATGTGCGTTATATTATTTAGGTTTTAATATCTCAGAAATGAAAGTTTTAAGGGTTAAAAAAATATAAATTAAGCATTCGTTGAAACCTACAATTTTTTACTCAACATGAAAATCAGTAGGTACCCTGAAACACCCCAAAGTTTCGAATTTTATACATGTGGGTTTATAAATTAAAAAGTCCAGCATTCTGGGCTCCGCTATTTTCATGTTTTTAAATTTGAGTCAAAAATTGTATTGAGTTACCTTAAGCACCGCGATGTTTCAAGTTTGACGCGAATCGGTTCATAAATAAAAAGTGCGCCTTTGTGAAACCGCCATTTTGATTTTTTTAAAGTTTAAGTTAGAAATCATAATCAGCGACCTGAAACACCCTAAAGTTCCGAATTTGATGCATATTGGTTCATAAATGTGACAGTCCATCATTTTGGATGCGCTATTTTGATTTTATTTAGTTTAAGTGAAAACTAATAATCAGCGACCTGAAAGATCTCAAAGTTAATAAATATATGTTATGTATAAATGGGAAAATCCGCAATTTTAGATACGCCATTTTGATTTTTTTTAAATTTAAGTTAGAAATAAGAATCAGCGGCCTGAAGCACCCCAATATTTCGAATTTGATGCATATTGGTTCATAAATGGAAAAGTCCGCCATTTTGGATACGAAATATTGATTTTTTTTTAAGTTTAAGGTTGAAATTATAATTAGCGACCCCAAAGTTCTGATTTTAATGTATATCGGTTCATAAATGGGAAAATCCGTCATTTTTGATTCATCATTTTGATTTTTTTTAGTTTAAGTTAAAAATAATAATCAGCGACCTAAAATATTGCAAAGTTCCGAGTTCATAAATGGAAAAATCCGCCATTTTGGGTCCGCCATTTTATTTATTTTTCTAATAAAAAAAAAAGTTGAATGGTTTACTAAATACCAAAAACCTAGTTGGAAAAGTTTGAAAAAATGTGTCCTCTCCCAGAAAGGGCGGCTGTATGTAAACTCACCATCACGCATGGCAAGCGTGAGATTTTAGTGCCACTTCCCGACAATTAAAAAATCATGGCGATTTTAAGAACGAAAGGAAATGTTCGCCAGATAAGAAGGAAACATTTTGAATCCTACACCTCTATGATCTGCCTCACAGAATCTGGGGAAGACAAAAATTGGTTTATGCCAAAATAAAGTAATAAATTAAGTATAAGACACATTCAAGAATTGAGCAAAATTGTATTGTCTATTTCAAACTAGTCTTTTCTTTCATATTTTGGGTCAGGAGGTTCTTCTCCTTAGTAGTTTTACCCTTTAAATGTACAACTCACCTCTCCACAAACATTTCTAAAGTATTCTTTTTATCAAGTAAGTTGCATAGAAACTTTTTAATATACTGGACTTCAAGATAACGTCGCTTTAGGGCCCGTTTGAGTTTTTTACTTCAAAAGTTTTTACATTTTACTAAATTACAGTTCTTTCAATTTGTGGGTTGACCATTTAATTACATGGTTCAATGTAATACACAGTGGTTGGATTTTTTAAAATTGCCGTAAAAATAAAATCATTTTGACAAACGATTTATTCAAACAAACGCATCAAATTCCTTGTTTCATTTACCAACGTATACGAATATTTGGGATATCCTAAAAATAGTAAAATTATTAAAGAAGAAAAAATAAAAACAAAAATAACACAGACAAAACATTTTCGCTTTAATAAATCCCTCATAAAATAGGACAATTTTTCTTTAATCTTGCAATTCGGGGATGGTTCGGTTCCAAGTACCGAATGTTTTCTATGGTAACACTGATCCGCTTATTGAGTAGTTTTTTAAACCTCGAAGTATATTTTTTTAACTTTTTTTTTAAATAATATTTTTAGCTTTGTCACATCACAGATAACATGTATCCACAGCAAAACAAACAAAAATAAAACCACGATTTTTAAACTCTTGATATTTTGTTGTCTTCTAAGTTTCTTCCAGTCTTTCTTTCCATCTTGTATAAATACAATACTTATAGTATAGGCGATTTACCGCCATTAACTAATTGGTTATTATTTTTCTTCCATTAAAAGCGAGAAAATTACAGAGAACATTTGACCAGAAAACGTCAAAAATCATATATGTTCAATGCTCCAGTTAACCAATTTATCCCAACTGCTTAGCAGGATTATTTGGGCCACGGAGAAAAAAAAACTCTTTTTGTCTGATTCTTGCTTTTAACCTTGTAAGTATGACCCTCTCTCAGCTGGTAAAGAATTGGGTTCGGTTCGGTTTATTTGAGTCTAAAGAGCTCGTTACATTTAAATATCTATTTAGCTTTCTTCGATCCATCTTTGGACATACGCCTTTCCCAATATCTTCCACTCTTCTCTGTCTGTCGCCGTGGTCGTCCATCTAGTTCCCGCATGTTTCTTCAAATCGTCCGCCCATCTCATTAGGGGCCTTGCCCTACTTCTTATTTTACCAAGGTCACCAGCTTACAATACATTTGTTCCATTGATCGTCTTTCTGTCTGATATTATGACCGGCTACTTCTCCTCTGACATCCTTTACGTTTGTCTTATTTCTTATCCATTTATTCTTATTTCTATCTGTTAGCTTTACTTGTAGCATTTGTTTTTCCATTAATCTTTGGGCTTTTGTTATCTTATCCATGTTTGATTTGGTAAGTGTTAAGGTCTGGGACCCATAGGTAAGTACTGGAAGGATACATTGGTTACACACTTTCGTTTTGAGGTATTGATTTCAGCTGTTTTTAATTATTTTTTTTTAGTTTAATAATTTGTCTCAGGTATATGTATATATTCCTCTACTTGTTCTATTTTCACTTGATTTATTCTGATCGTGATATCTTCATCTGTGTTATGATTTTAGTTTTAGTGTAGTTCATACTCAAGCCTATATTTTTAGCTGCTGTAATCAGTTCTTCCAGCATTTTTATCAGATATTCTTTCTTATTTCTTATTAGGGCGATATCAGCAGCATATCTTAGGTGGTTCAAGTATTTCTTCCCATTCTAATTTTTTTTAAACATCTTCTAGTGCCTGGTTAAATATCTTAAATAAAATCTAAAGCAATAAAGAATTTAAAGTGCAGAATACCTTCCTTGATAATTTTCTTTAAACTTTTACAAACCTAATTTTGAGAATGCATGGAGTACCTATTTTTCAAACATAGACTTGTGACCTCTGTGCAGCTTTTACCGCAGTAGTGGTAGAGTAGGGATCTATAACACAGAGAAGAAAACCTGTCCCAATAATTGGCAGGGGGTTTATAATCTTAACCCGCAATCTAGAAAGCATTACAGTTTAATTGAAAGGCTCGCGCGGTTCTTCGGAAATAAGGGTTGATTCATATAAACACTAGACAGCAAAGTCGTAGAAACAAAATAGTCAATATAAAATAAGTACACTGACGCTGCTATCTTAATTTTGTGAAAGCGCTGCACCAGGTTTCAAAATGCCTGCATCCGGTGATACTATTCCAATCACTATTTTCTTGATCAACAAAGATTAATCTAGTTAGCTGCGCCCAGTCCACCGTCCGTGTTTGCGCAAGCGCGAGATAAACACCAGCTTGGTTGCCTTGGCGACAGACTCGCCTAGTAATCTGGCACATGTACAGTTGGGAGAAATCCAATTAAGGATTGATTAATTAATGTTATTTGTGTTGGCTTATTTTCTCAGGCATGTACTTGTAGACAATGATTGAGCAGAAATGAAATTTCGGACTTCTATTGTCTTTATTTATTTTAAACACGACGTTTCGGTGACACTGGATATTATTGCAGCAATAGAGACCATTAGTCTACCTGACCCCGAAGCTGATGAGTTTCGCCATAAAGTAAGAACAACCTTGGACAGAAAGAAACAAAAAAGGGCTAATATCACCAGTTCAGAACAACGGGCAATCAAGAACCCGCAGATTGACAAATCAATCAAAATTTTATCTGTCGACAAAGGAAACATGACGGTGATTATGGATGTCGAGACATACGACAAAAAAATTGAAGAAGTTCTGGAGAAAGGAGACTACAAGCAACTTCTAAAAGATCGAACTACAACTGTAGAGGAACGCATCTACAGAACGTTGAAGAAGTATGCTAAAAATATCCTGGACGCCGTTAGATCCTACCTGACTCCACACCACAGTAAGGCACCACATTTTTATGGACTACCAAAGATAGTTAAAAAGAATAAACCACTGCGACCAATTACCAGTTCCAGGGACTCACCGACCAGCACTTTGTTGAGATTTTTGTTGGACATAATTTAACCATTACAGGGTAAGTCCGAATCTTTTGTCAAAAACTCGGAACATTTTGTCGAAGTTTTAAAAAAGATGGAATTAGATCCATACGATAGATTTGTAAGTTTTGATGTAGAAAGTCTGTACACCAACGTGCCAATAAACGAGTCACTCAATATCATCAAAAACAAATTACAAACTAATTATACACTTCACGATAGAACAACGCTATCGGTGAAAGCGATGATTGACCCATTGGAGCTCTGTCTCGGTAACTCTAACTTTGAAGGAAAATATAAGTTTTACGTGCAAAATCTGTTTCGCCAGTGGTAGCAAACATTTACATGGGGTGGTTCAAGGACCATGCGATCAACACAGCAAGAGTTAAGCCAAAACTATGGCTACGATATATGGATGACACATTTAGTATATGGCCAGAAAATAATGATGAACTGCAGAATGCATGCCAGGCCAATTCTACACCATCTGAACGGTATTCGACCAACAATCAAATGTACAATGGAGATTGAAAAAGACCCTAATTGGGTACTTTTTAGATGTTCATTTACTCTAACCTGAAGAGGGCGTTTCGTTTCACCTACATACGATTTACCACACCCACACGGGATTTGGTAAACACATTCCTATTATTTAAGGGATTTTTTGGTTTTGTTTTAGTTATAAAACTCCTTATCGTATTTCCCGATGATAATACTATTTTTATATTATAGTGTTTGGTTATTCGTCTTATGTTTTCCGAAATCCCATGAACATATGGAATGTTCCTAACACCCAACTATTTTGAGAATTTGCTATATATTTTAGAGATCGTTTACTTTAATAATTTCTCGGAATAACCATTCTGTTGTAAGTTCTTTTTAATGTTGTAGATTTCCATGGTTAATCAGTATTACTACAAAGTTTTACGGCTCTTAAATACAAGCTTCGTATAACTCCTTGTTTTGTAGCAACAGAATAATTAGTATAGTGTGGATTAGACTTAAAATTTAGGTACTGTCCCGTGTGTGTAGGTTTTCTATATACAGTGGTTTGAATGTTTCTGTCTATTCATTTGACAAGAAAATGGCAGATCCTTTTTGTAGATCTTTGTTAGTCCATAAAAATGTACTTACTGTGATGTGGAGTTAAGGCGACAAATTGGATTCAGCCAATTTTTTAAGCAAACGACAACAAGGCAAAATATTTAAATATCAGTCAGTAGGTGGTACTACATATTAGAGTCCTAGGGACACCTATTCGGTTTCTAAATTGTGGGCCTTACTAAAATTTTAGGGATGCCAAAAAAACAACATTTTGAGTTTGACACTGACGTTAATTTTTGCTTAAAAACACAAGTGGGCGGCTAGTTTTCCAATAGCAACAGAAAAAATAAAAGAATAGAGTAAATAACAAAGCCTTTTTTGTCAAAAGCCAGAGGATGACATTTCATCTTATAAATAAAAATAGAAAAAAAGTGTTTATTTACTGTGATAGAAAATACCGATAATCCCGAAGAAGACTTAGCCACAATAGGATGGAACACATGATGTTACTATGAGCCTACCTCCAAATACATCCAGAGCAAAATATATTTAAAGACCTTCCGATATCATTCATCCAGAATATGAAAATGAAAATCTCCTGATCCACAGATGCTGCACAGGATAAGAAGTAAAATTTTCGGCAATCATTGTAAATTAAATATAATAAATGAATTGTTTTTATTGTAGTAATTTATTTTTGTTTCCACAACCTTGTAGATAAAATATTTTACCTACATACTTAACGAATGTGTGTGCGTCTTCCGCACTGGTTAGGTAAATTATTATTTCCGGCGACCACATATGAAAATGTTGGATTTTACACGATTTGCATCCTCAGAAAAGATTAAATTTCATCAGTGTGCAGAATTTTTTTCGCACGTGTGTGACAAGTACTTTCAGTACTTCGGCACATGTATGGAAAGTGTGTAACTGTCACAATACTTTTTCGCACATGTGTTGCAAACTACTTTGCCTCACGTGCGGAAAAGCAGTTTCATTTGATTTACGCAAAATTAAACACCAATTTTTACAAAAGTTAGTATAGTTCAACAGTGTTCGTAGGAAAAATAGCGTCCATAACTCGACAGAAAGTAACTTTCTCACGCTCGGGTGAAATTTGTCACTTTCTTCTCTTGTTATGTAATAAATAAATAAATAAATAAATAAATGAAAAGGGCTTTATTTTCCACTCAGCGAAGTTAAGCACAAGCTTCTGTTAATTGAGCAATATACTAATTATCAAAAACTATCTTATAAATTGGTTCGTAATCCTGTGATTTTGTTTGTTATGCTATGGCCAGGCCTTAAAAAAACGTTTTGTAAATAGAAAAAATTTTATGGCTTTAAATACCTACTTGTAATCATTTAACTTATATCAAACGACTTTTTTTTTTCAAAATATCTGAAAATAATGTGAAAATCCGGGTCACGTGATCTTAGTTAAATTTTCTCAATCGAATTGACTTGCCCCCGGTATATGGGGGTGGCGCTTCAGTCAGGAGGTTGATGGCTCTTGTCTGATTTGGTGTCCTGCAGCAATTATAAAATTGAGGACGCTTTTGTAAATCCTAATAGATCTCTTCTATAAAAAACTAATTGAAACATTATTTCTGTTCATATGCAAGATTTTTTTAAAATCTTCAAACGAATCTTGTTAGATTTTTGATTTTCTTTTGTACATCTCCAAAAAATATAAAAATCAAAACAATTTCGCTACAGTTTTCTATAACACAACTAGGCTACTGAAATGCCAAACATTGTTTTGAAATATTTGTTGTGTTTTAGCCATAACTTTTTTTTTATTTTTTGAATAAAATGATTTCGCTAAAAACTGCTAAGATACGTTTGTTAAAAATGCTTTAAAAAACTACCCCTTAAAATTTCGACGCGTTCCGCTTTCTCATTTTCTACTTCTATTAGAACAAAGATTTTGCCAAAAAACGCGATATCAGTGTTGTCAAATGGTAAGTTTTCGGACAAAGTTTGCCCCCTTAAGCGAGAGCTAACGCGCGACAGTCCAAATATTTTCAGCATAGGTAGGTTTTTTAACGTTCTTGAGATGCGACCTTCTATGGTCGTTGTTGGATCTTTCAGTAGTGGTTGTGATTTCCTATCTCCAAAACTTCTTCGATCTATATGTTAAGCTCTCTGACGGCACTTTTACAAGATCTGAAAGGGAGTCCCTGGAGGCACTAGCAAACCATCACTTCCCAGGAAGCACGGTCCTTGAAAACGGGTATACTCCTGAGCAATTGACTCATGGACACCGTCCAAAACAGGCGGATTGGAAAATTGCAAAAGAAATTATCAACGCAAATGCGATAAAAATGGCGTTCACGTCTTTTAAACCGTACAAATCACCGGGGCTTGATGGTATTCTTCCAGTGCTAGTACAAAAAGGCCTGGAAGTGCTAGTACCATGCCTGGTGAAACTGTACAGGGCCAGCCTAGCATGGAATTATATTCCAACTAGCTGGACCAAAGTTAAGGTAGTTTACATACCTAAGGCGGGTCGGGCAGATAATACTCCAGTATCTCTCCGACCCATAAGCCTCACCTCTTTTCTATTGAAAGGCTTGGAAAAAATAATAGATGCACATATTAGAGGTGGCGCCTTAATAGCCCATCCACATAATGCAAATCAATATGCATACCAAGCAGGCAAGTCAACAGAACTGGCTTTAAACAACCTTGTTGGAAAAATCAAGGAAACCCTCGATGCAAAAGGCATCGCAGTGGGCATCTTCCTTGATATAGAAGGAGCATTTAACAATGCACTACCCAATTCCCTCTTTGAATCAGCGTGCGCCTGAGGAGTTGAATCCACCATCACAGGGTTCATTAGGTGCACACTCGAAAATCAAGTGATTGAAACCTCACTTAACGATGTGATGGTAAGTTTTAGAGCGGCTAGAGGCTGTCCACAAGAAGGAGTTCTGTCTTCCCTCCTGTGGTCTCTGCTGGTCGATGATCTTCTTGCTATCTTAGAATCGCTGGATGTAGAGGTATTGGGCTACGCGGATGACGTAGGAGCAATCATTAGAGACATTCCAGAAGAAGAGTTCTCTGGAAAGATACAAGAAGTACTAAACACGGTAAAAGACTGGTGTGATAGGGAACAGATGTCTGTTAATCCCTGCAAAACAATCATTATACCGTTCACCCGTAAAAGAAAGCTAGACTTCCTGACTCCTCCGGAGCTTAACGGTGAAATAATTCCATTTGCGTCAGAGGGTAAATACCTGGGGGTCACCCCAGATAAAACTCGCACCTGGAAAGCCCATTTGGAAAAAGTAATCCGCAAAGCCACACTGTCCCTATGGACGTGCAAAAGAATTTGCGGAAAAACCGGGGGCACTAGCCCCAAACAAATGTACTGGCTGTATATAACAGTCATTAGACCAATGATTGCGTACGGTGCAATAGTCTGGTTTGAGAAGGGACATCAAAGAACCTCGAGAGCCAGGATACCAGGGCATTCTGGGCACGAGGGAAATGAGGCCGCGGACCAGGCAGCGAGGGAAGCGGCATCTGCCGAATTTTTCGGCCCCGAACCAGCCCTGGGCATATCATACAATGCTGCTAAGTTAACCATATTGGGATGGATGGAGGACAGCTTCCAACAATACTGGATGAATATACCATACAACTGGCTCACTCTAAAGAGTTTATTAAAGGACCTTGTCAGAAGAAAGCCAGAAATATCATTGGACTTACCAGACAGGAGATCCGTATAGTGACTGGACTTTTTTTTTACGGGTCACTGCCGACTAAGAGTACCCATGCACAGAATGGGAATAACAGAAGAGACCGAATGTAGACTCTGTATGGAGGATGATGAAACAGTTAGACATGTACTGTGCGAATGTCCGGCTATTGCACGTTTACGTCAAAACACTATCGGTAAACCTCAGATTGATTCAGAAGATCTGAACAGTGTCTCACCCAAACTGATAGCTAACCTTTTTGGAGGATTAGGCATACAGTGGTGAGGAACCACTCAAAAGTGAGCCACAATAGACCCACTAGTGGTCGCAGTGGAAGGGCTGCAAGGCCCACTCATATATGAATCATCAATCATCATCATATGTTAATGTCCATGCCCATAATCACTGTCATGTTTCCTTTATAGGCAGATAAAATCTTGATTGATTTGTTCTAAAGGTTCTTAATAGCCCGTTGTTCTTAACTGGTGAGATTGATCTTATTTTATGGCGAAACTTATTAATTTTACTCAATCTACGTCAATTATATTAATAATATAGCAATGAAAAAACATTGATAGAAAGGTATGTAGATACAGATTGTCTGCTGTTTTAAAATAACTGTAGTCTTGGTAAGAGATTAATTTAATATTTAGCCGAAATATCGTAAAAAGTAGGTTTTTGGACTAAATCTAGTAAAAATTGCGATACTTTTATTGTGTGAGTCTATCAGGTATATGTATCTGAAAGATTGTGAGCTTTCTAATCGATATATAAACTGCTCAGTTTGATTTCTCCAGAACTGAAGTTCTGAGAGTGTGTTTTTTTGCCAGTTTATTTCTATTTTTGTAACACATTGCGTTCGGCTCTTTTTGAAACGGAAGTGGGGATATTGACAGCTTGTGGCCTCTGGTGGTCAAGCCAAACAAAATAAAATTTAGGGATAAATAACAAAGGAAAATTTTTTTACCAACTTTTGAAAAGTTAAATATTCTTTATGTTCCATCTGACAGCACAAATTGAATATAAAGGCTGTTCCCAAATATAATATAAGGACTACTGCGCTTATTTTAGGAGATAGAAAAAAGTATATAAATTTAATGTTGTAGGGTTTATCCTAAACCGTCAGAAAATATTATTTAGCAAAACAAATTAATTAGTTGTGATCTTGGGTATAGGGAGTACAGAAAATAACCAATTTGTCTTATGGCTGCCATAAAAAAATTGGTTGTTTTCTTTACTTCCTATACTCCAGATCATAATTAATTAAACATGTCAGGGAACGAACTAAATATAAAACAAATTAATGTAGCAAAGTTATAAAAAATCAGAAACGTGGGAAATCTCTTAGGGCCTGTCCTTAAATTACGTAACGCTATAGGGGGGGAGGGGCTTGGCCTTGCGTTACACTCAATATTTTTTTAATTTGTTTTTTCTTGAAAATGCGTTGCGAGGGTGGGGGAGCAGGGGGTCGTTTTGTTAATAAAAATTTTTGTCGGTCTAGGGTAAACCTTACAACTTTTGCTGTTACATTTTTTATAACTATTATAATAAGCCAGTAGACTTTGGTTTAAGTATACCAGAATACCATGTACTGGTTATTTTTTCAACACCCAAGTAAAAAAAAAGGCACTAAAATAAGTGAAAAAAAAAGGTTTTGAGGTAATATGTTGGTAGGGGAAAGGAGGGCCAAATGGGATACGGGGGTAAAACGGGATACCGCAGTTTTAGGTAAACTGCGCAACAATAAAACCTCCTAATATCAGATGTTTTATCTCCATGACTGGTTTAACTCTCTGCAATATGATTGGAACTGGTCGACTGATCTTAATTTGGTTTTTGCTCAACATATAATGTTTTGCGCTGTCTATTGTAAAAATTGCTTGCGCATTTTGTGATGGTAAGTACATTGTTTACAGACTTTTCAAAATTTTGTTTACATTTACCCTCAGATGCACCGTAACAACGCTTAGCTAATCCATTCTCCCTCTTTGTTGTTTTGTATGTGAGCAACAAGGACTTAATCGCGATTAAACCCTTAAGCGCGCTTAAGTGCTCACGGTGCATATGAGGGTGAATAAGTGGGTTTATGTATCATTCATAAACAAACGCGTAAAATTAACCTTTTACTCTGTATGATTTTTGTTTGAATTTAACTGGTGGTTTGGGGCAAGACGGGGTTTTTTCATGAGGGCAAAACGGGGTACCTCGTTATACCTAGTAACCTATAACCCATTTTGCCCCAAAAAATTTTTAAAAAATTTTTTGGTACCATCACTGAAAGTTGTATTTTATACGTTTCGTGGCTAATCGGGTAAAAAAGGACTTTTTGTTTATCTCATGGTTTTTGGGGGCAGTGTCTATTCCATAAAAAACTGTTTATTGAGATTTTCGATAAAAAGGTTGGTTTTCGAGAAAATTAAATAAAACTGAAAAAAAACAGGTTAGTTGGGTTCTGAGAGGGATTTTCTCCGTCCCTCTCGATATTTCGAGTTGGCAACAGGGGTATTTGAATTTAATGGAACTAGTTACGGGGAAATGGCATATACATAATATTCTAGTAAGTAACTGCCCATACATGATGCAAACATGAGAGCCTTGGGGTCTTTAAGCAAATAAGACCTGAATGGTTGCTTTCAAAGACATTTGCATATTATTTCCATATAGTACGTATTATTGCAATACCTAGGGTACCTTACGATGCAGAATGCAAACATATTTGAAATAGCAATATCAATGGGTATAAGTCTATCCTCTTTGCCGTCCTTAAGATAAAATGTCCTGATTGGTTATACTTTTACGCATGAATATTATTTTATTCTTGTCTTCGTTACGTCAAATCATCGGCGTACAGTTGACAAAAACTCTATCTATGTAAATTTGGTATCTGTGCATTTTTCGTTCCTTTATTTCTGAATGTTTGCATCAAACGCCAACCATTGTGTAAATAGGTAACAGGGAGTATGGGAATAATACGTATATGGGAAATGGTCTGTTGCCAAAAAGTAATATGATTTGCTTCTACATCAAAAACGGAGAACCTCTTCCAATTTTTTGCTTTAACTATTCTCATAAAGTTTATAAATTAACCCAAATTATACTGCAATCCAAAGACAAAATAAATCCGACCTTAAATTGTTTTAAAGTGAAACCAAAATCCGTTATTAGTCAGTTACGCAAAGATAGTTTTAGTAACCACTAACTGTCTAACCCAAATCTACTCGTTAGTCCAATTATTGGAATAGTTTGGTGTGTATTCATTCACGGATAGTTGTCTCGGACTTAAAGCTGTATTATGTTTGTTTATTTAAGCATTGTTTTCAATTTAGTTAGGATCAGTGGCGGCTCTGCCGTGCAAATAAAAACCTAGTAACTAGACTTACTCAAAAATGAGATTTTTATATCATTGAAATCGCCGTAAAAAACGGCGCCAGTTTTTCTAGAATGTGGTTATCTTGAAAAACAAGGAAGTTATATAGTTCAATTTCAATTCATATTCAATTTATTTCTAAGAGTACAATTCATAAAGTAGTATGCACCATAACAGTCATGCTCCTAGAACAGTTCACCTTCCCAAAGACAAGACGTCGCGCTGGGATTTTTGTGATCCGTTATACAAGCACACATACCAAGATACACAATACACCAATATTACAAAATAATACCTAAAAATAGAAAAGCTCCTTATTACTAACTAGCAACTAAATATACTTATAGTAGCAATTATATAAATACTCAAAGTGTAAATTAATTATATCCTGTACATTAAATGTTTACTAAATTATTAATTTCTTTGCGAGAGAGCCTAAAAAGAATTGATTTTATCATTTTTTTAAATTGTTTTAATGATATTTGTTTTTCTATTATTATCAATTTTTTTATATCTAATGGCAAATGGTTAAATACTTTTGGAATCAAATATATATGGTATCTCTGCCCAATATTTTTGGATGATCTTTGTTTTTCGATATTATAATTTGCTGCATACCTTGTATTTGCCTGTGTGTAAGAATATTTAGGTGGGATTTATTTTTATAACAGTATATACAGATCTGAAAATAATATATTTGTCTTATATCTAAAACTTTTGACTCTTTATACAAAAGGTCATATGGGTATTGATGGTTTTTAAAGTGCATTATTTTTAAAATACTTTTATGCACAATGTTTAATTTATTCAAGTAGTTAAATAAACTATAGTTAGTATGTAGTTAAATAAACTTAAAACTCTATTTCCCAAAACACTAGTTTTTGACTTACTAGGTTTCTCCTTTGCACGGCAGGGCTGGTGACGTTAAAAATTGGGGGGGCAGAAATTTAAATTGCATGAAAAAGTAGATAAAAAACTTACCTAAATAATTTTATTTTAGCATTTTACAGACAAGCCGCTACTTGGTGTAGTTTTTAGTTTATTTGTTTATAGATAAAGCCTATTTGCTCTTTTTTACATGCGCAAAGTGCTTGGATTAGCACCAGTTTCAGACTCATCATGGCCCCGTAGTCCGTAGAGGAACCTCAAAAATCCAATAGAATTTTAAACAGTCTATTAACCTACTAAGTATATGTCTATTTTTTGCCACATTTTCATTATGTTCGGTAATGTTTTGCCTATATCTACTATTCAATTGGAACCTAATATCAGTCTTGCCTAGCATGGAAAATTATATGCGTTTATTTAACCCGGCAGTGGACATGTGGGGTGTAGCACACCCCAAAGCCTAAAACCACATACACAACTCTTCCAAATATTAGTTTCTGCGCCCGCGCGGCTTAGTAGCTTTCAATTAGGTATTTGTCTAGACTCTCATTGCGCGTCGGCAGTCGCTGAACGTCGTTCATCGAAACAGCATCGTTTGAAAGTGCGTTGGGGTGTGACACACCCCACGTGTCCGTTTGTGAAACTTTTTTTTGTTATTTCGTTTTACAGTTTTTGGCATATTAAATAATGTAAGTATGACCGTTTTCACTAAAACTGAAGCCTTTTAACTTCCAACAGTTTGTTGCCCTTTTTGATTGAGTTCCGGCAGCTATATTCACGCAAAAGAGACGGATTTTGCGTTCAACATGGCAGCGGCGGAGTGTATAATCAGTTCTGTTTGCTTTTAGCGCAATGTGTGACTGGCAGAAGGAGCAGGATCGTTTGCAAAGGCTCTGGGAAGAATCTGAAGCCATTGATTCGTCTAATGATGTCGAGGAGGATTTGGAAGAGAATAGTGAAGAAGATCGCCTTAGCACAATAAGTGATTATCCGGACCAAGAACAAGATGGAGAGGACGAGGAAGAGACCGATGAACATCTGCAGGAAGAAGAGGAAGCCGATGAACTGGTGCCGAAATTTTTCTTAGGAAAAAATGGGTCAAAATGGTTAGCTAAAATTCCCAGTAAAAATGTAAGGACAAGATCGGAAAATATTATTACACATTTGCCTGGGGTTAAGGCATACGGAAAAAATGCCAAAACTCCGATGGATTGTTTTTTACTTTTTATAGATAATATGATGATAGCAGATCTTGTTGAAAACACAAATATCCAAATACGAGAAGTATCTGGCAAATGGAAAAATTCTCCACATTACGGAGAAACTACGGCAACGGAGATCATGGCGGTTTTGGGGCTTCTTTATTTAGCAGGGGTTTTCAGAAATAACCACCGAAATTTGGAAGAATTATGGAATACAGATGGTACTGGAATAGATATCTTTAGATTTACAATGAGTCAAAGAAGATTTAGGTTTCTGATATCCTGTTTGCGTTTTGACGTAAAAGAAACCCGCCAGGAAAGACTGAAAATTGATAGGTTGGCACATATAAGAGCAATGGTTGATAAGTTTACGGAAAATTGTAGGGCAGCGTATACCCTTTCAGAGTACCTTACTATTGATGAAAAATTGGAATCTTTCCGTGGTCGATGCGCCTTTAGGCAGTATATTCCAAACAAGCCAGCCAAATATGGCATCAAAGTTCAGGCTTTAGTGGACACTAATACTTACTACTTGTTAAATATGGAGGTATACGTTGGCATGCAACCTAAAGGTCCATTTCACGTAAGCAACAGACCCAAAGATATTGTTGACCGATTAGTCGCACCAGTTTCAGGTACTAAAAGAAATATTACCTGTGATAACTGGTAGACCAGTGTTTCCCTTTTTAAAAGTCTCTTGCAAAAGCACAAGCTGACTGCAGTCGGGACTATCAGAAGAAACAAGGCAGATATACCCGCAAAGTTTTTGGAGACTCGCAATAAAGAAATATTTTCAAGTCAATTTGCTTTTCAAGAAGACCTTACTCTTCTTTCGTATATTCCAAAAAAAGGAAAAGTAACACTTCTTTTGTCATCTCTACATCATGATGATACAATTCTTCCTAATTCAGAAAAAAAAACTGCCTGAGATGATCTCTTTCTACAACTTTACTAAGTGTGGTGTAGACGTGGTTGATGAAATGTCCGCGAGCTACAATGTTGCAAGAGCTACCAGAAGATGGCCACTGGCTATTTTTTATTCGTTGATGAATACTGCGGCAATTAACAGTCAAATAATTTTTAGAGAAAATAATAAAGGCGATAAACTCGACAGAAGATTATTCATAAAAGAATTAGGCATGCAGTTAGTAAAAGGACATCAGGCAGAAAGAAAAGAAAATCCCAGACTCTCACGAGAGCTGCGAAGCAATATAAGCACAATTTTGGGTGAAGGAATTGGGCCTACTGTCAAGAGAGCTAGGCCAAATCAACAAGGACGGTGTTCAAAATGTCCAAGAGTTAGAGATAGGAAAACTAAGAATGCGTGTGTAACCTGTGGGGCCTATATATGTCTGGAGCATGCATTAATGTTCTGTCAAGATTGCGCAAATTTACCAAAGTTGCAAGGGCCATAACTTTTTTGGATTTTAATGGATTTTCTTTATTTTTTTTTATTGGAATAGTTGATGTTTTAGTTTTTACTTTTTTTGTTAAATAATACCCAGCTAGGGTTTTTTTTTAATAGCAGTTTAAATTTTGTTAAACTTGTTTTTTTTTATGTTAAAATATGAATGTTACCACTTTTATTTAATTCAAAGAATAAATATGATAGTTTTTATTACTTTGACGTTTTTATTTATTGAAAATATTCAGAAACAAATTGTTTAAAACTGATTTTTTTTTTATTTAGTATGTAATATTTTTTGTATTATTTTTTTTTAATTGGGGTGTATTACACCCCACCTGTCCGTTTGTGTACCATAGTTCCACATGTCCACTCCCGGGTTAAATAAGTAGCACCTACTTTGTGTCTTTAACTTTTCACTACAGCTAGAGATCGGACATTCCTTTTGCCACCCACGCAGGATCACTTCGTGGATTGCTCATAATAAGAGAAATAAAAAAAAAAGCATTTCGTTTTTCACAACCGCGCAGCCAGTTTTCAGCATCGTTTAATTTTTTATTACTTGCACTAAAATTTTGGTTAATTTTTAGGATTTTTAGGTCCGGTCTATGTGGCCCTAAAGATTTTATTTGTAATCGAAGTTTATATGCCAACGTATTTAAATTCGCACGGTTAATTATGTAATCGACGGTATTTATTTCCATTTTATAAACAAACGATAACAAAAACAATAACACGGCAACGCTTTTTACTAGTGACATAGCCCAAATTAAAACAAACTCATCCGTCTTCACTAAGGATAGAACCGGCATCGTGTAGAAGGGCAACGGACGTTTCCGCACGATGATGATGGCCGACTTGAACTAAAACACACATTCCTCCCGCCCCCGCTCGAGAAAATCCACCCATACCCCGCTGAAAAACGGGTGAACTTGAAACCTTGCCCCTCGCGGCGCCGCCGGCTTGAATTATTTACGCTAAAAAAGTTTTAAAAAAATTTAAAAAGGCTCTCCGTTTTCGGTCTAAACGCAAATCATATTATTTTTTTGGCAACAGACCATTTCTTCCTAATTCGGCCCCGTTGAATCCGAATATTCCTGTTGCCAACTCGAAATATCGACAGGGACGGAGAAAATGCCCCCCAAACCCCCAAAAACCTGTATTTTTTTTCAGTTATATTCAATTTTCTCAAAAACTAACCTTTCTGTCGAAAATTGCAAGGAACAGTTTTTTGTGAAGAACTTCAGTGGCGTCCGTCCGTCCGTAAATTAGGATTATTTCGAAAAAACATGTTTATTATAGGTTTTATAAAAAAATATGTAGTATACTTTATTGTAGAAAATATAATTTTCTTTTAAAAGCTGTAATATAATGTGGGGTTTATGTCACAGGAAAGTCTCCAGAAGCGTACGTATAAAAACAAATTTTCAAATATAACCAAAATAATCAATTTTTGTATGAAAAAAAACTTTTTAACTTATTGTATCCAATACCAATTCGTTTGTAATTTTTTTTTACAAAAATGTTTTTTTGGTAATTTTTGAGTGTGACCCTAATATACGGACGTCCCTGGAGAGTTAGCCATATTTTCTATCACATTTTGTGACATACCGTTTAAAAGCAAATTTTATTGTCCACCGAAAACTTTGGAAGACATTTTGACGCAAGAAGCTTAGTTTTTAAGAAAATTGGATAAAACCTGTAAAAAAATTCCGAAAATTTATGTATGGTCTTTGGTGGCTCAATGAGAAAGCGTTTGCGTATAGAGCAAGAGATTCCGGGTTCGAGTCCCGGCCGAAGACAACTTTTTTCTGATTTTTCATCCTTTAATTTCACTTGTTATTGAGGTTATGTTAAAAAATAAAAATGGTTTTAAATAGTTATTTTTAAAAAAGTTTGTTCTCTTACAACGTGACGCTTCATCCTTGGTCGCAAACTTTGCGGTGCTTCTGAAAAATAAGAAGCTTCTATTTGTCTGACGCGCCGCGTACTTTTTTAATAAAACTGTATCTGCTGCTTGTTGTAGTTATAACGTGGTTTGTTTCTTCAATAGATTTCCGATAAAGAGAAAGAAAAGACAGAGATAAAAAATAAAGAGAAAAAAAATGTTAAAGAAAAAGAAAAGAGAAACCAAAAATAAAAAAAGAATGAGAAAGAGAAAGAGAGACGGATAGTAAAGAAAAAAGAAATATATGCGATCAGGGATTATAACGACAATATCAAAAGGAAAGGTTTAATATTTTTAATGATCTCAATTTTTCTTTGTTTCTTCATCCATCTTTTCTTTCCAAAATACGTGTGGCTAGTTGTCGAGACGCTTTGTATTAATTTCCCAGGCGTACAACATATTTTATTGCCCTGCCTTCGTCTTGTTTTGTACCCTAGTTGGGTATACGAAAGTGCCTACTATATATTTTTAACGGCTTAGCTACCTTAGTCTAGCTCGTCAAAAGCCGAACCTTATAATTTTTTTAGCAAAAAAATATAAAGGGAAAGGAATAAATAAGATAAAACTATTTTACCTTAGGCTGGATTTGAACCAGCGACATTCTGCTTACTAGGCTGATGCTCTTACCAACCGAACCGAACCAAAATCAGCCAATTCGGAAACCGTTTCGTCATCTTCAATTTTTCTTTGTTAGTATTTAAATGACATATGTACAGACTATAACCTTAACAGCTGTTTCAGACCACGGTGAATAGAATAGACCGGTGTTCGGATCTTGTATCAAGGCCAACACAAAAATAGAGGCCACGACCCTGAAAAAATCAGCTGTTCTCCCGGGGCTGAATTTTACATTGGGTCTTATGGGAGGTCAGACGTTTTTTTATGATATTTTCAAAATGGCACTACAGATTTCCGCAAAATTTCAGTGAAATATTCTCAGACACCATCCCGATATTCCACCAAAAGTTTGTAAGGAAGCAACATGACTAAAAGGTTAAAATCTTCAAGATTTAGCATTCCTTATTTTGAATTCAAATTACCCGCCATGTACCACATGCCAACTGTTATATTTGACATGTATTTGACTTTGTCATCTGTGATTGTCACATTCGCTTCTGCTTTAAACTGATTTATTGTGTGAGCTAATGAAGCGGCTATGAAAAATTAAGGATTAATATAAAAAAAATTGTTCTGCCAGAATATAGTAAAAACGGCGCTATTTAAAAAAAAGTTAAATATTCATGAACCGTCATTCCAACTTCAATATTTTAAAGACAATCAGGTGTGTCGTAATGTGACCATCAAGAAAAAATCAGCCCCGGATGTGACGTCAACAAAGTGGAGGATCGTGGCCCGTCCGTTTTGATAGCCCTGCTTGTATATACATATATCACGGATCACCTAAAGGTGACCCGTGCATATATGTCGAACAACTAATATTTTTTGAATTTTTTGAAAATTAAGTGAATTTTCCTACTGTTTTTTAGTATATTCTTATAAAATAATATTTTTGAGACATGCCAGTCATTATTTTTTTTAGCCTGCTTCATTTTTCTTTACACAAAAATTAAAATTCGAGAAAAATAATGTGTTCGTTTTACCTTTAAAAGTAATCCGCTAACCTACACCTCTTTGTTTAGTTCCCAAGTACTCAGTTTACCTTTGATACTAAACGATTACATTCAGTTGAACTTGTAATTTTTGTTTTGTTTAATAAAAAGTAAAGCGGGCTAAAAAAAATAACGACACTACGTCTAGAAAATTATATTTTATAAGGATGTACTAGAAAACAATAGGAAAATTGCCTCAATTTTGAAAAAATTCAAAAATTATTAGTTGTTCCGTTGTTTACATCATGTCTAACTTTTGTTTACAAAAATCAGCTGGACCACCAGTGACGTGAAAAATTTGACATATATATACAAGATCCGAACACCGGTCTATTCTATCCACCGTGGTTTCAGACCACCGTCAATTCTCAGGAGGGAACAATTAAAGTAGGTGCGCTCAAAATGGCTGACAACCTTCTTTTTCGTTAAAATTACTAAACCGTACAAAACCCGAATTGTTTTGAATTATTAAACTAATCCTACAATGGAATTCCAAAAAAATAGTTTATATGTTCACCTATATATCTGGCAACACTTTGCGCAAACTTCAGCTTTATTGGTGAAAAAGAAGCTGCGCTCGAAAAATAATTTTAGTCAAGCTTCAACTGTCGAAGCGGAAAGTCACGTTTTATTATAAGGTTAGTCATTGCATGTACTCATTTAATCTAAGATTTTAGGTAATATTATTAATTATATTATTACCTGTAATATATTTGCAGTGGCGCACCCAGGAATGTGTCTTGGGGGGGGCCCGACAGCTACACAGCGCGCCCTCAAAAAACTTGCGACAAAAAAAAAAAAAAAGGTCCTCATGTGTGGGGGAGGCCGACAGGTACAAAGGGCGCCCTCAAAAATCCTGCGACCAAAAAAAAAAAATGTAATCTTTTCGCAACTACGCCACTGATTGGGGTTGGGGGGGCCGAAGCCTCCTGATGTCAAATTTTAAGGTATTTTTCATGTTTTATCATCAAATATGTAGAAAATATATTAAAAATCTAAGGCTTGGGGGGGGCCCGGGCCCCGCCCCCCCCTGGGTGCGCCCATGTATTTGTATTTTTTACTAAACCAATATCCGTAGAAAAGTTTTTAACCAAAATTTTGTACTTTTTTTCGATTATTTTCAATAAAAAGGGGTGGCGGGGTTTGGGTTATATAAAAGCAATGCAAATTAGTTTTTTTCATACCTAAATTTATTAAAAAGCGAAAAATACATCTAAATCAGAATCACATTTGATCATATTTTCTAAATTCCAAATTCCGTCACAGGCTTTTTGAGCTATTTTCTCTGAAAATGTGTTTTAATTTCAAGGTATCGGAATAAAGGCTATGACGGTTTTTCGATTGTTTTATTTTTGTAAAAAATAAGGGTGACGGAGTTCTGGTGGGCAAAATTTTTATTAAAGTTTAGGTTTTTCAAAATCAAGAACTGTCTAAACACAAAAAATTTAAGAATATAAAACCTACAATTTCCTCATATGTTTTTCTACTCTACTCATTTTTGCTGGATTATGAAGGAGGCAGTCTCCTTTTCATATCTAACGAAAAATACCTACCTATCCAGAAATTTTTGCTTCATAGATTAGTACTTGTAATTTTAAGAAAGATAAAATTTTGTACATTTTTTTAGGAAAACGAGAGATTTAATATATGGACGTTGACTGAGCCAATTTGGGCACCTACTTGTGAAGTTACTTCTAGAGAATGGACTATGGATTTTAGATTTTTGACAATAAAAACTTATGTCTAAAGAATAGGCTTTTGCATTATGATTGACCTTCACCCTGGAGAAATTTAAAAATTACTAAATTATATGCTCCTTATCTCCTAGAGAACTAATCAATTCAAAAATCTAAACAGTACTAGGTTATCTAAATACCTATCAAAGAAGATGTGACTCGATAGTATTATCTATGTCAATCAACAATAAAAACTATTACCTACAGTTAGTTTTTTGCCATAATTAGTCAAAAACTGCCCTTTAGGTTAATGTATGAGTTTTACGCAATAACTTATCTTCTTAATATTTCTTAAACAATTTTAAATTTCGCTTGCTCAACACCGCAAAGCGGGCAATAAATCAGTTTTTTGTAAATCCCAGATGACAAAAGAGTGGAAAACTTACACACTAAACACGAAAGTTTTACCGTTTTGGCAGTGGCAAAGATGAAGGGGGGCTTGTTAGGCTATTCTAAAAAATCTTCAGTCTTTAAAGCAAAATATTGATTTTATTGTCTGGCTAAACTATCAAGAAAATACATAGTATCCATTAGAGCATTACCAGAGGGTCTTAAGAAAACAGTCAGCAGAACCTTTTACAAATAAAAAGCTGGTTCGACTCAAATAAGTTAGGCTTTAAGTAAAAAAAAAACAATATTTTAACTTTCAAGTGTGGACGAAGTAAGACAAGATGAAATGAACAAATAACAACTAATACATTTTTAGGATTGCATATAGATACGAGACTAAGATATGAAAGATAATTATATAGAACAACTAAATAAAAAATTGGTACAAGGTTATATAGTCAGATCTCTTGCTCAAGAACTAGGAAAACAAACTGCTACATCTGCGTACTTCGCTCTGATGGAATCCTATGTGAGATATGATATTGCTTTTTGGGGCTATTCCACCCAAGAGTCAATCCAGTCAGTCTTTGTTCTCCAGAACACTGTTTGTGCAGGAAGAGATATTGACAGTACCATACTTTACTCTAGCATTTATAAAAAATATTCTAAGACTAATCAAGAAAGAACCTACAACTTTAGGCATAATAATCTACCGCTTCCAATCCCAAAGTGTTCTTTAACTAAGAACTCAGTTATTTATAAAAATGTAAAATTATTTAATCATTTGCCAAAATTACAAAACTTTTCGCCACTAAGTCAAAGGTATTTTCACCAAAGCTCTCTACAGTATCATATCATAATAATTAGTACGAATGTAATTTTGTTTTAACAAAATTTGCACTCTGGTTCAAAAAAATTCTCTAAGTGTTGAAGTTGTGTAGAAGTTTTATAGGGATTGCTGTTTTCGTGTAGATTTCATGTAGTCTCATATAGTTTTTTTTTTCATTATAGTATAATCAGTAAAATTTTTATAGAAAATAAGTTTTAATTATTGTTATGCCCGCAGTAAGAAAAACGATAAATGCAATGGACTGTATAATTTAATTAATGAAAGCGCGAGCAAACATAAATATAATTGATATGAATTACGAAATAATCAAACGTCCATAGGTAAAATTATTTGTGTCACACAACGGTAATCAGAATCAAAGGCATTCACCAGTTTGCAGCCAAATTCTCCACTTCTAAGGGGCCCCTGATTGGATCTAATGATGTCACCACGTAGCTGAAGGGCTGAAGTTTCTGGTTCTATGCTTCAGTACACAAAAAATGAGCACTTTCAGGTGTAGATATTTGAAATAGTTGGAGAACGAAATTAACACGCCATTTTCTCGAGGCGGTCGACAAGGATCTCTCTGGTTGTTGGTGCGCATGTCCAAATACGCGAAATGCGCTCTGTCCTTCATACAATTGTGTGTTTTTAAAAAGATATAAACAACCGCGAAATTTAGCGGGAGCTAACAATTATATTCCGGCATAAATAAAACTCAAACACCGCTTAAACTATTTAAAGCTGCTCTTCAGGAATGTCTTATCACTATACCTAGACAACAGATTCACCTCAAAGTCCAGATTAAAAATAACTAAAAATTATTCTCTGCAAGCGAATTATTATTTTTTTAAATAGTTTTTTTTAATCTGTTATAATAATTAACTAAAATTCTTTAAATATATTCCCATAATCTATATCTCTTACCTGCTAAGAAAATTCGTTCTTTTTACAATTTTTTATTTGTCACCTCGCAAAGTCTTAAAAGTTTAATTTAAGATAATTTTGTTTTATTAGTATTATATAATATATATTATTATTTCTTGAACCATATATTTTATATTTTTTAGTTTTGTTGGTTTCTTGGGGATGTGGTTCATTCATAAAACTAGCAAATACAGACTCCCATTTATTGACATTTCGGTCTAAAGACCTTCTTCAGAAACTAAAAATATTATTGTATATATAGTATTTGTGTATTTTACAGGACAAATAATCTATAGATATACTTTAGAGACATTAAAAAATCCTTATTTGTTTGGTTTTTGTGATGGTCAACTATATAGTCATGAGAGAACACAATTTTGATTTAAGATAATTTTGTTTTATTATTATTATTATATAATATATATTATTATTTTTGACTTTTCTTTTTTCTTGAACCATATATTTTATATTTTTTAGTTTTATTGGTTTCCTGGGGATGTGTTTCATTAATAAAACTAGCAAATACAGACTCCCATTTATTGACATTTCGGTCTAAAGACCTTCTTCAGAAACTATAAATATTATTGTATATATAGTACTTTTGTATTTTACAGGACAAATAATCTATAAATGTACTTTTAGAGATCAAAAAAATCCTTATTTGTTTGTTTTTTTTGTGATCGTCAACCATGTAGTCATGAGTTGACAAAAACACACAGACACGGAAACTTAAGTGGGGAGCTTTGTTTATTTTGGGCAATATTTGTGATCCTAATGGAGATGAGTTTGTAAATTACACAAATAAACTATTTATTATTGTCGCCGTCGTGGTGTTGTGGTAGCAATGTTAGTTTCTCACAACGGCGGTCCGGGTTCGATTCCTGGCTAGGTACTTGGTTGTTTGTGTTTGTTTAAAAATGCTTTAACTCTTGTAACAAAACGGGATTTGAATATAAATGGTATTTTTGCCATTTATAAGTTTTAGATATTTTTAATTAAATATTGTTTTTGACATCAACAAGCATTAATTATATGCAAGACTAGGTTCACAGTCACTCTGCTCTCTAGGCGTTCTTAGCTTGCCGCTAGCTGATTGGTCTAAAATCTAAGCTTTCTTTAACGGTTTTCTTGTCTAAGACATTCTTGGCCTGTCGTTGCCGTGGTTTAAAACTTAAGCTCTCTCGCATTGGCGAGAAAGACAAAGAGACAAAATACCAACGCAATTCAAAGATGCGTGGACTCAGAAAATCGATAAAGTGAAAATTACACAGTGTGTTTTTTAAAAGTTGAAAATAGTTTAGCTAATTTATTTCCAGTTACAAAATATGAATTATTTTGATGTTAGTGGCTCAAAGGACATATTAGCCGAATACAACTCTTATTAAAATACAGCGAACCTGAAAATATGCCAAAAAACAAGTCGCCTGAGTTGCCATAAATTTTACTTAATCTTAAACTAGTCTTGCATATAATTAATGCTTGTTGATGTCAAAAACAATATTTAATTAAAAATATTTAAACTTATAAATACAACATTTAAGCCTTGTCCACTTGAGATGACAGTACCACTGTTACACAGCCGCCTGTTACATTCTGCTCAAACTTTGCGAAACTGGGCGATTGATCCTGATTGGCTCGAAAGGCCCAGTATAAATAAAAAATAATAAACTATTTATTAGTAATATTATATGGGATCGATATGTATTTTTAATTGGCTAGTAAAGTGCGTTTTGAAATACCTACATAAATTGGTGACTGTAAATTACATTTTGTTGACATGCAGATAATTACATGCATATAAATGTAGCAAGTTAAAAACTGTTGAAGTTCTCCAATACAACTTGTTTGATTTAAATCAAATTAGCTACCTCATTAATAATTAATTAATAATGTAGGTATCCGTCAACATATAAAAAAGTGAAGTAAAACAGTTAAGTAAGTTCTAAAAAGTTTCACGTTTGGATACTTAGGTTTGGACCCACATAGCACAATCACGTGTTTAACACGTAAAAAAGGCGTGAGAAAAAATAACGTTGATTTTAGAAGCTGCTAGAAAAATACGTTTATTTCATATATGGAAACAAGCTTAATAGGTCATTCATTAACGTTATAAAAAATAATTGCGTTGTAATAAAGCCATTATCAAATTAAAACAGCAATGTTTTTACGTTAGCTTTAAGTGATTTTTACGTTAAAATCACATTAGATTCACGCCTTTTCTACACGAATTTTAAAACGCGACTTGCATGGCTTTTCTATTGAATATTTTTGAGATTTTACTAGCAGCAGCGCCACCTATTGTCGGGATTTTTCACTTTGACAAAATCTATCAGGCCGTGCTTTCGCCTCTAAAATCCAAAAACCTTTTAAGGAACTGATCCCTGATCCTTCACGATCACGACGCATCTGTTATTAACCTGATAAAGACACATTAATACACATACATACATAGACACATAACTGTTAAAAAATCTTGTTTAGCTTTAAAAAAAAACATAATGTATATAGATAGATATAAAGATACTTTGTCTTGCCTTGAGCGCTATCTTTAAAATTGTCTTAAAGTGTTGTAGTCTTAAACTAGTGAACTTTTATAACTTGCTTTCGCGTTTCTTTTAAGGTAAAAAAATGTTATTAAAAAAACGTGACCAAAAAAGACGCAGAAAGTTAGTAGGTTTGAGAAGTCTTAATCTAGTGGCGTTTTAGAACATGTTGTGGAGAACTTTGCGTGAAGTGTGAATTTGGTACATGAAAATAACGAGGGTAAAAAACACGTTATATACACAGCACCAGAAACTTCAGCAAAAAGTACATTTTTATAGTTTGATTTCTCCTTGTTTTTAAGTTATCTTTAGGCATGTAGATTTAACAAAATAAATATTACATGGTATGAGGTTGTTTTCAAGTAAAAAAAACTTATGTTATTTTTGTTCACGTTAATTTAACGTTGATGTGATTTTTGTGCAATTTGGGGAGATATAGAGCTTCATCATTTTGCTATTTTCCACTTTGAGATAATGCGGGCTTATATATAGAAAGAAAAAACCGAATTTATTAAAAGTTACTTATTTTTGGTCATATTTTTGTAATTTTATTAAGCTTTCTTAATCGACTTCTTATTATTAATCTATAATTGTCTGTTCGGTTCGGTTTTGTTTCTGAATTTTAAATCCTCTACAAAATTAATTGAGTATCTACGCTACTGCTTTTTGGAGACGAAAGAAAAGAAGAAGAGCCGTGCGGAAACTCCAGCAGGTGAAATAATATTTTCATAGGGGTTAAAGTTGCGCCCGTTTGACGGATATTTATTTAGTTTTTGAAGCAAACAAGAACTTTCTTCTAAAAGTATTTTATTAAGGAACACATTTCTACAGCGGCGGAACAATAAACATTTTTGGTAAAAAGTTTCACTTATCAACGTGTATCTAACTAATAATTGAAAAAGTTACAGCGCGAATTCCACGTTGCTATGACAGTACATTACATAAATTTTCTAATTCTACTAGTTCCTCGAAATAGTAGAATATTAACCCCGAAAATGAACACATTCAACGAAGAAAGACCAATTATTGTCAAATTGCAACATCAGTCATGGTATCCCACGTATTCACGAGCGGCGTTCGGTATCTCAGACGTGACGGATTTTTGGTCATATGATTACAGATTAGTCTGAGCAAATTGGAATTAACGAACGATCCGGATCAAATCGATCAAATTTTTATAAATGGTTATAACCTTAAATATAACCAAAAATATTATGTACATATTGCAACTCACGCCCAGCTATAATCTTGACAAAATTTTCCTGTGATGTCGGGAATTTATATAATTTAACAATCAAACATTAAATAATTCGATTTCAATCAAAGAAATTTATAGTAAATTATTTTTGTAAACAAAACAAATACCCAACATGATGTCACAATCTCAGATTAATCTGTTTCGTCGATCAAAATGTACGAAGCAACCAGATTTACGTCCGACTAGTCTGAGCAGAATTACCGAACGATTCAGATCTACCTCCCCTAGATCTAGATGGAATTAACGAACGATTTCGATCAAAAAGATTAATCCGACGTAAATACTGAACGCAGCTACGGTAAAATTTGACATCTATAAGGAGATCGTACATAGTAGGTTCCTGGCAATGATCTCTATATATATATATATATATATATATATATATATATATATATATATATATATATACATATATATATATATATATATATATGCCTTTACATATATGCATAGTGAGGCAAACATATTGAAATTTTTTGTAGAGAGAGCAAACTGCGCAGGAGCTGCTACCTTTCCTTTTTCAATTTTACTCTGTTATGACCGCAGTAAGAAATACGATAACTGCAATGGACTGTATATATTTTAATTAATGAAAGCGCGAACAAACATAAATATATTGATATAAAATTACGAAATAATTAAAGGGTCCATAGGTTAATTGTGGGTACCACACAACGGAAATCAGATACAAAGCACTCACCAGTTTGCAGCCAATTTCTCCACTTCCAAGGGGCCCCTGTTTGGATCTAATGATGTCACCACGTAGCTGAAGGGCTGAAGTTTCTAGTTCTATGTTTCAGTACACCAAAATCGAGCACTATCAAGTGTAGAAAATTGAAACGCAGCTACGGTAAAATTTCACATCTATAAGGAGATAGTACATAGTAGGTTCCTGGCAATGATCTCTATATATATAACTGGATAGGCCTTTACATATATGCATAGTGAGGCAAAAATATCGACATTTTTTGTAGAGAGAGCAAGCTGCGCAGGAGCTGCTACCTTTCCTTTTTCAATTTTACTCTCCGATGATATTCTGTGTTTTTGAAAGTTCGCGGACGTTTGATTTTTAATTTATAACAGGATATATACTGCGATTAGGTACAAACAAAGTTTTTTAAATAATCAAAGCTACTTACTTTAAAAAAGAAAACGACTTTTCACTATTATATAACTCGTTTTTACAAGCAACACATCGTGTTCCCATTTTTTATTTTTGTTCAACAAAAACAATGTCAATAATATACTGACAGACACTTTAATGACAAATCACAAATAGGCCAGTAGAATAACCATATTTTAAGGTAAAAAAAAAAATATTAACTAACAGGACTTAAAGCATCGGAAATTGTAGACCGGTGAAAAACGAAGTTAAAAAAAATAAATGCGTGAGCATTGGCGTTGCGGGTTAGGTTTTGGGGGGTAAAAAGGGACAGGGAATCGTAATATTGCGATTTACGGCGAAAGTTGACGTTGGAGAAAAAAGTATCATACAGAAAAGTTATAGTCCATAAAAATAAAAATTCGAGAAAAATTTAAAAAACCGTCATTTTTTTTGTTTTTTTTTGCAAAAATAATGTCAGTTTAACAAAACTTGGTTCATTCACAATATTTAACAAACAAAAAATTTTTGTAGTTTCTAGGATATTTCTTTTTCCGCTGAAAAAAAAGTATAGAGAAACCCATAAGACCAAAATGGCAAAACATTGAAAATTCATATTTTACAAACTATATAGTTTATCAAAAAAAGCACCGAGTTGCAGTATTGTGGCGTCATACAGATACGACAAAACCACCAGTGGCGGATCCAGGGGGGGCAGAGCGGCCCGGGCACCCCCCCTCCCTGACATATTTTTTTTTTAGTTGAAGGGAAGCAAATGCCAATGCATCAACCTCAAGTTTGAATAAAATTTACCCCCAACATCAATTTTTTTCAAGTTTTTCCAAAAAACGTCATTTAGCGATTTTTAGTATAGGGAAACCCAGAAGACCAAAATGGCAAAACTTTGAAATTTTATATTTTACAAACTATACAGTTTATCAAAAAAAGCACCGAGTTGCGGTATTGTGGCGTCATACAGATACGAAAAAACCACTGAGTGAGTTGAGATTCCAAAAAACGTCATTTAGCGATTTTTAATATAGGGAAACCCATAAGACCAAAATGGCAAAACTTTGAAAATTCATATTTTACAAACTATACAGTTTTTCAAAAAAAGCACCTAGTTGCAGTATTGTGGCGCATACAGATACGAAAAAACCACTGAGTGAGTTGAGATTCCAAAAAACGTCATTTAGCGATTTTTAGTATAGGGAAACCCATAAGACCAAAATGGCAAAACTTTGAAAATTCATATTTTACAAACTATACAGTTTATCAAAAAAAAGCACCGATTTGCAGTATTGTGGCGTCATACAGATACGAAAAAACCACTGAGTGAGTTGAGATTCCAAAAAACGTCATTTAGCGATTTTTAGTATAGGGAAACGCATAAGACGAAAATGGCAAAATTTTGAAAATTTATATTTTCCAAACTATACAGTTTATCAAAAAAAGCACCGAGTTGCAGTATTGTGGCATCATACAGATACGAAAAAAACCACTGAGTGAGTTGAGATTCCAAAAAACCTCATTTAGCGATTTTTAGTATCGGGAAACCCACAATGATCTCTATATACTTCGTATATAATTCATTGTTTCCTGGTAACTCTATGATCGAAGCGGCGTGAGAGGTGAAAGCACGTCATTGGTTGTAAGGCCACTCATGGTCAAGTAAGCTTCACAGGTAGCGAAGCTAACGCCAGGCTTTCTATTTTTTGGTTATTATTTTTGACATGTTTTTTGGAAGATGTTGTTTTACACAGTATGAAGGTACGTAAAGTATAATATAGTTATGTAATTAGAATTAAAAAGTTATGCTGCAAACTATCGTGAAACTGTATTATTATTAAATAGATCTTTAGACTGTGTTAAAACCACATTTTTAAAATAACAACGAGCCGCCAATGCGAAAACGAGGAAAACATGTCAAAAATTATAACCAAAAAATAGAAAATTAGAGTTAGGCTTCGTTACCTGTAAAGCTTGCTTGACGATGAGTGAACTTAATTGGGAGTGCCAAGATTTGATTAGGGCGCCATGTTTACATGTGTTTTAAGTATTTTTATTCGTCAATGGTTTATTTTTGACATTATTTTGTGGTGTGTTTCAGATTTATTTAAAAACTGTAACTGAATTGTTCTAGTTTACTTATATCTTCTAATTGTAGTTATTTTAACGGACTAAGAAGCTAAAAGCTTCCCAAGACAATATGCATATGGGATATTTGGTATAAGGTAAGTTTTATAAGGAAAAAGTCCTCAAAGATAAAGCTTGGGGACAACTTCCTTCAAATTTAAAAAAAATCCAGGGTCAAGTTGTTTACTGGGAGCAAATTATATCTGTGCCCGTCGCGACGTCAAAATTAGCCTCAAAACCTGAGGCAACCCTCACCAAAGCTGCAAATTGACAGTTAGTCTCTCCTCAGTAAACACCATATTTCATATTTAATTTTCAAATACCAATATCACCACTTCATTTTCTTCCATTTTATAGTTATGCTCGGGCTGAATGAATGAATGAATATAATGGTAACTCGTCCACATGTATGTGTTAACCTTGTCGAGAAACACCGGACAAGCAGAACCATATGGAAAGGAAATCAAATAAATAGGGTGTTTGACAGTAGTAAAAAATAAATATATATTTATTTTTAGATATCTCTTTAGGTCTTGGGAATGTTTAAAAACAACCTTTTTTGTTTAATTTTTTCTCAAATTCATAGTTCTTTTAATTAAATAAATTCATTGAATTAAAACAATTAGCCACGTGATTCAAAACAGGCGATCTACCAATCAGCTGCGAGTGATGTCACAAAACAGTAAACGCTTCGAACGAACCTATTTTCTTTGTTTACTTTGGTTTAAAGTGCGAATTATCGTCCTAAATTAGATTTTATTTTGTGTTTTGCTTATAAAAAACATTTTCAATGGAATACGGATTCTCCAAAGCCGATAGCTCCAACTTTCCAATGCTGAATTCATTTATGGTTGCAGGATTCTTTGCCAACAACAGTGATTTTTGCTCTGCGGAATTTGGAAACGTTAAAATGTTGATGTAAGTATTCGATGAGTTGTTTTGTATATAACTGAAAGTTTTTTTACGATATTCTTCGCCTACTTTTACTCATTTAGATTTTGAGGTTAAGTTATATGATTTGCTTTTTTGTTTAGTATGCCACTTATAATAGATGCAATTAAATACACAATCATTATTATTTATAGCATTAGAGGTACTCTCTAGACCTGCCTAATAACTGCCTAGCACCGCCTAAAAATTTGTACACCTTTCTGCCTATTATAGTTCTTCACCCCTTGTAATGTCTATTGTCTATTGTGAAAACATAACCTCAAAAATTTCATCGTCATTTACGAAATAGTATATATATTATATATATATATATATATATATATATATATATATATATATATATATATATATATATATATATATATATATATATTTATATAAATATTAATAGACAACGTGAGAAAAATTAATAGAAACAATTTATTTATACTCACATCAAAGTGATCTTTACAAATGTAACGTGAAGATATATTAGATAAGGCCCTTGGGTCTCTTCGAGCAAGTTCTAGCCACTTTTGTCGATATTTTACTGCTGTAGGCACATGAATAAATAGTTTTTCAGGTGTTTTTATGCTAGTATTCGAACACTGATGCCCTACACACCACTTATAGGACATTTTTTCACATAAAAACAGTAAAAACAGACCAAAAACAAAAAAACACCTAAATGCCGTGTATCTGTCCGCGAGTTTACTGCCCTATGACGTCATTGCAACGCCATGCTAGAAATGAGCGTCTTAGCGGCAAATTCAAATCGGATACTATTTTAATAATTTTGCGTAGCAAATTAGGGATCTATTTATCATTCTAAACTCTTTTCTAAAATTTGTCAAATAGTCTATTGTGATATTATAAAATGTATGCATATACTAAAAAATGATCAATTAAAATTTAATTCTAATCTACTTTTAGATTATTTGGCTTAAAAATTCCGCTGATTGACGCTCGCGTCTGATGGTGGGTAAAACCGCTAATCAGCGTTGCTATGGCCTGAAAGACAGAAGAGCTGTCGCAGGTAACGGATGGTTTCTTTTTCTTTGCAATCGATCTTTTCATCGATTGATGTATATATATATATATATATATATATATATATATATATATAGCAGTTTATACTCGCCTGATCTTGTTCTAGTTTCTCTCGTAACTCGGTAGATGGCGCTTCTTGCAAGGGTGGTCTCACTATAGACATAAGATTACAGACAAACCATCTAATTAACTTCGCAAGGGTGTCACATTGACCAAGCAGTGTTCTGAGGAGTCCCATAATTACGAAACAGTTGAGTGTCAACACTTATTAGGTGTCCATTAGATCTTGGACCCCTGTTAGGTTAAGCTTTCGAGCTACCAGCCAGGCGCGGCTCGCGCCGTAGGTGAGGTAAGGCGGTACATTATAAACACCAGTATACAAGTTATTCTCTCTTAAAACTGGTGGCGTCCTGGAACTTTTAGAGCATGGTACGTCAGTTGAAACAGAAAAACGACATTATAAATAAAACTTTTTGCGTACAAATATGTTGCTGATCTCTTTCAACTAGTGTAACATGCTCTAGGTGTTCGTTGACGCAAGCAGTTTTAGGAGAGAATAACTTGTATACTGGTGTTTATAATGTACCGCGTCACCTCGTCTGCGGCACGAGTCGCGCCTGCTACCCACGGAAAAATTTGAGAGAAACAAAAACTCCTTTCTTACCCGATTAGCTACAAAAACTTGTTTGATTACTAACACTTATACTTGCTTCACCGCAACTTTTTTAGATATCTCTATTTTGTTTTCGAATTCGCCTTCTGAACATATCTCTGAGAGCAAGAGTTAAAAACTTCTTGTTTTTCAGTATAGAATTAGAAAAGAAAGGCAGCAATTTTAGTATAGCGCTCTCTCTCTACAAAAAATATCCTAATAACTAGGAAGAACTGTTTAAAATTCACTTTTCTAGCAAAGTAACTTAAAGCAAAATTGTTAAGCAGTTAATGACTAAATTGAAATTTAATAAACACAGTAGGTATCTTTGCCATAAATTAAAAATATTTACTTGCTTTTAATTATTTTCTCTCTCTATTTCTGTACCTCAGTGCAAAATATAAAGTAACAAAACACACTACTACTATACTATAGTAGTGTGAGCTATGGTGAGTGTGGTGTATTTTTTCGAGAAAAAAAAAGTTGCTCCGAATTCAAAATTTTTTATATATCTTTGCGTTTCAGATGATTTTGAAACTTTTTTGTTGCGCCGTCTGTCTGTCTGTCTGTCTGTCTGTCTGTATGTCTGTCTGTCTGTGTGTCTGTATGTCTGTCTGTAACGACCAACGCGCATAACTCAAAAACGGCTTGCCCGATTTTAATAAAATTTGGTACTCTGGCTGGGTTTTGGGTCGAGATGGTCCCATTTAAAAATGAACAAAATCCACAAGCCAAATAAAAGGGTGGGGGTAGATTTCAAAAATTAGAGTTTATGTAAAAATATAGCGTGTGTGATATCAAACGAAAGGTAATTGAGTCTGGAGTTAAACAAAATACATTTTAAGTTAAAAAAAAAGGTAGGGGTAAATTTCAAAAATTAGCGTTTAAGTGGAAGTATGGCGTGTGTGATATCAAACGAAAGGTAATTGAGTCTGGAGTTAAACAAAATACATTTTAGTTTTTTAAAAAAGGGTGAAGGTAGATTTTAAAAATTAGTTTAAGTCAAAACATGGCTTGTATAGTATCAAACGAAAGGTAATTGAGTCTGGAGTTCAATAAAATATACTTCAGTTTTTAGATATATTAGCTTTCACGTAGATACACTATAACTATAGTATCCAGTGTGAGCTTAGGTGCCCATAGATTGGCAGAGTATTTTAGAAGTGACAAGGACTGAACACACTTTTCATCTGAGGTAGGTACAAATTTTGTTTTCGATTATCAAAAGTTCGCCGCGAAAACACGGAAATTTTCAATCAGTTTCTTGTCCCAATATTTACATTTCCGGACAAGACGGAAACAAACAAAGATAGATAGATTTAAACGGAGGCAGACAGAGACAGATAGACAAAAAATGTATTTGGCATAACACAAACGGGTTAGTTTAGTTTTACTTATAGTATTTGCTCATTTATGCTTAAAATTTATGCAAATAATGATTTATTCTACTTTTGTCTAGCTGGACTCCGTTTATTTATTAGTTTATTCTATTCTATCTATTCTATTTAGCCTTCTTCACTTCACTCTTTTCTGTCTCTCGCCGCGTTCATCCATCTAGTCCCCGCATGTTTCCTCAAATCGTCCGCCCATCTCGTTTGTTGTCTTCCCCAACTTCCACTTCCCGCACATTATTTTCCCAAGGTCTCCAGTTTACAATACATTAAATTCCATCGATTTTTGCTAGCTAGCTTCTGACATCCCTTACTTTTGTTTTATTTCTTCTTCATTAATTCCTTTTTCTATTTGTTAGCTTTACATGTAACATTTGTCTTTCAATTGATCTTATTACCTTATTTATGTTTGATTTTTGTGTCTGGGATCCATATATCAGTACAGGAAGGATACATTGGTTATACACTTTCGTTTTGAGGTACTGAGGATATTTTTTATTTTTTAATATGTAGCTTAATTTACCGAATGCTGCCCAGGCCAATCTTACTCGTCTCTTGATTTCAGCATTTTGGTTTTCTTTTTTTAGTTTAACAATTTGTCCCAGATATATACAGGGTGTCACAGATAAAAGCAACTACATGGGGATTTCGGAAACGGTAAGAGTTTGTTTAAATGAGAAAAACGTTGCGCTATTCTAAGCCTAATCAGGTGCTGTATCAATATTAAAGATTAGTTGGGCCTGAGTGAAAGAGCGTGTTTCCTGCTAGGTAACTAGCAGGCAGCGCGAACTCTGACCGTTGCCACATATCCTAGTTTTAGGTACGAAGCATATGTATTTATATTTTTTTTTTGTGGCAATAAAAACATTAATTATTATTATTATTATTATTAGATCTACTCGGTTTACTAAAATATCGAGCAAAAACAAAAAGTTATGTTTTTTGAAAAATTGAAATATCGCCGCCATCTTGCAAACAAATTTAATGAAATTTGGCAGTTTTGTATAAGCAACTACGGCCAATCAAATGACGTCAATAAATAGAGCATTAAAAGAGCTTTTTAACCATGTATAATAAGTCTCTCTTAATATGGCGGAAAATGCAAATTTATTAAAAAATACTTTTTCACTTAGTTGGCTGCGAAACAAATGCCGTAGTTGTGTTTGTTGTCATACCTAACTACCTTTGAAAACTTTTCCATTTATTTGATTTATATGCAAATCTTTGAGGCCCTTATTTTTTAATTTTTCTCTGGCTAAAAAATAATACAATTTCTTAAAATCTATCTTATTTTCTGAAACAAAAGTTTGCATTTAATATTTAATTTAAAATAAAACTAAAAACCGATAACAAAGCATTGAATTAAATAAGCAAATATTCGAAAATTCCACCGCTGTTATTCATGCAAATCCTGCATCGCAGTTAATATGCCTTTTCGTTGCCAGGAATCCCATATTACCTAGAACGCCTAGGATATCTGCTAATAGTCAGGTTTGTAATAAATATAAATCATTTTTTTTTCTGGATAGACTTATATTTTAATATAAAATCATTTATCTTAAAATATTGTTTTATCTTTTTTTATTTCAGCTAACATTATTGCTGCTGATTGTCTTATCCTGCCTGTGGCTGTTTGAGTATCGTGTCGGTTATTTATTTAGTCGGCTAGAGAGGCAAACAGCTTGCCGGTACAAATTGCGAGAATACAAGGGAGAAGCCATAATTCATTGAGGTTAAGTTTAGCGTCGCTTCGAAAAGTAGGTACCTATACGAATGGGTATCCTTGTTCTTCTTTATTTTAGGATAAGCCATGGATATAGGAAATAAACAATAGATAAAACTTTTACTTTAAATCATAACCTAATCTATAATAATTAGCTTGTCTAACGAACTGTCACGATCAGCTGTTTTTCGATCCAAGATGGTCGCCATAGGACAAACAAAGCGTTTTCCCATAAGTCGCAATGTTAACAAAAACATAATTTTTAAAAAAAGTGGAACGATTTAATTTACAACAAAGATGCTGTTTTAAGTACTGAACCTTTGTACACATGGGAAAAATGCGTTTTTCTTAAAAAAATCAATTGAAGCCAGTAAATCTCAAATAAAAGGGACCATGTTTTGGGTCTCTCCTGAATGGATTATTGTTTCAAAACGGTTGAAAAATTTTAAAAATGATGGTTGAAAAAAGGGTCCAGAGAAGAAAGAAAAGGAAAACAATATGAGGTTAAAGTGTGAATAATGTGCTAAACCAAATTTGTACACCATCCTACAGAACTCTTAAATAAACTTTTGGTAGTGTAGCGTCCTGTATAGTGTCGAGTGAAGTCCTGTATCATCAAAGTTTCTTTTTCTTTAACAAATATTTATTTTACAGACCTCAAAACAGTTTAGAATAAACTGGTGAATTTGACAATCTCCCTAACTCAAACCTCTTTTGATCTTAAACTATTTTGGTGAAAATTTTCCTTTATTTCCATGCTTTTTGACACCTAAAACTTGTACACCGTAAAATTTGTATAGTATCTGACTGGACCTACTACAAGTCCTGTTGTGAAATTTCTACGGTATTGTTCTGAGCTTATTACAAAAAATTTTTTTTTATCGCATCATTAATAATAGATGGAAAAAAAGTCATCTTTGTTGACTTTGATGACCACAAGAAAAACAAATAAGTTCTCTCAGATATTTTTTTCAATTTCTCTCAAAAAAACTTGGGTTCTAATACTCCTAATGGGTCATATGCTGTTACGCCCAATTGTAGAGTAGAGTATATATTTATTTGCATAAACTTTTAGATACATAATTGAGCAAATATTGTTACAAAAAAACAGTAATAAAAGTAATAGTAACAGTAGTAATACAACAGCGAATATTGTACTGTTGCAAAATTTGAACAGTACTTACTGTTGTGAGCTGATGAACCTTAGGTTTGACCGTACTTAAGCCCTATGTATTATAGTTATATGGTGATGTACGATGTGTGAGGCCAATGACAAGGAAAAACTGTATTTTAATTTTGCAAGTTTTTTTTTATATAATGTTTTCTTATATTTTTTTAAATAAACATATTTTGTAAAGTACTTATTAGAAGTTTGCTTGACCAACCTCGGTTGGAACTCATATGTGCATATTGATCTGTTGGACTGACCTACCTATAAGTTGTGCCTCTTTTTCATGTCACTACTGGAGGGTTAAAACAATTAAACTTTGTCTAAACCTAAAAATCATAGTGAAATATTTTTCACAGTTTAACGCTATAGAAGGCCTATTACTTAGCAAAAGGTTTAGTCAAGTACAACAAAAGATCCTAATAGAAAACCTGAATCCGATGAGAAAAGTTTAGTCTATTTCAATTTCTTCTCTGTTAAGTGCGCCTTGAAGTGAGCTCTTTGAATAGAACTACTTTCCCCTACCTTGGGCTGATAGTTCATTGATTCATTGGTCAAAAAATTTCAAAAACCTTTGGGGGGCCCCCAGAGGTCTCATGATGTTGTACTTTATGCAATTTTTTCTGTTTATTCATGAAATATATGAAAAATATCCAAAAAAATATATGGTTATGGGGGGGGGGGGGTCCGGGCCCCTAGCCCCCCGCCCGCGCCCATATAATAATTCAAAATAAGTGAAAAAACTAGAAAAAAAGTTTAAAAAAAAAACAAAATAAACAAAAACATAACCTACTTTTTTGAAGAAAACATGGTCCCTTTTATTTCAGATTTTCTCGCTTTAGTTTAATATTTTTAAGAAAAACGCATTTTTCCCATATGCACAAAGGATCTGTTCTTAAAACTGATTAATTTTTGAGACTAAAGCTCTTGTCGTTTTTGTAAAATTTACGTTTTTGTTAACATTACGGCTTATGGGAAATCGGTTTGTTTGTCCTATGGAAGACATCTTGGATTTGATCATATGTTTTGTTAGACAGCCCAATTGAAACGCTTAAAATTTTAACAACTTCGAGAGCCAATAGTTTATTTTGCGGTATATTAATTGGATAACGATAAACACAAAATCACAATACACGGTTTTTAAAAAGCCTGCTAATTGTTTTGAATATAATTTTTTTTTGAATTATTGCTCAAATATGTATCAAGAACAGAACTGGTAAACGAGATTCAAATAAGGCACTGTGTCAAAATGTCCGCTAGAGTATAGTTTTTGCAAAGTCACTTAAATAACTCACGGGGTTCTATCGATTTCATGAAATTTTGCTTGATTCTGCCTTTCAAAAGTTATCCAAATTTATATAAAATCTACCTGGTATAATTTCAACCCTACCGACAGAGAAGAGGCGCAGCACTTTGCGGTCCGAACACAAAGTATTTGTTTTCCGACCGACCGATCCCAGGTGGATGGACGGTACCTGATTGGCAGATTTTTTTGAGATGCGCTTTTAATTGCTTTCGAGTGTGCTTTTTGGAACCCCTTTACTCGGCAATATGCAGAGTTAGAAAATAAATCAGTGTCGTTCCTGTAGGTGTAGGAATAAAAAGTTTTATTATCTATTTTTATTTCTTTAGTTTACGCCATAATTAAATGAAATAATTTTCATGAGAATATCTACCGCCGCCCATGTCACTTTCTATAAAGGATATGCCGATGGTCGGCTTTTATTTTGTTCAACTGACTTTGCAAAAACTATACCAACAAAGCATTTTTTCATAATGCGTAATCTTTTATAAACCCTTGGAAGATATATTTTTTTTAAAAATGATAAAAAAAAAAACAAAAACCCTATCAAAGCTGTATTTTCGACCTTTTTTATTTTCTAAAGTAGTATATCGACAGATTGGGTTAAGGTTAAAATTAATATTTTAAAGAATTTCAATATTCTACAGGACACGAAACGATTCCAGGTCTCCAATCGCTATCCAACTGGATAAGTAAGGAAGCGATGGAAGCATACCTTATAATAAGTAACGCGGGCGTGTGGAGAAGGAGCGGTGGACAAAAAGGACATTCGGAGATCGCAACTGTGACGGAAAAGGAGATTTCTTTATCGACATACAGGCTAGAGATGCCAGAGAAGCGGTTAAGGGAGAAAAGGAGATACCGTGTAACCATACCGCCAAGGGATGCATGGAAGGAGGACGAAGTTGAATTCCTTAGCAATGCCACGGTCTGCTATAAAGACGGATCAAGGCTGAGAGACCGGAATTCGACCGGTGCTGGAGTGTACGTGGAAAGCAAAGGTATTGGAAAGAGCTACTCGCTAGGATCCAATGCAACAGTCTTCCAGGCGGAGGTTTACGCTATACTGGTGGTAACATTGGAGGAAGAAATTACGAAGGAAACAGGAAAACACCTCTGCATCTGTTCAGACAGTCAAGCTGCGCTGAAAGTACTGTGCAAACCAACCATATCCGCGGGTGTGGTACAGGAGTGGGCGGATGCACTTCAGGAGTTGGCCGGCGTAAGAGAGGTCGAGCTCGTATGGGTCTCAGGCCGCATGGGAATCCCAGGAAACGAGAAAGCGGACGAACTCGCTAGGGGAGGACCCCATCAGAAATGCGTCGGGCTAGAGCCTTTCCTGGGGCTCACAAGAGGGCAAATGAAGTCGGCCCTAACAGAGTGGACCCAGAAAGAAATACAAAAGGGATGGACCAACACAGAAAATGCCAGACAGGCGAAGGAATATGTGCAAGTCCCGTAGGGACTGGCTGCTCCGTAGAACAAGAAGAGAGGTGGGAGCCATAGTGGGAGTCCTAACCGGACTCTGCGTCCTACAAGGACACCTGGCAAAGAGAAAGAGAGTGAAGGAGGACGCGACGTGCGAGCGATGTTAAACCGAGGACGATACCTCGGCACATTTCCTCTCATCATTTGAAGCATGCAAGGAGGCAAGAAGAGAGGTATTCGAAGAAGGAACTTTTGAAACGGAGGACGTTTTGAATCTGAGGTGGCCCGATATTCTGGCCTTTGTACAGAAGACGGGCAGATTCCTTAGCGAAGGAAAGACGCAGTAGGGGGGATGCCCGGGGGTTGGCGAAAAGGGTGCTCCATGTCCCTAGTCGCCGGGCCTAGATCCTACCCCACACTACTACTACTACTACTAATACTACAGGACACGAAACAGATGTGTAATTGTCCGAAACATCTAAGTCCCACTTACTGGTCTTTTATGACGCTGTTATTAGTTTATTTGTAATCAAGAAGTCAAATACAAATATTTTTAAGTCTGGTTCAAGTAGGCAAAAAAATTCAAAAAAGATCCAAATATTATTAATTTCCCTCAATGTTTTTGGCTCATACTTTAACGTTTCTTTTAAAAAATTAGCACTTTAAATTTTATTTAAAAAAAAAAGAAATTTAACTGTCTTATTTATACTTGCGTAAGACTAAATTATCATTCATTATTTTTCTACGGCACAAAATATAGGACGATTTAAAAAAAAGGATATGTTCACTTAAACTGCTTCTCTATTTAAAAAAAACAAATAGCTATTGGGGGCCTTTGATTAATTAGTAAAGTTAAAGTTTTAAAAACACTGATAACATCTTTAATTTTGCTTGATTTCAATTTCTATTTTTTGACGACAAAAAAAAACACCCTTATAACTATTGCATAATCAAGGCCAACAAAAAAATAGAGGCCACGACCGTGAAAAAATCAGCTGTTCTCTGGGGACTTTTACATTGGGTCTTATGGGAGGTCAGACGTTTTTTAGGATAAGATTTCAGTGAAATATTCTCAGACAACATCCCGATATTCTACCAAACTTTTGTAAGGATGCAAGATGATTAAAACGTTAAAATCTTCAAGATTTTTTATTTTGAATTCAAATTACCCACCATATACAGCATGCAAACTGTTATATTTGACTTTGTCTTCTGTGTTTGTCATATTCGCTTTTACTTTAAATTTAATTTTTGTGAGCTAATGAAGCGGCTCTGAAAAATTAAGAATGACTATACATAAAAAAAATTGTTCTGCAACGACATAGTAAAAACAATCTCAAAACTGGCTTTATTTAAAAATAAATCAAATATTCATGAACCGTCGTTCCAAATTTAATATTTTAAATACAATCAGCTGTGTCGTGACGTGACCATCAAAAAAAAATCAGCCCCCGATGTGACGTCAACAAAGTGGAGGATCGTGGCCCGTCCGTTTTGATAGCCCTGGCATAATATGTAAGCATAGGTTTATATCTTTCTATTTCCAGACTGTTTGCAAAATGGAAAAACAATTTTCCTGGAAAACTTTAATACAAACAACATATTTTTCGTTATACACGCTTCAAGAACACGCGTTTAAAAATAAAGAGTGAAGTGAGCAATATTTTAGAAACTTTAGTTAAAGATAGTGCACAGCCGCTTGTCAGAAAAGTGAAACAAACTGTGATGCTCTGGAAATTTCTAGAGTTTTCCCTCAAGTGGTTGGTAAAAACTTGAAGTTGTAGTATTCAAGATTGAAAAACAAGGTTAGTTTTATGCTTTAACAATTTATGAAGTACATCTTAGCGTTAAGTTTTATTTATTTATTCAACAGTATCTACAGCATTACAGATACTTCCTTACATTAAAAAGGATATCTATTTTAAAAAATACGTCACTTGCACTACACATGATAAATACCTACCAAACAAATCAAATTACATAATACACTTGTTCTTGTATGTATTTTATTTTTAATTCTTAAGCTAAAATAATAAAGTTGCTTAAATTGTAGATAGGAGAGCTAGATTACTTTGGGATTTTATAAAATTACAATATGCTTGCACTACTTAGAATTAAAATATAAAATTGTAAAAACTAAAATAAATAAATAATTAAAATAAAAACAAAATATGCAAAACATATCCACACAATCACTATAAGTAAAAATTTTTATTCAGACCTGTTTCAGCTGGAAGAGTCCCGAGAATTGATGTGGCATTGCCACGTTGTATTGCCAGGCTTATACTTTGGGTAACGAAGCTTAGTGCCTTAGGATGTTTTATTTTTTAGAAGATTATTTTAACTAGGTTTTTAGCTTCGTTACCTTAGGGTCCAAACGTCTCAACAGCAAATGACACAAATAGAAAACCTCGGTTCTGTAATTCTCTATATTTCAACTCTTTTTGTGTCTCTCACAACCTCGCAGTTGAAATTAAAATATAAAATTGTAAAAACTAAAATAAATAAATAATTAAAATAAAAACAAAATATGCAAAACATATCCACATAATGACTATAAGTAAAAAATTTCATTCAGACCTGTCTCAGCTGGAAGAGTCCCGATAAATGATGTGGCATTGCCACATGATAAATACCTACCAAACAAATAAAATTTCATAATACACCTGTTCTTGACTCGGAGGGCATTAATTGTCTATTGCGGACTATTAGATCTGTTTTTTTTTAATTCTTAAGCTAAAATAATAAAGTTGTTTAAATTGTAGATAGGAGAGCTAGATTACTTTGGGATTATATAAAATTACAATATGCTTGCACTACTTAAAATTAAAATATAAAATTGTAAAAACTAAAATAAATAAATAATTAAAATAAAAACAAAATATACAACACATATCCACACAATCACTATAAGTAAAATTTTTTATTCAGACCTGTTTCAGCTGGAAGAGTCCCGAGAATTGGTGTGGCATTGCCACGTTGTATTGCCAGGCTTATACTTTGGGTAACGAAACTAAGTGCCTTAGGATGTTTTATTTTTTGGAAGATTATTTTCATTAGGTTTTTAGCTTCGTTACCTTAAGGTCCAAACGTCTCAAGAACAAATGACACAAATAGAAAACCTCGGTTCTGTAATTCTCTCTATTTTAACACTTTTTATGTGTCTCTCCCAACCTCGCAGTTAAAATTAAAATATAAAATTGTAAAAACTAAAATAAATAAATAATTAAAATAAAAACAAAATATGCAAAACATATCCACATAATGACTATAAGTAAAAAATTTCATTCAGACCTGTCTCAGCTGAAAGAGTCCCGATAAATGATGTGGCATTGCCACATGATAAATACCTACCAAACAAATAAAATTTCATAATACACTTGTCCTTGACTCGGAGGGCATTAATTGTCTATTGCGGACTATCAGATCTGTTTTTTTTTAATTCTTAAGCTAAAATAATAAAGTTGCTTAAATTGTAGATAGGAGAGCTAGATTACTTTGGGATTATATAAAATTACAATATGCTTGCACTACTTAAAATTAAAATATAAAATTGTAAATACTAAAATAATTAAAATAAAAACAAAATATACAACACATATCCACACAATCACTATAAGTAAAATTTTTTATTCAGACCTGTTTCAGCTGGAAAAGTCCCGAGAATTGATGTGGCATTGCCACGTTGTATTGCCAGGCTCATACTTTGGGTAACGATGCTAAGTGCCTTAGGATGTTTTATTTTTTGGAAGATTATTTTCATTAGGTTTTTGGCTTCGTTTCCTCAAGGTCCAAACGTCTCACCAGCAAATGACACAAATAGAAAACCTCGGTCCTGTAATTCTCTTTATTTTAACTTTTTTTGTGTCTCTCCCAACCTTGCAGTTTCGCCTGCTTTAATGGATGTATGGGAGACGTAACTTTGATATAAAGTGTCTCGGCAGGTAGCATCCCATAACAATGCTTTACTTTGTGAATAAGCTAAATAACACATATTTTTCGAATTTGAATTGATTCGATATATGGCAAAAGGAAGTTGTTCAATTATATTAGGACCATCAGTATCCTCTTTAGGAATTTTATACATTGTTGTTAAAAATTCATTCATTCTTTGGTTTAGTAACAATCTATTAAAAATTTATACTAAAATGTCGTTGTCACAGCCTATTTGTGGATAAAATCGAAACTTTCTAAAGTGCGTGGCTTTCAAAAATATACTTATATACTTATATAATAATTATCCAAATGTCATATTGGGGGACCAGATAACACTTTCATATTCCAGTATTGGCAATAATAGACTGTCAAATAAGTAAATGCTTACTTCAATTTTAAAACTTGTAGTATTTCTACAAATAAACCCAGCAACTTTTTGGGCACTCTCAATTTTGGAAATAGTATGTGATGAAAATGCAAGGTTAGCATCGAATGTTACACACAGGTCTTTTTGTTCAGATACACGTTTTAGGTTTTTATTATTTATTGTAAAAATTCAGTTAAGTTTTTGTTACGACTGAATAATAAACAAAAGCATTTACACAAATTTAGGTTAAAACAATTTTCCTGGCAATATAAGGCTGCGTCCTTAAATTCTCTTTAAAGAGTTTCACAATCTTCCAATCAGAAAACTTTAACAGAAAATTTAAAATCATCGGCAAATGCCAATAATTCCACATTTTTCACCTTATTGAAGGTAATAGATGTAGTCCTAGATTTGTCCCTTGTTGCACACCAGAAGAACTTACTTGTGCTAGTTCCCAAATAATATTAAATAGTGCTGTGACTTGTTTTATCAAAAGCGGTTTCCAAATCCGTGTAAACAACATCTACTTGACTATTTCTGTTTAAAGCCGTATGTATGTATTGCAAGAAAATTGTTGTTTGTAAGGTAGTTCTTTTGGATAAGAAAGCATGGCTTCTTATGGAAAATATTTTATTTGACACCTCTGCAAAATGGCAGCTAGATGGATGAACACGGCGACAGACAGAGAAGAGTGGAAGATATTGGGGGAGGCCTATATCCAAAGATGATGAGATGAGAGAGATATGTTTGAGTTTTACTCAATTTATACCTTCGATAATTCAAAATGGGTTAAAGAAAAGATGAACTGTAATTAAGCTATAAGATACATAAAAAATATATGTGCTTAAAACTCCCTTAAAAGTGCTACCTCTAAAAACGCAGCAATGAGAAATTATTCAACAGCGACTTACTCTTGATTGCCCATGTAGTCTTCTTGGATGGCCATCCTTCAGTAGTTCTTCATTAACACAACACAACAAAGTTCTTAATAATAAAGCGTTTTTTCAGTAAGGCGAATATGGTTTTGAGGGCTATAAATTGTAATTATTGCAATAAAATGAGCGTAATATGAATCTGTTGCCACGCGGACTCGTGATTGAATGTGTCGGTTCAAAAGTGTCTCTTGCGCATGTCCATGCGTATATCGAAGCGCGTCGATTAGCCGCCAGAGTTGTCAAAACTCTCATTGCTGACTCAAAAGCGCGCGTTTTATGAAAACTATTAATAATTATAAAAATAAAGAAATTATATCTCTAAAAATACCTCACAAGGGTGTGTAAGGCTTAATTCCCAAAATAACAAACCAAAATATTAAATTAGAACGGATATTCAAAACTAACCCATTATTTACAAAAGCAATAACATTGCAAAATCTTAACAAGATAGATAGTCCATTTTAAGGAAAAATAGTTGAACGATTCAATTTTCAGGACATTTTGTCGTCTATGCAGATAAAAATACGATATCGATTGCGGCCTGTTACGGCATAAAATCCGTTTTCCTAATCAGTGCATATTTGAACTTTTAGACCAAGACCTTAAACTTAAACCAAAACTTAGGCTTAAACATAAGCCTTAGTAAATATCGGTGTTAGATTTTAATCAATATTTAATTCTAAAAAAGAGAGACGCGACAAACCCATCAAAGTCACTAAAATTAACATTTTTTGGATATGTTATTTTCTTACCAAGTTCATTGGCGTTTCACATATAAACAAATACATTTGTCGTTCACCCCCAGTTTGGGTTTTGTTAAAAGTCGTTTATTTTTATTTTCTGACGCTTATGAATTAACAGGGACAGAAGGTCGCCTTTCTCTTAACATCCCTAGAGTACAGAGGACCGATATTGTCATCATTTTGAATTAAATAAATTTGACGTTAAAGAATTTGTCACGTCTCCATTTTTTAAAATATGTCATACATACAGGGTCTCTGGGGCGGCCATTTTGAATTTGATACGTTGGTCAAATCCAATCCATTAATATTCAATAATCTGTGATTTAAACGCAATCTAAAATAAAAGAATTTGGCGGTAACGCTCCCAGTCTTGTTCATGTCAACGTGACAATATAAGACACTTCACGTATTCCTGCATGGAATCCTCACTTATCCTAATTCCTTGACTGCACACTTGAAATGTCATATGCTGCTAGAGGTGCAAGAATAGTGTGTTATGTCAAGAGACAAAAACCGGAAAACGACACGAGACATTTTATTATTATATGGAGGAACGTGTGTTGAGATACAGAATTTTGTTGTTTGAGAAGAGGAAATATGAAGATTTATTCCCATGCTTTTTCTTTAGAAACTACTAAAGGAAACATTTTTAGACTTTAAATCATTGGCGTAGTAACCGAGCCCCAAGTCAGCGGCGCCGCGTGCCCTTAAATAGTAGGGGAACCCGTATAATTTTTGAACTAATGAAAATTTTACATTTTACAAACAAACATATTCATAGGTATTTACTAAAGGGTCTAAAATGCTAAAATACTAAAGTCCTTAAAACTCGGTTTGAATTTTGGTTAAAGGTTTAACAAATTTTCTTGCCTTTAATGTAATAGTGTTTAATATTTGTATAATTGTTCATTAATACTTACCATTATACCATATAGGCCACTATAGGCCACTTTTTTTCATTGTTACAATTTCATTATGTCCGCACTAAACTTAAAAATAATGTAATATTGTGGTTTAAAATAGTAGCCATATTTAAACCTTCAAACGTCACTAGGAGATGTCCAATAAAAACGGTGTAAGTCAGTGTCAGCTGTCCGCTATATTTTACAGGTTAATTATTATTGGCCAATGGTATAACATTGTATTTCAGTACGATTACATTCTAAATTTTCATGTATTCTGTAACAATGCTTACGGATAATCCGCAAGGAACGGTTATGGTTATTCTTTCGCCTCTGACTTTTTCACGTGCTGCTTTTATACGTGTTTTACTTGTTACTAGGCCATTTTCGGTGCATTTTCCGTTCTCTTATATGTATGTGCCCATAACATACAGCTGGGACATGACATCCCAACAAAAAGGCCACAAGCAATAAGGCGACTTATAAAAATTGCGTTTTAGTAAAAAAAAAGTTGCTGAACGAGCAAAAACATCAAACTCCGTAAAGTCGCGTTTACATTAAACGAACGAACACCGAACATTGAACATTTTTAGTTTTTGTTTTATTACTCCTCTAGATCAAGAAAAAAACTGCGTATTGAAATTAAACTTTCCAGTTGGCTTTTGGCTAGTTGCGTCATAATAAGGAGATAAAACAGGTAACTTCAGCTTGCCAAATTAATGCCAACCGATTTTTAACAAACGAGACCAAAAACTAATCGAGCGTTTGATTACATTTTATTTTTTGTGTACACATTGTGGGTATTGGTTTTCATTATTTAGCCTTCATTCGTCGTTCGGTGTTCGATCGTTTAACTATACGAACTAGATTATACCAAAGTTAAAGTGGCAAATCTAAAATGGCCGCCGTTTCTTTCTTGTTTCTGTTTCACATTTTGTTCTCTGCTTTAGAAATGTCAAGTGCTTGTCAACCGTTGTTTTTGTTTATTTTGTATTTTTGCCAGTTTTTAATTAAATTTGGGATAAAATCTAATTGTCAAAAACTGTTAAGAATCTTAAAACATTGTTTTTTTTTCACTAGAGTTTACAAAGTAAAATCAAAACCAAAGACCAAAACGCCTTATAGGTACTCCAGCGGCCCCATTGAAATAAGTTGTTATCGGCTCTGCTACAGAATAGCGTCTTACAAAAAATGATTCTACAAAATGGCGCTGCCACAAAAGATCGCTGCTACAAAATAGCACGCATCAAAATAGCACGCATCAAAATGGCGCCAGCAAAATAGCGCATCAAAACAGTGCTGCAATAAAATAGCGCTACTACAAAATAGCCTCTTATGACTTACCACTCCCGGCAACCTCTTTCTAACATATTTTTATTTAAAAAAAAACTTAGGATCCTAGAGGGTGTGGAATCAAACCGAACCAAACCGAACCAAACCGAGTCTTCGGTTCAGTTCGGAACAGAGCATAGCCAAACCAAACCTTTGGTCCGGTTTGGTTCGGTTTTGCTGTACATCCCCTGAAATTCCGAGAAAGAAGCCAATAAAGTTTTTTTTTTGAAAATATATGTTAAAAAGAGTCCCGTTAGTCGAACTGCTGCTGTTTTTATTGACGCTTTTTTTAAATGTCGCTATTTTATTTAGATGTCGCTTTTTTGATGTGCTCTATTTTGTAGCAGCGCTTTTTTGATGAGCGCTATTTTGTGACGGCTCTACTGTGTTTCAGGGCTATTATGTAACAGGTCTATTTTTATGTTCGCTATTTTGTAGCGGCACTATTTTGTAAGGCGCTATATTAATGCGCTCCATTTTGTAGCAGCGCTATTTTGTAACGCGCTATTTTGAAGCAGCGCTATTTTGATGCGCGCTAGTTTGTAGGGCGCTATTCTGTAGCAGAGCCGTTATTTTCGTTTGGTGCGGTATAACCAGCTAGTTTGTAGCGTCAATAAAAATATTACACCCTGCTGTTGTCTACTGTCGCGTCTCAAAAAATATAAAAACGATTGTTTAAGAAGAAATACCACTTAAAAATTACATTTTTTACACACTCGCTTATGATCGATAGCCCAAGGATTAGACAGATTTACAATACATGGCATGTAAAAATATCAAAGAATAGGTAAGAGGAAAATAAGAAATTAAAATCTAGTTTACTTGCTTATGTTTATATGAGTAATAAATAATAAAACTCAAAATCAAAACTCTTTTTCCTGTCATTCGCAGCGAAATACAAAATATTTTTACTTTAAGCCGTCCTGAAATTTCCTTTGAAGATGTGTTAACCCGCAATTCCAAGAACAACAAACTCTGGAAACCTGTAGTTTAGCTTGGCTTGTGCTTTCCCGCAGCATGTAAATTTTAGTGAACAACACTGATTGAGCCAGGCTCCCATTTTCATGTATTTGGCAACAACGCAAATATTTGCGTACTTGGGCATACTTGGCAAGTACACCAAGTTCCGAAGTCAATTGGACAAGTGCAGCGCTCCCACTACTCCTGTATTTGACACGTAGGCCAATACTTGTGTACTTTTCAATTATAACATTTCCTCAATTATTCACACCAAGTGCACATGCGACCGAAGCCAGAAGCAGAACAAAATTAATAACAAATGCCAAAATATTTGCAGGACAAGCAGGCAGGTATTGAACAACCCCCGGGACTTCGCCAGTAGCCAATAATTGTACAAGTGTTGGCCGAGTATACTTCCACTACTTGGCAAATATGGATAATTGGCAAATACGCAATTATTTGAGTACTTGGGCATATTTGGCAAATACACCAAGTTCCAGCAAGTTCCGAGATCAATTTCACAATTGCAGCGCTCCCATTCCTTCTATATTTGACAAGTACGCCAATACTTGTTTACTTGCAAGCATGCAACTCGTGGGAGTGCATCAACAAGCTTGAACTTGTCAAATACGCAAATAATTATAATCCCTTTCACTACTTGGCAAATATGGATAATTGGCAAATACGCAATTATTTGAGTACTTGGGCATATTTGGCAAATACACCAAGTTCCAGCAAGTTCCGAGGTCAATTTCACAATTGCAGCGCTCCCATTACTTCTATATTTGACAAGTACGCCAATACTTGTTTACTTGCAAGCATGCAAGTAGTGGGAGTGCATCAACAAGCTTGAACTTGTCAAATACGCAAATAATTATAATCCCTTTGGCTCGCGTAATTTTTACCGACAACCGACGCAGTGGCGGATCCAGGGGGCACTAGGGCCCCCCCCCCGAGAATTTTTTGAATATACAAAAAATGAGTAAAAAGTAATTTTTTTGCTAATAAAAATTCAAAATTTTTGCCTGCGGCGCATGAAACTGTCTATTGTTTTTATCATCGAAATTACAACCACTGACTAATTCAATAAAATATACCGTTTTTACCAACAAAGAATGTCACCTAAAGTCCCCCCCCCCCCCCGAGAAGCATCTCTGGATCCGCCCTTGAACCGACGGGACTTCGTCAGTCGCCAATAATTGTACAAATATTAGCCCAGTGTACCCATATACGGAATATTTACATATATGAGTGTACACTTCCACTACTTGGCAAATATGGTCAATTGACAAATAGTTTGCCCAATACATAAGAATGGAAGCCCGACTTTAGACTAAATAGCGAGTTTGCCAAACACAAAAATAGAAGCGCTTTTGTAAACCGAGGCTTACCAACCGTGGGAACAGACAACTCAAATACATAACTAAGTTTATAGTTTTCCAAATGCCATATCGTTGAAATTCGGTTTTAGTTAACCGATTTAAGCTAGAACGGACTCGTTCGTAGCTGTGCACAAGCACAAGCAAATGAACCAATGTGTTCTTTTGCTTTGGCATAATATAAACGAGGCGAAACAATCAGTATTATGTCGGTCAAAATCCACTTTTTGGCCTTTTTTCTAGGACGCCTTTGCTAGGGTACATACATGTACATGTAGGTACATGCATGCACATACTTTGGCGATAATGTGAGTCCGTCCATGTGGAAATATCTAGAAAGGTGTTATAGTTTAGCCTTAAAAGGTTAAAGATTACAATGGCGAAAGGCTAAATCTTTTATAGAACACTTGTGTGTATAAAGGAAAAAATACATAAAATATAAAGTAAATTGATATTTTTTTAGAACACGCTTTGTTTTGCTAACTATTATGGAAAGTAAATATTTGTAGCATTACCTAGTGTCATCTTCTATAAAACAAACAATTTTAGACATGTAGGTAATAATCTATTGAGTTTCTAGTGCGTTAGGTTTGATGATGTAATGTTGACAATTGATGATGTGATGTAATGTTGACTACCAAACTGTGATGCAGTAATGTATAATGTAATTCTTACCAATTTTGATTTCTTGAAAATAACCCGACAGAGGATCTATACAGAGAAACCCAAATATTTTCTATTAGAAAACTTTATATCCAATCAATGTGTCTTCAAAATAAACATAAATTTAATAGCATTCAGCATAGCTTTAAAACAAGATACAAAAACCAGTTCAATGTTCAGGTACCTCGCCAAAATAAAGCCATAGGACAACAAAATTTTATGTATTATGCTCCTAAAATCTATAATTTGCTTCCTGTCTTATGCAAAGAATATATTATTCAGGATCATTTCTGAAGAGAAAAATAAAAACATTTTTAAGTCAAGATACAGAAATTACTAAAACACTTTTTAAACAATCATAAATTTAAACATTATACTGTGATCAATACTATCTCGCCGTGACAAATTTTAATAAAAGTTACACGGCTTCTTGTGCACTAGTGCACTACTATTTATTTATTTACGGTATACCTACAGGTTAATTTATTAAATTATTCAGTAAATATTTTTTTTGTACTGTAGTATTAAGTTTGATATTGTTATTTTTTGCTGTACGAATTTTACAAATAAATAAATGTTATTATTATTATTATTAACCCTCTATCCGCCACCCGGGGAAGCCTCTGGTTGGAGATTGTCACCTCAGTGTAACACCACTGCACACAACAAACTATGATTTATTTTTTTGATCTTTATTATATACCAGCCAACAAAGAGTTTCAACATCTACTCAAACAAGGAATTTTACTGTGTCTTTTGAAAGATTTAAGCCTACGTATATGGAATTCGATGAAGATAATTAACGTTTATACACATGAAGAAAGAAAATCCGTTTTACACTTTGAAGATTACTGTTCATACTAAGGAGGGAGTAAATGTAAAGTGACCTGTTTTGTTACATTCTATTGGTTATATTTTTGTTATTAGTTTTGAAGTTGATAGTTTTAAACTGTTTTAAATACATTATTATCATCCAGAAAATCAACATTATTTTTAATAATCTAAGAACATCCATAACTTTTATAATTTATCTTTTTTTGAAAGTCGAGTCCAAAACATCGAATTTACGACAGCCTGTACACGATTGTAATTTTTAAATAATATTAAGAATAAAATACAATAAATTATTTAAACAAACTTAAAAAACTTAACCAAAAATTGTCACCAGTAAGGGTTGATTTATTCTTACCCTTTTTAAATAATTAAAATTAACAACCAAAAACCCCGTCACATTTAACCTCTAATACATTATGAATAAACCGAAAAGCCCCACAGTTAGCATTTATAAATGAGTGAGTAAAATTATCTTAGCCCTTCCATTTAATTTAATCTAATCGGTATTTAATTTACACACTGTATTACTTTGTCTCCAAAAATGTACATGTCATTATTATATTAAAATATTAGCGGTGGCTTAAACATGAGTTAGTGTGTGCTTACATTTGAGAGAAATACTATCGAGAGTACCTTTTAGACAGCTTCGATCGGCGATCAGTGCCTGCGCATGTAGAAAACTGGTTGACAAATTAAAATTCCAATACAGAAAGGGGAAAAACAATGTAACAAGCATTCCAGCACCCGACATAACTACACTATTTGACATAACTATAGTAGAAAACAACGACGGCATCTATGACGTCACATGGTTTAAACCTGATTGCTTGAATAGAGTTGGTAATTACCAAATAGGAATAGTTAAATTCGAATACCGCTTGTATAGGGCTAACCAAATTACACGAAAATGTTGGGTAAAAACGTTGTTAAAGAAAATATTGGAAGGTTTTCTTTCAATGGGCTTGAGAATGAATTATAGCAGTACAGTGTTTCACAGACAGCTCCATCTTCAATAAAAACACGCCAGATAAAGAAAGAATATATACGAGAAGGGACCTTAAAATCGAAATAGTTTTGTTTCCCAAATGAAGTTTAGCAGTAAATCGGTGAACATTATTGTCATTAAGGCTGAAGTTTGAATAAGTAACTAGCTTAGTCAAAGCAGTGGTCCAGTTTAGTATAGAAAACTCTGCTCTATTTTGATGATTGAGTGGCAGTTCGGACCACAATGACAACGGACTAGCATATCAATTAAACATGTCTAAGCAAACAACAAAATTAACTTTAGTAAATAGGGAGAGTTCTTAATCTCATCGATGAGTTAGTCGATGTAACAATCGGGTTCTTGAAAAGTTCTGATGCGATCCACATGCCATCAAACACAAGTTCTTCTTTATTTCCGATGTAATCGATTGTTGGCAACAGTACCCCTCGCCCAGTGGAATCAATGGCCTTAATGGATGGACTTATATCATAACCTCAAATTTCAAGTTTTTAAAAATTCATAAAGCTTTGCGGCAAAATTGGCAATAAATTTATTGAAGCATGATGATGATGATTCATCCAGTTCATCATATTCGGACAAGGAACTTTTTTAAGTGCACGAAAACCCCATGCCCCATCCAGGTTTTTGGATTATGTTGAGAAAACGGTGGAACATTATAGTTTATGTGACTTTAAATCCCACTTTCAATTGACCCGAGACGCGTTTGAGGTAGGTCATAAAATTCAATATTCAAAAATTACGTTAAACGCATCGGGTTTTTCTAATTAATGTTGGCCTCATCGCTGATGGCTGTCATAATCATATGTTTCGTCGACTAATGGCATCGATGGGAACAATTAGATGGAGTACAGATTAATTTAAGAACTCTCCAAAAGCCAAACACTATTATTGATACTCAACTATACTGATGACGCCTAGACATTGACTTATTGTAAATGGTTGCTTAACTTGACTTGATCGAGCAAAGTCTAATTATTAACTAGACTTTTGAGAACTGTCAGTCGACTGATTACACTCTAGAATAAATTATTTTACAATATTTTATCACTGTCTTCATCCAAATCGGCCTTTAGACTACTTATGCCAGTGGAATTGTTATTTGAATTCAAAAATGTTAGCTTAGAATATTAGTGAACACTGTTTGCTAACGTTGTTTATCGCGGTGGGTGTGGACCTGGTGTAACACAGTAACTTTACAGCCTGAAATAATGTTAGGACACAGTGTGTTAAAGACATTAGGCGTTCATATCTTGTTGATTTAATCCTAAACAAACCTCGACGCTTAATCCTTTAGCAAGAGAACAAAATATAAAGTCTTTTCTCAATTAATGGGCCTCAGTGTTTCTCTTGTCTCTGAAAGTCGCAAGACTACTCGCTCTACAGTTTAACTACTAATTAACGTTTTGTTGTAGTGAACAATGATTTATTGGAATTAAGCAATAGGAAGATTTCAAAAAATAGGTCACGTCTCTTAAAATCCACTGTAATGACTATATACACCAACCTAACCTAATCTAGAGACCCTGTAGGTATGACATATTTTAAAGTAATAGAGACGCGACAAATCCATCAAAGTCACTCAAACTTGGTTATGTTCATTGGCGTTTCACTAAAATAATTTATGTTGTCAGCGGTGAGTGACATCAATCTTGATGCAACATATAAACAAACACATTTATCTGTCACCCCCTGTAGATGTTTGTCAAAAATCGATTATTTTTATTTTATGAATAAACAAGGACGAAAGGTGCGTCTCTCTCTAAACATCGCTAGAGTATAGAGAACCGATATTTCCCTCCTTCGAATTTGAATTAAATACTTGAACCAACTAAAATATGCTGATGCTATCGCCTTAATCACAGATAAGAAAGAAGAACTGATAAAAATTCTAGAAGAAAAAGGCTTGAGTATGAACTACACAAAAACTATAATTATAACAAACACAGATGAAGATATCACGATCAGAATAATCTAAGAGAAACTAGAACAAGTAGAGGAATATACCTGGGACAAATAATTAAGCTAAAAAAAGAAAACCAAACAGTATTCGGTAAATTTGGCTACATATTAAAAAATGAAAAATGTCCTCATTACCTCAAAACGAAAGTGTATAATCAAAGTATCTTTATCAATGGTAAGAAATAAAACTGCATTTTTGTTTAAAAAAGTAGTTTTATTTTCTCTGTCACAAAATCAGTGTGGAGCAAAAGACCCCAACTCACTACACACCTAGTAAAAAATGACCCATCTAGGAGAGCACCACAATGCAATCAGACACAAAGACGATCGATGGAACATATGTATTTTCAACTGAAGACCTTGGGAAAATAAAGAAGCAGAGGAAGACCCCCAAATGAGATAAACGGACGATTTGAATAAATATGCGGGAACTAAATATATGAACACGGCGACAGACAGAGACGAGTGGAAGATATTGAGGGAGGCCTATGTCCAAACATGGATCGAAGAAGGCCTAATCGATAGATAGATAAATAGATAGATAGATAAATAGATAGATAGATAAAACAGTTGGCGCAAACATCCCGAGATTCATCAAAAGTAGAAAGTTAGCTTTGTTGACACATGTAGAGAGAATGGATGAGACAAGAACACCAAGAAAGATCAAGAACTGAAGACCTGCGGGAAGAAGAGTAAGAGGGTCGCCACGAAAAACGCTGGTAGATGATGTCAAAGAATCATACATACCACTTAAACAAGAAGCTTTTAAACAAATGGTTTTCAAGTAAGTATGGAGAGGAAGTAATTATCAAAAAAGGAATGATATAGAATAGTACTAAACAGCTTAAATCAGGAAAGCTAGGAAATATTACATATTATAATTCAATGCATAAAATGGCATCCAGTACCTGATGATTGGAAAATTGCATTCATATCCTTAATACATAAAAAGGAGACATTCTGGATTGCAACAATTATAGAGGAATTTCAGTTACTAGTACTCTTAGTAGAGTGTTTGGTAGAATTCTTAGAGATCTAATAGAGAATGATTTTCATGAACAAGAAGTGGCTTTCCTGTAGACTTTGTGGGGATAATGTTTTTTGTCTTAAACAATTAATTGAGAAAAGGAATGCCGCAAATACAGAGACTTATGTTACCTCTGTGGACCTATTAAAAGCATATGATACCGTTCCAGTAGAAAACTTATAGACAGTGTTAGAGCAAACTAATATCAATCATACATACATAAAAGCGAGAAAAGAACACTACACAAAGGATCAAAATCTAAAATTAAAATTGGAAGTCGACTTTCAAAAGAATTCTAAAGACAGAGATGTTGTATTTCTCCAACTCTTTTTTAAATATGTATCGTAGTAGCTCTAAAAAACTGGAAACGTAGTGCACGGTATGGAAATACAACTTAACGACAGATTTACCATATACCCACTACATTTTGTTGACGACCAAGTAATTGTGGCTAAAGATAAAGAACAGATGGAGTGCATGAAGAAAAAGTTACAGGAAGTACAGTGAACGTGGACAAGATACAGTACTTATGTATTGGAAAGGTTACTAAAGCAGGTCCTAGCGCAGAATAAGAGGGCTTCCTAAAGTGGAATGACAAAGATCAATAAGTCATAAAAACCTGACAAAATATGATTGTCAGGATCAAAGGAGGTAAAGAATAGGCGTCGGACAATGTAGAAAAGCGATCTAATAGTAGTAGTAGTTTCCTAAGTATTTCGCTAAATTTGAATAGTTTAGCATTCCGACACAGATCCTATTCTTGCCAGCCTTCGCCATAATCCCTTTGCAACAACACTGCAATTGCTCCACTCATAAGCCCTTACTCCGTAAAATAGTAGAAATAACTTGGAGATTTATTAGATTTTGCCCTTTAGTTTTGTGTCTCTTGGGGGCAGAGCATGTATCTTTCTAAAAAAATTTAATTGTGCCCAGAGATACATACATATACACAAAGTCTTTTGCAATAATTGTTGTACCAAAGCAAAAGTTCTAATGGGCAATAAAATGAGCAAGCAAGTTTGGACACTACGGTAAATAATTAGGAATATTAGAATCAAGAAGCTCACACACCGATTGCAAAATGTTAATCTTTTGTCTATTTTCTGGTTCTCTTATTATCTGAGGTTTTTGGAATAAATAAAAGTTTGTCAACTTTAACAGCCATTATGGTCGTGGTTAACAATTACTACCACTACCACGAGCCGCTCTTCTCAGAGTTTTTGGTTCGAATATAAAAACCTAACCCTTATCTTTAGCCTTATTTTATATAATAAATATTTTAAATGTTGGAACCTGGTGATATTTTATTGTTTTCGATAAAAGCCGCCAAAAAATCAATAAAATAAACAACAAAAAATTACAACCATTACAACAAAAGGGCTCCGTAACTTATAGCACTGGTCGTGGTTAATTATACAATAATTATGAAATTATATTTTGCTAGTGCGTAGCTTACCCCAACCAGAACAAAGTATCGAATACGGGACTTAATTTGTCGCTGTCAGTTTACCACAGCGAGTCAAGAGAGAAGTCTTAACTCAATCAATTAGTCGACGAGACCTGCGCCATAAGACCCTTAAACTTAGTCCTGACGTGCAGGAGTGCGCAGATGCACTTTAAGAGTTAGCCGGAATAAAAGAGGTGGAGCTCGGATGGGTCCCAGGCCGCAAGCGGACGAACTCGCCAGGGGTGGATCCCGGCAGAAATGCGTCAGGCCAGAACCTTTCCTGGGTCTCACAAGAGGGCAAATAAAATCGGCCCTAACAGAGTGAGCCCAGTATATGTGACAGAATACAGCAAGTCCTGTAGGGACTGGCTGCTCCGTAGAACACAAAGAGAGGTGGGAGCCATAGTGGGAGTCCTAACCGGACTCTGCGTACTACAAGGACACCTGGCGAAAGTGAAAGGAAGACCGGCGCGACGTGCGAGCGATGCTGGGCCGAGGACGAGACCTCGGCACACTTCCTCTCATCATGTGAAGCATATAAGGAGGCAAGAAGAGAGGTATTTAAAGAGAAAACTTTTGGGACGGAGGACCTTCTGAATCTGAGGTGGCCCGATATTCTGGCCTTTGTATAGAAGACGGGCAGATTCCTTAGCGAAGGAAGGACGCAGTAGGGGGGATGCCCGGGAGTTGGCGAAAAGGGCGCAGCATGTGCCTAGTTGCCTGGCCTAGAGCCTACTTTTAACTAATACTAATACTACTACTACTAATAGTCCTGAGACAAACACGAAAATGATTAAAACAAATATTTTGCAACTGGTAAACTTTATGTTCCTCAACACATTTCCAGATACGGTTTAATGAAGCAAATCAGGCAAACTTGCTGACTTGGGTGCCCCTTACAACTCTTATTGGTTGAACAATTGTGAACCACCCTGTATATGTTTGAACTTTAGCCTTTATTCATTTCGTTCGTTGGTTCATACAATTTTTCTTAATTGCTACTCGTTACTTAGAACCTTTTCTTTGTTTGTTTTTGGGACGAGATCACGAACGCACGCAGAAATAAAATAAAATAAATTGTATTAAGTGTGTCAACAAATAAACGTTTTTATGGTCATGAAAAAATATAATCAGTATAAATCTGTAATATTCATTAAAACGAGCGTCTGAATATGGGAATGACGATACTAAAATAACCTCTAATTCTCTTCTTTTTCTCATAAGTGAATTTTTGCCTTCCCCAGATTCCGTGAGGCAGACTATAGAGGTATGGGATTCGGAGAGTTTCCTTCCCACCTGGGGACCAATTCGTTTGGTTTTTAAATTCGCCATGATTTTTCCCATTGGAGTGTATTGGCATTAAAACACCACGCTTGCCAGGCGTGTTGGAGAGTTTATAATCAGCCGCCCAATTTGGGACAGACGCTGTTTGCAGCCGCTTATAATGAGTCAGACGCTGCTGCGTTTTTTCTTTTTTATTTTCCCCAAAAAAAAATTGCCATCTACGCTATGTTCGCCGTACCGAGGCCCTTCCTTTCCGCCTTTCATACTGGTGTGGTCTTCTCCCGTATCCCTGGACAAGTGCTAACCATTCCGGTTTAGAGAGTACCTGAAATCTACGGAAGGCATAGGTCGATTTATTTCTCCTGATAGACATCTTATGAGGTCTACCCGTACCCGTGAATTCTCTTAAGGGTCTCCAAACTTTTCCCAATCAATTAAACCTTAACACCAGTATTTAATAAGATGTTAAAACTTAGCACTTAGACCAAGGTCTAGTACTAAAGTCTATGAACTCGATACCGACTGGTTTAAAGGTATTTTTTTAATACTTACAGATAAAATTACTACAAAAATTTGGTTTACGCTAAGGTGCAATAGCACAATAAGTATTTCTCAGTGAGATTTGACTTAAAATAAATTTAGAAAAAAAAAACTTTTTGAAAACAAGCTTTTATAAATTGGACTAAAAAGCATAAAATAATTTTTTGAGTGTTCTGATATCATAATAATAAAAGCGATGGGCGTAAGGAAATTTACCCGTTTTTGTTTTAGCCTTGTTAACTCGAAGTTTAGTGAAAATTCAAATTCATTAAATTATAGCAGAGAAATGTAAGGCATATTAGGCAGATCATCCGCGACCGGCAGTGTGTGATTTATTTTGTCACATTGAAAAAGAAGAGTCGGCCCATCATCGGTTGTGAACGATCCACCAAATGCGCATAGAAAGGCATTTAAGGATTAATTAATTTTGGTCGAGATCGAACAAACTAAAGCCTTACCTCTTCTACGCCCCCCCTTTTTTGAGCGGGAGAGCGTGTGAATTTTGAAATCAATCAGATACCTACGTGGAAGTCAGTTGAAACTAATCAGAAAAACTCGTCATTAAATCGTCAATTTTGAATCCGCCATATTGAATTTTTGTAATCTGATCAAAAATTCGAAATCCTCATCCTCAAAAACCCCAGATACCAATTTTGGTGGAAATCCAACAAACTAATATTTTACCCCCTCTCCACCCTCCACGTTAGGGGGGAGGTAGGCAGTCAGTGATACCACATTATTGGATTGTCATCGGAACTATAACGGTATGCAAAATTTGAAGTCAATCGAATACGTGGAAGTCACTTTAAAGTAATCAGAAAAACTTGACATTAAATCGTCCATTTTGAATCCGCCATATTGAATTTTTGTTATCTGATCAAAAATTCGTGTTGAATTTTTGTTATCTGATCAAAAATTTGTAATTCTCATCCTCAAAAACCCCCAGATACCAATTTTGGTTGAAATCGGACAAACTAAAGTTTTACCCCCTCTCCACCCCCCATGTTTGGGGTGAGCTTGGTACCCGGTGAAACCATATTATTGTATTGTCATCGGAACTAAGACGCTATGTGAAATTTGAAGTCAATCGGATGTTTGGAAGTTCTTCAAAAATGAGTTGCAAGATTTGATTACATACATACATACATACAGGTGAAGTTAAATAAAAACTTGTAAAAATCAAATTAACTTTAAAAATAAAGAAAAGCCAGATAAAAAATTTATGATAAACTGTCATTTTTTGGAAATTTAGTCCGTGCAGTCATGGGATTCCCGTTAAAAATAGTCTCAAATTGTAGTCCCACCCCTGTGGGGTGGTTTAAAGATCGAAAAATTATGGAAATAATTCAGGCTCGATATAAAAAATTATATACAAATATTTTCAAAGCTAAATAAAACATAAATAACTGAAAACTAGATCTATAGATGCAATACCGTATTAATTACATATCAATATTTAAATATTGTAAAAAGCCCAGGATATATTGTCACCTTATTTGTGAACTCTCCCAACCCACGTAAACAAAAAGTCGAGCTATCACGCTTTTAAAAAAGTTTTTTAATAAGAAACTTGTATTTCTTTTGTCTAAAGCTGTAAACAAAAGATAAAACATAGTGTTTTTTGTCTTTCATTTAGAGTTTTGGACAGAAAAAACAGTTCCCCAAAGAAAAACTTTTTTAAAGGCACGCTAGCTCAAGTTTTTATTTGTATGTGTGTTAGAATATTTTAAAACTAAGGTGACGATATTAGAATCTGTTTTCAGTAAAACATCCAACCAAAGGAATTGAAAATCGGTTTAATCATCTTAGCAATATCGCCTGTGTGTGTGGGTATGTCCGTCCGTAACACGATAGCTCCTAAACCGCTCAACCGATTTTTATAAAATTTTCAGGTTAAATAGTCTAACGAGCTGATTTTGGCCAAAATCCATAAATGCTAATATCAGTTTTTTGACAATTAAAGAATAAAAAAAATGCTAACTTTTTAACGGAGCACCGCATCAATATGCATTTTTTAGGATATAGTAGATTATATTTTACTCCATAATTTGTGTTATAACCAAAAACTTTCGTAGGAGCTTTAGTTTCTGAGATATTTAAAAAAAAACTATTTCTTAAGGCTGATGTGTCATGGCTTTACTTGAAGTGTGCTACTAAGCTAGCTAGGACGGTATCAGATCCGTCATGGATCCATTTATTTTTGGTTTAAGCTGCAATAGTTTAAAAAGATGAATAGTTTTTTAATATACCTATATAGAAATAAATTTAGAAAAAAAAAAATTTGAAAACAAGCTTTTATAAAATGGACTAAAAAGAATAAAATAATTTTTTGAGGGTTCTGATATCATAATAATAAAAGCGATGGGCGTAAGGATATTTACCCGTTTGTGTTTTAGTGAAAATCTAAATTCATTAAATTATAGCAGAGAAATATGGATGGACATTATTATCCCTGCTTCATATTAGGCAGATCATCCGCGACCGGCAGTGTGTCGACTTATTTTGTCACATTAAAAAAGAAGAGTCGGCCCATCCGGTTATGGACGATCCACCAAATGCGCATGGAAAGGCATTTACCTAATATTAAATACGCCCATCGCTTTTATTATTATGATATCAGAACCCTCAAAAAATTATTTTATTCTTTTTAGTCCATTTTATAAAAGCTTGTTTTCAAAAAGTTTTTTTTTCTAAATTTATTTTTACATTTTTAGATTTGTCTATGCATTTCAGCTAGCGCATCAATATTGCAGAGAGTCTTTCCTGTCAATCCCTAAAACTGTTCGTTGTTATTATGATCATTATACGCAAGGATTAAGTAATTTTGGTCGAGATCGAACAATCTAAAGCCTTACCTTTCCTACGCCCCCCCCCCTTTTTTTAGCGGGCGAGCATGTGAATTTTGAAATCAATCAGATACCTACGTGGAAGTCAGTTGAAAGTAATCAGAAAAACTCGTCATTAAATCGTCAATTTTGAATCCGTTATATTGAATTTTTCATCATCCTCAAAAACCCCCAGATACCAATTTTGGTGGAAATCCAACAAACTAATATTTTACCCCCTCTCCGCCCTCCACGTTAGGGGGGAGGTAGGCAGTCAGTGATACCACATTATTGGATTGTCATCGGAACTATAACGGTGTGCAAAATATGAAGTCAATCGAATACGTGGAAGTCAGTTGAAAGTAATCAGAAAAACTTGACGTTAAATCGTCCATTTTGAATCGGCCATATTGAATTTTTATAATCTGATCAAAAATTCGTAATTCCCATCCTCAAAAACCGCCAGATACCAATTTTTGTGAAAATCCAACAAACTAAAATTTTACCCACTCTCCGCCCTCCAGGTTAGGTGTGAGGTAGGCAGTCAGTGATACCACATTATTGAATTGTCATCGAAACTATAACGGTGTGAGAAATTTGCAGTCAATCGAATACGTGGAAGTTTTGACATTAAATCGTCCATTTTAAATCCGCCATATTGAATTTTTGTAAACTGATCAAAAGTTCGTAATTCTCATCCACAAAAACCCCCAGATACCAATTTTGGTTGAAATCGGAGAAACTAAAGTTTTACCCCCTCTCCACCCCCCATGTTTGGGGTGAGGTAGGTACCCGATGAAACCATATTATTGTATTGTCATCGGAACTAAGACGCTATGCGAAATTTGAAGTCAATCGGATGTTTGGAAGTTCTTCAAAAATGAGTTGCAAGATTTGATTACATACATACATACATACAGGTGAAGTTAAATAAAAGCTTGTAAAAAAGAAGGAAAAAATTTACACTTGTTGGGGTGGTAAACACTCATGAAAATGAATTTTTATGTCGCTTGCATTTTGTAGCTGTTATCAGTCAAAGTTTTGTTTATTATAAAAAGTTTTGTGATAAACGGTTTATAAAGAAATTATTCGTAATTATGTCCAATTAAAAATTATGTGAGTTTTTATCTTCGTTTCACTGATAAGTGTTATAAATTTAATAGTCCTTAATTTTCATCTAAAATCTATGTAAATTAGAGCTGGAAAAAACAGGTATAACTTGGCACCTCATGGAATCTTATTTGTATATGTTTCATCATCTCCCTGCATATCCGCGATATATTTTTTGATATTTTTATAATATATTTCACCTATGGGGCTTTCCATGTCAACCCGGTACACACTATTTTGCACTTGAAAATTTAGATTTTAATAAAAAATTATTTTTGGTTCCTCTATAGATAGCGATTACACCAGGATAAAAAATTTGAAAAAATATTGCGAACAGGGTGTTTCATCTTCTTAATTGGCCAAAACATGATTTATGATTTTTCCTGAAAAAATACGATCTTTGCAAAAAAAATACTACTGTTTAGAAAGAAGAACAAGAAGCTTTTAGAAAAAATATTGAAAATGACAAATAATCGCATCAGTGACCTTAGTACAACACAATAAATTTCAAAAATCGCCATTTTAAAAATCGATTTTTTATATTTTTTTGAAAAAAGATGCTCCAATATTTTGTTTTTTTGCCTTTAAAAATTTTAGAGTGGGCCAAGAAGTATAAATGCCAAAAAGAAAAATTCTTGTGTAAGTTCGCGGAGGCTTTGGCCGTAATTACATGTATATAGGGAAGCGAGCAGTCCTACTGACGCGCCCGGGGTGTGAATCAATATACATTTAATTCAAATAAGTTGTTTTGCTTTAAGGAAAAAATCTTTTTTTTCATTCTGACACTCTTCCCCTTGCATATGACATCAACGGCGTCACATTGAAGGGCCAAGACGGACATAGGGTCAGTGCACCAGTAAATGAACAGCACCCAGTAAATGAACATTTTGCTCTATTTTCCGGTAAAATAAGACGATACGCTTTTAAATCTTCTTCTGTTGCTTTCCTATGGAGAATTAACTTCTTTCGTAAGTGTTTTTTCACTAGACGCGCTGGAAAAATCCGTTAGTCTAGTCTTGGCACTTAATGCATGTAGTCGATGTTTCAGTGCAGCGGCCAAGCAGCCATATTTTGTTAAGGTAAGCTAAAAGTGGTGATTTATAGAACTATGGATTCTGCATTTATAAAGAGAGTTTCGTACATTTTGGGTGTTTAGCAGTAATTATAGGTAATACAGGGCCAAGGTTTTCACATTAAACTCAACCTAATGTAATGTATTTTCAAAATATTTGCATGTTCAATTACTGGTACACAGATATTTTGAAAATCCAGTCAATGAACAAGGTGTTTATTCAATGGGTATTTGCATATTTGCATAAAACAAGAAAACTTGGCCTTAAAGTATGTATTTTTTATGAAGCAAGCTTCCAAATTGAAATATTTTTGTCATTTTAAGTAGTTTTCCAGTAAATGAACGGTGTTCATTCACTGGTATTCATTTGTTTATTTACTGGAACTTTCGCCTAATTATACCAGTTCTTTTTAAAATATATTTGAACCAGTTAAACCATCCTGGCATTTTGAATGGTAGGTTTGTAAGAAAAAAAGTTAAAATTAAAATAACAATAGTTTGCTGCGAAAAAGAGAAGAAAAGGACAGAAAGTGAAGATGAAATAAAAGAGAAGAAACTGAAAAGAGAAATAAAAAACAAAGAAGCAAAGGTGAAAATTGATTCTTAAAAAAAAACTGATTAAGCGTACCAAAAAAAAACGTCAACGATAAAGATATAAAAGAAACAAACCAAAAACAAGCGCATTCTGACAACAGATGAAAAACCCTTTAAAAAAACTACAACCAAAACCAAATGTTCCAGTATGAGAACATTGTAAAGAAAATTTTAGCGCTGGTTGTTCTGATGGCTGTTTTTATATTAACATTTTGTAAGTTGTGTTTCCTAATAGTTACTACATTTTGTTATTTTTTTTATAAAAAAGACGTTATTTTTCAATAATAAAACCTTGGCTGTTTTTTACTTTTTTTATTGTACGTTTTTAATTTCTGTGAGACTGTTAAACTAACTGCTGTCTACCATTTTTTTTCTCACTTTGATAATGAAAAATATACCGCATATTAGGGATAAAAGTGTCACTTTTTAACCTCGGGATAAAAAGTGATAAATCAGGTACAGAAAAATTCGGAATCAAAAGTGACTGATCAGAGATAAAATAATAAAAACAAAAATAAAAAAAAAGTCGAAACCCAAAAACACCAAAAAAAAATAGAAAAACAAACTAAATTAAAAAGTAGAGAAATAGCGTATAAAGGTTGTGATAAAAGTGTCTATTTACCTTCAGACGAACTGCAGCTCTCCCTCTGCTCGGGCCACAAACTTTCTGCCTAGGGATAAAAAGTGACACTTTTATCTCTTGGTATATAATATCTACTATCATATACTTTTGAGAATAATAGTGTACCAAAGATAACAGTGGCGCTTGTTTTCCTGAGGCGAAAAGTTTCCAACACGAGCGTAGGACGAACTCGCCAGGGGAGGATCCCGGCAAAAATGCCTCAGGCCAAAGCCTTTCCTGGGGCTCACAAGAGGGCAAATGAAGTCGGCCCTAACAGAGTGGTCCCAGAAAGAGATACAAAAGGAATGGACCAATACAGGAAACGCCAGACATGCGAAGGAGTATGTGACAGGAGTATACGCTGAAGACGAAGAGAGGTGGGAGCCATAGATGGAGTCCTAACCGGACACTACAAGGACACTTGGCAAAGATGAGAGTGAAGGAGGACGCGACGTGCGAGCGATGTTGGGCCTAGGACGAGACCTCGGCGAATTGAGGTGGCCCGATATTCTGGCCTTTGTATAGAAGGCGGGCAGATTCCTTAGCGAAGGAAAGACGCAGTAGGGGAGACGCCCGGGAGTTGGCGAAAAGGGAGCTTCATGGGCCTAGTCGCCAGGCCTAGAGCCTACCCCACAGCACTACTACTACTAACACGAGCGTAGCCAGGGCCACAAACTGTCAAGGCATAAAAGACACTCCTCCTGTGAAATTATACGCTATTTTTCACACTTTTCGACTTTCTTCCAAGGTTTTTCTTTTATTCAAGTATTGCGCTTATATATTTTCCTTGGTCTTTTACTTTTTATCCTAGATCTGTCAATTTTCATTTGTGATCTGTTTTACGAAAAAACCTCATATTCACTGGTTCCTTAATGTTCAGTAATTGGAGATGCCTGTTGATTTACTGGAGTTTTATACAATATTAAGAAAATACTTGAAAAATGACAGATTAGAATTCACTGAATTAACTTTTATTTATTTTTTATTATTTAAAATAGTTTAATCTATCTATGAATTTTTATACAGATTTGTCAAAATCATCTAGCTTATTTCATAACCCAAAGTTCAAAATTCTCTTATTCGTTCATTCACTGGTGCACTGACCCTATTTTGACTTAAATCTCCTAATCAGTCTTGTTGATTCTATTTTCAGCTATTCGTTTAGTACTAGGATATTTTATCGGAATAAAGCATTTAGATTATGATTTTACGCCAGGTTGTTTTAGGTGGTTTTATGTTCCTCTGTAAATTAGTGGTAATTCAGTTATAAATTCTGGCTATGCAAGCTAGTAGAACTAAGTAACATGTCGCCGAATGAAGTTCATTTTCGTTTTTTACTTTAGTATTTTCTGTATTTAAAGAGTATTTTTTTAGTTCTTTTTTTTCAACAATTAAAAATACTGTATATCCAAAGAGGTACGTGAGCATAATAAATGTTTATTTCGCTGATCATCAATTTCCATTATCCAAAACGACAAATAAAACGTATACGTTAACAGACCAAAACGCATTTACCCCATTATTGCGTAAAAATACTCCAAAGGTGTAGCAAATAGATTCACAAAAAGCTTGTTAATTCTTAAAAAATAAAATAGTTACTTACTTACGAAAAAGAAAAATTCATTAATTACTTAATCCAAAAATTCACGACTTCCTTAACGCATTAAAAAAAAAAACAGATTCAAAAACATTCAATGTAATGCAAGACTAAGACCCTTCTCCCCTTGGAGTGTCACCTAATTTAAGAGTATTCTCTAAATATATTTTTAAATAAATTATATCAGGTTCTATAAAAATATTCTAATTAAAATTTCAGTTTCTGCATTAGTAGTTTTTACTGGCATTAGGTGGCCATACACACAGAGGTTGATCCGCCGGTTTGCAACGGCGCGGTTCAAACTGGCGGATTTGTCTTTCAATTAGTGGACATTCCACGTGCCAGTTATAGCCGGTACAGATTTATCTGTGAGTTCAGACCGGCGGACGAAACTTGTGGGTTCCGCGCTCGATATTTTAACCGGCGCAGACTTGTCTGTTGGTTTACACTGTGCCAGGGATAACAGACCGTTCATATAGTCTCTCTTTAATTTATTGAATATTATGGCACATGTTTCCGGAATGATATAACCAAGTACCTGTGCAGAAATTTCCACTAAAAATTTCAGATCTTCATATGAATTTCCCGTGGCAAGGAAACGAAGGGCAGCATTCAATCGCTGTTCTGGTCCAATGGCTTCTCTCATTTGGGCATCTTGTTTCGTAAGATCCTCTCTTACCAAATTTAATAAAAGATCATACGTGTTAATATCCATTCTTAAATAATTTTTAAAATCGTTTTGATCATTTTCTCTTAACTCTTTTAATAGAAGGTTATGGCTAAATAGTTTCCTCTTAAGCAAATAACTTTTAACCCACTTGCAATGTCTCTTTTTTACACCACTATGCATGATTTCATATTAATAATCATTCCCATACACAGAGCCTACTTCTTTTTAGCACGAAACAATTTACATACGCTATGCTTAAAATACCGTGCCGCATAAAACTTTCGACTTTCCACAGTTTTGGTTAAACCGGCAGATAAATCTTGAGTTTTAGCCCACTAACGCGCGGTTATGTCTGCCACAGACCGATATGAAGGATCGATTCGAAAGATTTTTTTTGTGTTAGTGGACTGCAGCAGTTTTAAACCGTTACGGACAAAACGGTCATACTTATCTGTGCCGTTCCAAACCGACGGATCAACCTCTGTGTGTATGGCCAGCTATTGATCTTCTAGCTGGCAAACCCGATGAACTAGAATTCTTTGCAGAATTTTTTGCAGTATCTAAATGATTAAAAATGATGACTAAAAGAAACGAATATGTTTCTACTATTGTAGATGATACTTAGATTAAATTAATAATATATATATATATATATATATATATATATATATATATATATATATAATATAATAATAAGATGACTAAAGACCGTGAGTACAACTTTATACATATAACAGTTGAAACATATCTAACAAGGTAACCTAATTTAAAAAAAAACTGATACGAGTTGTAAAAATTTGATTGCATTTCAATGTTATTCTATCAAAGTCATGTCAATACCGTATCGGATTTTTTTAAATTAGCTGTACTGTCGCCTACTTTTTTAATGTCACCTTAAAATTGCTTAAATTCGTCTGGATCCAGACCGGATTTTCGGCGGGCTATTAAAACTGCTAAATGAAATCTCTATTTAAATCATAATACTTGAAACCATGTGGTGTTGCCAGAGAACTTACCGGTTTTATTGAATTCTACAAACATAGAAATATTAAGATGACATTAACAAAGTGGGTGAGTGTACCTACAAACAATTATCTTCTGCCGCAAAATATTTGCAACAGAAGTCGAAGATACTTTTCAGTTTGTACTCCAGTTGACTCCTGTACCACGGGATACTATATTATAACCAGTGTTGTTAAAACTTCCTCACAGAACAGTAATTTCTCAATCCCAAACTGTCATTGTTTTATTCAGAATTGTGAGATTTATGAACTTTTTTACGTTTACATTATCGGCCCTCCCGCTTAATTAGCGCCTCTGGGCGCCAGTAAAATTATTATTTTGAGTTCGGCGGTGAAAACTTACGAGGGAAAATAATGAAATACATGACAGTCACAGAACTGTATTATCTAATTTCTCAAAACATTTTTTACATGGAATGCCATGAAAAAATTTAAGATTTGCGGTAATTTTAAGACGACGCAAAATAAGTCATTATACGGAAAATAATTAAATAGTTTCTTCCTCTAACTGTCTTTCTATCTCTGTCGAGGATTTTTTTGAAGTTTTACTAAAATAGTTTTTGATGATGGTTCAAGAATATTTTAAGAAAACAAAATGTTGAAAAAAAAAATATTTCTTAAGCTATACTTTTTCTTGTGAATTGATGTACTAAACTACATCAAAATCTTTCGCCCCTGCCAGGAAGAAGAAATAAAACTTACAGTTAGATTCACTTTATTGTTTTCTAAAGAAATATTACATACATTTCTTATAAACAAAAAGTTTAGGCCTAAAAATGTTAAATAATGAGATAACAATCTATATATAATAAAATTAAATAATACCAAAAAATTAAAATTACATTTTTTATTAACTGGATTTTTGAAAAATTTTTACTAAACCTACACCTGCTAAAAATCCTTGTTTTTTTTGTTTCTTTAACGAAAAGGCCATATATTTAAAAAACAAAAACATTTTTTTTTTTTAATATAAAGAAACGCGGAAGGAAAGCGGACTCCTTTTGATGATTAAATATTTATTATGAATATTTGTGTTTGTTGTTATTAGTTGTGTTTAAAATAGCTATAAAACAAAGGGAAGACAATTTAGTGTTTATTTAAAATCCTGGTAAGATATATGTGGCACGGCAAATTCCAACTGAAGGCCACTGTCAGGGGTATTTCTGGAGAGTAGATATTAATTTTAAAGGAAGGAAAGATATATGTGGCAATTATAGAGGTATATCTGTGACTAGTACGCTAAGCAGAATATACGGTAAAATATTAAGAAATAAAGTGGAGAGCGAATATAAAGACATGGTGGCAGAAGAACAAGCCGGTTTCAAGGCGGAAGAAAATGGCATACGGACAAGAGCTGCATCTGCTTTGCGTCGATTTGCAGAAGGCATATACCACTAAATCTACTTTGGAAAGCGTTGGAAAACACAAACATAAGCGTACAACGAATTAAGGCCATCAAAGAGTTATACCGCAATAGTAAGGCAAAAGTTAAAATAGAAGCAAAACTAACAAAAGGCTTTCAAGTAAATAAAGGTCTTAAACCAGGTTGTTGTATCTTGCCTACGCTCCTCAAGATATACTTGGAACAAGTCCTTAAAGTATGGAACAGAAAATGCCAAAATATGGGAATTCTGTTGGACGAAACCACCTTGTATACTTTATGTTTCGCCGATGATCAGATAGTAGTGGCTCAGGATTATGACGACCTCGAATATATGATACGAAAAGTAATAGAAGAGTACAATAAGTGGGGACTAGAGGTTAATCTCAATAAGACAGAGTATATGTGTATCGGTGGAATAAAACAGGATCTTATCTTAAATACCGGGCAGCGAATTCAGTCCTGTGATGGTATAAATACTTAAGTCTAGAAATTACAGCTGATGGAAAACTAGACAAAGCTATAAAAGATCGAAACGTACAAGGAAGAAAAGCAATAACTTTATTAAATGGAATAATTTGGGACCAAAGTATATTAAAACATAACAAAAAGCTTATATATAACACCATTGTAAAAAGTATTATAACATATGGCTCAGAAGTATGGCCAATTAAGGATAGAACAGAAAAAATGCTTTCCGCTACGGAGATGGACTATTGGAGAAGAGCACCAGGGAAATCAAAAAGGGAAAGAGTTACAAATCAAAGAGTAAGAGACAGTGGGTGAACGTACTTTAGTGGATGAAATAAGAACAAAGCAACTGGTGTGGTACAAACATGTACAAAGAATGAATGATGATAAACTACCTAAACAAATACTAAAATGGAAACCAACTGGCCGAAGAAAACGAGGAGGGTCAAGGAGAAGGTGGAGAGAAGGAATAGACAGTGAAATAAGAGGCCTAGATGAATTATGGGCAAACAGAAACGAGGGGAGATTGGGTATCAAAAGACGTAGGACGTTGTGAAACCGATAAATATATATATAGATATTAATTTTTATGAAGTCTGTCTGGGCACGTTCGAGAATATCAAAATAATTTAAACACCAAACTTGTGAATTAACTATTAAAACACTGATAACTAACGATTCATAAATGTTTATTCACGTTGACTAGCTAGATATTATTTGCCTAAAAAAAGATGATGAAAAATATAAAGCTTCCAAACAAACACAAATTTTTATCACTTCAACTGGCTGACTGTTAAAAGAAAACACGCCCGTGTTGGAGGATGGGCCTCTGGAAAATAACATAACCTAAGGTTTGTTTGTGTTTACCGGTAAGCTGTTTACTCTTGTTTATTCTCGAATAAGTTTCATTTTACGTGCCAAATCAATTTCAGATTAAGCCAAAATAACGCAGTCATCATCAAATAAGTGTATTAAGCATTCCGTCGATATTAATTCCAAGAGCTTCCCTTTTGCAAAGAAACTGCAAAAAATATTGAGAACAAAATCTAACTTTGGTTTGCCCTGCAAAATCCATCTGAGATATCGAATTTTTTGCACAGTAAATTTAATGATCTTACTCTAAATTTTGCACAATCAAAAAGTTGTTTTATACTATATATATATATATATATATATATATATATATATATATATATATATATATATCTATAATACTGTCGAACGCCCGACGAAAGTCCATAAATAAAGCGAAAACTTTTCGGCCTTTTACTTTAAGTTGCAGTTGAGTAATAAATAATATTATCCGCATATCCTTGCTTTTTTTAAACCGGTTTAACTAGTTATTGAGTCGATTTAGCAGCACACGTATTAATAGTTTTGTACAGCTACGTTTACATACATACCGAGCAAACGATTTGAAGCAACATGCAGGAACTAGATGAATGAACACGGTAACACACACAGACAGAGAAGAGTGGAAGATATTGGGGAAGGCCTATGTCCAAAAATGGATTGAAGAAGGCAAAATAGATAAATAGACAGAGAGAAGACATTACCCTTCCTTTCGCCGTGCTGCAGTTGGGTAAAAATATTAAAAATCGTTGGCTAAACACAACAAGTTGTGATGTAACCGCCTAACTGAATAATAAAACCAACTTTCTATACTTTTTAATTTTCCTGGATTCTCCAAGGCAAACATTTTTCCCAATTAATTGCTAGCCGAGCCCCTAATCTTAACAAATCGCACCGTATTCCGGCAGTCTATTAATTGTGCACAAAATGGTGACAAATCGCACCGAATTTCTTTTAGTTATGCAAAATTAGGCGTAATTACTTTAATCACTGAAATTATGGAGAGCTAGCTAAAAATAGATTTGCTACAAAATTGAATGTTTGATACTGTCGAACGCCCGACGAAAGCCCACAAATAACTTGCTTTTTTTACACCGTTTTGACACTCAGGAATTAACTTGCTATTCTCACACTAATCGATTTAGCAGCACAAGGGTTAATAGTTTTGTACAGTTACGTTCACATCTGGAGAGTTTACTGGCAGAAAGTACTGACTCCCACTAAACTTGCCATGTGTAAACTACAAGAAAGTGCACTTGTTACTCTCCCGCAAGTACTTTCCAAGATTGACGGACCGGCTAGTTTAGTGGCTGCCAATACTTTCCGCCAGTAAACTTTCCAAATGTAAACGTAGCTTAACACAATCCGTGTTATATTCAATACTTATCAGTTGTCATTTTCCATGGCTATTTACTTTCTTGTTTTTATTTCTATCAATATGGATAAGATAACGAAAGCCCAAAGATCAATAGAAAGACAAATGTTACATGTAAAGCTAACAGATAGAATAAAGAATAAATAAATAAAAATAAAACAAAACTAAGGGATGTTGCAGGAGCAGAAGCAAAATTAAATTGGAAATTTGCTGGTCATAATATCCGACATAAAGAGGATCGATGGAACAAATGTATTGTAAACTGGAGACCTTGGAAAAATTAAAGAAGTAGGGGAAGATCCCAAATGAGATGGGCAAACGATTTGAAGCAACATGCAGGAACTAGATGAATGAACACGGTAACACACACAGACAGAGAAGAGTGGAAGATATTGGGAAAAGCCTATGTCCAAAGATGGATTGAAGAAGGCTAAATAGATAAATAGACAGAGAGAAGACATTACCCTTCCTTTCGCCGTGCTGCAGTTAGGTAAAAATATTAAAAATCGTTGGACATACACACCAAGTTGTGACGTAACCGCCTAACTGAATAATAAAACCAACTTTCTATACTTTTTAATTTTCCTGGATTCTCCAAGGCAAACATTTTTCCCAATTAATTGCTAGCCGAGCCCCTAATCTTAACAAATCGCACCGTATTCCGGCAGTCTATTAACTGTGCGCGAAACGGTGACAAATCGCATCGAATTTCTTTTAATTATGCAAAATTAGGCGTAATTACTTTAATCACTGAAATTATGGAGAGCTAGCTAAAAATAGATTTTGCTACAAAATTGAATGTTTGATACTGTCGAGCGCCCAACGAAAGTCCACAAAAAAAGCGAAAACTTTTCGGCCTTTTACTTTAAGTTGCAGTTGAGTAACAGGTTGCAATAGAAAAATATTATCCGCACATCCTTGCTTTTTTTACACCGTTTTGACACTCAGGAATTAACTTGCTATTCTCACACTAATCGATTTAGGAGCATAAGGGTTAATAGTTTTGTACAGTTACGTTCACATTTGGAGAGTTTACTGGTAGAAAGTACTGACTCCCACTAAACTTGCCATGTGTAAACTACAAGAAAGTGCACTTGCTACTCTCCCGCAAGTACTTTCCAAGATTGACGGGCCGGCTAGTTTAGTGGCTGCCAGTACTTTCCGCCAGTAAACTTTCCAAATGTAAACGTAGCTTAACACAATCCGTGTTATATTCAATACTTATCAGTTGTCATTTTCCATGGCTATTTACTTTCTTGTTTTTATTTCTATCAATATGGATAAGATAACGAAAGCCCAAAGATCAATAGAAAGATAAATGTTACATGTAAAGCTAACAGATAGAATAAAGAATAAATAAATAAAAATAAAACAAAACTAAGGGATGTTACAGGAGCAGAAGCAAAATTAAATTGGAAATTGTACTTATTTTTTTGCTGGTCATAATATCCGACATAAAGAGGATCGATGGAACAAATGTATTGTAAACTGGAGACCTTGGAAAAACTAAAGAAGTAGGGGAAGATCCCAAATGAGATGGGCAAACGATTTGAAGCAACATGCAGGAACTAGATAAATGAATACGGTAACACACACAGACAGAGAAGAGTGGAAGATACTGGGGAAGGCCTATGTCCAAAGATGGATTGAAGAAGGCCAAATAGATAAATAGACAGAGAGAAGACATTACCCTTCCTTTCGCCGTGCTGCAGTTAGGTAAAAATATTAAAAATTGTTGGACATACACATCAAGTTGTGACGTAACCGCCTAACTGAATAATAAAACCAACTTTCTATACTTTTTAATTTTCCTGGATTCTCCAAGGCAAACATTTTTCCCAATTAATTGCTAGCCGAGCCCCTAATCTTAACAAATCGCACCGTATTCCGGCAGTCTATTAATTGTGCGCGAAACGGTGACAAATCGCATCGAATTTCTTTTAATTATGCAAAATTAGGCGTAATTACTTTAATCACTGAAATTATGGAGAGCTAGCTGGTGGAGACTCTTTAAATGTGGAAAATGGAATGAGAGAAATAAAAGAGAGGTTTTTGGATGGCCAGAAATTAAATAAAAGCAAGGTAATGGTTAATAATATTTTTTGCTCTTTTTTAGCAAGAACCTTTTTTATTTTTTTTGTTTATTTTAAACAGGGTGTCCTTAAAACGTCTTGTCAGTCAGTATTTACTAAAGGGTCTACAGTGCTAAGTGTTACAATCCTAGGTTTAAAATTCTACATTTTAGTTGAAGGTTTAATTTATTTTTCCCGTGAATGCAATAGCTTTTAATATTTATATAAATTGTTCGTAAATACCTTGCGATATGGGTCATCTTTTTTCGTTGTAACAAAGACATTATTTCCACACAAAGGTTATCAATAAATAAAAAGATTAAAATATTTTGGTTTAAAAATGGTAGCCATATTTAAACCTCCAAACGTCGCTAGAAAATATCGAATAAAAACGGTGTAAGTCAGTGTCAGCTGTCGGCTATATTTTATATGTTAATTTTTTAGACAAGTTAGCGGCGATTATTACGTACGTACACGTTTCACAATACCGTGCCAGCAAAAGGCTTCGGCTTCGTTAAAGAATATTGGCCAGGCCGTTAAAACTATACAAAATTGCTTTCCTTGTCTCAAATTTCACCACACGCTTCTTTTTTTATCTAAAAATGAATTTGGTTTTCTTTAAGTTGAAACTTACTCTAAGCTGAAATTTATGGAATATACAAAGGACTACATAACTTGTGTGTTGACTAAAATTAGTAAATAAATAATCAAGAACCAATATCGCATCACCAGTGGCGTAGCGTGGTGGAAGCGCGGGGGGTTTGTCGCCCTAAACGCCCTAAGCTTTATGAAGTAGCAGGGCAAGCATGAAGACTTTGTTTTTTTACATGATGACTTTTCTTTTGGTCGCAAGATTTTTGATGGGCGCCCTTTTATCTGTCGACCCCTCCGCCCCTTCAGGCACGCTACGCCACTGCGCATCACCACAACAAATTCAAAGCGATTATAATATCGTTTCATCAAGTGATTGATATTTAGGTACCTATCAATTCCATTAATAAGCCTCTTTACTAAACGAGATTTTCGTTAATTAAAATACGTATTAATAAGACTTTAAATAAGCTTCTATTTGAATAGTTTAAAGTCGTTCCGTTAGAATGAAATAGTTAACTCTCAACGCTTAAAAGGTGTAGTTCACTAGATCTTACAAAATGCAATAAAAAACCCTCTTTTAAATTTTTTTTAAAAAATGTATTTCTTTTGCTTTTGTTTACTACTCTCAATGGTTTTTCCTAGTGTCAACTGTCAAATAATTAAGGGACACTAGAAGAGGCAGACACAAAGAAAAGACGACTCTGTAACGAAGTAGCGCGTATCAAAATAGCGCGTTTTCAAAATAGCGCATATCAAAACAGCGCGTGTTCAAAATAGCGCGTATTCAAAATAGCGCGTGTCATAATGGCATGTGTTCAAAAAAGCACGTATCAAAAGAGCGTGTATCAAAACAACGCGTATTAAAATAGCGCGTATTAAAATAGCGAGTGTTTAAAATAACACGTCTTCAAAAAATAACACGTTTAAAATAACACGTCTTCAAAACTGTTCGGCCGTCGTCGTTGGAAATTCGTTCTCGACGTTTCGCCATCTCGAGTGGATGGCATCTTCAGGAGATGTTGGCTGTTTGTCGGCTTCTCGAAGACTGGTCTTTAACAGCCAACATCTCCTGAAGATGCCATCCACTCGAGATGGCGAAACGTCGAGAACGAATTTCCAACGACGACGGCCGAACAGCCCGAAAGCACACCCACCATTGGACGATGGCCGCGAAAGCCTTTCACAATTTGTAGAGCGTATCCGGTTTGCGTGTGACTATGGGGTTTCTTTCTAACATATTTAAAAAAAAACTTTCCTGGCTTCTTTCGCGGGATCCTAAAGGGTGTGAAACCAAACCGAACTGAACTAAAGCAAACCAAACCCAAAAATTTTTTCGAAAAATTGTTTTTCTAAATTAGCATTCTGCTCCTTATTACTTTGGGAGGTTGAAATCGGTTTTATTCGAACCTTTGCTAATTGAGCGCAAACGTATCCCCAATTTGGACCCCCCGAAAGGAGGACAGGGGGCTAATTTAGGAAAATAATATTTTGAAAAAATGTTTCGGTTTGGTTCGGTTCGGTTTGGTTACAGGTTTGGAACTCAGGCAAGTTTTTTTTTAATATGTTAGAAAAAGAGACCCTTTAGTCGAACTGTATGAGTTCTGTTACCAGACCTTGCCTTAACTGTTTAGGTGAATATACCTAAGCAGACCTGATACGCGCTATTTTGTACACGATCTATTTTGATACACGCGATTTTGATACGCGCTATATGGCATATGCGCTATCATGAACGCGCGTTTCGTTTGTAAATACAGATTCACCGGAGGTTGGAGTAACGCCTGTCTTGGGCGGAGTTTGGGCATTAACGAAGTAGGTAATGCCAATGATCAATACAAGGCCGAGGTTGGGACGTCACGTTAACTAGATGGTTCCCTGTTATAAACGTAGTTAGCGCTGGTTCGATAAAGAACCCGGTAAAAAGAGTATCAGGCAAAATTAAACCCTCCTCGAGAAAAGAAAATTGGCTACCGTAGAGGTACTCAGTGCGTCGGGCACCAAGCGACTTCGAGTCAGATTCTTGGTGTCCACCGATTTGTGCTGGCAAGATATCTATAAATCTACAACGGATAGAGCCAATAAGGTAAAAACGAAACAAGCGAAGTGAAGAAAGAAGAGTATCGTTTGACTTTTGCCTTTAAACTCCGTATATTTTGTTAAGTAAATTGTCTATCGACCGATAAAATAGGCCAGATTTTACACGGCTATGCAGCAAATTTAGATACACGTTGAAAAGGTAAACACATGCCACGCGAGAGGCTGTAAATGACAGATAAGGGCGGACAAAGGCTCATTTGCAGCTCTGGCAAGCTCTATTTGCAAATAATAATGTGCAAAAATGGATTACGATGAAATTATAAAGGTTTAACAAGTCGGAAAATGATACAATTCATCAGTGACGCACGGTATGGCTTAACACAATCACTGCCGTGTGGTGTCTAATATATTTTCCCGTATTTTTATTTTATGGATTTGCGAAATCACAACTTGCTCGCTCGATATACCAACTAATCGAGACGTGCTTACTTTTAAACATATACATAATATTCCAATACGGTAACTGCCTACTCATGATGCAAACATGAGGGCCTTGGGGTCCTTAAGCAAAAAAGACCTGATTGGTTGCCTTCAAAGACATATGCATATTATTTCCTTATAGTACGCATTATTGCAATACCTACGGTACCTTACGATGCAAAATGCAAACATATTTGAAATAGCAATATCAGTGGGTATAAGTCTATCCTTTTTGCGGTCCTTAAGATAAAATGTCCTGACTGGTTATACTTTTACGCATGAATATTAATTCTTGTATTCGTTACGTCAAATCATCGGCGTACAGTTGACAAAAACTCTATCTATGTAAATTTGGTATCTGTGCATTTTTCGTATCTTTATTCATGAATGTTTGCATCAAACGCCAACCATTGTGTAAATAGGTAACAGGGAGTATTGGAATATTACGTATATGCTTTTAAAGCCGAGAAAACACTGTTCAGTTTAGGGATGGGTCGATGGAACTGTACCTGTTACTAATAAAACAAGTTTTCGCGGGTAATCGGATAAACAGAAATTTTTGTTTCTCTCATATGTTTCCGTAGGTAGCTCAAAAACTTAAACTCAAGGGGGTCCAAGATCTAATGGATACCTAATAAGTATTGACAGTTACCTGTTTCGTTCTTATAGGACTCCTCAGAACACTGCTTGGTCAATGTGACATCCTTGCGAGGTTAATTAGATGGATTTATCTCCAATCCTATGTCTGTAGTGAGAAAACCCTCGCAAGAAGCGCCATCTACCGAGATGCGAGAGAAACTTGAACAAGCAGGCGAGCATAAACTGCTATATATATCGATCGATGAAAAGATCGATTGCAAAGAAAAAGGAACTATCCGTGACCTACGAGAGCTCTTCTGTCTTTCAGGCCAGAGCAACGTTGAATAGCGTTTTTACCCACCATCAGATGCGAGCGTCAAATCAGCGGAATTTTTAAGCCAAATAATATAAACAAACGTGAATTTTAGTACCCGTGAATTTAAAAATTAAACAAGTTTTCTTGGCTAATCGGGTAAAACTTTGGAACAGGTCACATCACCAACCTGTTCCGTTTGCCTGTTACCTAATGCAAAATATACCTGGTCCGATTCGGCGAATCACAGATTCCGGTTTTGACCGTTCGGAATAGACCATGTCGCATTTTATAATAACATATTATATTGGAATAGAATACCTGTTTCTATTTCATTGAGTTGTATGATTAAGAAAAAGATAAAGAAAACCCTAGGTGACCTAATTTACAGAACGAATCCTTTCAGTTACTAATTTTAAAGAAATCATATGATAATAATTGCTTTTGCCTAGCATATCATTTTTACTTTCCTAGTCCGCGTAGCAATGGCCAAAGAAGGTATTATTTTCGATGAAAACATTATTTTTGAGTTAACGCCGAAAATGTGTTATTTGGGTGGTTCTTAACAATATCTTCGTTATATCTGTCTGTGTGTGTGTATTCTTTCTGTCCGTTAGACGATAGCTGCTAAACCGCTAAACCGTTTTTCATATATTATTTAGATATAATAGTGTTTAGCTGATTAGATTTTGTTCAAAATCCATTAATGGTTATGACAGTTTTTTGACAATTGAAATTTGAACTGATTTTGTTAGTCAAGGTGCTCATTATAAAGAATCTGAGTGATAATACTCTGGCACTCTTGGGCATTTTGAAGTGAAAAAATTAAAGAAAAAATATCTGATTTGAACATAGGTATGTGGTGTCCCAAACTGGGGGGATGATTTAAATAAGCGATACACCGACTCGGTTTTTGGGTTTGCTGAATCCACATATGCAGCTAGAAAACAAATTGGGGAATGAAGAAGCAGCGGGGGGGGATTTATGGTATTAGGATAAAATTGTTTCTGTGGAGACTTAAAGAGTAAACTTTAATGAAGTTTTTTGGCAGATTTGGTTGATTCTCAAAAGTCATTGGTAAGCTCACTCATATATTCACTGTTAACCCCCACTTTTGGTATTCTTCCGTTAACTTTCTCATCATATACTCAATGTCTTCTCTATCATTAGCTACAATTACTTGGTCGTCAGCACACTGTAGTGTGTATGGTAAACCAGGCATTAAGTTGTATTTCCATGCCTTGTACTTTACGTTTCTAGTTTTTTATAGCTACTGTTGTATATATACTTTAAAAAGAGTTGGGGGGATATAAAATCCCTGTCTTAAGCCTTTTGTTACCAGCAATTTTTTGCCGATTACCAATTTTAATTTTAGATTTTGACCATTTGTATAGTCATTATTCTTTTATGTATGTATGTATGTATGATTGATATTAGTTTGCTCTAACACTGTCTATAATTTTTCAACTGGAACGGTATTATATGCTTTTTGTAGGTTCAGAAAGGTAACATAAGTCTCTATATTTATGGCACTCCTTTTTCAATTACTTGTTTAACACAAAAAACATCTACCTCATTGATTGATAATATATTATGTGAGATTTTCTATTAGTTTATCTGATCCATATTTGAGCATTTTAGCGAATATTCCCCCAGGTCCGCTAGCTTTTCCGGATGTAAGATTTTTTATACTGTTTTTCAAGTCAAGTAAGTTTGAGTAAAGCTGTCAAAATCTGTAAAAAAACTTTATTCGTTAAGTCTTCACATAAACAGTTCCTAATACCATAAATTCCCCCCCGCTTCTTCAAATTACCCCCAATTTTTGTTAACTGCAGATTTTGATTCAGCCATTGCAAAAACCCTAGAATCAGTGTATCGCTTGCCTATGTTATCAGATCGATTTTTTTAAGGGTATCCCACAGAAAAAAAATAATGGCAAATTTCTCAAACTCCACTTTGAGAAATGGACTATTTTTTCAACATTAGTTTCATGTGTTATATTTAAAATTCCTATTGTGAAGGAAATAGTCAGTGTTTTTGCCAAACAGAAAATCCAAAAACACTCCGGCAAATGATTAATAGTAAATAATTCTGCAGTTCGTGGGGTCGTCCTAGCTGACACAAATAAATTACTTGCTTACTTCAAGCAGGAACTTGCTGGGGTTGCACGTCGGTAATAAAACAGCGTGTAATGCCAATAATACAATTACTGAATTTATTTCTGATGCAATCAACTCAAACTCACAGGTTGACGTTATCTATACAGATTTTTGTAAAGACTTCTCGTGCAAAATCTTCAAAATCATTATGGTTTCTCTTCGCGCCATATTAATATGAATGCTTTGGTCGTAGTTCATCAAAAATCATTGCCTCATCTGATGTCCCTCCATTCTGGGTCCAATTTTCTGTAACTCTTTTATCAATAAAATTTCCGAGAATCTTAATGTCAAAAGTTTGCTCTATTGTGATGATAAGAAACTGTACTGTAGAGTGGACAGCATATCTGACTGCATGCAACTTTAAGCTGATTTAACTTAAGCTCATTCATTATAAACCAATGGTGTAAAAATAACAATCTGCCACTAAACGCTGCTAAGTGCTGTATAGTTTCTTATTCTTTAAAAAAAATCCTATTGAATTCATTTATACCATCGATATTTCTTCTCTACCCAGATCACAATCTTTTAAAGATAAAGATTCTAAAATATGCTTCCCAAGTTTGGTTACCCCACCATCAAATACATATTCAAGATGTAGAAAATATTCAAAGGAGATTTCTGAAATATCTGTGGTTTCGTTGTGAAGGAGTGTACCCGGAAATAGGTTTTTCCCATGAACGTTTGCTCCAAAGGTTTTCTACGAGGGTGTTAGTCGAGAGAAGGCAGTCAACTGATTTACAATTCTTATTCAAATTAGTGAATGGTAAAATAGACTCTCCCGAGCTCTTAGTACAGCTTAACTTTCACAAACTTCGGATATCATCAAGAAATCCTCAAACCTTTTATTTGTAGACCGAGAATTAATCTAGGAAAATTCTCACCGCTGCGCAGAGCTTGCAACGTATATAACTCCGTTCAGGATCAATGCGACATTTTTAGCTGTAGCTCATCAGCAATTAAAAAAGTGCGCTTAGCTCAGATATAGTTGTTCTTTTCTTTGTTTTTTTTATGCTGATCTTTTCCTTTTTTATAAATATTTATTGTATTATTAAGTTAGTATGTATAGCTGTATGTTTTCCCACTCAATAATTTGATTTATTTCTGTGGAGTGGTGTAAATAAAATAAATAAATAAATAACGAATGTATATGATATAAATAAAGTCTTATTACATACTCAAAAATCTACTTTGGAGAAGCTACGAGGGTGGTCTTTTAACTTTCGCATATACAGCTGAAATAAAACAGTAGATAACTTCTAAACACTTTATTGTTTCTCGAAGTATTCTCAACGAAAATTATGCTGCAAAAATGCTTTTTGTAGTGATTGAAGTTCTTAACGGCAGGGGGCCCGCCCGTAAATACGCCACTATATAAGGTAATGTCGTACATAGTGTTTCCAGATGATAATTTGATAAAGGAGGACTGATTAGTCTAAGAAGCAGGACTTTTTATTAAGAGTACATTCATAATTAAGCCAGAGTTGTTAATATAATTTACTTTATTTTATTTATATTTAGCTGAAATGTCAATTTTTGCAAAAAGATGTTCATTTTTTAACAAGTACTCGCAGTCGAAAGTCTCTACATGTTTCTGAAGTTTTAAAAATAAAATATTAAAATGATTGCATTCAGTTTAAAATACACCTTGGTATTTTCCAGTCATAATTAATGAGGTCACACTTAATTTAATATATTTACTCACATTTTAATTAATTAACATGTTTAACATACATTTTTCGCTACTCGTTAAAAGCCTGGAAAAGTATACATGATTATACAAAACGTCGCCTAAGGTAAGTGGTATTTTTTACTTCTTTTCATAATATATTAACAAGCAAATCTGGATGCACGGTAGTGCCTCGGTAAGTCCGCGCGGAAACTGCTGTACCATCTTTTCTTGAAACATTTCAGCCAATATTTGACCTATGTAAAACTCTACTTCGGAATGAGCTACGAAACTTTGCACAGTCGGAGATCTTTATAGAGTTAACAATCCCTTTATGTTTCATAGACTTCTTCCATAAAATAGTGAAGTAGTTACGAAATTTCAAAAAACGTCGAAATTGCCACTCACTCACTCACCTACTCACTCATGTATATATCATCAAAATTCTACTGTACTTCCAGACATGCTACAACGCTGAAATTTGGCACAATGATAGAAACTGTGACCAAACCTTTGGAAAAAATCAGAAAACCTCAAAATTGTAATTTGCTCCCTCCCCTATACATGTAAAGTTATGTAAAAGTAACATTGCTTACTTCCAGAAACGCTAGAGAGCTAAACTTTGAAAGACTGATAGAAACTATGATAAAACTATAAGAAAAAAATTAAATACACCAAAATGTTAATTTAGTTTCCTCCCCTATAAACGTAAATGTATGTAAAATAACATTGGCCACTTCCAGGAACGCTAGAGAGCTGAGCTTTAGAAGGCTGATGGGAACTATAATAAAACCATAGGAAAAAATTAAAATACTAACCTAAAAGTTTTGAACAATATTCCGCATATTTTACTACTTTAAAACTCCAAATCCTTTAAAAAAGGAGTAAAATCATAATAAAAACATTTCATGTAAAAAAAAGCCAAGTACGTAAAAGTGGTATTCCGTAAAATAAATTGAGATAAAAGTAAAGCCAAGTTCCCCAATACAAATTTTAAAATGAAAGGTTCTTACTAGTTTCAAATGTTTTTCTAAACTTGGCTATTGCGGCTGCAAATGACTCTAGTGCACAGTGCTAAGTTGAATATAGAAAAGTTTGGCTAGAATAGCAAAGTTTAAAAAAACATTTCCAAACTAGTAAGAACCTTTTATTTTGAAATTTGTATTGGAGAACTTGGCTTTACTTTTATCTCAATTCTTTTTACGGAATACCACTCTCGCGTACTTGGCTTTTTTTACATAAAATGTTTTTGTTATGATTAAGTATGATCCAGGCAAATGAAGATTTATTCGATTATTAAGCTACACTACAATTCGTGTTTTAGGAGCTACATGCAGGGTGGTTATTGAAACATTTATGAAAGTGCTGAAGTAAAGATCTTATTTATCACAGGAAGGGTATTAATGTTTAATGTTCTTAAACATAAATTTTGTGCATGCTTTTTAAGAGATTAATTTGTTATTTTGCTTCCTTTCTTTGTGTTTGTTAAAGATATTAAATTTTGCTTTGAGGTCTTGAAGCGTAGGTATGTGACGCAGTATACTACAAGCGATAGTAATAGATATTTAATGATATCTTACTTCTTACACTTTTGTATCTCTTATAACAAGAGCAAAAGACCGTCGCGTCGTTGAAATATATGGAGACAACCGTACAACCGTAAAATTAAAATGTATTTTGCTGATAGGCCTAAATTTGATCGATGTGCCACCTTTATTATTTGCCTTATCGCCCTTTGAGGACCCACACGCAGTTGAGTGGTGTTAATACCCCTCATTATCGACTGCCCAACTAAACCGGGTCCCATTGTGTGGAGGCAAAATACATTAACGCCAGTGTTAGGTGATTACAGAATTGCCAGAAAGTTGTTTTTAGAATCAGGAAACAAATACATCGGTTCATATCTATCCGGTTAAACCAACCAGGACGGTTGGTGCATCTGCTTTACGTAGATTTACAGATGACATATTATAGTATACCACTAAATCTTCTTTGGAAAGCGTTGGAAAACACAAATATAAGCGTACAACTAATTAAGGTCATCAAAAAAGCATATTAAGGCAAAAGTTTAAAAAAAAAGAAAAACTAACCAAATGCTTTTCAGTAAATAACTTAAACAAGGTTGCTGTATCTCGCCCACGCTCTTCAAGATATATTTTAAACAAGTCCTTAAAGTATGGAAGAGAAGATGCCAAAACATGGGAATCCCGTTGGATGACACCACCTTGTATACTTTATGTTTTGCCGATGATCAGATACTGGTGACTCAGGATAATGACAACCTCGAATATATGACACGAAAACTAATAGAAGAGTACAATAAGTGGGGACTAGAGGATAATCTCAATAAGACAGATTATATGTGTATTGGTGGAACGAAACAGTATCTAATCTTAAATACCGGGCAGCGAATTCAATCCTGTGATAAGTATAAATACTTAGGTCTAAAAATTACAGCTGACGGAACACTATACAAAGCTATAAAAGATCGAAACGTACAAGGAAGAAAAGCAATAAATTTATTAAACGGATAATTTGAGACCAAAGTATATCACTATATATATATATATATATATATATATATATATATATATATATATATATATACATATACATATGGCTCAGAAGTATTGCCAATTAAAGATAGAACAAAAAAAATGTTTTCCGCTACGGAGATGGACTATTGGAGAAGAGCAGCAGAGAAATCAGAAAAAGTCACAAATCAAAGAATAAAAGAAATTATGACAGTGGGTGAACGTACTTTAGTGGATGATATAAGAACAAAACAATTGGTGTGGTACGGACATGTACAAAGAACGGATGATGGAAGACTACCTAAACAACTACTACAATGGAAACCAACTGGCCGAAGAAAACGAGGAAGGCCGAGGAGAAGCTAGAGAGAAGAAATAGACAGCGAAATAAGAATAAGAGGCCTAGATGATGAACTATGGGCAAACAGAAACGAGTGAAGATTGGGTATCGGATGACGTATAACGTTATGAAACCGATAAATATATACAGGATGTTCCTTAAAGATTTGCGAATATTTAAGGAGGTGATTCTACATTAAAAAATAATGATAATTTGTCGTATAAACTATGGTCGAAAAATACACCGTTATAAAAATACAGGGTGTTAAAATTTTCAAAAAAAATTGAAATTTAATAATAATTTCGAAATCATTGGAGATATTTTATTCAAATTTGGCACATAACCATAAATGTCTAAGGCGCATATTTTCCAAGAAGAAAATGATTGTTAACTTCGACAGTGGCGTGCGTACGGTCACTAGCTTTTTTATTTTTACAGAAAAAAATAGTACGCCACTGGTTTTTTTTCAAAAAAGTTTTACTTTTTGAATTATCCACTTAATTTGAAAAAAAAGGTCTCCTAATTTTTTTCTCTACAGGGCGTCGTTCTTGAGTAAAAAAATAAAAACCGTTGTTTTGCAAAAGCAAAATAATGTGACCATTTAAAGAATACAATTGATCAAGTTGCCTTAGAGATATCTCGATTTAATCAAATTTAGTACGTAATAATAGGCTATTAAGATGCGTTTTTCTCAATAAAAAAATAATGTTTAGCTTCATTAGTGGCGTGCGTATGGGTACTAAATTTTTAAAGAATAAATAGTACGCCACTGGTTTTTTTCAAAACATTTTTACTTTTTGAATAGTGCATTTAATTCTAAAGAAAAAAAGTTTCCTTATTTTATTTTTCTACAGGGCGTCGTTTTTGAGTAAAAAAATAAAAACCTTTGTTTTGCCAAAGGAAAGTAATGTAATTTATTAAATACAATTTTGCAATTAATCATGCATTTGAATAACGTCATTGAGAATCCAAAACCTGCTATGTGCAGTTGTATAAATTTTACAGGAACGCAAAAAAAGGCTTGCAAAATTAGAATAATTTTAAATCAATAATTTAATACAATACATATTACAAATAACGTTATTACAAAAATTGCTGAAAATGGCCCCCTTCACTAAAAATGCATGCTTCTGCCCGCCTTCTCATAGAACTGCGTACTCTTTGGAATATTCCTGCAGTATTTCTTATTCTGTCGCAGGACAGAACTATTCTTTCTCTTAATTCTTCAACGGTAATAATAGGCGGATTTGTATAGACCAGGGTTTTAAGATGTCCCCACAAGAAAAAGTCTAAACTGTTAAGGTCGGGGGACCTTGGTGGCCATTCTTGGGTTCCACCACGGCCTATCCAACGATTTGGATAAACAGTATCTAAATGATTACGAACTTCAAGGCTGAAATGGGCAGGTGCACCATCGTACCACATTTGATTTCTTGTGGCCAGTGGAATATCATCTAACAATAAGGGCAATTGTTCTTGTAGAAAGTTTAGATAAGATTGCCCATTAAGCCGTCCTGGCAAGAAGAACGGACCAATTAAATAATTATGAATAATGCCACACGTTAACCGAAAATTGTTGCTGAAAATGCGTTTGACTTACCGCATGAGGATTTTCTTCTGCCCACAAATGATTATTACGTACATTTTCTGTAAACATAATTAAATTTTCGAATTGCGGATTTCGTTCAATATTATGGACATACCACTGGCAGAAAGTTACTCGCCCTGGAAAATCTCTGGGCAATAAAGCCTGGCCTCTTAAAATATGGTAAGGATAAAATAAAAAATCCAATAAAATCCTCCATACAATTTGGTGGCAAATGTTAAGGTTCCTGGCGATTTTCCTCGTGCTGGTTTCAGGATGTTCCTCCACTTCCTGCAATACCGCTTCCTCAATTTCACGTGTTCTTACAATTTGAGGTCTACCTTCAGCTGTACCCCATCTAACACTCTAACACTGCCAGTTTCAACTAGACGCCGATGGATATTAGAAAAGGTTCGGCTGTCTGGCAAAACACGGTTTGGATTCCTCTGCATTACCATCGGCGAGACCATACATGTAATGCATTTCCGCCATTTCTGCATTGGAATAAATAACCATTTTTGGAAAGCTTGTTAAAAAAAATCAGCAAAAAAGATAATTTACAGCAAACAGACCTAACCGATCATAAACTAATGCTACAAAATGACAAATACATTGAATAAGTGTCATATTTTAAGTATTTCCAAGGCAACTAGATTAATGTATTCTTAAATAAATTACATTCTTTGGCAACACAACGGTTTTTATTTTTTTACTCAAAAACGACGCCCTGTAGAAAAAAAACTAAAGATACTTTTTTTCTTTTAAATTAAACGAGGAATTCGAAAAAAGAAAAATGTGATAAAAAAACCAGTGGCGTACTATTTTTTTCTAAAAAAATAAAAAAGCTAGTGCCCGTACGCACACCACTGTCGAAGTTAAAAATCATTTTCTTCTTGAAAAATATGCGCCTTAGACATTTATTGTTATATACCAAATTTGAATAAAATATCCCCAATGATTTCGAAATTATTAATAAATTTCAATTTTTTTTTGAAAACTTTAACACCCTATATTTTTATAACGGTGCATTTTTCGACCATATTTTATACGACAAATTATCATTATTTTTTAATGTAGAATCACCTCCTTAAATATTCGCAAACCCTTAAGGAACACCCTGTATATAAACCAACCAGTAAAACAAGGAGAAACCTGAGTGCATAAGACATCTGTTGTGTGACTATCTGTCGTGGCCTTGCCAGCAGTGGTGGTTCCTCCGTAAGCGCACATGTGCACATACTTTCCTGTAACCAAATTCTATGCACCGTAGATGTTATGTCGCATTATAATTACGAAATATTGAATTTTATAGTACATAAAATCTGGGCCTTCCTTCGGTAGTGCTCATGCAGAAATTGCGATTGATGCCGCCCGTACACCCCGTGATGCCCCCCGCGACCAAGGTTAGCGTTGCCTGTTACAGCACCTCATGTGCACTTTAAATTAGTGCGCTTAGACAACCCGGTTATCGGTCAGGCCGTTTGTTGTGTTTTCGACGATTTCGTAATTACCACAATGCAATGACGGAAGTTTTTAATTCTGCTAGCATTACCCTACAATATTTAAAGACAATTAAATTTTCTTCTTTACCACAATGGGTAAAAATAGATTTACCCGGCAATGTTGTCTATTCAGAAAAAAAATGATTTAAGTAATTCCAAAGTTCAATGAGTTGGTTATTAAAGAATTTATTTAAAAAAAGGACAGACGCCTTCATTTTCAATACAAAACGTGTGTAAAATATAAAAACTAGGTTTGATACATTTATTATTTATTAATAAAAACTATAATAATATGCAACTAATATCCAGCTAAATATCTTATTTTTTAATTATTAAATTTGCTCTAAACTATATGATATAATGGGCCACTCGACGGCACAAAAAGATGGCACTCAAAAATTTTTGCCTGGGCCGCAATTTTTTTTTTTTGAGTGTGCAGCCCCGAATCTTTACACCACATGTTGCCACTGCTTAAAATTTAGTTCCCTAGTTTATATAAAGTCCATATCATTATTTTTCGGATAACTTTTGACAATTTTTTTTCGCTGGCCTATGCTATTGGTTATGGTAACAGCTGATTACTATCAAAAAGTTATCTCAAGTATTATGGAATGAACCTTTTTTTTTACGGGTATGCGCACTCACAAGGAGACTACGGCTATTATTTTAGTGGCGTCCCTAAACTTGTATCATTTTTAAAAGTGACAAAGAAATACTTTAATATTATCAGCTTTCTGCAATTTTTGAACTTAGGTCTTTATAATATTCATTTATTAAGAAAACAAAATTTTCTTTCCTTTAATGTATTATTTAGTAGGATTAAATTTACTGCCAAGCCTAAGATTTTTTGGATATTTTCCACATACAGTCGAACCTCTATAACTCGAACTTCAAGGGACAACCAAATCAGTTCGAGTTATGGAGAGTTCGAGTTATAGAAATACCAGTTAAACAGGTTAAAATTTATATAAAAAGTGCAGGGATCACTTAAAAGGTTCGAGTTATAGAGAGGTTCGAGTTATAGAGGTTCGAGTTAGAGAGGTTCGACTGTATTTCATAAATGAAAAGATAAAATAGCATAAAATATGCCATCATGAGCCCTCCTAAGGCTTATTCCTGGGTGCACCACTGCATGAGTGTTGACACAGTCACAACAAATTGTATGACACCATGAAACTTTACAAGATGGCAAGATTGGTGAACTAGGGGGCGTCGTTGACGCGCTATCTGAATGTCCAAATCTATTTACCATAACTGACAGTTGTTTTAATTGTCGGAACAATGTCACAGTATTGTTGAAACAATTGAAAGTAACATCACGATTAGTAAAAAGCCCGTGGATAGGATAGGACACAGAGTGTCATGATACTACGTCCTACCACAAAAAATATAGCCTGGCTATATACTTTGTGGCACTACCACTTATGCATACTGCGAGTAATATCCCTGGAATAATAACATCTCATCTTGTTTGTAATAACAAATATATTGCTGACGCCGTACATTGAAGTTTATATATGCACCCAAATGGTCTAATTAGGTATCATTATACTTTTACAAGTTGTATTGGTCATTTTAGTTATAAGTATTTTTTGTAGTCTTTTCAAATAAAAAGTTTTTTAAAAGCTACGTCACCGGACTTCGTATTTAATTGGCGCTGCGAACAGGATAGTGCGATTTCGTCCTTTATCGGTTTTCCGTTGTACGAAAGTGACTTTTAAGTCTTAGTGCGCTATTCAAACCGAACTTTACGTCCCGTACGAATTGTGAACTTTTTCTTAAAAGAAAATACCTTTTACGACGTCGAACGTAAAGAAGTGTTGTGGAATAAAGCCTGGAGTTGAAGCTAGTGACGTCTACCGTGTTGTATGAGTCCCGCCGAAGCCAAAAGCCTAACCAACGACACATCCCTACTGAGCCCGGTGTCATAGGCAGAAAAGCTAAAGTCAACCCCCATTTATAGGATTCCTTTTGGTGGCGTAACCTCTACAGAACAAGCCTTATGGATTTATCCTCGATTGTTATGTAAGTTTTTTTGACTTTCTTGATGCCTAGGCGATTAAAGAATATTTTAGAAAAGAACAAAACAAAACTAGGATTAGGAGCAGAAAATAAGAAAGAAAACGTTAAAACTGAAATTGAAAACTATCTAGCAAGTTTGAAGAAACCGTCTTTAAATTTAAATTTTGAGCAAATAAGTAGTTTGCAAAGTAGTTTAAGAAATTTAAGTGGTCAGTCGACATCGAGACTAGACACTCAACAGCAATTAGAAAGTATAGAAGAAAGTTTAGAAGAAAATACTGAAAATAATTTAGAAAATAGATTTTTAGAAAATTTTGATTCTTTAAATTTTGCAAATTTAAACACTAGTTTTAACAGTAGTTTAAGTAGCGTTAGTAGTAACCAATTAGATAACACTTTACAAAACGAAGAACTTTCTAACACAATGGAAAATCTTAAATTTTACACGTCATTGTTGCCCACATTTGATGGCAGTCAATCCCATTTAGAAAGTTTTTTGATTTCTGTAAAAGAATTTTATGAACTTTATTTTGGTAATTCTATTGAGCAACAAAAATTGGTCCTGTCTGCCATAAAATCGAAACTGGTAGGCAAAGCTCAAAATTTTCTATTAGAAAGGCCAGATTTAAATACTTTTGAAAAAATTAAGTTAGCTTTAAGACAAAAATTTGGTGATCCAATTAATCACGAAATTTTGATGCAAGAACTTCAGTACATTAAAATTGACGCAAACGAAGACATTTTGCAGTTTATCGATAGACTTAAGGCCTTTTGCCAAAGAATTTTTGGAAAAATTCAATGTGAAGTAGCAGATAACGCACAAAAGTTACTGCTTATATCTCAAGTAGAAAAAGTATCTGTTTTAATTTTGACCGCAAACTCCCCAGACTCTTTAAAAACGCTTCTTATGCTTAAAACTCCTGCAACTTTAGACGAAGCCTACAACGAAGACGTCATGAGTAATAACATAGTAGAAGCGCAAGTCAATTTTACAAGTAATAACTCGAACTTGCACAAAGGAAATAATTCATTTTTAAAACCCAACAATAACTTTAGACAAAACCAAAATTTTAATCGCAACCCCCAAACTAATCAAATAAGACCAAAACCACCCCAACAACGTTTTAACCCGTTTATGCAACCTTTTTCGAACCCTCAGTTTACCAGACAATTTAATTTTAATCCACCTTTTAACTCTCAATTTAGACAACCTAACTTTAATTTTAATCAACCTAGACCTTTTCAAAATCAACCTCAAAATTTTCAAAATTTTGGAAGACCAACTAACGCCTTCGCCCCACAAAATAAACCCATTTTAGACAAGCCAACCCCTATGTCGACATCAACAATTGGTCCGTCAAGGCAACACTATCAAAGACCCCCATACAATCGACCTTCAGGAATTTTTAAACCCTCAGGATTTTTGACAAATGTAGAAACATACCCAGAACAAACTTACGAACAAAACTACGAACAAACCTACGAACAAACCTGTGAAAATCAAACTTACAATAATTATAGTGAAGAAAACCCTGACTATTTTTACGATCCTCATTTTTATAACGAAGAACCCACTAGCCAACAAGAAAACTGCTCTTACGAACATAATTTACAAACAAACGCCGCAAGCGAAAATTTTCAGGAAACAGCCTTGGATCCCCCGTCGACTTAAATAACGTTGCCCGACAAATCGAACTACCATATTTTTATTTACCAAAAACGCAAATAACAATTCTTATCGATTCAGGAGCCTCAGACTCTATAATCTCCCCAAAAATAGCCAAAATGTACCCCGATAATATATTTTTTGAACCTTTTGAAGTAACTGCCTGCAGAAAGACATACAAAGAAAATCAAAATTTAAAATTAAATTTATTACAAGAACTAGGAATAAACGAAAATTTTAAAATGCGTGTTTTAGACTGGCATAAGGACTTTGATGCATTAATAGGCTCAAGAGACCTTAAAAATTTAAACGGTATAGTCGACTTTGAAAATAGAATATTAACTTTAAACAAAATTAACATTCCTTTTTCGTTAGCCTATAACGAACCTTTAAAGCAGCCGATTCAAAATTTTCATGTCAATTCCTTGATAGTCCCTGTCAATTACAAAAAAGGCACTGCACTTTTGCCCTCTTTTTCTATAAATGATCACATTATTCCCGACAGTCTCGTAAAAATCGAAAACGGTTTTTGCAAAATCCCCAATCCAAACCCAAACGTCAATATTAACTTTCACGATCGAGTCAAGGTCATACCTCAAGAACAATTCGATATAATTGACCCCCCTAATCAATACAACACAGCCTTCGACCCTGACACACAATTAAGACTAGATCATCTCACGCCTCTTGAAAAATCTAAAATTTTGCCTCTTTGTAAGGAATTCAAAGACATTATGTATAACGAAAATTGTGACCTTTCTTTTACAAGTCAAACTAAACATTTTATCCGCACGACAAACGACCGTCCTATCTATGTTAAATCTTTTCGACATCCTCCAGCAATGAATGCTGAAATTCAAAGTCAAATTCAAAAGCTTCTTGACAATAAAATCATTCGTCCCTCCATTTCTCCCTATTCTGCACCTGTTTGGATAGTTCCAAAAAAAGCAGATGCTTCTGGAAAGAAGAAATTTAGGTTAGTCATCGACTACCGCCGCTTGAACGATGAAACTATTGAGGACAAGTGGCCTCTTCCAAGAATAGACGAGATCCTGGATAATCTAGGAAAATGTACCTACTTCACGACCCTTGACCTTGCCCAAGGTTTTCACCAAATAGAAATGGATCCTAAATCCATCGAGAAAACTGCTTTCACAGTTAATAACGGCCATTTTGAATACTTGCGCATGCCTTTTGGCTTAAAAAACGCCCCCGCCACATTCCAAAGAATGATGGACGAAGTCCTTAGGGACTACCTGTACAAATTCTGCTTTGTCTACATGGATGACGTAGTCATATTTTCAAAATCTTTATCAGAACACATTGATCATATTAGAATCATATTTAAAAAATTAAAAAAAGTAAACCTAAAAATACAGCCAGACAAATCAGAGTTTCTACAAAAAGAAGTTGCATTTTTAGGGCATATCATAACGCCGGAAGGTATTAAACCGAATCCAATGAAAATCGACGCGATCATACGTTACCCTATACCTAGAACACAAAAAGAAATAAAATCTTTCTTAGGTCTCGTAGGATACTACCGCAGATTCATAAAGAACTTTTCTAAAATTACATTTCCTCTCACGCGATGTCTACGAAAAGGGAGCGAAATTAATATTAAAAATCAGGAATATCAAAATGCTTTTCAAAAATGTAAGGAACTTATAACAAACTCTCCCGTTCTTCAATATCCCGACTTTACAAAACCCTTTATACTTACGACAGACGCCTCAAACATAGCTCTAGGCTCTGTCCTTTCGCAAAATAATAAACCGATCGCATATTACTCCAGAACTTTAAATTCAGCCGAGAAAAACTACTCTACTATAGAAAAAGAACTCCTTGCTATTCTAGAATCAACAAAACACTTTAGACCTTATCTTTACGGACAAAAATTCACCATAGAAACCGATCACAATCCATTAGTTTGGCTGTCAAAAATTCAAGAGCCAAACTCCCGTTTAATTCGTTGGAAACTTAAACTAGAGGAGTACAACTTCGAAATAAAATACAAAAAAGGCAAAGAAAATGTCGTTGCTGACGCACTCTCAAGAATAGACATCAACACCCACGAAACAAATGACGTCATGTCTATATCCCCTAACGTCGATCACTCAGTTGCGGACCTAACTGATTTTAATCTCTCCGATTACGTCATTAACGAAATTTACCAAGAAACACAAACCAACCTAACTCGCCTTAATGAAATGACAAAACCATCTACATCAAACTTAAATCCTTCTCAACCAATTGAAACTGACAAAGTTCAGAATGATAACGACTCTGACGTCACCGTTCACTCGAACAACGACACAGACGGAAAATACCTACCGATTTCAGAATTACCCCTAAATTACGCAACTAATCGATTAATAATCGATTACGGTAAAGAATACAAACATTTCCATACAAACCCGTTTAAGAAAAATCATAACTTTGTGCGAATAAACAAAGATCAGCAACAAGGATGCATTCTTAAAATCTTAAAAGAAATAGTAAAACCCGATTCACTTTTCACGGTTTATATCCCAAATAATGAACTCAAACTCGAATTTCAAAGAATAGTTAGCTCAATTTTAAACCCTCATGCAAAACTTATTTTTTCAAACATTTATGTAACAGATGTCATTAATACCGAACAGCAAACAGAAATAATAGCAAATTACCACAAATCTAATCATAACGGCATAACTGAAACCTACAATCATTTAAAACAAAAATATTATTGGCCTAAACTAAGAGACTCTATTACCAACTTTATAAACACCTGCGAAATATGCCTACAGAATAAGTACGAAAGACACCCTTACAAAATAGCATATGAAGGACCCTTATTGGCCGAAAAACCTTTTAAAACTCTTCATATGGACGTTTTTCGATTTTCAAATTGTCAATTTTTAACTATCATTGATTCATTTTCAAAATATGCACAAGCTTATTTTATCTCCGATCGAAACGCCGTTACTATTCTTAGCAAATTAAGACATTATTTTTCCCACCATAACACCTGTCAAAAAATTGTGACAGATAAAGGAACTGAGTTTGACAACAATCTCCTTAAAGAGTTCTGTCAACTATTTTGTATCGATTTACATTATACAACACCCGCTAACTCCTCTTCTAATAGCCCCATCGAAAGGTTACATTCAACTTTGTTAGAAAAATTACGTATCTTGAAAATGCAAAATCCCGATGAGACACCTCAAAACATAATGACGTCAGCCATCTTAATATATAACCAAAGTATTCACTCTACTACCGGTTGTTCCCCCTTTTCAATTTTATATGGCCCTTATGTGAACGAACCAAACATAAATAACGACCTCACTCTTTTTGAACAATATAATGAACAACGAAAGAAAGAACTAATACCTTTTCACGATCAAGTTTTCAAAAAAGCATATCAAAAACAGTTACACACCACACAAAAACAAAATAAAAACACCGAAGAGCCCCCTCAAATTCAAAAAGATCAAACTATCTTTAGAAAAAACACCCTTCGAAATAAAATGAACCCCCAATTTATCCCTACCAAAGTAACTAACGTCAATAAAAATGTTATAACTGGTATCTCAAAAACTAAACCAATTAACACACATGTCAGAAAAATAAAAAGACTCAGGAAAAAACCTAAATCATTCCAGGTTCCTGATCCTGTCCCTCCTGACATTGACGAACCTCAACCAGGCCCTTCAGGTCAATAGATTGGACAATAATGGATTCTACACCGAAGAAATCTCTCCTTCTTTAGTTGTAAGCCATTATCATACTATGTACATACCTTTTAATATGACAAAAATTAAAACGTCTCTAAGCCAACTTTTTACTACTAATTCCCTATTTTTATCCCCTTTAGTCAATCAAGTTAATAATACTTTATTAAAAATACAATTTCAATTCCTTGAATCATGCTTAAACGATACGTACAATACTTATGAAAAACTAAATTCTTTAGAAAACAATGAACTTAGAAAGAAACGTGGTTTATTCAACCTACTGGGAAGCGGTATTAAATTTGTCACAGGAAACCTAGATAATACCGACCTAGACACAATAACGCAGAACTTACAAATACTGAAACAAAATCAAATTAACACGATGCACAAGATAAATGACCTTAGTTCATTTGCCGGGAATATTATAAACAAATTCCAGGAAAATGTAAACATTATAAATAAAAACGCAAAATGCATTCGCTTCGAAATTTTAAAATTGAATAATGAAATCACGTTATTACTCAGTATGCAAAACCAAATTTTACAAATCTCAAAACTAAACAAATTTTTGGAAAAAATGCTGAGAATGATATCTTTTGCGCATCTGCAAACTTTAGATTTAGAAATTTTGAATGTCAATGAAATTAGGGAAATTTGGCAATATTTGACAGCTCATTATCCAAAAAATTCTCTATGGCCACTAAAACACCTGTCAGAATTAACTCTTATATGTAAAACTGGCCTTATTCTGTTAAAAGATATGTCAATCATTGTAGTGAAAATACCAATCTTTGAAAAATATTCTTGTAGTCTTAAGATAGTTTATCCAATACCTAATAATGAATCAAAAATATTAATTAGCCCCAGTAAATACTATTGTAACAATTTATGGTATCAGCAATGCTCTGAAATTAACTCAAATTGGATTTGTTTCAACCCCATTGCACATAGTTGCCTTTTACCAAAAAATTGCCCTTTCGCCACAGTAAAAAATAATTTTCAAATTCACACTTTAACTTATAAAAGTGGTCTACTTTTCTGTACAAAAAACTCCGAAACAATTTACGAAAATTGCTTCCAGTTTCAGAAAACCACACTTCAAAACTGTTATCTTATTAACAGCCAGTGTGACATAATAATTAATCAAAATAAATATTCATTATCAATAAATAACATTTCTGTTTCATTGCCAGATATAATAAAGCTTCCTGAAACAAACTTGTCTATCAATTTGCAGATAAGACATTTAGAAAACCCGCAAAAAATGCAGGAAGACCTTTTGGATCCTTTAGTCCTACAGGAACTTAATTTTGAAAGCCAAAATTACATTATCTTAACTTTATGTTTGGCAGTAATCTTGATATTTATTTTTATTTTCTATTTTTGGCGAAAACAAAAAACCTCAAAGACAAAAAATATTCCCTTAAGGGTTCTCCAAAAACTCATCAACGAGGACGTTGACGAAACTAAGGGTGGAGGAGTAATATCCCTGGAATAATAACATCTCATCTTGTTTGTAATAACAAATATATTGCTGACGCCGTACATTGAAGTTTATATATGCACCCAAATGGTCTAATTAGGTATCATTATACTTTTACAAGTTGTATTGGTCATTTTAGTTATAAGTATTTTTTGTAGTCTTTTCAAATAAAAAGTTTTTTAAAAGCTACGTCACCGGACTTCGTATTTAATTTGCGAAACAGCTCTCTCTTTCGGTTACAGTTAAGTCGAAAGTCGGGGATTCCCTGAATTATCTAATACCAATGAATACAAGTGTATTCATTGCTAATACCAAAATGTAGAATAAAACAAACAACGATAAAACAAAGCAGTGTTGATGCGCCGCAAAATAAAATATAAAATATCAGTGTTGCGAAAGCTGGCCAATTTTGAGTAGCTTATAACTCATTGCTCTCACTGTGACTGTGTCATGACACAATTGGGCTGACACATTGTCTTGATACAGCAAGTTAGTGTGATTGTATCGACACGCGAAAATTTGCTGTGTTACCCATACCTACAACCGAAGACGAGATGTAACTAGGGTTACCAGACGTCCGGATTAATCCGGACATGTCCGGATTTTTACTACGTCCGGGTGGATTTTTCATAAACGTAAATTTTAAAGTAGCCGCCTTTATAAACATCAAATAATGCAAAATAATTTAGTTTCAAAAAATGTAATTAACCAATAATCGTCGATAAATTTAGCAGTGTGAATTCACCTTTAAGCGGGGTCTTCACATAACGTTTTACCTTACATCTTGCCTGTTCAGTCAAAACGCATCAAGTAAAACTTTGTGTGTAGACGGCAAAACGGACGTTTTACTTAAACTGATTTAAGATGGAAGACCGCCTAGAGAACTGACCGGATCACGCATTGTTTTCCAATAAAACCATCGTTTTGTATCAAAAACTGATCTAAAAACGTACGTTAAAACTATCAAGTGTTTTAACGTACATGCTAGTCTTTCAACCGTCATACTTGACCCTTTTGACTGACAGGCAAGACGTTAGGTAAAACGTTATGTGAAGACCTCACTTAAAGTAGTATTATTAATTTCGCCTTGTTGAAGTTTACACTTCTGCCGTGTGGTCTTAAGCACACACAATTTTTTTGATGAAGTTTGTAATCTAAAAAAGTACATATCAGAAAATTCTACTTCTGATGGCCACAATCTGCCTACCCGCACGAAAAATCGGCAAAATATTTTAATGCAAGTATTTTTACCCAGTGGACCAAAGAAAGAAATAGGCTGCTTTTATTTTCTGTAAAAGGAATACTCATGACTTCATACAATTTAAGAAATATGAGCTGGTCAGAATTTTACGATTTTGTACTTCTGCCTAAAAATTCAACACTGTTGAATAAAATACAAAGCAGTGAAAAGTACCTATAAAATAGTAGGTATATTATGTTATTTATTAGTTTCAATTAAAAAAAAAGTTGATTTTTTGTGTGTGGCATCGAAAAATTTTTGACGTCCGGATTTTGTCCGGATTTTCTTGACGGCTGGTCCTGGTTAGAGACGTTTTCACCTGGTAGCCCTAGATGTAACGATGTATTTCACTACTTTCCTATTCCAACTACCAGCCCGAATACATGCCTAAAACACTTAAAGCACGTATTATAGAAAAAGAAAATTAAGGCTCATGAGTTTAATTCAGTACGAAAAAAATCTCCAAAAATAAAACTCATTTCCTCCAAAATGGTAGTTGACTACTTAAACAAGAAAAAATTTAGAACTTCTAGCAATTAGCCCTGGGCAGCATTTATAAAGCTGATTATCTCTTGTTATTTCAAAACTGTAGGGCTGTTGAACACTGCAAGGGTTATATAACTCTATATGTATGTTGAGGGGGAGTTTATTAATTGGCGGGCAACGTGACGAATGGACCGAATTTTCTCGCCAAATACCAAACCACGGCTATGCCATGCTTTGTGTTTCTGATTTTCCCTAGTTCGTCTTTCTTATTTTTTCTGTTTGGCATTTGATATTGGAGGAAATTCGAAAGTATTGCGTATGTTTTTTTCTTATAATTAACCTCTAATGAAGACGAAAAAAAATGGTATCACGAAATGCAAGCCAAAAGTTTTTTTGTCATTCGCCTATTCCTAGACAGGACTTCGATAGAAATTCTTTCCTAAAGTTTGTTTGATCCATTTGTTAACAACTACCTATGATTGCAAGCAGTATTAGATAAGATAACACTGGTCGGCATAAAAATCGGCCCTGACACTATTCTTACCGATTCTTATGTAAAATGACCTCCTGAACCCAAACATGAACTCCGTTTTTCGCCATCACTCCCCATTTTCGGGGGAGACCCCCCTAGCTATTTTTACTGCTTTTCGATAGTTTGGTGGGACGGAAAGGATTTTTTTTGGCCTTAACATCATTATTTCTGAGAGGGTGGAGAGCTGGTAAGCCATTTGTTTTGAGGGGAAGGGAGTTTTGCATAAATGGTAAATGGACATTGTCGATTTTACCGTTTTATATGCATTTTCTAATTATTTTGGAAATTGTTTCCACTTTTATTTATTAACATATTAAAAAGTAGGAAAATAAATAGTTTTAACATAATCTATTTGTAAATTCTTGAGGGGGATTTCACCTCCAAGCTCCCCTCCTCCCTTGTATACGCTCATGCAGAAAATATAATAAAAAAATAAAATATTGTTGCTTTATTTGTGAATGGGACAGCCGAGCACGGAAAAAACATTACATTGTACGGAACTGGTCTTTGCGAGAAAGATTTGCTCCCGGTCCTTATTAGTCCCGCAAGATAATATTTACTTGCCGCCTTTGCACATCAAACTGATCAAACAGTTTGTAAAAGCACTGGACAAAACAGGCGACGCATTCATATATTTAAAAACTAAATTTCGTCGTCTTAGTAAGGATAAAATCAATGAAGGTGTTTTTGTGGGGCCCCAGATTAGACAACTTTTTCAAGATTCGACGTTTATTGCACACCTGAATCAAAAACAAAAACGAGCTTCGTTTGCATTCCAAAACGTGTGTAAGAACTTTTTAGGTAACCATAAAAGTGATGATTATGTCGCTCAGGTCGAGGAATTGCTCTTAGCGTACAAGGCCATGGGATGTAACATGTCCCTTAAAGTGCACTTCCTTCACTTGCATCTGGACTTCTCTCCTGAAAATTTAGGAGCAGTCTCGGATGAATACGGGGAACGGTTTCAAGACATCGCTAAGTTGGAAAAGAGGTTTTCAAGGAAGTGAAATGCAAGCATGTTGGCGGAATACTGCTGGTTTTTGAAACGAGAGGGTTGTACCTCAGGGTATAAAAGGAAAGCAAGCACCAAGTGAAGGTACGAAAGTTCTTATTTATCAGTGGCGCACCCAGGAATATATCTTGGGGGCTCGACGCCTCTGTAGCCTCATGATGTCGAATTTTAAGCTATTTTATATACATATATATGTAAAAAAATCTAAGGCTTGGGGGGGGGGGGGGGCGTTCCCCAATTTTTAAAGCATCCTTTCCACTTTTGAAACTTTCATAAAAAAATAAAATTATGGTGTTTAGGGGTATCCTCAGGCCAATTTCATAGTTTTTTAAGCATAACTCAAAAACATTTTAACTTATGGTAAAAATTAAACCAACTGTGGTTGCAACTTATCAATACACATCTTTTTTGTTTTGTGATATTTTTCTAAAATCAGCAGTTTCTCTATAAAAAGCAAAAAACACGAAAAAAAAACATGATGTTGAGGATATATATATTTTGTTTTTTTTTTTTATTTGTCAAACACACTATGTTTTTTTTTTATTACAATCTAGTCAGTAAGACTAATTAGCAATTTTGTTTTAACTTAATTTACTAGAAAAGTCAGATTTATACTTAGGGTTCACTCAACAGTTCTCCCCGCTTTGTTTAGTCTGTAACTCACAATTGTGTTGTGTTTATAGCATTATTTTGTTTTATGTGTAATTCACTTAGTTTACTAGCTCAAACGGCTTCACTCTTTTTAGTCTTCGAACTAGCATAGTATTGTCTAGAAGCTGAATTGCTTCCACATTCACATGCCGATGGAGTCTATCTTCATGGCTTTTTGCGTACTTTTTTATAGTCTCTGCTACAGTTTCGATTTTTAGATCTCGATGAAGGTCACTATTTCGAACGTACCAATGTGCATTCACAATGTTTCTTAATACTTTATTTTGAAATCTCTGTACAACTAGAATGTTACTCTCTTTAGCACAACCCCATAGTTGAATACCATATGTCCATACTGGTTTCAGTATTTGTCTATAAAGCAGTAACTTATTATGAATTGTTAAATTGGACTTCCTTCCAATTAGCCAGTTCATTTTTCTATACCTTATCTCAAGTTCTTCCTTTTTTTTCTTAACATGTGCTTTCCAGCGCAATTTGGCATCAAGTGTCATACCTAGATATTTTGCCTGATTCGAATATGGTACTGGAATGTTGTTAATTGTTATTTGTATGTGATTTATATTTTTGTTTGTAAAATCAACATGAATTGATTTGGTTTCATTTAATTTTATTCGCCACTTTGTGGTCCAACTGTGAACTTGGGTGACTGCATCCTGAAGTTTTTCTATGCATTTTTCAATAGATTTTTCTACCGTCAATAAACCAGTATCATCGGCAAATGTTGCTAAGTGACAATTTTCTGGCTTTGGGATATCACAAGTGAATAATAAGTATAGATAAGGGCCTAGTACGCTACCCTGGGGCACGCCTGCTTGAATTTCTCTTAAATTTGAGTATGAGTCTTCCTGTTTTACTCTAAAATGTCTATCAGATATGTATGATTCCAAAATATCCGAATATTGTTTTGGCAGAAACCGTTTTAGTTTAAAATTAAGGCCTTCATGCCACACTTTGTCAAATGCTTGTGCTACATCTAGAAAAACTGCAGAACAAACTTTTCCCTCTTCTAGTGCTTTTTCTATTATATTAGTAATTCTGTGTACTTGATCTATCGTGGAATGCTTGTCTCGAAAACCAAATTGATGAGATGGAATAATTTCTTGTCTTTCTATGATGGGTTTTATTCTTTTAAGCAATAATTTTTCATAGAGCTTGGATATAATTGGCAGCAAAGATATTGGCCTGTAAGATGACACGTCATGGAGTGGTTTTCCCGGTTTTGGAATCATGATAACTTCTGCAACTTTCCACAGTTTAGGTACATACCTAAGCCTAAAAGACGCATTAATTAGGTTGCATAGTTTTACGATAGCTTTTCTGAGGAGTTGTTTTATGACTACCCCGTTAATAAGATCATACCCTGGGGCTTTTTTCGAATTAATATTTTTGATTTCTGTTAATATTTCTTTTGGTGCTGTAAGCTTAATATGGTCCTCGATTTGATGGGGTTCATTTAAATGAAAGTGTTCATCTGGTGCTTCGTGGGGCTGAAATGTTTTTTCTAAATGACTTGCAAAAATATCTGCTTTTTCTTCGTTACTCCTTGCCCACTGGTTGTTAGATTTTCGTATGGGTGGAATTTGGATAATTGGTCTTTTAAAATCTTTGGTTGCTTTCCAAAGAGAATAGTCGGTATTTTTATCATCTGTAAGGTCATTAAGGATCACGGCTTTGCTGATATTTTTTTTGAGACACAGAAATATTAAAAATGCAAGTGATTAATTTTTATAAGAGTGCACTATAATCCAAATAAAATAATAAAATTAATTTGAAAAAAATCGGTTATGAAATAAAAATTGAACTTTCCAAAATTATTTTATTTTTCATGTATAAGCCGCCATATTGTATTTGGCATTAGTTTGACAGATCTCCAATAAGTGGAATTTTGTTCCAAAATATAAGGTCTTTCAACTTTGGAGTCAACTTCGCATTATCACGAAAAGTGCATGAAGGCCTCTAAGCTAATAGAGTATTAAGCAAATCATAAAAACTCTCCTAATTATTCTATCGTTTTAAACTGTCTTAAAAAAAGTGCTTTGTTATTTACTTCCAATATAAAATGCAAATTTCCCCTCGGTTACAAATAAAAAGCCACGACTGCTATCGCTCGTTTATCTCAATTTTTCCAGCAAAGGTGAAAAATAAACATTTTCATTTGCAGAAAATTAAAACGAAAAGGCGCTTTTAATTATTTCATTAACAGAGTGGAAGAAAAGAGGGTAAAAAGTCAGACAGGCGGAAAACATAGACTTAGGAAAGTTAAAAGGACTTTCGTCAATGTTATTATAAATTATTAAATAAAAAAAATACCTTCTTAAACCGTTTTAAACTGTGTTAAATATTAAATAAATTTTAAGGTGTAATCAAAGACTAAACAAACTAATTTTAGGGGTCCTCCTTAAAACCAGGGGCGGTCCCAGAATTTTAAAAAGGGGTGACAGGGGGAGGATTTTTTTTATTCAAACCTTTTCTCTATCTTCCTTATAAGGGTCAACGTCAACGTATCAGCTGATCTATCTATGACGTCAACCCATTTTTTTTAAGTATAGGCAAATACTAAATACATTATTTTCTTTTAAACCGACCTGAAAACAAGTACTTTTTGTACAGTTTTTTGTACGAAAAATCGGCTGTAAAAATACAAACAAAATAACTGCAGATTTATCAAAACCGAGAAAAATCAATTTTAAATTTTTAAAGAAGCACAGGAGTAAATGGAGTAACTGAGTTTAAATTATATCAGAATATAGGTATTTCTTAATCGATTTACTTTACTTTGTTTTATTTTTTGGCAGCCCAAATGTCATCAAATACGAAATTGCAAATAATGCAAGGACCTAAAACTATAAACAAGTGAAATTGAAGACAGAAAAATAAGAAAAAAGTTTTCTGCTTCGGCCGGGGATCGAACCCGGGATCTCTTGCTATCTAGGCAAACATTCTAACCACTGAACTACCGAAGCCATACATAAATTTTTCGGAAAACTTCCATCTATGCAGGCTGCGGTGTTTCAATACAAGAACGAGAAACTCTCAGTGTATTAACTCGACCAAGTCATCCAACTGATCTCTTTAATTCTTCTTTCCCAATGTCAAAGGTAAATGTCACTTTACAGGCAGGTTCTTTAAAACATTTTCGGTCTTAACAGCGGCCGGTAAAGAAAGAAAAATGTTTTTACGGTTTTTCTTTTGGTAGGCCACTAATGCAATTTTTGTATTCTTTTTGTCAAACTGGTACAACTTTTCGTCTTCTTTTGAACTGACAAGCCGAGTTCTTATTGCACTAGTGCGCTTTCGTGTTCTTTTGAAACTGCACAAGCTGCATTCGGTATTTGCACCTCAGACGCGACGGATTTTTGGTCACGTGATTACAGATTAGTCTGCGCAAATTGGAATTACCGAACGATCCGGATCAAATCGATCAAATTTTTATAAATGATTATAACCCTAAATATAACCAAAAATATTATGTACATATTGCAACTTACGCCCAGCTATAATTTTGACAAAATTGTCCTGTGATGTCGGAAATTTATACAATTTGTTGTCTTCAACATCAAATAATTCAATTTCAATTTTTTTACATAAAAAATATTTTTGTAAACAAAACAGATACCCTACATGACGTCGCAATCTCGGATCAATCTGTTTCGTCGGTCAAAATCCACGGAGCAACCAGATTTACGTCCGACTAGTCTGACCAGAATTACCGAACGATTCAGATCTACCTCCCCTAGATCTAGATGGAATAAACGAACGATTTCGATCAAAAAGATTAATCCGACATAAATACCGAACGCAACTACACTAGACCACGAGCGACGTACTAACTGAGAGAGTCTTTTAAATTCATCGGGTATTTTTTCATCGATGGCATCTAGAGTATTGACAAATGAGAAGTAATATCCATCGGGTATTCATCGATGGTGTGATGATAAGCCATCGAAAAATAAAAAGAAACCTGATAAAATCATATGAAAACAAACCCTAACCTATCTTTTTTCTCTAATTTTTTGTTTCTGAACAAGAATAAATTCTTACTTCTCATTCGAGTAGCTAGAATCAAAATCGATAAGGAGATTTAAGGCTGGTTTACCTATTCCTACCAAACACAAACAAATCACAGAACACCACGTGTACTGTGCAGAAACATAAACAGCTGACGAATCAGATTTATCAGGATGCATTGGTGGATTGGTTGGGCGCATTAGAACTACCGAAACCTGGTGGATTTTACCGATATTTCACCGATGCATTTAGGACCTCGATTGTTCTCATCGATGAGCTTATCGGTGAATTTAGAGACTCTCCCACTTTCTCAAAATAATTCGCTCTAAGTCAAGTTGGTCATTAGTTATGTCATTTAAGGTTCGGTGATCAGGTTCTCAGCTTACATTACAGCTTTCATCTCGATGACATGGCATCGGCAGCGACAAAGTAAATAATCGCTGATTGTACCTAAGCGTAGTTTGGGTTCTATTATACCATGCGGTCCGAGTTACTACGAACATAGGGTGTAATAAGTCGAATTTACTATCGACCGTCCAGCGAGACCGCAGTGAACCAATGTTGCTTCTCACTGCACGCGCTTGCTATGGATATATGACATATTCTAAAGAATTAAATTAAATTAAAGTCAAATTTATTTAAGCCAAAATCAAAGCAGGGAACTATCAGTCCTTTATACTCTAGCCTTGTTTAGAGAGACGCATCCTCCTTCCTTGTTAATTTATAAGCGTTAATAAAAATAAACGAGTTTTGATATTACAGGGGGTGACGGAGAAACGTGTTTGTTTATATGTTTCATGATGATTGATGTCACTGTCAAATTATTTTAGTGAAAACCAATGAATTATATACGAAGTAACTGGAATGGGACACTGAGGCAAAAATTTTAGGGGTTTTTTTAAAGTGAGAACAAACAATGAATGCTAAGCATTGCAACCTTTCTCTCTCATTAAAGTGTTTGTCAATGTTGTCAGTATGTTTTTGAAATTATTTTTGTTGAAAAAAAAAACTTTATAAGTGCCTAATCGCAGTCAAAATCCAGTTATAGATTAAAAATCATCAAACGTCCGCGAACTTTCAAAACCATAAAATATCATCAAACGGTAAAAGTAAAAAAGGAAAGGTAACACCTCCTGCGCAGCGTGTTCTCTCTACAAAAAATATCAATATTTTTGCCTCACTTTGCATATATGTAAAGGCCTATCCAGTTATATATATATATATATATATATATATATATATATATATATATATATATATATATATATATAGATCATTGCAATATTGCAATTGCATAAATACAATACCTAGGTGGGTGCTTATTTTGTTAGGTATCGTTGTTGCTTTAGTTCTGCCTTGTCAATTCAATACCCCCATCCCTATGTTCGCGGACCGCATTGTATGTATTCACTAGTTTGTATTTTATTATTTGTAACGTTTTCATTAAACTGTGGTACGTATATGAATCAAGGTCTTTCACCGCTTTAAACCGTGGTTTTTATTAGCCTCATTTGGTTTAAAGAGCCTGCTTTGTGTTGGTTTTTGTGTTTGAAAGAAGGTTAACATGATGACTATATCTTTTCATATTGGTTATTTCTTTACAACGTTATTTAGATTATTTATTGATTGATTTCAAAAAGCGGGCCATATTTAAGGTCATAGGAACCTATTTTTTATTAACGTAAAAAAATTATCAAAAAATAAATTAATCTTTGGCAGTGCCGATTTATCTATTTGCTAAGAAATGCAACAGCAATATTTTAAATTTGAAATTTTATGCAAAATTGTAAAAAATAAAAGTTTAATATACGTTTATACTTGAATTTTTAAATGTTTAGAGGGACGACCAAAATGGCTCTAGGCACCGCCACGCATAGTAAAACGCTTTGGGGGTGCACACCAAAAAGAAATAAAAAATTGCAGCGCCGACGAATTTCTTACGACGAATAGGCCATCATATCATATAGAGCAAATAATTAAAAAATTAGATATTTAGTTAGATATTACTTATCTACTTAGTTTATTTTCTCTTCTAATGGTAAAGATAGAAATTTAGTTATCTTTAAATATTGCACTCTAATGCTATCAAAATTCGAAACTTCCGCCATTGTCGCCGAATCGTCGAAATCAAAACAAACCGCCCGCACCCGACCAATAATTGTTGACCAAATTGTCTAAGCGCACTAATTAAAAGTGCACGTGAGCTGATCTAACATGCAACGTGAACCGTGGTCGCGGGAGGCTTCACGGGGTGCGGGCGGCATCTAGGCAAGTTTTTGTATAAGAGCACTACCGAAGGAAGGTTCAGATTCTATGTACTGTAAAATTCTATTGGGACATGTTGTCCTCTCTTTCTATATTTCGTAATTAGAATGCGACATAACATCTACGGTGCATACAATTTGGTTCCAGTAAATAAAAGAAAAGAATTAGATTCGAAGTAACTATATAGCGCATCCGCCATTCACCGTAGGCTGGTTTGAACACGAATACAAACACATACAAACCGGGTATTAATTCCTAGATAATATTCCAGTCTTTAGTGAATTCCTTTTGGGGTAATTATTAATTAAATTAAAGAATGATCAAATCTTGCATGCACATGTGCACTTATGGAGAAACCGCCACTGGCTCTAGGGTAATAATTTGCCCTAATGCGAGGCCTTACTTAAAATCTATATGAAGAGCATACCTTAATAGTAAGAACGAAGTGTATGAAAAAATAGTTATACCAGTTTAGCCGATTTTAATACCCTGGTCTAGTGTACAAATTCTCTTACCCTAAATATCATCCTTTCTAGCTCCGTTAAAATGCATCATAAAAAAATGAAATATGGAAGTTGCCACGACGTTTTGAATAAAAGGTCATTGGCGCGTGAACGTTAAGGGTTCAGGTTCCATATCCAACTGGATTTACTTTGTTTTTCACTCCTCCATCTTTTGCTTTTCTTTTCCCTAGTTTGCAATAGACGGCTATATGTTTTTAAGTTAATAAATGTTAATATTTGAACTATCGATTTTTTCCAATATTTGCGATTATAATGCAATTAAATTTGCAAATCAACTAGCGTAAGGTATTCATCAATAGCGATTAATTACATTTGGATTAACAGCGTATTAATTGGATAATATTCAATCAGGGAGTTATCGAAACTAAACTCTACTAAAATTCAGCAATATAGATTTAAACAAATATAGGTATTTTTAAATTTTTAATTATATCAACGAAAAGTGTTTGCACACATGAAAAGAACTATAACAGGGAGAGTTCTTAAACTAACTAATCTAAAATCCATCGATGCCATCAGTCGCTGAAACATGGTTATGATAGCCGTCAGCGATGAAGCCAACAAAAATTAGAAGAACCCGATGCGTTTAAGTCACTTAAACTGTAATGTTCCACCGTTTTCTCGATATAATCCAGGATTCTTGCATGAAGTTTTCGAGCACTTAAAAGAAGTTCCTCGTTCGAATTTGATGAACTGGATAAATCATCATCATCATCCTTCAATAAATGTATTGATAATTTCGCCGCAAAGCTGCTTATAGACAACATTTCTCCAAAAGATTTATGAAATTTTAAAAACTTGAAATATGATATAAATCCATTTATCAACCGGCATCGACTCCACGGGTCGATGGCTATTGTTGCCAACAATCGATTACATTGGAAATGTAGAAGAACTTGTTCGACGATACATGGATCCCATCAGAACCTTTCACAAATCCGTTCATCGATGAGATTAAGAACTCTCTCAAAGAAGGAACGCACTAGGTGGTTGCGATTTCGGGTAACCATGGTACCGCTCGGTTGCCGCATTTTTGACGTGGAGACCGAACGCGGTAAATTGGACGCAGTAGTCGCAGTACCAACTACAACAAGAATAAGTGCGATCTGGGTGTAGGGCGATAAGGAATTTTCCGATAAAAATGCATATGAAAAAAAAACGGACCAGAAGGCAAAACTTACAATTACAAAAATTACACATCGCAACCATATAAAATTATCTTTGTTTGAAACTCGTAGGCAATGATTGTGTAGAAACAAATACTCCTTACAGAAAACAAGCGCATTAGGGTTTAAAAAAAGGGCAGGCCGTCATACCTGGCTGCACTTCAAGTATTATAAATAGTAGCTTGTAGACTGGATTTAATGATCGCATACGGTAAAGAGCCTTTTCTTGTTTTATAATAGATTCATTTGCACTTGACGTTCTCCGGCCTGTTCATACTTTATAAAGTGTCTCAGATAAAAGCAACTACATGGGCGTTTTGAAAACGGTAAGAGATACAAGTTTTTTTAAATGAGAACAAGGTTCTGTGGTCCGATATAAGCAGCTTTACAAACTGCGGGGTGTTTAACAGACATAACTACGTGTACTGACCCGATGAAAATCCGTTCTAAATTCGTGAGGTACACCATCAAGTTAGGTGGGGTTTGAATGTATGGCTAGGAGTCATAACGAACACGTACTATTTAACATTTTTCATAATAATTTGACGGCACCTCGATATCTAGAAATTCTACAAAATTACGTTGACCAAGTTTTCGAAAATTTGCCTTTTCAAGATGTAGCAAACATGTGGTTCCAGCAAGATGGATCACCTCGACATAATGCAAGAATCATAACCGCCTATTTGAATCAGCAACATGGAAATAATTTGATCGGAAATCGAGGTCCAGTTGTCTGGCCTGCGCGTTCGCCGAACCTTACGCTTCTTGATTTTTGTATTTGGGGATACTTAAAGGATACAGTTTATTCTACTACTCATAATACGATAGAAGAACTTGAGGCAGCCGTTGTTCAAGCCATAGAAGAAATTCCTGAATAAATGGTTAAAGATGAATGCATGTCTCTAATTTATCGATACAGGATTTGCATGAATAACAACGGTGGAATTTTCGAACATTTGCTTATTTAATTCAATGCTTTGTTATCGGTTTTTAGTTTTATTTTAAATTAAATAATAAATACAAACATTTGTTTCAGAAATAAAAGATAAATTTTAAGAAATTGTATTATTTCTTAGCCAGAGAACAATTAAAAAATAAGGGCCTTAAAGAGTTGCATATAAATCAAATAAATGAAAAAGTTTTAAAAGGTAGTTACGTAGGTATGACAACAAACACAACCACGGCATTTTTTTCACAGCCAACTAAGTCAAAAACTATTTTTTTAATAAATTCACATTTTCAGTCATCCAAAGATAGACTTATTATACATAGTTGAGAAGCTCCCTTTATGCTCTATTAATTGAAGTATAAATCCAATATGGCGGTCATAAGAAATAACACAGTTGGCTATGGTTTCAAAAAAAAACTAGAAGGCCTGGAAAAAAACTATGCAAGTAGGAGGCAATATTTCAATTTTTCAAAAAACACAATTTTTAGTTTTTGCTCGTTATTTTATAAACCCCTGTAGATATTTTTAAATTTGATACGGCATCTGGTTAAGCTTAAATAGCGCAACTTTTTTCTCATTTAAACAAACTCGTATCTCTCACCGTTTCCGAAATCCTCATATAGTTGCTTTTATTTGGGACACCCTGTATAGCCGCAATTTTGTGTGACAGGTGTCAATTTATTTTTCAGTTTTAAATTGAGTAAGTCCTACATAAAGTTAATCCAATATTAATTTAATTTCTCAATTTTTTTTTCAGGAAATTCATTTTTTTTTCTTAAATTTGGCAGCTATATTGGATTCTAAAGCCGGAGTTAGGTACCATCGTGTCAAATATAAAAAAATATACCTTTATTTACTCAACTATTATTACGGGTCCCGTAGATCGTATGCAGTGAAGTTCCTTTACTGTTTTATAATCTTATCAATTTTACATAACATTCTTGTGCCCGTCTCTATACGTTCTCCTTTCTTAAGTTCTTACGTTCTTACTAATTTTAACTCTAAAAACTCGTTTTGAGGTCAATAAGTAATTGATCGATCACTTACTCTACTTCTGGCAGCCCTTAAGCACCCTCTATATTTGACCTGATCGAGTTACCGGTCTATGCTTTGCCGAGCTTTTAAATGAGCAACTTTTAACACCCTCTTAGAAGTAAAAAGAAAAGGGTGTGTGTTCATTTTCGTCATATTATTCCCCGATAACCTATCTTTCTTTGTCTCTATAATAAACATAAAGAAAGAGAGGATGTTCATATTAAGCGCTCACGGAGCAATCATACAACCCGCTGATTTTGTTTGATCCTGCCGAATCACGTTTCTCTATTTGTTCAGTACTTAAAGTTGCTTTGCATCATTGGTGTAGAGTTAAGAGGGCCAGAGCCCTATTTAAATGTTGGAATTAAAGGGACAAATTCCGTAAGAGGAAGACATAAAATTCAAAATTAAAAAAAATATATAGTAAAGCAGAACAAAAATGTGGGCTCTCAGCCTGATTGTTCGAGTAAAAAAGCACTTGAAGTTTTTTGATCCTTATGCCTACGTCATTAAGGTATAAACTTATTTTGTATCTTTACTCCATTCCAATTGCAATCCATTAAATATCTGGACTTTCCATTTTTGTTTTTAGCTTGTAAGATACGGCCAAACCTGTCTTCTAAGCAGACAATTTTTTTTCATTATAACTTTTGAACTGTACAATTGATTTTAATGGGATAAACTGCACATAGCAGAGAATTGATCAGAGTTTCGAGTAGTTATATTTATATAACTGAACCAATTTTAATAAAATAAATAACATCCTGGTGAGAATTGATTGTTTTTTAAAGATCATGATTAAAGTTTATCGCCATCTTAAAATTTATTTATTCTCCATTATTCTTCAAAATGGCTTGCTTATTCTTATTTTCCGAAAATGTTTTAGTTTTTTTTTTTAATTTATAGAAAAGCAATAATTTTCTTCCACACAACGAGGTACAAATGAGTAAAATCGGTGTAGTGGTTCTCAGAAAATCTATGTTTGTTTCAACCATTGTTTTACAGATTATACGATTGCATTGCCAATCCTGTCTGCATTAATTTCATAGTAAAGTAAAAAAAATCATCGTGAGAGTTGATCGTTGTTTAAAGATTATAATCGATATTTGTCACCATCTAAAAGTCAAGATGTCGGACCATTCAAAGGTGCACGTTTATTGTTATTTTCCGAAAATGTTTTAGTTTTTTTTTATTTTATCGAAAAGCACTTAATTATTTAATTAAATTTCCTTTTTTATGCGGAAGAAAAGTAATGTTTTTCTATAAATTAAAAAAAAACTAAAATATTTTCGAAAAGAAGAATAAACACACCATTTTGATGAATAAAGTATAATTATTTCTGCCATCTTAAATGCCAAGATATCGGCAGATTTTGATTACAATCTTAGTAATGACGAATTTATAAGGAAACGAATGCAGACAGGATTGGCAATGCATTCGTATAATCTGTAAAACAATGGTTTAATCAAAAATAGATTTTTTGAGAACCATCACACCGATTCTACTAATTTATACCTCGTTGTTTAAGGGAAAAGTAGTGTTTTTTTATATATTAAAAAAAAGCTAGAACATTTTTGGAAAATAAGAATAAACATTCCACTTGAAAGAATACTTTCATCATGATCCTTATAATCAATTCTCCCGAGGATGTTTTTTATTTTAATAAAATCGGTTCAGTAGTAATAAATTTATAAGGAAATAAATGCAGATGATTGCCAAGGCAATTGTATAATATGTAACACAATAGTTGAAACAAGCATGTTTCTTTTAGAATCACCAAACCGATGTTGCTGGCTTATACCTTGTTGTGCGTGGCAGGGATGCAGCTTCTTTACTAAATTTAAAAAAAAATTAAAACATATTCGCAACACAAGAAGAAACGAGCATCTCTGAAGGGTACATTTTATTTTCGTCGACCATCTTGGATTTTGAGATGACGAACAAAAAAAATGTTTATTCAAAACTCTGATTAATTCTCTTTGTGCAGTTTGTCTCATTAAAATCGATTGCATAGTTTAAAAGTTATATTAAAAAAAATTACAGTTTTTTTTGGCCCACCCGGTAGTAAAGTTATATCTGTATTTGGTTGGCACGTATAGTATCTCAAATGAAACTTTTGCTTGTTTTTCAAGGAACCTTTGAGAAGTCGTCAGGCCGCTTTCTGTTAGCCCTCAAACGGCCCCCTGCCCACAATTTCTTGAGTTTAGAGGACATTCTTTACTGTTTCTTTTACTTTCTTTTTACATTTTTACTTTCTTACAGTTTTTTCAGATTTATTTTAATTATTAATTTGTATACTATTTGGCTTGTTAGGTTCCCAGGTAGCAAGGTCACGTTTTTTAAACGTCAAAAACAGGTCATTTTTAATGACCATTGACGTCTCTAACCTGACGTGTAAATGACCTTTAAATGACGTTCAAAAGACACACCCAAAATGACGTCATTTTTAGACGTTTTAAAGACGTCAGCAATATGACGTATTTGGGACCAAATCAGAACATAAGACACACACACAGACACAAACCTATTTATGACTTTTTTTAAAGTCGTCTGAATATATTAGATATTCCCTACAACTGAGAACACTGAAGGAAACTTAGACACAGAAGGTGACTCTTCTGTGACTTAGATCTGGAAGTACTGGAACATGTACAGCGGTATTACAGGTGTTACATCTCCACCTTGAAGCGAAAGAAGCCTCGAAGTCTTGATTTAATATTTAATTTATTTTACATACTTACCCCCACATTCCGTATAAATCCGGTCAAGTACTGACTGGGGCACCATCTATGTAAGTATGAGTGTATATCCCTTGAACAAAGTGTGCAGTGTGGGTAGTGACCAATATATGAAGTTTTTCAGACGTCAAGAACTACACTACGAAAAGACGTCAATTAACTGACGCCTTAAAGACAACATTTTTTGGTAGACGACCTGCTGGTCATCCAAATGACCACTTTTCGACGAAAAAAAGACGTCATTTGATGACCCCGTGCTACCTCAAGGACTGTACACAGAGAACAGGATGGTCCACTTCGCGAAATCTGTCAGACGGTTTTTAATACGTCACAAAATACTCAACGACATAACCTCACTTTTTCGTAAAATATAAACAAAAACTAATTTTAAAACGTTTTTTTTTTAACCATGTCTCGCTGTAATGTAGAAAGATAGTAATAATATACAATTTTATGTAAAAATATCCTAGGTGTATCTTCTGCAGAAAATAGTTTACAGAACCCCTCAATCATCAATAAAATCAAATAAATTTTTTCATTGTCATTCATCAGCATTTGCTTAAAAAAACATGTTAATATTTGGAATATCATCTAGAATATTTTGTGAATAGTATTTTACTCCCCATTAGAATACCTAAGCCTAGAATGAGGGGTGATCAGCTGCCCATAGTAGGTGTACAAAATTCATTTACAGGACTGTGCAAGACACTATATTGCCCGGCTTAAGCTATAATGCTTTTATCCAACATTTGGACAATTTTGATGCTGTCTTAATCACTACATTATTCTACTTATCAATTTCTATTAGCAAATCTTCTTAAGCTTTTATGGTTTTTAAGAAGCAAATAACTTACCATTATCAGAAAGTAGCATTTGTATATTATTTTTCAGGTTTTTTTAATCAAAACTAGGAAAATTTTATAGGTAGATAGCGGCATTCTAGCTTAAGCAGTATACATGCACCGTGCAATCCACTACAGGACCAAAAATTTATTGCTAATTCCTGTAGAACAATGCATACATTTCATTCCACTTATCACCTAGTAGTACCACCTAAAGTGAGGGGCTCATCAATATGTAAGGACCTATACAATATCTCGACACTTTTAATGACCACTCAGGACTGATAAGAAACAGGACCAGGCACAACCTTTAAGGACTAACAGGGTCAACAAAAATATGGTTTATTAAGTCCCTGTACAAAGTTTTTGCTATTGATCAGCAACAGGTCCAGAGGTATTTTTTGCACTTAAGAAATATTCACTTTTTGTCAGTAGCGGCTTGTGGTAGAACATGGCACATCAGTTGAATAGAAAAAACCAAGGACCATAAACTGACCGTCTTTGGTAAAAACAAGATATTGTTGGCAAAAATGTTCAGTTATCATGTAATTTGTACAGTATGAAACCTCATTCCACATGACATGATAAATTAAATGTTTTGCCAATACATTATACAGTTTTTTCTTTCAACTGATGTAGAGTGTTCTACAACATTGCTATGTTTAAAAGGTAATAACATGTGTACCTACTGAGGTGTGTATATTGCTCAACTTCACCTAACTAGCAGCAGTACTAGCTTTTTGTCCCTTAGTATTTTAGTAATTAAAATCTCACTTTTTGTCCTGTTGAAGCAATTTGTAGTTATCAGAATTTTAACCTATTGCTTCATCTAAATGTTACATATAGGTTTGATTTTATGAGGTATATATTAGTGCCCCCAAAGATATCATCTCAGGATACATGTTTACATATTTAAAGATAAAAAATAAAATGATTAAATAAAAGTTATTTTCCTATTTTAATTTCGACCAAATTTATTATATTTATTGATTTATAATACTAGAAATTATCTAAGTAGATAAAGTCTTTAGGCATCTGTATACATTTTTAGAATTTTTTTGTTATATCACTCATAATAGCAAAAAAATAACAAACCTGTATACAATATTAAGTGGGGTTATTGATTAGAAGGAATAAGGAATTTGTTACCATAAACATCAGGATAACAAATCCTGAATTTGATAAATGAAATGTAAGAAGAATGAACCATGGGGGCAAAAAATCTAGGACATGTAGGTATTTTACCTTTCTAAGAAATGTCCTAGTATTTTTTACCCAACTGCAAGAGCTTTTTACTTCTCAGCATCATTTTGTTTTTATTAAGTGACATTAGCTTCTAAAGAATTGAAAAAAATATAATAATATATTACATTTTAATAATATATATAAAAAATATAAATATATCTTTAAAAAAACTGTGCTAAAGCAAAATCTCCATTGTGCAAAAACTAAAATTGATAAAATTGACAAAACAAAAACTTAGAACATTATAAATAAATTATTGGGGAGGCAAAGAAAACAACTAAATTAAACTTAGAATAGATTCTGAAACTATTAAAGACACACACTAACAGTCGCAAACCAACTGAATACTCATTTTCGTACAATAGCAGACTCCAATACAAAAAATTCAACAATAACTCTATCAATTTGCACAAAACAAAAAAAAATCATACTTTAACTAAGTAGTTTTCTTTTGTACCAACATCAACCAGCAAATGTTCCTTGATTTCGATGCTTGTACCTGCAGGTGGCTCTTCAGGATCAACTTCTATTGGTTTCACTGATAGGTTTTGACTTGGCACAGATGTATTCCTTAGTATTGTTTTGGAAGTACATAAGCCTGTAATAAAAAAACATATATAAGGAACTTTTTAAAAATAGGTAGTTTCTACAGTGTAAATTTTGTACTCTAGTATACATATGGAATTCACAAAAAAACATGAGGTTTTAGAAATTGTCCAAGTATTATTTTGTTATGACATTTTTGTCAAAATTACAGTAGGTGTCCCAAATTAAGTTGGCACTATTGATAACTTCACTATTATTGGAGTCAAATTAGTACAAAACAGAAAAACAATTAAATTGCACATTTACAGAAAAAAAATTTAAAAGTATGTTTAATGTCTAATTTTTGTGGTTGTAGAGGTTTCTTCATAGACAAGGGGTGATCAGCTGCCCACAGTAGGTCTACAGGACTCCATAGGACACTACAATACACTACAGGATCAAGAATTAATTAAAGTCCTGTAGGATGGTGAACAAATTTGGTTCAGCTGATCACACCTTGTTCATAGATGAACACACAGGCCTAAATAAATTCACATGCGGCTTAGTGTTACATTAAGTAATCTCTGGGGGGGGAGGGTTACCTTTGTGTCATAGTCTTGGCCATAGGTGGTTACACTTTTGTGACATTTTTAACCTATTTCTTTATCAAAAAATCTGAAAAATGGTATGTTGTTGAGTTGTTTTTATGTGAACATTTTTTTTGTCAACATAAGGTATGTATGTATTTGAAAGTGGTGGCAGGCCCTTCCAGACCTCCATGCACTGTGACCACATATGGATCTATTGTGCCCACATACCTACATACTGAGTTTGACTAAAGTGGCATATTTTTTTTTCCACCCAGCACTTAAAAAACTCTGCAGATTACAATAATAAATGATTTAGGCTTAACACAACATAAGGTATACCTACACAACATATTTAATTTTTAATATATTTGTGGTTAGGAAATATGCTTGGAAATAGGCTCGGAAATAGGTATGTTTACGTCAAAGTATATATGACTCTAAAACAAAAAGGAAAAAAATCTCCCAACATACAAATTAATATGAATGATGTACCTCTTAAAAAAGTGACTGAATACAAGTATCTAGGGCTAACTATATCAGACAATCTAACTTGGAATAAACACATACAAAGAATAAAATAAAAAAAATTGTACCAATACTTGGAGCAATCAGAAGAAGCTCATTCCAGTTAAATCATAATTCAAGGCAACTATTGTACAACAGTTTTATAGAACCATATTTTAGATATCTGGTATCTTGCTGGGGAAACACAAGTATCCAACAACTCAACCAACTTTAAAGACTGCAAAATAAAGCAATCAAAGTAATCTTTAATATGAACTTTTACATTGCTAGTGAGCAAATATATAAAACACTGCCTTATCTAAAAATAAGTGAACTTAAAACTCTGGAACAAGTAAAACTAATCTATAATATAGAAAATAAATCTATTAAAACAAATGTGAAACTGCAGAAAAACCTCCAATATTATAGTTATAGTACAAGGACAAATAACAAGTTAAGAACTGATTTTGCTAGAACAAAACTAAGACAAGATTCCCTTATTCACAAAAGTGTGAAAGTTTACAATAGTGTTCCAGACAATGTACTGCAGGGATCTAACAAAAAAGTGATACATAATCTCAAAAAACATATAAGGGAAAACCGAAGACAATAAAAGGATATAAAATAAAACTACATTTCTTTATTAGAATAAATATTTATTTTATTTGGTAAAATGTTATGTTAAGTTATAAGGCCTCGGTGCCAGTTTATTGTTAACTGTTTTGAGGTCTGTAATAAATTATTATTTAAAAAAAAAAGTCACAAAAGTGTAACTGCCTATGGCAAGGGCTATACACTGAATGATTTTTTTATATTTTTCTTAAAAATGCGTTACGACAGGAGAAGGGCGGCAAAAGATCCTGAATTTTAACCTTACATAATTAAAGAATGTGGCCCTAAATAGATTTAAAAAAATGTTAAAAATGATATTTACCTAGCAATTTATCTTGAAAAGGAATTTCGAAAACTGTTCTGTAGAAATGCTTTCGTGGGATCCATATTGTCTTTTCCACAACGCCTTAGCCACTCTTGCAAAATAGTCTTGGGAACAGTCATTGGAAGGTGGAAATTTAAAAAAACTTATAAACGTAGGATTTCTAAGTTCGAATAGTTGGATTTACATCCAGAAACCGCACAGGATGCTCCTGGGATTTTGCGATTCCGAAAATTGTTTAAAATATCGAAAATAACAATACAAAACCAAGATTCCACAAATTTTTTCCCTTAAAATAAATAAAAATGCGAAATGCACGGAAAAATTAACCTCACTTTGGATTCGCCACAGAGGGATTCGCGAAAAAACAATAAGTTCGGTTATCCTTTTTCATTTAATGTGAATAGAAAAGGAAAGACCACCCTATCAAACAGATCAAGGGTCTTTTGAGAAGGATGAGTAGGTTCATAGAAGGATGGCTCGACACCTTGAGGATTTTGTGACGTAGCGAAATTTGGAATATATGGGGCTTATGGAAGTGGACCGTCCTGTTCACTGTGTACAGTCCTTGGTGCTACCTGGGTTTGGTGTGTGTGTGTGTGTGTGTGTGTGTGTGTGTGTGTGTGTGTGTGTGTGTGTGTATGTGACTGTGTGTGTATTTAGGTTTTATGGCCTGGATCTAGCGAACTGGCCAGCATCTGTTAGGTTGGTAATTCTACACTTTTTATAGTTTAAACAAAAAAAATTTGATGATTGGCTTTTCAGAAACATTAAGGATACGCCACTGTTCAGACGTGCTCCTTTTAGTTTCGTCTTGTGCTTATGTTTCGCCGTGAAAGGGTGATACATCAAAAGGGAAAGAGTTTATCATGTGTAATATGCATTGAACTTAATGCAAAGATTTAATATATTGCTCCTACGCTAGATACGATACAAGGCCGTACCTAGGGGGATTAAAGGGGACCTTTGAAATGTTCGATAAAAAGTACTGAACGATTACTCAGCAACACAATTAAAAAAAATGCACAATACTATAAAAGTTTATTTGAAATCAACTACTGGGAGACAATCGGTTCTTCAGACCACCGCAATCCGGCCACCCACCTGCAAAGAGATAAATAAATTTCCAGTCCACCGTAGACCAAACAAGGGTCTGTACAGTGTAACTACAAAAAGACAAGACGTTCTTTAGTTAACCAAAGTCCGCCCAAGGTTTCGACCACTACAGCTCCGAAAAGATAAACCGTTCTTCAGTTCAACACCGGGCCCAAGCAGCACACCTATAAGTAAACAAGTCAGTCCACTAGAATAGGACCAAGAGTCTGATTAGTACGCTGTGTGTGCTCGGATTAGCACCAGTTTCAGACTCATCATGGCCCCGTCGAGCAACCCCAAAAATCCCACAGAATCTCAAACTATTTACATTTTCATTATGTTTGGTAATGTTTTGTCTATAGGCACTATTCAATTGGCACCTAATATCAGTCTTGCCTAGCATAAAAAATTCTATGTGGTTATTTAAATAAGTAGCACTTACATTGTTTCTTTAACTTTTCACTAAAGTGCTTGATATCACACATTCCCCTTGCCACCCAGGATCACTTCGTGGATTGTTCATAATAAGACAAATAAAACAAAAAAAAAAGCATTTTGTTTTTCACAACCGCACAACCAGTTTTCAGCATCGTATAATTTTTTATTACTTGCACTAAAATTTTAGTTAATTTTTAGGATTTTTAGGTCCGGTCTATGTGGCCTTAAAGATTTTATTTGTAATCGAAGTTCATATGTCAACGTATTTAAATTTCCAGAGTTAATTATATAATCGACGGTCCATTTTGAAAACAAACAAAAACAAACAATGGACACGAGACCGGCAAGGCTTTTAACTACTGACCTACCCCAAATCAAAAAAAACTCATACGTCTTCACTAACACTTTCGCACGATGAATAAAGCCGACGTCAACTAAAACATGCCTCCCACCCCCGCCCGAAAACTAATTAATTTGTCTAATAAAGCGTTTGTTCCCAGGGCTTGAAAAAGTGGGAATTCGCCTACGAAACGTTGCCAGAAAACAAAGTGTTTACTTTATCCCACCCCTGTAACCCAAGATATATACCTAGTTCAAAAAGAAGGGGACGAGTCGTTTCAAAATTTAATTTTATATTTTACTATTTTTCACTAATGTTAATAATTATTAATTATAAAATAAAAAGGATTTTTTTTTTTTGACGCCAAAATATTCTAATTTCACCGACAATCCAGTAGAATAAGCCTTAATGGTTATTGTGAAGTGAGAAGCTGCTGCGGCAGTAATCAAAATAAATATTTACTTAAACTTATATTAACTAGCTTACTGAAAGCCTTTTAACAAAGCCGAAACTTACGCAAGCCGAACTTAATAAAGCGCAACTGTCAAGCACAGCTTTTACATTTTTAGATTCGCCTTTTATTCTGATAAAAATAAAATGTGAAATAAATAATATGTATATTTTAAGCATTTTCGGATATTCAGCGTATTTAAATTTGTCAATACTTTTATGGGTTTATCCAGGCACTAAAACAAAATAAATGTGGAATCTATAGAATCTCAATGGAGAAATAATGGAGTAAGTACAGAAAACGCCACATAAAATGCATGCAGAAGTTAGCCTCAGATATTAAGGTCACTATATCACGATGTTAGAAGGAACTTCGTGATATAGTGAGTGATCTTATCAGATATGGGTTTATAAAAATTTGCTGTTTGCAGGTCTTATTGTAACTGATTATTCTCCAAGAGTCAAGCAGCCTTAAAAGCGCTTGATTCTTATACGGTCTCATCGAGAACCGTGAGGAGCTGCAGGGACTCGCTGAATGCGCTTGATAGCGCTAATAAGGTGTCATTAGTATGGATACCTGGGCATTCTGGGTACAAGGGAAATGAGGCCGCAGACCGGGCAGCAAGGGAAGCGGAATCTGCCGAATTTTTCGGCCTCGAACCAGCCCTGGGGACATCATACAATCCTGCTAAATTAACCATATTGAAATGGATGGAAAACAACTTCCAACAATACTGGATAAATATACCAGAACTGGCTCACTCTAAAGAGTTCATTAAAAGACCTTGTCAAAAGAGAACCAGGAATATCATTGGACAGACACGATTAAGAGTACCCATGCACAGATTGGGAATAACAGTAGTAGACTGTATCGAGTATGACGAAACAGTTAGATATGTACTGTGCGAATGTCCGGCTATTGCACATTAACGTCAAAACACTTTCGGTACACCTCAGATTGATTCAGAAGATCTAAATAGTGTATCACCCAAACTGATAGCTGATCTTTTTGGAAGATAAGGCATACAGTGGTGAGAAACCACTCAAAAATGAGCCACAATAGACCCACTAGTGGTCGCAGTGGAAGGGCTGCAAGGCCCACCCACATATGAATCATCATCAGCTGACTGATTTTTGCCAAAAAGGTAAATTTTTTTGACAAATAAATAAACTAACAAGGAGTCTTATCCCATGGTTATCTGAGTGTCTAACGATCCTATAAGGCTACTAATTAATGTTAGGTACTAATAAAAAATTTGGGAAACTTATACATAAAAAACTGTTTTTATTCTTAAACTAGACAAAAAAAAACAATATTTAATAACGTGTCATTGCACCATCGACCTAGATAATACATGCTAGTCTTCTAGGCATTGAATTTCCTAAATTTTGAAACGAATTTGGGTTTGGTATGTGTGCTGTCAGACTGTTCGGCCGTCGTCGTTGAAAATTTGTTCTCGACGTTTCGCCATCTCGACTAGATGGCATCTTCAGGAGATGTTGACTGTTTGTCGGCTTCTCGAAGATTGGTGGTTAGTCTGTCATGGGCTCAGGTTATATACGCTCTAGTAGGCGGGGCGTATTTCGGAGCTGGTCGGTGATTGGTCACTTTCTCGAGATTCAATTTTGTAGTTGTAAGCGAGCCATTTAGTGTTTTTAAGAACCGGTATACATGTTCTGTAAATTTTAAGGGTTTCTTCAGATCTATTGAAGTTCTGCTGGTGTTTATGAATTTCGATTGCTTCTCCATAGAGTCTTAGATAGTATGAAGAGATGGAGCAGAGAACCTGTGTGTCTTCGAATTTTATTCGGTGGTCTTCAGTGTTTAGTGTGTGGTCTGCAACTGCGGATTTTTCCGTGTGTCCGAGTCGACAGTTGGCTTTGTATTCTTTGATTCTTGTATTTACGGACTGTTTAGTTGTTCTTATATCCTTCGCAGATCTCAGTTGGTTCTCGATCTTCTTAGATGGCTTAAAGATCGTTTTTATGTTGTTTTTTCCCAGAATATGTCCGACCCTATCCGTCCCTCTAGGGATGTAGGGAAGAAAGGCTCTTGCGGTAACTTAGCGGCTGCTCAGTCCACCGCTACTATTACTTCTAGTGCTCGGCTTTGAGTGTATCCATTTGCTACCAGGGCGATTTTAAAATGGTTTAATTCTTTGTCTAGATGTTCTGGTTCGCAGATTCTTTTCGCCCTCTCTACCAATGTTCTTGTTACCCCTTTTCGTTGGCACGGGTGGTGGTTAGATGTGTTGTTTAGGTAGCGGTCTGTGTGAGCAGGTTTTCTATATACGGTATGTCTTAGTCTTCCCTCTTTCCTCGTTATTAGTACGTCAAGAAATGCCAATTCTCTGTTGATCTCTGTTTCCACTGTGAAATTTGGATTTGCCTGAATGAAGTCTTCATATGCTGGTATAATAAGTTTCATAAGGTGGTTCGAGTTTCTAGGAGTAATATTCATTTTTGTTAATTTTCTTGAAATAAATCTCCACACGTTTTCGATTGGATTGGCATCAGGAGTTCTAAATGGCCATGGCAAAACCTCGATATTGTTTTCTTGAAACCACTGTCGTGATATTTGGGCTGTGTGGACAAGCTAGTTGTCTTGCTGGTATACAAAACCATCTTGGTAAATATGCCTGCTTTAAGTAAGCATGACGTCTCTCATGATCGTAACGTAATCCTGAGCATTAAACCTACCAAGGATTTTTTATATGTAAAAAAATATATACGTCACATCTTTTTTTTTACACGCGTATCACTCCTTTGAAAGCATATAAGCCAAAATGGCGGACGTAGGACAATTTTTTTATGAGCCTGAGCTTCATGTCTATTAAAAAAATGTTGCTGGGCAAGATCTGGCAAGCAAAATATTTCGTAAACGTACAATGTAAACAGCAAAGGAATAAAATTACAGTTTAAAAAATGGTGCGTATCTTCTATTTCCATTTTTATTAATTGGCTGTTCTAATACGAACCCCTCGAAAACACAATAACAACACTAACTAACACCTCAAAACAAAGGTCAAGAAGAAAGGCTTGTAATTCCAAAATTCATTAAGTTTTGACTGACCTCACGACATGTGTAAGTAGTAAAGTTTCATGGGGACGGCTAAATAGATAAGAAGATTGTTAAAAGGTAGTTCTTTGTATCTTGGTAATTTTTGACTTTTAACCGATTTTATTATACAGATACTCCTCCGTGCGATGCCTCTAATGTGCACTTTTTAGTGTTCTGATATTTAAAAAATAGGCGAGTAAAAGAGCACAATATTTGAAACTTCTTTAAAGTAGTTTACGGTACATATATTATTTACTTGATCTGCAGTTAAATTTTTAACAATTTTTCTCAAGCGTTGCAAGCTACTCTCAGACTAGCAAGAAAAACAATTAAGATTTAACAAATACGCTTACAAAGTAACACGTCGCTTTAGGATTCCTAACATCGGAAATACCAAGACGCAGGAAAGATTTATTGACAGTCGCTTTTATTTACACCCCCACCTCCCAATGCGTAGGTATATTTATTACGGAGCCGCGACGCGACATACCGAAAAGTTTGTCCCAAGGGACCGTTCCCGAAATTCAGAAAACTTTTATTCCTCTAGGAGTTTCGGTCTTTGACGCCGTCAGCGATTAATGTTGACTGATGAGAAACCTTATTGTCTGAAAGGGATACACCTACATTTCGATATATAAAAGATATCACTCAAAGAAAAAATAAACAAGAAAAACCTGCTTTTCTTACATCTTTACGAGCTGAATATTAAAGCTACATTTGTTACCCACCATACGAGGGTTTTAAAACAAAAAGATCTGATATATTATAATGTATGTTGTTAGAAGAAATTTATATAAAACAAAAAATTAATAGAGACCAAAAAACGTTGGAAGAATGCAGAATTTAAAATAATTTTATAAGAAGTTACTTGGTTTAACCAACGTAACAAACATTAGATATGACAAGTCAAAAAAACATCCTTTGAGCTTTGAACATTTTTAAAATTCAGGAGCTTTGCCAACGCATACTCATTGGTGTGCATAAATTACGATCTTGTGCTTCTGGTTTTCAAAAATAAACAAAGATAATTGGTGTGGAACACAATTATTTGCATTGGGTCGAATTTAAGCCTAGATCTCTTTCGTTTTTATGGTTTTAGAGAAAGACTAGTGCTTGGATCCAACCAACCTGCTGTGTGCCCTTCGAGGGGTCACATGACCTTAATAGGTCAATAGCAGGCGCTCCTGGTTTGAATGATCAAATTAGCCACATCACACGCCAAGATAAACGCTGCTATATTCCCTATTTTCCAAGGATAACGATATTTATCGGGGGTGACCATATTAACGGTGGTCTTCCCAGTAATCCGAATTAAATATACAAGCTTACATACCAGTAATGCAGACAATCACTAACAAGCAGTTATGTTTCTCATACACAAGGGAAGTACAACACGATTCCTCTTATTGTTAGTCGTGCTCCTTAACAAGTTAATCTTAAGCAAGAACCACTGATTTTAAATTTAATCAATGGGACACATTGAAAAAATAGCTGATTTCTTAGAATCATTATATATTCTTATATGCATTTTTATGGAAGGATTGAGGTTTTTTCAAAATTAATTTCAATTTTATTTAAATATGTTTTAGCACCACCAAAAATTACACAGGTATACGACCAAAAAACTGCCTTCAATTTTTCCACTGTTCCTGATAGATTTTTGGGTGCTGAATCCGGAAAAAATATCCATAAAATCCATCACGTCACGTTTTCTCGCCAAATTGATTTTTTTTGCTTCATATGTCAAAAATAGGTCAGTGTTCCATCTGTTTATTAGTTACGACGTATCATGAATAGTTTTGACTTTATATCGAGTAAAGACACGTGCTTATCCTCATAAGCTTGTAAAAACCTATCCATGCGTTTATTTTGGTGGTTTCTATTCACTTGTTGTTGGCTTGGTCGTGATTCAGCTTTATTAGGAAGTGACACAGTATAACAAGTTGCAAGTGCTGTGGTTGTGATGGCTAATAGAGGTAGCATAAACTTTCCAGATAATTTTTGTTACATATTCGGCGAATATACCTTGGAAAAACGGCAGAAGAAAATTACTGCGTTTGTTAAAAGAATATATTTCGCCTATTTCGGTTTACAGTTAGGTGATCAGGACAAACCGTGGGCTCCGCGCAAAGTATGTAAGACTTTTGTCGAAGATCTTCGCTTATGGCCAAAAGGCAAAAAACAAGCATTTTGTTACAGAATACCTATGATGTGGCGTGAAGAACAAGACCACGGTAGTAACTGCTATTTCTGCTGTTGCGATGTGAAGGGATACAACTTGAAAAATAAAGGAAATATATAAGGAAACTTATTGCTGACACATCATTCACTGAAACTATGTCAGAAAAGGAAAAAGAAGCCCGGGAATCCTTCAAAGAGGTTGTGTTTAATTTTTTGGGGAAAAGAAGGGACGCCATCTACAAAGCTATTGTTGATCGGATGGTAAATGCTGTTAAATTGCAGGGTTGTAATATGAATCTAAAAGTGCATTCGCACATTGACTAATTCCCCGAAAACTTGGGAGACTATAATGAAGAGCAGGGTGAAAGGTTTCACCAAGGTATCAAGGACGCAGAGAAAAGTTATCAGGGAAGGTGTAGCACCAATAATATGCTGATTTTTACTGGTTGTTGATGCGAAAACAACGAACAAAAATACGTAAAGGAACGCACGATAAGGAGTATTAAGGGGAAGAAGAAACGATCCCACCAGGACAACAATTGATGCCTATCTGGTTTTATATCTCTAGTATGTTTGTAAATTACATTATTTATTCATTAACCATATTTCGGAATATACGTTTTTACTTTGTGTTACTTTTTTTTTTAAATAAAATTATACCTATTTTACCATTGTTGAGTTATAAACCCCGTAAACCTCGTTAACCCTAGCAAAACATCTGGATGTGATAGAGAAAAACGGTTGGCAGATTTGGATTCAGCACAACTAAAAACATAAAAATCAGTCAAAACTTCCAGGGCAATTTTCAAAAAATATTTTTTTGTGTACCTGTGTTCTTAATTAAGGAGATTAAGGAAAATAGTTTTTAAAGTTTACAATTAAAAAATGAGTACTTGTTTCTCTCGTCTAGTTGCTTAGAGGTGCCTGTGCACTTTTTGTATTAACTTAAATTGGCCTCCAGGTGGTGAAACCTCTCCTACCTTTGAGATTCAATTTCTACTTGCTGGATATATGACAAACTCATAGCAAATACAATATTGTCAGGAATGTAAATTACCCTTGACTCTGCCACTGTACGAAACCAGCTTAGAAAAACGATAAGCGGAAACATGGTTTCGCAGAGATAAAAAGTGGTTCCGCCTCCTTCCAAAATGGTAAACATTTGGTTGCCGCCTACCACACAGCAGGTGGTTGATGCGAAAAAAACTACTGAAAAGTGATGAGTGGGAGTCATAATGGTTAAACGTGGGGATACATCAAATAGAAAGAGGGTTTTCCCTTCAGCGTGATTGGCTATGGAAAAACTGCGAGATAAGAAATTGTCGTCTATAAAATGTCATTTTATCTCTGTTTTCGTTTAGGTTTACTTGTTTAGTTCATTAGTTAGAATGTAAAGTAAACTTTAAGACTATTAGAAACGCTACTGACTTGGTTCTTCCAAGCTCTTTAAAGAGGGGATAATGAATTACTTCGGTCCAACCTACCGTTAATAAAAACCCAAACTTTGAGGAGAGATAAGTCGGTAGTCACGTTCTAAGTTTTGTTGAACTAAAACCTTTAAATCAATTGTCAGTAAAGAAACAAAAGATTTTTCTATTTGAATATTATTTTGCAGTTTGTTATTATGATAAGTTAAAGTTTTTATTTTAATATTTTGGTTCTTGTTTGTTTTATAGGTCATAAGAAAAGTCTTGTAACAATTTGTAAATTGCAAAAGAGTTTTATTTTGTATTCATTAAAGTTTGTAACGTTTTTAAAACTCTTTTATATTTATTTTATACACACAAGAGATCTACTACGGTACCCTTGTTTAAGGGTTCGATTTAAAATAAAATCGTACCCAACAATATGGTTTAAAAGGATAAGCAGAATAATTTTAGAAAATTCACAACTTTTTCAGTTCTGAACCGATTTATTTAAAACTAATTTTATTTAAATCAAAGTGCACCTCTAGAAAAACTATCAATTACATACAATTTTGTTGAATCTGTATCCCAAATAAATAATATGCCTCCAACATGGGCGCAATCAGTGGCGGGAGGCTTGCAATCATAGGCAGCATAATACTCCATGATATGCCCTCCGGCAGCGATTTTATTCAGTAATATCAGCTGATCTTGACAGTTCGTTCGACAGCGGTATTAAATTCAGTGACTCAAAACAAGTGTGGATAGCGAGAAGGCGAGGCGGGGCCTTGGAGTAAATTCATTTTGCGCTAATCAGTGATAATAACACGCTGTTAAATGGTATTGAACCGTTATTAATCGTTACCCCTTGCCGAGGCTGGCCCGGTTAGCCCTTATAAGTCGTGTTAATGTGACAATAACGGATTTTATGAAAAACGTTAGGGTGATGTTGGTCAGATAATTTAACGGCGCATTTAGTTATTCTCATGGTTAGATTTATTCTAATTCAAGGTAAGAGGTAGTGGGTAAGTTTAAATCGTTAAAAGTAGAGCTTTTAAAGCTACCCGAAAATAACGTTTGGTAGGAAACATAACCTCAACTTTTTTGCTTTTGTTGTTTTTGAGAACAAGCTTGCAAAAAAAAATACAAAAATTTGTGTCCTGTATCTTGTGTGATAATTTGGAATTTATTTTTCTCAAAGCAAAACAAACTATATATCTTATCACAGAATCACGACCAAGGCTCTTTAAAGGTGAAGGTAGAGTTTGATCGACGCTAATTAGCACCGTTCGATCGTTTTGATAATCTAGGTGCACATGGTTAAAGACTACTTTCGAAAATTTCTACAAAAAAACTTAGCATTAAAATAATTCCAAAGGTGCAAATCATTCCAAAACATAGTTTGCCTTTGTAAAAGAAATAAAAATAAAATTCCTGTTGCTTATCTTAGCGAAATTAACCAAAACTTTTTCTTACTTTTGGCATCGAAATTTGCTCTGATCCGCCGATAAAGGATTTACAGGAGAGACGCGACGTTGCTAGATTGACGGAAAGTGGATCAAAATGACGGTGTGATAACCTCCCGTAAGCCAATCAGCCCCGCTCTCCCCTATTGGTATTCTAAGTCGACGCAGTAGCGACCTGTCCCGCATTTAAATTTAATTTATTAAGGACAACGTACTTAGCTTCGTTCCAACATCGCGTGCGACGGTCATAAAACGGTACGAAAAATCCTTTTTGTGATCCAGGTCGACGTTGTACTGTTATTTGACAGTCAGTTTTCCGTTCCATCAAGTCACTGAAACTGGTTTTGGACTGCTCTGCAATACAAGGATTGAAGACAGGCGCATTAGAAATGTTTGCTCTCTCTCTTTTCTTTGTCTGTGTTTATCATATGTTGCACTAGAAAAATTGTATGTAAAGCACATACATTTCTAGTTTACAGCACCTGAGAGAAAAATATACAATAATGCTACATTAAATTTACATTTGTCTGAGAAAATAACTCAAAAAATTAAATTTTTTGTCAAAATAAATTAAGTTTCACAATCAATTTTAACAACAAAAAAATGCCGGGAGCCCACTTAAATACACAAATATTTTTTAAATTTTCAAAAGAAAATTGTGCAAAATCTGCAGCATATGTTGATTTTTTTGCAAGAGCCCCTTAATTTTTATTACTACCGGACTGCGGATCGTGTAGGTATACCACATGGAAAAAAGCTATACTGACCACCAGCCTACTTAGAAAAAGAAAAACTAGTTTTCTTTTGAATACTCGTTACTAATCGATACTCGACTACTAAGTAATCATTTTATATATTTGTTACTATCGTTACTTTGATTACTGTAACTGTATTCAATTCAATCAGACAATTAATGCAAAATTCTCGGACTGTTGTTAATTCGAACATCATTTACTTATATATTTTTGTTGTTGATATTATGGAAATATTCAATTGAAGTTTTTAAAATGCGGTCTAAAATTAAAAAAATAAAGGTAGGAGTTACGTAGAAACTGTTCTGTGTAAAACTTTGCTTTAAAAATCTAATACCTTACATACAAAGAAATACATAAAATCTAAAAATAAATAAAAATAGAGACAAATACTAAAATAATCGAAGGAATCAAGGTAATCAAAGTAACGAAAGTAATCATTTAATTTTCAAATCGGTATTCCTTACTCCGTTATTTGTCGAGTAACGAATACTCGAGTAACGAATAGTTACTTTTTCAACACCTCTAGCAGGTGATTGGATAGGAATAGAAACTTAAGGGTTTACCGTGATCGCAGCAAATCCCGGTGACCTGTAAACTAAAAGTTAAAAGAAGAGGGGTAACACCAGATGTGAAATTTCACACCAGATTTGGCGGAAGAACAAACTACTTCACTTTAAGTTAACTATGTAAAGCTACCAAAGTACAAGCTAGAAAATGAGATTTTCCTAACTGCTTAGAAGTATCACGATCTCTATTTCCTAAAAATGAATAAAATCACAAAAACCTTGTGAATAATAAAGCCTTCTATAGTATGTAGGTAATTTCACAAATATTTTGTAAAAATCATATTACAAAATACAAATAAATAAATATATAAATTTCACATAAAACTTGTGATCAAATACCAAATTGCAAATAATGCAAGGACCTAAAACTATAAATAACAAGTGAAATTAAAGAAAGAAAAACAAGAAAAAAGTTTTTTGCTTCGGCCGGGGATCGAACCCGGGTCTCTTGCTATCTAGGCAAACATTCATACCACTGAACCACCGAAGCCATACATAAATTTTTCGGAAAACTAATTTGAGTTATCATACCATTGACGGTGGGAAAAGAAGAATTAAAGAGATTAGTTGGATGACTTGGTTGAGTTAATACCCTGAGAGTTTTATATTTTTTGTACGGCTTCGGTGGTTCAGTGGTAAGAATGTTTGCCTAGATAGCAAGAGACCCGGGTTCGATCCCCGGCCCAAGCAGAAAACTTCTTTCTTGTTTTTCTATCTTTAATTTCACTTGTTGTTTATAAACTTGTGATATTACAAAAAATTAATATTTTCTCACAAGTTTCTCCCAAAAATATGTGCTAATGCAACGTTTTAATTTTTGGTATATTTAGTTTATTAAGCAGTCTGTAGTGGTTTATAGTTTGTGAACATAAATTAAGTTAATGTAATTTTATATGCATTTTAAAGAACTAAAACTAAAAATGTATTATGATAATCCTATGTAATTGTGTAATCCTTTCTGTGTGCAACTTTAATTTCGTGCTCTCAAATTCATACGTTGCCTTCGATCTACCTATACTTGTAATACGCGAGACGACGAAAACTACCCTTTCTTTTAGTCACGACGATCACGACACAAACAGCATTCGTTTTTTGGACAGTTATTTGGTCGTTCCATCTAACCAAAACCGTTTTAAAACAGTTCTCGTACTGCATTGTGCGCGCTTTGTAATTTTTCGGATCGTTTTATGACTGTCGAACGGCCTAATGGAACACTGCTATTGTCACCAATATGTGTGTGAAATGTTATCCAGGCACACCTGCGATTTTTTCCAAGCTTCTGCTGCATTCATAAAATACGTCAACGATTTCTTGGTATCTGAATTGGATTCCAAGGCAAATAACACCAATTGCCAATTGTGTACTGGTAATCGGGTCCACGACAGTTTAATTTAGGTTAAGGAAATTAGGTCCATATCAATAGATTTTCCGTTTGTAAATGCATAGGTATGTCATATACAATAAGCGGGGAATTAAACCAAAAATCACAGATGGTGAAGGGATAAACAGCAAGTGAAATTAAAGAAAGAAAAATCACAAAAAATTTGTCCTCGGCCGGGACTCGAACCCGGAATCTCTTGCTCTGTACGCAAACGCTCCCTCATTGAGCCACCAAGGAATATACACAAATTTTCGGTAAACTTCCACCTATGTATGTACGTGTGGGGTCTCAATACAAGAACGAGAAATTGTCAGGGTATTAACTCGACCCAGCCAATTCAACTGAATTTTTATAATTCTTCTTTCCCACCGTCAAAGGTATGAAAACTCAAAATAGACGTAAAGTATCAACGTCTGAAAACATGAGATCACCTTTTTCGTGCTTTGAAATCTCTGATCGCAATGAGCGATTGTCAATATAATTAATTATTATTATTAATTATTATATTGGCAATCGCCCTTTGCGATCAGAGATGTTAACTAACAAAAAAGGTGAATTCATGTTTTCAGGCGTTGATACTTTACGTCACGAACTATCGTGTTACGGACAGAAATAATATACACACACATACACACACACACAGACCGACATCACGACGATATAGGGCTGTCTAACAAAACATGATCAAATCCAAGATGTCTTCCATAGGACAAACAAACCGATTTCCCATAAGCCGTAATGTTAACAAAAACGTAAATTTCACAAAAACGACAAGAGCTTTAGTCTCAAAAATTAATCAGTTTTAAGAACGGATCCTTTGTGCATATGGGAAAAATGCGTTTTTCTTAAAAATATTAAACTAAAGCGAGAAAATTGGAAATAAAAGGGACCATGTTTTCTTCAAAAAAGTAGGTTATGTTTTTGTTTATTTTGTTTTTTTTTTACTTTTTTTCTAGTTTTTTTACTTATTTTGAATTATTACATGGGCGTACCAAGGGGGCGGGGGGACTAGGGGCCCGGACCCCCCAAACCACATATTTTTTTAGATATTTTCCATATATTTCATGAATAAACAGAAAAAATAGCATAAAGTACAACATCATGGGACCTCTGGGGGCCCCCAAAGATATCGGGCCCCCAAAGGTTTCGGGTCACCCAAGACATATTTCTGGGTGCACCACTGATTATTATGTCAAGTTTTTTTGCTGTTGTGAATTGTGGCAGCGAAGGAAGTAATGATAATATTAGTTTTCATTGAATTTGAAGTTTTTTGACCAATGAATCAATGAACTATCAGCCCAAGGTAGGGGAAAGTGGATAAGTAGTTCTATTCAAAAGCTCACTTCAAGGCTCACTTAACAGAGACAAAATTGAAATAGACTAAACTTTTCTCATCAGATTCAGGTTTTCTATTAGGATCTTTTGTTGTACTTGACTAAACCTTTTGCTAAGTAATAGGCCTTCTATAGCGTTAAACTGTGAAAAATATTTCACTATGATTATTCAGTTTACACAAACTTTAATCGTGTTAACCCTCCAGTAGTGACATGAAAAAGAGGCACAACTTTATAGGTAGGTCAGTCCAACAGATCAATATACAGATATGAGTTCAACCGAGGTTGGTCAAGCAAACTTCTAATAAGTACTTTACAAAATATGTTTATTTAAAAAAATATAAGTAAACATATTATAAAAAAAATTGGAAAATTAAAATACAGTTTTTCCTTGTCATTGGCCTCACACACTGTACATCACCATATGATTTTCCATGAACTATAATACATAGGGCCTAAGTACAGTCAAACCTATGGTTCATCAGCTCACAATAGTACTGTTCAAATTTTACAACATTATAATATTCGCTGTTGTATTACTACTATTACTTTTATTACTGTTTTTTTGTAACAATATTTGCTCAATTATGTATCTAAAAGTTTATGCAAATAAATATATACTCTACTCTACAATTGGGCATAACAGCATATGACCGATTAGGACCCAAGTTTTTTGAGAGAACTTGAAAAAAAAATCTGAGAGAACTTATTTGTTTTTCTTGTGGTCATCAAAGTCAACAAAAATGATTTTTTTTTCCATCTATTTTTTGGTAATAAGCTCAAAACAGTAGCATAGAAATTTCACACCAGGACTCAGTAGGTCCAGTCAGATGCTATACAAATTTTACGGTGTACAAGTTTCAGGTGTCAAAAAGCATGGAAATAAAGGAAAATTTGCACCAAAATAGTTTAAGATAAAAAGAGGTTTAAGTTAGGGAGATTGTCAAATTCACCAGTTTATTCTAAACTGTTTTGAGGTCTGTAAAATAAATATTTATTAAAGAAAAAGAAACTTTGATGATACAGGACTCCACTGGACACTATACAGGACGCTACACTACCAAGAGTTTATTTAAGAGTTCTGTAGGATGGTGTACAAATTTGGTTCAGCTCATTACCCACACTTTAACCTCATATTGTTTTCCTTTTCTTTCTTCTCTAGATCCTTTTTTCAACTATAATTTTTTTAATTTTTCAACTGTTTTGAAACAATAATCCATTCAGGAGAGACCCAGTCAGGATCATTATCATTGCTGTATTCTAGTTTTGAAAGTTGCTTGCCTAGAATAGTAGAAAAATCATAGTGAAGTATTTCTTACAGTTTAACACAATTCTATGTTACACTTCTGCAAAAGGTCCACTCGAGCACAAAAAAAGATCCCAATAGAAAATGTTGCCAAAATGGCAGTTACATATTTATCCAAAACAAACCTGACAAGAAACTTTCGAATATTTCAATTTATCCTCTGTTAAGTCAGGTAATAGAGCACTTATCCACTTTCTTTTCCCTTCTTTGAGCTGATACCTAGTTCATTTAAATCAAGATGATTTTTTAAGGTCAAAATACTTGGCATTCCATCAAAACTAACATTATCAAGATCTCCCCAGCTGCCACAATTCATAACAGCACATAAACTAATAATAAATATTCAAACTGAGTAAAAAACTAGAAAAAAAGTTAAAAAAAACAAAAGTAAATAAAAACATAACCTGACTTTTTGAACAAAACATGGTCCCTTTTATTTGAGATTTACTGGCTTTAATTGATTTTTTTTAAGAAAAACGCATTTTTCCCATGTGTACAAAGGGTCAATACTTAAAACAGCATCTTTGTTGTAAATTAAATCGTTTAACAGCTGATCGTGACAGTTCGTTAGACAAGCTAATTGCTAAGGTAGGTCAAAATACACCCAAATAACACATTTTGGGCGTTATCTAAAAAAAACAGTTGTTATACTAAGTCTACGCATTAGCAGCTTCTACCTTCCTAGCTCACGTAGCAATGGCTAGAGATGGTATTAGTTTTAGCCATTGTTTTGCAGATTATACGATTGCATTGCTAATCCTGTCTGCATTCATTTCCTAATAAACTTATTATTACTGAACCGATCTTAGTGAAATAAAAGAAATCATGGTAACAATTGATTGATCTTTAAAGATTATAATAAAAATTTGCCGCCATCTTAAAAGTTAAGATGTTGGACAGAATCATACTTGACCCTTCAAAGAGGACGTTTATTTTTATTTTCCGAAAATGTTTTAGCTTTTTTTTTGATTTATAGAAAAGCACTAACTTTTTCTCGCATAACAAGGTACAAATTAATAAAATCGGTGTAGTGGTTTTCACAAAATCGGATTTAGTTTTAACGATTGTTTTACAAACTATACGGTTGCATAGCCAATCCGGTCTTCAATTATTTATTTATAAATTCATTATTACTGATCCGATTTTAATACGTTATCGTTAAAGAACAATTAATTCTTACCATATTTTTTTTTTGCTTTACTAAAATCGGTTTAGTAATAACGAATTTATAAGGAAATGAATGAATCTGTAAAAGAATGGTTGAAACAAAAATAGATTTTTTTGAGAACCAATACACCGATTTTACTAATTTGTACCTCGTTATGTGGGGGAAAAGTGGTGCTTTTTAATAAATTTAAAAAACATTTTAAGCATTTTCGGAAAATAAGAATAAACACGCCATTTTGAAAAATTAAGTATTATTCTGTCGCCATCTTAAATTTTAAGATGGCGACATGTCGCCATCTTAAATTTTAAGATGGCGACAGAATAATGATTTTTAAAAACCAATCAATTCTCATTAAGATGTTTTTTATTTCATTAAAATCGGTTCAGTAGTAATGAATTTATAAGGAAAAAAATGAAGACATGACTGGCAAGGCAATCGTATAATATGCAAAACAATGGTTGAAACAAAAATATTTTTTGCGAACCACTAGACCGATTTCACTGATTCATACCTTGCTGTGCGTGGCAGGAATGAGGCTTTTATACTAAATTAAAAAAATAATTAAAACATGTTCGCAACACAACAATAAACGAATCTTTGAATGGAACAATTTAATTTCGTCCGCAATCTTGGATTTTGAGATGGCGCACAAAAAATATATTTATTCAATACTCTGATTAATTCTCTGCCAAGTGCAGTTTGTACCATTAAAATCGACTAAATAGTTCAAAAGTTATATTGAAAAAAAATTGTCCGGTTATTTTTGGCTCACCCATAAAATTTTATAAAAAAAATTTATAAAAATATTTTATGATCTCAGTTTTAAAATAATAACTTATTTTTTATGCTAGGGTGTGGAAAAAAATCATCGTAGAGTTTTTCACACGCCATTTGATATGCCTAAATCGTCCTTATTAGCACATAAACTCCCTTTTCTATGGCCCCATTTCCTGGCAATTTTGGCCACTTGGTCTCTCGCAAAACAAACACTTCACTCGACCCTTTCGAAAGCCATAAAAATCTGCTACTCGATTTTTCCCATATTGTGCGACTCGGGATTCAGACAAAAAGGACAGGGAAAAATGCGAAAACGAAAAAAGGGGAAACGTCTTGGATAAGAAAGACTCTTATGAAATAGATGATAGGGTGTTTTTAGATGGTTATTGTTAACGATAATTTCGTTATAATTATGGTTAAATTCATGGTTAATAACGATAAGTTTCATCATTCATCATCGCACTGCATGGTCAATGTGACACTTTTGTAAAGCTGAAGGGACGGTATATAAATCTTATCTATATTTCACGTTTGTTAGTATTATTTGGTTTAAAAATTCCGCTGATTGACGCTCACGTGTCTGATGGCGGGTAAAAACGCTAATCAGCGTTGATCTGGTCTGAAAGACAGAAGAGCTGTCGCAAGTCACGGATGGTTTGTTTTCTTGCGAGAGTTTTCTCACTTTTTACATAGGATTAGAGATAAAGGACAAAACAGTTAACTTCAACACTTATTGGGTGTCCATTAGATCTTGGAATCCCGTGATGTTAAGTTTTCAAGCTACCCACAGAAAAGTATGAGAGAAACAAAAACTCCTTTTTACCCGATTAGCCAAGACACTTTTTTGAAAACTATTTTTGTTCACAAAACTTATTGTATAGTTAAATATTTAATAACTGAGACATAACTTTTAAAAGTAGCCGCCTTGAAATAAAAGTAAATGTGTTTGTAGAAATCCTTAAATTACACAAAATTTTTGAACATTCATTTTTGTAACTCAGTAAATAATACTCAAGTTGAGTCAAAAAATATTTTTGATTAATATTAACTTAAAACTTAATTTCTCAAGTTGAATTTATTTAAATTATGGGGAGGGTTCATCCATCCTCTCGCCCCCCTAAAAGTGATATTTTACAGTATTTTTCTAATTATTTGCAAACTTTTAACCTGGCCAAAACAAAACTAATTAATAGTTTTTGTCGCTGACCAAAAGTCCAACGATGTGTAACATGCCCCCCAGTGGCCTACCTTTTATAGGCATTTAAATAAATGAGAAGTGTGCGAAAAACAATATTTTTTAAATTTCTTGAATTTTATTGTCCTACATATCTGGTTTTAAAACTCATTTTTAAAGCTGAAGAAATTTCCTTTCCAACCATGTATATCACTCCCTCCTCAAGGCAGCGGTAGATCTAGCATAGACGCACCAAAAATGGTCAAATTTGGTGTACACTCGAATCTTCATGTAAGACAACCATGTTGAAATAATAGATACTAATACACACACTGCGTTCAATGAGAGAAGCAACACACTTGGTATGAATATACAGTATACTCCCCCGAAAATATAACAAGAAGGAACCATCCGCCCACTCTTGGTGGGGGGGGTGGTTCCCCACCTAAATGTTTTTCTCGACATTTTTATTACTTGGTATATTAAATTTCACCATTTTTGGTGCGTCTATGCAGGATCTACTGCTGCGTTAAGGGGGGAGTGATGTACATAGTTGAAAAGAAAATTTTTTCGGCTTTAAAAATAAGTTTTAAAACCGGACTTGTGAGACAGTAAAATGAAAGAAAATTTAAAAAAAAAGTTTTTTCCACACCTCTCATTTATTTAAATGCCTAGAAAAGATGCTCTACTGACGTAAGGGGGGCATGTTATAAATCGTTAGTTTATCAGCCTTAATATTTGTTACTTACTTGTTTTTTGCCAATTTAAAAGTTTGCAATTGGGAAAATATGGTGCACCTTTGAGGGGGTGAGAGAGGGGAGGCCCCTTACCTCCACTTTAAAGAAGGTCAAATAGAAAAAGTCAGTTTTAAGTTACTACTAATCAAAAATAATTTTTTAGTTACTTTCATTATTATTTACTGAGTTACAAAAATGAACGCTCAACATTTTTGTTTGATTAAGGATTTCTACAAACACATTTATTTTTATTTCAAAACAAAATTAATTTTACTTATTTTATTTAATTTAATTATTGTAAGAAACCTGCGCTACTTCAGCTCCTATCGTTTTTAAGATATGTAACTATATATACTATTTTTTTTCTTAAAAACTGTGACTGACGAATTCTGAATTATTGACATATTTTGTTCAACAATAATTCTTTGAAAGTCGGTGATTGTAAAACATAAGGTTTTAAACAATTTTTTATACCTTAGAGGCTGCAACTTTGACAAAGTAAGACGTTTTTAAAAATGTTTTTAAAAATATACCTCAAAATAAACGTATAAAAACCTTATTTTGCTAGGTTCTATGGATTTCACAGATTTTTTACAATATTGTCGGGTAGGATTTTATTTTAAATCGAACCCCTAAACGAGGGTACCGTAGTAGATCTCTTATGTGAATAAAATAAATATAAAACAGTTTTAAAAACGTTACAAACTTGAATGAATACAAAATAAAACTCTGTTGCAATTTGCAAATTGTTACAAGACTTTTCTTATGACCTATAAAACGAACAAGACCCAAAATATTAAAATAAAAACTTTAACTTACCAAAATAACAAACTGCAAAATATTCTTTAAATATAAAAATCTTATGTTTCTTTACTGACAATTAATTTTAGAGGTTTTAGTTAAGTTCAACAAAACTTAGAATGTGACTACCAACTTGTTTTCTCAAAGTTTGGGTTTTTATAAACGGTAGGTTTGACCTAAATAATCCATTATCCCCTCTTTGAAGAGCTTGGAGGAACCAGGTCAGTGGCGTTGCTGATAATCCTAAAATTTACTTTACATTCTAGCTAATGAGCTAAACAAGTAAACCTAAACGAAAACAGAGATAAAATACATTTTATAGACAACATTTTCTTATCTCACAGTTTTTCCATGTCCAATCACTTTAAAGGGAAAACCCTCTCGCTACTTGCTGTATCCCCACGCTCAACCATTACGACTCCCACTCTAGACTTTTCAATAGTTTTTCTCGCCATAACCATCTGCTGTGTAGTGGGCGGCAACCAAATGTTTTCTATTTTGGAGGGAGGCGGAACCACTTTCTTATCTCAACAGAACCATAATTGTGTTTGTCGCTTTTCCAAGATGGTTTCGTACAGTGCCACAGTCAGGGGTTATTTGCATTCCTGACAATATTTTAACCTCCTTCTACGCCTTTGCAGCCATCTTACCCCCACCAAAATGTCATTAAATCGGTTTAAGTTAAATTTTGGGTAATCGTGTGACAGAAACCGGCAGACAAACACTATTTCAAAAGTTAGTAGTAAGGCATTTTTTACCTTCATGTACATTATTTTCAGTGAAAATAAAAAAACAATGTTTTACTATTTATACCTAGGGTTATTAGAACAATTATTATGATTACTCTGTTCTTTCTTATACTAACCAATCTAAATACATTTTTAAATAGATAACACCCTGTATTATTTAATATATTACTAAATATCGCCTTACATGTTTTTTAATGCAATAAAAATTCTTCGAAAGTACAATGTATAGCCGATCAAAAACAAATATTATTTCAAAGAAGAACAACCATCAATCTCTCTCCAAAACAAACATTTGTCGATCAGAAGGCTGATAGAAAACGTTTGTGAAATTTTAAAAAGGGAATCGCTGACTCCCGTTATCCCTTTCCATTCGGATTTGTGCCAACCTTTACCATATACAGGGTAGCGATTTTAAATGGAACCTACCTGTAGCGTGTTAATATTTTGAAAAACAAAAACACATTGCGTTTTTCACACACTTTCTTGCTGAAGGGACAAGTCCATCTATCTACAACTTTTATTTTTCAAAGGGAGTAAATAACTCCAATTATAGTAACTACTACACAAGCTTTTAACATACCTCAATTAAAATGGAAACATGGAAAGCAGCTGATCTGAGTACAACATGTAAAGGCCACGACCCTGAAAAAATCAACTGTTCTCTGGGGGCTGACTTTTACATTGGGTAATATGGGAGGTGAGACGTTTTTTTAGGATATTTTTAAAATCGCACTACAGATTTCCGCGAAATTTCAGTGAAATATTCTCAGACACCATCCCGATATTCTACCAAACTTTTGTATGGATGCAAGATGATTAAAAGGTTAAAATCTTCAAGATTTAGCATTTCTTATTTTGAATTCAAATTACCCGCCATGTACCGTATGCCAACTGTTATATTTGACATGTATTTGACTTTGTCATCTGTGTTTGTCCCATTCGCTTCTGCTCTAAATTAAATTTTTGTGTGAGCTAATGAAGCGGCTCTCTCCAAATTAAGGATTACTATACATTTAAAAAAAATTGTTCAGCAAGAATATAGTAAAAGGAATCTCAAAACCGGCTTTATTTAAAAACAAATCAAATAATCAACCGTCATTCCAACTTCTATAATTAAAAGACAATCAGCTGTGACGTGAAGTGACCATCAAAAAAAATCAGCCGCCGATGATACGTCAACAAAGTGGAGGATCGTGGCCCGTCCGTTTTGATAGCCCTGCATGTAATTAACTTTGCGAGTTTGCAAGAAAAGTCAATTGTGATCTATCACTTAGCTTCATCACCCCGAAAAATAGCTTAGCCATCCAACAAGGAAATGGGCTTGATGAAATTTTTTTATGTTTGAAAATAGGGACAAGCTTTTGGAATGTGTGGTGTTTTACTGCTTTATGTATCTTATTATCTATTTATTTATTTGTTGTTTACATTTTTACACAGTTTTGATAAGAACTTATTTGGTAAGGTTTTATTAGTTATATAAAATAAATATCTATGGCAATTTTTTGTCTTTTGGTTTAAAAAAAAACACTTTATGAATGTCAAGAAACATTCCTTCTTCCACAAGTTTTCACATAAGGTACAGTTCATATCATTATTTTTGAGACATCTTTTTACAATTTTTTGCGTTGGCCTATGCTATTTGTTATGGCAGGGCTATCAAAACGGACGGGCCACGATCCTCCTTTTTTTGATGGTCACGTCACGACACAGCTGATTGTCTTTAAAATAGTGAAGTTGGAATGACGGTTCATAAATATTTGTTTTTTTTTTTAATAAAGCCGGTTTTAAGATTGTTTGTTCTATAATCTTGCAGAACAATTTTTTTTAAATGTATAGTAATCCTTAATTTTTTAGAGTCCCTTCATTAGCTCACATAAAAATTTAATTTAAAGCAGAAGCGAATGTGACAAATACATGTCATAACAGTTGGCATGCAGTACATGGCGGGTACTTTGAATTCAAAATAAGAAATACTAAATTTTGAAGATTTTAACCTTTTAATCATCTTGCATCCTTCAAAAGTTTGGTAGAATATCGGGATGGTCTTGGGAATTAAAAGATTATTTATTTTAACAATGAATCATAATTGAATAGAAAAAAACACAATTTTTAATAGGGAATTGGGGGGCAAAATGGGGTACGGGGGTAAAACAAGGTAACGCAGTTTTAGGTAAACTGCGCATGACTGGTTCAACTCTTTGCAATTTGTTTGTTGCCGGTCGGCTGAGCTTAAGTTGGTTTTTGCTTAACATGTGTTGTTGTGCGCTGTTTATTGTAAAAATAGCTTTCGCATTTTGTGACAGTAAGTACATTTTTTACAGATTTTTAAAAATTTTGTTTACACTCAACAATTAGTGGGTTTATCTATTATTCATAATTAAACGCGTTGCCCATAAAATTAGCTTTTTCTCAATAGCGTGTCGTGGATAAAAGGGCGAGGGGGGGGGGCGAAGACCTTAAGGGGCGCAAATATAGGTATCGGAGTCAAATAATTTACAAACCTTTTCACACGCACCATTTGTTTCTGCGTTAAATTTAGTTTTTATATTTTTTTCTCAAAGGACGCCAGGGGCGCCAAGCGCAGAAGGGCGGGGGGGGGGGGGGGGGGGTTCACCTCCCTGGCCCCCTATACGATACGCCACTGCCTTTTCTGTATATGATTTTTGTATGAATTTAACTGGCGGTTTGGGGTAAAACCTAAGAACCTATAATCCCATTTTGGGCAAATTTTTTCTTTTAATTTTGTTTGGTACCATCACTGAAAGTTGTATTTTAGGTTATCTTTGCAAAAAATGGGCACAACATTTGACAGCGATGACTAGGTCGCAGTAATTCTTTATACATTTTGTAAATACTAAATTTAATTATTATAAATGTATTTTTTATTCCTGGTTAGTATTTGAATAATTAAAACTAGTCTTACAAAAATATTGATTCTAAATCACAACCGTCTCTCCCGTTCTCCGACAGATAGGTACCCCATTTTACCCCGCATGCAGGCCAAAATGGGGCAAACTCAACTTTTTACCAAAATAAAAATAAAAGTACGATGGCGTTCTAAATCGCTCAAACTAAAAATTAAAACATAAAGTAACATTCTAGCCAACTTAGTTCCAAATGATGTATTGTAAACTCATATTGCCCCCCTTTCTCATATGGTTTTCATCATTATAAAAGAAAAATCGATAATTTTTGTTCCAAACCTAAAACGTGTAAAATAACAAAAAAATAATTTGGATTTTGTTACATTTACCCACTACTTTTAAACTGCAGTAGCCCCCGGCCTAAACCCGTCGTTTTTTTTTTTCGGGTCATTTTTTCTGTGTCTATACACGAATACAAGGCTTTTTAAACTCTAGATCTAGCTATAAATACCCGATAGAAGGTTTAAATTAAAAAACTTTCCACCCTTGTTCAGTGATCTCTTTCTGATAAACTGGATAGGCCACGACAAATATGCAAAGTGAAGCAAAAATATTTGGGGTTTCTCCCATTAAGAGCATGCGGCTCAGAAAATCTGTATTTGTTGGCATCATTACTCCTAAATTGGATGCTTACCTAAACAAGAAGTCTAAAAAATCAGTTAGCGAGCTGGGTCGAGTTTCAATACCCTGAGGACTAGGTTTCTATATGTGAATCTGCATTTGATCAATAAATGCTAAAAAAATTAAACATATGTTTGGCTTGGTGGTTCAATTAGTAGGGCAATGGCGCGTAAAACTGAAGGTTTAAGGTTCGATCCCCGATCCCCATCCGTAAGAGGACTGAACATGGCGGTCGTCGTGATGTAGGCTTTAAGTCATACAAATAACCTAAATTTCAGGCGATTTTAATGACATTCTTTTGATTATCAATTGGAAATGTCCTCTAATTTGCTGTCATTCCTTTGTAGTCCTTTCTGCTTCAACCCATCTCCCCTCCTGTCATTTCCCCCCAACCAACTTCAAAAACCATATTCGCCTAATTTTATCAAATATAAGGCGATTTTAAAAATTATTTCTGCACACGCTTTAAGATTTTTTTCCAACACCATTTTACTAGGGCCCCTTCCCCTTCCCTATCTACTCCCCACCCCTCTTATTAGTAATAGTTGTAGCTATAACTTTCACCAGTGGCGCACCCAGGAATGTGTCTTGGGGGGGGCCGACAGCTCAAAAGGGCGCCTCTCAAAAATCGTGCGACCAAAAAAAAACAAAAAAAAAAAGGTCATCATGTCTTCACCGGGAACGCGACGAACTCTGCTTGGGGGGGCCCGAAACCTCATGATGTCAAATTGCAAGCTATTTTTTGTGTTTTATCATAAAATATGTCGAAAATATGTAAAAAAATCTAAGGCTTGGGGGGGGGCCGGGCCCTTGCCCCCCCCCCTGGGTGCGCCCATGACTTTCACAAATATAGAGTGATTTCAAAAACTATTTCTGCAAATTTATGATTTTCTTCAACATCATTTTACTGGTTCCCCCCTCCCTCTCTTCCCACCACCTTCACTCAATGTTTATAGAAACGCACCTATCTACCATTTCGCTATAGTTCAATGTTTGACACAAATGCATGATTTAGGTATAATTACGTACCATGATTTAGTTAAATGAATGACTGAAGAATTTAACCTAAAGTTGGAAATATAATAATAAAAATAATTAAAAAAAACCCAACTGCTTAATTTACTTGTACCTACTAATCGCAGCAATAACCTGATTCATGAAAATACAAAACTGTATAATTTCGTAAGTGCCCTTTCGGCATAAAAACTAAAAGTAAAAGTTGAAGCATGTCGCACATTATTATAGGTATAGCTATCAATTTTGTACTCAACTGCAACTAGTAGATCCAAGTAGATTTAGCAGTTAGTTTTTTTTTTAAATCACAGTGAAAGTCGGATATAACGACGGCGAAGGGACCAACAAAGAAGGGTCGCTATAACCGGTCGTCGTTATAATAGGACTTACTTATTTTAAATTAAAACTCCTCTATGTTACAACTTTTTTATTTACCCTAAAAGTACATAAAAAGTCGGATAAAATCATAATATTCAATATAGAAAATTAAACTTACTCAAACAAGTAAGACGTACCCAAATATTATGCAAATATGCATTAATATCTGCAATAACTAAACATACATTTTACTTAATCAAATAAGCTGTCATTTTTGCTTGTTTTTTAAAACGTGAGTTGAAATAAATCGATTCGATTTTTTTCTCTATGGTACTGACTCCGTCTAGAAGCATTTTGTCACTGTCATGACCGTAAAGTACAAAGCTATTCAGGATTTTCACAGCTCGTAAAGCTTCTATAGTAGATGGTGGCCTAGCGGGATCTCTTGATTCGCAAGCACTTGAGCTGCAATTTACTCATCAGACCAAAAACTGTTTGCTTCCAAGTAAAGATTAAAATTTATAAAATTTGTCCATGATTCATCTGACAAGTTAAGGTTATCTTTCTTTCTTTTCTTCTTGCCAACTCGGCCAAAGGAATATTATCTTCTTCTGAGTCGTTTTCAAAATCGTCAGTGTCTGTTGTTAACTCTAAGAAACCTGCATGTTTAAAACAGTTCGCGATTGTTTGTTGCGACACCCTGTTCCAGGCTTTGCTGATCATCGATATTGCATCCAGAATAATAATAACAGACTCCTTGTTTAACTGATTGTTTTCAACGATATTCATTAACTGACATTTTCTAAAATAAGCCTTCATTGATCTTATGATACCTTGGTCAATTGGCTGCAGCACTGATGTGGTATTTGGTGGCAGAAATTGAAGATTAATTTTCTTTAACACTTTTGGGTGCGCAGGACAGTTGTCTACTAGGAGTAAAATTTTCTTATTTTTAAATTAAAAAAAAATAATTAATCAAAAAATCTTATCTAGAACAGACTCTTTTCATGACCTAGGAGTAACTTTTGATAGCAAATTATCATTTACAAAGCATTATGACACCAATATCTCTGAAACATCCAAGACTGTTGGATTTATTACTAGTCGTGAGTTTCAAAACATTATAACTCTTAAAACTTTATTCTTTTCATTTGTTAGGTCAAAATTGGAATATGCCTCTTTGGTTTGGTCACCGGAGTATAACACACATATTGAAGATCTTGAAAGAATCCAGAGATTTTTAAAATTATTATATTTTAAAACCCATAGTACTTATCCTCCTTAGGGTTATTCTGAAGAAAGGCTACTGGAGATGTTCAACATGCAGTCCCTGTCAGGTGCTATTACTCTCAAATGTTTCTTTTTAAATTGCTTTATAACAAGATTGACTGCCCTGACTTATTAAACAAAATTAATTTTCTTATCCCCCGCTTATCTTCGAGACAAAATTTAACCTTTTTTTTGCCAAGGACGCGAACAAATAAACTGCACTTCTCTCCTCTCCATGTTATATGTAGAACTTATAATAGCTGCAACAAAGATTTTGAAATCTTTGATACCTCTATTTCTGCAATTCGAAGATTCTTTAGTACCAAATCCACTAATGGTACATAATATCCTTCTAATTAAGTATGTTCCCTCACTCCCAATAAATTATACTGTCCTATTTTAATTTTTTGTGTTTGTTGTGTGTCTGTCTGTCTGCCTGTGAATTTGATTTGTTTGTGATTTTTGTAGTTTTTTTTTAGCTTTTGTTAATTAATTATTTTTTTTTAGTTTTAGAAGTTTAAGATTTTTCCTGCTTTGTAATTAAGTTATACCTATTAAGCAGTGCAGTAATAAATAAAAATAAATAAATAAATAAGAAATTTCATAAGATCCGAGAATTCTTAAAGCCATGCATAATCACCAGGCAAAAATCGATTGCAGTAAGTCGTTATATCCGGCCCGTCACATTGAAATTTTTCTTTATTATAGACGCTTAAAGCGACTTCGTCGCTATAACCGGCGTCGCTATAACCAGACTTTATCTGCAATACATTAACCGTAAATCCAACCAAACTACGCAGTCTTCGTCATAATATGCGACTTGTTGTTATAAGCGACGTCGTTGTTCGCGACTTTCACTGTAATTTTGCACCCTTCCTTTTTTAGAATTATTTTCTATGGCTTAGAGGAAACCGTAAGGGCACAAAAAAGGGCACAGTAAGGTGAAAACTGCCGTTGCAATCTTTATATTAATAACCTCGTTTCTGATTTAATCCTATGGAGAATGGGACACGCTGTACACGTTCTATCGATGTCGAACAATGTGAACACGCATCGTTGGGCACAATGCTCAAATTAATAATAATTTGACGTATAGGTTGCCATGGTTTAGTGTATTCAGTTAAAAAGTGCAATGAGCTTTCTAATTTTTGCTTGGATTTTCAGATTTTTAATCTGTTTAATGACTTTCAGTTTTTATTTTGTATTTTGGCTCAACAAAAACAAATAATAGGGTGAACCTACCAGTTGTTGGACACCCGTTAGTGATTGGACATCACACTTGTTTCTACTGAAAACAAGAATTTTGTGATTGGTTGTTTGCTAAATTTTGTCAAGATGTCGCCTTCGTTATATTGGTATCTATATTGATACAAAGAACATATGATTTACGCTATTGTTTTGGCGCAAAATGTGCTTTTCTATGATCGTGTATGAAAAAGACAATTTTTTTAAGACTATCTTAAAAAATCTTAGATGAATTCAAGTGTCATAGTTGGTGGTCAAATATTACCAAAGTGCTCCGCATAAATAAACAAGGCAGTAGAGCAGTAAAACTAAGTATTTTTAAGGTTTAATACAATATACTTAAGTTAGATTATGTTTGCGTCCATGTATTTTATTTGACAAAAAAAATAAGTAAGAAAACAGTCGTAACAAAATGTAAACAAAAGTTTAAAAGTATAAAAAAGTAGGGTTATGTAATACGCCCGCTTTTCTCCGTCCTCAAGCTCGGGTCATATCGAGCGTGCCCCGAGGGTTCGCTCGGTGGCATCTCGAACGCAAAAGGGCGTGCTCCGAGCGTCAACTTGAACGGAAAAATGGACCTCGGGGCGTGTCCAATAACTGAAGCTAAAATCTGACAATTTTGAATTGCTGGACACCTGTACAATAACTGTTTTTTGCAAAGTTTATACAGTTTTATGTGGAAATTTTTAGTGCGTTTTCGCTATTTTCGGCAATTTGATTTTGGTAGTAAAATTCACAGTGTAACCAGTTATTAGACGCCTGTCCAATAACTGATTATAGTCTGTCCAATAACTGAATCATAAGGTTTTTCATGTTCTTAGTTTTTAATCCTGCCAAAGAAAAATGAATATAATATGGAATAATGTGGAATACACCGACGATGTGTTCTAAAAAAATATAACGAACATGTTCCTGAAGAAGCTGATGAGTATTTGTTCTTGTACTATATGTGTTACACAGAGGAAAGTGATAATAATGATATTTCAAAAATAGAAAGTGTAGAACACGGGGAGATGTATAATGATAAAGAGCTTGACTGCAGACTGCAGAAAGAAAGAGATTGTCAAGAGGAATACAACCTCAAAATATATAACAAAGTGAAAGAAATTGAAAGCAATGAGGCAAACGCTGATCGACAGATGGCGGAGAGAAAACTGAGTGAAGAGCCAGAAGAAACTGACAATAAAAAAAATTATGGAATAAACGCTGAAAAAATTACTGGCAGCAATTTGTACGTTGAATCGAAAAAAGTAGAAAGTAACGAAGGTGGAAATATGAATGGTAAAGATAGAACCAACAGCAACTTTTGTGAAAACACGTTAGAAATGCAAAGTAGAAGAGGAGAAACAGATGATAAGATAGAAATCAACAGCAAAATGTATGAGGAACTTGATAAAATAAAGAGGGACGAAGATGATAATGCTAAGAACGACATGGACGTCGACAAACTATTTAATATGTACAAAAATGAATTAATAAATGGTTTCACTTTTTTTTCCGCTTTTAATCATTTTTTTTCAGTGTCCAATAACTAAAATTTTTGTGTCCAATAATTGAATATTTTGTCCAATCTTTTTGAAACCTTTCCAAATTTTTTCTAAATTTTTAAAAGCACTGTAATATTAGGAATATTTGAAAGTCATTTGCATAAAATAGGATATCTTTACTACTATGTGAAATAGGCAGAGCAATGTCCCTTGAAAAATAATGCAGTGACAGCCACTTGAATTTGAAAAAAAGCTTAACTGTCCAATAACTGGTATGTTCACGCTACAACAACGACATACTTAAATCATTCTTTTTGTGATAAAACGTAGCAATTATCATAGCTGTTCTAAAACCCAACTGCGACTAGTAGTTAAAAATAGATTTAGCAGTTGGGTGTTTTTTTTCTTTAATTTTTTTTTATTTCCAAGTTTTAGGTTCAATACTTATTCAGTCTTATAAAAAGCACTATGCATTTATCATTCATTTAGCGTTATCCAAAAAGTACGTGTAGATTTTCTACGGACGCGAACAGTGTTACCTTCCATTGAGTGAAGGAGAGGGAGGAGGGAACTAGTAAAATGGTGTTGAAAAAATCTTAAAGCGTGTGCAGAAAGAATTTTTGAAATCGCTCTATATTTGTAAAAGTTATAGCTACAACTATTACTAATAAGGAGGGTGGGGAGGAGAGAAGGAGAAACTATTAAAATTGTGTTGAAAAAAAAGTCTTAAAGCGTGTGCAGAAATAATTTTTGAAATCGCTCTATATTTGATAAAATTATGCGAATTTGGTTTTATAAGAGGGTGGGGGGAATGCCAGGTTGGGAGATAGGTGGGAGCAGGGAGGACTACAAAGTAATTACAGTAAATTAGAGGATATTTGCAATGGGTTATAAAAGGCGTTTCATTAAAATCGCCTGAAATTTTTTAATTTATTTTATTTAATTTAACCTAACCACACTCTTAAATTTATCAGTCACAGTATTCCACTCTTTCGCGTTTTAGGTAACCTTTATTTTACCAGTCTCGGACTGGCCGATGCCCCACCGGGCAACCAGAAAAATTTCCGGTAGGCCCTACACAATAATAACACGGTAGCCCCCCTTCCCCCCAAGAATCTATGGCGTTAAAAAGGAAGACCTTTATTTTTGTGGCCAAATTTTTTGCCAAGCTGTTTTTTAAACTCTTTATCGAAAATATAGCTTTCTCTAGGTTAGTTTAGTTGGGTTTTATAGGTGAAACCTTAATTTATTTTTTTTCAATTTTATACGCTTGTACATTCGTTATTAAGGGTTTGGTCACAAGAATTCTAAAATATGGTCCATCACTCCTCTGTTTACCCAATGTACATCAGCTGATTTCTCAAGGGTGTAATCTAAGTACGGTGGCTCACTTTTTAATGTCCCCACACAATTGCCTAGATTTTACGCCGTTTATAAAATGCAGATTCAAGCTGTTATCAAGGCACACAATATTTCTTTGGATTTTAAAAATGTAAAAATAACAGAACATTAAAAAAGTAAGCGAAAGTGCAGGAATAAATGAGTGGATTGTTCATAATAAGACAAATAAAGCAAAAAAAGCAATTCGTTTTTCACAACCGCACAACCAGTTTTCAGCATTGTATAATTTTTTATTACTTGCACTAAAATTTTGGTTAATTTTTAGGATTTTTAGGTCCGGTCTATGTGGCCCTAAAGATTTTATTTATAATCCAAGTTCATATGTCAACGTATTTAAATTTGCACAGTTAATTATGTAATCGACGATATTTATTTCCATTTTATAAACAAATGATAACAAAAACAATGACACGCGACCGGCAATGCTTTTTACTACTGACATAACCCAAATGAAAACAAACTCATACGTCTTCACTTAGGATAGAACCGGCAACGTGTAGAAGGGCAATGGACATATACAAACGATGATGATGGCCGATTCGAACTAAAACCCACATTCCTCTCGCCCTCGCTCGAAAACGTCCACCCATACCCCGCTGAAAAACGAGAAATTGAAACCATGCCCCGCGCGGCGCTGCCAACTTGTAATTATTTACGCTAAAAATGTTCACCCAATTAATCGCTTTAACTTCTTTTAAATAAATCAATTAAAAATGCTGTTTCTTGTCTAGTTTTGAGAGAGCACTGCCCCGTTGCCCTCCCTGTATCAGCCGCCACTGCTAGGCAGGTTATCAGAATGTATTAAGCAAAAGGATAATGCGTTTCCTTGTAATCAACGGCGGAAAAACTGCACATATTTTTAGTTTTAAAAATGTTTTATTAATAATAAATAAAACTTGGCGGCTTTTAAAATTTACCCTGTGTCCTCGAGTTACATGGGATGATACTCGGATATTTTAACATACTGTGCTTTTTTTTCAGCCCTTGAAAATGAAAACCTATCATAGACCTACAACCACGTATTTACAGTAGCGCACTCAGGAATTTGTCTTATAAGGGGAAGGCGAGACCCCGTGATGTCGTATTTTATTCTATTTTTTTGTTTTTGTTCATGAAATATGTAAAAAATTATTCTTCAGTGGCCCCGAAGCCCCCCTGGGTGAGCCCTTGGTACTTATCGTCGGTCTCATGACACAAGGCCCAAGGCCCAAGGCGATTTTTCCAATCCATATTATCTTAAGATTGGCCTTTATGTTAAAATAGTATACGTCAAAATTTCAGATAGGACCAAGTGTTTTATAAAGAAAGAAATTAATTTAGAGATAGGGCTAGATAGCAACTAACGCTGACCTTCGCACATTTGGCCTTGTCATGAAACAGACGTTATTGTATAAAATAAATATAAATCAGTTTTAAAAACGTTACAAACTTTAATGAATATAAAATAAAACTCTGTTGCAATTTATAAACTGTCACAAGAGTTTTCTTATGACCTAATAAAACAAACAAGATCCAAAATATTAAAATAAAAACTTTAACTTACCATAATAATAAACTGCAAAATATTATTTAAATAGAAAGATCTTATATTTCTTTACTGACAATTAGTTTAGAGATTTTAGTTTAAGTTCAACAAAACTTAGAATGTGACTACCGACTTGTCTCCTCAAATTTTGGGTTTTTATAAACGGTAGGTTGGACCTAAGTAATCCATTATCCACTCTTTGAAGAGCTTGAAAGAACCAAGTCAGTGGCATTGCTGATAATCCTAAAATTTACTTTACTTTCTAGCTAATGAGCTACGCAAGAAAACCTAAACAAAAACAGAGATAAAATGACTTTTTATAGACAACACTTTCTAATCTCACAGTTTTTCCACAGCCAATCACTTTGAAGGGAAAATACTCTCTCTATTTGATGTATCCCCACGCTTAACCATTACAACTCCCACTCTTCACTTTTCAGTGGTTTTTCTCGCATCAACCATCTGCTCTGTGGTAGGCGGAACCACTTTCTTATCTCTGCAAAACCATGTTTTGCGCTTTTCGTTTTTCTAAGCTGGTTTCGTACAGTGGCACAGTCAAGGGTAATTTATATTCCTGACAATATAGATGAACTACTAAAGTCTGTTAAAACCAATTATAGAAAATGACTACTACAAGCGTTCCGGCATATTGCAGTCAGGCAAACACCAACTTATTGGCTTAGAAGAACAAAATAGACGCTTTTAATAAAAATTGGAAGGCAAAAAGCATAAACATGTGTTCTGCTAAGGTAACTGATAATGGGTGTTTTTAAGTTTAGTAAAAAGATGCCGCTGGATGCGCGGCACCCATAATCAGTAGTAGCCTTAGTTTATCCAAGCTATACGTTGGGGTTCATTTGAAATTCAACATGCCGGAACGCTTTTCGCAGTAATTTTTGGAGGCCCTGTCCCAGGACAGATGTATATAAGTATATGCCTACAGTAAAAGAATATGATAACTGATGGTTAAGTGAGGGTAGTAAAATTAAATTATTTTGTTTTTTTTTAATAAACATTATTTATTGATTGTTTAAAGACAATATTTTTACCTTAGTCCACAACGCAGTAAAAAGGATTTGGTTTCGTAGAAGACCCAATTAAGATAATGTCACAAATGCAAAAATTGTGTCTTTATCATTATGTTTATGTACAACAATAGCTTCTAAACGGATTAACCGATTTAAGTAATGTTTTAAAAGTAAAACACCCTAGTGCTTTATCTAGCATGAGCTAAAATAGGTTTTTTTTTTATTTCACTGGCACTAAGAATATTTTTTTAGGTTCTATTCCACTCTTTTTTACGTTCCATCAATATAAGATTTTACGCTTAGAAAATTATAAAAATTGTAACTTCGCATCGTCAAATAATAGGGGTTTAATTTTAAAGCCTTAGTTTCTGTAACTTTTAGTGGAAAAAAGTAATGTTTATTGTAAAAATATACAAAAAAGAATGTAAATAAAAATACCTAAAATTACCATTTTTAAATAAGGTTAAGTATGTTAACATACCCCTGTTACAGGTACACAAACCTACAGCTTCTTTATGTAACGTATTTATTATGTATGCGTTTTTTAGGTTTAAGAGGTCCTTTTCTTGCTACTTTTCGTATCACAACGTATGAAAGTATTTGAATAAGTAGAACACAGACTTATTAAAACAAAAAGTAGAATTTTTTTTATTCGAGCTTGGCCGATTTATTTCGTCTATTCTATCTATCTATCTATTTAGCCTTCTTCAATCCCTGATACCTCTTCTTATGCGGATTGAATTGGCTCCTTCGTGGATTTTAATTGATGTTTTTGTTTGCTATATATATTGGCTATTAAGTATGTATACTTGTGATATATTCGACTATTAATTAAAGATACTTTTACTGCCCAGTGCTTAATGCTATCGAAAGCTTTTTCGAAGTCTATGAACGTAATATATAGTGAAATGTTATATTCTTTGGTTCATTCTATTAGGATTTTTAAGGTTAATAAAAGCTTGCGTGTTCCTTTGATTGATATCCGTCAAATTTTGGTGTAAGTCTATCTGTTAATATTTTTGTGAAAAGCTTATAAATTACAATAAGAAGTGTTATAGGTCGATAGTTTTTTAGGTCTGCTCTATCGCCTTTCTTGTGTAGAATAATGGTTATGGACAGTGGCGGCGCGTGATAAAAAGCTTTGGGGGTGCAAACCAAAAAAAAAAAAAAAATGCGGCGCGGGCGAAAATCTTTTTTGAGTGCTACGCTAACTTTTTGGGCCTTAGAGTGGGCCGTCATATCATATAATTTAGAGCAAATAATTAAAAAATGAGATATTTAGTTAGATATTAGTTACCTACCTATTATTATTGTTTCTATAAATAAATAATAAATTATCACACCTAGTTTATTTTCTCTTCTAATGGCAAAGATGAACATTTAATTGTCTTTAAATATTGCACGCTAATGCTATCAGAATTAGAAACTTCCGCCATTGTCGTAAATACCAAATCGTCGAAATCAAAACAAACCGCCCGCGCCCGATCGTTAATGCCAAGTTGTCTAAGCGCTAGTGGTGTTCAAATACTATCTACTCGATACTTTAATAATATCTGATACATGGATGGATTCGAAGTAATCGAATCCTTCGACGCCAAATACCCGTTACTCGAATCCCGAATAGGACCGAAGCCCAAGTGTTACTTTCGTATCAATCATATCGGCAACGGTCGTATGAGTAACGAGTACTTGTAATCATTTGGACCGATATTTATTTACTTAAATATTTGATTTAAAGATTATAGATTATAATAAATTTGATTCAATAGCTATTGATGTCTAGTGGGGCGGCTTATCTGGCGCAGTGTTGCCAGGCTCAGAAATGTATTTTCCCCAGAATATATTTGAAAAGTTGCCAGATTTTGAACAAAATTCCCCAGACTAATATATCTACATTTTCGTTATAAAAAAAAATTGTGTGTGCTTAAGACCACAAGGCAAAATTAATAATACTGGCCCATAACATATTCTGCAAAGCGGACCGAACCGAAATCTTTTATGTACTGGCCTTCATCTGCATCAACATATCGCTCGCTGAATGTTTCTCACAGTTAGTCGACTCTCACAGTTAGTTTCTCACAGCTAGCCGATTTCACCCGAATGAGCGTTACATAGCCGAGCCTGACGGCTCAGTTGAATTCACTACCCACAAAAACTGCTAAACGCACCTAAAGAAGTTTACACTTCAAAAACATGTAAAACATCAATAATATTATTATTTTTTGCATACTTAGTACTTAAAATTCCAACTCTACTTAGTATTTATTGGATTTACCGATAATATAATGATTACTTAGTACCGAATACAAAATATCTGATACTCGAAAAGGAGGTATCAGTATCTACTCGATACTTGGAAAAGTAATCGTTGCACACACAACTACTAAGCGCACGAATTAAAAGTGCCCGTGATCTGCTCTAACATGCAACGCGAACCGATGATGCAGGGGTCATCACGGGGGTGCGGGCGGCATCCAGGCTTGTTTTTGTATACGCGCTGTACCGAAGGAAGGTTCAGATTCCATGTCCTGTAAAATTCTATTGGGACATGTCGTCCTATCTTTCTAAATTTCGTAATTAGCATGCGACATAACATTTAGGGGTGCATAGAATTTGGTTCCAGTAAATAAAAGCGTTGTTTGATGGAGAGTTTGAACACGAATACAAACACATACATATCAGGTATTAATTCCTAGATTATATTCCAGTCTTTAGTGAAATTCTTTTGGGGTAGTTATGAATTAAATTAAGGAATAATCAGTGTGCACGTGCATATGTGCACTTATGGAGAAACCGCCACTGGTTATGGATCCTTTCCAATTGCTTGGGATTATTTCTGCTTTTAGTAATTTATTTAGGAGAATATAATAAGAGGGTATTAACTACAGCATTACCACCGTACTTGAGCATTTCTACCGTTATTCCGTCTTTTACCCACTTTCAAGACATGACCGTCAATCAGCGGAATTTGAGCCAACTAAATAATAACAAACATAAATTTTAGTACCCATGAATTTAAAAATCAAACAAGTATGATAATATACTATATAATAAATATCTACCTAAGACACGAAACATATTGTTCGATTATATTTATCAAAAGCCGATTTCTAAAAATATCTTTGGCCCGTAAACCCTCATATAAAGCTCATTCATGCCTGTACAACCTTTCATAAGTTCTTTTTATCTCAGGCTGATCCCGTTTTTATCCGGTATATTTTGAATATTTCTTTTTTCGGAAATATAAAATGTATAAACCGACCTAGGGGTTTTGACTTCAGGGATGAGTTTTTCACAGTAAAATAACTTTGGATAATACAGCATGTGTGCACCCAAGGAGGGGGCCCGGGCCCTTTCCAATTTTTATTACATATAATATACGTATTTTATGAATAAAAAAATTAAATAGCATAAAATATGAAATCATGGGCCCATGATTCCCAAGATATGTTTCTGAATGAGCGAAAGAGTGAAGCAATCATAGCATCATCGGGAAACAATGAAGAATTTTAATTCGCAGATGCAAACTTCCAAGTGCGCATGCTTGAGCTTTGGAGTAAACAGGCAGGTCTGTCATATTTTCTGTGTGTTCATTTTGTATAACATCTTAAAAAACTAGAAAAGCTGATAGTACTACTAACAAATTAAGGTTGTAAATCGTCGGCAACACCGCAAAACCAAGTAACTGACAAAAATTCAAAAATTACATGCTGGCGGCAATCGGCTCATTGTATTAGTATTAGCATGTGCAAAATCTCTGAACTGACAAAAAATTCTTTTAAAATCAAAACATTCAAAACCACTCATCTGTTTTAAATCCATTTCAATAACTCAAAATTGTGAGGTTTTTAGTGCCTCCTAAAAATTTCGATTTTTGCAGTTACTTGGGTTTGCGCTTTCGCCGACGAAATACTGTCGACCATACCTTTAGGGCAAGAATACTCATTCTAGTTCCCAACAATAAACCAAACCCAATTACTACTACTATGACGGTTTAGAACGTTTTTGTATGTTGTCCGACGCCTATTCTCCACCTCCTCTGATCCTGATATTTTCTGTCAGGTTTTTTTGACTCATTGATCTTTGGATTGACTGTTGCCCTTCTAGTTTAGGATTTAGGACCTGCTTTGGTAGTCTTTCGTAGTTCATCCGTCGTACATGGCCCTACCATATGTGTTGTCTTTTAGTGATGTCATCTGTTATGCATCCCTCGATTTCCATTCTTTCTTTTATGATCTCATTTCTTATGTGATCTCTTCTAGATATTCTCATTGATCTTCTCATTGCATCCATTTCGACACTTTCCATTTTTGTTTTGTATTTTTCTGTTACGCGGCAAGTCTTTATTCCATACAGCAGCGTGCTTTTTACCATTATTTCATAAATATTAAATTTTACATTATTTTTTATCTCTCTGCTCCATAAAATACTGTTGATATCCAATAAGCTTTTCTGCTTTTACTATCATTTTTCCCAATTATTCACACTCTGTTTCTGTCTTATCAATTGTGACACCCAAGTATACATACTCATTGCATGGAGATATTGTTTTTTCATTGTCTAATTCCAACTTACTCACTTGATTCGTTTTCAATACATAAGTACTGTGTCGTGTCCACGTTCACTGTTAATTCCCACTTTTCATATTCTCCCGTTATTTTTCTCATCATATACTCCATGTCTTCTTTATCATTCGCTACAAATACTTGATCGTCAGCAAACTGTAGTGTGTATATGATAAGTGGGTCGTTAAGTTGTATTTCCATGCCTTTATGTATTTTACGTTTCCAGTTTTTTAAAACTACCGCGATATATATTTTAAAAAGAGTTGGAGGGATTCAAAATCCCTGTCTTAAGCCTTTCGTTACAAGGAATTCTTTTGAAAGTCGATTTCCAATTGTAATTTTAGATTTATACCCTTTGTTTAGTTCTTTTATCGCTTTTATGTATGTATGATTGATATTAGTTTGCTATAACACTGTCCATACTTTTTCTACTGGAACGGTATCATATTCTTTTTGTAGGTCCACAAAGGTATCATAAGGCTCTATATTTCTGGCACTCCTTTTCCTACTTGTTTAAGACAAAAAACATTATCACTACATAATCTGCCTGCATGAAACTCACTTTGATCTTTTTCTTCTTGTTCATAAAAATCTTTATCTATTAGATTTCTAAGAAGCCTACCTTACAATCTACTTAAAGTACTAGTTACTGAAATTCCTTTGTAAAAGTAGCAATCCAGCTTGTTTCCTTTTTTATGAATTATGGATATGAATGTAGTTTTCCAATCATCAGGTACTGGATGTCCGTTCATGCATTGATTGATAATATATGAGAGATTTTCTAGTAGTTTCTCTAACAATTATATTATTAACAAAATCTACGAGAATTGACAATTTGATACTTGTTGCAAAGGCTATTATATCAGCTTAACTAAAGCCCCTCTGCAGCAATGGAATAATAACAAAACTATTTGACATCCCCATTCTTCACTTAATAAATGCTTTCTTAAAAAATAAAAAGTTATGACCAAAATTTATTTTAATTTGTTGTCTACTTTTGACCTTCCCCGCCAACCCTTAAAGTTTGGTGCATTGTTTAAATTATACTGTATTATTTAAGGGTTTATTTATTACTTACAATAGTCTGGATACTGCTTAGTTTCCATGCTTGCAGCACAAATTCCCTGTCGTTTTTCACAGTACATCGCTTATTTATGTAGCATGTACAAATTGGAGGCGATTTATATAAAGTATCGCCTCCACTCCGCGGTTTATCTACTTTCTTGTGGATTAATATTCGCCCGTTTTTAGCCTTTTTGGAGTTTTAAAAGTTTTCGTAAAAAATTGCTACCTTTAGGTTTGCTTTCCATAAAATAAAATTTTAAATTCCAACATGCAACATAATAGCTTTCATTTAAATAACATTCCAATCCTCTAGCCGAGAAAGGGATTCCAGATTTTTCCGGCCCATCAAAGGGTGCAGATTCGGTTATTTCCCCCAATGCAAATTTTTTACAAAACACCAGCTAATACTAGAGAGATATAGGCCTAACATAACCATGATTGTTAAGTGGAGGTGCGTCTGCTTTGCAATCAGAAAGGGTGTGCTCGATACCCATGCTTGCCACATAAGCCGGAACTTACTCTGCGTTTGTGAATACAAATTTAGAGAGGAAGAGGACCGCGTATCTTGTGCGGGGCTTGTCTTAAAAAAGTGCCCAATTACATTATTAGTAAATCCCTATGCAGAAACTCGATCAACTAACTCGTCACTTGATAGCCTGTATAATGATCCGCACTTATTCCGCGCGGAAAGACGATTTTCAAAAGTGCTCCAAATTGGTGAACCAGAGTTTATATGGTGATTTCTTCACGTATATTATATGGGTTAGCATCTTTAATTTTTACTATTAAACCATTTGCAGTTTCAATTTGCTTATTAAAAAAATTAGAAAAAAGTTGTGTATTGAAATAATATAATTTTTCGGTTCGGTTCGGTTCGGTTCGGTTCGGTTCGGTTCGGTTCGGTTCGGTTCGGTTCGGTTCGGTTCGGTTCGGTTCGGTTCGGTTCGGTTCGGTTCGGTTCGGTTCGGTTCGGTTGTATTATATATATTGAACTAAAAAAGTCCGTATCATTACGTATCAACTGCGTTTGTGACTTTATTATTTCAATCATGTATCAAAGGTTGTATAGGTGCTACACTCAGCTGCCGCTTCTTGCCGCAGTATTAGCTATAATTTATTGTTTCAGCGTCGGCGCATGGGATTGGCCGACGTAATTTGTTTAACGTGTGGCACAAGACACCGGTTTCACAGGATAAAAATCAATCCGTTTTGAGCTATGTATGTAAAAATAGTGAATATAAAGGCTACGATAAAGAATATCAACATGGTAAAAAAACCTTGCAAAATTTGATAGTGATTAATCATATAGTATAGCAAGATTAATAAATTTTGTTAAATTTTTATAAAAAAAAGTATGTTAAATAAAAAGAGCTATAAGCTAGTTAAGTACACACACCATACACACACTCTCAAAGTATCAATTTTTCAAGTTTTTTGCTGAAGAGAAGCTACTTGACATTTCCTAACTTTAAGCATCAATATGTCAAAATGACAACCATAAAATAATTTCAATCGTTTAGAATCGACAAGCTGACCACCGTGCGTCGCTATGCTTTGCCGTATGAGATACACACGGGTTGGGTGTCCTAAAGCTACGCGTTGTTGCTCGTACGTAACTTTTAGTGTCTAACAACAACTTTTAGTGTCTAACAATAACTTTTAGTGTCTAACAACAATTTTTAGTGTCTAACATTTCATTAATGTTGCATCAGGATATTTTAATCTTTGCCAAATTAGGCATGTGGCTAGGGACTATGGTATTTGGATTTCTTATTGGTGAGTAGCAAGCCAAATTTCTGGCTCAATGCTCAATGCAGGAAGTAGTTATTCTGGAATCATCATATCGAATTAGCGCACAGGATGCGGTACAAAATCTGATCATACCTGCACCTGTGTAATAGTTAAGTAGATTTTGTATTTTAAAATTTACTTTGACACGTCTCTAAGACTCAGAGCTTTATAAGGCACCCAGCTACCGCGACACACTTTTTATAACTATATACAGCGCCGAGCTCACTCAGTTATTCCAGGCAAAGCAATTCCAAAACTTCCAAACAATAAAATAAGCAATTTATATACGTAAAACTTTTAAGCCAATAACAGTGTTTATTAAACAAGAGAGGAGCACGGAAAGTCCGCTTTTTCATTAACGTCGCAAACTCTGACTCGGTAACAAATTACCACTACCCGTTTTGCATTTTAAAACCTTATCCTCGTGTATACAGCTACATTGCTCTTTTTTTAGGTTATCGTGGATTACTCTATTCTACTATTCCCATAAAAACTGATTGTCATTTGACAGACTAAGGCAAACAAAAAAATGTAGGCCTTGATCCTAAAAAAATCAGCCGATCTCTTAAAGGTTTAATTTACATGGATGGGCTACTTATCGAGGTTTTCTTTCTAATTCAAAGCAACACCACGAATATTGATAAAAGTTTTGTTAAATATTTTTCGACGCCATCTTAAGATTCCAACAAACTCTGTCAGCAGCAGTACTTATAAAGAGTTCAACCAAGTTTTCGTGGCTAATTGGGTGTTGACAGTTAACTCTTTCGTCCATATGGGACTCCTCAGAACACTGCTTGGTCAATGTGACACCCTTGCTAATTTAAGTATACGGTTTTGTCTCTCACCTTACATTTCTAGTGAGAAAAACAAAACCAGATACCCCACAAGAAGCGCCATCTACCAAAGTACGAGAGAAACTAAAACAGCTGCAGTAGAGTAAAATTGCTATATCATCGATCGATAAAAGTATCGATTGAAAGAAAGAATCCATCACGTGACCTACGACACACATTGCTTTTCTAGATCAGATCAACGCTAATTGCGTTTGTTCCGCTATCAAGATGTCGGCATCGCGTCTGTCAACGGAGTTTAAAGCCAAATATTAAAAAATGTGTTTCGTTCATCTCTAATTTTTCTTCGTTAGTATCAGTTTTTGCTCTCAAGTCTCAAGCTTCCGGTAGCTACGAAAACACAGTAGGTATTATAAATGGGGATGGGAGAGGAAGATACAAGACTGTTAGTTGTATGAAACCCTATTTATCCATCTATCATTGGTGCCCGACATATAGCGCGTCACTAAAGGTGTCTGACTGAAAATCATGCACAAAGGTTAGCTTTAGCGCCCTAGGTATAATAGGAAAGTCTCTAGTTTAAGTCGAGCCTAAGATAAAATCTTTTGCTTATCTTATTTCTCATATTTATTCCTTGTTCTTTTGCCACTAAATTCCCCCGTTATATGTATATTTTAGTTAAAAAATGACAGCCGTATTTATAACTTCAAACGTCATGAGTTGATGACGAATAAAATTGGACTGTCAGTAGCTGCGTTCGGCATTTACGTTGAATTAATCCTTTTGATCGAAATCGTTCGTTAATTCAATCTAGATCTAGGGGAGGTAGATCTGAATCGTTCGGTAATTCTGCTCAGACTAGTCGGACGTAAATCTGAATTTTGATCGTCGAAACAGATTAATCTGAGATTGTGATGTATGCTGTGTATTTGTTTTGTTTACAAAAATAATGTTTTTATGTAAAAAGATTGAAATCGAATTATTTGATGTTGAAGACCACAAATTATATAAATTTCCAACATCACAGGAAAATTTTGTCAAAATTATAGCTGGGCGTGAGTTGCAATATGTACATAATATTTTTGGTTATATTTAAGGTTATAACCATTTATAAAAATTTGATCGATTTGATCTGGATCGTTCGTTAATTCCTATTTGCTCAGACTAATCTGAAATCACGTGACTAAAAATCCGTCACGTCTGAGATGCAAATACTGAACGCAGCTAGTGTACACCATTTAACAGTTGATGCTTTATGCGTTACCAGTTGTTATTCAAGAGAGTATTGCCTAGATAAGGGGGACCTATTGCCATAGTGCCAGGCACAAATTGTGCCGGGCACTATATTGACAGTTTCTCATTATAAGATCAGCTGTGTCCTTTCAAAATTAGGCCTTTGTGTATTATACGAGCCGGATTTAATAGTGACGCCACTATTAATGGAAAATAAACGACGGGATTTATAAATTCGACATTGGTATGTCAATTTAAAAAGATCAACTGTCAGTTTGTAATGCGAAACTGTCAATATAGTGCCCGGCACAATTTGTGCCTGGCACTATTGCAATAGGTCCCTAAGATTTCAAAACAAGTAGCTTTTTTAGGGCAGGGCTATCAAAACGGACGGGCCACGATCCTCCACTTTGTTGACGTTACATCGGGGACAGACTTTTTTTTTGATGGTCACGTCACGACACAACTGATGGTCTTTAAAATATTTAAGTTGGAATGACGGTTCACTAATAATTGATTCTTTTTTTATATGAAGCCGGTTTTGAGATTGTTTTTACTATATTCTTGCAGAACAATTTTTTTTGAATGTATAGTAATCCTTAATTTTTAGAGCCGCTTTATTAGCTCACACAAAAATTCAATTTAAAGCAGAAGCGAAATAAAAAAAACACCCAACTGCTAAATTTACTTGTAACTAATAGTCGCAGTTGGGTACAAAATTACCCAATAACCTGATTCATGAAAATACAAAACTATATAATTTCGTAAGTGCCCTTTGGGCATCAAAACTAAAAGTTGAAGCATGTCGTACATTATAGGTATACCTATCAATTTTGTACTCAACTGAGACTAGTAAATAATTAGTATTCTGTGCTAGTACTTACAAGTAAATTTAGCAGTTGGGTGTTTTTTTGATAAAAAATTTTTTTATTGATACATTTTGCCTATAACCGATTCACCTATCGCAGTCGCGAATTAAACATTCTGTACTTTATGAAAGCGCAAATATCAAATTTCCAATCAAAAACATTGTTGTAGGTTTCTTTAAAAAAAAGAACAGTAAAACTTTGTCATAAAGAGAAAACTATTCACAAATAATCAATCTTTCCACACAGCAGTTTGTGACTTTTCCATATCATAATAGGGCACATGCCAGCTCAGTAAATATTACAAGCAAACAAAATCAATTTTCCGCACACTGCACCTGATATTAAAACAAACATCAACATTCCCAATGAAAACTTACCCATTTTCCTATTTGCATTGACCATTAGCCCGCGTCAATTGGGTACGATCATACTGCGCGGTAATATAGACAGTTTTTAGTTTATCCATTTTATTGAGAAAGATAATAAAAAATAGAAAAAGCATATGTAGGGCGCATAACGCAGATGTCACGAATAGCTGTTCAATGGCGTCTTAAAGGTGTAATGAGTAACATGGGAGAGATATAGATTACCCCCACATAATTGATTTGATTGACAGATTCATATGTAACTGGGTCTTGAAGCCCTCCTACTGCAACAACTCCGTTGGGTCTATCGTGGCTCACTTTTGAGTTGTTTCTCACCACTGTATGCCTAATCCTCCAAAAAAGTTAGCTCACCAAACTGATGGGTGAGACCCTGATCAGATCTTCTGAATTAATCTGAGGTTTACCGAAATTTTTCTGACGTAAACGTGCAATAGCCAGACATTCGCACAGTACTTGTCTAATTGTTTCTTCATCCTCCATACAGAGTCCACATTCGGTCTCTTCTGTTAGTCCCATTCTATGCATGTGTCATCTTAGTCAACACTGACCCGTAAAATGTCCAGTCACTATATGGATCTCCTGTCTGGTAAGTCCAATGATGTTCCTGGCTCTTTTTCTACAAGGTCATTTAATGAACTCTTTTGATTCAGCCAGTTCTGGTATATTTATCCAGTATTGTTAGAAACCGTTCCTCATCCATTTTAATATATTTAATTTAGCTGCATTTTATGACATCCTCAGGCCTACCCTTCCACCTGCACTAACGTTGATATAAAATAAATAAAATATGCTTTCACTAAATTTTTCTTAAAAAGACTGAACGTAGGCCAGGCCCTTTATTCTGCAGTTTTATTAGATAACCTTTTTGGGAAAATAATGCACCTACCTACTAAAACTTCATCATCAAAAATATAAAAGAATGCGTCCAACAAAAATAAAACCACTCTTTCAGGCGTAACTATCGATCGATTTTAATAGACTAGTCCACACGGTGTAGTTAACTTAACAAAAGTGTTTCGTGTCAACGGAATACTTCTTTATTTTAGATTAAACTAAAAATTCAAGTATCTAACAGGCAAAAAAGTAAATAATTTTTATTCTTTATTGTGGCAAGTCTATTTAGTAATTCCGTCGAAGGGATAAGTTACAGATTTCTTTGAAATCTAAAAACTAATTATAAAACTTCATATTTACAGCTTAAAGACCAAAGTTCCTTTTTTTTAACTCTGTTGTACATGTGGACTTTACAAAAGCGATATCTCTTTTTGTTCTACCTGAAAATTGTCTAATAATGCAAGGTCCTAAAGCTATAAACAACAAGTGAAATTAAAGAAAGAAAAATTATAAAAAAGTTTTTTGGCTTCGGCCTAGTTCCTAGTTATATGTGTCATTTGAAGAAAATGCTGATTTTCCATTCGGGAAAGATTACTTATAAAATAGTCTAAACAGAAGGACAAGGGAGGCAGGTTTCTGAATTCCATGAGCCTTCTTATTAACTTAAGGGCGAAAATCCATATTCTCTTTGTTTCGCCTGGATACGCCTCTATTTCCTGTATATAATTTGGATCCTTTCTCACTTTGGAAAATTACCTTGTTTGTTCTCAAACCAATATTTTAAAGGCAATCAGTGTTTTCGTAGAATAAAGTAATTTGGGATATTTTCCTATTTGTAGTTGTAATACTGCTTTTAGTATTTCCACAACTGTACACTTACTAGAAACTCGATATGAAAATGTTCGGCTGGCTAGTACAATATACACAAATGAAAATTGTGATAAAATCCGTAAAAATTATATTAAAAAAGTCCAGAAAATACCAGAAATACGAGAACAGCTGATCGTGGACCTCAGCGGGCGAGGTGCGCATGTCTAAGGCGGAGCCAAGCCTCGCTAATAGAAAACCAAAACCAAAGTGTGTCAAACTTGTCACAAGAAACCGTTTTAATAAATTGTTGTTGTTGTCAGAAAAATACAAAACAAAAATGGAAAGTGTCGAAATGGATGCAATAAGAAGATCAATGAGAATATCTAGAATAGATCACATAAGAAATGAGATCATAAAAGAAAGAATGGGAATCGAGGGAAGCATAACGGATGACATCACTAGAAGGCAACTGATATGGTACGGCCATGTACAACGGATGAACGACGAAACATTACCAAAGCAGGTCCTAGATTGGCAACCAATAGGGCGTAGAAAAAGAGGGCGTCCTAAACTAGAATGGCAGCAGTCAATCCAAAGATCAATGAGTCAAAAAAATCTGACAGAGGACGATTGTCAGGATCGAAGGAGGTGGAGAATAGGCGTCGGACAACGTAGAAAAACGTTCTAAACCGACATAGTAGTAGTAGTTGTTGTTGTATAATTATTTTAAAAAAAAATGTTGACCATTACGTCTGAATGCATTTTGGAGCAATTCTATTTAAATTAATATTTTGATGCTAGATTATGATCAGTGGTTCGATATATATTTCAATATTCCATCCTAAATTTATGTTTTTGTATTTTGATCTAAATTGGTTATGAGAAAGGTAAAGAGCATCATTTGACCACCAAAATTAATAAAAGTTGAAAAATCTCTATTCATTGGTCTATTTAGCCATTGTTTTAGCCAAGCCGGCTTTTCTACGGTCACTCAAATACTTTTTCCTGCGACCACATATGAAACTGATAAATTTCACATGATTTTCATCCTCAGAAAACGTTAAATTTCACAAGTGTGCAGAATTTTTAACGCACATGTTCGGAAAAGTGCACGATAACGTTAACTCTCACCATGCAATTCCGCACATTTGTTGCAAAGTAATTTTGCACATAATATGTGCGGAGGAGCAGTTTGAATTGATTTGTGCAAAATTAAAGACCAATTTTTACAAAAATTAATGTAATTCAACAGTGTTCGTACGAAAAATAGCGTGCACAACTGGATATAAAGTAACTTTCTTACACTCACGTGTTGTTTCCCTCGGCTACCGCCTCGTTCGCAACAATCACGCTCGTGTGAAATTTGTCGCTTTCTTCTCTTGTTCTGTAATATACTATTTTAGTGCAACTATGCAAGCGTAAGCGAAGGAACGAATTCGTTCGGAATTGAGACGCGACGCTTGGCTTTCAATAATTATACCCGAAATACTTCGGAGACCTTTGGCAAACCCTATATCTAAAGATACTGATAAACAACAAGAAATTACTTTATAGTAAAATCAAATTTCTTGTACAGACACGATAAAGGCTGAAGGCACTGATTTTTTGCAGACAAGAAATAATATTTTAATGATTTTTAGAGCATTTATCTTTTCCTGAGATGTTCGCCTCAATTTACAATTTAGGAGAAGAAAAAGGACCATTTTCTTCGATTGACGAAAAATAAAACGGAAGCTAATAAGAAAACAATATCTTTTTTTAGCTTAACATAACGGATCTACGATAAATTTTAAATCTACTTTCAATATTTTATTTTCCGATCTTTTTTATTTAAAAAATCTTTAGTCCTTCATTATTGAATAAGCTACTACTACTACTACTATGTCAATTTAGAATGTTTTTCTACATTGTCCGACACCTATTCTCCACCTCCTTCGATCCTGACATTCATCTTCTGTCAGGTTTTTTTGACTCATTGATCTTTGGATTGACTGTTGCCATTCCAGTTTAGGACACCCTTTGCCTGCGCCCTATTGGTTGCCATTCTAGGACCTGCTTCTTTTTTATCTCTCTGCTCCATAAAATACTGTTGAGACATCCAATAACCTTTTTTGCTGTGACTAATCTTTTTTCCAGTTCTTTACAGTCTGTTCCTGTCTTATCAAATGTGACACCTAAGTATACATACTCATTGCATGGAGATATTACTTGTGGATTGTCTAGTTCTAACTCACTGGATTCATTTCCAATACATAAGTTCTGTTTCTTCTCCACGTTCACTGTTAACCCCCACTTTTAAAATTTTTCCGTTAACTTTCTCATCATATACTCCATGTCTTCTTTATTATTAACTACAATTACTTGGTCGTCAGCAAACTGCAAAGTGTATGGTAAATCGGTCGTCTTTTAGGGCTACTGCGATATATATTTAAAAAAAAGTTGGAAAGATACAACATCCCTGTCCTTTCGTTACCTTTGTATAGTTCTTTTATCGCTTTTATGTATGTATGATTGACACTAGTTTGTTCTAACACTGTCCATAATTTTTCTAATAGAACGGTATCATATGCTTTTTTGTTGGTCCACAAAGGTAACATTAGTCTCTATATTTCTGGCACTTCTTTTCTCAAATACTTAAAAAACATTATCACTACAAGATCTGCCTGCACGAAACCCACTTTGCTCTTCTTCTTGTTGTCATGAAAATCATTCTCTATTTGATTTTTAAGAATCCTACCTTATAATCTACTTAGAGTACTGGTTACTGAAATCCCTTTGTAATTGTTGCAATCCAGCTTGTTTTCTATTAAATATATTAAGGATATGAATGCAGTTTTCCAATCATCAGGCACTGGATGTCCGTTCATGCATTGATTGATAATATATGTGAGATTTTCTAGTAGTTTCAATAATCCATATCTGAGCATTTCAGCGTATAGTCCCCCAGGTTGGATAAGCTTTAAGTTATTTTTAGTAATATAGTTATTTTTGAGGAATGTTGACATTCGCTGGTATAAAAGGGTCGCTAAAAGATATATGTGATCGATCTATTCAATATTTTTGAAAACTAATTAAATGATAACAGCCACAGAGCTAATATTTACTGTTTCCTATTTGCCAATAAAGGTCACATGTAAATTTTGTTCAATGAATAACACACAGATGCAAAAAATACATAAAATATATAAAATGTACAGCTAACGACGGCTAACATTAATTGTATTAACGCATACACCAATCTGTGAACAGAAATTATTGTTCAAAATATTTGCATAGCATTTACATTTCGCCATCGCCTGTTACCTAATATTAGCTAGAAGAATATTGTTTAATAAATAAAGGAGAGTTTACACATGCATGGATTTGCTGGCGCCAATAAAAACTGGCGCGCCAGTAAGTTAAATTTGCAAGTGTAAACACCGACTTGCGCACAAGTTATTTTTTTGCATGCATGTATCAAAAAAGTCTGCAGCTGACTGAATTTGCTGGCGCCAGTGGTGACGCATGCGCGCAGAAAAGGAAAATTATGAAAATTTGTAAACAAGTGCTTGCACGTCGGCTCGCCAGTTTTAAGTTCATTATTTTACATTATTTTTTATTTTCATTGTGTTTGAGCTTAAAAATTTTGTTTATTTTTGTTTTTATAGCTTAATATGGCTAAAAAAAGTGGTCAGCAGAACTGACCATACAGTTTCTTGAAGGCTATGAATGTTTTCCTTGTTTATGGGATGTACACAGTAGTTCGTATAAAAACAAAGATAGTCGAGATAATGCTTCCCAAAAAATTCGTAAAATAATGACTATTGAAGGCTTTGAAGTTGCAGAAGTAAAAGCAAAAATATGATCCATAAGAAACACATATGCTTTGGAATTGACAAAAATTAAAAAAAGCCAACGTTCCGGAGCCGGTGCAAATGAAGTATACACCCCAAAAGTACCATGGTTTAAAGTAGCAGACCGAATTTTAAAGAATGTTGTTTAAATAAGAGAAACTCTAGAAGAATATCAAAATGTTGCTTAAGATGGTTTTTATAGCTCGCAGGATCTTCTGCTGCAAGTTCTCCTAAAAGTTTTTCGGAAGCACCCAAAGTAGATCGACTAGCAATCCATGCTTTAACCCATGCAGATACGGCCTTTTCGTTGTTCCTTTTCCTGAATCTCTTTTATTTTTTTTTTCAATAAAAGTTTAGCGACTATTTTGCAGGCTTCCGAGAGTTCAGCCGACATATCGCGTATCGTGTACACTTTAAAAATGAAACTAGCGTGCCAGTCTTTTTAATTTTCGCACAATAGTGTAAACCTTTACTGGCGTGCAAATAGAACTGGCGCGAACACTGGCGCCACTAAATTCATGCATGTGTAAACCCACTATAACATTCCCTAACTAAGTACTGGCTTCTTCACTTTTTATCTACATATACATATTTTAACCTGCACAAACCCAGACTTGAAGACACTGCGTAAGTGTAGGGCCTACAGTTATTTAACCCGGCGTTGGTACACCTGGGTATGACATACCGGGGATTGAGAAAAACCAACAGAACTTATAATTCGCAGCGCTTCAAGCTTGTTCGCGGACCACTAAAAAAAGCGAGTTTAGTATCAATCTGCTTCTGGTGCTAGGAGGTAAACTTGCGTCGGGCATGTGATATCCGGGTGTACCAGCCGCGTAACATTTTTTGTAGCAAATTCCCAAAATAATAATCCATTGGGTGTTATTAACATTCCATATGTTCAAGGGATTTTAGAAAACATAAGACAAATAGCCAAACACTATAATATAAAAACAGTATTTTCATCGGGAAATACGATAAGGAGTTTCGTAACTAAAACAAAACCAGAAAATCCCTCAAATATTAAGGAATGTATTTACCAAATCCCGTGTGAGTGTGGTAAATCATATGTAGGTGAAACGAAACGCCCTCTTCAGGTTAGAGTAAATGAACACCTAAAAAGTACCCAATTAGGGGTATTGAAAAATCCGGTTTAGCGGATCATGTATGGTCAAATGATCACAGGATTCAGTGGTCAGAAAGTAAAGTATTGCATAAGGAGTCGCATTGGCGAAAACGAAAGTTTATTGAAAGTGCGTTTATAAAGCAGAAGAAAGAAGTTTTCAGTCAACCAAGCCCGGATATAACAAACATATGGAAACCAGGCGTCTTAGGATTAAAAAGGGGGGCGGGCCGTCACAACTGACTGCACACCAAGTAGTATAAGTAGTAGCCTATAGACTAGATTGTTTAGTTTACACTTGAAAACGGCTAGAGATACTTACTAACCGAAACGTCGTGCTTAAAATAAATAAAGACAATCGAAGTTCGAAAGTTTTGTTTCTATTTAAAAAGTTTTTTATATAAAAGTGCGCCCCTGGATTTTCCTGTTTAAAAATATTCAGCCAAATATTTTTTTACTTTTTCTATTTTCTTATGTATTATCTTCGAAATATAAAAATTAAGGTTTTAAATTACTTCTAGCATTTTTACGCTATTTTAAAAAAAATATATTTTTAATTTTTATAAAAATGCCCTTGTTACCTAAAAATGGTATACCAAGGTTAAGTTAGTTCGTTTTCACCGATTTATGTAAACAGCTTTGTTTCTAAAGATTTGTTAAAAACCATAAAAAAATTAACCTATAATTCTATCTGTTAGTAAAACTGTGTCTAAATGTGATTAATTTTATTAAGTGAGCAATCAAACTAATGACTTTTGGTCTCTAGAATAAAATTATCTCGTTGTAAACCGTTACGCCTACATTAAAGCCCTATTTTCCTCTATACGAATTTGTTTGTTTTCCGTTCTAGAGAATAAATTTATCTTTCTTACACGTAACTCATCAAATAACTTACACACAAAAATCGGTTACTGTCCGACACAAAAAGAAAAAATATATCGGGTGTTCCAAGTGTCCACAATTGCTAATAGAGGTGTTGAAAAAGTAACTATTCGTTACTCGAGTATTCGTTACTTAACAAATAACGGAGTAACTGTTTTATATTTATGTTTGTACCTTATGTTATTATTTGTTAAATAATAGACAAGTTATTTTTTTATGTGTTTTATTATAAAAATGGGAAATACCACAGCTGGCTTACTGGCCGCCATTAATTCAATAATTTTTGAGAGTCATTCAACTGAAGTTGTTCTTAAATCTAAATTATAACTTCTTATTTGCTGTGAGTACTGGACTTGCTCTCCCGCATACTAGCGGACCTGCGTCTCTTCTGTTCCTCTCTCTTTGCCTTAAATTCCTTCTTTCTTTGGGCCAACAACTTGGCATAAATGTCAGCTTCCTCCTTGCGTTTCAGGCACCTCTTCTTCTTGAGTGCTACCAGAACTTTTTGATGTTAATATGCCTCAGGCTTGGACGAAATGGAAACAAAGGTTTGATATATTTTTGTTAGCATCAGGCAAAAGTACAGCTGAAGAAAAAATAAAAATAGCCTTGTTATTAAACATAATGGGAAATACCACAGCTGGCTTACTGGCTGCCATTAATACAATAATTTTTGACAGTCATTCAACTGAAGTTGTTCTTAAATCTAAATTATAGTCGACCAGTAAAGTTACACAAATTAAACTAACTAAATACTACACAACAGTAACGAATACCGATCCGAAAATTAAATGATTACTTTCGTTACTTTGATTTCTTCGATTATTTTAATATTCAGTAATCACTCGAAAGTCCTTATTTTAAAATCAGGGAGTAACTATGATAACTTAAGTCACTAACGCATTTAAATTGTATTTGTAAAAGGCAACAAGAATCCTTTTTTTATATTACAACCAAGATTTATAAACTATTTTAAGATATGTTTTTTAAATATGTAGTATCTAGAATCTATATATTATACAGAATGTATTTTTTTATTTTTGTTGTTTTTGCGAAACTTTTTGTATATTTTTTGAGTTCTCGCCTAAGATTTTTATTTGGTCTCTATTTTTACTTACTTTTAGATTTTTAGTATGTATTTCTTTTTCTTTGTATATAAGGCATTAGATTTTTAAAACAAACTTGTACACAGAACAGTTCCTACGTAATTCCTACCTTTATTTTTTAAATTTAAGCCCGCATTTGAAAAATTTCAATTGAGTATTTTCACAATATCAACAACAAAAATATACCTATAAGTAAATGATCTTCGAATTAACGACTCTCCGAGAGCACTAATTGTATGATTGAATTGATTACAGTTACAGTAATCAAAGTAACAATAGTAACGAATATATGAAATGATTACTTAGTAGTCGAGTAACAATTAGTAACGAGTATTCAAAACTAACGAAAATTGACACCTCTAATTGCTAACTTTGTTATTATTGAAGATAAAAAAAATGAAATTGCCGAACTAGTAGAATCTTAAATCAAAAATTTTAATTGAACACCCTGTATTTTATAATTTTTTCTGATAGATGTTTCAAATCTAAACAAAAATTATTTTATAATTTTTATACAGTGTCCACCATTGCTTTTTTTATTATTAAAGGTGGAAAAAAGTTTAAATATTAGGAAACTAGTAAAATTTTTGATGCTTTTCAAGATACCTTAATCAAAAAAAAATTGAGCAAGATAGTTCTTTTATTTCTACACAAAAATTGTCTTCTGGTTTTTTTTCTTAAAATTAAAAAAACGAAGATACTTCAAATTCAAAATTACGCTAGACTTTCTACCAAATAAAATTTCAATACATAATTTTGAATTTAAAATATCTTCGTTTTTTTTAACTTTAAAAAAAAACCAAAAGCCAATTTTTGTGTAGAATTAAAAGACTTATCAGAAAAAATTATTAAACACCGGGTGTTCAATGATTTTTTTTGTTTATTAAATAAACTCTAAAACTCTAAAAACCGATGCTCTATTTTAATTTTTTTTTATTTAAGTAACTTAAAGAGCAACAAAAATTTCACTAGTTTGCTAATATAAACTTTTTTCCATCTTTAATAATAAAAAAGCAATAGTGGACACTTATCTTTGAACACCCTGTATATTACTTTATATCTCCATTTTTCCCGACATGCACAGCATTCTCAGATGTATAGGCCTAATTGGTATAATTTATTTGGATAAGGAAATCCCAATTTTCCTTCCTTTCCTTCTCTTTTAGTGGCTTGTGAGTTCGTTTAGATGTTTTAAGGGATTAGGCTAATGTTAGATTTTATTTGTATTTACTTCTTCAGGTTTTAGCTGCTCCAGTATTACCAAGATCTGTTTTTACTGTTTATTATCTTTAGTGCTAGCTAGGGATTCCTTTTTTGCTAAATGGATGTTTTTATTTTATTACGCACTCTATTCATAAAATAGCTTTTTAGGACAAACAGTATTTTTTTTTAAATTTATATGTTTTTAATGAGGGAGTAAAATGATATTTTTACGCCCTAGAGGCCAAACATTTATTTTTACGCCCACAAATATGTCAGATGAATACATTTTCAGCGGCCTATCGTGGTCTATATGATTTTCAAAAAAGGGCGTAAGATTTTGCGCCCTGGAGGCCAAAAATGTATTTTCACACTCGCAAATATGTCAACCAGATATCGAAATTTGCTAAAGGTGTTGATTTTCGTTACTTTTGAATATTCGTTACTAATCATTGCTCTACTAAGTACTCATTTTATATATTCATTACTATCGTTACTTTGATTACTGTAACTGTATTCAATTCAATCAGACAATTAGTGCAAAATTCTTAGACTGTCGTTAATTCGAAGATCATTTACTTACTTGTAGGTATATTTTTGTTGTTAATATTATGGAAATATTCAATTGAAATTTTCAAAATGCGGGCTAAAATTAAAAAAATAAAGGTAGGAATTACGTACAAACTCCTGTGCACAACTTTGTTTTAAAAATCGGATCGGTATTCGTTACTCCGTTATTTGTCGAGTAACAAGTACTCGAGTAACGAATAGTAATTTTTTCAACACCTCTAGTCCGTGCTGAGCGAGGTGCTTAATATGATCATAATATTGAACGCCTCAAACAAGGCTCTTTCTCCACCTTTTTGTAAAAAATGTATAATATAAAAATGGTTACTAAATTTTACAGGGATGTCATTTCAAACATTTTTCTTGCATTCTTTAATAAAACAAAAGATTTATTACAATTTGTTCGCTTACATGTTTTTTTTTCTTGTACAAAAAATCTTGTTTAAACCACTGGCCAAAAAGAACATTTTTGCCAGAGGTTATTCTTCACGTCCCTGGTACAAATATAACTCGGTGGTTGAAAGGTAAAAGGTCATAAGCGACATTTTTCAAACTTTACAGCAGGGCCAGTTAAAGTATTACTTGTACCTTAGTTAAAAAAAAAACCAGGATCCATTCTTTTTTCATTTGGCTTAAGCGACAAAAATATCATCGTAGAAGCCTGAATAATAGCTCATTCGAGCCAGAAAAAAAAATAAAAAAAATTATTATTTCTTTCTTTATTTACCAAAAAATATTGTTTTTAAGACGTCCTTCTTTTTACTTTCGTCGTGTAATATTTGGGGTCTTAAACACGTCATTTATTAGTCACTACCCAAAAAACACATTTGTTCAAAGGACGAACATTCATACTTACCTAGATGACGTGCTAGTCAATAATTTACCTGCATTATACGAGACGTGAATATATGTACGTAAAAGAAATTAAATAATAAATCATGACAAACTTCAGGGCTTCACTTGGAGGTGGAGATCTCGAAGTCTAACCCTAGGTCTATTTTGATCTCGGCTTGTCCCAAGTGCAGTGTTATGCCAGGTCAGCGGCGGCGCGTGCCTTTAAATAGTGGGGAGGGGGGCCGTATGACTTCTGAAATAAAGAAAATTTTATATTTTACAAAAAAACATATTATTGAAAAAATTTTATGCGGTTTAAAAAAAGTGTTACGCGCTAGTTTAAACACGTCATAGGTCACCAAAAATTACCGCTTTTTGATGTTTAAAACTCGTCACCTTGCTACCTGGACTAATAAACTATTTAACGCCTTAAGTTTATTCTACGTTTTCGGCTTCTTCTTGAGAATAATTAGTATTTATGGTTTTTGCTAAAACCAGCATATTTACACTTTGGTCTAAATTGGGTGCATGTCTACCTTAGTAATAAGAACCAATAATTTAGGAAACAAGTGAAATACTAGATGTATGTTAACCTTTCAAAGGACGTTTTGTCGCAAATTTTACGACAAATGTGCCTTAAGGCTTCCCCCACTTCACCAGTCACGTGTGCCTAAAAGTTTTTGTTATTCGTGGATATTTGGGAATTTCCGTTGAAAGTAAAACTTTTGTAAAAATATTAAATAAACTACTTTGTTTGATACCTTCGTCAAATAAAACATGTTGCGTAGTGTCAGAAACGTACAAAAATGTGGCTTTTCTCCTTTAAATTTTTGTTTCATTCCCAACAGGACGTCAACTTTTTTTGTATTTCATTATTTTAAATAAAATAATCAATAATCGCCATATATTTTTAACATTTTACATATAAGCTGTGGATGTGCTGCTTTAGTATTTTAAATAGTACGTGTCAAAGTTATATCTCCACTCTCTGCTCTCCTAATGTTATAAGGGTATTGTGAATAAATTAACCTCTGGTGTAGTGTTAACACCCTCTCGACATGCCCCTGTATTTACTATAGGGTCTTTCTTGTTCCGCTTTCGTCAAGTATACTCTTAAAACAACAAGTAGTCATGAAAATATTAAATGAAATTAAATTAATGGAGAGAGGTTTTTCGGGCTTTTCGGCCCTTGTCATAGTTCAGTAGTTCTTGACGTTTCGACATCGCGGATGGATGGATGGATAGATATTCGAGATATATGTGAAACTTAGTACTTACATAATTAACTACTTCAAGGACAGATATTCCTTACACTACTTTTTAGTACGTTGTCTCCTTATCGAGGGATGATGATCCATCTAACAGTCATAATTCTAGAAGCCGCTGCTCTGAAAATATCACTAGACGTGCGGTTGAACCATCTTCTCAAGTCTTTTAACAAACAGTTTTGTCTTCTTCTAACTGATCTTCTCCCTTGTATATTTTTCTCAATTATCAGCCGAAGCAGCGCATATTTCGCACCTCTTATTACATGCCTAATGTATCTTGGTCTTTTATTATTTGATTGTAACGAAAAGTTTAAGTAGTTTGCGCATTCGATCGAGTACAGCTTCATTGATTATTCTTTGTACCCACGGTATGGTACTACTGGTTAGATGTTTTTGTTGGTAACATACTGAAACTTTGTGGGTTTCACGTCGCCGTCATCGCGTCGTTCAAAGGAATACAAGTGGTTCATGTTTGAAACACTTCCTGAGAAGCTGCAAACACACACAGTGATCCATGCCAAAGCCAATCCATGACCGGATTTTGCCTTATTGGGCGTAGGTCAAAACTTCATTAGAAGAATAATCTACGTAAATATTTGTGGATTTTACTTTGTCTGACAGTGTCCCGTAATATGAGCTTAGTTATATTTAGATATCTTTTAGAACTAGTCAAAAAAGAGGTGAAGAAATAATATCCTAACGACCTATAAAGAGGGTTGGTTAATGGCGAATGCAACTAGAGCAAGATCATTCTCAATTTTAAAGAAAACGAAAAATTAATAGACACTTATTGGAATAAAACCTGACCTTATTTTAAAATCGACCCTATGGTGACAGATTTGCATATAAAAACCAGCTGCTTTGCTTCAAAATTCGGCCTTTTGTATTTAAAAACCGGATTTATTAGTGTCAGTATTTATTAAATAGAAGTTAGCGACTGTATTATTAAATTTGGCTTTGGTATGTCAATTTTGAGAGGTCAGCTGTTAGTTTTCTGTGTGAATGTGTCAGAATAAAGTCGACTCTAAAATAAAGTCAGGTTTTATTCCAATAAGTCCCTATTATCTTAGAAATGCAAGAAAATCTTAATGCGCTCGCTAGTTTATGCATTAACAGTGATCTTAAAAAAGAAAATTTTGATTCAATAAATTGATGAATTTGCCGGACGCAAATTAAGAAAAATAATAGATGTATTTAAGCATTGCATAAGACACGGGCGGAATAAGGCAGTCCAAGCTCCTTATCGGAGAGGTGAGCTCCTGCAGAGCGAGGTCCTTTCTTACACTCGGGAGAAAAGATATGAGACTGGCAACAGAGCTCTTGACAGGACACTGTAGCCTTGATAAACACCTTAGCATTCTGGGAACCGTTGGAGACTTGGAGTGTCGTCGGTGTACGGAGGACGCAGAATCCCCTTTACATATCCTAACCGAGTGCCCTGCTCTCGCCGCGATAAAAATGTCGCTTTTGGGAAGCTTTGTGCTTAGCCCTGGCGATGTCAGAAAGTTTCCACCCAGAAAAATCTGCTCCTTTGCCAAGGCGGCGGATTTTCAGGGCTGATGCAATAGATAGTTGGGTACAACGGGCCCAGCAAGATGGCCTAAGTGCATAGAACTTTTCCCGCCTACATAACATTTATTCATTCATTCAACACGGACACTGATTAAGGTGTTTTTGATTACTCTTTTTATGGATAGGCAATTTCTTTTTATGGATAGGCAATTTTCCTCATTTTATATGTTTTAGAACTGTTTCTAGTTTTTATTAGTTATACAAATAACGAAATCCTCAAAATCTAACGAAATTGGCCCACCTTGAACAATAAAGGCGATAAAGTTTTTGGTGTAATCTTCTCTTATACAGTACAAGATACTTTGGTTATATCCCTGCTTGTTGTCTTTGTTTTACAAGCACATTGTCTACACGATTTGAGATAAGTCCTGCTAAATTCCTCCATATTAAACTAAACTAAAGAGAATTGTTAAGATAACGTCGTTGCCATTGAAATTTCAGAATGGACGACGGGAAAGGCTTGTAAAATCTGGAAATGCCGAAAGCATTACGACTTGTGAATTTAGTAAGAGAGCTGGAGAAATATGGTATTCCTAACCAAAAACTAAGTGGAAAGCGGACTTAATAACTGGGCCCAGGATGCACTAAGAAACTCTTGGGAAACAGGAACAGGAGACAAGCCAAATAATTCGTAGACCGACCAAACGGAACCAGACTTAAAGCCGGTTTATCAATGGAGGGTTACCCCTCGAGTTAGAGATAGCCCTGGGTTAAAGTTATCAAAAATGTTTATCCATGGTTAACTGCAAACTTAAGGGTTAACCCTAAGCAAATTAACCCGCGCTCTGACGGCAGGGTAGGGTGTTTAGCTCTGGGTTAACGTCAAAATTTCGAATTATATTGATGATTTTTTTCAAAAGCATAACATTTAAATTGTGTACTTCAATTTTATAAATGTTAAATAAGGTGCTACAAAATTTTAATAACAGCGGCGATACTTTATATGGTGTGAGGCTGAGATGATGGAATTCCCCACAGACATGGAGATTTTTGCAATGGAAGCAGTCTACCAAGCAAGCCTAAAATAAATATTCTTTTTACAAGATAATGTTTAATACAAAAAGCGCTCCATGAATAACCAAATAAATATCCTACCCGCCAACACAGCTATGCCTAATATGTGTACCGAGCCAAAATATAGGAACTCAACCCACTGGTGGTCGCAGTGGAAGGGCTTGGCCCACTCACATATGAATCATCATCAATATGTTTAACAGTTTTATTATAATTACTAATTTATGTACCTATATATAATTTTAAAACTTTTTATATTTATTTAAAAATGCAAAATGCAAAGTTAATGTTATTCATACACTGATTTTTTTACATTTTCATTTGGCGGCCCCGGAAAAATGACTATTAAGTTATTTTGTTATACGACCGTATTTTAGGAATCAGAAATAATCAGCAAATAAGTTAATAAAGAATAAATAATATAAAAAATCATGGTTTTTAAACACTTTCTGGTAAGCCAGGAAGCCTCTTGCTCTGCACAGGGTGTTTGTAAAAGTTATTCTGAGATAACAGTTTGATGTGTCAGAAACTAGTACCATTATTTCTTGTTGATGTGCTTTGTTGATATTTCTTCATTAAAATACCCCAGTTTAGAGAAGTTTGTTTGTTGACTTGTAAAGACATGACCTGTAACAAAAATAAAATAGGTGAAGTAGTTTAAAAATATAGTTAAAAATTGCAGCAATATGATCCAATACCAATACGGACATTAACCTGTTTACTGGCTATTTCTGGCTAGAGTACAGTAACTGAAGCAGGTGAATAAGTTTTTTCCAAATCATTATTTTTAACAAAACACCCAAAACCAATAATACAAAAAAACTTTTGATTATAACTACAAAATGTCAAAAATACCACAGACTATTAAATAAGAAGGGAAAACTTAGCCTTGACCTGTTGTATCTAGTATTTATAATTTCTTCTTCTATCATTAACTTCCCTTGCCTTTTTTTCAATATTATGTTCTATAAGACCTGTGTGTTTAAGGCATTTTTATTGCTGCGATTGATATATTATTGGTAGTAGGATTTTAAATGACACGACCGGAAGCAACGAGATCTTAAAACTTTTCGTTATCTTCATATTACTGATGAAAATGTCAAGAATAAGGCCAGATCCCTTACTAATTTTATGCACGAGATTTTGTATTTAGTTTTGCCACTGGGACTAGACATTTTCGAAAGTTTGGCGGTAAAAGTGAAAGTTAGAAAATGTTCTTCGAGTACACAATAAAGCTCTAGAGTCAAGAAGAACCTACACTTAGTATTTTAATTAAAACTTTTGTCAGTCTTATTTTTACACATTTCCCTCGTACTTTAGTCATGATTTTCTGCCTCCAAGTTCTCATTTTGTAGGAATATTGCAAATATTAAATAATCATTATTAATATTGTTTCTAGAACCCATTTTAAGATTAGCTTTCTTTTTTTTTATTGAACTTTCGCTACAGTATTTTTAACAGGAGGAGGTTGTTAGCCCCTCCTTTAAATTTGACTTTTTATCTGGGCTGAAGACCGGCAGTAATAAATAACCACTGAATCACAAATTCCACATTTACCAGTTTTTTTTGTAGGTCCAAAAAATTATGGAACTCTAGTATTTTATGCTAGTCCCAAACATTATATTTTACTATTAAAACTAACTTTAAGAAGTCCGTTAAAACTAGTTAATTGACAGAAATTGCAGAGCCTAACATTTTGCAAAGTACTTTTATTTTATAATTTTTTTAGGAGACACTTTTTACTATTGATTTTCAAAGGTCAAAAAGCTGTTAATAAAAGATAGCCTGAAATGGTTTTTTTATAATCATTAAAATCCGAAAAAAAATTAGAAGTATTTAAACTATAAACGTAAGGTGTGATAAAATAAACAAATGATCGGCCAAATACCTTTGTGTTCAGGCTAGGATCACTGCTAAACAAATCCCTTTAAGGAATTCGAAATAAAATATGTGAAACTATGTACAAAACCAAGTCATAAATACTCCATTAAAGTAAGACGAAAAAAGCTAAAAAATTTAGCAATAGTATTAAAGGTTACCCAGTAGCGTGTCGTAGATAAAAGGGCGGGGGGGGGTTCGGTTCGGTTCGGTTCGGTTCGGTTCGGTTCGGTTCGGGGGGGGCGAAGACCTTAAGTGGCGCAAATATAGATATGGGAGTCAAGTAACTTACAAACCTTTTTTAAATAATAACACTATTAATTCTATTTTTTTCTCAAAGGACGCCAGGGGCGCCAAGCGCAGAGGGGCGGGGGAGGGGGGGGGGTGGCGTTTTCGCCCACCCTGGCCCCCTATACGACACGCCACTGAGGTTACCATTGGCAGCCGATCTAAAATTGTTATGTAGTTGTGTTTGCTTTTTCTCTCTTACTTCAATTCAAACAGCAGTTAGAAATTTGTTATTTTTCCTTACATTCGTAGTCGAAACAAAAAGCGTTTGTAAGAAGCATTTGACAGCTTTTTTATCACAGATTTTTACCACAAAAATTACTGTTTCCTAAAAACGACTGTCAGCTTTATAAAATATGAGGTCTATAATTTGATACATGTCTGTTGCATAATAGTATTTTGCTGAATTTTATTTTTGCTTTTTCTCTGTTTCCAATTATACTAAATTTCTATCTGCTCATAGTCTTTAATACACTTACCATACATTTATTGCCGTACAAAGGACCCATCTTCTCCGCAACCGACACGTATAGGATAAGTGTGCAATTTAAATAAGTAATTACCCCTTGTTGGAAGCCGCAAATTGGGGATGGTTCTGAACTCGATGTGTGTACAGGGTGAACTACAAATATTCTTTAAGAAATGGATTATTGTAAACACGACTAAATGAAGAGTTTCGCTTGCCTCATTTCTTCTGTGTCTTCCCAGATTGCTTGGGAGCGCCGGCCCTGTTCAAGTTTTGTTGTCACGGAGAGACACTCCGCAATGCCCATCATGAGCTGTGGCTCCAACTGAAAGCGTATTTTGGCCGATTCAATGGCGGACAATTCATACGTAAATATACAACCAGATATCTGACTTTTTAAAAATATTATATTCTTTAAGACGGTCTAGGACAACTGGGCGCCGCCAACTCGGCGCCGCCAACGGCGCCGGGCCAACTGGGCGCCGGGCCAACTCGGCGCCGCCAACTGGGCGCCGGCCAACTCGGCGCCGGACTAAAAATTTTTTTTTTGATAAAATGTGTAGATGAAAAATAAAATATATTATTTATATAAAAACATCTTTAAAAAATCCTTTACGCAATATTTTTTACAAGCTTTTATTTAGCTTCAGATGTTCTGTCTAACTAACTATCTATCAAATCTTGTGAAGCGTTTTTGACACACGTAGTGATCCCATGACAATACAACATTAAGAAAAAAATATCCTCCCACCCTACCCCCACCCCTTCTATAGAAAAATGTGTTTTTGACACACTTCCCGTTATCCGATTTGGATAAAATTTGGTATACACATAGTGGTCGGATAACGGGAAGTGTGTCAAAAACACATTTTTCTATAGAAGGGGCGGGGGTAGGGGTGGGAGGATATTTTTTCTTAGTGTTGTATTGTCATGGGACCACTACGGGTGTACCAAATTTCATCCAAATCGGATATTGGGAAGTGTGTCAAAAACGCTTCACAAGATTTGATAGATAGTTAGTTAGACAGAACATTTGAAGCTAAATATAAAAGCTTGTAAAAAATTGCGTAAAGGATTTTTTAAAGATATAAATAATATATTTTATTTTTCATCCACACATTTTATCAAAAAAAAAATTTTTAGTCCGGCGCCGAGTTGGCCGGCGCCCAGTTGGCGGCGCCGTGTTGGCCCGGCGCCGAGTTGGCCCGGCGCCCAGTTGGCGGCGCCCAGTTGTCCCATTCCGCTTTACGGTCTATGTGTTTAAGGCATTTTTATTGCTGTGAATGATGTATATTTTAGTTTACCTACGTGCATAGATATTTGATATATTATTGATAGTCGGATTTTTAATGACACGACCGGAAGCTACGAGCCTTTAAAACTTTTTGTTACTTTTATATTACTGATGAAAATGTCAAGAATAAGGCCAGACCCCTTATTAATTTTATGCACGAGATTTTGTATTTAGTTTTGCCACTGGGACTAGACATTTTCGAAAGTTTGGCGGTAAAAGTGAAAGTTAGAAAATGTTCTTCGAGTACACAATAAAGCTCTAGAGTCAAGAAGAACCTACACTTAGTATTTTAATTAAAACTTTTGTCAGTCTTGTTTTTACACATTTCCCTCGTACTTTAGTCATGATTTTCTGCCTCCAAGTTCTCATTTTGTAGGAATATTGCAAATATTGAATAATCATGATTAATATTATGATCTTTGTTTCTAGAACCCATTTTACGATCAGTTTTCATTTCTTTATTAAACTTTTAACACGAGGAGGTTGTTAGCCCCTGAAACCGTTAAGTCTGTGGAGGCGGTGTATAGTTATATTGGAATAGAATAGAAATATTAAATACTATAGGCAAAAATCTAAATGTAAGAGTTTTTCAATAACACTTTTTTGGGCAGTTTGGCAAATTTTGAAAAAATGTTTTTGCACTTTTAGGAAGAGACTTAAATGCACCGCGCATTTAAAACCTCATTGCGATAGGTAAAACGGTTCTAGACAAAATTGTGTATCAAAAAATGACCAAAAATTAGGTAATCTAGGCATGTTTCTCGAGGGTTGAGGTTTATTTTTGTTTATTAAGTACTCAGCGGCGTAGCGTGCCTGAAGGGGCGGGGGGGAGTCGACAGCTCAAAAGGGCGCCCATCCAAAATCTTGCGACCAAAAAAAAAAGGTCATCATGTCTTTAGTTTCCTTTGCAGCCCTCTCAATCTGCCGTTGCCGGCCCTGCTACTTAATAAAGCTTAAGGCGCTTCGGGCACCCATGGGGCGCCAGTACCCTCGGGGCGGGGAGGCGACAAACCCCCTCGCGCCCCCCCCACGCTACGACACTGTAAGGACTTAATTGTGCGCTATTAAGGAATTATTTTCTTTACTAATTGTCCAAAGTTTTATAACAAAATAATAAATATATTTCCCATAAAAGTGTTATTTCAAAACCCTTACACGCTCATTATATGGCATAAGAAGAGCAGTAAAATGAAACTTACTGTGAGCTTCGATTTCATTCAGCTTGTTCATATAAAGACCGGGGCAGAACTTATCCCAGGTAGTAAGGTCACGTTTTTTAAACGTCAAAAAAAGGTAATTTTTAATTACCATTGACGTCTCTAACCTGACGTGTAAATGACCTTTTAAATGACCTTCAAAAGACACACCCAAAATGACGTCATTTTGAGACATTTTAAAGACGTCAGCAATATGACGTATTTGGGACCAAAACCGAACATCAATGACCTATTTATAACTTTATTTAAACTCGTCTAAATATATGAAATATTCCTGCAGTTAAGAACACTGAAAGAAACTTAGACCTGGAAGTCCTGATACAGGTACAGATCAAAATAGACCTAAACCTAGACTAAGACATCTCCACCTAGAAGCGAAAGAAGCCTCGAAGTTTGTGTTGATTTAATATTTAATCTATTTTACATACATAACCCCACATCTCGTATAAATCTGGTCAAGTACTGACTGGGGCTCCATCTATGTAAGTATGAGTGTATGTCCCTCGGACAAAGTGTGCAGTGTGGGTAGTGACCAATATATGACGTGTTTAAGACGTCAAAAACTACACCGCGAAAAGACATCAAATAACTGACGCCTTAAAGACAAAATTTTTTGGTAGATGACCTGCTGGTCATCCAAATGACCAGTTTTCGACGAAAAAAAGACGTCATTTGATGACCCCTTGAGAATACTGATTATATTTGCAATGACACAATTTGATAAGACCAGCAGTAACATGGAACTAATTAGAAATGAACTAGCCACTATAACAGAAAATATGAAGAACCATGTCAAAATATATACTGATGCATCAAAAACGTTAGAGGGGGTACACCAGTGTATACACAGCAGAATTTTATGCGATCTATGAAGGACTAAAATATACACTTAACAAAAGACTAAAATCAACTTTAATTTTATCAGACTCCCTAAGTTCTATCCAGTCAATTTTCTCAGTCTATTCAAAACATCTGAAAATTTATATGATTAAAGACATAATATATAAGATACAAGAATTCGCACTTAAAGTAACTTTTATGTGGATTCCATCACATGTCGGTATCGCGGGAAATGAAACGGCTAACCAACATGCCAAACTGGCAATCAGTGACTATATTGACTCTACACCTATCAACAAAACTGTATATAGTGACTTTAAAGTTTTCATTAAATTTAAAGTGCTAAACATATGGCAAGACCAGTGAAATAAATCAAAGACCTCTGTTAAAACGTGGCCATTTTTATCCAACTCAAGAAAAGCGCAAGTTTACTTGTCTAGGATTAGAATAGGTCCTACGAAAATTATACATGAACATATTTTTAACAAAACAAATCCTCCCGTATGTACACAGTGCTAAGAACCTATTACGGTCAAACACATTTTAATTGATTGTGTAGCTTACAGAAATGAAAGACAAAAACATAAATTAACAGCAAACATTGATGTTCTATTAAACAATGAAACAAAAAATTCAAACAGTGTCCTAGCTTTTTTAAAAGACTATAAGATTTTGCAATGTATTTAAAATAATAAGGTTACATCATGTTAAACAAATGTTAATCTGCGCTAATGATCCTATGTGTTCAATGCGCCTTAAAAGAGCGGAGAAGTTCATAAACTAATTTAATCATTTTAAAATCGACATGGTAATAATGTACTTAGAATCAGTATCAATATCTCGCCGAAAGAGAAAAAGGCTTTGAATCACCTTGTACTGACTGCATGTTGTTCATACAACATATATAAGATGCGGAAGGCTCTGTGGGTGACGTATAAGTGGTAGGGGTTAATGCTCGAAGGATTAATGTAATAACTATAATACACTGCGATAAATAAATTGCTGTGCTACCTAACCTATATGTGCACAACACGAAGACTAATCTATTATGGTAAAGTAAAATTCGATACAATAATTACAAAATATAACTAAAAGGAAGTTAAGTGAGATTAGAGAGTCAAATATTGATTTAGCTACAAAAAAAGGGTGCTTTAAGAAAATAAAAAGCGGCAGATAAGATAATGTGTTTAACGGTAAACGTATCCAAAAATGAACATTAGATTTATCTGAGGATCTGGTGATGGTTTGCATGGTGTATGAGATTGTGCATATCTTGTATCTCAAATTAATATAAATAACATTATAAATAAGAAAACGACAGAGACTAATATACTGAGCTAATAAACTCTATTTTTTATTAAAATCGATTTTAATATGTAGCATTATAATTGTGACTTGGCCATCTAGAAACCATGGAGCCGCTCCATAAAGCAAAAACACAAATAAAATCGAACGGAGACGGGTTAGAAATTTGAGAGGCAAGGCAAAAACTAGAAAGGCAAAGAAGATTGATCATAGAGCTAAGCCAAAAGCCATACTCTGATTTGTAAATTAAAAAATTATAACAAAATTAAACAAAACGAAAAAGTAATTCATATATTTGAACCTATAGTTGGGTGAAATAACTACCCAAATGAAATAAACTCGTAAACTAGAACAAGTGTAATGTAATGAGGAAATTTTTCAGAGAAATATATCAAAAATCAAGAACAATAATGACGAAATTAAGCAAAAGATGGTACATACATACATACATACAAAACAGAGTGGCAGAAGGAAAAACATAGAACTGAGATTAAGAACAAAGTTTTTAAAATGATTAGCAAAAAAGGAGATATTATTCTAGTGACATTTAAGTTAAATTTTTTAAGGTTTGTAGCAACATTGGTTTGATCGATGAAATAACGCGTTCTCTTCGCTTGCCGGATTGTAATAAGTAATGAGTATCTAAGTCCAACATACTTGGCAGATACTTCCAATTGGAAATGGTATAACGATTGTCATTTTTAACTAAATGACCTTAATTAAATAGAATATAAAAAAGAAAGAATAATTTTATTACTTAGAACTTTTCATAATTTAAGACATAATCGTTGTTGAAGTCAATAACATCATCCGGAGAATGAGCAAAAAGCAATGACTAGATTTGGCAAAGAGATTAATAACGGCAATCGTTCGATGTAATATTAAAAAAAAAAAACATGTTTAAAAATTTTGTGTGGAAAACAAAAGTTCAACCAGAAGCTTTAAACCAATCCAATATAAAACTTTTCGTAGTCATAAAGTCCCTTCCTCATTATAAAAGCTAATGAACAATCGTTTTAAAATGCACACAAGGCGACAATTTGAGCTAAGGCCCTCTGGTGGCCAACCGGGCAGAACTACTTCTGCCTGCTACATGCCGAAGAGATAGGCTCGGGTCACAGGATCCTTTTACGTAATTCGCAATTTCTAAATTAACTTAAACACTTTTAACTTTTTAGGTTTAATAATAATTTTAATTGCTGTTAATGAGATCTGGATTATAAGGTAAACAAGAAAGCTGTTTAAGATTACAGTTTTGCATTGCAGACTCTACAGTTGTAGCCATACAGGAGCGTTGTTGTCAAAATAAAAACAGTTTGAAGCCTTCTTTCTTTATATTTTTCGTAACAATGTTGTAATATTTTTTATTCAAATCATTAGTGAAAAAATTAGATGTTTACGTTCATACAACAATAATGCAAAAAAAATAGATCCTAGATTTGAATATGTCGCATAGTATCACCATCACCAATACACCAACCAAACTATTTAACCAAAATTTCAGACCAGCGCTTCTTTGCAAACAATTTGCATTCCTCTTCATAGCTTTATTTTGGATAACAAAATCGCATTATAATCTGTTGAAGAATGAGGTTTTCTTTAAATCGTCTGGAAAGCTGAAGATTCATTTTTAAAAATTTCTCTAATTTTATCATGTTACTCAATGCTTTTAAATCTCTAAATTTCACACAGCTTTATTGTTTTTTGGATACCCACAGTGGACGGAAGGTCGGAACAGGTTATTCCTTTAAGGTTGCATATCCGTTCAGTCCAAAATTTTGCTTAACTCAGAAGCAAGCTTACCTTTTTAAAAATCATAAATAACCATGAGGCAAATATTACGTCTATCGAGTTTTATCTTAGCACATAATATAACAAACTTTAATTCGTTTTGAGACACCCAACAGAACCGCGTACTCAAATGGTAAAAATTCTGTCGATTTCTGAGCACTCCATTAAAAACTATGAGGTGTTGCTGCGTTGTCACATATAAAAAAATAGTCACTATTTCACTCTAAGGCAACTCATTAGAACACTTCAAAGCTAGAGAACAACTTTTTACAATTTTTTTTCGTGGGCTATTTGTTATGGTAAACAGCTGGCAACTGTCAAAAAGTTATCTCAAAAATTATGATATGGAGATTAAGCTAGCTTTGCTGTTTTAGTTATTAATGTAAATACACTATGACAGATGCAAAAAAGGTGTAGTCAAGCTGACAGTAACAGGGACCCCAAGAAAGGCGAGTTTTTCGCATTTCATTAAAAAGTTTTGAGTGGCGTAGAGTCTGTGTGTACCTGTTTTGCATTCCTCCCAAAGTCCCCGTGGAGAAAACAGCGATGAATTAGCATGAAGTTACTAAAATTAAAGAAGTGACAGCAACATCTATTCCTTTCAGTTTTTTCCTCGGAAAGTTTTTTAAATCTTGTGTTCAATGCCCATTTTTTTAGATGCTCTTAACCTAAAATCTAATTGGGTACAATATTTTTTTGTGGCATTAAGGGAGTTAGGTTTATTCTCGATTATTGGCCGTACTTAATTTACTTTAAAAATAAAAGCTCTGTTTATTTTTTGTTGGTATAGAATAATATTAATTTCTTAATTAATTCAAAATTAATAATCACTTTTATAATGGTTTATTTTTTGCTATTATTACTTTAGAAATAAGTTTGGTTAACTTTCTGTACTAATCAGTACACATTTATTTAAAAAAAAGTACAGGTTAACCAATTTCTCCAATGATTCAAGTACTCAGACGTCACTTCTGAGTTTTCGATTGTTTTAAAGACAATCGCTTGTATCGAATCCTTTTGAGAAAGTTAAACCACGAGTGAGTCGACATACTGGTTTGGTGCTGTCAGAAATTGCCTCAGTGCAATTTCAAAAGAATACGAGAGTGCAGTAGTGCAACACGAGGACGGAGAGGAGGAGAGTCCGTGGCAAAAAATGTGCACACTGGGTTTTCCCAAAAGAATACGAATATTGCACTTGTCGCGCACCAGTGCTGCACTTTTTTCCCAAAAGATTCAGGTCTTTTTTGGGTCTGACAAAAGAATATCCTAAGTTGGCCCTAGCAGGTTGGGTGATTCTATCTTTCGCGAAATATGGGTTCCATATATATATATATATATATATATATATATATATATATATATATATATATATATACTCGAGTTTTGGTCTTATATATGTTTTATGTAGTTGCATTATGGTGTCTATAGATCTGTCTGAGAAGGCTTTTTGAATGCAGTAAATGAGACTATTAGACACTTTCTTAGAGCTGCATGTGGTTGTTTGAGTTTGAAAATAATTCGGCACTGTTCCTTGTGCAATACCACTGAGACATGTATGTATGGTTGATAGCTTGCCCTTAATCCTTACTTGAAAAGTTCTTTTTGTCAAGAAGAATGATAGACATTTGAAGAGCTCACCACCAATGCCATAGTGATCCATTTTGTGAGGTATTTTATCAAACGCTTTCTCGAAGTTTAAATAGATGACATCAACCTATTCATTTGTATCAAAACTTTGTGTTTAGGAGATTACACATGTTGTTAGAATAGTGATGGTTGACTTTTTGGTAGAAATTCATGCTGGTGATCTGTTATAACGTTATTTTCAAGAAGAAACGGAGTTAGTTTTTTGACAATCACTTTCTCAAAGCATTTGCATATGTTGGATGTTGGCTTATTGGTCTGTAGTTTGAGGGTAACTGCTTATCGCCCTTTTTATATAATGGGGTTACAAATGCATGAGTCCAAATACTTGGTAATGTGCCACTGATCATAAGACATTTTATTTTTGAAGTGGATTAATATCCTCACCTTTATATAAAGAACGCGAATGGGTAAATGGAGCAAAATTTTTCAAAAAAAGTAGTAGTCATTGCTTCTGCTTTACTTTAGCGAAGCTGTCTACTTCGAAGAATAAATTAGGCCTGGAAAAGCCCCCCGTGTTATTAGTTCGGCGAAATTAGTCGCCAACGGGCTCACTGATAATAAACAAAAAGGAGAAGTGTTAAAAAGCGTGACAAAGGCCCTTTGCGACTTGACGGTAGGTGCGTTTAACGATAATCGCTTCATGAATAAGAAAAACGGGATCGTAAAAAGACCTCTCTGAATTTTTTTAAAATCTTAATTTTCAACAACGAACTCCGTAGCAGAAAAAAGTTGTTATTATCTGTATTGTTCTAAGCTGCTTCGTTTTGCTTTCTTTGTTTTTTAAATGTACCTACTTTATTATAAACAGGAGTAGCTTGTTATTTTTAAGTTAATAAAATTATTATAAGTAAAGAAACAGGTGTACCAAAATACCAATAAAATCGTATAATTTAAAAAAAATTAACTAGTTTTATTTTTAATCTTTTAGTTTGATTTTGGAAAATTACATTCACATCCTCAATACATAAAAAAGGAAACAAGCTGGGTTGCAACAATTACAAAGGAATTTCAGTAACCAGTACTCTAAGTAGATTGTACGGTAGGATTCTTAGAGACCTAATAGAGAATGATTTTCATGAAGAAGAAGAACAGCAAAGTGAGTTTCGTGCAGGCAGATCTTGTAGTGATAATGTTTTTTGTCTTAAACAAGTAATTGAGAAAAGGAGCGCCAGAAATATAGAGACTCATGTTACCTTTGTGGACCTACAAAAAGCACCGTTCCAGTAGAAAAATTATGGACAGTGTTAGAGCAAACTAATATCAATCATACATATATAAAAGCGATAAAAGAACTATATAAAGGGTCAAAATCTAAAATTAAAATTGGAAATCGACTTTCAAAAGAATTCCTGGTAACGAAAGGCTTAACACAGGGATGTTGTATCTCTCCAACCCTTTTAAAAATATATATTGCAGTAGCTCTAAAAAACTGGAAACATAAAGTGCACGGCATGGAAATACAACTTAACGACCGATTCACCATATACACACTACAGTTTGCTGACGACCAAGTAATTGTAGCTAATGATAAAGAAGACATGGAGTATATAATGAAAAAGTTAACGGATGAATACCGAACTGGGGACTAACAGTGAACGTGGACAAGACACAGTACTTATGTATTCGAAACGAATCCAGTGAGTTAGAACTAGATAATGGACAAACAGTATCTCCATGCAATGAGTATGTATACTTAGGTGTCACATTTGATAAGACAGGAACAGACTGTAAAGAACTGGAAAAAAGAATAGTAAAAGTAAAAAAGGTTATTGGATGTCTTAACAGAATTTTATGGAGCAGAGAGATAAAAAAGAATGTACAATTTAACATATATGAAACAATGGTAGAAAGCACGCTGTTGTATAGAATAGAGACTTGTCGCGTAACAGAAAAATATATAACAAAAATGGAAAGTGTCGAAATGGATGCAATAAGAAGATCAATGAGAATATCTAGAACAGATCACATAAGTAATGAGATCATAAAAGAAAGGATGACATCACTAAAAGACAACTGATATGGTACAACCGTATACAACGGATGATCGACGAAAGATTACCAAAGCAGGTCCTAGAATGGCAACCAATAGGGCGCAGAAAAATAGGGCGTCCTAAACCAGAATGGCAACAGTCAATCCAAAGATCAATTAGTCAAAAAATCCCGACAGAAGATGATGGTCAGGATCGAAGGAGGTGGAGAATAGGCGTCGGATATCGTAAAAAAACTTTCTAAACCGATATAGTAGTAGTAGTAGTAGTAGTTTGATTTTCATCTCGTGTCATTACGCAAAATGAACCTTATTTATAATTTAACTCTATTGCATGGTGAGCCTAGTAACCTTAAATAACCTCAAGCACCAAGTTTGTACAAAAGGGAAACTTCGCCATTTTGAATCCGTCATTTTTATTTTATAAGTCTGAATTAGAAATTTTATTAATATGCCTTTAAGCATCGCATAGTTTTATGTTTAAGATAATTCGGTCGATAAATAAGAAAATCCGTCATTTTAAATCCGTCTCTTCAGATGTTAATGTAAAAGATATATTTTTTAATTATATTGACTTAAGCTTATTTGAAACTGTCAACTGTCTAAAATAGCTCTCGCATATTTGAAACAAAGATAGAAGTTTATTTCTTAAAACCGTTTAAAAATAAACGGCGAAAGACTCAAATTCTTCAAGGTGTTCCTGAAGAAATAAAAAATTTGCCTAAGAATAAAAATGGCAGTTTTGTCATTAGGCTTATATTATACTATTTCTATAAATGTCTATACACCCCAAATGATACTACGATGTGGCAGTTTTGTGTCCAATAAATTTTAATACAATTTAATTAAGTTAATATACTTTAACCACAAAGTAATTTCTTTGTGTTCTAACTTTTTTTCCTTTCTTTCAGCAATGACAGACAGTCCCAGATTCGTAGAACCCATTCCAAATGTCACAGTTGCTCTCGGAAGGGATGCAAGCCTGCCCTGCGTCGTAGATAATTTAGGAACATACAAGGTAAGATTTTTGAAAAATTTATTATGTCACAAATAAGTAAACATCGATTTGATTGGGACAAACTGCACTTTGCAATAAATTTATCAGTGTGCTGATCAAATTTTTATTTGTCCGTCATCTTGAATTCCAAGATAGCAGACAGAATCATACATGACACAGTAAAGAAGTTCGTTTGTTCTTGTGTTCTGGAAATTTTTTAGAATGTTTTATAAATCAGGAAAAAAACCTTTTTTCGTGACGCACAAGTTATAAATTAGTAAAGTCGGTTTCGTGGTTCGCAAAAATTCTTATTTTTTCATTTTTTTTTGTATAATAATTTTACTAAACCGATATTACTACTATGTCGGTTTAGGACGTTTTTCTACGTTGTCTGACAATCATCTTCCTTTAGGTTTTTTTGACTCATTGATCTTTGGATTGACTGTTGCCATTCCAGTTTAGGACGCCCTCTTTTTCTGCTCCCTATTGGTTGCCATTCTAGGACCTGCTTTGGTAATCTTTCGTCGCTCATTCGTTGTACATGGCCGTACCATATCAGTTGTCTTTTAGAGATGTCATACATTATGCTTTCCATTTTTGCTTTGTATTTTTCTGTTACGCGACAAGTCTCTATTCCATACAAGAGCGTCCTTTTCACCATTGTTTCATATATGTTAAATTTTAAATTTTTTTTATCTCTCTGCTCCATAAAATACTGTTAAGACAACCAATAACTTTTTCGCTTTTACTATTCTTTTTTCCAGTTCTTTACAGCCTGTTCTGTATACATACTCATTGCATGGAGATATTGATTGTCCATTTTCTAGTTCAAATTCACTTGATTGGTTTTCAATACATAAGTACTGTGTCTTGTCCACGTTCACTGTTAATACCCACTTTTGGTATTCTTCCATTAATTTCTCATTATATACTCCATGTCTTCTTTATCATTAGCTACAATTACTTGATCGTCAGCAAACTGTAGTGTGTATATGGTAAATCGGTCGTTAAGTTGTATTCCCATGCCGTGCACTTTACGTTTCTAGTTTTTTAGAGCTACTGCGAGATATATTTTAAAAAGAGTTGGAGGGATGCAACACCCCTATCCTAAGCCTTTTGTTACCAGGAATTCTTTTGAAAGTCGATTTTCAATTTTAATTTTAGATTTTGACCCTTTGTATAGTTCTTTTATCGCTTTTATGTATGTATGATTGATACTAGTCTGCCCTAACACTGTCCATAATTTTTCTACTGGAACGGTATCATATGCTTTTTGTAGGTCCACCAAGGTAACATGAACCTCTATATTTCTGGCGCTCCTTATCTCAATTACTTGTTTAAGACAAAAAACATTATTATTACAAGATCTGCCTGCACGAAACCCACTTTGCTCTTCTTCTTCTTGATCATGAAAATCATTCTCTATTAGGTCTCTAAGAATCCTACCGTACAATCTACTTAGAGTACTGGTTACTGAAATTCCTCTGCAGTTCTTACAATCCAACTTGTTTCCTTTTTTATGTATTGAGGATATGAATGCTATTTTCCAATCATCAGGTACTGGATGTCCATTTATGCATTGATTGACAACATATGTGAGATTTTCTAGTAGTTTCTCTGATCCATATTTGAGCATTTCAGCGTGTATTCCCACAGGTCCGCTAGATTTTCCGGATTTAAGCTATATATTGTAGGATTTTTTATTTTGTTTTCGTTAGTTATTCGTACACCTATAGATTTAAAAATCAAGAAAGAAAAATAAATAAATACCGAACTACACGTTTTGTATACATATTAAGCGTACAACCAACTTCAATGAAAGCAGCACACGCCACAACAAAACTCATGTGCTTCGATTATACTTTTGTGTAAGCATTGTGACTCGCTCTCTGAATTTAAATGAAAACTTCTTTTGCCTTTTTAAACCAAGAGCCAATGACAATACCTAAAGTCGGTACGTTATAAGAAGTCCGATATCGGATTAAATCTCCAAAAAATGTTATCGCTTTTTGACCAGTAAGTCAGTTAAGTTAGAAGTCGCTGTACCTGATCGTACCAGACATCCCACTGGTTCACTGTATTCGGCATAATATGAGTGGGCTAAATCAGCGGTCTTAAAACAAAATTATTTAAGAATTATTTTACTCGAGATTCATACTTATCGGAGAGCTTTGAAATTTGACACACTAATAGGCAACGACAGACTAAATCGAAATGGATTCTTGCATTTTTTCGATTTAAGCCCCCCACTCCCATAATGATTTATGATTATTTTTTTGCAAGCCCATCCAAGAGCGCATCTGTGGCCGTCGCGATAATTAAAATAAATTGTCGGCGTCTTAAAATATGACACTTCAAATTAGCACCACTTTTTGGCAAATTTGTATGTTTTTTTGGCAAAAACTAAAAAAGTACCAAACTAATCTAAATTGTTTTTTCTGATATTTATAGATCTTGGTAGGCCCTATCGATAAAGATAAATTTTTCATTTTGACGTCTCTGTTTCGAGATATAAGCAAATAATTGAAATTTCAAAAAATGCTGTTTTTGAAAAACACAGGGATCTATTGCGCGTCAATGCACTAAGTGAGTGACATCTAAAGCCACAAATTAAGTTTTTTACCGTAGAAATAGGTTCAGTCAAGGGCTGTCAAGTCACCGGAAGTCGAGCAAAAAAATAGTTTCTGAGATATCACCCTGAGATTTACCCTTTGAGAACCACCGACTTACCTGCTCAAGAGATTTTATTGCTTAGCGGACTTCATACAGCGTATAGACTTTAAAAGTAACTGCATGGGGATTTCGGCAGGGCCGTACCTGGGGGGGGGGGTATCAAGGAGATTGATCCCTCCCCCCCGAAATTTTTAGGACTAAAAAATAATAAAATATTTAGTAGTGATAAGTGGTAGAGGTATGAGCAATTCGCATTTTTTTATTGCAGAATTGACTCTGATTTTTTAGATTTTTATTTATGACAGTGAAAATATGCTCAAACCAAAATTTGATTAGGTACTCTATTTTTGAAAAAAAACTAAAATCTTAAGCGTAATTTATAGATAAATGCATGCAAAGTGGGAAACAAAATAACCCCGTATTGGTTAATAACACAAAAATCTTTATTAATTAATAAACGGTTGTGTTTTACTACTTGACTTGCATGTGAATTTAATCCAAGATTTGAGCAGCTGCTAATAGATAGTTTAATTTTTTTGTTCATATCTTTATATGCATTTAAGATTTTTATAGTCATCAGAACGATGTCTTCCCAAAAACTGCTTAATACTTTCTTCTTTTGTAGAGAAAAGTGTGTCGAAAGTATCATCTTTTATCAGATACCTTATTTGTGGTCCCACAAATATACCCTTTTTAATTTTTGCATCCAACAAGCGGGGGAACTTGGTAGTGAGGTAAGCAAATCCTTGGCCATTTCTATCCAATGCTTTCACAAATTGCTTCATTAAACCCAATTTAATGTGAAGCGGTAGTAATATTACATCTTGAGAGGCAACAAGAGATTCATTCGTCACATTTTTCTCTCCATCGTTTAATTTTCTGGTTCGCCATACTGTTCTTACAAAATATTCTTTTCGAGCACGACTATTCCACTCATACGGTAAAAATTTTTGTCTAGAATAAAAACACGTTATTTCCTTGAATAAATTGTTTTACCTTAAAACAATTTGTTTTGAATTAAAATATTTCTTTTTAGTTCAACGCAGCGTTTAATCTTGACATTTTATTATTATTTTTCTTGTTTAATTGTTTTGTTTCAGTATATTCCATTTTGTAACACAGCAAATTGTCTTCATATATGTAATATTTTGCTTCTAGAGAAAACGGTGCCTTAGATTATTTCAGTTCTAATTTATAATAAAACAATTTCTATAAACAACAAGTGAAATTAAAGAAAGAAAAATAAGAAAAAAGTTTTCTGCTTCGGCCGGGGATCAAACCCGGGATCTCTTGCTATCTAGGCAAACATTCTAACCACTGAACAACCGAAGCCATACATAAATTTTCGGAAAACTTCCATCTATGTAGGCTGCGGCGTCTCAAAACAAGAACGGGAAATTCTCAGGGTATTAACTCGACCAAGTCATCCAACTGATCTCTCTAAATTCTTCTTTCCGACTGTCAAAGGTATGATTACTCAAATTAGATGTAAAGAATCAACGTCTGAAAGCATGAGATCACCTTTTCGTGTGTTAAAATTTCCGATCCGATTGCCAATATAATTATCAAATACCAAATTGAAAATAATGCAAGGACCTAAGGTCTTTGCATTATTTGCAATTTAGTATTTGATAAAACAATTTCTGTTTCACATTAAAATAAGAGGCAAGACGTTTTTTGTGATATATCAAGGAAATATTCTCTTGGTGAATAGGGAAGCACAAATTATTTTACTTCAAAGCAATTTTCTTTTTTTTTACTGTGAATTTTTTTTACCGTGCATATAAAAAACAACAGTACTTCGTATATTCTCCGTGCATGTCAAGTCATTGCGATTATTTTAAAGTCTCCGCAAATTTTCCATTTGTGATCTTGGTATTTAATTTTTGTTAATACATGTTGAAGCACACCATATGATTCTTTCGTCAAACTAGCATAACCAACAAGAAACGAATTTTACCATATAATACTGAATATCTCAAAATCTGTGCCTGATTTAAACTACAGATTTTGTTTTAGAACCAAAATGCCATTTGGGATCAAACATCAGTTCCCCATAAAAAAATATCGTGTAGAACAGTGTAATTGCTCTTATTGTTTTTCTTTTGTAAGACCTGCCAATTCCTATGCTTTCTAGGATTGTATACAAATGTCCTATCTGCTTTAGGCAGATCCTAGGCGGCAGGGTACTCCAGTGGTATTGTCATTGGCTTCACATGCAGAATGTACCAGGTTCGCTTGTGAAACAACGAAGCAAAAAGAAAAAAAAAAGTCACGTCGCCCTGCCGCCCACTTCTTTTCAGCGTTCAACAGTCGACATGAAAAGTTGTGCGATGCACATAAAAACATAAGTTGACCTTGTACATCGAGAATATATGCAGGTGTAGTCCAGGAGCCAACAACCCAAGAGCCAGGATCAATAACCCGGTTGGACCTAGGACGAAAATTTGGTAAATTTGACCACACTGATTCCGAATATCTCGGTTGCTGCCGTGAAATGTTGACAGGCACTATAAAAACTCCCCTTAAACCTCCCAAAATATGAATTTTTTAGGTTTTATTTAATTTTCTCAAAAACTAATTCTCTTTCCAAAAATGTACTGATCGATAAGGTTCTCTAACCTTATCTTAGCTCTTCAGTGGCTTCAGAAAATAAAAACAACATTGTTTTATTAAATATTCGTACTGTTTTTTATTTGTACGAGCTGCCAATTCCTATGCCTTCTAGGCTAGTATACAAATGTCCTATCTGTTTTAGACAGCTCCTATTTCCTGACATTTATTAAACAAAAGTCTTTTTTGTTTTAATCTCTTGATCTGTACTGAAAACTGGTATCTTCTTTTTCTTTTCTCCATTTCTATTTGCGGAAAAGCGATTTGTTGTGTATATAAAACTATTCTTTGTGGCAGAGTAATTCTGAAAAAGAAATAACCACAATATTGTATGGGTTTTAATGCAGAGAAGTTTTGTTATCTTATTTTCAGCGTAAGAAGTTTTCCGTATTTAAGACTTTAACCAACTTTTTTTGTTAGTAGGCAACGGTTAAATCAAATCTTTGGGGGTACAAACCCAAAACAAAATTGCGGCGCAGGCGAAAAATTTTTTGAGTGTCACGCCTTACTTTTTGGCAATCGAGTGGGCCATTATATCATATAATTTAGAGCAAATAATTAAAACATTAGATATTTATTTAGATATAAGTTATTTATTATCATTGTTGTTATAAATAAATAATAAATGTATCGTACCAAGAAACTAAATTTCGGACTTTTATTGTCTTTATTTATTTTAAACACGACGTTTCGGCCATATAGTAAATGTGTCATCCATGTATCATAGCCATAGTTTTGGCATGAACCTTGCTGTGTTGATCGCATGGTCCTCGAACCACTCCATCTAGATGTTCGCTACCACCGGAAGTCCATCATTCTGCGCATAAAACTTATCTTTCACTTGAAAGTAAGAATTACGGAGAAAGAGCTCCAACAGATCCATCACCTTCTTCACCGGTAGCGTTGTTCTCTCGTGAAGTGTACCATCAGTTTATAATTTGTTTTTAATGATGAGACTTTCTACATCAAAAATTACAAATCTATCGTCGGGGTCTAATTTGATCCTATTTAAAATCTCGACAAAATGTTCTGAGTTTTTGACAAAAGATTCGGACCTACACTCTAATGGTTAAATTATATCCAACAAAAACCTTGACAAAGTACTGGTCGGTGAATACCTGAAGCTAGCAATTGGTCGCAATGGTATATCCTTCTCGAAGGTCGAAAAATCTTTTTTTAGGATTCCAATGTGAACAACCTAATATGTTAAAATCACGCTTTTTTCGCTCTAATAACTGGCCTAAATTAGTACCTAGGCGTTTTATTAAATAAATTGTGGAGAGTGACCTACTTTGTTTGATTTAAAATTAATATAACTACTACAGTGCTTTTAATGTATTTTATTTCATTTCAAAAGTCCACACCTTTTAAAAAAATTCCATTAGTAGTTTGCTTAATAAAATAAATTGAAATTTTTTGTTATATGAAACAATTTAATAATTATATGGATATAAAATACATTCATTGCGTTGAGTTATGTTGTTTCGATGATGATAACAATTTTTATACATATATTTATATAAATTCATGAATCCATGACGGATCTGATACCTTCCTGGCTAGCCTATTAGCATACTTCAATTAAAGACATCATATATCAGCCTTAAAAAAAGTTTTTTGGAAATATTTCTAAATCTAAAGCCGAAATTTTTGGTTATAACACAAATTATTGAGCAAAATGTAGTCTACTATTATCCGAAAACCGCATATTGATACAACAAAGTACTAAGAAAATGAATTATGTATGATTGCAAGACATGCTATCAACGCTGCTGGTCACAATCCAAATTAAAGTAACATTAAAATATTGCATACAGGAAGACACTTTACATGTGTAACCCCTAGATGCACCGTAAAAAGGGTTAGCTAATCGATTCACTCTCTTTGTTGTTTTGTATGTAAGCAACAAGGACTTAATCGCGATTAAACTCATAATCGCGTTTAAGTGCTGACGGTTCATCTGAGGGTAAATACTTTTATTAACACTTTCATTTTATATTTTATATCATTTTGATGTCAAGCCTGTCAAAATAAACACAATGGGCGAGTTTGTAAAGTAATCTAATTTTGCTCACCGATTACATCGGTTTTTTTGACATATGACGTTTGACGTTCATTTGACATTTTCATTGGGTAAGTCCGATGAACACCAAAAAATAAAAAATATCGCGATGAATCAGATTTCTAAACCTCACTTTCTTCGATTTTGATTTATTTTCTAAAAGATTCTCTGCATTAATACATGGAAACAACATTTTCAACGTAACCTTGAATCCTGGCATGCTGCGGTCTGGTGATATCAAAATTAACTCCAGATCTTCATCAACCTAGTTTTGAGTCACTATTTATATATTTTTGAGATGACCATCGAAACTTTGCTAACCACACCATTTAAGCATTTAACAAAAAAAAAACAACAAAAAAGATATAAAATTACACAGCAAAAAAAAAAACACAAAAAACAGCTGATTTTGACGTAATTGACATTCATCGAAAATTGCTCACCGACTCCCAGGGTCGGTGAGCATTGATGCCATTAATTGGTGCCTTAGTGAAATTCATCAGATAATTTACGAACCCAATGGATTTCAACGAATTGCACTGATTAGTTTAAAAACTTGATTGTTGTCATCGATGAGCTCATCGATGCCTTTACGAACTTGCCCAATTTGAAAACTGTCAACAATATCACTGTCTAAATAAGTCATGACCAACTTGACTAAAAAAAAGCCCGATAAAAAGATTTGCCGGTCTCTTGGTTCTTTACCAGTAGGACCGAAAAGTTTTCCAAGGGGATCTGGTAGTAAAGTGACACTCTCCGCAAAAAATTGTACGAAAAAAGCTTGGTTAACGTTTCCAGGTTTTTTTTATTTATACTTCATTTATCTTTAAATTAGGAAAGATGGATGACAATATATTATAACACAATATTCCGACAAAAGTGTTAACACGTTTTGGCTAGAGGACACTTCAACAACCACATTATATCCAAGATTTAGAGCTCAAACTAGCGCTTTGGATCCTAGCCAGCTCCTTACGTAGCTAGATATAGCTGCAGACAGCTTTTTAAAACTAAGACAGCTTTTTAAGCAAAGCGTCGCTTCCGGGGACGTCTAAAATTCGTAAAACTTACGTGTAACCCTTAGAGATTGCCTCGAAAAAGTGTCTTTAAGGTAAAAATGTGTGTCATAAAAAGCCTAATATTCATATCACTAACGCAGAACGGTATTTTAAAACTAAATTAGAAAAAGTACATGTAAAGTTTACTGAATTTCCGCTCATATTACAAAATTTTCTCTAAAAAGCATAACAAGATTAGTCTAGCTTGTGTTGTTATTTTACTAAAAATTAATTTGAAAGCTGCGCAAATTTTAAAAACTGGACCTTAAACAATGTGGCTTGTAAAAAATTTTTATGTACATGGTACAGATAAAATAGCCTGGATACATTGGCGACTCGTGAGGTAGTGCCTGGGCAGTATCCTAGTTTTTCTACAAAAACACGTTTCTTTTTCATTTGTAATGCATCCTTATAGGTTTTTATTTTATTTTATCTTGCACTTCTTTTTAGTTTATTAATTATATGAAATTTGGTAATCCAGTGAAATTCTATGGATCACACTTTGACGACGCGACGCGATGAATGGGCCACTAAAACGCAAAGCAGCGTAGAACACGCTGCCCAATGAGTATGTGCCACTTTTTGTTGGCTGTTTGGAATATAGATTTTATCAGCAGCCTATATGAGCGACAGAGATAGGGAGAGAGTAAATAAAGCTTGTAGAATGAACGTGACGTGCGGGCAGGTGGATGGTTGGGCTGTAGTCAGGCGGCGGTTTCTTTGTTCGAAGGACCAATGTGCAAGCTGTGCTTGACAATTGCGCTTGCTTAACTCGTCTTGGTTAAGCTGTGGGACAATAAAAATTAAAGTAACAGGTTTACTGCTAGGGAGCAGCCTTACACCCTGCAATGACAAATAAGGCTTATGGTCCAGTAAACTGAAGTAGATATAGTGACAACAACTATCAAATGTTGAATCTGGTTTATTAAGATAAATCTTTTCTTTTTATAATAAGAAATTTGTGATTGTTCCAGACAAATGATAAAAACGTACAATTTAATATTTCGTGCTGTTTTATAAACTAAATAATTTATATAGCTAAAATAAGTAAACTTGAGAAGGCTAGTTTATATTTTTTTAAACCTAATTTCTAAAGATTACCTGCATGTTTCAATAAAAATAAACTAAAAATTTAAATTTAAGTAAAATGTAAAGTTCATTAAAAATTTATAACTAAGTTTTTAAAGATCTTAAAGAATTCTTGTCAAGTTATTCTATAAATGTATTTTAAAAAGACACCTTTTAAGCAGAGTTCTTCAAATTTTTCCGTAATTACGAAACATCCTTGTAACAGCATCAAAATGGCCTACCAATTAAGTCTGAATCGTGCTTTTAGGCTTAACATTTTATTAATTAATTAAGGGTATTGGCCTTTTAGCAAAAGTTCAATTCCCTGTCCCCTTGATGGGACCTAGTTTATTTTTCCGAAAAACAGGACATTGGCCACAAAACAAGCTAGCAACGTTTAAGTCAATTAGTTGGCCATATAAAACGACCTTTTGCGTAGTGCTAAATTGAAATACACAACGGTATAAAGTATCCAATTATTTGTTTGCGATACAATGGCCACGTCACATTAATTAAAATAGTGGTAATGACGGTTGTCATAACAATAATAGTATAGTAAATTCAAATTTTGTTTTGTTAAATTATAACCTGCAATGATACTTTGCTTTAAAGCCTTATTTATTAGATAATAGATACTCATAAATTCTGGCTAATTCATTTTTTTAGCAAGGCCATTTGTCATTTGGCAATTCTGAATAATTTAAATAGGAGACTATACGAAAACTGCTTCTGCCTAATATACGAGGGTTCTCTTTTAGGTTTTGTATATGCAGTATATCTGAGGGCACGGCAGTGCCTCGCCAAGTTCGCGCTGCCGTACCATGTTTTCGTGAAACATTTCAGCCCATATTTGCCCTTTATAAAAGTCTACTTCGGAATGATCTACGAATCTCTTGCACAGTCGTAAATCTTCATAGAGAACAACTCACTCACTCATGTATAGATCATCAAAATTCTACTGTACAGGGTGTTCAAGGTACTTAATTTAGCGGGTGGATTCCTCGTGACAGTCTATAAAATTGCAATTTACTCTAAATCAAAATTTCCACTAATAACGAAGTTATAGACCCCCTTCCAAAATGCAGACTTTTCAAAAAGCCCCCGTAGCTCAAAGACGAGACGATATTTCAAAATACATACAACTTCTAGGGGAGACAGAGAAAAACTGACCACGCATTGCGAGGCTCAAATTTCAAGTGAAGGCTTATAGTGAAAACCGTATTTTGAAATATCGTCTCGTCTTTGAGCTACGGGGGCTTTTTGAAAAGTCTGCATTTTGGAAGGGGGTCTATAACTTCGTTATTAGTGGAAATTTTGATTTAGAGTAAATTGCAATTTTATAGACTGTCACGAGGAATCCACCCGCTAAATTAAGTTTTAACTGTCACTTTTAGTTTTTGAGATATGACATAAAGTTGCATTTTTTCTTATGGAATGGCCTATATTTTAATTAATTTTCGAATTCGTCATTGAATTCTTTTCAAACTGATGTATCATATGTTATAGTTTGTTTAAGTGGTTTCGGAGATAATTAAAGTTTTTCATTTTTGTCTAGTGTGCGTTGAATGACGTCATGCGCCATTGACATGAAAGCCTTGCTGTTAAATCCTACTTCAATGCTCCTATAGTTTTGTTGTCTTATACTATGCAAATCAAGTTGGCCTTGCGTCTTGGCGTTTTGTCATTGTTTTCAATTGTTTAAATAATTTGACATTACGCTTTGATTTGAAATTATTTTGCACAAAAGCGTTTTTAAATTTATTTTTAAATATGTATCAAAACGATGAAAAGTATGACATGCTAAAATGTTACTGGGAAAGTAATAATAATCGACAGGACGCTGGAAACTTATATCTTCAAAGGTATCCCCAAATATACTTTAAGGTATTTGGGTATCCCGAACGAAGACAAAGTTGAAAAGGAATCTTGTTCAGTATGGCTCTTTTTCAAAACCGCGGGCCAAAATATATGACGTTAGGAGGGACCGTGAGGTAGAGGAGATAGGCATTATAAATAATAAATAAATCAAAGACGTATAGTTGGCCCCTATATACATATATATATAAAATGAAAATTTAAATCAAGAGCGGTATTTAGAAAACATTTTAGTGGTTGAGCCATATATCGAAAACTTGTCGCTAGTAGAGAATATGCAGTGCTACTTCCAACAAAATGGCGCACCACCGTATGCGGCTGGAATTATTACCAATTATTTGAATAATACCTTTCACAACCAGTGGATTGGATTAAGAGGCCCAATACCGTGGTCAGTAAGGTCTCCAGACATCACCTTGTGTGATTTCTTTTTATACGTCAAGATTTGAAAAGCGATGCCGTCTGTGCTTGATGCAAAACGGGCGCCATTTTGAACATAGGTTGTAAAATAGTATGAATATCATATAAAAATTGGTATTTATAAAGGGTAATTAGTATTAGCTTAAGTTACTATAGATATATAGTAGGTTGGTTATTTTTTCTGTTGATCTATGACGCAATGATTATTGATAATTTTTAATAATATCGAATTTCTATTGAGTCTGTAATTTTTGTTTCTATTTATAACTAGGCTTTGAAGACCGTCAGCTGAATTATCATTTTTGACTGTGTAAAATAATAAAAATACTGGAGTGCCTTGACCTGCTTCAGCAGAAAATCATAGCGCACTAGAAATAAGTGAAAAAGCTGAATTTCTCCGAAACCGCTCAATCAAACTATGACATATGATACATCATTTTGAAAAGAATTCAGTGACGAATTCGAAAATTAATTAAAATATAGGCCATTCCATAAGAAATAATGCAACTTTATGTCATATCTCAAAAACTAAAACTGACAGTTATTTACTCCAAATCAAATTTTCCACCAATAACGAAGTTATAGACCCACTTCCAAAATGCACACTTTTCAAAAAGCCCCCGTAGCTCAAAGACGAGACGATATTTCAAAATACGGGTTTCACTATAAGTCTTCTCTTGAAATTTGAGCCTCGCAATGCGTGGTTAGTTTTTCTCTGTCTCCCCTAGAAGTACCTTAAACCCTCTAAAAGTGCCCAATTTGGGACACCCTGTACTTCCAGACATGCTACAAAGCTGAAATTTGGCAGGCTGATAGAAATTATGACTAAACCTCTGGAAAAAATCAAAAATACCCAAAATTCTATAAATGTAAAGTTATGTAAACGTAACATTGCCCACTTCCAGACACGAAAGAGAGCTGAGCTTTTTAAGACTGAAAGACACTATGATAAAAGTATAGAAACAAATTTAAAAACGCCAACATTTTAATTTACTTCTCTCTCCTATAAATGTAAATTTATATAAAAGTAACACCCACTTTCAGAAACGCTAGAGAGCTGAACTTTGGAAGGCTGATAGAAACTACGATAAAACCATGGGAAGAAATTTTAAAACCCCAACATTTTCATTTACTCTCCTCCACTATAAATGTAAAGTTATGTAAAAGTAAAAAGTAACATTACCCACTTTCAGAAACGCTAGAGAGCTGAGCTTTGGAAGACTGATAGGAACTATGATAAAACTATAGGAAAAAATTTTAAAACACGAAAATATTAATTAACTTCCCTCCGCTATACATGTAAAGTTATGTAAAAGTAACATTGTCCACTTTCAGAAACGCTAGAGAGCTGAGCTTTGAAAGGCTGATAGGAATCAAAATAAAACCATGGGAAAAGATTAAAAAACTTTAAACAACATTTTAAGTAAGGCATTGCAAAATTTTGAATTATATTCCGCATATTTTACTACTTTAAATATTATGCAATTCCTTTAAAAAAGAAGTGAAATCATAACAAAAATATTTTATGTAAAAAAAGCCAAGTACACGAAAGTGGCATTCTGTAAGAATTGAGATAAAAGTAAAGCCAAGTTCTCCAATACAAATTTCAAAATGAAAGGTTCTTACTAGTTGGGAAATGTTTCTCTTAACTTGGCTATTACGGCTGTAAATGACTCTTAGGCACAGTGCTAGCAAGTTTGGCTGTAATAGCAAAAAAAGTTAAATAACTTACTTGCTATACAGTTTTATTCAAAATTATCAGCTGTACCAAAAACTAGAAACTAATAAAACAAGACTGACTATTAACAGACCAAGATAAAGATGTAGGGTAAGATAGGAATCACTTTTTTGAAGAATTCATTCTACATACTACCATAAAGTAAGTAGGAAACGTTTCTTTGTGATACGACCTATACTACAAACTGGGGAAAAATCGATAATCTTATGCTTATTCGTTGTCAAAGAAAAGTTTCCCCAGGAAAACCCAGAAAATACTTGACGACTTAAGCGAAACTTAAAGTGTAAAGATGTTGCATGGAAAATTTTGTCCGCTAGGTTTAACTTCCACTAAGCTTGCAAATAAATGTCTAAAAAATATTTTAAAAAAACTTTTAAGCTAAATGGTTTTATTTAAAATTATCAGCTATACTGAAGACTAGAAACTAATAAAATAAACCTGACTTTTAACAGACTAAAATAAAGACGTATAGATAGAAATCAATTTTTGAAAGAAGTCATTCTTGCTTGATAATACAGTTCATTCCATATTTTTTGAGACAACTTTTTGCAACTTTTTTTCGCTAGCCAATGCTATTTGTTGTGGTAAACCAAGGCCGGCAAAAAAATACAGACCACGACCCTAAAAAAATCAACTGTTCGCCGGGGGCTGACTTTTACATTGGGTCTTATGGGAGGTCAGACGTTTTTTTATGATATTTTCAAAATGGCACTACAGATTTCCGCAAAATTTCAATGAAATATTCTCAGACACCATCCTCATATGCCACCAAACTTTTGTAAGGATACAAGATGATTAAAAGGTTAAAATCTTCAAAATTTAGCATTCCTTATTTTGAATTCAGATTACCCGCCATGTACCGCATGCCAAACTGTTATATTTTTAGCTCACACGTATACTATACTATAGTAGTGTGAGCTATGGTGATCCTAATTTTTTCGAGAAAAAAAAAGTTGCTCCGATTTCAAAATTTTTTATATATCTTTGCGTTTCAGATGATTTTGAAACTTTTTTGTTGCGCCGTCAGTCTGTCTGTCTGTCTGTCTGTCTGTCTGTCTGTCTGTCTGTCTGTCTGTCTGTCTGTCTGTCTGTATGTCTGTCTGTCTGTCTGTCTGTCTGTCTGTCTGTCTGTCTGTCTGTCTGTCTGTCTGTCTGTCTGTCTGTCTGTCTGTCTGTCTGTCTGTCTGTCTGTCTGTCTGTGTGTCTGTATGTCTGTCTGTAACGACCAACGCGCATAACTCAAAAACCGCTTGGCCGATTTTAATGAAATTTGGTACCTAGGCTGGGTCTTGGGTCGAGATGGTCCCATTTAAAAATGAACAAAATCCACCGAACACAAACCAAATAAAAGGGTGGGGGTAGATTTCAAAAATTAGAGTTTATGTGAAAATATGGCGTGTGTGATATTAAACAAAATACATTTTAATTTATTTAAAAAAAAAGGTGGGGGTATATTTTAAAAATTAGAGTTTAAGTGAAAATATGGCGTGTGTGATATCAAACGAAAGGTAATTGAGTCCGGACTTTAACAAAATACATTTTAGTTTTTGTTTTTTTGTAAGGGTGGGGGTAGATTTCAAAAATTTGAGTTTAAGTCAAAACATGGCTTGTGTGGCATCAAACAAAAGGTAATTTAGTCTGGAGCTTAATAAAATATATTTCAGTTTTTAGTTATATTAGCTCACACGTACACTATAACTATAGTACCTAGTGTGAGCTTAGGGGCCCATATATTGGCAGAGTATTTTTTACGGTTATTTGACATGTATTTGACTTTGTCATCTGTGTTTGTCACATTTGCTTCTGTTTTAAATTTAATTTTAGTGTGAGCTAATGAAGCGGCTCTGAAATATTAAGGGTTACCATACATTAAAAAAATACTCTGCCAATTTATGGGCACTTAAGCTCACACTAGATACTATAGTTATAGTGTACGTATGAGAACTCCAGACTCAATTACCTTTCGTTTGATATCACACACGCCATATTTTCACATAAATTCTAATTTTTGAAATTTACCCCCACCCTTTTTTTTTGTTAAATAAACTAAAATGTATTTTGTTTAACTCCAGACTCAATTACCCTTCGTTTGATGTCACATACGCCATATTTTTACATAAACTTAATTTTTGAAATCTACTGGCTTGTGTTTGGTGGATTTTGTTCATTTTTAAATGGGACCATCTCGAGCCAAAACCCAGCTTATTTACCAAATTTCATTAAAATCGGGCTAGCGGTTTTTGAGTTATGCGCGTTGGTCGTTACAGACAGACAGACAGACAGATAGACAGACAGACAGACACAACAAAAAATTTTTAAAATCATCTGAAACGCAAAGATATATAAAATTTTTTGAAATCGGAGCAACTTTTTTTTCTCGAAAAAATTAGGATCACCATAGCTCACACTACTATAGTATAGTATATGTGTGAGCTAAAATTGTTCTGCGAGAATATACTAAAAATAATCTCAAAACCGGCTTTATTTTTTAAAAAATCAAATATTCATGAACCTTATTCCAACTTCAATATTTTAAAGACAATCAGCTGTGTCGTGACGTGACCATCAAAAAAAAATCAGCCCCGGGTGTGACGTCAACAAAGTCGAGGATCGTGGCCCGTCAGCTGATAACTGTCAAAAAGTATGAAATGGAGTCAGGGCTATCAAAATGGACAGGCCACGATCCTCCACTTTGTTGACGTCACATCCGGGGCTGATTTTTTTTTGATGGTCACGTTACGACACAGCTGATTGTCTTTAAAATATTGAAGTTGGAATGACGGTTCATGGATATTTGATTTTTTTTAAATAAAGCCGTTTTTGAGATTGTTTTTACTTTATTCTTGCAGAACAATTTTTTTAAAATGGATAGTAAGCCCTAATTTTTCAAAGCCGCTTCATTAGCTCACACAAAAATTAAGTTTAAAGCAGAAGCGAATGTGACAATCACATATGACAAAGTCAAATACATGTCAAAAATAACAGTTGGCATTTGGTCCATGGCGGGTAATTTGAATTCAAAATAAGGAATGCTAAATCTTGAAGATTTTAACCTTTTAATCATGTTGCTTCCTTACAAACCTTTGGTAGAATATCGGGATGGTGTCTGAGAATATTGCACTGAAATTTTGCGGAAATCTGTAGTGCCATTTTGAAAATATCATAAAAAAACGTCTGACCTCACATAAGACCCAATGTAAAATTCAGCCCCGGGAGAACAGCTGATTTTTTCAGGGTCGTGGCCTCTATTTTTGTGTTGGCCTTGATGGAGTATATAACATAGCGATTGTCAAACTGGAGAAAAATTGATAATATTGTTCTTATTCGTTGTCAAAAAGAATATTCCGAAACATAACCAAAAAAATACTTTAGAGCTAAACAATTTTATTTAAAATTATCAGCTTTATCAAATACTTAAACCTAATAAAACAAACCTAACTTTTAAAAGCCCAAAACTAAATACGTAGGTTGAGATAGAAAACACTTTTTTAGAAAAGTCCAAGGAAATATTGATTATCTTATTCGTTGTCAAAGAAAAGTTTTCGAATCAAAACCAAGAAAACACTTGACGACTAAAGCGAAACTTAAAATGTTAAGATGTTGTTGCTTGGAAAATTTTGTTCGCTAGGTTTAACTTCCACTAAGCTTGCAAATAAATGTCTAAAAATATTAAAAAAAAACTTTTAAACTAAATAGATTTATTTAAAATTATCAGCTATGCTAAAAACTAGAAACTAATAAAATAAACCCGACTTTTAACAGACTAAAATAAAGACGTATAGATAGAAATCAATTTTTGAAAGAAGACATTCTTGCTTGATAATACAGTTCATTCCATAATTTTTGAGACAACACTGGAGAAAAATTGATAATATTATTCTTATTCGTTGTCAAAGAGAATATTCCAAAACATAACCAAGAAAATACTTTAGAGCTAAACAATTTTATTTAAAATTATCAGCTTTATCAAATACTTAGACCTGACTTTTAAAAGACCAAAACTAAAAACGTAGGGTGAGATAGAAAACACTTTTTTAGAAAAGTCCAAGGAAATATTGATTATCTTATTCGTTGTCAAAGAAAAGTTTCCGAAGCAAAACCGAGAACACTTGACGACTTAAGCGAAACTTAAAGTGTAAAGGTGTAAAGATATTGTTGCTTTGAAAATTTTGTTCGCTAGGTTTAAATTCCACTAAGCTTGCAAATAGGTAAATGTCTATAAAAAAGCCAAATAACTTTGCTGCTAAATAGTTTTATTTAAAATTATCAGCGGTGGGTACCAATAATTAGAAAATAATTAAAAAAACCCTAGGGCGAGCACAGAAACACATTTTTTAAAAGTCGTTCTTACTTAATTATACCTACGCTACAGGGTCCGGTTTTTATTCAAACCACGTTTTTACGTTAGTCTGCTACCAGTCATTCATTAATAAAATCACAGCTAAATATTTAAAATAAAACCTTAAAAAAAGTTATTTCGTAGTTTCCAATTCGATTTTTGGCTCTCTCATTCATACAATTTTTTTTGTTGTTTGTTGGTTTTGTTCATAAATATTAAGGAATATACTTAAATTACATAATGGACAAATTTTTTAATTTTAACCCCCTCTCTCCACTTCGTAACGCGCTAAGCCCCCATATGGGGCATACCAATACATTACCACACGCAAAGCTTGAAGCCAAGACCCCCATTTAATTCTTAAAGATCCTTTTTCGGGTAGAGAGACTTTCGGTTACTGCGCATGCGTCAGTTTTGGTGATTTTGGAACATACCCCGTTACATCATTACATTATTAGACAATTGTTAAAAGTTTAGGCTTATTTGTGTTTTTTTTTCTAAAAACTGGTTGATTGGATGAAAATTAAACAAATTGTGGATTAAAATTGTAGTTTTTCTAAAATTAATTGTACAGATTTATTGTGGACAGCATGAGGAGTGTTTAGTAGCATCTATAAACCACTCTTTATTAACAAATTATAAAGAAATAAATTTAGAAAAAAAAACTTTGAAAACAAGCTTTTATAAAATGGACTAAAAAGCATAAAATAATTTTTTGAGTGTTCTGATATCATAATAATAAAAGCGATGGGCGTATTAAAGGAAATTTACCCGTTTTTCTTTTAGCCTTGTTAACTCGAAGTTTAGTGAAAATCCAAATTCATTATATTATAGCAGAGAAATGTAAGGGTAGATAATTTAACCGAACCCAACCCTACTCAAGCTACCCTTACATTTTTCCGATATGGATGGACATTATTACGACTGCTTTATATTAGGCAGATCATCCGCGACCGGCAGTGTGTACATTTATTTTGTCACATTGCAAAAGAAGAGTCGGCCCATCATCGGTTGTGGATGATACACCAAATGCGCATGGAAAGGCATTTACCTAATATTAAATACGCCCATCGCTTTTATTATTATGATATCAGAACACTCAAAAAATTATTTTATGCTTTTTAGTCCATTTTATAAAAGCTTGTTTTCAAAAAGTTTTTTTTTTTCTAAATTTATTTTTTAATTTTTAGATTATTATTATTATTATCAGAATACTCAAAAAATTATTTTATGCTTTTTAGTCCATTTTATAACAGCTTGTTTTCAAAAAGTTTTTTTTTCTAAATTTATTTTTTATTTTTAGATTTGTCTAAGTCCATGCATTTTAGCTAGCGCATCGATATTGCAGGGAGTCTTTCCTGTAAATTTGGAAATATTTCTCTTCGATGAGAAGGCCGTCAACGATTTGATACTAAACAAAATACAAACTAAAATTTTACCCCCCTCTCCGCCCTCTACGTTAGGGGGAAGGTAGGCAGTCAGTCATACTACATTATTGGATTTTCATCGGAATTATAACGTTATGCGAAATTTAAAGTTAATCGGATACGTGGAAGTTAGTTAAAAGACAATGAATACACGTGTATTCATTGAAGTAATCAGAAAAACTTGACATTAAATCATCCATTTTGAATCCGCCATATTGAATTTTTGTAATCTGATCAAAAATTCGTAATCCTCATCCTCAAAAACCCCCAGATACCAATTTTGGTGGAAATCCAACAAACTAAAATTTTACCCCCTCTCCGCCCTCAAGGTAAGGGGTGAGGTAGGCAGTCAGTAATACCACATTATTGGATTGTCATCGGAACTATAACGGTAGACGAAATTTAAAGTCAATCGGATATGTGGAAGTTAGTTGAAAGTAATCAGAAAAACTTGAAATTAAATCGTCAATTTTGAATTTTTGTAATCTGATCAAAAATTCGTAATTCTCATCCTTAAAAACCCCCAGATACCAATTTTGGTGGAAATCGGCCAAACTAAAGTTTTACCCCCTCTCCACTCCCCCCCCCCCGTTAGGGGGGAGGTAGGTACCCGATGAAACCACATTATTGTATTGTCATCGGAACTAACTAAGCTATGCGAAATTGAAGTCAATCGGTTGTTTGGAACTTCTTCAAAAATGAGTTGCTTACATACATACATACATTTGATTACATACATACAACTTAAAAGACAGGTTTAGCCGAAACCGTTTTTAAAAAACAACTTTTATTATTTTAAACTTAAAACATCTAATCGGTCTTAAATCTAGATTCTAACTAATTATTATAACACATGTAAAACTATTATTAATAAATCCGTAAGTAGGGAATAATGTCTCTGTCAGCATAAAGTTCGTACACCTTTGTAATATGATGGTAATATGTAACCGATAGGGTCATATAACTCCTCCACCCTTAGAAGGAAGCCTCCCCTGGGAGGGTGGTTTTCAGCTTTTCTAATTCAGTAGGTTGCATAGAGTGTGTGGATCGCAACTGCTTGCTCTTTCTCCTTTGAAAGTACTTATGTCCAAAATACAATAGTGTTGCGAGAAGGATGATGTAAAGGCAGATTGTCCAACCACTTGGTACTAATAGGTTAGGGGCTGTATTTTCTTCAAATATCGGAACCATGGGGTTGATAATAGATTTTTCAAATTCTAGTTTCTTAAGATCTATGCGAAATTTTGGAAATTTTTGGTTTTGCACTTCTAATTTTGGTAAGTTTATTATCGATGGACTTGCCATTGTTTTCTCTTCAAAATATATTTCTTTTCCTCTATAAAGTAATTTACATGGTGTCTTGTTCACTAGGAATATGCCAGTGAGTTCTTGAGTTATAGTTTGTTCGTCGCAAATAAATTGAAGGCTTTCTGTTGAAGGAAAAACTGCTAAGTACTGATTTAACTGTGAAATGATTTCTAGGTGGTTTTCCAAAATGTTTAATTTAGTTATTTGGCACGTGCTGGTGTTTTCGTAAGAGAGGATATTTTTTTCGCATAACGCCCTTTGATTGCTTTGCAGATGTCTAGGGCAATGGAATGATTTGCCTTGGGCAATACACATGTCATTTAAAGGAATAATTTGGTCGTTTAATTTTGATTTTAGCAAGTATTGATTACTAGGAAGGATTGTAAAAAAATCTGATTCAATTTTTGAAGGAATCGATATTAATCGAAACAAATTAAATTGATCCTTAGTATCAATTGGAATTGATAGGAAGTACAAAATTTTCTTATCATCTACAAGACAATTAATTTTTATGAAAGATTCTATAAGATTTATGTTATCAACTTGTAAATCAAATGGGAATTGATCCCTATAGATTTCCGATATTCTTTTTAGCTCTGTGAGTAAATCATTTACCTTAATAATACTCGGATGCATTACGTTTAGTTTGCAAAATGTTAGAGAGTTTTCAATATCTTGAAAGATGCTTAATATCGCATTGTATAAAAGGATAAGTTCGTTATAAACGCTTTTGGTTAAAATAACGTTATCCAAGCCAGCACTATGTCGTATCAAAGAATGCAATTGTAAAATTTTTGTTTTTAACAGAATTTGGTTATGTTGAATACTTTTAACAGTTTTATTAAATCGGTCAATTAATTTTTGATTTACCGAGTATTGTAAGAATAGTTGATTTTGGGTACTTTTCTCATTACGTCGCAACTGGTCTAAAATATTGTAGATTTTTGAACCATCGTTGGCGTCTAGGTTTCCTGTTAGTCCCTTAACTATTGATCCTAAGCCATTTATGAGCCCTCGTTTAGATCTTTTTGACTGAAATATGATTATATTTTCAATTTTTTCTATTATTGATTGATTATAAAAATTTGAAATTTTTTCAAAGTTATTTATATCGCGTTCTAAAGGTGTGTTATTAGTGTACGTCTGTTTCAGCGTTTGATGTTGTGAAATTATGTTTTCGTATTGTTGTAGTAGGGGTCCTAAATCATAATAGTGAACGAAGGTATGTTCGGACCTTTGGAGTTTCGCAGGTCCAAGGTTTACGGGTAGGACGCCTAAGTTTTGAGTAATGTTGGTTACTCCTGTTCCTCTTGAACTGGGTGCGAAGAACCTAAAAGATTTTTAACTTTATTTTTCTTTCGAGGTCTTTTAATGTTTGAAAGATGTATCTTTTCGGACGTGTTAGGGTTTGTTGTGTCTATTTTTGCCGTTTTTAGTTCAGGATCCACCGAGACAATTTTTTCCTTTTTATATTTGTTTTTTGTTTTCTGTTGTTTTTGTTTATTTTGTACGTAAATTGTTTCAGGAATTTCAGGCAGCTCTTCTCGGGATTGGTTAACTTTGTTTATAGTTTGTTGTTTTCTTTGTTGGATGTCATGATTAATTTTTTGATATAATATTTTCATTTTTTCGCGATGATTTTCGACAAAATTATTTATTAGTTGTTTATCAATTTCGAGATTAAAAGGAGATTCATTTTGATAGGTGATTACTTCATAAGGTTTTAAGTTAGTGACTGAGTGGATAGTGTTATTATATGCCAAAATGCTGTAAATTACTTTGCTTTCTATGGGGTCGTTTTTAAATCTTTGGTTATTTAATAATCTAATGTGTTCGATTAAGGTGGAGTGAAATCGTTCAACTGTACCGTTAGAGTCAGGATGCTGAGAGCATATAAAGTGAACATTAATCTTATGAAGTTCTAATAATTCTCGTACTACAGAATTCTTAAATTCGCCACCATTATCAAAGGTCATTTGTTCAGGGATGCAATGGTGAGAGAAATATTGCATGAGTTTGCTGGCAATCTCTAACCCTTGTGATGACTCGATTTTATAAGCCTGAGCGTACTTTGAGAATGGGTCTACTATTGTTAGAAATTTAGAATTTTCCAAAGTTAGTGTGTCTGCGTGCAAAATTTGAAATGGTTTGGTCGGGGTAGGAGTAACGTTCATTTTTACTTGTATAGGTTTTCTTTCGTATTTTGTAAGCTGACAGATTTCACATTCATTTATGTAATTTCGGATAATTCGTTCTTGATTTGGCCAGTAATATTGCTCTTTTATGCGTTTTTCTGTTTCTTCAGTCCCTCGATGATTAGTTTTACCTTCGTGGTGATTTTGAATTACTTGTTGAATTTCGTCGTCGTCTAGAACGTCTATTAATTTTTTTGTGCATTTAATCATTTGAATTTGTGAGTTTTTAAAATACCTTTGTAACACGGTACTAAATTTTTCGTATACAGGGTCTTCAAAGTAAAGATGGTACTTTACTTTTGGGACTATATATTCTTTTAAAAATTGTACTACATCTTTTTCGAAATTATTTTTTGAAAATTGAACAATAAATCTTTGTTTTATTTTGAATAATTTTACTATAGCGGGTTTAGCGGGTTCAAAATTTACTTCGGAGATAAATATTTGATTCTTGCCGTAGTTCACTGGGCAATCAGCGATGGGTATTCCAATGATGGGATCCTCTTGATTGGAATGAATTGTTTGATTGGTGTCTTCTTCTGCGTTATTTTGGTCGTCAAGGTCACCTGGTTCTGCGACTACTGATTGATTTTCTGCATTATTATCATTCTCAATGCTCTGGTTTAAATTTTCTACAAAGTTGCGCAATTTCGTTAGTGCATCGAGGGGGTCCACGTCTTTAGTTACATTTGTGTTTATTTCGACGCGCGAGAGGGCGTCGGCGTTTTTATTAAGAGTTCCTTTTTTGTATACAATTTCAAAATCGTACTCAGCTAATTTCAGACTCCATCGAACTAATCGGGAATTTGGTTCTTTAAGTGAGATTAGCCATTCTAAAGGTTTATGGTCAGTAATAATTTTAAATTTTCGACCAAAGAGATAGGGCCTAAAGTATTTAACGGCCCAAACAATCGCCAATAGTTCTTTCTCAATTGTTGAATAATTGATTTCAGATTGGCAAAGAGTTCTTGAGCCATACGCTATTGGGAGGTCAGAGCCAATTTTACCTTGAGAAAGTACACAACCTATTGCGAAATTGCTTGCGTCGGTCGTAAGGTTAAAAGTTTCGTTAAAATTTGGGTACTGCAAGATTGGTTCATTGGTCAGGATATGTTTGCATGTTTCGAATGATTTTGTGTAGGCGGGATTTTTCGCATCTATTTTTGCATCCTTTTTTAGATATGCGGTCATTGGTTTAGTAATTTTAGCAAAATCAGGAATAAATTTTCGGTAATACCCTAAAAGACCTAAAAATTGTTTAATTTGACGCTGTGTAGTGGGTATTGGATAGGCCGTAATAGCCTTAATCTTGTCTGGGTTTGGCTTAACGCCATCTGGCGTCACTATGTGCCCTAAGAAGGCGACTTCTTTACGCAAAAATTCGGACTTATCAAGCTGTATTTTAAAGTTTGCTTGTCGAAATCTGTCAAACACTTGTTTTAGGCGTTTTATATGCTCATCTAAACTAACACTAAATACTAAGACATCATCAAAAAATCCCACGCATATTTCGTTATTAAGGCCTCTGAGGATGTTGTCCATCACTCTTTGGAAAGTGGCTGGGGCGTTCTTTAACCCGAAAGGCATTCGCAAAAACTCGTAATGCCCGTTTTGAGTGCTAAATGCTGTCTTAGGGACGTCTTCTTCGGCTAACTCGATTTGGTGGAAGCCGGACGCTAAATCTAGAGTAGAAAAGTAGTGACATCTGCCGAGTTTATCAAGCAAGTCGTTGATATTTGGAATTGGATAACGGTCTCCAATTGTTTTCTCATTTAATCTGCGAAAATCGATCACGATCCTCCACTTCTCTTTACCAGATGCGTCTTGTTTTTTGGGTACTACCCAAATAGGTGCAGACCAAGGCGAATAACTAGGTCTTATAATATTTTGCTCCAGCATTTCGTCGATTTGAGATTTGACTTCCTTCTTATGTATTTCTGGGTACCTATAGGATTTGGTATAGATCGGTATTTCATCCGAGGTCTTAATTGAGTGTTTGATCTGATTGGTAAAGGTTAATTGATTCCCAGTGACATGAAAAATATCGGAATATTCTTTGATCAAACCGGTAATAGCTTTTTGTTCTTCATTGTTCATGTGTTCAGTTCTAATCTTTGAAATATCAAATTTATACTTCTCAATGTTTAAATAATTTAGGTTTGGGGTAGGTCGTTGTTTAAGTTCATAACAGTCAGGGTCAATGACGTTCAAGGGTTCAAAAATTTTTATTTTTAGATATTTTTCAGTAGGGTTCATCATTGTGCAGATTGCCTCGAAGTTACTGACCGTGGTCAGGCATTCAGGAATTTCTAATTCTGCGAATTTTGTTTGGGGAATTATGGCTTCACCATTTTCAATATTTTTTACATTAATTTTAATAACTTGCTCAGTCATTGGTGCCAGTACTAAAATATTTGCATTTTTGGTAGTGCTATGAAATTTCAGTTTTATTTCTGCGTTAGGGGTGATTAAGGAATTTTTTTGAAGATTGATGTTGGCTTTCAGTAAAGACAAATTATCAATTCCTAATAAACAGTCAAAATAATTATGAAAATCAAAAACGTAAAATTTTAAAGGGTCTAGGTCTGAATGAAAAATTTTTGAACAGGGTATTTGCGTACTGTATTGTTCTATTGAATTGCCATGCGCTGTTGAGATTTGAAATGGGTCTTCAATTAGGGATTTTTGAAAATATTTTTGTGCTATTGTGGGCCTTACAAAAGATCTTGTACTTCCGGTGTCTATAAGTATTTTTAGATTATATTCTGGAAAAATTACAAAAGGTAATTTGTTTTCGCTATTCGTTAGGTTCATCAAATGAAATTTTGGTGGTTCAAGGCTGGTTCCTGAAAAAACTCGCTCGATTCAGCTTCGTCTTGTGTATAGTCAGTCTCGTCATCGTACTGGTACTGGTTATTATCCTCAATGGGGTATTCGATTGTGGGTTGAGTTTGTGATTGATTTTCAATGTTGTTTATTTCTTCGATTTTGTAGTTTGATCGATAATTAGGTTGTTGATTGAATTGGTGGTAATTTTGAAAAGGGCTGTAAGGGGTATTTCGGTTTTGGGAAGATTTTATTGTAGAGACTCCGCTCATTGGTGTTGGCTTTGGTAAATTGGGTTTAAAAGCGTTTGATTGATTAAAGGCGTTTGATTGATTAAAGGCGTTTGATTGATTGAATGCGTTTGATTGATTAAAGGCGTTTGTTTGATTCGGATTTCTGTTAAAAATCGGTTTATTTTGCTCCGGTCTATAAGTCAGCTGTGGTGGTCTGTAATTCGAAGTAGAAGGGAGATTGTTAGAATAATTAGATTGAGGGAAACTCGTTAATGCCAAAGGGCTGTTACCTTTTAGTTTAATAAAATGCGCATTTGGTTTTTGTGGGGTTTTAAAGTGTTGGTGTTTTTGGTTACTGTCGATTTGAAAATCGTTTGTAAGCATTTTAAGGGCTTCATTCATGTCTTTCGGATTTTTAGTTCGCATTAGAGAGCCAACCGGTTCTTTTAATCCGCGTAATAAAATTCTTAAAGCTAACGCTCTGCAAAATTTACCCAAAATCATTTTTTCTTCTTGGCCCCCGTGAGTCAAGAGATAAGAAGTTTGATAATTTAGTTGATGTTGAATTTTATTATAAAAATCGAAAGCTGATTCATTGCCTTGTTTCATTTCTGTACCCTCGATTATAAGGGTGCAAAGATCGCGTTTATCCCCATAAGTGCTGACAAGGGCGTCTTTTAAATCGCTAAACTTCGTAATGTTACAGGAAGCAATATTAATTGCCGCTTCACCTTTAATTTTACCTAAGATGCTTGACATCAAATATTCATTTTGAAAATCATTAACGTCTTCTGTGTTGTAAAATTTGGTGATTAGTTTTTGAGATATTTCTATGAATCTGGGTAATAATTCTGGTTCTCCATGGAACTCAGGAATCATGCCTAAGTATTCCGATTTTAATTGCGGAAGAGCCATTTTTTTATTTATTTCCAAATTTATAGAATTATCGAGTACACTATTATCTAAATCTAAAGCTACGTTTCCTATCAAGTCCGCTAAAAATTGATCAAGCTTTGAATTTTGATTTTGTTCAAAAGTATTGTTCAATTTTGGGCTTGGTGCGCGATGTTCTTCGCTTTGTGAGTCAGAATCAGAATCTGAGAGATCAGAATAATCAGTTTTTACGGAATCTCTAAATGACATGAGATATTACTTACAGCAAAACCATTAAGACTTCCAGCGATGACATTAGTAATCCAAATTCCTCGATATCCTCTCGAAAAACACGAATTAATCAACTATGTCCTTTAGTAGATCTTTTTCGTTAGGCTACTTCAGTTCACCTAACTGGACAGTCTTAGATCTAGCACGCACTGCACGCAAAATTAATCAAAAATCCAAAATTTCCGATATGCTTTCGAAAATCACGAGCCGATTACTATGTTCTTTAGTAGATCTTTTCGTTAGATTAAGATCTGTTACGCACTGCACGCACAAATTGATCAGTCTTTTTAGTTATTTATTTGTTCGATTGCCAATAAATCGTTAAAACGAACCGTTGATTATATTATTTAATCTCACGTTTGGGCAATCCTACCGACTGCGCCACTTAAAAGACAGGTTTAGCCGAAACCGTTTTTAAAAAACAACTTTTATTATTTTAAACTTAAAACATCTAATCGGTCTTAAATCTAGATTCTAACTAATTATTATAACACATGTAAAACTATTATTAATAAATCCGTAAGTAGGGAATAATGTCTCTGTCAGCATAAAGTTCGTACACCTTTGTAATATGATGGTAATATGTAACCGATAGGGTCATATAACTTACATACCCACATACACACATACATACATGAAGTTAAATAAAAGCTTGTAAAATACTAGTACTTACCTGTGGAATGACACTCCCTTACTTCTGACAGACATTTTTCCACAAACCGCACATGTTTTACATGAACTATTTCCCAGTTTTCAGAGAAAAAAGCATAGTTTTACACGACAAACCCAAAACACCGCAAAATGTAAATAAACATCAAAAATGGCGTCCACTTATACAGCAGCTATGAATTCAAATTTGCCATTATGTCCAAAGCTTCAGCAAAGTGCTACAGTTTTTGATTTTTTGAACATGTATTTATGATACAAAACAAAAAGAAAGTGTTAATAATAGGAAATTTGTTTTAAATAATATTGTTCCCCTGACTAGCGATTTTGCCGTATGTGTTTCTCGAGAAATTGATCAGGTTTTTAAGCAAAAATACTTTATTCCGCCATTTTAAAACCCAAGATGTCGGACAGAATCAAACTTAAAACTTTAAAAAGGTCGATAAAATTATATATTGTGGAACTTTTTTGCATTTTTTTGGAATTTGTAAAAAAGCATTATTTCCACCACGCACGAGGTGAGAATCATAAAGACCGTTAAACTCAATTTGTGACTGAGATGTTGAGACTAAAAAATCTGTTAATATTAGTGGTTAAGTTAGGCTTTATCTTCTAAAGTGTTTAAAAACTTTAACAGTTGTTAAAACAAGGTTAAAGGGAAAACTTAAAATGATAGCACAGAAGTCACCACAGCAGGTGAAAAATTTATTTTTAAAGTTTTTAAGTTTGATTAAAATGTTTATGAAAAAAGTTTGCCGGGTTGAAGTTTTTGTATGGTCTTGATTTACTAGTATGATCTCAATTTTGTTGTTGTTGATTATTTAAACTAGCAAACCCAACCCCATAATATGGAGATTTTTTTTTACTAAAACCAAATGTTTAGTAATTAGGCAATATGTTTGCTAGTTTAATGAAAATTTTTACTTAATTTTATTTTCATTATTTCTATAAAAAAGACAAAATTCACAATTCAATTTTTTTACCCTTTCTATATATTTTATCAAGGCCAACACAAAAATAGAGGCCACGACCCTTAAAAAATCAGCTGTTCTCCCGGGGCTGAATTTTACATTGGGTCTTATGGGAAGTCAGACGTTTTTTTATGATATTTTCAAAATGGCACTACAGATTTCCGCAAAATTTCAGTGAAATATTCTCAGACACCATCCCGATATTCCACCAAAGGTTTGTAAGGAAGCAACATGATTAAAAGGTTAAAATCTTCAAGATTTAGCATTCCTTATTTTGAATTCAAATTACCCGCCATGTACCACACGCCAACTGTTATATTTGACATGTATTTGACTTTGTCATCTGTGATTGTCACATTCCCTTCTGCTTTAAACTTAATTTTTGTGTGAGCTAATAAAGCGGCTCTGAAAAATTAAGGATTACTATAGATTTAAAAAAAACTGTTCTAAAAGAATATTGTAAAAACAATCTCAAAACCGGCTTTATTTAAAAAAAATCAAATATTCATGAACCTTCATTCCAACTTCAATATTTTAATGACAATCAGCTGTGTCGTAACGTGGCCATCAAAAAAAAATAGCCCCGGATGTGACGTCAACAAAGTGGAGGATCGTGGCCCGTCCGTTTTGATAGCCTTGATTTTATAAACTAAACCAGGGCTACCAAAACCGACGGGCCATAATCCTTCACTTTGTTGACGTCACATTTTTTTTTGATGGCCATGTTACGACACAGCTGATTGTCATTAAAATATTAAAGTTGGAATGACGGTTTATGAATATTTGTTTTTTTTTTTAATAAAGCCGGTTTTGAGATTGTTTTTACTATATTCTTTTAGAACAATTTTTTTAAATCTACAGTAGTCCTTAATTGTGCAGAGCCGATTCATCAGCTCACACAAAAATTAAGTTTAAAGCAGAAGCGAATGTGACAATCACAGATGACAAAGTCAAATACATGTCAAATATAACAGTTGGCAAGTGGTACATGGCGGGTAATTTGAATTTAAAATAAGGAACGCTAAATCTTGAAGATTTTAACCTTTTAATTATGTTACTTCCTTACAAAACTTTGGTGGAATATCGGGATGGTGTCTGAGAATATTTCACTGAAATTTCGCGGAAATCTGTAGTGCCATTTTGAAAATATAATAAAAATACCTCTGACCTCCCATGAGACCCAATGTTAAATTCAGCCCCCGGAGAACAGCTGATTTTTTCAGGGTCGTGGCCTCTATTTTTGTGTTGGCCTTGACTAAACCTCAAAATCTATTTAATTTTTTTTATTAGTTTTGAAGGTATGTATTCAATGAACCTACCTAGTAAAAAGTTTTGCTCTTGAATTTATTCTTTAGCTTTTGAGAAAACCGGCACCATTTTTTCTATTTTAATATCTTTTAGTTGGAAAGGTATTAGATCTGTTATATTCCGTTTATGTATTTTATTTCAGAAATAAAATTAATTTTGATAAAGGGACAAAAGTGATAGAGTGTAAAATTGACACCATTTTCTACAATCTTTTTTGGTTGATAGCGTTTTCGAAAGGTTCGATGTCAGTAAAAATTCCGTGCAACTGCTAACACAAAACGTAAGTTTTCCAAAATATTTTAAACTTCTTATCCCCCCTAAAAACTTTTCCTGGGTACGGCCCTGCGTATATTTCTATACTAGCCACGAATGTCTGTGACGCTTTCAGACTATCGTTAAGTAATTGAAAAAACATTGAATCATCTAAATCTCAAAATGATCGCCCTAATAAAATTCCGGCTTCGGGCAATCTAAACCGCCTTTTTTAAAGTTCTAACACGATCTTAAGGCTAATCCCTCAAACTGTTTTCTTATCTTTCTCCGTTTTCCTTTTTGTCTCTCTTGATAGGCCTCACTGACATTATCATATTTTTAGCAGACAGCATCGATAAAATATTCAGTTATAATATGGTCTCTGCTGAAAGATAATCTACATTTCATTTAACAATGTTTTATTTATTTCCATCTAGCCAGGTTTATAAAAAGTAAAAAAAAATGACTTTAATTTACATCAAGATTAGGTTGATTTTGCAAGAAAAGGAAATTAAAACTAAATAAGACTAATAGAGAAATATTTTGAGAAAGTTAGTGCGCCCCACGTGTCCACTGACACAGTTTTGGTGAAAAAATTACCCCAGTGCAGTTTCAAACGAAGACGAAAGTGCACTAGTGCCACACGAGTTCGGAGAGCTCGTGTCGAAAAATATGCACTCAGTCCAACACTGGTCTTGTCATATAAGAAATCGCACTAGTTTTTCCAAACAAATACAAAAATTGCACTAGAATTCACGACCACAAACATAAAATTTATCAAATAAAATTTTTTGTGGCATCTTCTCTGTCCACCGCAGGCTATTGCTTGTCCGCTTTTTATGTTTTATAACATTTCGCGTGTCCCACTAAACAGTGTTTAGACAAGTCCCTGTAGAATAAAACAATTGACTGGTTATTCAATTCCGCCGTCCCGGGCGCATTTAAACATAATGGTATGAAATTCGGCACCTGTAGACCAATTAGGTTAAATAGTTGAACGTAAGGTCAGAAAGAACCTCAGGAGCCAAACTAACCAGCTCACAACGACAGGCCAGTCTTGCCATATGTGGTGCAATGAGCTCTAGCCCATCGACTGTACTTTAATGCTTACCAAACTAACCTCCGGTTCACATTTACTTAGAGACAGAGGCACGAAGAGCAACATACAGAATAAGGGCCAACCACCAGGATGGCAGGGTAAACAAAGTGAAATCAACAGGCCTAATTAGGGAACAAGAGTTGGATCCAACTCTAGGAATGATATCCGACCTCATGCCCGATACGGTGTACAGCAGAAAGCTATACAACACTATCTCTCCCGGAGACTGGTTAAAGAACAGGACCAATTTTTCAAATAACGATAGCTTCAGGTTTTTCGACGGATCCAGAATGCCATCAGACGTTGGATCTGGAATTGTTAGTATTCAAGAAAAAGTCGAGACTAAACATAGTCCACCACGAATGGATCAACAGGACAATAAAAATCTTCTCCGACAATCAAGCAACCTTAAGAGAGCTTGGTTCCTATACGGTCTCATCAAAAACCATGAGGAGCGGCAGGGATTCGCTGAATGCGTTTGGTAGTGCTCAAGCGCGGTAACAGTGGGTCATTAGTATGGATACCAGGGCATTCTGGGCACGAGGGAAATGAGGCCGCAGACCAAGCAGCGAGGGAAGCGGCATCTGCCGAATTTTTTGGCGCCGAACCAGCCCTAGGGAAATCATTTAATGCTGCTAAATCAACCATATTAAAATGAATGGAGAATAACTTCCAACATTACTGGATAAATATACCAGAACTGGCTCACTCTAAAGAGTTCATTAAAGGACCTTGTAGAAACAGAGCCAGGAGTATCATTGTACTTATCAGACAGGAGATACTTATAATGACTGGTCTTTTTACGGGTCACTGTCGACTGAGAGTTCCCATGGGACCAACAGAAGAGACCGAATGTAGACTCTGTATGGAGGATGACGAAACAGTTAGACATGTACTATGCGAATGTTCTGCTATTGCACGTTTACGTCAAAGCACTTTCGCTAAACCTCAGATTGCCTCACAAAATCTGATCTGACAGTCTCTGATAGCCGGCCTTTTTTGACGATTAGGCATATAGTGGTGAGAAACCACTCAAAAGTGAGCCACAATAGACCCATTTTGGTGGTCGCAGTGGAAGGACTGCAAGGCCCACTCACATAAATCATCATCATCAAGGTCAGAATATTAGAAAGTGTCTAGCCCCAGGTAGGAGAGTTGCAGTAAAAACAACCAGCGTGAAGTGACAAATCTAAGATCAAAATGTTAAACATTGCACAGCTCCAGGCTGGAATGTTATTGATTTCTCAGCAACCATATGACATTATTTCGCTAAGTCTTGTGCTTAACTTACGAATGGCTTATCGCAGAAAAAGTATTTGAATCCATGATGTCACTATCTGCTTTCTTTCATGTTATTTTTTGTAAATTGTTTTCCTTCATCTCTTCCTCTTATGTCACTAATGTGTTGAAAAATGTGAAATCCTGAAGCCTGGTTTACATATTCGAAATACGATTTTAGCACTTCTGTTCTCTTTTGGGTGTTCTATATCGAGCTTAATTGACACAAGTTAGGTTAACACCGAATTCGACCTGCCAAAGAAGGAGGCCAGACATGCTAATTTAAAAAATCGTTTTTTAAATTTGCACGTATCTTGAAAGGGAAAGAGGGGAAACAATTTATATGAGAAGATTACACAATCTAGTAGGCAAAAAATGTTGACATTTGTAACACAGACTATGATATTCCCATGTATTTTTCGACATTAAATCCGAAAAGTCCCTAGACGTTTCCAATTTTCCCCAAAGCATCAATTCTTATCAAATGAACTAGTAAAAAAGGAGGTTTGGTAGACCACCTTTCTTATTGTAATGATTTTCTGCGCATTTATTCTACCGGTCAAAATGATAAAGAGTCCCATTCCCAAGTTTCGATAATATCTGACCAGTTGCTTATTATTTTTAAAAATAAAAAACTGGCAATGTGGCTCAAACATATAAGTATTACTACAATAAATTCCGAAACCCTCAGAACCGCTTACACCAGGAGAGTTATATATGACTTGTTGGAACGGTCTTGAAAGAACCTTTAAAAAACGGTATTGCATAATGTGGACATATAACCAAAGAAATTCAAAATTCTAAAAAAGTATAATTTTTTTAAAATTTTAAATTTGTGTCTTTTAAAATTTACACACTTTAAATCGAAAGGTGTTTTAAATTCCCTGTAATGTATTTAGTTCTCGGATTAAAGATTGTTAAAATCAGACCCTTGTAAGACTCTTTATTTTCAAGAATCTTGATCTTGAGATTGAATGAATATATTATGTCAATGTTGACTCAAAATTTTTCGACAAGCATCAATTAAGTTCATCCCACTCGCGTCAATCGAATTAACTAGAGATTTTCATTTTAAGCGCTCTTGTTTAATTTTAATAAAGAAAAATAGTTATTTATCTACTAATGTTTTACTAACTTTTTTCACATTTCAGTTTTGTTAAGATACATTAGTTATCAAAATTCTTTGGGTAAATCCAAATACGTTATATCATAAATACATGTTCAAAAAATCGAAAAGTGAAGCGCTCATAGCTGGCTTTGGAAACAATGGCAAATTTAAATTCGCGGACGCGAATTTTCAAGTGCGCAGGCGTGTCTTTCTCACGCAGCTGCCATCTGGGTGGAAGCCATCTTTGTTTCTTATTTACATTTTGCGGTGTTTTGCTTTTGTGGTGTAAAATTATATTTTTTTCTGGGAAATAATTCACGAAAAACATGTGCGGTTTGTGGAAAAATGGGCAGGAGAAGTAAGGGAGTGAAATTCCAGGTAAATGTTTCTATTTTTCTTCATAATTTGTTAATAAAGTTAAGAGTGGTTTATAACTGCCATTAAACACTCTTCATGGTGTCCACAATAAATCTGCACAATTATTCTTACAAAAACTAAAATTTTAATCCACTATTTGATAAATTTTTACCCATTTAACTAGTTTTTAGAAAAAAATAATAGACATAACTCTGAAATTTTAACAATTGTCGAATAATTTAGTGACGTATCGGAGTATGTTCCAAAACTAACGCATGCACAGTAACCGAAATCCTGTCTACCCAAAAAAGAATCATTAGGAATTAAATAGTGGGTATGCCTAAGGTCACTCATCGTCAAGCAAAGCTTGTCTTTACGATGAGTGTCCTTAGGTATGCCCCATATTTATGCTCTAATGTATTTGAGTAAATCATAAATATCAGGCTGCTAATTCTGGATCGTGGATGATATGATCATTTACTTATTATTTTATTTCCTTTTGGCTTACATATATAAGAAGAATTGGATAATGTTAATTACTCTTAAATTGTAAGATGATCTGCCCAAAAGTGTTAAAAAATTAATCAAACAATCTCTCTCTCTTTTTCTCTCTGTCTCTCTCAATCTCCCTCTATCTCTCAATCTCCCTCCATCTCTGCCTCACTCTATCTCTATATCTCTTTTATTCTCTCTCCCCCTCCCTCTCTCTCCCCCTCTCTCTCCCCTCCCTCTCTCTCTCCCCCTCTCTCTCTCTCCCCCCTCCCTCTTTCTCCCCCTCCCTCTTTCTCGTCCCCTCTCGCTCTTTATCTTGTTTGCAATTATGTCTTACAGTCTTACATGAAATATAAATGAGCTACAGCGGCCGGGTGACAACTATGACGTTATGATAGTGAATGTTCATGGCGCTTTTATTTTTATAGTCGTTTTGGTTCTCGTTCGTAAGATTATGACTCATGATCGGTTCTAATTTTAGCCGCGGCAAACCTCGCGCCATGCAATACAGGCTTCCTCTCCCTCCCCTATTTACCATAGTTTGTTTTGAAAAAGAAAAAGTTAGGATTTCGCAATTTATTCATTTTTTGTTTTTTATCTTGCAAAATAATTTATCTCCTTTGCATCAGACAAGCTGTTTTCTGGTTTACAACGTTCAGCAAGCAAGCAAGCTGCTATCAGGAAACTCTCCTGTGCAAACTTTCCTGCTACTGCAAAGTTCAGCAGGCCGCGTAGAGTTTAAAACCATAAACGGTTACCGTGGCAGGAACAACACCGAGACGAATAATTACCTTCAATTTAAGAGTGCGAACAAAGATGCACTTATTTTGAACAGGGTGATTAACTCTAAATGTCATTCCTTCTTGCCACTATAAATGTAATTACTACAGGTTTTTTATAATCGTTTTCTCAAACCAATGGATGTGGTAGCGGACATTAAAATAACCAAATTTAAACTTGATGTCACGTAGTCGGTTCCTTTGATAATTCGACGGTGTTATGCAACAACCGTTTACGCCACAACTTCTGAACAATTATATTCTTTGTTGAAAAACGTTTAAAATTAGTTATAGAATGATACGCAAAAATTATTATATAATTAGTATTACTAAGCCACAAATCATTATTGCCGCTATAAGAAATTTGCAACAGTGATCTATCCCAAACCTCCCAATTGTGGCTTAAACAGTTGTTGCATAACACCGTCCAATTGTCTTGACCGACTAAGTAACAGGAATTTACTGTTGAGGTCCTGCTCACTTAATGTCTTGCTGTGTTTAAATTTTTGTCGTCGACTCGGTGCGGTGTGGCAAATTGATGATGACAAAAATATAAAAACAGCAGACATTGAGTGAAACCCCATTTCCACCTATGCGTGGTTACCCTTATTCAAAAAACGCATCAGGTGACGCTGCAAACAAGTGCAAAGCCATGTCCTGTCACGTGAAGTTTTTTAAATCAGGTTGTGCACGCATAGATGCGCAGTAAATCCTTTTCTAAGCCTAGTAATAAAACAAGAATGTAAGCGAGATGATATTTTGTAGCAGCAAAATCCTTTGTTCCTCTTCATTACTTATTTTGTGTAGTGTCCAAACGGCACATCTCCGGAAATAGGTTTTGGTTAGGAAAAATTGCGCCCTTTGAATAAAAATGTTTAAAAAATCCTTAAAATTTCACAACATGATTCTATTTATAAACGTAATATGTAAACCTGTTATTTAACGAAAATTGACGTAATTAGATTTTTAAGAAGGGTAAGCGTTAGTGTGAACAAAGTGGTTTAATTCTGCCCGTCCATATTTCCTGCTAGTACTTCCTCACTATAAATACCTGCAATTTAATATTATTCCAGGTACTTTTATCATTTTTAGCCATCCATATCGTAGTTCCACACCTACTGTTATTGGAATCGTCAAAAAAATCACCTTTAATTTTCTCTCAAAATAAGTTAATTGGGCCTAGTTATCAAATTTTGTGATGGTGTGTGTTAATCTGTCTTTTTGTAAGTCTGTCCCTCTAGGACAGGATAACTATTGTATCCTAATTGTATTTTATATGAAATCTTGAAAACACTGCACTTTGCCTGTAAAATTCGGAGGTATTGGAATTCGTAATAATTCAACTCTAAAAATAAGTGGGGCTTCACGTACAGATGGGCCAACCTGCGATTTTAGTGGAGCAGTAGCTGCGTTCGGTATTTGCATCTCAGACGCGACGGATTTTTGGTCACGTGATTACAGATTAGTCTAAGCAAACTGGAATTAACGAACGATCCAGATCAAATCGATCAAATTTTTATAAATTGTTATACCCTTAAATATAACCAAAAATATTATGTACGTATTGCAACTCACGCCCAGCTATAATTTTGACAAAATTATCCTGTGATGTCGGAAATTTATATAATTTGTTGTCTTCAACATCAAATAAGTCTATTTCAATCTTTTTACACAAAAAATATGTTTGTAAATAAAACAAATACATATGTCACAATCTCGGATTAATCTGTTTCGTCGATCAAAATATACGGAGCATCCAAATTTACGTCCGACTAGTCTGAGCAGAATTACCGTACGATTCAAATCTACCTCCCCAAGGGTACGTTCAGATTAAGACGTCGGGCGAGACGTCTTGCCGAGCGAATGACGTCATGGGTAAATCGCCGGACGTCTTGCCTTTGTGAACGGTATGGGTGTAATAAACATAACCTTAAAATATATATATTTTTTAAATTATTGATAAATTTGATCAGATTTAAAAATTTGTTACAGTTTATTTAGTAGAGTTAGCATAAACACAAATAAGTGTTTTTTTTGTTTTGAAAAATGGAAATGGAGAGCCTTTTGGAGTACCCGACTTTTGGTGGCTGACATAGTTTTATTAGACAAATAAAGTTTTGTTTTAGATTTAAAAGTTGTGTTTTCTGCAAATTTATTTTCTTTGTTGTACAAGCAATACAGGTTTTAAGTTCCTCTGCTCAACACTTTCAAAGGAAATAAATAAATTTGAAAATTAATAGTTATATGTACATACATGTGCAATATAATATAATACCGTATGACAGTGAGAATGCGAAAGAAGACTAATTCTCAAAGTGTTTGCTGGGGCGTTGAGAGATCTTCAATTACATTATAACAAACCTCTTTGTATGGTTACATTATTTACTATTAAATAAAGAATACAATTATACATAGTTTAAATGTCTTTTATTTTAATTTGAATGCACAATATCTAGGTATAATATTATTTATATTCCTATAACAATTTGTTCAAATAAAAATCCATTCTCTACATTCTCCTAAGTAGAAACTAAACAGTCAAAATGAAATTCTGTAAAGGATCCATTTGCATCTGAAAGAGTGTTTTCCTAAAAGGAGTGCCGCTGCAAGAGGATTCTGCTTGAAAAACTGCTTGATACTCTAAAAACAACTCACACTGCCAAGGGTTATTCCAAAGCCAATTGTCTTCATTGCATGGAGCGATGTGAAACCTGTAACCAATAGTTTTGAGGGTCGAGCAAATAACAAAAAATTGAATTTTAGAGTTAATTTTGGTATTTTCGTTTTTTTTTTCTGCCAGCAGATTATGGTAAAATGGAGCCTGAAAACAAGGCATTAACTCTATCCATTGTGCTATGTTACTATGGGTAAACCATCATGCATACCCTATAGCTAAAATCCCACAAAGAAAAATACTCTGTCAATCTATGTGCACCTAAGCTCACACTAGGTACTATAGTTATAGTGTGCGTGTGACCTAATATAACTAAAAACTGAAATATATTACCTTTCGTTTGATACCACACAAGCCATGTTTTGACTTAAACTCTAATTTTTAAAATCTACCTTCACCATTTTTTTTTTTGAAAAAACTAAAATGTAGGTTGTTTAACTCCAGATTAATTACCTTTTGTTTGATATCACACAATATCACTCCCACCCTTTTATTTGACTTGCGTTTGGTGGATTTTGTTCATTTTTAAATGGGACCATCTCGACCGAAAACCCAGCCTAGGTACCAAATTTCATTCAAATCGGGCAAGCGGTTTTTGAGTTATGCGCGTTGGTCATTACAGACAGACAGACAGACAGACACACGGCGCGACAAAAAAGTTTCAAAATCATCTGAAACGCAAAGATATATAAAAAAAATTAAAAACAGAGCAATTTTTTTTTCTCGAAAAAATTAGGATCACCATAGCTCACACTACTACAGAATAGTAGTAGTGTGAGCTAATAGGTAACTTTTAACTATACGGGATATAAAACAAACCCAACCATAACAAATTGTCTTGTCAGCGTTAACCATGTTGAATGGTCTCGAGTTTATAAATGGGACTTAACCCTTCTAAACAAACTTAGAACTCACCTGTCAAAAGTCAAGTGTTTTTTGTCTTCAAGAAAAAGTAAAATTTGATTATTTATTTATGGAAAATGCCACTTCTATGTAATATGTTTTCGAAAATATTAAACAAAAAATAAAAAAATTGGGGGGTTGATTTATATACCTACTGCGCAAGTCGAGCGTTTGTCACCCACCTCATAGAGAAGGGTGTAAAAGGCGATTCGCCCGACGTTATTTTCGGCCAATATGAACGAGAGTAACTTTCACACAGTATTTTTTTTTTTTTTTTACGGTTAAGCGCACTCGCAAGGTGGTCCCTATCACGCTCGAGAAGCGGCCAGTGCGCGGAAATGTTGGTGTGTGTTGGTTTTGAAATGGTTCACCCAGTATGTAATCTGAACGGAATTGAGCGCGCCCGACTACATCCGACGTGCTATCTGAACGTACCCCTAGATCTAGATGGAATTACCGAACGATTTCGATCAAAAAGATTAATCCGACGTAAATACCGAACGCAGCTAGTAACAAGATGTGACTGCTCCAGTCGCGTCACGTCACACCTATAGCGAATTCACAATCTAGAAACACGGATCACCTAACAAACAGATAAATAAGCCGGCTGGCCGTCTTTGATCTCGCAGAATTCAACGATGGCTGAGCATTGGGAATCAAACTCAGAGCCGGACTAAAATAAATTTATCATAAAATATGAATGTTTCAGATTGTTGATGCGAAAAAATATTTTTACTGCCAGAAACAATAAAAACATTAAAATAGTTTTGTACTGCTAAAATGGGAGCTAAAATGAATTTTAGAGTCTCGGCCGCGTAAAAATATTATAGCTTGTCCTCTGTAGGAGACTATGGAAATAATGTGTTCTATTGAATGAGAGATATGGGAAGCACAAAAAGAGGTCTTCTTCTTCGTTCAGAATACGTTAGCATGTTGTCGTTTCCAGCATACAGCCAAACACAAAAAGAAAAAAAATTGATTGCTTTTTTTGTATATTGGGATAACATTTATTAAGTTACAAGAGGAGTAAAATTGTGAATTTTAAATATAAGAAGTTTGACATTGTAGAGTAATTTACTGGAATCAGATATTATTTATTAGTTTTTCCGAAAAATTGAAAGTTTAAGGAGATACAGGGTGACCAAATAATCTTTACAATTAGAACAAAATTGCTTTACGGTAAATTAATATTTTAAAATTTGGTAAAATCGAATATTTAAAAAAAATTGTTGTTTTATATGATTTCTTAAAAGTGTAAATAGTAGCATAATAAAAAATTATAACAAATTTGTGTCAAAAACCAAATGTTATATAATAGTTTATTATACAGGGTTTAATTTAAATGATGCATGAAACTTTAAGGGGTTGTGGAAATGGTCAAAACAAAGATTTTTTCGCATTACATTTAGACCTCTTTGTTTTTACAGCGTGTTAAACTTAGCATTTTTTTTTCCATTTTTTGTTTGTTTCTTAAAAATTATAACAGATCATTAAAATTTTGTAGAATTATGCATTACCAAAACGGTAATAATTAAGTTTCAAAATTATTCAAAAATATTGACACCTACTACCCAAAAATCTGTTCTAAAAATGTGAATAAATTTTGTGCTAAAATGACTATTTCTCTTTTTATTAAGGGCCCTTTAGATGGGTAGGGGACAATTCGCCGCGGCCAATTCGCTGTGGTCCAATTCGCCGCGGGGACAATTCACCGTGAGATTTTTTTATTTTATGATGTTACCATTGGGAATTGTTTAAACAGTTGTATTTAAGGAAAATAAATAAAATGGCGGATCCAAAATGGCGGATTTTTCCGTTTATGGACGGATTTGTATCTAACTCGGACTGATGAGATTTTTAAGGTCGCTGATCATTATCTTTAACTTAAATTTAAAATATCAAAATGGCGATACAACATGGCGGATTTTTCCATTTTTGAACCGATATGCATCAAATTCAGAACTTTGGGTGTTTCAGGTCGGTTCCCATTTTGATTTTTTTTAGTTTAAGTTAAAAATAATAATCAGCGCCCTGCAAGATCTTAAAGTTTCTAGTTTGATGCATATCGGTTCATAAATGGCAGAAACCGCCATTCCACATCCGTCATTTTATTTATTTTTTCCAATTAAAAAATGCTGGATTGTATAGTTACCACCAAATAAATAGTTGGAAAGTTTGAAAATATTATTTTTATAAAAAAATATTATATGAAGTCAAGCTAAATAAAACAATGGTAATATCATGAAACAAAAATCTCGCGGCAAATTGTCCCCGCGGCAATTTGATTGGCGGCAAAATGTCCCCGCGGTAAAACGAGCCGCGGTCAGTCAGCCAGCCGCGGCAAATCGGCCGCGGTTAATCGGCTGCGGCGAATTGTCCCCTACCCTTTTAATTTGTAAACATCTACTTAATTTAAGGATCAAAATACCAATCTACAAATTTCCCTTTTCTACAAACTGAGCTTATGCCGCTGTTTTATACAAAACACCAAAAACTTTCTAAACAAAGCATAGTTTATATCTTGTTTTTTAGGATCTAATGGCGGCGCATTTTTAAATTTGAGATAAATATAACAAATCCTGCAAAAGTATAAAAAAAATAAAAAATCAAAGGGGTTGCAGATCTATATGTCCTTAAGAACTTTTTGTACTTAAATCATTTACAGATTCATCTCATAGGACATTTAATTATTGAACACCTTGTATAGGATATGGCAAAAGTTTTTAAAAAATCGAAAGATAAAATAATGTATAAGTTTACCATATAGGATCCTGAGGAAATCGAAAATTACTTCGATTAAGGGTATACCGTCGAGTGGATTTACAGTCTCTTACGGCACAAACCGTTCCCATTGTTTAAAATCAATAAATTAGTAAAAATAAAATTTTAAGTCACAAGCTTTAATAAAATGTATTAAAAATTAAAAAATAATAACATTCTAATATTATCATAATAATAAAAGCGAAACTCATTTTTCTATTGGGGAAAGGAGAGGGTGGTGGTAGAGGTAGAAATATATTTTTTGTTTGGGCTGTATTGCCATCGGACCTTTATGCATATACCAAATTTTATAAAAGTCATTTGAAGTGAAGTGTGTCGAAAACACATTATTTATGGAAGGGGGTGGGGGGTGGGAGGACATTTTTTCACTATTGTTGTATTGTCATCAGACCACTATATGTATACCAAATTTCGTCCAAATCGGATAATGGGAAGTGTGTCAAAAACGCCTTTTTCTATAGATGGAGGTGGGGGTAGGAGTGGTAGGATTTTTTTTTTCATTGTTGTATTATCATCGGACCACTATATGTAAACCAAATTTCATCCAAATCGGATAATGGGAAGGGTGTCAATAACGCATTTTCTATGGAAGGGGGTGGGGGTAGGGGTGGGAGGATATATTTTTTTTAAATGTTGTATTGTCATCGGACCACTATGTGAATACCAAATTTCATCCAAATCGGATAATGGGAAGTGTGTCAAAAACTCATTTTTCTATGAAAGGGGGGGGGGGGGGGGGGGGGTAGGGGTTGGAGGATATTTTTTTCTTAATATTGTATTGTCATGGGACCACTATGTGTGTATCAAATTTAATCCAAATCGGATAATGGGAAGGGTGTCAAAAACGCATTTTTTATGGAAGGGGGTGGGGGTAGGGGTAAGAGGATATTTTTTTTAATGTTGTATTGTCATCGGACCACTATGTGAGTACCAAATTTCATCCAAATCGGATAACGGGAAGTCTGTCAAAAACAAATTTTTCTATGGAAGGGGGTGGGGGTAGGGGTGGGAGGATATTTTTTCTTATTGTTGTATTATCATCGGACCACTATGTGTACACCAAATTTTATCCAAATCGGATAACGGGAAGTGTGTCAAAAACACATTTTTCTATAGAAGGGGTGGCGGTAGGGGTGTGAGGATATTTTTTTCTTAATGTTGTATTGTCATGGGACCACTATGTGTGTACCAAATTTCATCCAAATCGGATAATGGCAAGTGTGTCAAAAACGCTTCACAAGATTTGATAGATAGTTAGATAGACAGAACATCTGAAGCTAAATAAAAGCTTGTAAAAATAACATATATCAAATACAAAAATCACATCTACACACCACTAATGCTCAACACGTACCAAAAGTTTAAAAAATATTGAAATACAGAATGCGCCTCTGGAGTGGTTGACCCCAACATGGCAGGCTGCGTAAAAGATGCGCGTAGCACCCCCCACCACCTGAGTTCCCTATCTGTTTGTTAGGTGATCCGTGCTAGAAACTTGTTCCCTACGCTGCGCTGTGCTGCCGCTGCCGAGCGGGATGGCAAAGAGTCACTATAACTGTTTGGGGTACCTACTCGCGATCGCAACTTTATGTGACGCCGAAGGTTACGCGGGGGTTCGTTCGGGGCGCTCAAGGCCAGACTGTGACAGAATGTCACTGCTATTTCGTTCGAATTGGAGCAGACCGTGACTGCGACAGATGAGTCACAGGATGTGAAATCGCAACAACACGTAAGCTTTATGTAGTTATATAGAAGAACTTAAACATCTGATTTAGAATTTAGAGACATTGGATGGGGGGGTCCTTAAGTAATTTCCTTTGCGTGTCTTAAATTTATTTGGTTGCTTTCACTGTGACTGTCCAGTTTAAGTTAAGCTGCGGATTTCTGAGACTAACACGGGTAATACGTTAACAAAGAAAAGTTAAGCCTTTTCACGTGTTTTAAGATTAAATTCGATTTAGTCAAGTACTAAAAAAACATTGCAAAGGAAATTTACAGAATGCTTTGCTTAATTTAAGTTTTTATGACTAAACCTCGAGTGATGACGTACAGGGTTTTCCCGTATATTTTTTTAACCTATCTAAAACATTTATTTGAATAGATATCAAAACATGATAAATAAAAAAGTTTCATAATTTTTTACAAGGAGTCTAAAGTATTGTTCATACTCGTCTTAGTCTTTTGTTTTTGATTAGTCTTTGTCCTTTGATTAGTCTTAGCTGTCTTAAACAAAATCGGGTGTTCATACTCGTCTTTTGTTTTTGATTAGTCTTAGTCATAACCCACTGAAAAAAAATTCAATTTCAATAAAAAGGCCCCTTTTCAAAAGTAATTTTCTACACAAAACAATCTTATTTAACCTAATCTGTGCACGAAACACACACACGAAAGAACAAAAGCGAAAAAGAAAATAAAAACAAATAAAATTTTGAGGTTATGTTGAGATTTTCTGTTAAAAACATGATTAATGGCGCTAAATTTAAAATTTCGGCCGCGCGCTTGCGCTCTTCGGACGCCCTGTAAAAAAAAACAACAAATATCAGCTGATGTCTGTCACTCGTCTTAGTCGTTGTCCTAAGGATTGAAAGTTGGCAACTCTTACGACAAAGACTAATCAAAAACAAAAGCAAAAGCATTGTATGAACACTCCCATAAGAAACAGTGGTTTTTAACTTTCTTATGACAAGACATATGACTAAACCAAGACAAAAGACTAGACAAAAGACGAGTATGAACAATACTTAAGTCTTTGAGTCAGAACGTCAAAGAAAAATTCTAAATATCAAGATTTTACAAGTCAATGGTTTTTTCTTAAATTGAAAACCCTGTATGTTATCTTGGATTTTTATAGTTTTTTTTTTACTAATTTCAAAAATGTATATGTTGAGATTATTTCGTTTATTAGTTTTGGAAATATATAATTATGAGTTTAAAAGTTTTAGAAACTTATATTAATACTCTTTAAAACATCAAGGCAGCCATGGAAAAGGCAATCGCATTAACACAAAGTGATGTTGGTATTTCTGTAAGATATATAATTTATTAATATTTGCCGTCTGCGGTAATTCTGCGTAGGAATGTGTGGCGCCACAAGCCATTAATAGATATTCTCATTGATCTTCTTATTGCATCCATTTCGACACTTTCCATTTTCGCTTTGTATTTTTTTATTACGCGACAAGTCTCTATTCCATACAACAGAGTGCTTTTCGCCATTGTTTCATATATGTTAAATTTTACATTCGTTTTTTTATCTTTCTGCTCCATAAAATACTGTTAAGACAACCAATAACCTTTTTTGCTTTTACTATTCTTTTTTTCAGTTTTTTATAGTCTGTTCGTGTCTTATCAAATGTGACACCCAAGTATACATACTTATTGCATGGAGAATTGTTTGTCCATTTTCTAGTTCTAATTCACTTGATTCGTTTCCAATACATAAGTACTGTGTCTTGTCCACGTTCACTGTTAACCGCCACTATTGGTATTCTTCCGTTAACTTTCTCATCATATACTCCATGTCTTCTTTATCATTAGCTACAATTACTTGGTCGTCAGCAAACTGTAGTGTGTATATGGTAAATCGGTCGTTAAGTTGTATTCCTATGCCGTGTACTTTGCGTTTCCAGTTTTTTAGAGCTACTGCGATATATATTTTAAAAAGAGTTGGAGAGATACAACATCCCTGTCTTAAGCCTTTCATTACCAGGAATTCTTTTGAAAGTCGATTTCCAATTTTAATTTTAGATTTTGACCCTTTGTATAGTTTTTTATCGCTTTTATGTATGTATGATTGATATTAGTCTGCTCTAACACTGTTCATAATTTTTCTACTGGAACAGTATCATATGATTTTTGTAGGTCCACAAAGGTAACATGAGTTATCATCATCATGCGCTCCTTTTCTCAATTACTTGTTTAAGACAAAAAACATTATCACTACAAGATCTGCCTGCACGAAACCCACTTTGCTCTTCTTCTTCTTGGGCTTGTTTCCTTTTTTATGTATTGAGGATATGAATGCAATTTTCCAATCATCAGTTACTGGATGTCCGTTTATGCATTGATTGATAATATATGTGAGATTTTCGAGTAGTTTCTCTGATCCATATTTGAGCATTTCAGCATATATTCCCAAGTGAGTGAATGACATACATAGACATTTATCTATATGTAATTTAAAGCTATTATATTCCCTCTCGCTTTTAATGCCATCTCAAAAATTGCTATTTTAATTTCTTTTATTTTGACTAGATAAAGGTAATGACAAGGTGTCAAGATCAGATAAGGGGATATCAAATCCCTTTCCTATTAAGCTTGTTGGCAGTACCTAACACTTGGTAATTAATTTTCTCACCAGTAACGTAGAAAGATTTTTGTTATGGGAAGGGGTATATTTCCTTGGGAAGGATATAACTCAGAAGTAAATTACTGGAACATCAGGTAGGTACCTGTGGGAAAAAAGGCGCGGCGGCTAGCTAGTCCCAGTAGTCATAATGGAAGAAATTTACGCTTCTTTTTTAGAAGTAGCTTCTAACTATGTGTTAGTAAGTTTCATATGAACCAGTATTGCCAGATTTAAAGGTTTTCCTTGAATATGAAGGGGTTTGAACAAATATTTTGACTATTGAAAGACTGAAGATGTTTATCCGAATTTGAAAGATTTTGCTCAAGGATACTTTATTTTAAATATTGGTTTTTATAATATATGATTTAAGGTATAAATATTTTATTTAATTTGTTTTTTCCTACATTTTGATCTAAATTTGTCCATGGTATAAAGTTTTTTTTGGTTTGGTGACGACACTTTACTGTTTTAAAGAATATTAAGGGTTTTTGTCACTTAGTTGAAGAAAAGTCATCAGAAAAGTCTGGCAACACTGATCTGTACCCACATCTAAGTACATTTTACGAAATCAGTTACGATCTGAACTGCGCACTGCGTAGATGTCCCGCTAATAAAAATTACCTGTTATATTTACATCAATAATTCGTTTGTTTAAATTTATATATAACTCCAGTACATGGTGAATATGTTCTGAATTATATAGATATTATTAAATTTTTTTTCTGTGAAAACAATAATAAACAAATAAGAATTTTCTTGGTTTTATTGGTTTGGATATTTTTTAATATGTAGCTTAATTTACCGAATGCTACCCAGGACAATCTTACTGGTTTGGTTTTGGTTTTTTTAGTTTAGTTTTTTTAGTTTAATAATTTGTCACAGTTATATATACAATAGATAACTCACATATGGATCCCAGACCTGGACACTTACAAAATACATGGATAAGGTAACAAAAGCCCAAAGATCAATGGAAAGACAAATGTTGCATGTAATCAAATAGAAAAAAGAATGAATGGATAAGAAGTTAAAGGAAAAATAGCAAAATTAAATTAGAAATTTGGGCCTATGTCCAAAGACGAATCGAAGAAGGCTAAACAGATAGATGGATAGATAGACCCACGGTCCGTAAATAAACCGGTTGTCTGGTAACTTCTAGCCAATAAGAACTCGGCAGCCTATGACGCGGCAATATGCCTGCTCCCCGATCAATAAAGAGAGACCTATACGTTATATTATGAGAGAAATAAAGATAGATGCCACAAAAATACCACAATTTATTAGATAATTTAATAATTTAAAAATTTATGACAAAAAATTCCAACGGTTTTATAAATATCAGATTCAGGACACGATTATAAATACTTTTTAAGTTAATTCGACTCTCTTGTTCATATTAATTTAACTTTTTTCGCCTCACACTGGAATATTGATTTTTTTTATGAATAGGAGGTAATTAAAATGAGTTTTTTTTTTGAGAAATATTATCAAAAAAATTAAAAGAAAGGAAATTGAAATGACTTTAAGTCAATGGCAGTAATGGAACATTCATAAATTACTTAACGCAAATATTCAGGATTTTTGATCCCCCCTTGTTAACGCATTTCAAGAAATTTATAATAAAAATACATTGACTGTAACGCTAATATTCCTTCTCTCCTACTTGAGCATTATACAGGGTGTTCCAAGTTGAGTGTCCACCATTGCCAACTTTTTTATTATTAAAGATAAAAAAAAGTTTAAATTGGCAAACTAGTAGAATTTTTGATGCTCTTTAAGATGCTCAAATAAAAAAAAATCGAATATTGAGTTATCGAGTTTTTAAAAAAACATAAAACCAATTTTTGATTAAACATTTTTTATAATTTTCAAAAATTCTACCAGTTTGCCAATTTAAATTTTTTTCTATTTTTAATAATAACAAAGTTAGAAATGGTGGACTTTTAACTTGAAACACCCAGTATATAATTTAGGAATGGTCCTCATCAGTTTTGTTTTTAAATCATATTGCAAGTAACAAAAACTATACCTATCTAATTATAGAATAGTTACAAAATTATTTTCTTTAACTTTTTAACTGTTTTTCAACTCTCATCAGTCCATGTGTCATGAAGCTTTCGTTTCATTGTGGATTCATTTTGCTTTTTGGTATTTATAAATTTGATTCTTATCATCACTCTTTTACCCTGTTTCCACCAATGCATGCACACTCCGATTCAAAAAACGCATCAGGTGACGCTGCATTTAAAACCGGTGCAAATCCATGGGCCATCACGTGATGCGTTTTTTAAATCGGGGTGGGCATGCATTGGTAGAAACAGGGTATTAGTTTTACAAATAAATTTACGAATTTATATGGAATAGAAATATTTGTTTTAAATTTAAAATTGGCACCATGCAATTTTATAAACCATTTGTCCATTTTCTTAACATTTTCTCTCCATTATGGTAAAGGCTCAGTTCAGCCTCCAAAAGAAAGGCTTTGCACCCAAGATGGCATGGCATATGAATGCATGTTAAGGGAACTCATTGTGATGCTTTCGTGCAAAAATCCTGCAATATAAACTAAACCATCTTTTTCTAAAAGTTAGTTTTTAAAACATTTATAGGAAGCACGGAACAGGTATAAACACGACTTAGAAGACGACAAGACTCAAAATGTACAAAATTTCCTGGCAAAATACAAAATTACCCTATAAACAGCGTTTGACTGCTGTTTCCTAGGAAAACTATGACGTAGCTCTGACGTCACGGCCGTCATGACACCGAGTTACCAGACAACCGGTTTATTTAATGACCGTGAGATAGACCAACGTTTGTACTGGTGTGTATATTGGCTCTCTTTCCCGCACCTGTGGCACAAACTGATGCTGCCTTACAATATACTATCTTTTAAATTATTGGTCAATTTTTCTTTTCATCCCCCTATCGACTTCACTGATTCTTACACTTATATTATTATGTATACGCAAATTAATTGATATTAATCTTATTCGAAGGTAAGAACCAATTAATTTCAGCCAATATTTGCGTGAAAACAGGCGTAAGTGCGAAGATAGTGTATTGTGTTTGCGTGTTAATTTTCTTATTAAATTTACACCCACCACGGCTGCCTACGGATTTAGTCTGGAAATATTAAGCCACATTAAATTTTGGGTGTGCCTAGAGACGGTAAATTTTGAACGCCTCAATTAGCCGTATTTTATGCTGAAAGCTGGCCAAAATGATGTCATTTTTAACAAAAACTTATTTTTGTATACGCTAATTAATAAGGAAAACACAAGTTGCGTTCGGTATTCGCATCTCAGACGCGACGGATTTTTGATCACGTGATTACCGATTAGTCTGAGCAAATTGGAATTACCGAACGAGCCGGATCAAATCGATCAAATTTTTATAAATGGTTATAACCCTAAATATAACCAAAAATATTATGTACATATTGCAACTTACGTCCAGCTATAATTTTGACAAAATTGTCCTGTGATGTCGGAAATTTATATAATTTGTTGTCTTCAACATCAAATAATTCAATTTCAATCTTTTTACATAAAAAATATTTTTGCAAACAAAACAAACACCCAACATGACGTCACAATCTCGGATCAATCTGTTTCGTCTATCAAAATGTGCGGAGCAAGCAGATTTACGTCAGACTAGTCTGAGCAGAATTACCGAACGATTCAGATCTACCTCCCCTAGATCTAGATGGAATTAACGCACGATTTCGATCAAAAAGATTAGTCCGACGTAAATACCGAACGCAGTTACAGAGTTTTTGTCAAAATAGTTCATTTTATATTTTCAAAGCCCAGTTTAGGAATTATGCAAATAAGAATTTTTTTTTAACGAGATATACATCGCACACGTTATATTTGCAATAAAGTAATTATTATTTTAGATCCTGAGAATCGGTTCGGTATCGGTACTCATAGATAAAATATTGTACCTAACACATGTGGAAAGTATCTTTACCGCGCTTGACGGCTTGACCGGACTCCGCTCCGCGTCGTTCGGCCAACTGCCGTCACGTGCGGTAAAGTATTACTTTACGCACTTGTTAGGTAAATACCTTTCAGTATTTTATTGCTTTTAGACCAGTGGAAATACTTTTGCAAAGAAAAAAATAGATAAAAGTAAAAACATTATTGAAAATATATTAAAAATCGATCAATAATTATCTCTTGTTTAAAATTGACAAAGCTTTTATTTATAAAATAATAAATAAAAATTTTGAATTTTTGAGTACTGAATTAAACTTAAAATAAAAGTCAAAATAGCGGATTCAAAATGGCGGATCCAAAATGGTGGACTTTTTATTTAAAAACTGATATTTAAATATTTTGGGTCTTAAAGGTTGCTAATTGTGTTTTTTAAGTTAAACCTAAAAAGAAAAATAAAATAACAAATGTGAAATTTAGTACCCGTGAATTAGAAATTTCCGCTATTGTCGTCGAATCGTTGAAATCAAAACAAACCACCGGCGCCCGACCTATAATGCCAAGTTGTCTAAGCGCACTAATTAAAAGTGTACGTGAGCTGCTCTAACATGCAACGCAAAATGTAGGTGCTGGGGGGCATCACGGGGGTGCAGGCGGCATCAGGGCTAGTTTTTGTATAAGAGCACTACCGAAGGAAGGTTCAGATTCTATGAGACATGTCGTCCTCTTTTTGTATATTTCGTAATTCGAATGCTACATAACATCTACGGTGCATAGAATTTGGTTCCAGTAAATAAAAGAGAGGAATTAGATTCGAACGAACTATATAGCGCATCCGCCATTCACCGCAGGCTGGTTTGAACACGAATACAAACACATACATACCGGGTATAAATTTGTAGATAATTTTCCAGTCTAGTGAATTCCTTTTGGGGTAATTATCAATTCAATTATATTTATAATAAAATATTTTATAAGTAAAATATGGGAGTGCACGTGCATATGTCCACTTATGGAGAAACCGCCACTGCCAAATAGTTGCATAAACTACTATATTTATTTTATTTTGTGCCTTTTACGGATTTTACATGATTTTGTATCTCCATAATAATCGTGAGCTAAAAGCTTCCATTAAATAAAACTAAAAGAGCTGTAACAAATTGACTAATCCGTTTATATTTAATTCTAGGATAATCCTATTACCATTATCGGATCGCGAGGATCACATTAAATAATTCCATATAACGCCCTAATTACCAATGATGTTTGTTTTTACGTCTGTTATTAGGTATTTTGGAGTTCGGCAGATTTAATCATTTTAATTTAGTATTTTCACTATTGATGCGTGCGAAAATGTTTTTTGTATCTTGGTCAGAAATACCGGTTTACGCACTGTCAGCCAGTAGCGGCTGCTACAGGGAGGGCAACGGGGCAGTGCCCTCCCAAAATTAGACAACAAACAGTATTTTTAATTAATTTATTTAAAAAAAGATAAATCTTCCCTTACGACATGGTTGTCTAGTTCTTTTTATTATCTGTGGTTAACAACGAGCGAATAACTGAGTGAACTTTTTTAACGTAAATAATTACAAGCCGACAGCGCCGCGCGGGGCAAGGTTTCAATTTCACCCATTTTTCAGCGTTGTCTGGGTGTCTGTTCTCGCGCGGGGGTAGGGGGACCAAAATTTTAGTGCAAGTAATGCCGAAGGGTGTTCCATATAAACATAATAGAAAATTTTATAAAAAACTATATGATGCTGAAAACTGGTTGTGTGGTTGTGAAAAAAATATATTTTTTTTGCTGTATTTGTTTTGTTATGAACAATCAACGAAGTGATCCTGCGCGCAGAGGGAATGTGTGATATCAAGCACTTTAGTGAAAAGTTAAAAAGACACAAAGTAAGTGGTATTCATTTAAATAATCGCATAGAATTTTCTGTGCTAGGCAAGGCTGATATCAGGGGCCAATTGAATAGTGCCTATAGGCAAAACATTACCGAACATAACAAAAATGTGACAAAAATTAGACATATACTTAGTAGGTTAATAGACTGTTTAAAATTCTGTGGGATTTTTGAGGTTGCTCTACGAGGCCATAAAAAAATGCGAATGGACTTTAATTTATAAACAAATAAACTAAAAACTACACCGAGTAGCTGCTTGTTTGGAAAATACTAAAATAAAATTGTTTTGCTAAGTTTTTCTACCTCATTTTTTATGCAATTTAAATTTCTGCTTCTTTAGTTACTACTACTATGACGGTTTAGAACGTTTTTGTACGTTTTCCGACGCCTATTCTCCACCTTCTTTGATCCCAGGATCAGACTGGCTACGTAGGAGTCCCGGCGGAAGAGCAGAGCAAAGGGCCCCGTAACAAGTGACAAATCCAGGATATGGCGGATAAAAAAAACAAAAAAAAATTGCGGGTGTAGTAAGTTTGAATTATGAAGTGTGGAATTATATGAAACATAAATACGCCGCAGGCAAAATTTTTTTAAAAATAAAGTAATTTTTTGGTAAAAATTTTAAATAAATGTAATTTTTTGAGAAAATTTTTAAAAACTTTAATGCTTATTACTTTCCTAGCCCGCGCAGCAATAGCTATTGTTTTCAACGAAAAATGTCTTTTTGAGATAACGCCGAAAATGCGTTATTTGGATGTAGTTTGCCCTACTACTACTATGTCGGTTTAGAACGTTTTTCTACATTGTCCGACGCCTATTCTCCACCTCCTTCGATCCTGACAATCATCTTCTGTTAGATTTTTTTGACTCATTGATCTTTGGATTGACTGTTGCCATTCCAGTTTAGGACACCCTCTTTTTCTGCGCCCTATTGGTTACCATTCGAGGACCTGCTTTGTTAACCTTTCGTCGTTCATCCGTTATACATGGCCGTACCATATCAGTTGTCTTTTAGTGATGTCATCCGTTATGCTTCCCTCGATCCCTATTCTTTCTTTTTATATGATCTGTTCTAGATATTCTCATTGATCTTATTATTACATCCATTTCGACACTTTCCATCTTTTATTTGAATTTTTCTGTTACGCGACAAGTCTCTATTCCATACAAAAACCTGTTTTTAACCAATGTTTCATAAATGTTAAATTTTACATTCTTTTTTATCCCCTGCTCTATAAAATGTTAAGACATCCGATAACCTTTTACTTTTCTTTTTCCAGTTCTTTACATTCTGTTCCTGTCTTATCAAATGTATACATACTCATTGCATGGAGATATTGTTTGTCCACTTGATTCGTTTCCAATGCATACGTACTGTGTCTTGACCACGTTCACTGTTAACCCCCACTTTTGGTATTCTTCCATTAACTTTCTCATCATATACTTCATGTCTTCTTTATCATTAGCTACAATTACTTGGTCGTCAGCAAACTGTAGTGTATAGGTATATGCTAAATTGGTCGTTAAGTTGTATTCCCATGCCGTGTACTTTACGGTTCCAGTTTTTTAGAGCTACTGCGATATATATTTTAAAAAGAGTTGGAGAGATACAACATCCCTGTTTTCTCATAAAATAAGATTTTCAGTGTCGCAAATAACAACACGCTATACAACAGGTTTCTTTGCGCACCACCCCTTGTGTTTAAAACTGAAATTATTAAACAATCAGATTCTAAATTCCGTAGTGTGAACTTATCTATTTAAAATGCATGGAAAAAAGTGTTTTATGAATTCATTATCTTAAATTTGATATCCGGAATCCAGAACGCTCGTTAAAGTCACAATGTGTATGCTTTGTATTCTTTATTAAATCCTGCGATAAAAACTCATTAAGACAACATAATTTATGAACGGTCCCTTTTCTCACAATTTTTTCAGGACGTGGCAACAGGTGTATGACATTATATTACGGAGTTTGTGTTACCAGGGCCGGGTTTGACTTTCAGCTACTTGGACTATATCCCCAGGGAAAAAGGGAACCCTTTTTCCTATTGTAGAGGACGATTAACTATTATTCATTGTTCCAACAGTTTTAATCGGTATTAAGGATATTCTATTTTATTGTTTTAAAATGCGGCTTTTCTGTTTGGAGAGTTGAAGCACTATTAACCATCCAAACGAAAATTTCATAGGATTGTTTTAATTTTCTCTAAGTTTGTAGTAGTTTTGTAGTTTTTCTGTGGTGACAATACAATTCCGCATTATTTTTGTCAATGGTCACATTGGCGAAAATGAAATAAGGCTGCGTTTATAATGCAGAATAAAGAAGTTTTCAGTCCACCAACACCATAATAATTTGCCTTCCATATCGACACCGTTCTTCAAATCGAACCACAAAGATACTGGAAGGATTTTTTAAAAGTTTCTGTAAACTTTCACTTCTTTTTCGTATTTTTTTTCTGGATTTTTATTGCTTTTGGTTGTATTTTTTAAGGCTAATTGGCTGCAGCAAATCTTTCTGTTCATTCCCCCTATTCTACAAATTTAATTTATTTAATTTTTTAAATAAGTTTAAACTTAAATATTTCTACGGGTAATTTGAAATTTTAATCTTGGGCCAATGCTTTATTCTCTTTCGCATACGGGCAAACAAGCTGAGAAAATATTTGTTGATAAGCCCATTTACTTCCTTAAATTTATACAGTAAACACCCTGAACGTGTTTTCTAAAGATGTTTGTTCTTACCAAACATTTTTCAACTTATAGTTAATATTATATACCGCATTATTAAAACCGTAATGGGCGGGAAGGGAGTAGAAGGGTACATACAGTGGCCCGCACTTCCTGTATTTTTTTTTATGGATATTGATTCCCAAAACGAGGCACTGCAGTAATTAGTCATTAGCTTACTATTTTACTTGCTTTTTATTTATGTCTTCTTCTAAACGATTTCAATAGAAAGGAACATATATACTCTTATCTGATTATTACGAACATAACGATTTACGCGGGCTTTGACGTTTTCTATTCGTTGTTCTTTTGACTTTTTTAATGTCAAACAAATTACAACCGAGCTTTTTACAAAACAAATGACCGTTTTTGCAACTAAATCAATATTTTCACACATTTTAATATAATTTTGGATTCTCTTTTATGTTTCGGATCTTTATTTATTAGGTAAGTAATTATTTTATCTCTCTTTTAAAAGATCTCGGTGTTTTATCATACACATATAAAGTGGCACACTGCATGTACAAAGTGAAACGACAATTTTTTAAGGCTTCTTTACTTAGATTTTGCCGCAAAATTTGGTTTACCATAGCTATGACGCGGTGCTACTTGCAACATCCATAACTATAGGTATGGATGACTTGCGTTCTAAATTTATACAGGCTGTCCCAAATTCGATGTTTTTGGGGTTTCAGGTATTTCTAGGGGAGATAGAAAAAACTGGCCCCCACATGATAGGGTCGATTTTCAAGAGAAGCTTGAAGGTAGAGTAGACGCGGCGAGAGTTGATGCCATGCACGTCATCAATTTTATCTTGGTATACGCCTAGTTGCGGTCGGACAGTGCCGTGCGGAATAAATTACACATAATAATTTATAGCGATAAAACAAAAATAATTAAACCCATAAAACACTACGCCTATGGATCTTCGAAACAACCAATCACAAGCTAGAGGCGAGGCCAGTAGATTTTCCTTAGCCGTGACGTGGGTGGCTTCAACTCTCGCCGCGCGAACTTTAATAACCGCATTTTGATTTAAATTTATTTTTTATATTTTTTCTTGAAAAAGAAAGAAATTTCACTTGTCACTTTTAGTTAGATATTACACAAAGTTCTTATATTTTTATATGCACTTCTAAAAAATATCGCAATGTTTTCGTGTATCTCTTATGGTGCATATATCATCCCAAGCTAGTTATGAGTGTTTAAATTTGATATTTTTAATGAAATTTTTATTGGTCTTAAAGCATATAAATAAAGCAATAAAATACCTCAGGGCCGGTTTCTCATAAGCAAGTCACCTTGCGCTTGATTATACCTCGAGTTTAAACGTTTCACCACCTTGGGTTAGCTCTACCTCTTGGTGTAACCTTGAGTTAAATTGACCCAACGTTAAAAGGGCGGGTTAAGCGATTTGACCCTTGACATAACCTATAAAAAGAAGATACATATACTTTTTCATATATTTTTCCTTATATAATATTTGGAAATGGAAGTTTTCTAGGGACTAAGCGATGGGGACGAAGACTTTTATACCTTTGTTGAGTACCAAAGAGGGCCCCCCAATAAAACTTGATTTAATTCTGTCAAAATGTTTGATGAAAAAGACTTCTTTACAAGATTTAGATTAAGCAAAGAGACTGTCTTTTACATTCTCGAACAAACTGAAGAAGCCCTGGAGCATCCTACTCATAGGTAAGCTGAAAGATTCTAAGATATTGTATTATTTTTTAAATTATTTTAAAACATTAGATTTTGCACACACAACAACTGGCTGAAAATGAGTTTTTTTACACAAAATGGTGTAATGAACAAAAATTAAACGAAAAAAAAAACATTAAAAACTTTGTGGTTATGAAACCTTTGCCATCATGTAACTCCTTTCGGCCAATGAAAAATATGGTAAGACTGGCAACATAGTAAACAGTGCTACCAACTCAGGGTGGCAACATAGTAAACAGTGCTACCAACGCAGGGTTTATTAACTCTACCCACAATGGCTGCTGGAGAAACAAAAGTTAACCCTGGGTTAAAATTTACTCTCGATCGGTTAACTCTCCAGAGTTACTCACCATTGAGAAACCGGCTCTTAGTCATATGTGTAAAGTATAGTACACTAACTCGCATCTTATAGTCACTACAGGCCCAGATAAAAATACTCGTCTTCGACTTGTCTGTTAAACCCAGGCCAACACAAAAATAGAGGCCACAACCCTGAAAAAATCAGCTGTTCTCCGGGGGCTGAATTTTACATTGGTTATGGGAGGTCAGACGTTTTTTATGATATTTTTAAAATTGCACTACAGATTTCCACCAAATTTTAGTGAAATATTCTCAGACACCATCCCGATATTCCACCAAAGGTTTGTAAGAAAGCAACATGATTAAAAGGTTAAAATCTTCAAGATTTAGCATTCCTTATTTTGAATTCAAGTTACCCGCCATGTACCACATGCCAACTGTTATATTTGACATATATTTGACGTTGTCTATATGTGACTTTGTCATCTGTAATTGTCACAATCGCTTCTGCTTTAAACTTAATTTTTGTGTGAGCTAATGAAGCGGCTCTGAAAAATTAAGGATTACTATAGATTTAAAAAAAATCGTTCTAAAAGAATATAGTAAAACCAATCTCAAAACCGGCTTTATTTTTTTTAAAAATCAAATATTTATGAACTATCATTCCAACTTCAATATTTTAAAGGCAATCAGCTGTGTCGTGACGTGACCATCAAAAAAAAAATCAGCCCCGGATGTGACGTCAACAAAGTGGATGATCGTGGCCCATCTGTTTTGATAGCCCTGGTTAAACCTCATTGTCGCGTCTCTCGAACATCACATCATGCTTGTTATTTAAATTAATATTGTTGATCTCGTTCTACAATAAATATTCAAAAACTTCAAAAGACTAAAGATTTTTTAACTTATTCACCACTTTAAAAAGCTATCTGAATGCATTTTTCGCCTCAACTCGAATGCTTTATAGCTGACAATAATTAAAATTTAGTGCCTGGTCCCAATGTAATGGGCCACAAAAAAGAATAGCAAAACGAACTTTAACGGTTGGTTAGGAGGCTATTGAGTTTGCAATAAGGCCATTAACGATGTTTGATGGTTTCAACAAGATCTATTAACTACCAAAAATATTTATTTTAATGAATTTTAATTTAAAGGGTATTCTTGAAATAACTATAGAGATTTTTGTTACCAAAATATGCTTAAACTACATTTTTAAAGCTCGTAATATAAGTGGCACATGTGGACAGAGAAAAAAATCAGTGTGCACATGTGGACAATGATAAAATAATAATAATAACAACTGTAAATATTTTGTAAACGGAATACTTTTATTTTTTTCATAAAAATACTTAAAAGAAATTAAAAGTAAATTCAGTTTTTACATTTATTAACAAACTCAAAACGATTAAAAAAACACATTAACTTATAATGTAACCCTCAAAACTGTAACCGAACTTAAAAAAAGAACTGGATCTGGCCGTTCCGGCCGACTTAACTAGGAACGAATGTTTAAATACTATATTCTCTATCGATACTTCCGAGAGGTCATCATTATCAGGGAATACAAACTTTTGCCCCGGAACAAGTTTTAAGAATTTTATAACATATTCTGAGTTCGATAATTTCGAAATAACTTGACCGACGAAGTGCTTTATTTTACACACAGAATTTTAGACCAATAAAATTTATTTTAAAGTAAATAAACTACACAGAGACTTAACAAAAGGGCACCAATAACTATTTATAAGAAACCGAAGTACTTGCGGACATGTTAACATGTCCATATGTGCCCCAACATTGCTGTCCACATCTGCGCCTTAGATTATGTTTAGGTAAAATATAATGCAACATAAATTAAGCCAATTTAATCACGGTTCCGTGGATACACTTTAATTGTTCTTTGCACCTAAACTCACCATTTGGCAAGCAGTTTGTTTTTATTCCAAAAATTTAGTTTTAATGCACAAAATCAACATTCACTTATTACTGCTGGTGTTTTGCGAACAAATGTCAAATTTTTTTGCCGGATAATAAAGCTTGACTAGCTGCACCTAGCGACATATATTTTAAGTAAATTATGTTTATAAATAACGGGATATTTGAACTGTCCACATGTGCCCTTGTCCATATGTGCCCCCCTCTCCCCTACTAATGAGCCTGAAAAGTGAAAAATTAAGAAATCTTAAGTAGGGAACAATTTAGTTCTTCAACTCTCCGTAACTATCCTAACTTTTAAGGATTTTGCCTATTAAATTAAACTTACATTACACAAATAGATTTTGTAAGTAAGCTTTGTATTTGCACGTTATTAACGTGCTGTTGTTTTCTAATAAACATATTTTTAAACTTTTAGCAGTTTGTTTAATAAAACATGATGAATTTGTTTAAGGTTTAAGTTTAAACTTAAACCTTAAACTTAAACCTTAAACTTAAACCTTAAACTTAAACCTTAAACTTAAACCTTAAATTTAAACCTTAAACCTAAACCTTAAACTTCAACCTTAAACTTAAACCTTAAACTTAAACCTTAAACTTAAACCTTAAACTTAAACCTTAAACTTAAACCTTAAACTTAAACCTTAAACTTAAACCTTAAACTTAAACCTTAAACTTAAACCTTAAACTTAAACCTTAAACTTAAACCTTAAACTTAAACCTTAAACTTAAACCTTAAACTTAAACCTTAAACTTAAACCTTTAACTTAAACCTTAAACTTAAACCTTAAACTTAAACCTTAAACTTAAACCTTAAACTTAAACCTTAAACTTAAACCTTAAACTTAAACCTTAAACTTAAACATTAAAGTTAAACCTTACACTTAAACCTTAAACTTAAACCTTAAACCTAAACCTTAAACTTAAGCCTTAAACTTAAACCTTAAATTTAAACCTTAAACTGAAGCCTTAATCTTAAACTTTAAACAAATATTTTATTTACTATGTAAGGTTTTTGCATAAGTAAAAAGTACCCAATCAAATAAAGTTTGTGCCCTTCTAAGGTACAAAATATAATTTTTTAAAAACTGGAGCCTAGGCGTAAATTTTTATAATGTGTTTTCTAATGCTTAGAGAAATTGAAAGAAAACGTTATAAACAAACCCTTTTTTTTATTTAACTGCAAACATTATTTTAGAATTGCTGTTCGAATGACCTTTTTGCTATAAATGTCCCACGCTGTCACTCTCTGGTCCAAATTAATGTTTATTTTTGCAGACGACATTCCACAATCAAGGCTTGGACGAAGATTAATACGTATTATTATTGTCATCGTGTTTGAATTTAAATTTAAATGACCTGTGCGCCCTTGGTCGAAGAAAGTTATGCAACACGCTAGACGGTCAACTGAATCTAATGTAGTTTTATATTGTGTCGATTATCTCAAAAAGGCATTAAATATTCCTTCAGAGTTATAAATTGCATGTGGGATATTTGGTTGAGGCACTTTAGTCTAAACAATTAAGCAAACATCGTAATTGGTTCGTTGCCCTGGGTTTCTAGGCCAAAAACTAGGTTAACGGTCAGCAACAGAAATCGAAGTCAATTCAGGGGTTTGCGAGAATTGACCAATAGAACGGATCCATGCTTGACTTTTGCGAGGACGTGGAAGTTAGCTGTCACGCAAAAGGACGGACGTCAAAGCGGAACAGTGAACTTGGGGCTTTTTGGGGGTTATGTCATTCGGGTTTGGGGGTTTGGAAATTAAGGATCTCAAGTGGCCCAGGCCAGAGAATCCGCAGGGCTATGAAAAAGAGTGTAGTTTCTACAAAAAGCAGAGTGCAGTGATTACAATTAAAGTAAGTTAATTGTATCGGGAATTATTAATCTGTGTATATCAAAACCAAAATATTTATTATAGTAATTTTTAACCTAAACCAATATCCTGTTTTTTCTGAACAGTATTTCTTGTCCGTGAATCCGTGAATCCGTGAATTGTGCCAACCCTGTTGACACAATCCGGGCGTTGATAGTGGTCAAGAAGGTAACAAATAAGCTAGTACGGTCTTAGAAGGCGATGAGGAATTAGTGCCCTGAAGGCTTGTAAGGCCGCACAGCGTGAGAATATTAATTCTTATGCGATTCTGACAGCACTGCTGGGTTATACGAACTTGTTGCAATCGAAAGCAATTTGATTATGTATCTTAACCGAACGAAATCGTACGATTTGACCGCGGATAGACAGGTTTGTTTACTGCAATACCACAGACTTTATAAAACGACAAAAATTATAAAACTTCTCCACTACCTATTTTATTTGTTTCTTTCTTAATGTTTTTTAATTATAAGAATCCCATCATCAGCGTAAACAATTACAAGGGAAACTTAAAATTTGTGACTTTAGGATTAAAATAACCTAACTTCTAATTGTTTCAGCTGATAATAGAATTCTTATAATTCCGTAACATTTTCTAGTGTTTTTCAAAACAAAACTAAGTAATAAAGAATTTAGTGGACAAGACAAATGTTTTTCTTTCGTAATTTTATAAAGCTCCATTGTAAGAAAAGGGACTATTTTTTCAATTTAACGAAAAGTTTGTTTTTTTTTTTAATTGTGGAAAATGTTTATTTTTGGAATGAACGATCAAAATCGCAATTGCGTCAATAATTGAACCTAACTTATTACACCATTATAGAAGCACCAAAATCTGAGTTACATTTTGGGTTTTTTTTTTTAAATTTTTGGTGACTCACGAAGCGATAGACGTTGGTAGAATTAAATTACTCTAATCGCGCATGTCTGAAAAGACCATACTGCGATAGATTATCATGTGTGGCCTCATTAAACTTTTAATCAAATCGTACAACGATGTCATTGGATCCTGTCGTACGACCAAGCTATACTTAAAATCTTTTTTTCAATCTATAAATTACAAAATCTCAAAATATTTACCTTTGATTAAGAATTTTTAACAAAGCAAATTCTAAAAAAAACTTGATTAGCATAATCTTTATTTTAGGATGAGTCTTGGCCTGTTCTAACATTAGCCTATATTCCTTCTTTTTCTCGCCTTGGCTATCAAATATTTGACTCGTTTGGAGATTTTTAACACCTTGTCCTAAAATTTGTATGCCCTACCTCTCTCTTTCGACTTCCAACCAGCCGATGTTAGGTTTTATGTGGCGTAATAAACCTCAAAATTGATGCACAAGCGCTATATCTGTACTCATGCATACATCTATATATTTTTTATTAACGAAATTTTATTTTTACTAAACGTTTACAACACATAACTCTATACATGGGCTTAATATATGCCAGTTCCGTTCCTAAGCAAGAACCTACTATATACATTGCTGGTTTACGACGATTGAACAATAACATGCTTCTTTACTGGTGATTTTCGAAGACATAAACGTTTACTGTTGGCCAATCTCTCCAAAATGCTTAAATAACAAAAAATGATTCGCTTAAATTTGGAAGAAGTAAGAGTGGTTTTTCAAAAACCCAAGGTCTCTCTGCACTTCCATTTGATGTCCGTGTAGCTCATTGAGTTCTCCTTTTCTCTTGACAAAGTCCAGTAGGTCACTCCATTGCAGAAATTGCAGCTCTTCCTTACTCAGTGTTGGTGATCTAACCGTATGTTGTTTCCCGTGCGTAAACCTCACATTCAACAACGAAATGAATTGGCTATTCTTCTCACTGGCTACAGGCTAAAGGCCTTCACAAACACATCCGTAGCATAGTGCATAACGCGTAGCATGGGCCTTTCAACCAATCAGCGATCGAATAGCAGCGTCCATATTGGTTAAGCGAACGACTCTACCGTTCGCAACTTTAACTTCTATGCGCTCCTTCAACCGGTTGTCTTTAGTTCGAATAACTTTCAGCAATCTAACGTCTTTTTGCCTTCGCCACAACATCCATCTAAGACTGATGGCTTTTGTATTTGTGCGGTATAGAATTTCTCTGCATTTTAACTGCAAACTATTCCTATTTTACAGACATTTGTTAGAGCATCCTGCACCTCGTTGCTTAGTCCGTTCTGAACGGGTCTTATGATCAACTTCTGAACTGGCCCTGGACCTACATATTCGGTTCCTGCTCTGAAGTTGTCTATTAAGTTACTTAAAAGTTCCTATGTAGTTGTGAGTGCAGAGCTGTTGCGGTCAGTAATAAACTTGCATAGAGCAAAGTAAAACCTACTTATAAATAATTATAAGTAAATAGGTCTTTATTTTCTAGCAGTAATAAGAATTAATACAAAAAAAAATAATGAGAAAACTACATTATATGTGCACCTGCAGAAGAAAAACCTATTTATAGGTAGAAAAACGCCGAAGACCAGGTAGATATTTTATCACAGAAGTATAATATCCTCTGTTTTTCATTTTAACCGAGAAAATCAAAATAACATAAAAAACAAACTATAAATAAATATACATTTCTATATTATGTTTATTGATTAAGTTTGAAAAATCTCCAAAAGGTCCAAAAGAAATAGGTAACATAATTATAAATAACTTTAACACTATATTATGATAAATAATCTGGGCGTTTAAACATTATTGTCACATTTGGTAACGTTAATTAATTCATTGCCTAAATTGTGTATAGACAGTGAGCAAGTACATATATTAGAATTAAAATTAGAATTTCTGCTCACTAAAGAGTGGAACTTAGATTTTTTTTAAATAGTTTTATGTTTTTACTTTTAAACTATCTGGATAAGGGCTTTATATTTAACTTATCTGATACGAGAATGAGCTTTTAACGAATTGTGTTTAAAATTTTATTGTACATATATTTTGGTTTTTTATCGAGCAATAACATGAAAAAGGAAAAAGAGGAGTGAAGAAATCATATGCGTTTCATTCATAGTTTCTTTGATACAAGTTGCCTTTTTCTAATATAATACCACAAATCAATACCTTATGCTACTGTACTGTCCAAGCAAGGACCGTAAACTACATACATCTCCAAAATTAAATCTCGATAGAACTAAGCAATTACACCCGATTTTTTTTATGTTAAAGCTTGAAGTATACTTTTAAGATTCGTGTAAGCTAATTTTATATAATTATTCATGTTAGGCTTAAATCTTAAGTAGTTGTCAAAAATTAAACCTAGGTTCCTCGACTTGTTAACCGGATATATGTTTTCTTTGTCAACCAGTGGCGCACCCAGGAATATGTCTTGGGGGGCCCGAGGCCTCTTGGGGGGGCCCAAAGCCTCATGATGTCGAATATTAAGCTATTTTTTGTTTTTTTCTGAAATATGTCGAAAATATGTAAAAAAATCTAAGGCTTGTGAGGGGGGGCGGGCCCCGGGCCCCCCTCCTGGGTGCGCCCATGTGTTAGCTCCCGCTAAATTTCGCGGTTGTTTATATATATTTTTAAAAACACACAACTGTATGAAGGACAAAGCGCATTCCGCGTATTTGGACATGCGCACCAACAACCAGGGAGATCCTTGTCAATCGCCTAGAGAAAAAGGCGTGTTAATTTCGTTCTCCAACAATTTCAAATATCTACACCTGAAAGTGCTCGATTTTTGTGTACTGAAGCATAGAACTAGAAACTTCAACCCTTCAGCTACGTGGTGACATCATTAGATCCATTCGGGGGCCCCTTGAAACGAGGAGAATTTGGCTACAAAGGAGGTGAGTGCACTTATCTGATTACCGTTGTGTGGTTCCAACAATTTTACCTATGGACGTCTGATTATTTCGTAATTTCATATCAATACATTTATGTTTGCTCGCGATATCATCATTAAAATATTTACAGTCCACTGCATTTAGCGTTTTTTCTACCCGCGGGCTAACATAAAGTGCTCCTTCGACCGAATTATTTTAAATAATAAATCCATACGACGGTATTAATAATTATTTACCTAATCTGTGGCCAAGCCAAACAACGGCCTTGAATCGAGTAGTGAACGAGAAGTCGTCCGGGCGGTGCACGTGCCTTTTGCGTGCTCGATTCAGTAAACAAAGCGAAGGAACCACAAAACAAAACAAACAAAAACATTTCTCATTTATATGTTAGGGTGTTTCATATCATTTCGATATTTAAAACAATTTTCATCAATCAATTGCGATAAATTAGTGCATATTTTCGACAATTCGTCATTTTTCTATTTCAGAAGCATTAATTTAGCGTTAATTGTATATTTACCGACAATTTCGTCATTTCAAAGGTAAAATCATGTCTGTCAAAAAAGCCGTACAAAAACGCAAGGGTTTTTTATCTGCGATCACCGAGTGTTATGTGTTGTCGCAGACTGCGGAAAAAGATGAAAGAGCGAGAAACGAGTTTCAAGTGAGGTATGCCGATTTGGATGAAACCTTCGATAAATGCATGCTGGCACATAATGACGTCATTATGTTGCTAGACGACTCGGACGATGAGGAATTTAAAACGCAGGATGCGATCCTTTCAGAAGCTCGTAAATATTTTTATGCGTGTAAGGGGGTTTACTCTAAAATATTTCCGGTTGAGGCCCCATCTTTTTCGGGATCATATGTTCGACAAAACGAATCTGAAACTCCAAAACTCAAAGAGTTGGGTATTCCCATATTTCGAGGTGATAAAAAATTATGGCCAAGCTTTTTCGATCTTTTTAATAACATTATAGATCAAAATCAAAGTCTAAGTAACGTTCGAAAACTTCAATATTTATTTTCATATCTCGAGGATGAGCCTTTAAAATTGATATCAGGGATTAGCTTATCTGATCAAAATTATAAAATTGCTTATGACAAATTAGTCAATAGATATCAAAACAAGCGAGATCTCGCAAATGATGCTTTAAGCTCAATTATGAACTCCACCTTAAAAAACGAGTCAGCTAAAGAATTGCGTAATTTAATTGACACCTTTTCTGAATCCCTAGAAATTTTAAAATCACTTAGCTTTGACGTTGACAGTTGGGACTTTATTATTTTTTTCATTTTATTAGAAAAATTGGATATTCCAACGCGTTCAAATTTCGAAATGAGTCACGCCAATACTAACACCGAAATTCCCACTTTTCAGTCACTTTTTCAATTTCTAGAAAAAAGATGTAAAGTTTTGGAATCACTTCCTCAATCAACAGCACCCAAAAAGGTGCCTATATATCAAAAATCAAATTTTATGCAAAATCAGTCTGGGCAAAAGCCTACCTATCAAAATTCAAATTCTATGCGAAATCAGTTTGGGCAAAAGCCTACCTATAAATCATCCAATTCGCCTTTTATAGGACTGGCTGGCACCTCAACTAATTCGAGTACGGGAATAAAATGTTTCCGGTGTAATCAAGGTCACGTGCTTTCGAAATGTCAATCATTTCTTGATCTCTCACCTATCGATCGCCTATCTTTCGTCAAACAGAAAAAATTATGTCTAGCGTGTTTTCATCCCTTGCATGATGTAGATACGTGCAAATCAAAATATTCATGCAGGACTTGCAATAGTAAAAGGCACCACACTTTAACTCATATCTTAGAAACTAATCAAGAGTCTGGAAGCCAAGATACTAGTCCTGTCATTCACACACCACCTGTCAATAATCTTCATGTGTCATTAAATGCCTCAGGACCTTCAGGTACCTTTCTTTTATGCACCGCCATAATAGATGTTATGGACGGTTGCGGAAATTTTCAACCCGTAAGGGCACTGCTTGATTCTGGATCACAGACAGGATTCATCAGTGAAAAGTGTATTCAGCGTCTTAATCTTCCTAGGCGAAGTTACACCACTGAAATATTCGGATTAAATCAGATGTCTTCTTTCACTTCAAAAGGGCTCGTTCAATGTCACATTAAGCCACAAGGACAAGTCACTCCTTTACTTAATTTCGAAGCAATTGTTGTTCCACAACTATGTTCCAATATGCCTACATTCTCTTTGAACGATAATCAGTGGAAACACTTGCAAAACCTTAAACTTGCCGACCCATCTTATTTCAAGTCTAGACCTGTGGACCTGGTTATTGGTTGCGAGCTATTCGCACAGATTTTCAAGGAGGGCAGGGTTCTTGGACAAGTAGGGCAGCCTTCAGCCCTTGAAACTATCTTTGGCTGGGTCGTCATGGGAAAGGTTGACGAAGTAGGTAGTCTTACGGAACGAACCAGTTGTTTTTTAACGAGTCATTCACCTCCTTTAGAGGTCATTCTCCCTAGGTTTTGGGAAATCGAACATTTGCCTAAAAAACAAATCTTATCAAAGGAAGAAAAACAGGCAGAATCAATTTTTACTGCTAGTGTAGTACGGCAACCGAGCGGTAGATTCATGGTAGATCTTCCGTTTAAAGATAAAATAAACCCTGACCTAGGAAATACTTATCCGCAAGCTTATCGTAGATTTTTACTTCTAGAAAATAGATTAATCAAAAATCCTGATCTGTACACTGCCTATTCAGGTTTCATGCAAGACTATATCGATTCTAATCATATGAGTTTAGTTTTATCTAGTCAACCAAAGGTCGACGTATCGTGTTTTTTAGCACACCATTGCGTATTAAAGCCGGAAAGCTTGAGTACAAAATTAAGGGTAGTCTGGGATTGTTCAGCAGTCACCCCAAAAAATATTAGTCTCAATGACACATTGTTATCTGGACCGAAACTTCAAAAAGATATTGCTTCTTTACTTCTTACGTTTCGTCTTAATCCTATTGCCTACATTGCTGACATCAAACAGATGTTCCGTCAAGTCCTTATCAATCCTTATCACCGTCCTTATCAAAGGATATTGTGGAGGTTTTCTCCACAGGACCCACTTTCAGTGTGGGAACTTTCTATTGTCACTTTTGGCATGACATGCTCACCTTTTCTAGCCATGCGTACCTTAAATGAGCTGGCAGAGAGAGAAAAGGAACGTTTTCCTATGGCTAGTACTGTTCTAAAAAGGTCAATCTATATCGACGATATCTTGGGAACTAGCCCTTCGCTTTCTGAAGCTCTCTCCCTTCAAACAGAACTCAATGATTTGTTGAAGTCGGGAGGATTTGAACTTAAAAAATGGGCAAGCAATTGTCCTGAGTTATTGGCAACATTGCCGATCCGATCGTCAAATGCCTCTCTCTTTCGACAAGGAGGAACCCCACTTTATCAAAGTTTTAGGACTTCAATGGCATCCAAAAAACGACATTTTTTCTTATCAATGCCGAATGAAGGACAAACCCCCAACCAAACGTTCTATTTTATCTATCATAGGGACAATCTTCGATCCCTTAGGTTTTCTTTGTCCCTTGTTGCTACAAGCAAAATTTATTTTGCAACAGTTGTGGATATCGAAAATAGGCTGGGACGAAGAACCAGATTCTTCTATCATCGACTCTTGGAACAAACTTCGTTCTCAATTCCCGCTTCTTTCCAATTTTCAATTACCCCGACAAATCAAACTGTCAAAAACCAATACCTGTCAAATCATCGGCTTCTGTGACGCTTCAATTCGAGGCTACGCAGGCGTCGTATATTTTCGTGTAGAAGAGGAAAACAATATATCTGTTTCTCTCATATCTGCAAAATCTAGGGTCGCGCCTATAAAGTCACAAACTTTGGCTAGGCTAGAACTCCTAGGCGCATTTCTTTTAAGCGAATTAATTGACTTCGTTTTATTTAGCTATGAAGGAAAAATAACTTTTACAAATATCGTTACTTTCTGCGATTCACAAGTCGTATTGCACTGGCTTTCATCCCCTCCTAATCGCTGGCAAACCTTTGTTGGAAATCGAGTCAGTAGAATCCAAGAAATCATTCCTTCAAACTCATGGCGCTACATTCCTTCTGTTTTAAATGCAGCCGATATTGCGTCACGAGGGGCCACCCCTTCACAGCTCATGTCACATGACATGTGGTGGAACGCACCGTCGTTTTTGTGGTCTCCCGAAAACGAATGGCCCGATTTTCATAAATCAAAAATGCCGATTGATTTCGGAGATATTAATCTGGAGGAAAAGCCAAAGGTCTGTTGCAATGCGATAATTGATGTCAACTTCTTAGATCAGCTTCTTATCAAATATTCCTCTATATCAAAAATTCAACGTATCATTTGTTATGTCCTTCGAATAGTTAACCTTTTTCAAAATCATTCCTATCAAAAACCCACTAAGCCGCCGGACCAAAAAGTTATTTTTGAGAATATTGTTTTTCCTACCACCGGTGAGATGCAAAGTGCGTTACACCTTCTTATCAAACGCGTGCAAGGTTCTTGTTTTTCTGAGCTTTTTTCCGCGTTATCTAAGGATAAATCAATACCGAAACCTTTGCGAAAACTTTCACCTTTTCTTGATGAGAATAATATCATTAGAGTCGGTGGCAGATTACAAAAATCTGACCTTTTGTCTTATTCTGCAAAACACCCCGTCTTACTTTCGAGTGACCATCGTTTAACTACTCTTCTTATCGAGTCCGCTCATCGACAATATCTTCATCCTGGGTTTAAAACATTGCATAATCTGCTTTTACAGCAATTTTGGATATTATCTGCCAGACGGGCAATTCAAAGAACCATATCCAAGTGCTTGCAATGTTTTAGAATCAACCCTAAACCCTATAGACCGCCCATAATGAGTTCACTTCCCGCTCATCGAATCAATCAACTAAAACCTTTTTCGAGTGTAGCTATCGACTTTTGTGGACCTTTCTTTGTGATTCCTCATCGTTACCGTGGTTGTAAAGCTTTCAAATCGTATGTCTGTGTGTTTGTCTGTACGGCCACACATTGCGTGCATTTGGAATTAACCATGGAACTGTCCACCGAAGGGTTCGTAGGTGCATTCCATCGATTCATTTCCAGACGCGGAAGCGTGACGCAATGCTGGTCAGATCAAGGCAGTAATTTTATAGGGTTTCGTAACCAATTACTGGATTACGCAAGAAGTGCTGCCACCAGACTTTCTATTCGTTGGCATCTGGGACCTCCTCTCAGTCCACATTTCAATGGCCTGGCAGAAGCTGGCGTCAAAAGTTTTAAAACTCACTTTGTACGAGTCGTCGGCGACCAGAAGTTGTCTATCATGGAGATGTCCACCCTTACCTGTCGCATAGAAGCCGTACTGAATAGTCGCCCTTTATCTCCTGCCTCTTCAGACCCACACGATCTTCAACCTCTTACCCCTGGGCATTTTTTGACACTTGAACCCCTTAATTCAGAAATTCCGGAGTCAGATTTGTCCGAGGTTCCCCTAAATCGGCTCTCGAGATGGCAACTAATCCAAAAACTACATAATGATTTTTGGAAACGGTATTCTATAGAGTATTTGCATACGCTACAACAGCGACACAAGTGGACTGATTTGTCCCCAAATATCAAATTAAATGATTTGGTTATCATAACAAGTGATCACATTCAATCGCCTTTGAAATGGCCGGTCGGTCGGGTCATCGAACTGCATCCCGGCGGGGACGGTCAGGTGCGTGTTGCGACGGTAAAAACGGTTACCGGTGTTTATAAGCGGCCAGTTGTAAAACTGTGCCTCTTGCCAAATTAAAAGTAATTTTAATTTTCTACCTTTTACCGGGTATTACAATAGGTTTTTTTATTTTTAATTTTTTTTGAATTTTTTGTTTGTTTGTTTTGCCTTTTTCGGGATTTCGTTATATCTAAATAAACTTACGATACTTATCTGTTTTCATTCATTTATATTTATCGGTCGATTCTTTTTCTTATATCTATATCTGTCCGGTTGAGATTCTAAATTTGTGTGTTTTGGAGGGCAGTTATGTTAGCTCCCGCTAAATTTCGCGGTTGTTTATATATATTTTTAAAAACACACAACTGTATGAAGGACAAAGCGCATTCCGCGTATTTGGACCTGCGCACCAACAACCAGGGAGATCCTTGTCAATCGCCTAGAGAAAAAGGCGTGTTAATTTCGTTCTCCAACAATTTCAAATATCTACACCTGAAAGTGCTCGATTTTTGTGTACTGAAGCATAGAACTAGAAACTTCAACCCTTCAGCTACGTGGTGACATCATTAGATCCATTCGGGGGCCCCTTGAAACGAGGAGAATTTGGCTACAAAGGAGGTGAGTGCACTTATCTGATTACCGTTGTGTGGTTCCAACAATTTTACCTATGGACGTCTGATTATTTCGTAATTTCATATCAATACATTTATGTTTGCTCGCGATATCATTAATTAATTTATACAGTCCACTGCATTTAACGTTTTCTCTATCCGCGGGCTAACACCATGTATCAACTGTTATAAAACTCTCCACCACTAATTTTTTGTCGATTTTTTTGAGGACCTATGATCATAAAGTTAGTTTTTTTTTAAATTTTACTGCAAAACCGTAATCCGTTGACCACTTAAGGAGATTTTCTATGTCTTCACTAATTAATTCCATGGCAAGTTTAACATTTTTTGGACTAAAAGGAAAGGAAAACTGTTCATCGTTTGCAAATTTGGTTGGCTTAGTGTATTTTAAATTCCCCATGTGTATTGCTTATATGTGTACTGTTTGAGAAAAATTAACAAAAAATTAATATCTACTAAGTAGTTCAACTGTAACTTGGTTGACTTCATAGTGTACTGCAGATAGTATTATGTGTATGAACCTAAATTTATACTTTTTTTTTTTTTTTCATAAGATTCGTCCCCTTGCATTTTTATTAAAAGGTTTAGATTCGTGGGTTATAGGGGTAGATGTAGAGAAAACACTTTGGTTTTTGGCGACGTTTCGTGGACAATTTCCACTTTTTCAAGCCCTAGGAAACAAACACTTTATTAAAACTTTAAACCTCTACATCTACCCCTATAACCCACGAATCTAAACCTTTTACTATATTTATACCTTCTCTTTAGACTTATAGATCGTAGGGTCTAAGTCTATTTATGATTATAAAGTATAAAACCAACATATTGAAGCAAAATGGTAGGCAAACAATTGACCGTATGTAAATAACGTAGAGAATTGTAGAAAAAAGGTTTATTTTAACTGGACATCCAACATCAATTTGGAAAACCTCTTTGATATGTCCATCAGGGAAATAGGGAATAAGATATAAATTCACCGGACTCCACGTTTCGTCGTTATATTCCGCGACCGTAGCATAACAAAATATTTGTTGAACAGTCAAACTTGGTTAGAGAAACCATATACACATTAAAGAAACCTTGAAAATGATATAGGTACAAGTCTTCTGGATCTCTGCTGCGTCGGTGGAGCACTACGCGACCTCAGAGCTTTTCTGAAACTGATTTAATTTGCCTCAGAACTTATCTTATATAGCCGTAGAAGAAGGCATATCACAGGTGACTGATTTCCAATCCCAAACAGGTATATTCAGTTCTACAAAAGTGTCACATTAACCATGTTGTGTTCTGAAGAGTCCCTTAAGGATGAAACAATTAACAGTCAACACTTGATAGGTAACTACGAAAAATTTTTGTCTTTTTCTTCACGGGTACTGGACTTTACGTTTGTAGCATTTTTGGCTCCTCCTCATGACCTCATGAGGCCGTATTTTATGCTATTTTATGTTTGTATTCATAAAATATGTAGAAAATATCTAAAAAAATCTTAGCTTCGGGGGGGGGGCGGACCCTCCGGGCCCCTTCCTTATATACGCCACTGGTCGTAGGTCACGGATTAGTTTAGTTCTTTTTATTTGTAATCGGTCTTTTCATTGATCGATATGTATAGCAGTTTATTTTCGACTGCTCTTGTTTTGGTTTCTCTCGTATCTCGGTAGATGGCGCTTCCTGCGAGAGTTTTCTCACTATTTACATAGGATTAGAGACAAAACCGTCTGATTAACTTCGTAAGAGTGTCACATTGACCAAGCAGTGTTCTGAGGAGTCCCATAAGGACGAAACAGTTAACTGTCAACACTTATTAGGTGTCTATTAGATCTTGGATCTCCGTGAGGTTAAGCTTTTAAGCTACCCACGGAAAAATATGAGAGAAACAAAAACTCCTTTTTACCCGATTAGTCACGAAACTTGTTTGATACTTATTTTTATACGTATACCTTTGTAAAAATTAGAGAATATATGGTTATAAATAACTTAAATTCTGATAAATGAATTATTTTAATTTACAAGCTGCAAGTTTTAATAAAGTAAATACCAATTTTATTGTTCTTACTGTTTCAAAAACGATGAAATGCTTAGTAAGAAATCATTTTATTTACTATTATACATTTAAGAAAACCTGAAAAACTAGTTACAAAATCACTTTTAGCGTAAAACGAACTACTCGAAAGAACGAAGCGTGTAATAGCTTTTTATGTTGTTAGACCGGATAGCAGGTCGAAAATTTACAGGGTGAGCAGCAGGTTCATTCAAGTATCGTCCAAATAATTTCTACACACTACGTACCTACTTAAAAATTTCAATTTATTCGAGGCTTGCAGTTGTCCCTGTTTTTCGACAAGCGATGAGAAATGCAAGTAGCTCTCCAAGTCACTGCGAGTCGTAGTATACACAACTAGCTATAGTCGTGTCATTTCAAAAAGCCACAAAAAAAATATCGCAAAAAATTGGCACACGCCACCTAATCATAATAACCACTTTGGGGTTTCCAGGAGTCTGTGTAAAAATTGAAAATTTATTTTCAAATTTTGGGAAGAATTTCTGTGTTTTAAGCACGGCTAGGTATACTTTATTCTTTAAAGTTAAAGTTTTGAACGTACCTTATTCCATTCTATAAGTACCTAATCCCTTCTCGAAATATAACAAAGGCTTTCGAAAGGTACCACCTGCATTCTTTAATACAGGGTCAAACTCATTTTAAAATTGTTTAGGATCCCGGAAAGAAAGTCAGGAAAGTTTTTTTTTGAAAAAATATGTTAGAAAGAGACCCCTTACTCGAACTATTTTATAACAGCGACGTTTGTAATGGCGATATTTTAAAACGCGGTATTTTTAGAGGCGCTATTTTAAAACGCGCTATTATGAGCACACGCTATTTTAAACACGAGCTATTTTGATACCCGCTATTTTGAACACGCGCTATTTTGATACGCGCTATTTTGAACACGCGCCATCTTGATACGCGCTGTTTTAATACGCGCTATTTTGAACACGCGCCATTATGATACACGCTATTTTGATCACGCGCCGTTATGATACGCGTTATTTTGAACACGCGCTATTTTGATACGCGCTATTTTGAACACGCGCTCGAATGAGCGCGCTATTTTGAAAAGCGCTATTTTGATACGCGCTATTTCGTTACAGAGCCGCTTGTTGCAACTCTTTAAATTTTGGCCTTAGTGTCCCATATACGTAATGTATAGCCGTGGCCGTTCCAGTTACTTCGTATATAATTTATTGCTAGCTACTTAACAAGTACTTTGCAAGTTTTTGGAAATTAGCGCGTAGTACTTTAGATACGCTTACGTAAGTCAACGTAAAGAAAAATTAACTTCATTGTAATAAATTTTCCGATTAGAAATTTAGGAATACAAAAATTTATGTTTGTTTGGTGCCTTCTTTTTATTTTTAGTTTTTCCCAAATTTTCTAAATTCTATTCAGCTGCAATAATGTAAAGGTGGCTTCCCACGGCCCGTGTTACTACAGGCCGGGCCGCGCCAGCTCGCGCCAACGCGCCGTAGGAAGACGGTCGCCTGAGGTAGCGCGAGGAGGTGCGACGAATCCGCGGCGAGTCGGTAACTTCAAAGGCGCGAACCGGCGAATTGAAAATAAAAGGTTACTGTTAACAGCAAACAAAGCTCCAATGGATGCTAAAGCTTAAAAAATATAATTAAAACATACTTACCTCGTTGGGCTCTTATTATACGATGATGTCCACCAACGCCTTTTTTTCTTTTCTTTTTTGTTCTTTAGTAAATAATAACTACTAAAAAGTATTACAGCGGCTGCCACAACAGTTTTTCTTCTTCCAAGTTGTTTAATCACCAAACGCGAGCACTAGTAAACACAAAAATATGTAAACAGCTGATCGTTTTTGGAAAGGTACATGGGCACACGCCGTGGGATGAATTTTGCCTGAAGTCCGTTCCGATCTACGCGCCGCCCGTTCACCCGTCGCGGCGCGGCCTGGCCTGTAAAGGTCGTGGGAAGCCACCTTAAGATAAACAAAATCATTTTAACCCAATAGCCACGTAAACTTTCTACAGTTTCCAATATTTGAGGTTTATTTAAAGTTTAGGTAACTAGATATATGATTTTGGAGTAGATGATGTAGAATTCCAAATTAAACAAACTACGTCGCAATGCTTTCACAGCTGGACATTTCCCTCTGGTGGAAATTAAGAGAGTTAACAATATATAAAGTTAGTATTAGATGAACGATTGGTTTTTGCCATCAAACATTAATTGTAATTAAGGCAAAAAGTCATTTACCTAAACTATTAAATACCGGCGTACACAGGAATATGACTTGGGAGGTGATTTATATTTTATATTTTTATTTATTTATTTATTTATTTTATATTTTTATTTATGAAATATGTGGAAAATATCTAAAAAAATCTAGGCCCTCCCTGGGTGCGCCCATGTCTTAAGCCTTATCCGGCTACTTAAAGCCAAGTCTAGGATACCAAAAAAGTACAGGCAGACAGACAAACAGAAGAAAACGACATGAGGAAAAACAATTGGAATATGTCAGTGTTGCCACTACAGTTGATGATAGGGTAATACTTGATATTGTATTAAAGTGGACCGCGTCATCAAAACCATGATGGGCGGAAAGAGAGTAGAGGGGTATACAGTGGCCCGCAGTTTCTGTAATTTTTTTATTGGTATTGATTCCCAAAACGAGGCACTGCACTAATTAGTCATTAGCTTACTCTTTTACTTGCTTGTTGTTTATGTCTTCTTCTAAACGATTTTATTAGAAAGGAACATATATACTCTTGTCTGATTGTTACGAACATATTGATTTAACCGGGCTATGACGTTTGCTATTCGTTGTTGTTTTGACTGTTTTAATGTCAAACAAATTGGGACTGACTTTTTACAAAACAAATGACCGTTTTTGCAACTAAATCATTATTTGCGCACATTTTAATGTAATTTTGGATTCTCTTTTATGTTTCGGATCTTTATTTATTAGGTAAGTACCTATTTTATATCTCCTGCACACTGCAGGTAAAAAGTGAAACAACAATTTTTTGAGGCTTCTTTACATAGATTTTGCCGCAAAACTTGGTTCACCATAGCTATGACGCGGTGCCACTTATATACTCAACTATAGGAGAATTGTGACATGAACAGATCTAGCCTAGAGATAATTAATGTCACCCACCACTGATGGCTTCAATTATATCAGGGCTATCAAAACAGACGGGCCACGATCTTCCACTTTGTTGACGTCACATCGGAGGCTGATTTTTTTTTAATGGTCACGAACCGACACAGCTGATTGTCTTTAAAATATTGAAGTTAAAATGACGGTTCATGAATATTTGATTTTTTTAAAAATAATGCCGGTTTTGGGATTGTTTTTACTATATTCTTGCAGAACATTTTTTTTAAATATATAGTAATCCTTACATCCACAAAAATTTAATTTAAAGCAGAAGCGAATGTGACAAACACAGATGACAAAGTCAAATACATGTCAAATATAACAGTTGGCATGCGGTAAATGGCGGGTAATTTAAATTCAAAATAAGCAATCCTAAATCTTGAAGATTTTAACCTTTTAATCCTCTTGCATCCTTACAAAAGTTTGGTGAAATATCGGGATATTGTCTGAGAATATTTCACTGACATTTTGCGGAAATCTGTAGTGCCATTTTAAAAATATCAATAAAAAATGTCTGACCTCCCATAAGACACAATGTAAAAGTCAGCCCCCCGAGAACAGCTGATTTTTTCAGGGCCTCTATTTTTTTGTTGGCCTTGATTATATTAGTGAAACACCAACGAACTTGACAAGAAAATAGTTGTATAGCTCATCGCACCGACTTTTTTTTTCATTACTTAGCCTTAAGTGCTCCTTATTACTCATTACTTAGCCTTAAGTGCTCCTTATTACGTCATTATTATGATTATATTAAGAAACGCTTTAAGCTAAGTAACAAAAAAAGTCGGTGAGATGGACCCTTAGTGATTTTGATGGATTTGTCGCGTCTCTATTTCTTTAAAATATGTGATATATACAGGGTCTAATCTAGCCCATTTATGTAATTTTTCTTGGTGCATTTTCTAGGTTCAAAAAAGCATCTACTAAGAGAGTCTGGAGTAATGAAGTCCAAAGCAATTTCGAGGATTAGCTTCATATATTGGGAATCCTAAATACACAGCCATCGATTTCATAAGACCTGAACAAATACACAATGCTTTGTCAAAGAACAAGAAAAGTAGAAAAAGTGTGTCTTCTTTAGATTTTTTTAAATCTGAGGGCACGGCATTGCCCCGCCAAGTTGACGTAAAGTGCTGTACCATCTTTTCTTGAAACATTTCAGCTCATATTTGACTTATCTAAAACTCTACTTTGGAATGAGCTACAAAACTCAAACTTTGCACAGTCGTAGATCCTCATAAAGCTAGCAACTCCTCTAAGTCTCATGGACTTCCATAAAGTAGTAAAGTAGTTACGAAATTTTAAAAAACATCGAAATTGCCACTCACTTAGTCACTCATGTATAGATCATCAAAATTCTACTGTACTTCCAGACATGCTACAAATCTTTGGCAGACTGATAGAAATTATGACCAAACCCTTAAAAAAGATCAAAAATTGTAATTTAATCCCCTCCCCTATACTGCCCACCTTATGAAGAATGCAGTAACTTCAAATTTGACGATTTTTAAATTTTTATATTTTATTGTGTAGAATGTTCCTCATTGATGGCCAAAACAAAATTTAAAATAATTTTTAAAGAAAACACGCATAACAAATATGCAGTAACTGCAAAACGTCACGGTCTTCTAGCCGAGAACGCAACAACTACATAATGTGCTGCGTTTGTGTCTAGCAAACAGGGTAAACTAGTCAAGAATGCAGTATTTGCGAGTAGGTCAACAAATACTCCGCTCTTGAGTAGAAAGCTAGCATAAGTATTCTTCTAGTTTTCTAGCGATAAATGCAGCAAATACTGCGTTTACCACTAGTAAATGAGACACGCTGCATTTCTGTCTAGAAATGTTGATTCAAAGCTTCATGAAATACTTCTCAAGAACACAGTCTCGATAAAATGTAATTTTTTTTTCAAAATTTAATGAAATCCAGGCAAACCATATTTTTTTATGATTTATCATCATCCTGCAAAAATTTTTTCAAAAATATGTATGTATTTGGATAGAAATAGAGCAAAAAAACGTTTTTTGCGTTTTTCTCAAAACTAGGGTTTTGTAAGTTACTGCGTTCTTCATAAGGAGGGCAGAATACATGTAAAGTTATGTTAGTTTCAGAAACGTTAGAAAGCTGAGCTTTGGCAGACTGATAGGAAATATAATAAAGCTATAGAAAAAAATTCAAAACCCCAAAATTTTAATTAACTTCCCTCCCTATAAATGTAAAGTTATGTAAAAGTTACATTGCCTACTTCCAGGAACGCTAGAGAGCTGAGCTCTAGAAGGCTGATAGGAACTATGATAAAATCATAGGAAAAATATTAAAAACCTCAAAATATTTAATAAGGCAATGCAAAAGTTTTGATCAAAATTCCGCATATTTTACTACTTTAAAACTTAAGTACTTCCCAAATTTTTTAAAAAAGGAGTGAAATGATAACAAAAACTTTAAATGTAAAAAAACCAAGTACGCAAAAATGGTATTCCGTAAAAATAATTGACAAAAAAGTAAAGCCAATTCCTCCAATACAAATTTCAAAATGAAATGTTCTTACTAGTTTGGAAATGTTTTTCCAAATTTGGCTACTACGGCTACAAATAACTCTTAGGCACAGTGCTAGTGCTAAATTGAACATAAAGAAGTTGAGCTTTAATAGCAAAGTTTAAAAAAACATTTCAATACTAGTAAGAACCTCTCATTTTAAAATACGTATTGGAGGACTTTACTTTTATCTCAATTCTTTTTACGGAATACCATTTTCACGTACGTGGCTTTTTTTTACATGAAATGTTTTTGTTATGATATTTTTTAGGACACTTTCTTGAACGATTGTAGTATTTATGTAGGTCTTAAATTTGGGGAGTTATATTTTTAGGGAAATGAAAATAACCGACCACTTTAACACCGTTAATAAGGAGTTTTTTTGAACTTGTTATTAAGCGATTTTATTATATTATACTTAAATAAGAAAGAAAACAGCATACTTAGTTCTGACGAAGACTGCAGTATTCTTTTAATCTACTTTCTGTTGCAAGAAAGAGTGGAACGGATTTCATTTGGACGGTTGTAAAATACTTCAGCATTGAATCAATACTGGAAGCTTTATTCCAAATTATGTGTATGTTGTTTGTCGCAAATATCGATCATGCCGCGATGCCAATTTAACAGTGTAAAAGGTTCTTTCTTAAACGATTTTTAAGTATTAAGGTAAATTCAGCTACTATCGCCCTATTTTCGATACCTTTGTGTTTGAACTCAAATATTAGGATAAATATAGGGTCTGTTGGGATTTTCTTTATTTTGTTTAATAATCCAGGGTATTTCGTCTAGGAATATGTAAAAAAAAATTCTATATGTTTAGATTTTTTACAAACACACACACAAGTATTAAGAAAAATAGGTTTTTTTTATTACCGCCCTATTCTAAAAATTTTTGGACAAATAATAAATATAATTTAATAAATATGTACCGCCCTATATTTTTATTTATTCGCAATGAGATAAACAAATGTAATATTTTCAATTTTGTAGATAAAGTGAAAAAAATTTATAAGTAAATTAATTATTATACAGTGTGTGCAAAAATTTGCTTAATAATTTAATCAAATTAAAGTTAGGGTAGAACACAAATACACATATTTTACATAATAGTAAAGTACCCTTATTTAAATAAATACTAAAAACACCGCTATAGATATCTTTTATATTGATACAACACCTGATTGGGCATAGAATAGCGCAAGTTTTTTCTCATTTAAACAAACTCGTATCTCTTACCGTTTCCGAAATCCCCATGTAGTTGCTTTTATCGGGGACACCCTGTATATTGTAGAAAAGTAATAAAAAATAACTTGTGTACATGTTAAACTTCAACAAAATTTGACAATACTTTCTCTAGTAAATTCAGTTCTATAAACGGTAAAAAAAATTAAATATTAATTCAAATAAATCATTCACAAATACAGATCGGGAAAATGTATTATTAATACATCTCCGTATTTGATATAAAAAGCTTACGCCACATTAGGATAAAAAACGTTTTTTTAGTTATTCTTTAGGTGGTTGCATTACCCTTACAAGACACATGAATTTATGCAAATTATATTTATCAATTTCAAAATATCCCCAGCGTATATTTTTTTAGCATCCTGTGACTTATATTGTAAAAATTTATTTTTATCCAATTAATGAAAACTGTTTTGTGTTGTTATTCTTAGTGTTTAAAGATATTTGTAAATTAAGCAACTAGTCTAAAATTAGAAAGAAACTAACACAATAAAAAAAATGTTAATTAGAAAAAAAATCGCACTGGTATTCTCATAAATTGGTTTAAAAACGTTGGCATTCTTGCAAATTCTTGATTTTTGTTTATGTCTTTTGATATTTGTGGCATACATTAGAGATTTTTTTCACCCCAGTTAGACATTCTAGAGAAGATGATGGTTAGAAATATTTTAGTAAGAAATGGTGGAGGTTGAAATGTTTACCGTTTAGCTGAGTACAAAGCCTTATTAAGGTGAGTGGGATGTGAGTACATACCCGAAAACGTATCGTAGATATAGCAGTCTCAAAAGTAGTACCACACCCAACTAGTGCCATCAAGAGGCGCTTAATTTATTGCAGAGTAAATAAATGAGGTAACATTTTGGTGTTTCTATCACATGCTCCCTGTCCCCGAGGGGCTGACAATTTTTTGTATTTATAAGAATAGGCTATAAGGGGGCTGTTGTATATCATTCCTTTAGAAAACTATATAGCAACACAGAACTTTGATATGATGAAAGAATCAAATAAATACTGTAGATTGTGGCAAAAATAAAGAAATAAAGCAGTCGATCGCCCCTCTGCTTCAAATTTCAATTCATACAGTGAAAATACTCTGCCAATATATGGACCCCTAAGCTCACACTATGTACTACAGTTATAGTGTACGTGTGAGCTAATATAACTAAAAACTGAAATATATTTTATTCAACTCCAGACTAAATTACCTTTTGTTTAATACCACACAAGCCATGTTTTGACAAACTCAAATTTTTGAAATCTACCCCCACCCTTAAAAGAAAACAAAAATTAAAATGTATTTCGTTTAACTCTGGACTCAATTACCTTTCGTTTGATATTACACACGCCATATTTTCACACAAACTCTAATTTTTGAAGTCTACCCCCACCCTTGTATTTGGTTGGCTTGTGTTTGGTGGATTTTGTTCATTTTTAAATGGGACCATCTCGACCCAAGACCCAGCCTAGGTACCAAATTTCATTGAAATCGGGCAAGCGGTTTTTGAGTTATACGCGTTGGTCATTACAGACAGACAGACAGACAGACAGACAGACAGACAGACAGACAGACAGACAGACAGGGGGGCGTCGCCGAAGTCAAGCTATCGGATCGAGTGGCCCCCCAGAAGTGGCTAGGCTTCCTACCTTTCGGTTTACGCCGTTGTTACTCGCCATTTATTTTCGTTTTGAGTTTATTGTCCGCCTTTCACTCTTACGTCATCCACACTATCATGTCAGTCATACCCCGTGTCCTACCTATTCGTGAATTATCTCCATTTAAGCCCTAATTTAACTTATGTTTTTTGTTTGCTAGCCAGTTAAACCGCTTATTTTGTTTACCTTTATACTTAAAATTATTCTTAATTAATTTACACTAAAATTTATTTACATCTAATTTTTTTTTTTATACTAGCTTTATAGATATACTTTATATATATATTCATATATATATATATATATATATATATATATATATATATACATATACATACACACATATATAGATTTTTTTTTTGTGTTTTTTGTGTTTTTTTTTTTTTTTTTTTTTTTTCGCATTCTTTCCTTTTCATAAATATGCATCGCACCCTATTGCTTTATATTATTTGGCACTTTTGTTATTTATACTAATTCTACTTTACCCTACTTAATTATAAATCCCTTAATGTCCACTATCTTCAGCTACCTATTTACACCTATTTACAATTTATTTACATTAGGCCAATTTGGCCGACCTCAGCGCATTTGCTCTGTTTCCATGGCTTGTTCTGCCCACTTTATTAGCTTTTCGACATCCTCACGATTGATTTTATTATTTATTCTTAGGTTAATTTGTGTATTACGATATTGACGACTTATCAGGTTACGTATTTCTAGGCGATTTATAAGTGTGCAGTTTTCTTTTATGTGTCTGACTGTTTCAATTTCGTTTAAGCCACAGATACAAATGTCGGGATTGTCATTTAACCTAAACCTGTGTGTGTAATGTCTAGTATTTCCATGTCCAGTGCTTAACTGTGTTGCTTTAAATGTTAATGGAATTCTGTCTGTGCCAATTCCTTGGCAGTTTGCATAAAATTCTCTGCCTTTTTGAGAGTTGTCCCAATAAGTTTGCCAGTGGGTCAGTGTTCTTAAGTTTTGTTCTTTTCTTCTTTCCATTTTTGATACGTATATGTAGCAGTCATAGTCTTCATTGTGTAAATTAGTTCTTCCTCTGTCTGCCGCCTCTTTGGCAAGTATGTTTCCTTCAGCTTGTTCTTCTGTCCATGTTATTTTTGTTTTCCATCCTTGTGTTCTCCTATAATCAATTTCTTTTAGAATATGCGCCATTAGTTTTGTTGTGATTTTGTTTGTTTTGATGTTTTCCACGATCTGTTTTTTTGTGATAATATTGACATTTAGTTGTTCTCTTTCTCTTGCTATTTTTAGCCCAACCAGTGTGCTTATTGTTTGTGCTGTAAACAAATCAGTATTGTTTTTGATACGCACCTCTGTACTTTGATATCCATTGGTGTGTACACCTATTCCTGTTTCTCCATCCTGTCCAGCAATAGCATTTGTAAATAGTATGGTGGTAATCATGTTATCTTCTTCTTGTTCGTTTTCCTCTAGATATTGCCGTACTGTAGGATGTGGTCTGTCTATTGTCCTAACTCGAGATTCATTGATGTCTGATCTATATTTTTGCCTGCAGTTAAAGGTTTCTGCGGCTTCTACCCACCATGGTGGTGTACCTGCCATTACCTGTAGTGCGTCTGTTGGAGTAGTAACGTAGGCTCTGTTTATTAATAATAGAAAGGGTCTCATCGCAGCATTTAGATGTCTTATGAGATGTTGGTTTCTAGCTTTCACGCCCCATATTTCACTGCCGTATAGTACCGCCGGCTTAAAAACCAAATCTGTTATTGATTTAAAAATGTCTTTATTGTGTCCATATCTTTTTGAGACTTGTCCCGTTAGTTTTGTTATGTTTTTTCCAATTTTGTCTCGTACGTATTTTGCATGTTCTATAAATGACAACGACCTATCGAGTATTATTCCCAGATATTTCATTTTTTCATTTAGTCGAACTGTCTGTCCATCTATTCTAATTGTTGGTCCTCGCACTAATGTTCCCGTTGATATAAATAGAGTGTCTGTTTTTTGCTTATTGTAGTTTACCCCACTATGTCGCTCCCATTCTCTGCAAGCTTCCCATACTACAACCCATTTTCTTTCTATATCTTTTCGAGAGGTTCCGCTGATTTTAAAAATTTGATCGTCGCAATATGCTTGTGCGTCTGTTAGTTTGTCTGTATGTGTTCGCCTGTAGGTTTGTTCTTTTTCGTCTATAGTTTTAAACCAGCCTTGCATTATTAGCAGCCAAAGGGTTGGGCCAAGACTCGAGCCCTGAGGACATCCCTTGGTTATGTGTTTTTCTGTGGTGGCTGTTTTAACTTTTCTTTCATGCAAAAAGTTGTTACAGACTAGTCTTAGGGTCTTTCCGACCCCAGCTATTTCCATCTGGTAGTCTACATGTGGTGCCCAAGCACTATTAAAGGCATTTTGTAAGTCCAATGCAATTATTAGTTGATGTTTTTTGTCCTGTTGCCCTTGTTTGATATTCTCTATTAGACACTCCAGAGCATCTACCGTCCCTGTTCCTTCCCTAAAGCCATATTGCCGTTTATCTATATTAAGAGTTTTTTCTAAGTGAAGTTGTAACCTTTTATTAATGATTTTATCAAGTATTTTTCCTAATGTAGGTAATAAACTTATTGGCCTAGCGCCTCCATCTTTTTTGGGTATAAAAATCAATTTGGCTTCTTTCCACACTTTGGGGAATCGACCATATTTAAAACAGTTATTGTAAATCATCAGCATTAGATCTTGTGTTACTTCAAAAATGTATTTAACCGCCTCGTTTGGGATTTTGTCGGTGCTTGTTGCTTTTCTCATTTTAAGCGTGTTAATTATTTCTTCTACCTCGGTCTTAGTTATTTTTGGCTCTTCCGTATCTATGTATATTTTTTGTCTGTCTCTATATATCATCATTTCCTCGGTGTCCTCTTCCGGTTTGTCTTCTGGAAAATATTTGTTTATGAGAATCTCATCTTTTTCTTTGTTACTCTGTGTGTAGGTTCCATCTTCCTTTTGAATATTTTGTTGTGGTGATATGAATTTTGGTTTTTTGAGAAGTCTCCATACTTTGTGCCAAGCGCCGTCACTTCCAGTGTTAGCTATTTCTTCTTGTATATGTTTGATCTTTTTTTCTTTAATTAGTTTTTTAAATGTTTGTTTACGTTCTTTATATTCATTGAATTTATTTCTTCTAATATCTTGAATTTGTTCCCTTTGCGCTTCTCTTCTGAGTCGGTTATTGTCCTGTTTTATCCGTTCTAGTTCTTGATCCCACCATAAGTTATTTTCTTCGTCTGCTATTTTTGTTTTTATATGCTTTTTGCACGTTCTACTGCATATTTTGTTGAAATATTCTGTTATATTTTCTAGATCGTTTGCGTTCGTTATTATCCAGTCATGTTTATTCTCTATATCTTCTTTCAGTTTTTGTTTGAATATGTTCCAGTTTGTCATTTCAAAATCAAACATCTTTGTTTTTGTTGATTTTAGTTTTTCTGTTGTTCGTATTTTGTACGTGATGTAACGATGTAGGCTTAAGCATTCCTCATCCAATACCATCCACTGTATCACTTGTAGATTTTTGCTAAGTGTCATGTCAATATAACTGTTTCCCATTGGTCCATTAAATGTAGGAGGCTGTCTTCTATCATTGTGTATTTGATATCTGTTTGCAATTGACCACTCTAGTAATTCTGTTCCCCTATTATCCGTAACGTTTCCACCCCATAATTCGTGATGAGCGTTAATATCGCCCGCGAGTAAATGTTTATTTGTGTTTTGCAGCTTTCTTGACAATTCCAGTAATCTTGAGTTATTATTTCCTCCTGGCTCGTCGTACACCGTGCTGATCAAGAGTGAAGTTTCTTGTTGTGTTTTTCTTGTTGTGTTTTTATTTCTATTGTAACTGTATTATTGTTTGTTAAATCGGTTCGAGTAGTTACATTTTTAATATCTTTTTTTACCCATATTTGTGCTTTTGCGTCTGGTCCGTTTGTGTGTATTACATATTGTCTGTTGCCTTCGTACCATTTATATGGCTCATTTATTATTCCGATATCAATATCCTCAGTTACCATCTTTTTGTGTAAAATATTTGTTGCCTCTCTTCCTCTATCGATATTTATTTGTATAATCTTTATATCCATTTTTTTTAAATTAATTTTCAGTTTCTTGTCTGCTTTTGTTTTGTCCGTAGTCTACAGAGGTCTGTCGTATTTGCTCTAGTTTCCGTTTAAATACAGGGCAATTTCTATCTCTTGCTGAATGTTGTCTACGCTCTTTACAAATTCGTAAGCTAAAACAATTTGGACAGTCTAGATCGTGCGAGTCGCAGGTTCGTCCGTAGTGATTTTTGCCGCAAAATTGACACCTAGGATCGTCCTTGCAATATTTTTGAATATGTCCAAAACGATGACATTGGTAACAAAGCGCTACTGTAACTTCTTCCTCAATATACGTTGTTGTCATATCAATATATAGTTTTTCTTTTTTAACAAAATATTTAAACATGTTTATGTCTTGTGTTTCCATAATAATATTTTCCTTTAGTGGGTTTCTGCAAGTTTTTCTAGAGATTACTTTTAAGTTTGAGTACAGATTTTCTCCAAATGACTCATTTATGTCTGTATTTTCTTCTAATATCGCACTTAGCAACTCTTTCTCTTCATATCCCTTAGTAACTCCTGTTATTGTGAATTTTGGTAATCTCTTTTGCCCTAGTATTTTTATTGTTTGATTTTTCTCTGCTGTTTTAAGCACTTTCGTTATCTTTTCTTTTTGTTCTTCGCTTTGGTACTGCAGAATCACTCGGCCTCTGCTTAAAGGTACGACATTTTTAAGGGTTTCGTCCTTGTTCATTTGTGCTCTTGTTATCTGTCTTACTTTATCTAGTATTTGTCTTGGTTTTATTTCAGAATCATTTTCTTGATGTGGTAAGGTGAGTATTGTTTGTAGTTTTTCTTCGTTTGGTGGTGGTGTTGTCCAGCCTTTTTGTGTATGTTGATTTTGTTTATCTCCTGTTATTTCTGCATATGTTTTTGCCTGGTGTCTTCTACTTTTTCGTGAGAGATGCAAATTCCATTCGGAGTTTTCTGCGTCTGTATCTGTCTGTGTGTAATATGTTTTCTCTACAAGACTAGGTTGAGTAGTTGTTTGTACTTTATTCGAAGTTTCTTGGGTTATTTGACCTTGTGTGTGTATTTTGTGTGTCGTCTGTGCAGAATGAGCTTTTGCTGAAATCGACTGACTTACATTTTTTTCAAAGCTTTTTATAATATTTCCCAATCTTTTTGTTTCCTTTTGTAAAATTATTATTTCATTTGTATTTTTCTCTAATATTTTTTTCATTTCTATGTCTCTTTTATCTTTTTCTTGGTTAATTTCGTCTTGCATATTAATTACAGCATTCGATATGGTATCCAGATTTTCCCTTACTGTATCCTTGTTTTCTAAAGAAAAAGTTAGTTTTCCAGACGCTCCCCTGTTATTTATAGCTTTGCAAATATTTTCTTTTGCCTGTAAAAATGTTTTTATCATGTCTTTGTATTTTAGACTATCCGTTTTTTGTTCTTCCTCGTTTTTCTTGCTTTCTTCATCAGTATCTTCACCTCCAGTTTCGAACTCGTCATCTGCATCCGTATTATTTTTGGCTTCGTTAATGTTCTCGGTCTTTTTTTCCTTTTTTCTTTTGGTTTTTTCTAATGGACTTATGGCCCCTCTCTTTTTTCTTGTTTCCAAAATTTCCACATCTGTGTTTGTTGCACTGGCTGATCTATAACCTGTCCCTCCTGGTGGAGTGCGTGCTAAGGAAGATCTTCGCGCAAAAAAACCATTTCCTTCTACTTTTGATGCACTCTTGTCTATTATTTTTTGATTTCCTTCCTGATCTAGTTTATTATTTGCACTCATTTTGCACAAAGCCCACTTATCCCACTACAGTTAAATTTGTATTTACTCTACTGTGGTATGCCTCCCGCCATGGAGTGTATAGTATCTATGTTTAACCGCTGCGCTGGCGCTGTACGAAGCGACTCGCCGCCCGGACGACACGATTGCTTTCGTTCTATCACTAACTTAGTACCTACTAATGTTTAATTTTTATAAACTAACTATTGTAATTAAATTTGATATTTACACGATGAGTTTAATCATTATTATTTATCACAATTTTTCCGTGCTTTGATCTATACTTAGACCAATGCTTTCACTGACTTTTGTATTTAAATTACTATGTTTTCCATGCACTTTTGCGACTTTTTAAATCGATTATGAAAAACGCGTGTTGCTCTCTTGGAGACGCAAACTGAACAGGCTAATCAACAGACAGACAGACAGACAGACAGACAGACAGACAGACAGACAGACAGACAGACAGACAGACAGACAGACAGACAGACAGACAGACAGACAGACAGACAGACAGACAGACAGACAGACAGACAGACAGACAGACAGACAGACAGACAGACAGACAGACAGACAGACAGACAGACAGACAGACAGACAGACAGACAGACAGACAGACAGACAGACAGACAGACAGACAGACAGACAGACAGACAGACAGACAGACAGACAGACAGACAGACAGACAGACAGACAGACAGACAGACAGACAGACAGACAGACAGACAGACAGACAGACAGACAGACAGACAGACAGACAGACAGACAGACAGACAGACAGACAGACAGACAGACAGACAGACAGACAGACAGACAGACAGACAGACAGACAGACAGACAGACAGACAGACAGACAGACAGACAGACAGACAGACAGACAGACAGACAGACAGACAGACAGACAGACAGACAGACAGACAGACAGACAGACAGACAGACAGACAGACAGACAGACAGACAGACAGACAGACAGACAGACAGACAGACAGACAGACAGACAGACAGACAGACAGACAGACAGACAGACAGACAGACAGACAGACAGACAGACAGACAGACAGACAGACAGACAGACAGACAGACAGACAGACAGACAGACAGACAGACAGACAGACAGACAGACAGACAGACAGACAGACAGACAGACAGACAGACAGACAGACAGACAGACAGACAGACAGACAGACAGACAGACAGACAGACAGACAGACAGACAGACAGACAGACAGACAGACAGACAGACAGACAGACAGACAGACAGACAGACAGACAGACAGACAGACAGACAGACAGACAGACAGACAGACAGACAGACAGACAGACAGACAGACAGACAGACAGACAGACAGACAGACAGACAGACGGCGCGACAAAAAAGTTTCAAAATCATCTGAAACGCAAAGATATATAAACATTTTTGAAATCGGAGCAACTTTTTTTTTTCGAAAAAATTAGGATCAATCTAGCTCACACTACTACAGTATAGTATATGTGTGAGCTAAAAATCCTACTAATAGTATAAATAAAAAAAGAATAAAAAAATAAATAAATATTGCTATATTATAAACACACAAACACATGCCCTAACTAAATAATAATTGATTGGAGTGTTAAATTATGTCGTTTTAGCATAAAAAACTAAAAATTGCAAACTTTATGTCTGTTCCGTTCTGAGGGTGTATTATTGATATCGCCTAAATGAATAGCGCATGAAGCAAATATAGGAGAATTTCTTTTACAAAGGACTCATGAAAGAATAAAAGAAAAGATACTACAAATAAAAATAAGAAATGACCCGAGGCACCTTCAACTTTGCGTTAGTGGGATTTTTCAAGGATTAAAAAAAAAAGCTCATATTTTTTCCAAATCATACGGCTCAAAGAATCTGAATTTTTTCTTAGAGGATTTGACGAGTTTCAAACAAGCTCCTGCAAATAGAAAGTTTTCTGTCTATCGGGCAAAATTATTTTGTTTCTCGGGCATTTTTTCAAGAAACTACAAAACAGAAGGTAGGTGAAAACTGAAAAAAATCAAAAAGAAGCACAAATACTAAACGACGTCGCACAAATTACATGGGCATTGGGCTTCGGTGGAATGATTTTTGACTCAAGTATGTTATAGACGAGACCCTTCCATACTACGTTTAAATGGGACAAATCTTTAGGATTTTGGGCTTTGGAATTTACACAAATGTTTTTTGTTCTGCAAAAATTTTGAAAATTATTATTAGGTCCGGTTCGATTCGATTTTTGCGAGCAAAAAGGAAACTGTTCAGAAATTGTGTATGGATTTTGTAGCTATATGTTTTATTGTTTGTCTGTGAGTTTGTCTGGTATTCATTGTCTGTCAATCTGTATGTAAGTTTATAGTATATTTAGGGAAAAGTTTAATTGGATTTAAGGAGAACTTCAATTAATGTGAATTAAGAAATTGTTGGCAGTCTTGTTGTTAGTTGAATTGTGTGGTTGTTTTTATTGGTCTATTCCTAGGATTAGTCTAGGAAAAGGTATGTAATTGCGTTGAAGGTTTTTGTGAGTATTAAGGCAATGATTATTTAATTTCATTTCATTGTCTATTTCTATATCCTCAAAAAATTCAAGTCTCTTAAAGTGTTTTGAGGATATATTTTTTATGATATTTGAATTTGAGTTCAGACTAAAATTATGTTTTGTGAATGCAATGTGGTATCCAAACTAAGATTTATTACGTTTTTGAATACGTTCTTTAATTCGAGTTTCGCGACTGCGGCAAGTCCTTCCGATTTATGAAGTATTGCATGAACGGCAATCGAGTTTATAGATACCGCTTTTCTTAAGACTATTAATGGGATCTTTGTTATTTGTGATAGTTAGATTTTCATTGTGTTTTTTGACACCTCTGCCTATATTGGTATTGAGGTTTTTTTTAATGAAAGGTAGACTATAATATTTGTTATTAGGCAAGGGTGATGATTGTTGGTTATGTGTTGAAGTTATATTGGTATTGTCATTTGTTTTAGTTTTTTTTATTGGTGTCTTTTTTGAAGTTTAATAACTGGTATTTATCTGATAACATTAAGTTCTTTATTAAATTCTTGTTCTTTAAGTGGTATTTCGTTAAGTCCCCTCTATAAACATTTAGTTGTATAAGGACGGCATTTGATCGTTTCAATACTTGTATTCACTCGAGCATGGATGCGAACGAGGCATTCGTTTAGCCTCGCAGCGGGGCCTACGAATTCTGCTTTAAATGAATAATGCTTAACAATTAATATTTATATAGTAATATGTTTGTTGTAGGAGAAAGTAACTCTCCAACACTGGCTTACCACGTTGCGTTATATCACGAATATAAACGAGCCGCGCCAAAGGACCGTGGAAAAGACTCGCTTCGCCCAAAATCGTGAAGGTGCGACGAAAGAGTTGAAAGAAAACGCTAGGTTAGTGCTGAGGTAGGCCTAACCACGGGGAAGCTTCAGGACTTATCGTCGTCATGCTGATAAACAATGCCCTTGAACTTGCTTGAAACCTGCGCGGTTCTTCTCCTGCCCGAGGTAATACGCACCGTGGTAAGACAACCGCTTGCGTTTCCCCGAACTTGCCCAAGGCTGCTCGTCTTGTCCATGTTTGTGATATCATGCACCGTTAGAAGCCAGATTAACGCTACCTCTTAATAAAAAATTTAGATAAAAAAAATATTTTACTTAAAATCTATTTTAAATATATTTTTTTTACATAATAATAAAATACTTGTTTAGTTATTTATTTTTTGTTCGTATAAAAATAACTATTTTGGCCATGAAGAAAATGTGATATAATAAACATCTGGATCGTATAATATAAACACTATTTACTGCCGAAAGAGCTATTCTAATTTCGTAGTTGCGTCGGATAATTAACGTCAACGGTAATAGTAAAATTAAATTTAATTTTAATTAATACAGCTCTAATCAACATGGCGCTCTTTGTAACAGTTTTTCGTGTCAATTTGCGTAGGGTGGTCATAATGATATTTAATATGAAGATAGTAAAATTAGATAATATAATATTATTAGCAAACAAAAAACTTTTTTTATACTTTCTTACGAACTGGCTTAGAGAAAAGGCATAGGCACGCCAGCAGAATCTACATTTTTTCAAGAGGAAACAAATAACATTCAAGAGAAAACAGGTAGAACTCAATATAACCCCCTTTTTTCAAAAACTACACAAGGCAGTGCTCGAAAGCTGACTTATGCAAAATGGCTTGTAGAGAGTTATTATAATACCGAGTCTTGTCCTGTTATACCTATTCTTAAACTTCAAGAGAAAAGAGGAGAGGCAACCACCAGCCGACTCTTTCTGACTCCAAAAACAAAGTGGCTAAATTATAGAAAACGGCACAAAAACATTCCAGTAGAGGTAAATGAGATGTGAAAATACGCTAAAAAGTTAGGCTTTCACAAAGCAAAGATTTCAAATTACTAACCGGTGCGCCGTATCAAAATTGGCAAAAAGCGAAGTGTCCGTACAAAATTTTATCAAAATTACCTTTTATTCAGATGCGAAATCAATCTGCAGCTACTTATAAATTGATAAAGAGCATCACAAAGATATTATTGATAAAATGAGAGAAAATAAAACGAAGCTTGACTCTCGACAAAATATGCCTCCTCCTATTGCAAGCAGTAGCGGTTTTACGTCATTAACATCGCAAAATTAAAATATAGTTAATAATTATCATAACTATAGTTTGTATCATTCGATAAATAAATAATATTTGCTATAAGTTCTGTTATATATATCACGTTAATATCTGAATAAAAAAATTATTTTTAAAAAGGTTTTTGAATTTTTATTCGAGAAATATTCATCATAAACACCCCTCGTGCTTAAAAATAAACCAAATATTTTTTTTAAGCACTCGTACTTCTACACCCAAAAATTTAATTCGAATAGCTGTATTTTGAACAAAAACATGGACTTTAAACAACAAGTGAAATTAAAAAAATAAAAATAATAAAAAAGTTTTCTGTCTTCGGCCGGGACTCGAACCCGGAATCTCTTGCTCTGTATGCAAACGCTCTCTACATTAAGCCACCGAAGACTATACATACATTTTTCGGAAAACTTCCATCTATGCATGTCTGCGTTGTCTCAATACAAGAACAAGAAACTCTCAGGGTATTAACACGACCAAGCCATCCAACTGATCTCTATAATTCTTCCTTCCCACTGCCAAAGGTATGAAATTAGACGTAAAGTATCAACGTCTGAAAACATGAGATCACCTTTTCGTGTGTTAAAATTTCTGATCGCAATGGGCGATTGCCAATATAATTCTCAAATACCAAATTGCAAATAATGCAAGTAAAACTACAAACAACTCCATTTTCCAAAAATTGGAACAGTTTTGCCTATTTTTAGCTTGGAGGGAAATGTACCTCTTTCAATGCAAAAATTTATAATTTCAACAAGAGGACTGCTAATGTATATAGCTATTTGCTTTATTAAAAATACTGGAATCTCATCTATCCAGCAGCATTCTTGTTGGGTATTTTATTAAATAGGTTAAAAAAAAAACAGAAAATAAAAAACTCATTTATATACAAAATCATACCTTTAATAATTTTTTATCCCCATAAAAACTTGTTATTATATTAAAATTACGTCGAAATCTCGAAATATATTTAACTTGAACCCAGTGGAATTTCTTAGCCTTTTCATAAGAGCACATGTTAGGAAATTTTTATCTATAACTTTCCATTGAGCTAACCCATTCAACTGCCTCAAACTCCACTATTGTATTGAACACAAATCCAAGTTTCGGCTTTACCTTTTGTATTTTAACCATTTAACTTTTCCTAACAACTCTTAAGAACTTGCGAACTTTCGCAAAAGGACACGGGAGCGATATCATCAGGAGAAAATAGAGCAAACATTGATAAACTGGCTGCTTGCATACTCTATGCTCTACGGCTTTAAAATTTCGAGCACCTGACTCTGAGCCCTCTCGCACACTCAATTTGGCATCGAGCATATTTTAATGGGCGTAAAATTTGCCATTTTGGTCTCATGGTTCCCTATACTAAAAATCGCTAAATGAAGTTTTTTGGAATCTCAACTCAATCAGTAGTTTTTTCGTATCTCTATGACGCCACATTACTGCAACTCGGTGCTTTTTTGATAAACTGTATAGTTTGTAAAATAGGAAATTTTAAAGTTTTGCCATTTTGGTCTTATGGGTTTCCCTATACTAAAAATCGCCAAATGACGTTTTTTGGAATCTCAACTCAATCAGTGGTTTTTTCGTATCTGTATGACGCCACAATACTGCAACTCGGTGCTTTTTTTGATAAACTGTATAGTTTGTAAAATATGAATTTTCAAAGTTTTGCCATTTTGGTCTTATGGGTTTCCCTATACTAAAAATCGCTAAATGACGTTTTTTGGAGTCTCAACTAACTCAGTGGTTTTTTCGTATCTGTATGACGCCACAATACTGCAACTCGGTGCTTTTTTTGATAAACTGTATAGTTTGTCAAATATGAATTTTTAAAGTTTTGTCATTAAGGTCTTATGGGTTTCCCTATACTAAAAATCGCGAAATGACGTTTTTTGGAATATCAACTCAACCAGTGGTTTTTTCTTATCTGTATGATGCCACAATACTGCAACTCGGTGCTTTTTTTGATAAACTGTATAGCTTGTAAAATATGAATTTTCAAAGTTTTGCCAGTTTGGTCTTATGGGTTTCCCTTATACTAAAAATCGCTAAATGACGTTTTTTGGATTCCAACTCACTCAGTGGTTTTTTCGTATCTGTATAACGCCACAATACTGCAACTCGGTGCTTTTTTTGATAAACGGTATAGTTTATAAAATATGAATTTTCAAAGTTTTGCCATTTTGGTCTTCTGGGTTTCCCTATACTAAAAACGCTAAATGACGTTTTTTGGAATCTCAAATTAATCAGTGGTTTTTTCGTATCTGTATGATGTCACAATACTGCAACTCGGCGCTTTTTGTGATAAACTGTATAGTTTGTAAAATAGGAATAATCAAAGTTTTGCCATTTTGGTCTCATGGGTTTCCCTATACTAAAATCGCTAAATGACGTTTTTTGGAATCTCAACTCACTTAGTGGTTTTTTCGTATCTCTATGACGCCAGAATACTGCAACTCGGTGCTTTTTTTGATAAACTGTATAGTTTGTAAAATATGAATTTTCAAAGTTTTGCCATTTTGGTCTTATGGGTTTCCCTATACTAAAAATCGCTAAATGACGTTTTTTGGAATCTCAACTCACTCAGTGGTTTTTTCGTATCTGTATGACGCTACAATACTGCAACTCGGCGCTTTTTGTGATAAACTGTATAGTTTGTAAAATAGGAATAATCAAAGTTTTGCCATTTTGGTCTCATGGGTTTCCCTATACTAAAAATCGCTAAATGACGTTTTTTGGAATCTCAACTAACTCAGTGGTTTTTTCGTATCTGTATGACGCCACAATACTGCAACTCGGTGCTTTTTTTGATAACCAGTATTCGTTCGATCGCAGTTCAGTACGGTTATATTGCATCGTACCTGCATGATAGTACTAACGAGGTCAAAGTCGAAGTTTGTTTTGTTTACAATAAACCTCGCGCGCGAAATACCTGTGTTAAAAATCTATATACAATGAGTATTATAAATAATATATCATGTTTAAAAGCAAAAAAAGTGTACCATCACCTGTGAAACTTGTTTTAGAAATTAGCGAAAAGCCCAAACAAAATCAAGAAAAAATGGATAATGCCGAATTATTTCAGGATAGCCATGCTAGAACATAAAATGAAGAAGTTTTATATAGCGAATGGAAAAAATCCCAAAACGAAAAAAATTCACTTAGTGTACAAGTGGATTATCTCCGAAGTCAACTGGAAAGTATGCAAAGAAAATTTGCAGATTTAGAGACAAAAGTCACTAAAAAAGAAGAGTCTGACATGGACTACATTACTGATGAGGACGATCTGGCAAGAGAAACTGAGTGGATCAGACAAAAAGGAAAAGGTTGGAAAAAACGTCGAATGGATACTTCACTCTCACCACCACAACAAAGCTCGGGCACTGGAGAGCCCTCCAATAAAACACAAAATGAAGAACCCCCAACTAAGGTTAAAAAAGCTCCATTACCTCCACCGATTATGGTAAATGGCGTAAATAATTTTAATGATATTTATGAAAAGTTAAATATCATACAAGGAGTTAAAATAAAAGTTTTAAATAACGAAAATATTAAAATAAATGTACAAGACGCAGACAGCTATCGGCTGGTTACTAAAATGCTTAATGAAATAAAGCATCAATGGCACTCATACGAAAACAAACAAATAAGGCCAATTCTTCTAAGGCTACACTTCTCATGTGACCCACAAAAAATTGTACCTGATCTACAAAAAAAAGGTTTTAAGGCACTGGAGGCCAGCAACAAACTTAAATGGAGAACAAGACAACCTCTTAACATGTTTATGCTCACATTTAGCCACGATGAAGACATCAACAAAATTTTTGAAATTTCCAGTATCCTTGGGATTGAAGTGGAAATAAAAGCACTAAAAACCTCAAAGTTAGTCCCTCAATGCAAAAGATGCCAATCTTATGGACACACGCAAAAATATTGCGCTAAAGAACCACGTTGCGTAAAATGCACGGGGAAACATCTTACTGTAGAATGCCCCAAACCAAAAGAATCTGAGCCAAAATGCATCCACTGTGGAGGCAAGCATCCTGCTAACTACAGAGGATGCCTTGTTGCTAAGGAAATACAAAAATTGAAAAATAAACCTAAGAAACCGAATCTCATACCAAACGTGAGTACAAATAGACAAAACCAACAGACAAGAAACACAGTCACACAAAACTCTGTGACAAGGACATACAGCCAAGTAGCAGCAACAGCTACTATACCTGATATTAATATCAGTTGTCAAAATACTATGGAACAAACACTACAATTAATTTTGGAGAAATTGAACAAACTTGATGAGCGATTAACTAAACTAGAAAGTAGCAATAACGGAGCTACCAATATGCCTCAAAATGGTCAGTAATCTTAGAATCCTAGCTTTGAATGCCAATGGTCTCTTGCAACATCAGCAAGACTTGCAAGTTATTCTAGACATAGAAAAAATTGACGTCTGTCTTGTGTCAGAAACGCATTTCACTAACCAGTCTCACATTAAATTTAAAGGTTATAAAGTGTATCATACAACTCACCCTAGCAATACTGCACATGGGGGAAGTGCTGTAATAATTAAAGAAAATATATCACACTATGAGGAGATGGGATATAAAACCATAGAGATTCAAGCTACATTAGTAAGTGTAAAAACCAAAACATATACATTAGTCATAAGTGCTGTCTATATACCACCAAGGCACTTACTAAAGAAAAATCAATATCTTAATTTTCTCAGAAAATTAGGAAACCGTTTTATAATTGGAGGTGACTTTAATGCAAAAAATACCTACTGGGGATCTAGACTGACGAATTCTAAAGGAAAAGAACTTTTGCAAGCTATTAGTGAATATCAATGTGAGCCGATATCAACTGGTAAGCCCACATACTATCCAACAGATCCAGGAAAAATTCCAGATCTAATTGATTTTTTTATAGTAAAAAATATATCTTTAAGTTTTGTAGATATAGAAGAAAGTTTTGATTTACACTCAGATCATTCACCTATTATTCTAACTCTTAGTAAAAACATAATAAAGAAAGAAGCAAATATCTCACTAGTTAATAAACTGACTGACTGGATTAGTTTTAAACAAAGTTTGTCAGAAAAAATAAACCTATCAGTACCATTGCAAACGCCAGAACAAATCGATAAAGAAGTTGATTATTTTGTTACAAATATTCAACAAGCAGCTTGGGAAAACAGTCCAAAACCAAAGAGAATTTTTAAGGGAAAAAACTATCCAAAGGAAATTAGAGACCTTATATTGGAAAAAAGGAAACTAAGAAGAAAGTGGCAACAAAGCCGTGATCCTCGGGACAAAACAAATCTCAACAACATGACGCAGCGCATTAGGCGAGAAATTCTAGTAATAAAAAATGAATCTATTAACCATTTTCTTAATGAACTTACAGATGATAAAAATACCGACTATTCCCTTTGGAAAGCAACCAAAGATTTTAAAAGACCAATTATCCAAATTCCACCCATACGAAAATCTAACAACCAGTGGGCAAGTAGTAACGAAGAAAAAGCAGATATTTTTGCAAGTCATTTAGAAAAAACATTTCAGCCCCACGAAGCACCAGATGAACACTTTCATTTAAATGAACCCCATCAAATCGAGGACCATATTAAGCTTACATCACCAAAAGAAATATTAACAGAAATCAAAAATATGTATTCGAAAAAAGCCCCAGGGAATGATCTTATTAACGGGGTAGTCATAAAACAACTCCCCAGAAAAGCTATCGTAAAACTATGCAACCTAATTAATGCGTCTTTTAGGCTTAGGTATGTACCTAAACTATGGAAAGTTGCAGAAGTTATCATGATTCCAAAACCGGGAAAACCACTCCATGACGTGTCAGCTTACAGGCCAATATCTTTGCTGCCAATTATATCCAAGCTCTATGAAAAATTATTGCTTAAAAGAATAAAACCCATCATAGAAAGACAAGAAACTATTCCATCTCATCAATTTGGTTTTCGAGACAAGCATTCCACGATAGATCAAGTACACAGAATTACTAATATAATAGAAAAAGCACTAGAAGAGGGAAAAGTTTGTTTTGCAGTTTTTCTAGATGTAGCACAAGCATTTGACAAAGTGTGGCAAAACAATATTCGGATATTTTGGAATCATACATATCTGATAGACATTTTAGAGTAAAACAGGAAGACTCATACTCAAATTTAAGAGAAATTCAAGCAGGCGTGCCCCAGGGTAGCGTACTAGGCCCTTATCTATACTTATTATTCACTTGTGATATCCCAAAGCCAGAAAATTGTCACTTAGCAACATTTGCCGATGATACTGGTTTATTGACGGTAGAAAAATCTATTGAAAAATGCATAGAAAAACTTCAGGATGCAGTCACCCAAATTCACAGTTGGACCACAAAGTGGCGAATAAAATTAAATGAAACCAAATCAATTCATGTTGATTTTACAAACAAAAATATAAATCACATACAAATAACAATTAACAACATTCCAGTACCATATTCGAATCAGGCAAAATATCTAGGTATGACACTTGATGCCAAATTGCGCTGGAAAGCACATGTTAAGAAAAAAAAAGAAGAACTTGAGATAAGGTATAGAAAAATGAACTGGCTAATTGGAAGGAAGTCCAATTTAACAATTCATAATAAGTTACTGCTTTATAGACAAATACTGAAACCAGTATGGACATATGGTATTCAACTATGGGGTTGTGCTAAAGAGAGTAACATTCTAGTTGTACAGAGATTTCAAAATAAAGTATTAAGAAACATTGTGAATGCACCTTGGTACGTTCGAAATAGTGACCTTCATCGAGATCTAAAAATCGAAACTGTAGCAGAGACTATAAAAAAGTACGCAAAAAGCCATGAAGATAGACTCCATCGGCATGTGAATGTGGAAGCAATTCAGCTTCTAGACAATACTATGCTAGTTCGACGACTAAAAAGAGTGAAGCCGTTTGAGCTAGTAAACTAAGTGAATTACACATAAAACAAAATAATGCTATAAACACAACACAATTGTGAGTTACAGACTAAACAAAGCGGGGAGAACTGTTGAGTGAACCCTAAGTTTAAATCTGACTTTTCTAGTAAATTAAGTTAAAACAAAATTGCTAATTAGTCTTACTGACTAGATTGTAATAAAAAAAACACAGTGTGTTTGACAAATAAAAAAAAAACTAACTCAGTGGTTTTTTCGTATCTGTATGACGCCACAATAGTGCAACTCGGTGCTTTTTTTGATAAACTGTGTAGTTTGTAAAATAGGAATAATCAAAGTTTTGCCATTTTGATCTCATGGGTTTCCCTATACTAAAAATCGCTAAATGACGTTTTTTGGAATCTCAACTAACTCAGTGGTTTTTTCGTATCTGTATGACGCCACAATACTGCAACTCGGTGCTTTTTTTGATAAACTGTATAGTTTGTCAAATATGAATTTTAAAATTTTGTCATTAAGGTCTTATGGGTTTCCCTATACTAAAAATCGCTAAATGACGTTTTTTGGAATCTCAACTCAATCAGTGATTTTTTTCTTATCTGTCTAATGCCACAATACTGCAACTCTGATAAACTGTATAGCTTGTAAAATATAAATTTTCAAAATTTTGCCATTTTGGTCTTATGGGTTTCCCTATACTAAAAATCGCTAAATGACGTTTTTCGGATTCCAACTCACTCAGTGGTTTTTTTGTAACTGTATGACGCCACAATACTGCAACTCGGTGGATTTTTTGATAAACTGTATAGTTTGTAAAATATGAATTTTCAAAATTTTGGCACTTTGGTCTTATAACCCATACTTTTTTTTGAGCGGAAAAACAAATATCTTAGAAACTTCAAAATTTTTTTGTTATTTAAATATTGTGGATACAAAACACCCAAAAAGCTCTACTCTTACCAAGTTCTGTTAAACTAGCATTATTTTTGCAAAAAAAAACAAAAAACGTTTTTTTAATTTTTCTCGAATTTTTATTTTGATAGCCTATAACTTTTCTGTATGTTACTTTTTTCTCCAACATCAACTTTCGCCGTAAATCGCAATATTACGATTTCTTGTCCCGTTTTACCCCCCAAAACCTAACCCGCAACGCCCATGCTCACGCATTTATTTTTTTTAGCTTCGTTTTTCACCGCTCTACAATTTCCAATGCTTTTAGTCGTGTTAGTAAATATTTTTTTTTACCTTAAAGTATGGTTATGGTATGTCAGTATATTATTGAAATTGTTTTTGTTGAACAAAAATTAAAAATGGGAACACGATGTGTTGCTTGTAAAAACGCGTTTTATAGGAGTGAAAAGCCGTTTTCTTTTTTGAAGAAAGTAGCTTTGATTATTTAAAAAACTTTGTTTGTACCTAATCGCAGTATATATCCAGTTATAAATTAAAAATCAAACGTCCGCGAGCTTTCAAAACCACAGAATATCATCGGAGAGTAAAATTGAACAAGGAAAGGTAGCAGCTCCTGCGCAGCGTGCTCTCTCTACAAAAAATATTAATATTTTAGCCTCACTTTGCATATATGTAAAGGCCTATCCAGTTATATATATAGAGATCATTGTTTATTTATTAATTATTTTTTTAATGGCATCATTCATTTTAATGAAATTTTAGTGGTCATTATCCGAAACTATGCCGATACCCATCTACGTTTTTTAAGTATAGTATGCTAGATGATTCGAGAAGAATTTTGAATATGGACTCTTTCCTGACTTCAGAGCATATTCATATAAATCCTAGCTAATCCTAGAGTCCCTGTATGTTGACATATTTGGATGTATATATAATATATCCAAATATGTCAACATACAGGGACTCTAGCTAATCCTCTTCTTGAAATTTTATCAATTTTTTCCTTTCTAGTTAGCCTAGGCGCTGGCTCCTGTCACGTGTGACCTAATATGTGCGCTCAGTTTGACTGATAGGTGTTTAAAAAAAGTTGTTCACGTGGTTGAACTCCTGGTCGTTTGGACGCCATCTTAGGCACACTGTGACAATACTTTAACTATAAGTAAGATTTCGGTTATGTACTTATTATTTATAAAATCTACATAACCGAAATCTAACTTAAAGTTTGATTAATTATAAGTTTTAGCACTCGTGCCAAAGTGCCACTTGGCCAACGAATTTATTTTTTATTTAGCTTAGGCGTAGGTAGGTAAGCTGCGGCCAAAAGTGTCGAACTATGCATAAACAAAGTGCCGATAAGGGAGTCCGCTTTTGTGACGGGCGGGCGGTATGGTGCGGCCGGTCGGCGCTTTGAATTTAGCACCCAAGGGCCGAAAGTTTTCATGAAAAATTGCTTTGAGGAAAGTGGCCCGATATTTCGGCATAACGGGTATGAAAAAATTTATGTCCCTGCGATATTTACAGTGTGTCTGTTTTTAAGTTTCAAACCTAAATTTTATGACATTGCGTTGCAGAGAGAAAATCGCATGCGGAAAAAAGTTCGCACGTAAAAAGCGCACAAGGGTAAAACTTGGCCTGGACATTTGACTAAACTACAGTCGAACCTCTCTAACTCGAACCTCTATAACTCGAACCTTTCCAGTGGTCCCTGCACTTTTTACACGTATTTAAACCTCTTTACCTCGAATTTCTATAACTCGAACTCTCCATAACTCGAACTGTTTTGGTTGTCAGTTCAGGTTCGAGTTATAGAGGTTCGACTGTACCTAATTACACTGGTCAACAAAATTTAAAAAAAAATCTGTTCCACGAGCTGATGGGGTGTACTTAGTAGTACTTTTTACACATATTTCATATATATTTTTAGAATTTTTCTATCAGGCAGGGTTTCAAAGTGACAAAGCAAAACAATTTTTCAAAAGTATATATTATAATATGTGTATAAATTATAAAAAATTAAGTACAAAGTGATATATTTACTTGGAAAATGTATTCATATATGACTTTCGACTGTATACTCTTCAGCGTCCAGCAATAGTCAGCGAACATGACGGGGCTCCATTTGCCATAATATCTTCTCCACGACTAGAACATCCTGGTGAAATTGTTCGCCATGTTCGTCACTTACTGCTCCAAGATTTTCTAGGAAAAAGTCCAAGTGTGAATGAAGAAAGTGTATTTTAAAACTGTTGCAACCCATGGCTTTATATGAGTCCAATAAATTGTTAACAATTTCTACGTAATTTTCGGATATACGATTTCCCAAGAAGCTGTTCCAAATATTCTTAGAAGACAACCATGCTGCTTTTTTCAATTTCATTTAGAGCCTCAACAAATTTTGCATCTCGAAGTATTTGTCTGATCTGAGGTCCCACAACACCTTGGCATTACTGATTTTAGGGAACTTACTTCTCACATATGCAAACCCTTGGTAGTTCCATACCTTTAACAAAATTATTCATCAACCCAAGCTTAATGTGCGAAGGTTGTAAATACATTTATTGCGAATCATTAAGTGTGATACTATTGACATTTTTATTTCCTGGTGTTAGGTCGTTAGGAAAATTGGTTTTGACCACTCTTTCTTTTCATAGTGATTTTTCCTATCCCGACTGTCCCATTCGCATAGGAAACAACAATACTTTTTGTAACCGCTTTATGTTGCAAAAGTAAAGCTTCTAAAGCTTCATGTTGTCATAAGATTCTTTCATGTTGCCTGCATGAGCCAAAGGAACAGAGGGGAAGTTATTTTCATTGTGTAGAAGTACCGCTTTTAAGCTTGATTTGGAAGAGTCAAGAAATAAATGCCACTTATTTGTATTATATTTATGCCCAAGCGCCTTGAAAACAGAACATACAGAATGGGAACTGCTTGCAGGCCTTAACATGCCAAAACATGTTCCGCGTGATACGCAAACCACACTTTAAGATATCTAGTTCCATTAAGTTATTATTACACTACACAAATAATGAAATAGCAATGCGTGATACAGGTTTTATGTTAAATAGTACATACCTGTATTTTTTAGGTAAAAAATCGAATATACTGGAACATAAAAACTAAGGGTGATGGAGAAATTATAAAAACATGGTTGATTTCAACATGCAAAATTATATTGGAATGAGGCATTTTTGTGCTTGGGACAAAAATCTTGTTAACCAGTGTTATATGTAGGCGGCAGGTTAGTGCCGTGGTATGGTCGTCGGCTTCACATGCAGAAGGTACCGGGATCGCGTCCCGAACAACGATGCAAAACAGAAAAAAGTCTGTCCTGGTGCTCACTTCCTTTTTACCGTTCAACAGGCGTTATCGAATTAACGTGCGATGCGATGCGCGCAAAATATAAGTTGACCTTGCACATCGAGCTTATACGCAGGTGTAGTCCATGAGCCGACACGCATCAGAACCGAGGAACCGGGAATAATAACCCAGGAGCCTGCTATAAGTGCTATACCAGGATGGCGCCAGCATAGATTTCCTTGACGGCTAGACCGAAAAAAGTATTACTTTCGCACTTGTTAGGTAAATAACTATTTACGGAATCTATGGTTTCGGCAAGATAGTAGTAGTGTGGGGCTATAGGCCATTCTGAATGAATGACAATTACTTTTTTATTTACTTCTTACATTTTTTCATAATTTACAAAATTACAATAACACCGCATTTTAACTTATTGTTTTTTTTCAAGAGGAATGGCCCCTCCATTTTAGGGGGCAAAAATAAAATTTTAAAAGGAGTAGTAAAACGTGACAAACATTTTTTTCTGCAGACTGAAACCAGTAGAGGGGCAAGAGGTTTAGGGCTGTCGTACATCATTACCCCCAAAAATGTTGTCCTCTATTCTGTTTCCTGGATAGTGTATGGGGACTTTTAGCAACTTGACTTCGTGAACCGCCGCCAGGAGATTGAACGGCACAAGAGTTTTGCAAGTGGGACAAAACACGCTTGAGCGGCATTTAAGCGCGACTTTACTAAAAGATCAAAGTTATTGTGTAAGAAACAATTATTAAAAACATTTAATTTTTCTCGATTTAATGTTTACTGAATAAAGCTATAATAACGAAATAAATAATAATGACTATTTCTTCGTCTTTCAAAAGTGTAAATCTTACTCTAATTGCTCCTGTTTAGTAATAAAAAACTATTAATAAATTTTGAGTCACAGCGGCAAACGCTCCTGAATATGCGCGTCTTTGGTCCCTCACTGACTTCTTGCTTTCCATAAGTTCATCCTTTTTTATACGCTTTTCATAAAGGCTGAACGTTCGAAGTCGAGCCCTGTATATAAGTCATTCAAATACATTGAGCTGTAGTCGCAATAGACGTCAATTTTAGGTGTGTTATTTCCTAATTCCAAATATACAAAATATTAAAAATGATTATATGACCCATATAAAGTGGTCACTGGCGAGCCCTGCAACATTAAGGGGCAGATGGCGCTGAAATAAATTCGTCTAGTACGCAATATTTAGAGACAACTACTATGGTCTAATCACATATGAATGATAGGCATAAACCTCGGAACTCGCACATGCAACTAAATTGTACAGTCAGGGACTTAAATTGCCGCCCTGGAAAATAAAAAACAATCCTATTTGAAATTTGGAAAAGTAGTTTGAACCAAAACAAAAAAATTGTGATCCTTACCTCTGTCTGTATACATACATATTTAAAAATGTGTTTATTTTTATTTTTTTAATTAATTAATTTTGACAGAAAAAAAATAAAACGGCAATTTAAAAAGTCCCCGACTGTACCAGTTGTCTCTGAATATTGCGTACTAGATGCATTTATTTCAGCGCCATCTGTCCTTCAATGTTAAAAGGTTTGTCGGTTGCCACTCTTTATGGGTCATATACTCATTGATATTAACAAATATTTACTTGTTTCAGGTCGCATGGATTCACATAGACCGACAAATGATCCTGACTATTCATCGTCACGTGATCAGCAGAGTACCGCGCTTTAGCGTGTCACACGACAATGCAAAAACGTGGCTTCTTCACGTGACTAGCGTGCAAAAGGAGGATAGAGGTTACTACATGTGTCAAGTTAACACGAATCCGATGATCAGCCAAGTAGGGTACTTGCAAGTTGTGGGTGAGTGATTTTGCATAATGTTAGGGTAAATTTATACTACTAATGTATGCTTAATTAGTTATTTTGCAAACATTATACATTATAAATTTAGTTTTGCTTTAGCCACAGAAAAACCATAAATATTATTATGCTTAAATTGGATTTGCTCCTTTGGAATATCATTTTAATTAGATTTTATTGAGTATAGGGATTGGCAGAAAAAAAACAATTTTTCTTTGACAATGTTTCGATTCGTATTAAATCTCTATATCAAGCCCTACGGAGAACAGGTAAAATTATTGTAGTTTTTTATTATAAAAAGAGAAAAAACATAAATAGAATAATAATTTCTTTACAAGATAAACAATGTAAGATTGAAGAACTAATCCATATCCATGGGCGCACCTAGAGGGGGTTTATAAGCAAAACGAAAACGAGACTCTCGAGGGCACCACTATGCATTATTGGAACACAAGTAAGGTCAAACACTATCCTTTAGTAAAGGATAAGGTTCAAACCAGGTAACTGCGCATGTCTTGAATAGAAGATAAGATAAAAATCTATATCAGTGGCGTATACAAGCCAAGATTTTTTAGATATTTCCCATATATTTCATGAATACAAACATAAAATAGCATAAAATGCGGCCTCAGGTGGTCTCGCCCCCCCCCCCCCCCGACACCTTTTTCGATATACGCCACTGATCTAGATAGTAATAAATATACCTACTGCCGCGCCGGTTGTATACTTTTTTTCAGAATTCAATTTGTGTTACATTCACTGTAAAACAGCTCGCTTTTTTTAAAACAACTTCCGAATAATGTGCGCGACTACATGCATGGATAGCCTGGATAACGCTTTTAAAGTTTTTAATTTAACGATGGATATTAGAGGCCCTGTGAATTTTAATTTTTGGAATCTTGGCAAACCAGAAATCAACAACGCTCTTAGCCTCACTTCAATAGAGACCTTTTGCAAGCACTCTAGTACCTAACTTTATCCTTTATCAATGAGACGTTAAACGGCAGATGTCACGTGATATTTAGAAGTCCAGTTTTTACCTTTTTCAGACACAATTTTTTTTCGTCAAAAACCTGTTTTTTGTTCTGTAGGCAAAACTAATTAAAAAGCTCCGAAAACAGCTAGGGAAAAACTGAAAAATCAATGCCAGTGAAAACTCGCCACGCAAATGTAGGATTAGATCTATGTACTGTGCACTTCTTCTTTTTTTTTAAACAATTCACAGAGCATTAATGACTTTCGGATATTTGGTAAACATTGCTGCCAAACAACACATATCTACCAATTTTTATAAAAAAGAAGTTACAATTATTGGCATATTACCCCGTATGGCATAGCTCCTGACAAAATTGTCTGGTATTAAAAATATTTTAAGTTTAGATTATATTTTGTCATAACATTATATGCGCGGCAACACTGTCTCTAACTAAAGGAATAACGCAGACAGGCGGTATTCGACTACAAGTATATAAGGTCAAATTTTATCCTTTAGTATGGGATAAAGTTTAAGCCAGGTAACTACGCATGCCTCAAATATCTAACTTAAGAAGATAGTTACTGCATTGGTGGCACAGCAATAAAAGGGAAGTGTTTTCTGATATGGTAAGCTATGCTGTTTCTGATACAAAATGCACCAAGTTAAGGAAAAAACTAGTAACCAAGAGTAAGCATAACTGTTTCCCAAAAAACGGTTTTTGTTTGTCTCAATTAAGTTTTGAGATACCTGTCGTCAGTGCATTTTAGTTTATTGACCTCCATTCTTGCGTCCGATTTGATGATTCTGAGGGAAGATTAAGTATAGTCCTTCTGACAACGGTTTGAGTGATGCCCAGTTAAATCTTTTCATTACCTTGATTCACTTGTAAAATAAAGTAACTGACTATATAATGTGGGTGGGCCTTGCAGCCCTTTCACTGCGATCACTAGTGGGTCTATTGTGGCTCAGTTTTGAGCGGTTTCTCACTACTGTACGCATAATCCTCCAAAAAGCTTAGCTATCAGTAAGGGTGAACTGTTCAGATCTTCTGAATTAATCTGAAGTTTACCGAGAGTGTTCTGACGTAAAAGTGCAATAGCCGGACATTCGCACAGTACATGTCTAATTGTCTGATATTCTTAGTCGACAATGACCCATAAAAAGTCGAGTTACTATACGGATTTCCTGTCTGGTAAGTGTAAGGTAAGGTGATCCAATATTGTTGGAAGCTGTTCGCCATCAGTTTTTATATAGTTTATTTAGCAGCGTTGTACACTATCCCCAGGGCTGGTTCGGGGCCAAAAAATTCGGCAGATGCCGCTTTCCTCGCTGTTTGGGCTACGGCTTCATTTCCCTCATGCCAAGAGTGCCCTGGTATTCATACTAATGACACATTGTTAGCGCTACCAAACGCATTCAGCGAGTCTCTGCAGCGCCTTATGGTTTACAATGATACCGTATAAAAATACTCTGCCAATCTATGGGCACCTAAGCTCACACTAGGTACTATAGTTATAGTGTACGTGTGACCTAATATAACCAAAAACGGAAAAATATTTTATGGAACTCCAAACTCAAAATACCAATCAAACGAAATGATACCACACAAGCCATGTTTTGACTTAAACTTTAATTTTTCAAATCTACCCCCACCTTTTTTTTTAAACTAAAATGTATTTTGTTTAACTCCAGACTCAATTACCTTTCGTTTGATATCACACACGCCATATTTCCGCATAAACACTAATTTTTTTAATTTACCCCCACCCTTTTTTTAAAAAGTAAAATGTATTTTATTTAACTCCAGATGCAATTACCTTTCGTTTGATATCACACACGCCATATTTGTACATAAACCCTAATTTTTGAAATATACCCCCACCCTTTTATTTGGCTTGTGTTTTGTGGATTTTGTTCATTCTTAAATGGGACCATTTCGATCCAAAACCTAGCGTAGGTACCAAATTTCATTAAAATCGGGCAAGCGGTTTTTGAGTTATGCGCGTTGGTCGTTACAGACAGACAGACAGACGGCGCAACAAAAAAGTTTCAAAATCATCTGAAACGCAAAGATATATAAAAAATTTGGAAATCGGAGCAACTTTGTTTTTCTCGAAAAAATTAGGATCACTATAGCTCACACTACTATAGTATAGTAGTGGTGTGAGCTAAAATTAAGCGCTTTTAAGGCTGCTTGACAGTCGGAGAAGGTCTTGGAAAAAGCTACTCGCTGGGATCCAATGCAACAGTCTTCCAGGATTACACTATACTGGCGGTAACATGTGTAACAATACGGTTTTTGCAGATTTGCTTTAATTTATTTAATATTTATTTTAATATATTTGTCCACTTATTTCTTAAAAGCAATTCAAATATTAACGGTTTCTTGATTTCTTTTCTCAGTGAAACCAAAAACCTAGAGAAAATATATCTGGAAGTAATTATTTTTAATTTATGACTGTTTATGTTATCGCTGGTCTAGACCTAAAAAGCTCTATTCAGATATGTTAAAGCAACCATATAAGTATTGTTTAAAATTATAGTTATACATAATATACCATACCCGTTTTGCCAGGGTCTTCGTCTTAACTTAACTTGTCATATTTAAAAACAACAACTGTCATTGGCAAGCCTTAATAACATTTTGTTATTTGGCACTCTATATACGTATTGCAACATTTTCTCAGTTAACAAGCATTAATTAGTATATTTTGCATTGTAACTAGCTTTAAGACATTTATTGAGAAAATGGCAACATAAAAACAGTTAGTTTTCAAGCGAGCTTTCTGACTGTGGTTAGTTTTTAAATGTATACGGCCAGTTCGTTCTTAGGGCCTTTATCTTATATCAAGTTATTTAAATTGTGAAACTGGATAAACAAACAAGTCATGTTCCAACGCTTGTGAAGGGATTTGAGGTCCTGTCGTTCTTACTTTGGTGCTATCCTTTTCTATACCATAGTTTTCTGTCTCTGATTGCACCAAAGAGAAGTGGAAGGGACTTAGGGGTAGAGTACCTAGAAATTTCTTTACGGGTGAGAGGACAGAGTTTAGTTGGGTTTCTTTGGGTCAACTTCTTTCTTAAAATGGGGTTTTATTCAGGGGAAAATACTTTTCCTTTGAATAAATATCTTTTATTTAATTCTTAGTATAACTCAATTTCTATCTTAACATATTTTATTAATTATTTACCATCATTTATTTCTGAATTGAGTTATCGTTTATACCAGTTTATCACTGTTTTAATTAAACATCAAATTACTTTTTTAAATAAAACTTTCTTGTTGCCAAACATTTTGTTTATAATTTTATAATTTCCTTACCTTAAGTACCATACTATAACAGGTACCATCTGAATTAATTAGTTTATAAAAACATTTTTACATAATGAATTTTATAAAATAATAATTTATTTAAAATATACCTATAAAAAGGTAAATAGAAAGTGTAAAATATTAAGATAAAAATGGTTGCAACCAATCTCAAAAAAGAGAAAATATAGTCCATAAGCAGTGATAATGTCTAGTGTATGAAGAAAAAGAAGATGAAGAACAATTGAACAGGTATGTATATATTTCCTACATTGATTGATTTAATTGAGAAAAACACCTATAGCGCACTTCCTTCAAGAACCGTCAAATTCCCTTTCGAGAGTTAAATTAGTCAATCAGTATCATATTTAATCTTTTAATTTACTAATTTTTAGTTGTTGCAAATTTGGTAGCTAACAACATTTAAGCCTTGACCACTTTATTTGACAGTACCACTGTCATATACGCCAGGCCCTGTTACACATGGAAGGAAAAAATTAGGAACGAAACAGCAAAACGCCTCTGAATCTGTTCAGACAGTCAATCTGCGCTAAAAGCACTGTGCAAACCAACCATGTCCGCGGGTTTGGTGCAGGAGTATTCGGATGCACTTCAGGAGTTGGCCGGCGTAAGAGAGGTGGAGCTCGTATGGGTTCCAGGCCACAACCGAACCGAACCGAACCGAAACGAGAAAGCGGACCAACTCGCCAGGGAGGATCCTGGCAGAAATGCGTCGGGCCGGAGCCCTTCATGGGGCTCACAAGAGGGCAAATGAAGTCGGCAGAGTTGACCCAGAAAGAGATACAAAAGGAATGGACCAACACTGGAAGTGCCAGACAGGCAAAGGAGTGTGTGACAGGATACAGCAAGTCCCGTAGGAACTGGCTGCTCCGTAGAACACGACGAGAGGTAGGAGCCATAGTGGGAGTCCTAACCGGACACTGCTTCCTACAAGGACACCTAGCAAAGATGAGAGTGAAGGAGGACGCAACGTGCGAACGATATTGGGTCGAGGACGAGACCTCGGCACATTTCCTCTCATCATGTAAAGCATACAAGGAGGCAAGAAGAGAGGTATTCGAAGAGGAAGCCTTTGAGACTGAGGATCTTCTGAACCTGAGGTGGCCCGATAATCTGGCCTTTGTACAGAAGACAGGAAGATTCCTTAGCGTTGGCAAAAACGGCGCTTCATGTGTCTAGTATACTACTAGCCCTGTTTTTGGCTAACAAGGAAATCTAACGAATAATACGAATATTGACAGAGAATCTGGAATTGCTTAGGTTTTAAAACAAAACTTAACAAAATAATTTGTTACCCTATTAATCAACAATTTCAAACTAACACAGGACCGCTAGCACTATTGGTATAACCGCATGGATTTTATCCTTAGTATTCCAATATTCAATTTTCAGCGATGAATTTTTGGGATTACGAACGATTAATTTTGGAATGTTTATGTGTGAAATAGGATCGTTTTAATTAATAACTTTACCAAAATGTCAAAGTTGTAGGTACCTAAACAGAATTTGGCTTAACCCTTTCGGGACGAGAAGCGCATATTTGCATTAGAACAAAACTTGCCGCACGGCCGGCTGACGCACATGTGCTTTACGGGCTTATATCCTCTCTCATGCCAACTAGAGTCAGCTGACATATACTTTAAAAAAGGATATGGTCGACGACCGGCTGACGCATCAGTGCGTGAATGTTTTTTGAGCGGGCGCGACGTATCGACGCATATTTGCGTTAGCCGGCCGTGAATACTGCTTTTTTCGGAAACACGTGGTGAAACATTATTTTTTGTTTGAACAGAACTTGGTTATTACGGCTGCAAATGACTCTTAGGTACAGTCCTAAATTTAACATAAAGAAGTTTCGCTGTAATAGCAAAGCAAACTAGTAAGAACTGAAGCTATATTTCCACCTCTAAATATTTACCTATAAATTCTGATTCTTACTATTCACTTCAACTCTGGCAACCAAAAGCTGAACAAAACACCATTATGATGCCACAAAAATTCCAGCCTATTTAATTCCATATTGGCACAAAATCACAAACACTAAAGCTGGTGTCACACTCAATGTCTGGCACCAAAACATGGCGTCGGTCGCCTTGATTTTTGGTCACACTTTCTGGGACGATCCGTAATTCAATGTTACGCGTCATCTCTCTTCTCTTATCTAAGGTGTAGAGGATAACTTATTTTACTTTTTGTAATAATATCTGGCTGATTAGATTCTACGTGAAAATTCGCATTTAAAGTTTTATTTAAAAAAAATAAAAACTTTAGGTTACTATACCAGATAAATTGAATTTACTTAAGCAATTATAATTCTGATTTTGGAGTATTTTGGAACTTAATCTTCAGTAAGTAGGTAGGTAAGCATCAGCGAGTAAGCACTCTGCAAGTTAGCAAAAGCTAACAGGGCTCTTAGCAATATTTCAGATTAATTTAAAGTTTGCCTTAATTAGAGCACTACGGATCATGGTACTTATTTGAGTCATGGATAAAATTAAAGCTTAAAGATTAATAAAAAGCATATAACACCGTTCCAGTAGAAAAATTATGAACAGTATTATAACAAATTAATATTAATCATACACACATAAAGAAATATACAAAGGGCCAATATCTAAAATTAAAATTGGATCTCGACTTCAAAAGAATTACTGCTAACGAAATGTTTAAAACAGGGATGCTGTATCTCTCCAACTCTTTTTAAAATATATATCGCAGTAGCTCTAAAAAACTGGAAACGTAAGGTACACGATATGGGAATACAACATAACGACCGATTTGCCATATAGAGACTACAATTTGCTAACGATAAAATAATTGTAGCAAATGATAAAAAAGACATTGAGTAGATAATCAGAAAGTTAACGGAAGAATACCAATAGTTGGGGTTAACAGTGAACATGGACAAGACACTGTACTTATGTATTGGAAACGAATCAAGTCAGTTAGAACTAGATGATGGACAAACAATATGTTTATGCAATGAGTATGTATACTTGGGTGTCACATTTGATAAGACAGGAACACGGGACTGTAAAGAGTTAGAAAAAATAGTAAAAGCAAAAAAGGTTATTAGATGTCTTAAGAGTATGTTATGTAGCAGAAAGTTAAAAAAGAATGTAAAATTTAACATATAGAAAACAATGGTGAAAAGCACGCTGTTATATGGAATAGAGACTTGCTGCGTAACAAAAAAATACAATACAAAAATGGAAAATGTCGAAATGGATGCATGCAAGCTGACTTTTGGAAAAAGTGGCGTTTAGAATATTTAAACACACTTCAACAACGTGTTAAGTGGACTGAGAAATGCAATGACATAAAAGTCAACACTTTAGTCGTTATTAAGAATGAGCAAAAACCACCTATGCAGTTGTCACGGGGACGTGATGATGGGCTTACTCGCGTCGTGACAGTAAAAACCGCCACTGGTACTTATCGAAGACCGGTGGTCAAGTTATGTGTCCTGCCCCTGCTAGAGGTAGAACACAAGTAAATTTTTCGAAATGTTGCTCAAAATTTTTTATTTTTTTCTTTTCTTTATATATAATTTTTTTTTCCTTTTTATAAGTTACTAGAATTAAGGTAAATTTTCGTGCATACTTGCACGATTTGGGTATTTAGATATAGTTTTTTTTTCGTATCCTTTTGTGTTTTGGTGGCTGGAAAATGTTGGTGCAAGAATTATTTGCCAGCTTTTGGCTACTTTTATATTTTAATATTATTTTTTATTTCAAATTTCGCGGGGTATATGCATATGACTTATCCCCGCACCGAGACACGCGCGAGTCTGCGCGAGGAGTCGCAATCGGGAAACTGACAAGAAGCACAAGAAACGCCGTGAGTGCTACATTTTCCCGTTTTTCCTATCTTCCAAGCGACCAAAACGACTGCAACTAGATGAAAACTAAGGTAGGTGTACTTTAGATATTTTATATGCATCGTTTTTACTGATTTCCTTTCAATAAACTTTACAATTACGTTTTTCAATTTCTTATCTCAAAATATTGGGTATTTCTCAAATGAGTGGTGTAAGTGGTGAACCATCCAACCTAAACTCAACCCAACTTACGTTTGCACCCTCAAAGAAGATCAATGAGAATATTTGTAACATATAAGAAATGAGATCAAAAATGAAAGAATGGGAATCGAGGGAAGTATAACGCATGACATCACTAAAAGACAACTGATATGATACGGCCATGTACAATGGATGTAGTAATCCTTAATTTTTTAGAGCCGCTTCATTAGCTCACATAAAAATTAAATTTAAAGCAAAAGCAAATGTAACAAACATATATGACAAAGTCAAACACATGTCAAATATAACAGATGGGATGCGGTACATGGCGGGTAATTTGAATTCAAAATAAGAAATGCTAAATCTTGAAGATTTTAACCTTTGAATCATCTTGCATCCTTACAAAAGTTTGTTAGAATATCGGGAGGGTGTCTGGGAATAGTTAACTGAAATTTCAGGGAAATCTGTAGTGCCATTTTGAAAATATCCTAAAAAACGTCTGACCTCCCATAAGACCCAATGTAAAAGTCAGCCCCCAGAGAACAGCTGATTTTTTCAGGATCGTGGCCTCTATTGTTTTGTTGGCCTTGCACAGAAAAACGAATTACATTCTTTACAGTATATATCATTAGGAATAAGTGTATCTATTGCATAATATTATATTATAGAAATAAATTTAAAGTTCTAAAAGCCTTTTTCCTCAAAGTAACAACAAGTAACCCATATACATAATATTCCAATACCCACGGTAACTGCCCATTCATGACAAAAACTCTATCTATGTAAATTTGGTATCTGTGCATTTTTCGTACCTATATTTCTGGGAGTATTGGAATATTACGTATATGAAGTAACCAGGTAACTTGGTTACTCATTTTAGGTTTTTCCTCGCTGAGTAACACTAACCATGACGTCACAGGTAACCACACAGGCTTACCAGCTTAGCATACGTGGTTGCTTCAAAATTTTAAGGTTAAGTGCGTTTGTTTTTATTTCAAAATTCCAAAAACTTTAAAATTGAAGTGTATTTTACAATGAGTTTAGAGAAAAATCATCTGCCACTGACCGGTGATGTCATACAACTGGTCACTCCAAGTAACCGTGACGTCATTTCAAGTAACTTATATGAGTGACTAGTAACCTCGAGGAAAAAGGGTTTAACTTGATTGATTGATTGTTTTGTTTAGAAATTAGGAAGTTATCTTCGGGGTGTTAACATATACGTAATATTCCAATACTCCCTGTTACCTATTTACACCATGGTTGGCGTTTGATGAACATTCAGAAATAAAGATACGAAAAATGCACGAATACCAAATTTACATAGATAGAATTTTTGTCAACTATACGCCGATGATTTAACGTAACGAATTCAAGAATAAAATAATATGCATGCATAAAAGTATAACCAATCAGGACATTTTATCTTAAGGACCGCAAAAAGCATAGACTTATACCCATTGATATTGCTATTTCAAATATGTTTGCATTCTGCATCGTAAGGTACCGTAGGTATTGCAATAATACGTACTATATGGAAATAATATGCATATGTCTTTGATTAGCAACCAATCAGGTCTTTTTTGCTTAAGGACCCCAAGGTCCTCATGTTTGCATCATAAATGGGCAGTTACCGTGGGTATTGGAATATTATGTATATGGGTGTCAAATCAAACGCTCGAAGCTTAATAAAAACTTCAAATTTGGACAATTTAAGTAATTATTTTTATCTTTAGCAAAATCATTTAATTAACGCTCTATCTAGTTTTCAAAGGTACAGTATCCTGATTAAGAAACCGGCAAGAAAACTGCTACAGCTGTTTTCCTAATTAACTACAGGTAATTAGAAAGGTAATCTATGTAAAAACGACTCTATCAGAAAATTTTAAATAAACAACTTCCGGACGTTATTAGGCACTCAATTAGTTGCGATATTGATTTCCTTATTTTTAGTTTATATTAAAGTTTTAAAATAGAACAAAAATATAAAAATTTTAAAGATATTTAAATAACCTACCGTTTTTAAAAATACGAGGTGTGACAATTAAATTTTAAGACAGGCCCCCGTACTAACAGGTTTTAAATCTCTACGCCTCGGGCGGTTGGAGTTATTCACCTTGATGTGCGTTCTACTACCGCGCGCAATCTTGTCGTCTTTCCTCTGCTAGTTTGGCTTACCTAGTTGTTTGAAGCGGATCGTGCATAGCTTATTTGTCGGAATCACGACAACCGAAAAAATTGAGCAACGTATTAATTTAAAGTAAAACCCAAAAAAACGGCTACTAAATGCTTTCGAATGCGAAAGGATGTCTACGGGGTGCAGTGTATGTCTCGTGCAATGATTTTTATGTGGCATAAAAGCTTTTTCGAAGGTCGTGAAAAAGTTAAAGATGATGAACGAGAAGGGCGCTCTAACACATCCAAAACAGCGATGCTCATTGTTTTTCTTTTCGATATTAGGGATTTTATTCTTATTGAATGGGCGCGTGAGGGCCAAACAGTTAACCAACATTTATATTTGGAAGTTTTGATGTAGCTAAGGGAGCGACAAAGGAAAAAACTTCCAGATTTGTGGAAGAACAACGCATGGCTGTTCTACCAGGACAATGCACCGGCCCACAATGCCCTATTCATTAAGCAGTTTTTAGCTAATAAGAAGATCCCCTTCGTTATCCACCCACTATATTCACCAGACTTGGCTTCTTGCGACTTCTACCTCTTTCTGAAAGTAAAGAAATCGTTAAAAGGAACCCGTTTTAAATCATTAGGACATGTCAAGGGAAAAACGGCAAGACTTCTAAACAGCCTCTCTTCTGATGATTTCCAAAATTGCTTCCAACATTGGAAACAAACGCATGCAACGCTGCGTCGATAGAGAAGGAGACTATATTGATGGGGAACATCATTAAGTTGTATTAGTATTTAAATAAAGTAGATTTTTACACCAGTCTTATAATTTTATTGTCACACCTCGTGAATCATAAAATATCCCTAAAATAACCTTTTTTGAACTTAAAAAAAAACTACGCGATTTGACGTATAGACGTCATCATAGACTTAGAAAGAAAAGATGACGTCTATACGTCGAAAGCTGTAGGTAAAGAACGTTAGACTTTTCCCAAAAAAATTCTTCAGTTCACATCGTCGCCTATTATAAGTCACAAAATTAAGTGTTTACTGCTTAAATTGGTTTGGGATAAAATGGGAAAACATAATAGTTTTGCATTAAGGCGATGAAATATGCCCCTATATATATATATATATATATATATATATATATATATATATATATATATATATATTTATCGGTTTCACAACGTTCTACGTCTTCCGATACCCAATCTCCACTCGTTTCTGTTTGCCTATAATTCATCATCTAAGCCTCTTATTCTTATTTCACTGGCTATTCCTTTTCTCCAGCTTCTCCTTGGCCGTCCTTGCTTTCTTCAGCCAGTTGGTTTCCATTGGTGTATTTGTTTAGGTAGTCTTTCATCATTCATTCTTTGTACATGTCCGTACCACACCAGTTGTTTTGTTCTTATATCATCCACTAAACTACGTTCATTGTCATAATTTCTTTTATTCTTTAATTTGTAACTCTTTCTCTTTTTGATTTCCCTGCTGCTTTTCTCGAATAGTCCATCTCCGTAGCGGAAAGCATTTTTCTGTTCTATCCTTGATTGGCCATACTTCTGAGCCGTATGTAATAATACTTTTTACAATGGTGTTATATATAAGTTTTTTCTATGTTTTGATATACTTTGGTCTCAAATTATTCCATTTAATAAAGTTATTGCTTTTCTTCCTCGTACGTTTCGATCTTTTATAGCTTTGTCTACTGTTCCGTCAGCTGTAATTTTTAGACCTAAGAAATTATACTCATCACAGGATTGAATTCGCTGCCCGGTATTTAAGATTAGATCCTGTTTCTTCCACCGATACACATATACTCTGTCTTATTGAGATTAACCTCTAGTCCCCACTTATTGTACTCTTCTATTAGTTTTCGTCTCATATATTCGAGGTCGTCATAATCCTGAGCCACTACTATCTTATCATCGGCGAAACATAAAGTATACAAGGTGGTTTCGTCCAACGGAATTCCCATGTTTTGACATTTTCTCTTCCATAATTTAAGAACTTGTTCCAAGTATATCTTGAAGAGCGTAGGCGAGATACAGCAACCTTGTTTAAGACCTTTATTTACTTGAAAGCCTTTGGTTACGTTTGCTTTTATTTTAACTTTTGCCTTACTATTGCGGTATAACTCTTTGATGGCCTTAATTAGTTGTACGCTTATGTTTGTGTTTTCCAACGCTTTCCAAAGTAGATTTAGTGGTATACTATCATATGCCTTCTGAAAATCGATGTAAAGCAGATGCAGCTCTTGTCCTTATGCCATTTTCTTTTCAATAACTTGAATTATACAAAAGAGATGATCTGAAGTCGATCTACCCGCCCTGAAACCGGCTTGTTCTTCTGCCTCCATGTCTTTATATTCGCTCTCCACTTTATTTCTTATTATTTTACCGTATATTCTGCTTAGCGTACCAGTCACAGATATCCCTCTATAATTGTCACATTATCGATGTCGACTTTATTAACTGTCCTTAATAAAACATTTCTGGAATTTAAAAGAGTTATTTAAGAGCTTCCAAAGCCTAGTTAAAAATGTTTAGAAAATATGTACCCACATTTATGACTAAAAAAAGACATAAGTACAAATAACGGTGTGGTATACATACAAAATTAACCGAGTTTTATACCAAACGCACAATGCATAAGACATACTCAAACTCATACAAAACTTTTTGAAAAGCTAAGGTGATTCGGTTAATTTTGAATCCATATGAGGGTAGTCCTCAGAAGATTTCCTTAACTGTAATGCAGGCTTAATTTGAAAACACCCCAAATTGTTTACGCTAGATACAAATGAAGATTTGTCTTGATCCAACATTGGGGTTATTGCTTCAAAAATGGTGAGTCAAGGTATATACTTCGAAAGTACATGGCAAGGATAGCAAGTGCCACTTCCGTAATCATATCGACTCAATTCTTTCGCTCACCACCTTCTTATTGAAAGCCCTCGGTTGTCTATCATGGCCTTGCACACTTAGACCATACCCCGTGTTACCCTGCTTTTCTTTTATCGAGAAGTCACAAGTGCAAGAGTTAAAGAATACAATTCAAAAGTAAGTAAGTTGCAAGACATTTAGTTTCTGTGCCTTGTGAAGTCCATATACCTTGTCTCACGCATTCGTGATTTTTTAAAATAAATAATTGTTTGAGAAAACCCTGTATACTTTATTATACTTTTTCGTGATTTTCAGATTAATAAACTAAATTGAAAGATCCTATATTTAAATGACTATATAGGTAGAGACCCTGTATGTATGACATATTTTTACTAAATCTTTAAAATATGTCATACATACAGGGTCTCTAATTATAGGTACATTTATCGGTTGACCGTTTACTTCTTATTTGTTTCCAACTTCACATTATTTACAGATTGTATTTTTTCTAGTTCCTCCAAACATCATAGATAGTCTAAGCACTCCATCAAACGTAGCAGTCAGAGAAAATCAAAACGTCAGCCTTACATGTAAAGCAGAAGGATTCCCCACTCCAAAAATCATGTGGAGGAGGGATAACAGTCAAGAAATCAGTGTGGATCGAAAAAAGAAAGGTAAGCTCTTCACTCTTCACGTCCTTGTTAACACCTAAATTTCTAATTTATCCGAGAAAAGATCTAGTGAGCAATGAGTTGCCTATTTATCCCGTCCGTTATAGTCATTAGACATAACGGCGTATCAGTTCGCTACTGATCCTTTCATAATAATGATAACCATGATTGTATTAAGATGTGTGCTGACAAAAAATACCGAAAAAATCGTTTACTAGCTTTTATTCGCCTACTTTTGTCTCATAATTATTCTCTATAGTACTGCTAGACTTATAATTTAAAACGGCACAAAAATTTTAAAAAATTAATACTTTAACAGCCTCTTAAAAGGGTAATTATGTAAATCCCTCTCCTTTTTTGTTTTAAATTAACTAATCTATAAAAAGCCTTCCAGGGGGCGCTCCACTCAAGTTTTTAAAGCGCTCTTCGTAAAAACTTTCGAAGAGAAATGTTAAGTCTAGAATCCAACGTCTAAGTGACGCGAAATAAAAAACTAAAACTTGGACGAAGTTCTAATGCGTTTTTTGCATCTGTAAGTGCGAAAAAATTAAGACTATAAAGTTTGGCTGAATTTTAATTAAGAAGGGTGTCGATGAGGTTCTTGCACGAAAAAAGTCGGTCAAGTTTTAAAACAGGGCTGTTAATTTATTAAAATTTGTGCACAGAAAAAAGCTTTCGATAAAGGATCATTAATAATGCGTTATTATGGCTGCGTTCGTTTATGATAGATCCGAAAGCTCCATGCTGCAAAAAGTCATTTGTTTATTTTAATCGAGTGATTTGGGTAGAAGAGACCGAGAATACAATGGATAGTTTTTGATTTGGTGAAAACCCAGATGAGGAATACGAATGCAAGGGAGGGGTTGGTTGCATGCACGTTTTTTCAAATGCAAAAATGGAAATTTTGTATTTCGTGCAAAAAATCTTTATTGAACTATGTCATGGGCAGAGCGCTTTCGACCACTTTGTGGTCATCATCAGTGCCTCTGAAATAAAGAGAGCATGTTCTTGATCTTTGAGTGGTTCCTTAAGTTATAAAACAGATTAAGTCATAAAACAGATTAAAAATTGTCAAACGAACACATAACACGTTAAAATATAATATAAAAAGTTAAAATTTCCTAAAACTATAAGGTACTCTGGGTTTCAATCTCAGTCGTGTTTTAAAAAGTTGTTTATAAAAAAAAAAATTATCAGATTTGAAAAAAAAAATTTTATAAACAACTTTTTAAAACACGACTGAGATTGAAACCCAGAGTACCTTATAGTTTTAGGAAATTTTAACTTTTTATATTATATTTTAACGTGTTATGTGTTCGTTTGACAATTTTTAATCTGTTTTATGACTTAATCTGTTTTATAACTTAAGGAACCACTCAAAGATCAAGAACATGCTCTCTTTATTTCAGAGGCACTGATGATGACCACAAAGTGGTCGAAAGCGCTCTGCCCATGACATAGTTCAATAAAGATTTTTTGCACGAAATACAAAATTTCCATTTTTGGAATACGAATGTATTACATTAAGCATCCATCAAGCTGCAAAAGAAGCACTAGGATTAGTGGAAGAAACTTCAAAAAGAAGAAAACCATACTGGTGTGATGCTGAGATTAAAAGAGAAATAGAGGAAAAACGGAAATTATATCACACCTACTGATCCCAAAAGGAAAATAGAAGCAGAGAAGAATACAAAACGCTCAATCAAAGGTGAGAAGAATGATCAGTGATAAGAAAAATCTTTAGTGGACGCAAAAGTGCCAGAAAATAGATTCTTACTTAGAAGGTAGGAGAAGTACCGAAAGCTGGAAAACTATTAGATCGATTAAAAAGAGATATCATTTCACCAATACTAAACAAAGAATGGGATGAACATTTTAAAAAACTTTTAACTGAAGATAGAGGAGAATTCAAGGAAGAAGAAAGAGACAGTATAATTAGAACGATGGGATCTCCAGTACCCTTTACAATCTCTGAGGTCAAAAACGTGTGCACAACCTTAAAAAGCGGTAAATCTGCCGGACCCGGAAATGTCCCAGCCGAACTTATTAAATATGGCACTAAAGAACTGTTTTGGAGATTACGGAATCTTTTCCAAAAATATTTAAATGGAACTGTAGAACCAACTGAGTGTAAAACGTCAATCATATCCACAATACACAAAAAAGGACGGAAAGATATATGTGACAATTATAGAGGTATATCTGTGACTAGTACGCTAAGCAGAATATACGGTAAAATAATAAGAAATAAAGTGGAAAGCGAATATAGACATGAAGGCAGAAGAACAAGCCGGTTTCAGGGCGGGTAGATCGACTTCTGATCATCTCTTTTGTATAACCCAAGTTATTGAAAAGAAAATGGCATACGGACAAGAGCTGCATCTGCTTTACGTCGATTTGCAGAAGGCATATCATAGTATACCACTAAATCTACTTTGGAAAGCGTTGGAAAACACAAACATAAGCGTACAATTAATTAAGGCCATTAAAGAGTTATACCGCAATAGTAAGGCAAACGTTAAAATAAAACCAAACTAACCAAAGGCTTTCAAGTAAATAAAGGTCTTAAACAAGGTTGCTGTATCTCGCCTACGCTCTTCAAGATATATTTGGAACAAGTCCTTAAAGTATGGAAGAGAAAATGCCAAAACATGCAAATTCCGTTGGACGAAACCACCTTGTATACTTTATGTTTCGCCGATGATCAGATAGTAGTGGCTCAGGATTATGACTACCTCGAATATATGACACGAAAACTAATAGAAGAGTACAATAAGTGGGGACTAGAGGTTAATCTCAATAAGACAGAGTATATGTGTATCGGTGGAATGAAACAGGATCTAATCTTAAATACCGGGCAGCGAATTCAGTCCTGTGATGAGTATAAATACTTAGGTCTAAAAATAACAGCTGACGGAAACTAGACAAAGCTATAGAAGATCGAAACCTACAAGGAAGGAAAGCAATAACTTTATTAAATGGAATAATTTGGGACCAAAGTATATCAAAACATAACAAAAAGCTTATATATAATACCATTGTAAAAATTATTATTAAATACGGCTCAGAAGTATGGCCAATCAAGGATAGAACAAAAAAAATGCTTTCCGCTACGGAGATGGACTATTGGAGAAGAGCAGCAGGGAAATCAAAAAGAGAAAGAATTACAAATCAAAGAATAAGAGAAATTACGACAGTGGGTGAACGTACTTTAGTGGATGAAAGACTAGCCTAAAGAAATACTACAATGGAAACCAACTGGCCGAAGAAAACGAGGACGGCCAAGGAGAAGCTGGAGAGAAGGAATAGACAGAATAAGAGGCATAGATGATGAATTATGGGCAAACAGAAACGAGGGGAGATTGGGTATCGGAAGACGTAGTGAAACCGATAAATATATATATATATATATATATATATATATATATATATATATATATATATATAGTTACCACAAGAAACATCTTTTAAAACTACTCTGCTTTTTTTCTGTATATGTAGGTACTCGCATATAGCAAAATAATTGGCGTCAATTTATCTATATTATATCTAAAAGTGAATTATAAATATGTCTTTCTGTTTACGCCATGTTTGCGATTTTATAACGGTTTTCTGTCTATACCTCATTTTTCAGAAATTGTTCCTACCAGTGGCGGATTGCCAATAATAATAAACCAAAATTTTTGGAATAAGCTTTGACAAATTATTTATTAGGAACTTATTGAGTTTATGACAGTTTCGCATTATAAAAACAGCTGTCTTCTTTCAAAATTAGGCCTTTCTGTATTATAAGAGCCAGAATTAATAGCACTATTAAATGGAAAACTGTCAGAATAGTGCCCGGCACTATTATTGCCTGGCTTTATTGCAAAAAGTCCCTATTGTTGGAATATAATTACCCAGGTGAAATTTTTTAGATACTACCTGTACTTGTGGAAAAACGTCATTGGCTGAAATTAAAGAAGGTTTTTCCTTTTTTATTTTGAGTTAAGTACTATTCGCTATGGCCAATTCAACGACCGTTTAACAGTACAGCACACCAAAATCCAACCAAACCAAACTTTACATATCAAACTCTAACCAAATCTAAACAAACATGTCCCCTAGTAGTAGTAGTGATGGGGAGACCATTTTTTGGTCTAGCGGCTAGGCACACGGCGCGCCATTTTCGCAAACCCCGATTTGTCCGTGCATCATATATCAAACTGATGCACGTGCCCCTTAGGATGCAAGTTTTCTTTCTCTAAGAGGACTTAATTTTGCCTGACCACGCTTTTTTACACCCCTTCCGAATGGTGGTCCTGCTACATGTTAGACTTGATTCTATCGAACACCGCTATCGTCCCAGCAGAACTTGGTTATAGACGATAGACTTCTTTCTTTTCAGCGCAACAGTCGTGGTCGTCGTGAGTTGACTGCAGGAGATTAAACCTTGTTTTATATGTTGTGGTACTTATGCCATATTTTTTTTTCAGTTACTGTCTACGAAGGAGAAACCTTGAATCTTACTAGAATTAGTCGGACAGAAATGGGCATTTACTTATGTATTTCCACCAACGGAGTGCCACCTTCAGTAAGCAAAAGGATCGTGGTAGATGTCGAATGTAAGTAATCTATGACTGAATAGTACTAGTTGGGGAAAGGGAATGAAAATGAGGTACGGGGTAAAACGCGATACCGCAGTTTTACATAAGCTGCGCAAGAATAAAACCTCTTAATATCAGATGTTTTAGTGAATAATTAGTGGGTTTATGTATTATTTATAATTAAACTCGTTGCCCGTAAAATTAGCATTTTACTGTATACGATTTTTGTTTGAACTTAACTGCTCGTTTAGGGCAAAACAGTGTTTTTTCATGGAGGAAAAACGGGGTACCTACTTATACCTTCTTATACCTTGGTCTTATACCTAGTAGTCCCATTTTGCGCAATTTGTTTTGGTACCATTACTGAAAGTTCTGTTTTATGTTGTCTTTGCAAAAAAGGGGCTCAAAATGCTGTAATTTTTTACAAATTTTGTAAGGACTAAACTTAATTATTATAAATGTATTTTTTAAATAAGTATTTTAATCTTGCTTAGTATTTTGTATTGGTTCTAATTTATACAACCGCTCGCCCATTTTGCCAAATAGAGGTACTTCAAACAAACAAAAATAAACATTAAGTATGGTCATTGAGTATATAGAGTGGTAACTGGCAAGCTTTGCAACATTGCGGGGTAGATGGCGCTGAAATAAATTCGTCTAGTACGCAATATTCAGGGACTACGAGTAATACGATTTAGTTGCATGTGCAAGTTCCGATCAGAGCTATCAAAAAGGCCGGGCCACGATCCTCCACTTTGTTGACGTCACATCCGGGGCTAATTTTTTTTTGATGGTCACGTCACGTCAGCTGATTGTCTTTAAAATATTGAGGTTGCAATGACGATTCATGAATATTTGATTTTTTTTTAAATAAAGCCGGTTTTGAGATTGTTTTTACTGTACTCTTGCAGAACAATTTTTTTAAATGTATAGTAATCCTTAATTTTTCAGAGCCGCTTCATTAGCTCACACTAAAATTAAATTTAAAACAGGAACAAATGTAACATACACAGATGACAGTCAAATACATGTCAAATATAACAGTTGGCATGCGGTACATGGCGGGTAATTTGAATTCAAAATAAGAAATGCTAAATTTTGAAGATTCTAACCTTTTAATCATCTTGCATCCTTAGAAAAGTTTGGTGGAATATGAGGATGGTGTCTGAGAATATTTCACTGAAATTTCGGGAAAATCTGTAGTGCCATTTTGAAAATATCATAAAAAAACGTCTGACCTCCCATAAGACCCAATGTAAAAGTCAGCCCCCGGAAAACAGCTGATTTTTTCAGGGTCGTGGCCTGTATTTTTTTGTCGTCCTTGTTCCGAGGTTCATGTCTGTCATATAAATGCCATTAGATCATAGTAATTGTCATATACTCATTGGTATGGTAAAGTTCTAAATCGGTTAAAATGAAAACTAAAACATAAAGATAACTTATCTAGCAAATTAAAACGACGAACGCAATGATGATCATTTAAGCCTATAAAATCTACTACCCCATATTGCTTCCTTACCCCTATACTTGTATAACAAAATTTTTTATGTAATGGTATTTAATTTTATAAAAAGCATTTTTAACTAAATGTATCAGCTTTCTTTCCAAAAGAGACTTTTTTTGAATGGGAAGTATTTAAAGTCAGACGTCCTCCAGGAATTGAGGAAAGTGCCAATCAATCTCTTTTTGACATTCGTACGTTTAGAGTGAATATATTTAGCCGTTCCTTACTCTTAATACTGTTGGTTTCAAGTTTTTAAACAAAATTAGGTAATGGTATATTTCAAGGAAAAAGTCCAATAAAAGAAGCAGGGCAAGTCTTAGGTACATATATACGCAAGTTTACTGATACTAATAAGAACAGAGTCTCTATATATCTATTTAGCCTTCTTCAATCTATCTTTGGACAAAGGCCTCCCCAATTTCTTCCACTCTTCTCTGTCCGTCGCCGTGTCCATCCATCTAGTTGCCGCGTGTTCCTTCAAATCGCCCGCCATCTCATTTGGGGTCTTCCCCTGCTTCTTTTATTTTCCCAAGGTTACCAATACATTTGTTCCATCGATTGTCTTTCTGTCTGATATTATAACCGGCAAATTTTCCTCCACCTCTGTTCCATTTCTTATCCATTTATTCCTTTTTCTCCTGTCTGATATTATAACCGGCAAATTTTCATTTTAATTTTGCTACTTCTCCTCTGACATCTCCCACCTCTGTTCCATTTCTTATCCATTTATTCCTTTTTCTGTCAGCCTTACATGCAACATTCGTCCTTCCATCGATCTATGGGCTTTTGTTACCTTATCCATGTTTATAGTATAGTATACCGTTTTTTGTTTTGACATTTTAGTAGTTCACAGACGGTTGAGCAATGCCGAGCTAATTTTTGTAATTAGAAGTGGAAGGGTTAAAACCGCTGTCGGTTTGGTATTTTCCACCGCTGAATGCATCCCTGATCTACTGTCACAAGTAGCCCAGTTTTGATGTTGATGTATACAAAATTTCTTATCGTTTGCATTAACAAGCGATAGCTCTTTTTTGTTAAATTTAATGTTCTAACTCTTTCTCTAGACTTTTGTGAAGAAGGAAAGTCCCAGTATAAATGGTAAAAAATTATAATAAATCCTTTTTCAGAAAATACCCGGTACTCTAAAAATAATATTCGATGGCCTTAAAACTTCTATTCTTTCGAAAAACTTTTCCACATTTTTATTATTTCATTTGAGTGTCCTAAACTTTATAAGTGAACCTTATTTTTTCGACAACATTTTGTTCGAAATTTCGTCTTCGAAACATATTACCCGTCGGTCGGTCGCTTGATCTTCACTGGAAAGAGGACAGGTACCTCCATAAACAAATTTAGTAACACTTTACTGTTGACGATGCCCTGTATCCTATATTCATTCAAGTGTTTTCTTCTGTTTTTAATTGTTGTTAAATGACAGGATTAATTAAAAATATTTTTGTAAACTGTCAACATGTTTTTCGTTATTTTTATATAAACGTAATAACATTTACTATGACAAAGTTCTCAGAGTTTGATCCATATTACTTTAGCATGGTAGCAGAGCGTGGTTTTAATCATTTCAAAATGAAAATATCTCATATCACGTTCAACTTTAATGTCACTGATTTTTCGAGTATCGTTTAAATAAAATTCTTTTTCGCCTATTATCACATCTCTTGAACGAATCAGATCTTCGCACCAAATTCGATACCCATCATCATTTTCATACCCAATTAAAATCCCTTTAAGAGACTTTTTGTCAATTTTCTTTCGTTTGGATTTTGGAACATGTTTGTTAATCTAGGTTTCTTGCCATACCTGTTAGGGAGACATATCTGAAACACTAGATTTACTACTTTTGTTCAAGATATAAGCCGCAGTGTTAATCATTTCAGCCCATAAAAATTTATACTTAATCATATCGTCTCTAGCGTGCATTTAAGAACGCCATACAGAGAAGCTGTTGAAGCTCTTATATACTTAATATGTGGAAGTCATCCTGATTTGGCATATGCTGTAACCGTAGTTTCTAGAAAACTAAATAATCCAAGTGATAAAGGTTAGATACATTAAAATGAAGAGAATTTAGAGATACATCAAAGAAACGCTGGATTATCGCATAAAGTATCACTGATGTGTAAGTCAAAACATGGCTTGTGTGGTATCAAACGAAAGGTAATAATTGAGTTGAATAAAATATATTTCAGTTTTTAGTTATAATAGGTCACACGAACACTATACCTATAGTACCTAGTGTGAGCTTAGGTGCCCATATATTGGCGGAGTGTTTTTGTTTGCTTTGAGCTATTCATAGCAATATGTGTGAGATCCGGAAAAGCGGCATTAAAACTGACGTGGTCTTTGGATCGCCGGTGAAAAGCACCTCAATTTTCTCGACAATCGCCACGAGGAAAACAAAAGATAAAAGCAAAAAGAATAGATACCCACTTTCAGCGTAGAAATTTTTCGGCGCGGAAAAATCGCATTCCTTGATCGATTGTTTTACGTGAAAAGGCTAAGAGCTTACAGCACTGACGTAGCCGCAGGAGGGGCTGCGGAAACCGAGCATTTTCCAGAGCTTTCCAAACCCCCCAGAAAAGTGTAGCAAACAAATATAGTAGTCGAAAAATCTGACATACTCATATTATCGCACCCCGCTTTGCAAAAGGGTGACGAGCAATATTTTTAAAGTAAAACTGGGGGGGATAGAGAAGGAACTTAAGAATATAATTAATAAGTTGGTATGACAGTTTTTACAAACTATAATTATTTATACAGAGGATTATTTGTCTTGAGAATAAAAGTTAAAAATGTATAAAAATAAACCTCAAGGTACTTACATTCTAAATTTGTTTGGCGTCAGCCTTCGGGTTTGGTGATCAAACTTTCTTATATCTTTCTGTTAAAAACTTTTAGTCGACTTTCTAGTAATCAGGAACTTGAATGATTCACCTGAGTTGCTTCGCAACATCGATTTTGGTAAATGACTCGATACAGCAATTTTACCTATTTACGCATGCAGACATAGGTAAGTCATTGACATCGCCACATTTGATACGTAACAACCCGGGGTTCAATAAAATTTATAACTTTTTATAAATTATTTAAAATAATTAATTTTTCTACTTAACAACATTACATATAGACATTCTGGCAAGTAAGAAGGGTGGTAGGAAGAAAGTGGGGACTCAACCAAAGTATCATGCACTGGATCTACACGGCCATCATAAGACCGAGGATCCAATACGGATCCGTGGTCTGGTGGCCGGGCGCAATGAAAACCACTAACGCCAAAAAGCTCGAAAGCATGCATAGGTGATGCTTAAGGTCGCCACCTTAAGCATCACCGGAGCTTTAACGTCTACTCCTAACATAGCCTTGAATACGATCCTAGGTCTCCTTCCATCGCTGTACACCTGGATAAAGAAGGAATCGATGGCAGCATACCTTAGGATAAGGGACACGGGCGTGTGGAGAAACGGTGGACAAAAAGGACATTTGGAGATCGCAACTGTGACGGAAAAGAAGATTCCTTTATTGACATACAGGCTAGCGATGCCAGAGAAGCGGTTAAGGGAGAAAAAGAGATACCGTAGAACCAAACCGCTAAGGGATGCATGGAAGGAGGACGGAGTTGAATTCCTTAGCGATGCCACGATCTGCTATACAGACGGATCAAGGCTGACATACCGGAGTTCGACCGGTGCAGGAGTGTACGTGGAAAGCAAGGGTATTGGAAGAAGCTACTCGCTGGGATCCAATGCAACAGTCTTCCAGGTGGAGGTTTACGCTATACTGGCGGTAACATGAGAGGAAGAAATTAGGAACGAAACATGAAAACGCCTTTGCATCTGTTCAGACAGTTAAGCTGCGCTGAAATGTGCAAACCAACTATGTCCGCGGGTTTGGTGCAGGAGTGTGCGGATGCACTTCAGTAGTTGTCCGGCGTAAGAGAGATGGAGCTCGTATGGGTCCCAGGCCACATGGGAGTCCCAGGAAACGAGAAAGCGGACGCACTCGCCAGGGGAGGCAGAAATGCGTCAGGCCAGAGCCCTTTCTGGGGCTCACAAAAAGGCAAATGAAGTCAGCCCTAATAGAGTGGACCCAGAAAGAAATACAAAAAGAATCAACCAACACAGGAAACGCCAGACAGGCGAAGGAGTATACAACAGGATATAGTAAGTCCCGTAGTAAAAACGTATAAAATATTAGTTTAATAGCGCCAAATACCACATGTGCTATATGCCTGGTGATAGGAGAAAATGTTTAAACATCTTCGTCCTTATTTTTAGTTTACTTTTCCTAAAACTTTCGCGTATACTCTACTTGCTATAAAAAATTAGGTTCACAAGAACCAGTCCTTCCTAACCACCCCCCCCCCCCTAAGTCAAAAAGGTAGTTACGCTGGTGTCTAAGAGAAAGGATTTGTTGTTTCCACACTAGAAAAGCTCTTTTACCTAGTTTAAAATCTATTTTTACCTCCCCGGTCCGCAAAGAAATGGTTTCAAAAGGTATTGGTTTCGTCCATTTCTTGAAATTACATAAAAAGCGTAATATTTCGGACTCTAAAAATGTACATTTTAATTTTGCCGGTTCGGTTTGGTTTGCTGCCCCAAGTGTATCATCCATGTTTGCGCAAGCGTGCCAGGCTTAAGAACCAATCACGTTGCTACAGACACGTCTGAAACATGCGCAGTTGTGAAAAATTCAATCAAGGGTTGCCTGATTTTATTTTTATTTTCACCAATAACTTTTCTAAAGCCTTAAGAGCTCTTGATTCCTATACGGTATCATCGAGAACCGTGAGAAGCTGTAAGGATTCGCTGAATTCGCTTGGTAGAGCTAACAATGTGTCATTAGTATGGATACTAGGGCATTCTGGGCACGAGAGAAATGAGGCCGCAGACCTAGCAGCGAGAGAAACGGCATCTACCGAATTTTTCGGCCCGAGATAGCCCTGGGGATATCATACAATGCTGCTAAATCAACCATATTAAAATGGATGGAGAATAGCGAATACTGGATAAATATACCAGAACTGGCTCACTCTAAAGAGTTCATTAAGGACCTTGTAGAAACAGAGCCAGGAACATTATTGGAATTACCAGACCGGAGATATGTATAGTGACTGGTCTTTTTACGGGTCACTGTCGACTGAATGTACCCATGCACAGAATAGAACTAACAGAAGAGACCGAATGTAGACTCTGTATAGAGGATGACAAAACCGTCAGACATGTACTGTGCGAATGTCCGGCTATTGCACGTTTCCGTCAGAATACTTTCGGCAAATCTCATATTGACTCAGAAGATCTGAATAGTGTCTCACCCAAACTGATAGCCGGCCTTTTTAGAGGATTACGCATACAGTGGTAAGAAACCACTCAAAAGTGAGTAACAATAGACCTACTGGTGGTTGCAGTGAGAGGGCTGCAAGGCCCACTCACATAAACTTAAACTCAATTTTTACTTAACCTAAATTCAAAACGTCAGTGCGATTCATTTAGTTTTAGAGCTACTTTCGAAGGAAATTATCTCAACAAGAATAATTCAAAAAATTTTGCATAAAGAAATAGGGTAAGCGGGAAAATACCGCTGGATATTGCATCTGTTAATCAAAGAAAAGAAAGAAGCTAGGGTCAATTGGTGCCAGAAAACTCTAGACTACTTTGAGGCAGGTAACTCGAAAAATGTGTAGAGCATTGTCAGTGGTAATGAATCATGGATTTACTCATATGAACCGGAAAATAAATGTTACTCGTCTATTTGGGTCTTCCAAGATGAAGAAAAGCCAACCAAAGATCCGATCTCGAAGTGTATCCAAAAAGATGGTCGCCATATTTGTCTCAAAAACAGGTCATGTAGCTAAAACTCATCTGGGAGATCAAAGGACTGTTAGCGTGGATTGGTACATTATCATTTGTTTGCCGAAAGTCATCGCTGAGCTTCGAAAAAAACCATTGAATTTAAAAAAACGTCGATTTGTTAGACCATGCTCCATACAGTCCCGACCTAGGTCTCAACGATTTCTATACATTTTCCGAAAACCAAGAATGGACTGCGTTGTCAAAGATTTTAGTCGCCAGGGGAAGCAGTCGACGCCTTCAAGAATGCAATTTTGACAGTACCAACAAACGAGTGGAAACAATAAAGTCTTTAAAAGGTACTTCTGTTTTATTCCAGCTATATATATGCAAAACTTGAAAGACAACACATAGGGTGACTATAGTTGCTGTTAATAAAGCGTATCCGAACAATGATTAGGATGTTTGTTGGCGGATACAGCTATTTAAACCTTTTTTTTTAACCTCGTGCCTCATACTAAATCCTAAAAATCCACGTCCATCGCCCGAGACGTATCGCAGACATCTGAAAATAATAAAAAGACGTCTTCTTTTACAATTTGTTTTACTTCAAAATGAGCAGAAAGCTGTTTGTCTTGTGGGGACAGGATGTCGTCGTATAAAGCGACATATATTTTCAACAACGCTGCCGGGGCCTTACTCAGTTCTTTACAGAAAATTTATTTTGTGGGATTTCGGTATTAAATAAATATTTATTTTTATTGCGGATAAGCCAGTTCAAATAAAATATTATCCGGCAGGTGACTTTACAGAACTTTATAAAACATTACAAAATTCCACCTATTCATTGTTTTAAAGTGTATTAAGTGGAAATCTTTATTTATTTATTTATTTTATTTATTTATTTACACTGCCCAAACAGATAATACCCAATTATAGGGCAGGAAGATTACAAAAAAAATGTTTACAATAACTATAAAGAATATAAGAAAAAATAAGTACAAAAAAATATATGTATACAGTATCTCTTAAATAAAAAGTAGGAACCCTAACGACTAAACACTTGTTTGACTGGAGATATACTGCAATTATATATCGATACCCTTCATATATTTATTATGAGTCTCGCGAACTGTATAGATTGGCAAGAATTGCATTGCATTGACTCGAGGAGTAGGAAGACAAAAAACTTATTATCTTGAATTTAGCCGTGTAATAGAAAAGTTTATTCTCTCTAAAATATTTATGCTATCAATTTGATTATGGAAAATTTTATATAGAAATGTTTGAGAGGCCGAGTGCCTAGTATGTCCAGTAGCTGAATATTAAACAGATTCCACCTTTTGTACTTTCGACCTTTTGTACTTTCGACCTTTTGTATTTTCGACCTTTTGTTTTTCGACCTTTTGTACTTTCGACCTTTTGTACTTTCGACCTTTTGTATTTTCGACCTTATTTTTTCGACCTTTTGTACTTTCGACCTTTTGTACTTTCGAACTTTTATCCGCCGCCCGTAAATAATTTAATTTTGGCTTTTAAAATTTACCATTTTCCTATCTTTACCATGTAAAATTACAATGTAATATCAAGTTTGTCGCAATTTACTCGAAATTTTGGGGGGTCTACGGGCAACGTAGAATCCGTTTTGGATTAGGCGCAGTGAAAGACATGTAATTAGGTAATCTGGTCGAATGCACAAGCCATTTTTACTTTCTTAGCTTGGGCAGCAATGGCTAGGGTGCGTATTGTTTTCGACAAACAAAAAATTTTTGTTGTGATAACGCCAAAAATGTCTTATTTGGGTGTATTTTGACCAATCTTAGTAATATCGTCGTGACGTCTATTCATGTGTGTGTGCATGTGTGTGCATGTCCATCCGGCCCACGATAGCTCCTAAACCGCTGAAATGATTTTTTTAAATTTTCAGGTAAAATAGTGTAGAAGACTGTTAAGTACTGATTAGATTCTTTTTGACAGTTAAACTTTTAAAATTAAATTTTTTCCTATAGTGTTATCATAGTTGCTATCGGTCTGCCATAATGTTTTACCTTACGTCTTGCCTGTTCAGTCAAAACGCATCAAGTAAAACTTTGTGTGTAGACGGAAAAACGGACGTTTTACTTGAACTGATTTAAGAGGGAAGACCGCGTAGAGAACTGACCGGATCAAGCATTTTTTTCCAATAAAACCATCGTTTTGTATCAAAAACTGATCTAAAAACGGACGTTAAAACTATCAAGTGTCTACGCTAGTCTTTCAACTGTCATACTTGACCCTTTCGACTGACAGGCAAGACGTAAGGTAAAACGTTATGTGAAGACCCCGCCTAAAGTAGTATTATTAATTTCGCCTTGTTGAAGTTTACACTTCTGCCGTGTGGTCTTAAGCACACACAATTTTTTTGATGAAGTTTGTAATCTAAAAAAGTACATATCAGACAATTTTACTTCTGATGACCACAATCTGCCTACCCACGAAAAATGGGCAAAATATTTTAATGCAAGTATTTCTACCCAGTGGACCAAAGAAAGAAATAGGCTGCTTTTATCTTCTGCAAAAGGAATACTCATGACTTCATACAATTTAAGAAATATGAGCTGCTCAGAATTTTACGATTTTGTACTTCTGTCTAAAAATTCAACGCTGTTTAGTAGATTTTTTGTGTGTTGCATCGAAAAAATTTTGACGTCCGGATTTTGTCCGAATTTTCTTGATGGCTGGTCCTGGTTAGAGACGTTTTCATCTGGTAACCCTTATACATGTATAGTGGACGGAAAGAATTTTATGGGTTTTTAATTTTTTTTCAAGGGTTTGGTCATAATTTCTATCAGTTTGCCAAAAGTCAGCTTTGTAGCATGTCTGGAAGTACCGTAGAATTTTGATGATCTATACATGAGTGAGTGACAATTTCGATATTTTTTGATATTTCTAAAAACTACTTTACAAATTAATGGAAGTCCATAAAACTTGGAGGTGTTGTAAACTCTATTAAGGTCTACGACTGTGCAAAGTTTGAGTTACGCAGCTCGTTTCAAAGAAGTGTTTTAGATAGGTCAAATATGAACTTGACGGGGCACTACCGTGCCCCCAGATATATTTTTATTTAAAAATACGTCAGGGTGGAGTCGCCCGTAATGTGGATGGTGAAAATAGATATGTTATATTTGACAGTAAACTGTGGTGCGTTCATAAAATTTGATGGTAGAAAAGCTTTTAATAGCCAGATGAAGTGTTGTATAAATTCCGGAGTTTTTGTTTCTCTCATATTTTTCCGTCTGTAGCTTGAAAGCTGAACCTCACGGGGGTCCAAGATCTAATGGAAACCTAATAAATGTTGACAGTTAACTGCTTCGTCCTTATGGGACTCCTCATAACACTGCTTGGTCAATGTGACACTCTTGCGAAGTTAATTAGAGGGTTTTGTCTATAATCCTATGAAAATAGTAAGAAAACTCGCAAGAAGCGCCATCTACCGAGATACGAGAAAAACCAAAACAAGAGCAGGCGAAAATAAACTGCTATACATATCGATTAATGAAAAGATCGATTACAAATAAAAAGAAACAAACTAGTCCGTGACCTACGATAGCTCTTCTGCCTTTCAGGCCAGATCAACGCTTATTGCGTTTTTACCGGCCATCAAGACACGTAAGCGTCAATCAGCGGAACTTTTAAGCCAAATATACTAACAAACGTGAAATTTAGTACCCGTGAATTTAAAAATCAAACAAGTTTCATGGCTAATAGGGTAAAAAGGAGTTTTTGTTTCTATATAAATTCTTAGGGGCATTACAAAAACTTGTGTAATTTCTGGTAAAACGAAATCAATATTATGTAGTCATTTCAATACAACCCTCGCGACGTTAACTTCACTAAAAAAAACTACCAATTTAGCTCAAGACACAGTCGAGCTTGAAGTGAATTTGGATGCGTTAGTCAACGATTTATTGCTCCTTGGGCTGTTTCCTTTAGAACTATATTATAGTCCAAATTATACGCATTTGTAATGACATTTTTGTTTATCTTTGTTTAGTATATTATAAACAGCGGTGACAATAAACTTTTTCAAAAAAGTAGTGTTTATGATTAATTCATTTTTTAAATAGGTAGGTAATTGGTAATGTGAAGTATCCGTCACTGTCAATCAAAACAAGTTTGTCAACTTGTCGGAAATTATTTTAAAAAGTTCTAAAATGCCGAGAAACAAATATAATAGGTACGATGAACAATCGCAGCTGATAATTTTAAATATATTGGCTTTTGTTCAACTGGAAAGGGAGCAAGTCCAAAATGGAGTCGCACTTCAATTTGACAATGTGATACAGCGAGCCGCAGATGCAACAAAATTGAGCCCAACAAAGATAGTAAATATAAAAAAAAATCTACGCCATACGTTTTTTTCTCACCTGGTGACGTCATTACAAATGCGTATAATTTAGACTATAGCATTAGCGCACCAAAAGTGTAAAATTTGGATCAGCCTGTACCTACATAGGACATAGATGCATGTATTTTATTTTGCTGCAATAAAAATTTTATATACCCGCAACAGTTTTAAAATGATATTTTGCGAAACGCCACACGACATGATTTATGATGATACTGAGAGATACATATCAAGTAAATAGGAAAAGCGTTCAACTTGTTATAGGATAAAGAATAAATGTATGATAAATTTTCATTCATTTTACCTTTCAAAACATCTAACTATCGATAACATACCAATATGAATAAATTTATAGTACAGTAAGCAAAACTCGGCATCGATGCGTCCGATCTCACCGCACAAGGCACGCTTAATATTCTTAAACTAACATGACATTAATAACTAATCAGTGGTCTACTCGTTTTATTTAGTAAACTCGCACATTATCAAATAGCTACTTACTCTCTCTTTTTAACTCAATGTAGTGGGACAGACGCACACCAAAACTGTCATGGGATTATTTTGAACAGAGAAGTGTTTATAAGATATCATTTTAACAATCAAAAGCTGGCTATACACACAGAGGTTGATCAGCCGGTTTGGAACGGCGCGGTTCAAACTGGTGGATTTGTCTTTCAATTAGTGGACATTCCACGCGCCAGTTATAGCCGGTATGGATTTATCTGTGACTTCAGACCGGCGGGCGAAACTTGTGGGTTCCGCGCTCGATATTTTAACCGGCGCAGACTTGTCTGTCGGTTTACACTGTGCCAGAGATAACAGACCGTTCATATAGTCTTTCTTATATTCATAATAGAATATTATGGCAAATGTTTCCGGAATGATATAACCAAGTGCCTGTGCAGAAATTCCCACTGAAAATTTCAGACCTTCATATGATCTTCCCGTGGCAAGGAAACGAAGGGCAGCATTTAATTGCTTAATCAATGGCTTCTCTCATTTGGGTATCTTGTTTCGTAAGATCCTCTCTTACCCAATTTAATAAAAGGTCGTACGTGTTAATATCCATTCTTAAATAATTTTTAAAATCGTCTGGATCATTTTCTCTTAACTCCTTTAATAGAAGGTCATAGCTAAATAGTTTCCTCATAAGCAAATAACTTTTAACCAACTTGGAACGTCTCTTTTTTACACCACTATGCATTATTTCCATATTAATAATCATTCCCATACACAGAGCCTGCTTCTTTTTAGCACGAAACATTTTACATACACTATGCTTAAAATACTGTGCCGCATTAAACTTTCGACTTGGCGAAATTCCACAGTTTTGGTTTAACCGGCAGATAAATCTTGAGTTTTCGCCCACTAACGCGTGGTTATGTCTGCCACAGACCGATATGAAGGATCGATTCGAAAGATTTTTTTTGTGTTAGTGGACTGCAGCAGTTTTAAACCGTTGCGGACAAAACGGTCAGACTTATCTGTGCCGTTCCAAACCGACGGATCAACCTCTGTGTGTATGGCCAGCTAATGTCAATCGACTTTCTTCCATCAGCGCACAGTGCGCTCGGGGACCTGATTTTTCGTCAAAAAAGGTTAAATTAAAAATATACTGAAACTCCCGAACACATTGACTAAACAAGAAAAGATAGTCCAGCAGGCCTTGAAAAAACTATGATTTGATTGACACTCATTATTTTTATTTATGTTATTTTTGTGTGTCATTTTTCCTTTCTGAGAAACGGGTTATAAGTAGTACCATATTTGTATGGTGATTTGATCCAGATTTAAAGCCTTTTTGCGATAATATTTTCTGGTGTATAAAATTCGCGTAACATGAATCCTGTAGAGGGAGGTAAGTAGATTTTACATCCGTACAATTTGATGTCAATTTTGATATATAGACAGGTCAGAGGATGGGTTTTGTTTGGCATATCTAAAATTCTATCAAAATATAGATTTCTCATAAATGTTGGATAAAAATTTTGCTTCCATCAACAACCGTTTTCTTGAAATGTTTATTTTCTGAAAAAGTACATATCTTCCAAAAAATAATACTTTAAAATTTGGTGAAACAATTTGCCTATCTATCAAATATTATTAATTTACTAAAAAGGGATTTTTTTAGGGAAAAACGAGTGTTATATTAATCATATATAACAAAGCATATCTCGGTCTTAACAAAAGGCTTGTCTGTTATTTTTTAAGTACTTTAGGCTAAATTAAACAAATAAAAATAGAAAAAATAAATAGTATTAAAAAATACCAAGAGTTTAAAGAATATTCAAAAAATAAGGTAAATATCTCACTTTTGCAAAATTGTGCACTTAACCCCTTCGTGAGTCTTTATTTGCAAATGAGAATCAGACAAAAACACCCAACAAAATCAAAACATTTGAAAAAGATTCTTGGCAAACTGTACCTACATACATTAATACATTTATTACATTTTTTGTATTCTTGGCCCTTTTATCGTTCATAAGGGAAAGTGATAGACGACTCCTGTTTAATATTTTTGTCATTTAAATAAAAAATGTCCTTTTTATTCGCACAAAACGTCTCCGGGTACACCGGAAAGTGTACAATTTGTCAAAGTTACGCTCCTTATTCTTTTCTTTATTTCACCTTCGTGGTTGAATTAGGGTCGTTACATCTAATAAAGGGTATAACTGTACTTTTCGAAAATCAAACTTTGTAGAAGCAGCATGCTTTCTTATTGATTGAGTGTAAGATTTATAAAGGGGCCAGAGGGAAAAGATCCCAAATTACCACGTTTACATAATGTGGTTAGATAACTAAAAAGGCATAATTAAATAAACGGTATTTTCTTTAAAAATTAACATTATTTTCATTTAAAATAAAATGTAACAGCCTATCTTCCTAGTTTCACTAAGATAAATACAATAAAATATTTTTACTTTTGTCAAATTACATTAAATAATAATAATTAGGTCCTTTAAACTACGAAAAAATTAACAGCGCGACAACCTCGCCAACAGTGGCGTGGTCGATGACGTACTGTCATTTGTTGTTGATGGCCGTCATTGTATTTTGAATAGTTGTGGACTAAAAGATGATCCATGCCAAAACGCCTGTGATTTTGTAATTTTTTATTGTTTTTTTGCGTTAAAGTCAATATGATAAAAAGGTGTGTAAAACATCCTATGCTGTAGGAAATAAACGGTTCTTTTACTAGTAAGTAAACAGCTTATTTATCTGTAAACAAAACATAGGCGTAGTTAAATATTTTTAGCATTGTTATGTAAACAAACAGTTGGTTTTTAAGCTGCTACATTGTTGTAAATGTATTATACCTGCACGATTTTGTATTATTGCTATTGAGATTCAAAAAATAATATGCTTGCTACAATAGAATGTTGAATAATTTTTAATATAAAAAAGTTCTATCTGGTTTAATGCTGTATTATGGTATTGTACTATTTTTAAGATTTACAAAGAAATGTTGTTTATGTTTAGGAATGTTTTTAAATTGACTTGAACACTGACACAACAATGTCTGGAGATCATTTACTCAAACAAACCTGCCTATGGTTTGAGGTAATGCTGCTTCCAGTAGTTTAATGTTCTAAGACTGTACTCGCACTGCGCGCCTTCCTGCCCTAAGTAATTTTATTGCAGCTTTTGAAGCAAGTTTACATGCTACACCCACTGCCCTATATCTTGCTGTCAACAACAAACCGAAAAAGAAAAGAAAAATATGGTTATCTACTTCAGAAAAACAACCTGAGGAAAAATATTTTTATTATCTTATTTTTCTAATTTATTCCTTGACCTTATGCCACTAAATTCTCCCCAATATATATGGGCTAGGCAACCAATACTTTTTCATTGACTTTGATAGGTATTAATTAAAATTCTCTTGTAAATTATAACTAATATGACCAAAGTATCTACCTAATTTGAAAATCACTGTATTTTAGTTGATTCTACCCACTTTTTACGCTTTATATATTAACTAAAAAAACGACTTTTTTTTTAAACATTATTTTTATAAGAAAAAATTGACGAGTTGGAAATCGTACAGCTTCTAATGACACAAGATTCATTTAAAAAGTGGGATTAAAAAGTTGCAAGTAGGGAAGTATAAAGAATATATTTTATAACACATAATATTATAGTGGTAAATACTGGGTAGCGACCAAATGTTTTAAAACTTTATAAAATTCTTTATTTGTCTTGTTTAGTAACCTCTATCAAAAAACCTAAGCTGGATTTACAGGAAAATTACATTAAACAAATATAAAATTAAAATGAAATATGCATAACCCTATAAGGCAATCATACAGAGAAATAACAAAAAACGAAAATAAGGAATATGTTTGATATTTTCAATTTATTTTATTTTCAACGCAGAACAGTTTGCTACCACAGGGACAGGGAAATAATAAATACTGGCCTTGTTGAAACACTGTAAAGCTGAAATGTCAATTTCTAGTTGCAGAATTGACGCCTTCGGATAGTTTTTGAAGGTGTTCAAGGATGCCCAAAAAATTGTCTTAAAATATAGCAATACTTTTGTATTTTTGAGACCATCGTGTCTCACAAAGGAGAGTAATATTTGGACCATACTTTTTTCGTGAAACTAATTCACGGACAAAATGAATTATACTCTTCACAGTATCATTACAGTTTATATCGTTAGGGATAAGTGTATCTATTGTATAATATCATGTAGATAGGAATAAGTTTATAGTTCTAAGCGAAAGAATTCAGTTGTCTTATTCAGATTTGTTTGTCGTAACTCTGTCGAATTCTGTGACCCTATTTTATCTCCTCTTTATTTTACCTTCGTGTGCGAGAGACCTACAGCACAGAGCCGGCCGCAAAACTTTTAAATATATTTCCCTGTAGTGAAATTTTAGCGACACGAATAGATGTATAAAAGAGTGCTTGTACGAGAAATATGGCCGACGGAGTTTTATCTGAAAGTTTTTTGCAGTTCGCCTTCGGATAGTGTGTTATTGTGCGAAATAAAATCTTCGCAACTAGTAGCGTGCACAGTGCTTGAACCTTGAAGTAAGGAAGGCAACTCGCCACCAAAAAAATTAAACAAAAACATATATTGTTTTTTCGACGCATCTAAAATGAGTAATAAAAATTCTTTTATTGTATATTTCTGGGCTAGATATCTACTGAGAACATCTTTCAGAATTTAAGGTGTCTGACAGAATCATACTTGATGCAATGCAATCGTATAATTTGTAAAACAATGGTTAAAATAAAATCAGTTTTTAAAAGCGGTTGCTTCACCGATTTTAGTACTTTGTACCTTGTTAAGCAGGAAAAAAGTAGTGCTTTTCTTGAAATTAAAAAATAACTAAAACATTTTCGGAAAATAAGAAAAAACTTGCCTCTTTAAAGAACAAGCAATTCTCACCATGATTTTTTTTTATTTCACTAAAATCGGTTCAGTAATAATAAGTTTATAAGGAAATGAATGCAGACAGGATTGGCAATGCAATCGTATAATCTGTAAAACAATGGCTGAAACAAAAATTGATTTTTTGAGAAATACCACACCGATTTTACTAATTTGTACCACGTTGTACGGGGGAAAAGTAGTGCTTTTCTATGTGTTAAAATAAAACTAAAATATTTTTAGAAAATAAGAATAAACACGCCATTTTTAAGAATCAACTATGATTCGGCCCGCCATCTTAAATTTTAAGACGGCGATAAATGTTGATCATGATGATCTTTAAAAAGCAATCAATTCTCACCAGGATGTTTTTATTTCATTAAAATCGGTTCAGTAGTAATCAATTTATGAGGAAATAAATGCAGACATGATTGGCAAGGCAATCGTATAATATTCAAAACAATGGTTGAAAAAAAATATATTTTTTTTAGAACTCTAACCGATCTTGCTAGTTCGTACCTGGTTGTGCGTGGCAAGAATCCCGCTTTTTACTGATTAAAAAAAATAATTAAAACGTGTTTGCTACAAAGAACCGCCATCTTGGATTTTGAGATGGAGGACAAAAAAATGTAATTAGTCAAAACTCTGATTAATTCTCTGCCAAGTGTAGTTTGTCTCATTAAAATCGATTCTATAATTCAAAAGTTATGATGGAATGTCCGGTGTTTTTTGGCCCACCCTGTATTTGAACATACAAATAATAAACCTAAGAGGCTTATGGTCACTATGTAACGAAGTTCCTTCTGAACTTCGTTATATAGTGACCTTAAGGAGGCTAGGGTAGCGCTCAGGTTGTAGAGAATTAGCAAACTCCCAAAAATGCTTCCTTAAGGTTGCAAACTTGAAGATGAACTACTCTCAAGGATCTTTACAATATATAAAAAAAATTGTAAATTCATGCACGTTTGGAATGTTGGCCAGATATTGACTGGCGTAAGTTTTTAACCAACCCCACCCGCTTCTTTTTCTTATTTGTTCAAATTATCCTGAACCAGTTACAGAAATCATTCTTATTATGACACATTTCTATAGTCAGTATACTAGAGAAATATTAAAGTCCAAACCTATCAAACGAAACATTTACAAAACAAATTTTTCTAGCCTTAAAACAGAAATTTGTTCACTGTAACACAAATACTAGCTATGAGGTTAATGTGGCTGTTGATACAGCTGAGCTGCTTTTCAAAATTCCAAAACATGAATTGTACCTTTAAAATTGTTTATGAACCGCAGTAAATTTGAACAATTTTAACCCCTTGCTTCAACGTGCCTTTATTTTTATGGTGGCAAAATATTGAGTAGTCACCAAACGAAACCCAGCCAAACTAAAACCCCCCGAAAACCTAACCCCTCTACCAACAATAAGCCTTCGAGACGCCGTAGTAGAATAAATATTCATTTAAGACGTAGTTTTTTGCATATATTTTTTTGCATATATTTTCGTCAAATTTTTCTCTATGCAAAACAGTTTTTGGAGAGCAGAATGATGATAAAAAACAATAAAATAACTTTATGGCAACAGCCAGCCCCCGAGAACAAGGTCACTGCGGCTATATAGAATGCGCCATATTCTGTCATTCTGTCGTCATTTTATTTGATTAGGTGGAGGCAATGGTAATTCGTTACAAAATTAGCAAGAATCAGAATACAAACCAGACATTTGCAAAATTGCATCTTTTTAGTTTTTCGCAAATATCTTGGGTTGTATTTATTGTAGAAAGAAATGTGGAAACCTAGAATATAGGGCATAAAATTCTCTATCAGTTCTGTTTAAAACTTTTTTTGCTTAAGTCAGTAAATAAAAAGATACACACACCAAACATAAATTTAATTTTTCGTAAATCACTTTTTGCAATTTATTCTTAAACAACCCCTTCCACGTGATAATAAATTCAACCGTAAATCGCCTGGCCTTGTCTCGTTGCCAGCACCTCCATATTATAGCGCAATTAAAACGTTTTTCCCTGTTTCTACTATATTGTTAAGACTGGGTTCTTTTCATTTAAAACACTGTAACGATTTTAAGATGGCCGACAAACAGTCAACATCTCCTGAAGATGCCATCCACTCGAGATGGCGAAACGTCGAGAACGAATTTCCAACGACGACGGCCGAACAGCCCGAAAGCACACCCACCATTGGACGATGGCCGCGAAAGCCTTTTACAATTTGGATTTTGAGATGCTCAGACTTTAAGGAACAGATGCGCCTTGCCAGCTTAAAAAATGGCAGAAGTAGTGTCACATCCAGTAAATGCATGGATAAAAACAATGTGATTGGACTAATTCTTATGTTTGAAAGTAGACGGCGATGAGTGTTCCATGAGGAGTCTAGGACTCAGTTACCTTATTATTACTAAATTGGTGCAATATATACCGGGGTGGCGCGCAAAGATCAGCCGTTAGGCATGTTAGTAAAGACAGCATTTAATCTTAGATTACTTGGCTCCAGTTGGTCATATCTTTACACTCAGGTTATAGGTAAATAAAACAGCTACAAAACAACTTTCTTTGCTTTTTTTTCGTAGAAGGGGCTGTTTACGAAAAAATTGCAAAAAACTGATTTACGAAAAATAAAATTTAAGTTTAGCACAGTGTATCTTTTTATTTGTTGGCTTAAACAAAAAAGGTTCTGGTTTTTGTTTTTTTTTCTGCGATAAACATAACCTAAGATATTTTCGAAAAACTAAAATGATTTATTTTTGCAAATATCTCTCTCTCTCGAGGACGGTTCGACTGAAGTATATGGCGTATTCGTAAGTAAGGAAAACTCGCCATTTCATTGGTCAGGTTTGCGATTTGACAGTTTCTGATTGGGTTGTTTATACTTAAGCCACGGCATGCTAACCATACGGATGTTTATCAGAGATTTTGCGTTTGAGATAACATGCTGAGCAAATCCTATTATATCACAATTTACAACAGAGATGTTTTCACAAAGATATTACTCAAATTAAGTCGGATCGGTGGTAACCAATATCTAGTAATAATGGTAGAAATTATTGAAGTTTTGTGAACCGGAAAGGTCCCTTGTTATCCACTGTTTCAGCTCTGAAAACCTGCCGCCTTAGGAAAGAAGAAAGAATTTTTTCTGGGTTTTAAATTTCAAATATCGCTAGGCTAAGCATATGGCTTCTCAAAAGCGTCTGTCTTATGGCGGCGAGTGCACGGCACTCTGTTAAGATATGTAGGGGCAATTATTCATCCTTTATCATATACGATCGATACTCCGAGCTTTAACGATTTCTAGAATGCTGAGATGTTCATTAAGGCGAGAATGTCGGTCCTGTTTGGCTTGCCTCATAGAAGAGACGCTGTAAAATCCACAAATGTAAAAAATAAACCATCGAAGAATAAAAATACTTAGAAACATATGTAAACAAACATATGTAAACAAAACGCTTTAATTAAATCGTGGCACTCCAAAAGACGGGCTGTCACCTCTCACGCCGCTTCGATCATGGAGTTACCAGACAACCTATCCTCTACAGACCTTGGGAAAATAAAAATATGATTTTGTGGCGTTTCTATTCCTTTAAAATATGTCATACATACAGGGTCCATGTCTCATGGTAGTGCCTGTTCAAGTCACATTTTAAAGGGTCACGAAGATGCATTGCAATACTTACCATGGGCTCCGGTCACACTGGATCAACTAATGATCCCATCTCGGTAAGTTGGTCAGTCTCGTTTCTAAGAATGCCCTCATGTCCTGGAGCCCAGAGGAGACCAACCTTTCTATTACCTGCCAGAGTTTAATAACATCCCTAAACTAAGATTTATTCCAGATGTTAATACCAATAACCAAAAATTTGTTCTTACTGGTACAACTAGTATTGTTATACTAAAACCGTATTATCTGTGTGAAAACTTTCCACTCGAGATTTCTCAAGAACTGCCGAGATACGATCTTGAAATTTTTGTAGTATGCATAACCTTCGAGGGGTATGCTTTACCCCTATATTTTGAATAGGGAAAGTGGGTCTAGTGATACCTTGTTTTGAGGGCCTTTTGAATGTCCTTACAACCATGTAAAAATTTTAACAAACTATCCATTAGTCTTTGCCTTCAAATTTTCAAATTTAACATGGACGGATATCTAGAACAGATCATATAAGAAATGAGACCATAAACGAAAGAATGGGAACCGAGGGAAGGTAACGGATGACATTACTTACAGACAACTGATATGGTACAACCATATACAATAAATGAACGATGAAATATTACAAAAGCAGGTCCTAGAATGGCGCAGAAAAAGGGCGTTCAATGAGTCAAAATAACTTGACAGAAGATGATTGTCAGGATCGAAGGAGGTGGAGAATTGGCGTCAAAAAACGTAGAAAAATCTTCTAAACCGACATAGTCTGAATCGTTACTTAAAATGACCTTTTAGATTAGTCTACCGTGAATAAGAGTATCGCACTTATTGGTCAAAGTAACGTTTTCGTGTTTTTTTTTCCAATATTCAAGAATATACAAACCGGTACTTTACTACCAATTATTAAGTACTACCAGTAGTTTTAATTTTTTATTAGTAAAGTGGTATTCTAATTCTGCGTTCCCATAAATTCTACACGAATTTCGCATGAGGGAGGAGGATAATTCGCATCTGCATTAATGAAGTTGCATCAGCGTCAAACAACAGGTCATTAACGAGTGCATCTATGCCTATATATGTATGCCGACTGAATGTATACGGTACATGGAAAAATTACTAGTATTTTAAAGTAGGTTCATACTCGAAATAATCTAAGAAATATGTGAAATAAACCATCAGTTAAAAACGCTAAGAAACTACAGCCAAAAGTAAAGATTTCTGTGCTAGATGCAATATTTACTATGATATTTCCTCCAAACTAAAGATAAAAGGTTTTTTCTACCAACTATTGTTAGCTGATCCTAAAGATAAAGAATGTGATTAAATATTTCTTGTTCACTTTATTTAAATAAAATGAAAATATTTTGGCTTTTTGGACAATGTTAGTTTTCTCAACAGTAAAAAAAGCTAGTCTGTATAACAGGATATGTTTCAGTTATTGGTTTCTATTAACCCAGGCGATGGTCTACAAGGTTACTTATAAAATATGAAAGGTCTTTGAACCTAATTAGTTAACTATAATATCACTGCATTAAAATATATTATCTACGTCATCGAGTTAAATAAGTCCATAACCTAGATAATAACCTACATTTTACTTAAGAGTTTTGAGATGTAAAACTTTAAAATAGTAAGAAAATAGTTGTCAGATAATTTGGTAATTGCCTTAGTACCCCTTCCATGTTTACGCATGTTCTAAAACAGCCTTAGAGTATCACAAAAACTCAAACACTTGAAAAATAATTTCTCTCGTGCCATCCGGGGAACGTTTTACAGTGATTTTTTTAACAAAAGACTATTAAATTATACTGCAAAACTGATAAAAAAATACAACAGTAAACAAAGACGTTACTAGTCAACTCAAACACTTCAGCCTTCAGTCGCCCCTATTTGAGGCTGCGCAGCAGTCGCAGTAAGATCTTCTGTTTCTATGTCTATGGTCCAGACTAAAGACTGAAACGTTGACTGTTGATATTATAACCAAACATTGTCCAAAACTTGCGAAAGGTTTTTATTGTAGATAACGATTGTGTTTATAGAGGTCTACTGCGCATTATTGTCATTCTCTTGCATACGCTATGGAATTCGTAAAGCAGCTCCCTCAAAATTTCCCGGCACCATTGATATGCCGCCGTTATGTCCGGCTTTTGGAAGCCAATTAATAAACTCAGTAGGCCTAGATTTGATAGTGAGTAACCCCCTTAAATAAGGCCTCAACTAAAAACAAACTTTTTCAATGGATACACAAATGTAACTTTAACTACAATCTAGTTAAAGTAGACCACTAAAGGTTGTTATATCGTTATTTAAAAACGTTTAAAATATTAATAAACTAAAGTTTTATATTTAAATTTTGTTTATTTAATTCGATCTAAGATTTATATTAATTAATCTTAACCACACTTTTTGGCATCTTCTTAGTATTCTAATTGGTCCACTTTAGTTATGGCCTATTAGCCAAATCCAAGGCGATCAATTCCAGCAGGTAACATTTTAATGTAACACGAAATACGTCACAGGTGTCACATCACTATCATTAAGGAATAACACTAAATTCTACCTAGTGGTGAAGATGTGTTATTATTAGAATTAATTTTTTATATTCCTAGTTCAAATGCTTTTACTCAGTTGATTCTTTATATTTGCTGATTGTTATCTAGAAGTTAGATTAATTTAATATTAACATGCTTATGCAAATCTTTTGTTATTTTAGCGAATAAATTCTACATTTATGTCTCACTCTTAACAATCATCACCATAATTTTAGTGCTTTGTTTTGTAATCTTTATATAATATCAGCCTTTATTTTAATAATACAGCGGAGTACAGCCCAACGCTGAATACACCATAAATCCAGAAGGGTTTGTTCACTTCTTTATTTAACAAACTAGTATCAAGGCAGTTTAAAATGCTTTTCTCTCAACCAATAAAATTTTTCTGTATTGGACAGACGCTTTTATGAATAATGTCACAAATTAAACAACATATTATATTTTTCTCCACATGCACCGAATGAATTGGATTATAGAACTTTCTGGATACTTTATAGACTTCTCGCTAGTTTTTCCTACTATCACCACACTTATACTTGATGTTGTATTAAAGTTGCACCGCGTCATCACAACCGTGATGGGCGGGAAGAGAGTAGAGGGATACATACAGTGGCCCGCACTTCCTGTAATTTTTTTATTGGTATTAATTCCCAAAACGAGGCACTGCACTAATTAGTCAATTAGTCATTAGCTTACTATTTTACTTGCTTTTTATTGATGTCTTCTTCTAAACGATGTCATTAGAAAGGAACATTTATACTCTTGTCTGGTTGTTACGAACATATTGATTTAGCCGGGCTATGAAGTTTTCTATTCGTTGTTGTTTTGACTGTTTTAATGTCAAACAAATTGGGACCGACTTTTTACAAAACAAATTACCGTTTTTGCAACTAAATCAATATTTGCGCACATTTTAATATAACTTTGGATTCTCTTTTATGTTTCGGATCTTTATTTATTAGGTAAGTACCTATTTTATATTTCCTTTAAAAGGTCTCGGTGTTTTATTAAAGACATATAAAGCGGCACACTGCAGGTACAAAGTAAAACAACAATTTTTCGGGGCTTCTTTACATAAATTTTGTAGCAAAACTTACACATTAATAGCCATAGCTATGACGCGGTGCCACTTATATACATCCTCAACTTAGAGGTCTGTGCTATCTGCAAAGGTAGCAATGTGGCAATTTTCTGGCATTGGAATATCGTAGGTATACAACAAATAAAAGAAAAACACTTCTCTATAACAAACCTGTTTTTTAATACGAATTTTTTAAAAGTATCTATTCTTATCTCTGTTTTAAAAACTTTGGGCCTTTTAGCCCGTACGCTACAGCCAATTATTGAACTCAATAAAGCCAGATTCGATAGTGTCATCTGCGTGCACAACGCGTCAATGGATTAATGTGCATTAGTTGAGAAATCCTGCTACGAATAAAGCAATATGGCTGCATGTTTTTATATCAGATATTCAAGAACTTCACCCTCTTTAAAACAACAGTTGTCGCAAATATACAATTCAAAATCTGGGAAATGGTCGATTGCTAGCCCTTTTAGATTAATTTTGAGTGAGCCATTCACAAAAATGACAAGTAAAATGACAATGTCAATTCCACGCTTTTGTTTTTCCATGTTGAAGAAAATTTCATGAGCTGTGTTACTACTACATAATTACTATGATATTTTTGTAACTTTTTAACGTTTTTTACTTTATTTATAAATCTTTTAATTAACGTTTCAAAACAGATAAACTAAAAATCGTTTAGCTAGTGTGTCTTGCAATTTTTATTTATATTTACGTTAAAAATTTCCAGGTTCGGACTGTTTTTTTTTAAATATTAAAAAAGCATTTTAACCTTAAATTAAAAAATATTAAAGTTTTATCATTTTTAAGATAATAATAGCCCGAAGCCAATCAAAATAGTAATAAAAGAAATCCAGGTCCGTATTTAATTGTTTTATGAGAATAACCATACCTCAAAAACTAAACAATATTTTAAAAAATTGACAACGTCATTATTTTGCTCTAAAACGGTTGTTATGTAAAGGTTTTTACAGAATAAAAAAATTTTGCAAAATAAGCGAGATACAAGAAATTATTAAAAATGCAATTTTTTTCAAAAACTCCCTGTATTAGCGAAACTACGGGGTATAGCAAAAATTTGTTTAAACCATTTTTAAGGGCCCAAAAAAAGAGCACGATAAGGTACATTCAGAAAATCGATATCTTTAATAATACCCGAGTTTCCCATTTAAACCCATCGAAAATGGGACACGCTGTACTGGATTTTATATGCACAAACAAGACGGATTTCTTATAATTTATTCTTTTCAGTTCCACCAATGATCTGGGTTCCCAACCAACTCGTTGGCGCACCGGCGGGCACTGACGTCGCCCTAGATTGTCACACTGAAGCACATCCCAAGGCGATTAGCTACTGGGTTAGGGATAACGTTATGCTCCTACCCACTAAGAAATATGGAACAGAGACTACTGAAAATCACTACATGTGAGTAATCAAATACTCTACATTTTTGAAACAATTCTTAAAAAATAACTATTATAATTGTCTAAAATTATAAAAGTGATAAAAAAGGATACCTAAAATTTGTTAAATTAAAAAGGGTTTTTTATCAGATATTACCAGGGGCCGTACTCAGAAAAGAAATTTCGGGGGGTTTAATATAATTTTGGAAAATTTGCTTTTAGGTTGGGAATTGCACGAAAATTTCTAGCACGTTTCTTAATTTTTCTCACGTCGGTCGGTCGAACCTTTTAAAAAAAAATCAACCAAAAAAAGTCTGTCATTTTGTCATTTTGCTCTGTCTCTTGTTTTTATTTTATCAGTCCATGTTAAATTTAAGAGCTTGAAGGCAATTATGTCAAAAACTAATGGATAGATTTTTGAAATTTTTACACGGTTGAAAGGACATTCAAAAGGCCTTCAACACAAGGTATCACTAGACCCACTTTCCTTATTCAAAATTTAAGGCTAAAATATACCCCTCGAAGAGGGTTCGTGCGACGAAAATTTCAAGAAAGCCAAGAAGTGTCCCCCCCAGAAACAAAATCGACGTGTCCGAGCGTTTCTTCAAGTTCTAAATAACCAAAAAGGCCTCTGAAACACCGTGTATAAGTAAGTATTAATAGTGACACAACCTTAGTTCGTTGAGTCTGGTTTAAGGCGTTTAATATGATCAAATTTAATACCACGCTCGGCATGGACCGGTTACCTGGAAGTACTACTATGTCGGTTTAGAACGTTTGTCTACATTGTCCGACGCCTATTTTCCACCTCCTTCGATCCTGACAATCATCTTCCGTCAGGTTTTTTTGACTCATTGATCTTTGGATTGACTGTTGCCATTCCAGTTTAGGACGCCCTCTTTTTCTGCGCACTATTGGATGCCATTGTAGGACCTGTTTTGGTAATCTTTCGTCGTTCATCCGTTGTACATGGCCGTACCATATCAGTTGTGTTTTAGTGATGTCATCCGTTATGCTTCCATCGATTCCCATTCTTTCTTTTATGATCTCATTTCTTATATGATCTGTTCTCATTGATCTTCTTATTGCATCCATTTCGACACTTTCGATTTTTGCTTTGTATTTTTCTGTTACGGGACAAGTCTCTATTCCAAACAACAGCGTGCTTTTCACCGTTGTTTCATATATGTTAAATTTTACATTCTTTTTTATCTCTCTGCTCTATAAAATATTGTTAAGGCAGCCAATTACCTTTTTTGCTTTTACTATTCTTTTTTCTAGTTCTTTACAGTCTGTATACAGTATACATACTCATTGCATGGAGATATTGTTTGTCCATTGTCTAGTTCTTACTCACTTGATTCGTTTCCAATACATAAGTACTGTGTCTTGTCCACGTTCACTGTTAACCCCCACTTTTGGTATTCTTCCGTTAACTTTCTCATCATATACTCCATGTCTTCCTTATCATTAGCTACAATTATTTGGGCGTCAGCAAACTGTAATGTGTATATGGTAAATCGGTCGTTAAGTTGTATTCCCATGCTGTGTACTTTACGTTTCCAGTTTTTTAGAGCTACTGGGATATATATTTTAACACCTGAAAGTGCGGGTCTAAAAAGTAAATTATAGAGTTACTTTTTTCCGTCAACTTACATAGTGTATTATTTGAATTACTCAATGATTAGTCCGTTTGTTCAACATTTTATAAAAGAACACGAAAAATGTTTTTATATTTTTTTCGGGATTTTTAATTAAAATATAAAAGAATTAATAGTCTACACAACTTGTGGCTAACTATTTTTTCGCGGTTTTAGCGACTATAATATACAGCAAGAGAAAAAAGTAGATTAAAAATGCTAGATTTTTTTAGCGCTGGTAAACTTTTTCTTTCTAACGAGTATACTTATTTTTTTCATAAAACCAAAATTCGTGTCTTTCTTTTTTTATTATCATTTTTAAGACAGCCATCTTCAAGTTATACTGTCTAAAATTATGAATCGTACGTTGAGTAAACATGTTACTGTAAAAGCTCCTTAAGGGTATGGTTTAACATAAAAATTTATGTACCCACTTAGTTACCATTTTTCCGCTTAAAGTAAATGTGCCGCCAAACTCTCATTCTCTCTTTATTTGTCTCTCTCTATTTCCCCCTTTTTTTCTATATCTCGCTCTTTTTATCTATCCCCTTCTTTCTAACTCTCTCTTTCTCTGTATCTCGCTCTATTTGTCTATTTCTCTCTATCTCTTTTTTCCTCTCTCTTATTATCTATCTCTCTCTCCCTTTCGAAATGCTGTCTGCGCCGTGATTTTAAATTTGAATACATGTTCCTACTAATTAGGGATTAGTGTTAAAATATTTCAACACACCTCAAGATAAATAAATAGTATATTACAAAACAAGAGAAGAAAGGGACACAATTCAAGCATAAATGTTGTGAACGAGGCGCTCGCCGAGTAAAACAACACGCGAGTGTAAGTAAGTTACTTTCTAGCGAGTTATGTACGCTATTTTTCCTACGAACTCTGTTAAACTATACTAATTTTTGCAAAAATTGGTCTTTCATTTTGCACAAATCAAATGAAACTGCCTTTCCGCACATGTGTGAAAAAGTATGGTGACAGTTACCGTCATCGTGCACTTTTCTATACATGTGCGGAAAAGCTCTTATTCACGCATGTGCAGAAAAATTAGGATAATACGAAAAAGGAACGTAATACAAAATCTGTATTGATAAACAAGATGGTAACGGATGAATATATTAATATTGAAACATAAACCATTTCTCACAATGGAGCTTTGTAAAATTACAACTAAGAAAACTTACACAAAGGTACTCCACCCTCTCTTTATACATAGAACCTATCAAGTTTTATTAGTAGGAGTGGCCTCGCGTGTGTGACAAGGACAAGGAGCTTAAAACTGACTAGCCACAGATGGCTCTGTAATAAAAGCGGTTCAGCTGGGTTCAGTTTGATTCGATTCGGAACCGCTAGTAACAAAAGCGCGTGTAACAAAAGCGAAGTAACAAAAGCGCGAGTAACAAAAGCACAATTTAATAACCGAACCGAACCAGCCAGCATATTAAAAAAAAACTTTCCCGACTTCTTTCCCGGGTCCTAGAGGGTGTGAACGAACCGAACTAAACCGTACCAAACCAAATTCGGTTCAGTTCAGTTTTTTTTTAATATTCTGCTTTGGTTCGGTTCGGATTCATACCCTCTAGGATCCTGGAAAAGAAATCAGGCGCTGTTAACTATGGAAATAAACGTATCGCCAGTTATACACATTCGCGCTTTTGTTACTCGCGGTTTTGTTACTCTCGCTTTTGTTACTCGCGCATTTGTTACTCGCGCATTTGTCACCCCCGGTTTTGTCACTGGCGATTTTGTCACTCGCGCTACAGAGCAGCGACAGATGCGGGTTTCGAACTTGTAATGATCTCCTCGGTGTGACATAATTCAAAAGCGGACTAAAACGCCTGACGTAGCATCCAGATTAAAATTGAACAATATCCATTTTTTACAGTAGAGCTTTGAAAAATTACAAAAAATAAACTTTCTTCTTTTCCACTAGTGAAGAGAGAGTGTAGCACTAATGGAGAAGGCAAAAGTTTTCTGCTTTGTAATTAATATATTATTCTTATGCTCTTGAAAATGCTTTCGATATAAACAAAACACGGAAAACCATACTATTAAAACCAGACCGCAAAATTTTTTCACCCAGCACACTTTTATATCGCTTTTCACTGCCCAAATTTTACGATCTTTTCGTGGCGTATCGTGTGTGGAAAACACACAGAGAGTTAGTGGCATTGAGGTAAACATTGACCATGACGGATATCATGATTCCATTTTATATTCCAAAAAAGACTGGAAAAATTGCTTTTAATAATTATACTGACGCAATTCATTATCAGGAACGATAATAAATATTCGCGGTAATACTTGCTTAAATAATACAAAAAATAATTGCGGGTGTTAAAAAACAAAAATATAAGCTGGAACAAGATTCAAATTTTAGTTGGTTGTTAACTATAACAGTTCATTATATTTACCGCTAAATATTTGTAAACGCCCACATCTATGGTGCGCGTAAAAAATAGTAAAATAGTCAAATTATTATTATTATTAACGGAATTATTAATAATCGGGCATTATTAAAAACATCATTTATCAAAACAAGACTTGAGCACAATCATTCGCGGTAAAAAAAATTGGTTATAATCAAACAAAAACAGAATCGAAGTTTTGTATAACGACCTCTCTCAAAACCGGTCAAAAACATAAAGGATAATATCATAAAAAAGGTGTCGGCTTATGTATTTTTTACTTAAAGAAGATACTGATATTGAATCATCTTTCATTGCAACCGCTATAGCCCATTTTACCCCACCAAAAAAGAGTAAACTTTGTATTGCTATGTGGTGTAGAACCCTAGGTTAAGATTCGTACGCGATTAATGGACCCAGACGTTAGGTTAACACCGATTTTGAACAATGTCCATGCAACTCATGCAAAAGAAGGAAAGGGGGCTTAATTCAGGAAAAACATAGACATATATATATATATATATATATATATATATATATATATATATTATACTTTTATTTATTTTTGGTTTCCTCCAATTTAAGAAATTGGATTCGGATTTGCCTTTTAACGCCCAAATTTCATTTTAAGTGTCACCTTTTTTTGGTTGCTTAAAATGTGCTGTAGAGATTACAGTAAAGCGCGCTTCAATTACATAGCAGTATCAGACCCGCTTTTCTTTAGATTAGATAAACAGCATAAAAGCCTACTACTTTTTATGATACTGTCCTTTATGCTTTTGTCCAGTTTTGAGAAAAGACGTTACACAAAACTTCGGATTTAGGAACTGCATTTGGGGGAAGGGGGAAATATCATAATAAATATTGCATAAAACTAATTTAAATAGTGATAAGATCGTGTATTCTGTGTGTCAGTTTGAGATTTGGGGGAGGGGGGGGAATTTCCTCTTTTTCCCCTCCCGTAGATTTGCGTTTTGGATGATGTCCGGTTAGTAATAATTTTATTATACTGTTATACCATGTTCCTTTAATATCTTGAATGATTACTTTTTGTTCTTTATGACGATATTGAGAGATTCGTTGCTACTGCGTCGAGAATCACGACAACCACGACTGCGTTAAAAACTATGCAGAACAAGAACAACCCTAACCAAATGTAACGAGCTTTTCAAGCCATTTTCTGTTTTTTATTTTTACTAAATATAACAGAAATACAATAGTTTCTCAATATCCTACGAGACAAAAACTAGAAACAATACAACAAACACCAAAAGCTATAAAAATGTACATTTAACATACTGCAACAGTGGTTTCAGTGGGAATTTTTTATTTCCCGTCATCTAAAAACTAAATTATAACGATAACACATGATATGTAAATTTATGTTATGTTATTTTATCTAAAAAACTGGAAGACACATAAAGAAAATTAAAAAACTAAACCAAACGCTATGAATCCGTAACGAAGCATTTTTGGATCTATGTTTTAGGAGCTATTAGCACTAAAATTAGGCAAAAGCACAGCCCCCTTAAATCAACAATAATTAATTAATAATAACAGTTTCGAAGTCAAAATATTTTAAAAACAAAAAATATAGGCTGAGAAGAAAATAATGGACATGTCAGCCTTCGACAGTGTTGTATTTTAAAGAAGGATTTGGCTTGTTAATTTGAGGGGGCTGTGCCAAAACATCATCCAGTTTTCTTTTTAATACACAACAACTGTCAAACACCGAGTTTGCCCGCTCCAGAGATAGAGTATCGTGAAGCTCCAAGCAAAAAATCCAATTTTACTGTGTTAAATAATTCCTGAGGCACTCCAGTACCGTTACTTTTTTCGGTTTTAGGGTCCCGCAGGAACGGAATTGGGAACGGTTTAAAGATGCACACGGTATTGAGGTCGTTTTCGCGCCGTCTCTTACTCGTTAATAAATTAAAACTTTGCTGTGCCAGCAAACAGATCAATCAGTAATCGGCCGTAAATAAATTAACAATTTGCAGTTTCGAATACAAAAAATCACCTTGCGGGACGGGGTCTAATAATATATTACATAACAAGAGAACAAAGTGACAAATTTCACACGAGCGTGAATGTTGTGAACGAGGCGCTAGCCGAGTGAAACAACACGCGAGTATAAGACAGTTACTTTCTTACGAGATGTGTATGCTATTTTTCCTACGAAAACTGTTAACCTATACTAAAATCAAATGAAAGTGCTTTTCCACACATGTGTGGAAAAGTACTTGCCACGCATGTGCGGAAAACGATGGTGGCAGTTAAAGTCATCGTACACTTTTCCATATCTGTGCGGTAAAGTAATTTTCTTCACACGGATGAAATATAACTTTTTCTGAGGATGCAAAAACTAAAACATTTTCAGAAAATAAGAATAAACACGTCATTTTGCAGAATCAAGTATGATTCTGTCCGTCATCTTCAATTTTAAAAAGGCAAATAATTTTGAGCATGATCTATGAAAATCAATCAATTCTTACCAGAATGCTTGTTATTTTATCAGTTTCGTAATAATTAATTTACAAGGAAATAAATGCAGACATGATTGACAAGGCAATCGTATAATATTCAAAACAATGGTTGAAACGAAAATACTTTTTTTAGAACCACCGAACCGATTTTTTTCACTCGTACCTTGTTGTGCTTGGCAAGAGTGCAGTTTTTTATCAATTAAAAAAAATAATTAAAACGTGTTTGCAACACAAGAATAAACGAGCACCTTTGGACAGTACAATTTAATTTGGTTCGCCTTCTTGGATTTTAAGAGGGAGGACAAAAGATATATATTAGTCAAAACTCTAGTTAATTCTCTGCCAAGTGCAGTTTGTCCCATCAAAATCGATGGTATAGTATTGCTCAAAACTTAAATAATAATAAATAATGAAAAGGAAATTGTTAGGTTTTTTTTGGCCCACCCGGTACATAACCTAATTTGGAAAAATTAATAAATTAGTAATAAATTTGACCAATAATTTACAACAGTAGGATGGTGGACCAAAAAACTATCGTTAGCAACTTTTTAATAATCTGTGTTAATCATAGAAATAGAAAAACAAATTAAACGCTTGTCAAACCTGCACAGATGGGAGGAAATAGAATCCGCCATTTCTTTGGAGATTGAGCATGGCCAAGGTCTGTCGAGAATAGGTTGCCTCGTAACTCTATGGTCGAAGCGGCATGAGAGGTGACAGCGCGTCATTTGGAGTGCCACGATTTGATTAGAGCCATATGTTTACATGTGATTGTAAGTATTTTTAATCTTCGATGGTTTATTTTTTACATTTGTGGTGTTTTTTCGGACTATATTTATTTAAAAACTGTAAATATTTATTCTACTTTACTTATACGTTCTACTTGTAGTTATTTTAATGGACTTAAGAATTTAAAAGCTTCCAAACCATTGTGCATTTGAGATATTTGGTATAAGGCAAGTTTTATATTTGAGTTAGTTGATGTATTTTATGAATATTGTTATTAGAGGCACTTTAAGAAAAATAACAGAACATATTTACCAGTAGCGCACCCAGGAAGATGTCTTAAGGGGGGCCCGGGATCCCATAATGCCGTATTTTGTCCTATTTTAATGAAATATGTGGAGGGGGGCCGAGGCCTCTCCCTGGGTGTGCCCATGTATTTACATTTAAATCAATAAAGGAGCATAAGAAACTTGAAGATTTCCTACTATACTAAATGCTTTTTATTTAAAAGGGCACTTCGGGTGACGTCCTTTCCCGTGTTCAACAACTGGCTCTGATTGGTCAAAAAGTTACCAGGTAAACTAACCTCTACAGACCTTGGAACAGGGCCAAACTTGACAGGCACGATTTAAAACGCGGCGGCATTGAACTAAACTCGTGTTAAATCATCATATTGAGCCACTGATCTCAATTAATAATATTTGACAGAGCGTTACTGCTTAATACCCCAAAACTAATGCAACGAGTGCTTGAAGAACTTGCTAGCTAAAAGAAATTAGGGTATATTTGCTTCAAAAATGATTTTAAAAATGTCTAGTAATAGCCTATATTTCCAAACAGTGAGCTAATGGTGGACCAAAAACTGTTGCAAGCTAATTAATTTATCACAATAAAAACCAGTAATTCCAAAACCAGCGCTAGGTGGTGCAGTTTAAATTGATGACCAAAATAATAGTCTACTAATTACATAACCTCATTTGGCACAATTAATAAATTAGTAATAAATTTGACCCATAATTTACAACCGTAGGATGGTAGATCAAACATCTGAGAGATAAAAAATAAATAAAACGCTTGTGGAACCTGCGCAGACTGGAGAAAATGGAACTCGCCAGTTTTTCACAGGTTGAGTAAGGTCAACTTTGGCAGACACGATTTGAAACGTGGCGGCATTGAACTAAACGCGTGGTAAAACATCTTATTGAGCCACTGATTACAATTAAAAATATTTGACAGAGCGTCACTGCTTATTTGCTATCGCTACCTCATTAGGTGTTCTGAAGCCTGGTGACGCAGTTTTTGTGCGCTATATAAATATTTTTTTATAATTTTAAAGTTATTTTTATTTAATTTACTAATTTATACATATAATATTGCATATTATGCATGTCAATGTGCAATTAAAAACATTAAGAACCAAACATTTCGTTGTCAAATAGCTTTTTATGTATCTAGGTAACAAAGGAAGCGGTTTGAAGCCCGCGGCATTAAAATAAAAACACCGCTATGCGAGCGTTTTTACATTCCGAGGTCGTTAAACACAATTTATAACCAAGATTCGTAAACATTTTTTATGCATAATTATGCATGATAAACAAATCAGCTTCAGTTCATTTTTCAGTTTTTCAAAATAATTTATAATTTGGACACAAGCGCGGCGGGCATAAAGTTTTACCGGCCGCTTTATTGACCCTAATAATTAGCTTTAGGTAAAGAAATAATTTTGGCAGTCAGATTTCTTTCAGATACTACCAGAGCTAAGACTTCATAAAAAAGTTTGTAACAAAATCGAACCTTGCAAATTCACCTTAAATAACTTTGTTTCTGTAGCTCCCCGCCAGGGGACAACTGGGGTCACTAAACCCCGAAAACTATGCCGGGCTTCTAGGATGCAGCGACCCTGCTTTTAACTAGAAAAATTTCAAATAATTTGGACCCCTTACGTGTAACCATATGTCAGATCCCCACAGGGAGGAAATGAAAATGTAACTTTTTATGAAAAATTTAAATACCTGTAACTAAACTGATTTTTATATAGTATTTATTTAACTTCTTGACTTATTGTCGAAATTTGTATTTTTTTAAAACAGGAAATTTTTTAAATGTACCAAAATTAAGAACTTAAATTTCTTTCAAAGTTGTTGAGTGCGTCTTTCTCAAACTCCGCTTTGCATCCTGCTGTTGCCTTTACCTGCGGTGCAGCACCACTTTCCTCGCACATTAGGCAAATATCCAAGTATTCCAATGAGGTATCACATGCCCTATCATCACATTTAAAATGTTATTTGATGGGGGGGTGGCATGCTATGATGCTGATGATTTTCACTTTCAAGTCTCGAAATGGGGTTTTCCTTGTTTTCTATCTTTTTTGTGACAGAGCTCAATGTAAGTTTTCTCTTGGATACCCTGTATTTTAATTTATACAATATGCAAAGTAATGGATATTTTTTGTAGAGAGAGCAGGAGGTGCTACCTTTCCCTTTTTACTTCTACTCTTCGATGATATTCTGTGGTTTTAAAAATTCGCGGACGTTTGATTTTCAATTTATAACCGAATTTTTACTTCAATTAGGTACTAATAAAGCTTTTAAATAATCAAAACTACTTACTTCAAATAGGAAACCGGCTTTTCACTCCTATAAGACTCGTGGTCCCTTTTGTATTTTTGTTTGACAAAACAATTTCAACAAAATACTGACAACAACTAACAAATACTACTCATAAATGACAATCGTTTTGAAGTATTAAGTTCACAGAATACCACTGGCGAATAGAACTAGAGAGAGAAAGGTTACAATGGTTACCATTCATTATCTTCTCACTCTAAAAAAACTCTTTAAATTTTTGCCTCAGTGTTCCATATACGTAATGTATAGCAGTGGTTGTTCCAGTTTCTTCGTATATAATTCATTGTTAACAAGTAGCTAGAGTCCCTGTATGTTGACATATTTGGATATATTATTATCCAAATATGTCAACATACAGGGACTCAGGTAGCCAGCTTAAATTATCATGGTGTTTCATTGTTGTTTTTGTATTTTCAGGTCCCACATGAAACTGGCCGTCCGTAATCTGCAGGCGAACGACTTCGGAAATTATCGTTGCATCTCAAAGAATTCCTTGGGGGAGACCGAGGGCTCCATACGGCTTTACGGTAAATGGAATTTTCTATTTCCACCCAGACCCACAACCTTTACCTATACATACGTCCGGTCTTAACAAATTCAATGAACTAAATAAATAGTTAGTAGTTATAATTTAAAAATTATTTCTACCTAACTCTATTCGCTCAGCAGCAGTAGTTTTGCTTAATTTCTCTTGTCAAATCTTTCATTTTGCTTACCCTATTTTTATAATATTTTTTGTTTATTTCTGGAATGTCAACTTTCCATGATTAAAAACTTTTACGAGACTTTCCATAAGTAATGGAAAAAGAACATTCATTTTTCATTGGTAAACCATGTATGTATGTGTATTTTATACCTTTCGTGTTAATGCAAAGTTGATTCCAGGGGTTGAAAATAAGGACACTTATCGTTCGGTCAAATAGGCGGTCTCGTTCGGAAAAAGTGAATTTTCCACACTTGATAGGAACATAGCTATAGGAATATCAAGGTCTGTCGTGTCGTGTTTTTCGTAAGGGTTGTGTAATAATAATTATTGGCATCTGAAAGTTTAGTTTTACATAATAAATATCCATGCTGTCTGTAAATTCGGCTTAAACATTTTACGTGAATTTTATTTTTGTTAAATTCTACTTGTCCCACTAAAGCTATTTGTTTTTTAGTGGCTTTGTTAAGCGGAAGGGGCTTGTCTTACCGCTAGTACCTAGGACCCATTAGGCCCTAAAAAATAGGTGCCAACTAATAGGTTCTAGAAATGGAAGTTTTCTATCAAAACTGTCCGATTTGGAACACCCTGTACACGCAATTTACTCGCAGTTTCTGCAATATTTTTGTTTCCTTAGTTTATTATATCCAGTGGCAAGGTTATTGCGAAAGATCAGTACAAAGTTCACCTATATCGACACCATTCCGAGCACTTTTTTTACTTTTTGCGTATTTAAGCCCGTCTCTTTAGCTTTTCTTTTAACCTTTTTGAAAGTCAAAGACTTAAATTCAATCAATGTTGTTTTAGTTCCTTTCGGGCCATCGAATTCAGTTTATTTTTTTTTTTTGACTCGGTACACAGTATGTTCGCACAAAATCTAAAACGATGATTTTTTTAGCTTGTTATTATTTAAAATTTTGGTGGCTTATAGTCTGAATTTGCACGTCTATATTTTATACAACCTATCATTACAGCATGGCGGGAAATTTGAGTATTGAATAGGAAATGCAAACTTTTAAACATTTCAACCTTTTAACCATCTTTATTATCTCAGAAGTTTGGTGGAATATTGCAATGGTTGCTCAGAATATTTTACTGAAATTTCCCAAAAATCTCTAAGGCCATTTTGAAAATATCAAAAAAACCCTCAGCCCTTCTATAAGACCCAATATAAAAATAGGCGTTTGAATATCAGCTGATTTTTCAAAATCGTGGTCTGTAGCTTTTTCATAGCCCTCTCGAATCATCTAGCATGCTTAAAAAACGCAGGTGGGTATCGGAATGGTTTCAGACAATAACGACTAAAATTTCATTAAAATTTATAATGCCGTTAAAAAAATAAATAATAAAAAATATTAGGCCTAAATCTGTGCCCTTTCCTATATGGCAATGTAAATCCTAAACCTTAGTCATCAGTTGATTTTCCCTGGATTGTGGCCTTTATTTTTTGTTGGCTTTGTATTAAGCTCCAATTCACAACTTTAAAACTTAGGGAACACCTAAATCTTATATGAACTTTCTTTCATAATTTTAAGCGCATTAAAAAAGGCTCGATGCCAAATCAAGTGTGCGAGAAGGCTCAGAGTCAGGTGCTCGAAATTTTAAAGCCATTGAGAATAGAGTATGCAAGCAGCCACTTTATCAATGTTTGCTCTATTATCTCCTGGCGATATCGCTCCCGAGTCCTTTTGGGGAAGTTCGCAAGTTCTTAAGAGTTGTTAGGAAAAGTTAAACGGTTAAAATACAAAAGGTAAAGCCGAAACTTGGATTTGTGTTCAATACTAGAGCCAGTGGAGTTTGCGGCAGTTAGAATGGGTTAGCTCAAAGGAAAGTTATGGATAAAAATTTCCTAACATGGGCTCTTACGAAATGGTTGAGAAATTTAACTAAGTTCAAGTTAAAGATACTCTGACCATTCCGTCGCCATCTTGGTATTTTAACAAGCTTTAATGGTAATAAAAAATTATTAAGGGTATGATTTTGTATATGAATTAGTTTTTATTATATATATTTTTTTTAAACCTAAATAATAAATTACCCAACAAAAATGCTGTTAGGATAGATGAGATTCCAGTATTTTTAGTAAAGCAAATAGCTGTACAGTGTGTTCCCCGAGGGAGTTGATAAGAGGGACAAATCCTTTATTTTTGATTTATAAAAAATTCTGCTTGTTAAAAAATTAAGATCACCATAATAAAATCTTTGTGTTATCAAATTAAGAAACATTTAATTAATAACAGGAAAAACATCTTTATTTTTAATTTCACGAAAAAAATTGTTTATACAAAATTTTGCTTGTCAAAAAACTTTGATTAGAAGTACAGGGTGTTATCAAATTAAGAAACATAAAATAATCCAAGAGGAAGAGGACCGCATTTATTTAGTAAAGCAAAATATTATGTAAACAAAATTGTTTGTATCAAAAACTTATTACTTGAAAATCAATATGACAATCAAAAAAATAAATCTATCAACGTCCATTGACTTCTATACCCTACGGGTCAACGTCACATTATCAACAGTGATGTTTTTCGTGAAATTATAAATAAAGATTTTTCTCTTCTTATCATTGAGTTGTATAACGCCCTAAAAGGGCGTTAGAGACGGAAAGACAAGGCATTTTTTATTGACCCTATCCAATTTGGTTTCTAAGGGCGGGTATTTCTTTTACAAGAAAAACAGAGATAGACATTACTGAACATGTGAAACGGACAAAGATAGGCTGATTTTGCATGCTAATAATACCCTAGTTAATTTATGGGTACTTTTATCTCTTTCACACTGACGGCATAAGTGTGACAGAAAAGCAGCTGGCTACTTTTAATCCACCTGCCGTATTTTGAGTGATTCAACCTGCTGGTCGTTTTATACAGGGAAAACTGATAGACAATGTTGTCTAAGTACGGAAATAATTTTTTTTGAATTTTGTACGGGAATATAACAAAAAGAAATCTTAAAAACGTTTAAAAACAAGTTTAGAAGTAACTATTTGAGTTCAAACATGGTCCGAAATTGTTTTTTGTGCAAAAGAAGAATAAAAATCGATAAAAAAACAACATTTCATGGGTAAGTCGTCTTGACGGATAGTTTTTGCTAAAACACGAGAAAGTTCAGTAGCGTCACGATAGATAGTTTTTTCTGCGACTGTGCGATTTTACCCTCACACATTTTGATTCAGAAAGTGTCACTTCCCCGCACTTATAGGATTATTTTTTAATAATAATTTGTCCTGAAATGTGTTGCAGTCTAGGACAATTGGGCGCCACCAATTCGGCGCCACCAACTGGGCGGCAGGCCAACTGGGCGCCGGGCCAACTGGACGCCGGGCCAACTGGGCGCCGGACTAAAATATTTTTTCTTAATAAAATGTACAGATGAAAAACAAAATAGATATATTATTATTTACGCAAAAACATCTTTAAAAAATCCTTTACGTAATATTCTTGAAATTTGGTTTTGTTAGAGTTAAATCCATTAAGTCGAGTGTTGAAATTTTGGTAGGTCTAGAGTTCTGGTAACCTGATAACATAAAATTTAAGTTTTTGATTACAAGAATGGCAAATCCAAAATGGCGGATTTCTTTATTTTTAAACCAATTTGTCTCAAACTTTTTTTCCCTTAAACGGCGGATCCAAAATGGCGGACTTTCTTATTTATGCATCGATATGTATCGAATATGGAACTTGGCGGTGTTTCAAGTCGCTGATTATAATTTTTGACTCAAACTCATAAAAAATTCAAAATGGCGGATTCAAAATGGTGGATTTCTTTATTTTTAAACGGATTTGTCTCAAACATGAAAGTTTGCAGTGCTTGAGATCACTTAATACACACACACTTACTACACTTAACACACACTTAATACTCAAACTTAAAAAAATTAAAATGGCGGATCCAAAATGGTGGGTTTTTTTATTTTTCAACGGATTTGTCTTAAATGTTTCAAACTTGAAAGTTTGCAGTGCTTAAGGTCATTTAATACAATTTGTGACTCACTCTTGCAAATGGCAGACTTTTATAGCTTAATACAAAATATGACACAAGTTTAAAGAAAGAAATGTAATATTTTAAGCTTAAGACAAATCGGTCAGTAAATAAAAAGTCTGTCATGTTGGATTCGCCATTTTGATTTTTTTATGAGTTTAAGTCAAAAATGATAATCGGCAAAGTCCACCATTTTGAATCCGCCATTTTAAATTATTTATGAGTTTGATATTTGATACATATCGGTGCATAAATAAAAAAATCCACCATTTTCCATCCGTCATTTAAAATTAAGTGCTTTCAAGCACTGCAAACTTTCACGTTTGAGACAAATCGGTTTAAAACTACAGAAACACTGCCAAGTTCTAAATTTGGATCCGCCATTTTGGATCCGCATTTTAATTTTTCTTTGTGTTAAAACGGTATTAAGTGATCTCAAACACTGCAAACTTTCAAGTTTGAGACAAATCGGTTTAAAAATAAAGAAATCCACCATTTTGGATCCGCCATTCTTGAAATAAAAAACGTAAATGGTATTTTTACAAGGTTACCAGAGCACTACACCTACCAAATTTCAACACTCGACTTAATAGATGTTGAAATTTTTGTATAAATAACATATTTATTTTGTTTTTTATCTGCACATTTTATCGAAAAAAAATAGTCCGGCGCTGAGTTGGCCCGGCGTCCATTAGGCCCGGCGTGGCGCCCTGTTGGCGGCGCCGAGTTGGCCTGGCGCCCAGTTGTCCCATTCCGAATTGAAATTTTTAGTTCCGAAATTTCATCTGACTCGAGCATAACTTGTAGTCCACCCAAGAGGAGAAGAGTTGAAGCAGACCCTTGTTCAAAGAAAGAAAATATTTTACCTGGAAGGTACAACATTTGTAAAGTTCTAAGATGAAAACAATAATTTTAATACATCCACTGCACTTAGCATGCTAACAAATTCTTTTTGCTCTTTTTTTTACTGAAGAGAATTTTATAAACACAGTATACAGAAGTAAGTATTCATGAATTACTTATTATTCAAACAGAAAATTGTTGATAAAAAAGTGCTAGTGGAATTCACAATTTTTATTTTGCGCCGCCACTGGCCTTTTTTATCCAAGACAGGCAAATAGAATATTTTTGCGATGTTGCATGTGTCCGGACTTACCAAACCGAAATTCTATTTTCATCCCTGTCTTGCTCATTAAATTCTTACTTGTATTTGGTCAATTGCGATAAAAGCTTGATATAATGGCAATTTAGGCCCATGCCGGGTCTACCCCTAGGGTATAGAAGTCAATGCTTCTTATTAATTGCATGTTTCTTAATTTGACAACACCCTGTACATCTAATCAAAAATTTTATTATAGTAATCTTAATTTTTTAACAAGCAGAATTTTTTTATAACGAGTGAGTTTTTTTCGTAAAATCAAAAATAAAGGATTTTTTCGTCTTGTCAACTCCATAAGGGAATACACTGTATATACATTACTAACCCTCTTGTTGAAATAACAAATTCTTTCTTTGAATCAGGTACATTTACTTTTAAGCTAAAAATAGCAAAAACTCTTCCAATTTTCAAAAAAAGGAAGCAGAACAGATCTTGGAAATTACAGGCCAGTCTCAATCTTCGTCGAAGGGCTCAATTCTAGGCCCACTTTTGTTTTTTCTGTATCCAAATGAACTGCCAGAGGCCTGAGGCACCATTTACTAGCCTTATTGCACAGTTCACTGAGGATACGACTAAAGTTGAAACACTTAAAAACTTTTTATTTTGCATCAATTCAGTCAGTAATTACCTACAGCACTTTGTTTTGGAATTCCGCCTAGGATGCAAAAAATCTTTATTGTTCAAAAGTGCATCATTCGCTCAATGTTAAGACTAAGTAGGTCTACTTCCTGTACAAAGTATTTTCAAGAGTTAAAGCTACTTACAGTTCTAGATAGTTGACCACCTTTTGTATATCAATTAAAGCAAAAACCAGTGACATCTTTGAAATACCATTACAACCTCTTCATTATTACAAGTAATTGACATACACTGGATATAGGTCTAATGGGCTTCTACGGTACTACTTAGTAGAAGCCCAGGTTAAATTCGTCTAATGGGTTTTCCCAAACAACTTGAATTGCATTGAGGGCCCCTAACATTGAGGAGCCTCAACTAGTGTAAAATTTAAAAAATGATATCTGTCACTGACTAATGAGTCATAATGAAACAAATGGTCACTCCGAATATCCGTAACATCATTTTGAGAAAATTAAATAAACCCCGAGAAAAACGGCTTTGACTTTCTTTTCATAAATACAACAAGACTATAACCTGCGTTAGTATAGTACTTATTGCGTATACTACGTTTAATACGTTGTTACATACAAAATACTAACAATAAGTTGTTGCCCTAGTTGGGACCTCCCTATCCCATATAAAATGCTACGTTGTCACATTCACAAAACTAACTAACTAAACTAACCATAGGTTTTCGCCCTAGTTGGGAACTGCCCTTACCCACATAAATAATAAGTTGAGCTAGCGCATAATGTTATTTTTAATCTTCTGTTTACAAATTAAGACAAAAAGGCCATAAGTTTCTAAACGAAAAACTTTTGGATACTTAAATCCACTAGCTCGAGATTTTGTTAATGTGGGTTACGGTCAAAAGTAGGGCGACAAAATTGTCTAATTAATCAGCGGCGGCTGTTGAGCTAAAGAAGGAAAATATAGTACACCAGTTAAAAGAGAAAAAACCGTACTTGCTTCCCACTTGTCATGCTGTTTGGCATGACGTATCCCAAACTACATGATAAGTGGGACATTTTGTCGAAGCCGGTAGGGTAAAAAAAGTTTAGATGGACCACATTTTACATAAGTCCAGAAAATTTCTTTTCATGCAATTCACGCATAAAATATTTAAACATTGGGAACTTTTTGAAGAACTTAAAGGTAAAAAATGTTTAACATTAAAAATGTTAAAAATCACATTCTGAAACCTGTCATTGGTTCATCTGTCCTACCCTGGGGAGGTGAGATGGACTATAATAGGTAGGAGAGATGAACTTGGCTACTTTACCATTTTCTCGGATTGAACGGAAAAAAACGCAAAGAAATAATCTGCCCATTTCTGGCCACCTAAGCTCACACGATTAATATATAATGTGATTTTTACCCATTTTGGTCAGCGAAACCAACCCCCCTATCCGCTACCCGGGGACACGTCCCATTGGAGCTACTTCCCCCAGTGTCACACCACTAAACACAATAAACTTTATTGTATTTTTAATCTTCATGCACAGTTATCTTTATTATAGTACCACACAAGTCATATTTTTAGAAATTTTTTTAAAAAAAATTAACCGTCACCCTTCAGACTATTGCACAGACAGACACACAGACTATTTGCACCTGCATACAAAGCATAATGAATGAACACGTGGTGTTATTAGAAACAAGAGATTGCGATCTTTGCTTAAACTTGTCGTGACTTGTTGGGTAATAAATTTGATTTATTCTTGAGGTCAAAATAACACCCTTTGTTGTGAAATATATACAACCTTGGCCCATCAATCTGTAATGAATGACGGGCCTTGAAGTATTGATTTGAGCTCAATGCCACCCACGCTGTTCGCCTCCACATACAAAAGACAGACCCACTCGCACCTGCACACTATTGGCCTATGCTTAAAAGGACTACCCACACTATGCGCCTCCACATACAAAAGACAAAGACTCACTCGCACCTGCACACAAAAGACACTACTTCACCATTTGCTTTTCATTTTTGGCCACGGTTAATAAAACTTGGGCAACAATTGTGAAACTTCCGCTTGCAAAAAAGCATTACGACCAATCCGCTTTCTTTTTTGTTTAAAAATAATTTTCAGCGCAGCCAATATACTAATTTTCTAAATCACTCAAATGTTTATCAGTAAAAGAGTTATCTAAAGTAATATCGCCTGCATTATTATCGGAAGATGAAGATTCAACACAAGGGATCTTTCTTACTTTTTCCTATTTAACTATTTCACTGTCAAATTAAAGACCTTGATGCAAAAACCGGCCAAGCCCTAAAATTCAAATTTGTAGGAAATCAAAAAAAAACTTGACCCAAAGGGCACGTTCAGCCAATTTCCTCGAGCATTTAAAACCATTAATATGCTTCGGACTTGTCTGATTTTTGCACCAATCGATCGGGGATGCGTTAAAACATATGACAAGTGGAAAAACTTAATTTAACACAAAAGTGGACTTGGCCGGTTTTTGCACCAAGGTCTTCAATTGCGGTGTGTACCACTCGTTAACTACTAAACTGTTAAAAAACATGTTCTTATTTTTAGGTTAGGTTGACACTAAAGCATATACATATAATCGCGTCAACAAAAACAAAATTTTAGAATTACCTGGGTGTGTTAAAATCACTAAAACAAAAATTTAGATCTCAATTTCGCCAAGGACAAAATTAAAGTTTCTTTAATTTTTTTTAAATTTAAAGTTGAACTAAACAAATCCTAACCTTAAGCCGATTCAAGGTTGTGGTGGTGTCACCTCAACGGCACCTTCTTTACTCTACGGTTTTTTCCTTTCAATTGGTACACAATGTTTGCCTGCTTCACCTCAACGGCCGCCCCTGTTTTTAATTAACATTTTATTTTTAGAAATTCCCATGCCCACCATGTCATCAAAAGCTGTTGAAATGAGGAGTCAACCACACAAAGAAAGTAAGTTTTAATTTAAATATGCATGTTCATTTCCTGCTCCACAATTTCATGATCCCTTAATTAAAGTAAAATGGACATCAATGTAACCTTTCGTCCTTTAGGCCCGTACAAACGAACGTTCCACGTATCGCCGTAAGTAAGAAACCCATTATAACCCTGTGCGGCACGCATATTTGTAAACGACGTCCATGATTGCGATTCGGTTGTAGCCCGAACGCTGCCGTCACCGTGTCAATGAAGCCCTATTCTACATTGACACGGTTCGGTTACGTTGGCGATCGATTGACAACGGTTAGGTTTCACATTCTCTAGGATCCCGGGAAAGAGGTCAGGAGAGTACGTTTTAAAAAAATATATGTATGTTAGAAATTTACGAATTCTTTATTAAGAAAGATTGTGGTTCTGAAATCCAGACTGATTTTTAACGAACATTTTTGCGATCACGGGTGTTAGTTACCCAAGCGATTTACCATATCGTCTGCTATTTACCAGAGGTGTTCTGGTGAAAGACAACTGGCGATCCTGGGTGTTATATACAAATATGCGTGCGGCACGCCACAGTACCCGTCAAATTCATTTGTAAGGATTTTATTACATCGGAACTCATTAGAATGCCCAGCCTGGTTTAATACGACACTGCGTACTATACTGGTACAAAAGAAAGCGCAGATAATAAAATGCGGTCCACATAGCATAAGTTATAATAACACATAACAAAATTACGTTAGGACAAAACAGCCCATATTAAGAATAGCGCAACTCATAGCAGCGCAGGTTAAAACAACGCGTTGTCCAAATATATTCCTAATATAAAACCTAACCTCCTTTCCGTTAAAGCTAAGGTGGTAAACTAACTTGACATCTTTCTGTGGGCAAAGGATTAACTAACTTATCACCTGATCAGACCGGTTTTAACCTGATGGGTCAGGCTACATTTTACTAGAGGCCTTTGATATATTTTGACAACTGTAAGCAGGGCTATCCAGGGCTATCAAAATGGACGGACCACGATCCTCCACTTTGTTGACGTCACATCCAGTGCTGATTTTTTTTATGGTCACGTTACGATACAGCTGATTGTCTTTAAAATATTGAAGTTGAAATGACGGTTTGATTTAAAAAAAAAATAAAGCCGCTTTTGAGATTGTTTTTACTATATTCTTTCAGAACAATTTTTTTTAAATCTATAGTAATCCTTCATTTTTCAGAGCCGCTTCATTAGCTCACACAAAAATTAAGTTTAAAGCAGAAGCGAATGTGACAATCACAGATGACAAAGTCAAATACATGTCAAATATAACAGTTGGCATGTGGTACATGGCGGGTAATTTGAATCCAAAATAAGAAATGCTAAATCTTGAAGATTTTAACCATTTAATCATGTTGCTTCCTCACAAAACTTTGGTGGAATATCGGGATTGTGTCCGAGAATATTTCAATGAAATTTTGCGGAAATCTGTAGTGCCATTTTGAAAATATTATACAAAAACGTCTAACCAACCCATAATACATGCAATGAGTTCTAGTCCATCGACTACGCTTGAATGCTTACGAAACTTACCTCCGCTTCACATTTTCTTACACGCGGAGGCCAACCACCCATCCTGGTGAGCAAGGGCAAACAAAGTGATACCAACAGCCGTAATTAGGGAACAAGAGTTGGACGCGACTCTGGGAATGACGTCATGTTCAAGACGGTATACAGCAGAAAGCTATACAACATTATCCTTCCGGATTTGTGGAATTTTTTAAATATCGATAACTTCTGGTATACTGGCGGATCCAAAATGCCATCAGGCGCTGGATCTGGAGTTGTTAGTATTCCAGAGAAAGTCGAAATTAAACATAGTCTCGGCTAATTGGCTACTATATTTCAGGCCGAACTCATAGCCATTGAACTGTGTGGATTACTGACCACGAATGGACTAACATGACAACAACAATCTTCTGCGACATTCAAGCAGCCTTAAGAGCGCTTGACTCCTATACTGTCTAATCGAGACCCATGAGGAGCTGCAAGGATTTTTCGGCCTGAAACCAGACATGGGGATCATACAATGCTGCTAAATCAACCATAATAAAATGGATGGAGAATAGCTTTCAATAATACTGAATAAATATACCAGAACTGGCCTACACTAAACAGTTCATTTAAGGAACTTGTACAAAGAGACAGTACAGAAACATGGTTGGACAGACAGGAGATACGATGACTGGTCTTTTTACGGGTCACTGTCGACTATACCCATGCACAGATTGGGACTAACAGAAGAGACCGAATGTAGACCCTGTATGGAGGATGACAAAACAGTCAGACATGTACTATGCGAATATCCAGCTATTGCACGATTACGTCAGAACACTTTCGGTAAACATCAGATTGATTCAGATGATCTAAACAGTGTCTCACAAAAACTGATAGCCGGCCTGTTTGAAGAATTAGATATTAAAAACTAGAGGTGCTGGATAACTTCGGTCGATGACTTTCAACTTACAGCAAGTTCAACAAAAAAATAGAGGCCACAACCTTGAAAAAATCAGCTGTTCTACGGGGGCTTAATTTTACATTGGGTTAGTTTGGCCCTTAAGATTCTTTGATGTCCTTTCTCGAACCAGAGTATTGCGCCGTACGTAATCACTGGTCTGATGACTGTGACGTTCAACGTAGTAACATTCCACATGGCCTATATCTACTAATATATTTCAAACAGTAAATAATTTAAATTACGCCTTTTCAGATTTTAAATGTCTTGTAGGTGAACATAATTACACTACAAAAATTTTTGCGCAATCTAATCTACCCGAATGAACCCCTCTCATAAGTTGCGCTATCCATATTCACCCCCAGACATACGTGAAACTACTCCACTTTACACTTAAACTACTCTCAAAGTATTTTGTCTGGGATAAAGGAGGTCATCCTAAGCTAATTAACCGCTTATTGTTAAATCTAAATGTGTGTACTCACTTTCTTATTTTTATCTACATATTTTTTAGATCCGAAAAAAAAGCTCATTTAAAAAATAAAATAATATACAAGGTTTTTTATTTGACTTAAGAAGGTTGCCTCAAACTGTATTTTGAATGACACTTGACATTTCTGCCATACAACAAACCCAAACTAAATAAAAAGTAAAAAAAAAGGTAATCACCCAAAAAATTTCAAACTTCCCCCTTAAAACAACTATTTAAAAAAGATTTTTTCGCCCCATTAAAGAAAAACCTCACGCAATTTTTTTTTTCAATTTACTTCAAAACAAGTTAAGTACTGTCGTGTTCTGTTGGGTCCTGTCGTATCCTGTTGAATCCTATTTGCGTCCTATCGGGTCCTGTTGTAAAATTTGTACAGTACTCTTGTGAGCTATTATTGGCCCCTTGGACGGAAACGTACATACTCACAATCAGTGGATCGACTTTTTATTATTAGCTCAAACATATTAAAACCGACCATTCACAAAAGGAATTATGCAATACAATTGATTTTACTGGTAGAAAAGCCCAGTCCCAAACAGAGTAATAATTTGCATATTTACCGTACTTAGACTAACAATAGCAAAATCGTAGAAAGAAACTTGTAAACATTCTTTCATGGAAACTGCAGTTGACTTTTTATTACCATTGGCAAACATATTTAAACACCGACTTGCAGCAAAAATAGTTTCCACGGATAGCCCAAGCGTCAGGGGATGTCTATTTGCAAAGGGTCGAACAAAAATGAAATTTGGTGGGATGGTAGACATAGGTCCCCTGATAGTACAAGTTTGCGACCTCGGGGGTTTTCGCTCGAGGGAGGGGGGTGAAAACTCTGCATCGCGGCGCTTGAAGGAAAATAGCACCGTTGGAGTAGGTGCTAAAAAAATCTGAAAGCGTATGCAGAAAGAATTTTTGAAATAATTCTATATTTGATAAAATTATGCGAATATGGTATTCGAATAGGGTGGGGAGAATGACAGGAGGGGAGATGGGTGGGAACAGAAAGGACTACAAAGTAACTAGAGCAAATTAGAGGACATTTGCAATGGGTAATCAAAGGAACTTTAATAGAATCGCCTGAAATTTACATCATTTGTATGCCTTAACGTCTATATCATGTGACAAAATGGCGTCTGAAGATCGCCATGTTGATTCCTGTTTAAAAAAATATAGCCTATAGCACCTCTGGGATCCGTAGCAATTCAACGATGCATTTTTTGTCAAAATCGGTTCAGCCGTTTAGCCTCTAGCGTGACACAAACATACATATTTACTTACATACAACAATCGAAAAACATTACCTTTCCTTTTACCGAGCTGCAGTTGGGTAAAAAAGTGTTATAGGTGTATTTTGTTCTACCTTAGCAATGTCATCGTGACGTCAATCCTTATGTGTATATGTCTATCCTTAATACGATGGCTCCTAAGCCGCTAAACCGATTTTCATGAAATTTTCAGGTAAAATTGTGCACAAAAATGTTAAGTGCTGATTAGATTTTGGTCGGAATATAGTGGAACACGTTTTTCTCGATAATTTAAAATATTACTAAAAACTTCGTAGGAGATTTCGTTTCTGGGATATTTACAAGAACTGTTTTCAATGCTTAATAGCCTGGATTTAACTTGGAGTATGCTGGTGGGCTAGGAAGGTATTAGAACAAATCTAAATTAATTCACTTGCAACACAACACTCTGAATGAAACGCTCTAAATATTTTCTGTATGTAGTAACAAATGTCCCTCAACTGCGTCTAACTTTTTTACATTGGTAAACCTTCGCGCTTAATAAGGCCGTGTACTGTGCGCACTACTTTCTCGCCGCTGTGCTCGTTACAATTTATGACGTCATAAAAGCAAATAGGGCAGTGGTAAAAGAAAATTGGCGCTCCTGCCTCGGCTGGCCCGAAAACGGTTTAGCAAAGCATAAAGTAGCATACTGGGAACCGTTCCCAAGTTTTTCGGGATGTCCTGAATGGTTGGCATTTTTGGTTAGCAGGAAACATCTCGAAAAAATTGCTTTTTCTGTGAAGCCTTATCAAAAAAATTAAGGATTTCGTTAGTACGACTAACAAAGAGCAAACGCCAATGAGGTAAATGGTGTGAGCCAGTGGCGGTTGTTACAGGGAGGGCAACGAGGCAGTGCCCTCCCAAAACTAGACAACAAACAATATTTTTAATTGATTTATTTTAAAAAAATTAAATCTTCCCTTACGACATAATTGTCTAGTTCTCTTTATTATCTGTGTTTAACATCAAGCGATTAATTGGGTGAACTTTTTTAGCGTAAATAATTACAAGCCGGCAGCGCCGCGCGGAACAAGGTTTCAATTTCACCCTTTTTTCAGCGGGGTATGGGTGGATGTTCTCGAGCGGGCGGAGGAGGAATGTGTGTTTTAGTTGAAGTCGCCCATCATCATCGTGCAGAAACGTCCGTTGCCCTTCTACGCGATGCTGGTTCTATCCTTAGTGAAGACGAATGAGTTTGTTTTGATTTGGGTTATGTCAGTAGTAAAAAGCATTGCCGGTCGCGTGTCATTGTTTTTGTTATCGTTTGTTTATAAAATGGGAGTAAATACCGTCGATTACATAATTAACTGTGCAAATTTAAAAACTCTGACATATGAACTTTGATTACAAATAAAATCTTTAGGGCCACATAGACCGGACCTAAAAATCCTAAAAATTAAAAAAAATTTAAGCGCAAATAATAAAAAATTATACGATGCTAAAAACTGGTTACGCGGTTGTAGAAAATGCTTTTTTTGCTTTATTTGTCTTATTATGAACAATCTACGAAGTGATCCTGCGTTGGTGGCAAAAGGAATATGTGATACCTATCAAGCACTTTAGTGAAACGTTAAAGAAACAAAGTAAGTGCTACTTATTTAAATAACCAATTAGAATTTTCTATGCTAGGCAAGACTGATATTCGGTGCCAATTGAATAGTGCCTATATTACCGAACGTAATGAAAATGTATATAATAATATCAAGAAGTCAAATACACATATTTTTTATTTTAAAGTTTGGTTCAAACAGGCAAAAAAATTCGCTATTAATCCAAATATTATAAGTTTTTTTCAATTCTTTCATTATTTTTATTTTACCAATAAACTTTTTTCATTAAAATTATTTTGTTTTATTTATTATTACTTATTTTTCTTTACCGTTGCCTTATGCTTCTTGTTAACAGTTTGTAATGATTTTTACTTTTTTTAGTGTCGACATCATGGAGAATTAAATACGGTAACTTTAACACCAAATTTAAAAAAAAAAAAGGTAGAAGGGGATTGGTAAATTTATTTTTTGGTTATTAGGAACCAAGGCTTCAATTGTTCCAATGACTCATTATTTAAGATTCTCAAGAGAATGGTATTCTTAACAGAGCACGAAGTATTACTAAAACCTGTCGAAGTAACCCCGTTTCACGGTACTTTCTTTAAAAAATCAGCATATTTTGATTTAAAATAATAGGAATTCAACTGTATTTTAAACATTTGGGGAAGACCAAATTCTCATTCATTAACTTTCTACGTCAGAAAATATACATGTTTTGGGCGATTAGAAGTAAAGGACAAAATCGCTTCTCCACTAAAAAAAGAAAAAAGCTATTTGGAGCCTTTGATTAATTATTAATTAATTTCGCTTTATTTCAATTTTTATTTTTTGATGACAAATTTTGAAAATTGGAAAAAAAAACCACCCTAAGCTGTAAGAACCTTATATACATTTCTGTGTTATTTTTGTAAGTTAAAAGTCTCAATATTTCATATTTCTTCAATAGATTTAACCATAAACACCTATGAAATATGACCAAAACTCAATGAAGCTGTAAAAGCATTTTACGGTTAAACAGGCGGCATTGCCCAACGAACACTCCAGCCAATTCAACTGGCTCTTTCATTTGTTTCATAGCTCACACTCCAGCCCCTCTCATACTCGATATTTGACCAAGTGCAGCATTGGCTTTTGTAAAAAGAGTGACGACAATAATATAGCCAATGCAAATTTCGAAAAAAAAAAACGAACGGAAAAAACGCAAAGAAATAATCTGCCCATTTATGGCCACCTAATCTCACACGATTAATATATAATGTGATTTTTACACATTTTGGTCAGCGAAACTAACTCCCCTATCCGCTACCCGGAGACACGTCCCATTGGAGCTGCTCCCACCAGTGTCACACCACTGAACAAAACAAACTTTATTGTATTTTTAATCTTAATGCACAGTTATTTTTATTATAGTGCCACAGAAGTCATATTTCTAGAAAATTTTTTTTTAAATTAACCGTCTCCCTTTTTCTTGGCGTACTAGGTCAATAATACCTTTCAGGCTATTTGCACCTGCATACAAAGCATAATGAATGAACACGTGGTGTTATTAGTAACAAGAGATTGCGATCTTTACTTAAACTTGTCTTGACTTATTGGTTAATAAATTTGATTCATTCTTGAGGTCAAAATAACAACTTTTGTTATGAAATATATACAACCTTGGCTCATCAATCTGTAATGAATGACGGGCCTTGAAGTATTGATTTGAGCTCAAGGCCATTCACAGGATCAAAAAGACCACCAACGCTGTTCGCCTCCACATACAAAAGACAAAGACCCACTAGTCACTGCACACAAAAGACAAAGATCCACATAAGTTTCCAATTTTATATCAAGGTCAAAAAGGCCACCCACTTTGTTGACCTCCACATACAAAAGACAAAGATCCACTCGCACCTGCACACTATTGGCCTATGCTTAAAAGGACTACCTACACTATTAGCCTCCAGATACAAAAGATAAAGACTCACTCGCACCTGCACAAAAAAGACAAAGGCTCTGTTTCTCGGAATTACCACCACATTTTGCACTGAAACAGACATATCTACTACTTACGTATAAGCTAAAAAACGCACAGTCGTATTTTATTTTTTGATATTTGTGCAGGGCGTAGTTTACTCTGGAACTCACTAAATGTTGTAATAAATTTACTGTGATTACTAAGCGTTTTTCCATAAAACACAAAGAATTATAGTTGGAAAATTCTTATTGTATATTTCTGCTGTGTGCTTTTTTCTGTCTGCACTTTTTTTCACTTTAATTTTTTTTCGTCAGTGCCCATTTCTATCCAGCATATTTTGACAAAAATTTTAATCTTTTAAAGCCAAGTTAACCTTTTTTCTTGACCTATTTATGTGTACCTGTATCTACTCGTGTGTGTAACCAAACCCAGCACAGTAATCAATTAATTATTATCTAATTTTCGATGCACTAACGGCAAGGAAACTACAGGCGCCACTAAAAGAAATTGAGGTTAAGAAGGCAGTAAAAGCAGGATGTATCCTAGGCAGCTGTCTGCCTTTGTCTGTGTCACTGGATTTACAATAACTATGGACTACTGTGGTCTCCAATAATTTATACAATTTCTTGCAAGGATTATTTATACAGGGGACATTAACGAACTCATTTATACTACATGATGACCCACCAAACAGGCCTAGGGTCACTGCATCTCCAGGCTTCCAGGGATCAGTGACCTGAAGTCGGTTGGCACTTTTCTTTCTCAAGGAGGATTTAATTTTGCTTGATACGCTTTGTCCAGTACATAGGTCTTTATCATGTTCGCGCCATCTAGGTTCTTAACACGGGACCATCCGCTTAACGTGATTTCTGAACCACGGTCTTGTATTGATCATCAACTTTGCCCACTTTGTTGATGCCCAAACTGTGCCCAAGATGGGCGTTACCACTACCTCCGGTTAAACTTTATTCACAAATGGATGGTAGGTTCGAGTTTGTACTGGCAGGCATGGGAATCGGACCCACCGCTATCTGATTGTAAAGCAGAGGCGCGCCCACTGAACCATCAGGCCCAGTGCAGCTGTCTATCAGTAGGCTTTTGGTACCTAATTAACAAATTACTGTAGTGACTAATAAAGAAAGAGGTCGATGCACAAAAATATGCTGGCGACACCGGTCAATTCATCGGCACTATGTGCAATCGTATGCACAAAGCATGCTAGATAATCGAGAGGTGGTGTAGTAAAAACGGCTTGCCTATTAACCCCGAGAAAACTACATCCCAAGGTAAACAAAGAGTTCAAAGCAGTCAAAATTTATAGCAAAGTTTGCCTTATCACAGAAGTCTATAGTCTATAACCAAGTTCTGTTGGGACGATAGCGATGTTAGATAGCTGTAAGTCTAACATGTAGCAGGACCTCTTTTCGGAAGGGGTGTAAAAGCGGGGGTCCACTGTGTATACTTGCTACGAAGTATGAAGATCCCTGCCCTCGACAAAGTGGTCCAGGAAAAATTAAGTCTTCTTAGAAAAAGAAAACTTGCATCCTAAGGGGCACGTGCATCAGTTTGGTATATGGTGTACGGACAAATCGGGGTATGCGAAAAGGACGTGCCGTGTGTCTAGTCGCTAGACCAAAAACGGCCTCCCCACGACTACCACTACTACTAGCCTTATCACAGGAGCTCAAGTACCTGAGAGATATACTAAATAGCAACTTGAACTGTCAAATGGACACACACCATATCATTACTAAGGGCGTATCCAAGAGCGAGCTGCTTACCAAATTTCTTAATATCAGACAATGAAATTCAACTAAATGATGAATTTGCCTCCCCCCTTTAACTCAAGAAGGTCGTGGAATTCAGAAGGCTGCCCCTCCTTATGTTTCGTGCGGGATACGCCCTTGGACATTACAAAATCCACAAGGACCTTTTGGCAATTTTGACTAGGAGAGCAACTATATAATACCTAGATAGTAATTAAACATGGAAGTCCAATATACTTTAGTAGGTAAATCTATCTTAAAACAATACCTTTACGTTTACTCTTTCAAATTTAGCTAGCAGCTAGAGTGCGTATATTCAGCTATATTTGGCAAGCTGGGAATAAACCGCCTACTTCGTTAGGTTTTATTGTTTCGTTTGTTTGACGGCTCTTTGGTCACTTCGCGTCGCATCGGCGGTGATAGTTAAATAATAAATAAACTATTCATTTAGCTATTAATGATTACAGAGCGTTGGTTTGACATAAGAAACATTTTTTTTACCTTTCCTTACTTTGGTAGGTAAAACTAACTTTAAACAATACCTTTACGTTTACTCTTTCAAATTCAGCTAGCTGCTAGAGTGCGTATATCCAGCTATATTTGGCAAGCTGGGAATAAACCGCCTACTTCGTTAGGTTTTATTGTTTCGTTTGTTTGACGGCTCTTTGGTCACTTCGCGTCGCATCAGCGGTGGTAGTTAAAAAATTAATAAACTGTATTCATTTAGCTATTAATAATTACAGAGCGTTGGTTTGACGCAAGAAACAATTTTTTTTTACCTTACCTTACTTTAGTAGGTTAAACTAACTTTAAACAATACCTTTACGTTTACTCTTTCCAATTTAACCAGCTGCTAGAGTGCGTATATCTAGCTATATTTGCCAAGCTGATAATAAACCGCCTACTTCGTTAGGTTTTATTGTTTCATTTGTTTGCCGGCTCTTTGATCACGTCGCGTTGCATCGTTGGTGATAGCTGTAACAGGTGGCTTGTATGACAGTGATACTGTCAAATAAAGTGGCCAAGGCTTTAATGTTGTTAGGCACCAATTTTTGCAACAACTTAGAAATAATAAATTAAGGGTCCATCTCACCGACTTTTTTTTCGTTACTTAGCTTAAAGCGTTTCTTAATATAATCATAATATGACGTAAAAAGGAACACTTAAGGCTAAGTAACGAAAAAACAAGTCGGTGCGATGGGCTATTAAAGATTAAATATAATACTGATTGAATAATTAAACTCTAGAAATGGAATTTGACGGTTCTTGAAGGAAGTGTTCAATTGTTCTTTGTCTTCTTTTTCTTCATACACTAGACTTTATCACTGCTTATGTACTAAACTTTATTCATTTGATTATTATTTTCACTTTATAGAATGGTTGCAACCATTTTTCTCTTATACTTCTACACCTTCTTCTATTGGTATTATTTAAATAAATTATTATTTTATAAAATTCATTATGTCAAAATGACTTTTACAAACTAATTAATTTAGTGCTGTTGTGTCAGTATGATTGGTACCTGTTATAGTATGGTACTTAAGGTAAGGAGATTATAAAATTATAAACAAAATGTTTGGCATCAAGAAAGTTTTATTTAAAAAAAGTAATTTGATGGTTAATGAAAACAGTGATAAACTGGTATAAACGATAACTCAATTCAGAAATATACTAAGAATTAAATAAAAGATATTTATTCAAAGGAAAAGTAATTCCCCTGAATAAATCTCGATTTTAAAAAACATGTTGACCGTTAAAGACCTCATAAAACTCTGTCTTCCGACACGTAAAGAAATTTCTAGGTTCAATTGTTCTTTGTCTTCTTTTTCTTCATACACTAGACCTTATCACTGCTTATGTACTAAACTTTCTTCATTTGATTGTTATTTTCACTTTATGAGATTGGAACCATTTTTCTCTTATACTTCTACACCTTCTATTTACCTTTTTCTATAGGTATTATTTAAATAAATTATTATTTTATAAAATTCATTATGTCAAAATGACTTTTACAAACTAATTAATTTAGTACTGTTGTGTCAGTATGATTGGTACCTGTTATAGTATGGTACTTAAGGTAAGGAGATTATAAAATTATAAACAAAATGTTTGGCATCAAGAAAGTTTTATTTAAAAAAAGTAATTTGATGGTTAATGAAAACAGTGATAAACTGGTATAAACGATAACTCAATTCAGAAATATACTAAGAATTAAATAAAAGATATTTATTCAAAGGAAAAGTAATTCCCCTGAATAAATCTCGATTTTAAAAAACATGTTAACCGTTAAAGACCTCACAAAACTCTGTCTTCCGACACGTAAAGAAATTTCTAGGTACTTTTTCCGCCCCTTCCACTTCTCTTTGATACGCTCAGAGACTATAGCTTATGCTACGTTTTTCTGTGCTATAGAAAAGGATAGCACCAAAGCAAGCACGACCGAACTTCCAAATTCCAAGCGTTGGAACATGATTTTTTTGATTATCCAGTTTTACACTTTAAAGAAGATAAGATAATGGCCCTAAGAACGAACTGGCCCAATACATTTCAAAACTATTAACAGTCAGAAAGTTTGCTTAAAAACTAACTGTTTTTATGTTGCCATTTTCTCAAAAAATATCTTAAAGCTAGTTTCAACAGAAAAGATACTAATTAATGTTTTTTAACTGAGAAAATGTGCCAATACGTATATATAATGCTAAATATTAAAGTACTATTAAAGCTTGCCAATGGCAATTGATATTTTTTAATATGACAAGTTAAAACGAAGACCCTGGCGAAACGGGTGTGATCATAATTTTAAATAATACTTATATGGTTAAAACATCTGTACCACTATGAATACAGCTATTCAGGTTTACACCAGGGATAATATAGACCGTCATAAATTACAAATAATATATTAAAATAAATATTATATAAATTGAAGCAAATCTGCAAAAACCGTATTGTTTCATAGCCAAATAATAAATAAACTGTATTCATTTAGCTATTAATGATCACAGAGCATTAGTTTGATGAAAGAAACAAATTATTTTTCTGACTCTACTGCCCCTTTTTGCAATTTCCAAAACGATTTTAAGATTATAAAGCATACTGAAACCGCATGTTAAGTACGTATATTTTTTAAACACTTCCATTGCGATGAGTGGACAGTCCGTCGAATGTCGCGTTTTGACGTTTCTATGCAGCCAGAGTATTTAAAGGCGACCAGTTTCCTTGAAGGTGAGGTAGGTGGTAGACGCTTTTTACTCATTGGGCGTCGACCGGTGAGATACCACCATGCCAGAACTGAGTAGCGCTAAGTGGTATCACCACGTTCCGCTACTGCGCTGGCAGTCCGGTTCCAACAATGAGTAACAGATAGCATGATGGCGCCTCCAGGATCAAAATATTCCGGAGGTAAAATACCCGACCAATCGGATCTCCGGGCGTCGGGTCATCTTGGGGGTCCTTCATGCAAAGATATTAAAAGAAGACCAAAAACTCAACTCACAATTGATTTTAGCAATATAAGAGGATTAAGTACCAACATGAATTCAGTTCACCAACATCTTGAAGAACAAAGACCTGACATCCTTGTTCTCACTGAAACTAAAATCAGTTCTGCAACACCTATTGTGAACTATCTTTATCCCGGCTATGACCTACACCACCGATTTCGACATAATTTTGGGATCTGTGTGTACATTAAAAATGACCTTTCATGTCATCGAGAGGAGAAGCTAGAACCAGCGAACCTCGATATCATATGGCTGAAATTCACCTCAAAGTCATCGACCAAGTTCATTTGCTGCCTCTACCGACCGCCAAGTAACACCGAGTATCAAAACTTTTTTGCGACATTATCCGAAAACTGTGATAGTATACAGTCTAACTATCCACATGCGGAAATTAATAAGTTGTAGTCTAACGCAGCTTGTCGATGAACCTACCCGGATCTTAGAAAGGGGTGAATTTGCAGCGCTTGTTCTTAACTACAAATCCTGACTTGTACACAATTCAAGTAGATCCCCCACTTGGTTCATCCGATCATAAGCTTATAAGAACAAAGTGCGAAATGTTCATACCGCCAAGCCAACAATCACTTCCTCGTAAAATGTGGCACTATAAATCGGCAAAATGGAATGACCTTAAACAGTTTTACCTGGATTTTCCATGGCAAGAGGTTTGCTTTAAAACAGCCGATCCCACTATTTGCATTATATCAGAATTCATATCTCTGGAGAACAGCATCGCTGTGGAATAAACTCCCTGCGACAGTTTTCCCTGCAGGTTACAACCTGAACCGTTTCAAAACCAACACACACCAACATTTCCGCGCACTTGCCGCTTCTCGAGCGTGATAGGGATCTCCTTGCGAGTGCGCATACTCGTAAAAAAAAACTTGCTTGGCTGAGCAGGTTAACGTCATGCCGCAGATTTGTATATGCGGATTTAAGAAAACCGTCCCCATTTAAATCCATAAAATCGCTAATACGTCGACGAACTACCGCTTATCGTGATGGTCTACAAATAAAATAAGGCTTGTAGATATATAGATAGAACTTGGAAAAAGTAGAAGCAATCCATAACCCCACTTTTCTTTTAAATGTTTTGTTATATAACTTATATCATGGCAAATAACAATTAACAAAACAAATATATATTTTGGTACCTATTACTTGACACTTGACAATTTTGATAAATAAATATTAAAATTTTAAAATCATTTTCAAGTCGATTTCAAATCGAGTTACAACCTATAATTAAGTATGCAACGTAAATCTTCAAAACGTGCTAAAGATTTTAATACCATTAGAAACCTATTCCATATAAAAAAGAGGCTATTCTTATCCCAAAGTAAATCAAAATTCATGAATCTTATGTAAAAATAAACCATAGCAAACTTTCGGTAATATTATTTTGAAGTTTAGCACACCACGATCCTTTAATGCCGACAAAAAACAAAGATTTATTACATATCTTCACATGATCTCTTTTGCTTGCCTATACGACCTTTCATCATATACCTACTTAAGCTGATAGTCCACATTACACACTAAAAAAATCGATCGAATAGATTATCAACCTGAGTTATCCGTTTTGCAGGGGCGGCTAGTGCATAAGGGCTGCAGAGCTGCAGAACCCCCAAAATTTTCACATTATTTGACTATTTTTCAGCCGCTGCTATTTTTCTAATATAATTATTTTATTTCTAAAATTATTGGAATAGCAGTATATTTTCGGTCCGATGTTGGTATAGTAAGCCTGCAAATCGCGTACGTGTGTTGAGTATGACGCCGCGCGCCGTCGCCGAAGGCCGCATTTCACAGTCGGTCAAATGAAGTTATTGGCATTGTTGCGCTGCTAAATTGCAACACAACGTAGCTGGGCAGCTAACGAGATCTGTGCTCGGCTAGGAACCCCTTCCTTCGCCCCGCACCGCACTTGCTCATGGGTTTAAATAGCGAAATCTAGGCAAAAATAGAGCTGCAAAACTTGCAGTTCCAGTACAATTCAGGGCGGGCGGGATCAGCGTTGCGTGTTTGCGGGCGCATTTATTTATTTAGAAGACGCCGTTTTTGTATAATTGTGTCACAATAAATGTGGTGGATAATTTAATTCATGTAAAAAAATTATCTCTCTTTACTTATGAAGAAAAACTAAAACTGAAAGAAGAAGGACGGCCATTGCCCGATATTTTAATAGAAAAGTGTGGTTCAAGCCGGGAAAAATCGTATAAAAGGATTTTTACAAGAGAAATTTATGCCAAAAACGACTGGATATGCGGATGCAATAAAAATAATTCTCTTTTTTGTTTTCCGTGCCGTTTGTTTGGTGGGGATAAATCTTGGACCGTCCTTGGTGTAACCGATTTGGAACATCTTAGCGAAAAACTCAAACGCCATGAAACATCAAAAAATCACTTAAACAATGTAATGAACCTGGGTTTGTTGGGTAATGTTAATATTCGTGGGAAGCTGGACACTGCATATTGGACAAATATTCGGCTGTTTAACGAGAACGACTGTAAAAAAATAGCATTTTTTATACCCTATCGGCAGAACTCACAAACTTTACTGTCACAAGCCGCCACTGAGATACAGTGAAACCTCCTATAGGCGGACAGTCACGGTTTCGTCGATTTTATCCGCTTATTGCAGGTGTCTGCTTATGGGCGAGAACTGCGAAATTTTAATATATATTTATTGACAATTTCCGCTGCTTGATTTTTTCCGATATTAAATTTTTCAGCGATCTTTCATGCTGATAGATGTTCCTTCTCCGGAACGTTAACAACTTCCATTTTTCACTTTTTCACTAACTTGACTATTACGGCTGCAAATAACTCTTAGGCATAGTGCTAGATTCAACGTAAAGAAGTTTGGCTGGAATAGCAAAGTTTAAAAAAACATTTCCAAACTAGTAAGAACCATTCATTTTGAAATTTGTATTGGAGAACTTGGCTTTACTTTTATCTCAATTCTTTTTACGGCATACCACTTTCGCGTACTTGGCTTTTTTTACATGAAATGTTTTTGCTATGATATGTAATTTTAAAATAAGTATATGGTTTGTACCACAGAGAGCGCTGTCAGCATTAAATATATTGCCCAACTTTTTCTTTCGTTTAACAACGTAAACATGTCGGGAAATTTTGTTTCCCCTGGCGGTTTTAAAACTCGTCTTTCATCACTACACACAGACAAAAGTTCTTTCTCGAATAAAAGCTTAAAGTTCAAGAAACAACATTCCATCTGTTTCTTGTGTTCTATTAAAGAGATTTTGTTTGACCTAATGTAACGTTACATTTTTTTAATAAAGTCGTAATAATTTTAAAAAAATTTTCAGCTTTTACAAAATAATTTAAACCACAATAAAAATTAAAAGTTCGAGAAGAAACACTAAATCTGTTCGCCAGCGAACGAAACCAAAAATAATAAAATTTTATAGGATGGTAAAGAATTTTTTCCGTAATAACGCTCTGTAAAGAGTAATAACCGACCTATGACCACGCGACTCGACGTATTGTTTTCTATCTTCTCAGTATGATGTGAATAGTTGTAAGTACTGATTTACATCATACTCAGAAGATAGAAAACAATACGTTGAGTCACGTAGTCATATGTCGGTTATTTGCCCAGTAAGCTCAGGAGTACCGCAACGCTTTGTTTTGGAGCCTCTCTTTTTCGATTTATTTATAAATGACATTGTATGTTTTACATATTTGATATATTTTAACCGTATTTGTCCGAATTTGGCTATTAACTAGTGGTCACTTACCCCCTGTCAATGGACTATCCCAAGAACTAATGAAGGTTAATGCGTAAGGACAACCCGGGGTTGCCATTACATATTTTTTTTTAATTTATATTTTTACAGGTTTTAAGATTGGAATTTTCCTTTTTTTAATTTTGTTTAAAATTATGAAAACCATATTTTTGTATTTTTTGCTAAACAATTTTGACCACATGCTAAAATATTATTTCCATCATCGAGTCGGTTCGCCATAGAAATGCCGTTCAAACAAAAAGCAGGAAGAAATTTTTTTGACCCATTTAGCATTATTACCTTGTTTAGTGTGATGTAATTTTTCTTTTCATTTGACAATTTCATAGTTTAACTCAACAGAAGTATTTTTCTCTTTTATATTATATATATTTTTTTTTCCTTTTTCATATTTTGAGTAAGCGCTAATACATCATTTGTATCAGACAGCATATCAATCAAATAACTTTAAAACTTTGCAAAAAATATTAGTTTTAACAAATAAAAGTTTGCTTATGTACTGAGGTGAGAACTTGGTACATATAAGGGCGATATATGATACCCGATACCCAAGTATTACTTTGTTTTATCCTATACTAGTTCATTCAGCTTTTATCCTTTGAGGCTGAAGATTTTTCAACTAAACCCCCCCTCTTGAGTACGCCACTGCATGTGAAAAAGCAAACTAATCTTATGACGTATGTATGTGGATATGTCCAAATGTGATTTCTTGCAATTAAAATAACCCAAAAAGTAGGTTTCCGATTTTAATAGGATTAGCAAGGCAAGTAAATAACTACGAGTTTTGTTTTTACAATATTAAAATATTGATACGTATTTAATACGGTAATACATATCTACAGATCTACGTAGTTTTAAGTTATTTATGTATTATTTAGCCTTTAAATTTTTTGTATAAAAGTTTTTTTGTCAATTATGGATTATTTCTACTGTTTTTTGAACTTTAAACCACCCACTGTTTTTCGAACTTTAAACCATCTCTCAGAAGTGGTACTACAGTTTGAGACCATTTTTAACGGGAACCCAACTACTGTACGGACTAAATTTCCAAAAAATGACCTTTTGTTACAAATTTTTTATGTGGTTTTTCTTTATTTCTAAAGGTAAGTTGAATTTATATGAGATGAAACTCACTGAGAAATGATAACTATCATATTGCACATTAGAGTGAACCAAATCTTGGTAGTTATTTGACCTGTGAGTTTTAAAAAAATACACTTAAACCGGTCGGTATGAAGTCTATGCTAAGTCTTAAGGTCTTAGTAAATACTGGTGTATATGTTCGATGCATGAAGAGAGGATGAAGCACTAGTGGAGAACACGGAAGTTTTCTTTTTTGTAGCTATGAGTTATTATATACCCTAGATTAGTTTTTGGGAAGGTCTCAACAAGGTTAAGATAAAAATCGGTAAAGTTTCGAAAACCGCAACATAAGATTAACTTCTAAAAATGTCGAACAACTCTAACCAATTCAAAAAACTCCTGGGTCTTGAGCAATGTAACAATCCATATCACATGATTTGACCAATAGCAAACTCTGAGTGGTCGTGTGTTGTTGTGCGAAAAGACTTGTTTCGACCAATGGCATAGTCGCGTACCGACTGAACGTTTCTCGGTTGGATCGTAGGAGAAGCTTGCGCAATGGAGGTCTTTTCGCATAGCACATGAGGGCTCGGTGCTAATTTTAGGGTTGCCATTTGCCAAAGCATGTAATGGGAACTATCACATCGTTCAAGTTTGAGAATAGCTAGCCAGGTATTGATAATCTACTATAGTTGAGGATGTATATAAGTGGCACCAAGTCATAACTATGGTAAACCAAATTTTGCGGCAAAATCTAAGTAAAGAAGCCTTAAAAAATTGTTGTTGTACTTTGTACATGCAGTGTGCCGCTTTATATATGTATGATAAAACACCGAGACCTTTTAAAAGAGAGATAAAATAGGTACTTACCTAATAAATAATGATTCGAAACATAAAAGAGAATCCAAAATTATATTAAAATGTGCGCAAATATTGATTTAGTTGCAAAAACGGTCATTTGTTTTGTAAAAAGCTCAGTCGTAATTTGTTTGACATTAAAACAGTCAAAACAACAACGAATAGAAAACGCCAAAGCCCGGCTAAATCAATATGTTCGTAACAACCAGATGAGAGTATATATGTTCCTTTCTAATGAAATCGTTTAGAAGAAGACATAAATAAAAAGCAAGTAAAATAGTAAGCTAATGACTAATTAATGCATTGCCTCGTTTTGGGAATAAATATTAATAAAAAAATTACAGGAAGTGCGGCCACTGTATGTACCCTTCTATTCCCTTCCCGCCCATCCCGCCGGTTTTGATGACGCGGTGCCACTTTAATACAATATCAACTATAGTTGGGTTTATTCTACGGCAGCTAAAATCTTTTATGGTCTTGTCACTGTGGGTACTAGTAGTATAAAAATAATAGAATAATGTAAAAATAATAAATAATTGAACATAGAAGCAAAAACATATGAAGATTAGGAGACGTTTATAAGAGGAAGAAAAACATAAATAAACACACAAATACTTTAATAGCCATGGGTTCAACTCAATTGTCTTAATGTGGGCCCAACTGACCAATAAATTTGCCCGCTTTTCCTAATAAAATAAACCCTTCGTACTTATAAAGGTGTTGTCGCTTTTCAAGGATTCTTTTTTCGTACGTAAACACACAGTCATGTTTCAGGCCTAATAGTAAATAACTAAAATTAATATATTGGTCCTTTATTTTTTGATAATTTTTAACCGTTAACAAAATCTATTTTTTTAACTAAACGTTTTTTTTTAAACCAACGTTTTATATAATTTATTTTTAAGATTCTGCCGTTCCTCTGATGTCAGTACCTATTTTTACTTTTAAGCATATATCTGGCATGTGGTAATTTTTATAAGAAACACGTTAACATACAGCATAAATGAAGCTCAAATTTTTTTAAATAATAAAATAATAGTAGACACTTTTGATACAAATGTCAACGAGTATTTTATTCCTATAAAGAATAGGGCAACTTAAATATCATACCTAATATTGACATGACTACCAAGCACTCTACTGACTCTCTACAGCGAAGTGGCAGGTGCGTGGTGGTAGAATGTTAGCATTTTCCAACACGTTAGAGCACATGAAAGGTCAAGCAAATTGCTTTACATGCTAGCCTAATGCCCTTATTTTGGCAGGGTTGAATTACGAAGAAGCATGCACCTACACAACAACAGTCACCGCCGCAGTTTGCTCAGGCGCTCCTATAGTCGCTCTATTTTCGGGTAGTTCCCGTTAGTACCGGCTAGTAGTTAGTATCCGCTAGTTTCTCTTGATTCCCGTTAAGTTCGGTTAATTGTAGGTTGGTCTTGCTTTGTTTCAGTTGATTCCCATAAGCTTCGATTCCTATCAGTTAAAGGTTGATTAACATTTTAAAATATTCTCCCAAAATAATTAGCTAAACGTCGGATTCGGTTCTTTAAGCTGATCATACCAAACGTACATTTGACGGCAGACCGATTATACAGCGTGAACAAGTCCACATCTAGGGGGCTTAATTTCTATAGGAGGACACAAAACAGATAGAGTAAAGCATCTATGAATAAGAGATCGCGATACCCACTATTCCCGTAGAAAGCGTTCCGACGTTGCCAAAGGTAATCTACACGCGTAGGCAGTCGCAGTCGTCAAGGGGCGGACAACCTAAAACATTTTATGTTTGGGCCATAATTGTTAATTCTGCTGGTTTGTAAGTAAGTAAATTATTAATTCTTGGGAAGAAGCAGAATTTTAAGGTATTACTCTCGTCATTCCATTTATTGAATGCACATAAAACTGACTATGAAGTTGACCTTTCGCGAACCGACTAGCGATTTATACTGATATTTACGCTAATCTGGCACCGTTGGTTTCACGCTTTTCTGTTCGCCCATGCAATCCATGGCCCATACAAAAATCCTACCCCTAGATAGAAAGCTAGCTACGCGGTATGTGTTCTCAGCAATCAACACTCTCACCAGTATTTACTAAGACCTTAAGACTTAGCATTGTAGACTGGGTTTAAGTATCAATTCTATAGACTTGATACCGACCGGTTTAAGTTTATTTTTTTAATACTCACAGGTCAAATAACTGCAAAGATTTGGTTTACCCTAATGTGCAATATGATAGTAAGCATTTCTCAGTGAGTTTCATCCGAGTTTCATCTCATATAAATTCAAATTAACTTTAGAAATAAAGAAAAACCACATAAAAATTTTGTAACGAAATGTAATTTTTTGGAAATCTAGTCGGTGCAGTAGTTGAATTTCCATTCAAAATAGTCTCAAATTGTAGTACCACCCCTGAGGCGTGGTTTAAAGTTCGACAAACAGTAGAAATAATCCATGATTGACAAAAAAACTTATATACAAAAATATTCAAAGCTAAATCACACATAAATAACTATATCTGTAGATTAGCGTATTAAATACGTATCAATATTTAAATACTGTAAAAGCACAAGATATATTAGAATACCTTTTCAATTAAACATTCACCAAAACAATCGACCATCGGTTTAATCGTCGCTAACTTGTCTAAAAAAATGTAAAATATAGCGGACACCTGACACTGACTTACACCGTTTTTATTCGACATTTCCTAGTAACTTTTGGAGGTTTAAATATAGCTACCATTTTTAAACCAAAATATTTAATTATTTTTATTTATTTATAACCTTTGTATGGAAATGGAAAAAGTAAGGTATTTATGAACAATTTACATAAATATTAAAACTATTGCGTTCACGGGAAAAATAAGTTTAACCAAAATGTAGACTTTTAAACCTAGGATTGTAGCACTGTAGCCTCTTTAGTAAATACTGGTGTCTAAGTCTACTTAAAGCAGCCTACTCACCAACCAATTTGCCGGGTAGGGACCCTAAATTGACGTGCCAATTGGTTGGTACGTAGATCGTTTATAGATGGTATGTTTATCCTACTTGATCGCTGACTAATTGTGACGTTAGATTATCCATTCTGCAAGTTTCTGTGTGCTTAGCTTTATTCAGAATATTTTATTGATCGAAATCCTTCCAATTTACTATACCCTCGATTTTATGTCCAAAACTTCACTACTTATTTGTTACATCATAAGTTGCTTCATCCGAAACGCGACATACTAAACAGACCAAAAACTAGGCTGAGCCAGGGAATTTTGCCATTTTGCTATATAAATGGGGAGCGAACATGGCCCCAAAGGTAATATTCATTTCTTGATAGCTGGCGCAGCGTGTGTGGCCTAGGTGACGCTAAGACGCTATAGAAACGTTATTCGGATGTGGTCTCTGGCAGTAACGACATGGTATTAGAGAGATTTTCGACAACAAAAGAGAGATTTTTGAAATAGGTAGGTTAGCTGTGTAGATATACGAAAGGACTTAGTAGTTGAGTTGCAAAGCTCTACTTTGGTAGGATTATGACCACATTTTTAAAAAGAAAATCTAAAATGGATTCTCAAAAACGGCCTACAGCACATAAGCATGTTGTTCAAAAAAAATAAATAAAGAAAACGCAGTTGTTTTGGTACAATCAAGACACATAGCGGCCCTAACACAGTGGACTCAGAAAAAAATACAAAAAGAATGGATCATTACAGGAACGCCAGAGATCGAAGGAGTGTGTGAGTGGGTATAGTATGAGCCAAAATCGGGGACCTTACCTGATACTGCAATTTACAAGTTCACTTTTCGAAGACGAACGTGAAGGGAGACGCCACGTGCGACCGATATGGGCCAAGGACAAAAACTTGGCGCATTTCCTCACATCATGTGAAGCAGGTTAGACAAGAGGTTCTCCAGGAGGAAGAGTTTGAGACAGATGACTCCCAATTGGTTGGTAGGTAGATCGTTTATGGATGCTAAGTTTATCTAGCTTGAGCCATGACTAATTGCGACGTTAAATTATCCATTCTGCAATTTTCTGTGTGCTTAGCTTTTATACGAATATTTTATTGATCGAAATTTTTTTTATACCCAATACTTGCCCTACTTATTTGTTACATCACAAATTGCTTCATTCGAAACGCGACATACTAAACAGACCAAAAACTAGACTGAGCCAGGGAATTTTGCCATTTTGCTATATAAATGGGGAGCGAACATGGCCCCAAAGGTAATATTCATTTCTTGATGACTGGCGCAGCGTGTGTGGCCTAGGTGACGCTAAGACGCTATAGAAACGTTATTCGGATGTGGTCTCTGGCAGTAACGACATGGTATCAGAGAGATTTTCGACAACAACAGAGAGATTTTTGGAATATGTAGGTTAGCTGTTTAGATATACGAAAGGACTTAGTAGTTGAGTTGCAAAGCTCTACTTTGGTAGGATTATGACCACAATTATAAAAAGAAAATCTAAAATGGATTCTCAAAACGGCCTACAGCACATAAGTATGTTGTTCAAAAAAAATAAATAAACAAAATGCAGTTGTTTTGGTACAATCAAGACACATCGCGGCCCTAATAGAGTGGGCTCAGTAAAAAATACAAAAGGAATGGATCAATACAGGAACGCCAGAGATCGAAGGAGTGTGTGAGTGGGTATAGTATGAGCCAAAATCGGGGACCTTACCTGATACTGCAATTTACAAGTTCACTTTTCGAAGACGAACGTGAAGGGAGACGCCACGTGCGACCGATATGGGCCAAGGACAAAAACTTGGCGCATTTCCTCACATCATGTGAAGCAGGTAAGACAAGAGGTTCTCCAGGAGGAAGAGTTTGAGACAGATGACTCCCAATTGGTTGGTAGGTAGACCGTTTATGGATGCTAAGTTTATCCAACTTGAGCCATGACTAATTGCGACGTTAAATTATCCATTCTGCAATTTTCTGTGTGCTTTTAGCTTTTATCAGAATATTTTATTGATCGAAATTTTTTTATACCCAATACTTGCCTACTTATTTGTTACATCACAAATTGCTTCATCCGAAACGCGACATACTAAACAGACCAAAAACTAGGCTGAGCCGGGGAATTTTGCCATTTTGCTATATAAATGGAGAGCGAACATGGCCCCAAAGGTAATATTCATTTCTTGATGGCTGGCGCAGCGTGTGTGGCCTAGGTGATGCTAAGACGCTATAGAAACGTTATTCGGATGTGGTCTCTGGCAGTAACATGTAGGTTAGCTGTTTAGATATACGAAAGGACTTAGTAGTTGAGTTGCAAAGCTCTACTTTGGTAGGATTATGACCACAATTTAAAAAAAAATCCGAAATGGATTCTCAAAAACGGCCTACAGCATGTACGCATGTTGTTCAAAAGAAATAAATCAACAAAATACAGTTGTTTGGTACAATCAAGACACATAGCGGCCCTAACGCAGTGGACTCAGAAACAAATACAAAAGGAATGGATCAATACAGGAAACGCCAGAGAGCGAAGGAGTGTGTGAGTGGGTACAGTGAGAGCCGAAATCGGGGACCTTACCTGATACTGGAATTTACAAGGTCACTTGGCGAAGACGAACGTGAAGGGAGACGCCACGTGCGAACGATATGGGCCAATGATGAATACTTGGCGCATTTCCTCACATCATGTGAAGCAAGTAAGACAAGAGGTTCTCCAGGAGGAAGAGTTTGAGACAGATGACTCCCAATTGGTTGGTAGGTAGATCGTTTATGTATGCTATGTTTATCCAACTTTATCCATGACTAATTGCGATGTTAAATTATCCATTCTGCAAGTTTGTGTGTGATTAGCTTTATTAAGAATATTTTATTGATCAAAATCCTTTCAACTGACTTTACTTATTTGTTACATCATAAATTGCTTCATCCGAAACGCGACATACTAAACAGACCAAAAACTAGGCTGAGCCAGGGAATTTTGCCATTTTGCTATATAAATGGGGAGCGAACATGGCCCCAAAGGTAATATTCATTTCTTGATGGCTGGCGCAGCGTGTGTGGCCTAGGTGACGCTAAGACGCTATAGAAACGTTATTCGGATGTGGTCCCTGGCAGTAACGACATGGTATTAGAGAGATTTTCGACAACAACAGAGAGATTTTTGGAATATGTAGGTTAGCTGTTTAGATCTACGAAAGGACTTAGTAGTTGAGTTGCAAAGCTCTACTTTGGTAGGATTATGACCACAATTTTAAAAATAAAATCTAAAATGGATTCTCAAAAACGGCCTACAGCACATAAGCATGTTGTTCAAAAAAAATTAATGAAGAAAATGCAGTTGTTTTGGTACAATCAAGACACATAGCGGCCCAAACATAGTTGACTCAGAAAAAAATACAAAAAGAATGGATCATTACAGGAACGCCAGAGATCGAAGGAGTGTGTGAGTGGATATAGTATGAGCCAAAATCGGGGACCTTACCTGATACTGCAATTTACAAGTTCACTTTTCGAAGACGAACGTGAAGGGAGACGCCACGTGCGACCGATATGGGCCAAGGACAAAAACTTGGCGCAATTCCTCACATCATGTGAAGCAGGTAAGACAAGAAGTTCTCCAGGAGGAAGAGTTTGATACAGATGACTCCCAATTGATTGGTAGGTAGATCGTTTATGGATGCTATGTTTATCCAACTTGATCCATGACTAATTCCGACGTTAAATTACCCATTCTGCAATTTTCTGTGTGCTTAGCTTTTTTCAGAATATTTTATTGATCGAAATTTATTTTATACCTTAAACTTCACTACTTATTTGTTACATCATAAATTGCTTAATCCGAAACGCGACATACTAAACAGACCAAAAACTAGGCTGAGCCGGGGAATTTTGCCATGTCGCTATATAAATGGGGAGCGAACATGGCCCCAAAGGTAATATTCATTTCTTGATGGCTGGCGCAGCGTGTGTGGCCTAGGTGACGTTAAGACGCTATAGAAACGTTATTCGGATGTGGTCTCTTGCAGTAACGACATGGTATTACAGAGATTTTCGACAACAAAAGAGATTTTTTAAATACGTAGGTTAGCGGTTTGGATATACGAAGGGACTTGCAAAGCTCTACTTTGGTAGGATTATGACCACAATTATAAAAATAAAATCTAAAATGGATTCTCAAAAACGGCCTACAGCACATAAGCATGTTGTTCAAAAAAAATAAATAAAGAAAATGCAGTTGTTTTGGTACAATCAAGACACATAGCGGCCCTAACACAGTGGACTCAGAAAAAAATACAAAAAGAATGGATCATTACAGGAACGCCAGAGATCGAAGGAGTGTGTGAGTGGGTATAGTATGAGCCAAAATCGGGGACCTTACCTGATACTGCAATTTACAAGGTTACTTGGCGAAGACGAACGTGGAGGCAACGCGCGAATGATATGGGCCAAGGAAGAAAACTTGGTGGATTTCCTCATATAATGAAAAGAGGTGTGCGAGGTGGAGCGTTTGAGACAGATGACCCTCTGAAACAGAGTTGGACCGATATTTGGCCTTTACACAAAAAATGCGCAGGAATCGGCGAAAACGGCGCGCCATGTGCCCAGTTGCCAAGACTAGAGCCTGCCCCGCACTACTAAATACTACTACTAGTACTACCACTAATAAGCCACGCAGGACGCGGTCTCAACGACACTGTACCTCAAGAGTAGATTCATAATAGACGTTCCTAAAATCTTTGCTTTGAGGGTCCTCGGCCCACTCCTTAAGGAGAACAACAAAAGAGTTATTATTTTTTAAAAAAACAGCAGGTGAGATATGCGGATTTAATAATGGTAAAGTCTAGTTTCCGCCTATGCGTACCGACCTTGATTCAACAATCACCTTGTTTTAAATGCAGCGTCACCTGATGCATTTTTTGAATCAGAATGGGCACGCATAGGTGCAAACCGGGTATAACACTGCGCTGTGGTGCTCTAACCTTTGTTTGATACATCATGGTATTAGAGAGATTTGTTATTATTACAGTTATACATAACGCCAATGCCACCTCAGTCTGGTGGTCGGATAATATGAGAGGTGATTGATTGATTGGTAGATGATTATAATTTAATCTAATTTCTTATTTTGTGGCATAAAAAACTTGCAGGCTACCTACTCTTTAATCAGAAACTACAGAATCAACATTGCTTGTGCATCATCGGGGTTCAGCCTCTATTAAGGAAGAAAGATTGGTATCTTTTGTGTTTGGTTTACAACGGGGCACAAAGATTTTGTGGTTTTGATAAAACTTAACCTAAAAAGGCGAAATTTGGCTATATCGTGAATACGGAACCACAGGAATGCTACCAACCGTTTAACTAGAAACTAGGGAATCAACATTGCTTGTGCATCATAGAGGTTTAGCAGCTATTAAGGAAAAAAAGATTGATACTTTCTATATTAAGACGAAATCTTTTGTATTCGCTTCACAATAAGCCATAAGGATTTTGTGGACACAGGGTGGCCTTGATAAAACTGAACCTCCAGCACCCGTTGGTAAAATAATGCAAGTAAAATTATTGTGAACTATGTATTTGATCCATCTATGATATTGTGACGATTATCCCAAAAAGGCATTAAGTATTCCTTCAAAGTTATAAATTGCATGTGGAATTTTTGGTTGACGCAATTTAATCTAAACAATTACGCAAACATCGTAATGGGTTTGTTGCTTTGGGTTCCTAGGCCGAAAACTAGGTTACGCTGACCCTGAGAAATCGAAGTCAATTTGGGGTTTGCGCGAATTGACCTCACGCAAAAGGATGGACTTGGAGACGGGATGGTGGCTTTTTGGGGGGATTGACACTCGGTTTTGGGTGTTTAGAAGTGAAGCAACTCAAGTGGCCCAGGCTAGAAAATTTAGAGGGCGACGAAATTTCCTTAATGATAGCCGAGTCAACAGGGCGGGAATAAGTATAGTTTCCACAAAAAGTGCAGTGCCGGTTACACGAGTAAAAGTAAGTAAATTATCATTATTACTATTGTCGACATATGTAACCCAAAGTAATCATTATACCAATTTGTACTCCAAACCAATATCCTGTTTTCTTTGGACAGCGTTTTTATTCCCTGGATCTTTCACCTTTCAGGGAACGATCCCGAAGGACCCGGAAACCGCTGCGGCTTGTGCCAACCCTGTTGACACAATCCGGGCGTTGAAAGTGATCAAAGGGGTAAAAAATAAGCTTGTTCGGTCTTAGGTGACGGGGAATTAGCGCCTTGAAGGCTTGTAAGAGCGCTCGTGACAATATCATTTGACTTGTTTGGTGATCTCTGCGGTATTAGGTAATGTTGCAAGTTCAGTAGTATATTTCGTGCAGTATGCCTATTGGCTTCTGAGAAGAACGAACTACTGCGAAGAGGCAACAACTAATTTAGTTGAGGGTATTTGGTGACTTCTGAGTGGTTTAGGCATTTCATATTCAGTATTGCCCATTGAACTCACATTTGTAGTTTTGTTACAATAAAACCTTAAAGTAACTAACAGGTACCTGTCCATTTGGAAGAAATGTTCTTGTTAAGTCCTTCTCTAGACTATTTATTATGGGTAATGAATTTATATTAATAAATGTTCGACAGCTTCAATCGGATCAGAGGGCAGTGTAGATAGAATCAAAAAATTTGATATCGAAGAGCAACTCTCGAACTTTTAATCGATTTCGAATTTCGACAGTGCTATTAAAAAAGCCGTATAGCACAGATAGATAGCTACCACCATACGAGTCTACTCTAAAGTTGGCACAGAGTTAATAGTAACTTCTCTCGAATTTTTGTGCGATTTATGTCGTGTTATGTTAGCACGCACTCCAACGCTTGGCGTACACATCTACTAACATTTACAAATTATCTCTTTAAGGACATTCCTTTCCTTTGTCACTCACTCGATAGAAATATTTATTTAGGTAAAATATTCCGCACACCAAAAATTTTATTTTTTATTATTTTTTTATTTTTACAAGGATAGGAGTATTAGGTTGTCGTTTTATTCATTTTTATTTCCACTTTCCACATTATCAAGCATATTTTACTATAACGGCCTCATTTCCTCCGTCTACAACGGAGGTGAGGGCTTATTGCGAGGCGGTTATCGAACTAGCACCCAATCGACATTTTTAAGATGACTAAAATTTTTTTGCTGACCTATTTAAAAAGATCAATTCAAACAAAAGATCAAGAAATCGAAAAATTCATTGTAACAAAAAATTAAAAAAAAAACAACAAATTGAACACAAGCGGCGACTTGCGATGGGCAGACGCCGTATATAATACTACTATACCAGTTAAAGGGGCAAAACCGTACGTACCGTACGTAAATTTGTTTTTATACTTTTAATTTCTATAAATCATACGCGCCGTAAAATATTTGTTAACTATAAACTATTTAAATTCAAGGTTTCAAACGGTGCATTTTAAAACCGAAGTTTGGTTTAAGCTAATCTGAGGTTTTATTAATTTTATTTTTGAGGGCATTTTGTCAACGTTCTTATAAACGAGAGCTTATTGCGTCTTATAAGGCAGAAATTGCCAAATATTTTCATCTCATTGTAAAAAGCTAACTTTTTAAAAATTAAGACCTTTTTAAAAATACAGGGGCCAGGAATGGCTTAACATATTTAACCAAGGGCACTTTTTTTTAGATTACTGTCTTGGATTTGCAGGGGCACAACTAGTTGGGCCATTTTGGGGAGGGGGGTTCGGACCCGGAGTTAAAAATATTAACATGATTTGGTTTTCCGATATTTTTGCAGTGGGGGTTTTCCAAATTCAGGTCAGCCCCGACGTCCGTAGTTTACATCATTTGCAGAAGCATCCCTCTTTTCGTAATTTAATACAAAATGGCTAATGAATCTTTCCTTAGTGTCAAATCGATAAGAGTGAAATGCACCACGGAAAGAAATTCATTTGAGGGGCGATGTGCGTGCCAATTTTCATTACTCTAGCAACTCTTAAGAATTGAATATAAATAAAAAAATATAAACGAACCAAACTTACTCGGAATAAAAGTGTCACTTATACCCCTTGGTATATAATATTCTATTTTACTTGTGCCATAATTCAACCCAAATTTTTGCGCGCCTCCTGGGATTCAAAGCACGAGCCGCCACTAAGCAATGCCTGGGGTACGTTCATGATTAACGCCGTGTGCAAACCGGGCGCGCGCGACATTACTTTTTGCCCGTTTACGATTGATGCTACGCGCGTCTGGTTGGATAAATTTTCCGTTTATAATTCGGTTGCTGGCTTTGGTGCGCACACCGGAAGGCGAGATGACGTTCACGATTAACACACGGCAAACAACCATTTATCTACCTCGATTGGTGGGGTAAAATTTAACTTGTCGCGCATGCGCATAGCGAAGATGAAACATATGACTCATATGAGAGCAAAATCTAACCCAACTTTATTTTTTTTGTCAAAATTAATATTTTTAAATTTTACCAAAGAGTTTGGGACGTATGATGCCCTTTTTAACCCTCTCATATATAATGTGGTATATAATAAGGACGGAATCCCATTATTAGAAGCCATGCAATAATAGTGTTAGACCGTATTTTGACAGTTTTGCATTGGAATATGACAGCTAATCTTTCAACATAAGGATTTGGTTTACTATACCAACCGAAATAAATACTATCGACTTTAATTAAAGAGAAATAAACGACTTAGTTGTAAATTCAACTTTGCTATGTCAATTTTGAAAGACCAACTATCAGCCTGCACTGTAAATCTGTCAAAATACCACCTGACACTATTATTGCATGGCTTTATTCCAATAAGTCCCTAATATTCATATTATATGTCCATATTATGTCAAAACAAATACAAAAGGAACCTTCTTATTCTTACACAATTCTAGTACAATTTTTGGTTGTTTCAAAGAAGACATAAATATTGATTTCATCTTTTAAATCTGTCTTATTGGCGTGAAATTCCTTTTGATTTAAATCTGCCAATAAACAAAATCAAAATTGACAAATGACAGACAGAAGACTTCCGGTCAACGCCCGGTATTCATTCACACGGTAAATTTTAACCCGAATCATAAACGCACTCCTGTATGTCTTTATTTGCAAAGCTTTTTATTCAGAAGCATTAATACATACTTTATTTATCGTTAGATCAAAGTCAACAAAGCTCGTTATATTTTGCGTCTACATTTTGTTAGTTAATGTTGGCGGATTTGAATCAAAAGGAATTTTCCGCCAATAACCCACACAGCACAATCACGTGTTTAACACGTAAAAAAGGCGTGAGAAAAAATAACGTTGATTTTAAAACGTTTATTTCATATATGAAAACAAGCTTAATAGGTCATTCATTAACGTTATAAAAAATAACATTGCTAAAAACTGCGTTTTAATAACGCCTTTATCAAATTAAAACAGCAATGTCTTTACGTTAGTTTCAAGTGATTTTTATCAGCGTTGAAATCACATTAGATTCACGCCTTTCCTACACGAATTTTAAAACCCGACTTGCATGGCTTTTCTACCGAATATTTTTTAGATTTTACTAGCAGCTTCGCCACCTATAGTCGGGATTTTTCACTTTGACGAAATCTTTCAGGCAGTGCTTTCGCCTCTAAACTTCAAAAACCTGTTAAGGGACTGATCCCTGATCCACGATCACGACGCATCTGTTATTAACCTGATAAAGACACATTAATATTCTGTGAACGTGTTTACTGTTCATAAATCTTGTTTAGCTTTTAAAAAAAACAAAATGTATATAGATAGAAACATAGATATTTTATCTTGCCTTGAGCGCCATCTTTAAAATTGTCTTGAAGTGTTGTAGTCTTAAACTAGTGAACTTTTATAACTTCCTTTCGCGTCTCTTTTAAGTTAAAAAAATGTTATTAAAAAAACGTGACCAAAAAAGACACAGAAAGTCAGTAGGTTTGAGAAGTCTTAATCTAATGGCGTTTTAGAACATGTTGTGGAGGACTTTTTAAGTGTGAATTTGGTAAATGAAAATAACGAGGGTAAAAAACACGTTATATACACAGCCCAGAAACTCCAGCAAAAAGTACATTTTTATAGCTTGATTTCTCCTCGTTTTTAAATTATCTTTAAGCATGTAGATTTAACAAAATAAATATTACATGGTATGAGGTTGTTTTCAAGTAAAAAAAGCTTTGTTATTTTTGTTCACGTGCTTTTAACGTTGATGTGATTTTTGTGCTATGTGGGAAGACAGATTTCAAAAAAGACATAAATATTGGTTTCATCTTTTAAATCTGCCTTGTTGGCGGGAAATTTTCTTTTGATTCAAATCGGCCAATAAACAAAATCACAATTGACAAATGACAGACAGAAGTCAACGCCCGGGGCGTCTGGGTAAAATTCATACGGTAAATTTTAACCCGAATCCTAAACGCACTTCTGTATTTCTTTTTTTTCAAATCTTTTTATTCAGAAGCATTAATCCATACTTTATTTATCGTTAGATCAAAGTCAACAAAGCTCGTTACGTTTTGCGTCTACATTTTGTTAGCTAAACGAAACACTGAAAGCGGAGAAACTTTGGCATGTCGTCGTTAAATTAAAACATGAATGTAACATGGCGTTATCTTACTCGTAGCACATTAAAAACTTTTTAACACACTTTCGAAACGGTTTCCCCTTTCATAAATTCGCCCAATTTTCGCTCTATTCTAGCCTCAATTAAGAAATTGGTTCATTAAACCGACAAAGTTACTCCAAATCGCCCTAAACAGAGATAATCTGATGTTATAATTTTCTCTAAAAAGGGGTAGAAATAAAACTAAATTAGTCCGCTTAGCCAAGTGAATTGCATGGACGAAATTGCAACCTATTGCAAACACCAGCCCAGGGGGTGGATTCTTGAAATAAATTTCCTATATGAATGAATCTTTTTAAAACTAAAATAAGATTTGTATATAGATTTGTTTGAAGAATTAACCCTCAAATCATAAGACAACCTTTTTTAGATATGTTTTCTTTCTTTTTATCCTAATTTTAATATTCGCTACTATAACTAACAAAAATAAAGGCTGAAAAATTCTAGATCGGTTGGAAATCCATGAAAAACTATTCATATTTTCTAAAAGCAGCCATAAGATTATGGTTAAGAATAGGCGCGATAGCGCGACCAATATGCGACGGCAAAAGACACTAAAAAAAAGTCAAAGTAGTTACTGCAGGGTTGGATGGGACAGGCGGGAAACCGGGCAAATGCCCGGTGGGCCGGTACAATTTAGGGTCGGTTGGGCTATTCCAAATTATGAATATTTATTTTTGTATATTTGACAAACGAACTAATTAAAACATTAAATATTTAAATTAAAAAAATCTGTATGTAGTAATCTGGGCCTGCGTTACTCGTTTGATTGTTACAGTTACTTTTATATTAAAATAAGTATAATGTATCAAGGAGATAATGTGATAATGGCACTAACTTATTAATATCTTTTTATACGACTGTCTTGTAAAAGGGGGTTTTGCGCACGGAGAACACGATCTGAAAATGGCATTTTGCGCACGCTGTGTGCAAAACGGTTTGCACACGCTTATGTCATTTTTGCGCAAGCCTATGTCATTTCTGCATATGGGTCTCCCGTCATTGTGATTTTTGTTGTTGTCACCCATCAATATAAGTTGGCTTAGTTCCGTAGCAACCGTCACTGCTCGTATGTTTTGTTGATTAGATACGTCAAAAAATTGTTGAATTTTTAAAGTTTTGTTGTAAAAATGTCGGAAATAAAAACAAGTTAAATTAAAATTTGATTTTTCTTTCTTTATTAGCAGTCGTATAAAAAATATTGTAAAAAACTCGTTTGGAAACCTTTTTGCACACTCCCTCGACTTGTAGACCTCGCCTTCGGCTCGGTCTACCAAACTGTCTCGATCGTGTGCAAAGAGTCGTTTTCAAACCTTGTTGTTTAAATAACTATTTTACAATACCAATATCCAGAAGAAAAAATTGGGAGATTAAAAAATGTAATGCCAATATTGTCCAATTTTTTTCTTTTTTGTGTTGCTGTTGTGAAATCTCTTTTAACACACTTTGTTGACTATTTTGGTGCGGATTGATCCCTCTTATCTCCCTCTTCGGTACGGCCTTGCCAATATCTCATATTTTAGTTACGAAAGATCATTTTTGGTGCTCAAATACATAAAAAATCTAAGAAATCCATTAACCGATTGAAAAGTCGTTATCGGGTCCAATTCAAATTAATGGGGTTATAGATAAAATTGCAGCATCAAGTTCTTTATTAAATAAGTCGTTACCATATGAAAAATTAGCATACCTGCTCTGCCCCCGGTAGTTAAAAGGGCGCAAGTGACGAAAGTGTGGTTCGGAAAAAAACGACTTCAAAGTTTTAATTGTTCCTAAGGCAGTACTACAGTTACTGCTATTTGTTTTTTTTTTAGTTTTTTTTTAAATTTTATTACATAGGACATGATGGAAAATCCGTCGAGACCAAAAACCTAAATTCGAAAAAAAATTACTTGCAGCCTTTTAGTTAACGGGGGTGTGTTCGGAATTTTGTACGTTTTTATTTTATTTTTTGAGTTTTCATAGGCATACAGAATATAAAAGTTTACAAAAATATCAAGAGCATTATCACAGATCTTAATAAAAAAGGAGATTTTCTGAAAGTCTTTAAACACCTTGTATCTCACAAGTTAGGATGTTTAGGACATGCATACACATGTTTATATGAAGTTTTTTTTTCTCAAAACGCAAATTACATCCTTTAAAATTAGCATGTTATTTAATAACAAAACCTCCATAATATCAAAAACAAAAATAACACAATATGGCTTAGTTTTTTTTGCCGTAAAATTTTTGTGCCGAAGCGAGGGTCGTATAAAAAAAAATGCCAGGGCCGGTTTGTTTGAGCCCATCCAACCCTGAGTTACGGCTATCCTAAGAAGTAGTTTAAAGGGTTGTTTTTACGAAAGTTTTCGTGATACTAGATAGTAGACAGAACTAAAAAGTCCCGAATTTTTGTTGGGATCACCACATTTCTACCATAAGCTAGTAGCAAATTCTTTGAGCGTGTAGCCGCTACTATAAAGGTCAGAAATAGACCTAAGAATAACCTCCTTTAAAATTTGCATCTTATTGTACAACAAAAAAAATTTATATTTTTGGAAACATCTACAGTTTCCCCAAAAACTGCATCTTAGAATAGTTAGAAGACTTGGGTGTTAATATAAATTTTTTCCTTTGTTGAAATAATATCTTCAAACGTTCATTTTTTGCTTTTTGATTTATATAAAGACTTTGTGAAAGCAAGCAGGGAACGGATAATAAATATATAAACATCTATTTCTAAGCTTTTACCTACAACACGAAAATTTTGCCTATCCATATATTTAAAATGACAGAGAGGCACTCAAGAAATTTTGTATCGCTCGAGCGCGAAAACATAAATAAAATAACATTTTGCATATAACATTTGCCGCCACAATTTGCATTTACAGAGCAAGTTGTGCTAGAGACCAAGTACTAGAGTACAGTCGGTAGTGTTTAAAGTCACAGAAATGTAACTGTCGATAAGTGTGAGAACGGCGTCAAATGAGTTTTATCAGAATTAAATCTCTAATGCACATTTGGGCAGATTACTTGAAAAAAGTAATGTAGTATGACTACTAATTGCTTCATCAAAAAAGTAGTTGAATTACTAACTACTAGTAGTTCGTAGTTAAAAATATAACTACTTTGGTAAACTTATCACGTCCTTGCAATGCAACTATAGGTAAATTTAGTGGGAATAAGGACACTGTTGTTCTGGTAAATATACGTTTTAATCCATCGGTAACGTTTCGACAATGGTTTTTGTCTTCATCAGATCTTCAGACTAGATCGTACATTGGAACAACAAAAAACAAGAATTCAAGCACATCAGGAAAACAAACGGCACAAAATTAAAAACGAAACCCGACATTAATCTGGTAATTATTTATATTTTCTTTTGTTTTTGAAAAACAACAGTGTCCTTATTCCCACTAAATTTACCTATAATAACTACTTTTTTGATTACAACTATATGTAGCTAGTGAATTTAAATGGTCAGTCAGTCCACGGCAGCATTTGACTTTTGTTTTTATTCTGCATAAAATAATCGCAAAAAGTACTTTAAAAATTAGTTGATTACATGGTTTTAACTACCTTTAGTAATTTACCTACTTTTGATGAATTTCAAATTCCGCAAAAGTAGTAGACTACTAGTAGTTAAATATTTTTAAAAGTAAGCAAACTCCACAAAAGTAGTTGAAGTACTAAAAGTAGTTAAAACCAAGCAATTAACTACTTTTTAAAATACTTTTCGCCATTATTTTATACAGAATAAAAATAATCGGGTATAATTACTAGGAGAACAAAAGTTATCATAGTACTACTACTAAAAAAGTAGTTAACTTTGTAGCCCAACTAAACCGATAATAATTAAACATGTTTTTGCAAGAAATTTCTATGTTTTTTTGAAATAAACGCACAATAGAGACGAGACTTTTTAACTAGTAGATTTTTCATGTGAATTTTTCATATGTTCCAAAATAAAAAACAATCAAATATCCGCAAGAAAATTATTGGATTTTTAGAATTTTAGCTTCTTAAAGAATCGCCCAAACACATTTTTCTAAATCAACAGATTTCTAAATGATAAAAATTCACGCCAAAAGCTAAAAAAAATTTAAATTATTTCCCGCTTATGAATAATTTCCGACAAAAAAATGTTCATTACGTTAATACGCATCAACACTAACAGTACAATTAATATGGGCGACCCAGGGGGGGCTCGCCCCCCCTAAACCTAAGTTTTTTTAGATACTTTCCACATATTTCATGAATAAACACAAAAAATAGCCTAAAATACGACATCATGAGGTTTCCACCCCCCTCCAAGAGATATTCCTGAGTGCGCCACTGCAATTTAATAACACTTTTGAATTTTCTACATTTGATTTCAAGTAAACGAAAGGTAAGCCACAGTACATGTTGTCAAGGAATGACAATTTTTGCATACCTTTTATTTAAAAAAAAAACAGTACATAAATATCAGCTTAACCCTATAATAGATCAATACCAACAGATGATAAATTATAAAAAATTATGAAACCAACCTTTTTTGCTCGAGAGAACGAGAGAAAGGAGAATCTCTCGGGAAGAGAGGGTCTTTCTGTCGTCTCATCTCGAGCTTTCATTCGAGAGAAAATATCTCTTTCATCTCGTCGTGAGAGGGCAAGATGAGACGAAAGGTGAGAATCTCGCGTCTCGGCGGCAACAGTATCGAAAACGCCTTGATGTATTAAGATACAATTTTTACTGTTTAATTTTTTTTTAAATTTAGTGTATTTTGGATTACCCTATGCAATAGTTGTCCACAAAGTAAAAGTTACATGTAGACACTCTAAAATAAAGACGCTAGACTACGCCTGGAGACCGTAAATATTTCATTTTCTGGCCAATAAATGTCACAATATATGCGGCTTTACGACCGGGGAAAATATAAGAATTAGGTTGCCATCTACCTTTTTAAAGTACTATCATGTAACTTCTAACCTAAATTGTATTTGCAAAAAATGGACATAATTTAGAAGAAGACTGTGGTGGCTTAGCAAGCGTGCAGCAGTTTGTTAGGCTTAGTTAGGGGGAAGGGGGAGGGGTCAACAAGTAAAATGGTTTTGGAAAAAAGTCTTAAAGCGTGTGCAGCAAGAATTTTTGAAAAATTGATAAAATTATGCAAATATGGTTTTTAAGAGGCTGGGGGGGAATCACAGGAGGAGAGATGGGTGGGAGCAGGGAGGACTATAAAGTAATTGCAGCAAATTAGAGGACATTTGCAGTGGGTTATCGAAGGCCTTCATTAAAATCGCCTGAAATTTAGGTAATTTGTATGCCTTAAAGCCGACATCATGTGACAAAATGGCGTCTGACGACCGCCATATTGACTACTGTTTAAAAAAATATAGCCTATAGAAAGTTCGGGACCAGTAGCAATTTAACGACACCGTTTTCGTCAAAATTGGTTGAGCCGTTTAGGCTCTAGAGAGACACAAACATACATATTTATATAAATACATATCTCAAGCGAAAAACATTACTTACTTTCGCCGTGCTGTAGTTGGGTAAAAAGAGTTTTAGTTTATTAATTAAACAGATTTTAATGTTAAAATATAAAATAAGGCTTTTTGATCAATATTTTATTCGCACATTGTAAGCTCAGTTTAAGACCCGTGTTGATTGTACGCAAGGTCTTTAGAGGATAGGTTACCTGGTAACTTTCTGACCAATCAGAGCCAGTTGTTGAAACGCGGGAAATGAAGTCATCCGGAGTGCCCATTTAAATAAAAAGCATTTAACGTAGTAGAAATTTTTTGTATTCCTTTATTGATTTAAATGTAAATATGCTTTGTTATTTTTCTTAAAGTGTATCTAATAACAATATTCATGTAATACATCAACTAACTCAAATACGAAACTTACCTTATAGCAAATATCCCAAATGCACAATGTCTTGGGAAGCTTTTACTTTGTTAAAATAACTACAAGTATAAAGGATAAATAAACTAGAACAAGTATTTACAATTTTTAAATAAATATAGTCCGAAAATACACCACTAATGTAAAAAAATAAACCATAGAGGATTAAAAATACTTAAAAACACATGTAAACAAAGCGCTCTAATCAAATCGTGGCACTCCAAATGACGCGCTGTTACCTCTTACGCCGCTTCGTCCATCGAGATACCAGGCAACCTATCCTCTACAGACCTTGGGTTGTACGAAAAGTAAAACATAAATGTTGGCAAACTCCCAACTGGAGGCTTTCCTAACCTATTTCCTTTCTTGAAAGGTTGTTTGTCATAAAACATCTGTCGAGTAATTTTTATCTCGGTGCGAATTAATTTCAAAAATAATCTTTTATTTGACAATATCTGAGGGTGCGGAAATATCACTAGTTTCATAAAAGTTTTATGTTTATTAGAAGCTGATACTGGCGAGGCATAATGTTACATAATATACCGAGTGTATGAATAACAACCTCACAGTTAAGGTCACTATATCACGAAGTTCCTTCTTCGTAATATAGTGACCTTACTCACAGTGGGTTTGATTCCAGTGGCGGCTGGTGACGTTATAAATTGGGGGCAGAAATGAGAAATGAGATGAAAAACTTACCGAAACAATACAATACCTACTAATTATATGTCTAATTTTTGTCACATTTTCATTATGTTCGGTAATGTTTTGCCTATTCAATTGGCACCTAATATCTGTCTTACCAAGCATAGAAAATTCTATGTGGTTATTTCAATGAATTCCACTTACTTTGTGTGTTTTAACTTTTCACTATGATGCTTGATATCACACATTCCCTTTGCACGCAGGATCACTCCGTGGATTGTTCATAACAAGACAAATAAGGCAAAAAAAAGCATAATTTCTCTTATTCTTTGATTTGTAACTCTTTCTCTTTTTGATTTCCCTGCTGCTCTTCTCCAATAGTCCATCTCCGTAGCGGAAAGCATTTTTTCTGTTCTATCCTTGATTGGCCATACTTCTGAGCCGTATGTAATAATACTTTTTACAATGGTATTATATATAAGCTTTTTGTTATGTTTTGATATAATTTGGTCCCAAATTCTTTTCTTCCTTATACGTTTCGATCTTTTATAGCTTTGTCTAGTGTTCCGTTAGCTGTAATTTTTAGGCTTTAGTATTTATACTTATATATCACAGGACTGAAGCTTCAATTGAAGTGTGCTAAAAGGGTAGCTAGAAAGGTATCAGATTCGTCATGGATCCATTTATTTTTATATGTTTTGTTGTAAAAACACAGAAAACACAAAGCCTAAAAAAACAGTAAAAAGAAAAACATATGACACTTTCATTACCTCACTTGTTAGTTAATCACCAATTATCTTTATTAAATACGCGGACTTTGGCCAATTACTAAGAACAGCAGATTAGTGAAAATTTAGCTTGGTCCATAAGAAATAATTGAAAATTGTTTAGTAATTGTTGATTAAAATTTAATTGGCAAATTGCTGCCTCTTCCTGCCATATTAAAAATTTTTGTATTTTAATATAGTTTCAGTTTGATGAACTATAAATGTTTCTTTCCTAAAACACAAAACTAATGTGGTTATGTATTGGGGGTTTTTATTTAAATAATTTGTTTGCGCTACGGAGGGTATTTCCATTCGTTAGTAAAAAATGCCGCGACAACATAGGGAAACAATGCATTATGTTTAATGCCACTTTGTCCCCCACCCCCGAAAATCTCGGATCCGCCAGTACCGCGAGAGTTAAAAGAATAAATATTTAATCTCTCAAAAGTTACCTTTTGTTGAGATAATCATCCCTTTTTATTTTAATTTCGTATTATCGAATGATTAAGAACATCTGATATTCAACTGTACAGTTCATATCATTATTTTTGAGACAACTTTTTACAACTTTTCTTCGTTGGCCTATGCTATTTGCTATAGTATCAACAGCTGATAACTGTCAAAAAGTTATCTCAAAAATTATGATATGGAGTGTATCAACCCAGCTGTAAAAAGTGCCTCATTTTTGCTTTGTTTAAGTATTACAATTTCCATGCTTATAAATCAACGTATCTTTTTTTTTTTTTTTCGTTTACTGATTAGTATGGTCTGGCGCGATCCCTTGTCTGAATTTATTACTACAAAAATGCGAGGGTGACCGCAAGAAAACGGCCAGTGTAAGCAAGAAAACGTGCCGTGTCATCAAGTTCTTTTTTGCATAAAATATTGCAGTGTCATTAAAAAACCAGAAATAGGTACTTCAGTAAATCTAAAAACATGGAAGAAATAACACATTGGGGGCAAATTTTTTGACCACACCAAAACAGTGTCAGTAGATTAACAATCTGGATATTGTCAACTGCGGTCACCATATTTTGCATACTCAACTACCCAGCGCCTGCACTATTAGTTATTTGTAGCCAAGATACAGTAAAAATAGTAGACATCTCCTAAACTCTATTTCAAGACGTCTTCAAATATCAAAACCTCTTCTTCATAGGCTTCGTAGTTTTTCAGCTACAAGGGGATTTTAAAAAGTCTGCATTTAGAGAGGAGGCCTATAACTTTTTATTTATAAAAATTTCATTTTGGTGTTGATTGTATTTTCATAGATTTTGTAATAAAAAATCAATCTGTCAAAGGCAATTTCATCTGTCACTTTAACTTTAACCCCTCGCCAGTCGTGTAGTCAAATCATCAAAATGACAAACAGTAAATCACAGATTGTAGAAAATAAAAAGGGCCTACCATCCAGGTCTTCCTGCGGGAATGGACCGCACAAGCAAAAACGAGGTAAGGATAGTTGGCAGCAAAGCAAGGTCTGAACATTTTCAAAGCAGCGTGCAAGACCCATAAATTAGTCACGGCAACACTGCGGTTGACACTTTTAACAAAATTAAATCGGACTAGGTTGCGTCACATGAAGAATGAAGAATGGGAAACAATCGAACGAGTAGAGCATAGTGAAAAAACAATTTTAGTTAATAAGTTTTTGTAATTTATTAGGTACACACGACTGTTATATTTGTTTTGTGAATTTAAAGTAGATAATCTGTAGGGACAGATTTTTTTTAAAGCCACGGGGATATATCAAGACAGAAAATAATGTCCTATTAACTAAATGGCACAAGTTACGTTTATAGGCAAGTGCACATTAACCCTAAACAATCTAAGGAAATGAACTTCTGTATATAGTTCAATTTGTATTAAAACGTGTAATAAACTATATACGAAATAAAAATCATAAGTGATTGACCAGTCATCGATGATGTTTATATAGGAAACAAAACACATCTTGATATCCTATCAATGGCAAACGGTCTTTAATAAAAGCATCTCCAAAAGAATTTAGCAGTTAGTTGTAAGCTGAGAATGTAACGTCCCACACGTAGTTAACAGTGAACACAAGTACAATAGTCAGAAGTCAAGCGTATCGAGAATATACGCATTATGTAAACAAGATGTATTTAATGTAAGTAGTAATTATAAGTAATAAAACGAATTTTATACTTCACACAAAGCAGTGGCGTAGCCACGGGGGGCGCGGGGGGTTCGTCGCCCCCCCCCGCCCCGAGGGTACTGGCGGGTGCCCGAAGCGCCCTAAGCTTTATTAAGGAGCTGGGCCGGCAAAGGAAAAGAAAGACATGATGACCTTTTTTTTTTTTGGTCGCAATATTTTTGAGTGCGCCCTTTTTAGCTGTCGGCCTCCCCCGCTCCGTCGGGCACGCTACGCCGCTGACACAAAGGTGTGTGTGCCTAACTTGCGAGTGTCAGAAAGAGAAGGAAGAGTTGATTTTGGTTGTTTTCCTACTTACACAAGGTAGCATCTCTAGACGTACGTTTCTGTGTGTTTCACGTCATCAGTAGAGAACAGCATACCCAGGTTAGCCAATTTTAACCAAAACCAACTCCTACATATGAAATACTCGCGTCCGTGCAATGCGAGTAAACTCCAAGGTGTAGCGCCATCTAGCGAACTGGCTTGAGCACTCCAAAGCTTAAGCACACTGGCATCGTCTTGTCTGAGACGCAGCGGCGCCATCTATGACAGCAACTAAAAGGCCGTACTGCCCGAAGCATATGCAAAAAAAAGATGAAAAACGTGCTGTGTGTGGATCGATAAAAATCAAAACGACTTTTATACTTCACACAAAGGTGTGTGTGTCTAACTTGCGAGTGTCAGAAAGAGAAGGAAGAGTTGATTTTGGTTGTTTTCCTACTTACACAAGGTAGCATCTCTAGACATACGTTTGTGTAAGTAGGAAAACAACCAAAATCAACTCTTCCTTCTCTTTCTGACACTCGCAAGTTAGGCACACACACCTTTGTGTGAAGTATAAAATTCGTTTTGATTTTTATCGATCCACACACAGCACGTTTTCCATCTTTTTTCTTTGCAAATTATAAGTATTCCTAAATAAAACCATAAAACCTAACTTAAACTGTGTTTTAATGCTTAGTACCTAACTGTATTTATAAAAACTCAAATTTTCCATCTATATTTAAAATTTGAATGAGACGTCTCGATGAACTCTTACTAGCAAGAAAATTCTGCAACCAGCGGGATGTAAATTCCGAAACAAAAGTTAAGACAGCAAGGCACACCGGCAGGACTCTCTCGATGCAAACGCATATCCAGCAGCCTAGGCAGTCAGGAGCGAGAAAGACATCCCGAATTTCTCCGTTCCAGCTAATTCGGGATATAATATGCATTGTTTAATAGTTGTACGGGATCTGAGCTGGAAACTGCCTTTCCAGTTCCTTACAATTTTGACGCGCATCAAATAAACACTGTTACAGGGTCTCTTAAGCAACATTGAAAATGTGTTTTGACGACTAACTATGTTGCAATGAAATGCTGATCATTATTACTTTATAAATAAACTAAAGTATTCTGTTAGTTAATAATTAGTTTATTTGGTAAACACATTTCAAAGAATTCTTATTTTTCACCATTATTTAAAACTTTAATGAAATTTCTATGGATTTTTTTAAATAAGAAAATGCTGCAACCAGCAGGATGTAAATTCTTGAACAAAAGTCAAGACGACGACGCACAGCGTCGGGCTCTTTTAATGAAAACGCAATCATATCCAGTAGGCTAGGCAGCCGGGAGCGAGAGAGACATCTCTAATTTCTCCCTTACAGCTTATTCGGGATATATTATGCATTGTTTAATAGTTTTTCGGGATCTTATCTGGAAACTGCCTTTCCGGTTTCTCACGCGCATTAGATAAAAACCGTTACAGGGTCTCTCAAGGAATCGTAATTTTACAAAGATTTAATGAATAAGAATGAGTTGCTTTTTGTCAGTAATTAATAAACACCACAGTTATGGTTAACTTTGTGGTAAATACCATAACACCCGGTTTCCACCTATCCGTACCCACTCTGATTAAAAAACACTATCAGGTGACGCTGTATTTAAAACCGGTGGAAATCTACGTCCCGTCATGTGATGCATTTTTTTAATCAAAGTGGGCACGCATAAGGTCACTATATAACAAAGTTCCTAGAAGGAACTTCGGTATATAGTGACCTTAGGCACGCATAGTTGGAAACTAGGCTTTGCGTCGCGAAAGACAGACTTTCTGAACGCTGCGCCGCAAGCTTTAGCAATAGCGAACTATCATTTCATATTGCATTAACCTTAAAATGTTTTTTTTTTCCACAGAAAAGTAAGTAAAACGTCAAAAAAAAACTGCCATTGCATTTTGAAATAACCTTGAATTTTTGATTATTTTAAATGCCTATTTATTTTCAAGAAAAAGCAGAAAAACATTCATAAGCATTGTTGCAATTATTTAAAACATAATAACAACATAAAAAGTATAAATGCGATGACCGATTTGGCTAGCAAATGTCAATGTCAAATAACCATTACACCATATAAAATTTAGCGCAAACCTCCGTAAACAAAAACATCCGTATTGCATCGACTCAGAATAGCGATTATTTGACTACGATTGCAATAATTCAAAATATAGGCATCCAAGCCACATGATCATAATGGTGGCATTATTATAAGTAATTGTTTTCCAAAAGGTTAGTTTTAGAAACTTCTATAGCCCTTGAAAATCGCTAATAAAGCCAAAACGCATCGGGTTGATGGTTTTTAGAAATAAATTAAGCATAATTTAAACCAAACTACTTTTTTTATTTCTCAACCTATCAGAAATTTTTGATTTCAAACCTGTATAATAAATGCCAAAATTCTATTAAATTACACAATGAAAAGTTGCCACCACCACAACAAAAGGTATTGTATAGTTTTTGCAAAGTCACTTCATTAACTCCTAATACGGGGTTCTATCGATTTCATGAAATTTTGCTTCATTCTGCCCTTCAAAAAATATCCAAATTCATACAAAATCTTCCTGGTATAATTTCAACCCTACCGACAGAGAAAAGGCGCGGCTCTTTGCGGTCCGTTCACAAAGTATTTGATGGCACCTGATTGGCAGATTTTTTTGGGATGCGCTTTTAATTGCTTTCAGGTGTTCTTTTCGGGACCCCTTTAGTCGGCAGTATGCAGAGTTAGAAAATAAATCAGTGTCGTTTCTGTAGGTGTAGGAATAGAAAGTTTTATTATCTATTTTTATTTCTTTAGTTTACGCCATAATTAAATGAAATAATTTTCATGAGTATATCTACCACCGCCCATGTCACTTTCTTTAAAGGATATGCCGATGGTCGGCTTTTATCTTTGTTCAACTGACTTTGCAAAAACTATAGCATACAGCAGTGGTAGTGGTTAAGTGCCATACTTAAGGAATGACATTTAACTAGTGCACACACGCGATGATTACCACCACCACTACGAAGTGTCAAATAATCATTTATTAACGTTGTACCGTAACCTTAAAAAAGCCCAAATAACGTTTTAATTAAAAGTCAGCGATGTTGTTATATTTTTTTAAATTTTAATATCCCTGTATATGTAAATGTGCGCGGGAGGCTGCATACAGACAGACAGACAGAAATTACAACACAGTGCGGACAGAAGCGACAGCCAGAGCAGCGGAAAATATGCATAAGCTATAAACTATTGTTTTGGGCACTTAATTAAATTTCAAGAGAATTGGATTTACTATTTTACTTTTAGAACGTAGAAATTCCAGGTAGCGCTATATAATGCTGATAAAGCAAATCAAAATTAGGGACTTATTATAATAATACAGTCGCTAACTTCCATTTAATAAATACCGACACTAATAAATCCGGTTTTTAAATACACAAAGGCCGAATTTTGAAGCATAGCAGCTGTTAGCTCCCGCTAAATTTCGCGGTGTTTGTAAATTTTAAAACCACACAATTGGATGACGGACAGAGTGCATTTTCGCGCATTTTGGACATGCGCACCAAGAATCAGGAAGATCCTTTTTCGACCGCCTCGAGAAATGGCGTGTTAATTTACTTTCTCCAACTATTTCAAATTTCTACACTTGAAAGTGCTCGATTTTGGTGTACTGAAGCATAGAACTAGAAACTTCAGCCCTTTAGCTACGTGGTGACATCATTAGATCCAGACAGGGGCCCCTTGGAAGTGGAGAAATTGGCTGCAAACTGGTGAGTGCTTTGTTTCTGATTTCCGTTGTGTGGTGCCCACAATTGACCTATGGACCTTTTTAATTATTTCGTAATTTCATATCAATATATTTATGTTTGTTCGCGCTTTCATTAATTAAAATACATACAGTCCATTGCAGTTATCGTTTTTCTAACTGCGGGCAAACAGCAGCTGGTTTTTATATGTAAATCTGTCACCATAGGGTCGATTTTAAAATAAGGTCAGGTTTTATTCCAATAAGTGTCTATGGAAATTTTATCAAAGAGTAGTAAACCAGTGCAGGTAACTCTTGGAAGGGACAAAAATTGGTAACAGCATGAAAAATATTGGAAATTACGTTAAATCAATTTGGGTGAAATAAATCATTTAGGGGTAGATAAAGTTTTTTTACGGTTTTCGGAAAAACTAGTATCTCCTATCCAAAAAGTTAAATTTATAGGTTATAGGTAATAAAAACGTCTATAACTTTTGCAAAAATAATTTTTCATACAAAAATCAAAAAATCGGTTTTTTCATTTTTCATTTTTATCTTCTCTTTATTTTTGTTTATGGCAAAATTTGGTAAAAACACACTTATTTTTGTCTTTATCACGTTGCAATTTTTACCTTCCTAGCCCGCGCAGCTATGGCTAGAGAAGGTCTTATTTTCTTAGCAATATCGTCGTGATGTCTGTCTGTGTGTGTGTGTGTGTGTGTGTGTGTATGTTTGCCAGTAATACGATGGCTACTAAACCGCTAAATGATTTCCATAAAAGTTTCGGGTAAAATAGTGTTCGACACTCTAACGAGCCGACTTGATTTTGGCAAATACATTAATGGTAATGACAATTTTTTTTTAATTATAACTTTTTACCAGAGTATCGTATTGGTATGCGGTTTTCAGAATGTAGTTGATTACATTTTGCTCAATAATTTATATTGTGACCAGAAACTTTGTAGTACCGTAAAACGAGGCTACTTTGCTCCACTTTTTTGAGTTAATTCGAAAAATTCAAAGAAATAACGAAAAATTATACCATAAAAAGTGATTTTTTGGTTTTAATGAAAAACACATGGCATAGGTAATTAACAAAGGACATTTTTATTACAAAATACTTAGTATTATAAATATTTTTGTAACTTGAAAAGTGGAGCAAAGTTTCCCATAGTCCGAGGTTACTTTGCCCCACTTCATATAAAATATGAAAAAAACATTGGTGTTTTATATGTTGGCCCAAACTACACCCAATATTTAGTTAGCTTTTCCCCAAACATTCAAAATGATAAATAAAAATTTTTAAAATATTGGTTTTTTAAGTCTTTATTGCATAGAAATCGATAACTGCACTAGACACGAAATTTTTCGAGGTCAAATTTTAAAGGAATTTTAAGGTGCACTTCACTCTGGTATTAACTCGAGACGACTAAGCGGGAAACAGCCGCTACCGCGTCTTTTAAAAGTCACATTCACAACGGATAATTTACGCGTGGTTCGGTTCGGTTCGGTTTTAATTTAAATCAATATTTATTTGTTCTATGTTATTTTCGATTTTCAACATGTCACCTTTTCGTATTTTCTGATAAACTTTTCCAGTGTGTTTTTTTTTACACAATCTAAAAATAAAAATCTCGGCGAAAAATATTATCAATATTTATTTGAAAAAAGCTGCTTCCAGAACTTAAAAAAATAAAATGTAAATACAAATATTTTGACTTAAAAAAATTAAAACGTCATAATATTTTTGTAAAAAACCATAGGCGCACCCAGGGGAAGCCTTAGATTTTTTACATATTTTCTACATATTTCATGATAAAACACAAAAAATAGCTTAAAATTTGACATCATGAGGCTTCGGATCCCCCCCCCCCAAGAACCTTCGGCCCCCCCAAGACACATTCATGGGTGCGCCACTGAAAAAACTAAAAAAAAATGTGGAAGAGACAAATCAAAACCTAGGATTGAAATCTCCAATTTCTAGATAAGATGGGTTTCGTGATCTTCCATAGCCTTTGAGATGTTTTCATAGAATGCTTCAATGTGCTCGTCATCGTAAGCAGAAGTGGAAACAATATACTTAAATAACTTTAAGTGATGTTTTTTTCATTTTAAGTGTAAGATAGGCAACGCGATTTGAGACTCCCATAATAGTATAGACGAGTTTGCCTGTGGCTTTATTTATTGTGAATCCTACTCCAAAGTTGCTGTTATCTTCGTTACCTTTATGATATAGTAGATTGCCGGAGTTTAGTTTTATTAGGTTTCAGTGGCGGCTACAGGAAGGACAACGGGGCAGTGCCCTCCCAAAACTAGACAACAAACAGTATTTTCAATTGATTTATTTAAAAAAAGGTAAATCTACCCTTGCGACATGATTATCTAGTTCTTTTCATTATCTGTGGTTAACATCATGCGATTAATTGGGTGAACTTTCTTAGCGTAAATAATTACAAGCCGGCAGCGCCGCGCGAGGAAAGGTTTTAGTTTTACTCGTTTTTCAGCGGGGTATGGGTTTCTTGATTGTGGGTGAGTTGCAAGTGATGATGATTTTGCAGAGGTTTTAGTAATGTTCACTTCAAAGTGAAAACTAATCTTAACCAACTCATTAAAAAATACGCCGCGTTTGCCAATACTTGCCACAATTCTAATATTTTTATTTTCAATAATTTCACACACACACAAAATGTATGCGAACTAGAATAATTTTTTATTTTCTTGAATGATACAAATAAATCAGTTATCTTTTTAATATTTTGTAGAAATTGCTAGGCAAATTTGATTTACCCTAACAGGCATCTGCCATATCTTAAAACTAGCTGGCAATCCCGCAAAAAAGTTTCTACTTTCAACTGAATCCATTAAAAATGAAACCATGGATCTTAATTAGTTAACACGAATTTTAAATTTTGGCTAACGTTTCATAAATATTTTATTTAATAGTGGAAAATATTTTCCCAGCAAAAAAATCTTAACTCACGACTGACTTCTGTAAAGTTGACTCTAAAGCAGCTCGCGCAGAGAAAAACAGTCTAGAAATGCTCGCATAAATTTTCGTAAATCTTAAAAGAGCAAGAAAGTTAATATTTTCCTTGCTAATTTGCAAGAGGAAACCATTAAGGTAGAACTTTATTTACCTTATCATTCCGGAAATTTATGACATGTACAAATTCAATATTTTAGGGGGTTTAAAGTGTTTCTATGGGAGATAGCAAAAAAACTGGAATTTGGGTATGACAAGTGGTTTTTTAAAAATTTTGCATAGCGAAGGTATTATTTTTTAGGAAAATCTTTTTTTGAGATAAGGCTGAAAATATGTTATTTTGGTGTATTTTGATCTTAGCATTCTTAGCAATATCACGGATCACCTCACATAGTGAGTGCTGCTCTCTTGATTAGTTACCTACCTTAGCATATACACCACATTACCCTAAATGATCTATTCCGCTGTTATAATTGGTTTCGTTTTTAAAAATGTAAATTGTGAACACGAGCCCCACTCTATGTGCATGTCAGTCATGTCTCCTTTGGAGCAGCTGGAAGAACATTACCTGAAACAATATAAAATTCTAATATACAAACAATATTTTTTCATCGGAATGTTATAATTCCTATTTACCAAAAGTGCTAGATAAGCAAACCGAACCCAGCCCAACAAGGTTTGACATTTATAACCCACAACCAGAGGATAGCGTAGCTAAGGGGGGCCTGGCCCCCTCTGTTGGATCTCAGGCTGCCCTTATGTATTGCAGGGGTCCACTCGATCACTCTAATAAAAAAATACAGATACAATATATGTGTATCACAGAAAGCATAGACGTAGGCCGCAGCTCCCTTCAGGCTGGCTACGCCGATGAAATTGGGCTTTTTGTTAAAATAAACCGTGCAAATTTATTTTATAGGTTATGTTATATACTTACTTGAGATTTGTAACAAATCGTTGAATTTTTGGCTGGCCGGTAAAATTTGGTTTCCTAAATACCAAAAATGTTTTTAAAAGCCGTAAAAATTGCAGTAAAGAACGAAACAAGAAAATTCGAGACCGATCAGCTGGTTTCTACCGAAAAGGTGGGCAGTAGAGGGTTGGGTGCGGATGAGCGGGGGTCTACGGTGGCGCCGCCATCGACTGGTAAGTGAAACTTGAGTGACCAGGCCCTGTTCCAAATATCACGTAACATCTGTCGTTTAATGTCACATTAAAAAAAAGTTAGCTAATTGAGTGCTTGCAAAAGATCCCTATTTTCTAAAAAACTGTGGGATGAGTGAACTTTATCAACCATCCAGGCTAGGCCACTCGAGTGCAGCAGGTAACAACTTCAAAAACATGATGCTCTCTCGGATGCCATGTCTCGACTTTTGTTCTTGCTATGATGGAGCGCGATTCTTACTCCATTAATGAGAGAAGCGTAAATTCCCCCGATAGTAAATTTTTTTTAAATGAGAACCTGTGTCTTTTAGGATATCCCTTTTTTGATAATCTTTTAGCCTCAGAATTTTTAACCAAAAGATGTCTATTGTAACAGAAACTTGCACTTTTTTAAACTAACAGTTTGTTACGTAAACTTCTGTTATTTCTTAAGCAAAGTTTAAATTTTCGGCCGTTGCATTACCAAAAATTAAGTGACTGATAAGAATTAATGAACATTGAAGCTAATATTGCAAACTTCACGCTATAAAATATTAACTAAACAAACTTGGTATTGTAAATTCGGTAGCCCCACTTATTTATGTTTTTTATGGTCTTAATTTTCTCTGGTAGTTTTTTTTTTTGCGTAAACAGGAGAAAAATGAGTGAAAACGTAAAAAAAAAACAAGGCAACTCATAGTAATAGTAGTGGTAGTAGTGGTGCGGAGACCATTTTTGGTCTAGCGACTAGGCACACGACGCACCCTTTTCGCAAACACCATATATCAAACTGATGCACGTGCCCCTTAGGATGCAAGTTTTCTTTCCCTAAGAGAAGTTAATTTTGCCTGGCACCCCTTTGTCGAGGACAAGGGTCTTTATAATGCGTAGCAAGTATACACAGTGGACCCACGCTTTTACACCCCTTCTAAAGGTGGTCCTGCTACATGTTAGACTTGCATCTAACATCGCTATCGTCCCAGCAGAACTTGGTTATAGATGATAGACTTCTTTCATTTTTAGCGCAGCAGTCGTGGACCTAGTGAGTTGATTATATAGCACTTATAGCAGGCGCCTGGGTTATTATTCCTGGTTCCTCGGCTGGCTGCGTGTCAGCTCCTGGAGCACACCCGCGTATATTCTCGATGTTCAAGCTCAGCTTATATTTTGCGTCCATCGCATCGCATGCTAATTCGATGACGACTGTTAAACGCTGAAAAGGAAGTGGGCGACAGGGCGACTGATTTTTTGTTTGTTTTTGCATCGTTGTTCGAGACGCGAACCTGGTACCTTCTGCATGTGAAGCCGAAGACCATACCACGGCACTAACCTGCCGCCTGACTCAAAGTAATAAATAATAAACTGAGACACTGCTGACTTAGTCTGCAAAAGTGTAGATACTGATTGCCAATCGCTTCAAACCACTTCGGCAGTATCCACTACTCCTGCAAATTGTGGCACACTTTGGAGGTGTTCACCGGTTAAAAACATGTTCCTGTTTGCTGCTGAATAAAAATTATTAGGGTGGATTCAAAGTTCTGTAAGGTAACCAGCAAAGAGAGCCAAATTTAAGAAAAAAGAAGCAATTTGATAACAATGCTAGGTTTGGTGCGGTTTATGTTTACATTATATTCCAGAGCTTTTTCTATTTTCTCAATATCCTTAAAATATTTTTTCTGGTGTGATGTTTTCCGGGTAGGCCAGCATGTTTATTATACTCAAGTACATTCAAATCAGCGGCGACACATATTTTATTGATGTGTGGGGGCCAAACGGTGAGTAGGTCGGTCCGGTTATATATTTATTAATTAATAAAAGAAATCTGTTTCAAAAAAAATTAAAGGGGCCTCCAAACGCCCGCGATGCACCGTCGCTGCAACAAATCATAATTTTTTTGGAAAATCGAAAGAAAACCTAAATAAACCACAAGAATAATATTACACAAATACAGCACAACCTCAAAAATTAGTAAAACTTGCGGCCGATATTGGGCGTTTCCGCTAAAAAAGGATACAAACGAAATTAACGAATTCAACGACGTTTAACGTTATCCCATCGTTAAAATTAAATGGTGCAGATCCCAGTAAAACTTTTAAGTCAAAGCCATGGTCTTTATAATTTTACATAGGTTGCCTACAGAATTTAATCAGTCATGTGAACTTAACTTGACGACTGTAGCTGCGTCATCAAGTTTGCATAAAAAAGGCAACTCGGTGACGTAGAGTTTTTAATCTGATTACAGTTGGCCAGTCACGTTCAATGACTTTTCAAATTCTGTAGGTAAACTGTGTCAAAGTATAAAGATCTTGTTACAAAATTACGATACCAGCCTTTAAAACTAAATTATCACCAATAAAATGTTTCACTTGTAATCCCCAAATATCTTAGATTTCAGAATTAAGCTGTGGTAAGCATTGTCAGGAAATTACTCTTTAACAGTTTTTGCATCAATGTTCTCTGACATAATAGTGATTTTATAAATATCTTAAGACTTGGGGGGTCAGCAACCAACATGACAGTCAGGATAAAAGTTAATCAATAAGCTCCTGTCCTTATATTTCACGTCGAAAGTCATAATAGGTTTTCGCACGAACATTTTCTTAATTTAGACGAATAACCTATTAAACATTACAACTATGGGTTTTCGATAAAATACATTATTTAGTTACAAGATGTCATTGCTTTTGCTTAGATTTTTTAGTTTTTAACCACTCGAGGACAAGTTTCCATTTTCGCCGGAAACTTTTGCTTAGTTAGCACAGATGGATCTCGCGGTCTTAAGCATTACCACTAAGATAAAACTTTCAAATTAGAAATATCTTCTATAAAAGTGCCACAACGTCAATGTCATAAAAAATATTGAAGAAAAATGGGCATGTTTCAGACCTAATCATAGCAATGCTAGTAGTCACGTATTGTCACGATATTGATGATTGGAAATATCAGTGAAACAAAGCCAAAAAAATTTCGGCGTTGATTTCTTAGGGAGGATTAGTTTTTTTGAGATATTTTTAAAACAACACTGTAAATTTTATGTAGCTTGAGTTAAGTATTCTACGGCACTAGTGTAAAAAAATTAATATTTTTCTATTACAATCTAGTTAGCAATAGTTAGTAGTAGTGGGGAGACCATTATAGGTCTAGCGACTAGGCACACGGCGCGCCATCTTCGCAAACACCATATAACAAACTGATGCACATGCCCTTTAGGATGCAAGTTTTCTTTCTCTAAGAGGACTTAATTTTGCCTGACTCCCCTTTGTCGAGGGCAGAGATCTTTATACTGCGTAGCAAGTATACACAGTGGACCTACGCTTTTACACCCCTTCCGAAAGGTGGTCACGCCAGCAGAATTTGGCTATAGATGATCTTCTTCGGGATTATTGGTATTTTTACCACAGTAAGCGAACATTTTTTCCTATTTTTATTTATAATAAGGCGAAACGTCGCCCTCTGGTTTTTGAGGAAAAAATAGGCTTTGTTATTTACCCGATTTTTTTATTTTTCTTGTTGCTATTGGAAAACTAGCCCACTTGTGTTTTTGGCAAAAATTAACTCAAAATGTGTGAATTCCATCATCTTAGACTAACTCAAATATCGCAGATAAATAACGACCTGGAGATAATAGAGGACTGGGGCAACAAAAACCTTGTACAGTTCAACGTGCAGAAAATCCAAGCAGCCCTGTTTTCAAAATAGACCAGCACCGGTGAGCCAAACATCATGCTATCTGGACGTGCTGTCACATTACAGAGCGTTGAACATCTTAGAAGTCACTGCCGACACCAACATGTCTTCAGACTCCATGAGGCCGTATTTTATGTTTGTTCATGAAATATATGGAAAATATCTAAAAAAACTTAGCTTCGGGGGGGGGCGGTTCCCCCGGGGCTTCCCTTATATACGCCACTGACGCTAGTCTTTCAACCGTCATACTTGACCCTTTTGACTGACAGGCAAGACGTAAGGTAAAATGTTATGTCTAGACCGGGCTTAAGACGTGAAAGCCATTTTACAGAATAGTGACAGTACTGTCCACTATGTATAACTGTTCTGGGAGTTGCGTGGACTCGAATTTTGGGAAACGGTAGTCTTGTTTGCAACTAAGTTGTTAACTACCCCTGGCTAAGTAACTAATTCCTATACTTCGAATGAGTCCGCACTCTCAAGGGATTACCGCTTATGTTAACAATACTCGGTAATAAGCTTAAATAAAGTTTTATCATAAAGCACCCGTTTTAAGGCTAGTTTTTTAAGGTTAAAAACTTTTAAATTCATTTGTTTTTTTTTTTAATATTTTATGCCATAATATAAAATTAGTTTTATAATATTTCGAAGAAAGTTTTATAGAAAACTTGAAAATGTAAAACCTTAGACCACTTAGACCCAGGTTAAAAATAAATAAAAACCGCATAAAATATTTGTAACAAACTTTCATTTTTTGAAAATTTAGTCTGTGCAGTCATAGGAATCTTGTTAAAAATAGTCACATTTATAGTACCACTCCTGAGGGGTGGTTTAAAGTTCGAAAAACTATAGAAATAATCGATCGATAAAAAAACCTATATAGAGAAATTTTCAAAACTAAATAATACATAATTAACTTAAAACTATATCTGTAGATGCATTACCGTATTAAATACGTATGAATATGTTAATACAGTCGAACCTCTATAACTCGAACCTTTTAAGTGGTCCCTGCATTGAATTTCTATAACTCGAACTCTCCATAACTCGAACTGTTTTGGTTGTTCCTTTAGGTTCGAGTTATAGGGGTTCGACTGTATTGTAAAAAATGCAAGATATATTAGAATCTGTTTTCATTAACATATCCACCAAAAGAATTGAAAATCGGTTTTATCATCACTAACTGGTCTAAACAATTAAGATGTAAAATATAGCGGTTCGGTTCGGTTCGGGCTGCCAGTTTTAAACAAAAATATTATGTATTTATTTATTTTTAAGTTTTTTGAGGACATAATGACATTGTAACCACGAAAAAACGTGGCCTATATTGTAAGGTATTTATGAACAATTATATAAATTCGTGGAGGTTGTCCATGTGGGTAGTTTTTCAATGGAATGAAAGGATAGAAACAAAAATACATAAATTGTTTCTGGGTCTTGCTCCCACAGTGTTTTTATTGGTAGACCGGTTTCGCCTTACAAAGGCATATTCAGTACATTAAACACTAAAATATCAAGTGACATTCAGTAAACAGTAGATTGTTCCAACAAAAAATCGCTGTATTCTTCAAAATTATAACAAAAATAGTTTTCTCAACGACAAAACTTTAAAAAAGCCATGCATACAATCATCCACTGTTCACTGAATGTCACTTGATATTTTAGTGTTGAATGTACTGAAGATGCCTTTGTAAGGCGATACCGGTCTACCAATAAAAACACTGTGGGAGCACGCCTCAGAAACAATTTATGTATTTTTGTTTCTACCCTTTCATTCCATTGAATTATGTAAATATATTAAAAACTATTACATTCAAGGCAGTGGCGTATATACGGGGGCCCTGGGATATTTTCCACATATTTCATGAATACAAACATAAAATAGCAAAAAATACAGCCTCATGAGGTCTCGCCCCCCCCCCCAAACTGTCTCGGGCCCACCCTGAAACTTTTTCTATATACGCCACTGATTCAAGGCAAAAGAATGAGTTAAACCTTTAACTAAAATCTAGACCGAGTTTTAAGGAATTTAGTACTTAAGCATTTTAGACCCTTTAGTAAATACTGGTGTTGAAGTCCTGCAAAAATTACAAACAAACTAATTCAGCACTCAATGTAAAAAGAAAAATATTAATGAAAATATTCAAAAAAGTACAAAATAACTGTGTCAAATGATGATAAATTATAGGTTAAAATGAAATGAAGGACCGCCCTATTAGTGGGTCAGTAGGGAGACCAAAACAATAATTAATAAATCGATTAATTATTACAACAAAATATAAATCGGATGGCGTGAAAATTAACCCTGCTTACCTTGAAATTTCCCATTTTCTTCACCTCGTGTGTACACCTCTCTTGTTGATTTTGAACAGATCGACCATAGTGCCGTTAATCCTCGCTTCATGGCGGAGGTAGCGCGCAGGTATCATCGAAACTTTGACGGTCATTTTGCGCGCGTAATTCAAATTTTAAGTTAAACAAAAATAACAAAAACGTTGATCCTTTTTTTCTTAAACTACCAAAATTGTAAAAAGGAAAATAATAATAAAAAAAATATTAAAAAATAAAACAAAAATAGTCTTATGGAAAATATATTTCGCCAATTCCAAACAATAACAATAGACGGAGCATCAAAATTTGCATAGAAAGAACGATATCAATTCCTATACTAACACAGGCTCCTCCACTCTTTTCAGACTAAAGCACGGTGCCCACCTAGGACTTTCTCGTGCGTGCCCGCGCACGCGTCACATGAGCGGGCACCCACGAGAAAGTCGTAGGTGGGAACCGGGTGTAAGAATGAACAGGTGCTAAGTTATTACCACTTTACGGCCTTGGGGGCCTGAAAATTGAAGAATTGTAGGGCGCAAAATATACTAATTAATAAATTTTAACATGTAGTTTGCTATCCTCTGTAGAACATTTTAGAGAACAGCGTATTTAGAAAAATGGAACAATCTATATCGACAATATAATCGATTTATCAATTTATTCTGGTAATACCAAATGACATGTTTTTTTATTTTACGCAAACGCAGTTGAGGATAGATAACAATTTGATTTGCTATAAAATTTTGTAGAACGAAAACGAGCAGATTAAACAGTCGAAAACTCAAAATCTAATAAAAAGAGACCCGAAACTTAATATCTGTAATGCATTTGAAACTTTGCCCGTGAAAATGCTTTGCTGGCGCATTTTTAAAACTACTTTCACCCCAAAGTTTCATCTCTGCATTTTTTTCGTTAAAATTAAATAGAAAAGCCATTATAAAAGACAGCGATTTGCTGTTTTCATACCACTGTGCTTTTGTTTTGTTTAAGCAGATTAAAAATACCCTTATCTCAAAAAACCTTTATGCATCTTGCTTATTTTACAATTGTCGAAATTAAAATATTTAAAATTATCTTAATATCCTAATTTTAAAAATCCATCTTATTTTGCAAAATATTTCTTTTCTGTGACGACATTTTGTTGAGCAGCTTTCTTAAAATTGAAAAAAAAAATTGTAGTTTAGCAAATTTTTTTTTAATGCAAACATATATTCAGGACCCTATTTAACTTTCTTAAAATAAATGACGTATACCGCCAACTAGCAGAAATGTCAGGTACTTTAAATAAAATACCTGAAATTGTACTTCAAGTACTTTACTTTACTTGAAGTATTTTTGAAATATAGTTGATTTTGTCATGTAAATTATTTCAAGTGCACCAAAATGCACTTTAAGTACAATAAATGTACTTTAGGTATACTGAAATGTACTTAATGGAAAGGTCTAAGTACATTTGAAAAGAAAATTTACTTAAAGCTTATACTTGTACTTTAACAATGTACTTGTGACAGATCCGGTGGTTAGTAGAATATTTTGTTTTTGTTGTATATGTTTATATTTACAGTATTTTGTAACCTAAAATATATGTTTAGTATAGAAAATCTATATGTTTTGCTAAAAACATGCTAATATATGTACATATATTATAATATATATAAATTATAAAGGTTTCACAACTTTGTAAACTTTGACGAAGACCCCAGTTTGAATACTTTAATGAATGAATTAGACATTTTTGTTGTTGTAACTACAAAAGTGCGAGGTTTGTGTATTTGTGGATTTGCGTTCTTAGAGGAAATATAATTAGCAAGTTCTTAGTCTCGGCTTGCGCGAAAATGTCTTAAAATATAATTATGAAATACCGGTGTAGGAAGTTTTTGGCGAGCACGCGGGACTAAGCGGGGATAGAGGTTAGGATTAGATTAGGATTAGTTTAGTTAGAAACAGTTAACAGGTGATTTTAGAGCAAATTCGTTTGAGAAAGTTAATTCGTCACTCCACTGACACTGTTTTGGTGCCGTCAAAAATTACAACAGTGCAGTTCTAAGCAAATAAGATAGTACACCGGTGAAAAAATTTGCTCCCTGGATGACTATTCTGCAAATAGGTATCGATCATACCGAGAGAAGTGATTTTTGGCTAATATGAAGCTGTGGGTCATCTCTATGTTGTCGAGTTTTATGCGAAATGGCTTGTCTCGCCTAATAACCAGCAATAGCGCTCTTCACAGAAAACAGTAAATTTTAAAAGCGTGCACGATAGAGGTCTTTTCGCTAACAGTGACGGCTCAGATATGATATAAACCATACTATTGGCCAAAGCCCATTTTATCGCACGATGTGAATTATCACATCCTGCGATTACAAGAATTGAACCCCTGGGTAGCTATTCTCGGTCTTGAACCATGTGATAGTTCCCATCACATGCTTTAGCCAAGGGCAAGCGTTAAATTAGCTCCAAGCCGTCACGTGCTATGCGAAAAGACCTCCATTGCGCAGGCTTCTCTCACGATTCGACTGCGGAACGTTCAGTTGGTCTGGGGCAGGAGAACCGATTTCACTTCAAACTCTGAAGAGCGGGCGACTATGCCACTGGTCGAGACAAGTCATTTCGCACAACACACGACCGTTTATAGTTTGCTATTGGTCAAAGCGTGTGATGTGGATGAACACATCGTTCAAGACCCAGAATAATTACCCTGATGTCTTCCTTTTGGAAGGTAGAACTCGCTATTAACCTAACCTTTTTCACGTCTGTATGTATATTTTTAGATCTACCAGCTGCCCTTTTGAGGGTAGATTCTTTTTATCTTCTAGAGTGAAAAAGTGATGCAGTGAAATAATAATAATAATAAACAACAAGTGAAATTAAAGAAAGAAAAATAAGAAAAAAGTTTTCTGCTTCGGCCTGGGATTGAACCCGGGATCTCTTGCTATCTAGGCAAACATTCTACCACTGAACTACCGAAGCCATACATAAATTTTCGGAAAACTTCCATCTATGCGAGCTGCGGTGTCTCAATACAAGAACGAAAAACCCTCAGGGTATTAACTCGACCAAGTCATCCAACTGATCTCTCTAAATTCTTCTTTCCCACTGTCAAAGGTATGATAACTCAAATTAGACGTAAAGAATCGACGTCTGAAAGCATGAGATCACCTTTTCGTGTGTTAAAATTTCTGATCGCAAATGGGCGATTTGTCAATATAATTATCAAATACCAAATAGCAAATAATGCAAGGACCTAAAACTATAAACAACAAGTGAAATTAAAGAAAGAAAAATAAGATAAAAGTTTTCTGCTTCGGCCGGGGATCGAACCCGGGATCTCTTGCTATCTAGGCAAACATTCTACCACTGAACTACCGAAGCCATACATAAATTTTCGGAAAACTTCCATCTATGCGGGCTGCGGTGTCTCAATACAATAACGAGAAACCCTCAGGGTATTCACTCGACCAAGTCATCCAACTGATCTCTCTAAATCCTTCTTTCCCACTGTCAAAGGTATGATAACTCAAATTAGACGTAAAGAATCAACGTCTGAAAGCATGAGATCACCTTTTCGTGTGTTAAAATTTCTGATCGCTGGGCGATTTGCCAATATAATTATTAAATACCAAATTGCAAATAATGCAAGGACATAAAACTATAAACAACACTTGTTGTTTATAGTTTTAGGTCCTTGCATTGTTTGCAATTTAGTATTTAATAATAATAATTTATTTTTAATTACATATCTTTTTTATATTGTCCTATTTTTAAATATCGTCCACCATCTTTGATTGGCCACCATTAGCTTAAGCCACCATTTTGAGATGGTCGTCATGAGTTTTTTGACATCCTGACAAATCCCTCTAATTGCTATAAAAAGGAAAATGAGTTCCTCCAAATTATAGAATATACTGATAACTTTTTAATATAGTAGTATACGTTTAGCTTAATAATTTGTGTTTTAACCAAAAACTTCATGAGAGCTTTAGTTTCTGAGATATTTACAAAAAAGTGTGCTAATAGGCTAGCCAGGAAGGCATCAGATCCGTCATGGATCCACTTATTTATTTTTGACGAGCTTACCACTAGCGCGGGTTTAAAGAAGGTAAAGTGGTAATTATTCCCCACTCGACAAGAAATATGTGGACTTTTGGTTAATAAATATCGGGCTGATTACCCCCACTACAAAAAAAATAATTACCTAAATAGTACAAATTGTGAAAGGCTTTCGCGGCCATCGTCCAATGGTGGGTGTGCTTTCGGGCTGTTCGGCCGTCGTCGTTGGAAATTCGTTCGAGCACGAATTTCCAACGACGACGGCCGAACAGCCCGAAAGCATACCTTCCTAAATAGTGTTTCCATTGACCATTACAACCCCCCCTCGTAAATTTTGGCCTAGATCCGTGCCGGGCATACTCATAAAACATTGACCAGCTAGAATAACAGAAAAAAATTCTATATAAAAAAGCCGAATTTTCATTATCCGTATCTAACAAATGTCCTTGACTGAAGATGTTAATTACCTATTTTTTTTTAGATCACGCAAAAAGAAACAAAACGATCAATTCAGAGGACAAGAATAACAAGATGAAAGTAATGACGTCATCAACTAATGACCTTCATCAAAACGAAATCGACGGGGCGTCGAGGTCGGAGTACGGAACAGGAGTTTTTAGTGTACCTTCCAGTCCTCAGTTATCAGGTACTTATAGTCCAATTTTAATTTTAAATACTTGTTTTTGCGATAGCCTTTAGCACCTAACCATTTTTACTATTAAATATTTTTTACCCTGTGTGAAAATGGTTAGTTTTTTACCTTATCATACTATGAACAAAATATTTTTTTCGGAAAAGGATATTAAAAGGGCGGGTTCTTGAAAACGCTATGTTATTTTTGGGGGGGGGGGGACTTCTGAACTATTCTCTGAGATCCCTTTATGAATATTTTCGCAAAAGGGAAAGCATCTTAATTTTAATGATAAGAATCTATGTACTGCAACTTAGGTACACAATTTTTACACGTCAAGTTTAAGTAGTGTGGTACTTTCCACAATACAAATAAGTACATGAAAGGCTATTTTATACACTCTCGTAAGACATAGAAATTTACCTAAGAAGTGCGGAAAGTGGTCGTTTACAGAACGGGAAGGGTCTTCTTATTAAAAATTAGCAACAAAATGTTGATTGGTAAAAACTATTAATTTTTATACTTTACGCATTAAAGATAAAAATTGATACCAGTAAAATGTAAAAAAATACAGTATAGTATAGTAATAAATGCACTTGAAAAAAATGTATTTTTATTTCTTGACGAATTGTAGGTCTCTATCTGGTTTTGCTTCAAACTTTGCGCGTCGGAAAAAAACTGACATTTTTGACCCTTGGTATATAAAATTTTACCCTTTAGCAATGAATATTGCGCATTTTATACCATATTTTAGGGACAAAAGTACACTTTTCTTCCTCGGGATAAAAACTGTTTTTGGTTTTACACTTTCCTCAATCTCTTTGTATGAGAAAATAATATGCCGTAAATCATGATCTTATCAAATGCTATAGTCAAGGTTATGGCCAACAACTTTAAATACGACACTATGACTCGAGTGCTACAAGAAACGCCAAACCCTCGAGATATTTTAACTCATTCTGTAAAAACTTTAGCAAAAAATGTTTTATTTAATGTTGTTGGCCTTGATCAACACTATAGGATTTCAAAACACTATGTTGAACACTGATTGAATAACGTAAAAACAGCTATTTTTTTAACAATTTTGTTGATTTCTAGCTCACCCTATGGAAGTTGTAAATAGTGAATATAAAAACAAAAAGATATTTAGCCCCCTCTCTAAAATACTATTATTATAAGAAAACTGCGTGGATCTTTTTAAAACCCAGCGCGATTCGGGGGTAAATTTTGCAGGCCGGCATAAGTGTAGAGCTGCCGTGCATAAGCTATAATGCCGTTATACACAGGTTAGTTCAAAGACCATTTTTGTTAGAAGATCCTGTCTCTACTTGAATATAATGCGGGGTTGAAATCATTTAGAATGACCTTAAACTCATAAACTTCTTGATCAACTTGTGAGCACAAATAAATAAGTCTAAAATTTCAAGGCTAGACCCGACCACTTAAAACGACCCTTCCTTATTGCCCCAACAAGCAGTGTGTGCTGCTTACACACATTTATGCACCACCTGTCTGTAAACCGGCGAAAATCTGCACAGAATATAAAACACCCTTAAGATTTTATCGCCTGATATGGACTGCTTGTATTATCGTAGTTTAGGATGGGGTTTTGCGGGAGAGTTCGTGTAATTTTTGCTTAAGTTTTTTTAAGGAAAAAAGAATTATGTGGTAGAAAAGTTTTGCTTAATCTATTACAAATAAAACAAACAGAATTAATTAAACTTTACTGATGGACCTCATTAGTAAGTCAAAAAATAAGTGGCTAAACTTCTTCAATTTAATGGTAACCAAGGGCTAAAAGTAGCACTTTTCATACCGATGTAAAATATTTCGAGGGACATAAAAAACTTCTTTGCACTTTAGAGATGACAAGGGCACTTTTTATCCCGCAGTTTGAGAATAAAAGTGTTAATTTTATCTCCGGGATGAAGAGACGAATTAGGAATTTAAAAAAAATCGGTAAGAAAAGGGATAAATAAGGGATAAAAAGTAAACATAGTAAAAAACATGATAAAAATGTATTTTTATTTCTGGACGAATTGTAGGTATCCCTCTGTTTTTGCTTCAATCTTTTCGCGTCGGGAAAAAACTGACACTTTTGACCCTTGGTATATAAAATTTTACACTTTAGGGATAAATATTGTGCATTCTATACCATATTTTAGGGACAAAAGTACACTTTTCCTCCTCGGGATAAAAACTGTTTTCGGTTTTACACTTTCCTCAATCTCTCTTTATGAGAAAATAATATGCCGTAAATCATGATATTATCAAATGCTATAGTCAAGGTTATGACCAACAACTTTAAATACGACACTATAGCTTGACTGCTACAAGAAAAGCCAAACAGTCGAGATATTTTAACTCATTCTAAAAAAATTTTTGCAAAAAATGTTTTATTTAATGTTGTTGGCCGTGATCAACATTATAGGATTTCAAAACACTATGTTGAACACGGATTGAATAATGTAAAAACAGCTATTTTTTTAACAATATTGTCAATTTCTATCACCCTATAGGCGTTGTAAATAGTGAATATAAAAACAAAAAAATATTTAGCCCCCCCTCTAAAATACTATTATTATAAGTAAACTACGTGGTTCTTTTTAAAAACCAACGCAATGCGGGGGTAAATTTTGCAGGCCGGCATTAATGTCGAGCTGCCTTGCATAAGCTATAATCCCGTATCCAAACAGGTTAGTTCAAAGACCATTTTTGTTGGAAGATCCTGTCTCTACATGAATAAAATGTATGGTTGAAAACAGTCAGAATGACCTTAAACTCATAAACTTCTTGAGCAACGTGTAAGCACAAGTAAATAAGTCTAAAATTTCAAGAGCCCGGCTAGACCCGACCACTTAAAACGACCCTTCTTTATTGCCCCAACAAGCAGTGTGTGCTGCCCACACACATTTATGCACCACCTGTCTGGAAAACGGCGAAAATCTGCACAGAATATAAAACACCCTTAAGATTTTATCGCCTGATATGGACTGCTTTTATTATCGCAGTTTAAGATGGGGTTTTGCGGGAGAGTTCGTGTAATTTTTGCTTAAGTTTTTTTAAGGAAAAAAAAATTATGTGGTAGAAAAGTTTTGCTTAATCTATTACAAATAAAACAAACAGAACTAATTAAACTTTACTGATGGACCTCATTAGTAAGTCAAAAAATAAGTGGCTAAACTTCTTCAATTTAATAGTAACCAAGGGCTAAAAGTAGCACTTTTCATACCGATGTAAAATATTTCGAGGGACATAAAAAACTTCTTTGCACTTTAGAGATGACAAGTGCACTTTTTATCCCGCAGTTTGAGAATAAAAGTGTTAATTTTATCTCCGGGATGAAGAGACGAATTAGGAATTAAAAAAAAATCGGTAAGAAAAGGGATAAATAAGGGATAAAAAGTAAACATAGTAAAAAACATGATAAAAATGTATTTTTATTTCTGGACAAATTGTAGGTATCCCTCTGTTTTTGCTTCAAACTTTTCGCGTCGGGAAAAAACTGACACTTTTGACCTTTGATATATAATATTTTACCCTTTAGGGATAAATATTGCGCATTTTATACCATATTTTAGGGACAAAAGTACACTTTTCCTCCTCGGCATAAAAACTGTTTTCGGTTTTACACTTTCCTCAATCTCTCTTTATGAGAAAATAATATGCCGTAAATCATGATATTATCAAATGCTATAGTCAAGGTTATGGCCAACAACTTTAAATACGACACTATTATTATAAGAAAACTGCGTGGTTCTTTTTAAAAGCTATAATGCCGTTATATACAGGTTATTTCAAAGACCATTTTTGATGGGAGATCCTGTCTCTACATGAATATAATGCGGGGTTCAAAATATTCAGAATGACCTTAAACTCATAAACTTCTTGAGCAACTTGTAAGCACAAGTAAATAAGTCTAAAGTTTTAAGACCCAGGCTAGATACGGTCACTTAAAACGACCCTTCTTTATGGCTCCAACATGCTGTGTGTGTTGCCCACACACATTTATGCACCACCTGTCTGGAAACCGGCGAAAATCTGCACAGAATATAAAACACCCTTTAGATTTTATCGCCTGATATGGACTGTTTTTATTATCGCAGTTTAAGATGGGGATTTGAGGGAGAGTTCATGTCTTTTTTGCTTAAGTTTATTTTAAGGAAAAAAAAATATCTGACGCTATAAAAATTAGGTATCATGGTATAGAAAAAAATATGTTTAATCTATAAGACATAAAATAATTAGAAGTAATAAAACTTTACTGATTGAACTTATTACTAAGTCAATAAATAGTAACCAAGGGCTAAAAGTAGCACTTTTTATAACCATGTAAAATATTTTGAGGGACATAAAAAACTATTTGCAGAGGTCTCCCTCTGTTTTTGCTTCAAACTTTTCGCGTCGGGAAAAAACTGACACTTTTGACCTTTGATATATAATATTTTACCCTTTAGGGATAAATATTGCGCTTTTATACCATATTTTAGCGACAAAAGTACACTTTTCGTCCTCGGGATAAAAACTGTTTTCGGTTTTACACTTTCCTCAATCTCTCTTTATGAGAAAATAATATGCTGTAAATCATGATATTATTAAATGCTATAGTCAAGGTTATTGCCAACAACTTTAAATATGACACTATGGCTCGACTGCTACAAGACAAGCTAAAAAAATGTACTTTACAAAACTCGAGATATTTTAACTCATTCTGTAAAAATTTTAGCAAAAAATATTTTATTTAATGTTGTTGGCCGTGATCAACACTATGTTGAACATGGATTGAATAATGTAAAAACAACAATTTTTTTAACAATATTGTCGAATCCTAAATAGTATATATTAAAAAAATATATGTTTACCCCCTCTCTAAAATACTATTATTATAAGAAAAGTACGTGGTTCTTTTTAAAACCCAACGCGATTCGGAGGTAAATTTTGCAGGCCGGCATTAGTGTAGAGCTGCCGTGCATAAGCTATAATGCCGTCATCCATACAGGTTATTTTAAAGACCATTTTTATTGGGAGATCCTGTCTCTACATGAATATAGTGCGGGGTTGAAAATATTCAGAATGACAAATTGTGAAAGGCTTTCGCGGCCATCGTCCAATGGTTGGTGTGCTTTCGGGCTGTTCGGCCGTCGTCGTTAGAAATTCGTTCCAATTTCCAACGACGACGGCCGAACAGCCCGAAAGCACACCCACCACTATTCAGAATGACCTTAAACTCATAAACTTCTTGACCAACTTGTAAGCACAAGTAAATTAGTCTAAAGTTTCAAGAGCGAGGCTAGACACAGCCACTTAAAACGACCCTTCTTTATAACTTCTTTATACGACAATGTGGCTCGACTGCTACAGTGTTATTGTATGCCTGTCTTTTTAACAAATAACGCAATGTGGGGGTAAATTTTGCAGGCCGGCATTAGTATTAGCCAAATTCGATGTTTTTTGGAGGTTTCTAGCCGAGATACATAAAATCGAATAAACATGCAATCTCAAATTTAACTAGCAAAGTGCAGAATCTAGTGATAGCTGGGGACTTTAATTTTCCAAAAATCCAGTGGCCTTTAACGGGTAACCACTGTCCTTCAAACTCAATCGAACACATTTTTCTCGAACTACTCTCGGACTGCAACCTTATCCAACTAATAGATCAACCAACACGATTTAGGTAAAACCAAATTTCATCAACATTAGATCTTGTAATAACCCCAGACCCAAACCTACTTACCACTATATCTGTGAAAGCACCCATTGGAAAATCTGACCACAGCGTTATTACAAGCAATTTGCAGGTTATTAACTGTAAAAGCTCTAGTACCGTAAAAACTTATAACAAAATAGACTTCCAACAATTCAAACAAGAGCTATGCAGCACAGATTGGTCTGACGTATATTTAATACCAACGCCATAAATCAAATGTGGACAATCCTTAAAACAACACTTGAACAATGTATGAAAAACAATTCTAGGTTAATACCCATTAATACAAACCCTGCTAAATCATAATTTAATAGAAAAAATCAAACACAAACAGAGACTCTGAAAAACATATAAACAAACAAAATTTCAACGGGACTATCAGATCCATAGAACGTTTTCAAACCAGCTTTCAAGCGACATTGGAAAAGCAAAAACTAATTTTGAAACGACCTTACTTCAGAAACCCAAGTCTTACTACTCATACGTTAGACATCACCTGTCAAGCAAAGTCTCAACACCAACAATACGAAATAGCCAAGATCAAATATGAAATGACACATGGAAGCAGCAGAAACATTCGCGAAATATTTTGCCACGGTTTACTCAAATGAACCTCTACCAGACTATACAGGCAAGAATAACCCGGCGGACATAACCAACGTTGAATTCAGTCAACTTGATGTTCAAAGTATATTGACAAGCCTGAAAAGTAACTCCGCTCCCGGACCTGACGGAATAAATTCAAAAGTTCTCAAAGAATGCGCTGTAGAGCTGAGTGGACCTATATATCACATTCTGCGAATGTCACTTGACACAGCATCGCTCCCAGATGAACGGATGACCGCAAATATAACTCTCATATTTAAAAAAAGGCGACAAATTAGATTGCTGTAATTACAGGCCGATAAGCTTAGTATTCATAATATGCAAAGTCCTTGAGAGCTTGATTGTTAATGCAATGTTGCCATTTTTGCTTCTAAGCAATATAATCCCGACTTTCCAACATGGTTCTCTGCCAGGTAGATCCGTAATTTTGAACTTAATCACCTCTCTTAATGAATGGACACTTACCTTAGACGCGGGTAATGGCCCGGACATTGTATATTTGGACTTTAGTAAAGCGTTTGACAAAGTTCCGCACAAGAGACTACTCTTAAAACTAACAAAAACTCTGGGTACGCGGGAAACTACTCATATGGATAAAAGCATTTTTAAGTAATAGAACCTTTCGTGTTCGCGTTGCGGATTCCTTGTCAAATTCTACACAAGTGCCGTCATCCGTCCCCCAGGGGTCAGTGCTAGGCCCCAAATTATTTTTAATCTACACTGCAGACCTACTTCTGTCGTTAGAAAGTCATGCAAGTGCGTATGCAGATGATAAAAATGAACCTAAATAGAAATTCATTTATGGTGTACAGAATGGCTATTACCACTAAATATTGAAAAATGCGTCGATGTTCACATTAGTCGCAACAATCCTTGTCGTCATTACAATATCAATGAACTACAGCTTCAAAGCGTTACTGCCCAAAAAGATCTCGGTGTCACAGTAACCGATGATTTATCCTATTCCCAGCGCGTTAACGAATCAGTTAAAAAAGCCGCAAGCGCATTATATATCGCACAAAAAACATTTTTAAAGCCTAAACCAGAGTTCGCCGCCAAGCTATACACTACGTATATTCCATATATACCATACGAAGAAAGGCTTTCTAGACTTAAATTGCAACCATTATCTGTGCGCCACATGCGAGGCGACTTAATTCAATTATACAGAATGACGCATAACCAATTCCCCTCGCCATCACCTCTTGTCACTCTTAATGAGGATCAAAGACTCCGGGGCCACCCATATAAAATACGCAAAGAGCAATTTCGAACAAGTCACAGACTACACTTTGTCAGCAACCGATACTTTGCGAAATGGAACAGCTGGCCTGCCGATGTACAATGTACAATTTTCAAAAAAAAGTTGGACTCATATTTAAATGCAAATTCAACATAACAACTTATCGGTTATTTTAATTTACGATGCTCTTGTAATATTTTTTTATTTTGCGCTATAATAGGATATATTCCTCTGCACATAATTAAATTGTAATAATAATAATAATAGCAGATTCGACCAACTATGGAGTACTGCTCACATATATGGAGTGCGGCACCCAAACATACGTTAATGCTTTTGAACACCATGCAAAAACGAGCTATCAAGCTGATCAATGACCCCGCACTTACCCGTAGCTTGGATAGTCTCGAACATCGAAGAACTGTGGGTAATCTATCTTTCTTCTACAGGTATTATCACGGAAAATACTATGAAGTGGCACGTATGATCCCCGTGGGAGTAGCACCTACTAGGCGAACACGTCAAACAGACGGTAACCATCAATTTACTGTCAAAATAGAGGCACCGAGAACCTCATTATATCAGAATTCATATCTAAGGAGAACAGCATCGCTGTGGAATGGACTCCCTGCGACAGTTTCCCCTGCAGATTACAACCTGAGCCGTTTCAAAACCAACATACACCAACATTTCCGCGCACTTGCCGCTTCTCGAGCGTGATAGGGATCTCCTTGCGAGTGCGCATAACCGTAAAAAAAACATAATAATAATAACATGTCGTAGGCTCGAAATGGAATAAAATAAGAATCACCCCATAAAAAATACTGATTTTATGTAATATTTCAAAATGGTAATGGTAAAGGTGATTAAAAGAGATTAAATTCAGTTCAGTATAAAAAGAAATTTACACCAAAATGAAATTGTCAATATTAAAAAAGTTATAGACTTTCTTTCAAAATGCTATTTTCTTATATCAAGATGCGGTTTTTACTTTTACTTTTTTTAAAAATCGAGAACATTAGTGTTTTTTCTGTCTCTGTCAGAAATACACAAAACCCCCCCGTAATATCGAATCTAGGCACCCTGTATTTTATGATAAAACGAAATCAAAAATTAAACAAAAAAACGAATAAACTATAAAGTCGCAAACTGCTCATATTTGTTAAAGTTAGTAAGCACAAACTTTATTTTTATAAATGACCTACAAATGTGAAATTAAAACCCTGAAAATCCAGTTAGCCTCGCTACTTCTTTGGTTTATGTTTTTAGCTTTGTAGCCGAAACAAATGAGCATTGCTGAGCTCTCTTTTGTCACGGTAAAAGTAACGAGCTGTGGCTTATTTTTGAGATAGTAATAAAACTTGCACGGTTTTCAAAAATTACTTTTATGCTTTGTCTTAATAAAGTTAAAATTGACTGGTTTGCAGGAAAAGTGGAATACCTTATTTCAAAAAATTTCGTTGCACCGAAATTAAAGGCAGACTTATTCCTTCCTTAGTGTTGTTAAAACTAAGGGCTTATCGCATCGACTTTTTTTCTGTTTCTTAGCCTAAAGAATATCTTATTTCATAAAATTTCGTTGCACCGAACTTAAAGGCAGACTTATTCCTTTCTTAGTGTTGTTAAAATTAAGTCAGCTTTTTTCGTGACTTTACTGTTCCTTAAGAGCTACTTAAAGATAAGATGCTGGTCACATAATGTTACCCGTCTGGCAATACCCCAACTGGCAATACCTACAAATGAGCATACTGTTGTGATTAAAGTGAAGGTGTCTTTTTGTGTTTTGTGAGTAAATAAAGTAAGAAACATATTTTTAAAAATAAAAACTGTAAAAAGTTTTTTAAGAATAAAAGGAAAGGCTAGATTTTGGTTCTCTTGGCACAATGGTTTGGTAAAAAAATATATCTATGTATCTATTACAAAAAGATTTGTAAGGAAAAAAAATAATTTAAATAAAGTTCTCTCTTCTACTGTTTATTAAACTATTTTCGTCTGATTTTCGGGTTAACTGTTATTCACAGCCTAAGGGTAGGATAGGACTGATATTTAAATTAAACCGCACTGCATGATGTACCAAGATAATTTTCCTTTCTTCCTTTACATTTTACCCTAAGTTCATTATAATTTTTAGGCCTTAGGTTGTATCGACGAGGACACCCGAAATCCACGGGTGCGGTGTTCTTTAAAACGAGAACTTAATTTTTTTTCTGAAAATAGTGTTTTTTTGACTGGATGATGATTTAACAGATTAAATTGAAGTAAACCATTGAGTTGTATAAGGCCCTGAAAGGGTTGTACCCCACCCGTCTAGGGCGCCATCTAGGCACGCAGTCTTGTTACTTAATAGCCAGACCTCGTAGTCTAAAACAACATACAGATTAAAAATTAGTCAAACGGACATAAACATATTTTTGTTCAACAGAAAAGTGTAGTCAGTTTATAAAAATAAAAAAAAAATCCAAACTAGAGAAAATATAAACGAGCTCTTTTCTCATTAGATTTAGAAAACATGTGCTCTTATAAGTTGTCGAAAGCCAATCTGTAGTCTATGTGCGTATGTACTTAATTTGTTTTTTGAATTTTATAATTTGTTGCTATAATTTTGTCCAATACTGTATATCACGTACCGGGTGATTGACCATATTTTACCTAATAGCTATCTCCGTTAAATATTGATCTGACAGTAACGTTTAAATAAGTAAAATTAAATGATTTTTTGCTAACACTTTTTTTTCCATACACTTGCCAAATTTTTGACATATGGTTTATTTTTTTAAACAAAACACCCTATATCTACTATTATTATACCAAATTACGTTTACATGAAGTTAATAATACCCACTAATTCTTGTCTTAAACCAGTCAGTCAATATTTACCAGACGCCTCCCGGACAGATAGGCGTATATACACACACAAACCCTCCACCACATACATAATTATGCTCACACAAAATTTAGAAATTTATTAGAACCTTCTTTGTGAATTCCTGTCAAGGAATAAAAAGATACAGACTACGTCTTTACTGGAGGAATTCCTTAATTGTTTTAACCATTTACTGCGAATGTGGAAAGCTTAACATAGCGTAAAATAAGGGTGTAATATCTGGGGATGTTATTTGTTAACCATACCCACACATATTTGCTGAAATAACAAGTCCATGGTTTTCCGAGTTAAGCATTTTTGAGGGATTTCGGGTATTTCTAGGGTTTATCCCCAGGTAGCACAGGATATCCAAGACCACCAAAGTACAGGCCTTGATCCAAAAATCAATAAATCCATGATGAATATGATACCTTCCTAGCCCATTAGCACAAATTTTTGTCAATTTTCAGAAACAGAAGTTTTTACTAATTACTTTATACAAATTAGTTTCGTTCCATCATCGCGTACTACAGTCATAAAACGGTACGAAAAATCCGTTTTCCATTCCATGTCAACGTTGTACTGTTATCGGACAGTCAGTTTTCCGTGCGATCAAGCCACTTAAACTGGTTCCGGACTCCTCTGAAATACAAGGATTGAAGACAGGCGCATTAGCACGGAAAAATTGTATGTAAAACACACACATTTCTAGTTTACATCACCTGAGATAAAAATATACCATAAAATTACCTTAAATTTACATTTGTCTGAGAAAATTCGAAAAACAGTGAATACCTCAAAAAATTAAAATTTTTGTCAAAATAAATTGAGTTTCACAACCAATTTTAATTTCCAAAAAAAAATTGTACAACATCTACATCATCTGTTGATTTTTTTGCAAGAGCCTCTTCATTTTTATTACTTTATTACTGCTTAGAAAAAGAGAAACTAGTTTAGCAGGTGATTGGATAGGAATAGAAACATAAGGGTTTACCCTGATCGCAGCAAATCCCGGTAACCTTTGAACTAAAAGTTAAAAGAAGAGGGATAACACCGGATGTAAAATTTCACCAGATTTGGCGGCAGAACAAAAGACTTCGCTTTAAGGCATCGACATTAAGGTTATTAACTATATATACCTTCCAAAGTACAAGCTACAAAATGTGACTTTCCTAACTTCTTAGAAGTATCACGATCTCTATTTCCTAAAAATGAATAAAATTACAAAAACTTTGTGAATATTAAGGCTTTCTAAATATGTAGGGAATTTCACAAATATTTTGTAAAAATTAAATTACAAAATAAAAATAAACAAATATATAAATTTCACATAAAACTTGTGATATTAAAAAATATATATATGTTTTCACAAGTTTCGCACAAAAATGTAAGTTCGTTTTAATTTTTGGTATATTTAGTTTATTAGGCAGTCTGTAGTGGTTTATAGTTATTAATGTAATTTTATCTGCATTTTAAAGAACTAAAATTAAAAATATATTATGATACTCCTATGTAATTGTGTAATCCTTTCTGTGTGCAACTTTAGTTTCGTGCTCTCGAATTCATACGTTGCCTTCGATCTATCTTTACGCGAGACGACAAATCTACCCTTTCTTTTAGTCACGTGACTTTGAATTTAACTCTCTCGCATATGATAACATGCCTGAAGTAAATCTATCACGACCCCAACAGCATTCGGTTTTTGGACAGTTATTTGGTCATTTCATCTAACCAAAAACGTTTTAAAATAGTCGAACGGCCTGATGGAACAGACCCATTGATGCGATGTCTGTCAAAAAACTGTCCTTAGCATTAATGTATTTTAACCACAGTATTTTAACCAAAATCTAATCACCTTTTCACACTATTTTACCCAAAATTTTTATGAAAACTGGTTCAGCGGTTTAGGAGCTATTGTATTACGGACAGAAATACACTTACACACACACAGACAGACAAAGATCACGACGATATTTCCAACATAGGTCAAAATACACCAAAATAACCATTGTCAGCGTGTATCTCTAAAAAAAAACTTTGTCGAAAAAAATATCTGCTCTAGCCAATGCTGCGCGGGCTGGGAAGGTAAAAACAAGCCAAGGGATACAAAATACATAATTAGGTTTTTAGCGATACATATTAGCAATCTATGTGATAGGAGGTAAATTTTTATTTTCAAATATTCCATGGTTTACTTTTAGTAAAGGGCAAAATTTATATTTTGTTTATAATAAAACATATCGGTATCAAGTATGTATTCGAATATAGACACATAAACAAAATTTGTACCATACCTTTAAGGTGACCAATCAGTAGAGGCCCCCTGTGCTAAGGTCACTCATCGTCAAGCCAATTTCGATGAGTGTCCTTACCCTGTGCCACATTGACTTATTTTCTGACTAAAAGTTCATATAAACAGAACTACTTCTACAAGATGTTAAAATTTTACCTGCTTTCAAACTTTTTTCCGCTGCGGCGCTGGTAAATTCTAAAATACAAAAAAAATGTTTTATTTGGGAATTTTTTGGTGTCGATGCAAAAAACAATTTTTTTTTTTATATAATTTACTACTACTATGTCGGTTTAGAACGTTTTTCTACGTTGTCCGACACCTATTCTCCACCTCCTTCGATCCTGACAATCATCTTCTGTCAGGTTTTTTTGACTCATAGATCTTTAGATTGCCTGTTGCCATCCCAGTTCATCCGTTGTACATATGATATGATATGATCTGTTCTAGATATTCTCATTGATCTTCTTATTGCATCCATTTCGATACTTTTTATTTTTGTTTTATATTTTTTTGTTACGCGACAAGTCTCTATGCCATACATTCTTTTTTATCACTCTGCTCCATAAAATACAGTTAAGACATCCAATATATAACCTTTTTGCTTTTACTAATATTTTTTCCAGTTCTTTACAGTGAAACCCAAGTATACATCGGAATGGGACAACTGGGCGCCGCCAACTCGGCGCCGCAAACTGGGTGCCGGGCCAATTCGGCGCCGCCATCTGGGCACCGGGCCAACTCGGCGCCGAACTAAAAATGTTTTTTTTTGATAAAATGTGTAGATGAAAAACAAAATTTATTATTTATATAAAAACATCTGGCCTTAAGCAATGTAATATTTCAAGTTTGAGGCAAATCGGTTAGTAAATAAGAAAATCCGCCATTTTGGGTCCGTCATTTTGATTTTTTTAAGTTTGAGTAAAAAATTTTGTTAAATGACCTCAAGCAATTTAATATTTCAAGTTTGAGACCAATCGGTTAGTAAATAAAAGAATCCGCCATTTTGATTTTTTTTAAGTTTAAGTAAAAAATTTTGTTAAATGACCTCAAGCAATGTAATATTTCAAGTATGAGATAAATCGGTTAATAACTAAGAAAATCCGCCATTTTGGATCCACCATTTTGATTTTTTTAAGTTTGATCTAAAAATTGTGTTAAATGACCTCAAGCAATGTAATATTTCAAGTTTGAGTAAAAAATTTTGTTAAATGACCTCAAACAATGTAACATTCCAAGTTTGAGATAATCGGTTAGTAAATAAGAAAATCCGCCATTTTGGATCCGCCGCCATTTTGATTCATTTCCAATACATAAATACTGTGTCTTGTCCAAGTTTACTGTTCAGAGATCGGAGAGATCGGAGAACCCGTACTGAAAAATTTGCACTAAGTGCAACACAGTGTTTGTCAGTGGCTTGTTTAAATACAAAAAGTTGCAAAGTTGCACCAGTTTCCCAAAATAATACTAAAATTGCACTGCTGCTGCATTTTTTTGCATAATTTTCTATTACAGTAAAGAAATGACAATGGAATGTGGTTTCATGTTTCAAATTTCCGAAATCCCTTTCCTTATCAGTATTATTTTGCACCCTATATGGTCACCTCAAAAACAAATCTGAATCAGCGAAAAAGTTAACTGAAACGTATATTTGTGTGAGCGGAATTAAAACAAAAAATACACCGTATGTGTGTCAGCAAAATGCCTGACCGACCAGCTGTTGCCATTCCCTGGATATCTATCTACCCGTTATATAAAAATTACCACCTCCTATAAGAAAAAGGCCTGTGTACGAGGTAGGTTCTGAAAGCCAGAAGTCAAAGTTAGCACTTCGCTTTCTGCCATATATTCTTATCTTTTAAAGCACATCCAATTATGTCACACCTACTTTCCAAGCCTTATTTTAGTAGTGTATATTGGATCGTTACCATTGCATCTTTTAAATGTAAAATATTAAATTTGGCTAAACTCGTCTTGAACCCGGATTTTCGGCAGGCTTTGAAAACTGCTAAAGAACAAACATGCGGTATTGCCAAGCATCGCACTGTTTTCACGGATCACCTTTGTTAGGTGATTCGTGCTGTTTCTTCTACAAATGTACGAAAAATAACAGGATATTAAAAAAGTGGATAAGTGTACATAGTAATTACGTATGTAACATACTTGTCAATTGAAATGTGGCAATAAAACTTTTTTTTCATATTTTTAACACGATCACCGTAGCTCACACTAGTATAGTTATAGTATACGTGTGAGCTAAAAAAATCATGTATAAAGTAGGTACCTAGTAGTCTGAAACTTATAGTAATACCGATTATGCGGTTGCAGTTTTTTGCTTTCACTGCTTTCCCACGCTTAATAGAAGCAAATAAACATATTTTTATTTAAGCTTATAATGCTCTACCATATTTTGTTACTTTAGAAAAATACAGTGTTTGTCTAGCTAATATCAATATATTTAGTTATTTTTGTTAAACAAATGTCATGAAGTAGTAACTTTACCATATTTTGGTACTTTAGGAAAATATTTTTAGTTTTTTACGACCAGCACGATAAGACGTTACTATACAATCGATTTTAGCCTCTGCAAAATTTTTTCAAAAACTTTGTTTTTAAAATTAAAAATGCAATAAGAATGTATACTTACATATGTGTTACATTTGATAAGACAGGAACAGACTGTAAAGAATTGGAAAAAAGAATAATTAAATCAAAAAGATTATTGGATGTCTTAACAGTATTTAATGGAGCAGAGAGATAAAAAAGAATATAAAATTTAACATATATAAAACAATGGTAAAAAGCACGCTATTGTATAGAATAGAGACTTGTCGCGTAACAGAAAAATACAAACAAAAATAGGAAGTGTCGAAATGGATGCCATAAGAAGATTAATAAGAATATCTAGAGCAGATCATAGAAGAAATGAGATCATAAAAGAAAGAATGGGAATCGATCACATCACAAAACGACAACTGATATGATATGGCCATGTACAACGGATGAACGACGAAAGATTACCAAAGCAGGTCCCAGAATGGGAACTAATAGAGTGCAGAGAAAGAGGGAAAAAAACCTGACAGAAGGCGTCGGCCAACATAGAAAAACGTTCTAAACCGACATAGTAGTAGTAGTAAAAACCAATGCAAATTTAAGAGGGGTAATTAGTTATTGAACCCCCTATAGAGAAGTTATTTTACACAAAATTCATCGTGACCCCTCCCTCAAAAAAAAATGTCTACAAAATAATTTCTAATGACAAACATTTGTTCATTGACCTTTAACCCCCCCTCCTAGATTTTCACCCAGAACCGCGCTTGCTTAATAACCTAGAAATCGATACCTTACGCAGGCGCGGATCTACGGTAGGGGAAACAGGGGAAATTCCCCCTTACACACAGAATACACCTTCTGATCACTGTGCAAAATAATTTTATGCAATATTTATTATAATATCCCTCCCCCCCAAATAAAGTTCCTAGATCCGCCTCTGCCTTACGCGGCCGCTTTGGACAGAACAAGGTTCTACTAATTTACTCCCTTTCCTTTCGTTTAAATACCCCTCAACCACCCGAAAATATTTTTCCTTTCCTAACTCTCACCGACTTTTTTGATCTGATCATTATTCAAGGTAATTTTAATTTTAATTAATTTTATTTAATTTATTTAATTTCAAGAATTGATAAACTTAAATAGACCTGCAGCTATTTATAGAGCTCCGACAAATCATGTTCGAAAATTAATGCCATTATTATTTTAATTAATGCCAGTTTTACGTCTACTTCCTGGATTTTAAAGGTGCTTTATGCAATTTAATTTTAAAAGTCTATAAGTAAACATTTACCTATTTTATTACCTAAGTTATTTTTCGATCCAGCGCAATAAAATTTTATAACCAGTTGATATACGAGGGTTATCTCTTAAATTTTGCATATACAGCTGGAATAAAACAGTAGATAAAAAACTAATGCACTTTTGCATGCGCTCAAACCAGTTGTTAAAGCGGTACTTCCATTCGTTTGTTGGTACTGTCAAAATTGCATTCTTGAAGGCGCCGACTGCTTCCTCTGGCGACTGAAATCTTTGACCACGACGTCCGTTCTTGATTTTTGAGGTCGGGACTGTATGGAGGATGGTTCAACAAGTCGACGTTTTGGCTTAAAAATTCAATGGTTTTTTGTGCTTTGTGTGAACTTGGATTGTCTTGGTGAAGGATGATTCGTCGTTCGGGGTTCGTTTTTTAAAGGTCAGCGATGACTTTCGGAAGACAAATGGGGATGTATCACCCGGCAGTAACAGTCCTTTGATGTTCCAGAAGAACTATTGCTACGTGACCTGCTTTTTAGACAAATGTCGCGACCATCTTTTGGGATACATTTCGAGAACGGACAAACAGACGACTGACGCTTATTTTCGAGTTCATATGAGTAAATCCACGATTCATCACCACTGACCATGCTGTACACGGTCTTTGAGTTTCCTGCCTTAAAGCGCTCTAGAGTTTCCTGACACCAATTGCACCTAGCTTCTTTCTATTCTTTGTACCCAGCGAGAAGCTAATTTTCTTACCCCTAATTTTTCATGCAAAATTTTTTCAATTTGACAAATTTTAGAAAAGAGTTTAGAATGATACATAGATCCCAAATTTGCTACGCAAAATTAATAAAACAGTATATTTTATCATGGCCATATTTAAAATCAAGTTTTCTAATTTCCGATTTGAATTTGCCGCCAAAAAGCTCATTTCTAACATGGCGTTGCAATGACGTCACAGCGCAGTAAACTTGCGGACAGATACACGGCATTCAAGTGTTTATTTGTTTTTGGTCTGTGTTTTTACTTTTTTTTATGTAAAAATGTCCTATAAGTGGTGTGTAGTGCCTCAATGCATATACGTAATATTCCAATACACCCGGTTAGCTATTTACTCTATAAGTGGATTTTGAGTATCACATTAAAGGATGACAATACGAAAATTGTATAAGTGTGTCCTTTACAGGTATACGAAAACGGCCACGCCCGAACGAATCAGCGCCGTCACTAGACTATGGGTATTCCCTTAAAGAATAGTTTTTTAATTATGTTTTAAAAATTCCATAAAGAATATAAAAAATTTTATAGAATTAAATTTGTTGTAATTATTAGATTCAAAATTTTATATTACGCTACAGATACACTATTGTCTTTAAAATGGTGTTGTGTTAGTTTACAATAGAAGTGCTAAAACTCAAACAATTAATTTTACGATTTTCTATATAATCTAATGACAGTGTAAAAAATTCTACCTTTCGCACCAAACTTATCCTTAAACAGTTCCCAAAGTACCTAGGTATTTTTTGCATGCGAGCAGAAAATAATAAAATACGTAGGCATTTCTAAATGGCCGAACAAGGTAGGTAGATAGGTATATTATTTTTCTACAGGCGTGAAAAATAAACTACTGCCTCTAGTAAATATCTCTCTCAAAAATTAATAAATAATATTGTTTTGTATCATCATGCATTTTGCGTGCGAAAAATTGCACTTTTTCGCACTAATTCGGAAAGAAACCTTCCTGTAGCAACAAAGTTATAGTCATAAAAATCACTAAAAACCCCAACTTGACAAAATTTAATACAAAGAAATCTCCCCTTTGGTACACTAAGGGCGTAAGTCACATTCATTACACACGTAGCCTTCGCACTTATTGTACCAAACAATAAGGACGTCAGTTGCGCGTGTAATGAAAGGAAACTTACGCCTTTAGTGCACCAAAGGGGAGAAATACAATTTAAGGTTTTTTCCAAATATATTACGTATTTGGTTTTTTCCTTAAGCCGTTGACGACATGTTGCACCTAAGAAGTTCGGTCAAGCAGTCGTGTGTGGAAAAATAATTTACCTACTCGCGTGCGGTAAAGTAATTACTTTACCGCACGCCGTGTTCGGTAAAGGCACTTTACCGAACCCTCACCATTTGGAGACCTTAGCAACGCGGCAACTTCAATATTTGTTTACATTTCATCAATTTCGTCTAGTTTGACATGTTTATTTATCAATTCATGGGCGCACCCAGGTGGGGGGCCCCCCAAGCCTTAGATTTTTTTACATATTTTCGACATATTTCAGAAAAAAACACAAAAAATAGCTTAAAATTCGACATTATGAGGCTTCGGGATAGTTTTTGTAAATTGGATGCTCCTTATGTTATTTAAGGGTTGAAAAGACACTTTCCGCCTGTGTTAGGTACAATATTTTACCTATGATTACCTTTTTTTGTAAATTTAATGTAATTTATAAATAAACATGTCAAATTAGACGTAATTGAAATGTAAACAAATATTGAAGTTTTCTTATTACCGCGTTGCTAAGGTTTCCAAATGGTGCGGGTCCGGTAAAGTACCTTTATCGAACGGCGGTAAGTAGAGACACTTTCCGCCTGTGTTAGGTACAATATTTTACCTATGAGTACTTTTTTTTTCAAAAAATTTAATGTAATTTATAAATAAACATGTCAAATTAGACGAAATTGAAATGTAAATAAATATTGAAGTTGTCTTATTACCGCGTTGCTCCAAGGTCTCCAAGTGGTGCGGGTCCGGTACACCCAATATGCAAAATCATCTTTTCGCAAAATGATTTAAACACATATTATATAGTTTCTCTTTATTTTATTAAAAATTATAGCAGAGTATTTAATTATTCTGTCAGTTACTCCCTAAAAACTAACTTCTTGCGCGCAGAAAGGTGAAGTTTTCCACATCCTAGTAGAAAATAGTAAATTTAACAAGTACAAAAATATTACTTTGCCGCATGTAATTGCAGATGGCCGAACAACGCGCTTAGATGGCCGGGCCAGCAATTAAGTGAAACAAAATTTTACAAGTATTTATTTATATTAAATTTTGACAACGTATATTGTTTTGTCTGACACGTTTGTTTTTAATTTTTTGTCATGGTGTTTTTTTTTCGCACTAGTGCGGAATAGGTTTTTTTCCTCAAAACACTATTTTTATAGTTTTCCTCGGGCGTGACGAGAGCTAAAACGGCTCTGGAGGCGAAGTGAAAGCGCAATGCACAGTGGTCTATGCCAGAAATGCGTTACCTACTATTAGCATATAAGTAATTTACGTATATGACTATCAGAGTTTTAAAGCGCGTTAAAGGCTTCTAGAACCGATTTTCGTGTGCACTTCATTGCTAAAATGTAAGATACAATTTAAATCATTTCTTACACCCTAAGAATGCAAAATCGATTGGTCGTCCAAAAATCGTCGTGTGCAGGAGGTGGTGGGGGTAATTTTTCCAAAAATTTAGAAATTTTTTTTGCATTTTTTAAATATATAAACTGTGCTCATGATTCCACCAAAAGCATATAGTAATATTTCTATCAGAAAGAGTTCCCTATTAAACAAGTGCTCGCCCTGAAAACGCGTATTTACAATAATTTATAACTTGTTATAACTCGAGAACCCTTTGCTTAATCAAAAAAACACCTTCTATAAACTTTGTGTATCAAAGATCAGGAATCACAACGGTTTTAGAAAAATGTCAATCGGACGCGTAGTTTTAGCTCACACATATACTATACTATAGTAGTGTGAGCTATGGTGATCCTAATTTTTTCGAGAAAAAAAAAGTTGCTCCGATTTCAAAATTTTTTATATATCTTTGCGTTTCAGACGATTTTGAAACTTTTTTGTTGCGCCGTCTGTCTGTCTGTCTGTCTGTCTGTCTGTCTGTCCGTATGTCTGTCTGTAACGACCAACGCGCATAACTCAAAAACCGCTCAGCCGATTTTAATGAAATTTGGTACCTAGGCTGGGTCTTGGGTCGAGATGGTCCCATTTAAAAATGAACAAAATCCACGGAACACAAACCAAATAAAAGGGTGGGGGTAGATTTCAAAAAATAGAGTTTATATGAAAATATGGCTTGTGTGATATCAAACGAAAGGTAATTGAGTCTGGAGTTAAACAAAATACATTTTAATTTATTTTAAAAAAAGGGTGGGGGTATATTTCAAAAATTAGAGTTTAAGTGAAAATATGGAGTGTGTGATATCAAACGAAAGGTAATTGAGTCCGAAGTTTAACAAAATACATTTTAGTTTTTGCTTTTTTTAAGGGTGGGGGTAGATTTTTAAAATTTGAGTTTAAGTCAAAACATGGCTTGTGTGGTATCAAACAAAAGGTAATTTAGTCGGGAGTTGAATAAAATATATTTCAGTTTTTAGTTATATTAGCTCACACGTAAACTATAACTATAGTACCTAGTGTGAGCTTAGGGGCCCATATATTGGCAGAGTATTAGCTCACACATATACTATACTATAGTAGTGTGAGCTATGGTGATCCTAATTTTTTCGAGAAAAAAAAAGTTGCTCCGATTTCAAAAATTTTTATATATCTTTGCGTTTCAGATGATTTTGAAACTTTTTTGTTGCGCCGTCTGTCTGTCTGTCTGTCGTCTGTCTGTCTGTATGTCTGTCTGTCTGTCTGTCTGTCTGTCTGTCTGTGTGTCTGTATGTCTGTCTGTAACGACCAACGCGCATAACTCAAAAACCGCTTGGCCGATTTTAATGAAATTTGGTACCTGGGCTGGGTCTTGGGTCGAGATGGTCCCATTTAAAAATGAACAAAATCCACCGAACACAAACCAAATAAAAGGGTGGGGATAGAGTTCAAAAATTAGAGTTTATGTGAAAATATGGCGTGTGTGATATCAAACGAAAGGTAATTGAGTCTGGAGGTAAACAAAATACATTTTAATTTATTTAAAAAAAAAGGGTGGGGGTATATTTCAAAAATTAGAGTTTTAGTGAAAATATGGCGTGTGTGATATCAAACGAAAGGTAATTAAGTCCGGAGTTCAACAAAATACATTTTAGTTTTTGTTTTTTTTAAGGGTGGGGGTGGATTTCAAAAATTTGAGTTTAAGTCAAAACATGGCTTGTGTGGTATCAAACAAAAGGTAATTTAGTGTGGAGTTGAATAAAATATATTTCAGTTTTAAGTTATATTAGCTCACATAACTATAGTACCTAGTGTGAGCTTAGGGGCCCATATATTGGCAGAGTATTTTTTTAAGTAGCTAAGAGTGATGCCATGACGCGACGAACGCGGCGGATCCTAGACATGCGACGAAGGGTCACATATTTTACAAATGCATGGCGGGACAGGCGAAACGCGACTCTATTAGTCGAGACACACGTAAGATCGCTTTTCGTTGATTATCTCGCTTGTGCCATTGTTTCCCTTAATAAACAATGCTTTTGCGTTGCGATGTCCGTTTTTGACTTGTTATAACAAGAATGTTGAATTAGTTGTTGTTTTTGTGTAATCTAATACAGTGTTTTCAATGTGTGTATGTAGTCAAAACAGAGTGTATTTAAAATAAACAATATATACAAACAGTGGCGGATCCAGGGGGGGGGGCAACATATAATTTATTTTTTAGTTTAGCAGCATCATTTATTTAAAATTTGTCAAAAATTCTACTTATTTTTTTTTAAATTTCGCCTGCGGCGCTATTATTCTTATTTAGCTACTAAATTTCACATCTCAATTTCTATCAAAAACCACTAAAAAAATGTTTTTGATGTTTGCTGCCACTTTGACCCCTGCCCCCGGGAAATTCTGGATCCGCCACTGTATACAGAGTGTAAATAAGATTTAAGTGCAGAACAAATAAGAAAGCCAAAATTATATTTATTAGTATGATATAAGAAGTGAAACCAAAATAGGTTTGGGACAGTCACGTGATATATATTTATTTTTTAATATAATTTTTTGTGACAAGTTTATTTATTACTCTGTCTTTGTCACTTTCCAATCACCCCGTTTTTAACTTAAGGCCAGCGCAAACACATTATTTGCCCCGATAAGCCTAGGCAGTCCATGTGAAAGATAGATTTGTGCACACTCGATATTTCTTTTCTATATAAACTTTGCATAACACATTGAAAGTTATCGTTACTTGTTTAGAAACTTTAAAAAATAGTTGTGGTATACCATGTATCCCAGATAAAAGTTATTACATGGTTTCTTATGAGAATTTTGAAAACAGTAATACACACAAATTTGGATTATTGGGTAAACATTGGCACTATTCCGAGCCCAGTCTATTTCAAAAATAAAAATATCTATAAAGACTTTTAAAAAATCAAGCAATAAATAAATTATTTTTATTAAAAGCAGTTTTTAGTTTTTGCTTGATATTTGGAAAAACCCTTGTGGTTATTTTAAATTTTAATACAGCACCTGATTGGGCTCAGAATATAGTCAGTTTTTTCCATTTAACCAGAATTATAATATGTCTTATCATTTCCAAAATTCTCATAAGACCCCATGTAGTTACTTTTATCTGGGACACCCTGTATAGTAAGTACTTTTTGAATATTATCTATATGTAAAAATTATACTACCCGCAACTTAATGAATTATATACGAAGTAACTGGAACGACCACGGCTATATGAGACACTGAGACAAAAATTTAACAGTTTTTTTAGAGTGACAACATACAATAAATGCTAAGCATTGCAATCTTTCTCTCTCTAGTTCTAATCACCTGTGGTATTCTGTGAACTTAATACTTCAAGGAGATTGTCATTTGTGATTTGTCATTAAAGTGTTTGTCAATGTTGTCAGTAGCACCTCCTGCGCAGCGTGCTCTCTCTACAAAAAATATCAATAATTTTGCCTCACTTTGCATATAGAGATTATTGCCGTTAATAGGCCTTACGAGAATCTCTCAGTTTAGTGCCCTCTTTAGCCTATTAACCTTTCCATCATTTTTGACGTTGGTCAAAGCTGTCACATTATTTATTGATCCAGGAGACGATGTGAAGCCTTCCAAAAAGGCGCCACAAATGAAATTGCCTTATTTGAAAAAAAACTTACTTGCGATTAAACTCTTTAAAAAAAATCTCTATATCGTTATTTAAAGTTGTAGTTGTACATTTACATAGATAGGGTTTTTGGCCACTGTGCGCCGATAAATCAATGTGACGACACGGGTCAACTGTGTGGGGACGATATACACCAATAAAATAATATGCATGAGTAAATTAAAGCATGTGTTTAAAAATAACCAATCAGGACATTTTATACTAAATTCTACAAGAAGGACACTCTTATGTACATTTGATATTGCCATTTCTTAATGTTTTCATCAAGAACTGGAAATTACCGTGGGTATTGGAATATTACGTATATGCCTCAATGTTCGAATACTAGCATAAAAACACCTGAAAAACTATTTATTCATGTGCCTACAGCAGTAAAAGAACGGAAAAAGTGGCTAGAACTTGCTCGAAGAGACCCAAGGGCCTGATCTAGTACATCTTCACTTTACATTTGTGAAGATCACTTTGATGTGAGTATAACTAAATTGTTTCTATTAATTTTTCTCACGCTGTCTATAATATATATAACTATTTCGTAAATGACGATGACATTTTTGAGGTTATTTTTATTACAAGGGGTGAACAACTATAATAGGCAGAACGGTGTACAAATTTTTAGGCGGTGCTAGGCAGTTATTAGGCAGGACTAGGGAGTACCTCTAAGTGCAGGATTAGGCAGTGCACATGCAGACTAAATGTAGGACTGAGCAGTGCATATACAAGACTAGGCAGTGCATAGGCAGGACTAGGCAGCACCTACGCAGGACAGTGTAACCTATGGAAAATGTATTTAGAAAATTTTGTTTTAAAAAAGCAATTTTTGATTGATGCTTAAAATAATAATTACAATAATACAAAAGAACTCATGGAATACTTACATCACTGCCAACATAAAGGAATTCAGCATTGGCAAGCTGGAGCTATCGGCTTTGGAGAATCCGTTTTCCATTGAAAATGTTTTTTTATAAGCAAAACACAAAATAAAATCTAATTTAGGATGATAATTCGCACTTTAAACCAAAGCAAACATTACCATCCATAAGAAAATAGGTTCGTTCGAGGCATTTACTGTTTTGTGACGTCACTCGCAGCTGATTGGTAGACCGCTTGTTTTGATTCACGTGCCTAATTGTTTTAATTCAATGAATTTATTTAATTAAAAGACTATGACTTTAACAAAAATTAAACAAAAAAGTTTGTTTTTAGCATTCTCAAGACCCAAAGAGATATCTAAAAATAAATATATAATAATTTTTTACTACTGTCAACCACCCTATTGAGATCTTTAAATGCATGATTTTCGACGTCTCTTAAACACTCTCTATTTGATTCTCGCATTTAAATGAAGAGAACTAATATCCGAACGCTCCAACGCTTGAAAAGGTCTTTTGTGTTTGCTATAAATATTGCCGGTTCACTGCAAGCAACTCGAACGGTGCTCATGAACCTGGTTTGCCACACGCCTGCACTAGCGAATTTAGTTGGTGTAATGATTGTAGTAAAAGGATGGGCCTTCTTGTTATAGGAGTAGGTGGTGATAAAAATGCGATTCTACATTGTTTTTGCCTCGGTGGTCCACCTATACCGACCCTTTTTTGCCCTCCTGTCCAGCTCAAGAATCCGTGAATCAATTCTAGAAGAAAAATCCTAATGTCATTTGTATTTGCCATTTTATTTCTAAATGTTAAAATAGCCTTTTTGGGGAAAATAAATAACATAAAATCAACTAACCTAACCTAAGTTATCCTAAAGCAACCTAACCTTACAAAACAATACAATGAGGTTTCGTTATTAAGGACCTTTTGCACGCAGTCCTTTAGCTAACTTTATCCGTTATAAATGCGACATTACATTACAAAAAAAAGATAAGGGAAATGCCCTATTAAGTAGATATTATTGCGCCTACTACGCTTGCGACAGAGGCTGATTCGAATTCAGTCCGTTGGTGCAAAGGTCGCTTGTTGCAGACATAGGATTTCCCATTGCTTATTCAAGTTTAAAATATAATTTAGTCCCCCTTGTCGTAAGTAGTATATAAAATATATTTAAAATAAAACCATTATTATTAAAGGTTTGGTTTTCTATGTAGAAGAGTATTTAAAAGCTGAAAGATCACGGTTAACACGCACGCTAGTCAAATACAGCTTGCGGTTAGCCGTAAACGGACATATCGACACGTTTCGGTGTGATTTGAGGTTTCCTTTATCCGTTACCGTCTCGTCTCGTCAGTTCGATGGTCGGTTTGTGTGCCCGTCGCGCGTCGGGTGGGTGGCTTGTCCATGTCCATGTTATATCTATTATTATCTCCATTATTTGACTTTGGTTATTCCAGCTCTTCGACAAAATATATGCTTTTAATTATAAGGAGCTAAAGAATGTTAAAAAATAATATTTATTGTAATAACTTAATTTTAATAAACATCGGATTGACAGTAACGTTCATTTAAAAATTTCGATAATAAAAACATCTTATGCATTGAATTAAGTATGAACGTTGATTATTTAATCAGATATGCAACTAAATGTTGCACAATTTCAGGGTGTTCATATCAATGGCAGATGGCGATATCATCCATGGGCCCATAGCGTACTGATTTAGGTAATAGCGAGAAGAGGGCGCCACAGCTATGCGTCGCTTTGAAGCATATTGAAGTAACTTTTCTGTCCATTGTGAGAAATAAGCTTTATAAGCATATTATGCGAGCATGTTAGGAAACGTTAAACTTTTGAGATAAAGGGTGTTAAAGATTTTTATTAATATTTGTGATACTGCTCTAGATAGTTTTGTAAAATTTGGTAGATACACAGTTTCTATAAATAAAAAATATGTTTTACACATCGATGGGCTAACTGCAATCTATCTAACATTTTGATAATTTTTAGATTATTTGTGATTTAGGCAATACAGTTCATATCATTATTTTTAAATCAAACAAGTTTCATGGCTAATCGGGCAAAAAGGAGTTTTTTGTTTCCCTTATATTTTTCCGTGGGTAGCTTGAAAGCTTAACCTCACGGGGGTCCAAGATCTAATGGACACCTAATAAGTGTTGACAGTTAACCGTTTCGTCCTTATGGGACTCCTCAGAACACTGCTGGTCAAGTGACAAATCTTGCGAAGTTAATCAGACGGTTTTGTCTCTAATTAAACGTAATTAGTGAGCGAACTATAGCAAGAGGCTTCGCTCACTAATTACGTTTAATTAGAGACAAAACCGTCTGATTAACTTCGCAAGATTTGTCACTTGACCAGCAGTGTTCTGAGGAGTCCCATAAGGACGAAACGGTTAACTGTCAACACTTATTAGGTGTCCATTAGATCTTGGACCCCCGTGAGGTTAAGCTTTCAAGCTACCCACGGAAAAATATAAGGGAAACAAAAAACTCCTTTTTGCCCGATTAGCCATGAAACTTGTTTGATTTTTAAATTCACGGGTATGAAATTTCACGTTTGTCATTATTTTTGAGACAACTTTTTACAACTTTTTTGAGTTGACCTATGCGATTTGTTATGGTAAACAGCTGATAACTGTCAAAAAGTTATCTCAAAAATTATGATATGGAGTTTATAATGATATAAGACAATTCGTGAGAATTACAAATAAAGCAATGATATTCTTTTATAGCCAATAACCCTATATGTGTTACCTAAACTGTTTTTCGCTTCCCCTGTAAAGTTGCATTTTTTCAGATACGGGATATTGCAGTTAGGCCATCGACATGTTTTACATAAAAAAATGGCGCTTTTGTAAACAGAAAGTGTCTACTACATTTCACAAAAATGTCTTACATATATTTTATTTGATAGATGACGCTACTAGTACAAGCAAACGGTTTTGGATATCCCTCTTACTAATAACATAATATGTCGTGGATTGGCATGGAACATTTGTTCCTGACTATCAGGACGTGTTCCAGACGGGGATCACTCGTATCCTCGTGATCGACGTTGGAGAAAGTGAAAACCAAACAGTTTTAACAAGTTCCCAACGAAAGCCTCAAACCATCAGTATAATTCAATGCCGGTAGAAGTATTTTCCCTCGGAGTAGTTGTTTCTGGTGGTTTCACACAACATAATATGTGATTTATAATAATCTACTAAGCTTTATATGTCACATGGCTACGCACTCACAAAGTATTCTGATGAGTCCCTTTCAGACAATTTAGTTAAATGTCAACCCGCAGAAAAATATTTAAAAAATGATTTTTACCTTACCGCGTGCAGTAAAGTAATACTGTGCGGTAAAGTTACTTTACCGCATGCGCACCACTTAGAAACCTTAGCAACGCATCAATAAGACAGCTTCAATAATTGTTTACATTTCAATTCCATCTAATTTGACATGTTTATTTATAAATTACATTCAATTTTTGGAAAAAAAAGGTACTCATAGGTAAAATATTGTACCTAACACATGCGGAAAGTATCTTTACCACACTTGACGGCTTGACCGAGCTCAGCTCCGCGTCGTTCGGCCAACTGCCATCGCGTGCGGTAAAGTATTACTTTCCGCACTTGTTGGGTAAATAACTATTTCCCGATATACACAAAAACTGTTTAATCAAATATTTTTTATTTCTTTTTGTTTGTAGGTTGCATCAGCATTTCACGTTGGTCTCTTCGGCATTTCTTCACAGTAATGTTCCATTGCGTTTGTTCAACTAGTGCGGCTTTTACTATCCTTACAGTTTTGTAAAAAAAATATTTTCATACTTTATTTTTATAGAGTTTAAGTAAGTATATTATTATTTGTTACCAACCAAAATTTTTGATGGGGTCTTCATGTACATTAAACTGTTTTAAAGCGACTTTAGTTATCTATATCTTTTCTTCTGAAGACACTGTTAGGACATATTTTTGACAGCCTGTACTTGTCTGTTCAAATGTCACTCCAGTCATTGCATTAACACTAATGGCGAATTCTTTTGGGAAAAAAGTGCAGCACTGGTGCGCCACTAGTGCAGTTTTCTTATTTTTTTGGGAAAACTAGTGAAATTTTTTGTATTCTTTTGACCCACTGACAAGCCTAGTGTTGCACTCAGTGCACATTTTTTGACACGGGCTTTCTGAGCTCGTGTTGCACTCGTGCACTTTTCTATTCTTTTGAAACTGCACTGGGGCAATTTTTTGACAGCTCCAAAACAGTGTCAGTGGATCACGAGTGGCCCACTAACGTTCTCAAAAGAATTCGCTATAAATTGCTACATATTGAATTTAATATATTCTATTATACTACATATAATTTTTTATTTATTTATATGCCAAATAAATATTAAATGTATGAGAAGACTCCATTTCTGCAAAAAAAGACTTGTAACATGTAAAAGAAAAATTTAAAAAGGGCTACTTATATATTATTAGGTATAATTTAAAAATCTTTGAAATAGGGTACTTCATTGGAAAAATTTGTAATGCAAGATTTAGATCATTGTGGTATAAATAAATTGTTCAACTATCATTTTCAACGATTTTCATCGTTTTAAGGCGCGTTTTCCTTGGAACAATTGCTAGTCCACAGTACACAGGTCTATTTTCTGTTATGAGTAACGAGTTAAATTTTCATACATAGTTTTCCTTTGCCAAAACTTTTTCCTTTGTAAAAAATCTTGAAAATGATTTCCAACAGAGATCTTTCGAGCGACTTTGGGGACAACGTTGCCATTTACATTCAAACATATTTTTTAAGCCACAAAAAAATAACAGTAAAAAATTAGTAACCGGTATTTTTTTCCGTAGCTTAAAAAATGTGTTAATATGTAAATGGCAACATTGTCCCCCTAATTTCATGATTGGTTTAGTCAGTCCGAAGACGCCGGCGCAGTATTAAATGGGAAACTCAGGTATTATAAATGATAAAGAACTGGGGATTTCACATTACTGTCCTCAAATGTTGAGACAAGAAAAAATATGTCAAAAGTTTTTTTCTACCCCTTGTGGTTTTGAAGCTACGAGGGAAAATCAAAAATTCAGAATCCCAGAAATCTATTATTAGGGCAGGTATTTCAATTGTGTTAAAAGTTCTGTACAGAAAGTTGATTCTGTCAATAAAATAACGTCAAATTTTTGGTCCGTCGAGTCAAATTAGAGATTTCAGAAAAAATTAAGAAAAAAAATACAGACCGAGATTATTTTTTTGATTTTTTATAGCTATATAGGGGTTAATTGAGAACCAATGTGAAGCAAAAAATGTAAAAAAATCTAGGTCCGTATTAAACTTGGTAATTTTTTTCTGAAATCGCGAATCCGACTAGACGGACCAAAAATTGGACAGCGCCATTTTATTGACAGGATCAACTTTCTGTAGAGAAGTTTTAACAAAACTGAGATATGACTGATTTTTAGAATTCCGAATTTTTAAATTTTCTCTCGTAGCTCCAATACCACAAAGGCTGGAAAAAAGGTTTGTTATATTTTTGTAGGTCTCGAAATTTGAAAAATGTGAAGTTCCCAGGTTTCTGATTCAATAGGATCAAAAATTACATACCCTGTACTGTAGACTATGCTGCTCGCCTTAAAATGACAAATCAAATTAAAAGTTAAATTCTTGCAGGTAAAATAATTTTGCCGGTTTTCTAATAACTGTAAACTCTATATCATAATTTTTGAGATAACTTTTTGACAGTTATCAGATGCCACGACCCTGAAAAAATCAGCTGTTCTCTGGGGGCTGACTTTTACATTTGGTCTTATGGGAGGTCAGAAGTTCTTTTATGATATTTTCAAAATGGATCGGTTCGGACTACAGATTTCCGTGAAATTTCAGTGAAATATTCTCAGATGCCAGCCTCATATTTCACCAAACTTTTGTAAGGATGCAAGATGACTGCAAAAAAGGTAAGGAATCAACATGATTAAAAGGTTAAAATCTTCAATATTTAGCATTCCTTATATTAAATTCAAATTACCCGCATGCCAACTGTTATATTTGACATGTATCTGACTTTGTCATCTGTGTTTGTCACATTCGCTTCTGTTTTAAATTTAATTTTAGTGTGAGCTAATGAAGCGGCTCTGAAAAATTAAGGATTACCATACATTTTAAAAAAATTGTTCTGCAAGAATATAGTAAAAACAAGACCGGCTTTATTCTTGAAAAAATCAAATACTCATGAACCGTCATTCCAACTTCAATATTTTAAAGACAATCAGCTGTGTTGTAAAGTGACCATCAAAAAAAAATCAGCCTCGGATGTGACATCAACAAAGTGGAGGATCGTGGCCCGTCCGTTTTGATAGCCCTGGTTTACCATAACAAATAGCATAGGCCCACACGATCCTCCAGTTTGGTGACGTCACATACGGGGCTGATTTTTTTTTTCATTAAAATATTGAAGTTGGAATGACGGTAATTTGAATTCAAAATAAAGAATGCTAAATCTTGAAGATTTTAACCTTTTAATCATGTTGATTCCTTACAAAACTTTGGTGGAATATCGGGATGGTGTCTGAGAATATTTTACTGAAATTTCGCGGAAATCTGTAGTGCCATTTTGAAAATGTCATAAAAAACGTCTGACCTCCCATAAGACCCAATGTAAAATTCAGCCCCCGGAGAACAGCTGATTTTTTTCAGGGTCTTGGCCTCTATTTTTGTGTTAGCCTTGGCCAACAAGAAAAGTTGTAAAAATTTCTTTCAATGATACGAACTGTAATTATGGTAAAATTTTAGACGTCATTAGTTATTAGTGGGCGCGATCATAACATTTGCGCAACGGCAAAACTGGGACTTAAAACGCATTAATACAATTTTCCCCAGTGGAGTACGCCTGATGTTTTAGATTTTAAATATTACGCAAAGGTTGATTTTTTAATCAAAACATAATGTTCAATAGTAAAATTTAGGCTTAAATGGTCCCAAAATATGCAACAAAATCGTCCTTGATTGACATATCGAAAGAAATCTAGAGACGTTTTTTCGGTCGAATTCTAGTTATTAACCAAAGATTGGCAACAATGAAAACTTATTGGATATTTCAAAATAAGGTTAGCAAAAATAAGGTAACAACTTTATTTAAATAGTGCTTGGCCATAACGCGGCTGGAATTATTAGGGACTTATTAAGGACTTATTGCAATAAAGCCAAGCAATAATAGTGCCGGGCACTATTCTTACAGTTTTCCATTGAAAACTGACAGTTGATCTTTCAAAATTGACATACCAAAGTTGAATTTATAAATCCAGTCGTTTTTTTCCATTAATTGTGGCGGCAATATTAATTCCAGCTCTTATAATACACAAAGGCCTAATTTTGAAAGAAGACAGCTGTTTTTATAATGCGAAACTGTCAGAATAGTGCCCGGCACAATTACTGCCTGGCTTTATTGTAATAAGTCCCTATTGCAATAAAGCATAACAGATAAATAAACAAACAAATATAAATAAACAAAAATTTGAAGGAGTGTGAAACTATTGTACTAAATGTTATGGTTATCTTTAATGTTCCAAAATCTATCTTTTTGCCCTGAATGTTACCGTTAGTCTTAGTAACAATAACGGTAACCGGTGTCAAGTTATTTTAACTGACCCAAAACGTCCTATTTCCATTGGACGCTGGGATCCGTTAATCGTTGATCGTGAGTAAAAATGGCGGATTTTAATTTTCTAGTGGCCCATCCACATGTTTAAAAATTGTTTTTATGACATTTCAATGGTTTTGACATATACGTAATAATGCCAAGATTTAAAATCATATACGAAAATTCGAAAAAAAAAACGCCTCTGGTGATCTATTCATTTACACATTCATATCTTTTGTAAAACCCCCCTATCAAACGCAAAAGTCCATATCTCTCTATCATTTTACAAAATTATCATGTTAAGTATAATGTTCCTAAATTTTTAAGTTTAAAATGTGTATACATCATACTGATAGTTTTTATTAATTCCGTTTTTTGTTAAAATACTTAGTCAATAAACGCCTAAAAATTGTAAGAAAAAAAATGTATTCAGGTGCCAAAATTTTACATTATTATTTTGTAGATTGATTTATTATTGCTGCATACTTTTTTTGACAGACATTTGTCAAATTTGACTGTGCATAGCTTTAAACATCACGTCTGTCACACAAACTTTAAAGAAGTATACAACAAAAGTTAAATTGACTATATCAGCACGTGGTGTGTTTTAAAAGAAACAGGCTTTTAAAATAGAAAAAAAACTTACGCTATATGCGCTATTTTAAAAGGCCAGTAACACATCTTTTATACTGAGTGTCCCAGAACTCATGGTACAGATTGAAACTGTAGATCCAATGGGTAAAATTATTACTAATTACATACAGGGTGTTTCCTAATTGAATGTCAATATTTATGAGGCAGATTTTTGGGCCCATCTTAAGAAAAAACTTTAACATATGTCCTTAACGTCTTACCTTTTGAGATACAGGGTGCATGATGGTATGATCATGCAGAGAAACGGTTTTTATTTTTTTAAGCGAAAACCATGCATCGGATTGAAAAAAATCAAGTGATCAACTTTGGTTAGAAATGATGAGGATTGCAAAAATAATTTTTATTTCAGGAGAAATCAGTGGCGTGCCTTCAATGTCTGCCAAAATAAGCAGGTCAAATTACGTACGAACGCCACTAATGGAAATTAAAAAAAAAGTGATATATTAAAAAATGCCTCTTGATTCATAGTACATGTATAACAAATTTCATTAAAATAAGTGGTATTGTAGATATTAATAACAAATGATTTATTTTTGAAAACTTTACCACCCTGTATCTCAAAAGGTAAAACGTTTAGGACATATGGTGGGTGTGCTTTCGGGCTGTTCGGCCGTCGTCGTTGGAAATTCGTTCTCGACGTTTCGCCATCTCGAGTGGATGGCATCTTCAGGAGATGTTGAGTCAACATCTCCTGAAGATGCCATCCACTCGAGATGGCGAAACGTCGAGAACGAATTTCTAACGACGACAGCCGAACAGCCCGAAAGCACACCCACCATTGGACGATGGCCGCGAAAGCCTTTCACATTTTGTTTAGGACATATGTTCATATGAAGTTTTGTTCTTAAAATGGGCCCAAAAATCACCCTTATAAATATTGACATTCAATTAGGAAACACCCTGTACATCCAAAAGTTGATATATCGAGACACAGAGACTTTTTCGTTTTTAACTTTCTTAATTACCCTATTTCAAAATCATTTTTACAAAAAATTATGATTTTTTTTTTTTGGCAAGGAAAGTGATTTTAAATAAGGTGCTCTCTCAGTGGCCGATTCAGGGGGGATAGAGAGGCCCGGGCACCCCCCCCCCCTTCCAGACAAAATTATTCTTTAGTTCTGCCGCATCACTTATTTAAATTTGTTAACAAAATCTACTTAAGTTTTCTATATTTTTCGCCTGCGGCGCATTTCAACCACCTTTTGCCGCTAAATTTCACAGCTTAGACCTATGAAAAATAAATAGTTTGGTGTTTGCTGCCACTTTGGCCCCTCCCCCCAGGAAATCCTGGATCCGCCACTGTGCTCTCTGCGTCACTACCAGTAGGTACATAAAAATGGGTCTAGTAGTATTTGACGCGGCCAATTCGGCGCAAACTTTCAAATCGTACATTTTGCACCCTTAGAAGAAAGAAGACAACTCAAAAAATTTAATTTTAAGTAAACAGAAGAAATAGGGATCTTTTGCACGCCCTCCTTTAGCTTACTTTATCCTTTATAACTGCGACATTAAATGACAGATGTCACGTGATATTAAGAAGCCCATTTTGACCTTTTGCAGAAATAATTTTTCATTATTTATCCTTTATTTATCTGTCAAAAGCCTGTTTGGTGTTCCGTAGGCAAAATTAATAAAAACGTTCCAAAAACAACTAGGGAAAAACTAAAAGAGTACCAGTGAAAAACTGCCAGAAAAATATAGGATTAGGTCTGTGTTTACTGTGTACTTTTTATTTTTTTTATGCACTTCACAGAACATTGATGACTTTTGGTTAGTTGGTAAACACTGTTGCCAAACAACACATACCTACCAGTTTTTATAAGAAATAATTTTCAATCACTGGCATAAAATTAAATCTGCGGAACACCCTACATTGGTAGCTCTTGAAATAATTTTCTGGTATCCAAAATATTTTAAATTTGCATTACATTTTGACATAACGTTATATGCGCGGCAACACTGTCTCTAAATAAAGGAACTAGAAGCCTACATTATTGGAACTCAATCTCCCGCTGCCTTGAGGGGGGGGGGGAAGAAATACATCGTTGGAAAGGAAGTTTATTCAGCTATAAAAATAAGTTTTAAAACCAGACATCTATGAAAATAAAATTCAAGAAAATTAAAAAAATATTGTTTTTTCCACACCTCTCATTTATTTAGATGCCTATAAAAGGTGCGCCACTGATGTAAGGGGCGCATGTTATACATCGTTAGAGAGGACTTTTGGTCAGCCTCAACAACTATTACTTAGTTGTTTTTGGCCAAGTTAAAAGTTTGCAAATAATTAGAAAAATACTGTAAAAGATCACTTTTGTGGGAGGCGAGAGGGGGGATGCATGCTCCCCCCAAATTTAAATGAATTCAGCTCGAAAAATTAAGTTTTAAGGTAATACTAATAAAAAATATTTTTTTACTTACCTATTATTATACTGAGTTACAAAAATGAATGTTCAAAATTTTTGTTTGATTTGAGGATTTCTACAATCACATTTATTTTTATTTTAAGGCAGCTACTTTAAAAAGTTATGTCTAACTTATTAAATATTTAACTGTATACAATGGGTTTTAAACAAAAATACTTTAAAACAAAAACAATGTGTTAAGGATACAAAATGCCACAAGAAAACTAAAAAAAATATTTTTTATCATTTCCCCCTTTTTTCGTATGCCTATGGAATGTGCACCACTGCCTTTAGAGGGTACTAAGGTACCATTTTCGAGTTATCAGCAAAAAACCGTCAAAAAGTACGTTTAAGGGAGGGAACCACCCGCCTGTCAGGGTTGGGGGGGATCGGCACTAATTCAACACTTAAGTGTGGGTGACTTGCACAGTGCACAGTGTCATACTTAAATGATGCTTTTTAGCTTGGAATGGGGTATGAAATTGACAATTTTGACATATGTCGATCCGTGGTGCGTCATTTTTGTTATGGTTCTTTGCCTTTTCTGTTTATTTATACATATATTTTCTTATCATTTGAAGATTTTACTCATTTATAACAATATTTTTTTATGTTTATAGTTGAAAAAAGTAGTTGAATATTTTAGATTTTTTTTATGTCAATTTTTACAATATAAAATTTATGTTTTTTAAAGTTTTTCGATGTTTGCTAAAAAAGATTTTAAAGTTACCTACATTTGTATTCTTGTACCTATCCTTAGAGCTTAAAGAAAAATGTAATAGTAGTGACACAGAAAGCGCTTTGTTTCATTTATATTAAAATTATCAACAAAATCAAGTTAGTAAAGAAAATTGAAAATAAAAATCCCTGTACCTCGGTTATTATCAAATTTTGGACTAAAAAACAGACTAAGTAATTCTCACTCTTTTTACCTTTAAGTAGTCTACAATTTTACCTGTACCTATAACCATTCTGGAACACCCGGTAAACGTATAGTTTTGTAAAAAATATAACACGGCTCAAAATTTTTCAACGAATATATAAGAATAATTCGATAATTAATTTGCATTGATTTCCTATGTGCTCTATCAAACAATAAAAAGAAACCTTAGGCTAGACCACAAGAGATTTTTAACGCACGAGAGCTTTTAACCGCATGAGAGTTTTTTAACCGCACGGTTGTTTAGCCCCGGAGGCAATGCAACCCCGCTAAAAACAGGAATAAGCAAACTAGAGGTAAATAAACAGCCAAAATGCAAGACAGTATAGGACGAAAAAAGACAACAAATACCTGCCTATTCGCGGGTACCTGCATTAAAAACAATCCAACATAGTGTGCCTGAATGAAGTATATAGGTTACATAAAAATGGTTCCAAAAACTAATTCCACATTTTGAATATGGACTCTTTCCTGACTTCAGAGCCATATTCATATAAATCCTAGCTGATCTTCTTCTCCAAAATTTTATCAATTTTTTGACATTTTTCTAGTTAGTTTAGGCGCTGGCTCCTGTCACGTGTGACCTAATATGTGCGCTCAGTTTGACTGCGGGGCCTTGTTAAGCACCCATAGGAGTATAAAAAAAGTTTGGTCACGTGGTCGAACTCATGGTCGTTTGGCGGTCATCTTTGACTTGTATACTTTATATATTATATAGGTACCTACCTATTTCATTAGGTAGGTGCCTACGAATCTAGAAATTTAAAAAAAACCAATTGACTTTCTAAAAATTGCAAAAATCCAAAACCATTCGTTATATCTTCAAAATTGGACTCACAGTTTTATTAAAAAAATTATAAATGTGTAAATGATACGCCACTGTTTCTTCTTGAATTTTAGAATTTGTATGAAACGTGCCTAGTCATCCTGTTTGAGCCCAGCGATAACAATAGAAGCTCAATTAAAAATTGTGAATTATGAACAGGCCGGATTCTAATTGAGCCAGGGGTAACAATAGAAACCCAATAAAAAGGTGTGAATTATGAACGAGCTGGAGTCGATTTCTTTAAACGTACCAGACGAGTACCGTGTTTTTTTGTAATATTAAAATTTTGTTCATGGTAAATTTGCTAAAAATAAAGACCACCTTGTAGTACAAAAGTGCTGTAAACAGAGGGAGATAGATTGAGTTGATCCATCTCTTTTGCTCCTCATTTTATTCTGGCCGGACAGTATGTATGTGCGTGTGTGAGTATGCTAACTTTTTAACAAAACATCGCATTAATATGCGATTTTCGGAATATAGTAGAACATATTTTTCTCAATAATTTGTGTAATAATCAAAAACTTCATAGGAGCTTTCGTTTCTGAGATATTTATGAAAAACTTTTTTCAAGGCTGATATAGCATGGAGTTTACTTGGAGTACGCTAATGGGCTAGGAAGGTATCAGATTTTTTTAATTTCGTTTGAGAGTGTTTTACTTTTTAATTTTTTTTTCCGAATTATACAGTGACCTGTTTGTACTATGTACAATACCATTAACAATAACCGCAGCGGTTAACAACGGTTAAAAAATCATCGTGCGTGCCAACAAACAATGTACTTAATAGTAAATACCTAGGACGATGTTTTTCCAAATTAAATATCATAAAGCGGTCTAGGACAACTGGGCCCCGGGCCAACTCGGCGCCGAGTGCACTCGGCGCCGGACTAAACATTTGTTTTGCAAAAAAATCGTCGCCTTTCTCACGAAATAACCTAACTGGTAAATTCGTCAGGAAAGCTAAAAAACGAAAAATTAGCCCAGTCAGCTTAGTTTTAAAGCAATTCATTTCTGAACTATTTGTAATGAAGATATGCCATTTTGTGAAACCAAAGAGTTGCATAAGAATAGTGTATAAATTCTTGAACAAGTGAAAAGGAGTACTCCCTCAAAATCGGGTGAAAGTCAAAGTTGATTTCCGTTTCATCTCTATTGGTCCTCGCTCGAATTTCGAGGAGTACTCGCTGGGGGAGCTTTCAATCAAAATATTTCAATTTTCTTAATTTTGTTAGGTCCCTTCGTGACAATAATATCTTTAAAGTCGTTTACGCAATTTTCTTGAAATATGATTTTCTTAAGTAGAGTTAAATCCTTTGAATCGAGTGTTGAAATTTGGTTAAGGTGTAGTTTTATTTTTTATTATTATGTAGTCTTATACAAATTACGTTTTTTGGATTTACTTCTACTAAACAAAACGAAATTTCAAGAAAATTGCCTAAAGGATTTTAAAGATATTTTTGTATAAATAATATATTATTGTATATGTTTTATATCTGCACATTTTATCGTAAAAAAATGTTTTAGTCTGGCGCCGAGTTGGCGGCGCCGAGCTGTTTCATTCCGTCATGTACGGTGTCTACTATCGACCTACCACCACCACCAACACATACCTAATTATAGAAAATATATAATGATTGTAAATAGAAAAAAAATGTTATGTATATGCTTTTTTAGCTGTATTATTTGATGTTCATGTTTTTTCTTGTTATTTTTTGTTATTTAGTATAATATAGATATATTAGTACTTACAGATATAAGTATTATAGGTATATTATTTTTGTTTTTTTTTTGTGTTAGCGATTTAACTTGATTTTGGTTTTCATTTATTACTATGTAAAAATTGCAAAATTATTATAATAAAAGTCAATTTGAAAAACAAATACCCACATTCGTTAATTTTCTTTATCTATCAATATCATAAGGTGAGGACGATATGGTCATTCTGTTGCTGTTTCATATTTGTAGGTATTGTAACAACAGTGTTGCAATTTTTCAACATTTTATTATTTACTTTAAAAATGGCAACATTTTATTATTTACTTTATTCTAGACTCATCTACACGTTGTGAAGAACCAAAATTATGAGGGTTTCAAAATTTTAACAGGCAGCACACAAACCTTATTTAACCGAAAAAGAAAAATCATAAATTGTTTTAAAAGCAAGCAATTAGAAATCAAATCTCTAAAATAAAAATAAAAATAAAAAAACTGTTTATCATCAAAGTAAAATGTTGAACCAATTCAAAAGAAAAATAAAACTAACCTTTGACCATGCACCAAATTCACATTGGTCTACAATAGCAAACACCTTAAGTATTATACATTAACAAGGAACAAGTCACTTTTTATGTGGCACACACTATGGGTTACTGATGATCCGATCGAAACGCGAGCCCGCTTAAAACTTAAATTATAAAATCATTTAATAAACCAAATAGGTGCTCAAATTTAACAAAACACCTGTGAACTAAAAAGATCCAAGATGTTTTTAAACAACAAAATTCCTTTTAAATTAGTAAAGTAGGTTACCAAGAAAATAACACTCAGTCAGCACTAGAATTTCGCCGAAATATTAAATATTAAATAATTTTTAATTATTGCCCTCTTTTCTTGGAGCGAAAGCACAAACAGGTGGCTGATTTATTGTTTTTCTCGGAATTAAAAATATTAAAAAATAAGAAATTCATTGAGCACACTTCTGGAGAAATAGGTTAAACCTGTCACCAGATTAATATGTATTACCTTGTTATTCAAATTTGCCTAAATAGTTTTGAACATGTGCATAAACAACAACAGATTTTTTTAATATAAAAAGACGAGTCGCTATTATTAAAAACGCAGTGAAATAATTAACATGAAGAAGAAAAAGTAAAGTCTTAAATATACAGTGAAACATTTAACATAAAAAAAGAAAAAGTAAAGTCTTAAATATGCAGTGAAACAGTTAACATGAAGAAAATAAAGTAAAGTCATAAACAATCAGTGAAACAATTAACATGAAGAAGAAAAAAAAAGTTATAAAAACAAAGTGAAAATATTAAAATTAAAAGATTAGTATCAAAACCTCAGTTAAAGTGTTTAAATTAGAAAACTCGTAGTAGTGAAGTAATTTAGTAAAAAGTTAAAAATAGTATTTTACGTAACAAGATGCAGATTGTAGAACTGCATAAAAACTTATAGTAGTGAATATATCAATTATAAAAGAAACGAGACATTTTTTATCGAGCAAGAAAATTGGTGCTGAAAGGTAACGTGAAAAATTCGACATATACAGTGAAACCTCCTATAAGCGGACACTCACGGTTTGGTCGATTTTGTCCGCTTATTGGAGATGTCCGCTTATGAGAGGGAACTGCGAAATTTTAATATATATTTATTAACAATTTACGCTGCTTGAGTTTTTGCTATATTAAATTTTTCAGCGATCTTTTGTGCTGATAGATGTTCCTTCTCCGAAACGTTAACAACTTCCATTTTTTCACGTAAACTAAGAAGTTTTTACTAGGCGCAATTTCGATGAGATCTATTACTACCCTACTGAACAATAAAAATCAAACACAGCAGTTCCGCCGAATAAAATATTTTCTAAATATGACAGAAGTATTTAGTCCCCGCATTAAAACGGAAAAAGGTAATTCTCCGGCTTCAGAGTGCGTTGTTGCCAACATACTACATAATATTAATGCCCATGTCGTGCAGAGATCTGTCACGTTGTCAGAGGTTTCTCTCTGGTAAAGGGAGGTTTCAGAATTTTTTGACCAAAAAAATAGGGAAAAGCTTAGTTCTAATAAATTTGTCCGGCTAAAGGGAGTGTCTGCTTAATAGAGGTGTCCGCAACGTGAGGTTTCACTGTATATAAAAGATCCAAACACCGGTCTATTCTAGTCACCTACTTACTGTGCTTTCCATCTGCAAAAAACGTGTCTGCACTGTATGTTTCTGCGTGCAGTGTTACCGGACCGGTATAATCGCCAAGAAATGTCTGAATTGGAGAAACAACGCAGTCAGATAAACCTAACCTCACAAAAAAACGTCTAAATATACCCGCTATTTTTTTTAGCTGCTTTTTTCTTGTAAATATCTTGGTGTTCTGTGACAAAAATTGTGTTCTGGTTTAATCCCTTTGTTGATCCACACAATACAGAAAATGTCAAATATCAGGGATATAATAAATGGGGCTCAACTGCCAAGGTAAGAATTTACACAAGCTACATCCAAGAATTTGTACAAGCAACACAGTATTATAGCGAATTCTTTTGAGAAAGTTAGTGGGCCACTCGTGATCCACTGACACTGTTTTGGTGCTGTCAAAAAATTGCCCCAGTGCAGTTTCAAAAGAATACAAAAGTGCACTAGTGCAACAGGAGCTCGGAGAGCCCATGCCAATAAATGTGCACTGTGTGCAACACTGGGCTTGTCAGTGGGTCAAAAGAATACAAAAAATTGCACTATAAGTTCCTATGTATACTTTTTTCAAAGTCTTAACAGGTGCTATAGATAAAAATCTGCCGATTAAGTCTAAGATGGTTCCAAAGAAACAGCAGGTCCATAAAATCAATTGGTTTAATGATAATCTGAGAAATATGCGAGGCAGATTACAAACACTTAGTATCCTTAATAAACAAAATCACATTCTTGTTCCTAAAAACATGGTGAATAACTATAAACAGCAATATAGGAGGGAGTTGGCTAATTCCAAAAAAGCTGCCCATGACAGCTTCATTAATAATTCTTCTAACAAATCGCAAGCAATGTGGAAAATCATAAAATCTCATAGGAACTCTCCCTCACCTCCTGCGGAAACCCAACTTAATGCTCAGGTTTTTAATAGTTTTTTTGTATCAGTAGCTGATGAAATAATCAAAACCCTCCCCACCACCAATTGTTCTTATAATGATTACCTAACACATCAATATACTGGTAACAGCTTTAAGTTTCATGAAGTTAGTCAATCTATGGTTTTAGATAAGATTTCTGGCTTGAAAAATAGTGGGAGCCGAGACTGCTATGATATGAACTCAAAAATTATCAAATATCTTAAACATATTATGCAAACCTCTTACTGACATGTTTAATCAGTGTGTTAGTGTTGGGGAATTTCCTTCTCCTCTTAAATTAGCGAAGGTTATACCGATCTTCAAGAATAAAGGTGACCCAGAAGACCAAACAAACTACAGGCCTATATCATTGTTGCCTATAATTTCTAAAGTTTATGAATCACTGTTGAAGGACCAAATAAATGACTATTTTGAGAACAATAATATCTTTACACCAAACCAATATGGTTTTCGTAACAAAAAAAGCACTACTTTAGCCATCAACCGTTTAACAGAATTTGTATCTGAAGGTTTTGAAAACAAGGAGAACACCTATGCTACCTTCTTGGACTTGACAAAGGCGTTCGACTGTATATCTTTTGAAATCCTTTATAAAAAACTTTTTTACTACAACTTTCACCACAGTAGTGTCGCTCTTGTCAGGTCCTACTTGGAGGGGAGGGATCAATATGTTTTCTTCAATAATGAGGAATCAAAAAACCAGAGGATTCAGCATGGTGTTCCTCAAGGCTCTGTCCTGGGTCCTCTGTTATTTCTCATTTATATAAATGACTTGCCCAACTTCACCAATATCATTACTTTGCTTATCATTTTGTTTGCAGATGACACCACCTCTTTATTGCGCTATCACCCCTCAGACCCTATTTCGCAATGGATACCAAATAAAGAGGAACTGATAAAAAACTGGTTCCTAGCCAATAAACTAAGTCTTAACATAAGTAAGACCCAAAATATCAACTTTACTCTCCAGACTTCTCCATCGAACCTAGAGAGTCAGGAATCAGTTAAATTTGTAGGGGTGTACCTGGATGCGGGGTTAACATGGGAGGTGCATGTCAAACACCTAAGCTCCAAACTGTCAAAAATAACTTTTTTAATCAGAAGTCTATCAAAATGTGTTTCCAGAAGTACACTTCTGACGGCTTACCATGGGTACTTTAACTCCAATCTATCCTATGCAATTTTAAACTGGGGTCATTCCCCCAATTCGAAACAAGTTTTCAAATTACAACGTCGGTGTGTCAGAATTATTGCTGGCTTGGGGTTCCGCGATTGCTGTAGGAATAGCTTTATCGAATTAGGTCTCCTTACACTTCCATGCACCTTCATTTTGCACTGCCTTATTTTCATCAGAGAAAATCTGGATAATTTTATATCCCATAGTGAAATTCATCCCTACTCAACAAGGAACGGGGGAAATTTGGTTCCCAGCTACCATAGGCTGCAACGCACTAGAAGAGGCACTGATTATTATGGCATTCAATTCTTTAATCCTCTGCCCACAGAGATTAAAACTCTGAGTTTTCCTCAATTTAAAGTTAGAGTAAAAAAATTCCTGATAAAAAGTGCCTTCTATTCCTTCGAGGAGTATCTTGAAAGCAATTTTATTATTTAAATTTTTTTATTCAGTAATGTTTGCATTCCAAAATGTACTTTATGTTGTTATATTTTTGTAATTGTCCATATTTACTAAATTACTTAAAGTATTGTCATTTTAAATAAGTGTATTGACTATTTGTATTGATTTTTTTTTTACTTTTGACTTGTAAAAGCACTTATGTGCAGTACCTTACCAATAAATAAACTAAACTAAACTAAACTAAACTATGCTGAACAATTTTTTAAATTACAATTTGACAATACCTCGTATCTTCCAAACAACAATTTTACAGGAGACCAAAAAAACTGATCCATACCTACATTTTATGATTTTTGAGGATGTATGAGGTATTTTTTGATGTTTATTTAAGGTATTAACATTAACCTTGGACATATGAGTAATTGGTAACTATTGGATACAGGAGAAAGTATTAATTTTAAGAAATAACCAATTTCAGTAAAAATGGACATGTGAGGTATTGTTTCTTAAGTGTTGAATTGCAATTTAAAAAAGTTAATGGCTTTTCTAAGTCACAAAAGTGTACCTGCCTATCACAAGGATTATAGCAAGTTTTATTTTTAGATTTTTAGGCATAATTCTTGCAAATTAAGGAAAAATGAGAGGAAAAATAAAAATATGCCTATATATAGGACAATACCTATAGATAATATTTTAATATATTTATTTGGTTCAATGGTTTTCAAAATAAAAAATAAAACTCTTACATTGCCTTAAATGAGAAAGAGACCTTACTGTTTTTTTAGGTTTATTAACAAAGAAATCAGTATTATGGGCAAGGTAACTGATGTAGACCCCAATGGTCATAGGTTTACATTAGAAAGCACAGACAATATACCCATTGTTGTCACATCTGCAGAGGAGATCAATGAACCAATGTCTGGGTGTTGGGTTGAAGTAAGTAATAAGATATTATAAACATAAGCCCCAAAGTGGTACTTTTTATCCCTACTAATAAACAGTCAAAATATGTCAGATACACAAAAATTAACACAAAATTTGCAACTTATAAAAGAATGGTTCAATACCAAATAGGTACATCCAAAAAAATCATTTTTCAAAGAACCATTTAAAAATTTGGGGTTGGGTATATATTTAAACCTTCAGGAACACCAAAAATCAGTCTTTTAAAATATCAAATAATTCATTTTGATTCTATTGCTCTATACTAACCAGTGCTAACATTTTTTTAGATATTTAATACTTTACTCTTAATTATTACAATGCATTACCTACTTACTAACAAATGACCTAACTACTACTAACTAAACTTGTTTAGATTTAATTTTAAACTTGTAAGGCAACATTTTCCAAGACATATTTTTTACATTTTAGCTTAAAATTATTTACAGAATGTATATTTTTAAGTTCCACTGGAAGATTGTTAAACAATATTAATCCTTTACTGTAAATAGTATCAACTCTGTTTTCTACAATGCTGACATAAAAGTCATTTCTTGCACGAGATCTTGTATTATACTGATGAATATTTTGAGTGAATGTTAATTCTTCACTTAAATAGTTTGGTAACATTTTATTTTTTAATTTAAAAACAAACAGTAGCATATTATATGTTAGTCTTTGATAAACACTCATTAGAGAAAGTCTGTTGAGCATGTTTTTAATGGAAGTTGTTTTTTTACACATTAATATAGCTCTTAGTGGCATGTTTTGAATTTTTTGAAGAGATTGGATTTCCCCATTATTTAAAAAGTATAATAAAGTGAAACAGTAGTCAAAATGGGGAGCAATAATTGACTTATACACAACTAACTTGGAAAAACATGATATTTTTTTATCCAAACGACATAAAAAATATGTTTTTTTTGCAATTTTCTTTTTAATGTAATTACAGTGTTCTTTCAGATTTAACTGTTTATCAATAATAACACCAAGGTATTTATGTGTGCTTACTTCTTCAATTTGACAATTGTTTACTGTTTTATTAATTTTTTTAAGATCACTTTTAAGTCCTGATAAATTATTTTTAGAAGCTAAAATAATAAATTTAGTTTTTTCAGTGTTTAATGAGAGCCCATTATCACATAACCACTTAAAAATGCTGCTCAAATCGTAATTAATAAACTTTTCGATTTCGATATTTTCCACATATTTCATGAATACAAACATAAAATAGCATAAAATACAGCCTTCTGAGGTCTCGCCCCCCCCCCCCCCCGAAACTGTCTCGGGCCCCCCGCCCGAAACTTTTTCCTATATATGCCACTGATACCAACCAACAGATTAAAAATTGATTTCAAAAAAAATTTTGGATTTACAGTGTGTGTATGTGCATACAAATGTTTTAAATAATGCTAAAATTATAAAAATTTAATTGTACAGTTCAATTTATAGATACATTTCTTATCTATAAATTGAATTCATTTTGAATCTTATAATCCAAAAGTTTTTGTAAACTATGAACTGAACGGGTTCTGCCAGTTTTCTGTTCAAATTATCTGAAAATTACTGTATGAAAGATGGCGGCTGAAAAGGAGAAAAGTTTTTAAAAATAACATGCAGCCCCTTTCCCTTCAGTAACATTGTCAAAATGACGCCCCCCTCTTGGATTTTCAACTATTTTTCTTGTATTAGCCTTTTACTCAAGAAAAAAAATTGTGTGGCTTAAGACAGAAGTGTAAACTTCAACAAGGCGAAATAAATAACACTGGCCTTCATCTGCATCATCATATCGCTCGCTGAATGTTCCTCTCACAGTTAGTCGACTCAAGCCGACTTCACCTGAATGAGCGTTACATTGCCGAGCCTGACGGCTCAGTTCAATTCACTACCCACAAAAACTGCTAAATGCGCCTAAAGAAGTTTACACTTCAAAAATATTTGAAAAGGATTATCTACAAACTGGCACAACCCATTAAGCCAAAAATTCCATGTTTGCCGTTCATCTTGCTTTGAATTACTTCCTAAAATGTACATTTTTTTCTCCAGGTTCATGGAACATCGACAGGCAAAGGCATTAAATGCAAACAGTACATAATATTCAATAATGAAAAATTTGATTGCAAAGGGTACAACAATCTATGCAAGTTTATTTACATGGTGCCCAATATGTGGAATACTCATGTAACCCCTGATGAAATGTAAATAAGTGTTAATTTATAATTTATTTTTTAATTGTAGGTTTCTGCGTAGTAGTTTTTTTTATATCTTATTTGCCTTTTTAATAATTTTATAATATTCCCGAAAAACTTGAAGGGATTAAAAAAAACTTTATTTATTTTATTTTTAAAGGTAACAAAGACTTTTTCGGGTATTTATTGTACGTCGAGGGGTAAACTTTACCTCTATATTTTGAATAGAGAAATGGGTCAAGTGATACGGTCACGAGGGGGTTTTATCGGTATTATAACAGTTTAAGTTAGGTTTTATGGTTTTATTTAACAATACTTATAATTACTACTTACATTAAATACATCTTGCTAACAAAATGCGTATCCTCTAGATACGCTCGACTTCTGACTACTACTTGTCTTCATAGTTAACTTGTACGTCTGGGACGTTACGTTCTCAGCTTACAGCTAACTGCTAAACTCTTTTGGAGATGCTTTTATTAAAAACCGTTTGCCATTGATAGGATATTGTTTCCTGTATAAACATCATCGATGACTGGTCAATTGCTTATGGTTTTTATTCTGTATACAGTTTATTACACGTTTTAATATAAATTGAACTATATACAGAAGTTTATTTCTTAAGATTGTTTAGGGTTAATGTGCACTTGCTTATAAACGTAACTTGTGCCATTTAGTTAATAGGACATTATTTTCTCTCCTGACAATACATTGTTTTGAAGGTCTCTTAAATGTCTTTACAGCCGTGTATGAATATTTTTGAAACCTATGGGTTAGTTTTTAAAATATTTGCCTTCAAAGTTAGCATGGAGCGATAAATAAATGTTTTTTATGTACATTTTTAAGAAAAAAATTTCAAAAATCCTGAATTACGTCAATTTACTTTTTAAAAAAGGGATATTTTGACATCACTTTTGTTTCTTATTTAATTTTTTTCTTATTTTCGTATTTACTTTGGAGGCAAATATTTCAAAAACAAATCAAATAGATTTTTGAAATTTTTACAGGGTTGTAAAGAGCTTTAAGAGGACTTTAAAACAAGGTGTCACTTTCCGTATTTAAAATATAGGGGTATAGTTTACACCTCGGAGGAGGTTGTGCTACAAAAATTTCAAAAAGTGTCCCATTTACAAACAAAATCGAAGTGTTCAAGGGTTTTCACAAAAAGGTACTACAAATACCCCAAAAAGGCTATGTTACCTTTGAAAAAACACCCTGTATATTTAAACAAATCTCCATATATATACTTACGGCTAGGAAGCGATATCATAACAGAATTTTCTCTATATTTTTTAAAAATAACTATTTTTTTAATAGAGTTTTTGTTGAAAAAAAATAGATTTAGGAAAAAATTACTTTTAAAAAATGTATTAATGATAGCTTAATAACCGAAATAAGTATAATATAATTTTTCCAGGAATAAACTTGTTGTGTTCTTTTAATTTATCTTTCTCCCTCTTTTCTTAAAAATTTTTTTGCACTTTTGGCATATAAAGTTCACTTTTTATCCCACATTTTAGGGATAAAGAGGTCACTTTTTATTTCCGGGATATATAAGGAATAAAAAGTAAAAAATCCGGATAAAAAGTAATAATCGGAATCAAGTGACATATATATATACAGATAAAAGGTAAAAATCCAAACAAAAACGTAAAAACCTACAAACTCAAAAAAAAATTGAAAAGTGGCGGAAAAAGTCAAAAAGTGTACGAGGTGTGACAATAAAATTATGAGAGTGGTGTAAAAAATCTACTTTATTTAAATACTAATACAAATTAATGATATTCTCCATGCACGTTCCCTTAGCTACATCAATACTTCCAAATATAAATGTTGGTTAACTGTTTGACCCTCACGCGCCATTTCAATAAGAATAACACCCCTAATATCAAAAAGACAATGAGCATCGCTGTTTTGGATGTGTTGGAGCGCCCTTCGCGTTCATCATCTTTAACCTCTTCATGACCATCGAAAAAGCTTTTATGCCACATAAAAATCATTGCACGAGACATACACTGCGCCCCGTAGACATTCTTTAGCATTCGGAAGCATTCAGTAGTCGTTTTTTTGAGTTTTATTTAAATGAATATGTTGCTCAGTTTTTTCGTTTGTCGTAATTCCGCCAAATGAGCTATGCAATGCGCGCGATAGTAGAACACACTCCAACCGCCCGAGGCGTTAGCAAACCTGTTAGTACGGGGGGCCAGTCTTAAAATTTAATTGTCACACCTTGTATTTTGCCTCAGGAAAAAGTGTATTTTTTATCCCTTGGTAGATAATATACTATTTTTCTCTAAGATTGCACTATAAAAATAAGGCAATTAAACAATATTGTAGGTGCCTACAAGCTATTTTGCTTTAATTTGCATGTTACAAAGAAGTTTTATGTATAAAAGTCCTTAAAGTTTTGTAATGTTTTGTAAAATTATATGCCTAATTTCGAAATGTTCTGGAGGTTTTTTATTTTAAAACATCGAGTTCTTTATTAGATTTTTAGATTCTGTGTGTTTTTTTCGCATTTAAAAAAATTATCCATAAAAAACTAGTAAGGTTTGATCAAATGCCTATTATAACAAAAAATAGTAGGTTTATTATGGAAATATCTTGAGCCATCAAATTTAAAAATTAAATTAATTGACCACACATGATATTATGGTAGTTATTAAGCAGCATAAATTAAATAAGAAAACTTCACAACTGTTGGAATTAAATTTCTCTTTATTTTTATAATACCGAATGTCAAATTAATATTTATGCAAACCTGCTAGATGAATACATTATACCTTAACCTAAAAATGTCAAAACTAATTTAAGCAATAGCAAGTGCATCATTCTGCAACTCATGACTTAACTGTGTTTGCAAATTGGACAGCTTTTCTTTGAGCATAGCAACACCCATCAAAACAATATTTTCTGGACGCAACTGCCCAGCTGCCTCAACATTGTAAAAAAATTTGTTTGGTTTCAACTCCCAATTATAGGGGGCTTCATACTGGTCTTCGTCTAGCTCAGAATATTCACTCTTGGGCCATTCATCAGGTTTGGGAAACAAAGTGTGTCTCATGGAATTGTCAGGGTCATACTCAAAGGCCACTCCACATGTTGGGTTCCACTTGGCATGTTCTTTGCCAAAGCCTTTTTTAGCATAAGCTCTGACTTTTAGCTCTTGACCTTTACGAAGTTTAACAAGTAGGATTTCGTCATTTTCACCATATTCTGATGACTCATCATCTCTGTGTTTTGATGTGGCTGGAATTACCCTAAGAAACAAAAAGTAATGCATGCTAGAATGCGAAAATAAATATTCAGCAACAGCTGTAGTTTACAAAATATTGTTTAAACCAACTTTTAAAAGAATATGTATTTTTTTTTTATTTAATTTTTAAATTAATTTATTGCCTACTTTTTGACTGCTATAATTTATATTTTTTCACTGTTTTTATTTTTAAACTGTTATATTAAGGTATATAAACACATTAGCATATTAACATCAATAAAGGAACTTAAACTTTATCCACAGTGGTTACAACAGAAAAATTTGTCCCAACTATTTTGTGGACAGATTAATTTGAGTACATACAACATTGTTTCATAAAAAAACTGTATTGATACATATTGACAGTTACAATGTTCTTCCAGCATAAGGTTTAATTGATGATGCAAACAAGATGTTCTTTTTCAAAAACATCTCTTCTTACCTGGGATCACTGGACTTCAAATCTGCAGTGGTAACCAATCTGGTCTCATTATCAAGACACTTGACATCCAGGGTAAATTCAACACTGCATTCCTGACAAAAATCTGTACAGATGCAGTCTCTGGGATACTGCAGTCTTTGAACAACCTGTTATTAAAAAAATAATAAAGTAACTGTCATTATTTTTTTGATTGAATTTACCTGCTTTAAATTAAATGTCTTGATATCAATACTGTAAGTAAGTAACTTAGCCAATACCTATAACATACCTCATCAGACAGAAGTGGAATCAACCCAATCCGATGAGCCAAAAATTCATCACTTAAGACTGTTGAGTTTGCCTCAAGTTTAACCCAATCAATGGCTAAAGTTGGTGTCTCAGCTATTAAAACTCTTCTGATGCTATTGGCCACACTATAAAAACAAAAAACAATAAAATAAACAAAACGAAGAATAATCAAAAAAATAAATGCCTACATACTTCCACCTCATGCAACTTCAGTTGCATGCAAGATTAGGGTCCCAAAGATTGTCAAGTCTGAGGTTCATCACTTTTCAAAGACAGAGTTGCATGCATTTTATGAAAAAGTTGCATAGCGAGAAACGGGCCTAACGCAGTTACCATTTAAAACTGTACTTGTTCTAACGTATAAAGATAAAAATTACTCTTTAATTTGCTTACCTCAACTCTGTATCTTCAACAGTAAATTTTACGTTTTCGTCGGTAAGGTCAGTAATATGGACCGAAGGCTGATTGGCGTAGGGCATTATGACGCTTTACGTCGCAAGAAAATCACACAATCTGTTGAAATAAATAAATGAGGCTTAAAGTTTGTGGAAAGACGTAAACAAACGCCTCAAAAATGTTTTTGCTAAATGTTGAGCTTAGGTTTCACTCTCCGGCTTGTTTCAATGCAAATGGTTTTTTGGCCAATTAATTTTTGTATGATCATACCGGTTTGGAAAACAGACCGCGGCCCGTTAATGAGATTTGTATTTCCGTTTTATTCAAACCATTATTGTTTTATGTAAAAAATAATCATCAAAGTTATTTCTTAGTTCTTTTTATTGCCTTATTTGTCCAATAACGGCAATGTGTAGACGGTACTTTACTTGGCTTAGCGTATTCGCTTTTTATTTATCAAAAACGGCGATGTGTAGAGAAGCTATTTGGGCCTGTTGTTAAATTACGTAACTTTAGGGGGGGGGTCGGTTCGGTTCATTTTCGGTTCGGGGGGGGGGGGTTGACCTTGCGTTACACTCAATGTCTTTTTAACGTGGTGTTATTACAAATGCATTACAAGGGGGGGAGAGGGGTTCAAAAATACTGAATTTTTACGTTACGTAATTTAAGGACGTTCCCTTTGCTATATTTGTTTTATTTGCCCAAATACTGCAAAGAGTGCGCACGGCAAAGACGCATCTCTGTCGACTTAAATCAAAATTAAAGAAGTCAAATAAGATAAATGATTGCGTTAATCGTCCACACTTGGTTTTCTCATATTTAGCAAATCTGCCGTGCGACGGCCTTGTTCAACGGCTCTGGCACAAAATAGCGCAGGACAAAATAACGCGGGACAACATAGCGCGGGACAAAATAGAGCAGGACAAAATAGCGCAAAAAAAATACAACAAAGACTTCCTTAACTTCTTTCCCGGGATCCTAGAGAATCCGAACCGAACCAAACTAACATATTGTTTCAAAAAGAAAACTTCCCTGGATCCTAAAGGGTGTGAATCCAAACCGAATCGAGTTCTATTTTGGCCTTTCTAGTAATGCGCTATTTTGGCCATGCACGATTTTGTCCGTGTCATTTTTTCCTGCGCCACTTTCTCTTGTTAAGGCAATTTTCGCTCGCTACGATTTGGTTTTATAATTTTTTAAAATTTGTATATAATTAAGTATGCAATAAATATATAAATTGATTTTAATTGTTTTTTTCAGTACCGCTAACTAGAAAACGATCTGTGTTTTAAACCTGTGTGCGGAAACATAAACAGCCGTGTAAGAAAAATCGGAATTTTAAAATAATTTTTCGGAAAGTCCATAGTTTCATACAATTAGATTTAATTTGTTAATTTACCAAGGGGCATAAACATTTTTGTTACTGCTAAATAGAGGATAGTTTGGGCCTTTAATCCATGTATGGAAACATTTTGTAGCTTTAGCCATTTACGAAAAATCGTTGTGAAAACCAATCTCTAGGTGTTCTAATAGGGACCGAAAATCGTTAATAGAGACTTATTGCAACCAGGCAATAATAGTAACGGGCACTATTCTGACAGTTTCGCATTGAAACTGGCCACTTGTTTTTTCAAAATTGACATACCAAAGTCGAATTTATAAATCCAGTCGTTTATTTTTCATTAATAGTGGCGGCACTATTAATTCCGACTCTTATAATACACAAAGCCCTAATTTTGAAAGAAGACAGCTGTTCTTATAATGCAAAACTGTCACAATAGTACCCTGCACAATCATTGCCTGGCCTTATTGTATAAGTCCCTAATAAACAGTAATACCCTGTTTCCACCAATGCATGCCCACCCCGATTCAAAAAAGGCATCACGTGATTGGCCATGGATTTGCACCGGTTTTAAATGCAGTGTCACCTGATGCGTTTTTTGAGTTAGGGTGGGCATGCATAGGTGGAAACCGGGTGTTAAGGTACATTTCTAATCGTGTTCGCTGGCAGAGTTGCAATCCGACACGCGTGCTAGGCATATGGGAATCAATGTAACCATTTCTAATGACGACCACCGTGTCCACACGGTCCTTCGTGCTTGCAAGCAGCAAACTCCGCGGCCCGTGCTGGCGTCCGTGCGGCGTACCAGACATGCGCAGTTCCATCACCTAAATGATCGGTATCGGGAATAATCGCGATCGAGATCTTTTTGGCTAAATCTGTCTCCTATATTATAAGAAAGATGAACATATTGTTACGGGTTCACAACGACAAATTAAAACTCGCAATTGTTGAAAACGATACGTCAATTTATTTCGACAAATTATGTACAAAAACATGCACTTAAACTTAGTAATAACTTGCTAATAATTCACTACTATAATCGGTCTATTAACTTCGTGTTAATCTCACGACCACTACAGCACGTTATCTATGACTGACTGCCTGGTGCGCGACCCCGGCCCTATATATAGGATCGTCCATCTCTCTCGAACTTTCCGGCAGCCTTCGACGTCCGGAAAGTTCCCGCACTACCGCGACCGCAAGCCACAGACAACGCAACTAAAACCTAGACTAAGAATACAACCTTAAGATAAATCGACCTAATACTACACTAAACCTAAATAAATTCCAATTATAAAATTTAAATAACTTAAATTTGTAACAATATATTACAGGTGCACTTGGGCGACCAAAAGAAATACGCATTTCCGAAAAATGTGGTTATGTCTTGAATGTTTATGATCTGGAATTTTCATAAACATTCTCAATGTTTCAATTACGATATATAAAGCGTCATGCAGAGCCCACTCAGCCAGTTGTAGAAATAAAAGTTTTTTTTTTTTTTTTTTATTTGTCAAACACACTGTGTTTTTTTTATTACAATCTAGTCAGTAAGACTAATTAGCAATTTTGTTTTAACTTAATTTACTAGAAAAGTCAGATTTAAACTTAGGGTTCACTCAACAGTTCTCCCCGCTTTGTTTAGTCTGTAACTCACAATTGTGTTGTGTTTATAGCATTATTTTGTTTTATGTGTAATTCACTTAGTTTACTAGCTCAAACGGCTTCACTCTTTTTAGTCGTCGAACTAGCATAGTATTGTCTAGAAGCTGAATTGCTTCCACATTCACATGCCGATGGAGTCTATCTTCATGGCTTTTTGCGTACTTTTTTATAGTCTCTGCTACAGTTTCGATTTTTAGATCTCGATGAAGGTCACTATTTCGAACGTACCAAGGTGCATTCACAATGTTTCTTAATACTTTATTTTGAAATCTTTGTACAACTAGAATGTTACTCTCTTTAGCACAACCCCATAGTTGAATACCATATGTCCATACTGGTTTCAGTATTTGTCTATAAAGCAGTAACTTATTATGAATTGTTAAATTGGACTTCCTTCCAATTAGCCAGTTCATTTTTCTATACCTTATCTCAAGTTCTTCTTTTTTTTTTCTTAACATGTGCTTTCCAGCGCAATTTGGTATCAAGTGTCATACCTAGATATTTTGCCTGATTCGAATATGGTACTGGAATGTTGTTAATTGTTATTTGTATGTGATTTATATTTTTGTTTGTAAAATCAAGATGAATTGATTTGGTTTCATTTAATTTTATTCGCCACTTTGTGGTCCAACTGTGAATTTGGGTGACTGCATCCTGAAGTTTCTCTATGCATTTTTCAATAGATTTTTCTACCGTCAATAAACCAGTATCATCGGCAAATGTTGCTAAGTGACAATTTTCTGGCTTTGGGATATCACAAGTGAATAATAAGTATAGATAAGGGCCTAGTACGCTACCCTGGGGCACGCCTGCTTGAATTTCTCTTAAATTTGAGTATGAGTCTTCCTGTTTTACTCTAAAATGTCTATCAGATATGTATGATTCCAAAATATCCGAATACTGTTTTGGCAGAAACCTTTTTAGTTTAAAATTAAGGCCTTCATGCCACACTTTGTCAAATGCTTGTGCTACATCTAGAAAAACTGCAGAACAAACTTTTCCCTCTTCTAGTGCTTTTTCTATTATATTAGTAATTCTGTGTACTTGATCTATCGTGGAATGCTTGTCTCGAAAACCAGATTGATGAGATGGAATAATTTCTTGTCTTTCTATGATGGGTTTTATTCTTTTAAGCAATAATTTTTCATAGAGCTTGGATATAATTGGCAGCAAAGATATTGGCCTGTAAGATGACACGTCATGGAGTGGCTTTTCCGGTTTTGGAATCATGATAACTTCTGCAACTTTCCACAGTTTAGGTACATACCTAAGCCTAAAGGACGCATTAATTAGGTTGCATAGTTTTACGATAGCTTTTCTGGGGAGTTGTTTTATGACTACCCCGTTAATAAGATCATACCCTGGGGCTTTTTTCGAATTAATATTTTTGATTTCTGTTAATATTTCTTTTGGTGATGTTAGCTGAATATGGTCCTCGATTTGATGGGGTTCATTTAAATGAAAGTGTTCATCTGGTGCTTCGTGGGGCTGAAATGTTTTTTCTAAATGACTTGCAAAAATATCTGCTTTTTCTTCGTTACTCCTTGCCCACTGGTTGTTAGATTTTCGTATGGGTGGAATTTGGATAATTGGTCTTTTAAAATCTTTGGTTGCTTTCCAAAGGGAATAGTCGGTATTTTTATCATCTGTAAGCTCATTAAGAAAATGGTTAATAGATTCATTTTTTATTACTAGAATTTCTCGCCCAATGCGCTGCGTCATGTTGTTGAGATTTGTTTTGTCCCGAGGATCACGGCTTTGTTGCCACTTTCTTCTTAGTTTCCTTTTTTCCAATATAAGGTCTCTAATTTCCTTTGGATAGTTTTTTCCCTTAAAAATTCTCTTTGGTTTTGGACTGTTTTCCCAAGCTGCTTGTTGAATATTTGTAACAAAATAATCAACTTCTTTATCGATTTGTTCTGGCGTTTGCAATGGTACTGATAGGTTTATTTTTTCTGACAGACTTTGTTTAAAACTAATCTAGTCAGTCAGTTTATTAACTAGTGAGATATTTGCTTCTTTCTTTATTATGTTTTTACTAAGAGTTAGAATAATAGGTGAATGATCTGAGTGTAAATCAAAACTTTCTTCTATATCTACAAAACTTAAAGATATATTTTTTACTATAAAAAAATCAATTAGATCTGGAATTTTTCCTGGATCTGTTGGATAGTATGTGGGCTTACCAGTTGATATCGGCTCACATTGATATTCACTAATAGCTTGCAAAAGTTCTTTTCCTTTAGAGTTCGTCAGTCTAGATCCCCAGTAGGTATTTTTTGCATTAAAGTCACCTCCAATTATAAAACGGTTTCCTAATTTTCTAAGAAAATTAAGATATTGATTTTTCTTTAGTAAGTGCCTTGGTGGTATATAGACAGCACTTATGACTAATGTATATGTTTTGGTTTTTACACTTACTAATGTAGCTTGAATCTCTATGGTTTTATATCCCATCTCCTCATAGTGTGATATATTTTCTTTAATTATTACAGCACTTCCCCCATGTGCAGTATTGCTAGGGTGAGTTGTATGATACACTTTATAACCTTTAAATTTAATGTGAGACTGGTTAGTGAAATGCGTTTCTGACACAAGACAGACGTCAATTTTTTCTATGTCTAGAATAACTTGCAAGTCTTGCTGATGTTGCAAGAGACCATTGGCATTCCAAGCTAGGATTCTAAGATTACTGACCATTTTGAGGCATATTGGTAGCTCCGTTATTGCTACTTTCTAGTTTAGTTAATCGCTCATCAAGTTTGTTCAATTTCTCCAAAATTAATTGTAGTGTTTGTTCCATAGTATTTTGACTACTGATATTAATATCAGGTATAGTAGCTGTTGCTGCTACTTGGCTGTATGTCCTTGTCACAGAGTTTTGTGTGACTGTGTTTCTTGTCTGTTGGTTTTGTCTATTTGTACTCACGTTTGGTATGAGATTCGGTTTCTTAGGTTTATTTTTCAATTTTTGTATTTCCTTAGCAACAAGGCATCCTCTGTAGTTAGCAGGATGCTTGCCTCCACAGTGGATGCATTTTGGCTCAGATTCTTTTGGTTTGGGGCATTCTACAGTAAGATGTTTCCCCGTGCATTTTACGCAACGTGGTTCTTTAGCGCAATATTTTTGCGTGTGTCCATAAGATTGGCATCTTTTGCATTGAGGGACTAACTTTGAGGTTTTTAGTGCTTTTATTTCCACTTCAATCCCAAGGATACTGGAAATTTCAAAAATTTTGTTGATATCTTCATCGTGGCTGAATGTGAGCATAAACATGTTAAGAGGTTGTCTTGTTCTCCATTTAAGTTTGTTGCTGGCCTCCAGTGCCTTAAAACCTTTTTTTTGTAGATCAGCTACAATTTTTTGTGGGTCACATGAGAAGTGTAGCCTATTCGCTATTACTCTAATTGGCCTTATTTGTTTGTTTTCGTATGAGTGCCATTGATGCTTTATTTCATTAAGCATTTTAGTAACCAGCCGATAGCTGTCTGCGTCTTGTACATTTATTTTAATATTTTCGTTATTTAAAACTTTTATTTTAACTCCTTGTATGATATTTAACTTTTCATAAATATCATTAAAATTATTTACGCCATTTACCATAATCGGTGGAGGTAATGGAGCTTTTTTAACCTTAGTTGGGGGTTCTTCATTTTGTGTTTTATTGGAGGGCTCTCCAGTGCCCGAGCTTTGTTGTGGTGGTGAGAGTGAAGTATCCATTCGACGTTTTTTCCAACCTTTTCCTTTTTGTCTGATCCACTCAGTTTCTCTTGCCAGATCGTCCTCATCAGTAATGTAGTCCATGTCAGACTCTTCTTTTTTAGTGACTTTTGTCTCTAAATCTGCAAATTTTCTTTGCATACTTTCCAGTTGACTTCGGAGATAATCCACTTGTACACTAAGTGATTTTTTTTCGTTTTGGGATTTTTTCCATTCGCTATATAAAACTTCTTCATTTTGTGTTCTAGCATGGCTATTCTGAAATAATTCGGCATTATCCATTTTTTCTTGATTTTGTTTGGGCTTTTCGCTAATTTTTAAAACAAGTTTCACAGGTGATGGTACACTTTTTTTGCTTTTAAACATGATATATTATTTATAATACACATTGTATATAGATTCTCAACACAGGTATCTCGCGCGCGATGTTTTTTGTAAACAAAACAAACTCCGACTTTGACCTCGTTAGCACTATCATGCAGGTACGATGCAATATAACCGTACTGAACTGCGATTGAACGAATACTGAAAATAAAAGTGAGCTATAAACACATCAATTACGCATGCGCTAACCACAGCACGCACGCTGGCAAGCAACACGATTAGAAATGGCCTAGTCCGTGAAGACTCCCGTGCTGGCGTGCGCGTCGGCCCGCATACACGATTAGAAATGTAGCTTTAGAAATTTCACCATCGAGCCCTCGCTTAACTTTATTGGTTTCTGATTTCAAAGCGACTCGTGGCAGAAAGGCCAAATAAATTTTCATTTTGCAGTCACGTGATGTTTTTGTTTACATTTTGTTTTTTAACCTCAAAAGTTATAACTGCATTAAACGTTAATTTTATGTTAGGGACGTTTGCATAAAATGGACCTTAATGAGGCACGTAAGAAGTTGGAGGCTTCTTTGGGGGAGACTCTCAGAAAGGAGTATTTTGGGGTATGATTTAATGCCTTTTTCCCTTTTTCATAGTCGTTTGTTTAGTCATAGTTTTTTTCTTAACCGATAAACCTAATACTATCACTTAAAAAAAAAAAAAGGGACAGACTAAACCAAAGGCGAGTATGAACAATACCTAATTATCATTTTTAAGAAAGGTGAATTTGTGAATTTACATGGTTCAAAAAACTTGTAATGAAAAATTATTTACAGGTCCTCAGAAAATGGTTTCTCTTTCAATCAACCATGAACAAGGACATATTCGATCAAACTGTGAGAAAACTGCTTGTTTCCAATGACCAAATCAGATGCCATAATGACTTTTTACTAGCCTTACTATCAGAGGCAGCAACCAACAGTAAACCAAGGTAAAGCAGGATTTTACATGATCAAAGTAAATTAAATTTAAGTGAGAGGTGTCATAAATTTAACTAAGGTCAACTACCTGCTGTTATGAGATGATTTTAATAGTTCAAAAATCTGAGTGAAAAACTACCTAAGGTACAATGCCCAGTTACTGATACCTTGCCAATAATTGATACCTAGAATATTTGTTCCCAAAAAAAGAGCTTTATAAGCCTTGAATTATATATAAAGGTGTCAACTAGTAAGTCAGAGTATAAGTCAACCCTATACAAATTTTTAATATGGTACTGCTTTTCCCGAGGGGTGAACAGCTCTCACAATCGGTGTACACATTTCTTACAATCTGTTCACAATCCTTCACAATCTTTACACAATCCCTCCCAATCACCCACAATCTCTCACAATCTTACCACAATCCTTCACAATCTTTACACAATCCCTCACAATCTTAGCAAAAGATTGTGGATTTTCACAATCGGCGTACACATTTTGGGGTTAGCTGGCCACCCCTCGGTTATTAAGTAGCAGGGCCGGTAACGGTAAATTAAGAGGGCGGCCACGGCAACTATTGACATAATTACTTTTTTTTTTTGTTACCAGAATTTTGATGGGACGCCCCCCCCCCTCCAGGGGTACGCTACGCCGCTGCACAGTCCTCCACAATCCCTCACAATCTTGCCACAATCCCTCACAATCTTTCCACAATCCCTCACAATCTTTCCACAATCTTAGCAAAAGATTGTGGATTTTCACAATCGGTGTACACATTTTGGGTTAGCTGTTCACCCCTCGGCTTTTCGCTACAGAAATATTTAGTTTCTTTTTGAATGTTGACCTGAGGTGTCATTTTTCTGATAGTTGCTTAAGAAAAAAATAATGTAATAGCTTCTTTTAAAACCATACAACTTTTTTATTTATGAAGATAGGTATTATAGTTTTTACATAGGGAAATTTTGCATTTCTATTTTAATTTTATTTACAGCAACTAAAAAAATGTGCATATCTGGATAAATAAAACATATTTTTGCCAATTATTGATAGCCCTATACCCATCCATTATAACAAATTAACCTTTTTTTTCTTAAGTAGTAGTAGTAGTAGTTAACCTGCTTTGATGTGCATATCCTTATTGACAAAGCTTTCAATTTTTAATACTACTTAAACCCAACACCATGAAGGACTATCCTTAACCTTAAACCTAAAATTAATATTAAAATTCATCTTTTGCATGTCAGTTTTTTGAGAGTAAAAAAAAATGGTTTATCTGTTTGACATATAAAAGTCTTTAGGTACATTAAAGTTTAACATTAAGCATAAAAAAATAAAACGTACCAAGACTAAAGTTCTGAAAACACACTGAAATATGAAGAGATATTTAATTTAATGAATACAATTATTAAGTTTTGACCTTTTGGTAATTTTCCTACTATTTTTCCATATATTTTTCAAGTCACAACATTTTTTTTTTCAACATGAACCCATCCTCCATCCTAAAATGTTTTGAGGATGTTGCTAAAATATTAAGGATTTTTTTTTTAATAAAAATTTAATTTTGAGAGAATTTTTTTTTTTTAATTTCAGTTTTGCTTTTTATAAAAATACATCAAGTAATACCTTATTCGAAAGGTTTTTAAATACCTTTTAAATAAGCCCTGTATTACTACCCTGGTGTAAGTAGTTCTTGAGATATCTTAATTTTTTAAGTACCTACAGTTTAAGCCAAATTGGCAGCTTTTTGATTTTAAAAATTTACTTAAAAAAACTACTAATAAGACAAATTTTAAATTTGGGATTTTTCATTGTCTCAAAATCAGCAGGATGGTCTGCCAAATCTCTGCTTGATTTGGTATGAAATGGCTAAGGGGTAACAAAGTAACAACAGACCCAAAATTTGTACATGTATTGCCAATGGCTAGTAGGAAAAAGAAAAAAAAGTTGAAATAACTTTGGTTAAAAGTTTTTTGATTTTTTGGTAGGTATGAATTGTGAGTTTCAAAAATGATACAAGTTGATATAGGATGATTCTTTACAATCTTCAACTAACCTACAAGGAACACAAAACTGCTTGAGGTGGAAAATTGTTGTTTTTTTTTAAATTTGACTATAACATTTAAAATTGTTACTATTTTTAGTAACAATTTATTTTATAATTTGTTTAAAAACAAAGGTAAAAATAGCTTTGTTGTAATATATGACCCACAAAATCTAAATTTTTCTATTCTGATTTCAAGGAAAACTATGACAAAAAAAAACAGAATGTCAACAATGATACAATGAACTTAAAAAAACAAAACGTGTTTTTGAATAACATGCTAATTTTTGAGGGGGTAATTTAAATGCAAAATGTTTTATAGAAACATAACTGTTTTAAGGATTAAGATAATGGGCGGTAAAGCTTTTCAAAAAATCTCCTTTTTTATTAATAGCTGTGATACTGCTCTAGATATTTGTAAAATTTGGTATTTTATTATATTATCTTTCTGTTCATTAAGAGGCATTTTATGATGTATGACATGTTCTTATTTTAATTAGTCGCGTTCTTTCAGGAATTGGCCTCTGTATTTTAAATAAATTTTTTCTTCTTATAAGGGGGTCTCTCTGTCTATCATCAAATGAAGAATTAAATATTTTTGTATGCAACCTGTATGCCAAACAACTCAGCGAATAAGAGAATTTCCAAAAATAGTTTTCATAGGTATTTTAAAAGATAGCAAGGGCAATTCTCGTTTGCACGCCACTGGTAAAAACAAACATGCTGTGTGTATGAAATTTTACAAAAATGTCGAAAGCTGTATTACAGAGATTAATAAAAACCATATTTAAAATTTTAAAATAATAAAACACCCTGTATCTTAAAAGTTAAGACGCAGTACATGTGTTTATATGAAGTTTTTTTATATTTTTAGGACTTTGAGAAGCCCTTATGATACAGGAACATTTGAGACAGTGGAATTTAGTGACTATGTTTTACCTGGACGCAGCCCAACCATTGATATGTCAAATGGATATGACTATAGGTAAGTTTTACCAGTCATTAAATTCAAAATTCACAAGTTATTGTCAACTTTGAGGAACAAATGGAGGAAAAATATTGCTTTTAGTTTGTCTGACTTTTTAAGATGTCAACAAAGGTTACATAAAACAGTATTCTCTACAAGTTTGGTTATATATATTTTTTTTAAATATGTACTTGCGGGCGGGTAGCAAGTGCACTTTCTTGTAGTTTATACATGGCAAGTTTAGTGGCTGCCAGTACTTCCGCCAGTAAACTCTCTAAATGTAAATGTGGCTGTACTTGCGGGAGAGTAGCAAGTGAACTTTCTTGTAGTTTACATATGGCAAGTTTAGTGGCTGCCAGTACTTTCCGCCAGTAAACTCTCCAAATGTAAACGTAGCTATATGTAAACAACAAGAAAGTTCACTTGCTACTCTCCCGCAAGTACAACTACGTTTACATTTAGAGAGTTTACTGGCGGAAAGTACTGACAGCCACTAAACTTGCCATGTGTAAACTACAAGAAAGTGCACTTGCTACTCCCGCAAGTACTTTCCAAAAGTTGACGGGCCTGCTAGTTTAGTGGCTGCCAGTACTTTCCGCCAGTACTCTCCAAATGTAAACACATGTCAGCAAGCGTTCTGTGAGAAAGTGTCCACGTTTTTTACAATTAATAAGTGGGATGGAAATCAGATAATTTCCTTTTTAAACATATATCATAAATATGAAATTTTGTGGAATATCAAGTTCATCATCAACCTAAGTGGGATGGAAATTAAATAATTTCCTTGTTAAACATGTATCAAAAATATGAAATTTTGTGGAATATCAAGTTCATTTAAACATATATCAAAAATATGAAATTTTGTGGAATATCAAAAGTTCATCATCAACCTCCGGTAAAAAAACTGAAATAATACATTTCGGTAGTCTGTATAAATACTGCAAGGAAGCAAAACCATCACCATGGGCCAGATAGCGTAATGTTACTTCCAATTTATTTTGGGAGAAATAGGACTGCTCATACACGTTTCCGATTTGGTCAATTTATGTTAACCTAGACTTAACAGTTCTTTAAGTTTTTGGTATGATAATCTTATAAAATTCCTATATAAATCGGGATCTTCAGTTGATATCTTCTTTAAGAGTCGTTCTGATGCAAGTACTTCTGCGTCTGATGCAATCTCTAACCCAAACTCGTTTATTCCTAGTTTTCTTGCGTTCTAACTTATTTATTAAATTATTGGCAATTTCACACATAACAAATTTAATAGCAGCGCGCACTACCGCCATTTTGTTTTTAACTGCTTGGCAAGAAAACTTGAAAACGTGTAAACACAAAAGTTTAGTGGCTGCCAGTACTTTCCGCCAGTAAATTCTCCAACAAAGCAAGTTTAGTGGCTGACAGTACTTTCCGCCAGTAAACTCTCCAAATGTAAACGTAGCTTTAGGTAAACATTGAGGTTAAATTTTAGTAACGACATTTGATCAGTGTCGCCCTCTATGTTCCTATATGCAAAATATAAAAGGCAGCCCTCGTATAATGCAAAACAATCGATTTAGTGAACTAGGTATTATTTTCCTGATTCGAATTTTTAGGTCAGCGGCTGCGGAACTATTTGTCCCTGACAGCGGTTTTGTCACATGTCGAGTTACAATCATGGCGTGGGAAAATAACTTAGACGGCGCTGATTCCAAAGTGACAGAACTCATAATCAACGTGTGCCAGACCTATCTGAAAAACATTATCACAGCGATGGTTAGTAAACTAAAATCTTACAAAGTACGCGACAATAAATTTCAACATGCGTATAATATGCCCATAGCAGATCCTTTTTTAAGAAATTATAATAACATCAGGAATGAAAACTTTGAGGGAAATGTGGATTTTGAGAAAGACGTCTTGATTCCTAAATGCAAGATGTCCCGAGAGAGGGCAGAGCAGGTTGTAGCGAACGAATTTGCGTCCGCGACTCGTAGAAAAGGTGATAACACGCTAAGTTTAAAATTACTTTATGAAACCTTAAAGAACAATCCTAAGTTATTAGGTTTACACAGTATACATAGTATTAATTTGTTAAGGTTGGGGTTGGTTTTAGATGATAATTTGCCAGACTGTAGTTTAAGCGAAAGTGAAGATGAATGTTAATTGTTAACAAAAAGAATTAGATAAAAAAACAAGTTAACATTACTTTTATGTTTAGTGAATTGAAATCACTAGTTCAGAATCTAAGTTCTATGTAAAAAATATTATCACGTAACTGTGTTTAATATACTAGTCATAGAAAATCTGCGACAAAAGACTTCAACCTACTTTTAATATGCCTATAGCATAACTCTTTTCTAAGAAATTATTATAACATCAATAACGAAAACTTTCAAGGAAAATATGGATGTTGAAAAGTCATATTGATTTCTAAATGCAAGATGCCCCGAGAAAGGGCAGAGCAGGTTGTAGCGAATGAATTTGCGTCCGCGACTAGTAGAAAAGGTGATAACACGCTAAGTTTAAAATTACTTTATGAAACCTTAAAGAACAATCCTCAATTATTAGGTTTACACAGTATACATAGTATTAATTTGTTAAGGTTGGGGTTGGTTTTAGATGATAATTCGCCAGACTGTAGTTTATGCGAAAGTGAAGATGAATGTTAAATGTTAACAAAAAGAATCAGATAAAAAAAGAAGTTAACTTTACTTTTATGTTTAGTGAATTGAAATCGCTAGTTCAGAATCTAAGTTCTATGTAAAAAATATTATCACGCAGCTGTGTTTAATATACTAGTCATAGAAAATCTACGACAAAAGAATTCAGCCTGCTTTTAATATGCCTATAGCATAACTCTTTTCTAAGAAATTATTATAACATCAATAACGAAAACTTTCAGAGAAAATATGGATTTTGAAAAGTCATATTTATTCCTAAATGCAAGATGTCCCGAGAGAGGGCAGAGCAGGTTGTAGCGAATGAATTTGCGTCCGCGACTAGTAGAACAGGTGATAACACGCTAAGTTTAAAATTACTTTATGAAACCTTAAAGAACAATCCTAAATTAGTAGGTCTACACAGTATACATAGTATTAATTTGTTAAGGTTGGGGTTGGTTTTAGATGATAATTTGCCGGACTAGTTTAAGCGAAAGTAAAGATGAATGTTAACAAAAAGAATCAGATAAAAAAAGAAGTTAACTTCACTTTTATGTTTAGTGAATTGAAACCGCTAGTTCAGAATCTAAGTTCTATGTAAAAAATATTATCACGCAGCTGTGTTTAATATACTAGTCATAGAAAATCTACGACAAAAGACTTCAGCCTGCTTTTAATATGCCTATAGCAAAACTCTGTTCTAAGAAATTATAATAACATCAATAACGAAAACTTTCAGGGAAAATATGGATTTTTAAAAGTCATATTGATTCCTAAATGCAAAATGTCCCGAGAGAGGGCAGAGCAAGTTGTAGCGAACGAATTTGCGTCCGCGACTCGTAGAAAAGGTGATAACACGCTAAGTTTAAAATTACTTTATGAAACCTTAAAGAACAATCCTAAATTATTAGGTTTACACAGTATACATAGTATTAATTTGTTAAGGTTGGGGTTGGTTTTAGATGATAATTTGCCAGACTAGTTTAAGCGAAAGTAAAGATGAATGTTAACAAAAAGAATCAGATAAAAAAAGAAGTTAACTTTACTTTTATGTTTAGTGAATTGAAACCGCTAGTTCAGAATCTAAGTTCTATGTAAAAAATATTATCACGCAGCTGTGTTTAATATACTAGTCATAGAAAATCTACGACAAAAGACTTCAGCCTGCTTTTAATATGCCTATAGCATAACTCTTTTCTAAGAAATTATTATAACATCAATAACGAAAACTTTCAGGGAAAATATGGATTTTGAAAAGTCACATTGATTCCTAAATGCAAGATGTCCCGAGAGAGGGCAGAGCAGGTTGTAGCGAATTTGCGTCCGCAACTCGTAGAAAAGCTGATAACACGCTAAATTTAAAATTACTTTATGAAACTTTAAAGAACCATTCTAAATAACTAGGTTTACACAGAATACATAGTATTAATTATTTTAAGCGTAAGTGAAGAATAAATGGAATAAACAGAATGCACAAAATAAATACGTATAAAATCATCGTTTTGAATTTTGAAAAATGAGCTCTTTTAAATGGGGCCTGGTATTTTTAACGATGATTACATCACAGCACTTCTTTCATGTCAAAATTTAGAAATTTATCTTCTAAGAATGACATATCCAAAAGATTGATTGTTCTGTGCAAAAAAAACGAATTTCTTCTAACCTTAGAAAAAATATAGTTAGTTGTCACAAAAATCAACTTAAAGATGGTTAATTTAAAAAAAAAGTATCCTCTAAATCCAAAACTAACGACGTTTAAAATGTTTTATTTAAAAATCGAATTCTATAGCAATTTTACTGTGAAAAGCATAAATTAGGGTTAAATTAAGGTTAGATTTTTTTTACTGATAAATTAATTTTACATTGTAATTTTTGAAAAGTAACAATATTATAACTAATACATTTTGTCGCCGCTATGGTAGAACAAAAAACAATTTATCTTATATTATTTGGACATGATAATTATGAGAACAATGATGATTCATATGTGATTGGGCCTTGTAGCCCTTCCACTGCGACCACCAGTGGGTCTATTGTGGCAACATAGTCCAACCCTAAAAACACCTCTATGCGCCTGGATGTATAGGGTGTTTCATTATATTTTTTCCCATCCATTTTCCCCATAATCTTCGTTCTAAAGAATTTTTTTAAAACATTAGCATTTTTTTTCCTTTTTGGATACAGTATGACATTGATTTTGACATTTATAATATACAGGTGGCAGGTTCATAAAAGTTGTAGGGTATTTTCTTTAAAAGGGTTACTTTGACCTGTATGGTAAATGTCAAAATAAATATCATTCCGTAACGAAAAAGGAAAATATTTGCGGATTTAAACGCTTTTTACATTTTTGCCTTAGGACGAAAATTATGGGAAAATGGATAGGAAGAAATATAATGAAACACCCTGTACAGTCGTCCACTTTTTTAATGTCATCTTACTTTTCCAACATTTGTAGAGTACAAAGAAACAGTATGTCGTTTGGCAACACCGCATGGTTTTAAATCAGTATCATGATTTAATAAACGATTTTGGTTAAAAGTTTTTAAAGTCTGCTGAAATTCTTGCCTTTCCAGACGAGCTTAAGTAGTTTTTATATGACAATAAAAAAGTGAGCGACCCTACCATGTATGTGTTAGTTCTTCCATATTTTTCGCTGCATATTACATATAAACGAAACGTAAAATAAAAACTTTCTGATAGAAAGCACGGCAGTGGTATAAAATAGCGCATATCCATAATAGCGCAGGCCAAAATAGCGCATGATTTCTTTTCAGGGATCCTAGAGGGTGTGAATCCAAACCGAACCAAACCAAAACAACATTAAAAAAAAACTTTTTTGACTTCTTTTTCAAAATCCTAGAGGGTATGAATCCAAACCAAACCGAACCGAACCAGCATATTTTTTCAATTAAAAAAAAACACCCGGGATCCTAGAAGGTGTGGATCCGAACCGAACCGAACCTAGTTCAATTTGGTTCGATTTTGAAAGGATCTTGGGAAAGAAGTCAGGAAAGTATTTTTTTAATAAAGTGGTGACTCGATAATCCGTACACGCGATAATCCGGACGCTTCGGTAGTCCGGATAGCCTCAGAAATCCATGGAGGTATTCGGTAGTCCGGATTTCACTTGATTCAATAATCCGGACTAACGTTTTGTTTTAATTATAGTAATAATTAACATAATAATGCAGGTTTTAACCTGTGATTTGATTGGTTTAATGCGGCGTGTGGGGTCAAAGGCCGCATTCAGCAGTTTCCATTTAGCTTTTCCGGCGAGAGCAAGTTTATAGGTCATGGTCGTGTCGAGAATGGCTCCAATCAAAAGATAACATGGAAGTGGGCACATCAGCCGAAAAGGTTGATGCTGTTGCATTTATGCTTAATTAAGGAAAAGTAGAAATTGATGTCAAAGAAGCTGTCGACTGGAAAAGAGGCGTGAAAAGGAGAAGCCGAGCAAAAAAGTTATTGTTTGTCTTACATTAACCGTTAATGATGTCTTAAAAGTATTTTATGGAGTGGAGAGGTAAAAAAGAATGTAAAATTTAACATATATGAAACAATAGTGAAAAGCACGCTGTTGTAGGGAATAGACACTTGTCGCGTAACAGAAAAATACAAAACAAAAATGAAAAGTGTCCAAATGGATGCAATAAGAAGATCAATGAAAATATCTAGAACAGATCATATAAGAAATGAGACCATAAAAGCAAGAATTGGAATCGAGGAAAGCATAACGGATGACATCACTAAAAGTCAACTGATATGGTACGGCCATATACAACGAAATATTACCAAAGCAGGTCCTAGAATGGCAACCAATAGGGCGGAAAAAGAGGGCGTCCTCAACCGAAATGGCAACAATCAATCCAAAGATCAATGAGTTAAAAAAACCTGACAGAAGATGATTGTCAGGATTGAAGGTGAAGAATAGGCCTTGGCAAACGTAGAAAAACGTTCCAAACCGACATTGTAGTGGTAGAAGCCGCTGAAAATTAATTAGTATAGAGTAAAAAAAAAAACATTTTTTGTTAAGTAAAGGATTTCCTTTTTGAAGTGTAAACTTCTTTAGGCCCGTTTAGCAGTTTTTGTGGGTACTGAATTGAACTGAGCCGTCAGGCTCGGCTATGTAACGCTCATTCGGGTGAAGTCGGCTCGAGTCGACTAACTGTGAGAGGAACATTCAGCGAGCGATATGATGATGCAGATGAAGGCTGTTAACATGTATGGTTTGGGAGATATGAATTTTCAAAGTTTGGCAATTTTGGTCCTATGGGATTCCCTATCCTAAAAATCGCTAAATGACGTTTTTCCGAATCTGAACTCAAGGTGTGGGTTTTTCGCATATTTATGGCCCCACCATACTGTAACTCGGTGCTTTTGTTGATAAAATGTATAGTTTAGGAGATATGAATTTTCAAAGTTTGGCAATTATGGTCCTATAGAATTTCCTATCCTAAAAATTGCTAAATGACGTTTTTCAGAATCTCAACTCAAGGTGTGGCTTTTTCGCATCTTTATGGCCCCACCATACTGTAACTCGGTGCTTTTGTTAATAAAATGTATAGTTTGGGAGATATGAATTTTCAAAGTTTGGCAATTTTGGTCCTATGGGATTCCCAACCCCACCATACTGTAACTCGATGCTTTTGTTAATAAAATGTATAGTTTGGGAGATATAAATTTTCAAGGTTTGGCAATTTTGGTCCCATGGGATTCCCTATCCTAAAAATCGCTAAATGACGTTTTTTAGAATCTCAACTCAAGGTGTGGCTTTTTCGCATCTTTATGGCCCCACCATACTGTAACTTGATGCTTTTGTTAATAAAATGTATAGTTTGGAGGATATGGATTTTCAAAGTTTGGCAATTTTGGTCCTATAGAATTCCCTATCCTAAAAATTGCTAAATGACGTTTTTCAGAATCTCAACTCAAGGTGTGGCTTTTTCGCATCTTTATGGCTCCACCATACTGTAACTCGATGCTTTTGTTAATAAAATGTATAGTTTGGGAGATATGAATTTTCAAAGTTTGGCAATTTTGGTCCTATGGCATTCCCTATCCTAAAAATCGCTAAATGACGTTTTTCAGAATCTCAACTCAAGGTGTGGCTTTTTCGCATCTTTATGGCCCCACCATACTGTAACTCGGTGCTTTTGTTGATAAAATGTATAGTTTAGGAGATATGAAATTTCAAAGTTTGGCAATTTTGGTCGTATGGGATTCCCTATCCTAATAATCGCTAAATGACGTTTTTCAGAATCTCAACTCAAGGTGTGGCTTTTTCGCATCTTTATGGCCCTACCATACTGTAACTCGGTGCTTTCGTTAATAATTTTTAAAGATTTTGTGTTCATTTAAAATAAAAGCATTACTTATTCTATTAATTCACGCTTTTTAGTTATATTTATACATTTTTTGTGATTAAAAAAAATTTCTCAATAATCTGGATTCCTCGTTAATTCGGATCGGGCCGGTTTTAATTGATCCGGATTATCGAGTCACCACTGTATGTTGTTTCGGTTCGGTTTAGTTCACACCCTCTAGAATACCTGGAAAGAAGTTATGCGTTATTTTCGCCATGCGTTATTTTGACCATGCGCTATTTTGGCCATACGCCATTATGGCCTGCGCTATTATGGCCATGCGCTATTATGACCTGCGCTATTTTGGTCGCGCTCTTATGGCCTGCGCTATATTCTACCACTGCCAAAAAGCACCTCTAGCAATAAATACGAGTATAAGCGGTGGTAATGCCATATAACAGGAATGGACCTATAAAATATTAGATTGGTGGTTCCATCAAGAGACCAGTAGGACGCAGAGGGTTAAAAAATGTATGCCAGCTCTACCAAAGCTCCGGCTGAAATTCTATAAGAAGGAAAGCAATAATAATTCATGCAAACTTGTAAAAATAATATTTATTTTTTAAGGTAAAAATTAATTTGGTTTAAAAATAAAAATTTATACAATTTTTGAAGATACATTTTTGTTCTAATAAAAATAAAATTGTCTAAGAACTCTTTTATAACATAACTCCTTTTTCCTAACTGCACAGCCATAAATTGACTGGTAATAATCAAAAAAATTTGTACTTAGCCCTTATACAATATTATATTAATCGACAGCCTATAAACGGGAAGATGAGACATTAAGGCACCTTGTGGCTGAATGAACAACTATAGGCAGTACTTGTGCAGCACCCCCATTACTATGTACTACTTGGACAGTACCAGGCAGTGCATGGACAAGAATAGGTAGTACCTAAAGTTTTGTTGGATGGTGGACAAATTTTTATGCAGTTGTTCACCCCTCGATATTATATTCCAAAAACTACTATGTTGACTTTTTAATAATTCAACCCTCCCTCAGCCCCTTTATAAACCTATCACCCTTACAAAAAACAAATGGATTTATCCACGGGTGCCAAAGAATTTTCTTATCAAATTTGGTTCAAATTGGTTAAAAGATTTTCGAGTTATCGTGTTACAGAGACCTATAGAAAATATGGTTTTTAGGCCTTTTTTGAGTGGGGAGTTTGCTAAAAATGTTAGGTTAGGTTGATATGGGTTCAAATTGGTTAAAAGATTTTCGAGTTATCGTGTTACAGACAGAGACCTATAGAAAATATGGTTTTTAGGCCTTTTTTGAGTGGGAAGATTGCTAAAAATGTTAGGTTAGGTTGATATGGGTGGTTTTTTAAAAAAATTCACGGTGTTCCAAAAAAATATTTTAAAAAACCATATGCTGATTTTTTTCCTAAGAATGTAAAATTAACACTTGCTCTATAGACCAGGCAAATTACACTCTGAGAGAATTATTAACAGGACTTGAAGCATTGGAAATTGTAGAGCGGCGAAAAACGAAGTTAAAAAAAATAAATGCGTGAGCAGGGGCGTTGCGGGTTAGGTTTGGGAGGGTAAAAAGGGGCAGGGAATCGTATTATTGCGATTTCCGGCGAAAGCTGACGTCGGAGAAAAAAGTGACATACAGACAAGTCATAGGCCATGAAAATGTCTAAAAGTTTTGTAAATGTCATTTTTTACATAACCTCAAAATGTTCGAGAAAAATTAAAAAAACCGTAATATTTTTTATTTTTTGTTTTTTATTTTTGCAAAAATAATGTCAGTTTAACAAAACTTGGTAAGAGTAAATGGTGTAAAAATATACGGGAAAACCCTGTACATATAGAAATTGGCTTAACTAGGGGATGGCAGGGTGCTTTGCTTAAGGCGGCACTTTTTGGGGGGGATAAAACTTAGAAAGAAATTAAAAATAACATACAGAGCGATGAAAAAAAATTATTAGAAAAAATAAAATATTTGTCATAATGTATATATTTACATTAATTTTCCAAAAGCAAGGCAGGTAGCCCAATTTTTTTTAGGCCATAATAATAGCCATTTTTCTTGCGTAAAATTAGGTGGTATAGTCAGTTTTAAAAAATGTTTTAAAACTTATAAAATAACTACAGTAACTTTAAAAAATATTGTGACAATTTTTTTTAAGTTTTTTCCTTTTTTGGACATTTTTTTAAATGACGCATATTATCTTTTTTTATTTCGCCAAAAAGTATATCTCAGTGCCAAAAACTGAGTACCAGCAGAACTGGATACGATGATTTTCTGAAGGAGACATTTCATTTAAAAATAAAGTGTTTTTGAGTGGAAAAAACAAATATCTTTGAAACAACTTAATTTTTTTGTTTGTAAAATATCGTAGACATTTAGCACCCAAAGAGCTCTACTCTTACCAAGTTTTGTTAAACTGACTGCAAAATAAAAAACAAAAAATAAAAAAAATTACAGTTTTTTAAATTTTTCTCGAACATTTTCAGGTTATGTAGAAAATGTCATTTACAAAAGTTTTAGCCAATTTTATGGCCTATGACTTTTCTGTATATGACTTTTTTCTCCGAGGTCAACTTTCGCCGGAAATCGCAATAATACGATTGATTCACTGCCACTTTTTACCCCCCCAAACCTAACCCGCAACGCCCCTGCTCACGAATTTATTTTTTTTAACTTCGTTTTTCGCCGCTCTACAATTTCCAATGCTCCAAGTCCTGTTAATAATTTTCTTTTTTTTGCCTTAAAATATGGTAAATCCAAAGGCAGGGAAGGCTGGGACACTGTATATAGTGTTGAAGATTTAGTTCTATCGAGAGTTCTATAAATAGTACCTAAGGAAGTTCGAACGGTGTAAAATTACTTTTTCAATCGCTGATGTACACGTTTGATGTGTTGCGCCAGTTCAATTTTGATTGTAGTTTTGTATTCGCAGTGGTTACACTGTAGTCCTAATGAGGAGTCTTTATCTTTGTGTCGTAAAAGATGACCCTAAAATAAAAACAAAATTTCATTGTAAAAAACCAGCTATTGTAAAATGCACTAATTAAAAGGTTTTCCAATAAGAATGATATGTTTTTGTTTGAAACTTGTACACAATGATTGAGCAAAAATAAACGGGCTTGCATTTTCTTTCTTTATTTAAAACACGAGGTTTCGGTTAGTATCTCTAACCGTTTTCAAGTATAAACTACACAGTTCAGTCTATAGGCTACTACTTATACTACTTGGTGTGCAGTCAGATGTGACGGCCCACCCAGTTTTAAATCCTAAGACGCCTGTTATCCTTAAGGAGTGGTTCCCGATTTATTGCATAGAATAAGTGGGTTTCGTGCAGGCAGATCTTGTAGTGATAATATTTTTTGTCTTAAACAAGTACATTAAGAAAATGAGTGCCAGAAATATAGACTCATGTTACCTTTGTAGACCTACAAAAAGCATATGATACCGTTCCAGTAGAAAAATTATTAGAGCAAACTAATATCAATTATACATACATAAAAGCGATAAAAGAACTATATAAAGGGTCAAAATTAAAATTGGAAATTGACTTTCAAAAGAATTCCTGTTAACGAAAGGCTTTTAAGACAGGGATGTGTCATTCAAACTCTTTTTAAAATATATATCGCAGTAGCTCTAATAAACTGGAAACGTAAAGTCCACGGCATGGGAATACAACTTAACGACCGATTTACCGTATAGACACTACAGTTTGCTGACGACCAAGTAATTGTAGCTAATGATAAGAAAGACATGAAGTATGTGATGAGAAAGTTAACGGAAGAATACCAAAAGTGGGGGTTAACAGTGAACGTGGACAAGACACAGTACCTATGTATTGGAAACGAATCAAATAAATTAGAACTAGACAATGGACAAACAATATCTCCATGCAATTAGTATGCATATTTGGGTGTCACATTTGACAAGACAGAAACAGACTGCAAAGAACTGGAAAAAACAGTATTTTATGGAGCAGAGAGATAAAAAGAATGTAAAATAAAACAAATATGAAACAATGGTGAAAAGCACGCTGTTGTATGGAATAGAGACTTGTCACGTAACAGAAAAATACAAAACAAAAATGGAAAGAAAATCAAATCAACCAATCAACGCGATGCCGAATTGTTTTTTAAAATTATTATTTTATTAAGCGTTTAAAATTCTTAGTGTTTGTTACTTTTAAAAAAATTGTATCTTTATAATAACCACAAAGTTAGCAATGGAATGGATATCCCACAGCCCCCTTAAATTAATTCATTTATAATGGCTGTGAGTAACCCTATATAATTTACCTTTAAAATGCTTGGAAATGCAGTTTTATATTCGCAATAAATGCATTTATAGATTTTTTCTCCATGAGTTTTGATATGGTCGATTAGACGTCTCCTGAATAAGGTGCTGAAGGAACAGTGGTTGCACTTCATAGGCTCATCTCGAGGTTTTTCTTTTCGATCTTTTTTAATATGTCCTTTTTTGTGGTTTCTAAAAATTAAGACTGATTTGAAAACAGGACCCATACCAAAAACACGATTTTAAAATCTTCTATGTGGAATAGATTGTACCGTTGTAGGTATTTTTTATTAATAAATATAAAAACAATTTTTAAAATCAATAATCGGATTTCAAAAAACAATCCTAGCCTTTGCAAAAAAGCCAAGGGGAGGCTGAACACCCCTCAGAGGTTCCAGCTGCCCTCTGGTAACAACACTTCAACTATCATTATCGTAAATATCACCAAAAAGTTTCAAGAAACAAAAATATAAATTGGAAAGTCTAGGTAAAAATATCATAAATTAGAGGAGTTAAGAGTACATTAGACAAAAAAATTAAATACTTTCTAAAAAATTCCTTAGAAAAAATACTTTTATGGTCCTTTCAGTCAATTTAATGCTCTCTACACAAAAGTACTCTTTCCCATCTTTCATCACGGCAAAATGAAGACTGGGCGATTAATACGGGTGAATACTACTAGTAAATGTATGGCTAGCCTTTTTCAATATAGGTATATGGTTCGACCGTATCATTGCTACTCATCGTAAACCTCTTACAGTATTCTTATTTACTACACAATTTAAACTATGTTTTTGTTGGGACCTCATTTAGTACAGTACTTGTTTTTTTATCCTGGGACTTCCATCCTATTGAATCAATGCCCAATTTTCCTACCACTCAATTCAAACGTGATGGTAACAAAGTAAACAAATTGTGCAGAAGCGGCGTTGTGACCCGCTATACCACGGGGACCACGTACGTCTTAAATGTATCTATACTGGGAAAGGGCCTCTAAACTGCTGCAAGCGTGCCGGCATGATGAATTTCAAATGAACCTAAACGTATGGTTTGGATATATTCAGGCCTCTGATAATGGGTGCCAGCGCCATCTCTTTTCTAAGCTTAAAACCACTTATTATCAGTTAGCTTAGGATAAATGCCTTTTAATTTGTTTAAAAACAAGCGAAGTAAGCAGCTACATCAACTTAAGATAATATATTTGTAACAAACGTAAAATTTCGTACCCGTGAATTTAAAAATCAAACAAGTTTCGGGCAAAAAGGAGTTTTTTGTTTCTCTCATAAGTTTCCGTGGGTAGCCCGAAAGCTTAACCTCGCGGGAGTTAAGTATTAACTTTAGAGTTAATTGTTTTTAAAAAATTTTATTTTGCGTAATAACTTTAAAGTAACAATAGTGCGATCTTAAGTCTACAGAAGCTTTGCTGGGAATGGTTTAATTTTCTCCTAACAATTCATATAATAGTAAAAAAGTGCAAAGTTAGCAAACACGTGTGGTTATAAAAATGCTTATCTAATATAATAAAAATAAATTATGTGAATATAACTCCTCCCTCCTTAGGTCTGAAAATCACGGAGTTGAAGACGGAGTTGTTTTCAGGCTCAACTTCAGAGTTGCGGCTGGATTTTGCTTCTTCATCAGGTGGTTGCTTTACCACTGTTTTTCTTGACGTTTTGTGTCGGCAAGACTTCAGTGAAACTCCATTTTTCCAAAAGTAAAATATCATCATGGCTATGACAATCATAATGATAACTGAAGTAACGTAAGACGTGATGTGGCTGGCATGAAATTCATTTTGAATCTTGATTGGTTTTAATTTATTGGCAATATCATTTAATTTATAGATATTGGCAATATCGATTTTTGTTAAATTTGTTGATTCCAAAATTCCTGGTTGCTTAAATTTTTGGAATTCAATATTTGGTAAGATCAGTGGTCTTCCTTTTATTAATTGGTTTTCGTTTCTGTATTTTCGATTTGCAACTGTTACTTCACATGACTGTGGAATTCTAATTAAAATCGGTTTACTAGTTCCAATATATTGACTAGTGCGGCATTTTGTGTGGACCATTTCAGTTTTGGCTGGCATCACCAGTAGTTGGTCTTGTGCGATTTGTTCGATTATTGATTCTTGTAGATTGATGTTAAACACAGGGCAGTTTTGTGGTTGAAAGCCCTCTGTGAGTCTAAGGGTGCAATTGTCATCGGTGGTGAATCGTTCTTGGCAGTAGTACGTTTCTTCTAATTGTGGGCAGGCTTCTTCATGGAACTGATTTTTCTGTAAGCTTCGTGCCAAAAAAGGGTATCGAGGTACGAAAATTTGGTTATTTTGGATAGTAGGTATTAATTGGTAAAATGTATATGTTTCGGGTTCAATAATTGGGACATGAATTGCAAAAATTAATTTTAAGTTTGAAAAAGTTATTTGTGTACCCAAAAATTGATAGTAAGTTAAGACATTATTAAAACTTGGAATTTGACTAGGTTTGTAAATTTTCTTTAAATATTCCATCATTCGAATCAGTTCAGTGCCTGAAATAATTGAGTTATGCAAAGTGTTTAATTTTGCAAACATTATGGCGTCTCCTAAATTATCGACAAAAGTAATAAGATTTTGGCAATCTAAATTGATTTGTGATAACAAATTTTGGAAAGTCAAATAGATATTTAAATCTCGAATTGTTGTTCCCATATAATTTTGTAATCTTTTTAAACTGTTTTCTAATTTATTTTGGTTACTACTAAGAACTGTTAAGGTTTTGTTATAATCTCGAATTAAGGTTTTTGATAACGAGATTTGTAAATTCATTTCTTGAACAATGGTTTTTTGATTTTTCTGTAAGTGAGATATTACTTGTTCGTAACGTTCACCATCTTCGGAATCAAGGGTTCCAAAAAGCCATTTATTAATTTTTCCGACAACATTAATTAAACCTCGTTTATTCCTGATAACAGGGTGCAAATTTAAAATTTTATTTTGAGTGGTTTGTATTAAATATTCCGTTCTCAAAAGTGAGCTTTCGGAAAGACTGTTTAAAGATATCGGATTTGTATTATTGTCTTTTAAAAAGTTTTGTTTAATCATTGAGAAATATTTTTTAATTTTTGAAAATTGATCGATTATTGATTGAAGATCAATATAATGCAAAAAAGTATGTTTTGTATAAATTTGTTTTGAGCTACCTAGTTGGATAGGAAGAAGGGGGTTATTTAAGGTCGTAATTTGCACGTCATCATTGCTGCTGACTACTATTAGTGACGTCATTATGACTGCTACTATGAGGGCGTTCCTCGGGAGTGTCATTTTGAACCTGTAAAGAAGATTTCTTTTTAGTTTTTGGTTTTCGCGCAGTCGATTTATGATAAGTGCCTTTTGTGGTGAAAATCTTTTTAGGAGTTTGTCTCTTTACTGCGGTTTTTGTAAATTTGGGGGCATCTTTTGATCTCGATTTCGTTTGTATGTAGGCGTCAGAATGATTTAAGAAATCTGGGGGGTCCGATCGTTTTTCGTTTACCTTGTTTATATTTTTCTCTTTAACTTGCTGGTTTGTTTCTTTTATTTTTTCGTATATTCATGTGATCTGTTCTAATCAAGTGATCTATTTCCTTTTTTATTGATTGGTTTGATATTGGCATTGATTGATCTGATTGACTATAATTTTTAATGACCGATTCAAATGTAAACATTTCAAAATAATTTTCTTCGAAGGGTTGAACTCTTAGGGGTTGTTCGAAAGTAAGGGATAAATTTCGATCAGTGGGGTTTTGAATCTCTACGCATGCCCATCCATCTTTGGCATTTGTTATTATTGGCGGTATTAAAAAATTACCAATTTTATTTCCATTCGTTAATATTTCGCCCTCGTCTATCGAAACGGGTATTAATTTTAAAGCCTTTTCCTTGGGTCCTAATGCTACTGTTGAGCTTGTGTCAAAATTTTGTCGATATATGAATGGTATTTTTACATTCGATCCAATCAATTGTTGGTTAATGATGTCCAGGTTGATTTCAAGTTGTCTAAGGTCGTTTATACCTATTACACCGTCGAAAAAATCGTGGAAGTCGAATAAAACGAACTTAATATATGTGTTACAATTAAATTCTGCGAACGCAGGGATTTCTGCTTCAAACTGCGTTTCTGTGCAACCTGTTGCCGTTTTAATTTTATTTTGTTTTCTAAAAATACAATTTGGAAAAAATTCTTCAGCGATTGATGGTCGAAGAACCGAACGACAACTTCCTGTATCGATTAATAATTTACATTTTGGATGTTTAATTTCGATATAAGGAAGTGCGCTGTTGCCAGAGCTATTTATTTCTACTAGGTTTGATTTTGTTTGGAGCTGACCTCTTGAAAATTTTCAGTTTTATTTTTAGTTTCCGAGATATTTAAATTTTGAGTTGAAGTTCCGGGATTTTGCATTTCATTTCCTTGGTTTTGGTAATAAACATTAGTTTCATATGACTGATCGGTGTATGGGTTATAATCATCGCTATGGTACTGGTTATAATCATGGCTATCGTACTGATTATAATCATAGCTATTATATTGGTTGTAATCATGGTCATCGTATTGGGTATAATCATAGTCATTGTATTGGTTATAATCATGGCTATAATTATTTTGAGAAGATACATCATTCATGTGTAATTCTTCGAAATGAAATTGAGGTGGTTTAGGATAACGTTGCCAGTGTTGTGGTAGTTGACTTTGTTGGCTATGTACGCGTCTAAATGTATTATTAGATGTCACGGACATTGGGGTAGGTTTTGGTAATTGATCTTGTGGTGTATTTTTTGGTTTAAATACGTCTGGTTTGGGACCGAAAACTTGTTCACCTGTGAAAAACTTTTTTGGTGGCATTGGTCGTGGTTGAATATTTATTGGACCAGTAGGAAACCTATTTTGGTTAGCAAAATTTTGATTAGAGAAATTTTGATTTTGAGGTCGCTGCTGAAAGAAGTTTGAGTTTTGACCAAAATAATTTTGAGGTTGTCTTTGGAAATTATTAAACGGTTGACTTTGTTGAAAAATACCTGGGTTTTGAAAATTGTTAAACGGTTGATTTGGTGAGCTAAAAATGTTTCTATTAGGTACTTGTTTTGAACTTGAAGGGAAATTGTGATTATTTTGAGAACCGTATAATTTTTCGAAATTTTCGAATTCGTTGACTTTAGTCATGGCTTCTTCTAACGAATCGGGTTTATTGAAAAACATATTGTCACGGATTTTACCTGTGCAATTTGCGATAAAAGTATTTAATGCAGTTTTTTCATATTCATTTTTCAAAATAGCAAATGTTTCGAGGGGTAGATTTTCTTGTCGAACCATTTGATTGATTGCGTTTGTAAGGTGCTTAAGCCGTGTACCAAAAGAAAAAAGATCTTCGTTTTTAAAAGGTTTGGTGCGAGCTAAATCTTGAATTAAGCATTCTTTATCTCTTCGATCAGAAAAACATTGTTTTAAAGCTTCCTTTAATTCGAAATAATTTTGTATATCACTTCTATTGCCTACCAATTTTTCGGCATTACCTGTCAATTTACTTTGGATGTGATCAAAAATTAATGCATTAAGTGTCTCATTTCGTGCAACTGAATAGTCTTGTACTAACCTATCGCATTTGTTTAAGAAAATATTAAGAGTTTCATAACTACCATCATAAGGCCTTAAAGTATTTAACCTTGCCCTTAATAAATCCCATTCTATACGTGGTGGTTGAGGTAGTGGCATAACATTACCTTCTTGATTTGCCATTTTTGACGGTCTTATAACGTTTGCAAAATTTTGAAACCGATATTCAAAATGTTTCGGTTGTTTTTTCTCTGTTTTTGATTTAAACTGATTCGAAAATAAACTACTTAAAGAATCCGAATCAGAATCACTGTCTGAGCTCATAAAAATTACAAAAAAAAATAAATTTTTTAAATGTTTTTTAATACTAATTTCTTTTTTCAAAATTCTAAAATTCAGTTTTCGATTTTTGTTGAATTTTATTTATTTTTGTTTTTCCTATTCTATTATTAACCTAGTTGATCGCAATTGATCTTGCCCTAAATCTATTGATCCCAATTGATCTTGCCTAAATATAGTGATCCCAATTGATCTTGCCTAAACTAATGATCCCAATTGATCTTGCCTAAAATTAGTGATCCCAATTGATCTTGCCTAAACTAATGATCCCAATTGATCTTGCCTAAAATTAGTGATCCCAATTGATCTTGCCTAAACTAATGATCCCAATTGATCTTGCCTAAAATTAATTGATTGCAATTAATCACGCCCTAAAATTATCTCTACCGAAATCTTACACGATCTAGGAAGAGGCGAAAAGGAAAATTTGGCACTTACGATTTTTGTGGTCTTCTTGCGTCGTGGTTGCTTTATCGCTGTGGCCCAAATTAATCCTTCCCCGATTCACCAACAGAGAACTGCGACTTGTCACTGTTAAAGTTCTTTTTGCGTTTTAAAGAGTTGAAACTCACGAACCGATTAAAGTTTTTGTTTTTTAACCGATACTAAACGCATCCGCACGACTGCGCCAGTTAAGTATTAACTTTAGAGTTAATTGTTTTTAAAAAAATTTATTTTGCGTAATAACTTTAAAGTAACAATAGTACGATCTTAAGTCTACAGAAGCTTTGCTGGGAATGGTTTAATTTTCTCCTAACAATTCATATAATAGTAAAAAAGTGCAAAGTTAGCAAACACGTGTGGTTATAAAAATGCTTATCTAATATAATAAAAATAAATTATGTGAATATAACTCGGGGGTCCAAGATCTAATGGACACCTAATAAGTGTTGACAGTTAACTGTTTCGTCCTTAAGGGACTCCTCAGAACACTGCTGGTCAATGTGACAAATCTTGCGAAGTTAATTAGACGGTTTTGTCTCTAACTAAATGTAAATAATAAAAGAACTATAGCAAGAAGCGCCATCTACCGAGATACGAGAGAAACAAAAAACACAAGCAGGCGAAACACTGCTATACAATATCGATCAATGAAAAGATCGAATGCAAATAAAAGAAAACAACTATAGTCCGTGACCTACGACAGCTCTTTGTCTTTTCAGGCCGGATCAACGCATTTTGCATTTTTACCCGTCATCAAGACAGTGAGCGTCAATCAACGGAATTTTTAATCCAAATAATACTAACAAACGTAAAATTTCGTACCTGTGAATTTAAAAATCAAACAAGTTTCATGGCTAATCGGGCAAAAAGGAGTTTTTTGTTTCTCTCATATTTTTCCGTGGGTAGCCCGAAAGCTTAACCTCACGGGGGTCCAAGATCTAATGGTCACCTAATAAGTGTTGACAGTTAACTGTTTCGTCCTTATGGGACTCCTCAGAACACTGCTGGTCAATGTGACAAATCTTGCAAAGTTAATTAGACGGTTTTGTCTCTAATTAAATGTAAATAATAAAAGATCTATAGCAAGAAGCGCCATCTACCGAGATACGAGAGAAACAAAAAACACAAGCAGGCGAAACACTGCTATACAATATCGATCAATGAAAAGATCGAATGCAAATAAAAGAAAACAACTATAGTCCGTGACCTACGACAGCTCTTTGTCTTTTCAGGCCGGATCAACGCATCTTGCATTTTTACCCGTCATCAAGACAGTGAGCGTCAATTAACGGAATTTTTAAGCCAAATAATACTAACAAACGTAAAATTTCGTACCCGTGAATTTAAAAATCAAACAAGTTTCATGGCTAATCGGGCAAAAAGGAGGTTTTTGTTTCTCTCATATTTTTCCGTGGGTAGCCCGAAAGCTTAACCTCACGGGGGTCCAAGATCTAATGGACACCTAATAAGTGTTGACAGTTAACTGTTTCGTCCTTATGGGACTCCTCAGAACACTGCTGGTCAATGTGACAAATCTTGCGAAGTTAATTAGACGGTTTTGTCTCTAATTAAATGTAAATAATAAAAGATCTATAGCAAGAAGCGCCATCTACCGAGATACGAGAGAAACAAAAAACACAAGCAGGCGAAACACTGCTATACAATATCGATCAATGAAAAGATCGAATGCAAATAAAAGAAAACAACTATAGTCCGTGACCTACGACAGCTCTTTGTCTTTTCAGGCCGGATCAACGCATTTTGCATTTTTACCCGTCATCAAGACAGTGAGCGTCAATCAACGGAATTTTTAAGCCAAATAATACTAACAAACGTAAAATTTCGTACCCGTGAATTTAAAAATCAAACAAGTTTCATGGCTAATCGGGCAAAAAGGAGTTTTTTGTTTCTCTCATATTTTTCCGTGGGTAGCCCGAAAGCTTAACCTCACGGGGGTCCAAGATCTAATGGACACCTAATAAGTGTTGACAGTTAACTGTTTCGTCCTTATGGGACTCCTCAGAACACTGCTGGTCAATGTGACAAATCTTGCGAAGTTAATTAGACGGTTTTGTCTCTAATTAAATGTAAATATTAAAAGAACTATAGCAAGGAGCGCCATCTACCGAGATATGAGAGAAACACAAGCAGGCGAAACACTGCTATACAATATCGATCAATGAAAAGATCGAATGCAAATAAAAGAAAACAACTATAGTCCGTGACCTACGACAGCTCTTTGTCTTTTCAGGCCGGATCAACGCATTTTGCATTTTTACCCGTCATCAAGACAGTGAGTGTCTTCGGAAAGTTCTAAAATTCAAAAAACTTTCTTAAATTTAAATCAAAATTAACTCCAATTTTGACGTCAAATCACCGCATTGACAAATTGTGCATGTCATTTGAAAGCAGTCCTTTTCAAATTTTATTGAAAGCGTTTGCTTTTTTAATCCAAGCCATACGTTTCTGTTCAATTAAATCGAATATGGCAGAACGCTTGTAGCAGTCATTTTCCACTAATGGTTTTAATACGCTTTAGCAGTACATATATATTTAAGACGTTCGTGCACGGGGACCCATTAGTACAGATATAGCCTTGGCTCTATGTCAGTTATAGTAAAAAAATATTGCCGCCTTACAAAAAACGGAGGCAAAAGTAATAGAAGTTACTTACTTCAATTGAAATTTAAAAACTGTTGAAAATGAACATTTATCACAGTATACGAGCTTTGCGTCAGGAAGCTCCTTCTTGTGGACAATTGTCATATGAGCTGCTAGCTGTTCTTTCTTTCTTGTAAAATATAGACACTCTTCACATTTGTAAATTTTTCCCCCACCTAAAATTTAAAAGAAAGATAAATTATACAAGTAAAATTACCAAGACTGAGAAAACCAATATATGTACAAAAAACTTAAGATAGATTTTTTTACGTATCCAAAGGCCCCTTAAGGATTACATTTAAAAAAATTATTTGAAAAAAGCCATGTTTCTTTATATATGTGTTGATGATATTAATTATGATATACTACCACCATACTGTACACCGTACGTGGTATATGTTTAAATTTAGGGACATTTAACAGATCTTGCTGAATTAGAAACCTGGATCAGGGCTATCAAAATGGACAAAAAATCCTCCACTTTGTTGACGTCACATCCGGGGCTGATTTTTTTTTTGATGGTCACGTTACGACACAGCTGATTGTCTTTAAAATATTGAAGTTGGAATGACGGTTTATGGATATTTGATTTTTTTTAAATAAAGCCGTTTTTGAGATTGTTTTTACCTTATTCTGGCAGAACAATTTTTTTAAAATGTATAGTAAGCCCTAATTTTTCATAGCCGCTTCATTAGCTCACACAAAAATTAAGTTTAAAGCAGAAGCGAATGTGACAATCACATATGACAAAGTCAAATAAATGTCAAATATAACAGTTGGCATGTGGTACATGGCGGGTAATTTGAATTCAAAATAAGGAATGCTAAATCTTGAAGATTTTAACCTTTTAATCATGTTGCTTCCTTACAAACCTTTGGTGGAATATCGGGATGGTGTCTGAGAATATTGCACTGAACTTTTGCGGAAATCTGTAGTGCCATTTTGAAAATATCATAAAAAAACGTCTTGACCTCCCATAAGACCCAATGTAAAATTCAGCCCCGGGAGAACAGCTGATTTTTTCAGGGTCGTGGCCTCTATTTTTGTGTTGGCCTTGCCTGGATCTAAGCCAAATATAAATTTCTAATCAATAGACAATAACACTTTTTTAATAAAAGGTTTCTGGAAGAAAAAATTCCCAAGTGCATCCGTCATGTAGAAATTTAAAAAAGCATTTTACCAAATTTATTATGGGCCATCTTCATATGTACTCGCAGCAAATCTTGAAACTTGCAAACAAAATCGCATATGTCACATTTTAGGTCCGGCAGAGCTACTTTCTGTGCATCCGTCAGGTGTATTCTTTGGTGTTTTTTCAAGTTACTTTTATCACTAAAAAATGCAAATAACATTATATACCACAAAAACTTAAAAATTATTAATCATTTTTATGAAATTAGACAATAGAGACTTATTGCAATAAAGCCAGGCCCTAATAGTGCCGCTCAGTATTATGACAGTTTTGCATAGAAAACTGACAGTTGATCTTTCAAAATTGACATACCACAGTCGACTTATAATATAATAAGTGGTTTATTTTCCTTTAATAAAAAAAGGCAGTAATAATTTCGGTTCTTATAGTAAATAAAGGCCTTGTATTGAAAGATCATAGCTGATTTTACAATGTGAAACTCTCAAAATACTGCCTGGTACTATTAAGGCCTGATTTTATTGCAATAAGTCCATAATAAGCTGACCCATAGATTACCGTCACTATGGGCTTGCCAAAATCAGGGAAATAGTATAATTTGGCGGTTTTGTCAGCGTGTTCAAAAACTATGATGGCCATCTCAAAGTGGTAGTTTAAACAAATGGCGGCCAATGAAAGATGGCGGACGATGTTGTAATATAGCAAAATTTAAAAACGGTTTAAGATAATAGCAGTTTAGTAAGAGTGCAAAAATTTTAAATAATTTTCGAGAAATCCTTAAAAACTCCTTTTTACCCGATTAGCCACGAAACTTGTTTGATTTTTAAATTCACGGGTACTACATTTCACGTTTGTTAGTATTATTTGGCTTAAAAATTCCGCTGACTGACGCTCACGTGTCTGATGGCGTGTAAAACGCAATCAGCGTTGATCTGGTCTGAAAGGCAGAAGAGCTGTCGTAGGTCACGGATTAGTTTGTTTCTTTTAATTTGTAATCGATCTTTTCATTGATCGATATGTATAGCAGTTTATTTTCGCCTGCTCTTGTTCTGGTTTCTCTCGTATCTCGGTAGATGGCACTTCTTAAGACAGTTTTCTCACTATCTACATAGGATTAGAGACAAATTAACTTCGCAAGAGAGTCACATTGACCAAGCAGTATTCTGAGGACGAAACAGTTAACTTTCAACACTTATTAGGTGTCCATTAGATCTTGAACCTTCGTGAGGTTAAGCTTTCAAGCTACCCATGGAAAAATATGAGAGAAACAAAAACTCCTGTTTACCCGATTAGCCACGAAACTTGTTTGATTTCTAAAAACGAATCTTAAAACTGATTCGACAGTAACGGAACAAAAGTTCTGTCCTACAAGTGTACAAAAACTTGGTTTAACTGACTAAGCAATTTTAAAGTAATGACTTGAAACATTGTTGCAAATGGTAGCCTTGTAGGCATACTCAAGCTTCGCTATTTGACCATCAACATGACGTAATGTGCGACTAGAACGCTGCACTGTACAGCGTGTCCCATTTTCGATGGGATTAAATGGGAAAAACTCGGTTGTTAATAAAAATAGCGATTTTCTGATTGCACCTTACCATGCTCTATTTTTGAGACCTTAAAAATGGTGTAATCAGACTTTTTTAGAAGAAAATTATGACGTTTTCAGTTTTTTTAAATATTGTTTAGTTTTTGAGATATGGTATTTATCATAAAAAAATTAAATACGGACCTGGATTTTTTTCACTACTATTTTGATTGGTTTCATGCTATTATTATCTTATAATGATAAAACTTTAATATTTTTTTGATTTAGAGCAAATAAAAATATTTAATATTTTTTTTTAAAACTTTGTCCAAACCTGGAACTTTTCAACGTAAATATAAATTAAAAATTGCGTGCCACACTAGTTGAACGATTTTTAGTTTATATGTTTTGAACCGTTAATTAAAAGATTTATAAATTAAGTAAAAAACGTTAAAAAGTTAACAATAATATCATAGTAATTATTTAATGGTACCACAGCAACTCATGAAATTTACTTCAACATGGAAAAACAAAAGCGTGGAATTGACATTGTCATTTTACTTCTCATTTTTGTGATTGGCTTACTCAAAATTATTCTAAAATGGCTAGAAATCGACCATATCCAGATTTCGAAAAATGTGATATGTTTGACTGCTTTATTCAAGCAACAAAATCCCAATATTTAACGGCAGAAATATATTTTTGTGCAAAATGCGTTAAGAAAAATTACTCAAAAATACGAACAATGTCTTACACATAATGGCAATCAATTTGAACATTTATATCATTAAAGAAAAATTAGTTATTATTTTTTTTGTATTTGTCGTAGACTTTGTTTCAATTAAATCTTTAAATTAACGTAAAACCATTTTAATTTGCTAAGTATCAAAACGGTTAAACTAAAAATTTCAACTAGCAATTTTTAATTTATATTTATGTTGGAAATTTCCAGGTTCGGACTAAACATTTTTTAAAAATATTAAATATATTTTTTTAAACCTTAAAACAAAAAAATATTACATTTTTATTATTTTGTGATAATAATAGCATGAAACCAATCAAAATAGTAATAAAAAAAATCCAGGTCCGTATTTAATCTTTTTATGATAAATATCATATCTCAAAAACTAAACAATATTTTAAAAAACTAACAACGTCAGTATTTTCTTCTAAAAAAGTTGCCATTAAAAGATTTTTACAGAATCAAAATATCTTGTAAAATAAGCGAGATATAAGAGATTATTAAAAATGCAATTTTTTCAAAAATCTAATTACACCATTTTTAAGGGCTCAAAAAAAGAGCACGGTAAGATGCAATCAGAAAATCGATATCTCTAATAATAACGGAGTTTCCCATTTAATCCCATCGAAAATGGGACACGCTAAATCCTAAATAACTCACCCAGTACTATAAGAACAATTATCACATTTCATTTTCTTTACATTTTCTTTATTTTCGTCCGAATGACCATCCATGTGTTTCTTAAAATAGTGCTGACATGTGCCTTTGAACGGGCATAAAGTACATTCGTAAAGTTTTGCTTTTGGTCGATGAACAACACTATGCAGATTTAAATCTTTTTTACCTATAAAAAGTCATTGGTACAGAGTCAAACTATAGATTCTGCAGGTAACAATATTGAGATTTGGAATTTTTTGGGGATTTTAGGTATTTCTAGCTGAGATAGATAAAAACAAGTAGACATGTCCTCGGTTCGAAACGCCTTCAAAGATCAGAACTGGTTTTGGATAGGCCTCGCAAATTTTAAGCTAAGAGGAGATTTTAAAAAGTCTCTATTTTGGAAAGTGGCTATTAGTTGAGTAGAATATTTTTTAAAAGTACCCTAGATCGATTTGTAACAGATCACACAATTTTGGGTCACCCGGTATTTGCCTCCAATTTAAGTAGAAACCAAGATGGCGGATTTTTTCATGTTTCTTCACAAACTTTGCCTTATAGCTTTCGCTAAATTAGTTTTACAAAAAATATATTTAACGTGTTTTATTTGCAAGAGAACACCAATTAATATAGTGAAGAAATTAGCTTCATATCTGAAAAACTAACAAAGATATTATTTTTTTAAACTTTTTTTACCCAAACAAAAAAAAAACTTTAGACTACCCCAAATCGATTAGCTATCGATCACTTAATTTTAAGTCGCCATGTGTTTAACTCAAATTTGAGTAAGACCGTATGTGTGACGTCATAAATTCAAGAATGCCATTTATTTATCCATGTTTTTTCACAAACTTTTGCTTTAACTTTTGCCACATCAACTTTACAGAAAAATTGTATGCTTTATGATTTGTTCTTAACAGAACAACAATTTAACTGTCGTTTCAATAGCTTTATATCTCAAGAACTAAGAAGGATATTGTTACTTTTGTAAGTACCAAAAAAATTATAAAATTCAACATTGTTCAAGAAAGTTATCGACAAAATTTTTTTATGAATGTTTATGATTTTAGACCACCCTCGATCGATTGATTGGTGATGGATTCACAAACTTTGGCTTGCAACTTTCGTTAAGTCGGTTTTACAGAATACGATTTTTGTTTGCAAAATAACACCAATTCATATGTTAGTTTATTAATTTTTCTTCTCTTCAAACAAATAATGTATTTACAGTTTCTCTGTAAAACTAATTATTATGACGCTATAAAAGACGACAGTTAAATGGTTGTTCTATTGCAAACCAATCATAATCCATACAATTTTTTTGTTGTGGCAAAAGTTTGTGAAAAAACATAGAAAAAATCAAAATCTTGGATTTATGAGGTCACGCAGGCGCTCTTCACATTTCATTTTCTTAACATTTTCTTTATTTTCGTCCAAATGACTATCCATGTGTTTCTTAAAATAGTGCTGACATGTGCCTTTGAACGGGCATAAAGTACATTCTTAAAGTTTTGCTTTTGGTCGATGAACAACACTATGCAGATTTAAATCTTTTTTACCTATAAAAATTCATTGGTACAGAGTTAAACTTTAGATTCTGTAAATACGTTTTTTGTTTGCAAAAAACACCAATTAATATAGTGAAGAAATTAGCTTTATGAAGATTTCAAAAACTAACAAAGATATAAAAAAAAATTGTAAAAAAATAACAATTTTTTTGTAGTTTGAAAATTTTTATATCTTTGTTAGTTCTATAGCTATAAAGCTAATTTCTTTACTTTGTTAATTTTTGTTCTACTGCAAATAAATGTATTTATAGTTTCTCTTTAAAACTAATTTAGCGAAAGTAATAAGCCAAAGTTTGTAAAAAAATGAAAAATGCCGTTAGTTTAGATTTATGACGTTATAAAGGCCCTCAAATTTGAGGCAAACACCCCGCGACTTAAAATCTTGATCAATCTTGAATTTCTGTAATTTTTATATTAAAAAAACTAACATTATCTTTTTTAGATCTTGAGATACAAAGCTTATTGAAACGACAGTTAAATTGTTTTTCTATAGCAAACAAATCATAACCCATACAATTTTTTTGTAAAGTTGCTGCTTTTGCCAAAAGTTAAAAGCAAAAATAAGAAAGTCTAAAACTTCCAAAAAAATTTTTTTTGGTTAAAAAAAATTACTATTTTTTTGTACTATTTTTTTTATTATTGTATTTAAAAAAAATAATATCTCTGTTAGTTTTTAATATAAAAAACGTATTAACAGTTTTTTTGCAAAACTAATTTTGCAAAAGTTATAAGCCAAAGTTGTGTGAAAAAACATAAAAAATGCCGCCATCTTGGATTTATGACGTCACACCGGTCCTCCCACTCAAATTGGAGGCAAACACCCGGTGACTTAAAATTGTGTGATCGATCTAGCGTAGTTTAAAATATCTTCCACAACTCTGACGGGATACCATAGGCCTCTATACTTTATAACTTTTTTAATTATGAAGATTTTCATTTTGGTAAATTGCTGTTTTACAAAAAGAAAATGCAATTAATTTAACTCACAGATAACAGACTGCAGTGTACTGTGATTCAACTGTCAAAATAAATTTTATGATCACATTTAAGCTTTCGCAATAAGCGTTGATCTGGCCTGAAAGGCAGAAGAGCTGTCGTAGGTCACGGACTAGTTTGTTCTTGTTTCTCTCGTATCTCGGTAGATGGCGCTTCTTGCGAGAGTTTTCTCACTGTTTACATAGGATTAGAGACAAAACCGTATAATTAACTTCGCAAGAGTGTCACATTGACCAAGGAGTGTTCTGAGGAGTCCGATAAGGACTAAACAGTTAACTGTCAACACTTCTTAGGTGTCCATTAGATCTTGGACCCCGTGAAGTTAAGCTTTCAAGCTACCCACGGAAAAATATGAGAGAAACAAAAACTCCTTTTTACCCGATTAGCCACGAAACTTGTATGATTTTTTTTCTTTCGGTTTCTTTTTGCAAGCAAGCTACTGACATCTTATGGTCTGAAAATGCATGTCCACTCTTCGACCCGGATTTGCAGGTTGCTTCCACAATAGACTAGACCTGTGCTCAGTGTTGCCAGGTCCCACAGAAATATTGCATGAGAAATATTTCGAGAAAGCATGAGATTTCAAAAAGAAGCATGAGATGGCGGAATTGTCGCTGTTGCCTCTGGCATGCTGCTCATTCATTAGGGACTTATTGCAATAAAGCCAGGCAGTAATTCTGCCGGGCTTTATTCTGACAGTTTCTCATTGAAAACTGACAGTTGATCTTTCAAAATTGACATGCCAAAGTCGAATTTATAAATCCTGTCGTTTATTTTCCATTAATAGTGGCGGCACTATGAATTCCGGCTCTTACAATACACAAAGGCCTAATTTTGAAAGAAGACAGCTGTTCTTATAATACGAAACTGTCGGAATAGAGCCCGTCACAATTACTGCCTGGCTTTATTGCAATAAGTCCCTATTATTGTAGGCACATAATATACGTATGTATTTCGCTATATATTTTATGTTGCAGTACGCATGTTTTTTTTTTTTTAATTGGCCAAATTCATATCGTAAAGGTGTGGCACATAACAGGATAATCGATTATCGTTTTTTGGGAAATACCCAAAGAAGCTCATTTGTATTGTCATACTCTCAACCAGGCGCGAGGTTGCAATTTGCGAATATGAAACACAATCCAACGATGCCAAATGCCGGGACGTAAGCCGAATTCTCTTATGATTACTTTGTTATTTGTAGTTCATAGTTACCTGTATAATTAATTCTCAACTATAATTAATTTTTTTCTCTGTAAGCTGAAAAGCATGAGATTTTGCGATAAAATAATGATAGCATGAGATTTGTTTGAAAAACATGAGATCTCATGCAACAGCATCACTGCCTGTGCTCCAACTTGTGGTTCGTAAGAAATGCTTTTTTTAAACAATTTTTTGTATATCTCAAAAAGTGTTACTACGACGATACTAATAACCTCTATAAATACAATTTACACCAAAATGAAATTTTCATAAATAAAAAAGTTATATACCCCCTTAATGCAGATTTCTCAAGACGCCTCCCCCCCCCACCGTAGCTTAAACAGGGCTTATATCAAAATGCTTTTCTTGAACATCGAGCTTCGAGTGGGGGTCAATTTTCTTCTGCTTGCCATAAAAACACTGGAAACCCCCACAAATTAGTTTTATAGTTCAAATTATACCCATTTGTAATGACGTCATTTTTGTTTATCTTTGTTTAGTATATTATAAACAGCGGTGACAATAAACTTTAAAAAAAAGTAGTGTCTATGATTTAAATAGGTAGGTAATTGGTTATGTGAACCGTCACTGTCAATCAAAAAATATTGATTGCCAAAAATATCTACGCCATACGTTTTTTTCTCACCTGGTGACGTCATTACAAATGCGTATAATTTAGACGATAGAATAGCTTTTAAAAATAGGTTTTCGATTGCACCTGCTTACACTTACCTTTCAGTGTTTTGAAATCACACTTGTCACATCTCAAAGTAATTATTTCCTCAACCTCTTTCTTCTTTTTTTCAGTCAATAATTCTTCATTTTTTGCATTTATTTCTTCTGTGTACTTATCCACAATGTTGAAATCAACCTTTTTCATTTTCTTTAAGATATGTGGCGGATTTTTTATATTCTTTTTTTCGTAGCCGCTTTTAATTCTTACGTAGATAATGTCATTTACCCTAAAAAGGCGTTTATAAACATTTTAAGCAAAAAATTGGTGTGTGTACTTCTATTGGTCAGTTAAGCCACGTAGATTTAGCGACAAATGCCACCAAAATATTTCATTTACGGCTACCAGTTTGAAATCTTACATGCTTGTTTATATACTGGGACACAAGTAAACGCTGATAGACACTCTATCTCATATCTATTGTTGTACAAAGATATGAACCAAGAAGCAGTGGAACAAAATAGCGCAGGCCATAATAGCGCAGGTCAAAATTACGCAGGCCATAACAGCGCGGCAAAAATAGCGCATGTGATAATAGCATATGGCTAAACTAGCACAGGCTATAATAGCACATTGCCAAAATAGCGCCGGTCAAAATGGCGCAGGCCAAAATAGCGCATAATCAAAATAGCGCAAGCCATAATAACGCAGTTTGGATCGATTTGATTTGATTTGGGTCGGTTCGGTTTCACACCTTTTTGGAACTCGAAACAAAGAGAAGAGTATCTTTTTGAAAAAATATTTTATTTATATTATTATCGTTATTTTAGAAACGCGCTATTTTGATTTGCTTTGGTTTGGTTCGATTTGGTTTCACATCCTCTTGAAACCCGGGTAAGAAGTCAGAGAGGTATCTTTTTGAAAAAATATGTACGCTATTTTGGTAATGCGCTGTTTTGGCCCGCGCTATTTTGGCTTGTGTTATTATGGCCATGCGCTATTTTGACCATGCGCTGTTATGGCCTGCGTGATTTTGTCGGAGCGATTTTGACTTGCGCTATTTTGTACACGCCGTACTAAGATTTATCACAACAGCCAATAATGGCTGCCCTTAATGGAAATATTTTGTATTTTTCGTCATCAAAGGGAAGACCTCTCCCAGAAAAAAATCTGAAATTACTTGGAGCATTTTTGAGAGCTTTCTAACGACTCATCAGAATATCGAATATTGCGGCCCGTAGTGAAAATATTTCTACTTTTCTAAATGCATACCGTCTGTAAACAGATGACGTCAGTTACTTCAAGAGCCTTTCTGCCCGACATCCCTAGAATGACGGATAGGATCGGACGTATTCTGGGAAAACACAACATAAAAACGATCATCAAGCCATCTATGAAGATCGAGAACCACCTCAGATCTGCGAAGGATATAAGGGACCCACTAAGTTCTTCAGGGGTATACCGCATTCCCTGTAACTGTGGAAGTGTCTACATCGGAACAACCAAACGGTCCGTAAACACAAGAATCAAAGAACACAAAGCCAACTGTCGACTTGGACACACGGAAAAATCTGCAGTTGCAGACCACACACTAAACAATGAAGACCACCGAATAAAATTCGAAGACACACAAGTTCTCTGCTCCTCCTCTTCATACTATCCAAGACTCTATAGAGAAGCAATCGAAATTCATAAACACCAACAGAACTTCAACAGATCTGAAGAAACTCTTAAAATTAACAGAACATGGGTACCGGTTCTTAAAAACACTAAACGGCTCGCTTACAACAACAAAACTGAATCTCGGGAAAGTGACCAATTACCGACCAGCTCTGATATACGCCCCGCCCACCATAGCGTATATAACCTGCGCCAACGACAGACTAACCAGCAGTCTTCGAGAAGGCGACAAACAGTCAACATCTCCTGAAGATGCCATCCACTCGAGATGGCGAAACGTCGAGAACGAATTTCCAACGACGACGGCCGAACAGCCCGAAAGCACACCCACCATTGGACGATGACCGCGAAAGCCTTTCACAATTTGTTAGATGACGTCTTGTTTAAGAAAAAAGTTGTTAGGTCATTATTTGTAGAATTTTTTGAAACCACATCACCCAACATCCAATCATGGCACCTGTAATGGACATATTTCAATTTTTTTTATTCATACCTTTGTACAATAATGACTAATCGGTGGGGGGAATAGAAGTAACTATGATTGGATGCATGCATGGTGCAAAATTTCAAACTGGTAGCGAGTGAAATATTTCTACGTTAAATTCAAGTACTAAAACCAGTAGCTAGTGCAAATTAATTTCAAATCAATAACAGAAAGTACCCCAAGCCAGCATTAATAGAAGAACGTGTTAATAGATAGCGCAATAAAATTGCTTACTTTAGACAAACTTGGTGATCCGAAAAGCCCAGAGTTAGTAGAGTTTTTCTGTAATTTGAGGAACAAAATATTAATTACGCATGGTCAATTTTTTATCAAGCGTTTCAGTTCGAAAATCAAAATGTCGAAAATGAAAATCTCGAACAATCAAAATATCGAAAATGAAATTGATGTCGAATAATTAAAATATCGAAAATCAAGACATTAAAATATCTAAAAATCAAATGTCGAAACTACATAGGGAAAATACCAGATCAAAAAATATTTCATAAGTAATCGAAAAGCCAAATGTCGAAACTACTTATGGAAAATAACAAATTAAGAAAAATATAATAACTAAGTGTTCAAGTTTGATCCGGCTTAAGCCATTCTGAGGTATCAACCTTTAACTACCCAACCAAAACACACCCGACTTCTTAACCAACTAAACTGACCTAACCAAGCAATGTAACGAACCAATCTAATTAAATAACCTAACCAACCCAATTTAACCAACAAACCTAACCAAATAATCAACCTAATCTAACCAACCAACCTAAGCAGTTTTGATTATTTTTCGATATTTTGCAGTTTCAGTATTTTATTTTTCAATATTTTAGAGTTTCAACATTTTGATATTTTAATTACTCGACACTTAACATTTTTGAAATTTTGATTCTTTGAGATTTTCAGTTTTGATATAAAGGGTTCGAGATTTTGATATAAAATAAAATGAATTTCGATATTGTCTTCACCCATTAAATAATACACTAGATGTTTAAGTAAAACCAAAGTTCATAGATCAAGCATTCCAATTCTAGCCCGCGCAGCAAGGGGCCATTAATTCTAATGATAGTTTTTGACAGCTTAAAAATTTAAAATATGCTAACTTGTTAGCATAGTATCGCATCAATATGCGATTTTCGGAATATAGTAGACCACGTTATTTTTATAATTTTTTAAAAATTCGTAGGAGCTTTTGTTTCTAAGATATTTACAAAAACAAGGCTGATATAGCTTGGAGTTCAGTTGGAGTGTGCTAATGGGCTAGAAAAGTATCAGAGCCAGGGCATGTAAGCAAGGAAAGCATTGCTTTCCTTAAGAAATCAGAAATAATAAAAATAAAAAAAGCTTGACCTAATTAGTCCTATAGAAGTGGTAAGACTGTATCAGAAGCAATATATCTTGCTCATACCTGTGTACTAGAAAAGCGGCATTTTATGTTATATACCTATTTCTATGTAATGCAAGGGCGTATAAGAAAAGACAACCATGTAAGCAATGCTTCTTTCGTTATGCAAAACATAGTGGGGGTCAATATAGGGAAGCCCAATGCGAGAATTCAGTTCGCGCCCTTTAGCCTTGAAATAATCTGTTCAATTACGTATATAAATGTTTCACAATGGCGTGCCAGGTTCGGTTTTCGTAAAAAATATTCGGACGATTGTAGTGTGTGTTTCTATTACAAAAAGGTTTGCTCCCAAAGTTTTAATGAAAAAATAAATAGGTATCATACGAGGGTGGATCAAATATAAACAAGCCTTTGTTTATAAACTAGTTCTTGTGAAACATGACACAAAACAGAATTTTTTTCTACTTTTCTACTAATCCCCCTTCTCTGTTTATAGACTTTTCCCAACGGTTTGACAGTTTCTTAATCCCGTTTTCATAAAAGGAAGCTGGGCGGGTATCTAACCAGTTGCGCACGAATGCCTCCACCTCTTCATTGGTCTGAAATTGCTTGCCTCCCAGTGAATCTTTGAGTGGGCCAAACATATGAAAATCGCAAGTAGACAAATCCGGATTGTGTGGAGGGTATTCCAGCACAGTCCAGTGCATTTCATTGATTTTGGCCTAAGTTAAGCGGCCTAGCGTTGTCATGCAGCCTTGAATGGGGTGTGCTCTTTTTTTTTTGGCGATAATCAAGCTTTACCTGGTCGAGTAAGTTGCAGTAGTAAGCCGCGATTATTGTTATTCGCTCGTGCAAAAAATCGACCAACAAAACTCCTCTCCAGTCCCAGAAAACGGCCGCTAAAACTTTGCCTGCAGAAATGATGGTACGCGGATGACGTGGGTGACTCACGTTGTCAACACGCTCACGGCTGTCGTTAATTTCTTTGCACCAAGTTTTTACAGGTACCCACGAAAGCGTCTTATTTCCGAACTGTGCCCGCAATCTGCATCGAATTTTAGCAGATTTCACGTTTTCGCGTGTAAGAAATTTAATGATTATCCTTTGCGCAACACTGCTGTGTACTTTCTTCTCGCTCATTGCGGTTGCTCCTGGCCAAATGAGCATTGCGGCATTACCAGCCGCCTACATGCTGCTAAATATCCCTACTCCAAAATTATAACGGCCACGTTCATCTTAAATGACTTTTCCGTTAGTAAGTTTTAAAGGCTTGTTTATATTTGATCTACCCTCGTAAATAAGGGTACACTAAAGCAAGAAATTAAAGTTACCGAAAACCAAAAAGGATACAAAAATATAAATAATCAAGTTTAAAGTTCCCTTGTCTCAAATTATACCGTACGCCCTGATCATAATGCCATTTATTTTATTATGAAGCAGGATAGATCAAAATGCGAAAAATAATGGAAAAGCTCAGAAAGAAGTTGTTAATCAGCTTAACCCTATGCCAAAACAAGCACCAAATAGACAATAAACCAAAATTAAAAGCGTAGGCATGTTACAAAAGCAAGAAATGCAAAGCCAAATCAAGTCATATGAATAGTTACTATGTATGTTTCTCTGTCAGGCATTATCCACTGTTCAGTAAGAAAGTGTCCATTTTTTAACGTTGGAATTACAAAGTAGATAGTTTGTAAATTTCCACTTCCATTTTTTTTTGTTCTAGATTAATTTTTTTTTAATATCATTAATCAATGATAATTACGTCATCATCTACCCTAAAAATAAAACTAAAAAATAGCACAAATATTACTAAACGGGTTTGTCTAATAAAATTCAGTTAAATAAATATTTTTAACGGACACTAATCAATACAAATAATAGATATTTATATTACTAGTACGGTAAGAGTTTCATTACAATAACAAGTAGGGAATATTGCCACGACACGACGAAGTCGTAGACCGAGTCGTTGTACCCTTACTCTTCCCTCAAAAATACAAACACGCTTCAACCCAACAAAGGCAAAAAGGATCAGCCCGGTTGATCGTGTCTCGATGCAGAAACCAGTATGCAAAAGCGGTGGCAGTAATTAACTATAATCTTAAAAATTTACCTATAATCTTAAAAATTTACTGAGCACACGGACCGTGGCGAACACGCAGGTTGCCGGCGTGCTAACATAGGGCGTAGTTTGCATATTATGTAAATAGTAGTTTAAATGAGCATAGGCACACCAAATATGTCGTATCTTCATCTTAATAATAAGTCTGCCGAAAAAAGAGAAGGCAAAGTTGCTGGATAAACAAGACCTTAAATACTTACTTGAACTCTTCGCCTTGCTTCAGTTTGGTCCTTGATTTCTTTATTTCTTTAAAACTCCTAAACTCCTTCATGTTACTTCTTTGAACATTCGAACTTGTCACTAGATCATTTATTTCTTCTTGTGACTTAGGTTTAGTATTAGTTTTTTCATCTACTAATGCTGGTAATTTCTCCGCATTTTCTACAATGCCTGCTTCTTTTTCATGTAAAATTATTGTCTGCGAATTATTGTCCTTTATTTCTTTGTTTTCTTCCGAAATAGTTGAAGACTTAGGAGAGCATGGAGATGAAACAGTCTGCTGCCCATTCGAAGAAATCAAAACCTGAACATTTGTTGGATATGTACCTGAAATATTTTCTGTAATTTCAAATATTTCTATAGGTGGTTTACTCAAGGCAGCAGTTGATTTAAAACTACTACCATTATTGTTTTCTTGATTTAAAACAACATTTAAGTTTATTGGTGAATTCACATTTTTATGAACCCCATTTTGTATGTCTTTTCCTAATTCATTTTGAGGAACTAATCCAACAAACCATTCTTTAGGTAACATGAACACTTGTTGCGATTTTTCGCTCTGGTTTTGGGTATTATTTTGATTATAATTTGTTATTAAACCATCTTGTGAATTTCTCACTAAACTGGTTGATATTGGTTGAACGGTCTTAGTCAATGTCTCATTTCCTTTAGTATTTAAACTTAAATTTTCATTAGCGTCTACACTATTATTTGTAACGAAGTTATTTACCACTAACGTATTTTTGAAAGTATTTGATATATTTTGGGAACTTTGAGAAACTGTAATTGTATTTCGTGGCATATTGTTTGAAACAATATGCTGTTGAATATTTGGTATGGTTTGAAGACTTGTATTGTCGTTAACAATAGACGTCTGGTCAACGGTGTCACTTTTTAACATTTGATTGCTGCTGATAGTCTGATTAACTGCTGTTGTAATACCACTTTCTGGAGCTTCAGTCAAATCAATGATATCATCATTTGTTAATAAATTTTTTGGGGCTACACTTGCGTTTACCAAAGCTAACATATTAGACAATTGTATGTTATTTGTTGTCTTTCCACTAATATCTATCTCCTTGTTTTTTATTATTTGATTTTCTTGGTTCGATATCAACTTCTGATTGTTTACATTAGTTGTTTCATTTGAGACGTTAGTGTTATTAATTAGGTCCGTAATCGTTTCTTGTGAATCAAGCTTAATTTTTTTGCAAACATTAGGCCCAATTTCGTAAACTGTCCCATTTGGTGTTAAAAATAATTTTCGCTTTATGCTTCCTGTTATTTTCAACTGAATATCATCAGTTGAAATTTTTTTTTTAGAATTTGGTATTTTCTTTATGGCTTTTTTGCGTGCTATGGTAATATTTGCAGCGACGCTATTTCGAGTAGTTCGACGATTTTTGTTATTTATAGAACTATTTTGTTGAACATTTGATATATTTTGTGAACCTTGAGGAACTGTAATTGTATTGCTTGGTACAATGTTTAACACTTTTTCGCTAATATTATGTGTTTTATTTACTGCATCATTTTTTGTTGTGGTCTTATATTTATTTATACTATATTTTAATTTTTCATTTGACAAGACAGTAGGGTGTGTGGGTTTAGTCAAATCAATAGTGTCATCATTTGTGTCCCCATCAATATCTATTATTACTTGATTTTCTTCCTTAGATATTGAATTTTCGTGGATATTAGTCGCTTTATTTGTTACCACAGTTTTTTTTGCTATTTTCATAGCTGACTTCTGTAAATCAGGCTGAAATTCGACAAACCCATTTGGTGTCCAAATGTATTGTCTTGGCTTTAGGTTTTCATTGGTTTTTTTGGATGGTTCTTTTCTTACTTTATATGTTCCGCTTAATACATCATCGTTGTTTTGAATTACTCCTTCAATTGTTTTTGCAATGCTTTCCAGCAAATCATTAGGCAAACGTGAATCGGAATTTTTATTTCTATCGTCAGTCAAATCGACCGTTTCTATTGTTGAAATATGTTGATTTATTTCAGTCTCTTTTGTTGTATTTAAATTGAATAAACTATTTTCTACAAGTTTGGAAAATTTTTGAATATCTAATGGTTGTGTGATGTTAGATTTTTTTGCTAGCTGTATGCTTATTTCAGAATAATTCGACGTTTGTGAATTTTCATTACTTTTTGTCAAGTCAAATATTTCAGATGCCTCTGAAAAATCTTGCAGTTCAGGTTCCTTTATATCCACCGACGTATGGAGAATTTCGGTTAAATCTTCGTCATTTTTAATTTCAGTTCCCAGTGAGTTTTCTTTTAGTTTTTTTTCTCCAGTTGCAGTATTTTTATTGTAGACACAAGTTTTTGTGTTTTCGTAATTTGTCGTTAGTAAAATCTTTTCTTGACTACATTTTTTGTTCGACTATTTATATCGCTTGAAGCTTCATTTTCATGATACGGTTTATTCTTAACAAAAATTTGAAAAATTGGATTTGTTTCTGTTATATCTTGTACAGTTATTTCTACAGCATCTTCTTTCTTAATTTCAACATGCAGGTCCAAATATTCTAAATCATCTTTTTTGCTAGTATTACCACCCCCTAAAACTGGATTTGGGTTGTCGTCTACATTTTCATTTCGTAAAACTAGCTTGTTAGAATGTTCAGGTAATGTTTCAGACTTATCTCTTTGCTCCTCTTTTATGAAATAATATTCCTGAGTTGATAATCTGTTATTATGATTCGAATTAGTAGATTCAATAGTATCATCTTCACTTTTTAGAAGAATAGGAAGATGCACTTTTCTTACTTGTTCTAATTCTTTATTAATATTAACTTCTACATTGTTTTTTGGGTCAGAACTATTCGGGTTTAATGTTTGTAAAGAAATATTATCTTTATTATCTTCTTGTATTGGAAGATGTCTTTTTCGCGCAGCTTTCATGGATGTTTCTAAAAAGAATTTATTTACATTTATTTCAGAAAAATCAAATAGTTGCTGTGGTTTTCTGTCTTTTTTCTCTAAGAAAATAAAATCACCTATTTTAGTATTGCCTTTACAAGCAATGGCAAAGGACATGAGGATTTCGGAAACGGTAAGAGATACGAGTTTTTAAATGAGAAAAAAGTTGCGCTATTCTAAGCCCAATCAGATGTCGTATCAAAATTAAAAATATCTACAGGGATTTTTAAAATATCCAGCAAAAACTAAAAATTGTGTTTTTTGAAAAATTGAAATATTGCCGCCATCTTGCAAAATAATTTAATGAAATTTGGTAGTTTTGTATAAGCAACTACGGCCAATTGAATGACATCAATTTTTTTCTAGGCCTTCTAGTTTTCTTGAAACCATACCCAACTTTGTTATTTCTTATGACCGCCATGTTGGATTTATACTTCAATAAATAGAGCATAAAAGGAGCTTTTCAACCGTGTATAATAAACCTTTGGATGACGGAAAATGTGAATTTATTTAAAAAATAGTTTTTCACTTAGTTGGCTGTGAAACAATTCCCGTAGTTGTGTTTGTTGTCATACCTACGTAACTACCTTTCAAAACGTTTCCATTTATTTGATTTACATGCAAATCTTTAAGGCCCTTATTTTTTAATTTTTCTCTGGCTAAGAAATAATACAATTTCTTAAAACCTTTTATTTCTGAAACAAAAGTTTGCATTTATTATTTAATTTAAAATAAAACTAAAAATCGATAACAAAGCATTGAATTAAATAAGCAAATGTTCGAAAATTCCACCGTTGTTATTCATGCAAATCATGCATGCATCTTTAACCATTTGTTCAGGAATTTTTTCTATGGCTTGAACAACGGCTGCCTCAAGTTCTTCTATCGTATTATGAGTAGTAGAATAAACTGTATCCTTTAAGTATCCCAAATACAAAAATCAAGAGGCGTAAGGTCCTGCGAACGTGCAGGCCAGGCAACTGGACCTCGATTTCTGATTCAAATAGTCGGTTATGATTCTTGCATTATGAGGAGGTGCTCCATCTTGCGGGAATCACATGTTTGCTACATCTTAAAGAGGCAACTTTTCTAAAATTTGGTCAACGTAATTTTGTAGAATTTCTAGATATCGAGGTGCCGTCAAATTATTATGAAAAATGTTAAATAGTATGTGTGTCCGTTTATGACTCCTAGCCGTACATTCAAACCTTACCTAAATTGATGGTGCACCTCACGATTTAAGAACGGATTTTCATCGGCTTAGTACACGTAGTTATGTATGTTAAACACCCCGCAGTTTGTAAACCTGCTTTCATCGGACCACAGAACCTTAAGCGGAAATTGAGGGTTTTCTTGCCATTTTTGAATGAACCAATTGCAAAACAAGGTTCTTCTTTCTAAGTCACCATCTCGGAGTGCTTGACTAATATGTGTTGCACATGGATGATACTTAAATTTTTTAAGAATTCTTTGTGCAGGTGATTTGGGTACTTTAACATTATTTTCCAGTTTACGAAGGGAGATGCGAGGATGGTCAACGACACTTTGTAAAACCAGAGCTTCAATATTTTCATCAGGTTGTCGATTACGATTTTGTTTTTTCAAAGAACCATATTCAATTAAATTATTTCTAAGTATTCGAAGATTGACAAACCTGGTTGTCGTCTTTCTGGATATCTCTGAAAGTACATATCTCGAGCTCTTCCAGCATTCTTATTACACAAAGAGTGCGTTCGAGTAGAAAACCCGTCGAGCGAGCGGGGCGTAGTGACGTCACGGACAGAACGCCCTGGTTTTCGTGTTTCAACTCGAACGGAAAAGGCATTCACCGGTTACAAACTTCTAACCCTAAATTTTCGGCCGAAAATTTTTGTTTATTTTTGCAATTTAAAACTGTTTGTAAATAAAAAACCCTAGATTAAAATCGCCTTTAAGTTTATACATGAGTGTAGCAAGGCTACAATTTGTTGAAGCATAAAAAGACACTTTGATCACGCGGTTTATTTATAGGGTATTTTTCGCACATTTGGACTCTTCCAAGTTTTTCTTTTTTTATGGCGGTTTTATGCTGGGATTATACAGATAAACATAACATAATTTTCAGATTATTTTTTTATTATCTTTTATTTTTACCCTATATCTTGTAACTAGTTCAAGATATCGATGTGCGGTTTTTGGCATTAATTTTTTACAAAATTCTGGCTCGTAACATATGTTAGTTTTCTAGCTCCTCTGGAAATGGGCGTTTCCTATCAAAAGTGTCCTCTGTACATAATTGAAAAAAAGCGATAAAAGTTTGAAAAATGAGTTTAAATAAAATGGGCTTTTTATGGAAGAATACAGCGATAATTTGCTCTAGTGCAAATTACCGATAATTTGTTTTAATGCAAATTACCGATAATTTGCTCTAGTGCCAATTATCGCTGTAATTCGTTCCCTTTTCGTCCAAATCTGCCAGTCACATTGATTTTATTGGTCAATATTTTTTTGAAGGAAATAGTCAATATAGTCCCCTCTTTTTATGGACAAAGTTGAGACAATTTATTTATTTTATTTTATTTTAATTCATGATTTTTTTATTAGTCAAAGCTTCTCACTTTAGGTATAATTTTCCTGTGCGCTCTTTTAGTGTGTGTGGTTTTTTATGTGTGCTCTTTTCCTGTGTGGATATTTTCTGTGCGCTTTTTTTCTACACGATTTTTTCCTGTACCCTTATTTATAGTCGCCGCTTCGCCATTACCCACCAGAATTTGGTTAGAGAGCCGCTGGCCGATGGTTAAAGCCTCACTGGGCAATCGCGGATAATTCTTAGCGCTCCGCATTGCGGCAAATTTGGAGCACCCTGGTAGTCTTTCTTCTTCTTTCTCCTCAGAATCTTGGAAACATAATTCTACAGCAAACTGAACTGCGTCCATGTATTTTATTTGACAAAAAAACAGTAAGAAAACAGTCGTAAAAAATGTAAACAAAAGTTTAAAAGTATAAAAAAGTAGGGTTATGTAATACGACCTGGTTCGTCCCGCCTTCCTTTTTGTAAATATGTTCTTTTTACTATAATTTACCAAATTGGTTCGAATTAGGCTATTTGGTGATTCACTAGAGCATTTTCTATTTTTTGTTTATTTAGTATTAATTAACTAATTAAGTACTTAAAATTACTGGGTTATTTGCATTTGAAACTCCCGCGGTTTTAAAGGCAAATATTACAATTTGCTATAATCAATTTACTTTACATAAAATGCATTTTGAATTACTAAGGTTCCTAGTTCCTTTAATATGGACCTTCGTAATCTCATTCCCTCCTACTTATTCCCTTTTCTCCTACGCCTATGGATTAACGACGCCACTGGGCGCCATGTGGGAGAATGAACGCAGCAGCGATACCTGCTGCCGCAGCAGAGAGAACCGTTTCGCCTTCGAACGATAATACACGCGTGTTAGCGACTCTCCTACCACATGAATGTGGGTGCAAAGAATACGGTTAAACAGCGTGTCCTCCCATGAGTTCCACTTCCTGTATAAAAATGGTAAGTGAAAATGCATTATTTTTACCTTACATACATTTGTTTATTGCTACACTAACCTAGAAGGTAAACTAGACCATTTCAGAATCCCTTGTACCAGCTTAGCCTATGACCTTATTCCCTTAAAATTACAGTCCACATCTGACACCGTTAAATTCCAGACAACTCTCCTATCTGGACCACCAGGGAGCCCCACGACCGCTTTTCTCCATCCTCAAGCTCGGGTCATATCGAGCGTGCCCCGAGGTTTCGCTGGGTGTCATCTCGAACGCAAAAGGGCGTGCTCCGAGCGTCAACTCGAACGGAAAAATGGACCTCGGGGCGCCCGGGTTGCCTACTCGAACGCACTCAAAATATAATATTTATTGACGTATAAATTCAATATGGCGGTCATAAGAAATAACAAAGTTAGCTATGGTTTCAAAAAAACTAGAAGGCCTAGAAAAAAATTGTTAACATCATTCGATTGGCCGTAGTTGCTTATACAAAACTACCAAATTTCAATTAATTTGTTTATTATTTCAATTTTTCCAAAAACATAATTTTTAGTTTTTGCGCGATATTTTAGTAACCCCTATAGATATCTTCAATATTGATACAGCACCTGATTGGGCTTAGAATAGCGCAACTTTTTTCTCATTTAAACAAACTCGTATCTCTTACCGTTTCCGAAATCCCCATATAGTTGCTTTTATCTGGGACACCCTGTATATCACATTTGTTGAAAAACTTTAACACCTATATTTAAAAAGTTGAGATGTTTAAGACATATATTTATATAAAGTTTTTTCTCAAAATGGATCCAATTACCTCCTTCAATATTAGCATCTTATTCAATAACACCCTGTATAGGAAAATGATAAGCAGTTTTTTTCTAATAGGCAAAAACAAAAACGATATTTTACTACCGACTATAATATGCACTACCGAAAAACTAAAATTATTTTTTTTTGTAAATTTTTGATTTTTAAAAAAAATATTGTTGTTTGCAAATTTCTAAAAAACTTTACAGAACTACTTTCGTCAGAGTTCTGTGTAAAATTATCTCACAACATTTTATTTAATATTTTTAAAATGTCCATTAAACATAAGTCTTGAATAACCAACAAAAATCGGGACAGTCCCGTCAAAATCGCGAAGAATGGTCATGTTAACTTTTCGTTTAAAGATACCAACATACCTTCCATAAATGTATCAACGATTTCTTCACCCAATAAGGTATTGTCAATTTCTTCCTTGAGAACCATAGGCACATGAACTTTTCTGTTTTCCATTTTTCAACTTTGTATAACTTAACACTAAAAAATGTTTTAAAGGTAAATACTTAAATAACACAAAAACGCTTGACAACACTTTAAAAATCAGCTCCGAGAATTTGGGCATCATAACAGGTGTTGCTGTTTGAGTTAATGTTATTAAATAGTTTTTTTCATATTTTTTTTTAAAAACTTTGACACACGTAAATGAGGGGTTCAGAATTGAAGTGGATCGGTCCAATTTCTCTTTAAAGGTATATTAAACAATTTCAGTAGAGGAGTAAATCAAGTCACACTTTACGCATTAAAGCGGCCAGAGTTGGTTTTCATTTGGTTGTTTCTGAAATAAACATTGTTTAATATACCTTTGAAGCGGATTAACTTAAAATAGTGCGAAACTGGACTTGATCCACTTCAATTCTGAACCCCTCAAATAGTGCTTGTTTAACACACAAACTTATGTATAAAGACTTATTAACCGTAAAACTGCACACTGGGGTCTCAGAACTCAGATACAATAATATATTTTTACTTCTAATTTGCGCATTAGAGTATATTTTATCGCAAAATAAAAAGTAAACAATAAAAAAATGCTCTCGTTTTATACTTAAAATATATAGATATAGGTATGGCTAGTAATATAATTTTTTTTTAAGAGTACAGTCAGAAACAAATTTAATATATGTCAAAATTAAACAAGAAAATATAATGGGGTCTCAGAAACCCCAGTGTGCAGTAAATAAGTGTGGTTGTGTGATGCCTGTGAAAATGGTGAATATATTGTTTTTCCAGCATAAAACTTCATGTCCCAGTATAGACCCATATATGTCCCACTATGGACCAATATGGCGTCCCACTATGGACCATTATGGCGTCCCACTATGGACCACCCATGGTCCATACTGGGTCAGAGTCCAAAAAACTGTTTTGCCTTCAACTTATTCCAGAATGGCAAATAAAAAAAAATAAAGCAATTAACTGAACCACAAATTATTCAAAAATAATAAATAGCTTAGATCAAAAAAATTAAAAGTGGCCCACTTAACCACTCTTCTACCTATTTACAAACTAAGCTAACAGGTTTACCTAACCAATGTGCCAGTAATTATGGTGGGTGTCCTTTTAAGAAATTTGGGCTTCTATATTTATTTTAGGATTTACTATAGTTGAGGATGTATATAAGTGGCAACGCGTCATCGCTATGGTAAACCAAATTTTGCGGCAAAATCTAAGTAAAGAAGCCTTAAAAAATTGTTGTTTCACTTTGTACATGCAGTGTGCCGCTTTATATGTGTATGACAAAACACTGAGACCTTTTAAAAGAGAGATAAAGTAGGTACTTATGTAATAAAGAAAAATCTGAAACATAAAAGAGAATCCAAAATTATATTAAAATGTGCGCAAATTGTTTTGTAAAAAGGTTGGTCATAATTTGTTTGACATTAAAACAGTCAAAACAACAACGAATAGAAAATGTCAAAGCCTGGCTAAATCAATATGTCGTAACAACCAGATAAGAGTATATATGTTCCTGTCTAATGAAATTGTTTAGAAGAAGACATAAATAAAAAGCAAGTAAAATAGTAAGCTAATGACTAATTAGTGCAGTGCCTCGTTTTGAAAATCAATATCAATAAAAAAATTACAGGAATTGTGGGCCACTGTATGTACCCTTCTACTCCCTTCCCGCCCATCACAGTTTTGATGATGCAGTGCCACTTTAATACAATATCAACTATAGGTAGATAAATCATATAATTAGTGTTAGGTACCTATTGTTATTAGGTATTTTTACTAATCACGATACTTAAATCACAAAAAATTTGTGTCCTGTATTAAAAATTAAGAATTTGCATATTATGGAATTTTGTCTTTTTCACTTTATCGACTATTTTGGGGGTGACTAAACCTCCTTTATCTATGAAATGTTTAATAAATTGTGTTAAAAGAGATTTCTCAGCAACAGCAAATTTTTAATTGATTTTTTGTAAGCCCTATTGAAATTTTTTCCTGTGTACAGCCCGATGTGTAATATTTCTTTTAACTACCTAAGCAATTTATACCATGCTGATATTTTTTCGCTATTGAATTTTTTACCAACATTTGTTCTTTTTTTTGTTATTTATTGCTGTTTGCCTTAGCTATTTCAATAACAGTTAATAAACAATAATTTATGATCTATTAATTTTATTTTGTAAATAAATTATTAGCAATTTATGAGTGCTGCATTAATTTCTTGGAGCAGTGTACATGTCAAATTAGCTATAATTAATTGGGTAACTCCTTAGAGTAATAAAATATTTATTACTCTAAGGGTATATCCTTGTATTAGATTTTTGTGATACCTATTCTTAATATTTTTCTGTATTTAGTGGGATTTTCCATTCCCTTTGTAAGGGTATAGTGATTTGATATGAAACAACCTAATAGAGAGAATAAAAAAAATAAAAAGCAATGAGTTTTTTGCAGATTAGTAAGTTTCAAGAAGAGTTTCATACTGAACCCCTAAAAACAACCATACATCAAGACTATTTTATAACTGTTTATAACACAAAAAGTACTCAAGGTTTTGGGTTTCACCTTGAGAAATTGCAATGATTTCTGTTCCCTTGTTTTATGTGAACTTGAATATGCAACACTAATTTGGTTACCTGTTTATGATCAGTGCATTGGTTCTAATGAGGGAATTCTGAACAAATTCTTGAGGTATTGTAATTTTAAGTTGGGAAAACCTTGACAAAAAAGCAATATTAAAAAGGTTAAATCAAAAAACACTATATGACCTTGTTTTTAAAGAAAAATGTGAATTGATATAATATTTACAACTTATGCATGTCAAAGATCATGGCTTTTTTATCTGTATTAAATAATGTTAACAATAGCAATTACCATCCTGGTATTCCGTATTGCATATATAGTACATAGAAATATAAGTGCATTGTGACCCTGTGATCGCATTTAAGTCACTGATATTAAAAAATTACAGTAGGTAACAACAATGTGATTAAAAATTATGATATTGCTGATCCCTACCAGAATGGTCCACATATAACAATATGTCCTAATAACTTACCCTCACCTATAAAATAAAAAATTACTTTATAAAACACACAAAATATACTTATACAGGTCGTTGAGGACCAAATTAAAATATTATATCCACAGTAGTACACCAATTGAAATTCGGTACACTGTGCTTATATCTTTACAAAAGTCTGATAAAAGATTTTTCATATTTCCGAGGAAGATCACAAACACAGATTAGGTAAATAAGTATATCACAAAGAAGTAAACAGAGAAGATAATTCTGGAAATAAACAAAGGTCATGTGTTTTCTTCTTCTTCTTTTTAATTTACTGTCCTCATATACTAGGGCCACATATGATGGACCGTTGAGAAAAATGAAATGTTGTTGGCTCAATGGATTCTGTATAAAATTATTAAAGAAAAGCTTTCAAGAGAAAAAAAAGCATCACGTGAACAAAATGACGTTATCAGGCTCACAAAATAAAAATCCAAATTATATAAATAAACAGGTGTTAAATGTTATGATTATGCAATTATGAAGAAATAAACAATTTTTAAAAAATTCACTATACACGTTTTTATTTAAAATGTTATCTTCGATGGTAAAAGAACATCAGCAGAAGCAGGTGATTAGGAAGGAAACTCAGGAAACCAAAAGAAAAGAAGCTTGTTCAGCTGCCAATGACCTAACACAGGCTTTGGTTAGTTTTTATTCCTTAGCTTTAGAGGTTTTAGGATTTAAAAAAAAATTCAATAGAAATAATACTACAAAGGATTAGTTACACCATGTATTATTATCTTAGGTTGACCATTTGAATGTTGGTGTAGCCCAAGCATATCTCAACCAAAAGAAGCTAGACGCTGAAGCAAAGCAACTTCATAGCAGCGCTGCAACATTTTCCAAACAGACACATCAGTGGCTTAACTTGGTAGACACATTTAGGTACTTTTTCTTGTTTTCTTAATGAATTTGTTCCAAATATTGAACAGAATAGAGATTCCCAGTACATTTAACTAATGTCTGATTCGAAACAATTGGCAAAATGTATTGAGGGTCTCCACAACACAACACACACACATCACAGGTTTAAAAAATCTAGAGACAAGAGCAGAGGCAAAGGTGTATTTATGCTTGAATAATGACTGCAGTTTCAGTTCCCATTTTTATCTTTTTTTAGCAATGGGTTAAAAGAACTAGGAGATGTCGAAAACTGGGCAAAAAGTATAGAAGGAGACATGAAAACCATTACCACAGCATTAGAATTAGTTTACAAAGACTCACAAGATGCATCACAGAGCAGTAGTTAAAATAAACAGATCTAAGACCTTCTCAACCCAAATGGATTATTTGCACATAGCACATACCATGTGAACCTATTTGGACACAGTTCATTTTGATATTCCAACTCTTAGGGCTCCATCTTTAACAAAAAAGGTCTTGTGTTGAGAAAAATATTCATAGACAATCAACACAAGACCCTTTTTTTATGTATAAAACTTTTTATCATGGTTATATTAGGAAAGATTTATAGTTGAGTAGAGGAGAGTGGTATACATAGTGACATGTTTTGTTTTTTAATAACAAATTTATTTTTACAGATTTTTATGTAATTTTTTTCTTGAGTACATTATGTGTCCCTATATTTACCACCCCCATGGTCCATATAAAGACATTGTAAATTAAAGTAAAATTAATAGAGTTTTCATGGTATTGCAGAAATATATTTATTGCTTTATAATCTGGAAAATTAACTACAAAATAAATTTGAAATTAATATTAAGGAAAAATGTCCTCACTTCACAAATTTTTGATAGGTTGATCCATCAACCCGACGCGTTTCGGCTTTACAAGCCATTTTCAAGGGTTCTAAAAATTTTAAAACAAAAAAATTTTCAATAAAATAATACACGGACAGAAAAGTTTAAAACAATTAAAATAATTTTTTTGTTTTTAACTTTATTTTCAAAATTTATTTTAATTGTTTTAAACATTTCTGTCCTTGTATTATTTTATTGAAAATTGGTTTGTTGAAATCACTTATAATGTAATTTTATATTTGTATTATTTTTTAGTACTTTTATATTTTTAGAACCCTTGAAAATGGCTTGTAAAGCCGAAACGCGTCGGTTAATGGATTTAAGAAATAAATTAAGCATAATTTAATCCAAACTACACTATTTCTTAACCTATCAGAAATTTGTGGAGTAAGAACGTTTTTCCCGAGGGGTGAACAGCTAACCCAAAATGTGTACACCGATTGTGAAAATCCACAATCTTTTGCTAAGATTGTGAGGGATTGTGGCAAGATTGTGAAGGATTGTGGCAAGATTGTGAAGGATTGTGGTAAGATTGTGAAGTATTGTGGTAAGATTGTGACAGATTGTGGGTGATTGGGAGGGATTGTGAGGGATGATGGAGGACTGTGCAGCGGCGTAGCGCGCCTGAAGGGGCGGGATGGGCACCGTCCCATCAAAAACTCTTGCGACCAAAAAAAAAAAAAGGTCATCATGTCTATAGTTTCCTTTGCCGCCCTCTTCATTTACCGTTACCGGCCCTGCTGCTTAATAACCGAGGGGTGACCAGCTGACCCCAAAATGTGTACGCCGATTGCGAAAATCCACAATCTTTTGCTAAGATTGTGGAACCCCAAAATGTGTACGCCGATTGCGAAAATCCACAATCTTTTCCACAATCTTTTGCTAAGATTGTGAGGGATTGTGTGAAGGATTGTGGTAAGATTGTGACAGATTATGGGTGATTGAGAGGGATTGTGTAAAGATTGTGAAGGATTGTGAACAGATTGTGAGAAATATGTACACCGATTGTGAGAGCTGTTCACCCCTCGGTTTTTCCTTAAGATTTATTTCAAATTAAAAAATGCTCCATGTAGGAGAGTTGGAATCACAATTATACAAAATAAAAATAGGCAAAACTACTAAATGAACTAGAAAATATGAATATTGAAATATAAAAAAGTATTAAAAACTAGAAAATTAATATTCTTTTTGTGTGATTTTTTTACTGTCTTCTATTTTCCGTTTTCGATCATATTTACTTTTGGGATCTAAAATTAAGTTAATTTGAATTATTAGTATTTATAAAAAGATGGTATATAATATAGACCACTCAAAATTGTCTTTTTTTCATAAAAAGAAAACAATACTAAATTTAGGATTTTCTTTGTTTACTCACCTCTAGTGTTTTTTCTATCTCCTGAGTGTATTTTTATAGTTATGTCCCTGTATGTGACAGATATCGGCGGAATTATTATTCCGCCAATATCTGTCATATACAGGGACTCTAGTCTGGTCCAGGTGTAATATATTATTTATATTTATATTTTTTTTGTAATTATTTCGAAAACTGACTTATCATAAAATAATTTTGTTTAAATTATTCATAAAATAATTTTGTTTAAATTATTTAGTTTTTTTTGTTGTAATTTTTAAAACCCCTAACCTACTTTAAAAGTTGCCCAATTTTAATAAAACCCTTGTCATACTGTTTTTTAGTGTCTGTAATAATGATTTTTCTAGAAAAGATAGCCTATTAGGTTCTTTTTACATAAAACCAAAATCAACAAAAGAAAAGACAAGCCATAAAAGTAATAAAGTGTAGATTTAGAACCTGTTTCCTAACTAAAACAAATAAATATATATGTATTTAATATAATTGTAATTTCATTATAAATATATTTATCTAGTTAAAAGAAAAACAATTACATCTATGGCTAAAAATTAAGGCTGTAACATCGGAAACCCACAAATGGAATTGTTTTTTAAAACTGAAATAGGTACACAGTATTCCATCCCTTCTCCCCCTTAATATGCATGCACATAATACAAAAAGCTTTAACAGGATGGCGAACTTTAAAAGCAATGCTGACTCTTGCTAAGGACACAGTGCTCGATCACGCATCCGCAAGCTTGAAAACTTGGAAAATCGCTAGACGCCACGCCATCAACGCACCCTGGTGGTTTTCATACAATAGGGTCATGCATGACAATCATCTCACCGCTCTTTCGACATACATTAACGAGCATGCTCATTCCACATATCATAAAGTTGACAATTATACAAACCCACTGATACGACAAGCTTCTGACTACGATCCTCGGATCAGACACAGACACAAACGACCACGCCTACATCTACTGGTGTAGGTCTTTTCCTTCACCCCTATTCCAATCCTTTCTAGCACCATAACCTTTTTCCTTCCCCTTTTGACTCTCCGAACATCCCGTCCCTTTTTGGGAAGACCGATCGATGTCTTAAGCCTTTCAGGCAGCTCTTTATTCAAAATTCCGATACAACTTTGGCTACTCGGCAGTAGGATAAGTTGGAGAGAGGACCACTCAAAGTGATAGCGAGCGGGAATGAAGTTGGCAAGCGGACTTTCATCCAATCTTTTGGAAGGGGATCCTTATCCATGGGCGCTCTCTCGCAAGGTTGTTGTTTTGTTGTTGCTAAGGACACATTGTGGAAGCGACGCCTGACATTCATTTTCGATTTCTTGATTATACTATTTGACATGTTTTGCAATGACGGTTCGACAAAGTTTTATTACATTTTTAGATTCCTGGTTTTTTGTCTTATTTTAAAAATATAATGACTGCTGTGATAAACATTTTCTGAGATATTATATAAATACAAAATTTTTCCACTCTATCTTAAAAACTTCAAACATACATTTAAATATTTTGCTAAAATGATATTTGTCTGGAGTACCCTAAGCCCATGGGAGTTGGACAAATTTAAATGCGCTATATTTGGAAAAATAATTTTTATAGTAGAGAGCATTTTAAAAATGTAAAAATAAAATTTCGCATATTAAGGAAGGAAAGGGGAAAACCCTCAAAACTCATTTTTGTTAAGACACAACCTTTACCTTAGGGTGGCTAAATCCAATACCAATTTATAAAAATCATATACGTAATACTCCAATACTCCCTGTTACCTATTTACACAATGGTTGGCGTTTGATGCAAACATTTAGAAATAAAGATATGAAATACCAATTTTACATAGATAGAGTTTTTGTCAACTGTACGCCGATGATTTGACATAACAAATACAAGAATAAAATAATATTCATGCGTAAAAGTATAACCAATCAGGACATTTTATCTTAAGGACCACAAAAAGGAAGACTTATACCCATTGATATTGCTATTTCAAATATGTTTGCATTCTGCATCGTAAGGTACTGTAGGTATTGCAATAATACGTACTATATGGAAATAATATGCATATGTCTTTGAAAGCAACCAATCAGGTATTTTTTGCTTAAGGAACCCAAGGCCCTCATGTTTTCATCATGAATGGGCAGTTACCGTGGGTATTGGAATATTATGTATATGATAAAAATCTATACAGGTTGGTTTCCAAGTAGGTAAGGTCAGGATTATTTTTAGTTTTTCTTTCTCAGTTCCCTTATTGACTTTTTCAAAAATAACATAAGGCACACATTGACTACTTGATTACACCAGTTGAAAGGGTACAACGGTAAAACCGTACGTGACTCCGTAAAAAGTCCCACTCATCACGGCGTTCGAAATGGCTTGTCATCATGTACAAATTTTAAACGTTAAACATTTGTAAACACCTTGTTCGTGCCTGGTTGCCATGACAAGAAATATGTCATAACTGACGTTAAAGCTTCATGTTGCTTTAAATCCTTCCACTTACTTAGGAAACACTATGTACAGAGTCATTGGTTATATTTGCATGGCCTTTATTAGGGGTTAATGTAGGTGATAGAAAAAAACTTTAAATACAAAAGTTGCATAATTTTTTCCATATTAAATTTTGACAGCAACTTTCTTAAGTTAAAGGGAACACCCTGTATATTTTCTGTCAGAAAGAAAGACGTATTTTCTATGATTTTAAAAACTATGGTTTGTTAATATATAGTTAAGCCGTTTTTTATTTATTTAAGTTACAAATTTACTTAACCTTGAGTCAAGTGGATTATCATTTAAAACTAATATAATTCAAAAACGGCTTATCCAAAGTAAACTACCTATATATTTTTGAAATCAGGAGGAAAAAGTTGCTGTCAAGATTTGACAAAAGGAATGACATCTGTGACTTCTAACATACTCCAAAAGATAATATGGAAAAAATTATGCAACTTCTGTATTTAAAGCTTTTTTCAATCATCTACATTAAACCCTAAAAAAGACCACGCAAATATAATCAATGACCTTAAAAGAAAATAATCAAAATTAACAAAAAGCAATAAAAACAACACTTCTAAAATAAACTTAACTAAACATTAACATTAAATAACTTGCAATTTTCAAAATCGCATTTTGCTTGTAATATGATAAGTAACAATAGTCAAAGTGCAATAAAAAGTAATCGCATCTTTTAATACATGTACAGGTTGATCGGTAAAATATTTATCATAATTTTTGCCATCAGAAAGAAAAGAGGAATCGATAAACGTATTGGAATACAGGTTGGCATCAGATTCTAATGATTTAGGAAAAATCCTACAATTTTGACCATTTAAAATATATCGTGTGATCAATATTAACGGAGATTTGAGTAATACAACCGATCACTCTGTACAAGTAATATATAAAGTTATTTTTTATGAATGAAATGCACAACCTAAAGCCCTTTAATGTTTTTATTATTTATTGTAGTAGATAAAATTACACCGATTTTTTCTTTCTCCTATGGACAACTTTTAAATAATATTTTTGAATTAAATTTTGCAGCAGGTATCGAAAAAACCTGTAGATGTACATATAAAAATCATTACAATAAAAAAAATCGACGTATTTTTATATATTATTTATTTTTTGCTTTTTCTTTCAACGATAAAATAGTATGGTGCTTTATTAAAAAATACCATGCACTTAAAAATTATTAAAACGTTGTGCAAAAGGTGTATAAAATTATAAAACCCTTTGTTTTTCTACAACGTAAAAAGACACTGTTTCGAGCCTCTTAATTAAAAATAATTGCACATTTATGTAAGTATAAAAAAAACATATTCACAAACAAAATCACAAATAACAATTTTTTTTACCAGTTTTTTTTTTAAGATTTAAAAGTCATCCCGGTGAGCGTTTTGTTAAAAAAAAAACGTGCTTCAAAGATTTTTTTTTAAATTTGTCATTTTGAATTGAAAAGAGGATTGGGTATTATTTATAATCCAAAGTTAACATTTGAAAACAGTTTGAAACAGTTTTGCCTGCCAGTTGGTGACGTAGAAGCAATTGTCGCATTTTTTTCAGCAAGTTCACGCAAAATTTATATATTTTTAAGACGGATTTTGTTTTCGGTTTGGAAAGAGCAATGGTCGCATTTATACCTCAAAATTAATATTTAAAATACGTGACTTCTAAAAATCTTTTTAAATTAATTAATTTTCTTCAAAATCTTTCATAAGCTCGGTTTTTAAATCACTTTTAAGAATCTTCGAAGTTAGTTCACTCAAATCGCCTACAAGTTAAGCATTAATATGAGCCAACTAGTCCCTTTTAAAACAGTTCTGTCTGCATTTAAATTTCAAGAAGTTCACGGAAAATGTATCTATTTTTAAGATGGGTTCTATTTTTAGTTTAAAAAGATCAATGGTCACAGTTACACTCCAAAATTAATATTTAAAAAACGTGACTTCTAAAAAGGGTCTTGAAATAATTTGTTTTAAAACAGTTCGTCTGCCAATTTGTGACATAGGCGCAATAGTTACATTTTAATTTTAACAATTCACGCAATATTCTGTTTTTGGTTTGAAAAGAGCGATAGTCACATTTGCACTACAAAATTTATAATATTTAAAAAACGTGACTTATAAAAATTGCCTTGAAATAATTCGTTTTAAAATATCTTCTTAAAACAAAAACGCAAACTGTTAAATTACAACATAGACTGTTCTTCAAAATCTTCTTTCATAGGTTTGGTTTTAAAATGATCCATGGTTACATTTACCCCCAAAAATTAATATTTAAAAAACGTGACTTCTAAAAATGGTCTTAAAATAATTAGTTTTTAAACATTTCTGGCAATTTGTAACATAGACGTAATAGTTGCATTTGAATTTCAACAAATTCACGCAAGATTTATCTATTTTCAAGATGGATTCTGTTTTTGCTATGAAAAGCGCAATGGTTACATTTACACCCCAAAATTTAAGTTTAAAAAGCGTGACTCCTAAAACTTATCTTGCAATTATTTGTTATTAAAAACTTTCAACAGTTTTGCCTGCCTTTTTGGTGAAGTAGAAACAATTGTCGCATTTTAGGTTTACCAAAATATATCTATTTTTAAGACTGATTTTTGTTTTTGGTTTGGAAAGAGCAATGGTCGTATTTACTCCTCAAAATTAATATTTAAAACACGTAATTTCTAAAAATCGTTTTAAATAATTGATGGTCTTCAAAATCTTTCATGAGCTCGGTTTTTAAAACACTTTTAAGAATTAACTTCTCAGTTACTTCACTCAAATCGCCTCCAACTTAAGCATTATAATGAGCCAACAGTTCTGTTAATTTGCTAATTTTAGTGTAAGAAGATCAATGGTAACATTTACACCCCAAAATTACCATTTAAAACACGTGAGTTCCAAAAATGATCCTGAAATAATTTGTTTTAAAATAGTTCTGCCAATTTGTAATATAGGCGCAATAGTCGCATTTGAATTTCGACAAATTCAACCAAAATTTATCTATTTTCAAGGCAGATTCTGTTTTTGGTTTGAAAAGAGCAATGGTCATATTTACACACCAAAATTAATATTTAAAAAACGTGACTTCTAAAAATGGTCTTAAAATAATTAGTTTTTAAACATTTCTGGCAATTTGTAACATAGGCGTAATAGTTGCATTTGAATTTCAACAAATTCACGCAAGATTTATCTATTTTCAAGACGGATTCTGTTTTTGCTATGAAAAGCGCAATGGTTACATTTAGACCCCAGAATTAAAATTTAAAAAACGCGACTCCTAAAAATTATCTGGCAATTATTTGTTGTTAAAAACTTTCAACAGTTTTGCCTGCCATTTCGTGAAGGAGAAGCAATTGTCGCATTTTAGGTTTACCAAAATATATCTATTTTTAAGACTGAGTTTTGTTTTTAGTTTGGAAAGAGCAATGGTCCTATTTACTCCCCAAAATTAATATTTAAAACACGTAATTTCTAAAAATCGTTTTAAAATAATTGATGGTCTTTAAAATCTTTCATTAGCTCGGTTTTTAAATCACTTTTAAGAATTAACTTCTCAGTTACTTCACTCAAATCGCCTCCAACTTAAGCATTAATATGAGCCAACAGTTCTGTCAATTTGCTAATTTTAGTGTAAGAAGATCAATGGTAACATTTACACCCTAAAATTACCATTTAAAGCACGTGACTTCTAAAAATGATCTTGAAATAATTTGTTTTAAAATAGTTCTGCCAATTTGTAATATAGGCGCAATAGTTGCATTTGAATTTCGACAAATTCAACCAAAATTTATCTATTTTCAAGGCAGATTCTGTTTTTGGTTTGAAAAGAGCAATGGTCATATTTACACCCCAAAATTAATATTTAAAAAACGTGATTTCTAAAAATCGTCTTTAAATAATTTGTTTTAAAATATTGACCCAAAACAAAAATGCAATAGACAAATCTGAATTTCAACAAGTTCATGCATAATTTATCTATTTTCAAGAGGGATTTTGTTTTTGGTTTGAAAAGAGCAATGGACACTATTTTCTTTTGGTTTGAAAAGAACAATCGTGAACAGCCCAAAATTAATATTTAAAAAAACGTGACTTCTAATAATCGTCGTGACATAATTTGTATTAAAATATTGCCTCAAAATAAAAAAGCAAACTGTCAAATTACGACGGACTGTTCTTCAAAATCTTCCATAGGTTCGTTTTTTAATTAACAATCTTGGAAGTCACTTTACTCAAATCGCCTCCAAGTTCAGCATGAGTACAAAAAATTACTTTTTAACTGTTTTTGGTTTGAAAAGAGCAATGGTCATATTTACACCCCAAAATTAATATTTAAAAAACATGATTTCTAAAAATCGTCTTGAAATAATTTGTTTTAAAATATTGCCTTAAAATAAAAACGCACACTGTCAAATTACAACCTAGTATAAAAGCTTCTTCAATTTCGGTTTTTAAATCAATTTTAACAATCTTGGAAGGCACTTCAGTCAAATGGCGTCCAATTTCAGCATAAATATGAGCCAACAAACGCATTTTAAAACAGTTCTGCCATTTCGCGACGTAACAGTTGCGTTTAAATTTCAACAAGTTCACGCAAAATGTATCTATTCTTAATGGTCACATTTGCACCCCAAAATAACTATTTGAAGAACGTGACTTCAAAAAATCGTTTTGAAATAAAAAAATCTAAAATATTGCCCGAAAACAAAAACGCAATAGACGAATCTGAATTTCAACAAGTTCATGCATAATTTATCTATTTTCAAGAGGGATTCTGTTTTTGGTTTGAAAAGAGCAATGGACACATTTATATATTGCCCCAAAACAAAACTCAAACTGGTAAATAACAACATGGACTGTTCTTCAAAATCTTCCGTAGGTTCGGTTTTTAAATCAATTTTAACAATCTTCGAAGTCACTTTGGTCAAATGAGCCAACAAATTCCTTATAAAACAGTTTTGCCATTTTGTGACATAGGCGCAATAGTTTCATTTGAATTTCAACAAGTTCGCGCAAAATTTATCCATTTTTTTTTTGGTTTGACAAGAACAATCGTGAACAGCCCAAAATTAATATTTAAACAAAACGTGGCTTCTAATAATCGTCGTGACATAATTTGTATTAAAATACTGCCTCAAAATAAAAACGCAAACTGTCAAATTACGACAGACTGTTCTTCAAAATCCTTCATAGGTTTGTTTTTAAATAACCTTTAACAATCTTGGAAGTCACTTTACTCAAATCGCCTCCAAGTTCAGCTTGAGTAAAAAAATTACTTTTAAATGTTTTTGGTTTGAAAAGAGCAATGGTCATATTTACACCCCAAAATTAATATTTAAAAAACGTGATTTCTAAAAATCATCTTCCTCAATTTCGGTTTTTAAATCAATTTTAACAATCTTGGAAGGCACTTCGGTCAAATGGCGACCAATTTCAGCATGTGCCAACAAACATATTTTAAAACAGTTCTGCCATTTCGTTCACGCAAAATGTATTTCTGTTTTTGGTTTGAAAAGAGCAATGGTCACATTTACACCCCAAAATAACTATTTGAAGAACGTGACTTCCAAAAATCGTTTTGAAATAAAAAAATCTAAAATATTGCCCCAAAACAAAAATGCAATAGACGAATCTGAATTTCAACAAGTTCATGAATAATTTATCTATTTTCAAGAGGGATTCTGTTTTTGGTTTGAAAAGAGCAATGGACACATTTATACCCCAAAATTAATATTTAAAAACGTAACTTCTAAAAATTGCCTGGAAATCATGTTTTTAAATATTGCCCCCAAAACAAAACGCAAACTGTTAAATAACAACATAGAATCTTCTTCCATAATTTCGGTTTTTAAATCACTTTTAGCAATCTTCGAAGTCACTCCAGTCAAATGGCCTCCAACTTGACCATGAATATTAACCAACCAAGCTCTTTTAAAACTGTTTTGCCATTTTGAGACGTAGAAGCAATAGAATTTCAACAAGTTCACGCAAAATTTATCTATTTTAAGATTAATGTTGTTTTTGGTTTGAAAAGAGCAATGTTCACATTTACACCCCAAAATTAATATTTAAAAACGAGACTTCTAAAAATCGTCTTGAAATAATTTTTAAAAATATTGCCTCAAAACAAAAACGCAAACTGTCAAATCACGACATAGACTGTTCTTCAAAATCTTCTATAGGTTCAGTTTTTAAATCACTTTTAACAATCTTCGAAGTCACTTCACTCAAATCGCCCCCAACTTGAGCATGAATATGAGCTAACAAGTGCCTCTTGTAACAGTTCTGCCATTTTGTGACGTATTCACAATGCTCGCATTTGAATTTGCACGCTTCCAACTCGGCTTGGTGCGAAATTTTGTGGTTTTTAATGCTGCCTTTATGTTTGGTTTGGAAAGAGCATTGGTCGCATTTGTACCAAATGACTTCTGCATCCGATTTGTGGACCTGAAACGAAGACATTTATGTCAAACATAGAATTAAAATACAAAGCATCTGGCAATGCATTAAGAATAAGGAACCTATAGCAAACATTTGAAGTATTTTTTAGAATTGTAGAAAATGCAATATTTCTCGTAGGTTCCACCCAACATCTATTATTTTCTAGAAAACTCGGTGGTCCTTGCTACGTAAGTGTAAAACGGAAAGGTAACATTTTCTACACAAGGTGCTCTCTACAAAAAATATCCAATATTTTTGGCTCACTTTGCTTTGTGCCAAGTATGTAAATATCATTCATATCAAATAAGAACAAGGAGTATCTAAAACGATACCAGGTGGCAGAAAAAGTCGTTTTGTTGAAAATAGTATAATCTCCAAAATGCTGTAATCTCTTTAACTTCACACATCCAAGTTTGGAAAGCTGAAATCCCTGTGCTACTCCCGTGGAACTCGTTCTGTACTTTTGTAAAGCCAATCAAATTCTCTACAACCTGAGCAAAATCCTAGGTTCATTATATGCGGAGATACGTGTGCTCAAATATGTGAAGATTTTTATAAAAAGTGAAATTTTACCGGTAGAGTCAGTTTCCAAGCTATATCGGCTAAGCTAATCGTCCTAGAGAAAAGTCATAATTTTGAATTTTGTTTGTTTTTTATAACAATAATAGCTTAAGATTAAAACTTATAAACAACTTTAATTGACAAAAGTATAGAACTAGAAACTAGGAGGATGACAAGCCTTACTTTTTTTGTATTTTTTTTTTAATTTGCACTAAAGAACTGTTAAATAATTATAAATAACTGGAATTTTGATTTCCTGACAACTCTTGTGAGAGGGCCATGGAAACAGTAATTTGTGTTATGAAAGTAAATGTTAAATAATTTTGAATTTCTGTTTCCATAAGGTGAATCTATAAAGGTGGTGCAAGATGCAATAGTGTAGAAGATATAAAGGATAATCTAAAAACACATTTTGGCGCTATACGCCCCCTAGGGACCATATATGTATTTTTTTTGACAGTTGTGCCAAGTTTCATTAGTCTGGCTTGAACCGTTAAGGCTTGAAAACATATTTTGATATGCTACTGTTTTAGCATTTTTGTATCTGTTTACAGGTCAGGCAGTGTTGGTTCCCACCAATTAGTAATTGACTAAGACAGGAGTTATAAAATCTTTATCAAAAAGCCGACGAAAGAGGCCATGGCCTCCTACTATGGATTCCATATTTATTTCGTACAGTTTTTGTTTGTTTTCTGGAACATCGATGTTTTACTATATATATATATATATATTTTGCCCAAACTTCAAAACCTAGAGGCATAATTATAATACCGTGTTAAAGCCAATACTTTTCCCTATAAATTCCTTCCTTACCACTTTTCTCTAGGATGATTAGTTTCGCCAGTCCATGGCTTGGAAAATGATCCCACCGGTAAAATTTCACTTTTTGTAAAAATCATATACCACACCTATCTTCGCAACTTAAATGAACCTATGAAGGTTCCGCTGAGATTGTAAAGAATTTGGTTTTTCTTTACAAAAATTCAGAACGTAAATACTGAAAAAAGTGCTTCCTTAATTTAAACGTTGCTCTTGCATTTAAATCAAAATATTGTTACTAAAAATATAGCTAATATCTTACCAAAAAGTGTCTCTTTAACGCATTTTTTCTAGCCGTTTTAAAGCTGCATCCTTCAAAATGACACATTATACTTTTTATCGAATCGTCTTTAAAATGAGTTATTTCGTGGTTTTTGACAACGTCAGTAGTTTTTCCTAAAATACAAAAACTAATCAAATGGTACCTCGCTGGAAAGGTCTTTTAATGGCCTTAGCAAGAAAACCTATATGTTTGACAGATTTTTAAAAAAGAGTTATTTTTTGTTTATGTTATTCTCTTGTCAAAGTGCATTTGCGTTAAAATAAAACACGCTTGTCCGTCAACCTCGGTATATATTTTTCAAAACAGTACAAAAATTGTTTATTTTTATTTTTCAACGCTTATGAATAAACAAGGCCGGAAGCTGCGTCTCTCTCTAAACAATGCTAGAGTATAGGTGACCGATATCTCCATCCTTTGATTTTGACTTCAATAAACTTTTCTTTGATGGGTTTGTCGCGTCTTTAACTTACAGTATTTTTAGTTAAATTTTACTTATTCTTCCCCTATAATTGCTCTAAAAGGGGCTTTAACTTTAGGGCTCAGATAAGAATCGAAGTGTCCATTAAGAAAAAAAATTAAAATGGCCCTCTCTGTAAAGCGTATGTAAAACCCAGAAACGCAAATGACAGTTAGCATACCTCTATAATCACAATAGCTACATTTAAACTTAAAAGTAGCTCTGACTTTCTCGTCGACCCTGAATCTTCCCCTTCCAGGGCTCGGGTTTGGATCAAAATGCGTTAGAATGTGACCATTTAGAGAACTCCTGTGCTTCGTTTGAAAATCGCAATGAGGGCATTTATGCAATTCCAAAGAATCTGAAATGTAGAGGAAGATGTTTTTTAAGGGGTCATGTACCATTTTCCCAAATATCTTATACCATAAATACAGGCCATTCCCAATGATTCCTACACACGTTGCTTGAAGCAAAACTTTTTTTAGAGGTTATGTCTAGTATTTTTTGCAAACATTAGCTGATTGGTAAAAATTTATCAAATCACAGATGAAATTTGGAGTTTCTCTTAATATAATTATGTGTGGTTTATTGTGGGGGACTGGAAAGACTATCCTGGCTTTAGTTTTAAGAGCAATCGCAGGCATTTGTGCATTTTTGGCGTAAGAAATTGTTTTGCTGTATCTAGCTGTAAATTTTATAACAAATGTATGGTGGAGAGTATTTACAACCTTAATTTGGTAAGTACTATCAGCTTTTCTAAATATCAAAGCGAATTCCTACAGTTCCTTGACTTTTAAAAATTTTTTAAGATTTTCCAGAGCAACCTATGATTCTTGAATTTTTGGCCTGTATTTATGCTTATAGGTATATGCTTTTTTCCTCAATCAGTAACAACCTAAGGGCTTATATACCATATAAGAAAAAGCTATACTGCCCATAGGGAAGCCCGCTTAGAAAAATAAAAAATCATTTAGATGTTTAGATAAGAATAGAAAAATAAGGGTTTAGCCAGATCTCAACGAATTAAGGCCCCATGGTCTAAATAGTTAAAAGAATAGCAGGAACACCAGAGGAAAAATTATAAACCACATTTGGCTGGAGACCAAATAAGCATTGACAGTGTATTTTCTTCGAATTGACATCACAGGCGGAGCAAGAACTGGGAAGGAATAAAGAGAAGAATTTGCTATTAGGTAATATCTAAACACCTTAACAAAGTATAAAAGGCAACTTCAAAAGGGCAAAGTCAGCCACGGACACCGGTGTTTCGGAAAAAGACATTTACATCCTCAGCGTGGCTTGCCTGACTACAGTAATCAAACTGACTACAAGATACAAGGTAAATCAAAAAGAATTTTTCATTCAACGAGTGAAACTTATACACCGGTGTACGTTTTCGTGCCGCCATGGATTTGGTTTTCTTGGTTCGCTGTCGTTTCACGTTGATAACACCTGTTAAATTGATGATGATGATTTATGTGTGAGTGGGCCTTGCAGCCCTTCCACTGCGACCACCAGTGGGTCTATTGTGGCTCACTTTTGAGTGGTTTCTCACCACTGTATGCCTAATCCTCCAAAAAGGCCGGCTATCAGTTTGGGTGAGACACTGTTCAGATCTTCTGAGTCGATCTGAGGTTTACCGAAAGTGTTCTGACGTAAGCGTGCAATAGCCGGACATTCGTACAGTACATGTCTGACTGTTTCGTCATCCTGCATACAGAGTCTACATTCGGTCTCTTCTGTTAGTCCCATTCTGTGTATGGGTACTCCCAGTCGACAGTGACCCGTCAAAAGACCAGTCACTATACGTATCTCCTGTCTGGTGAGTCCAATAATGTTCCTGGCTCTGTTTCAACAAGGTCCTTTAATGAACTCTTTAGAGTGAGCCAGTTCTGGTATGTTTATCCAGTATTGTTGGAAGCTATTCTCCATCCATTTTAATATGGTTGATTTAGCAGCATTGTATGATATCCCCAAGGCTGGCTCGGGGACGAAAAATTCGGCAGATGCCTACCTGTTAAATTAGTTTCTCTTTTTCTAAGCAGGCTTCCCCATGGCCAGTATAGCTATTTCCTAAGTGGTATACCTCAACCTGTATGTTCTCGTTGAACCTTTACCTTTAGGTCTATGAATCAAAGAATGAGTTCTTAAGTTCTTTTTTCTTCGGGTTCTAAAATCGCAGACATCACACGCAAAAAACAATGAACTGTCTAAATGGGTGTCTATATGTTTTCTGTAGCCTCTTTGGGATCTAAAAAACAACACAAAATAACAACGATTTTGGATTTTTCTTGCGTCGGTTGCACATTACTTAAACTCGTTATTATTCTATTGACTTTGCGAATTTTGAAATTTTCCGAGATTTTTTAAGGAGGTATTATCGACTCCCACCCGTGGCAGCAAATATGATTTTTTTTTCAAATTGACAATGTATTATGCAGAATAGAAAAATCCGTTAAAAAATTCATGACAGAAGGCTAAAACAACGTATCTAAACATAACTTTTAATTTTTAACAACTTTTTTAGTACTATTAGCTCACACTACTACTATACTATAGTAGTGTGAGCTATGGTGATCCTAATTTTTTCGAGAAAAAAAAAGTTGCTCCGATTTCAAAAATGTTTATATATCTTTGCGTTTCAGATGATTTTGAAACTTTTTTGTTGCGCCGTCTGTCTGTCTATCTGTATGTCTGTCTGTAACGACAAGCGCGCATAATTCAAAAACCGCTTGCCCGATTTTAATGAAATTTGGTACCTAGGCTGAGTTTTTTTAAAAATGAACAAAATCCACCAAACACAAGCCAAATAAAAGGGTAGGGGTAGATTTCAAAAATTAGAGTTTATGTAAAAATATGGTGTGTGTGATATCAAACGAAAGGTAATTGAGTCTGAAGTTAAACAAAATACATTCAAATAAGGGTACTTTACTCTTATGCAAAATATGTGTTTTCTGTTCTACCCTGTATACTGTACAAGTCAACTTTGCAACTGATGGATGTTAAATAAGTTTTGGGACAAGCAAAACCATCTGCAGAAACAATTTTTCGATTAACTTAATATTAAAGAAAATACCCATTTGTTAATTAAATTTTCGCACACACTATAAGAAACTCACAAAATCCAAACACAGAGATAAGTGTGTTTTGTACACTTACTTGGACTTAAATTCACAATGATCGCATTGAAAAATTCCATTTATCGCCTGTTTATCTGCACTGAAAGTATGAATATTTCTGTCGTGGGCTCGTAAACTCTCTTTGTGTTTGGTTTTGAAAGAACACTTTTCGCATGCATACCAGGTCACCTAAAGAAAACAAACCCATTGCAGTGATATATGACATTGTCCTTGATAGTTATGACCGTTATAACGGCCCATCTAGAATTCATGAGGCCACAAAGCAAACATTTTTAGAGGCTCTTTTCAGCCTATTCAACAAAGAAACAGTTTTTCAAAACAAGCGTTTGAGTCATCTTGAATTTATTATTTTATCTGGAGAAAAGCTATTCTTAAAATAACACAAATAATTAGTTAAACCGTTGTTTGATGGGTGAGTTCCATTAAACAGGCAGATTCTTTTAAAAGATAAAAAGAGGCGAAGTGATTTACAAATTTTGAATTTTCTGAAAACTCTGTTAATATGTTTGTTTTTTAAAGGCATTTTTCTATAAGATTTTCCGAAAATGAACAACCTAAGAAACTAAAATTTTCGAAGGGTGTTTCTAGAATTTCTGGAGCTATTTTAATAAATTTTGATTTCAAGTTCAAATCGTTGGTTAAAACAGATACCTCACAATTTCTAAAGTTTAATTTTAAACCGATTTTATTGCTTAACTTATTATTTGTTCAAAATCACTTATGACTGTGGCGCGATCTCTGCAATAGTTGCGTTATCTAAATACCATAAATTTACCCCAGATTTTGCCATAATAATACTGTTTATAGCTAAGCAAAACAATGGAGGTCCCAGCGGGTCACCTTGCTCCCCTTTGTGAGAGAATGTGTTTGCTCCCCTTTGTGAAAAGAAGAGTGTTTTTGTCCATATGATAAAATCGAGTTGTCTTTATAACAATATTAATTCGTGCATTGCAAACAAAAATCTATTAACAGTTTTTCTGGAAAACTCATTTAGCAAAAATGACAAGCCAAAGTTTGTAAAAAAAAAACATGAAAAAAGCCGCTCTTGCATTTATGACGTCATACTACTACTCAAACTGGAGGCAAACACCCGGCGACCTAAAATTCTGTGACATATTGACTTGACTTTGCCACTGTAAGAAACCATCTTGGAAAAACGAAAAATATGGTTCTGTTAAGAAAAGAAATTGGTTCCGCCTCCCTATACATTGGTAAACAGTTGGCTGCCGCCTACCTAGACAGCAGGTGGTTGATGCGTGAAAAACTACTAAAAAGTGAAGAGTGAGAGTTGTAATGGTTAAGCGTGGGGATACATCAAATAGAGAGAGGGTTTTCCCTTCAAAGTGATTGGCTATAGAAGCAGATAGCCAATATATTCAGTGATCACTACACATCAGTAGGTAGCACAATGGCACGTAGTATATTGGAAAAAAGTAACGCACCACAAACGTTCAAAGCAAACCCTTCTCAAGTAACGGCTTCTATGTTTTTAAACCCAATCACAGAAGAGAAAATTATAAAATTAATAAATTCCCTAAAAAATGTCTCCGCACCAGGGCAAGATGGCATAAGTGTTAAACTATTAAAAGAGGCTTCTAACGAACTATCCGGATTACTTAAACATCTAATTAACGTGATTTTCTCAACGGGACAGGTCCCCAAACATTTTAAGGTGGCAATTGTTAAGCCCATTTATGAGAAAGGAGAGTCCAGTGAAGCAATAAATTATAGGCCAATCAGTTTAATTTCAAACGTAGCCAAAATCTTTGAAAAAGCGCTAAAACAAAGACTTGTGACTCACCTCTCTCATAATGACATACTCTCACCACAACAGTTTGGGTTCAAGACTAAAAAATCAATGACGCTATTGCACAATTATTGGCCAACGTTTACGAATCTATAGATAAAAGCAAAAAAACTGCAGCCGTTTTTATAGATCTAGCTAAAGCCTTCGACACCGTTTGTCATCAAAGGCTTATAGCAAAGTTAGAATCCATAGGAATACGAGGAATCGCAAAAAACCTTTTTCAAAGTTACCTTAATGAATGGAAGCAAATCGTACGAATTGGAGATTCATACTGCGAAGCAAAAACAATAGAATACGGAGTTCCTCAGCACAGTTATACTACTTACCTATTTGTTTAACATCTACATAAATGATCTATTGGGGATAGATGGAGCTCTAAAAGCTTATTGCGATGATACGGTATATCATGTCGAAGGTGACACTTGGGATGAAGTTGAAATTAGGATAAAGACAGACTTCGAAAAAATAATCAAATGGTTCGATATGAATTTGCTGTCGATCAACCATCAAAAAACCGTATATCTACCATTTGCAAGCTACTCAACTGGTTTGCCAGAAAAAACATATATAGCTATTAATGTAGCATGCAGGCAAGAAATATGGGAAATAAAACGTGAACATACATCCAATTATTTAGGAATCATAATTGACACTCACCTAAAATGGGATAAACAGATAGAAAGTCTTAACAAAAAAATTAGGTCATTAATTTATATGTTCAGCCAGCTAAAAAAAATTGTTACACTAAAAATTGCAAAAACGGCATACTTTGGACTAGTCCAATCTCTGTTATCTTATGGCATTTTAGCATGGGGTGGGGCGAACAGCAATGTCTTAAAACCCCTAGAAATATCACAAAAACGGATTTTAAAGATAATATGCAAACTAACACTAAGATTTCGGACGACAGAGCTATACAAGCACGTAGGTATTTTAAGTGTAAAACAACTATTTTATAAAGCTTCACTTCTATACTTAACAAAAAACAGATTACTTAATACTGAAACTCTGCATAAACATGACACCAGGTTCTCGAAAAGTCAGAAAATAAATCTCCCTAGAATGAATAAAACAAAAGGGCAAAAGTCCTACTTTTTTGTAGGGTCAGAAATATATAATCAACTTCCAGATGATTTAAAGCAAATTGTCTACAAAAAAGCATTTAAAAGAAAAATTAATATTTGGTTGCTTCATAATAACATTAATTGCATCAATAATTAATTATATGTATATCAATATTTAAGTATATGTATATGTCAGGATCTTGAATCGTAAATACCTATATGTATGTTCTAAACTGTATTTTAAATAGCAATCAATATTGCATGCTTCCACTATTGCTTGAAAAGAATAGTAGAAGACTTTTTATATAATTTTTGCTCAAGAATTTTTTTTTTGGTTTTTTTAAAATTTTATTTCAATCATTTGTTTACTTAAAATGTAATTATTATAACTAAAACCTTTGCATACACATTATGAAAAAAAATAAAACGTGGGTCATTAAGAGAATTATATTACCACCTAACGCGACAGTCAAGTTATTATTTAACTTTGTTGCATTTGGTCATTTTTAATTTTCTTTATATATGATATTCTCCATATTTATTTATTTATTTACATAGGTACTTTATTATGGTATTATGAGTGTAATTTTCTTTTATAAATAAATAAATATTAAAAAAAAAAGAAAAACTGTGAGATTCGAAAGTGTTGTCTATTATATGTCATTTTATCTCTGTTTTCGTTTAAGTTTACTTATTTAGTTCATTAGCTAGAATGTAAAGTAAACTTTAGGATTATTAGAAACGCCACTGACTTGGTTCCTCCAAGCTCTTCAAAGAGGGGATAATGAATCACTTAGATCCAACCTACCGTTAATAAAAACCCAAACTTTAAGGAGACAAGTCGGTAGTCACATTCTAAGTTTTGTTGAACTTAAACTAAAACTTCTAAACTAATTGCCAGTAAAGAAACATTAGATTTTTCTATTTGAATAATATTTTTCAGTGTGTTATTATGGTAAGTTAAGGTTTTTATTTTAATATTTTGGGTCTTGTTTGTTCATAGGTCATAAGAAAAGTCTTGTAACAATTTGTAAATTGCAACAGAGTTTTATTTTGTATTCATTAAAGTTTGTAACGTTTTTAAAACTATTTTATATTTATTTTATACACACAAGAGATTTGCTACGGTACCCTTGTTTAAGGGTTCGATTTCAAAACAAAATCGTACCCGACAATATTACCAATCGTGACACGATTTTTGAATATCAGCCTCTCAACTAATACCTACCTCATCATCTGTTTGATGTGTAATTAAATGCCTATTCAAAGCATACGTGGTCCTTCCCACAAAACCGCAATCGCACCTGTTGTATTCTTCAGGCTTGTAGACGTATGACTCTCTCTTTTTTCGTGGTTTTTTCACATTTTTACTAACCGGAGTCAAAGTGACCTCAGAGGGGTTTAGGAAAAAATCATTATTTGGTTCTTTCAAGTCCTCTAAATGGATTTTAAAGTCGCAATCTTGAGAATCTACAATAAAATCCAAATTATGGACAAGAGAATAACTATACAGGCTGTAAATTTGGAAAAACACACGGACACGTCAATTTTGTTTGCGAGGGGGACTCTTCTTGAAATTTTTGGAGCACGCACCCCGTTCGAGGGGTATACTCTACCCCTATATTTTGATTGGAGAAAGTGGATCTAGTGATACCTTGTTTTGAAGGTATCAAAAACCATCGCTTAGTTTTTGAGATATAATGCTTTCAAATTTTTAAATTTAACATGGGATACATCCATGTTAAATTTGAAAGTTTGAAGGCAAATAAATCAAAAACTAATCTATATATTGTAGAAATGTTTACATGGTTGTAAAAATATTCAAGAGACCTTTAAAACAAGGTATCACTACACCCACTTTCCGTATTCAAAATATAGGGTGCTTGTTACAAAAATTTCAAGATAGCCAAACAGAGTCTCCCTCGTAAACAAAATCGACGTGTCCGAGGGTTTTTCCAAATTTTCTATCGTTTTTAAGTTATATGCCAATGATAGTTTTCGCTGGTACACCCCGTATATATAAGCGAGTGCAGATACCTTTAGGAAGGGCAAAAATTAGTAACGGCATAATAATAATAATAATAAAAATCTTAACAATATGTAGCTGTACCTTCAAGATTAGACATATCAGATTGAAAACTTCTTCCTGCAGGCTGTTCATTATAATACATTGTTTCATCTTTGACTAAGGCAGTTAAGGCTTCTTCTGAAGGGGTTTGTAGGTCTGTATAGCAGGATTCTTCTTTGATTCTAGAAATTAAAAAAATTTATTTTTCATACACAATGACCCAAAGGGTGACCATTGGGTATAGAAGGTCCAGCAAAATGGCTCAAGTGTGATCGTTTGATCCAGTATTTCTCTAGCTCCGCGTATTTCCCCAATATTTGTACCATATTTATTCCCCACCATTTCTTTTGTATTTCCCATAATTTTCACACAAGTATACAGGCCCTGCTTCTCCCAGCGAAAAGCACCTGCATGCTTTCTCACTAAATATTATTAAAATACCCACCTGCCATTTATGTCAAAACCATCAAGAAAATGTTGGGAATCTGCAGGGTACAGTACTACAGCAACATCGGACTCCATATTTTTTTAAAGAAGAATGTGAAAGACCCGTTTGGTAAAGTTAAAAAACCTTGAGGAAAACCTAAAAAAAATTTAATATTTGTATGTTTTTCACCTATGTATCTAAAAAAATTGTAAAAAGGGGCAGTAAAAAACAAGATCCCTGTAGCCTCTAGCCAGAAAGTTATCTTATTGTGTTTCACGCCTTGACTTCTAGATACCTAACACACAAAGAAAAATAATTGGGAAAAATCATTTGGAAAATAAAAATTATTTTGATAATGAAATAAAGACACTAAAGACATACGAAAACATTGGAAAATTATTAAAGAAATGACTGGTTCAAACCCAAGATCTCAATCAAAATTTAAAAAAAGTTAAGGACAAACAACACAACAGTAGAGACTCACAAATATTTCTAAACGACTTATTGATTATTAAACAAACAAGTTGTCCAAAAATTTCAAAAAAATTGCTATTAAAGATATATTTAAAAAAAAACAAGTGTAAAACAAATAACGCTTCTTTACAGTGGATTCCAATCACAATGAATGAAGTTGTCATCACAATAAAAAATTTAGACTTTAGTAAGGCACCAGGTAGTGATAACATAAAACCAAAAATACTTAAGACAATAAACAAATCCATAACCACATTAGTCACCAACCTTTTTAATTTATCCCTAACTGAAGGATTCTACCCAGATTTCCTCAAAACTTATTTAAACATTCCTCTATATAAAGGGAACGAAAATACCTACCTGGAATTATCAACTAGTAACCCTCCTTTTAATAATATCAAAAATATTTAAAAGGCTTGCAAATACAAGGGTTTACAATTTTCTAACAAAAAACAAGTAGGTACTTCTCAAACAATATGATTTTGCAAATAAAATATCTCAAAACTTAAATAAAGGGTTAAGAGTTTCCTCATTATTCATCGATATTCAAAAGGGGTTTGACACCATTTCCCTCAAAAAATTTTTTACCAAACATGAGAATGCAGGAATAAGGGGGATTATTACAATGGTTTAAAAGCTATTTGATTGAAAGGAAGCAACAAACATAAGTAGAGAGTGGGGTCAGTAAAAAAATCTGCCATACACACTGGAGTTCCCCAAGGTTCAGTCTTGGGGACAAACCTTTTTCTGATATTTTTAATAAGTTTTAATGAAACATCTTCAATAGATTGGTTTATAGATTTTTATTAGGGTTGATACACTTAAGCATTTTTCATTGCCTGTGATTTTTTTAAATATAGTATGGCACTCTATCTTTTTGGAACTCATTAAATTTGCCCCTAACCCACTTTGGCATCTAAAAAAGAAAGTAAATAGTACCTACCTAACTACACACTGAGCCAATTTTCAAATTATTTAACATCTTAAATATCGACAAATTACCTATTTTGCACATGCATTTTATAAAAATTCATACTCAAGATAACATTAGCTTCAATTTCAACCACAAATCTATGAAATGTTTCATAGCTAGGGTATATATGCTATCAACACAAAGAATGTTCTACAAATGTCCACAAATTTACAACAAACTCAATTAAAAATCAACCTTTAAAAATACTTTTAAAAAACATAAAAAATATTGTGTTAATAGCTTTATTAGTCTACATCAACAATACCTTGCTTATCTAAAGACAAATTTTAGGTAATTTTTTTTTATTTTATTTTTATTTGTCAAACACACTGTGTTTATTGTATTACAATCTAGTCTATAATTAATCTAGTAAGACTAATTAGCAATTAGCAATTTTGTTTTAACTTAATTTACTAGAAAAGTCAGATTTTAGGTAAATTTAAAATCAAAAATAAGAACAAAAATCACAACAAAATTAGAAAAAAATCCATGGTCAGAACTCACCCCACACAAACCCAAACCTTTCTGAGCAACCCAAACGATTTTGCTATTTGAACCATACCATACCATAACACTTTTATTCACAGTTAGTTTATTTATTAATAGTATTTATTGTACAGAGTGGTCCAAATTGGACACTCTTGATAGGAAACGCCTATCTCTAACTTACATGTTACGAGCTCGATTTTCATAAAAAAAATAATGCCGAAAACTGCACATCGATATCTTAAACTACTTACAAGATGGTTTTCAATTGGGCACATTTTCGACCCAGCCCCGTAACTTTTTATTTTTGATTCTCTAAAAACATTCTTTAGACACTTTTCTATGACCAATCCAACTGTCAAATTAAATTTTATCTTTCACTTTTAGTTTTTGAGATATTAGATAAAGTTTGTATTTTTCTTATGGAATGACCCTTTTTTTATTCGATTTTTGAAATCAGCGTAAAATTTCCTTTAAAATCATATGTCACACTTGATATTTTATTTTTTTTATTGTTTTTTATATTTATATTTTTTAATTACCTCTTAATTTTTTAAATCTTTTTTTAATTTGTTGAATGGGTTTAAAATGTTTCAAAATTATCAAATTAAAAAAAATATAAATAATCAAGAGGTAATTAAAAAAAAAATATATAAAAAACAATTAAAAAAAAAAATTAAATATTAAGTGTGATACATCATTTTAAAGGAAATTTTATGCTGATTTCAAAAATCAAATAAAAAAAGAGTCATTTTATAAGAAAAATACAAAGTTTATGTGATATCTCAAAAACTAAAAGTGACAGATAAAATTTAATTTGACAGTTGAATTGCTCCTAAAAAAGTGCCTAAAGTTTTTATAGATATAAAAATTATTCATAAATAAACTAGTTACAGGGGTGGGTCGAAAATGTGCTGAATTGAAAACCACCCTATATCTTGTAAGTAGTTCAAGATATTGATGTGCAGTTTTCGGAAATGGGCATTTCCTATCAAAAGTGTCCAATTTGGACCACTCTGTACATTTCTGATCTGTTATTATCAACATTTTCAGAGATATGTAGTTTTAAGTAGGTATTATTTGTAGCTTTAGGTACAACTTTTAGTTTGTTTGAAATGTGATTTCTAAAGTTTGTTTGTTAGTTATTTCGAGTTTTCCCCCATTATAAACTAATCAGACCATAACCAATAACTTCCTTAACTTCCCCAATTTTAAATCGTTCTGAGTGGCACCTTCACTGAGGGTGGCACTCTAACGTTTAGAGTGACGGCATGTAGATCTCTGTATAGGCGGGAATAGGGAATAGCTACCCCCAACCTGACTCTACAAAGTCTACCCCAAAAAGAGTGAGTTACTCTACCCAACAAACATTTAAAGTTGTAACGACGAAACGCCAACTAGAAAGAATTTCTTAAAAGTAACCGCAACGTACTCCCGCTACGTCTCAGTATACCATACAGCGACGTTATAATTCCCTAAGTGGGGAACCAATTTCTGGTTGTAACTACTAGGCCAAGTGTTTAAAGTCACTGTAGTAACAACTACACTACTACGTCGTAGCCAGGTATCTACTACGTCGAAGAGGCTGTTTTTTTCCATAATGGCATCAAAGTTGCGATGTAGTTGCAAATAATATAATCGTTTCTTTTTGGTAGAATTGTAACACAATATGGTGGACACAACAGTAAACAGACTCGCTTAGTTTTTTTGTTTGGTTATGGTTATAATATGAACTATGTTATCCAAAAGTGTGAGAATTTACGAGCAGAGGATCAAAATTCGAGTGCGACGCAAAGTTTTTTGTATAACATGCATTATATATATTGCAAAAAACCGGTGCGCTCGTAAAATTGAGCCGTTTTCTGGTAGCTGATGGAATTTTTGTGTTGTGATTTTGGAGGTTATGTTTTCATAATCGACAGTTAACTCCAACAAATGGTGCTTAAGAAGAGCATTTTTGGTAAGCTTCAACTAATTTGTTTATAAAATAGTATGGCTCTTTAATATGAGCTCATAAAACGACAACAAAAATATTAAATTTTCTTTCTTACATAAAAACATGGCGTCCCAAACTATATTCCCTGATAGTCGAAAAGGTTACTTGAAAGTAGTTGCGGCTTTAAAGTTGATCCAAAAAGTTATTTTGTCTCCATTGTTACATCAGATGTTACTATGATGACACAAACTTTTGTGGTAAAAATTAAAGTTATAATGTAGTTGTCGGATACACTTGTTTGGGACTCCAATGAAGCTTAACTTTCTAGTGGTAATTAAGTAGGATATAAAAGTCAGGGCGACTACGAAATAACGACTAAAAAGAAAGTAAAACTTTAGCAATGTCCTATTGTGGTAGAGAAGACTATCAGAATCGACTATCAAGAAAGAATCCTATGAAGTAGTTTAGAGGGTCGTTTTTACGAAACATCTACTATTTCCTGATACTAAATAGTTGTTAGAACTAAAAAGTAACAAATTTTGGTTGGGATCACCACATTTCTACTATAAGAAAGTAGCAAAGCCTTTAGAACATGTAGCCGCTACTATAAATGTTAGTTGGGTATGCATATATTTTTTGAGCTACACAACCCCAAGCCAGTCCAAAGAGGCCAGGCAAGCGTGATATGTTACCCACAATCATATGATTTTAAAAAAAAATTTTAAATGAATTGTTTTTGTCTAATATACTAAGTTATTGTACATATCTGAACATGTTTAGGTCTATACCAAGCTTTAAAGCACACAGGAAGAAGGTTAGTTCCTCTGCACAACACATATGCCATAACAAGATAATGTATGAATATAAAATTGTATATAACTTATACCCTGTTTCCACCAATGCATGCCCACTCTGATTCAAAAAATGCATCATGTGATGGCACATGAATTTGCACCGGTTTTAAATGCAGTGTCACCTGATGCATTTTTTGAATCGAGGTGGGCATGCATTGGTGGAAACAGGGTATTAGTTAGAAGATAATTTTGTATGTACTTTCATAAAGTGTTGTTAAATAAATACAAATGCTCTGTTTAACAATAAAAATTTGTTTTTATTTTCCTGTGTACACTTAAAATCCACAAGTGTTTTTACCTCTCTAGAAAATCTCAAAGAACACCCAAGGGAGAAAATCTATAATACCTTCACAATAAAAAAATTTTTTAATTTAAAACAGAAAACAAATTTTAGAAAAACTTTTTTGTTTACGTTTTGACAATCAGCTGTACAAATATTTCCCTTTAGAGAAAGCGAATTCTAATAAGAATCGCAACTTTCCTTTGCTGAATGCTTTCAAAAATCAGCTGCTTTCAAAAAAACATTTTTATATACTTATTTAAACCCTATATCATTATTTTTGAGACACCTTTTTAAAACTTTTTTTCGTTGGCCTATGCTATTTGTTATGGTAAACAGCTGATAACTGTCAAAAAGTTATCTCAAAAATTATGGTATGGAGTTTACCTAATCTGTGTTTTTAACCTCAAATTAAAAAATAATTTTTCTTGTATTTTTTTTTCGGAATTAGCTTGTCTAACGAACTGTCACGATCAGCTGTTTTTCGATCCAAGATGGTCGCCATGGGACAAACAAAGTGTTTTCCCATAAGCCGCAATGTTAACAAAAACGTAATTTTTAAAAAAAGTGAAACGATTTAACTTACAACAAAGATGCTGTTTTAAGTATTGAACCTTTGTACACATGGGAAAAATGCATTTTTCTTAAAAAAAATCAATTGAAGCCAGTAAATCTCAAATAAAAGGGACCATGTTTTGTTCAAAAGTCAGGTTATGTTTTTATTTACTTTTGTTTTTTTTTTACTTTTTTTCCAGTTTTTTACTCAGTTTGAATCATTATTATTAGTTTCTGTGCTGTTATGAATTGTGGCAGCTGGGGAGAGCTTGATAATGTTAGTTTTGATGGAATGCCAAGTATTTTGACCTTAAAAAATCATCTTGATTTAAATGAACTAGGTATCAGCTCAAAGAAGGGAAAAGAAAGTGGATAAGTGCTCTATTACCTGACTTAACAGAGGATAAATTGAAATATTCGAAAGTTTTTTGTCAGGTTTGTTTTGGATAAATGTGCAACTGCCATTTTGGCAACATTTTCTATTGGGATCTTTTTTTGTGCTTGAGTGGACCTTTTGCAAAAGTGTAACATAGAATTGTGTTAAACTGTAAGAAATATTTCACTATGATTTTTTTACTATTCTAGGCAATACAATACAGCAATGATCATGACTGGGTCTCTCCTGAATATCCATTCATCCATTGTTTCAAAACGGTTGAAAAATTTTAAAAATGATGGTTGAAAAAAGGGTCCTGAGAAGAAAGAAAAGGAAAACAATATGAGGTTAAAGTGTGAATAATGAGCTGAACCAAATTTGTACACCATCCTACAGAACCTTAAATAAACTTTTGGTAGTGTAGCGTCCTGTATAGTGTCGAGTGAAGTCCTGTATCATCAAAGTTTCTTTTTCTTTAATAAATATTTATTTTACAGACCTCAAAACAGTTTAGAATAAACTGGTGAGTTTGACAGTCTCCCTAACTCAAACCTCTTTTTATCTTAAACTATTTTGGTGCAAATTTTCCTTTATTTCCATGCTTTTTGACACCTAAAACTTGTACACCGTAAAATTTGTATAGTATCTGACTGGACCTACTACAAGTCCTGTTGTGAAATTTCTCCGGTACTGTACTGAGCTTATTAGCAAAAAAAATTTTTTTGCCATCATTAATAATAGATGGATAAAAAAGTAATCTTTGTTGACTTTGATGACCACAAGAAAAACAAATAAGTTCTCTCAGATATTTTTTTCAATTTCTCTCAAAAAAATTTGGGTTCTAATACTCCTAATGGGTCATATGCTGTTACGCCCAATTGTAGAGTAGAGTATATGTTTATTTGCATAAACTTTTAGATACATAATTGAGCAAATATTGTTACAAAAAAACAGTAATAAAAGTAATAGTAACAGTAGTAATACAACAGCGAATATTGTACTGTTGTAAAATTTGAACAGTACTTACTGTTGTGAGCTGATGAATTTGACCGTACTTAAGCTCTATGTATTATAGTTCATGGAAAATCATATGGTGATGTACGGTGTGTGAGGCCAATGACAAGAAAAAACTGTATTTTAATTTTGCAAGTTTTTTTTTTATATAATGTTTACTTATATTTTTTTAAATAAACATATTTTGTAAAGTACTTATTAGAAGTTTGCTTGACCAACCTTGGTTGGAACTTATATGTGCATATTGATCTGTTGGACTGACCTACCTATAAGTTGTGCCTCTTTTTCATTTTACTACTGGAGGGTTAAAACAATTAAACCACGGATCACCTTTGTTAAGATGATCCGTGATTAAACTTTGTCTAAACCTAAAAATCATAGTGAAATATTTTTCACAGTTTAATGCTATAGAAGGCCTATTACTTAGCAAAAGGTTTAGTCAAGTACAACAAAAGATCCTAATAGAAAACCTGAATCTGATGAGAAAAGTTTAGTCTATTTCAATTTCGTCTCTGTTAAGTGAGCCTTGAAGTGAGCTCTTTGAATAGAACTACTTTCCCCTACCTTGGGCTGATAGTTCATTGATTCATTGGTCAAAAACCTTCAAAAACCTTTTGGGGGGCCCCAGAGGTCTCGTGATGTACTTTATGCTATTTTTTCTGTTTACTCATGAAATATATGGAAAATATCTAAAAAAATATGTGGTTTGGGGGGTCCGGCCCCCTAGCCCCCCGCCCCCTTGGTGCGCCCATGTAGTAATTCAAAATAAGTGAAAAAACTAGAAAAAAAGTTTTAAAAAAACAAAATAAACAAAAACATAACCTACTTTTTTGAAGAAAACATGGTCCCTTTTATTTCAGATTTTCTCGCTTTAGTTTAATATTTTTAAGAAAAACGCATTTTTCTCATATGCACAAAGGATCTATTCTTAAAACTGATTAATTTTTGAGACTAAAGCTCTTGTCGTTTTTGTAAAATTTACGTTTTTGTTAACATTACGGCTTATGGGAAATCGGTTTGTTTGTCCCATGGAAGACATCTTGGATTTGATCATATGTTTTGTTAGACAGCCCTATATTTACCTAATCTGTGTTCGGAATTTTGTGGGACTATAAGAAAAATGGATGAAATGTAAGTTCGTTTGATCTTTAATTTGTCTAGGCTTATACCCAATATATTTCCATAAAAATTTCATAATACTCGAGCCCAGTAAACTTCTTACTATTTAAGGACTTGACTTATTAACAAAATTTGTATTTTCTGAAGAAATTATTTTTAAATAAATAAAATAAAAAATTTTTGAATATTAGGGAACGCTTTTCATCTCAGAACTCAGAAGACGCGATCTCATAGATATCAGGAAATCAATTTTAAATTTCTAGTCATCCAGATGATTCTACAGAAATATTATTAAACTTGCATGGAGAATTCATTATAGGTCTGACCTTATCTTTCTACCTTAAGTTAGGTTTATCCAGCAAAACAGAATTCACATAGTGGATTCTTAATGCATTCTAAATAGTTGCAACAGTTGAATACCTATATGCAATATATAAGTTTTCAGTGACTATGCCTAAATATTTTTTCTTTATTTTTTTTATAATAAGTGCTGCTCTGAGTACCTAATTTAAATTAATTTATTTTTAGCCCTCCTGTCCCACCCCCCAAAGCAACCCATAAATGGGTAGAAATCACAGATGTTTTTAAGGAAACTGTCACTGGTAAGATTATTCATAATCACAACCACCTTTAATGGTGCCACTTCACTTTGCTTTATCTGTCCACAAATGGCAATATGTAGAGAAGCTATTAGCTATATTTGCTTTCTTTATCCAAATATGGCAGGTAGTGCTAACAGCAAATACATGTTTCTGTTGACTTGTTGGTTTTTAATTAACACCAAAGAAGTCACATAAGCCAAATATTTGCATTAAACATCCATACTTGGCTCCCTCATTCAGTAAATCTACCATGTAGTGTACAACAGGTATTAATTTGATGGTGAAAGTGTTTTTTGTTGACAAATTTGACTGCATAAATTCAAATGAATATGGCCATCTTGTTTACTGGTTTGCAAATAAGCAGATATATTTGCATTTTTAGGTTTTTTGCTTGTGCATGGATGGCATGTTTGGAATATGTGCAAATACACCAAATATTTGGCCAAATACAGTGCAACTGCTAATGAATATGCTATGCCAAGTGAAGTGCTGCCATCATGATTTTATTTAAACAGTTTGTTATGTTTACTATACCAAGGCCAACACAAAAATAGAGGCCATGACCCTGAAAATATCAGCTGTTCTCCCGGGGCTGAATTTTACATTGGGTCTTATGGGAGGTCAGATGTTTTTTCATGATATTTTCAAAATGGCACTACAGATTTCCGCAAAATTTCAGTGAAATATGCTCAGACACCATCCCGATATTCCACCAAAGGTTTGTAAGGAAGCAACATGATTAAAAGGTTAAAATCTTCAAGATTTAGCATTCCTTATTTTGAATTCAAATTACCCGCCATGTACGACATGCCAACTGTTATATTTGACATGTATTTGACTTTGTCATATGTGATTGTCACATTCGCTTCTGCTTTAAACTTAATTTTTGTGAGCTTATGAAGCGGCTATGAAAAATTAGGGCTAACTATACATTTAAAAAAAATTGTTCTGCCAGAATAAAGTAAAAACATCATTCCAACTTCAATATTTTAAAGACAATCAGCTGTGTCGTAACGTGACCATAAAAAAAAAATCAGCCCCGGATGTGACATCAACAAAGTGGAGGATCGTGGCCCGTCCATTTTGATAGCCCTGACTATATGTCACTGCTCATTATTTATATATTTTTTGACATGCAAACTAAGTGAGTTCAAAAGTTCACCACAAAGTTATTCATATTAGATAATAGGTATATATTTTTTTTGTCTTAAGGAAAAGTTTTATTCACACAGTTTTAATCATTTTTGTTGTTTTTATAAGCAAGGAGTTGAAAATATAAATTTCTCCTAATTTTATTTTTTTTAATTTTTCTTTGCTCTTTATACCTTTGCAATACTGGGCAATTGATCTTAAATGGATGGAAAGTCCCATTATAAATAAAAAAAAACCTTAAAAATAATATTAATATTTACATAAAAGATATGTTTTTTTTATTTCTAATGGTAATATTTGATTAAAAAATATATGATTTTTGACATTTTCATAAAATACTCTGCCAATATATGGGCCCCTAAGCTCACACTAGGTACTATAGTTATAGTGTACGTGTGAGCTATTATAACTAAAAACTGAAATATATTTTATTTAGTTTCAGACTAAAGTACCTTTTGTTTGATACCACACAAGCCATGTTTTGACTTAAACTCAAATTTTTGAAATCTACCCCCACCCTTAAAGAAAACAAAAACTATAATGTATTTTTTCAAAACTCCGGACTCAATTACCTTTAGTTTGATATCACACACACCATATTTTCACTTAAACTCTAATTTTTGAAATATACTCCCACCCTTTTTTAAAAATAAATTAAAATGTATTTTGTTTAACTCCAGACTCAATTACCTTTCGTTTGATATCACACGCGCCATATTTTCACATAAACTATAATTTTTGAAATCTACCCCCACCCTTTTATTTGGTTTGTGTTTGGTGGATTTTGTTCATTTTTAAATGGGACCATCTCGACCAAAGACCCAGCCTAGGTACCAAATTTCTTTAAAATCGCCCAAGCGGTTTTTGAGTTATGCGCGTTGGTCGTTACAGACAGACATACATACAGACAGACAGACGGCGCAACAAAAAAGTTTTAAAATCATCTGAAACGCAAAGATATATAAACATTTTTGAAATCAGAGCAACTTTTTTTTTCTCGAAAAAATTAGGATCACCATAGCTCACACTACTATAGTATAGTATATGTGTGAGCTAAAAATTTACTAAAATTAATTTAGACAGATTTAGATACAGAATGTTTATTTTGTTTTTTATTATTAAACTAGTTTTAAAACTTTCAAAAATGCTGCATTTTTGTTCTTTCTATTAAAAAAAAACAGTAACAAAACAAACAAAAAAAAATGTGATAAATAAGATACACTTTAATATTGTATTCTATTATCCCAGTTCTGTTAAAGGTCCTGGTAACCCTGAGAAAATTTGGTTGCTTATTACCCCAGGTACACATATTGGATAAGAAAAAATTTGTACCCTCTTCAGCATACCCTCATACCATACCAATGCTTGGGTGATTTTTTGATGTTCTTACTGCCCCAAATTTCTCTTATTCCCCTCGGTACACACTTTAAAAATAGATAGTTACATTATTAAGCATAACCCTAAGTAGAACTTTTTAGTTTTTTTGCAAATATGAAAAACAGTGTTTTTAAAGATAGATTTAAAAAAATAAAGAGTTTCTCTCTTTAGATCTAAAGCTTGGTGAACTACTACATGATGACCACTTTGGCCTTTTTGAAGCCATGTCTGCCATTGAAATGATGGACCCCAAAATGGATGCTGGCATGTTGTGTAACAGAGGAACTAAAAAACTACTCTCTTTTGATCAAGCTGTAAAGGTACCTAAGCAGTTTTCATACCATATCGATTCAGTTTCTCATTCAGTCAACTCAATTTAAGCCAAATATTTAAAAATCTATAGTAATGGATTGCTTAACCTTTACTTTGAATGGGTAGATAGAAAATACACAAAGTATTTGTTGTAAGACTGAAATAATAAAGAAATACTCTGCCAATATATGGGCACCTAAGCTCACACTAGGTGCTATAGTTATAGTGTACATGTGAGCTAATATAACTAAAAACTGAAATATATTTTAGTTAACTCCAGACTCAATTACCTTTTATTTGATACCTCACAAGCCACGTTTTGACTTAAACTCTAGCTTTTAAAATCTACCCCTACCCTTTTTTTTAAACTAAAATTTATTTTGTTTAATTCTGGACTCAAGTACCTTTTGTTTGATATCACACACACCATATTTTCACTTAAACTCTAATTTTTGAAATCCAACCCCACCCCTTTTTTTAAATAAACTAAAATGTATTTAAACTCCAGACTCAATTACCTTTCATTTAATATCACATATGTCATATTTTCACAAAAACTCTAACTTTTGAAATCTACCCCCCTTGTATTTGCCTTGTTTGGTGGATTTTGTTCGTTTTTAAATGGGACCATCTCGACCCAAGACCCAGTCTAGGTACCAAATTTCATTCAAATCGGGCAAGCGATTTTTGAGTTATGCGCGTTGGTCGTTACAGATAGACAGATAGACGACGCGAGGAAAAAGTTTCAAAATCATCTGAGATGTACAGATATATAAAATTTCTTGGAATCAGCAACTTTTCTTTTCTCAAAAAATTAGGATCACCATAGTTCACATATACTTTTATAGTATATTAGTAGTGTGAGCTAATATTAGCAAGACACTATACCGATAGCTTGGATTGTACAATTTTAGTGGTCTCTAATATAGGTTTTACTCTCGGTTTCACTGAAAATAGGTTATTTGGTTTAAAAAAGGTTTTGTGATTGTGTGTGTGTGTCTATCTTTATATGATAACTTAAAAACTAAACTTAACACAAAGTTTTTGTAGTACTTGTGTATAGGTAAAGCCATTAGTTTTTGATGGGGGTTGGGGGCTTGTAAGGGGACAGAAGATTAAAGATTAAGATATTTTAAAAAATCATAACGGAAGAACCACAGCAGCTAGCAAACACAATTTTTAAATTCAGAGCAGAGAATTTGCCCTAAAAACGACAGCTGGTAGCGGAACACAGATTTCACATTTAAATAAAACAATCTGTTTAAAAAAAAATATGCTACATTGACACCATGAGCTATGGTGATCCTAATTATTTCAATAAAAAAAAAGTTGCTCCGATTTCAAATTTTTTTATATATCTTTGCGTTTCAGATGATTTTGAAACTTTTGTTGCTCCGTCTGTCTGTTTGTCTGTCTGTTTGTATGTCTGTATGTCTGTCTGTAACGACCAAGGCGCATAACTCAAAAACCGCTTGCCCGATTTTAATGAAATTTGGTACCTAGGCTGGGTCTTGGGTCGAGATGGTCCCATTTAAAAACGAACAAAATCCACCGAACACAAACCAAATAAAAGGGTGGAGGTAGATTTTAAAAATTAGAGTTTATGTGAAAATATGGCGTGTGTGATATCAAATGAAAGGTAATTGAGTCTGGAGTTAAACAAAATACATTGTAGGTGATTTAAGAAAAAGGGTGGGGGTAGATTTCATAAATTAGAGTTTAAGTGAAAATATAGCGTGATATCAAACGATATGTAATTGAGTCTGGAGTTAAACAAAATACATTCGAGTTTTTTTGAATGGGTGGGGGAGTGGGGGTAAATTTCGAAAATTAGAGTTTAAGTCAAAACATGGCTTGTGTGGTATCAAACGAAAGGTAATTGAGTCTGGAGTTGAATAAAACATCTTTTACATTTTAGTTATACTAGCTTACAGATACACTATAAATATAGTACCTAGTGTGAGCTTAGGTGCCCATAAATTGGCAGAGTATTTTTACTTTTCTAGCCCGCGCAGCAATGACTAAAGAAGGTATTATTTTTGACAATTTTTTTTTTATTTTGAGATAACGCCGAAAATTTGTTATTTGTGTGTATTTTGACGTCGTGATGTCGTGATCGCTAAACCGATTTTCGTGAAAAAAGTGTTCAATACTGTAATAATGTAAGTTGATTAGATTTTGGTCCTCAAGGATGAATGAGTTTGTCAAAAATGTACTCAAAAACTGTTTATGGAGTTTCTTTAAGGAACGTTTGGTCTCCTCAAAACCACCTTCATTGAACTCACACCTAATCGTCAACTCAAAATATTTCGATTTTTAAAATTATTTAATTTTTTTATTTTTCATAGTCATTTTTAGTAGATCTTTCTTTAATGGGTTACTTTTTCGTTTTTAAATAAAGCAAACTATACTTTTTTTGTATATTAATATATATGTACAGTCCACTCCGGTTATAACGTACCTGGGTTATAACGTACTTTCGGTTATTACGTACATATTTCATTGGTCCGGCCATAATACTCTTCTTGTTAATTGTATTGTTTATAACGTACTTCCGCTTATAAAGTTCATAATTTCTGGTCCCTTGAGGGCACGTTATAACCGGAGTACACTGTATATTTATTAAAACCTATAATCTGTTTCTAAAAATTCAATAAACCCTAGAAAAACAATTTTTTTGACTCACCCGTTTCGTGGATTTTTGAAGGGGGGTCGAATTTTCGATAAATCAGACGATAATTTACCCCTAACTTTAAAAACTCATATCAAAATTGCTTCGGTGATTTAGGAGCTATCTTGTTACGGACAAACATACACACACACACAGACAGACAGACCGCACGACGATATTGCTAAGATAGCTTCAAATACACCCAAACAACACATTTTTGGCGTTATCCCGAAAATGTTTGTTTCGTTGAAAATAATACCTTTTCTAGCCATTGCTGCGCGGGCTAGGAAGGTAAAAATCTTAGGGGGGGCTGCACCCCCCCTTATATACGCTACTGATTTTAATTGTATTAGGGAATCGTTTACACTTAGCAAAGAAAAAAAATCGGTTTTAATTAACAAGTTTATTTGTTTTATTTTGATTTCAGGAAAATTACATAAAACTCGCAGATTTCAATGAAACAGAACTAATCGGCATCATAGACACTACTCTCGCCTGTTTAGTGTCGTGGCTAGAAGGTCACTCATTGGCACAAACGGTTTTCATCAATCTGTATCTGCACAAACCTTATTCTGTGGAGGACAGAGTGCTTCGTGTATTTTGTCTGTCAGTCTACAAGTTGCTGGAGGTAATCAAGGATGTTTTGCACAAGTAAGTTTTTATGCCTATTATACAGGGTGTGAAAGCTGGGGCTCCAAGATCTAATGGATACCTATTAAGGGTTGATAGTTAACTGTTTCGTCCTTAAAGGACTCTTCCAAACACTGCATGGTCAATGTGACACCCTTGTAAACCTAAAGAGACGGTATATAAATCTCATGTTACTATATTGGTAAGAGAAATAAAAAACAATGCCTATGATATTGTATGCTTTTCACGCAAGTGGCGACATCCACCACATACAAAAGTAACTACCAGAAATGAAACAAAAGGCAGGAAGATGAAATCTCGAATCCAACTCGAGGGACCAAAAATTTGATAACGTCATTTTATGGAAAGGATCAACTTTCTGTTTTAACAAATTTGAAATATCTAAAAAAAAAGATATATATTTAAATGGAACTGTAGCACCAAGTGAGTGGAAAACGTCATATATATCCACAAGACACAAAAAAGGAAGGAAAGATATATGTGACAATTATAGAGGTATATCTGTGACTAGTATGCTAAGCAGAATATACGGTAAAATAATTAGAAATAAAGTGGAGAGCGAATATAAAGACATGGAGGCAGAAGAACAAGCCGGTTTCAGGGCGGTTAGATCGTTCAGATCATCTCTTTTGTATAACCCAAGTTATTGAAAAGAAAATGGCATACGGACAAGAGCTGCATCTGCTTTACGGAGATTTGCAGAAGGCATATGATAGTATACCACTAAATCTACTTTGGAAAGCGTTGGGAAAGACAAACATAAGCGTACAACTAATTAAGGCCATCAAAGAGTTATACCGCAATAGTAAGGCAAAAGTTAAAATAAAAGCAAAACTAACCAAAGGCTTTCAAGTAAATAAAGGTCTTAAACAAGGTTGCTGTATCTCGCCTATGCTCTTCAAGATATACTTTAAACAAGTCCTTAAAGTATGGAAGAGAAAATGTCAAAACATGGGAATTACATTGGACGAAGCCACCTTGTATACTTTATGTTTCGCCAATGATCAGATAGTAGTGGCTCAGGACTATGACGACCTCGAATATATGACACGAAAACTAATAGAAGAGTACAATAAGTGAGGACTAGAGGTTAATCTCAATAAGACAGAGTATATGTGTATCGGTGAAATGAAACAGGATCTAATCTTAAATACAGGGCAGCGAATTCAGTCCTGTGATGAGTATAAATACTTAGGTCTAAAAATTACAGCTGACGGAACAGTAGACAAAGCTATAAAAGATCGAAACGTACAAGGAAGAAAAGCAATAACTTTGTCAAATGGTATAATTTGGGACCAAAGTATATCAAAACATAACAAAAAGCTTATATATAACACCATTGTAAAAAGTATTATTACATACGGCTCAGAAGTATGGCCAATCAAGGATAGAACAGAAACAATGCTTTCCGCTACGGAGATGGACTACTGGAGAAGAGCAGCAGGGAAATCAAAAAGAGAAAGACTTACAAATCAAAGAATAAGAGAAATTATGACAGTGGGTGAACGTACTTTAGTGGATGATATAAGAACAAAACAACTGGTGTGGTACGGACATGTACAAAGAATGAATGATGAAATACTACAATGGAAACCAACTGGCCGAAGAAAACGAGGACGGCCAAGGAAAAGCTGGAGAGAAGGAATAGACAGTGAAATAAGAATAAGAGGCCTAGATGATGAATTATGGGCAAACAGAAACGAGTGAAGATACCCATATCGGAAGACGTAGAACGTTGTGAAACCGATAAATATATATATGGAATATCTGCACTGATAACAAAGATATGGCCGATTTTTAGAATTCATAATTTTTGAATTTTCCCTTGTTACAACTACAAGGCCTGGAAAAAAACTTTTGTCATATTTTTTTAGGTCTCGAAATTTTAGGACAGCAATGTGAAATCCCCAATCCTCTATCTTTTATAATTAGTGAGTTTCCCATTCAATATCATCAAAAAATGTTCGCCGCCATCTTGAATATCTCAGCTCCTGTTAACAATTCGACGTGGCAATAGAGATATTCGGATTCAGCGGGTTCCAAGTATAGAAAGTGGATTTTCCAAAATCTTGCCTTAACTATCTGTATTATCTGTTATATCGTTTCCTGTCGTGCAAACATACGTCTCAAGATTAATTCTTGTCTGAGCTTCTTTTTAGTCAGAGCATATTATTTTAAAAGGCTTTCCGTTTTCGGTCTAGAAGCAAATCATATTACTTTTTGGCAACAGACCATTGCCCCCTAATTTGACCCCGCTGAATCCGAATATCTCTGTTACCAACTCGAAAAATCGACAGGGACGGAGAAAATCCCCCCAAACCCCCAAAAACCTTTTTTTTCAGTTTTATGCAATTTTCTCGAAAACTAACCTTTTTATCAAAAATTGCAAAGAACAGTTTTTTGTGGAGAATAAAATTCCCTTTCCAACGATGTATTGGTCAATACGGTTCGGAAAAGCAAGTAGCTCTTCAGTGGCGTACGTAAATTGGGATTATTTAGAAAAAACATGTTTATTATAGGTTTTTCAAAATTTTCTCAAAAACTACACTTTTTAGGAAAAAATATGTAGTATACTTTATTGTAGAACATAACATTTTCTTTTAAAAACTTTATTAAAATGTCGGGTTATTGCCATATTTAAGGCTTCAGGGGCGTACTAATATAAACTTATTTTCAAAAATAACTGAAATAATCAGTTTCTCTTGTATATTTAAATATCTTTTCTAAGATTTTCAGAAAAAAATGTTCCTTTATTCTTTATTGAGGATAAGACAATTTCTTTTTAAATGATATATTACAAAGTGAGGTTGATGTTATGATAAATACTTCAAAAAGATTCGTAATTTATACCTACTAAAATAAAATGTTTCCAAATTAAAATAAACTAACAAACTGTTTTTTGATTAGATTAGATATTTTGATTTATCTAAATAAGTTCTTTAAAGCAAAAAAACACCGGTGGTTATAAGGGGAGGGGGCATAGGGGCCATGGCCCCCCCTAAGCAATATTTTTGTGCAGAAAGTAACAGTAGTAACTTTGACACAGGTGTTTTTGGTTACTTTTTTAAGCATATGGAACTAAAAATAAAGTGGTGAATCTTATGCAACGATTTGGGGGGGGGGGCATAATCATGATTAGGTACTCATACTTTCGGCCTTTTGAACTTTCGACCTTTTGTTTTTTGATCTTTTGTATTTTCGACCTTTTGTACTTTCGACCTTTTATCCGCCGCTCTTTATTATCCACCGAAAAGCTAATAAGACACAAAATTGATTAGTTTGTATTGATCTTAAATAATTTCTTTAAATTAAGAACACCACTGGAGCGGTAAATATAAAATAACTTCCACATTGTTATACATCGTTTGTAAGGAAATTTTATTGGCTAGGACGAAGTATAGAACACATTTTTTGATAAAGAGCTTGGTTTTTAAGAAAATTGAATAAAACGTATGAAAAACATGTTTTTTTTAAATGATTTGTTGAAATCACCCCCATTGACGGACGTCGCTGGAGAGTTTGCTATAAGTCAAACCCCACCGAGTTTCACATTTCACATTTTTAACAAGGGAATTTCCCTGTCTACAAAAAAGTGTAGAACAAGTTTTTTCATGTTAAGCTTAGTTTTTGAGAAAATTAGATAAAACCTGTAACAAAAATGGTTTATTTTCTGTTTTTTCAAAATTAATTTAATTTACGGATGCCCCTGAAGTTTTATTTATAAAACCGATTTAATCATGTTATACGTCATTTTGAAGGAAATTTTATTGAGTATACCATAATGTAATACATGGTTTTCTGTAGATGTTAGTTTTTAAAAAAATTAAATAAATCTTGGAAAAAACATAGGTATTTTTTCAACTTTTTTTAATTACTTCAATTAACGGACGTCGCTGGAGAGCTTGTTATTAGTCTAACTTTATTAAGTTATACCACGTTAAAAAGGGAATTTTATTGTCTACAATAAAGTATATTATACATTTTTCTCTTAGAAGCTTAGTTTTTAAGAAAATTTGAAAAAGCCTCAAACTTTCAGATTTTGGGGGGTCTGGGGGGGTTTTTAAAGGTTTTTGCAGCCATTAAAAAAAAATTTATAATTTTTTAGTTATACAAATATATATTTTGAATGTACACCTGTGACAATTTGGGCTTTCCAGCGGCAATTTAAAATTCCGCCGCCATTTTGGCCGCCATCTTGAATATCTCAGCCCCTGTTAATATTTCGAGTTGGCAACAGGGATATTCGGATTCAGCGGGGTCAAAATAGGGGGAATGGCTCATTTGCCAAAAAGTAATATAAAATGCTTCTAGAAAGTGGGTTTTCCCGAATCTTGCCTGAACTATTTCTCTCATTCCCTATCTAGCTTACACGTCAATTTTTGGTTACACTGCAAAGTTTGATATTTTTGTCATAAATATACTAAAGGTCTTTTTAGATTCTGCAAGAACATACAGTGTGTTTTATTTAAATTAAAGAATTTGATAATCATCCTTGTATTAAGGGTGGCCAAATAAAAATTGTTTTAATTATATAAATATGCCTTATTTGGTATTAGCTTATTATAAAAAAAATTACCCTGTTTCTAGAACTAAATACCTTATTTTCTATTTAAATTCAGAGCAATGGTGGTTGAAGAAGAAGATTATCAACCAATGCAATATGGCTACCATTTAAACCCAGATATTTCTGAGCAGCGAATGATTGGAATGTTGAGGGAAATCGAAGAAGAACTGCATAGAAAAATAAGAACAAAGCAAAACGAGGTAAATTGTCCGTAAAAATAGAAAAAGAAATTCATAATCCGTCATTTTCACCTACCAGAACCTGTTTTTCGTTAGTTTTGTGCTTTATACATTGTTGGGTCCCTATTGTGCAACCAACTTATTCTAATTAATCATTTATAAAAAAATTTTGGTATGTAGAAAGTTCAATATGCTTTCCGCACACATCTTTACCCACGGTGCTTTAAAAATGAGAACAGATTTTTTTAATATTTTAGCAAGAAACACAAGCATTATTTGCAAGAATAAAATTCGTTAGAATATTCCTTCAAATCTTAAACGCCTTAAGAAAAGATGACCAACCTCAGACTTCTTTTGCTGACTCTCAAAGGTTTGTATTTAATTGTTTAAAATCCTAGGTTTCGAGACTATTAACTGAACTAGATTGTTAATAAGCCATTTTTAAAACACGTGTTCTGACATGGTCAATTATATTTTTAAAATTTTTTGATTGAATGATAAAGTCGATTTTTTTAAACGAACTGGTATGTGGTCAAGCCTAAAATAACGCTTGGAGGGTTAAAAAGCCCTCCCAAAAACTACATTTGTTGAAAAAGTTGCCACCTTTGATGAACATTCTACGCAATTTTCCCACAAATCACATGTGGCTCAGCAAACTATCTGAAGTAAATTATTTTATTGTACAGGGTGTCTCATTATATTTTTTCCCACCCTTTTAGACCATTAATAATTGATGTAGGAATATAAAACAAATTGTGTTCGAATTCGCGAAATTTTTACTTTTGAATTGCATCTTTACTTTATTCCTGATGCTTACCGTATTTGGCAGGCGCTCAAATTTATAGTTTTTGTAAATTGGATGCTTCTTATATTATTTAATTAATAGATTAGGCTTGGAATATACTTTCCAAAAATACCCCATATGTCGCAGTTTTGATAAATAGTTTCTGAAATTTTAGCGATAAATTTTTAAATGATAAAAAAACCACTTTTATGTTGATTTCAGTGTCCTTATTTCGAACTATGTTAGTCCCCCATGTATAAACAGTGACAATGACAACTATTTTTTTTTTAAATGACGCTCAAAATGACAACCGGTAACGACAACAAAGTTGTGTAATTGTCACTGTTGATACATGGGCACTAACATAATTTGGAATAAGGATACTAAAATTAACACAAGACCGGTACTAATATAATTGCTAATATCCCAGAAACTATGGCTCTAAACTACGGCATATCGGATATTTTTGGAAAATATGTTCCAAGCCTAATCTATTAATTAAATAATATAAGGAGCATCCAATTTACAAAAACTATAAATTTGAGCGCCTGCCAAATATGGTAAGCATCAGGAATAAAGTCAAGATGCAATTTAAAAGTAAATATTTCGCGAATTCGAACACAATTTCTTTTATATTCGTATATCAATTATTAATGGTCTAAAAGGGTGAGAAAAAATATAATGAGACACCCTGTACAGTGTGTTTCAACTAAAACCAAACAGAGGCCTTTCAGGTATTTTTTTGGAATGGAATTTGGAAAACCCCTCTCGTTTCTCATTGATCTTCTTATTGCATCCATTTCGACACTCGAATTTTTTTAATCTTCTTTAATAAAAAAAAAAACTTTTTATTGAACTACGAGTATAAAACGAAAGAAATGTAAAACGCAATAATTGCTTTGTAAATTAATTGGTACACTAAAGTTAAATCAAGGAAAGATCTATTTTAAAACTCCTAAAATTTCCCTAAAATTCACTGAAGTTTCCCCGAATCCCTAAAGCTGCCGAAATATCCCTTAAATAGGGAAATTTCCTTAAAGTTGGCAAACCTGCAATAAAATGCTCTATAAAATTTTAATGAATAGTCTGATAGTTCTTGATAAATTTAGCGCAGATTTAAAACAAATAATAATACATCCAAATATAAGTTAACAAAAATCTGTTTTGTCAAGAAAAAAATTGAACATAGTCAAAGTTAAAAAAAAATCAATAATTATAGCTACTAAACTGCGAGGTATGCTCCTTGTCCAAAAAGAGACCATAAAAATTATTTCAATAACATTGTAAAACAACCAAAAAATTTTACATTTCTTATATTTCTGCAAAAAATTGTAAAAAGATAAAGTTATATCTTTAAAATTACAATAACGGTTTAAAAACATCTTTTATTTTATTTTTTTATTATTGTAGACTGCTACAAAATTCTTTGGAAATGTTGGCGATTATAAAGGACAGTGTTCATATGGGATTGGGAGCTGATAAAGGTAAATCTTTAATTTTTATAAGTGCTTTAAAAATACGATTTTTGAAACATCGCTCAAACCGTTTTAGTGTTGTTATTTAAACCAAAGAAAAAAGCATAAATTAAAAAAATATATATTTTTGACATTTAATTGGCGTACGTCAAAAAATTTTTGCGTTAGAAAGTAAAAATACTCAGTTGACTTCTTTTTTTAAAGACCAAATATTAAATACTAGAAGCAGCGTTTCATTTGAATATGTACAGGGTATCCCAAACTCGAAAACTAAAAGTGACAGATAAAATTTAGTGACAGATTCTTTTTAAAAAATCCATAAAAAAGCAATTTACACCAAAATTAAATTTTTATAATTAAAAAAGTTATAGACTCCCCTCAAAATGCAGATTTTTTAAAAACCCCCTGTAGCTTGAAAACGGCTTGTCATATGAACATTCGCTTTTCACCTTTTAACTTCTCTTCAAAATTGAGCCTCGCTCGCCCCAGTTTTTAATTATCTTAAACCCCCCAAAAGTTCCAAGTCTGGGAGACCCTGTACATTACAGTTTTTTGTAATCATTGCAAAGTTTGTTATTTCTTATGTCGCCATATTGGACTTATACCCCATTAAATAGAACATAAAAATAGCTTTTTAACCATGTATATCAACGCAACATTGGACCATGGAAAATATAAATTTATTTAAAAAAAAAATTGTGTGTGCTTAAGACCACACGGCAGAAGTAAACTTTAACAAGGCGAAATTAATAATACTGGCCTTCATCTGCATCATCATATCGCTCGCTGAATGTTCCTTTCACAGTTAGTCGACTCGCGCCGACTTCACCCGAATGAGCGTTACATAGCCGAGCCTGACGGCTCAGTTCAATTCACTACCCACAAGGACTGCTAAACGCGCCTAAAGAAGTTTACACTTCAAAAATTATTATGTCTGTTTAAGACCACACGGCAAAAGTGTAAACTTCAACAAGGCGAAATTAATAATATTGGCCCATAACATATTCTGCATAGCGGACCGAACCGAACTCTTCTGTGTACTGACCTTCATCTGCATCATCATATCGTTCGCTGAATGTTTCTCACAGTTAGTCGACTCGAGCCGATTTCACCCGAATGAGCGTTACATAGCCGAGCCTGACGGCTCAGTTCAATTCACTACCCACAAGAACTGCTAAACGCGCCTAAAGAAGTTTACACTTCAAAAATTATTGTCTGATTAAGACCACACGGCAGAAGTGTAAACTTCAACAAGGCGAAATTAATAATATTGGCCCATAACATATTCTACATAGCGGACCGAACCAAACTCTTCTGTGTACTGGCCTTCAACTGCATCATCATATCGCTCGCTGAATGTTTCTCACAGTTAGTCGACTCGAGCCGATTTCACCCGAATGAGCGTTACATAGCCGGGCCTGACGGCTCAGTTCAATTCACTACCCACAAAAACTGCTAAACGCACCTAAAGAAGTTTACACTTCAAAAAGTTTTTTGCTTAGTTGGCTGTAAAACAAATGTCGTCCTTTCATTATTGTCATACCTACATACATAAAAATTTCACCAAATTCTGCTAATTATTTGATTTATCTGTAAATACCTTTATTTTTTAACTTTTCTTTTTTTACCTTTGGCCAAAAAATAATGACGTGATGCTACTAATATTATCCACTGAAACATTATTTATTATATATATTAAACTCAAAACAAGACCAAAACCTAAAAACCGATGAAAAAGCGTTGACATGAATTAAAGTAAATGTTTATATTTTGACTAAATTCACAATATTTGAAAACCACCCCATATGGGGTCAACTAGAGCTCAAATCCAGCACAGGTATTAATTGTACCAAGTATACATATCTTAAGCTCGTTCAGCGTTCTTATGGCAAAGAAAGAAAGACTCATAACTTTAATTATTTCCAATTTGGAAACTATTCCATATAAAATTTAATTGGCAGTATAACTCAAGAAATATCAAAATTAATTGCGATCTGTTTAATGCTGCCAGGTATTTTTTGTTTTTATTTTTATTTGAATTTTTGGGAAAACCTAACCTTAAATTTTGTTTTGATATTTTTTGGGCTTTAGCCAAACCTTTAAAAGAGAACCTCCTTGTTTGGGGAAATTCCGATCAGGTGATCATTTTTCTCCTTGTTGGAAGTTATTTCCTTTTTTGAACACCTGATCATTTTGCTAAATTCATGCACGCTTTGCACACGCTGGGAGTTTGAAGCGCCCCCCTGTATTTGACAGGGGAATAAAGAGCCACTTCCGCAAAAATCACCGAAGATGTCACACGTGCTTTTAAGATTAAGACCAAAATTCCATCCACAAAAAAGTCCGCGGCGGCGTGAGTGAAACTGTGGAACTGCTGTTAAATGAAAGAAGGCAAGGTAAGCTTCTAGCGTGTTGCCAATTTTTTTCCTTTGTTTTAGTTCAATAAACGTCTGTTTTCCCAGACGGGGTAAATTTAACTTTGGGGTAATTTTTTGTGAAATCTCTAGTCTTCTCCCCTTCGGGCACAGCCGTCTACGATCCTTTAAAACTCTTAACAATTAAATTAATAATTGGCGAATATTTGACAGATAGTTACGTCGTTAGGTAGAATGCCGCTATCTGCTTATAAAACTTTCCTAGTTGTGATTAAAAAACTCGGAAAATAATAAACAAATGCTCCCTGATAACTGTAAATTATTTTCTTGAAAATCATAAAAGCTAGAGAAGTACCCAAATGTAACCAAAAAATCCAAATATTGGATAACGGCATTATAGCTTATGCACAGCAGATTTGTTTCATAGTCAACTAAGTGAAAAAGTGTTTGTTAATAAATTCACGTTTTGGCTTACCCCAAGATCGGCTTGTTAGGATTATTTTTATTATCTATTTAGTGACGTATAAATCCAATATGGCCGCCATAAGAAACAAAAAAGTTAGCTATGGTTATAAAAAATCTAGAAGGGCTAGAAAATACTCTGCCAATGTATGGGCCCCTAAGCTCACACTAGGTACTATAGCCACAGTGTACGTGTGAGCTAATATAACTAAAAACTGAAATATATTTTATTTAACTCCAGACTAAATTACCTTTCGTTTGATACCACACAAGCCATGTTTTGACTTAAACTCAAATTTTTGAAATCTACCCCCACCCTTTTTTTAGAAAAAACTAAAATGTATTTTATTTAACTCCAGACTCAATTACCTTTCGTTTGATACCACACACGCCATATTTTCACATAAACTCAAATTTTTTAAATCTACTCCTTCTATCTATCATTTATTTGGCTTGTGTTCGGTGGATTTTGTTCATTTTTAAATGGGACCATCTCGACGCAAGGCCCAGCCCAGGTACCAAATTTCATTGAAATCAGGCAAGCGGTTTTTAAGTTATGCGCGTTGGTCGTTACAGACAGACAGACGGCGCGACAAAAAAGTTTCAAAATCTTCTGAAATGCAAAGATATATAAAAATTTTTGAAATCGGAGCCACTTTTTTTTTCTCGAAAAAATTAGGATCACCATAGCTCACACTACTATAGTATAGTATATGTGTGAGCTAAAATTCGTTAACGTCGTTCGATTGGCCGTAGTTCCTAATACAGAATTACCAAATTTTAAAAAATTTCCTTACAAGATAGCAGAGATATTTTATAAAAGCGATAAAAGAACTATACAAAGGGTCAAAATCTAAAATTAAAATTGGAAATCGACTTTCAAAAGAATTCCTGGTAACGAAAGGCTTAAGACAGGGATGTTGTATCTCTCCAACTCTTTTTAAAATATATATCGCAGTAGCTCTGAAAAACTGGAAACGCAAAGTACACGGCATGGGAATACAACTTAACGACCGATTTACCATATACACACTACAGTTTGCTGACGATTAAGTAATTGTAGCTAATGATAAAGAAGACATGGAGTATATGATGAGAAAGTTAACGGAAGAATACCAAAAGTGGGGGCTAACAGTGAACGTGGACAAGACACAGTACTTATGTATTGGAAACGAATCAAGTGAATTAGAACTAGAGAATGGACAAACAATATCTCCATGCAATGAGTATGTATACTTGGGTGTCACATTTGATAAGACAGGAACAGACTGTAAAGAACTGGAAAAAAGAATAGTAAAAGCAAAAAAGGTTATTGGTTGTCTTAACAGTATTTTATGGAGCAGAGATAAAGAAGAATGTAAAATTTAACATATATGAAACAATTGTGAAAAGCACGCTGTTGTATGGAATAGAGACTTGTCGCGTAACAGAAAAATACAAAGCAAAAATGGAAAGTGTCGAAATGGATGCAATAAGAAGATCAATGAGAATATCCAGAACAGATCATATAAGAAATGCGATCATAAAAGAAAGAATGGGAATCGAGAGAAGCATAACGGATGACATCACTAAAAGGCAACTGATATGGTACGGCCATGTACAACGGATGAGCGACGAAAGATTACCAAAGCAGGTCCTAGAATGGCAACCTATAGGGCGCAGAAAAAGAGGGCGTCCTAAACTGGAATGACAACAGGCAATCCAAAGATCAATGAGTCAAAAAAACCTGACGGAAGATGCCTGTCAGGATCGAAGGAGGTGGAGAATAGACGTCGGACAACGTAGAAAAACGTTCTAAACCGACATAGTAGTAGTAGAGATATTTTAATTTTTCGAAAACCACTTTTTGCTCGATATTTTGAAAACCCGTGTAGTATTTTTAATTTTCATGCAAAATCTGATTGAGTTTGAAATAGCGCAACTTTTTTCTCATTTAACCAAAATTGTTTCTCTTAGCGTTACCGAAATTTTCATATAGTTTATCTAGGACACCCTGTATGGCCTATTTGCCTACTTAAAGAGCGTTCGTTTATTCGATCTGTGTGCTCCATATGCTTCGTTTCCTCTTCAAGCCGTTCGTTTATTTTTAATCGAGCAAATCGAGCGAATTTTTAGCCGGTCGTTTATTCATGAAGCGAGCAAAAAGAGCTGCTCTTTTTTCTCCGAGCGTTTGAAGCTTTTGCCAGCGCCCTCTGAATATTAAGGTGGTTGAAACAAAAAGCGAGGTTATGGTTAGAACGGATAATTATCCACAATTTTTGTGCTTGAAACTTGGGTGGACGTCTCAGGAGAGACGCGATCTTATTGAACTACAGAAGCAAGACACTGCTTTTTATTTGTGTTCCGGTGCAAAAATTGTTGTTCTCACTATGCAATTTTTTCGATAAATGCATAGTCAGAGCAGGGTTTTTTAGTTTTTTATGTAACAAAGACTTTTACCCATTTCATTCACACATTATGCATAAGTTCCGCATGCTTCGAAAGCCGTTCGTTTATTATTTAAAGCTCTATTTGCTTAATGATCAGCTGATCGCTCAAGCTCCGCTTGCTCTACTCCGATCGAATAAACAAACGCGCTTTTAAATGCCGTATATTTTTGCAGACGGTGAACTCATCCGAGGATTCGAACCGTCAATAAATCAACGTCTTCTGCCACCGACGTTTCCGCGTTACACGAAAATCAAATCCAGACGTGAGGCTGTGGCGCATTTCACGGAAATGACAGAGAGGTTTAAGGTTGTCTGCAAGATTCACAGTATAACATCTTTTCACCAGGCTTTGGTAAGAAATTAATAGTATTTTCGAGACTCCGTATTCCTTAAAAAACAGGAAGCGTTTTGTAAATAACTATTTCAAGATATACAGAGTGTCCCATTAAGGATGGTAGCCGGATTTATCTCAGAAACTACTATCACTCGGAAAAATGCCATATCATCGATATAGGACGAAACAGTAAATTGTCAACACTTATTAGGTGTCTATGAAATCTTGGAAGATCGTGGCTTTCGAGCTACCTACGGAAAAATACGAGAGAAACAAAAAACCCTTATTTTTAATCGATTAGCTACGAAAAATTGTTTGATTTTTAATTTACGAGTACTAAATTTTACGTTTTGACGCGATGTCGACGTCTTAATGGCGGAATAAATGCAATCAGCGTTGATCTAACCTAAATGGACGTGATGGATTCTCTCTTTCAATCGATATTTTCATCGATCGATGATATAGCGGTTTTACTCGCCTGCTGCTGTTTTAGTTTCTCTCGTACTTCGGTAGATGACACTTCTTGCAGAGTAAATGATTTTGTTTTCTCACTAGAAACGTAAGGTAAGAGACGAAACCGTATACTTAACTTAGCAAGGGTGTCACATTGACCAAGCAGTGTTCTGAACAGTCCCATAAGGACGAAACAGTTGACTGTCAACACTTATTAGGTGTCCATTAGATGTTGAACCCCCGTGAGGTTAAGCTTTCGAGCTATCCACGGAAAAATATGAGAGATACAAAAAAACCTATTTACCGATTAGCCACAAAAACTTGTTCGCTAAATTTCAATTGAGCAACTGTACAAATTTAATTAATTTTTAGTAATTAAATCCTGGACGTGTCCCCCACTCTAAACATGTCAAAATCACGAGATAAAAAAAGTAACAGTATATAATTAGTAACCGGCAAATCTTTTTTCTGTGATTTAAAAAATATGGTTGGAAGTAAATGGCAACATTGTCCTACAAATCTTATGCCTGGTTTAGTCAGTCCAGCTTTCCAAGATGTCTTCTGTCTGTGCCCATTCTGTTAAGAACGTTTAAAATGTTCGCAGAGGAAAAAGTTGACAATTCAGTCTGTTAATCATCACTTTAAAAATACACCAGTGTTTTGTTGACTCAAATGCAAACTTTGTAGAAACAGCTTTTTATATCTTCCCGGAAAGTACTTTAAACTCCCCAAAAGTTGCCAGTTTGGATTACCTTGCAGTAAATTTTAAATAAAATTTAGAGAAAATAATAGATTAGAAGTGATAAATATTGCTAAACGTTTGAGCGTAAGTGTATATCGATTGGCAGAGCATTTTTATTTGTTTTAGGACTTTTTTATGGAATTCAGCAAATCTAACCCGTGTTTGGTGTCTCGTTCGGGATTGCAACTACTCTATCCTGGTTCGCAGCTTAAAGAGGCCCTGCGTGATGCCGCCAGATCCTTTATAGGCCCACCTGCTTTGACTTTACGGCCTTTGGTAATTTTTTTATTTCTAATGCAGGTTTTTCAAAATAAACAGATCTTCACTTTAGTGACTAATATTAATAACCGCTAGCGACAGTCCGATTCAGATAGACAACTCCTTTTTTACCCGCTAGATTATTGAAAGCAATGTTATTTTATTTGTTTTTAACATTTTTACGTTAATTTCATTTTAAATATCGACTTGTAAAAGGTTTTTCTAAGCTATTTGCAAAAAAACTTTCGGCAAACATTCAAAAAATATCTGAATGGCTTATCTTGTAGGATCTTCCATGCAATCTTAAAAATATATGTACAAAAATCTGCACAAAATACAAGCAGTTACACAGGGTTCCCACTCTTCTGGATTAGGGAATGGCAAAATGTGTGAGGGAACTCAGGGAATTGGTCAGAAATGTCTCGAAAATTTCTTGATTTTAGAATTTCTACCTATACGAATCACTATTGTATTTTTTTTTGTATTTACCTCAGGGTTCCGCGGATATATACCAAGTGATGTTAGCCCGCGAATAGAAAAACGATAAATGCAATGAACTGTATAAATTAATTAATGATATCGCGAGCAAACATAAATATAGATATGAAATTACGAAATAATCAGACGTCCATAGGTAAAATTGTTGGAACCACACAACGGTAATCAGATAAGTGCACTCACCTCCTTTGCAGCCAAATTCTCCTCGTTCCAAGGGGCCCCCGAATGGATCTAATGATGTCACCACGTAGCTGAAGGGTTGAAGTTTCTAGTTCTATGCTTCAGTACACAAAATTCGAGCACTTTCAGGTGTAGATAATTGAAATAGTTGGAGAACGAAATTAACACGCCTTTTCTCTAGGCGATTGACAATGATCTCACTGGTTGTTGGTGCGCATGTCCAAATACGCGGAATGCGCTTTATCCTTCATACAGTTGTGTGTTTTTAAAAATATATATAAACAACCGCGAAATTTAGCGGGAGCTAACATAACTGCCCTCCAAAACACACAAATTTAGAATCTCAACCGGACAGATATAGATATAAGAAAAAGAATCGACCGATAAATATAAATGAATGAAAACAGATAAGTATCGTAAGTTTATTTAGATATAACGAAATCCCGAAAAAGGCAAAACAAACAAACAAAAAATTCAAAAAAAATTAAAAATAAAAAAACCTATTGTAATACCCGGTAAAAGGTAGAAAATTAAAATTACTTTTAATTTGGCAAGAGGCACAGTTTTACAACTGGCCGCTTATAAACACCGGTAACCGTTTTTACCGTCGCAACACGCACCTGACCGTCCCCGCCGGGATGCAGTTCGATGACCCGACCGACCGGCCATTTCAAAGGCGATTGAATGTGATCACTTGTTATGATAACCAAATCATTTAATTTGATATTTGGGGACAAATCAGTCCACTTGTGTCGCTGTTGTAGCGTATGCAAATACTCTATAGAATACCGTTTCCAAAAATCATTATGTAGTTTTTGGATGAGTTGCCATCTCGAGAGCCGATTTAGGGGAACCTCGGACAAATCTGACTCCGGAATTTCTGAATTAAGGGGTTCAAGTGTCAAAAAATGCCCAGGGGTAAGAGGTTGAAGATCGTGTGGGTCTGAAGAGGCAGGAGATAAAGGGCGACTATTCAGTACGGCTTCTATGCGACAGGTAAGGGTGGACATCTCCATGATAGACAACTTCTGGTCGCCGACGACTCGTACAAAGTGAGTTTTAAAACTTTTGACGCCAGCTTCTGCCAGGCCATTGAAATGTGGACTGAGAGGAGGTCCCAGATGCCAACGAATAGAAAGTCTGGTGGCAGCACTTCTTGCGTAATCCAGTAATTGGTTACGAAACCCTATAAAATTACTGCCTTGATCTGACCAGCATTGCGTCACGCTTCCGCGTCTGGAAATGAATCGATGGAATGCACCTACGAACCCTTCGGTGGACAGTTCCATGGTTAATTCCAAATGCACGCAATGTGTGGCCGTACAGACAAACACACAGACATACGATTTGAAAGCTTTACAACCACGGTAACGATGAGGAATCACAAAGAAAGGTCTACAAAAGTCGATAGCTACACTCGAAAAAGGTTTTAGTTGATTGATTCGATGAGCGGGAAGTGAACTCATTATGGGCGGTCTATAGGGTTTAGGGTTGATTCTAAAACATTGCAAGCACTTGGATATGGTTCTTTGAATTGCCCGTCTGGCAGATAATATCCAAAATTGCTGTAAAAGCAGATTATGTAATGTTTTAAACCCAGGATGAAGATATTGTCGGTGAGCGGACTCGATAAGAAGAGTAGTTAAACGATGGTCACTCGAAAGTAAGACGGGGTGTTTTGCAGAATAAGACAAAAGGTCAGATTTTTGCAATCTGCCACCGACTCTAATGATATTATTCTCATCAAGAAAAGGTGAAAGTTTTCGCAAAGGTTTCGGTATTGGTTTATCCTTAGATAACGCGGAAAAAAGCTCAGAAAAACAAGAACCTTGCACGCGTTTGATAAGAAGGTGTAACGCACTTTGCATCTCACCGGTGGTAGGAAAAACAATATTCTCAAAAATAACTTTTTGGTCCGGCGGCTTAGTGGGTTTTTGATAGGAATGGTTTTGAAAAAGGTTAACTATTCGAAGGACATAACAAATGATACGTTGAATTTTTGATATAGAGGAATATTTGATAAGAAGCTGATCTAAGAAGTTGACATCAATTATCGCATTGCAACAGACTTTTGGCTTTTCCTCCAGATTAATATCTCCGAAATCAATCGGCATTTTTGATTTATGAAAATCGGGCCATTCGTTTTCGGGAGACCACAAAAACGACGGTGCGTTCCACCACATGTCATGTGACATGAGCTGTGAAGGGGTGGCCCCTCGTGACGCAATATCGGCTGCATTCAAAGCAGAAGGAATGTAGCGCCACGAGTTTGAGGGAATGATTTCTTGGATTCTACTGACTCGATTTCCAACAAAGGTTTGCCAGCGATTAGGAGGGGATGAAAGCCAGTGCAATACGACTTGCGAATCGCAGAAAGTAACGATATTTGTAAAAGTTATTTTTCCTTCATAGCTAGATAAAACGAAGTCAATTAATTCGCTTAAAAGAAATGCGCCTAGGAGTTCTAGCCTAGCCAAAGTTTGTGACTTTATAGGCGCGACCCTAGATTTTGCAGATATGAGAGAAACAGATATATTGTTTTCCTCTTCTACACGAAAATATACGACGCCTGCGTAGCCTCGAATTGAAGCGTCACAGAAGCCGATGATTTGACAGGTATTGGTTTTTGACAGTTTGATTTGTCGGGGTAATTGAAAATTGGAAAGAAGCGGGAATTCAGAACGAAGTTTGTTCCAAGAGTCGATGATAGAAGAATCTGGTTCTTCGTCCCAGCCTATTTTCGATATCCACAACTGTTGCAAAGTAAATTTTGCTTGTAGCAACAAGGGACAAAGAAAACCTAAGGGATCGAAGATTGTCCCTATGATAGATAAAATAGAACGTTTGGTTGGGGGTTTGTCCTTCATTCGGCATTGATAAGAAAAAATGTCGTTTTTTGGATGCCATTGAAGTCCTAAAACTTTGATAAAGTGGGGTTCCTCCTTGTCGAAAGAGAGAGGCATTTGACGATCGGACTCTGGCAATGTTGCCAATAACTCAGGACAATTGCTTGCCCATTTTTTAAGTTCAAATCCTCCCGACTTCAACAAATCATTGAGTTCTGTTTGAAGGGAGAGAGCTTCAAAAAGCGAAGGGCTAGTTCCCAAGATATCGTCGATATAGATTGACGTTTTTAGAACAGTACTAGCCATAGGAAAACGTTCCTTTTCTCTCTCTGCCAGCTCATTTAAGGTACGCATGGCTAGAAAAGGTGAGCATGTCATGCCAAAAGTGACAGTAGAAAGTTCCCACACTGAAAGTGGGTCCTGTGGAGAAAACCTCCACAATATCCTTTGATAAGGACGGTGATAAGGATTGATAAGGACTTGACGGAACATCTGTTTGATGTCAGCAATGTAGGCAATAGGATTAAGACGAAACGTAAGGAGTAAAGAAGCAATATCTTTTTGAAGTTTCGGTCCAGATAACAATGTGTCATTGAGACTAATATTTTTTGGGGTGACTGCTGAACAATCCCAGACTACCCTTAATTTTGTACTCAAGCTTTCCGGCTTTAATACGCAATGATGGGCTAAAAAACACGATACGTCGACCTTTGGTTGACTAGATAAAACTAAACTCATATGATTAGAATCGATATAGTCTTGCATGAAACTTGAATAGGCAGTGTACAGATCAGGATTTTTGATTAATCTATTTTCTAGAAGTAAAAATCTACGATAAGCTTGCGGATAAGTATTTCCTAGGTCAGGGTTTATTTTATCTTTAAACGGAAGATCTACCATGAATCTACCGCTCGGTTGCCGTACTACACTAGCAGTAAAAATTGATTCTGCCTGTTTTTCTTCCTTTGATAAGATTTGTTTTTTAGGCAAATGTTCGATTTCCCAAAACCTAGGGAGAATGACCTCTAAAGGAGGTGAATGACTCGTTAAAAAACAACTGGTTCGTTCCGTAAGACTACCTACTTCGTCAACCTTTCCCATGACGACCCAGCCAAAGATAGTTTCAAGGGCTGAAGGCTGCCCTACCTGTCCAAGAACCCTGCCCTCCTTGAATATCTGTGCGAATAGCTCGCAACCAATAACCAGGTCCACAGGTCTAGATTTGAAATAAGATGGGTCGGCAAGTTTAAGGTTTTGCAAGTGTTTCCACTGATTATCGTTCAAAGAGAATGTAGGCATATTGGAACATAGTTGTGGAACAACAATTGCTTCGAAATTAAGTAAAGGAGTGACTTGTCCTTGTGGCTTAATGTGACATTGAACGAGCCCTTTGGAAGTAAAAGAAGACATCTGATTTAATCCGAATATTTCAGTGGTGTAACTTCGCCTAGGAAGATTAAGACGCTGAATACACTTTTCACTGATGAATCCTGTCTGTGATCCAGAATCAAGCAGTGCCCTTACAGGTTGAAAATTTCCGCAACCGTCCATAACATCTATTATGGCGGTGCATAAAAGAAAGGTACCTGAAGGTCCTGAGGCATTTAATGACACATGAAGATTATTGACAGGTGGTGTGTGAATGACAGGACTAGTATCTTGGCTTCCAGACTCTTGATTAGTTTCTAAGATATGAGTTAAAGTGTGGTGCCTTTTACTATTGCAAGTCCTGCATGAATATTTTGATTTGCACGTATCTACATCATGCAAGGGATGAAAACACGCTAGACATAATTTTTTCTGTTTGACGAAAGATAGGCGATCGATAGGTGAGAGATCAAGAAATGTTTGACATTTCGAAAGCACGTGACCTTGATTACACCGGAAACATTTTATTCCCGTACTCGAATTAGTTGAGGTGCCAGCCAGTCCTATAAAAGGCGAATTGGATGATTTATAGGTAGGCTTTTGCCCAAACTGATTTCGCATAGAATTTGAATTTTGATAGGTAGGCTTTTGTCCAGACTGATTTTGCATAGAATTTGATTTTTGATAGATGGGCACCTTTTTGGGTGCTGTTGATTGAGGAAGTGATTCCAAAACTTTACATCTTTTTTCTAGAAATTGAAAAAGTGACTGAAAAGTGGGAATTTCGGTATTAGTATTGGCGTGACTCATTTCGAAATTTGAACGCGTTGGAATATCCAATTTTTCTAATAAAATGAAAAAAATAATAAAGTCCCAACTGTCAACGTCAAAGCTAAGTGATTTTAAAATTTCTAGGGATTCAGAAAAGGTGTCAATTAAATTACGTAATTCTTTAGCTGACTCGTTTTTTAAGGTGGAGTTCATAATTGAGCTTAAAGCATCATTTGCGAGGTCTCGCTTGTTTTGATATCTATTGACTAATTTGTCATAAGCAATTTTATAATTTTGATCAGATAAGCTAATCCCTGATATCAATTTTAAAGGCTCATCCTCGAGATATGAAAATAAATATTGAAGTTTTCGAACGTTACTTAGACTTTGATTTTGATCTATAATGTTATTAAAAAGATCGAAAAAGCTTGGCCATAATTTTTTATCACCTCGGAATATGGGAATACCTAACTCTTTGAGTTTTGGAGTTTCAGATTCGTTTTGTCGAACATATGATCCCGAAAAAGATGGGGCCTCAACCGGAAATATTTTAGAGTAAACCCCCTTACACGCATAAAAATATTTACGAGCTTCTGAAAGGATCGCATCCTGCGTTTTAAATTCCTCATCGTCCGAGTCGTCTAGCAACATAATGACGTCATTATGTGCCAGCATGCATTTATCGAAGGTTTCATCCAAATCGGCATACCTCACTTGAAACTCGTTTCTCGCTCTTTCATCTTTTTCCGCAGTCTGCGACAACACATAACACTCGGTGATCGCAGATAAAAAACCCTTGCGTTTTTGTACGGCTTTTTTGACAGACATGATTTTACCTTTGAAATGACGAAATTGTCGGTAAATATACAATTAACGCTAAATTAATGCTTCTGAAATAGAAAAATGACGAATTGTCGAAAATATGCACTAATTTATCGCAATTGATGAAAATTGTTTTAAATATCGAAATGATATGGTACACCACTGAACTTTTGTTTTGTTTGTTTTGTTTTGATCCCTTCGCTTTGTTTACTGAATCATGCACTGAGCATGCGAAAGACACGTGCAGTCGTCGGTGCAGACGACTTTCCCTGGTTGCAAATACGCTGCGATTCAAGGTCGCCTTATTTGGCTGCAAATAATTATTAATACCGTCGTATGGATTTATTATTTAAAATAATCCGGTTCGAAGGACCACTTTATGTTAGCCCGCGAATAGAAAAACGATAAATGCAATGAACTGTATAAATTAATTAATGATATCGCGAGCAAACATAAATATAGATATGAAATTACGAAATAATCAGACGTCCATAGGTAAAATTGTTGGAACCACACAACGGTAATCAGATAAGTGCACTCACCTCCTTTGCAGCCAAATTCTCCTCGTTCCAAGGGGCCCCCGAATGGATCTAATGATGTCACCACGTAGCTGAAGGGTTGAAGTTTCTAGTTCTATGCTTCAGTACACAAAATTCGAGCACTTTCAGGTGTAGATAATTGAAATAGTTGGAGAACGAAATTAACACGCCTTTTCTCTAGGCGATTGACAATGATCTCACTGGTTGTTGGTGCGCATGTCCAAATACGCGGAATGCGCTTTGTCCTTCATACAGTTGTGTGTTTTAAAAAATATATATAAACAACCGCGAAATTTAGCGGGAGCTAACAAGTGATATATATCCAATATATTCAATAATTTTACTTATTAAACTAGAAATGTTTTCTACCATTCTAAATATCAGAAAATTTGTCAGTACGCCCCTGTACAAAAGTATAAGCATCTGTAAAGGTGTAGTATCGATCGATGCGGCTACCGCATAGGCATCGCAGAGCTGACTGGGAATCCCCTGTTTCACATCTGGTAGATCCCCGACGCGACGATTTCTTTTGTTTTCTATTTTCCCAGGTTAGAGCAGTTACTGTGTATTCCATCTGTGTGTACTTTTGATTTATTAGGAAGTAGTGATTTTTATTTAATATGCCAAAACCAAAGCATTCAGTTTGATAATGATATATATCAGATATACATATATCTGATATTTATATAAATATCATGATATTTTCGAACCCTGATTTACCTATTGCTTTTAAAAAATATTTTAAAACTTATAAAATAACTACAATAACTTATAAAAAAATATTGTGACAATTTTTTTTAGTTTTTTCCTTTTTCGGACATGTTTTTAAATGACGGCTATTTTTTTTATTTCGCCAAAATGTATATCTCAGTACTAAAAACCGGGTACCAGCAGAACTAGATACGATAATTTTCTGGAGAAATTAAAGTGTTTTTCAGCGAAAAAAACAAATATCTTGAAAACTTCTTAATTTTTTTGTTTGTAAAATATTGTAGACATTTAGCACCCAAAAAGCTCTACCCCTACCAAGTTTGGTTAAACTGACTTTATTTTTGCAAAAATAAACAACAAAAAATTTAAAAAAATATGGTTTTTGAAGTTTTGCTCGAACATTTGAGGTTATGTAAAAAATAACATTTACAAAACATGGCCTATGACTTTTCTGTATGTCATTTTTTTCTCCGACGTCAACTTTCGCCGGAAATCGCAATAATACGATTCCCTGCCTCTTTTTACCTCCCATACCTTCTTGTACAGCGTGTCCCATTTTCGTTTTAAGGTAAATAAATAAGAATAATTTTTAGTGAGCCATCAAATAATTACTATGATATTTTATACCTTTTTAACGATTTTTACTTTATTTATAAATATTTTTATTAATGTTTCAAAACAGATAAACTAAAAATCGTTCATTTAGTGTGTCTTGAATTTTTATTTTATATTTACGTTGGAAATTTCCAGATTCGGACTAAAATTTTGTTAAAAATATTAAATATTATTTTGTTTAACCTTAAATCAAAAAAATATTAAAGTTTTATCATGTTAAGAGAATAATAGCATGAAACCAAAATAGTAATAAAAAAAATCCAGGTCCGGATTTAATTTTTTTATGATAAAACCAAATCTCAAAAACTAAACAATAATTTAAAAAATTGACAACCTCATGATTTTCTTCTAAATAAGTTGTCAGAAAAAGGTTTTTACATAATAAATCTTGCAAAATAAGTGAGATATAAGGGTTTATTAAAAATGCAATTTTTTCAATTAGCGAAACTATGGGGTATAGCAAAAATCTGATTACACCATTTTTAAGGGCTCATAAAAACAGCACGGTAACGTGCAATCAGAAAATCGATATCTTTAATAATTACCGAGTTTCTCATTTAATCCCATCGAAAATGGGACACGCTGTACATTATTTTTGAATTTGATTTTTTAAAATTATTTATTAAAAACTTTTTTTGAAAACATTTACTCCAGAATAAAAAGAGTTCGTATTGAATATTTACTTTTATTAAGTAGGTTTCGGAGTTTAATTACAGTGTCTTCATTTAGGAATGCATTTTTTAATTATTTTAATACATAATTTGTTTAATTATTTAGACTACGAACGCACAAGCCAGACAACATGTAGATGGATTCCTAAGCCGTGCCACAAGACCTTTTACCTTACTACTTCAGTTATGTGGGCACAACAGAGCTAGGCAAAGGGACAAGCTGGCACATTTATTGGAAGACTTTGGAGTTTTGCAGGTAGGCATATCATTGACGCAAGTCTCGTAATCTATTCTGCAAATTAGCAATTGGTCTTTCTTCAGCAAACAGTATTTTCATAAACGTGGAATTTCGTACCCGTGCATTTAAAAATCAAACAAGTTTCGTGGCTAATCGGGCAAAAAGGAGTTTTTGTTTCTCTCATATATTTTTCCGTGGGTAGCTTGAAAACTTAACCTCACGGGGGTCCCAGATCTAATGGACACCTAATAAGTGTTGACAGTTAACTGTTTCGTCCTTATGGGACTCTTCAGAACACTGCTTGGACAATGTGACAATTCTTACGAAGTTAATTAGACGGTTTTGTCTCCAATCATAAGTAAATAGTGAGAAAACTATCGCAAGAAGCGCCATCTATTCATATATATATATAGTATTATCATATTTTTTGTTTGTTACAGGATGATGCCGAACGTGTCGACTCAATCCTCCACAATCTGTCAGTCAGTTGCGGTTCGCAGCGCCCCCACATGGCCTGTTTCGGAACGTGGATACTTTATCATACGCTGAGGATTATGATCATGTATCTGTTAGCTGGATTTGAGCTGGAGTTGTATAGTGTGCACGAGTATTATTATATTTATTGGTAAGTTATTGAGTGCAACGATCTTCCCTATTCAGAGAAATTACATTTGACACCAGCATCTACAGGGCTCTCAGCACCTTCATATTTTATGAAAATGTTCATATTTTTTTCAGACTTCATATTTTTAGAAAAACCTTCATATTTTTCATATTTTCCCCAATGAAGAAACTTCACTCATAGAATAAGTGTGGAAATTTTCAATATTTTTCCTATTCTTGAATTTTGAGTTCCTTTTAGTTTATTATTAGTTTGTTGCCTCTGAGAAAGTCTGAATAAAGTAGGGCTTTTTTGCCTTTTGTTTTATTATTCTTATGTTTGTTGCATTTCTTATGTTAATTAGTTGTTTTGGTCATCCGTAGTTAGTTCTGAAAAAGTCTAATTGAGCAGGGCTTTTTCATGAATTTTATTATTTTACTCTGTAATGTTGACTTTTTTTTAATGTTTGAGCTCGGAATAGGTATTTAAAGTATACCAATTATATCATCAAGTATACTTAAGTTTTCTTTTTTACTAGATGTACATAGTGTTTTGGTATATTTCCACAAAGGTCTACTGTACTTATTTCAAGAGATAGAAAATAGGGTATACCTATTTTGAAGAAATGTAGAATAGGTCCCAAACCGCTAGAAATTGTAGATACTAATATTTTAACAGTGGCTTTATCAAATGACAGTTTATCATATATTTTTGAGTAGAAAGAAAATATCTATTTTATTAAGTTAAATCATTAACATATTAATTAGTAGGATGGTCCGTAAGAGATTTACAATGTTTGTGTTTTTTTATAACTTTTTTTGATGGTATAGGATAAAGCCTACAACTTTTGCATTTATAATTTTTTTTCTATTTCTTTGAATAATTGCAGTAGAACTTGATTTAAAAATACGGAAACACCTTATACCTTGTTGTAAAATATGCTTTAAAAAATGTGCCTTGTTTTTGTTTGGCCATAGTTGTTTGGATGGAGATCCAGGCCTAATTCAACTTAAAAATGTTTGCTAATACTTTTCTTAATAAATAAAATCAAGAAATATATATTTTTGCTGAGTAAATGAGTTTTCCTAAAAAACAGTTGGGTTTGACATAAAAAGCCATTTGGTAGAGGACCCAAAAAAACTGAAGTTTTTATTCATATTTCCTTCATATTTTGTTTTCTTAAAAATATGAAAATATTTTTCATAATTTTATTAAAAAAGTTCATATTTTTTATATAATTTTGCTGTTTATCTGTTGAGAGCCCTGCATCTATTTGAGATTTTTGAAAATTATATAGGACCCAACAGAACAACCTTTTTTACCGCTAAAATCATCATACAATATTTTTTATGTGCTATATACTTAAAATTAAACCTAAGCTTCTAACATATGATTTTTGACAATTTTTTCTAACTAACAATGAGTATTGTGCTGGAAACATTAATTTTGAGTTATCTTATGTGCAATAGACTCACGCTGGTGTGAACACACGCTTGTGTGAACCTCCTAGTAATGCGAACAGTCAGGATCAATGTATTATAGTAGTATAAAGAGTAACGACTCTCGATCGTATGAAAACGGAAAAGAGGTGTTAATCAAATGGTGAGATTTAGGGGAATTACCGAGAATTACTTAGTTTTAATTCGTTTTTTGTGGTAAATACAGAGGTAAGTCTGGAAGGCGAATCTGAGAACGAAATGAAGACGCCTGAAAAAGTTGCAGTAAAGTATGTTTTGGAATCACTTAAAGTGGTTACATTATAGTCAGAAACAACCAACATAGTGTTAGAGCCTAAGAAACATTGAAACCGAGCAGTAGCCACTCATTGGGCAGCTTGATAAGTTCGGACTAAAATACCATCGTATTTTATCTAATGATATGTAAATTTTGAAATTTAATAAAAATTTATAATTGTAGTTTTTGTCGATACATTAAATTGTCATTTTCAGCAGAAACTTATAGATTTGCTCTAAATTATAAGAATAGTTGCATTTAAAAGTTGATAGGTATGGATTTATTATATCTCACCAATAATATAACGGTTTTAGAATAGACCTTCTGTAGTGTGAACAGTCTCCATGGTATGAACGTGCAGATTTTTTTTCGTGTTCACACTAGCGCGAGCCTACTGTATATTTACTTAAATATGACAACAATAATAAACTGTACAACAAGGTATAGTGCGTGGCCTTTACTTCTGTGTTATTAAAGCCTTATTCGAACAGCTACAGTTAAGTGACGTGTAGGATCACGAGATGGCAGCTTAGAAAATTTCAATCGTTTTCTTTTTTGTTTAGGTATCTTTACGAATTCCTCTATGGCTGGCTAATCTCGGCACTCTCGAGAGCCAACAGCTTCTTGGTAGAGAACGAAATGTTAAACGAAAGTCAAGCCAAGAAGGGCGGCGGAAAAAAGAAGGCACAGAAATTGAACAAGAAGAAAACCAGACCGTACAACAGAGATATTATTTATTTGCAAGCGCTGCAAAATATGTGTGGTGGTTATTATAAGGTATCATTATATTTAATAATATTTTTAAAAAGTAGTAAAATTTTTTCAACAATATTTTATTTTTGTTGTAATTGTGATTTAAAAAAAATATTTTATAACTTAATTTTTAAGGAAGGTTCGGTTAGAAAATTGTCAACTTCAAAATTATGTATTTTAAAAACAAAAAGGTATTTTAAAAGTTATTTGGCCTTTCTGTAACACTCCGTTTTTCACACATTTTTCAGGCCCTACTAGGATTTCTAGGCGAAAATCTAATCAGCATCCCAGACCGCCGCTTTGACAAAGAGCGCGTGCGCTACGAGCATCGTTTCGCACCTTTCCAAATCCAAAAACTCCCGGCGCCTCCACCCGTTGCTTACGGCGAGTTCAGGGAAGCTGCTGCGGCGGCCGCTACGGCCGGTGCGGCGCCACTGTTCGTCGCCGGTTGTAGACACTTTCAACAGGTAAGGAGCAAAATAAACCTTAACACGGTTTATTCTTACGCATGTCATCCCACTTTCCCGAATAATCGATCGCGATTTGCAGAGCTTATACTACAAGATCTATATTTATGATAATTGAAGGTTTGATTCGCTTGATTGTCCACAAGACACGCGGCATCGGATGCCAACGTTGTTTCGACCGCCTGACAACCCTTAGGAATACAGATTCGTGTCGCTTCGACTTTAGTAGCTTTACCAATTGTCATCGTTGGTATAGTTAAATAGATAGGTAATTGGTTATGTGAATTATCCGTTACTATCAATCAAAAACATGAGTTTGTCAACTTGGCGAAAATTATTTTAAAAAGTTGTAAAATGCCGAGAAACAACTATAATAGGTATAATGAACAATCGCAGCTGATAATTTTAAATATATTGGCTTTTTTTCAACTGGAAAGGGAACAAGTCCGAAATGGAATCGCACTTCAATTTGAGAATGTGATACAACGAGCCGCAGATGCAACAAAATTGAGCCCAACAACGATAGTAAATATAAAAAATATCTACGCCATACGTTTTTTTCTCACCTGGTGACGTCATTACAAATGCGAGTAATTTAGACTATATACGTTTAATTCTTGCTACATAAATAAATTAAGTCTCTGAGCAAGAACAGTATATTTAGTTTGTACTTAATACGTTATATTATTATCACGGATAATTGATTATTAAGATAATATTCTATATATTCTATTCTATCTATTTAGCCTTCTTCAATCCATCTTTGGACATAGGCCTCCCCCAATATCTTCCACTTCTGACAAAAAGGCACCTCATGATTTTTTTATGGAAAATCGTTTAAACTTGTTATTTGATAAAATAAAAAACGATGTACAGGGTGTCTCATTATATTTTTCCCACCTTTTTAGACCATTAATCATTGATGTAGGAATATAAAATGTGTTCGAATTCGTGAAATTTTTACTTTTAAATTGCATCTTGACTTTATTCCTGATGCTTACCGTATTTGACAGGCGCTCAAATTTATAGTTTTTGTAAATTAGATGCTCCTTATATTATTTAATTAATAGATTAGGCTTGGAATACAATTTCCAAAAATACCCCATATGTCGCAGTTTTGATAAATAGTTTCTGAAATATTAGCGATAAATTTTTAAATGATAAAAAATAACATTACCACTTTTGTGTTAATTTCAGTGTCCTTATTTCGAAATATGTTAGTCCCCATGTATAAACAGTGACAATGATAACTATTTTTTTTTTTAAATGACAACCGGTAACGCCAACAAAGTTGTGTCATTGTAACTGTCGATACATGGGGACTAACATAATTTGGAATAAGGATACTAAAATTAACACAAGAGCGGTACTGTTATAATTGCTAATATCTTAGAAACTATGACTCTAAACTACGGCATGTCGGGTATTTTTGGAAAATCTGTTCCAAGCTTAATCTATTAATTAAATAATATAAGGAGCATCCAATTTACAAAAACTATAAATTTGAGCGCCTGTCAAATATGGTAAGCATCAGGAATAAAGTCAAGATGCAATTTAAAAGTAAAAATTTCGCGAATTCGAACACAATTTCTTTTATATTCCTATATCAATTATTAATGGTCTAAAAGGTTGGCAAAAATATAATGAAACACCCTGTACGCGAAAATGGTATTCCGTAAAAATGATTGAGATAAAAGTAAAGCCAAGTTCTCCAATACAAATTTCAAAATAAAAGGTTCTTACTAGTTTGGAAATGGTTTTTTTTAAACTTTGCTATCAAAGAACAAGTTTAAGACTTTTGTTATGATTTCACTCGTTTTTTAAAGGGTTTGGATAATATTTAAGTTTAGTAGTAAAATATGCGGAATATTGTTCAAAACTTTTGCAATGCCTTATTTAAATTTTTGAGTAAAGCTCAGCTCTAGTGTTTCTGGAAGTAGGCAATGTTACTTTTACATAAATTTACATTTATATGGGAGGAAAGTAAATTAAAATGTTGAGGTTTCTTATTTTTTTTTTCTATAGTTTTATCATAGTTTCTGTCAGTCTGTCAAAGCTCAGCTCTCTAGCGTTTCTGGAAGTGGGCAATGTTACTTTTACATCACTTTAGTAAATTATAATTTTGGGTTTTTCTGATTTTTTTCAAGGGTTTGGTCATAATTTCTATCAGTCTGCCAAATATCAGCTTGGTAGCATGTCTGGATGTACAGTAGAATTTTGATGATCTATACGTGAGTGAGTGGCAATTTCGACGTTTTTTGAAATTTCGTAACTACTTTACTACTTTATGGAAACTTGGAGGGGTTGTTAACTCTATGAAGATTTAGGACAGTGCAAAGTTTGAGATCCGTAACTCATTCCGAAGTAGAGATTTAGATAGGTCAAATATGGGCTGAAATATTTCAAGAAAAGATGGTACAGTAGTTTGCCTAAAAATCCTTTGGGTCCAGAAAAAAAATTTCCTTGTGAAAAATTAACCAAGTATTTTTTATGTTTATTCTCATAAATTCTTCAAACCCCTTTTGTCGATTCGGCTACAAATTCTCTAAATAACACAGAAGAAATAAGAAAATTCCATCCATTCGTTTTTAAGATATTCTGTCGTAAAGTAAGGTGAAAATTTGAAAACATTATGACTAACTGAAAATATATTGAGATGCATTGACAAAAATTTCACCTGGACAAACACTGACCTGTATCCCCACATGAGGGGTACCATGGAATTATTGATTTTGATACGTGATATCTCGAAAACTAATGTATCGATTTTTAGGTCACACATATACTATACTATAGTAGTGTGTTAGCTCACACATATACTATACTATAGTAGTGTGAGCTATGGTGATCCTAATTTTTTCGAGAAAAAAGAAGTTGCTCCGATTTCAAAATTTTCTATATATCTTTGCGTTTCAGATGATTTTGAAACGTTTTTGTTGCGCCGTCTGTCTGTCTGTATGTCTGTGTAACGACCAACGCGCATAACTCAAAAACCGCTTGGCCGATTTTAATGAAATTTGGTACCTAGGCTGAGTCTTGGGTTGAGATGGTCCCATTTAAAAATGAACAAAATCCACCGAACACAAACCAAATAAAAGGGTGGGGGTAGATTTAAAAAATTAGAATTTATGTGAAAATATGGCGTGTGTGATATCAAACGAAAGGTAATTGAGTCTGGAGTTAAACAAAATACATTTTAATTTATTTTAAAAAAAGGGTGGGGGTATATTCAAAAATTAGAGTTTAAGTGAAAATATGGCGTGTGTGATCTCAAACGAAAGGTAATTGAGTCTGGAGTTAAACAAAATACATTTTAATTTATTTTAAGAAAAGGGTGGGGGTATATTTCAAAAATTAGAGTTTAAGTGAAAATATGGCGTGTGTGATATCAAACGAAAGGTAATTGAGTCAGGAGTTTAACAAAATACATTTTAGTTTTTGTTTTTTTTAAGGGTGGGGGTAGATTTTAAAAATTTGAGTTTAAGTCAAAACATGGCTTGTGTGGTATCAAACAAAAGGTAATTTAGTCTGGAGTTGAATAAGTTTAGTTATATTAGGTCACACGTAAACTATAACTATAGTACCTAGTGTGAGCTTAGGGGCCCATATATTGGCAGAGTATTTTATGTTATTTAGAGAATTTGTAGCAAAATCAGAAAAGAAAATTTTAGAGTTGCTATACTTTTGGCCGCTACGGTATATACTCTAAGCTAAAACAAAAAGAAAAAAATTGCGGTGGAACGATGTAATAAGTGTATCTCAATACATACTATAGTTTTTAGCAAGATGATTTTTTAACAGGTGCAGGGATCTGGCTGGTTCGGAACTGGTTCATTTTGACCTGTAGGCAAATACGATGATTTCAGAAAACCGACGTGCCCTTGCAGGTTTCGGATTCTCATCTGAGCATCTTCGAAGTTTTCGTTTAAGTTTCGGATTTGGGCCTGCATCTTCGCCCGTATTTCGTCTCTGTCTCTCTCAGCTGCTTTACAAGTTGCTCTCAGTTGTGCTAATTGTCTTTCCAAGTCGCTTATTTGGTTTTGCATTGATTTTCTCACTATTTCGCACCTGTCTTTAGTTCTGGTTACCTATTATATAAAAATAAGTGGTAAAAACACCAAAAAAACTACTTTTAAATTCACTAGAAATGGTTTCAGGGCATTATTTGCTTGTCTCTGGTCGTGTGCACTTAAAAGACATACATTCACTGAGAGTCCCTGTATGTTGACATATTTGGATATATTATATTATTAATATATCCAAATATGTCAACATACAGGGACTCTACATTCACTATACTTCAATCATATTGCTTATTGTCTTCAGCTTAAGGATACTCATCGTAAAGGCAAGCTTTATAGGAAGCTAAGCTAACGTCAGGCTTTCTATTTTTTGATTATTATTTTTGACATGTTTTCCTCGGTTTCGCATTGGCGGTTCTGTTTTATTTTGAAGATGTTGTTTTACACAGTATGAAGGTACCTAAACTATATATATTTATGTAATTAGAATTAAAAAGTAATGCTGCAAACTATCTTCAAACTGTATCATTATTAAATAGATCTTTAGACTGTGTTAAAACCACATTTTGAAAATAACAAAAAGCCGCCAATGCGAAACCGAGGAAAACATGTCAAAAATTATAACTAAAAAGGCTCTGCTACAGAATAGCGCCCTACAAAATAGCGCTGCTTCAAAATAGCGCTGCCACAAAATAGCGCTGCTACAAAATAGCGCTGCCACAAAATGGCGCTTACAAAATAGCGTGCATCAAAATAGCGCCTTACAAAATAGCGCTGCTACAGAATATCGCCTTACAAAATAGCGCTGCTACAAAATGGCGCTGCCACAAAATAGCGCTGATACAAAATAGCGCGCATCAAAATAGCGCTGCTACAAAATAGCGCGCATCAAAATAGCGCTGCTACAAAATAGCGCGCATCAAAAACGCGCTCAAAAAGCATCATTAAAAACAGCAACTGTTTGACTAAGGGATCTCTTTCTAACATATTAGCTCACACATATACTATACTATAGTAGTGTGAGCTATGGTGATCCTAATTTTTTCGAGAAAAAAAATATATATCTTTGCGTTTCAGATGATTTTGAAACTTTTTTGTTGCGCCGTCTGTCTGTCTGTCTGTCTGTATGTCTGTCTGTGTGTCTGTATGTCTGTCTGTAACGACCAACGCGCATAACTCAAAAACCGCTTGGCCGATTTTAATGAAATTTGGTACCTAGGCTGGGTCTTGGGTCGAGATGGTCCCATTTAAAAATGAACAAAATCCACCGAACACAAACCAAATAAAAGGGTGGGGGTAGATTTCAAAAATTAGAGTTTATGTGAAAATATGGCGTGTGTGATATTAAACGAAAGGTAATTGAGTCTGCAGTTAAACAAAATACATTTTAATTTATTTAAAAAAAAAGGGTGGGGGTATATTTTAAAAATTAGAGTTTAAGTGAAAATATGGCGTGTGTGATATTAAACGAAAGGTAATTGAGTCCGGACTTTAACAAAATACATTTTAGTTTTTATTTTTTTTGTAAGGGTGGGGGTAGATTTCAAAAATTTGAGTTTAAGTCGAAACATGGCTTGTGTGGTATCAAACAACAGGTAATTTAGTCTGGAGTTGAATAAAATATATTTCAGTTTTTAGTTATATTAGCTCACACGTACACTATAACTATAGTACCTAGTGTGAGCTTAGGGGCCCATATATTGGCAGAGTATTTTTTCAAAAAAAAAACTTCCCGGTCTTCTTTCGCGGGATCCTAGCCGGTGTGAAACAAAACTGAACCGAACCGAACTGAACCGAATCGAAGTATCGGTTTAGTTCGGTTTGGTGTCACAATCTCTAGGATGCCGGTTCGGTTCGGTTTGGATTCACACCCTCTAGGATCCCGGAAAAAAGTCAGGGAAGTTTTTTTTTTTGAAAATATATGTTAGAATGAGGTTACCGGGAGAATAGCGCGCATCAAAAACGGGCTCAAAAAGCATCATTAAAAACAGCAACTGTTTGACTAAGGAATCTCTTTCTTACATATTTTTTCAAAAAAAAACTTCCCTGACTTCTTTCGCGGGATCCTAGCGGGTGTGAAACAAAACTGAACCGAACTGAACCGAATCGAAGTATCGGTTTAGTTCGGTTTGGTTTCACAACCTCTAGGATGCCGGTTCGGTTCGGTTTGGTTTCACAACCTCTAGGACCCCGGAGAAAAGTCAGGGAAGTTTCTTTTTGTAAATATATGTTAGAATGAGGTTACCGGGAGTGGTAAGTTATAAGACGCTATTTTAAAGCAGCGCAATTTTGATGCGCGCTATTTTGTAGCAGCGCTATTTTTAAATGCGCTATTTTGTAGCAGCGCTATTTTGTAGCAGCGCTATTTTGAGGCAGCGCCATTTTGATGCACGCGATTTTGTAGCAACGCTATTTTGTAGCAGCGCTATTTTGATTCGCGCTATTTTGTAGCAGCGCTATTTTGTTGGCGCTATTTTGATGCACGCCATTTTGTAGCAGCGCTATATTGTGGCAGCGCCATTTTGAAGCAACGCTATTTTGTAAGGCGCTATTCTGTAGCAGAGCCAACTAAAAAATAGAAAATCAGAGTTAGGCTTCGCTACCTGTAAAGCTTGCTTGACGATGAGTGACCTTACTTCAGCTGCTATGGCTATGCCGGGCGCATACTACCATACAGTGACGGTGACCGTGACATCCAATTCATTCAAGCAATCTATGAATGAGTTTTATAAAGAAAAGAGAGAGGCGGCTCCCTCTCACGTAAAATGATGTTGTGAAAGTTGACAACTATCTAGGTTTCCAGTCAATATCCCCTGGTTCCTAGTTTTTATTCAATTTATATCCTTAATCAGAAACAGTTTGACATTTGACATGGCTTAAGTTAAAAAGTAGGATGATACTTACCGTTCTTGCAGATTCCTCACGAACTGCTTCTAACTGGCTCTCTAATTGAGTAATTTCATGCAATTTTTCATTCAATTGACGTTCGGAATCTTCCGCCTTTTCTTTAGCCCTTTCCATTTCCACTGTCATTTCGGAATTTAATTCAGTCATTTCTTCGTTAGCGGCTTCAAGTTCTTCCACGCGTTTGCGCATGCGTTGCTGTTCGTTCAGTTCATCGGCCTCTCCATTGGATTTTAACTCCATTTCGTTAGTTAAAGCGGTCAGTTTGTCTTTGTAACTTTGCAGTTCCCGAGAAATGACTTCGTTGTTACGCTCTGCTAAGAGATGGAGTTGTTGCGCTTCTTGTAGTTTCATCTAAAGTTAAACGTAAATAAAAACAAACTTTAATTTAAAAAAAAACACCCAACTGCTAAAATATACTTGTACCCTCGCTTGTACCTACTAGTCGCAGTTGGGTACAAAATTGATAGGTATACGAGGTCTGGCTATTAAATAACGAGACTGCGCGCCTAGATGGCGCCCTAGACGGGTGGGATAACAAACGAATAGTGCTTTGGGTATCTAGATATCTTGTCTATGCACGTCCCAAAATACGTTTCCGTCACTATTATAGTATTTGTGCAGTAGCGGTTGGAAACGAACGTGTTTTTTTCTCGTGCCGAAAACCATATATGACAAAAAACAGGAGCAATGTCTCAATCTCAAATTTCTCGTTAAATTGAAAAAAACTCCGACCGAGTGCTATAAATTGCTGCCAGAGGCCTATGGGGACAATTCTCTATCTCGTGCGCGTGTTTTTGAGTGGTGTAAGCGCTTTAGTGAGGGCCGAGAGACCACTGAAGATGACCAGCGCCCAGGTCGCCCTGTGACTGTTTCAACTGCGGAAACAGTGACATTAACGGTCTCGTGATAACTGAATGGGTTGCAGAGGGTCAGACTGTCAACCAGACTTACTATTTGTCAGTTTTGGCGACACTACGAGAACAAGTCGTGGATTTTGCATCAGGACAATGCACCTGCCCATAACGCACTATCTGTGAAGCAGTATTTGACCAGTAAGTGCACTCCAGTGCTCGAAAAATTAAAAGATTTTTTGTATAAGCGTATTTCCCTACCCAGTGATCCTATTTTAATTTTTTAAAGCTTGTTTTACTCCTTTTTGAAAGGCAAACAAATTTTATCATAACACATTTTTTGATAAATTACGTAGTTTTTGAGATATACCAAGATTATTAGTATTTCCGCTCGCAAAAGAGTTAAAATAATACCCATGCTCATTTTATTGTAACTACAATATTATTGGCATTTGTTTTTTTTTGTTACATAGAAGACTTTATACCTTTCACAGAAAAGGATATTGACTATATGTTTTTAAAGTTCGTTGGATGGTACCCCTAAAGACTGCCTTAAAAAGGGTGGTTTCTGAAACTGTTCACAATATTATAGAAAAAGAGAATTTGCAGCGAAACGATGCATCCTAGTAAAAAACGATAAAATTAGTTTTTTATAGTACTTTTAATTTCGTTTCTTCTGATGTATCACTTAGCATCCTAGCTTTGATAGTTAGCTATACAAGCCAGCTAAAATATACAATTTTGTAAAAATTCCATGTTTTCGTTCCAAAATCGATATATTTTTTTTAATTGTAAAAGATATGACAATAGTCAGAAGAAGCGGAATTAAAAGTACTATAAAAAATTATTCTTAACGTTTTTCGCTACGATGCATCGTATCAGTGCAAATCCACTTTTTGTATAATCATGTGAACAGTTTTAGAAACCACTCTCTTTAAGGCAGTCTTTAGAGGTATATGATCCATCGAACTTTAAAAACATAAAGACAATATCCTCTTCTGTGACAGGTTTAAAGCCTTCTATATAACAAAAAAAAACAAATGTCAATAATATTGTAGCTACAGTAAAATGAGCATGGCTATTATTTTAATTCTTTTGTGAGCAGAAATACTAAGAATCTTGGTATATCATAAAAGACTACTGGATTTAATAAAAAATGTGTAATTACAAAATTTATTTGCCTTTAAGAAAGGAGTATAACAAGCCTTTAAAAATTAAAATCGGATGACTGGGTAGGGAGATACGCTTAAACAAAAGAATCTATCAATTTGGCGGCCATTTTCAAGGATGGCGGCCAAACGACCATGAGTTCAACCACGTGACCAACCTTTTTTTGTACACCTATGGGTGCTTAACAATGCCCCGCAGTCAATTTGAGCGCACATATTAGGTCACACGTGATAGGAGCCAGCGCCTAGACTAACTAAAGCTAGGATTTACATGAATATTGCTCTGAAGTCAGAATTCAAAATGTGCAATTGGTTTTTGGAACCATTTTTATGTAACCTATACTTCATTCAGGCACACTGTGAGAGAGAAACCGAAAATCTTTAACTTCTTCATTCAACTAACTTTAGAAATATTTTATTTTCGCTCTTTCGTCATTTTTAAACTAATTTTGTCTAAGACTTCGATTTCCGATCAGAGTTCTTCGATGCGTTTGCGCAGGTGGTTCGCTCGTTTAGTGTGCCACTCGATTTCTTCAGTTAGAACTGACATTTTGTTTTTGTAGGTTGTTGGGCTTGTTGAATTTTCATCTGCGGTTCTCGTGAAATACGTTCTGTTATGCTCGACTAAAAGATGGAGTTGTTAGGCTTGTTGGAGTTTGAGGTTTAAAGTTAAGATGGTGTAAAGTATGTCTAGATTTAAGGACCAAATGGAAGGACATTTTTGAAGAGTCAAAATGGATAGCTAAGGAGAAGTTAGATTGATAGAGCCAGACAAGAAGTACACTGTACCAGTCGGGAAATTTATTATTGGTACACTGACGGATCAGAAACAAGCAGTGTATCACAACACAGCATTCCAAGTCAAAATAAAGCCATAGAAATTTTTCTGCGGGAAAACCTCAGAAAATCATATCTTAACAAGGATACCACAATATTCTCAGTTAATCAAGCAGCAATCAAAGCTTTATTATGCCAACGAATAAACTCAAAAGTTCTAAACCTTTGGTTGGTTTGATAGGTTAACTCAACTGGATTAATCATTTAATAGTTAAGTAAACTCACCTGGGTTGCTTTGAGAATGTCGGGCAATGGAGCCAGTTCCTGAAGTTTTTCTTGGAATTGATTCTTCACTCTTAAAATTTCGAGGTTTACTTCTTCGCTTATACGATTGTTCTCCATCTTCATGATGTCCATTTGCCTGCGTTGCTCTTCTACCGTTTGAATTGCTTCCAGATACTAAAATACATGAACAAATAAGTTGGACTCCAATCTCTCCTTAATAGTCAGCTCGCCAGAATTAAGGAAATGGTTTAATTTGGCGGTAATAATTTTTATTTTTACACTAGTTTGTTGTAAGGGGTTTGTCAGGATTTCAAAAAACTATGATCATCTTAAAGTGTTAGCTTAAATAAATGGTGAACAGATTTAAAAATTTTTAAAATGTTTTCTCTTAGAACATTGAGTTTGAGTAAATGATCTTCAGACATTGTTGTCAAGTCAATTTGAAAACATTCCTAAACCTTTAATGATACAAACATTTCTTTGTAAATCTTAAAAATAGTACAAAACCATAATACAGCATTAAACCGAAGAATACTTTTTTATATTAAAAATGATTCAAAATTTTATTCTAGCAAGTATATTATTTTTTAAATCTCAATAGTAATAATACAAACTCGGACTTTTTTACCATATTGACTTTAGCGCAAAAAAGCAATAAAAAATCACAAAATCACAGGCTTTTTAACACGATCACCTTTTAGTCCACAAAGATTCAAAATACAATGACGTCCATCAACAACAAGTGACAGTACGTCATCGACCACGCCATTGTTGACGAGGTTGCCGCGCTGTTAATTTTTTCAAACGTTTAAAGCACACAATTATTAGTAATTATGTAATTTCACAAAAGTAAAAATATTTTATTGTATTTATCTTGGTGAAACTAGTAAGATAGGCTTTTACATTTTATTTTGAATGAAAATAATGTTATTTTTTTTAGAAAATACCGTATAGTTAATTATGCCTTTTTAGTTATCTTATCACATTATGTAAACGTGGCATTTGGGTTATTTTCCCCCCTGGCCCCTTTGTAAATATTAGACTCAATAAGAAAGCATGCTGCTTTTACGGGGTTTAATGTTCGGAGATTTTACTGCATATCTTTTTTCACTCTAGAAGCAAAAAAATTCTACCTCCGACAAAGGTACTGGTAGTCCAGTTTTTTTTAAGTCTATGTCGAGTCCCAAAAATATACCGGAAGACGTGCCTCTTTTTAATTTTTTCATATTTTAATATCTATTATTAACATTAAAATACGTTTTAATGTATATAATATAAAAAGTCACGGTTCTAAAGTTCGGTGGATGGTACCCCTTAACGCTGCCTTAAAGGGGGTTGTTTCTAAAAATTACAATTTTTGAGAAAAGTATTTATTTTATTCATAAATAGACAAAACATTTTTGCATAATTGTTCTTTTTAGCTGGCTTAGACAACTACCTACCACAGGTGGGATACTGAGTGGTATACCAAAAGAAGTAGCCTTAAAGGTACTTCACAAAAGTGTGGTTGATATTTTTACTAGGATGCATCCTTCCACTGCAAAATCACTTTTTCACATTTTTAGGATTGACCTCCTTTTAGACACTTTAGGGGTACCATCCACGGAACTTTGTAAACTACAGAGCACATATCTTCTCTATGAAGCGTCTAACGCCTTTTATGGGAAAAGAGTTTATTAATATTGGTAGATATTACAATCTGAAAACAAAAACAAGTCACGCCCTTTTGCTATTTCCAAATATCGCTCATCCGGAGGAATACCGTCACAACTCAAAAAATTTTAAAATTCATTTTTTACTTGCAATGTTTATTATTACCCGAGAGATGGCACTTGTGACACTTTACTACTTCGCAAGTAAGCACCACATTTAGTAAAAAAGTGACACATCTATGCCACTAAAAGAATTTTTTGTGTCATTAACAAAAGCAAAAATTCAAATTCATTCAGAATAAGACAAATACTATTTAAAAATCTGTATTTTATGATACATAACCACTTCTATACAAAAAAAGTTCTGACAGTATTCTTCCGGATGAGCGATATCGTCCGCCATCTTTGATTTGCCGTGATTTGTTTAAACTACCACTTTGCGATGACCATAGTTTTTGGATATCCTGACAAACCCCTCTAACCGCTGTAAACAAGAAAATTTTGGCGGGCTGGCCCATGGACTACTAGCAGCTAGCATCTACTAAAGATCTTCACCTTTACATGAAAAAATGATTATAGTTAAATAAATTCACAAAGGTTAGGCCAATTCACCTTGTTTCTGTAATCATTTAGTTGATATTGTATGTCTTCGACTAGTGCTCTCAGTTCTTCCAGTTCATCTTGAGCTTGCCTAAACATTTCCTTGTGGACTTTCAACTGTTGTTCTAACTCAACTATTTGTTCCCTAGTACCTGAACCCTAAAACAAACAATTCAATTGATTTTTGATACAGATTTGTTATTAATTTTTCTATTTGACCATATACCATACGATAGAGAATGTTAAAATTAGATAGTGACGTTAACTAGAGGAAAAGTAGCGATTTCTTGTAAATCCGCCCAATAAACTAAATGTTGGCAATGGATTTTTATGATTTGTGAATTAATCGAGATGGCAGAATTGACAATTTTTACCTTTGTTCCTACATCTCCCCGTAACTCCTTTATTTTTCTCTCCAATTCTTTGACTTTTTCTTGTAGTTTGTTTCTTGCTTCCTCAGCCGCCTTCGCGAGATCTTTCAACTTCTCGTTTTCAGCTCTTAAACTGGCTACTTCAGTTAATTTTGCCTTGAAGTCGTCCTGAAGTCGGTTGTATTGCTCTCTAAGTTCTTTGTATTTAATATCGTCACCTGGGAATTATCATGAACTTTTTACTGCACAGAAATAAAAACTAGGAAAAATATAAAGTTTTGTAAAGTCTGGTTATTTTTTTGCGGCGAGCAGTTACCCGAGTGACTAGCGCACGCAAAATTAGAGCTTAAGTAGCAAAAAAATTAACGATCGGTCTATTTAAATAAAAAAACATTTGTTAAAGAAATTTTCTATCTGTCAACCCCTAGCGGGGCTTGTTTTGAAATTTGATTTTAGTTAGGCAAAAATGAAAAATACTCTGCCAATATATGGGCACCTAAGCTCACAGTAGTTACTATAGTTATAGTGTACGTGTGAGCTAAAATAACTGAAAACTGAAATATATTTTATTCAACTTCAGACTCAATTACCTTTTATTTGATACCACACAAGCCATGTTTTGACCTAAACTCTAATTTTTGAAATTTATCCACACCCTTTAAAAAAAAAATAACATGTATTTTGTTTAACTCCAGACTCAATAACCTTTCGTTTGATATCACACACGCCATATTTTCACTTAAACTCTAATTTTTGAAATCTATCCCCATCCTTTTTTAAAATAAACTAAAATGTATTTTGTTTAATTCCAAACTTAATTACCTTTACCCATAAACTCTAATTTTTTAAATCTACCCCCACCCTTTTATTTGCTTTGTGTTGGTTGGATTTTGTTCATTTTTAAATAAGACCATCTCGACCCAAGAGCCAGCCTACGTATCAACTTTCATTCAAATCGGGCAAGCGGTTTTTAAATTATGCGCGTTGGCCGTTACTAGGTGGTTAGGTGTCCATTAGATCTTAGGACCCCCGTGAGGTTAAGCTTTCAAGCTACGCACGGAAAAATATGAGAGAAACAAAAAATCCTTTTTACCCGATTAGCCACGAAACTTGTTCGATTATTGAAAAAATTCAACGTCTGGAATTTTTTTTTTTAAATACGTTTTTTAAAATGTTAGGTTAGGTTTTTTTCTTATTTTACATTATAGACCGAATGACTTTTCGATTTTTTTCTTTCTTTACTTTTATTAAAAAAAGGTAATAGTTTTCGAGAAAATCACAAAAAACTGAGTTGTAGGACCTTTGAAGCCTTATATCTAGCGAAGCTCAAGGGGTATTTTGGCGAAGAAATATTGGGTGAGAATGAGAATTAACATATTATCATCTCAGGACCAATAAAGATGCGAAATTCAAGTGAGATCGCATGCGCAGTTTGACTTTGACTCCATTTTGAGGGAGAACTCCTCACCCATTTAAGAATTCATATACAGGTTTAAAATTAAATCGATGTCTCGGGAATTTTTTGAATTTTGTATGCAAGAAGCAGTATATTTACAAGCATTAGTGTCTATAAAATTTATAGGCATTATTAGACTCCCTTTGTAATTTTGCTCAGTTGTACCTTTTATCATCGGCTCAGAAGTATGGCCAATCAAGGATAGAACAGAAAAAATGCTTTCCGCTACGGAGATGGACTATTGGAGAAGAGCAGCAGGGAATTCAAAAAGAGAAAGAGTTACAAATCAAAGAATAAGAGAAATTATAACAGTGGCTGAACGTACTTTAGTGGATGATATAAGAACAAAACAACTGGTGTGGTACGGACATGTACAAAGAATGAATGATGAAAGACTACCTAAACAAATACTAAATGGAAACCAACTGGCCGAAGAAAACGAGGACGGCCAAGGAGAAGCTGGAGAGAAGGAATATACAGTGAAATAAGAATAAGAGGCCTAGATGATGAACTATGGGCAAACAGAAACGAGTGGAGATTGGGTCTCGGAAGACGTAGAATATATATATATATATATATTATATTTATATATATATTATATTTATATATATATATATATATATATATATATATATATATATATATATATATATATATTCCTTTTATCATGAGCCTCGGTCGTTAGTGAGGTGGATTCACCTATCACAAAACATAAATTTTACCTAATGATTCTGGAGGACAACAGATCGGCATAGGTCCACAGGGCATGGGCGGACACGACATTGGCGGTGAGGGATAACACGGTGGCGAAGGACGACACGGTGGCGGAGGTGGACACAACAACTTTCTGTGATATTCCAAATGTTCTCTTTCTTTTTGAACTTCCAAAATTTCCTGCTGAATATGTCGTACGTCTACTTCCATGTCTCCTAGCTGTTTTTCCAACATGTGCGTCGTCTTGGAGTATTGTTGCAGACGATTTTCCACCTCTGCAGGGCAGATTTGCTTTGCTGGTCCGCAAGCCATTTTGGAGTTTCGTGTGGGCGAAGAAGTTCGTGATTTTTTTGGACAATTTGGGTTTTTACATGATTGAGTTTTGTTTGACTGCTGGTTTGACTGCTGGTTTGACTGTTCTTGACACATCAACATCATTTGGTTTTGAAGGGTATATAACTGGCGTTGCAGATATTCCACCTGAACAAAATGATAAAGAGGTTAGGAGATTAAATTGAATTTTGGTTTGAATTGAATTGAATAGTTATTTATTAGGGACTCATTGGAATAAAGACATGCAATAATAGTGTCAGGCAGTATTTTTACAGATCCAAAGGCGCTAATTCTTGAGTCCAGTTTAAGAGAAAAACTTCATACATCCTAAATATTCTATGGTTTTGTTAAGTAGAGATAAATCCATTAAGTCGAGTGTTGAAATTTGGTAGGTGCAGAGTTCTGGTAACCCGGTAACATAAAATGTACGTTTTTGATTACAAGAATGGCGGATCCAAAATGGCGGATCCAAAATGGCGGATCCAAAATGGCGGATCCAAAATGGCAGATATCATTATTTTTTAAGCGATTTGTCTTAAACTTAAAAGTTTGCAGTGTTTGAGATCACTTAATACAGTTTTATTCTCAAACTTAAAAAAATTCAAATGACGGATCCAAAATGGTGGATTTTCTTATTTATGCACCGATATGTATCAAATATAGAACTTGGCGGTGTTTCCAGTTGCTGATTATGATTTTTGACTCAAATTCATAAAACATTCAAAATGGATGATAAAGAAGACATGGAGCATTTGATGAGAAAGGTAACGGAAGAATACCAAAAGTGGAGATTAACAGTGAACGTGGACAAGACATAGTACTTATGTATTGGAAATGAATCAAGTGAGTTAGAACTAGACAATGGGCAAACAATATCTCCATGCAATGAGTATGTATACTTGGGTATCAAATTTAATACGACAGGAATGTAAAGAACTGGAAAAAAGAATAGTAAAAGCAAAGAAGGTTATTAATTAATCTTAACAGTATTTTATGGAGCAGAGAGATAAAAAAGAATGTAAAATTTAACATATATGACACAATGGTGAAAAGCAGGCTGTTGTATGAAATAGAGACTTGTCGCGTAATGGAAAAATATAAAACAAAAATGGAAAGTGTCGAAATGGATGCAATAAGAAGATCAATGAGAATATCTGGAACAGATCACATAAGAAATGAGATCATAAAAGAACGAATGGAAATCGAGGGAAGCCTAACGGATGACATCGCTAAAATACAACGGATATGGTACGGCCATGTACAATGGATTAACGACGAAAGATTACCAAAGCAGGTCCTAGAATGGCAACCAATAGGCCGCAGAAAAAGGAGGCATCCTAAACTAGAATGGCAACAGTCAATCCAAATCTGCAAAATACTCGAAATTAATTTTATGGTAGGGTGGGATATAGCTTGGGCGAAAATCATTTAAACATTTATTTTAGATTTGTTGCTTGTGCTTGTTTTGTAGATATTAAATTAACATTTTTTTAGTTATTCTGTCATTTCAGTGGTCTTCACCTCGTTAGCTAGTACCAGAAACAGTATGCATATGCTAGTACCTATTATTATTTTTTACTAAATACAGTATCATCAATCAACATTTACATAAAAGTCCTCTGTTACACAGGCAAAAGAATAACCCGGTATATGATTAAAAACGTTGCATCTGGCATCTTAGAAACTGTAGATAGGAGGGTGCATTATTCGATGCAATGCTCGGATGGATTCGGTTCTCTTCTAGGGGGGAGGTGGGGGTGGGGTCTGTACATGTGTATCGTATATTAGAATTAGAAGGCGGTAAAGTAAAGTTAAAGGGATAATGTCGAAAAATTTGCTCAAAACTCAGTTATGTTTATCAGTTTTTTTAAGAACTTTTAACATTTCCTAAAGAACCAGCACTGCATTCTTCTTTTTAGATGGAGGTTCTCAAGCAGCTTTTGCCAATAAGAGTTGTTTGATTCTATTACTACTACTACTAAAATCTTTGGACTGAAGATAAAGAAAAATACTAACCGTTTTATCCTTATTCATCAGATCGGACTGTAACTTGTGTCTTGTGTCCTCTAAGTTCGCATTTTCTGAAACTAACTTCTCTTGCATTATGTAGCTTTCATTGAGTTTCCTAGTTGTAGGACTCCCGTCTCTTTGGTCGCGATGTTTGCTTTTTTTGTTACGATCTTCACAACAAACTATTTTCGGCATTAGATCGTCAGCGCCAAAAACTAGCATCTGGGGCAGTTTATCTTCGGGGTGTTTTCTCTGAAGTGGCGGACTAACAGGCGTCATTTTATCAAACAGGTTAGCTTGACCTAACAAAGCCTGGATTCTTCGAGTTTTTTCTTCAAAAATGATCATTTGAGCTTTTAAAGCTTTATTTTTTTCTTCCAGTTCTTTAGCCTCGGTTTCCGTCATTTGTTCTTTTTCAAGCAACTGAGCAACTCTCGATTTTAAGTCGGCGATTACACCTGCGGTGATTTTGGCTTGTTTTTCTGCGTCTTCCAATTCTCTTAAAACCGCTGCATCCACAGCTGGATCAAATTTAAACACGGATTCTTTAATTTGTTCGCCTTTTTCAGTTGGTTCTTTTAGGTTTCCTTCAGCTTCCTTGTCTTCTTTTAAATTTTCGATAATTTCTTTACTATTTTCAGCCACTTTCTGAAGTTCGTCCGAGGCTTGTTGAATCATTTCTTCGACGTCTTTTAATTCGTCATCTTCTGCATCTGTTAAATGTTTGTCGGCCTCTACATTATCTTGTTCTGCTACTAATGTCTCTTCAGGATCTGTTGGTAATGCCTCTTCAATCGGTTCAGTGGGGGGATCAGGTTCATGTTGTGCTGTTTCCTGTTCTTCAGCAATTAACTGTGGTTCCTCAACAGTTTCTCCAGGAACTTCTTCATCGGCCATTGTGCGACTTATGTCTAAATAAAAATGGTAATATTTTAGTTAAAATTAAAAATAATTAATATTTTTAAAAAAAGTTTCCTAGATTATGGAATTTTTTACTATACTTTTTAGATAAAAAGAGGACATGTATATTTTAGTACATTTTCAGTTTCTTATTTTTTATAGATTTGATAAATATATAAAATGTAGAAAAATACAGTGTTTCAGTTTAAAAATTTTTAAATTTTTTAACACATCCGAATCTGACTTTGCTCATTTCAGTTATAAAGACTGAGCAGAATTTAGACTACAGAAATATTCTCGAAACTGAACCATTTTAATTTACCTGGGATGTCGCAAAAAGACAACGATATTGTACAAATTACTAAAAAAAAGTTTTTGATTTTTTCCTAAATTAGATTTTAATTATTTTTAACGCTGTTTATAGCGTAATTTTGTCTTTTGTCAGGAAATTTTGTACATTTTGGGTTTTGTCGTAGTGTTTATACCTGTTCCGTGCTTGCTATAAATGTATTAAAGACTAAAAGAAATTTTAGACTAACAAAGACATTTAGTGCTAGTTCATCTACTTTATTTTCTGTATCAACATCTACAAAAAATATGTGTGAAAAAGATGGTTTAGTTTATATTGCAGGATTTGTAGCACGAAAGTGATGAGTTCTCTGAACTTGGTTGCTATGCTTATGAAAATGAACCAACATGTTCATTGTTCATGCATGCATTCATATGCCATGCCATCTTGGGTGCAAAGCCTTTCTTTTGGAGGCTTAACTGAGCCTTCACCATCATGGAAAGAAAATGTTAACAAAATGGACAAATGGTTCATAAAATTGCATGGCAGCAGTTTTAAATTTAAAACAAATATTGTGAAGCGATAGTTTCTATTCCATATAAATTGGTAAATTCATTTGTAAAACAAAGAGTGATGATAAAAATCAAATTAAATAAATACCAAAAAACAAAATGAATCCACAATGAAACGAAAGCTTGATGATACAGGGACTGATGAAAGTCGAAAAACAGTAAAAAAGTTAAAGAAAATTATTTTGTAACTATTCTATAATTAGATAGGTATAGTTTTTTGTTACTTGGAATATATTTTTTTTTAAAAACTGATGAGGATTATTCTTAAATTAAATACTGGGTGTTCTAAGTTAAATGTACACCATTGCTAACTTTGTTATTATTAAAAATAGACAAAAGTTTAAATTGGCAAACTGGTAGAATTTTTGAAAATTATAAAATGCAGGGTGTTTAAATTAAAATTGGTTTTATGTTTTTTGAAAAAACTCGAAAAGTCGATGTTCGATTTTTTTTTATTTAAGCATCTTAAAGAGCATCAAAAATTCTACTAGTTTGCCAATTTAAACTTTTTTCTATCTTTAATAATAAAAAAGTTGCAAATGGTGGACATTAACTTGGAACGCCCTGTATAATGATCAAGCAGGAGGGAAGGAATATTAGTGTTACAGTCAATGTATTTTTATTATAATTTTTCTTGAAAATGCGTTAAGATCAAAAATCCTGAATCTTTGCGTTATGTAATTTATGGATGTTCCCTAACTGCCATTTTTTTGATAAAATTTCTCAAAATAACTCATTTTAATTACTTCCTAAAAAATCAATAATATGTGGCTAGTTTGCTTTAGTGTTCGGCGAAAAAAGTAAAATTTATATGAACAAGAGAATCTGATATTTATAAAACTGTTGGAATTTTTATCATAAATTTTTAAATTATTTAATTTTTTAATAAATTTTGGTATTTTTACGGCTTCTATCTTTATTTCTCTCATAATATTATGTGTAGGTCTCTCTTTATTGATCGTGGAGCAGGAAAATTGGCTCCTTATTGGCTGGGAGTTACCAGACAACCGGTTTTTTTACGGACCGTGGACAGTACCAACAAACAAGTGGAATTACAGCTTTGACAACTGGTTTGTGCGCAAGTGCATTAATTTTCATGGAGAATACTTCGAGAAACAATAAAGTATTTAAAAGTTATCTAATGTTTTATTCCAGCTGTATATGCAAATGTTAAATAATAAATAAATTTTTTGCTTTGTGTTTGGTGGGCTTTCAAAAACGCCTCCCTGAATTTGGTAGCACATTGTGATTTTATGTTTTTTTGGTGTCAAAATAATATATTAGCCCTAAAAACCCTCCCGCACAATTATTAACTGCTAAAAGACACAAAAAAAATGCCAGGGTAAATTATTTTCATTCTTTGTAATCTGTCATTTGAACTTACCTGTTCTTTCCAAAGATATCTGTGTTTCTATTTGATTATCTGATATTTTGTGGTTTTCGTCTTCTGATTCAGAAGAATATAATGTCTTCTGGGTATCTTTCAAATATAATTCTTGAAATTCTGGCTTTGCTTCCGAAGTACTAGGAGATAGATTTTTGGTAGGGGTGTAAAATTCTACTGGACTGAATGTGTTCTCACAATGATGACTAGTAAAGTGAGATTTTTGTTTTCTGTTGTTTTTTGATTTGATAGCTTTGTTAATTTGTAACTCCCTGACAAGATCAAGTGATTTAAAATTTCTTAAAGATTTTCTGAAGTAAGAATCGGCGTCTCCGAAATGCTGCTGAGGTTTTTTCAATAAGTCGCCGTAGCTTTTTAAAAACTGAAGATTTTTTTGAATAACAGGATTACTTGCTATTCGTTTTTGTGATCTTCTCTCTAGTGAAAGTCGTTTATTAACGTCAGTACTGCTACTTTTTTCTAACCGGTCAATTAAACTCTTTTCTGAGGGGGCAGTACCATGTTTGCTCTTCATTCAGGGCTTCTTAATCTATTTTTCTTCGACAAATAGAAATGTGCTTTAGTAGATTGTATATTAACAAAAATATATAGAAAATTTAAAACTGACAAAAGTCAAAATAATTCAAAATGCCAATTTTTTGTCAACATGACACTATTCTATAACATTGAATAACAGCCGTACATCACTAAATTATACAAGGTGTTTCCTTAACTTTGCTAAAAAAATTATGGTGTGATTCCTTGTATTATTTTAAGACTTTTTTTTTGAAAATTTTCGTTGCCGAGCTATGGGATTAAGTTTATTAGGAAACGCCCTGTAACTTTAGTCGCAGTCCTCTTTAATTAATTTAAAGGGGCCGTGGGTTCGGAGAGACCCTGTATGTATATTCTTTATATATACAGGGTCTTTAGGACCCAGAGATTCTAGAACAACTGTAAAAACCGTGATAGGACCCGGCCTTCGAACATTAAACCCGGCTGGCAAAATGTTGGTGAAAATATTTCGTAAAAATATTTTTTATAGAAGGAATTTGGTAAAAAAACATTTGGTTGAAAGTAGAAGTAGTAGTACAGCGTGTCCCATTTTCGATGGGATTAAATGGGAAACTCGGTTATTATTAAAGATATTGATTTTCTGATTGCACCTTACCGTGCTCTTTTTTCAAGACCTTAAAAATGGTGTATTCAGATTTTTGCTACACCCCGTAGTTTCGCTAATACAGGGAGTTTTTGAAAAAATTGCATTTTTACTAATTCCTTGTGTCTCGTTTAATTTGCAAGATATTTTTATTCTGTAAAAACTTTTATGTGGCAACTTTTTTAGAAGAAAATAATGACGTTGTCAATTTTTTAAAATATTGTTTAGTTTTTGAGATATGGTATTTATCATAAAAAATTTAATACGGACCTGGATTTTTTAAATTATTATTTTGATTGGTTTTATGCTATTATTATCACAATACAATAAAAAATTATTATTTTTTTGTATTAAGGTAAAAAAATATTTAATATTTAAAAAAATAATTTTAGTCCGTACCTGGAAATTTTCAGTATAAATATAAATTAAAAATTGCTAGTTGAACGATTTTTAGTCTAAATGTTTTGAAACTGCAGCAAATTAAAATAGTTTTACTTTAATTTAAAGATTTATATGAAACAAAGTCTACGACAAAAACAAAAAAAAATAATGAATTTCAAAAGTTAATAACTAATTTTATTTAGTGATATAAATGTTTAGACTGATTGCGATTATGTGTAAGACATTGTTGGCATTTTAGAGTAATTTTTCTTAGCGCATAAAAATATTTATGCCGTTTGTTATTGGGATTTTGTTGCTTGAATAAAGCAGTCAAACATATCACATTTTTCAAAATCTGGATATGGTAGATTTCTAGCCATTTTAGAATAATTTTGAATGACTTATTTACAAAAATGACAAGTAAAATGACAATGTCAATTCCACGCTTTTGTTTCTCTACATTGAAGTAATTTTCATGAGTTGCTGTGCTATCAAATAATTACTATGATATTTTTGTAACTTCTTAACATTTTTAACTTTATTTATTAATCTTTCAATTAACGTTTTAAAATAGATAAACTAAAAATCGTCCAACTAGTGTGTCTTGCAATTTTTAATATATATTTACGTTGGAAATCTCCAGGTTCGGACTAAAATTTTTTAAGAAATATTAAATATTTTTTAAAACCTTAAATTAAAAAAATATTAAAGTTTTATCATTTTAAGATAATAATAACATGAAATGAATCAAAATATTAATAAAAAAAATCCAGGTCCGTATTTAATTTTTTTATGATAAATACCATATCTCAAAAACTAAACAATATTTAAAAAAGTTGACAACATCATTATTTTGTTCTAAAAAAGTTGCCATGTAAAGGTTTTTACAGAATAAAAATATTGTTGTAAATAAGCAAAATACAAGGAATTATTAAAAATGCAATTTTTTCAAAAACGAGCGAAACCACGGGGTATAGCAAAAATGATTACACCATTTTTACCGGCTCAAAAAAAGAGCACGGTAAGGTGCAATCAGAAAATCGATATCTTTAATAATAACCGAGTTTCCCATTTAATCCCATCGAAAATGGGACACGCTGTACGCTTAGTAGCATAAGGCTAAATAAAATATATCTACGGCTAGAAAAACTTTTGATAAAAATTGCAAATATTTAATGTAACCCAAACTAACCCAACTTTAAATTTAATATCTAATGGACGCCTATTAATTGTTGACAGTTAACTGTTCTGTCCTTAAGGGACTCTTCAGAACACTGCATGGTCAATGTGACACTTTTGTAAAGTTATAGAGAAGCTATATAAAATCTCATCTTACGATATTGTTAAGAGAAATGAAAAATAATGCCTGCGATTCCGTATGCTTTCACTCAAGTGGCGACATCAACAAATACAAAAGAAACTATCAGAGTAAAAATAAAAGGCAAGCAAATGAAACGAAAAACAGTACCTATGACCATGATATACAGGGTGTCCTAACTAAAAGGTAACGGAGGTGTTTTTGGGTATTTTTTGTTTTGTTTTTTGTTTGCGAAGGGGACACTTTTTGGCTATCCTGAAATTTTCGTAGCACGCACCATCTTTGAGGGGTATACTTTACCCCTATATTTTGAATAGGGAAAGTGGGTCTAGTTTTTAATACCTTGTTTAAAACCCTCTTGAATATCTTTACAACCGTGTAAAAATTTTGAAATCCATTAATTAGTTTTTGCTTTCAAATTTGGAAATGATAAAATAAAAATTAAATCCGAAAAATATAAAATTCTGATTAAAATTTTATTTTATCAGTCCATGTTAAATTTGATAGTTTTGAAGGCAATTATCTCAAAAACTAATAGATAGATTTTTGAATTTTTACACGGTTGTAACGACATTCAAAAGGCCTTCAAAACAACAAGGTATCACTGGACGAAGTTTCACTATTCAAAATATCCGCTTATTTGACCCACACGTGTCTGATGGCGGATAAAAACGCAATAAGCGTTGATCTGACCTAAAAGGCAGAAGAGCTGTCGTAGGTCACGGATTAGTTTGTTTCTTGTACAGTTTATTTTCGCCTGCTATTGTTCTGGTTTCTCTCGTATTTCGGTAGGTGGCGCTTCTTGCGAGATGTTTCCCACTATTTACATAGGATTAGAAACAAAACCATCTAATTAACTTCGCAAGAGTGTCACATTGACCAAGCAGTGTTCTGAGGAGTCCCATAAGGATGAAATAGTTAACTGTCAACACTTATTAGGTGTCCATTAGATCTTGGACCCCCGTGAGGTTGAGCTTTCAAGCTACCGAGGGAAAGATATGAGAGAAACAAAAACTTCTTTTTAACCGATTAGCCACGAAACTTGTTTGATTTTTAAATTCACGGGTACCAAATTTCACGTTTATTAAAACTGAACTTAACTTATTTTTCCAGGCTCGTACTCTCCTCGAAGCTTTACAACCCCCGCCCCCGGACTCCGCCAACCTATTGAAAGCCTGCAAGACCAACTTCGTACTTCTAAGACTGCTAGCTTCAGGTCACAGGCCGTCTGACCCCACAATGACGCCTACGTTTGATTTTGCGCCTGGATGTCATTTTCCTGTCATGAAATTAGGATAATTTAAGATGTCTGAATCAGTTTTTATTTTGAGTTCCAAAACGTAACCTCTATTAGTTGTATGTTGGTAAGAAAGTGCATAAATATCTTTGACAATATTGTGACATATTCTCGGCAAAATACGCACTATTTCAATAGTCAAGCTGCCAAGTTGAGTAATTCCTAAGAACCAGTGGCGGCGGGTACAGCGAGGGCGACGGGGCAGTGCCCTCTCAAAACTAGACGACAAACAGTATTTTTAATTGAGTTATTTAAAAAAAGTTAAATCTTCCCTTATGACATGATTGTCTAGTTCTTTTTATTATCTGTGGTTAACAGCAAGCGATTAATTGAACTTTTTTAGCGTAAATAATTACAAGCCGGCAGCGCCGCGCGGGGCAAGGTTTCAATTTCACCCGTTTTTCAGTGGGGTATGGGGTATTCTCGAGCGGCGGCGGGAGGAACGTTTGTTTTAGTTGAAGTCGGCCATCATCATCGTGCAAAAACGTCCGTTGCCCTTGCTACGAAGCCGGTACTATCTTTAATGAAGACGTATGAGTTTGTTTTGATCGCTTGTCATTGTTTGTTTTTGTTATCGTTTGTTTATAAAATGGAAATAAATACCGTCGATTAAATAATTAATTGTGCAAATTTAAATATGTATTTATTTAATTTATTAGAACCCAAAAAGACAAACAAATCCACATATTGTCACAATGTTCCTAATTATAATAATTAAATACGTTGACATATGAACTCCGATTACAAATCTTTAGGGCCACATAGACCGGACCTAAAAATTAACCAAAATTTTAGTGCAACTAATGCCGGTTGAAACTGGTTGTGCGGTTGTGATAAAAGAAATGCTTTATTTGTCTTTTTATGAACGATCCACGAAGTGATGCTGCGTGGGTGACAAAGATAATGTGTGACATCAAGTACTTTAGTGAAAAGTTAAAAAGACACAAAGTAAGTGCTACTCATTTATATAAACCACATAGAATTTTCTATGCTAGGCAAGACTGATATTAGGTGCCAATTGAATAGTGCCTATTGGAAAAAACATTACCGAACATAATGAAAATGTGACAAAACATAGACTTATTCTACTACTATGTCGGTTTAGAACGTTTTTCTACGTTGTCCGACGCCTATTCTCCACTTATTCTTGGTAGGTTAATAGACTGTTTAAAATTCTGTGGGATTTTTGAGGTTGCCCTACGGGGCCATAAAAAAGAAAGGCGAATGAACTAAAAAGTAGCTGCCTGTTTGGAAAATATCAAAATAAAATTGTTTTGGTAAGTTTTTTTATCGCATTTTTCATTCAATTTAAATTTCTGCCCCCCCCCCCCCCCCAATTTATAACGTCACCAGCCGCCACTGCTAAGAATTGTTCAGAGTGTGATATTAACATAAGATTTGGCACCTATGCAAAGTGTTTATGAAAACAGACTGCCAGCCACCATCCGCCTGAAAAAATTACGCCCAAAATCAGTTTTTATTAAATAACTTGTGTGTAGATTTTTGGAAAAATTGTTTCAAACAATAGCTAGACTGTATTCTGTGATTCACTGTATAAGCAGTTTTGCAGAAAATTGTATTGTCATTGTATTGTCTTTAACTTTTGTTTAAAACTTATTCGCCGGATTATTTAACAAAAAAAATAACAAATTTTTCTGATTTCCTTGAGGCCTTTTTTTAGCAAATTTGCATAACGATATTCGTCTTCGAAATCTCTTTGATGGAACATTTTTAAAATTGAGCTTTACATTCTTGTCCCAAAGGTTTGTAAATAAATAAATACTCTATTCGTTTGACTTCAGGGGTTGAAAGCCCTTACCTTTGATGTCTGGCAAACTCATGCCAAATAGAATATGGCGACTCAAAAATACACAAAAGAATTTTGGAAAACGTTTTTATTTTTTTAACCCATTTTTTGCAAACTAATTTTATTTTATTTGGATTATAGTGCACTTTTATTAATCACTTGCATTTTTAATATTTCGGTGTCTGAAAAAACATATATTCCTCAACATTGTTTTTTTTTCGTGTTTTTTTCGTTTTGTAGAAAAACTGCTGATTTTACCAAAAATTATAAGATACAAAAAAGATGTACACTGACAAGTTGTATTCACAATGGGTTTTACCATAAGTTAAAAAGTTTTCGAGTTAAGCTCAAAAAACTACGAAATTTCATGATTTTTAAAAGTGGAAAAAATGCTTCAAAAAATAAAAGGCTCTACTATTCTAAACCATGTAAGCTAATTTTTCATTTTTTGTAGTTTATATTCTGTCAAAAATGACAGTTTAAATATGGCCGATCTACGATTTTGCACCAATGTCTTATTATTTACTAAATTACCTTTCCACCGATGTGTCTTTTAGGTTCCTAGAGGATGCCTTCAGGTATAAAAAATAGTCGGGAAAACATTGGTGCAAAATCGTAGGTCAGCCATTTTAAACAGTCATATTTGAAAGAATATAAACTACAAAAAATTAAAACTTAGCTTACATTGTTAAGTACTACTACTATGTGGGTTTAGAACGTGTTTCCACGTTGTCCGACGCCTATTCTCCACCTCCTTCGATCCTGGCAGTCATCTTCCGTCAGGTTTTTTTGACTCATTGATCTTTGGATTGACTGTTGCCATTCCAGTTTAGGACGCCCTCTTTTTCTGCGCCCTATTGGTTGCCATTCTAGGACCTGCTTTGGTAATCTTTCGTCGCTCATTCGTTGTACATGGCCGTACCATATCAGTTGCCTTTTACTGATGTCATCCGTTATACTTCCCTCGATTCCCATTCTTTCTTTTACGATCTCATTTCTTGTATGATCTGTTCTAGATATTCTTATTGATCTTCTTATTGCATCCATTTCGACACTTTCCATTTTTGCTTTGTATTTTTCTGTTACGCGTCACTATTCCATACAACAGCGTGCTCTTCACCATTGTTTCATATATGTTAAATTTTACATTCTTTTTTATCTCTCTGCTCCATAAAATACTGTTAAGACAACCAATAACCTTTTTTGCTTTTACTAATATTTTTTCCAGTTCTTTACAGTCTGTTCCTGTCTTATCAAATGTGACACCCAAGTATACATACTCATTGCATGGAGATATTGTTTGTCCATTTTCTAGTTCTAATTCACTTGATTCGTTTCCAATACATAAGTACTGTCTTGTCCACGTTCACTGTTAACCCCCACTTGTGGTATTCTTCCGTTAACTTTCTCATCATATACTCCATGTCGTCTTTATTATTAGCTACAATTACTTGGTCGTCAGCAAACAAATGGTAAATCGGTCGTTAAGTTCTATTCCCATGCCGTGTACTTTGCGTTTCCAGTTTTTTAGAGCTACTGCGATATATATTTTAAAAAGAGTTGGAGAGAAACAACATCCCTGTCTTAAGCTTTTCGTTACCAGGGATTCTTTTGAAAGTCGATTTCCAATTTTAATTTTAGATTTTGACCCTTTTTATAGTTCTTTTATCGCTTTTATGTATGTATGATTGATATTAGTCTGCTCTAACACTGTCCATAATTTTTCTACTGGAACGGTATCATATGCTTTTTGTAGGTCCACAAAGGTAAGATGAGTATATTTCTGGCGCTCCTTTTCTGAATTACTTGTTGAAGACAAAAAAACATTATCACTACAAGATCTGCCTGCACGAAACCCACTTTGCTCTTCTTCTTCATGAAAATCATTCTCTATTAGATCTCTTAAGAATCCTACCGTACAATCTACTTAAAGTACTGGTTACTGAAATTCCTCTGTAATTGTTGCAATCCAGCTTGTTTCCTTTTTTACGTATTGAGGATATGGATGCAATTTTCCAATCATCAGGTACTGGATGTCCGTTTATGCATTGATTGATAATATATGTGAGATTTTCGAGTAGTTTCTCTGATCCATATTTGAGCATTTCAGCATATATTCCCCCAGGTCCCCTAGCTTTTCCGGATTTAAGCTTTTTAATACTATTCTTTATCATTTCTTTTTTGATGATTACTTCCTCTCCATGTACTTCTATGTCTTTGTTAAATAAAGCGTTTTAATTTCTGAAGCATTTTTTCCACCCTCAGGCCAATTTCGTAGTTTTTTGAGCTTAACTCATAAACTTTTTAACTTATGGTAAATAAAAATGAAACCTACTGTGAATACAATTTGTCAATGCTCATCTTTTTTGTATCTTATGATTTTTTGTAAAACGCAAAAAACACGAAAAAAAAAATTATGTTGAGGAATATTTTTTTTCAGACACAGCACTATTAAAAAAGCAAATTTAATGATTAATAGTTTTTCATAAAAGGGCAATAAACCAAATAAATTAAAATTCGTTTAAAAAAATGGGTTAAAAAATAAAAGTTTCATTTTTGAGCCGCCATATTTTATTTGGCATGAGTTTGGCAGATGACCAATAAATGGTATTATGTTCCCAAAGGTAAGGTCTCTCAACGACAATTAAGTCGCCATTTTTAATGTATTTTTTTAGTTAGAAATTGTTCCTAAAAATTGGAAGTTCTGCTGACATTTCAGTCTTTTTTTCTATTTAGAAACCTGTGGGACAAGGACGTAAAACTAGAGCTCACCTTAACAATTATTTAACGATATTCACATGATACAAAAAAAAGGGAGTGCAAGGGACAAATAAACATATTTCAGTTTGCAAATAAGCTACCCTGGTAAGTGGCGTACGTATCTTATTTACGTTTGAATTTTTTTGAGGATTAGAAAAATTTTCGACCGTATCTGTTTAACAGAACCATAACGTAAGGTTATACTTAGGTTTAATTTTCCTATGTAATTATAGTTGAGGATGTATATAAGTGGCACCACGTCATAGCTATGGTAAACCAAATTTTGTGGCAAAATCTAAGTAAAGCCTCAAAAAATTGTTGTTTCACTTTGTACCTGCAGTGTGCCGCTTTATATGTCTATAATAAAACACCGAGACTTCTTAAAGGAGAGATAAAATAGGTACTTACCTAATAAATAAAGATCCGAAACATAAAAGAGAATCCAAAATTATATTAAAATGTGCGCAAATATTGATTTAGTTGTAAAAACGGTAATCTGTTTTGTAAAAAGTAGGTCCCAATTTGTTTGACATTAAAACAGTCAAAACAACAACGAATAGACGTCAAATCCTAGCTAAATCAATATGTTCGTAAGAACAAGAGTATTATATGTTCCTTTCTAATCAAATCGTTTAGAAGAATACATAAATAAAAAGCAAGTAAACTAGTAAGCTAATGACTAATTAGTGCAGTACCTCGTTTTGGGAATCAATACCAATAAAAAAATTACAGGAAGTGTGGGCCACTGTATGTACCCCTCTACTCCCTTGCCGCCCATCACGGTTTTGATGACGCGGTGCCACTTTAATACAACATCAAGTATAGGATTAGTCATTAAATAAAAAGCCAAAGCATTTTTGATTGATCTGAATTTTATTATATATTTTAAATCTAAAGAACCATCTTAAACCATAGAAAAGTAAAAAAAAATAGGTTGTTTTTTTTAACCTGTTCTAAAGATTTTAAGATTAATAACACATACATAATTTGGTAATTTTAAGTAACTAGTTACTTACTCTCTAACTCTTATAGATTTTAAAATATCTTTTTAACATTTAGAAAGATAAACTATACACTTTTTGTCAAAGGTTTCTAAAATCTAAACAATTTCTACAGCTATATTTCATCAAAAATATGTCAGTATTGCTGTATATTTTTTGTTTAGTTAAAATGTTCACGAGACAAAAAAATACATTTTACAACAAAAAACTAACAATATAGTCGATTTTTTTTTATAATAGCGGTTCATCAATATATCATTTAAACTAATGGAAATATGTCAACCGCCAAAATAAAAAAACAAACTATACTAATCAAAAATAAGTAAGTAAATATTATAGAGTGTTATTGAATGGGTCCATTTTGAGAAAAAAAACTTCATAACAGCGTGCTAAATATTTTCAGAAAATCTATTTTTTTTATTAATGTTTGTGATACTGATCGCAATATTCTTGTAAAATTTGGTACAACCTGTTTTTTTTTTTTTTTGACAGGTGGCGTTGGTGTTGGAATTGCCCTCGGTAGTTTAAAAGAAAATGATACGCCACTGTAATTTTATATGAAACATGTTATATATCGAAAATCCATCTTGATGAATGGAAATTATGTATCAAATCTCACAAAAATATCTAGCAGTACCACAGATATTAATAAAAGAGTTTTTGAAAATATTTAACACCCTGTATCTTAAAAGTTAAGACGTAATATTAGCATGATATTCAATAACACGCTATAAATACAATATCAGTTGATGACGTCAACCAATAGAAAAAAATAAGACATATTTGTAAAGAACATTCCATTAGCGGCATTAATTACAAAATTAAAATGGCTTGAAATGTTGATTATTTACGCAATACAAAGTAAGGCTGACCTAGACATCCCTAAATGATATGATGATACACCTCAACTCACTCAACCAGAACTTTAAAAGCCCATTTTTTAATTTATTAATTGATGAAGTAAACAAGATTCTTTGAAAAACATCTCTCTTATCTAATACAAATTGGTAGGTCACAAAATTACAACATTTCTTGATTTGATTTTTCTTAGTCGTCGCCTTCGTCTTCTTTTTTATCTTTCTCTTCGCCATTTTTGCTTTCGTCATCATCTTTTTTGGCTTGCTTAGGTTGTCTGTTCCTCTCGAAGTGACCGCCTTTACGTTTCTGGCCTTTGGCTTGATTTTTCTGCTGCCTCATTCTTACCTAAAGCAGAAAATAAGCAATTCAGCCGAAAGCCACGGAGGCTCAGTGGCACCGCACATAAGGACAAATAGCTACATTAGGGCGCCAATAATAGTAAAACCAATTTAGTTCAAACAAAAAAGGCAACATAAGAATTTGATTTTTTAAACTCACCCAAATTTGGCTTTGCTTACACGTTGCTTATTAAATTAGGTTTTTTTAAAATTGTGACAGAAAAACTTTTATTTGTTAAATGTTGTCAGATGTCAAAACGGTTCATTTCAAAAAGGGGGCACCATAAAAAATACTCTGCCAATATATGGGCCCCTAAGCTCACACTAGGTATCTACTATAGTTATAGCGTACGTGTGAGCAGATATAACTAAAAACTAAAATAAATTTTATTCAACCCCAGACAAAATTACCTTTCGTTTGATACCACACAAGCCATGTTTTGACTTAAACTCAAATTTTTGAAATCTACCCCCACCCTTAAAAAAACAAAAACTAAAATATATTTTGTTTAACTCCGGACTCAATTACCTTTCGTTTGATATCACACACGCCATATTTTTACGTAAACTGTAATTTTTGAAATCTACCCCCACCCTTAAAAAAAACTAAAATATATTTTGTTTAACTCCAAACTCAATTACCTTTCGTTTGATATCACACACGCCAAATTTTCACATAAACTCTAATTTTTAAAATCTACCCCCACCCTTTTATTTGGCTTGTGTTCGGTGGATTTTGTTCATTTTTAAATGGGACCATCTCGACCCAAGACCCAGCCTAGGTACCAAATTTCATTGAAATCGGGTAAGCGGTTTTTGAGTTACGCGCGTTGGTCGTTACAGACATACAGACAGACAGACGGCGCAACAAAAAAGTTTCAAAATCATCTGAAACGCAAAGATATATAAAAATTTTTGAAATCGGAGCAACTTGTTTTTTGTCGAAAAAATTAGGATCACCATAGCTCACACTACTATAGTATAGTATGTGTGAGCTAATAGTTTGGGAACCACTGCGCTAGAGGTAAGTATGTAAAATTTCAAGACCGCAGTTTGACAATAGATTTAGCACTAGTTAGGTAAATCACCACTTTAGAATTATTTTAAATTCAATTTTTTAAGAAAATGGACTTAACACTCACCATACTCTCTGAAGTTTTCTTCAAATATTCCTTTTCTTCATCTCCTTCGACGGCCCTGAAGGTAACCTCTGATTCGTTGATTTTCAATTTGCCGTCTGTCAGTTTTTTAACAAATTCTGACGCTTGGTTTTCTTTTCCGAAACGAGCGAAGCCTTCTGTGTCGCCTTTGTTATAATCAACGTAGATTACCTTAAAACGAATATAACAAATATGACAAGAATGTCAAATGAATTACGATTGAAGGCCAACAAAAAACAACCCCCAGTTATTTAATAAAAATGGCGATCTGCCATTTTAACCTTAATGTGCTCTTATTTTAATTAAAATACTTATTTATCTAACAAGTGCGGAAAGTGATTTGTGAAAGTTTCAAATATCGTAGTTTAAATAATATTTCATATGTTGCTTATTTTGCAAAAAAAATATTTATTTAAGTTCTTTAAAAACATTTTCTTACGAGCGTGGGGAAAAAAGCTTTTCACGCATTTGAATGCGGAAAGTACCACTTTACCGCACGCTTTTTTTTTGTTTTGTGTCAACAAGCGAAGATGACACATCACCCTCTGTATGACCTTCTTTAATGGAACAGCATTAAAAATTTTCGAAGAGATGGAAAGATCCTTCAAGAAATTTTAATTGCCGCGGATAAAGCCACCTCGGAGCTTATACAAGTTTCGTTAAATGAAACACATAAATTTCGTAGTTTTGACTGTTTTTTAATTTTAAATAGGATAATACAAAAATTTAACAAAATAAAAAATATAACAAGCGAAGATGACACATCACCCTCTGTATGACCTTCTTTAATGGAACAGCATTAAAAACTTTCGAAGAGATGGAAGAGATCCTTCAAGAAATTTTAATTGCCGCCGATAAAGCCACCTCGGAGCTTGTACAAGTTTCGTTAAATGAAACACATAAATTTCGTAGTTTTGACTATTTTTTAATTTTAAATAGGATAATACAAAAATTTAACAAAATAAAAAATATAACAAGCGAAGATGACACATCACCCTCTGTATGACCTTCTTTAATGGAACAGCATTAAAAATTTTCGAAGAGATGAAAGAGATCCTTCAAGAAATTTTAATTGCCGCCGATAAAGCCACCTCGGAGCTTGTACAAGTTTCGTTAAATGAAACACAAATTTCGTAGTTTTGACTATTTTTTAATTTTAAATAGGATAATACAAAAATTTAACAAAATAAAAAATATAACAAGCGAAGATGACACATCACCCTCTGTATGACCTTCTTTAATGGAACAGCATTAAAAACTTTCGAAGAGATGGAAGAGATCCTTCAAGAAATTTTAATTGCCGCCGATAAAGCCACCTCGGAGCTTGTACAAGTTTCGTTAAATGAAACACATAAATTTCGTAGTTTTGACTATTTTTTAATTTTAAATAGGATAATACAAAAATTTAACAAAATAAAAAATATAACAAGCGAAGATGACACATCACCCTCTGTATGACCTTCTTTAATGGAACAGCATTAAAAATTTTCGAAGAGATGAAAGAGATCCTTCAAGAAATTTTAATTGCCGCCGATAAAGCCACCTCGGAGCTTGTACAAGTTTCGTTAAATGAAACACAAAGTTCGTAGTTTTGACTATTTTTTAATTTTAAATAGGATAATACAAAAATTTAACAAAATAAAAAATATAACAAGCGAAGATGACACATCAATCTCTGTATGACCTTCTTTAATGGAACAGCATTAAAAATTTTCGAAGAGATGGAAGAGATCCTTCAAGAAATTTTAATTGCCGCCGATAAAGCCATCTTGGAGCTTGTACAAGTTTCGTTAAATGAAACACATAAATTTCGTAGTTTTGACTATTTTTTCATTTTAAATAGGATAATACAAAAATTCAACAAAATAAAAAATATTTTTTAATTTTTCCACACGCTCGTAGGAACAATGTTGTACGTAACTCGTGCGGAAAGTATCTTTACCGCACTTACACCGATGCATGCTGTAAAGTATTACTTTTCGCATTTGTTAGGTAAAAACTATTTTGTAACATTTGTTTTTGTGCAAAATGTGTCGTGACATAGCATTTTGTGTTTGACTCAGAAATTCCAGGTCAGCATTTAATTTTTTTAAATATAAATGACCTAATAAGCGTAAAATTTAGTACCCTTGAATTTAAAAATCAAACAAGTTTCGTGGGTAATCGGGTAAAAAGTAGTTTTTGTTTCTCTCATATTTTTCCGTGGGTAGCTTGAAAGCTTAACCTCACTGGGGTCCAAGATCTAATGGAAACCTAATAAGTGTTGACAGTTAACTGTTTCGTCCTTATAAGACTCCTCAGAACACTGCTTGGTCAATGTGACACTCTTGCAAAGTTAATTAGAAATTAAATTGTAAGAAAACTCTCGCTACGGGTACTAAATTTCACGTTTGTTAGTATTATTTGGTTTAAAAATTCCGCTGGTTTGACGCTCACGTGTCTGATGGCGGATAAAAACGCAATAAGCGTTGATCTGGCATGAAAGGCAGAAGAGCTGTCGTAGGTCACGAATTAGTTTGTTTCTTTTTATTTGTAATCGACCTTTTCATTGATCGATATGTATAGCAGTTTATTTTCGCCTGCTATTCTTCTGGTTTCTCTCGTATCTCGGTAGATGGCGCTTCTTACGAGAGTTTTCTCACTATTTACATAGGATTAGAGACTTCTAAAAAACCAATTAGAGACAAAACCGTCTTGACTTCGCAAGATATGAGAGAAACAAAAACTCCTTTTTACCCGATTAGCCACGAAACTTGTTTGATTTATAAATGACATAATGTCAAAAATAAAGTGGATATTTGAAAAAACCTCCCATATAAGAAATAAGAAAAACTACGGAGTATGGCAAAAATCTGATACAACACTTTGAAAGGATTAAAAAAGAAGCACATTAAAGTCTCTCAATACTGTAATTTTGACAATCCTTGAATATCTTTCTGATCCGAGTTTCCCACATTAAAAACTGGACACTGTACAGAAAAGTATAGACCATGAAAACAAAAAAGAAAAGACGAAGAACAAGCAAACTTACGTCTAAATCGCCAGCAGCTTCCTTCAACTTCTGTTTAAGTTCTTCTCTGGTCATGGAGTCCTTGTCGCCATCGGTAATGCCTGTGAATTGAACGATGGCGCCATTGGGAAATGCGATCTCCTTCGCACTTTCTTCAATGATCTGTTCTTTCTTCTCTTTCTTCTTTTGTTTGTATTCTTCCACCTGGTAAAAAAGAATAATTTTTACTAGAATACAGGATCTTCCAGGGTCATTCCATATCAAATCAACCCAATCTCCAATATAATTTTTGGTTAAGCAGTTTTCAAGAGACATTTTAGTTTTTTGTCATTTGAAGGGCAAAACTTTTTTTTTTTTTGGTTGAATAATGTAAAATTACCTTTTTACGAAACTCTGACCTACCTATATGTCTATTTTAGTAAATACAAAAAATTGAAAAATACATTAATTTTGTTTGCCAGTGGCATAAGAAATCTTTTATGGCAATAGATATGTCACATTAGTTGTTAGTATCCAAGAAGAAGTCGTACTATATTTCAGGCCGAACTCGTAGCCATTAAATAGTGTGTCCTGTCGATTATCTTATATATCTTACTATCTTCTCTAATAGTCAAGCAGCCTTAACAGCGCTTGATTTCAATACGGTCTCATCGAGAACCGTGAGGAGCTGCATGCGCTTGTTAGCGCTAACAATGTATTATTAGTATGGATACCGGGGAAATGGATGAAGAACAGCTTCCAACAACACTGGATAAATCTACCAGAACTGGCTCACTCTAAAGAGGTCATAAAAGGATATTGCAGAAAAACAGCCAAGAACATCATTGGACTTACCAGTTACGAGATCCGTATAGTGACTGGACTTTTTACGGATCACTGCCGAAGAGTACCCATACACAAAAAGGGACTAACAGAAGAGTCCCAATGCAGACTATATGAGGACGAAACAGTCAGACATGTACTGTGCGAATATCTGGCTATTGCACGTTTACGTCAGAACACTTTCGGTGAACCTCAGATTGATTCAGAAAATCTGAAGAGTGTCTCGCCGAAACTTTGTGAAGATCTAGACATACAGTGGTGAGAAAACACTTAAAAGTGAGCCACAACAGACCCACTGGTGGTTGCAGTGGAAAGGCTGCAAGGCCCACTCACATAATAATAATCAGACAGGGCTCTCAACAGATAAAGATATGAACTTTTTTAATAAAATTATGAAAAATATGAAATTAAGAAAACAAAATATGAAGGAAATATGAATAAAAACTTCCGTTTTTTTTAGGTCCTCTACCAAATGGCTTGTTATGTCAAACCCAACTGTTTTGTAGGAAAACTCATTTACTCAGCAAAAATATATATTTCTTGATTTTATTTAGTAAGAAAAGTATTAGCAAACATTTTGAAGTTGAATTAGGCCTGGATCCCCATCCAAACAACTATGGCCAAACAAAAACAAGGCACATTTTTTAAAGCATATTTTCCAACCAGGTATAAGGTGTTTCTGTATTTTTAAATCAAGGTCTACTGCAATTAATTAAAGAAATAGAAAAAAAAATTATAAATGCAAAAGTTGTAGGCTTTATCCTATACCATCAAAAAAAGTTATAAAAAAACACAAACATTGTAAATCTCTTACGGAACATCCTACAAATTAATATGTTAATGAGTTAACCTAAAAAGATAGATATTTTCTTTCTAAACTCAAAAATATATAATAAACTGCCACTTGATAAAGCCACTGTTAAAATATTAGTATCTACAATTTCTAGCGGTTTGGGACCTACTCTACATTTCTTGAAAATAGGTACCCTATTTTCTATCTCTTGAAATAAGTGCAGTAGGCCTTTGTGAAAATATATCAAAACACTCTGTACATCTAGTAACACAGAAAACTTAAGTATACTCGATGATATAATTGGTATGCTTTAAATACCTATTGCAAGCTCAGATTTAAAAAAAGTCAACATTACAGAGTAAAAGAATAAAATTCATGAAAAAGTCCTGCTCAATTAGACTTTTTCAGAATTAACCACGGATGACCAAAACAACTAATTAACATAAGAAATGCAACAAACATAAGAATAATAAAACAAAAGGCAAAAAAGCCCTACTTTATTCAGACTTTCTCAGAAGCAACAAACTAATAATAAACTAAAAGGAACTCAAAATTCAAGGAAAAATATCGAAAATTTCCACACTTACTCTATGACTGAAGTTTCTTCATTGGGGAAAATATGAAAAATATGAAGGTTTTTCTAAAAATATGAAGTTTTATGAAGTCTGAAAAAAAATATGAACATTTTCATAAAATACGAAGGTGCTGAGAGCCCTGTAATCATCAATCATCAGAGTTACATTGGTAACATTGTACGTGAAAACATAAAGTTATTCTGTATTTTAAGATTCACTTGAAAAGGATTGAAATAGACATTTTTTTTGCGTTTTTAATACAATTTAAACATATTTTTATAAAATTGATATATTTATTTCCATCAAATTTATGTTTATAGAGCGGAAATGTCAGATATATATTGTCAGGAATGTAAATTACCCCTAACTGTGCCACTGTACGAAACCAGGTTAGAAAATCGAAAAACATGGTTTTGCAGAGATAAGAAAGTGGTTCCGCCTCCCTCCAAAATGGTAAACATTTGGTTGCCGCCTACCACACAGCAGATGGTTGCCGCCTACCACACAGCAGATGGTTGATGCGAGAAAAACTGCTGAAAAGTGAAGAGTGTGTGGGGATACGTCAAATAGAGAGAGGGTTTTCCCTTTAAAGTAAATGGCTATGAAAAAAATGTGAGATTAGAAAGTGTTGTCTATAAAATCTCTTTTATCTCTTTTTTCATTTAGGTGTTCTTATTTAGCTCATTAGCTAGAATGTAAAGTAAACTTTAGGATTATTAGAAACGCCACTGATTTGGTTCCTCCATGCTCGTCGAAGAGGGGATAATGGATTACTTAGGTCCAACCTACCGTTAATAAAAACCCAAACTTTGAGGAGACAAGTCGGTAGTCACATTCTAAGTTTTGTTGAACTTAAACCAAAACCTCTAAAATAAATAGTCAGTAAAGAAACATAAGATTTGTCTATTTGAAGAACATTTTGCAGTTTGTTATTTTGGTAAGTTAAAGTTTTTATTTTAATATTTTGGGTCTTGTTTGTTTTATAGGTCATAAGAAAAGTCTTGTAAATTGCAACAGAATTTTATTTTGTATTCTTTAAAGTTTGTAACGTTTTTAAAACTGTTTATATTTATTTTATACACACAAGAGATCTACTACGGTACTCTCGTTTAAGGGCTCGATTCAAAACAAAATCATACCCGACATATTGTGATGTATTGCCCAAAAGTAAAGAAATTCGTTAAAATTGTATATAAAGCTTATTCTGTACCAACTATCAAAGTGTGCATTTAAAAACTTTAATTCAGTTCTGAGTTTACGTGTTTTAGCGATTTTCCCCGGAAAATCATGTAGTGCCTTTTTGGCACGTTGAAAGAAACCTAAAAATAAGGCGTGAATTTAGGATAGTCTCGATATGAAATTTTAAAATAACTACAAATTACCAATACCTATTTCAAGACTTTTGCTGATAGTTTTCAGGACTATAACTTAATGGTTTTTTATCTTGTTTTAAAGGTGACAAAAAGGTACTACATGATTTTGGTGAACTGAGAAATTATCTGTCAAGTCACCACTTGTTCTTTGATAGTTGCTACAGGATCAGATATACAATTTTAGGGAGTTCTTTTACTTTTGGTCGGTACTGTTTATTCCAACCTGCGGAAGAGATATTTTAGAAGAGTCAGAGTCATCAATCGGCATCAGAAATTACACTAGGGTTCTTATATCTTTCATGATTAATTAAAAAAACTAAACCTACCTCTTTCTTTTTGTCGACATAATACTGATTCTGCATTTTCCGGATAAGTTCAACATCTTTATATTTGATGCTTGGTTCTTCTACGAATTTTTTGGCCAGTTCCAAGGTTTTGAATACAATGAAACATGATCCCTGGAAAAGATTAGTCAGGTAGAATCATATTTTGAAAAAGAATAAAAAAATTATGATTTTTTATGCTCAATGAATGTTTGTAGTTTAAATGGGCCATAAAAACTAAGTAAATATAATTATACCTATAATAGTATTTGAGTATAGGGTGTCCCCAATCAGCGAACACATAAATGATTCGCTGCCTCAATGTCAAATTCAATTTTATTCGTCATGACCCTCTTTTTATTCGATTTTTGAAATCAGCCTAAAATTTCCCTTAATATATATCAGACCTCTTCTTATGCGGATTGGCTTGGTTCCTTCGTGGATTTTGATTGATGTTGTTGCTTCGCTATATATATTGGCTATTAAGTCTGTATATCTGTGATCTATTCGGCTATTAATTAAAGATACTTTTACTGCCCAGTGCTCAATGCTATCGAAAGCTTTTTTGAAGTCTATAAACGCAATATATAGTGGAATGTTATATTTGTTGGCTCGTTCTATTAGAATTTTCATGGTTAATAGGTGGTCAACTGTACTGAAACCTTTTCTAAAGCCTGCTTGTTCCTTTGATTGATATCCGTCAAATTTTGTTGTTAGTCTATCTGTTAATATTATCGTGAAAAGCTAATAAATTACATTGAGGAGTGTTATAGGTCGATAGTTTTTTAGGTCTGCTCTATCGCCTTTCTTGTGTAGAATAATGGTTATGGATTCGTTCCAGTTGTTTGGGATTATTTTTTCTTTTAGTATTTTATTCAGGAGAATATGGAGGAGGGTATTAACTATAGCTTTACCAAAAATGCATAGCCTACCTTAAACTTGCGATCTCTTAATGTCCTTCTAATAACGCTCTCATGTCCCCAAGGTTCCAAAAACTCGATAATGTCGTCTGGAAGTGCGTCCTGTGGGAATCCTTTGGCATATGCAGATCTTTCTTGCAGTATTTTGATTTGTTCCTCTCGGTTTGCGGGAAGAGGTTTTTCTGGATTTCTTCTTATCTAAAATACACAGGGTTATAATAATTAAATGTATTTGCTGATAATAATAATGGGATTGTTTTTATTTGGTTTTCTAACTTTTAATCGAGCAATGTAGATAAATTTTTGGAAAGAAAAGAATTAATAACATCATGAAAACTGATGAAAATGGTGGAAATATACCGCAACCAACTCATATTTTTTCACGATTGACAGTAAAACCAAACCTGTCGAAAAATTTTGAATGTATAGAAAGGGCTAAAACTTTTGTATAAACCATTATTTTAAATAGACGTTACATTCTGTCAAATCACAATTAAAAATCAGTCATTAAACACAAGATAATAATTATTGGCAATATTTTCATTTAAAATTAATTTTTTTGGAACAAATTTCAAATGTTGTTCTTAATTTTTACTATTGCTAATAACTATATTTTATTATAATTACATAATTTATGTTTCCTGTAGTCGTACACGTGTACTTACTTTATACAATTCGGTCCATTCAAAAAAAATCCAAAGTATTAATAACTGTTTTAAATAAGATTAACAATATTTTACAAAATGTGGCGGTTTATCCAAATTACTAAATTATTTGCCTTGGTAAGTTTTTCGGGTACCATTTGCGGCGAGAATTTTAAACCTTTTAAAAAATATATAATTTAGTTTTTGAAAAAACTTTTTTTGAAAAAGTACTATTTCCAAAAATAATTACAGTCGAACCTCTATAAGTCGAACCGGAAGGGACAACCAAAACAGTTCGAGTTATGGAGAGTTCGAGTTACATAGGTTAAAATACATGTAAAAAATGCAGGGACCGCTTAAAAGGTTTGAGTTATAGAGGGGTTCGAGTTATAGAGGTTCGAGTTAGAGAGGTTCGACTGTATTTAAAAAAAATTTTTAAACTTTTTTCAAGTATTTTTTTGAGTATTTTTTGAAAAACTCTTACTGCAAAATGTTGGTAACTGCAGATTTTGATCACCCAACAAGAGGACATGGGAGCTATAATTTTAGAAAAAATAAGTTAAGTTAAATTAAATAAAAATTCTCGCGGCGAATTGTACAGGCGGCAAATCAGACCGCGGCGGATTCTCCCTGTGGCCATTTTGAAGTTTAAACCTGAGTGTTGTTAAAACACTAAACCAATTTTGATGCGGTTTTTCTTCGGGATTTCAGAGATTGTTTAAGTTTTTAAAAAAAAATTCTAATTGGTTTCTGAGCTAATCTTTGAAAATAGGTTTTTTTCTAAGCAATTTCCATCCAATATCAATACTCTCCCAACTTCAAGTCGGTTTGCTACAAAACTGCCGTCCGAAGATAAAACACAGTAAGTCACTTTTTTAAAACTCTAAATCGTTAAAAATAAAGATTTACTATGATTTGCCTTTGGACGGCACAAAACATTGATTAAGCTGCCTTTCGGTTATAGTCACACCATTAATGGTAAAACTACCATATTGATTCGTTATGTTTATCGGGGCTGTTTGCAAGGCAGTTAAAATAAACCACGTAATCTAAGAAGAAAACTCAATGGAGGCTGAAAACATCAAATAAGATGTTTAAAAATGTACAGTTTAAAAAACAAAGATCTTTAACATGCCTTCAACGACACGAAGCATGAGCAAGTATATGCATGCACAGTCGGGAGTTGAGGATTAGATGGCATCCAGCTTTATTTTCAAAAATATTGTAAATCAAATAGCTTTTAAAACAAAATTACTTTAGTACTGGAGTACGGACATTATTCTTTTTGCAATTCGGAGTAAAGAACTGGCAGAATTGCTCAATTTTTTACTCGCACAAATCCTACTCCTAATCCCACTTCAGGAACCCTGTAATCAACAACTGTAACTCAAAAAGTAATAGCAGACAATAGGGTGTTTAACAGTAGTAAAAAATAAATATATATTTATTTTTAGATATCTCTTTAGGTCTTGGTAATGCTAAAAACAAACTTTTTTGTTTAATTTTTTCTCAAATTCATAGTTCTTTTAATTAAATAAATTCATTGAATTAAAACAATTAGCCACGTGATTCAAAACAGGCGGTCTACCAATCAGCTGCGAGTGACGTCACAAAACAGTAAACGCCTCGAACAAACCTATTTTCTGTATTATTTTCTTATGGATGGTAATGTTTGCTTTGGTTTAAAGTGCGAATTATCGTCCTAAATTAGATTTTATTTGGTGTTTTGCTTATAAAAAATATTTTCAATGGATAACGGATTCTCCAAAGCCGATAGCTCCAACTTGCCAATGCCGCATGCCTTTATGGTGGCAGGCTTCTTTGACACCAGTGATTTTTGTTCTGCGGAATTTAGAAACGTTAAAATGTTGATGTAAGTATTCGAGATGAGTTGTTTTGTATATAACTGAAAGTTATGATATTCTTCGCCTACTTTTACGCATTTAGATTTTGAGGTTAGGTTATATGTTTTGCTTTTTTGTTTAATATGCCACTTACAATAGATTCAATTAAATACCCAATCATTATTATTTTAAGCATTAAGAAACAATCAAAAATTGCAGGACAGGGAGGCAAAAAGTATACAACGACCAGCAATACTTGAAGTACTGCATAGGTTACACTGCTAAGTTCTGCGTAGGTACTGCCTAGTCCTGCCTATGCACTGCCTAGTCTTGCATATCCACTGCTCGGTCCTACATTTAGCCTGCATGTGCACTGCCTAATCCTGCATTTAAAGGTACTCCCTAGTCCTGCCTAATCACAGCCTAGCACCGCCTAATAATTTGTACACCTTTCTGCCTATTATAGTTGTTCACCCCTTGTAATAAACATAACCTCAAAAATGTCATCGTCATTTACGAAATAGTTATATATATTATAGACAACGTGAGAAAAATTAATAGAAACAATTTAGTTATACTCACATCAAAGTGATCTTCACAAATGTAAAGTGAAGATGTATTAGATAAGGCCCTTGGGTCTCTTCGAGCAAGTTCTAGTCACTTTTTCCGTTCTTTTACTGCTGAAGGCACATGAATAAATAGTTTTTCAGGTGTTTTTATGCTAGTATTCGAACACTGAGGCACTACACACAACTTATAGGACATTTTTTTAAATAAAAAACAGTAAAAACACACACTTGAATGTCGTGTATCTGTCCGCGAGTTTACTGCGCTGTGACATCATTGCAGCGCCATCCTAAACTCCATATCATAATTTTTGAGATAACTTTTCGACAGTTATCAGCTGTTTACCATAACAAATAGCATAGGCCAACGAAAAAAGTTTAAAAATTAATGATATGAACTATAGAAATGAGCGTTTTAGCGGCAAATTCAAATCGGAAATTAGAAAACTTGATTTTAAGTGTAGTTATGATAAAATATACTATTTTATTAATTTTGCGTATCAAATTAGGGACCTATGTATCATTCTAAACACTTTTCTAAAATTTGTCAAATACCCTATTGTATTTTAATTTAAATTTAATTTAACGTATTACTGCAGACTCTCACATGTAATCCAAGCTTCGCAGACAAGTCTAAAGATAGAGTTACAGCACGACCAGTGGCAATCAATCAGCTTTATCTTTGCATCAATGAATCACGATTTGGATCTTGGGAACAACTTTATAAGTATTATGAGACAGAAGTAAGAATTTACATAATTAACATAACATCCCATTTCTAATGTGTCCCCCTGGATGTCGCGAGGACTATGAAATTAAGAAAATCCCCTTTTAAGCAAGAATGGAATTTTACTGAGGACGAATATCATGCACACCTAAAACATCAGTGATGTGATGGAAATATTTTCGTTGGAAATATTTCAATGGAAATGGAAATATTGGAAATTTCCGAACGTGTCTCGGAATTATTGAGAATATTGGAATTATTTTAAAAAATACTTAAATGTTGTCACTAACAATTCAAGCGCGATGTTCATTAATATATCTTTCATATTTTGTAACCCTATAAGCAATAAACTTACTATAGAATAATTTTTACAAATACATATACCAACTTATTGGCAACATCGCATTTCCACGAGGAAGTCCCGAGCTTGTAGGGAAATCCCTTATCGACATAAATATTAGGTAGAAAATACTTTTTGACATTAAAATACGTGTAATACGCTGTGTAAAGTATATTTTGTAAGATTTGGAAGTTTATTTTTGATTTTTTGACAGTGTCGATGGTTAGTGAATTTCAAAATGCATTTCTGTTAATTTGTTTGAAGAATAACTCTTTATTTGTGTTCATGTATAAGCCTTCTCTTTTTTCCGGTGTTTTGTTATGATTTTTATAAATAAATATTACATTTTTTTTTAATATTTGGATGGAAGGGTTCTCGAATAGTAGGCAGACCCTATATATAGGGCCGGACGCCGCGTGTGGAGTCAGTCAAAGATAACCAACGGTAGTGATCGCTAGATGTAACGCGAAGTTAATAGGCGGATTAAAGTAGTGAATTATTAGCAAGTTATTAGTAAGTTTAAGTGCGTGTTTTTGTACATAATTTATTGAAATAAATTGATAAATCGTTTTTGACATTTGCGAGTTTTAATTAAAGTGGAAAACCCGTAATAGTATTATAAAATTTTTAGGGTGGGATCGAAGAACGGATATTAGAATCACCATGTCTTTACAAATGCTTACTGGAAACTATAGGATGGCTTGATCAAGATGGAAATGTTATCTCAAATACAGATAGTTTCCAAAAAAGAGTAGCTAGTTTTATACAGCAAGATTCTGATGACCCCAATAAGGTATTTTTACAGGGAATTTTAATTTTTAATGCAACACCCTGTATTTTATTTCATTTTTAGATGACAGTTTTTGCAATACATTGTATTTAAATGTCGTTTTTCAATTTCTTGTAAATTGAGATATTGTTTTAGAAGTTATGACCGTTTAAAAATTTTAAATGACCAACATTTTATTTCGGCATATTGCATTTTTCTAGAAAACTAATCAGATTTTCCTATCAGAGCAAGTCTCCTGCTGGCCAAAGAACCCCACAGTTTTCTGATTGCGTGTGTGTACCCTGTATTTTTGAAAATAATTTCAATATGTTATAGAGGGGGGTAAACTTTCCACTTTCCCCAACTCCTACAGGGTGAGACAGAAATTAACAATACATATATTTTTTTTTAAATTATTCAACCCATGTTTACAAAGAAACTGCTAGTTAATGAGTTTTTTATTTGTGATTGTAGACACAAAGACCAAAATTTTTTACCCCAAGACTTTTGCCCTAATATGTACAGGGGGCCCGAAATCAAGCATCAAATTACTCATAATAATGCTCTGCTACAGACCCTAATATTAATTAAAAAACCATTTTTGTATTTATACACCCCAAGATTCTTACATTTGATGAAAAAGTAGGGGTTTGGTTTTTAGCTTTATTGATAACATAATTTTTTATACAAAATTCTTAAATTTTAGGTAAAAACTATGAATATAACACTAGGATTTATGTTACCCGATGATTGTAGCAGAATTGCAATAAAAGAATGTGATGATATGACTTCACTGGTTAACTGTGACTCTATTGTACCTTTTGTTCTATTTCAAATAACAGAAAAAATTATTAAAATATAAACAATTTAAACAGTAACATTGTAACAACTAGATAAGCATCACCATTTTCAATTCACAAAACTTTTAACAAACTCTAAAAAGAGTTTCGTTTCAATATTTTTTAAAGATTAGATATTTCTTTACATGATGGTATGTACCAAGGTGTAAAAATTCTTTAATCTTTTTGCAATAAATCAGGAGAAAAAATATATTCCTGTAAACAATTTAAAAACTATACATTTAAGAAAACTACCTATGGATGTACATAACTGTTGTGGTTGTTCACACATAGTAACAGCCGATTAAAATATTGAATTTAATTTATTGAAAAATATAGACAGTTTTCTTAAATTCAATTTTTATGTACACCTCATAGCAGCGTACAGACAAGCATGTTGAAGCAATTTTTGTTTCTCGTTCGCCTGTATCTGCTCGATATGCCGCGGGATGAAAGCGTCCGTACGATGCAGTGTGTTTTACTGAAAAACCCGTTTTCAAGGTGGAACGACGATGGCAAAAAAGAATTTTTGGACGCTAAAAAGCCGTCCCTATATTGAACGTAAATAAACCGGCTAAGGTTAAAGACAAAGTGTACATTCGACATTTTAAAGAAGGATAGACGAAACGCCTCACATAGAAGCAGTAAAATTTTAATTAAATTGCAATTTTATCATCGCGAACTACCTACCTGATTTCGCTGATTTTACTGAATTTCGGTAAGTTCTTTATAGAATAGGTATTTATATTATTTACATATTATTACATTTTTATTTTAGCTCACACTACTACTATACTATAGTAGTGTGAGCTATGGTGATCCTAATTTTTTTGAGAAAAAAAAAGTTACTCCGATTTCAAATTTTTTTATATATCTTTGCGTTTCAGATGATTTTGAAACTTTTTTGTTGCGCCGTCTGTCTGTCTGTCTGTCTGTCTGTATGTCTGTCTGTCTGTCTGTCTGTCTGTCTGTCTGTCTGTCTGTCTGTCTGTCTGTCTGTCTGTCTGTGTGTCTGTATGTCTGTCTGTAACGACCAACGCGCATAACTCAAAAACGGCTTGCCCGATTTTAATGAAATTTGGTACCCAGGCTGGGTTTTGGGTCGAGATGGTCCCATTTAATGAACAAAATCCACCGAACACAAGCCAAATAAAAGGGTGGGGGTAGATTTCAAAAATTAGAGTTTATGTAAAAATATAGCGTGTGTGATATCAAACGAAAGGTAATTGAGTGTGGAGTTAAACAAAATACATATTAGTTTATTTTTAAAAAAAGGGTGGGGGTAAATTTCAAAAATTAGTGTTTAAGTGGAAATATAGCGTGTGTGATATCAACCGAAAGGTAATTGAGTCTGGAGTTAAACAAAATACATTTTAGTTTTTAAAAAAAGGGTGGGAGTAGATTTGAAAAATTAGAGTTTAAATCAAAACATGGCTTGTGTGGTATCAAACGAAAGGTAATTGAGTCTGGAGTTCAATAAAATATACTTCAGTTTTTAGTTATACTAGCTTTTACGTAGATACACTATAACTATAGTATCCAGTGTGAGCTTAGGTGCCCATAGATTGGCAGAGTATTTTATATGTGTATAAAAAATCGGGGTAGGGAAATCCTGCGTCACCTATTGCGAAAGTCACGAGCCGTCACTGTTATAAATATTAAAATATAGGATATATGTATACAGTGTGGAACAGCCAAACGGATTAAATTCGATAACCAATAAATGAGTGGCAGATACCAACTTTCTTATTTTAAATGCAACCCTGTATATTATTTATTTTTTGGATTCTTCAGAAAATTCTAGACATAATTCATATACAATGTCCTAGACCTAAGTCTAACCATTTTCGAAATATTGACAGTTTAAAAACAACAATTTCCAATTTCAAGGCTAAATATTTTGAAAACGGTTAGGACTATGGAAAAACGGCTTACATGTCCCTATCCTTATTTTTAATTATCTATCGATTAACACCAAACACGGATACTTCGGGTTTAACTGGAATTGATGTCAATCGATAGATAATTAAAAATAAGGATAGGGACATGTAAGTCGTTTTTCCATAGTCCTAGCCGTTTTCAAAATATTTAGCCTTGAAATTGGAAATTGTCGTTTTTGAACTGTCAATATTTCGAAAATGGTTATACTTAGGTATAGGACATTGTACATGAATTATGTCTAGAATTTTCTGAAGAATCCAAAAAATAATTAATATACAGGGGTTGCATTTAAAATAAGAAAGTTGGTATCTGCCACTCACATGACACTACCTATATAATTTTTTTTTGTTGAAAAAAATGCGCATTTAAAAATGCAAATCGACGTGTCCAAGCGTTTGTCCCAACACGCCCTCATTTATTCCATTTGGCTGTTCCACACTGTATAAATCTATTTACTTACATACCTGAATTTTGAAAATAAATTGTCAATACTATACAAACATACTGATAAATGCAAATTTATTCTAACTTTGCTTCGCAAATTAAATTTATTGATAAATTTGCTTTGCAAACCTATCATACAAGTCATATTTGTTGCAAAACTATAATTTTTGAAATCTATCCCCACCCCTTGTTTTGTCTTATGTGCGGTGAATTTTATTTATTTTTAAATGGAACCATCTAGAGCCAAAAAGCAACCTAGGTACCTAATTGCATTAACATTGTGCAAGCACTTTTTGAGTTATGCGCGTTGGTCGTTAAAGACAGATATACAGACAGACGGCGCGACAAAAAGTTTCAGAATCATCTAAAACGCAAAAAAAAATATTTTTTTGAAATCGGAGCAACTTTTTTTGTTATTTTTGACACGATTACCATAGCTCACATTACTATAGTTATAGTATATGTGTGAGCTATGAGTTACAAATATACATACCTTAGTTTTGTCTTCACTGACAACCACCAACTTGTCTTCAACCTTTTCAAGAGCATCAGCAATCACTTTGGGATCAGTAGACAAACTGGCCAGCCTTTTAAATGTCAAAAGGGTTTCAAGTGTGATCCAACCATCATCCTCTTTGGTCTTTTCCTATAAAAAGAGCCCCAATCAATTGTTTGAGTACATACACAAATATAACCTGTTTTGGCAACACTCTTATTGAAAAATAAAATCATGTATGGCAAATTGTGCCAAATTTTAGATGTTTACAAAGTTAGCAGAACAACTTTGAAATTTTAAAAAATATATTAAAGTTAGAAGGACACTTATAGAATAGAAATAATGTATTTAAAATAAATTGAAAATTCACCATGTCAATAGGTATACTTGAAAAGCAAATCTTCATTATTTACATAAATACTTGTAGATTCTTTTTAAAAAAATCTAGTCTCTTCATAATTTTTTTTTCCTAAATTTACTATCATTATGAAATTAAATAATAATAGGGACCTTTTGCATGTACCATTTTTCTCTTATCTTCTATTTGAGGCATAAAAGCATGCAGAGGCTGGCGACTTTGAGCATCGCCGGAGCTCTAAGGTCTACTCCCAATATAGCCCTGAACACTATCCTAGGCCTCCCATCGCTGTCCACCTGGATAAATAAAGAAGCGATGGCAGCCTACCTTAGGAGAAGGGACACGGGCGTATGGAGAAGGAGCGGTTAACAAAAAGGACATTCGGAGATCGCGACTGTGACGGAAAAGGAGATTTCTCTATCAACTTACAGGCTAGCGATGCCAGAGAAGCGGTTAAGGGAGAAAAGGAGATACCGTGTACCCATACCACCAAGGGATGCATGGAGAAGTCTGCTATACAGACGGATCAAGGCTAACAGACCGGAATTCGACCGGAGCAGGAGTGTAGGTGGAAAGCAAGGGTATTGGAAAAAGCTATTCGCTGGGATCCAATGCAACAGTCTTTCAGGCGTATGTTTACGCTATACTGGGGATAACATGGGAGGAAAAAATTAGGAACGAAACAGGAAAGCGCCTCCGCATCTGTTCAGACAGTCAAGCTGCGCTGAAAGCACTGTGCAAACCAACCATGTCCGCGGGTTTGGTGCAGAAGTGCGCAGATGCACTTCAAGAGTTGGCCGGAGTAAGAGAGGTGGAGCTCGTATGGGTCCCAGGCCACATGGGAGTCCCAGGAAACGAGAAAGCGGACGAACTCGCCAGGGGTGGATCCCGGCAAAAATGTGTCGGGCCAGAGCCTTTCCTGGGACTCACAAGAGGGCAAATAAAGTCAGCCCTAACAGAGTGGGCCCAGAAAGATATACAAAAGAAATTGACCAACACAGGAAACGCCAGACAGGCGAAGGAGTACGTGAGGCATTTTGTATCCTTATCACATTGTTTTTGTCCAAAAAGCATTTTTGTTCAAAAACCCATTTTATACAGTAAAATATTTAATAAGTTAGACATAACTTTTTAAGTAGCCGTCTTGAAATAAACATAAATGTGTTTGTAGAAATCCTTAAAAAATATTTTTTTTGAACATTCATTTAACTCAGTAAATAATACTCAAGGTGAGCAAAAAAATATTTTTGATTAGTATTAACTTAAAGCTTAATTTTTCGAGTTTTCAGATATTTGCAAACTTTTAACTTGGCCAAAAACCACTAACTAATAGTTATTGAGGCTAACCAAAAGTCCTCTCTAACGATATATAACACGCCCCCCTTTAAATAAATGACAGGTGTGGAAAAAACATTTTTTTAAAATTTTCTTGATTTTTATTATCCTACATGTCTGGCTTTAAACTTATTTTTAAGGCTGAAGAAATTTACTTTCCAACAATGTATATCACTCTCCCCTCAAGGCAGCGGTAGATCTAGCATAGACGCACTAAAAATGGTCAAATTTGGTATACACTTGAATCTTCATTTAAGACAACCATGTTGGAACAGTACTAATACACACACTCTTATGTCTATCTATACCAAGTGTGTTGCTTTTATCATTAAATGCAGCATATTGCTTGAATCTCGGATGTAGGTGCTGAACTATTAGTGTTGTTTGTGAAAAAGATAAGTTTTTATTAAATATATATAAAATAAATATTTATTTTTCTTATAAACCACTGGCAAATTAGTAATTTTTCTTTTTCTACAAGAAACGCAGTGGTTTCATCAAAAAAATTTCCTTAATAGTGACGTAATAAAGTCTTGTTTGGTCAATTTCTCATGACTTGACAAGATAAGCACATATTTGTATTATCTGACAAGTTCTAAGATCTTATCTCCATCGATAGATCTTATCAAATATTGAAGAATTGCATAATGCTGCTAGCAATTTTAAAATCAATTTTATTGTTGGTATCTAACCAGAGACAAACAAACCTAGTACTGTAGAAAGCAAGAATGTTTTTACAGCAAGATTTACAGCAAGATTACGGTTCTAAAAACATAGGTTTTCCTTTATATTAAGATATTCTTTCACTGGGTGCCACCGAGGGTGTGACAAAAAGTCCAATTAAAAAAATTGTTGAAATATCCTGAACCTTGACCCCCAGTATTCCCATCCTAATAGTTGGGCAGAATTTTAAAAGTTGTGGTGATTTTGATAGAAATTGGTATGCTTCATAAATTTAAGAAGACAATTACAAAAATCATATTTTTTTTTCGGCGACGACATATATGCGGCGTGACGACGCTTTAAAATGTGTCGTAATAATGATCCAGATTTTTTGAAATATCTAAATAACTACATTAGCTAGGAAACTTCTAATTTCACTTTTAGGCAAGCAATGAGGGTCCATTTCTAACAAGGTATCACACATTAGAAGCGTGATGAAGGTACTTCAAATAAAAATGTTTAAATTTAGCTTTTATCAAAATTTATATTTTTGTTTTTCTTTATTTTGGTTTATCTGGTACGGTGAAGTGGTTTTAAGGGTGATTTTGGATTCGTTTGCAAACTGATGCAAATTTTTTTTAAAGTTGGTTGTTAAGCCAGCTTTTTTATAAAAATCCAGGGGTTTTGCTCATAAAAAAAATATTTTTTTATTAAACTTTATTCTGACTGTTTTGCTTTTAAGTTTTTATTATTATGTTTTAGAATTTAAAGAAAAATGAAAAAATATATTGCAGTTCAAAAAAGTCAGGGAGTTTGAGAAATTAATCCAAACACAAGAAACATGATACTTTGAAAAATCTTTGAATTTTGAGTCAATTTTGGCATCTTCATTCATGTCCTTGGGATTTTTATATTTCTAGGGTGATTTTGTTCCTCCATTAGAATTAACTTTCTCAAGGAACAAGCTTTCAAAGTTTGTGTAAATCTCCAAAAACCAAATTGCAGTTTTCATGCCATGTGCCCCCAGAAGTAGCTCTTTTTAAAGAACGTATGAAATCCCATAAAAATAAGTCATTACCGTTATTAACTTGCTATATATCTATGACTTGAACTTAAGTATAGAAAATTTTTGTACTTCCATTCTATAAAGCGTTAATTTTTTGTTTTAATTAGTTACATTCATTACATTATCATTCAGTTTATTAAAATAAACCGGGTGGGGCAAAAAACGGACAACAAAAAGGACAACATGTTTTTCATTATAACTCTTGAACTATGCCACCGATTTTATTGGAAAAAAACTGCATTTTGCAGGATTTTAACTAAAAATAAATTTTTATCGGCCAACTTGAAGTCCAAGATGGCGCACAAAATCATTTTTTTTAAATTAATTTTTGTTTTAAACATTGTTCTACAGATTATACGATTTCCTTTTCAATTAAAAAATCTCCAGTCATTTCCTAATAAATTAATTATTGTTAAATCGATTTTCCTAAAATAAAAAGCATAAAAAATTGAGTGATCTTTAAAGGTCTCCATCTATATTTGGCACCTTCTTAAAATCCAAGATGGCGGTCAGAATTAAACTTTACCTTTACAAGCTTCGCTTTTTTATTTGTTAAAAACTTCTTTCCTCGCCGCACAAAACAAGGTTTAAATCATTAAAATTGGTTTAGTAGTTTCCGAAATATTAACAAGAAGATGTTTTCTGACTGCATTCAATTCCTCATAAATTCATTAAAACTAAACCGATTTCAAGTATCAGAGTAAAAATCGATTGCTCTTTGAGCATCACTATAGCACTAATTCATCTCTTTATAAAGAATGATCGCTTTTTTTAGTTGTCAGGAATTTTCATCCAATATGCAAATGCAAAAAAAGAAATTGAAATATTGGACATTTTCGAACGTGCCTCGGGAATATTGGAAATATTTTAAAAAATATTATTTTTCATATTTTGTAACCTTATAAGCATTAAACTTTCTATAGAACAATTTTTATTTCCAATACTATTGAAGATTTTGAGGAAGAAGACTGGCAAGACGATGTTATTGAGTGTGATGCTGATGACAGCGATGAAGATATGCCTCTTGCTCGACTAGTGAATAGTGTAGTGTCAAGAATGAGATTTTGGTTGTACAAATTTGACCTTATTTCTGTTTGTTTGAAGAAGAGCTCCTGATTTTTGTTCATGTATAAGCTTTCTGCGTTTTCCGGTATTTTGTTATGATTTTTATAAATAAATATTCCCTTTTTTCTTATTTTTTTAATATTTCATATATTTCCATATATTTCCAATGCTTCAGGAAATATTTCCGAAAATATATTTCTCACTAGTCATGGCCCACCACCCCCTACTAAATATCAACATTTTGGTTTATTTTCGAGAATAAAGATTCTCTTTAAATTTAATGTATAATTTTAAACGTTATAAAATTTTTAAATTTATATTTAAGGTAAATTTTGTGTTTTTGGGAATTTCATCAATTTTTCAGAAAGTGCTATTTTTAAGCGTGTTTTACATAAAATTGCCGGTACGATTTTCGTAAAATTATACAGTTTTTTAAAGCTTGTTTCTTAATATAACTAATTCTAGTGGAGGATCAAAATCACCCAGAAAATATAGAAAAGCCATAAATCCAATTCTATTTTTACCTAGCATTAATAAAGTTTGAATTTTTTTATTGGACTCCCGGACTATTTTTCATTCACCGCAATATTTTTTAAAATAATTTTGTTTGCTTTTAATAATAATTAAGCAAAAAATAAGAATAAAAAAATAAGTAGTAGTACTTAAAAAAATTATGTAATCTTAAAAGCATTTTTGTTTGTTGTTTTAATAAAAAGGGATATTGCTAATTTTGGTATTTTTTTGCACAGTTCCAGGGAAAGATAATATACACATTGTAATAGGCTAAAAAATAATAAACTTATTTAAAAAAAAAACTTTTTTCCTAAATTCAAAATTATCTTCCCATATTTATTAACAAGACTGAAGAGGTAATTTTAAATTTGTGTTTGCATTAACAGTAGTCACTGTAGCAAACATTAGAGAGTTATTGGAAAAAGGCACGGATAAGACCAGGCCCCAATAAGGCCAGGTCTAATTTAGACAGTTTCACATTGTAAGATGCTTCAATTATGACTTACCAGCTGTTTTAAGGCTCGAACTAAATACGGCCTGATTTATTTATCCTTAATTAGACCAGAACCTATTTATTTTGGGCTTTAAAACAGCGGATGTTATAATTAAAGCATCTTACAATGCAAAACTAAATAAGGCCTGGCCTTATTGCTGCCTGGTCTTATCCGTGCCTTATTCCAATAACTCTCTTTTGGCCCCCTTCATTGCGGAAAATATGAAAAATATGAAGGTTTTTTTAAAAATATGAAGTTTTATGAAGTCTGATAAAAAATATGAACATTTTCATCTGAATAATCTACAAACTTTATAAATTACGAATTTAAATTTTGGTGGACATCGCATTTCTACAGTACAAAAAAACATCCACTGGCTGCCTAAGAGTGAAACCAAAATTGTCCTACATATTACTGTTTTTGAGACATTTGACAAAAAGTAGGTTACTATCAATCTTAAGTTTTAGGGCGTCGCACAGTGGAAAGTTTGGCTAATCTAGGTGGACATGGTTAAGTACTATAAAAGAACATTTCAGCTACCTACAATTAAAGTGCACATTCCATACTTCCTAGATCCAAAATATTGTTTTTGTATCCCCTTTGGTTGCAAGATGTTTGCATTGAAAGTTGCATCTTAAAAATTATCTGCTTAGACAGTTCAATCTTATGTGTGTGCAATGCTTTAAAACAATATTGTTTTTTCCCGCGTAGTAGGCGCGGGAGTAAAACAAGTGCCAGGAATTTTTAGAGTGACATGTCCTTAAGAGCATTTTGACTGTCATTCTTGAAGTGTTTTACTTTCTATAATTTTAAATTCGCTAGTGTTTTGGTAAGGAAAATTTTATTTTTATATAGTTTTTGTTGGACTGAAACTTTAGTTTGTGCGAATTTGTACATGTTAGTTTTATTATTTTCTAATTAACTGAAATCTCTACTTTATGATGCACTATTGAAATTTTGTCGAATTTTGTAGTAAACTTCTACTTAATAATTTTGTTAACCTGCAACTCTAAAAATAGAAAATACTATATTTGCATTTAAGGACATTTTTTTTTAACACCTTCACAAATGTGCCTTTTAGGGATTTTCTAACATAAATTAGTTAATCTTCATTCATTTTTCTGTATCACGATGGGTCGGTGCCTCTGTTTCTCTACAGGGTGTCCAGATAAAAGTAACTGTGGGAATTTCAGAAACGGTAACACTTATGATATTGGTTAAAAACAAAACAGTGGCGTTATTGTGAGCCCAATAGGATGCTGTGTCGAAGTTAAAAATATCTACAGGGGGTTTCAAAATAATGCCCAAAAACTTAAAATTGTGTTATTAGAAAAATTTAAATATTGTTGCCATCTTTTAAAAAAATTGAATAAAACTTTATAAATATGACTAAGCCAACCAAATGACACAATTATTTTTAGGAAATAAATTTTTAGTCACAATTTTTAGTTTTTTCTCAATATTTTAAAAATGTATATAAATGTTCAATTATTTTACTACACTTATGACGCAAGTTTTACAACCATGGCGATAGGAGCTCTGCAAGGGTCACTCCTGTCTCCACTCCTCTTCATTATTTTTTGCAATGACTTAAACAGTGTCCTCAATGACCCTAATCTTTCAATTGCACAGTTTGTTGATGATAAGTCCTGCATAATATCAAATAAAGATGAAATAAATGGATCCATGAGGGCTCTGATACCTTCCTAGCTAGCCCCTTAGCACGCTTTAAGTGAAGCCATGATAATATCAGCTTTGAAAACAGTTTTTTGTAAATATCTGAGAAACTGAAGCTCTCACAAAGTTTTTGGTTATAATATGAATTCTGGAGCAAAATGTAGTCTACTAAATTCTGAAAACTGTATATTGATATGATGCTCCATTAAAAAGTTAGCATATTTTATTGTCAAAAAACTGTCATTAGCAATAATGGATTTTGACCAAAATCTAATCAGCTCATAAGAGTATTGAGCACAATTTTACCTGAATATTTTATGAAAATCGGTTTAGCAGTTTAGAAGCTACCATGTTACGGACAGAATTAATATACACACAGACACACACACAGACAGACATCACGACGATATTGCTTGGATAGGTCAAAATACACCCAAATAACACATTTTTGGCATTATCTGAAACAAAAATTTTTCATCGAAAATAATACAGTCCCTAGCCACTGCTATGCAGGAATGACAATTGATCTAGTGAATTCCACTGCACTGAAAATGCAAAATTGGTGTGATGAAAAACATCTCATTCTAAACAATACTAAAACACACCTAAATCATTTTGAAAACAAAAAACATGGATCTTAATATTAATGGAAACGAAATTCCTAGGACTTATTTCAACTAATCTCCCTGACCTGCAGAGTTAAGGGAGATATGCAAAAAAATTACATCAGCCCACTTTGCAATATACAATATATGAGACATTATCAGCGGGGGATCTGGGATTCAATCATATTATGCCTATGTCGCCCTTGTGGTCTGGTCAATCAGGGTTCGATTCCTGGCTAGTACTTGGTTGTTTGTGTTTGTTTAAAAATGCTTTAACTTTGCTAAAACTTTGCGAAACTGGGCAATTGATCCTGATTGCATGGAAAGTCCCAGTATAAATAAAAAAACAAAAAAAAAATGCCTATGTACATTCATAAATAGCTTATGGTATAATCTTCTGAGGCTCCCACAAAGAAACAATGCATTGAATATTTGTTGTACAAAAGAGGACACACAAAAAATTTTGACAGACAACAAACCAAATAGAGTTATGTGGTTGAAGGGAAGTAACCCAAATTTTTCTTTTTTTTAAATTTTTTGTTCATGGACACAAAGAAATAAAAAGACAAAAAAAGAAGGATATTTGGGAGAAAACACAGAACAGAAAAAAAGAAACACACATGTCACCATAACCAAAATTTTTCGGTTATTTTAAAGTTTTTGCCGAGGGGTAAACAGCTCTCACAATCGGTGTACACATTTCTCACAATCTTTACACAATCCCTCCCAATCTGTCACAATCTTACCACAATCCTTCACAATCCCTCACAATCCTTCACAATCTTTACACAATCCATCCCAATCTTTCACAATCTTTACCACAACCCCTCACAATCTGACCACAGTCCTTCACAATCCCTCGCAAAGGAACCTAGAGGAGACATGATGACCTTTTTGTTTTTTTTTTTTTGGTCACAAGAATTTTTGATGGGCTGTTGTTGTCCCCGCCCTGTCAGGCAGGCACGCTACTGCACAGTCCTCCACAATCCCTTACAATCCCTCACAAACTTTCACAATCTTACCACAATCCCTCACAAACTTAGATTGTGGATTTTCACAATCTGTGTACACATGTTGGGTTAGCTGTTCACCCCTCGGTTTTTGCCATGTCACCAAAATGTCACACATTTTTCGGGTGAGAGTGTCTGCTTGAATTTTGAGGAGTTCTCGCTCAGGCAGATTTCAAGAATAATGACACATATATCAAACACCACAAAAATATATTTTGGTGTTTCTTGCCACTTTGGCCTGTCCCCTCGAGAAACTCTGAATCTGTCACTTGTGTACCTGTTGTCCGCCACTGCTTGTGTATGTCCCGTTTTTTCTAAAAAAAATCTGACAGGCTTACATTATCTTACCTGCAAAAATTTATCTCTGGGCAAGTTAACATCACCAAAATAGTACTCCACTTGCTTAACGATCTTGGGTTCCAAATCAACAGCCATTTTACTTTTTTTTTGACGAATTAGAGAAAATTTAATAAAAAATTTCCAGACACGTGCGGAAAAAGCGGCCCCACTAGAAAGAATGAAAATAAGGGTTAGATTCTTTTTCTTCTATTTTTCTGGTAAATCTGCCAAGTGTTTTTTCGTTGGTCATCTAAACTCTATACCATAATTTTTAGGATAACTTTTTTACAGTTATCAGCTGTTTACCATAACAAATAGCATAGGCCAACGAAAAAAAGTTGTCAAAAGTTGTCTCAAAAATAATGGGATGACCTGTATTTTTTGTTTTGTTTGGCCAAAGGGCCTTGTGTATACTTTCAAGATGTGAAATGTTTACCTGGGCATCTTCACAAATTGGGGAGCGTCCCTCACTTAGAATATGAATTCGGCAGATCAACAAGTTCTTTTTCTATGCGATACCTTAAAACCACCATAGACAGTGGCGTATATAAGAGGGGGCCCGCCCCCCCCCCGAAGCTAAGACTTTTTTAGATATTTTTCACATATTTCATGAATACAAACATAAAATAGCATAAAATACGGCCTCATGAGGTCTTGGGCCCACCCGAAACTGTCTCGAGCCCCACCCGAAACTTTTTTCTATATACGCCACTGACCATAGATAATAAAAGTAAACGCTATCAAGAGTGAAACTACGAAATTTTATAAAAATCGGTTGGATATTTTTTATATTATAACAAAATCAAAAATGTTTAAAAAATTCCTTGAAACCCAAAAAAGAGTTGATATATCAAAATGTAATTTTCGCCGGGAATCTACCCCTAAAAAGTACTTCCTTGCAAAAATCATGAACCCTTAGAAAAAGATTAGTTTGTGCCAAAATGTGAAAAAAAACAATAATAACCCGTTTGAGCTTATTTCAAGGTCAAATAAAAACAAATCATTTTTATAACGAATTTTAACAATTTTAAGCCGTGCTTGCTGGTTGGGAAGGTGCTAGATTCGATAAGGATTTAAGATGACCTCAAACGTATTTTTGTTCTGTTTTTTTAGCTCAAAAAGGAGCATTTTATTATTTCTTTAATGAATTTTTTAGAGCCTGAAAATTTAGATTTTTAGACAGTTATTGTTTACAGAGAGCATATGTGTCGATTCCTAAATCCTAATCATCAAGCCATCAATCGACAAATTTTATCAAAAAATTTTAAAAAAACATTAAAAAAATTGAATAAAATGTCCGGTGTCCATTAGGCGTGCGGATTTTTCTTCTCTTGGGCTCTGATTGGATGATTTAAACATTTGAGCCAATCAACGCCCGAGAAAAAAATCCGCGCGGGCTTCAGGGCTTGGCGGCGCTTTCACCTGTTGCACTGCTCAAGGCCAACACAAAAAAACCCAACGAAGGACCGGCTTCCATTTCTGATGTAATTGGCTTACCTGCCCTTGCGATTTTGTCCAATGAAATGCCAGATATGTGACATCAGACGGCCAATCAGAATCATTGTCAGGACCGGGTACAGAGCTCATTTCTTACCAGGGCTTTCTCTGTTTGTTAAAAATGCGTAAATACTTTGTCTTCAGCTCATATTTGACCTATTTAAAACTCTACTTCGGAATGCGCTACGAAACTCAAACTTTGCACAGTCGTAGATCTTCGTAAAGCTAACAACCTCTCCAAATTTCATGGACTTCCATAAAGTTGTAAAGTAGTTACGAAATTTTTTATTTTATTTATTTACTGGTTTCAACTTACAGAACAAAAGTTCCAAATAGTTTACAGTAGATATAAACATAAAAAAAAATCAACAAAAGAGTAAAAACAAGAGAGAAAATCAAATAATCAGGTACTAGTTGATTCTTCGCAGAACTTGCGTCTTCAACATTCCTTGGCTCATGTGAAAAATGTCAAAATCCAGAAAGTTTCTGTTGTAGTTTCTTAACAGCCTGTGCGAGAACGAGTTCATTCCATAGTTAGTTCTATGTGTGCTGATGTAGAACAATTCATTTAAGCGAGTTACAGCGGGCAATTTCAAAGTAATTTTAGCCAGTATTTCACTTCAGTTGATTGAGCCAGAAATAACTTTATGAAGAAAGAATAACTGAGAGTTTCTGCGACGCTGTTCAAGGCTTTTCATTCCTAGTAAGAGCAGCCTGGTTGGGTATGGCACATCTTTGTAGGGAAATCTCATTTTCCATAATAGAAAATTGCAGTACTCTTTCTGAACACGTTCAATGCGGTTGATGTGTAACTGGTAATTTGGTGACCATATAATGGAGTTGTACTCGAGAATGGAACGAACTAAACAATTGTAAGGTGACATTATTGCCCGGGTATCATGAATGAATTTGCAAGTTCTTTTGATGAATCCGATGCCTTTCAAAGTAGCATTATCGATATGTTGCGTAAATGTCAATTCTGTATCAAAGGTGACCCCGAGATCGTTCATTTTATCAACTGACTCGAGTTTTTTGTTCTCAATTTGATAGTCAAATATAATTGGGTTTTTGCAACGGAAAAATCTCATTATTTTGCACTTACGGATGTTTAGACTAAGAAAGTTCGCTTTGCACCAATCACTAAAGTTATCAAGTTCTGTTTGAATATTCACACAATCAGCGAGGTTAGTAACAATCGCGAAGAACTTCAAATCATCAGCGTACAGAAGACACCGACAGAAAGAAAACAACGAAACTGCATCGTTGATGAACAACAGAAACAAGATGGGACCAAGATGGGAACCTTGCGGTACCCCTGATGTCACTTCGATGTCATAGGAACTTGCACCATTCAGTTTAACTTTCTGTCTACGTCCCACAAGATAAGATTGAATCCACACCAGGTACTTTCCAAAAATTCCAATCTTATTTAACTTTTGAATTAGAAGATGATGGTGAACATTGTCGAATGCCTTCGATAGGTCGGTCTAAATGGAATCAATTTGTGAGCCTTTCTCCATGTTGGTGATTAGGAATTCCTGGAAAACTCCTAAGTTTTCAAAAAATGTCGAAATTGCCGCTCAGTCACTCACTCATTTACAGATCATTAAAATTCTACTGTACTTCCAGACATGCTACAAAGCTGAAATTGGGAAATTATGACCAAACCCTAGGAAAAAATCGAAAAACCCCAAAATTCTCATTTACTCCCCTCCCGTATACATGTAAAGTTTGCCCACTTGCAGAAACGCTCGAGAGCTAAGCTTGGGAAGACTGATAGCAACTACGATAAAACTATAGAAAAAATTTAAAAACACCAAAATTTTAATTTACTTCCCTCCCCTGTAAAGTTATGAAAGAGTAACATTGCTTCTTCCAGAAACCCTATAGAGCTGAGCTTTGGAAGGCCGATAGGAACTATGATAAAATTATAGAAAAAAATTAAAAAACCCCAATTCTTTCATTTATTTCCCTCCTCTATAAATGTAAAGGTATGTAAAAGTAACATTGCCCACTTCCAGAAACGCTAGAGAGCTGAGCTTTGGAAGACTGATAAAAACTATGCTAAAATTATAGAAAAAAATTAAAAAATCCAATATTTTCATTTATTTCCCTCCTCTATAAATGTAAAGTTATGTAAAAGTAACATTGCCCACTTCCAGAAACGCCCGAGAGCTGAGCTTTGGAAGACTGATGACAAAACTATGGAAAAAAATTTAAAAAACAAATTTTAATATATTTTCCTCCCCTATAAATGTAGTTATGTAAAAGTAACATTGCTCACTTCCAGAAATGCTATAGAGGTGAGATTTAAATGGCCGATAGGAACTATGATAAAATTATAGAAAAAAAATTAAAGACGCCAATATTTTCATTTACTTCCCTCCCCTATAAATGTAAAGTTATGTAAACATAACATTGCCCACTTCTAGAATCACTAGAAAGCTAAGCTTTGGAAGATTGATAGGAACTATGATAAAACTATAGGAAGAAATTTAAAAACACCAAAATTTTAATTCAATTTCCTCCCCTATAAATGTTTAGTTATGTAAAAGTAACATTGCCCATTTCCGGAGACGCTAGAGAGCTGAGCTTTGGAAGGCTGATGGGAACTATGATAAACCATGAAAAAAAATTAAAAGACCTCAAAGTTTTAAATAAGGCATTGCAAAAGTTTTGAACAATATTCCGCATATTTTACTACTTTAAAACTTAAATATTATCCAAATCCTTTAAAAACGGAGTGAAATCATAACAAATAAAAGGAAGCCAAGTACGGGAAAATGGTATTTCGTAAAAAGAGTTCAGATAAAAATAAAGCCAAGTTCTCCAATACAAATTTTAAAATGAAAGGTTCTTACTAGTTTGGAAATGTTTTTCTAAAACTCGTATTAGGTATATGTACATACATGGTACGTCCAATTAAACGTAAAATGTAGGTGCTTTAGACGTACATGGTACGTATATTGTACCTGAAATGATTTGTAATATAATTTTTTTTTCTAGAAGGCGGGATTAATTCTCCTATTTTCCTTTTAATTATTAAGAAAAAGGTCGTATCCTTATTCTAGAGGGAAGGGGTAATTTCCACGTTACACCCCCCACAAATCCGCGCTTGATGCATAGGGCATCAAATTAAAACAAAGATTAGGACTTGGTATACCATTTAAAATATTTGTGCTTCCTGAACATTACTACTTTAGAGTGGATCGTCCAGTTTTACCTCGAGGCTCGAAGTCTCCATATGTTTTAGGTTTGTCTTGGTTGATTTAATAGGGACATTTTGCACGCACTCCATTAGCTAAGTTTATCCTTTATTAATGTGACATTAAACGACAGATGTCACGTGATATTTAAATGTCCACTTTTTACCTTTTGCAGACACAATTTTTATTTGCGTTATTTTTGTTATGCTTTATTTCTCATGCTTCAAAAGCCTATTTTGTGTTCTGCAGGCAAAATTAGTTAAAAAGTTCTGGAAACAACTAGAAAAACTGAAAACCGTCAGGAAAATATAAGATTAGGTCTGTGTATTGTGTACTTTTTCTTCTTTACAAAACTTTGATGACTTTTGGTTAGTTGGTAAACACTGTTGCCAAACAACACATATCTACCAGTTTTTATAAAAAATATTTTTGAATAATTGGTATAAACTTAAAAAAGTAAGGTCAAACATTATCCTTTAGTAAGGGACAAAGTTCAAACCAGGTAACTTTGCATGCCTCAAATAAATGATAAGTGAAAAATGGGACATGCAAAAAGTCCCTAATATTTAGGTAATATATATCTAACAATGTCAAAAAAAAATCCGTGTTGAATGTTCTGAAGCGCATCTTTAAAATGAATATAAAATTTACGTACACATAATTTTGTACGTAGGCCGTAGGTATTTTATTGGTCCCGAGAATTACCGACCTAAAATGTATATAAAATGTACGTAGATGGTAGATGTTCTATGTACGTACACAATTGTATGTACATAGTACGTACTTTATTGGTACGTACTCTATTGGTCCCAGAGCGTACCGACGGAAAATTGACATAAAATTTACGTCCCTGGGACGAAGTGTGCTGTCTGGGGATCGACCAGACCTAACTTAAGTCAAACCCAGACATAGTACAATTGTGTACGTACTGTATACAAATGTGTACGTCCATATGGTACGTACACTAGGTACGTATATAGTACGTACATTTTACGTTCATTTTAGAGATGCGCTTCAGAACATTTAACAAAGGATTTCGCTAATATATGACATACATTAGTTACCATTTAACGGCATTGTTAGAGATATATACTAAATCCAGCAAAACAAACATCGAGACTTTAAGCTTCGAGGTAAAACTGGACGATCCAATCTATTGTTTTAAACTGTACCGAGTCCTAACCTCTCACTTTTTTTATTTTAATTTGATGTCCTATATACGTACAATGGACGTCTAGCGTACGTACATTTTAGGTACAACATACGTACGATGTACGTACATTTTACTTATAATTATTGGACGTACCATGTACGTAGCTAGTACGAGTTTTTTATGTACATAGTACGTACATTCGTCCAAAATACGTCGGATATACGTACATAGTACGTATTTCAGTACGTCCATAGTATGTACAAATCGAAGGAAAATAATGGCTAAAGTTCCCTACGACGTACATGTGTGGACATAGGTCCAAAAATGTACGTACTATGTACGTACACTACGTCGCAGAGTTACGTACTATGTACGTACATAGTACGTACTCGTGCTGTCTGGGAAGTTGACTGAACCAGACCTAACCTAACCTGACCTGACTTGACTTTAAAAATGAAACAACTCAAACGTCAAACATGATTGTGACCTACTAGAAACTTAATAAAACAAATAACAAAAGCAAACCAAAAAAAATAATGGCAAGCTTAAATAATAATAATCAGTTTGTCTAGACACGGCCCTGATCGAAAATTTCCAAGAAATTTCCCTCCACCTTCCATCAAACCTCAACGTTCAACCCTGACCTCTTTGGTATTCTGTGATCCAGTCCAGATGATCGAGTCGGGCTCGTTTCTTCGACGTGAAAGGATGCTCTTCATTTTTCTTGATTTCTTTTTGTGGTGTTTTTTACAAATTTGTTACAAAAATGACTGAGTCGTGTTTAAAAAACGTTGAGAAGCTCACAGAGAAAGTTTTTTACCGAAATTTTTGCTTAAAATCGGTTTTTTCGCGGTCGCGTCGGTTTGGTAAAAAACGCGGGAAAGTCTCAGTATGTACTTCTTCTGAGGTACAAGTGAGAAATCCAAAATATAACGCTTTCCCGTGTGTTTTGAGCATTTCCACGGATTAAGGTAAGTTTTAAATATATTTTTTTTATAAAATATAAATTTTTTGCCCAAAAAAAATTCGACCGTTTGGTTCATTTCGTATTCGTTTTGTTGCCATTTTTGTTTGAGGTGAGCTTGTGTGAAATAGAGTATGGATTTTATGTTGTTAAAGGGAGACGGAAACATGTCGGGTTGTTTTGCTGTATTAAACGATTTGGGCGGGAAGTGTTTGTTACGTCACTGTAGGAATTCCAACGAAAAGTCAGAAATATCCCTAGGACCGAGATAACGTAACATGACCGGAAGAATCCGAGTGAGATAAAAGAACAAATTATCGTGTTGGAAAGGGAAATAGAAAGCTACCTGTTGATTTTCTTACAATAAAAAGATTTTGGCGGTTTAAAATTTGAAAATAGACTTTTCTGTTGGTTGAAAATATTAACGAATTTAACTTGAATTTCATTTATCATTGGTTGAAAAACAATGATGGATCCCGCCTTTTTTTTGGCAGTTTAATTTTTTTTTTAAATAATTTTTTTAGGTATATTTATTTAATTATTTATTTTAAGTTCATTTGAAATATTAACTAATGAAAAACAAGTTGGTTTGTTGTGTTGTCAGTCGTTTTTTACAAAAATGGGGGGCCGATTTTAAATGCACAATTTAGATATGTAACGTAAAAGCTCTGTTTTAAATTATTTGTAAATATTTTTAAAACATTTACCTACATTTTTTACTTTTTCATGTTTTTTTTTCAGACAGTTTTTTTGGTTTTTTATTTTATTAATGGTTAAATAAAATTATTACAGATAAAATAAATACATTAAATAACAATAAAAATACTTATTTATAGGTACTGTCAAATAAAAATTAAATTTTGCTTAAAAATGGTGCTAAAAAACAACAAAAAAACCAGAAATTCTACACCACCAAAAAAAACTACAAAATAAAAAAAATTTGGTCAACTTTGCATTTTAATTTTTATCGCTCTGTATTTTTATTTTAAGTTAATTTAACAAAAATACAATTACATACAAAGTGCTGGTAACCTACACCTACATCGTAAATTTGTATTTCTATTTTAATATTTATTTTTATTCTGTATAAAAACCCAACAATAAAAAAACTAAAATTGAGAACAAAATTAAAATTTTGAAAACTTTAAAAACTAAGACTAAAATTCTGAGAAAAAAATGAAAAAACTCATTTTATTTTTTTCGGTTTTAGATGGCAAAATCAATATCAGAATCCTCATTAAATCAAAATACCTACAGTCCATTCAAAATTCCAAGTAGCCAACATCCAATACAGTCAATTCAATATCTCAAGTTCCTGTTAATGGTCATCTTATAATAGTATTTTGGTAAGTTTATTATTATTATTATTTATTTACTCGTTTATTTATTTTAAAGATCTCAAATATGGTCGAAGATTTATTTATTTGTAATTTACTGCTTACTAATTGTAATTGTATATAAGAAAAATCCTACAAAATACTAAATTAAAAAATGGTTTTTATTTATAGCTTTAACAAGATTTTGTTTGAATTGTTTTTACCTAAAAAATTAAAAAAGAAAACTTTGGTCCAAAACTTCTAAAATTCTCAAAAACCCATGAACTGAAATTTTGATTTAAAATAAAACTTAAAATACTCATATTTTTTCTGTTACAGGTGTCAACATCAAATATAGTCCGTTCAAAATTCCAAGGAACCAGTATTAAATACAGTACATTCAACATGTCAAGTTCCTGCAAGGGGTCTTGTTGGTCTCTGCTTTTGGTAAGTTTTATTTATTTCATTGTGTACTTATTTTTTTCTAATTTACATTCTGACTGCTTTTAAAACAAAAATTAAGAAAAAACAAATTGATAAAAATTGTGACCAAAATTTTTTTTTATTTATATTTATTCAATAAACCTTTGTATTATTTTTTGGTAAACAGTCCACCATCTTATAACAAATTTTTTAATTAATTATCAATTAATTAAATTAAAAATATAACTTGTAAGTCCAAAACTTTTAAATAAAAAAAAACTTAAAAAACTCATTATATATTTTTTTTGTTAGAGGTGCCAGCATCAAATATAGTCTGTTCAAAATTCCAAGGAGCCAACTTGAAACACTGTCTATTCAATTTTTCAAGTTCCTAAAAAAAGTCTTCTTGGTCTCTGTGTTTGGTAAGTTTATTTATTTACTTGTTTGTTTTATTTATTGGTAATTTAAAAATAAATTTAAAAATGGGTTTCTATATTTTTTTGGTTTTTTTATAGTTAAACAAATATTTGTATATTTTTTGATAAAAAGTTTAAATCCAACTTCTAAAATCTTTAAAAACCCAATAGCTGAAATATTGATTTAAAAAAAAAACTTAATTAATAATTTTTTTGTTACAGGTATGATTTAAAATAAAACTTAAAACACTCATATTTTTTCTGTTACAGGTGTCAACATCAAATATAGTCCGTTCAAAATTCCAAGGAACCAGTATTAAATACAGTACATTCAATATGTCAAGTTCCTGCAAGGGGTCTTGTTGGTCTCTGCTTTTGGTAAGTTTTATTTATTTAATTGTGTACTTATTTTTCTATAATTTACATCTAACTGCTTTTAAAACAAAAATTAAGAAAAAACAAATTGATAAAAATTGGGACCAAATTTTTTTTTATTTATATTTATACAATAAACCTTTGTATTATTTTTTGGTAAACAGTCCACCATCTTATAACAATTTTTTTCATTAATTATCAATTAATTAAATTAAAAATATAACTTGTAAGTCCAAAACTTTTAAATAAAAAAAAACTTAAAAAACTCATTATATATTTTTTTGTTATAGGTGCCAGCATCAAATATAGTCTGTTCAAAATTCCAAGGAGCCAACTTGAAACACTGTCTATTCAATTTTTCAAGTTCCTAAAAAAAGTCTTCTTGGTCTCTGTGTTTGGTAAGTTTATTTATTTACTTGTTTGTTTTATTTATTGGTAATTTAAAAATATATTTAAAAATGGGTTTCTATATTTTTTTGTTTTTTTTATAGTTTGTTAAACAAATATTTGTATATTTTTTGATAAAAAGTTTAAATCCAACTTCTCAAATCTTTAAAAACCCAATAGCTGAAATTTTGATTTAAAAAAAAAACTTAATTAATAATTTTTTTGTTACAGGTACTATCATCAAATATAGTCCATTCAAAGTTTCAAGGAGCCAACATGAAATACAGTCCATTCAATATTTCAAGTTCCTGTAAAGTGTATTTACAGTTTTTGCTATTGGTAAGTTTATTTATTTACTTTATTATTAACTTATGTCGAAGCACATTAAAAGAATATGGAAAAACAAATTAAAAAAAATTGGCTCTTAACATTTTTTGGATTTTCATTTATAGCTTGTTCAATAAAAATTTGTATACTTTCTGGCAAACAGTTTAAATCCGCCTTAAAACTTAAAAAAAGTTTAAATAAAAAAACTAAACTCAAAACATAAATATCTTAAAAAGTAAGAGAAGATACATTTTTAATACATTCTAACTCCTGGTTGTTTGGGGCGTAAGCCCCTCCCACCCCCCTTGATATGACCATGTTTTTTTATAGGCTCCAACAAACACGCCAGTACTAACCTACCCGAGAACAACCATCACCCACCCACAAACCGCCCCCCCCCCCCCCAGTTAGTTCCTGAAAAAGGTCAGCCCATTTGCTGCTTTAGGTGAGTCTTTATTTACTTGTTTTTTTTATTTATGGGTCATTTATGACGGCATATAAAGAACGATCCAAAATAATCAAATTTAATTTTAAAGAAATTGCAGTTAAAAAAATCTATCTTGAACTGTTTGAAAATTAATAAATTGGTACCTATCGCAAAGGTTTTTTGGACATACTGTAACTTGTTAAACTATTTTAAAAAAGCTAGAGGACATATTTTGATCTTAATAAATCACAAAATTATTTAGAAAATCCCACACTCTTCAAACTTGACAAACAAAAAACTTCCAATCAAAAATTTAAACATTTTATCTTTCTTTTGATCTTTGCCACCACCGCTTTAAGTTTGGTGCAGTTAGCCTTATAAAAAGTGTTTTTAACAAAATGGGCAACTTTTTTACTTGTGGGCTTAAACTTACTTTTTTTAAATTTCAGATGGCACAGGTAGCCATTTCTAAAGCAGTGGTGAGAAATTACATTTTAGGTGCCACTGGGCCATGGTACCGCATACCTTTTACTTTTGTTTTGCTTTGTTCATTTATCTAACATTTTTTTTTGTTGCTCGTTTTGCTTACATATTTTTTGTTTACAAACAGGTTTTTCACTTTCAAAAATTTTCATTTCATTCTAAGTACTTTTATATTCAATAATTTTTTAACTTGAAGATCAGTTTATTTTTTTTCTCTTCAAGTTCTTAGCAGTGAAAGGCCTGTTTTATGCAGCCCCTTGATTACTTATATTTATTTTTATTATTTTTTTGATAATGGTGCTCAATTTTTTTATTAAATTTAAAAATAAAATTCCAAAAAAAAAGTTGGCTTGATATTTTTAATCTTCAAGTATTCAGTAAAAAAATTGGAAAACTTATAAAAAATAAAATTAAAAAAATATTTAAAATTTTCGAGATTATTTTAAGTGTTCAATTCAAAAATTGGAAGACTGAACTTCTGTAAAAATTAAAATTAAAAAAAAATTATAAAAATGTTTTTTGATATTTTAAATGTTTAAGATTATTTTAGGTCTTCAGGTCAAAAATTGGTAGAGTACTTTCAATAAAAAAAATTGGGTTATATTTTAAATGTTTAACATTATTTGAAGTGTCAAAAATTGGAAGACTGAACTTTTGTAAAAATTAAAATTAAAAAAAAAAGATAAACGTTGTTCAAAATGTCGTTATAATATTTAAAATTTTAAGACAAGACAATATTAACTGTTCAGTTCAAAAATTGGTAGACTGAATTTTTATAAAAAATAAAATTGGAAGACTGAACTTCTGTAAAAATTAAAATTAAAAAAAAAATGTTGATAAAACTGTTTTTTGATATTTAAAATTTTTTAAATTATTTAAAGTGTTCAGTTTAAAAATTGAAAGACTGAATCTGTAAAAATTAGAATTAAAAAAAAAGAAAAACGTGGTTCAAAATGTTGTAATATTTAAAATTTTTAAGATAATATTAACTGTTCAGTTCAAATATTGGTAGACTGAATTTTTATAAAAAAAAATTAAAAAAAAGTTGGGCTATTGGTAGATTGAACTTTTATAAAACAAAACGTTGGGTTGATATTTTAAATTTTCAAAAATATTTTAAGTGTTCAGTTCAAAAATTGGAAGACTAAACGTCTGTAAAAATTAAAATTTAAAAAAAAAGAAAAACGTTCAAAATGTTGTTTTAATATTAAAAATATTTAAGATTATTTTAACTGTTCAGTTCAAAAATTGGTAGACTGAATTTTTATAAAAATTTTTGAAAGAGAAGTTGGGTGATTTTATATTTTTAAATTACTTTAAGTGTTCAGTTCAAAAATTGGTAGATTGAACTTTTATAAAACAAAAATTTGGGTTGATATTTTAATATTTCAACAATATTTTAAGTGTTCAGTTCAAAAATTGGAAGACTGAACTTCTGTAAAAATTAAAATAAAAAAAAAGAAAAACGTTCAAAATGTTGTTTTAATATTTAAAATTATTTTAAGTGTTCAGTTCAAAAATTGGTAGACTAAATTTTTATAAAAAATAAAAAAATAAAAAAATTGGGTGATTTTATATTTTTAAATTACTTTAAGTGTTCAGTTCAAAAATTGGTAAATTGAACTTTTATAAAACAAAAATTCTCAAAAATTGGAAAACTAAAATTTTGTAAAATTGCCATTTTAAAAGCAAAACGTTGTTCAAAATGTTGTTTGTTTTGGAAATAAAGGTATCAAAGAAATATACATTTGTAGGTATTTTATAGGCCTTAAAAATTGGGAGACGTTTAAGCCTGTTTAAACTAAACATAATTCATAAATTTAAAAGTAAAAGTATTTTTAACAAACAAAAATTTTTGCAAATTGCTTGCTTCAAAATAAAAGTAATAATAGTAAAAGTAAAACGTTCTACAAAATAACAAGAATATTTTAAGTGTTCAGTTCAAAAATTGAAGAACTGAAATTTTGTAAAATTGAAATTAAAAAACAAAACGTTGTTCAAAATGTTGTTTTATTTTTAACAAAAAATGTATTAAGAATCATAAAGTTGTAGGTATTTTACAGGCCTCAAAAATTGGGAGAGGTTTAAGCCTGTTTTAAAAAAGTATATTTTACTAAACAAAAATTTTAGCAGAGGTTAAATTGCTTGCCTCAAAATAAAAAAAATATAGAAGAGTTTTGAGTGAAAAGTTGAGAAAATATCAAGTTATAGGTATTTTACAGAATATAGAAAAACAAAAATGTATGTTTATTACAGGTCCCGAAAATTGAAAGGGGTTTCAGTGCTTTCAAAATAAAATTTTAAAGAAAAATAGGAAAAGACAAGTTGTAGAAAAGTTGAATAAAAAATTAAACAAGTTTTAAGCCCCCAAAAATTAAAAGGAGTCTGAGTGCGATCAAAATAATTTTTTCATGGAAAAAATCATAAAGCATGGTTTAGGCATTTTAAGGCTCCCAAAATTGGAAGGAGTCTGTGTGCGTTCGAAATTAAAAAATATAAGAAACAAGTTGGAGATATTTCTTAGGCCCCAGAAATTGGAAGGGATCTGAGTGCTTTCGGCAAAAAAAAATCATAAGCAAGGTTTGGGCATTTTACAGGCTTCAAAAATTGGAAGGAGTCTTTGTGCGTTCGAAATTAAAAAATATAAAAACAAGTTGGATATATTTCTTAGGCCCCAGAAATTGGAAGGGGTCTGAGAGCGTTCGGTAAAAAAAAATCATAACGCAAGGTTTAGGTATTTTACAGGCTCCAAAAATTGGAAGGAGTCTGTACGTTTGAAATTAAAAAATATGAAAAACAAGTTGGAGATATTTCTTAGGCCCCAAAAATTGGAAGGGGTCTGCGTGCGTTCGACAAAAAAAAACATAAAGAAAGGTTTGGGCATTTTACAGGCTCCAAAAATTGGAAGGTGTCTGTGTGCGTTCGAAATTAAAAATATAAAAACAAGTTGGAGATATTTCTTAGGCCCCAGAAATTGGAAGGGGTCTGAGAGCGTTCGGTAAGAAAAAAACAACGCAAGGTTTAGGCATTTTACAGGCCCCAAAAATTGGAAGGAGTCTGTGTGCGTTCGAAATTAAAAAATATAAAAACAAGTTGGAGATATTTTTTAGGCCCCAGAAATTGGAAGGGGTCTGCGTGCGTTCGGCAAAAAAAATCATAACGCAAGGTTTAGGCATTTTACAGGCTCCAAAAATTGGTAGAAGTTTGTGTGCGTTCGAAATTAAAAATATAAAAAACAAGTTGGAGATATTTCTTAGGCCCCAGATATTGGAAGGGGTCTGATAGCGTTCGGTAAAAAAAATTATAACGCAAGGTATAGGCATTTTACAGGCTCCAAAAATTGGAAGGAGCCTGTGTGCGTTCGAAATTAAAAAATATAAGAAACAAGTTGGAGATATTTCTCAGGTCCCAGAAATTGCAAGGGGTCTGCGTGCATTCGGCAAAAAAAATGATAACGCAAGGTTTAGACATTTTACAGGCTCCAAAAATTGGAAGAAGTCTGTGTGCGTTCGAAATTAAAAAATATAAGAAACAACTTGGAGATATTTCTCAGGCCCCAGAAATTGGAAGGGGTCTGAGTGCGTTCGGGAAACAGAAATCATAAAGCAAGGTTTAGGCATCAAAAATTGGAAGAAGTCTGTGTACGTTTGAAATTAAAAAATATAAAAACAAGTTGGAAATATTTCTTAGGCCCCAAAAATTGGACGGGGTCTGCATGCGTTCGAGAAAAAAAAATCATAAAACAAGGTTTAGGCATTTTACAGGCTACAAAAATTGGAAGGAGTCTGTGTACGTTTGAAATTAAAAAATATAAAAAACAAGTTGGAGATATTTCTTAGGCCCCAAAAATTGGAAGGGGTCTGAGACCGTTCGATAAAAAAAAATCATAACGCAAGGTTTAGGCATTTTACAGGCTTCAAAAATTGGAAGGAGCCTGTGTGCGTTCGAAATTAAAAAATATAAGAAACAAGTTGGAGATATTTCTCAGGTCCCAGAAATTGGAAGGGGTCTGCGTGCATTCGGCAAAAAAAAATGATAACGCAAGGTTTAGGCATTTTACAGGCTCCAAAAATTGGAAGAAGTCTGTGTGCGTTCAAAATTAAAAAATATAAGAAACAAGTTGGAGATATTTCTCAGGCCCCAGAAATTGGAAGGGGTCTGAGTGCGTTCGGGAAACAGAAATCATAAAGCAAGGTTTAGGCATCAAAAATTGGAAGAAGTCTGTGTACGTTTGAAATTAAAAAATATAAAAACAAGCTGGAGATATTTCTTAGGCCCCAAAAATTGGACGGGGTCGGCGTGTGTTAGACAAAAAACAATCATAAAACAAGGTTTAGGCATTTTACAGGCTCCAAAAATTGGAAGGAGTCTGTGTACGTTTGAAATTAAAAAATATAAAAAACAAGTTGGAGATATTTCTTAGGCCCCAAAAATTGGAAGGGGTCTGAGACCGTTCGGTAAAAAAAATCATAACGCAAGGTTTAGGCATTTTACAGACTTTAAAAATTGGAAGGAGCCTGTGTGCGTTCGAAATTAAAAAATATAAGAAACAAGTTGGAGATATTTCTCAGCTCCCAGAAATTGGAAGGGGTCTGCGTGCATTCGGCAAAAAAAAATGATAACGCAAGGTTTAGGCATTTTACAGGCTCCAAAAATTGGAAGAAGTCTGTGTGCGTTTAAAATTAAAAAATATAAGAAACAAGTTGGAGATATTTCTCAGGCCCCAGAAATTGGAAGGGGTCTGAGTGCGTTCGGGAAACAGAAATCATAAAGCAAGGTTTAGCCATTTGACTGGCTCCGAAAATTGGAAGAAGTCTGTGTACGTTTGAAATTAAAAAATATAAAAAACAAGTTGGAAAAATTTCTTAGGCCCCAAAAATTGGAAGGGGTCTGCGTGCGTTCGACAAAAAAATCATAAAACAAGGTTTAGGCATTTTACAGGCTCCAAAAATTGGAAGGAGTCTGTGTACGTTTAAAATTAAAAAATATAAAAAACAAGTTGGAGATATTTCTTAGGCCCCAAAAATTGGAAGGGGTCTGCGTGCGTTCCACAAAAAAAATCATAAAGTAAGGTTTAGGCATTTTACAGGCTCCAAAAATTGGAAGGTGTCTGTGTGCGTTCGAAATTAAAAAATATAAAAACAAGTTGGATATATTTCTTATTCCCCAGAAATTGGAAGGGGTCTGAGAGCGTTCGGTAAAAAAAAATCATAACGCAAGGTTTAGGTATTTTACAGGCTCCAAAAATTGGAAGGAGTCTGTGTACGTTTGAAATTAAAAAATATGAAAAACAAGTTGGATATATTTCTTATTCCCCAGAAATTGGAAGGGGTCTGAGAGCGTTCGGTAAAAAAAAATTATAACGCAAGGTTTAGGCATTTTACAGGCTCCAAAAATTGGAAGGAGTCTGTGTACGTTTGAAAGTAAAAAATATAAAAAACAAGTTGGAGATATTTCTTACGCCCCAAAAATTGGAAGGGGTCTAATTGCGTTCGGGAAACAGAAATCATAAAGCAAGGTTTAGCCATTTGACTGGCTCCGAAAATTGGAAGAAGTCTGTGTACGTTTGAAATTAAAAAATATAAAAAACAAGTTGGAAAAATTTCTTAGGCCCCAAAAATTGGAAGGGGTCTGCGTGCGTTCGACAAAAAAAATCATAAAACAAGGTTTAGGCATTTTACAGGCTCCAAAAATTCGAAGGAGTCTGTGTACGTTTAAAATTAAAAAATATAAAAAACAAGTTGGAGATATTTCTTAGGCCCCAACAACTGGAAGGGGTCTGCGTGCGTTCCACAAAAAAAATCATAAAGCAAGGTTTAGGCATTTTACAGGCTCCAAAAATTGGAAGGTGTCTGTGTGCGTTCGAAATTAAAAAATATAAAAACAAGTTGGATATATTTCTTATTCCCCAGAAATTGGAAGGGGTCTGAGAGCGTTCGGTAAAAAAAAATTATAACGCAAGGTTTAGGCATTTTACAGGCTCCAAAAATTGGAAGGAGTCTGTGTACGTTTGAAAGTAAAAAATATAAAAAACAAGTTGGAGATATTTCTTACGCCCCAAAAATTGGAAGGGGTCTAAGTGCGTTCGGCAAAAAAAAATCATAAAGCAAGGTTTAGCCATTTGACTGGCTCCGAAAATTGGAAGAAGTCTGTGTACGTTTGAAATTAAAAAATATAAAAAACAAGTTGGAAAAATTTCTTAGGCCCCAAAAATTGGAAGGGGTCTGCGTGCGTTCGACAAAAAAAATCATAAAACAAGGTTTAGGCATCTTACAGGCTCCAAAAATTGGAAGGAGTCGTGTACGTTTAAAATTAAAAAATATAAAAAACAAGTTGGAGATATTTCTTAGGCCCCAAAAATTGGAAGGGGTCTGCGTGCGTTCCACAAAAAAAATCATAAAGCAAGGTTTAGGCATTTTACAGGCTCCAAAAATTGGAAGGTGTCTGTGTGCGTTTGAAATTAAAAAATATAAAAACAAGTTGGATATATTTCTTATTCCCCAGAAATTGGAAGGGGTCTGAGAGCGTTCGGTAAAAAAAAATTATAACGCAAGGTTTAGGCATTTTACAGGCTCCAAAAATTGGAAGGAGTCTGTGTACGTTTGAAAGTAAAAAATATAAAAAACAAGTTGGAGATATTTCTTACGCCCCAAAAATTGGAAGGGGTCTAAGTGCGTTCGGCAAAAAAAAATCATAAAGCAAGGTTTAGGCATTTTACAGGCTCCAAAAATGTGTGTATTCGAAATTAAAAAATATAAAATCAAGTTGGAGATATTTCTTAGGCCCCAGAAATTGGAAGGGGTCTGAGTGCGTTCGGCAAAAAACATCATAAAGCAAGGTTTAGGCATTTTATAGGTTCTAAACATTGGAAGGAGTCTGTGTACGTTCGAAATTAAAAAATATAAAATCAAGTTGGAGATATTTCTCAGGCCCCAGAAATTGGAAGGAGTCTGAGTGCGTTCGGCAAAAAAAAATCATAAAGCAAGGTTTAGGCATTTTATAGGCTCCAAAAATTGGAAGGAGTCTGTGTGCGTTCGAAATTAAAAAATATAAAATCAAGTTGGAGATATTTCTCAGGCCCCAGAAATTGGAAGGAGTCTGAGTGCGTTCGGCAAAAAAAAATCATAAAGCAAGGTTTAGGCATTTTATAGGCTCCAAAAATTGGAAGGAGTCTGTGTGCGTTCGAAATTAAAAAATATAAAATCAAGTTGGATATATATTTTTATTTATCAGGCCCCAGAAATTGGAAGGGGTCTGAGTGCGTTCGGCAAAACAAAATCATAAAGCAAGGTTTAGGAATTTTACAGGCTCCCAAAATTGGAAGGAGTCTGTGTAAGTTCGAAATTAAAAAGTATAAAAAACAAGTTAGATATATTTCTGAGGCCCTAGAAATTGAAAGGGGTCTTATTTAATTAAAAATTAAAATTGGGGACTAAGTGTTCAAAATAAAAAATTTAAAAATAAACTTCACTGGCCTCAAAAGTGTGAAGGGACCTAAATTAATTCAAAATAAAAATTTGATAAAAAAAAAATTCGCATAAAAAAACGAGAAAAAATTGGAGTGCATTTAAACTATAAAATTTAGAGAAAAATAATATAAATATTAGAAGCCGCAAAAATTTTCTAACAAAAATATAAAAAACGGTGCAAAAAGAAGAGGAAAAAAAAAAATTTTGACCACTTTGTGGCCATCATCAGTGCCTCTGAAATAAAGAGAGCATGTTTTTTTTTGATCTTTGGCTGCTTTCCTTAAGTCTACATAAAATTCATTAAAATTGTGAGACAAACACAAAACACGTTAAAATACACTAAAACAGAATAAAATTTACTGAAACTATAAGGTACTTTGGGTTCAAATTTCAGTCGTCTTACAAAAAGTTAAAATTTCTTTTGGAAAATAGTTTGTAAAAATTCTTAAATTCTAGGTTAGGAACTTATTGTTTTCCGAAATTCTTAAATTCTAAAATTTTTATAAACTATTTTCCAAAAGCTATTTTAACTTTTTTTAACACGACTAAAATTTGAACCCAAAGTACCTTATAGTTTTAGTAAATTTTCATCTGTTTTAGTGTATTTTAACGTGTTTTGTGTTTGTATAACAATTTTAATAAATTTTATGTAGACTTAAGGAACCAGCCAAAGATCAAAAAAACATTCTCTTTTTATTTCAGTGACACTGCTGATGGCCACAAAGTGGTCGAAAGCGTTCTGCCTATGATCATAAACAAAGATTTTTTGCACGAGATAAAAATTATATTTTTTCATTTGAAAAAACGTGCACTCAACCAACCCCTCTTTAAAAGAACCAAGTTATTTTATAAGCTTTAAAAATTGAAGCGGCATTCAAAATAAAAAAATTTAATTAAAAAATTATGTTATTATATGATCATTATAAATATTTAGTAACTTTTGACAAATAACCATTTTTGAAGATCCATTATAGATGGAAGATATGTAATGGAGACATGTGACCATTACGCAGTGGCGCACCCAGGAATTTAATTCGGGGGTGGGAGTTAGGGGAGGTTAGGTTAGTTTAGGGGAGGTGGGTTTGGTTAGGTTAGGGGGGGAGAGGGAATTCCCGGTGCGTCAGTGCATTAAATTAATATTAAATACAAAAATAATGTTTTCGGTATTTTGCAGGCTTTAAAAAATGGAAAAAGTCTAAAAGGTTTCAAATTAAAAAAAGTCAGATAAATTATTTTTTTATAAGGCACAAATGTTGAAGCAAATGCATTAAATAATTAAATTATATTAAAGATATATGACCATTATAAATATTTAGTAACTTTTGACAAATTACAAAATAAGATCCATTATAGATGGAAGATATGTAATGGAGACATGTGACCATTACGCAGTGGCGCACCCAGGAATTTAGTTTGGGGGTGGGAGTTAGGGGAGGTTAGGTTAGTTTAGGGGGAGGTGGGTTTAGTTAGGTTAGGGGGGGAGAGGAAATTCCCGGTGCGTCAGTGCATTAAATTAATAATAAATACAAAAATAATGTTTTCGGTATTTTGCAGGCTTCAAAAAATGGAAAAAAGTTTAAACGGTTTTAAATTAAAAAAAGTCAGATAAAATATTAGCTCACACTACACTATAGTAGTGTGAGCTATAGTGATCCTAATTTTTTCGAGAAAAAAAAAGTTGCTCCGATTTCAAAAATTTTTATATATCTTTGCGTTTCAGATGATTTTGAAACTTTTTTGTTGCGCCGTCTGTCTGTCTGTCTGTCTGTATGTCTGTCTGTAACGACCAACGCGCATAACTCAAAAACCGCTTGCCCGATTTTAATGAAATTTGGTACCTACGCTGGATTTTGGGTCGAGATGGTCCCATTTAAAAATGAACAAAATCCACCGAACACAAGCCAATTAAAAGGGTGGGGGTATATATCAAAAATTAGAGTTTATGTAAAAATATGGCGTGTGTGATATCAAACGAAAGGTAATTGCGTCTGGAGTTAAATAAAATACATTTTACTTTAAAAAAAAGGGTGGGGGTAAATTAAAAAAATTAGTGTTTATGTGGAAATATGGCGTGTGTGATATCAAACGAAAGGTAATTGAGTCTGGAGTTAAACAAAATACATTTTAGTTAAAAAAAAAGGTGGGGGTAGATTTGAAAAATTAAAGTTTAAGTCAAAACATGGCTTGTGTGGTATCAAACGAAAGGTAATTAAGTCTGGAGTTCAATAAAATATATTTCAGTTTTTAGTTATATATTAACTCACACGTACACTACAATTATAGTACCTAGTGTGAGCTTAGGTGCCCATAGATTGGCAGAGTATTTTTTATAAGCCACAAATGTTGAAGCAAATGCATTAAACCAATAAAATTTAATTTAATAATTAATGTGTTCAATAAATAATTAAATTATATTAAAGATATATGACCATTATAAATATTTAGTAACTTTTGACAAATTACAATATAACATCCATTATAGATGGAAGATATGTAATGGAGACATGTGACCATTACGCAGTGGCGCACCCAGGAATTTAGTTCGGGGGTGGGAGTTAGGGGAGGTTAGGTTAGTTTAGGGGGAGGTGGGTTTGGTTAGGTTATGGGGGGAGAGGGAATTCCAGGTGCGTCAGTGCATTAAATTAATAATAAATACAAAAAGAATGTTTTCGGTATTTTGCAGGCTTTAAAAAATGAAAAAAGTCTAAACGTTTGCAAATTTAAAAAACTTAAAATAAAATATATATTTTATAATAAGCCCTTAAAACAACAGAATTTATAGAAACAAAATCAAAATTTTACAAGCCTAAAAATTGGAAAAATAAATATATAATTACAAGCCTAAATATTGAAAAAATAAAAAATTAAAATACAATAGAAACATATTTTAATTTAATAATAAAGAAATAAATAAAGAAATTATTAAATTAAGATATATGACCATTATAAATATTAAGTAATTTTTAACAAATTACAATGTTTGAAGATCCATTGTAGATGGAAGATATGTAATGGAGACATGTGACCATTACGCAGTGGCGCCCCAGGAATTTATCTCGGTGGGGTGGGAGTTAGGTTAGCTTAGGTTAGAGGGAGCGAGGATTAGGTTAGAGTAGGAGGGGGGGGGGGTGGAATTCCCGGTGCGTCAATGCATTACATTAAATTTAATTATAAAAATCAAATTTAATTATAAAAATCACGTTGTAAACATTTTTTATAAGGTGCAAATATTGAAGGGAATCTAACTAACCAAAAATTAAAGAAACGAATAAGCTAAAAAAATGGAGGGGTCTGAGTGCATTCAAAATAGAAAATTTTTGTAAAAAATATTTGTTATTTTAGTTTTAAAGAGAGATATTTTCTAGGCCACAAAAAATGGAAGAGGTCTAACAAATCAAAGAAACAAGAAAATTTTTTGACAGATTATGTATATTTTCTGGCCTTAAAAGTAGGAACAAGTCTAACGAATAAAGGAAACAACATTTTGAAATCGCGAAAAATAAAAAAGTCAAAAAACTTTATTAAAATGCTCTTTAAATATTTAAAAACTTTTGACAGATTACAACATTTGAAGAGAGATATCTTCTTGACCTCGAAAATAGGAAGAGGTCTTTAACATATGAAAAAAATACAACATTTTGAAATCGAGGTAGTAAAAAAATAATAAAAACAACTTTATTAAAATGCTCTTTAAATATTTAAAAACTTTTGACAGATTACAACATTTGAAGAGAGATATCCTCTAGACCTCGAAAATTGGAAGAGGTCTTTAACATATGAAGAAAATACAACATTTTGAAATCGCGGTAGTAAAAAACTTTATTAAAATGCTCTTTAAATATCTAAAAACTTTTGACAGATTACAACGTTTGAAGAGAGATATCTTCTAGACCTCGAAAATTGGAAGAGGTCTTTAGCAAATGAAAAAAAAAACAACTTTTTGAAATCGCGGTAGTAAAAAAATAAAAAAGTAAAAAAACCTTATTAAAATGCTTTTTAAATATTTAAAAACTTTTGACAGATTACAACGTTTGAATAGAAATATTTTCTAGGCCTTAAAAATTGGAAGAGGTCTAACAAATGAAAGAAACAATATTTTGAAATCGGGGTAGTAAAAAATTTAAAAAACCTTATTAAGATGCTCTTTAAATATTTAAAAACTTTTGACAGATTACAACGTTTGAAGAGAGATATCTTCTAGACCTCGAAAATTGGAAGAGGACTAACAAATTAAAGAAACAACATTTTAAAATAGCGGTAATAAAAAAAATAAAAAAGTAAAAACTTTATTAAAATGTTGGAGATACTTCTCTGGCCCCAGAAATTGGAAGGGGAAATCGCGGTAGTAAAAAAATAAATAAGTAGAAAAAACTATAAATAAATACATATTTTATAAATATTTAAAAACTTTTAACAGATTACAACGTTTCACGAGAGATTTTTTATAGGCCTCAAAAATTGGAAGAGGCCTAAAAAACAGATTACAGTTTAAAAAAAGATATTTTCTAGGCCTCAAAAATTGGAAGAGGTTTCTAATAACCAGTAAAAACTTTATTAAAATGCTTTATAAATATTTAAAAACTTAACAGGTTACAACGTTTAACAAGAGATATTTTACAGGCCTCAAAAATTGGAAGAGGCTTAACAAAGGAAAAAAAACATTTTAAGATCGTGGTAGTAAAAAATAAAAATAAAATATTCTATAAATTATTAACAACTTTTAACAGATTACAAAGTTTAAAAAAAATATATTTTCTAGGCCTCAAAAATTGGAAGAGGTCTCCAACAAATGAAAGAAACTTTTTTTTGAAAACGCGAGAGTAAAAAAAAAAGTTAAAAAAAATTACTTTAAAATTAAACAAAATGCCCCATAAAGTCTAAACTCAACATATGCACTCATCTGAGGATTGAGTTATTAATTAAAAAAAAGAGATCAGAATTGGGCACCATTTATCAATGTAAGAGAGATGTGTGATTTGAAAATAAATACTAACAAAAATAGAAAAAATAGGGTGGTACCCCTTTAAGTACCAAAACATAAAAAACAATAGGGTGGTTCCCCTTTGAGTACCAAAACATAATAATAGGGTGGTACCCCTTTGCGTACCGAACCGTAAAATATCGCGACCGCAAGTAAACTAATCATACTTTTTTTTTTCAGGAACTAATATTTTTTTCTTTTTCAGGAAATAATTAATATTTTTTCATTTTAGGTTTTAATAATTTTTTTTCTTTTTCAGGAACTAATAATAATTTTTTTTCAGCTTCTAATACATTTTTTTTTCAGGATCGTATTAGCGTCATAATAATTGTTTTGATTTGGTATACTACATGTTTTATTAGACTTTCAGGTTACACTTTTACACACAGCATGTCCCCCCCTCTCACAGTTTTTTGGGATTGTCTCCTCCACGTCACGCAAATCAATAGAAAACGCATGAATATGTTTAGTAAACCCTAGTGAGTAGTTCTGTTCCTTTTCTCCTCTTGTTGTTCCTTTAAATTTAATCATTTTCAATTGTAAAAGATTACCTATATTGTTAGTTTGTTCTTTAAATAAGCAATTTTTTTAAAAAATGTTTGTTAATATACGTCCAAAGTGGATTAACTTTCTAAAATTGTATACAATTTGTTTCACGAACATCGAAACAGAGCTTTTTTTGAGAGAGGGGGACACTTTTTGGCTATCTTGAAATTTTAGTAGCATGAATCCCCTTCGAGGGGTATACTTTACCCCTATATTTTGAATAGGGAAAGTGGGTCTAGTGATACCTTGTTTTGAAGCTCTCTTGAATATCTTTACAACCGTGTACAAATTGTATCAATTAATTTTTGAGATATTTGCTTTCAAATTTAAGATCGAATGTCAAAATAAAAATTAAATTCGAAAAATATAAAATTCTAATTCAATTTTTATTTTATCAGTCCATGTTAAATTTGAAAGTTTGAAGGCAATTATCTCAAAAACTAATGGATAGATTTTTGAAATTTTTACACGGTTGTAAGGACATTCAAAAGGCCTTCAAAACAAGGTATCATTAGATCCACTTTCCCTATTCAAAATATGGGGGTAAAGTATAACCCTCCAAGGGGGTTCGTGCTACAAAAATTTTAAGATAGCCAAAAAGTGTTCTCCTCGTAAACAAAATCGAGGTGGCCGAGCGTTTCTCCAAAATACCCAAAAATGCCTCTGTTTTAATGTTTGTGAAACACTCTGTATAAATCTAATCTTGTAACAACTACTTAGTCCACGTGTTGCAACGATTTTTTCCACAAAATCATATACAGGGCTCGACTTCGAACGTTTAGCCTTTATGAAAAGCGTATAAAAAAGGATGGACTTATGGAAAGCAAGAAGTCAGTAAGGGACCAAAGATGCGCATATTCATGAGCGGTTGCCGCTGTGACTGAAAATACATTAATAGTTTTTTATTACTAAACAGGAGCAACCACAGTAACATTTCCACTTTTAAAAGACGAACAAATAGTCATTATTATTTATTTCATTATTTTAGCTTTAATCAGGAAACATTAAATCGAGAAAAATTCAATTTTTTAATAAATTTTTCTTACCAATGACCTTGCTCTTTTATTAAAGTCGCGCTTAAATATTTTGTTTGTGCGTGTAGTGACCTCCTTTAACATTTTACGGATTCGCAGTATTGATTATTATGGAAGGATTCGCAGTATTGCTTATTAGTCATACAGTTCAAATGATATCTAAGAGATGGCCCTACAGCAATTAAAATCAAGGGGTTTTAAGGATTTTGTAAACTTTTTTTTCTTAAATTAATAAACTTCCTAGTATTACTCTTCCAGTCGGGTAACAAAAATCCGGCATTTCAAAAGTGAAACACCAGTAAACCCTACGAAGCAGGTTTCAATACAGTTTAAGCTCTACTTTTTATTTATTAGATGCTCAAACCGTCCTGCCTGTTGAGCCTACTCAGCCGGTAAGAGTAACGTCATTGCAAAAGTTTAATAGTTTTAGGCAAAAGATAGATATGAAATTTTAAAATTGCTTAAAGTAACCAATATTCTTAGAAAATCTAGTTCAACTTTCTAAGCAAATAATTTTAAAAATTTATGTGTAGACTATCCTTTCTCCAATTTTCTCTTTCGAATGAGACTTGTCATTTTTGCCTAAATTTACACAGGGAAAAACGGTTTTTTAGCTTTTTTTGAACTGTGAACTGGATTGAAGTTTTCAAATGCAAAACTTGCTCTTTGGTAGGTGATACAGGATTAAAGTTCTTATCATTATTTTTGAGACAACTTTTTTTCGTTGGCCTATGCTATTTGTTATGGTCAACAGGTGATAACTGTCAAAATGTTACCTCAAAAATTATGATATGGAGTATAGATTTATATACAATTTTAAGTTTTTCTACTTTTGGCCAATACTGTATATCCCTGAAATAAATTGCTTTCCCTACAAATTTCCTCAGTAAGTTTGAAATAATCACTTATATACACAGACACTAACTGACAATGAAACACCTCCAAAAGTAATTTTAATTTTGTTTTAGTTCATTTTAGGACCTTTTCAATTGTACACAATTTTAATTTATTTTGTCTTTGTTTTTTACAGATATGGGGGCAGTTTGCAAGGGGCAACCCTGTGAAGATTTACTTGAAAAATGGCAGAGCAAGACAGTGCAATCAGCTTTTAACAACAAAGTAAGTTTTTCAGAGTGGTCAAAAAAATACTCTGCCAATATATGGGCCCCTAAGCTCACACTAGGTACTATAGTTATAGTTTACGTGTGACCTAATATAACTAAAAACTGAAATATATTTTATTCAATTCCAGACTAAATTACCTTTTGTTTGATACCACACAAGCCATGTTTTGACTTAAACTCAAATTTTAATCTACCCCCACCCTTAAAAAAAAAACAAAAACTAAAATGTATTTTGTTAAACTCCTGACTCAATTACCTTTCGTTTGATATCACACACGCCATATTTTTACTTAAACTCTAATTCTTAAAATATACCCCCACCCTTTTTTAAAAAAAATTAAAATGTATTTTGTCTAACTCCAGACTCAATTACCTTTCGTTTGATATCACACACGCCATATTTTCACATAAACTCTAATTTTTGAAATCTACCCCCACCCTTTTATTTGGTTTGTGTTCGGTGGATTTTGTTCATTTTTAAATGGGACCATCTCGACCCAAGACCCAGCCTAGGTCCCAAATTTCATTAAAATCGGCCAAGCGGTTTTTCAGTTATGCGCGTTGGTCGTTACAGACATACAGACAGACAGACAGACGGCGCAACAAAAAAGTTTCAAAATCATCTGAAACGCAAAGATATATAAAAATCTTTGAAATCGGAGCAACTTTTTTTTTTCTCGAAAAAATTAGGATTACCATAGCTCACACTACTATAGTATAGTATATGTGTGAGCTAAAAATAACAACTAAGTCTTTATTGTTTCGGGTTTTATTTAGGACATGTTTCGAGTCTAAAGAGACTATCATCAGCTTTCAAAAAACTTCAAAAGACACTCAAACCCCCAGCAAGCTAATGCGAGGGTTCAAAAAGTTGCTAATACTAGTTGAAAATCCGGCGAAATAGAAAACTAGTATTAGCAACTTTTTGAACCCCTACATTAGCTTGCTAGGGGTATGAGTGTCTTTTGAAAGCTAATAATAAGTCTCTTTAGACTCAAAACATGTCCTAAATAAAACCTGAAACAATAAAGACTTTGGTGGTGAAGACTGCACTTTGAGAAATGGACTATTTTTTCAATTAAAAAAAATGTTTATACAAGAAAAGTTCAAAACCAAAAGAATTTAAAAAGAAATGCCATATTTAATAACATTATTTCCATTAAACATCAAGTGAAATTAAAGAAAGAAAAATAAGAAAAAAGTTTTTTGCTTCGGCCGGGGATCGAACCCGGGATCTCTTCCTATCTAGGCAAACATTCTAACCACTGAACTACCGAAGCCATACATAAATTTTCGGAAAACTTCCATCTTTGCAGGCTGCGGTGTCTCAATACAAGAACGAGAAATTCTCAGGGTATTAACTCGACCAAGTCATCCAACTGATCTCTCTAAATTCTTCTTTCCCACTGTCAAAGGTATGATAACTCAATAACTTTTTTTTTGCTTATTTTTCTTTCTTTAATTTCACTTGTTGTTTATAGTTTTAGGTCCTTGCATTATTTGCAATTTGGTATTTGATAATTATTTCCATTGTTACAGATTAAAATACCTACCTGTATACAGCCTGCCAAAAATGTAAGCCACACTGAAAAAGCTAAAAATCAGGAAGAAGTTGACCCAATCCTTATATTGACTGGTCATTAAAAAAATTAAGTAAGTCCTGTGCTATACATGTCCTGTGCCTCTAACAAATGTCATATGATTTTATAAAAAATTTTAACTAACATTTTTTAAATATTTTCTACCTATCTTTTGCTAAAATATCTTTTTGCAAAAAAAATTAAAAAAAAATGTTTGTTTAAAAAAGTTTTTTCTTTGTTTCAGACAACAAATAATCCTCAGAACACAGAAAAAAAAAACAATTTTCAAAATCAAAAAATTGTAAATAAAATTAAATTGATCACAGACTCAAATAAAGCCTTTAGGTTCATTTATAGTTGTCAACTGATCAATTTAGTTTTTTTTTTATTTGATTAAATTTTGTAAAAACAAAATAATGGCAACTTATTAAGTCGGCAACTAGTTTTAAGTTGAAGTTTCTGGTTGCTGTATTTTTAATAATACTTGACTGACTGACCTGATTTTTAAGGCTACTTCAACCTACTCCCCGTTTCACTTGTCATCAACCTTATTTTTTAAGTTAATATTACATAAGTTAACTTTTAAAATTAGGTATGGGACTAGTTAAACGAAGTTTAGGCCTCTCAAATTTAAATATTTTTAAGTGTAAAATATTTTCTGTTTTTCCTTTTTCTAAAATAAAAATATTTGGTTGCCTAAAATTCTGTGTTGTAACTCACCTAAAACCCAAAACTACAGAATAATTAAAAAAAACTCAAAGTTAAGAAATAAAAATAATCAGCAAAAAAAAATAAAAATTATATTTCTAAAGAAAAACATCTCATGAACATCATCAATAACTAAATTAAAAGGGCCTTAAAAGTTATCTTTGACATAACTTATCAGTGATAATAGATCTGTTGTAAAGATTAATCAAAAATAATTTAAACTGTTTAGAAAACTTTTATTTTTAAAGCCATTTTAATTTGCTTATTGATGATGCAAATAGGATGTTCTTTTTTTAAAACATTTTTACCTTTTCTGATATCGTATGATACAAAGCATCTTCAGCAAAAATAATGAAGAAAATCTTCTTCTTGGAAAACATTATAGCCAAAATAGATAGGGGCAGGGTTGCCAGACGTCCCGGCTTAGCCAAAAAGTGTCCCCTTCGAAAACGAAATCGACGTCATCGAGGGTTTTTCCAAAACGTATGATAAATACCCGAAAATGGCCCTATTACCCAAAAAACACCCTGTAATAAAATGGGAAAAACTTTTGATCCAAGATACACACTAGTCAAACGCAGAAGGGACAGCTTGGACACAATGTCTATTCTAGTGATAGATTGATTATATTTATAATAGAATTTACGCTTTAATTTAAAATATTGGTTTTTATTTCCACAATTTTTTTATTTTTTTTATACTAGTTTCCTAGATACATAAAATAATAACATTTTAAATTTTTCTTAGTAAAATGTACTAAATAAAATAAAAGAAGAAGTAATAACAGTAATGGTGTTTTCGTTCTACGGATAAAAAACCTTTTGGATCTTCAAAGGATTTGCGTGATTCTTTTAAAAAGCACTTGAGTGGCCCAGTTTTCATCGTTTCAATGATGAGCGCTCTTTAAGCCGTAGAACGAAAACGACATTAAACTGAATTTAAAAAGTCAATAAATTGCTCATACGTGGCTAATACCGTGGCCGTACTTGAAAAATAACCGGACTGATAACGGGCAATCTGTATGTATGCCCCGACCACAGATTCTTGAACTCTAGAGATTGGATTTCCCAACCAACCAAAATAAAAATGAGTGGGTATACCATGCGTTGCGTAGGCAACCCGTTAGGCAGCGCAACCAAACTTACTATACTTTGATTTTATCGCGGCCTTGTCAAAATGGCGAACTAAGAAAGTATTGAGAGAAAAGTAATATTTTAAAACCCTGAACAGTTTCTGACATTTGGTTTTAATCCCAAATTTAACTGAAAAAACTGGCAAGAACACTTAAGCAGTTGAAATTTATTAAACAGAGACCGAAAATATCAAACTGAAACAGTAACGGGACGAAGGTTATTTTGGATTTCCCACTTTAACTATGATCAAATCAAATCTTATGTTACACAGGGTGTCCCAGCATTAATGGTACATAGCAAAACTGTAGGTTAAGCCGATCACACACAAAAAAACATAACGCGTTAGAAGTTCAACCTTATGGACTTTTCTTACGTAAATCCAATATGGCCGCTGCTAGTCGATTGCTGATTGGTTGAAAGCCCGCTATGCGCCATGCTACGGATTACGTAAATTGTGTGTGTGAAGGCCTTTACTTGGATAAAAATATTAAGATTTAGCATTAATTTCCTTAGTCTAAAGGTGGATATTAACCAAGATACTGTGTTAAACTTTATTTTTTTTTTTATTTCGATTTGCTTTAATAACCTTTTTCCTAATCAATATTTTTACAAAAAAATTTGGTGTATATTGTACAGGGTGTTCTCGGGGTCACTACCATTACATTAAAATCGCTGTAACTTTTTTGCCGCTGTACACCAGTTTTTATTTAAAATATGATTTTCGTCGTCATTTTTATGTAAATTTTTATGATGTCGCTCAGAGCTACGATTTTTGACATTTTTGCATTTAAAGTTTTTATTGATGCGTAAAAAGTTATTAAAAAAGTAATAGGTGAATTAGGCATATCACAAAACTTTTACCCATGCATTAAAAACTTTTAATTCAAATATAATAAAAATAATGGAAAAAATCATATTCTTAATAAAAACTGGTATACACCGAACAAACTTGTAATGGTAGCAACTCCTTTTAGAATTCACACCAAAATTTTTACCAAAATCGAATTGCTCGTCTCAAAAAATTCCTACTCCAAATATTTGTGGAAAAATGTTAATTATTGGTATTAAGCATATCATAAAATTTTTACCCATGCAATAAAACCTTTAAATGCAAAAATCTCGAAAGTCATTGCTCTAAGCCACATCAAAACATATAACTTTTTTACATAACAATGATGGGAAAAATCATATTTTAAATAAAAACTGGAGACACGAAAAAGTTATACCGATTTTAATGTAATGGTAGTGACACAGAGAGCACCCTGTACAATGTACATCAAATTTTTTACCGAGAAAGCATTGCTCATCCCAAAAGACCCCTGCCCCAAATTTTTTTGCAAAAATATTGATTATTAAATAAGTTATAAAGAAAAACGAAATGAAAAAATAAAGTTTTACGCCCTTTATTTCGATTAATATCAACTTTTGCACTATGTAGCGAAATCGTAATATTTTGATCCAGGGAATCTACAGTTTAACTATGTACCATTAGTTCTGGGACTGTATAACACTTATTTAACCTAATATGTGCTGTATAATCCGCGACCGATTAGAAGAACATGACTGTTTCTGTTGATGCTTCCCCCACTTGAACTCGCTTGGCACACACCAGTTTTTTAGTGGTTTAAATGGTTTAAGGCGGAGCGTAAAAAAATCAAAGACCGGCCTAGATGGAAAGCTCCAACAAATTCTTGAATTACTATGTAAAAATTATGTTTTTTGCAAAATACTGCTGTTTTAAAACATCCACTCAAGCTTAACTCTATTCCCTTAGAGGCCCTCGGTTCTTTTGCGTGTTGTATGGAAATTTGACTATATTGTGACCATTCTACAAATAGGGAAAATGTTTGTTTTCATTTCTCTTACTAATAACCAGTAGGGCCGGAAATGATGACCCTAAAATGTGACTTGAACAGGCGCTTTCAGCCGCTCTGGGAAGACACGAACGGAATGAGGCAGGCCAAGCTCCTTATCGGGGAGGTGAGCGCCTCCAGAGGGAGGTCTTTTCTCACACTCGGAAGAAAAGATGAGACTGGCGACAGGGCTCTTGACAGGACACTGTCGCCTTAATAAACACCATAGCATTCTGGGAATCGTTGAAGACTCGGAGTGTCGTTGATGTATGGAGGACGAAGAATCCCCTTTACATCCTAACCGAGTGCCCTGCACTCGCCGCGATAGGAATCTCGCTTTTGGGAAGCTGTGTGCTTAGCCCTGACGATATCAGACAGTTCCAACCCAGAAAAATCTGCTCCTTTGCTAAGGCGGCGGGTTTTCAGGGCCGATACAATGGATAGTGGGGTACAACGGGCCCAGCAAGGTGGCCTAAGTGCATGGGACTTCTCTCGCCCACATAACATTCATTCAAGAACCAGTAAAACAATTTTTATTAAAAATCATCTGTGTCAAAACTGGTAGAAATTAGCTGCCTCAGCTAATCAGATATGTTCAAGGGCGTTTTCTCGTTTTTACCTTATTTGAAGAATAACGATACAAAGGTTGAAAGCCCTTTGGTATCAGTTTCACTTACCACACATCTGTCAATTTCATACTAAATACTAGCTGGCTATATAATAATAATGGTGGCTCAAACAAAAAAAACAGGAATATTCTGGTACACTTACAACCTTTCGATTTTAAAACCATTTTTAAAAAATTAATTTTATTTTCTTTGAATCATAGTGCAGACAGTGTTTCTGTATCTATCAAAAACACATTCAACATCATGTTTGGAGCAGATAGTCTGTTTTCTTGAACTGCTTAGCTCAGCAGGACGGCGTGACGATTTTACAATAAGAATTACATGACATTGGTTTGTCCTAGTGGATCCAAGAAAACCGGTATCATTTAAATAATCTAACTGAACAAGAAAAACGCGACGGTCGACGGACTATCTGCTAACCGCGACGGAAGGGTTAATAAAAACAAGGCTTAACTCGATTCTACAAAAAAATCACACGCACGCACACACAGACACTTATAGACAAATTTGTCAGGATTTAAGCGTGTTCAAAGCAAAAGCAATGGAGTTAGTGAAGATCATGTAGCTAATACAATCAGATTCCCAGCATTGCTTTCAGCAAAGGGAAATTTGGATGGCCCAAGGTCTTTATACTATTACACAGGTAACCTACAGAATTTGAAAGGTCATTGAACCTGATTGGCCAACTGTAATCAGATTAAAAAATCTTAGTCACCGGGTTGCCTTAAACCATTTGTTTTAGATGCAGCTACAGTCGTCCAGTTAAGTTCACATGGCTGATCAAATTCTGTAGGCAACCTGTTTAAAAGTATAAAGACCTTGGGGATTGCCAAAATAGGGATGAATGAATATTGGCAGTCCGGTTACTTTCTTCCTACCAGTCGTATGTTAAACACAATTATTAGACTTTACAAATTGCATATAATTATTTATAGGTATAATTATTAGGGTCATTTTTTACTCTAATTATCGATTTTTGTTGTTATTCAGATTCTGATTATGCGCAATAGTTAGAAAATAATGGGCACATTAAATTGCTTGTTTATTCGCCGTAAATAAAGTTCTCTAATTATATTAATTAACTTCCCTCCTTCTTCACTGCGGCCTCATAGTCGAAATTGCTACAGAATTGTGACGGCGCTCGTCCCTTTCTGACTAGTGCGCATAATGAGAATAGAAATAACCATATAAATCGTTATTTAGAAGCGATTAATGTTGCTATTAATAATAAATACTTTTAACGCCTAGCTTTTGCAATAACGGCAGATTGCTGTTGCTTGTTACCAGACAAAACGACAAAAGGCGATTGAGTCTCTTTCTGTTTGGCTTGTAACATGTTGAGTGTGCCCAGTGGAGTGTCTGTGGAGCTCATTTTCATCATCAGCGTGTCTTGTGTGCTCTTTTTTAGCCTTTTTTCAATCTGACAAACAAAAAAATAAAAATTAAACATTGACTACAAAAAACTGCCGAAGGACAACACGAACTCCAGCTCGGTTAGAATAACACTGGTCGGCATGAAAATCGGCCCTGACGCCATGACCTCCGGAATCCAAATATGAACTCCGTTTTTCCCCATCACCCCCCATTTTCGGGGGAGACCCCCTACCTATTTTTACTGCTTTTCGATAGTTTGGTGGGACGGAAAGGATTTTTTTTGGCCTTAACATCATTATTTCTAAGAGACTGGAGAGTTTAGTTTTCTCAAACATTAATATTTATAGCAAGGTGGTAAGCCATTTGTTTTTGAGGGTTCATCAGGGATGTTTTGCATAAATGATAAATAAACATTGTCGATTTTACCGTTTTATATGCATTTTCTAATTATTTTTATAAAATTTTAGCTGCCAGCAGCTTAACGGTAAAGGTAATAAACGTTATAGCAAAGTAAAAAGGAACATATTAGTATATATACAGAAACCACTGGCGTATACAAAAAATCGCCTTGAAGGGGCTTGGAAATTTTTTCCACTATTATATATTAACATATTAAAAAGTAGTAAAATAAATAGTTTTAACATAATCTATTTTTAGATTCTTTGGGGGGGGGGCTTTTGCCCCCAAACCCCCCTTGTATACGCTCATACAGAAAATATAATAAAAAAATTAAATATTTTTGCTTTATTTGTGAATGGGACAGCCGAGCACGGGACAAACATTACATTGTACGGAACTGGCCTTTGCGAGAAAGATTTACTCTCGGTCAAAAAAATGTCGCCAACGACCCTTATTAGTCCCGCAAGATAATATTTACTTGCCGCCTTTGCACATCAAACTTCGATTGATCAAACAGTTTGTAAAAGCACTGGACAAAACAGGCGACGGATTCATATTTTTGAAAACTAAATTTCCTCGTCTTAGTGAGGCTAAAATCAAGGAAGGTGTTTTTGTGGGGCCCCAGAATAGACAACTTTTTCAAGATTCGACGTTTATTGAACACCTGAATCAAAAAGAAAAACGAGCTTGGTTTGCATTCCAAAACGTGTGCAAGAACTTTTTGGGTAACCATAAAAGTGATGATTATGTCGCTCAGGTCGAGGAATTGCTCTTAGCGTACAAGGCCATGGGATGTAACATGTCCCTTAAAGTGCACTTCCTTCTCTCGCATCTGGACTTCTTTCCTGAAAATTTAGCGTTTTGTGGAAAAATGTCCGAGAGAACTAAGGGAGCCATTCTTCAGGTAAGGAGTTATAATTAAGAAAGTTAAGAGTGGTTTATAGATGCCATTAAACACTTCATGGTGTCCACAATAAATGGCAAATTTAAATTCACGAAAGCGAATTTTTAAGTGCGCAGGCGTGTGTCTTGTCATATAAACACACAGCTGCTGTGTGGGTGGAGGACATCTTTGTTGCTTATTTACATTTTGCGTTTGTCGTGTAAAATTATGATTTTTTCTGTGAAAAACTGGAATATACTTCACGTAAAACATGTGCACAATGTTGGTTTGTGGAAAAATGTCTAGGAGAATTAAGGCGTATTCCATAGGTAACTACTTGTATTTTTCTTCATAATTTGTTAATAAAGTTAAGAGTGATATAAATATAAATGATATAAATGCCATTAAACACTTTTCATGGTGTCCATAATAAATCTGCACAATTAGTTTTAGAAAAACTACAATTTTAATCAACAATTTGATAAATTTTCACGCAATTAACTATATTTTAGAAAAAAATAATAGACATAACCCTAAACTTTAGACAATTGTCAAATATTGTAGTGACGTATAGGAGTATGTTCCAAAACCATCAAAACTAACGCATGCGTAGTAAAAGAAATCCTGTCTACCCGAAAAAGGAACATTAAGAACTAAATAGGGGGCTTCAAGTATCGCGTGTGAGAATACATGGGTAAACCGCTAGCTGAACCAAGTCTTTCCTGTTTTTATTTAAACCGGGTTTTTCCATTGCGACATAACCTATAAGGTTATAATTAATCCAAAATTCCATTGAGATTTTAACAAGTTTAAAATAAATTCAGTTACCCCGGAAAATCAAAAGATAAACATAAACTAAACTCTTTTGAAAATATCTGTGTTGGTGTTTTTAATGAAAACATCAAAGTTAGTTTATTTTAATTTATAGGGGAAACCTAAGTTTTATAAAAAAGTTTATATGACATTTTTCGGTAGGAAATTTTTTGAATTAAAGAAACGCAATTTATAACTTTGGCGAAAATATAGTGACATTTATTTGATAGATATTGCTGAGCTAAAAATCCTGATCTAAGCTAGAGCTGATAAGCATGGCATTGGCAAAAAGAGAAATATTTCACTATTTTTAAATAAAGGACTTACTAGAAGACTGAAAATTAACCAGCTTTTCTCTAAAATTTTCCTTTATGCTTTAATTATAAGTGACAAAATAATATTTTCATATTATTAGACTCACAATTTGTAGTACCCATTTTCATAAGTTTATCAAACGTTTTTTGAAAATCAATAAGGCATGTTTGTGTCAGTTTGATTAAAATGTTCTAAAATATTTCTTACCTTATTTTTCCCCGGTCCTTTGCCATGGAATTTATGCGACAGATATCTGAAAGCTTCTTTGGAATTCAGCAAATGACCGTCGTCGTCAATGTACTCCAATTTGACGTTTGGTTTCCAGCCATCTTTCTCCCTATAAAAGTAAAAAAACTAAACACTTGTTTAAGCGCTTACTACTTCCCGATGAGCTGGAGATTTTGGTATTGTTCTGGTGACAATACAATTTAATATTTTTTGTTACAAAAAAAATGGCGGATCCGTAATGGGGGACTTGTTTATTTATAAACCGATTGTCTCAACTTTAAAACCTTCCGGTGTTAAGGTCACTCAATATAATTTTTGACTCAAAATCGAAAAGATCAAAATAGCAAACTTCCCATTTGTTCTACTAATAGATTGAAACTTACCGAAAGTCCTGAATAGGTCCCGAATATCTGTCCCTACCCCTGTTGCCCCTCTCGTTGCCTTCCTCGTAGTTTTTGTCCTCGATTGAGTAGTGCTGCGCTTGTAGGTACGCCAACCGTGAATTACTGGGTCGATTTGTTTCTTCCTTGTCCAAGTACCCTAAAGAAGAAAATCGGATTGGGATTGTAAAACCGATCTATAAAAATAGGGGAAAAAAACTCGTAGAAAATTATAGACCTATAGGTATACTACCTACGCTGTATAAAATATTTGAAAATACGTTAAAAAAAGCTTAATAAACTTCTTAAACAATCATAAAATATTGAATCCCGAACAATTTGGTTTTCGAGAGAAAATTTACTTCAGACACAATCGCCATCTTTACATAAAAGATATATGAATCTCTAGATAAAGGTAATACGTTGGCTGGTATCTTCCTGGACTTGGCTAAGACCTTTGATACCGCAAGTCACCATAGGGTCATTTCAAGTTTGGCAGACCATTCCATCGATTTTGATAATTAAATTTTGAAAATCAAAAAACTGCCAATTTGGCTCAAACATGAATTAATGTTTTAGCAAGATTCTCATACATTTTAGGATTAAGAAATAAAAATCATGTTGAACAAAATTTTTAAAAATAAAAATACATGGAAAAAAAGAAGAAAAAGCATCATATTCTTGAGAAAATCCAAAAACATACATTGATGAAATAAATTCTAAATGAAAGCATAAACATATTTAAACAAAATAATTTAGGTTTTATGAAAAAATAAAAACGAAATTGAAAAATAAACAAAAATGTTTTGGTATTTTTTACGATTTTATATTTTTTCCTTGAAGTAATAAGTATGACTGGTAAACTTAAAACTGTTTTTTTTTTCCTAAAAGGTCTGTTTTGTGTATTTCATTAAAAAAATGATGCTTCTCCCACTATTATTCCATGTATTTTTATTGCTAACATTTTTGTTCAAAATAAATCCATAACTTTTCCAATCCTAAAATGTGGTAAGGATTTTGCTAAGACATTAGCGAATTTTCTCTTCAACTAAAAAATAATTTTCTGAGAAATTTATTATTTTTTTTTAGTTTGAATTATATTTTTTGTAAAAATCGATCATGTGATGTCACTCGAAAGATAGTTTAAAGGCCTTTCAAATAACACTATTCACACACTATCCTGGTGTAAGTAGTATTTGAGATAACTGAATATTTTGTTAGTAGTATGTTTGAGCCAAATTGGCAGCAATGTAGCAAAAATTATCAAAATCAAAGAAATGGGCCGCCAAACCTCTGGTTGATTTAATATAAAGGCTTTTGTTGAAACTCCATGACATTGGCATCAGAGGAATGATACACCATTTGCTTAAAAAATTGGTTAACAAAACGCAAACAAACGACTCAGTTAGAAGAAGTGATGAGCGAAAAGAAAGAGATAAAGGCTATGAAATCCCACAAGGAACGGTATGGGGTCCTATTTTCTTTATAATTTACATAAATATTATTTTAAAAATACTGGACGAGGAGGCACTCGAATCATCTGCAAATGACACAGTCTAGTAGAATATAAGGCAAGTCACTTACATTACATAACTTTGTTTTTGTTAAGTTTATTTGCCATTTTCAAAAAGAAGACTATTACCCGAAATTGATTTAAGTGTATCACATCTTAATAGAAAAAAATCAGGTTTGGGTACTACATAGGTCAAAAACTGCAAAATACTTAGGTATAAATACAAATTCTTACTTAAAATAAAAACAAGAAATTAATAATTTTACCCAAAAACTTAGATCATTAATGTATTTATTTAACAGAGCTAAAACCACTTTTAATTTAAAATTAAGAAAAACTTTATACTATGCTGGCTCAATTACTCCTAGCATATGGCATTGTTGGTTGAGGAGAACTCAACCTAAAAATCTAAAACCTTTCGAGTTAGCTAAAAGAAAAATCTTTAAAATAATATACAGGGTGTTTGGCACATGAACCGTCAAAATTTTTTGGGATATTGTTGGTCACCTTTAAACCCTCGTAAGCTTTTTATTAATGTCTGAAAAAGCACCATTTTTTTTATAATTCTGTAATCTTATGCTACTTCAACTAATTAATAGATTTGTTAAAATTTATATACCAAAGGAATTTTTGTGAAAGAAAATCAATTTCAAAATTAAAAAAAGTATCGACACTTGAGAACTTCATTTTCTTTTAAAAACTTCTCTAGTTGATTACCTTTCTAACGGTATGCTAAACATTGATTAAAAAAAACAATTCTGCTTTAAAATACGGATATAAAGTAAAGAATTTTTCGAGATGTGTGGATGAAGAAACGTAGGTAGAAAGGAAACAACGAGGCGTTACCAAAACATAATGAAAGCAAAACAAAACGTGTTTTGTCTCTCTTTTCGACTCACTAATATTATTTCAGATAAAGTTTTAATACAAATGTTAGATGTATGAATGAAATATGGCGCTGTTACTTGTACACCATTTTTAAGCACTGAAAAAGTTAGTACAGTGGAGTGAAAAAAATACTCGAGATTTTTGTTTAACTCTATCCAAAAGGTGAAAACAGACTGGAGAAACATAGATAAAATTACTAATTACCTTTACTCATAGCCAACTTTAAAGCAGCTCCCATACCGGTGCTAACATCTGGTTCTTCTTCCAAAATGGGTATTTCTTGGGGTCCCGATTTCGAGGCATCACCCCCGTCTCTTGAAGGGTCTACTGAATTCCACCCTAAAGAAAAACAACGATTATGGGAAGTTGATGCAAAACCACCTGTTCGGGCAATTCTTAAAATGTTCCTTTTATAAAAAATGCCCTGTAGATTGGGTTGTCAAATCAGTGTAATTACATGTTTAAATATGGTTTTTAGTTCTAATCAATATTCGATATTTTCTTTCTGTATTATTTTTTAATATATAGTTTAATTTACCGAATGCAGCCCAGGCCAATCTTACTCGTCTCTTGATTTCAGCCGTTTGGCTTTCTTTTTTTAGTTTAATAATTTGTCCCATATATAAATATTCCTCCACTTGTTCTATTTATTCTTGGTTTATTCTGATCCTGATATCATCTGTGTTTGTTATGATTTTAGTTTTAGTGTAGTTCATACTCAAGCCTGTAGATATTTTTAGCTGCTGTATCCAGTTCTTCCAGCATTTTTATCAGTTCTTCTGTCGTATCTGTTATTAAGGCGATATCGTCAGCATATCTTAGGTGCTTCAAGTATTGTCCGCTTACTATAATGCCTGTTTCTTCCCAATCTAAGTTTTAAAAAACATCTTCCAGGGCCTGGGTAATAGCAGGGTTCGAAAATATCATGATATTTATATAAATATCATATCACATGATATATATCGGATATATATCTGATATATATCATTATTAATATGAATGCTTTGGTTTTGGCATATTAACAGTAACTGCTCTAACCTGGGAAAACAGAAAACAAAAGAAATCGTCGCGTCGAGGATTTATCAGATGTGAAACAGGGGATTCCCAGTCAGCTCCGCGATGCCTATGCGGCAGCCGAATCGATCGATACTACACCTTTACAGATGCTTATACTTTTGTGCAGGGGCGTACTGACAAATTTTCTGATATTTAGAATGGTAGAAAACATTTTTAGTTTAATAAGTAAAATTATTGAATATATCGGATATATATCAAGCTATAAATATCATGATATATATCGTGATATATCATGATCTATATCACTTGATATATATCCGCGGAACCTTGCAACTCGTGGCTTTTGTTGATAAACTGTATAGTTTGTGAAATATGAATTTTTAAAGTTTGGTAATTTTGGTCTTACAGGATTCCCTACCCTAAAATTCGCTAAATGACGTTTTTACGAATCTTAAGTCAGTGTGTGGTTTTTTCGCAGCTCTATGGCCCCACTATACTGCAACTCGGTGCTTTTGTGAATAAACTGTATAGTTTCTGATATATATCGTGATATATCATGATATATATCACTTGATATATATCCGCGGAACCTTGCAACCCGTTGCTTTTGTTGATAAACTGTATAGTTTGTAAAACATGAATTTTTAAAGTTTGGTTATTTTGGTCTTATGGGATTCCCTACCCTAAAATTCGCTAAATGACGTGTTTTCGAATCTTAAGTCAGTGTGTGCTTTTTTCGCAGCTCTATGGCACCACTATACTGCAACTCGGTGCTTTTGTTGATAAACTATATAGTTTGTAAAATATGAATTTTTAAAGTTTGGTCATTTTGGTCTTATGGGATTCCCTACCCTAAATTTCGCTAAATGACGTTTTTCCGAATCTTGATTCAGGGTGTGGTTTTTTCGTATCTCTATGGTCACACAATATTGCAACTCAGTACTTTTGCTAATAAACTGTATAGTTTTTGAAATACGAATTTTTAAAGTTTGGTCATTTTGGTCTTATCCCAAGTAACATTATTACCACTCAAGGTTTTATTAATTTGGTTCCTAGGTTATTTAGAAGGTGCTGTTATGGGTTTTAGGATCAATTTGGCTACATAAAGGTAATTTATATTGCCAATTATCTAAAGGGGTGTTATACAACCAAAAAGTGATTTATAAAGGGAGTATAATAAAACTGATATTCCTTCTGTTCTTTTTAGATACTTTTGGTTTTATTGATTTCTGATTTATAAAGTTGGTCTTATAAAACCATTTTACCTAAAGTTTTTAAAAAGAAATAATTCTTAATTCTTTTGTATTTATAGTTACCCATAGCTGTATATTAAATATTATTTAAATAGGCGGCCATATAAAACCTTGTTTCCTTAAGGGTTCTAACAGAAGTAAGTAAATACTTTCGTGTTTTATTTTTTTTGGTATTTCTTGTAAAAATAATATATATATCTAGGTACAGATTGGTACGTACCTATTGCAAGATTGATTATTAAAAGCCCAATAATTAATAATTGTTGAGTTTCCGTCCTCCTGGGTAGGACACCCAGGCCTGGATAAGGCCTGTTTAGACGGCCAATATAAGGTTGCCCTCCAACCTGCAGGCACAACGAATGTCAGCACTGGCCCTCTCGATTGTGTCGAAATTGCACGATAAAAAACATTTAAAAGTGTTAAATTATACGCTTTTAAACAAATACAAAAAATTTAAGTGAGGTTATGTTGACTATGTTTACTTTGTTCTTTTTTGTTGGTTTCATAAGGGCACTCAAACATCCTTGTTGCCATACAGTAACAAATAAAACCAAGTAACCACTATAAAACCATAATGGCGTATATAAATTTATTTAAAAAATATTGTAAAAAGAGAATATTTATCTAGTCGTTTTAGCAGTGTTTTTTAACAATAATTTTACTTTAATTTTGATTTATGTAAACCAAACAGACGTTTTTAATGGTGAATAGTGTAACTGATTTTTTTTTTAAATATTTTTGTATTTTGTTATCAAAAAACTATTAAAAAGCATTCTTGAGCTGGCGCGCTTGTTTTGAGAGCTTTTCAGATACGATTTTATCAGAAAAATAAATCTGACAGGCAATTTGATCATTAACAAAACAACAAACTCGGTATATTTTTATGTGATAAAATAATTTTGGGACTCTGACATTTTTGGCAATTTTTCGACCTAAATTATTTTATAAAGTCATTGTGAATCTAAAATATCGCCATAGCTTTTATAGGAAAACTTCTTTACTCTAAAGGTATTATGGTATTCAACAGAATCGCCAGGATACCAAATTACCAAATCTAGTTTTATAATAGGATAGAGGACGTTTCTGCGTTGCTTTTAGAACCTGGCATAATAGCTTTAGGCTCTAAAAGGTTCTATACTGGTGGAACCGCTCGAGGGCGAAGCTGGAGTTTATTTCTTATGGTTTTATAGTAAGTTTAATACATAGGTTGCCACCACGAATTGGGGAGTCCCATTTAGGAGGTCTAAGGGGTATATAAGGGTAATGGGAACGTGCTAGCGACCAAACATTGAAACTAATGGTTTTAAGGAAAGGCGCTGGCAACCTTTTAGCTTCTGCTATAAATAAAGAAATGTTACTTGGGATGGGATTCCCTACCCTAAATTTCACTTAATGACGTTTTTCCGAATCTTAACTCAGGGTTTTCGTATCTCTATAGTCCCACAATACTGCAACTCGGTGATTTTGTTGATATACTGTATAGTTTGTGAAATATGAATTTTTAAAGTTTGGTCTTATGGGATTCCCTACCCTAAAATTCGCTAAATGACGTTTTTTCGAATCTTAAGTCAGTGTGTGTTTTTTTCGCATCTCTATGGCCCCACTATACAGCAACTCGTCTAAATAGTTTAGGGGATATTGTGTCATCCTGACTGACCCCTTCTTATGCGGATTGGTTTGGTTCCTTCGTGGATTTTGATTGTGCTTCGCTATATACATTGACAATTAAGTCTGTGTATCTGTGATCTATTCGGCTATTAATTAAAGATATATATAGTGGAATTTTGTATTCGTTCTATTAGGATTTTCATGGTTAATAGGTGGTCAACTGTACCGAAACCTTTTCTGAAGCCTGCTTTGTTCTTTTGATTGATATCCGTCAAATTTTGTTGTTAGTCTATTAGTTAATATTTTCGTGAAAGGCTTATAAATTACATTGAGGAGTGTTATAGGTCGATAGTTTTTTAGGTCTGCCCTATCGCCTTTCTTGTGTTGTTTGGGATTATTTTTTATTTTAGTATTTTATTCAGACATTCACAATTTGCAGAATTACCTGGGTATAGAATTAGAAAAACGCAGCAATTTTAGTGCAGCAGGCTCTCCCTACGAAAAATATCCAATATTTTTGCACCACCTTGCGTGTATGCAAGGGCCTATCCATTTTAGTATATAGAAATCAATGGTAAAAAGTTGCATAAGTTTGATACATTGTCTGAACATGGTTTTAGACTTACCAGATGACTCAATAATTTCACATTCATCGTCGCTGTCCTTCATGTCATCTTGTAGAGCTTTATCATAGTCCATAAATTCATCTTCGTCTTCTTCTCTGTTTCCAGCTTTTCCTATAAAAGTATAAAATATTTTAGCTATAGTTCTAACCATTCGTCTATGGTTCTAACCTTATTTTTTATGATTTTCTAAAAAAAAGTTTTGTATTTTATAACTTTTAAATTATAAAATAAATTGTAATATTGCGATCTCTCAAAATGTAGAATGTACAGTTCCGCATATACAGTATGTCCCCCTAAGTTGGAATCATATGGAAAACTTTTTTATTATTAATTTTAGGAAAAGTTATTCTTCATAAAAAGTTCTGCATTATCTAAAACCTAGAATACAGTCATCGAATATCAATTTTTTTTTAATATACGAGGTTTGTCACAAAATATGAGTTTTACTCAAGAGTAAAGTACCTTTAAATTTGACTAGAGGTCAACTAGAGCTCAAACCCAATCAGCGTTTTTATGGAACAAGATGAAACAATTATACATGTCCAATTTAAACATTTCATTTTAAATTTAATTGGCGCAGTGTTACTCAAAAAATATCACAATTAATTGAGAACCTTTAAAACTCTTAACAGATAAATCAAATAACTGTCAGATATTTGAAAGATACATAGTTACGTAGGCATCATTTTTATATTAAATACTAAATTTTAATAATTAGTGCTAGTAGTAATAATAAAATGAAATGCAGTAACGTTAGTGGTGAAAAATAAAATATACTTCAACTTACCATAAGTAGGAATATCTCCCAAGGTTCTACAAAATTCGGCAGTTGAATTTAGTACAATATTACTTGTATCTATGTCTTCTGCTGGCTCTTCTTTTACCTAAAAAATTAAAAAATACTTAGTAAAAAATCATATCAACTTCCTGGTTGGTCAAAGCTCTACCTCTGTATTATTTAGTTTAAGTGCTTCTTAAATAATCTTGACTTTTTCGGACCTTGTGTTGTTTTTCTTAAACGTTAAGTTTTATTTTTTTAAATTTAAATAAAACTTTGAAATAAAGAGTAGAGGTGTAGATTTTCGTTACTTTCGAATACTCGTTACTAATCGTAACTTGACTACTAAGTAATCATTTTATATATTCGTTACTATCGTTACTTTGATTACTGTAACTGTATTCAATTTAATCATACAATTAAATTCTCGACTCGAGCCGACTTCACCCGAATGAGCGTTACATAGCCAAGCCTGACGGCTCAGTTCAATTCTCTACCCACAAAAACTGCTAAACGCACCTAAAGAAGTTTACACTTTAAAAATGTTGAAAAATTTAAAAACCAAACAATCGCAATATTGTATTATGTATTAAGTATTTTGAGAACTTTTTGAATAATTTTTTTCAGGATTTTGAATTTTTTATTGATTTACATTTTTGCGTTACTCAGCATCTTTATAAAAGAAAGTTCCATGACTGCTCGCCCTTTTGATTTACGCCTGAAGCTTCTTTATTATCCTACAAGCCATTATATCGTGTTAAGACGCTCGTTAAACTAGTATTATTGGTTGGTCATAGGAAAAAACTATTAGAATAGGAGGACCCAAGGTCTGTAGAGAATAGGTTACCTGTTAACTTTCTGACCAATCAGAGCCAGTTGTTGAACGCGGGAAATAACGTCACCCGGAGTGCCCATTTAAATAAAAACATTTAGTATAGTAGGAAATCGTGGAACTCCAAATGACGCGCTGTCACCTCTCACGCCGCTTCGACCATAGAGTTACCAGGCAACCTATCCTCTACAGACCTTGAGGAGGACCAAATCACACCCCTATCAATTGTGTCATACCTCAGACTTGATAATATCAGCAATCAAATTGCTTTTCTGTCTCACTCTCCTCGTATTATGCAGCGCTTGTTCTAACAAGTCGTCCTTGTCGTCTTCAAATTTCACATTGGTGGGCATTTTGACGTCCGGAATGTCATCGATTGACATTTCTGGTTCGTCTGGAGCAGTTTTGATTTTGTTTCGGCGGAAGCCGATCGACTCAATACCTGCAGAAAAAAAATAGTCAAAGTAAAACCACGGATTTTTTAACGACAAAATGGATAAGTGACACGCCGAAAAACCTAAAAATCACTGCACCATTTGTTTGACGTTTCGGATCATATTTCTGTTGACAGCACTATTATTTTGTGTTTGCGTCACGTAGATCTTAAATATATCTGTACTGGGAAAGAGCCTCTAAAAATAACTGCTACAAGCGTGCCGGCATGTTGGATTTCAAATGAACCCAAAAGTATGGCTTGGATAAATTCAGGGTACTGATAACGGGTTCTGCGCTCTCAGCGCCATCTCTTTTCTAAGCTTAAGAACACCCATTATCAGTTACCTTAATAATTTCTTTAAAAAAATACCAAGTAAGCTTCTACGTCAACACAAGATAACGGTTTTGTCTTCCAAAAGTTCCAAGATACCAAGAATTTTCTTAAATTTAAATTTAAATCAAAAATAAAAATTAACCCCAATTTTTACAACGTCTAATCACGGCATTGACAAATTGTCAACGTCATTTGAAAGCAGTCCCTTTCAAATTGTATTAAAAAGTATGCTTTTTTAATCCAAGCCATACGTTTGGGTTCAATTGAGTCCAATATGGCGAAACACTAGTAGCAGGCATTAACGGTTTCAATACGCTTTAGCAGTACAGATATATTTAAGACGTACGTGATTTGCGCTGTTAGCATCACTGCGCAGCACGTCGTTTTTTGACAAGTTTGACTTACTTGCCGAGGGTCTGTACACTCAAACTTTCAAAGTATTATACCGGGTCTTCTCAAAGTTGAGTAATTTATTTTAACAGGTTGTAGAACTCGTAAAAATAAGTATGAACCTAGTGTTTGTCATTGTAAAAGTTGCAATTTATGAGGCTTCTTTGCGTTGTGGATTTATATCCTAAAATGGCGAAAAACAGGTCAATTTAAACCCGGCGCAGTCGCGGCTCGTGCAGCAGGCGAGGTGAAGCAGTACATTATAAACAACAGTATACAAGTTATTCTCCTTTAAAACTTGTGGCGTCCTCGAACTCCTAGAGCTTCACATGAGCATTATCCCTGTTTTTTGTTAACTGAATTTTCAGCCCCGTACCCCGATTTCCATAATTTAAATTAAAATGGCGAAAAACAGGTCAATTTAAACCGGACGAAAAGTAGACGAGGTTTATTAACAGGTTCAAAAGAACGCAATTAAGCAAAAGTACCACAGCTAAGTTTTTTTTGAAACAACTGCACTATTGTGGATTTTTTTTTCTCTTACCAGCATTTTGAGGTAACAAAATCTCCTCAGCCGTCAGCTTGCCCTTGGTCCGTATCCGTCTGTTCTTTTTCTTTGGTTTCTTGAATTTGGCCATTTCGTCTTCATTGTAGTATTCCGACATCGGTATTAAATTTTTCTCCGCGATCGTTTCCAAATTTTTCTTGGCCAGTTTTTCCTTGATCGTCCGTTCGACGGCTTTTTTCTTTTCCACAGCGTTGTCGAAACCGATGCGGAAGCTTTCTCGTTTTTCACCTATAAAATAAAAAAAAATGGATTTATGATAGATCTGATACCTTCCTAGCCCTTAGCACACTCCAAGTGCCCTACGCTATATTAGCCTTGAAAACAGTTTTTGTAAATATCTCAGAAACGGAAGCTACTACGAAGTACTAATGGATTTTGACCAATATCTAATCACCTCTTTACAGTATTGTACGCTATTTGACCTGAAAATTTCATGAAAACGGGTTTAGCGGTTTAGGAGCTAGTGTGTTACGGACAAATATATACACACACATACAGACACACACATACACGGACAGACGTCACGACGGTATTGTTAAGATAGGTTACAATACACCCAAATAACACATTTATTGGATATTATATAAACTACGCTGTCACCTCATATATATAACGTTGTCGCCTTACTTTTTTGAGGTGACAGCGTTTTTCACAAACAATACCTTCTCTAGCCATTGCTGCTCGAGCTAGGAAGGTAATAAAGGGATAAACCACAAATTTTGCACGTTTTCTAAATAGAAAAGAATCCCGTAGTATTTATGGGACGTGAATACCGACGATTTTTTAAATGCAAGAATATCTTATTTAGTTTATACGACTTATCGATTTTCCACGAACAGAGATTAGGTTATGTACAAAAAACAATTTTTAGATATTAAATATATTCAAGTGGATTAGTGTTTCTTGGGTCACGTATCTGTTCGCTATTTAACCTATTTAAACACTAAGTTCTGTATAATGTAGCGATTTTTAGGATTTTAAGTAATTCTGTGCATATTTTTTGGTCCCATGTATATATTCGGTAAAAATTATTATAATCTACCAAGCAGAAACGTCAAACATTAATTTTTTATAATCGTTATTTAAAATTAAATCAGGATTTCTGGCTTCCCCCTTGATATATTGGAAGAGGTATCCTGAACAAAAAAATTGAGTTTTTTTTTTAATTTTTAAATAAGATCTAATTTTTTGGCAGATAATATAATATCTTCGAAACTAAATTAAACGTAAGAAAAAAATTATTATAATACAATCTAATATAATAAAAGCAAAAATGTTTAGAACAGTTTTAGTTTTTTAGCCATCTATACCGTAGATATGGGGCTATCGGAATCTTGAAATTTTTTATTTTTAGTTGTTATTTTGGGTCAAAAAAGGCCTAAACAAAATTTTGTGATGGTGTCTGTCTGGAATACAATAACTCAAAAACCGATTTTCATAAAATCTGAAATAAAAATTTGCGGTACCCGTGGGTAAGGCGAGTAAATTTTGGTGGGGTTGGGGGGGTATTGAGGGGGTTCAAATATTTACCATCAATTTCTTCATCGTATTTGGAGAGCAAACTCTTTTCCTTCGGGTTGCCAAACTCGTCAAACTCCTGATCTTCATACGCGTTGTACAACATTTTCTTCTTTTTAACCTAAAAACAGACAATACATCATCATTTAGAATAACACGTCGCTTTGTAAACAAGAGCGCAAGTATAATATATATGTTATCATACATATTCTCAAATTGACACTGACTTGACATTTAAAATCAACGGCGCAATATAACGTAACGGACAAAAGTCACATGATTTACTCCCGAATGTTAGGCAACAGTACATACAAGTACTCGCGCTTTCTCGCTACCGTGGTTTCTGTCTTTTTGTCCCTCTAGAAACTTTAGTTCTTTTCTATTTTATTTGTGATTGTGTTATTATCGTAATCAGGAATAATGTCGCAACTAAAATTTTTATTGGTACAAATTAAAGCCTACTTGACAAAAATGCAATGTCCGCCCATTCTTCCTTGTCTTGTGACGCTCACACCTACTGGGCACGCCCTGATAGATGTTTTGACCTCTAGATGCCCTTCGTAAAGGATGAAAATGTTTTTGCAAGGCAACGTGGACTGATATTGGTCTATCTTTCAATACTATTCGGTTTACTATCCAACGAACAAGAATTTCCGATACTTTTGCAAATAACTCGGGTTTCTCCGACTCGCTATGTGTGCCCTGGTGTAGAATGTTCGCGCAGGACCTTATAAGTAAATCACCTAACCAATTCTAGAATAGCCAGGTCGAAGCCCCGCCATCCGAAACTCGCAACCCTTAATATTAACTATTTACAAATACACCCTTCTTTTAATCAGTTAATACAAAATGGGTAAAAAACCTTGCTGCCAAATTGTGCTATTATCCGAAAAATGACTTGATTCTAGGGAAGTTTTTGCGATATTATTCATGAATCCTAGTGTTGATTCTTGTTGCGATCTTACCTCGACACCTTTTTTATATTTCTCATTCTCAACCATGCTGACATTCATAAGTATATCCTCTGGGTCCTCATCTAGCACTCCTTTGTCTTTTAAGGTTAGGATGGTGTCCCTTTCTTCCGCAAAACTGTTGACATCATGGTCCACTCTCATCCTATAGAAAAGAAAGGGCCCATTACGGATCTGACAACTTGCTGCTTACCTGCACTGAATGGTAACAGACAGAAGATGATTGTCAGGGTCGAAGGTGGTGGAGAATAGGCGTCGGACAATGTAGAAAAACGTTCTAAACCGACATAGTAGTTGTAAGTTAATATTTTAAATGGCTCTGACCAAATTTTGGTTATAATATAATTTATTAAAAAGAATATTTTACCCGCGCATTGTTTATTGGTCAACGGGTATCGAACAAATAACTGCATGTATAAAAATTAAGTAGAGAATATCAACATAGCTGCCAAAAAAAATTATCCTCGATACAAAAAAGTGGCTCTTCCTTGCCGCGACGCACCGCCAAGAAAGAAGTTAAAGTTAAAAGTTTAATGGCATATTGGAAAGAACTCGGAAAAGAGTGTTACAAAAATTTGTCAAATAAATTATGTCATGTAAATTTACACAATCTTAGTATTTTAAAAGTCCTTTACGAAAGTGACACCGCGAATTTAGGAAACAAATTTGAGGCGTCACATATTTTTAATGAAATAATAGTTGCCTCCATCGCTTTAAGAAAGTTTTTAGGCGCTATATCAGAGTTTTTGACAAGAAAATTACAGCAACTGAATGTCGGCGGCTTTGCGTGCGGCTTTCACTTATAGATGAAACGAACTGTATTTAAAATTATCACAACTTACTTTAATTTGCAGGTAAAAACTAAAAATTACAGCGGAAATTCCATGTTGTCATTACATTATACCTAGCAGAAACTTCAAAGTCAACAAACCTCAAGAATACGACAGAGTCAAAACATGTAAAAGTACATACAGACAGACAAACGTCCTGACAGCATGTTTGACGATACCTCAATTGTTTTATAGAGTGCAAATACCATTGTTTTGCGGGCTAGAAAGGTAAAAATTGGAGCTACTAGTATATAATTCGATATTTCAACTCGTTTTTGTTAGTTTGTTTAAGGAAGTATAGTCCTTGCCATAGGCAGTTACACTTTTGTGACATTTCCAACCTCTTTATTTATCATATGCATACTGGCGGCAACAAAAAAAAATCTGAAAAATGGCATGTCTTTGAGTTGTTTTTTTCTGTGCGTTTTTGTTGTCAACTTACAGTCGGCATCTTTTTATCCAGAGACAATGACAGTTTTACCTTTAATTTTATACCAACATGACATATTTACTTTTTAATATATTTCTGGTTAGGAAATAAGTTTATTTCATGTCAAAGTCACAAAAGTGTAACTGCGTATGGCAAGAACTATAATTCTGGGGTCTATTTTGAGAAAAAACTTCATATAAAGTTTTTTTCTTGAAATGGACTGAAGAAATACCTCCTTAAATATATAATATAATGTTGTCAATTTTTATAGTACATTTGTAGGTACCATAATTTGGCAAGAGCAATGTGTTGTAAGCCCTACAGATTAAATAAGGTTCCAAAAATAGAGGGAGCTATAAAGAAAAAGAAAACAAACTTCGCGAATCTATGTTTATAGGAAATTTGGTCAACAGTTATGCAGATGATATGTTTTGAAAAAATTGAAGCGGCTTACCCCACGATATCCCTTTGACTGTAACGATCCTTCCTTTTCTCTCTTTCCTCAGACTCCACAATATCTCCAATCCCAAACTGAGCGTCCAACTCCTCCAACATCTTTGCTCTCTTTTGCGCTTCTTTTTTGGCTATTTCGATTTTACGGCTCCTATTGACCTAAACAATGATAAATTGGAAATAATTAAGTGCAAAAATCAAAAGATGCATATACAATACTTAGCTAATAGAGCCTACATATTTCAAATTAAAAAAACTTTTAACATAAAACTTTGTTAGCAAAAAAAACCTATATATCAGATTTTTTTGACCGGTAGTGATGATTTCTTTTAAATTGCAGTTTTGCTCTGATTTATGGCTTGTTGGAAAGGCATTTTAAAGACGCTTCAAAGGGTGTATCACATGCCATACCTTTTATTTAAAAAAAACAATTTTTCAAAAAATTATTGATAAAATATTCACAAAATTTCAAGATGAAGAAATCGTTGGGATGAGCGTGATTTTTTTAATATGCTTTGTTTATTGCTACATATTTCAAATTAAAAAAACTTTTAACATAAAACTTTTTTAGCAAAAAAAACCTATATATCAGATTTTTTTGACCGGTAGTGATGATTTCTTTTAAATTGCAGTTTTGCCATGATTTATGGCTTGTTGAAAAGGTTTTTTTTAATATGCTTTGTTTATTTTACAAAAGTTCACATTTTAACTAGTTGAGGAGTATACAGTGAAGTCACGTGGGTTGAAACACATTCATTTAAAATTCAGGATATTGTTTTTTGTCGCTCAAGTAATTTACATTTGAATAACTAAATGGCCTATTTTTGTTGGTCCCTTTTTTTTTTGTTTGGGTACAGTTTATGTACTGTAACCCTTAAAAGCAAGTTCGAAAATATCATGCCCAACAAAAAATTAGTCAGCCTAGATGGTAACTTTAAGTAAGATTTTCTGTGCTTTGAGAGTCGTTATTTCAAACTATTAGAACAATTTAAAAAAAAACTTAAATGCAAAGAGGTATGTTTCCCTGTCTTAATAAAAGGGGTCTAAATTACTCCTAGTAGGAGGTGAACCCCTACGGGGCACCAAAGTGAAACTAAAATGTTTTTTTTTTTAAGAAAAGAACACCCCTTGTTCTTAAGAAATTTGAAAAAATCAAAAATATGAAAAAAAGTATGCCACCTGAGTGTTTAGAAAACGATCCCGGAGGCACATGCATTTCAAAAGCAAAACTTGTTTTCAGTGCTTGCACTGACTACGCCCTTTAAAAAAAAGACACAAAAAGAAGAATTAAAGGGTTAATGCTGAGTAAAGGTTAATGTTGAGTAGCTGGACTGTCAGATTTTTTTTAATAAAGACAATTTATTATTATTATTATTAATCAATAGTTCTCTTACCCAACCGGCAATATCGTCTTCCTCGTCGCTTTCGCCTAAAGGTTTAACTTTAGCCAACTTGTTTTGCAACATGCGTTTTTCTTTATTTTGCATGAACTTCTCGCGCAGTTTGTCCGCTTGCAATTTCTGCGCCGCATTCTCCGCTGGTTTATGGTAGAACTCTCCTGTAAAATTGAAAAAAATTGACAATTAAAATGATTAAAACTGTTTGGTTTTCACTTTCTCCATCGCCGATCACGAGGATACGAATGATCCCCGTCTGGAAAACGTCCTGATAGTCACACAATTAAAATGATGTTAAAAAAATTATACCATTGCTTTTGTTTTTTACCCAACTACAGCACGGCGAAATGAAGGGTAATGTTTTTCGATTGTTGTATGTATGTTTGTGTCACGCTAGAGGCTAAACGGCTGAACCGATTTTTTAAAAAAAGGTGTCGTTGAATCGCTACTGATCCCGAAGGTGCTATAGGCTATATTTTTTTTAACAGGAATCAACATGGCGGTCTTCAGACGCCATTTTGTCACATGATGTAGGCTTTAAGTCATACAAATTATCTAAATTTCAGGCGATTTTATTCAAATTCCTTTGATTACTCATTGCAAATGTCCTCTAATTTGCTGCAGTTACTTTGTAGTCCTCCCTGCTCCCACCCATCTCCCCTCCTGTCATTCCCCCACCCTATTAAAAAACCATATTCGCATAATTTTATCACCCAGACGCACACTTCGGCCCAGGGACGTACATTTTATGTCCATTTTACGTCGGTACGTCCCGAGACCAATAAAGTACGTACTATGTACGTACAATTGTGTACGTACATAGTACCTCCACTAGCTACATACATTATACGTTCCTTTTACGTCGGTAATTCTGGGGACCATTAAGGTACGTACAATTTACGTACAAATATGTACGTACATAGTAGTTATTGCAGCTACAAACGCCTATTTTGACAAGTTTGATAAATCAGACTTCAGTGATGGCATCAAATCGTTGGGCCAAATGTATTACCTTAAAAGGGGACTATGTCGAAAAATAAATTATTTAGTCACTATGGTGCTGCGTTCTATGTTAGGTAGGAAACTTCATCCCATCCTCGTATTTGGGAGCTTCAAACTAAATTTGTTTTTTCAATAAGAATTTTGACATCTGGTTTTGGTAACACTGTAGGAAAAGTGACGCGTCACCAATGACATAAGACCTAAAGAGGAAAAAAAATAAAAATAAAAAATACTTGCCTAGATCATCATTAATTTTCTGGAGATCTTGTTCAGGCATTCTTCCGTCTCTTGCGTCTCTGGAGCTGGACTTTGGAGCGCTGCTGGACGAGCTAGAGCTACCGACCTCTAGCGGTTTTAAACCTAACTTTGCCCTGAGTTTGTTGGTTGCCTCGATGGATAAGCTATCTGCACTACCTATTAAAAAAATAAAATAAAGTCGAATCGATAAGTAGTACGAAAATGGTTACAATAAACCTTTACAGCAGTATTTAATAAAAATGATTAAGTCTTGCAACCCCGTAACAAAATGCCGAGGTCCAGGAGTCAGACTAAGATTTCCCAATGTATGTTTCGAAGCTGAATACGAATTAGGGGAAAAAAGTCCTTAAACGTCTGGATTTTTTCCCAGTGTCAATTCATTTATCCAAGAATCCAAAATTTCAAAATCTTCTAATCAGTAGTTTTCCTTAAACCATGATGATGCTTATGATATCTCCTTAATAACAGACAAGAAAGAAAAACTTATAAAAATGCTGGAAGAACTGGATACAGCAGCTAAAAATAAAGGCTTAAGTATGAACTACACCAAAACTAAAATCATAACAAACACAGATGAAGAAATCACGATCACAATAAACCAAAAGAAAATAGAACAAGTAGTACAAGTATTGGAAATAAACAGCTGTAGTTGAAGAATAGTTGTGTAGAATTGAAAACAAAACATCTGAAACTACACTGATTAAAAAAGAGGTTACACAGGGCTGCATCACTTATATCGAAACTATTTTTAGAGAGGCTATGGATGACATTTTAAAGGTATAAAAGCCAATGGAATAGTAATAAACAAAACCCGATATGCAGACGACACCTTAATTCTTGCAGATAATATAGAGGAACTATAGTTTATAATGGACCGTATAGTTCAATACAGCGAAGAACATGGTCTATACTCATATCAACTCAACAAAGATAAAATTACTAGTATTTGCAAAAACAAATACTGTTGCCAACTTAACAGTGAATGGACGCATCTTAGAACAAGTTAAAACGTTCAAATATTTGGACACAAACGTCAGCTAGTGCGATCCCAAAACTTAAATTAAATTAGGTCTCGAATGGAACAAGCGAGAAACAGTTTTTACCTCCCGAGAAGATCCTTGGGAATCACCTGGAAATTACTATGAATCATTGGGCAAACCTGCTGTTTTTTCATTGATTGCATATAAATTGATTTACTGGGGAAAACTCCAGACTTCTAGGGACTTTACATGTATGTCTTAAGGATCACGAAATTTTTTCTTGTTGGGTTGGGTAATAATTCGAGTAATTACCTGAGGACTGAACTGGTTCTGACCGTTCGTTTTTGTCGTACGATCGGTCAACCCGCTCATCTCGGCGTTCGTAGTCATAAGAGGATCTTTCCGGTCGTGATTCCTTCTCGTAGTATTTTTCCACTCTGGGGTCTCTTTCGTAATATTTGTCCGGTCTCTCTTTCTCTCTTTCGTAGTACTTGTCCGGTCTTGATTCTCGGTCATAATATCTTTCGGGTCTCTCCTTTTCTGGTCTGGCATCTTTTTCGTAATACGTTTTATCTGATCTCTCTTTTTCAGGCCTGGCTTCTTTTTCGTAGTATTTGTCAGATACTCGGTCAACCCTTTCTTTCTCTGGCCTTGCTTGTCTTTCGTAATACGTCTCGGGCTTGTCATATTTGTCGTAGCTCTTTTCCACGTGATCATTCCTAGCAAGTAAAATTATATGAAACATACACACCTCAATATTAGGCACTTATTGCAATAAAGCCAAGCAGTAATTGTGCCGGGCACTATACATTTTCGCATTATAAGAACAGCTATCTTCTTTCAAAATTAGACCTTTGTGTATTATAAGAGCCGGAATCAATAGTGCCGCCATTATTAATGGAAAATAAACGACTGGATTTATAAACTCGACTTTGTTATGTCAATTTTAAAAGATCAACTATCTGTTTTCAATGCGAAACTGTCAGAATAGTGCCCGGCACAATTACTGCCTGACTTTATTGCAATAAGTCCATATGATGTATAGCTATGAGGATCGATAATTTTCTTTTAGTTTTCATCCGGTGTTTTTCATCGATGGAATCTATATTGTTGACAAATGAAAAGTGACTTCCATGGCTGATGAGCCATCGAAAAATTAAAAAGAAACCTGAGGAAATCGTATAGAAATGAAAACTATCTTTGTTATCTAAAAAGATTTTGTTTTTTTCGAAAGTTTGGATATCTCGGCTGTCCATGGAGCGTATTATCGGCGCGGATTTATCTTTTCTTGGGCTCTGATTGGTTGATTTAAAAATTTGAGCCAATCAGAGTCTGAGAAAAAAAATCCGCACAAATACTAGGCTCCATGGACAGCCGGCTTTACACAACAAACATAGAAATGGAAGAAATGGAGGAAAGTATTCTCAAGGGATCAAGGTAGAGGGCGAGGATATAATTTTCGTATATAAAAATATACAGCTGATTCGAATGACAAATGACAGACAAATGATATTCATCAGCAATTGCCAGAGTCGCAGTCGGTGAGTTTTGGTGGCATCGATTGGTGGATCGATGAGCTCATTTGTCATCGACGAGCTCATCAGTGAATTTAGACTCTCCCATATTTCAAAAACTAATTTGAGAAAAATTTTTAATTTCTTTTGCGATATTTAGAGAATTTGTATGAGAATCAAAAAAGCTAAATAAAAAAGAACCGACAAATTTAAGAAAATCATTACGAACATTTTTTTAGGCCAAAGAATGTCTAAGCAATTTTATTTTATCGCTTTTTTAACATTTTAAAGCTAAAAATAAGCGCTCCAGCTGTGTCTGCCGGTACAAATGATCGCACTGTACATATATCGTATGAAGATAAAAATTACCTTTCGTACACCCGTTCTACTTTTTCAGTCCTTTCTTTTCCATATGCCCGGTCGACGGTTTGTTCTAGAGCGTCATAAACAAAGTCACTTATTTCATCGACTCTTTCGTTAACTGGTTCAGGTTCTCTTCTGGCACTAAAATAAACAATTTAAACTTTGAGTGCCTTAGCAAAGTAAAATCTTTGGAAAAACTAAAAAAGACCGCACATTTATCCTGCAAAAATGTAGACAAGACAAAATACGTGCGAGGGGGTAATCCAAAATGGACACTTTTGGGGAGCTTAATGTCCAGGGTGTTTCCGCATATTTCAAACAAAGTCTACTGCGCTTATTGTAAGAGATAGAAAAAACTGTAAATGCAAGTTGTAAGGTTTATCCTAAACCGCCAGAAAATGGTTTTTAACGAAACAAATAAATATGGCAAAGTTATAAAAGTTAATTAGGCATTTTGTTTCCCTAGTAATGAATGAATGTTTTGTGAGTTTCGTGTTTCAAACTAACACTTTTTCAAGCCTTAAATCATTGTTGAGTCTTCGGCAGCAAAGCCAGTGAGTATTGGTTTATTGACAACAAAAATAATTTTTGTCTTCTATTTATCATTTTAGTTAGGCCTAACTAATAAATAAAAAACAAAAATTATTTAAAAAATAAATATTTTAACTTTCATAAATGAATGTGTAATATGCTGTTGTCAATAAACCTATACTTTTAGTTAGGCCTAACTAAAATGATAAATAAAAGAGGAAAATTGTTTCAAAAATAAATACTTCAACTTCCATAAATAAATGTGTAATATGGTGTTGTCAATACACCAATACTCACTGGCTTTGCTGCCGAAGACTCAATGGTGATTGAACGCTTGAAAAAGTGTTAGTTTGAAACATAAAACGTCGCCATAAAATCAATGGTTGTTTTTCTTCAACTTCCCAAAACCCATAAAACATAATTCATTCAGTTGTAAAAGTTGTCATTTATAAAATATCAGTACAATAAAGTGCAGTGTCGAAAATAAGACGGATACCCTGTACATATCAGGTTATAGGAGATATGTTTGCAAGTCCACATTAACTTTAAAACATTAAAAGCAAAGGGCTGATTCTTAAGAAGATTGGATTTCATTTTACCTGTATTTGTCAGAGACAGCTTCTGTAATGGGAACCTCTATGACATCCGAGTCACTGCTAAAACTGAATGAATCATCGGCAACTTCTTTTTCTTTTGTTTTCCTAAAGTCAGAAAAATTATATATATAAAAAGCTCAACTGAAATGGCAGTAATCCTTTCTGTCATTTCAACAATAAGCTCTAAATTCAGAATCTAAAAGACTTTTCTCTCATACGGCAAGCAGCTCCATCTCTTGTTGAATTAGTCAATATTCATCACGCTGTACTGAGCGACACCACGCTTATCTACGTTTATGTAATTTACAGCTTATTGCATTACTTCTATAATCTTATTGTCCAGGATATAACTTATTTTTCTAATATTTAGAAAGGATTGCTCCATACAGGGTTTCCCATTAAGGATAGCAGCCGGATTTATCTCAAAGACTACTATCGCTACGACTTCGGGAAAAAAAATCGGGCCTTCCGAATTCTACTAAAATAAATTTTTGTAGCGCCCGGAGATACGAGAGAAACTAGAACAAGAGCAGGCGAAAATAAACTGCTAAACATATCGATCAATGAATAGATCAACTACAAATAAAAAGAAACAAACCATCCGTGACCTACGACAGCTCTTCTGCCTTTCAGGCCAGATCAACGCTGATTGCGTTTTTACCCGCCATCAGACACGTGAGCGTCAATCAGCGGAATTTTTAAGCCAAATAATACTAACAAACGTGAAATTTAGTACCCGTAAATTTAAAAATCAAACAAGTTTCGTGGCTAATCGGATAAAAAGGAGTTTTTGTTACTCTTTACCCGATTGGCCACGAAACTTTTTCCCCCAAATTTCATAAAAATGCCGTTTTAAAAATATGGCAAAAACCTGTTATTCCCTCCACGGCCGTTTACGACTATGTCGCAGCAAATCGTTCGTTTACCACCCTTTGGAAAGAGATCCGTAATACTGGTATCTCTTTCCAACCGGTGGTAACCAAATGATTCGTCGCGACTTAGTCATCAGCGACCGTGAAAGGAATCATAGTTTTAACCTTGCCATATGCTGATCGAGGTTAGAGTCCTTGTATGTTGACATACTTGGATATATTAATATTATGTCAACATACAGGGACTCTAGCTTTTGCTAGTCTTGAATATTCGCATGCGACCTTATTTGAAGTATAGACTAAAAACATGACAGTGTCAACTTTAATGTCAAAACATGAGTTTGGTGTATGTTTTGCTAACCTATGGCAAGAAAAAATGTTTTGAGTTTATCTTTACTTTTGAGTTTTCTGATTTTATTTCTCTCAAGTTGTCAGAACAAACTAATATCCGATCGAAAACTTAAAATTTCACGAATATATGGTGGTGAAATTTGCTCACTAAAGAACCACGAATATTTGGTTCAGTTAAGGGGTCGAACATACACAAAAACCGATGCCGGCACCGAGGTTTTAACAAAAATTTGCAGTGCCACCCTATTGAGTGCCAGGCTGATACTGACTGCGGCTCATTGTGTGCAGCAGGAACTTAACTACTCCATAGTGATAAATCAAGACGCATTTTGGACAGGTCCTAGGCACTCTATGCAAGATACTCAAATTCCTCCAAAAACAGCTGACATAAGAGTATGTTACCTGCATCCTGAATGGAAAAATACTGTGTTAAGTAGGTTTCAATTTGATATCGCGTTATGCGTAATACAGATAGACAGCAACAATAAAAACGTCCTCAAAAACGCAAAAACCGTCAAACTACCAGAAAAAATTGAAAACACACAAAATATATTAACAAACGACTGTTCCACCTTCAGAACCATTGGATGGGGCTCAACAGAACACTCAAATTATTCCAACCAGGTACGATGTGCCAGCGATTTAGAATATATCCGTTGTCCAATAGTATGGAACGGTCAACTGATAATTAGAAACAAAAACACCATGTGCACTATTCATTACAATACTCTAGTAGGTGCTGATGAAGGCGATTCAGGCGGCCCATTACTTTGCTCGAACGACGTTCAATGGGCACTTGCCTCGATAGCGTACAAAATGTATGTGGGCACCGAACTAAGGTCGTTAATAAATATGTGGACTATGGTACAGCCCCATTTGGAGTGGATTAAGCGGGTCATGAAGGAAGAAGAAGCATACAGTAGTAGGTCTTTTAATTTATATAGAAAAACTAACGTTTTTTTCTTGGTTATATACATGTGTCTTTTTCTAATAATATAATGTTTTTATATTGTATATTTGATTTCTATTTAGAGTTAGTAACAGATGCCCGTATTAAGATTATAACAAAAATATTTACTGGCACCCTTCTGATTGCCAAACTAATAATGACTGCCGCTTATAGTGTGCAGCAAGAACTTATATTAAGTAATCCATTGATATACTGAATCAAAAATACTAAATCAAATAGGTTTCCGTTTCGCGTTATTACGTATTACCGATATATAAAGAAAATAAAACACCCTTAATAACGCTAAAACAGTTAAACTAACTGAAAACACACAAAAGATATTAACGAAAGAATGTTCCACCTTCAGAACCATTGGGTGGCTCAACAATGCCTCTTATTTTTAATGGGTAGTTAGCAGGGCAAGCTTTAAGCCGGAAAAAATAACAGCACTTGAATTAGCACCTTTAAATTGCCTTAATGGAACAGGTAGACAAAGCTTCTGCTGCGGCACAAATCATAGTTTTGCGCCGTTTCCTTGCTTCTTCTCACTAGTTTTTGGACCGTACTGCGGCTTGGAATATCCCGAGGAATGTCTGTTCCCTCAAACTCCACAAAAAATTTATATTTGCCACCTCTTGGTAGCCATTTCCCCCGAAATACCATTGGATCCTATGTAATAAGAAACACCGACTCTTACCAGTATCACTGTACACGACAGAATGTCCAAAAACTTTGTGAAGGCGAGATGTATTCCTCTACTTCCCAATTACCAGCCCGAATACATTTATTCACACTTCTGTCTTACACACAATAAGCAGTCCATGCATCCTAAACCTTTGTACTATACTGTATAGTCCTTAGGCTATGGAAAAGAAAATGGCGTTTCATGTTAAAGGCCACAAACTCTCCACAATTATTGCCCAGACCTAAAAGGTCAACCTGACCTGCAGGGTGCCATTCCAAGTGGTTCGGCTGTATAATTTCTTTTTAGATATTGTTTTGATATAGTCCAAATGGGTATCATTTTATAGGTAATAAAATTTCAAAAAACATATTTTTTAAAAATTTTAGAAATGACCTGCCCCAAAAAACCTACAAATAATTTTCAAAAATATGACTTTTAATCCTTATTTTCTAAAAATTACAATTACAAGTTTTATATCAGCTAATTAAAAAGTAACTCTAAAGCATTTCAAAATCAGGTGAACATGCTTTGTATAGTCTAAGACTGGAAAATAACCTCGTAAAAATGACATCACTAAAAATCTTGACAGGGGCCATTTAAAAACTGCCACAGCAAGAATTACCAGATTTAGCTCTCAACAATTATAATAATAATATGAAAAATATATGAAAAAGACATGAAGGTAATATGTTGTATAAAAAATGATGTTTTTTTTCGTCCTTTACCAAATGGCTGGTTCAGCCAAACCCAACTTGTTTTTCGGGAAACTACAGTTACTAAGTGAAGATGTTTTTTTTTTGTTTTATTACTAAAGAAACATATTAAAAAACATTTTCAGAAAGGTTTTAGGTCTGCCAAGGCAAGGCACATTTTTAAAAAGTGCATTTTTAAATATCTGCACAGAAAACAGTCTTAAACTTTACATATTCCGAGATCATATTATTTTAAAAACTTAGAACTCTTAGTAATAGAATAAAATGCCTGACCGGTTTTGTTTTATTTGACCAGTGAAATACCCAACCCTATACAACACTGGTTAGAAAAAAAAGAGATTATTTTACACAACTAGTTACAAATTTAGTCCAAAACAATATTAATAACTTGAAAATTTAAGTGAAGGACCAATTTACACACAAAATTACATCAAACATTAAAAGATAGATAAAAATGTTTGTTCTCCTGGCAATAGTAAAGACAATGTTGGAGGTTTGATTTTGTTTTTGGAGAAGAAAAGCTTATTATAGAGTAGGGGAGACTGAGGATGGTTGCTACACTGGAATACTTGATACAGTTATTTTTTTTCTGCCAGTTTGGCTGGTTTATCAAAGGGCTGGCAACAGTGTACCTATATAAAAAATGTGGTCCTTCAGGTAAATAGGTTGTGAAATGTGAGCTTTTAATATAAATAGGTACCTACAGATCTCATCATAAAAAATATTTGTTAAATAATTACGTTAGATAATATTTCTAGAGTTTGTAGATATTTTTGTAAAAACTACATATATTTCACTCATTAATATTACGGGTTAGGTTTGACTTAAGATTCACATTTTTAGGAAATTTGTACTTTAGTACAAAAATATCATGTTCACAATGTTTTCCAGACTATGTGAATCAAAAACAGGGTTTATAAGTTCTGTTTGATATTCTGTTGTTCTACATTAACTAATAGCGATTTCGGCTTCACTGCTCTGAAATCACTCACGGGTAGAGCAGTAACGTCACGAATCTCTCTCCGAGCAACCCGGGATTGATCTAAGATTGAGTGGGATGGCTCGCCTTCAGAGCAAGTGCAAACATGATTTTTCAAACACTTGATCGAAATTTCATGGGTTTTGTAACCTGAACAAATAAAAAATATTCTTGGGTTATAATTTTCTTATTTAAATTTTTTTGTTGCATTGTAGTATATGTATGTAAATTTTCTAAATGCAAAACACGGAAAACAGCTATAAAACACACACATACCAAAGGTAGAAACAAATTAATCATATCTAAAAAGTGGGGTTATGTTTTTGTTTTGATCTGAAATGTTGCTCTGTCAAAAGAGATGGAGCAATTCAGAGCACCCGCTCGGAGATTTGCGGGCAATAGTCAAGCACACAAATCTTTTTTAGAGCATTGCTCTTTTTTAAGTTGAACGTGTGCATCTGTTTCAGAGCAATTTTCGAGCATTCCTGAGCAGTTTTCGAGCAAAAGCTGAAATCGCTATAAGAAACTACTGATCTGATTTTCATGACACATACCTACATTGCTTTGTTCATATTGATGGTGCCAGTAAAATATATCTTAATTTTTTTTGGCATGACACTCTTGGCCTAATTTTATTTACTTATTTATTTTTATATTATTTCAAGATGTCAAATGAAATAAAAAATTAACAAACTGTCACATTAAAATCATAATTTTAGCAAAAATATATATTTATTCTGTCCCCTGGCTTTTTTCAATAAAATGTTGAAGAACCCAATGAAACCCATATTCCCTTGAAAATGCCTTAGTGTCTGAAGGTAGAAAAACTTCCCACAAAAAACAGTTAAAACCAAATGCACTAAAAAACCAAAAACACACTATAATAGTAAATATGCATACATACCTATCCTTCTTTTTCTCCTTGTGATGCTTATGCTTCTTTTTGTGCTTCTTGTCCTTGTGAGGGGCAAAGTCGTCATCAACCTGATCATGCTTTCTCTTTTTGTCTTTCTTGTCCTTCTTGCTGCTGGAACCCATAGCTTGTTTAGTTTAACAACCCTGTCTCAAACGGATATTTATCCGTCGAAATAGAAGATAAATATGATTTATAACTAGGGTTAATTTAATTATACTTACAGATTAAGCTGTAGAGTGAATGGATTTGATTTTTTTTTGGCCAAACGGCAAAATATTTTTAAAAAACACTCACAGGTTTTCTAAAGCTTTTTGTTGAAATTTTCCATGATTTTCCTTAAAAAAATGGCAAAAATAAGATTTTTATTTTGAAAATATTAACCTTAACCACACTTTTGTGTTGTAGCTTGCAATCGTTTACGTCAAAATTGTTTTACTTTTCGTTGGTCTTTCTCTTCTTTTTTTTGGATGGAAATTGAATCCGATTTATCTAAGACATACGTGATCCAAGTCTATTTTAGTAATTTTTGGCCAACAACAATAGAAATAAGAAGAGTTTGACAACAATCATCCACAACCAAAACAAAAATAGATTTTTGACAAGTAGTGATTTTTTCGATTTTTTCTGGTTTTTTTTTTGGAAAAAAATCAGGTAAATATTTTGGTCCGGCATTGTTATGATTAGATAACATCACAACAAACTTATATTTCCTTCGTTTTTGATGTGCAAAATCTATATTTGAAACCACAAGGTAAAGGCACCTAGTGGAGGTCCAGTGAAAGGACCTTGATAGGCAAAACAATCCTTTTACAGTACTTTTACTAGATTTTTTTAGTACTTGATTAGAAAGGATTTAAATTCACTAATTTTGCTGGAATATGTCAAGTCATTTTTTATTAAATAATATTTTTAAGACACATTTTGACATCAAATAGTTTCCTTCTACACAACAGTTTATATGGCAAGAATAGGTGATTATCCAAATGCTACTAGAGTACATAAAACTGTTTGGAGGGATAATTATAATGCTGATTCTGAGACTGATTCCTAGACTGGTTCCTTTGCATGCTAACTGAGCAAGACACTGTAGTAGCAAATACATAAGTTTTTAAAATTATGTAATTTGAAAATCTGTGTAAATAGTGTATGTATGACCAAATGCAAGAGAGAACATTTGTTTATCTACTCTACCATTGTTTACCAGGCAGCACTTGGCTGTACCTTTAAGGAAATTTTGAGATTGGAAAATTCAAAACAAATAAAGTTAGTGTATTTTTTAGTGTGAACACTTATAGTAATATTTGATTATTGGCTCGGGCATTGACTATTTAACATGCAGCTTACCTAGGTTGAAGCCTAAATCATTTTTTTTGTAGTCTGTAGAGTTTTTCTATGTACTAGGAGGAAAAAAATATGTCACTTTAGTCAAACTTAGTAGGTATGTGGGCACAATAGACCCTCCCATGTGGTCGCATTGCATGGACATTCAGTAGGACCTGCCATCTTTTTTTTAGAATACTTACATGTTTTGATAGTGTATTAAAGTGGCACTGCATCATAGCTATGGTAAACCAAATTTTGCGGCAAAATCTAACAGTCAAAACAACAACGAATAGAAAATGTCAAAGCCTGTCTAAATCAATAATAGTTCATAACAACCAGATAAGAGAATATATGTTCCTTTCTAATGAAATCATTTAGAAGAAGACATCAATAACAAGCAAGTAAAATAGTAAGCTAATGACTAATTAGTGCAGTGCCTCATTTTGCCCTCTACTCCCTTCCCGCCCATCAAGGTTTTGATGATGCGGTGTCACTTTAATACAATATCAACTATAGGGTTGAGTATTTAACCAGTCAAACTGATACCATTTTCAATCAACACTGCTCTTGACTGCTCAGAAATTGCTCCTTGCTGGAGCAGATCTCTGTGGGAGTAACTGCGAACAACTCTCAGAATTTTTGTTAACATTTTTTTAGGTTAAGCAAGCAAAACAACAAATTGTGGTAATGTTTGTGTGCAGCAAATACCTCCATTTCTTGATTCAACAACAACAATAAATCCTATAAATATTTTTGTCTGTCTTTAGAACTAGCCAATAAAAACTCTTTCAACACCATTATTTTGGACTATCTACTCTTTGGCAGACTGATGGAAATTATGACAAAACCCTTGGAAAAAATAAAAAAAATTCCAAAATTTTAATTTACTCTCCTCACCTATACATGTAAAGTTATGTAAAACCATTGCTTAAATGTAAAATTACCATTGCCTACTTCGAGAAATTCTAGAGAGCTGAGATTTGGCAGACTGATAAAAGTTGTAGAATAGAATAGAATATAAATATATTAGCTTAAAAACATATACAATAGTTAACAAATAACATTGCCACATTATGGAGTCGTCATAAACTATTTAATACAACAATATTACTATTCATAATACAATTAAAATAAGTAGTTAAAAATTGTTATTAAAAGTTTTATAAATCATATTAAAACCTACTAAGATAAAATTTATTTTATTATCAAGAAAAAAAAAACATTTTAAAATCAGAAACACAGACATATATAACAAAACTATTAAAAACATTTAAAAATCCTATGTAAAGTAATGTAAAACTTAGCAATGGTAAAACTGACATTGCCACTTTGAAAAATAGTAGAGAGCTGGAATTTGACAGACTGATAGAAATTATGGACTGGTTCTTAAAAATAATCGTCCCGACCTAGCTTCTCTGTTTCTAGAAAAACCATTTATTAGCAAATCAGGTATTAACACAATTATATACCTATATAACATGTAGGTACTCATACCAAAAAACCGAGGAGTGAACAGCTAACCTAAGGTTGTCAACCTGTCCTGATTTCTCAGGACTGTCCTGAACACCCTTCAGGACAGCAAATATTCTGAATTTTAGAGCATAGAGAAAAAAATGCTTCTCAAATTTGTAAAGTCTTCAATCAAATCTGATTTCAAAAAAAAAAGTGTAACTTGATCTGTTTTTCAATGCACATTTCAAAATAAAAGGTTCTACTAATTTGGAAACGTTTATTTGAGGCGTCCCAAAGCAAAATTCGCCTTATCCACTTTTCTCAAAAAACCATCTAAATAAATTTTCTGGCAAAAACTGCTTAAAACCGTTTAAATTCTATGTTAAAATTTGATTTTCAAGGCAAAACTCGCTATATCCACACGCCTTGACACATCAAAACTTGTCTTATCCGCTCGGCCAATTAGATTGCTTCATCTGTGGGTCACGCCATCTAATTTCCATGTGGCCTGTCGTTTATTTTCTAATTTTTACTGGTCTTATATCAAACATGTTGTAGCAAAACTTGTTATATCCAAAGTGACAAAGCAAAACTTGTCCTATCCATTTTTAATTGCTCTTTTTTTGAACACCCCGTATATCTACTCGCCATCTTTGCAATGCAATAAAGCATAGTAAAGCGGATTATTGTAAGGACCAAACTAATTTGATTAGTCCATAATCCATTTATTGTACAAGGAACAAAATTAAAATTAGCTTAGATAATAGCTTACGCGCCTTGGTGCCTAATCGTTAAAAATGAGTCAAATTTAGGGACATTTTTGCGAAAATATGAGAGTATTTCATTATAAACGTTCCCTGAAGAAAAGTTTTTTGCTATTAGTCCTACGAGGTTTAAACCAAAAGCATTCAAAAGACGGTAGTTTTTTATACATTTGACAGAACATATGTCAAATAGTTTACATGATGAGTACAAGTTATATGTATTTTATAATTAAATACACAGTATATTGTAATGAATTGTAGATTTCTCCAGGGTGAAGTCCTTGAACCATTTTTTTTTATATCTTCTTTGTCAATTAATTGTATTTTATTAAAATTACGTGTTTATGTCCGTTTGACTGATTTTTAATCTGTATGTTGTTTTAGACTGTTTTAAATGTTTTTTAATTTTTTATTTTTGTGTGTTCCAGTTTTTCATTTGTTTCAAAGATGATTCTTAACTGTCTACCAGACCACTTGATAATGGTTTTTTAAAAACGCGGCGAGGACTATACCACTCATATGGGGGTTTTCTTTCCGGTTTATGAGATATCAACAGTTAATTTTATAAAAATGCAAAGAAAATACATTATCAGGATTTGCAATGTAACAACCCAGTGTCTAACAAAATTGTAGGTAATTGCATTGTTTTCCTATCGAAATGGCGTCTTTTTGGAAGCTACCAAGCTGCTAATCACATCGCGGTTGTTAGATATTGGGTTGTTACATTGCAAATCCTGTTAATGCAACTTCTTAAAATTAAGAGTCGATATTTCATAAACCGTTAGAGAAAAACCCACTATGACTGGTATTGTTAGAAAGAAAATTTTCAGTAGATTTAAAAAAATAAAAAGTACACTGGGAGTTCTATTTAAAAAAATATATAATTTGTACTCACCGTGTAAAGTTTATTAACGTCATATTTGAGAGATGTGCTGTCAAATGTGCAAAAAACTACTCTCTTGAATGCTTTTGGATTGCACCTCGTAAGACTAATAGCAAAAAACTTTTCTTTAGGGAACATTTATAGTAACAGGCCCTGTACATCTAACCCAATATCTAACTAGACCCTACTTTTTTACTAATTGAGAAATATCTAAGAACTTCATGAATCACACAAATTTATGAATAAAAAAGTCTCTTCTACAAATTCGTGAACATCATCTGATGTACACAACTGTGCTTGAGAATTGTGCATTAAAATTTTTAAATGAATAATTTCTACTTTTTTTATTGGCATCTTTTTTGTTGAAGATGGAGACAGACATTGAGATGCTCCAGAATCTCGAAAATACTCGAGAGCTCAACAAATCAGCCGATATGTCAGACTCTTCCAATGAGGAATCTAATGACTGTGATGGAGTATTTTTAAGGTAATTTTTAATTGACTGTTACTTTTTTTGTTAATGTGCAATATAGTTAATTTAATTTCATTAATTCTCATAAATAGAAGAAAAAGTGAATTTTAATTTCTAGATCCATCCGCCAAGAAGTGTCAGAAAATTATGAAGAAGAAACTAACCTAAGTGAAATATTTTACTTGCAAAGTGATTTCACCTTGGAACCAAAAATCATCAGGACAGAGATCAACCACAATGTACAAAATAAGGCAACCAAACCAAAGGTAGGATATTAAACATCGTAATATTTTAGGGTTGACTCTATCGAATGCCTTGGAGAAGTCGGTAAATGTAGATTACATCTACTAGATACCCTTCCTTTAAGGCATCAAATAGTCTGTTCGAATTATTGATTTATATCAAGATTTATTATGTTAACATTAAATTGGAAGAGAATTTAATTTAATATTTTACTTGCGTCTATTTATGTCTTCTTAACGCTTTTATTAAAAAGAAACACATTTGAATACTCTCAAAGTGCATTGTGATGATATCCGTTTTGGCCTCCTCCTCCATCTGTTTTAAATATTTTGTGATAAATATCTCATGACATATCTGTTGCCAAAACAAATGGCCATTTTTTAATTATAAATAATTGTTTTGCGGAAATTTAAAGTCTATTTTGGATAACTACTTTTTATGTTGTGTACTCTTTTTTTTTTAACCCACTAGCACCTTAATACAATTGGATGGCCTTCTTTCTTTTTAGGCAAATGATCCTAACCAAGCTGACACGAGTCTTAAAAAGTTCTACGAAGAATTTAACGAAAACGAGTTTGTTGAATTCTACGAACAAGACCAGCAGATGTCAGAAACCGCGTCCGATTCAAACTGTCAAACTCAAGAAGTCGCTACCACCTCCGACAGCGCTATCAGTGTCATACAACCAACACCTATTCAAAACACCACAACCTTATCAAATTTAGTGACAGAAATGGCAACTTCGACCCCTATCAAAAAAGCGACGGCGACCGTTACTAGTCCTACGGCCGATGCCAATTTAAATGTCACTGTCAAGAAGGAAAGCGCTCCAGTAGTGTCTGTGGAAAGCACGCTTTTTGCTAAGACGGAAGACGCGAGTGGGCTCATGATCTATAAGTGCCATCTGTGCGCATACTTCTCGACTACAGAGCAGTATGTCAAGAGACACGCTGGTAAGTAAAGTAAAAATTGTTTTTAAAAAAGTAAGTTTATATATATATTTATCGGTTTCACAACGTTCTACGTCTTCCGATACCCAATCTCCACTCGTTTCTGTTTGCCCATAATTCATCATCTAGGCCTCTTATTCTTATTTCACTGTCTATTCCTTCTCTCCAGCTTCTCCTTGGTCGTCCTCGTTTTCTTCGGCCAGTTGGTTTCCATTGTAGTATTTGTTTAGGTAGTCTTTCATCATTCATTCTTTGTACATGTCCGTACCACACCAGTTGTTTTGTTCTTATATCATCCACTAAAGTATGTTCACCCACTGTCATAATTTCTCTTATTCTCTGATTTGTAACTCTTTCTCTTTTTGATTTCCCTGCTGCTCTTCTCCAATAGTCCATCTCCGTAGCAGAAAGCATTTTTTTCTGTTCTATCCTCGATTGGCCACACTTCTGAGCCGTATGTAATAATACTTTTTTTACAATGGTGTTATATATAAGCTTTTTGTTGTTTTGATATACTTTGGTCCCAAATTATTCCATTTAATAAAGTTATTGCTTTTCTTCCTTGTGTAAAGTAAGTTTTAGTAACCTAATAATTTATCAAACATAAATTTTGGGACTCCTCAGAAAACTGTTTCATCAATTAGATCTTGGATCCCTGTGAGAATAAGCTTTTGAGCTACCCACGAAAAAATATGTGTCATCTGATGTGTTTTTTCAATCCATGCATAGCTGGAAACACGGCTTGAGCCACGAAAACTTTTTTGATTTTTAATTCATGGATACTAAAATTTGCGTTTGTTAGTATTTGGCAAATACGTTATAGCATAAATACATGTTTAAAGAATCGAAAAGTGAAGCACTCATAGCTGGCTTTGAAAACAATGGCAAGTTGTAGACACACTGCTGCTACGTGGATGGAGGCCATATTGATATTTTGCGGTGTTTTGCGTTTGTCGTCTAAAATTATGTTTTTTTTCTGTGAAAAATGGGAAATAATTCACGTAAAACATGTGCGGTTTGTGGAAAAATGTCCGGAATAAGTAAGGGAGTGCCATTTCATAGGTAACTACTTGTATTTTTCTTTATAATTTGTTAATAAAGTTAAGAGTGGTTTATAGATGCCGTTAAACACTCTTCATGGTGTGCGCAATAAATCTGGACAATTCGTTTTAGAAAAACTACAATTTTAATCCACAATTTGATAAATTTTCACCCAATCAACCTGTTTTTAGAAAAAAATAGTAGACATAACCCTAAACATTTGACAATTGTCAAATAATGTAGTGACGTAACGGAGTGTTCCAAAACCACCAAAACTGACGCATGCGCAGTAACCGAAATTCTGCTGCATGGGTATGCCCCATATTTATGCTCTAACGTATTTGGTATTTGGCTTAAAACTCCGCTGACTGACGCGACGCCGACGTTTTAAAGGCGGAAAAAACGCAATTAGTGGTAATCTGACCTAAAAGGCAAGGTGTTGTCGATGGATTATCTCTTCTCATTGATCTTTATATCGATTCGCATAAGCCGTTTTCAAGCGAATAACTAGTAATTACCTCTGGTTATCCCTTGGTTGACATTTAAAATTAGCTGTTTAGGCCCTTAGCCGATTACCACAGAAACACCGCTCAAATAGCTTTTTTTGCGATTTTTCAAAGAAGTTTAGTTGGTTTTAATGCGCTTTTTAAAAGATGATTACTAATCATCTTGCCATTATTGAATTTGAATTCTTCTCGACCGACTCTCAAATACTGGCGTATTTGATTCGAAATGGGCATAATTTGGAAAAAAAAACTTTAATATAATAAACAGTGGTTGGAGAAGTACTATGATACTGTTTTTTTAAAATTATATTTCGTGTATCAAAGTCTACATTGAAAAAATTAGAGGAAGCCAAGGGTTGATGAAACGAAAAAAAAAACAAGAAAATATAGAGGAGGCCATCTCTTTGTACAATTTTTTCTCATAATTGAGGCACACACGATAAATTCCACTCATTGCAAAAATTCACGCAAAAATAACCAAAACAAATGATTGTGAGGTTAGAAAACCCAATAACCTTCTTTGAAAGTGTAGTAATTACCGGTAATAAACGATGACGTTCAAAGAGCTCATTCCTGACGTCACTCTTCAAGGAACGGTATTTACCAAGGCCGCTTGAACGCCAATGGTAAATACTAGTTATTCGCTTGAAAACGGCTATAGTTCTTTATTATCCGCCTGCTGTTGCTCTAGTTTCTCTTGTATTTGGAGAGATGGCGCTTCTTGCGGGTTAGACAGTTTTGTTTTTTCACTATAACTGTGGAATGAGAGACAAAGCCATCAAATTAGCTTTGCAAGGGTGTCACATAGATCAAGCAGTGTTGAGGAGTCTCATAAGGACGAAACAGTTAACTGTCAGTAGTATTGGAAAAAATCGCATTTTTTTGATTACTATAAAAATTGGATTATTATTCGAATGAACACTAGAATTGCTACTTTAATTATACATTCAAAAATCGTCGTAAAAAAATTGATTATTTTTTTTACAAAAAATAACCCGATGAAAAACCTATGCTTTTTTGTTGGTCGTGGGTTATAAACAGTGACAGTAATATTAATGTATCTGTCTGTCACCTACGGTCAACAAAGATAGCATAGGTTTTTTATAATGTTATTTTGTGTGCGTGTCCATTAGATCTTTGTTCGGTTCGGTTCCCAGTGGCGGCTCGTGGCCTTGAAACATGATAAAGGGCTATTTGGGCAAACTAAATTTTACTTACTTTTTTTTTAAATATTTCGAAGCTTTGAGTTAGAAAAACGACTTTATTGAAAGTAAAGAAGTTTTTGCAATTGCTCTAGAATTTATAAAGGTAAAGTTTAATACGATTTTTCATTTAAAAACATACTTAAACTTAATTTAAACTATAGTTGATATTGTATTTAAGTGGCACCGCGTCATAGCTATGGTAAACCAAATTTTGCGGCAAAATCTAAGTAAAGAAGCCCTAAAAAAATTAGTGTTTCACTTTGTACATGCAGTGTGCCGCTCGGGGTTTAATGTTCGAAGGATAAAACACTCAGGGCTTTTAAAGGAGATATCAAATAGGTACTTACCTAATAAATAAAGATCCGAAACATAAAAGAGGATCCAAAATTATATTAAAATGTGCGCAAATATTGATTTAGTTGCAAAAACGGTAATTTGTTTTGTAAAAAGCTCCGTTATAATTTGTTTGACATAAACAGTCAAAACAACAACGAATAGAAAACGTCAAAGCCCGGCTAAGTCAATAATATGTTCGTAACAACCAGATAAGAGTTTATATGTTCCTTTCTAATGCAATCGTTTAGAAGAAGACACAATAAAAAGCAAGTAAAATAGTAAGCTAATGACTAATTAGTGCACTGTCTCATTTTGGGAATCAATATTAATAAAAAAATTAAAGGAAGTGTGTGTTACTGTATGTACCCCTCTACTCCCTTCCCGCCCATCAAGGTTTTGATGACGCGGTGTCACTTTAATACAACATCAAGTATAGTCTTTTTTTTAATTTAATAAAATATCTAGGACATTAAGTTGACTGAAATGCGTATCTTGAGATCTTCATTTAGGTAACAACCTATACGGTACCCACAAAAAACCAAAAGGTACTATAAATAATGTACAGGGGGACCCAGGAAAATTTTGCACTTAAAATATACTATTGCACTATTAAACCAGTGGCGTATTTAGAAAATAGTTTTGGGGGGGGGCAAGACCTCATGATGCTGTATTTTAAATTTTTATTCATGAAATATGTGGAAAGAAAAAACTCTTAGCATTGGGAGGGGCTTTCCCTTCCTCCCACTACCAAATACGCCACTGATTAAATGAACTAAATGAAAGCATAATTATTCGATTTGAGCGTAAACAACACAAAAGGTCGATTACACAACGCGGTTTTAAAAGAATAATGCAGATGCTTGTGCATACAAAATACCAAGTGAAGAAGCGCGGTTTCGAGTAGTGTCGCAGTTCTGACGTCACGTTACCATGAGAGAAAAGCCAGGCATTTGACTGTATATTGGCCCTTAACACACAATACACTTCTGTGGCTTCCTACGCATCAATTCACGGTTTGTCGGCGCGGTTGGTGTATTCCATTGCATCTAGCAGAGGTGCGCGCGGCCTGATCAAATTAATATGATTAAATTGTACATAATTATTAGTTTTTGGGGTTAATGGTATAATAAAATATTTTGAAGTTAATACTTTTTTACATTTTCCTTTTAATTTTTATTTTTTTTACGAGCCTCCACTGCTTGGATCCTCCTTAGGATAAAATTTCGAGCTACCAATAGAAAAATACGAGAGAAACAAAACCACGCTTAGCCACGAAAACGAAAAAAAAATATTTCTACCGAACTGCCAAAATAACAATTGCCACTAAAATATTAAATACGTAATTTTAAACCGTTTTGTGTTATTTCTTAGCTCGCCACATAGCCATCGACCAGGAAACCAATCAAAAGCTGTTAAAATGTTTAAAATGTAACTTTAAATCTGACATTCAAGATCAAGAGACCATGACTAACCACTGGCTTGAAAAACACATGGAAACCAAAGAAAACTTCGGCTTCAAGCTGCACAAATGTCAGCATTGCACTTACAAAACCAAAAACTTAGAAACTTTGAAAGATCACGAAACGACCCAACACATGCCTGTAAAAGAAATCAAAGACGAAAGCAGTATTAGCAACTCAACCGACGGCAACAGTTTTACCGTGGACGGCAATAGTTTTAGCATCGATAGCAACAATTTTACTGTTGATAGCACCACCTTTAACGACGATGGCAACACATTCAATCTCAGCGGAAACGGGTTTAACACAGACGGCAATACGTTTACAATTGATGAAAACAGTCTAAACACAGATGGTGCCATTATAATCAAAGACGAGATGACTATAGATGACGTACTGATAAAGGATGAATTTATGCCAAATATTAACATTGCTAGCATTGATAGCAATGACGATAACAATAGTTTGTCAGAAAGTTTTCCGAATACTGTCGTGTCAAATGACACCAACGACAGTACCGAAGTTAGCACGGCTATCGAAATGGTGAACGAGTTTGGAAGAGAAGAGGTTATTGAAGAGATATCGCCTGAGCTGGTTATCAAAGTGGAGATTGTGAAAGATGGTAAGTACTGTTGTATATATTTTTAATGGGTTTGGTTTTTTAACACTTGAAAATACCCGTTCATATATCAAAGAGGAGATTATCATCGTTGACGTACTGGTAAAGGATGACGATAACAATAGTTTGTCGGAAAGTTTTCCGATTACTGTCGTGTCAAATGACACCAACGACAGTACTGAAGTTAGCACAGCTATCGAAATGGTGAACGAGTTTGGAAGAGAAGAGGTTATTGAAGAGATATCGCCTGAGCTGGTTATCAAAGTGGAGCTTGTGAAAGATGGTAAGTACTGTTGTATATATTTTTAATGGGTTTGGTTTTTTAACACTTGAAAATACCCGTTCATGTATCAAAGAGGAGATTATCATCGTTGACGTACTGGTAAAGGATGAATCTATGCCAAATATTAACATTGCTAGCATTGATAGTAATGACGATAACAATAGTTTGTCGGAAAGTTTTCCGAATACTGTCGTGTCAAATGACACCAACGACAGTACTGAAGTTAGCAGAGCTATCGAAATGGTGAACGAGTTTAGAAGAGAAGAGGTTATTGAAGAGATATCGCCTGAGCTGGTTATCAAAGTGGAGATTGTGAAAGATGGTAAGTACTTTTGTATATATTTTTTTTTGAATAACCTATTTAATCTCCGAGGTAATGGGTTTAATTTTTTAACACTTGAAAATACCCGTTGACTTTGGCTTCAAGCTGCAAACACATCCCTATTGCACACGGTTACCATCGATGAAGACAGTATAGACAGAATGTGCCATTATAATCAAAGAGGAGATTACTATCGTTGACGTACTGATAAAGGATGAATCTATGTCAAATATTAACATTGCAACTGCTAGACCAATCTTTAGCAGAATACTGTTATGTTATATAACACAAATGACAGTTAAAAAGTCAACGCGGCTTTTAGCTTATAGAACAATTTCGGAAGGAATTATTTTTCCCGACTCGGTAATTAATTTTTTGAAACTTGTTTATATTTTTTGCAGACAAAGATCAAGAAAGTCTCCGCTTCAAATGCATCGACTGTGAATACCAAAGCATCAACAGGGCCAACCTGGAACGACATTATGTCAAACATAAAAATCCCAAAGATATCGTATGGAACTACTGCGAGAGGTGTCAGTTCAAAACGCCGTATTCTAAGAACATTCGACGGCACATGGAGTCTGCGCATAAGGAAAAAGTTATTAATCATAACGAGTTCAGGTTTGCTTGCGATCAGTGTAAAAAGCGATTCGAATTCTTTTATTTACTTAAAAAACATAAAATTAGTCACACTAAACCCACGGTTTATAGTTGTAAGAATTGTAGTTTTAAAACTTTGGAACGCCCCATACATTTGAATCATCTTGCCACTCATAAAAAAGAAAAAGAAAACAATAAAGTAGAGAAATTAGAAATTACCAATAACATAATTGATACTAGTCGAACTGAAAACATGGTTAAATTTAATGTGATGATTAATAAAGAAGACACAAGTGAAGAAAGCAACGTAGTTGAAATCAAAATTGAAGATGTAGCACCGCCTGAAGAGGTAAAACCGGTAGTAACACAAAAATGTTATAAATGCCATCTATGTTCCTATGAAACGCCACTTATAACCGACTTAACTAACCACAGTTTAACCCATAAAACAGATTATCAACAACAACAACAACAGCAGCAACAACAACAACAGCATAGTCGATCGCCACCCAACCCGATAAAATGCGATCATTGCAAGTTTGTCGCCAAATCGAGGCATATAATGCTTAGGCACAGTATCGTGCACAAGACTGGGGACGATATCGTGTGGTATTATTGCGACTATTGTGAATTCAAAACCAAGCATAAAAATGTTAGGAGAACACACACTAAACGACATTTGGACAAAGGTGATGTAATCAAGTCAAATGGAGAAAACTTACAAGTGATGGAAGTATGTGAAGACGAGAATTCGTCAGATGTTTGATTTAAGAAATGTTTGTCGAGTGTGTAATTATTAAATCTCTTAGATTGAATGAATTTTGTGTGTCGCATACTTAAGTACCCAAACGAATTTTAGATGTTTGAGTTGTCTTATGTGATAAGCCCATTTAGGTATATATTTCCTGAATAGCGGAAAAAATTGTTACCAAATTTTTTTTTTCCTAAATACCTTGGAAAGGTTGCATACAGGGTGTCCAAGATAAAAGTAACTACATGGTGATTTTGAAAACGGTAAGAGAAAAAAAAATGAGAAAAAAATTGGGTTATTCCAAGCCCAACCAGATGCTGTATCGAAATTAAAAATATCTACAACGGTTCTCAAAATATTGAGCAAAAACTAAAATTTTCGAAAAATTTAAATATCTCCGCCATCTTGTTAACAAATTTTATAAAATTTGGTAGTTTTGTATTAGAAACTATGGCCAATCGAATGACGTTAACAAAGTTTTTCTAAGCCTTCTAGTTTTTTGGTAAGCATAGCCAACTTTGTTATTTCTTATGGCCGCCATATTGGATCTATACGTCACTAAGTAGAGCATAAAAAGAGCTTTTCAAACATGTATAACAAACCTACCATTGGATCATGGAAAATGTGAATTTACCAAAACAACAGTTTTTCAGTTAGTTGGATGTGAAACAAATGTCGTAATTGTGTTTTTTGTCATACCTACATACATAACTGACAAAATTTTGCCAATTATTTGACCCTTATTTTTTAACTTTACTTTTTTCTCTTTGGGCAAAAAATAATGAAATTTCTTAACATTTATCGTTTGTTTATGACACTAAAGTTAACAACAGAAACATTATTTATGATTAAACTCAAACGACCAAAAACTAAAAACCGAGGACAAAGCGTTGAAATACATTAAAGGTAATTTTTATACTTTGTATTTAAAAAAATCGTACCAAAGTAAATATCCTGAGCTCCTCCAGCGTTCTTATGGCAAAAAAAGAAACACTCATAAGTCCAATTCTTTCCTTTTTGGAAATCTTTTCATATTAAATTATACTTAATTAAAATTAAATTAAATTAAGTACAACTTTTATAAAATAAAGCAAATAATTGGCAAACATTGGACAGATAGGTATGTAGGTATAACAACAAACACAATCACGTCATTTGTTTCATAGCCAACTAAGTGAAAAAAGTGTGATTTTTTAATAAATTTTCCATCACCCAAAGATAGGCCTGTTATACATGGTTGAAAATCAAAACGAATTTTATACTTCACACAAAGGTATGTGTGTGCCTAACTTGCGAGTGTCAGAAGGAGAGGGAAGAGTTGATTTTGGTTGTTTTCCTACTTACACAAGGTTGCATCTCTAGACGTACGTTTCTGTGTGTTTCACGTCATCAGTAGAGAACAGCAAACCCAGGTAAGCCAATTTTAACCAAAACCAACTCCTATATATGAAATACTCGCGGCGGTGCAATGCGAGTAAATTACAAGTTGTTGCGCCATCTAGCGGACTGGCTCGAGCACTCGAAAGTTTAAACACACTGGCATCGTCTTGTCTGAGACGCCGAAGCGCCATCTATGACAAGTTTCGTCCATTAATGTGATATTAAAACCACGTAATCACGTAGCAACTAAAAGGCCGTACTGCCCGAAGCATATGCAAAGAAAAAGATGGAAAACGTGCTGTGTGTGGATCGATAAAATTCGTTTTGATTTTTATCGATCCACACACAGCACGTTTTCCATCTTTTTCTTTGCATGGTTGAAAAGCTCTTTTTATACTCTATTTAATGACCCATAAATCCAATTAGGCGGCCAAGGCAAATAACAAAGTTGGCTATGACTACAAAAAAACCAGAAGGCACAGAAAAAGAAAGTCATTCGATTGGCCGTAGTTGCAAAGCTTGTTAACCAGAGGGCGGCGATATTTTAATTTTAAAAAGACAGAGTTTTTGCTCGATGTTCAGAGAAACCCTGTAGATATTTTTAATTTTAACACAGCATCTGATTAGGCTTGGAAAAGTACAGCTTTTTTCACATTTAACCTAAATTGTATTACCGTTTCCGAAATCCCCATGTAGTTGCTTTTATCTGGGACACCCTGTATAGTATCAACATACTAAAAGTCCCAAAACTCCTAATGCAACGGTATCTGCTATTTTCAACCTCCAAAGTTCTTTGGTTTTTCTAGAGACCCTGTATGTATGACATATTTAAAAGAATTAAAATATGTCATACATACAGGGTGTCTAGGTTTTTCTTGAAAGATCAGACTGTCAAAACTGGCACATTAAAAAATTCATGACAAATTCTAGCTTGTTAAAAGAAGTGGCAAAAATAGTAGCGTGTCAAAGGCAATTTTTTCTAGTAACAGGATCATTGAATTTTTTTATTATGTCCGTTTGCTGTGGCGTCTTTTAAGTTACTGATATAATATTTTCCAATTCTTGTATACAAACCATACCAATTATGGTAAACGACGACGATGGTTGAGTACCTTTGAAGAAAATTCCAAAAACGTAGATTTACAAAAAAAAAAATTCGATACAGGGACTAGTATACTGTTATAACGTGCGGGCGTAAAAATAAACAACAAATAAACCATTAACATCATTCTAAATTTATCATCACTTTTTGTTTAAATTAAAAAAAAAAGGGACTGTATAGAAACCCTATGTAAATTATGCCTATATCTCCTAAACAAGTTCCGCATTGTATATTTGATAATAGGTAATTGTTGCAATATTTTCTTATATCCGCTAGATTAAATAGTCAGTTACCGTTTAGGAAATATCCTTGAAGAACCTATGATGATGAGAATAGGAGTTTAGAGATGGCAAATGCCGATGCGCTAGGAATCTCTAGTTGTTAAATTATGGGATTCCTAAGCTACTTGACAACATTTTGGGAAATAATTTTTCCGCTAATATTACGATATAGCTTATCCTATGAGTCGAACGCCTTTAAAAGTAATATTTTCTAAAAGGCTTGTTGAAGTTCATACTAGTCAAAATGATTGACGTTGTCAAGAAATAAATTGAAGTAAATAACAAGGTAAGTATAGTATTACAGCAAATACACATTGTAACAACCCTGATAATATAATGCATATAAACCAAAAAGAGTAAGCAAACATCAATATGGATAAAAAAGCTTAACAAACATTTAAAAACACAAAATGTCAAAAAAATCAAACTCAAAATTTACAATAGCAAAGTTACAGTACTCATAGAAACTAAACTAAATCAATGTCTTGAAGAAAAGCACAAAACCTACTAGCCAAATAGAGTCGGAAATCAATACTTTAAATATTTTATCGCAGCCCCCAATTCGCGAATACTGAGCGACAACACTGCAATATAAGCTGCATAAAATATACAAGGAATAAGATCAGGAAAATCTGTGTAGACTTGTTTCCTGTAGCTGTTGTTTGAAACTAGATGGAATATGCGACTATGGTAAAACAACCTTCTTCCGCCACTTCTCTTTTCAGTTTGCAAGTCTTAGTTTTAAAAAAACATATCCTTTAAATTTTGAACTAGAGATTAACGGCTTGGAGTTCCATTTTGAAAAGCAAAGTAAATGTAGAAAACCTTGAATTATATATTCGGCGATTTTTTCGTTTTTGATAACCGACTTTTTTGCCGATATGCTACCCCAGACCGGGTATGTTTTTATCCCGTCCGTTTATCCCTAACAATGGCTGGGAGTGAGTAACAAAAAAAAGAAGTACGACTAAAAAACATTTTACACTCACCACAAGGAATGGGAAATCCTATGCATGAATCCTATCCTATGCAAAGTGTGCAAAACCCGACCATTGCACCGACAAGATGGCAACCCGCAACATTAAAAATGGAGATTTCTAACACACGAGCAGCTCTAACCCACTGGACCACCAAGACACATCTCTCCCTTTCTCTTTTAGTAGACAAGAAAGAGATAGATATATGCCAACGTCTAGTTTATCAATAGACGGTAAGACAAACTGCCTTATTGACAGTCTGATAATTTTGTTTTTAATCAGTGACAAAGTCTTATTGACTGATTTACTTAAAGTATGAATAAATTTCTAAAACTGAACTATAGCACACTAGTCCTTGCCATTGGCAGTTACACTTTTGTAATTTTGACACGATATAAACGTATAACATTAAATACGTTAGGTTGACAAAAAAAACTTATAGGTTAAAAAATAATTAAAGACCACAAAGATGTTATTCAGATTTTTTTTGTTGCTGTCATTATGCACATGATAAACAAAGAAGTGGGAAATGTCACAAAAGTGTAACTGCGTAGTACATGGACTATAACTTTTTAAAACTAAAAGCTACCAAAAATTCGCAGCAGTTTGACTACTATAACATTTAAATGGTAGTGTTTATTAGTCATGAACAAGAACTAAGAATGTTCCTCTATTCTCTCCGAGGATTTAGGGCCTCTACCTGTTTTCTACTTATACTTTTTACCACGTACCTCTATTTCCTTTCTTGGAAGTAAGTAAAGCTACAGATTATTGCTGTTCTTACTTTTAGCACGGATCGCCATTTGTTTGGTAATCTGTGCTTTTAGGGCTTATAAGATTACGAAAATTGAAGATGCACGTACACCTTAAATATGTATCGGGTGGGCATATGCACTATATCTACATACATATTTGTTTACGTTGTTTGTTTTTTAAACGTTGGATAGCAAATCATTTTTAATACAATTATAAATATATCCCGTCATATATTTTTTCAAGATGGCAAACAATTATAATGTCATAAGTTTATTTACTTATCGACAAAAATTTTAATTCTTGATTATATTGTAAACCAACCGTTTTTTGACTATAAAAATCGGTTAAGCACTTTTTTCATTTTATTTATACTTCTTATATTTTTAACCGATTTTTATACTTTAGAAGAAGCTTTGGTTTTAAAATTGAGCCCTGCGGAACCCCCTTAACCCTTTCGGGGCAGGGAACGCACATTTGCGTTAGAACAAAACTTGCCGCACGGCCGGCTGACGCACATGTGCGTTACAAGCTTATATCCCCTCTCATGCCAACTAGAGTCAGCTGACATATACTTTAAAAAAAGGATACGGTCGACGGCCGGCTGACGCATCAGTGCGTGAATGTTTTTGAGCGGGCGCGTCGTATCGAGGCATATTTGCGTTAGCCGGCCGTACAGACTTTTTCGGAAACACGTGGTGACATTTTTCGTTTGTTATTCGTTCTTTCTGATCTTTTTTGAAAAAAACTGCAGTAAGGCCATGATTAGAAATGATGATCAGCCTTCTTGCTCAAAAAAAGCCAAAATGTTAGAAATATTTATTTTTCATTGAAAATTGCATGTAAAAATAGTGACGCATATATGCGTCATCCAGTCATGCGGCAACGTATTTTGTCCCCTTTGCTGTTATAAATATGTTTCTCAGATGCTTATTGTTTTCTAAAGTTTCTAGCATTAAAATCTTAATTTGTTTTTTGAAATTCGTAGACAATGATTGAGTAGAAATAAAATTCCGGACTTCCATTGTCTTTGTTTATTTTAAACACGACGTTTCGGTTAGTAAGTATCTCTAACCGTCTTCAAGTGTAAACTAAACAATCTAGTCTCTAGGTTACTACTTATAGTACTTGGTGTGCAGTCAGGTGTAACGGACCGCCCCCTTTTTAATCCTAAGACGCCTGTTTTCCTTAAGGAGTGGTTTCCATATGTTTGGTATGTCCGTGCTTGGTTGACTGAAAACTTCTTTATTCTGAATTATAAACGCATGATGACGAACTACAGAATTTTCTACACCATCTGAACAGTATTCGACCAACAATCAAATGCACCATGGAAATTGAAAAAGATTCGGCCTTACCTTTTTGAATTTTGAATGCCACTGTATATAGGAAACCTACACACACGGGACAGTACCTAAATTTTAAGTCTAATCATTCTGTTGCTACAAAACAAGGAGTTGTAAGAAGTTTGTATTTAAAAGCCGTAAATATCTGTAGTAATAATGAAGAATTAACCACAGAAATTACCAATATTAAGAAGGACTTACAACAGAATGGTTATTCCGAGAAATTAATAAACTCAACGATCTCTAAAATTAAAAACAAACCAAGTGTAGCATATTCTCAAAGTAATAATCCGTTGGGTATTATTAACATTCCATATGTTCAAGGGATTTCAGAAAACATAAGACGAATAGCCAAGCACTATAATATAAAAACAGTATTTTCATCAGGAAATAAGATAAGGAGTTTTGTAACTAAAACAAAACCAGAAAATCCCTCAAATAATAAGGAATGTATTTACCAAATCCCGTGTGAGTGTGGTAAATCATATGTAGGTGAAACTAAACGCCCTCTTCAGGTTAGAGTAAATGAACATCTAAAAAGTACCGAATTGGGGGATATTGAAAAATCCGGTTTAGCAGATAATGCATGGTCAAATGATCAGAGGATTCAGTGGTTGGAAGCTAAAGTTTTGCATAAGGAGTCGCATTGGCGAAAACGAAAGTTTATTGAAGCTGCGTTTATAATTTAGAATAAAGACGTTTTCAGTCAACCAAGTACGGACATACCAAACATGGAAACCACTCCTTAAGGAAAACAGGCGTCTTAGGATTAGAAAGGGGGCGGTCCGTTACACCTGACTGAGAATAGATTGTTAGAGATACTTACTAACCGAAACGTCGTGTTTAAAATAAATAAAGACAATGGAAGTCCCAAATTTTATTTCTATTAAAATCTTATTCCTTACATTTTTCTCATTTAAATCCAATATGGCTGCCTACATCATCATCATGATAATATTAAGACGTACGTGTATAGAATTCATGTATGTTTTTTTTTTACTATAGTGCAATCCCGAACTTGTTATAACATTTAAATGTTAGACAGTATTGTGATTTGTGCCATTTCCGTAAACCAAAGTAATTTGTGTACTTGAAGCTGAACTTATACTGGAATTTCAAAGAGATACCAGATTTGATCTTTTAATCTCAATTTTTTTAACTCTAAATAGAATACGTATGTATGTAGTTTTTCGGTTTTTGATTGACATGTATATGTAATAAAAAAATTTGAATAAATTGTAAAAAATGAAAATATTACAGAATTTTAAGAAAATGCCTTGGATTGGTATTTTGTGGTGTTTTAAAGATAATATGGAAAAAATATAAAAATATTTAGGGTATTTTATTTTAAATAAATAAGTTGATAATTCGTCTTATATAGTGTGAACAAATGAAAATGTCCTTTTGAAAATGGACCAATTTTCGTGAAGTTGGATATAGATTGTTACAAAAATTAACAATAAATCTTATTGAATATTAACTGTAATATTTTCATTTTATTTTTGAGGCGTAACTTAAATTGTTGTAAATAGAAAAATATGTGTATCGTAGTATAAGACTAAGATAAGAAAAAGAATTCGAACTTCCCATAGTTATGCATTTTTTAATAATAATTGACCTGACCTGATTAAAATAAAGGGATTTTAAATCAAACCCTAAGGATATCACTTGTAACATGTATCTTCTTCTTTAAGCACAGGGTGTTTGGGTTTATTATGCGTGATAGAGCGAAAGTATTTATTTATTATTTGGAGGAAGACAATATACAGGGTGTAATTTAAATGATGCACCAAACTTTGTGTGGGGAAGGTAAAATGTTCAAATAACTTTTGGTCAAAAGTTTATTGTTTTGTCAGTCATAGCATTTGTCAAGTTTAAAGGGTGGGGGAAAACTGTGAATTGTAAAACTGAAAAATTTGGCAATGTCAAATAATTTCGTGATTTACTGTGATAAAAAAATTTATCAATAATTGTTTTCCAAACAATTACAAATTATTAATATTATTTGAGGGTACAGTGTCTCAAATCTTTGCAATAGGTATAAAGCTTAGGAGCTATCGTGTTACGGACAGAAATAATATACACACAGACAGACATCATGACGATATTGCTAGGATAGGTCAAATAACACATTTTTGGCGTTATCTCAAAAAAAAATTTTTCGTGGAAAATAATACCTTCTCTAGCGTACTACGCGGGCTAGGAAGGTAAAAATTAAGATAGACTTTTGTACATATGTATCTAAAGGCCACTTAATAATTATTGATTACATTTTTTGATATAAATTTATAGCTTGTTTAGCACTCACACCTTTATTGTAATGGAAAATTCCACAAAATCTCAATTATCTGTTGTAATTTTTAAGGAAGTTTGGTGCATCATTTAAATTACACCCTGTATATTTTGTCATTACAAAAATTTTTATACTGGATTTTATTCCAAAAAAATTATTATTATTTTTATTTTGCAAATAAAAAGTTGATGAAAATTACTAACGTAAAATAAATAAATAAATGTTGTTATGTACAACTCTCAAAAACTAACATAATTTTTTTTAGTTTTTGACTAACTCTGTAGATTTTTAAACAGAAAAATAGTTATATTATACAAATAATATTTAGCTTTTCTACGTTTGGAGATATTAGCGTTAAAATATTGTAATAATAATAATGTTTGATATGGTAAATATGGGGAATAGTTTTTTGCTAATAGGCCCAAAAACTATAAAAGTTAGATATAAAGTATGTGATATTGCGTGATTTAGAAAAAAAACGCCTGTTATTATTTTCCAAAACATACAGGGTGAGTCAAAAATAAAAAAAATTATGTAACCTTTTGACATTTGCAAATGTCAACATTTAAACTAAAGATAACCTATTTTAAATTATTATTTTGATCCACCCTGTATAAATATTTTAAGATCACAAAAATACGTGCAGATTTTTTTCTACAATTATTAGTGTAAAACTCAAAAAAGTTAAACGCAACGAAGGCTGGAAGACCCTATACAGTGTGGTAGGAAGTGTTTTCAAATTTTTTAGTCTCCTAAAAAAATTGCTTTATAACATTATAAAAGTGCAGAACTATGGCAGTTTTTCTTAATTTTGTGTTAAAATATTTGTACACTATTAGGATTTTTACGGCAGATTTTTTGTTATTTTTCTAAGAAATTTTGGGAAGATTGCAATAATTCTTGAAAAACTGTATAAAAATAATTGTTGATTGTGTTTTTGTATCATTAATTGTAAAGATATTTAGAGAGAGAAACAAAAAGAATTATTACGCAAGTTTAAGTTATTTTAAAAATATGTCTTTATTATTTTTTTAAATCACAATTTTATTTTTTAAATAATTATTTCTTTTTACGTTAGATTATACAAAAAAATCATTGTTACCTAGATGTATATATAAATGCTCTTTTTATAAACTTCATATTTGGCACTGCAACGTTAAATACAGTGTTTTCCAATGAAAACTTGACCGTGCAACACCGATTTTTTTCATAAAATTTTATAGTGCATTTTTGTCACATTAAAAAAAAAGCTTAAACAAAAATTGTGTAGTTTTAGGCAAAACTGGCTTACACCATTCGAAAGAGGGGAAATAATTTTATACTGAAAATTCCCTACCAATGGAACAAGGATAGTCTAGATATAAATTTTTAAACTTGGCAAAAATAATCAAAATTGGCAAAATCCGTGAAAAATTGCTAAATTTAAATCTATACTATCCTTTGTTTAATTGTTATGAACTTTTCAGGAGGTATAAAAATTTTACTCCTCTTTCGATTTTTTCCGAGAACTACAAAGAAAGAAGTTTCTTTAAAACGTTACAAAAAGGCCCTATACAATTTTATGAAAGTTTACCCCTTGACGACCGCTTCAAGCCGCACACACAAACTTGACGCGTTTTGGCATTTTTCAAATTTTCTAATAGTTTTTGAGAAAATCCAGGTGGATCATTTTTAATCTTACAACCTGTATAAGGTAACGAATAATAGTGGTGTCTCCTTGACCTTTTTATAATAAAAGGGTTTAACGAAACATTGGTCGGCAAACGCTTCGTAACCAATCTACAGAGTGGTAATTTTTTTATTTTAGAAAAGTTTTGGATAGTTGCTTAATTTGGATGCAAAGTATGAACTAAAAAACTGCCAGATCTTAAGAGAAAATTAAAAAAAAAATGCTTTCTGTAGATCAGTAATGTGGCCTTTGCTGTCTTACGTTTATAGGAACTTTTAAAGCAGTATTAAGTCAAAAACATGAATTGTACAGCAAAAACAAATTTTCTTTTGCTTTAGAAGTGATAAGCATTGCAGCGTCAAAGACCAGTTTATAAATTGCGTGTAAAACCTACTTAGGAGTTAAGTAGCTACTACGTATAATTATAATTAAACTAATTAATTTAATTATACGCCATTTCATCGTGTACTTGTTTTAAAATTAGCGATTAATTATAAATTAATAAATAAAGACTAGATGATTTCAGTACAATTGTAGATTCAGTACTTTCCAGTTACCTACCAATCTTCCCCTCTGCCGCCTTTAGCGCAAATGGTTTTGAGAATAAAGAATTATTGGAATAAAGCCAGGCTATAATAACGCCAGGTAGTATTCTGACAGTTTCACATTGAAAACTGACAGTTCATCCTTCAAAATTGACATACCAAAGTCGAATTTAAAACTAAGTCGTTTATTTTCCATTAATAAAAAAAGGCAGCATGTATTCCGGTTCATATAGTAAACAAAGGCCGTATTAAAGATCACAGCTGATCTTACAATTTGAAGGTGTCAAAATACTGCCTGGCACTATTATAGCTTGGTTTTATTCCAATAATTCTTGATTGAGGGTTTGTTGCAACTTTATTTTAAACTTAAATTTTAGGACCCGTGAATTACAAATCAAAAGATTTTGAGGCTATCGCTAAAAGGATTGGTATTTTTTAATTTTTGCCTGGGGGCTGTTTAAAAGGTTTGCTTTTTCTTTTTAGACTCTTTTGTATTTGATAGATGGTGCTACTCTCTGACAAACAACCTAAAATAACCATCTTCTTATACTTGATGTTGTATTAAAGTGACACCGCGTCATCAAAACCTTAATGGGCGGGAAGGGAGTAGAGGGGTACATACAGTGGCACGCACTTCCTTTAATTTTTTTATTGATCTTGATTCTCAAAATAAGGCACTGCACTAATTAGTCATTAGCTTACTATTTTACTTTCTTTTTATTGATGTCTTCTTCTAAACGATTTTATTAGAAAGGAACATATATACTCTTATCTGGTTGTTACGAACATATTATTGATTTAGCCGGGCTTTGACGTTTTCTATTCGTTGTTGTTTTTACTGTTTATGTCAAACAAATTATGACTGAGCTTTTTACAAAACAAATTACCGTTTTTGCAACTAAATCAATATTTGCGTACAACTGTGTGCGTACATTTTAATATAATTTTGGATCCTCTTTTATGTTTTGGATCTTTATTTATTAGGTAAGTACCTATTTGATCTCTCCTTTAAAAGGTCTTAGTGTTTTATCCTTCGAACATTAAACCCCGAGCGGCACACTTCATGTACAAAGTAAAACACACATTTTTTAAAGGTTCTTTACTTAAATTTTGCCGCAAAATTTGGTTTACCATAGCTATGACGCGGTGCCACTTTAATACAATATCAACTATAGGTTTACGAGAGTGTCACATCGACCAAGCATTGTTCTGATGAATCCCTTTACGACAAAACAGTTGACTGTCAACACGTATGTTTCCATTACATCATCGAACCCCTATGTGCAAAACTTTTAAAAAACCCTTCAAAAAACTACAAGCGAACAAAAAAAATCAACCTAATTAAAAAATTTTGCAACAACAATAAAATAAAAATCTATATAAAGTTAAAACCAACAGGATTGCGACTTTGGCGAAAGTGGCAAAACTAATTGGTTTATGTATAACAACATTAATAACAATAAATAAATAATTACGTAATATATCAATAACAACTCGAGTAACAGATAACAAATACCCAAAATAAATACTCGCTCGCAGCTCTAATTTTTACTCAAAATTTAGGTAATTTGTATGCCTTAAAGCCTACATTATGTCACAAAATAGCTTCTGACGTCCGCCATGTTGATTTCTGTTTAAAAAATATAGCATAAGCATAGGCACCTTCGAGACAGTCGCAATTCAACACCTTTTTTTGTCAAAATCGGTTCAGCCGTTTAGCCAGCGAAAAACATTACTCCAACCACCAAGAAGAATAAACACATATTTTAACAAGTTAAAACTAAAATTAAATGATTTTTAAAGTATTTATGGTTCAGTATAAGAGACGTGAAGGAGCTGGTACCTATTTATTTGGATTTTAGTTATCTCTTAATAATTTAAATAATTAAATGCATGACCAAAATAAATTTATACCTTCCTATTTAAAATTTCCTTTTAAGATTAGGTCAATGTCCCATAAGCATTAAAACACCTTCTATAAATAATGAGGGATAAATTATGTAATATACTGCTTTAACATATAATAAGCAATTTCGAGTAAAACAATAAGGCAAACTTTTGCTATACACAGATCTAATTGGACAACAGAATAAATATAAAATGAAAACACTGTCAAAGTGGCAAAACGCGCATACAAAAGATAATTTCCCTTAATAAAATCACGTCCAAATGTGCGCCAATTTATTCCTATAGACAAAATGCACGTCCAATATACAGGGTGTTCGGCACATATTGTTGAGGTCATTTGCTACCTTTTCAACCTTGGAACTTGGGTCCTTAGAGTCACGGCTAAAGAGATATGAATTTTTTATTATTTTTTTCTCAAATTACCCAAAATCCCACCTTTAAACCCTCGTAAGCTTTTTATTAATGTCTGGAAAAGCACCATTTTTTTTTATAATTCTGTAATTTTATGCTACTTCAACTAATTAATAGATTTGTTAAAATTTATGTACCAAAGAGATATACGAGGTTTTTTATTAAAGAACATTAGTGATTTTGTGAAAGAAAATCAATTTCAAAATTAAAAAATAAAAAAAGTATCGACACTTGAGTACTTCATTTTCTTTTAAAAACTTCTCTAGTTGATTACCTTTCTAACGGTATGCTACACTTTGATTTAAAAAAAACGATTCTGCTTTAAAATACGGATATTCCGTGAGACGGGCAATAATCGTTTGGACTTGATAAGAAAAACAATTTGATGTTTATGATCGTTTTAAACAGAATTTATATTATTATTATTGTTAAAAGTTTAACTTTTGTTTAAGTAGGTAAACGATCATAAACATCAAATTGTTTTTCTTACCAATTCCGAACGAGTCTCGTCCTTCTGACGGAATATCCGTATTTTAAAGCACAAATGTTTATTTTCATCAATGTGTAGAATACCGTTAGAAAGGTAATCAACTAAAGTAGTTTTTAAAAGAAAATGAAGTTCTTAATTGTCGACACTTTATTTGATTTTTAATTTTGAAATTGATTTTCTTTCACAAAATCACTAATCTTCTTCAATAAAAAACCTCGTATGTCCCTTTGGTACATCAATTTTAACAAATCTATTAATTAGTTGAAAAAGCATAAGATTACAGAATTATAAAAAAAATGGTGCTTTTCCAGACATACGTGACTCTTAGGACCCAAGTTTGAAAAGGTAGCAAATGACCCCAACAATATCCCAAAAAATTTTGACGGTTCATGTGCCGAACACCCTGTATATCTAATTATAGTGACGACTTGGCAGTATAATCGTTGGAATGGATTAAAGCGAGTCTGCGCTTCTCACTATTTCAAATATGTTTGAATCCATATAAGGGATTTTCTATTTAGATTTCTGGTCCTGTTTGACATTAGCGGATAACCAAAATAAATTGGGTTAACCATTGAGTTGTATAAGGCCCTGAAAGTCAATGGGTTTAACCGATTGGGTTATGTTATGGGCTATGTTAAAACAGAGTTAATTTTTAAAATTTTCTAAACAATCCACAGTATAAAATAAATGTTGGTAGTCTCGTTTTATGTCTTCATCTTCGGAGCATTTTGATGTATCGTTTACAGAAATCGGTCAAGAAATGCGAAATCAGGGAGCATAATTGTTTTGTAAACCATAAATAAGGTCACTAAAAATTTTTATAGGTAGTTACTTTTTTATTTCTCAACCGATTTTTGCGTAATATACCTTAAAATGCTAATTTCTTAATTAAACGAACTTTGGGGAAGTTCATATGGAATTAAAAATGGTGAGCCCTCCGTAGATATAACACCCACTACTACCTAATATTTAAAGTTCCCACGGGTTTTTTCATCATAAAATCTTTAGATTTAAGCAGAAATTAATTTTTACGCACTTTATTGGACACTTTTTTAAAGAATTTTCGAAGAGAAAAAAGATGCGCGTCTCAGAAAAATGAAGATATTTACAAAAATTCAGCTTGTTACTAATCAATTAAAATATAGGCCGGTGTACTGTGGACTCCCACATATTTAAAGTTAATTTCTAGTGACTCAACTCATCTTGAATCTCGGAGACACTCTTACCCTTGGTTTCAGGCACTTTAAACGTTACGAAAACAAGTCCCAAAAGTGAAAACACTGTAAACCCGTAATAGACCACGTCCTGACCGAAATCTGCGCATGCGTCGAGGTAAAATTTGGTGAGTAGAAAGGCGAGGAACCAATTGAAAGTGCCTGCCACTGAGCTGACCACTCCTCTGATCTCGGTTGGGAGAGTCTCGCTGGATATCATCCAGGGGATGGGGCCCAAACCTAAAACAATCAACATAAATACAGGAAACACGGCCACCACGCACCAAAGAAAATTTTTAATTTTTAACTTTTAGTTAGCGCACTTGTTATACCACCAAAGCGCTATCGCTGTCCACTTGGATAAACAAGGAAGCGATGGCAGCATACTTTAGGGGAAGGGACGCGGGCGTGTGGAGAAGGAGCGGTGGACCAAAAGGACATTCGGAGAATCGCGACTGCGGTTACGGGCGAAAAAAAAACCGTACCGCCAAGAGAGGCATGGAAAAAGGAAGATGTTGAATTCCTTAGCGATGCCACTGTCTGCTATACAGACGGATCAAGGCTGACAGACCGGAATTCGACCGGTGTAGGAGTGTACGTTGAAAGTAAGGGTATTAGAAAAAGCTACTCGCTGGGATCCAATGCAACAGTCTTCCAAGCAGAGGTTTACGCTTTACTGGTGGTAACATGGGAGGAAGAAATTAGGAACGAAACAGGAAAGCGCCTCTGCATCTGTTCAGACAGTCAAGCAGCGCTGAAAGCACTGTGCAAATCAACCATGTCCGCGAGATGTACTTCAGGAGTTGGCCGGAGTAAGAGAGGTGGAGCTCGTATGAGTCCCAGGCCACTTGGGAGTCCCAGGAAACGAAAAAGCGGACAAACTCGCCAGGGGTAAAGCGGACAAAGTCGCCATGGGTGGATCCCGGTAGAAATACGTCGTGCCAAAGCTTTTCCTAGGGCTCACAAGAGGGCAAATGAAGTCGGCCGTAACAGAGTGGACCCAGAAAAAGATACAAAAGACTGGACCAACACAGGAAACGCCAGACTGGCGAAGGAGTATGTGACAGGACACACCAAGTCCCGTAGGGACTGGCTGCTCCGTAGAACGCAAAGAGAGGTGGAGGCCATAGTAGAAGTCCTAAACGGACACTGCGTCCTACAAGGACACTTGGCGAAGATAAGAGTGAAGGACGCGACGCGCCAGCGATGTTGGGCTAAAGACGAGACCTCGGCGCATTTCCTCTCATGTAAATTATACAAGGAGGCAAGAAGAGAGGTATTCAAAGAGAAAGCCTTTGAGACGGAGGACCTTCTGAATCTGAGGTGGCCCGATATTCTGACCTTTGTACAGAAGACGGGCAGATTCCTTAGCGAAGGAAGGACGCAGTGAGGGGGATGCCTGGAGGTTGGCGAAAAGGGCGCTTCATGTGCTTAAAATACACCCTGTCAACATTTAGAGGTAGCAACAGGGATATTCGGATTTAGCCGGGTCGAAACAGGGGGAACTAGAGTCCCTGTATGTTGACATATTTGGATATATTAATATATCCAAATATGTCAACATACAGGGACTCTAGGGGGAACTAACCACTTATTATTATTATTTTGATAGAAATTTTAAATCTGTCCAAAATAAACACAATTTAATTGCTGTCAACATAATCACTGTCTAAATGACATAAGTCATGACCAACTTGACTAAAAGGTAAAAATATTTTAAATAAAAAAATTGTATGTAAAGTTCTTGTTTTTAGGTCGGTTTAAAAAATATATATTTTTATTTAATTGCGTAAATCCCATAAGTTTATCAGCTAAGAAAGCTTCTTAGCACGCGTAGAGGCGGAGATAATTCAGAGTATGGAAGTAAAGGATAATTTGCTTACCTAAAGAAAATGCTATGACAAAGACGCAAAGAGCAATAATAGGAATAAACCCGATATCCTTCAAAACATTCTCACTAGCATGGCTCCATAGACAGTCAAGCTGCCTTAAAGCACTATGCAAACCAACCATGTCCGCGGGTTTGATGCAGGAGTGCGCGGATGCACTTGAGGAGTTGGCCGGAGTAAGAGAGATGGAGCTCGTATGAGTCCCAGGCCACTTGAGAGTCCCAGGACACGAAAAAGCGGACAAACGCGCCAGGGGTGGATCCCGGTAGAAATGCGTCATGCCAAAGCTTTTACTGGGGCTCAAAAGAGGGCAAATGAAATCGACCCTAACAGAGTGGACCCAGAAAAAGATACAATAGGAATGGACCAACACAGAAAACGCCATACAGGTGAAGGAGTATGTGACAGGATACCCCGCAGGACCTGGCTGCTCCGTAGAACGCAAAGAGAGGTGGGGGCCATAGTAGGAGTCCAAACCGGACACTGCGTCCTACAAGGACACTTGGCGAAGATGAGAGTGAAGGAGGACGCGACGCGCGAGCGATGTTGGGCTAAAAACGAGACCTCGGCGCATTTCCTCTCATGTAAATCATACAAGGAGGCAAGAAGAGAGGTATTCAAAGAGAAAGCCTTTGAGACGGAGGACCTTCTGAATCTGAGGTGGCCCGATATTCTGACCTTTGTACAGAAGACGGGCATATTCCTCAGCGAAGGAAGGACGCAGTGGGGGGAGGGGGAGGCCCGGGGGTTGGCGAAAAGGGCGCTTCATGTGCCTAAAATACACCCTGTCAACATTTAGAGGTAGCAACAGGGATATTCGAATTTAGCCGGGTCGAAACAGGGGGAACTAGAGTCCCTGTATGTTGACATATTTGGATATATTAATATATCCAAATATGTCAACATACAGGGACTCTAGGGGAACTAACCACTTATTATGATTATTTTGATGGAAGTGTCAACCCTGTCCAAAATAAACACAATTTAATTGCTGTCAACATAATCACTGTCTAAATGACATAAGTCATGACCAACTTGACTAAAGGGTAAAAATATTTTACATAAAAAAATTGTATGTAAAGTTCTTGTTTTTAGGTCGGTTTAAAAAATATATATTTTTATTTAATTCCGTAAATCCCATAAGTTTATCAGCTAAGAAAACTTCTTAGCACGCGTAGAGGCGGAGATAATTCAGAGTATGGAAATAAAGGATAATTTGCTTACCTAAAGAAAATGTTATGACAAAGACGCAAAGAGCGATAATAGGAATAAATCCGATATCCTTCAAAACATTCTCACTAGCATGGCTCCATAGACAGTCAAGCTGCCTTAAAGCACTGTGCAAACCAACCATGTCCGCGGGTTTGATGCAGGAGTGCGCGGATGCACTTCAGGAGTTGGCCGGAGTAAGAGAGGTGGAGCTCGTATGAGTCCCAGGCCACTTGAGAGTCCCAGGACACGAAAAAGCGGACAAACGCGCCAGGGGTGGATCCCAGAAATGCGTCATGCCAAAGCTTTTACTGGGGCTCAAAAGAGGGCAAATGAAATCGACCCTAACAGAGTGGACCCAGAAAAAGATACAATAGGAATGGACCAACACAGAAAACGCCATACAGGTGAAGGAGTATGTGACAGGATACCCCGCAGGGCCTGGCTGCTCCGTAGAACGCAAAGAGAGGTAGGGGCCATAGTAGGAGTCCAAACCGGACACTGCGTCCTACAAGGACACTTGGCGAAGATGAGAGTGAAGGAGGACGCGACGCGCGAGCGATGTTGGGCTAAAAACGAGACCTCGGCGCATTTCCTCTCATGTAAATCATACAAGGAGGCAAGAAGAGAGGTATTCAAAGAGAAAGCCTTTGAGACGGAGGACCTTCTGAATCTGAGGTGGCCCGATATTCTGACCTTTGTACAGAAGACGGGCAGATTCCTCAGCGAAGGAAGGACGCAGTGGGGGGGGGGAGGCCCGGGGGTTGGCGAAAAGGGCGCTTCATGTGCCTAAAATACACCCTGTCAACATTTAGAGGTAGCAACAGGGATATTCGGATTTAGCCGGGTCGAAACAGGGGGAACTAGAGTCCCTGTATGTTGACATATTTGGATATATTAATATATCCAAATATGTCAACATACAGGGACTCTAGGGGGAACTAACCACTTATTATTATTATTTTGATAGAAATTTTAAATCTATCCAAAATAAACACAATTTAATTGCTATCAACATAATCACTGTCTAAATGACATAAGTCATGACCAACTTGACTAAAAGGTAAAAATATTTTAAATAAAAAAATTGTATGTAAAGTTCTTGTTTTTAGGTCGGTTTAAAAAATATATATTTTTATTTAATTGCGTAAATCCCATAAGTTTATCAGCTAAGAAGACTTCTTAGCACGCGTAGAGGCGGAGATAATTCAGAGTATGAAAATAAAGTATAATTTACTTACCTAAAGAAAATGCTATGACAAAGACGCAAAGAGCAATAATAGGAATAAACCCGATATCCTTCAAAACATTCTCACTAGCATGACCCCTATCTTTGACGGAATGGTAGAGGGCCAAAAAGAAGTTGCTGACCACGATACCCCATAACGACGCCTTAAGCAGGATTTTTCGCCCAAGTTTGTCTATTAGCAGGCTCGCTATGAGAGTTGCTAGGGCTTGGAATGCTGCTACCTGAAAATTTAATTAAGCTTCGAACTTTACTGAACATTACAAATTAACAATGGTAAACTTTATTAACAGTAAATTGCAAATCAAACTGTTTTTGTGACTATCGGTCAAAAATAGTTTTGTTTCTCTTGCAGAACAAATACAATATCTGTTAGCACGGCCTAAAAAGGATTATATTGTCATGTTCAGAAAGTGCCACTCTTCTTATTTGATTATGGCCTGCATTTTGTTTTTTTGTTAGTTTCTAGGGTTCCCACACGTTCTAAAGAACCTGAAATTTCTCAGAATAAAGTTTTAGCCCTGGAATTCACCTGGATACTTGAAAAAAAAATTTTTTTTTGGAATTTTGTGTGCGTTTCCTAGCCTTTTTAATGATGATAAAAATATCGGTAAATAAAAGACGTAAAATAATTTTTTTTATTTCAAACTAATTTTTCGGTGCTTGTCGCTGAATAGAAAAGGCAGTTGTTGAAATTTTCTCGCTCGGTGAGCAGGCTACTGTTTTTCAAGCAGAAGTCTACGCCATAATAATGGCGGCAACCCTAGAAGAGGTTCGGAACAGCGAAGAGGAGCTTATATATATATATATGCTCTGACAGTCAAGCCACCCTGAAGGCGCTAAACGCACCCAAGATTGCTGACGGCTTGGTGGAAGAATGCGCAGAGGCGCTGGAGACCCTAAGCGATGGCAAACGGATGACGCTGGTTTGGGTTCCGGGACATACGGGGGTACCAGGCAACGAGAAGGCGGACGAACTCGCACGACTCGGGGCAGGAACCGCCTATGTAGGACCGGAGCCACTTTTGGGCGTGACAAAAAGACAAGTGCAAAGCGGACTCAACAAATGGGCCCAGGACGCGCTATTAAACTCCTGGGAAACAGGAACGGGTTGCAGACAGACCAGAGAATTCGTAGACCGTCCAAAAGCGACCAGAATTAGATGGATGCTGGGACGGACACGAAAAGACCTCGGACTGCTGATAGGTACTCTAACCGGACATAACCGGTTGAGGAAGCACATGACACGTATAGGAGTCGAGATGACCCTACCTGCCCAGCCTGTGGACAGGAAGAAGAGACATCAAGACACCTCGTGGCAGAATGCGAGGCCTACGCAAGGATGAGACAACAGGCACTCGGAGTGCCAACTCTGAGCGAGGAAGAACTGCACATGCTCAAATGGGCAGACTTACTGGACTTTGTAAAGAGAACAGGAAGGCCCAATGAGTTACCCGACCATCAAAGGGAAGTGCAGAGAGTGGGTTAAGGGACAAACTTGGGGCATGGCATAAAGGGCCTACTTGTCAGACCTGCGGGTCAACCCCCCCACTACTACTACTGTTGAAATTTTAGTTCCTCATGGAAGATTTTAGCAGTTAAGTAGTTGTGCACAGCGGTCATTACCTCCAGAGCGAAAACTTGCTTGGGTTAGTTTGCTCTCCAATTCACTAAGATCCGGGCTGTTGGTTTTTCTTTAAAGTTAACTATATTAAATTTTTAATAGGAAAAAAACTCTAGTATTTTTTTGACAATCTTCTGTAAAACGCCTGGATAAAAGCAATGAAATTTCCGTGGACTTCTCTTGTATTTGGTAGTTGGCACTACATTTAAAAATATACGGTTTTGCTTGGCAGGCGTAAGGACATCTTACTAATAACATAAGATGAGATTTACAACTGTCCACACTTTGAAATTAACTACGCAGTATTCTGATGACTTCCCATTAGATCTTGGAGCACCATAGACAGGGTTGTCATATTTAGCGAAAATTCCCCATTTAACGAAAATTTCATGGAAACAAATGGAGCAAATTTAAGGGAAATTTAGTGTAAATCAAACAGTTATTAATTAAAACTAAAAACTGGAATAAACTTAAAACTGATGAGATTCTAGGCAAAGTAGACCAGATTTCCTTTAAAAAAGGAAAAAAAATGAAACAAGGGGAACAATAAATTAAACAAACTTTTAGGGATGGATCAAATATTTAATGGCTGTCTGCGAAGCTAGATTTCCTATCGAAAAAGAACCAAATACAAAAGTTATTTCTGCTATTAATTTTTCCCCTTCCAAAAAGTACTTGCATGAGCCATGAGATTTTATTTTAACACTGGATGGACGTATATTTACCAAAATAGAAACAGCATTAGCGTCAACCTTCACTCCTGTAGCCTTGACTATATCGCTGGCATAAAACACGATGGCATTTACTCCGCTAAACTGTTGAAAATACATCAATGCGAACGATATCAAAATTGCTTTTCTTACTGATCTTCGGCAAAATGTTTGACGTACCGACACTGCGCTTTGGGTGTTTTCTTTTAGTGTACCTAAAACGTAAACGCTTTATAATGCTCCAATTGTTGAAAATATGAAAAAGCTATTTTGGTGCAAAAGATCGAAAGTTTTTGAATTGACGGACGCCCCTGGACTGTCAACCTTAGCTTTAACACAAACTTGTAATACACAATTTAAAATAAGTTTGCATTCTACATTTCTTACATTCTACGTCGGTTTGCAGAGGGTATATGATATTATACCACTAAATCTACTTCGGAAAGCGTTGGAAAACACAAACATAAGCGTACAACTAATTAAGGTCATCAAAGAGTTATACCGCAATAGTAAGGCAAAAGATAAATTAAAAGTAAAACTAACCAAAGGCTTTCAAGTAAATAAAGGTCTTAAACAAGGTTGCTGTATCTCACCTACGCTCTTCAAGATATACTTGGAACAAGTCCTTAAAGTATGGAAGAGAAAATGCCAAAACATGAGAATTCCGTTGGACGAAACAACCTTGTATACTTTATGTTTCGCCAATGATCAGATAGTAGTGGCTTAGGATTATGACGACCTCGAATATATGACACGAAAACTAATAGAAGAGTACAATAGGTGGGGACTAGAGGTTAATCTCACAGAGTATATGTGTATCGGTGGAACGAAACAGGATCTAATCTTAAATACCGGGCAGCGAATACAGTCCTGTGATGAGTATAAATACTTAGGTCTACAAATTACAGCTGACGAAACACTAGACAAAGCTATAAAAGATCGAAACGTACAAGGAAGAAAAGCAATAACTTTATTAAATGGAATAATTTGGGACCAAAGTATATCAAAACATAACAAAAAGCTTATATATAACACCATTGTAAAAAGTATTATTACATACGGCTCAGAAGTATGGCCAATCAAGGAAAGAACAGAAAAAATGCTTTCCGCTATGGAGATGGACTATTGGAGAAGAGCAGCAGGGAAATCAAAAACAGAAAGAGTTACAAATCAAAAAAAAAGAGAAATTATGACAGTGGGTGAACGTACTTTAGTGGATGATATAAGAACAAAACAACTGGTGTGGTACGGACATGTACAAAGAATGAATGATGAAAGACTACCTAAACAAATACTACAATGGAAACCAACTGGCCGAAGAAAACAAGGACGGCCAAGGAGAAGCTGGAGAGAAGGAATAGACAGTGAAATAAGAATAAGAGGCCTAGATGATGAATTATGGGCAAACAGAAACGAGTGGAGATTGGGTATCGGAAGACGTAGAACGTTGTGAAACCGATAAATATATATTGTATTTTACAAAAAATTATCCTTGACATTGTTCTCTAAAATGCTTGGTTTTTAAAAACAAAATTAAATTTATAAAGGCATGTTTTTTTTTCATGTTCTTTAAAAATACCTCCAATTGAGTTGGGTTAAAAAAAATTATATTTTTCACAATAGAATTTATGGTAAATAGTAAACATATAATACAAAAGTATGCGCCCTTGCTTTTGCGCCACTAAATAAATTAATCGAGGCATGTTTTTTAACGACTTTTGGGCAAAAATTTGACACAGCACAAAAACATCAAATTTGCAAAATTGTCCCATTTACCTTCAATTTCCAGAATTTCGCGATCTACATCGTACCGTTCGCCTCTCAAAATGATAAGAGAGTGTTTGGCCTCCTCAAATCTACCCCATTTTATCAAATAGGTCGGTGACTCTGGTTGAAAACTGAACAACAGTAGGAATAGTAGAGGTAGAAGAGCACAAAAAATGGTAAACTAAAAGAAAGACTAATATTATCAATTTATTTTAAATAATATTTATGCCCACTATTATTGTGGCGGCACTTCACTTCGAGTGGCCTGTTCGCATATTGGCTTTATTTGTCAATAATATAGTTCAGGGTGGACTCGGACTTTTAGAACACCCTGTATGTCATGCATTCACGGTCTCTAGGTTTACCAAGCAATTTTGTGTAAAAGAAAAAAGTTTGGGAGGCGAAAAAGAAACATAACACCTGAAAAATATATCATTGTAGATTGACAATAGTCTACATGTAAGCTCTACACTTAATCTACGAGGGTGGATCAAATATAAACAAGCTTTTTAAAATTACTAACCGAAAAGTCATTCAAGATGAACGTGGCTGTTATAATTTTGGAGTAAGGATATTCAACAGCATGTAGGCGGCTGGTAGTGCCGCGATGCCCATTTGGCCAGGAGCAATCGCAATGAGCGAGAAGAAGGTACACAGTAGTGTTGCACAAAGAATAATCATTAAATTTCTTACACGCGAAAACGTGAAACCTGCTGAAATTCGATGCAGATTGCGAGCAGAGTGTGGAAATAAGACGCTTGGGTGGGTACCTGTAAAAACTTGGTGCGAAAAAATTAACGACGGCCGTGAGCCTGTCGACAACGTGAGTCACCACGTCGTCCGCGTACCATCACTTCTGCAGGCAAAGTTTTAGCGACCGTTTTCTGGGACTGGAGAGGAGTTCTGTTGGTCGATTTTTTGCACGAGCGAATAACAATAAACGCGTCTTACTACTGCAACTTACTCGACCAGGTAAAGCTTGATTATCGCCAAAAGAGGAGAGTACATCGTGTCCCATTTTCGATGGGATTAAATGGGAAACTCGGTTATTATTAAAGATATCGATTTTCTGATTGCACCTTACCGTGCTCTTTTTTGGAGCCCTTAAAAATGGTGTAATCAGATTTTTGCTATACCCCGTGGTTTCGCTAATACAGGGAGTTTTTGAAAAAATTGCATTTTAATTAATTCCTTGTATCTCGCTTATTTTGCAAGATATTTTTATTCTGTAAAAACCTTTCTATGGCAACTTTTTTAGAACAAAATATTGACGTTGTCAATTTTTAAAAATATTGTTTAGTTTTTGAGATATGGTATTTATCATAAAAAAATTAAATACGGACCTGGATTTTTTTTATTACTACTTTGATTAGTTCCATGCTATTATTACCTTAAAATAATAAAACTTTAATATTTTTTTGATTTAAGGTTAAAAAAAGCTATTTAATATTTGAAAAAAAAATTATAGTCCGAACCTGGAAATTTCCAACGTAATTATAAATTAAAAATTGCAAGACACACTAGTTGAACGATTTTTAGTTTATCTGTTTTGAAATGATAATTAAAAGATTTATAAATAAAGTAAAAAACGTTAAAAAGTTACAAAAATAATATCATACTAATTATTTGATAACCAAACAGCAGGTCGTGAAATTTACAAAACAAAAGCGTGGAATTGACATTGTCATTTTACTTGTCATTTTTGTAAATGGCTTACAATTATTTTAAACTGGCTAGAAATCGACCATATCCAGATTTTGAAAAATGTGATGTGACTGCTTCATTCAAGCAACAAAATCCCAATATTTAAATGGCGGAAATATTTTTATGCAAAATGCGTTAAGAAAAATTACTCAAAAATGCCAACAATGTCTTACACATAATGGTAATCAGAAAGATTAGTTATTTTTTATAATTTGTTTTTTTTTTGTATTTTTCGTAGACTTTGTTTCAAATAAATCTGTAAATTAACGTAAAACCATTTTAATATGCTAAGTATCAAAACAGTTAAACTAAAAATTGTTTAACTAGCAATTTTTAGTTTATATTTATGTTGGAAATATCCAGGTTCGGACTAATTTTTTTTAAATATTAAATATTTTTTTTTACCTTAAAACAAAAATTTTTTAAATTTTTATTATTTTATGATAATGCTAGCATGAAACCAATCAAAAAAGTAATAAAAAAATCCAGGTCCGTATTTAATTTTTTTATGATAAATACCATATCTCAAAAACTAAACAATATTTTAAAAAATTGACAACGTAAAATGTTTTTACAGAATAAAAGTATCTCGCAAAATAAGCGAGATACAAGGGTTTATTAAAAATACAATTTTTTCAAAAACTCCCTGTCTTAGCGAAACTACGGGGTATAGCAAAAATCTGATTACGCCATTTTTAAGGGCTCAAAAAAAGAGCACGGTAAGGTGCAATCAGAAAATCAATATCTTTAATAATAACCGAGTTTCCCATTTAATCCCATCGAAAATGGGACACGCTGTACACCCGATCCAAGACGTGTTGCTCCTGCATGACAACGCTAGACCTGATACGGCAGCTTTAGCCCAGGCCAAAATCAATGAAATGCACTAAACTGTGCTGGAATACCCTCCATACAATCCAGATTTGTCACCTTGCGATTTTCATATGTTTGCCCCACTCAAAGATTCACTGGGAGGCGAGCAATTTCAGACCAATGAAGAGATACCCGCCCAGCTTCTTTTTATGAAAACGGGATTAAGAAACAGTCAAACCGTTGGGAAAAGTGTATTAACAGAAAAGGGGAATGTGTAAAAAAGTAGAAAAAATTTCTGTTTTGTGTCATGTTTCTAAATAACTAGTTTAGAAACAAAGGCTTGTATATTATTGTATATTTGATCCACCCTCGTATATTCAAAATTTGCGTTAAATATTGCAAAACTTGCGGTTGCAATATTGAAAAAAATAAAAACATGCTAAAATTTAAAAGAATTAAGGTTGCATACATTATTAACACCTCTATTTTTGCTGCTACTTACTTGAAAGGGATTCAAAAACTCTCCGGCAAAATAAGCCACAAATATGCCAACCGTAACCATTAGCTGAAAGCAGCTTCCTAAAGCCCCTCTGACACTCGTGTGAGCTATTTCGCCATTGTAAAGCGGAGCTGCCACACAACTGGCACCTACTGCCATCCCTGTTATCAACCTGAAAACGAAATTATTATTAGTATTACAACATTAATTTGTCATTGAATGTGATTTAAAAAACAAATAACACAGATGTGTACTACACCACAAATAACCCAAAGTTTCCTGACTCATTTTCATTTATTAGAAAATGACCACCCAAGGCCAACACAAAAATAGAGGCCAAGACCCTGAAAAAATCAGCTGTTCTCCCGGGGCTGAATTTTACATTGGGTCTTATGGGAGGTCAGACGTTTTTTTTCAAAATGGCACTACAGATTTCCGCAAAATTTCAGTGAAATATTCTCAGACACCATCCTGATATTCCACCAAAGGTTTGTAAGAAAGCAACATGATTAAAAGGTTAAAATCTTCAAGATTTAGCATTCCTTATTTTGAATTCAAATTACCCGCCATGTACCACATGCCAACTGTTATATTTGACATGTATTTGACTTTGTCATCTGTAATTGTCACTTTCACTTCTGCTTTAAACTTAATTTTTGTGTGAGCTAATAAAGCGGCTATGAAAAATTAAGGATTACTATACATTTAAAAAAAATTGTTCTGCCAGAATAAAGTAAAAACAATCTCAAAAACGGCTTTATTTTTAAAAAAATCAAATATTCATGAACCGTCATTCCAACTCCAATATTTTAAAGACAATCAGCTGTGTCGTAACGTGACCATCAAACAAAAAATCAGCCCCGGATGTGACGTCAACAAAGTGGAGGATCGTGGCCCGTCTGTTTTGATAGCCCTGGACCACCATCAAAAAGACCCCAATTTCCATAATTGTCATAAATGTGACTCCGTTTTAAAAAACAAGTAACATAGATATGTACACCAACAAGACACAAGGTTCCTGGCTCATCTCAACTGTTGATTGTTTATGTTTTGTGTATGGTTTTGCAAACTCTAGAGTTTAAAAAACCGACAATTTCATGTTATAGTGAGACATAATTTTTTCATTCAATTTTGTTAATACATAATATAGTCCGACCATTGTATATGATAGATACACTAGTCAATGATAAGATGCATTAAGATGTACTAGACTTTCAATTCCTAACTAGGACCAGATGATATTACAATTTTTCTTAGTGTAAACGAAATGAAAATTTTCAAGACACTGCTGATGGCGAAATACAGTGTACGCAACCACCCTCTACACTGACTTAGTGTGTATTAGCTTACCTCCCAAAATACAAGTATGTAACTTCCCTCGCTCCAATTATAAGAGCCCAACCGACCATGAAAGGCAACGTCAATAAAAGAAGGGCTTTTTTCCTGCCAATTAGATCACAGATAAAACCAGTAGGTATGCACATTGCGGCTGCGCCTAGAGTGGCGAATGAACCTGAAAAAGGAAGATAGGGATTTATTTTGTTTTATAGATGTTGTCTCACTTAGCCCAATATGTGGAGTAAGTAAGACCTACTTTAATAAATTTTGCGACAAAAAAAATAACAGTAAAGAAAAAGCAACCGGCAACTTTTTTAAGAGGTTTTTCTGGGATATAAAGTAGTATATTTGAGTGCGTAGCCACCAAAAATATGATATTGAAAAATTTATGACATATGACCTATTGGAATATCAACGAAGAAATAATACCTTGCACAAAGATCACGATCAAAAATTGTCGCCATCTTGAAATACACGATAACGGACTAAATCAAATTTGATTTCCATTAAGGATCGCTACTTTTCATGTGCCAAGAAAAATAAGAGTTAACACTCTCTTTGAATGGTTAAGCTTGATTCTGTCCGCCAGATGGATTTCAAGATAGCGGCAAATTTTGATTGTGATCTTTAAAATTTATTTATGAGGAAATTAATGCAGACCTAATTGAGACGACAATCCTTTAATCTGTAAAGCAATGGTTGAAATAAAAATACATTTTTCGGGCACTACGTACCTAAAAAAATTCCGTAACATAAAAATAAATGAGCCTCTATGAAGGGGTAAGTTTAAGTCTGTCCACCATCCTGGATTTAAAACTGACGGACAAAAAAAAAATTCTGCTCAAAGGCCTGATCAATTCTTTCAGAAAGTTAAGTTCCATGCAAATTTGTAATATGGTTTAAAAGTTCAACAACAAACAATCATTTTGTACGGTTTTTTTTTGGCCGACCCGGTATTTACCTATCCATCCCATTTGGTTGTCATTTATCACGATGTCATTGTATTTGCCAGTGGATAGTTCGTTGAAAATCGGAGAGGTCCATCCCAAAACCACTCCTGCACTTAGGGCGGATAAAGTCGCTAGATAAAATAAAATATTGTAATAATAAACGTAAAATTTAGGACCCGTGAATTTAAAAATCAAACAAGTTTCGTGGCTACTCGGGTAAAAAGGAGTAAATTCACGGGTACCAAATTTTACGTTTGTTAGTATTATTTGGCTTAAAAATTCCGCTAATTGACGCCCACGTGTCTAATGGCAGGTAAAAACGCAATAAGCGTTGATCTGGCCTAATAGGCAGAAGAGCTGTCGTAGGTTACGGATGGTTTGTTTCTTTTTATTTGCAATCGATCTTTTTATTGATCGATATGAATAGCAGTTTATTTTCGCCTGCTCTTGTTCTAGTTTCTCTCGTATCTCGGTAGATGGTGCTTCTTGCGAGAGTTTTCTCACTATTTATAAAGGATTAGAGACAAAACCGTCTAATTAACTTCGCAAGAGTGTCACATTGACGAAGCAGTGTTCTGAGGAGTCCCATAAGGACGAAACAGTTAACTGTCAACACTTATTAGATGTCCATTAGATCTTGGACCCCCGTGAGGTTAAACTTTCAAGCTACCCACGGAAAATATGAGAGAAACAAAAACTCGTTTTTACCCGATTAGCCACGAAACTTGTTTGATTTTTATTGTAATTATATTTTAAAAAATAGAGCTTGTTTTTACAAACTTTAAAAATTCCCACATCAAATTCCTTTAAAATAAATATTTTTAGAAAAAAAACTAAAAAACATTATTGAGGCGAATATATTGTGGTATACAAGGTGTCTCAAATTAGATGTTTTTGAAAGGTTTCAAGTAATTCTAAAGGTGATAGAAAATCTGAGGAACCTGAAAATCTAACCCTCAACTGCAAAGCTTGATTTTCAAGAGATGATTAAAGGCAAAAACCGCATTTCTATATAGCAAGCCAGGGGTTTTTTTTGATAGAAAATGACAACAGTTTAATTTTAATTTATATTTAGCCGCCTTAAAATGTTTATTAAAATACTTCAGTGTATTACAAACTATTAGCAGAGAAATTGTTTTTTTTTTTTTCACTCAGTAGTCCAGGTTTTTATGAATTTGTTCTAAAACCCTGGTCTTAGGTACTAGCTCCTAAAATCTGTAGTGTATGTATAACTCACAACTTCTGGACGGATCTTGGTGAATATTAGTAAAACTTGAAGGGCAATTTAAAGTTTTATAATTAGGCCTTGCATGGTCCCTTGACAAAGCCCCCTCCCTCTCTAAATGTGGCATAAAATATTTACCTGAAAAGCCAGCAAAAATCTGTCTAAACTTCGTTGGCAGGGTGTTTCTTTGGGACTGTTCATTTTCAGAATGAGACTCCTAAAATGTCAACAAAAAAAACTTCATAACTGTAAACATTTCATGAAAAAAAAAAGGACACAAAATGTTTACAGTTAATTAAGCGGGTTTCTTTTCTAACATCAGAAGCAGTTATGGAGAACAAACTTTTTTATGACTATAGAAATAATAAATAATTAGTAACAATTGAACAAAAATTGAACAAAAAAATTATATAAGGCCTTTAAGGGTTATCTTTGCTACATATTTTTTATTGGTACACCTTTCTGTCAGAGATACAAAATCAAGTAATTTTTAATTCATACTTTGGAGGCCAAATATTTTTTAGAAGACCTAGTCTATTTAGGATTTACTTAGAAGGTTATTAATTTTTAAATGTGTCACAGTGTTTAAGGGAGGAGGGGCAGAGAGTTGCATCTCAAAAGCTGGTATTTGAGAAGCTTTAAGTCTTAGTTGCATTACCTAGTTTAATAAAAAGGTTTTTGTATAGTATTAGTACTATCAAAGAGGAACATTTTTTTTAAATTTATTTATTAGCAGTTGTAAATACATTCTTAGTTAATACAATAATCCTTATACAACATCATTTAAAAGATTATTATCTGAACTAGATAAACTAAAATTTTCTCACTTGTGCCAAGTTTTTGGTGCATGATGGTATATGGAAAACTGTGTGTGCACCCTTTTCACAGCCATTTTATCATATGAAGTATCTGTGAAGAAAAACTTAAATAAAAATAATTATGGATATAGATTAAATAAAAATTTATTAATATTCCAGTTAATATTTTTAAACTTTTACAAAATAACTTTAAGAAATTATTATATTGCAGCTTAAAGACCAATCCAAAAGATAAAAGTATTTATTATTGTTTTAATGAGAATTTTGTTAACTTAATTAGGAAATGATGATAAAAAATGTCATACAGGTCAAACATGATAAACCTTAACTTAATAAACAAAGGAATAATTTAATACTATAAAGCTTTCCAAATGTTATTTTATGGAAACAAATGTTATCATATCCGAAAAACTACAAACTACACTCATTTTATAGAGAAAACTGGCCCAAATGAAGTAATTTATTTGGGTATGAAACACATGAGGTGTTTATTTGAGGTAACAAAAATCCATTAAAATTAAATTTGGTTTTAATGACTGCAATCATTTGCTGTTACCAAGGTCCTTACTAAATAGCTCATTTAAGTTAAGTAGACACACTCATTTGGCTCAAATGATTTTTTATAGTAGGGGGTTTAAGAGTGTTTCTGTTAAAGAATTGGCTTATCACCTGCCGAGTGAATCTCTTGCTTTATCTTAAATATATATATTTTTTATATAGTATGTTTGAACTTGGGATGGCACAGCTGCTGCTTAATCTTTCTTGTTCTGTTCAAAAGTTTCATTCTTTAACTTTAAAAACTAGGTAGGTACAATTAGTAATTTTCAAACAACTTTGCTGCAAACAAAAATCAAGTTAAGCAGTTTAAGCCCAGCTTGGTTTAAGCCAAGTTTAAGCTATTGTCACATTGGCAAACATTAACACACAGACCTACGCTCAGATAAAACAGGCATATATCATATTAGAAGAAATATAAATATAAACACTTACAATTGTATCATAGTTAGGTGGAGTCAATATGGGAATCCCTTGACTGTCAATCATAGCTTTAATAATTCATTTAATTTATACACTGTTACTTTTAAATAAGTTGAATAAAAAAAAGACTACAAATCCACTTTTGTCTGTGCTTTTCCAAAACAAAAAATGTATGACGTTGAAATGTTGTTGTGGAAACAGCTGGAATACGCGAGGTTGGAATTTTTCTCTGATTGTTTTTGTCTGTTGGCCAAAAAGCCATTTGTTTCGGAAATTTCTATTTTACTGACTAACGAATTTGTTGGAATGAAATATATTTAAAATAATAAACGATCGACTACACCCTGTTTCCACCAGTGCATGCCCACCCCGATTCAAAAAACGCATCAGGTGACGCTGCTTTTAAAACGAGTGCAAATCCACGCATCCACGGGCCATCACGGCGTTTTTTGAATCGGGGTGGGCATGCATTGGTGGAAACAGTGTCAGGGCTATCAAAATGGACGGGCCACGATCCTCCACTTTGTTGACGTCACATCCGGGCTGATTTTTTTTTGATGGTCACGTTACGACACAGCTGATTGTCTTTAAAATTTTGAAGTTGAAATGACGGTTCATGGATATTTGATTTTTTGTTAAATAAAGCCGTTTTTGAGATTGTTTTTACTTTATTCTGGCAGAACAATTTTTTTAAAATGTATAGTAAGCCCTAATTTTTCATAGCCGCTTCATTAGCTCAGACAAAAATTAAGTTTAAAGCAGAAGCGAATGTGACAATCACATATGACAAAGTCAAATACATGTCAAATATAACGGTTGGCATGTGGTACATGGGGGGTAATTTGAATTCAAAATAAGGAATGCTAAATCTTGAAGATTTTAACCTTTTAATCATGTTGCTTCCTTACAAACCTTTGGTGGAATATCGGGATGGTGTCTGAGAATATTTCACTGAAATTTTGCGGAAATCTGTAGTGCCATTTTGAAAATATCATAAAAAAACGTCTGACCTCCCATAAGACCCAATGCAAAATTCAGCCCCGGGAGAACAGCTGATTTTTTCAGGGTCGTGGCCTCTATTTTTGTGTTGGCCTTGACAGTGTATGAGAAAAAAACTCCGCGCAGATAATACGGCCCATGTACAGCCGGCTTTATAGTGTATAGAGTACAGATCGAATAAACGAACGCAACTGATCTTAAAAAAAAATCTTTGGTCAATAAAATTCTAGTCATTAAAATAACCAGGGTATTATCCTACAGCTTTCACAAGGGACAATGTTTTTTTCGTTGTCCCAGAACAGCTGTTCGAAAACCTAAATATTTATATTTTCTTTTTTGCAAATTAAATTTTGTTTTAAAAATTACCTTTGTTGGCTGCAAAAAAGTGATTTGAAACTTAGGAACAGGTATTCAAAACATATTTTCAAACAATTATTGCTAAAGTTCAGACTATAACACCAAACCCTGCCTTTCAAAGGACAGTTTTGTGTTTGAGTATTTTACAAGCACCCCTTGATTTTAATTCCTGTAACTTGTAAAATTGTTTTATCTCAACTTTCGAACTACAAAAAAAAACTATGATATACTTAATTAGTGGCTTAATTACAAAAAAGTTTAACAAAATTAGTATAAAATTTTGAATAAAAGTTATTTGTGTGGCAAGAATATTTTAGTAATATTTTGGGGGTGCTTTATTTTAGGATATACCAATTAAAATTGAAGAAAGAGATTTAAGTAATATATCCTAAAATAAAGCTCACATCACACCCATTAATGTTTGGGAGTTAAAAAAACAAAATTAATTATTTTCCAGTTTATTTCTAAAATATATTTTTGCCACAATTATCATAGCTCAAACTACTATAGTTATATTATATATGAGTTAATAATACCTGTAACATAATAAAATTACCCAAATAATTACTCATATGTATTCACTCTTTTATTTTAGAAAAATATCAAGTTTATTAAAAGCCTATAAAGACATGGCTTGAAAGAAAAAGTTTGATCAAATTGATAGAAAAAGAGAAAATATCTTCACCATGGAAACAATTTTTCAAACGAACTTGGAACCTAACATACCAGATTGTAAAAGAATGGATGACCTAAACACAGAAAATCTGGTTGACAAAAACACCAAGCTCAGTACACTAATATCGCGCCTAGTATCTGAAAAAGATATAGAAGCCTTACAAATTGAGAAAAATGCCAATACAGGAACACTTCAAAGTGAGGCAGGTATTGACTTAGAAAACTCACAAAGTGAAAAAGGCACCAATATAGAAACACTACAAAGTGAAATTATCTCAACATCCATTACTGAAGTAGACTGTCAAATAAAAGTTTTCCAAAAATCTAACAAATCCAAGAGCAAGAGAAACAGCAAAATTGTTTGTAGATTATGTTTAAATGAATCACAGACTGCTAGGCTAGATACAACAGTGTATGATATGATTAGATGTATTTTGCCAGAGATGGTAAGTTTTTGATGGTATTGTATTAAATGGGAAACTCACTTATTATACAAAATAGAGACCTAAGGATTTCACATTAATGTTCTCAAATTCGACTAGAAAAAGTATGTCAAAGATTTTTGCTAGCCCTTGTAGTTTTGACACTATGAGGGAAAATTAAAAAATTCAGAATTGAAAAAATCCTCTTTGTTATTAGGGGCAGATATTTAAACTCTGTTAAAACTTTTCTACAGAAAGTTGATTTGTCAATAAACTGACATAAAATTTTTCGAGACCCAAATGTGAAGCTTGAAGACAAAAAAATCCAGGCCAATATTTAACTTAATATACATTTTTTTAAATATCAAATCCGAGTCGATGGATCAAAACCTTGACATAATTTTATTGACAGGATCAACTTTCTATAGCTCCAAAACTAATGTTTCACCTATTTTGCATGCCACTAAGTGTGACCTTCTACAGTTTTCACAAATAAAGAAAAAAATTACAATATGATCAAATCAAACAACTAAAAATCAATTACACCAAACAGGCTAAAATAAAACAAAAAATCTAAAATATCTGTTATTAAGAACCAACAAATACAAAGTTTTACATATTATGTTTAAGGGCAGAACACTATCATAGAAAGACTTATTCTATCTGTTGGATTTTGGATAAATTTAATAAAATTATTCCTTATCTAGGGATAAATAATAGAATTTTACCTTTTATGTTTTTTGCCGATTCAGTAATTAGTTATAATTAAAATTAATTAATATTAAATTTTTTTGCTTTATTATAATATACCTCTATGTATGTGAGCCTTTAGGTGCCTTTATTGGCTGCAGTTTTCGCGAATAGTCGCGTGTGCTTTTCCCACTCTGATACTATAGAGAGAAGATCAAGAGCGAGGGAAAATCCCTGGGCTCGTTCTATTTCGATTTCGACTTCAGCGTATAAGGTATGCCAATATTTTACTAGCTTGACGGTTCACAGCAGAAATTATTTTTCCTATTTTCGAACCAGTCTATTTATTTCCCCCGCGATCCCATAATAGGATCCAAAAGCCATTTTGGGTTTTTTCACTATCCTTTATATTTCTCTTAGGCAAGAAAGAGATAAAACTCACCCTAAATTTGTTTTTATTTAAACATGGCAAAAAAGTTTTGTGTTCCTCTCAAATTATGAAATTTTTTTTTCATACAACTTTAAAATAAAAGAAAACCATATACTTCATAATAACCGTCTTTGATGTTAAACCTTATCAAATGCTAAATAAAGATAGATAAATAAAGATAGGTGGTAGACGCTTTTTACTCATTGGGCGTCGACCGGTGAGATACCACCATGCCAGAAGTGAATAGCGCTAAGTGGTATCACCACGTTCCGCTACTGCGCTGGCAGTCCGGTTCCAACAATGAGTAACAGATAGCATGATGGCGCCTCCAGAATCAAAATATTCCGGAGGTAAAATACCCGACCACTCGGATCTCCGGGCGTCGGGTGATCCTGGGGGTCCTTCATGCAAAGATATTAAAAGAAGACCAAAAACTCAACTCAGAATTGATTTTAGCAATATAAGAGGATTAAGTACCAACATGAATTCAGTTCACCAACATCTTGAAGAAAAAAGACCTGACATCCTTGTTCTCACCGAAACTAAAATCAGTTCTGCAACACCTATTGTGAACTATCTTTATCCCGGCTATGACCTACACCACCGATTTCGACATAATTTTGGGATTTGTGTGTACATTAAAAATGACCTTTCATGTCATCGAGAGGAGAAGCTAGAACCAGCGAACCTCGATATCATATGGCTGAAATTCACCTCAAAGTCATCGACCAAGTTCATTTGCTGCCTCTACCGACCGCCAAGTAACACCGAGTATCAAAACTTTTTTGCGACATTATCCGAAAACTGTGATAGTATACAGTCTAACTATCCACATGCGGAAATTGTTTTTTTAGGCGATTTCAACGTCCACAATATACCCTGGCTAAAACACCACAACAAAACAGATAATGAAGGCAGGGAAGCAGAAGCTTTTGCCATAAGTTGTGGTCTAACGCAGCTTGTCGATGAACCTACCCGTATCTCAGAAAGGGGTGAATTGGCAGCGCTTTTAGACTTGTTCCTAACTACAAATCCTGACTTGTACACAATTCAAGTAGATCCCCCACTTGGTTCATCCGATCATAAACTTATAAGAACAAAGTGCGAAATGTTCATACCGCCAAGCCAACAATCACTTCCTCGTAAAATGTGGCACTATAAATCGGCAAAATGGAATGACCTTAAACAGTTTTACCTGGATTTTCCATGGCAAGAGGTTTGCTTTAAAACAGCTGATCCCACTATTTGCTGTAATGAAATAACAAAAGTAATCTTATCTGGAATGGATGCATATATCCCACATACAATAAAACGCAGAGCTAATGCAAAACCTTGGTTCAACAGCCAGTGTCAAACGGCTGTACAGAAAAAACACAGAGCATATAACCTTTGGAAACGACAACAAACCGCTCAAAACCACACAGAATTTATAGAAGCCAGAAATAGTTGCAAAATTACTATTGACGCCGCCAAAGAAACATACAATCAAAGAATAAAAAACAGGTTGCTGAATTGTCCAAGTAGTTCTAGGTCCTTTTGGTCTCTTGCAAAAGCCGTTGGATCAAACTTCACCAAGTCATCCATACCACCACTTACAGATAAAAATACTCACTTAGCCACAACATCAGAGGAAAAAGCCAATATGCTGGCCAAAATCTTTTCCTCCAACTCAAACCTAACAGTGCCAAATGGAAAAACTCCACCGTTCATTGAAAGGGTTTCCCACAGTATGCCAGAGGTACCCTTTTGTCACAGAGAAATACGAAAATCCCTTAAAAAGTTGGATACAAACAAAGCAATGGGTCCAGATGGCATTCCCGCGATAGTACTCAAAAATTGTGCTAGCGAACTCACCCCAACTTTCGCAAAATTATTCAATTTATCTTATAGGCAAGGAGTATATCCATCATCATGGAAGTCTGCCGCAGTACAACCCATTCCAAAGAAAGGAAAAAAGACAGACCCGTTAAACTATAGACCAATTGCTCTACTTCCGGTGATATCAAAAGTAATGGAAAGAGTTGTGAACAATCACCTAACCAAGTACTTGGAAAAATACAAAATTATCAACGACAAGCAATACGGATTTCGAAAATATAGGTCAACTGGCGATTTACTTACATACGTCACTCACTTATGGCAAAAAGCGATTGAGTTGCGAGGTGAAACAAGAACAATTGCCTTAGATATATCTAAAGCATTCGATAAAGTCTGGCATGAAAATCTGCTCAACAAGCTCAAAGCAACGGGATTGTCGCCGAGACTTTGCACTTGGTTTGAAAGTTACCTTAAGGATAGATCCATTTATGTTGCACTGGATGGCCGGAACTCCAACTCTTACCAAATAAATGCTGGTTTGCCACAGGGAGCAATCCTTTCGCCAACACTTTTTCTGATTTACATAAATGACCTCATAGATAAAACAGTAAATCCACTTTATTGCTTTGCAGATGATGGCAATGTAGTCTCCTCAGTCATACCACCCACTCAGTGTCTATCCGCACGTGAATTCCATCATCTTAGACTAACTCAAATATCGCAGATAAATAACGACCTGGAGATAATAGAGGACTGGGGCAACAAAAACCTTGTACAGTTCAACGCGCAGAAAACCCAAGCAGCCCTGTTTTCAAAAAAGACCAGCACCGGTGAGCCAAACATCATGCTATCTGTAAGTGCTGTCACATTGCAGAGCCAGTTGAACTTCTTAGGAGTCACTGCAGAGACCAACATGTCTTGGCACAGTCACGTGGCAGATATAGCTAAAAGGGCGTCCCAAAAGCTTGGGGTGCTATTTCGTACAAGACATCTGTATACACCAAGCCAACTGCTGACACTCTACAAAGCCCAGATTCGACCAACTATGGAGTACTGCTCACATATATGGAGTGCGGCACCCAAACATACCTTAATGCTTTTGAACACCGTGCAAAAACGAGCCATCAAGCTGATCAATGACCCCGCACTTACCCGTAGCTTGGATAGTCTCGAACATCGAAGAACTGTGGGCGATCTCTCTCTCTTCTACAGGTATTATCACGGAAAATGCTCTAAAGAGTTGGCACGTATGATCCCCCCGGGAGTAGCACCTACTAAGCGAACACGTCAAACAGACGGTAACCATCAATTTACTGTCAAAATAGAGGCACCAAGAACCTCATTATATCAGAATTCATATCTCTGGAGAACAGCATCGCTGTGGAATAAACTCCCTGCGACAGTTTTCCCTGCAGGTTACAACCTGAACCGTTTCAAAACCAACACACACCAACATTTCCGCGCACTTGCCGCTTGTCGAGCGTGATAGGGATCTCCTTGCGAGTGCGCATACCCGTAAAAAAAAAAAAAAAAAAAAAGTAGACAGACGTTTTAGTTCATATCAAGACATCTTTAACTTGAAACGTTTACGTCAAACAAATCCTGTAGTCACACACCTGACCTATTAAAATCACAAGAAAAAATTAATAAATACCATTCTAAAGTAGTGTCTTGTTGTTGAAAAGATGCTAGACATAAGGCTTTTTTATCTGTTCTATTTTAGAAATTGTCTGTTTCAAAAAATCCACGATTTTGTTCCGAGTGTATAGCAACACTAAAATCTTCCTATAGCTTTAAAATATCTTGTCAAAAAAATGAATCAACTGTGATAAATTTATACCAGAGTTCCGAGAAAAACGAAACAGTTGATCTAAGGAATTGTCAGAATACCAAAGATGAAGAAACTGTTTGTAGGTAAGTAAGATTGACGACTCATATATACAGGGTGTTTCCTAATTGAATGCCAATATTTATGGGGGTGATTTTTGGGCCCATTTTAAGAAAAAAACTTCATATGAACATATGTTCTAAAAGTCTTACCTTTTAAGATACAGGGTGGTAAACTTTGCAAAAATAAATCATTAATTATTAATATCTACAATACCAAAATGATTTAAAAAGTACACTTCACTTGGTAATGAATTTCCGATGCACTCTACGGATCTATACTTAATTATGGCGTTATTAAAATAAACTAAAAATGCTTTTATATCTCAGGCCTTTCACCGAAATATTTCATATTTTGCTTACGTTTTTTTCAAACATGGCCTTTAATATTATTGCTATAAAACTACTTTTCCAAACGAAATTCGGCAGAATCTTTTCATCACATTGAAGATTTTTATTCTGCAGCATTTTGAAAAGGGCAACAACTGTACTTACATCTATATTTTAGCAGATGTTAGCAAAGAAATTAGCTTTCGCGTTCCTATGGGTATTTTTTATTACTCTGCACTAACACAGAACTACAAAGCACTCAATATGGAACAGAAAAAATACATTTTTAGAAAACAGCCAAATTACGAATAAATAACAAAGACAAAGTTTGCTTAGTGATTATACATTAAACTAATTTTCAAGGGGACTTCATGCAAGCACACATTTTGCTGTAATGGGCCACAAGTTTTAGCTCACACTACTACTATACTATAGTAGTGTGAGCTATGGTGATCCTAATTTTTCCGAGAAAAAAAAAGTTGCTCCGATTTCAAAAATTTTTATATATCTTTGCGTTTCAGATGATTTTGAAACTTTTTTGTCTCGCCGTCTGTCTGTCTGTCTGTCTATAACGACCAACCCGCATAACTCAAAAACCGCTTGTCCGATTTAAATGAAATTTGGTACCTAGGCTGGGTCTTGGGCTGTGGTGGTCCCATTTAAAAATGAACGAAATCCACCGAACGCAAGCCAAATAAAAGGGTGGGGGTAGATTTCAAAAATGAGAGTTTATGTGAAAATATGGCGTGTGTGATATCAAACGAAAGTTAATTAAGTCTGGAGTTAAGAAAAATGAATTTTAAGTTATTTTAAAAAAAGGGTGGGGGTAGATGTCAAAAATTAGAGTTTAAGTGAAAATATGGCGTGTGTGATATCAAACGAAAGGTAATTGAGTCTGGAGTTAAACAAAATATATTTTAGTTTTAAAAAAAGGGTGGGGGTAGATTTTAAAAATTAGAGTTTACGTCAAAACATGGCTTGTGTGGTATCAAACGAAAGGTAATTGAGTCTGGAATTGAATAAAATATATTTCAGTATTTAGTTATATTAGCTCAGACGTACACTATCACTATAGTACCTAGTGTGAGCTTAGGTGCCCATAGATTGGCAGAGTATTTTTTAAATTATCTGTTCTTTATTTCCCAATTATTACAGGGAAATACAAAAAAAAATAACAATAATAATCAAGCATTTTAATTAATTAACACCGAGGAAACCTAGTGTACATCTATGTTTTAGCAACTTTATTAGCAATAGAAGCAAAATTTCGGACTTCCATTTTTCGGCCTTACCTTTTTTGGATGTTCTTCTCACACGAATAAACAGAAACACTCAAACCACTGTATATAGGAAACCTACACACACGGGGTAGTACCTATATTTTAAGTCTAATTATTCTGTTACTACAAAACAAGGAGTTATAAGAAGTTTGTATTTAACAGCCGTAAATATTTGTAGTAATAACGAAGAATTAACCACAGAAATTAACAACTTTAAAAAGGAAAGAATGGTTATTCTGAGAAATTAATAAGCTCAACGATCTCTAAAATTAAAAACAAACCAAATGTAGCAAATTCTCAAAATAATAATCCGTTGGGTGTTATTAATATTCCATATATTCAAGGGATTTCAGAAAACATAAGACCAACACTATAATATAAAAACAGTATTTTTATCGGGAAATACGATAACTAAAATAAAACCAGCAAATCCCTCAAATAATAAGGAATGTATTTACCAAATCCCGTGTGAGTGTGGTAAATCATATGTAGGTGAAACAAAACGCCATCTTCAGGTCAGAATAAATGAACATCTGAAAAGTACCCAATTAGGGGATATTGAAAAATCCCGTTTAGCGGATCACAGGATTCAATGGTTAGAAGCTAAAGTTTTGCATAAGGAGTCGCATTGGCGAAAACGAAAGTTTGTTAAAGCATATATTATAATGCAGAATAAAGAGGTTTTCAGTCAACCAAGTACGGACATACCAAACATATGGAAACCACTACTTGGTTAAGCGTCTTAGGATTGTACACCAAGTAGTACAGGTAGTAGTAGTAGCCTGTAAACTAGTTTGTTTAGTTTACGCTTGAAAACAGTTAGAGGTACTTACTAACTTAAACGTCGTGTTTAAAATAAACACAAAAAAAAATAAAGACAATTGAAGTCCGAAATTTTGTTTTTACTCAATCATTGTCTTCGAGTTTCAAAAAAGTTTTTAGCTATATTTCACTAAAACTTGCTAAAAGGGCAGTTATTTAACAGTAATCAGATTTCAACTTCTTTTATGAATAATTTTTGTTTGTGAAATCAGGCGAATTGGACAGTTAAAATGGCTATTTTGCCATACATATTGGTTGCTCCAATATATTTAGGGTAAGAAATACCGTTGAAAAATTGCCAGCAAACACGATGTGGTCCCAACGATTTTATAGTAAAGATTTTATAGCCAAGTTTAGAAAAACATTTCCAAACTAGTAAAAACCTTTCATTTTAAAATTTGTATTAGAGAACTTGGCTTTACTTTTATCTCAATTCTTTTTACGCAATACCATTTTCGCGTACTTTTTTTACATGAAATGTTTTTGTTATGATTTCGCTCTTTTTTTAAAGGTTTCAGATAATATTTAAACTTTAAAGTAGGGGTTTGGGTTTTAAAATTTTTTTCTAATTGTTTTATCGTAGTTTCAATCGACCTTCCAAAGCTCAGCTCTCTAGCGTTTCTAGAAGTGGGCAATGTTACTTTTACATAACTTTACATTTATAGGGGAGGGAAGCAAATTAAATTTTTTCCTATACTTTTATCATATTTCCTATTAGTCTGCGAAAGCTTAGCTCTCTAGCGCTTCTGGAAGTGGGCAATTGTTACTTTTACATAACTTTACAAGGTATATGGGAGGGGAGTAAATTAAATTAAAGTAAATTTTGGGGAGTGTTTGGTCACAATTTCTATCAGTCTGCCAAATTTCAGCTTTGTAGCATGTCTGGAAGTACAGTAGAATTTTGATGAACTGTAACGGTTTTTTGTTACCAACTAAAATGCTCTCGGTAGCTCAGTTGGGACTGAGGTCGTGGTGTTCACCTCAAAAAAAAACTCAACAATATTCATGTGAAATAAATTAACTTTCTTTTGCCTAAAGGGCGCCAATACAAGTTTAAAAGTAAAATAGAAAGAATGTATCGAGATCTTAGTGAACCTTGTATTATTCACTACGTATTAATAAAGATGGTGAATGCTTGATTAAAACGCAAAAGTTTTTAAAAAAATAGTCTCTAATTATTTTTATCAGCAAACGACTTGCAAGAAGGAAATTTACAGAAAAAATAAATATATAAGGATCTTTTAACCTAAATACTTAATTATATAGCTATCGATTAAAAATATTATTTTATATCCTTGTTTCTTATCACAGAATGTTCGTTACTATTTATTTTTATTATCTCAAGAATGTAATTTAATTTCTATTTATAAAGAGTTGGTTTTTTATTTCAATAAAAGAATTTATCTTATTATTTTATGTTAATAAAAAGTAAGAAGAAAATACACGGACGATAAAATCAAGCCACACAAAAAAATTATCGAAGTACCTAAATAAAAAGTATGTACCTATTTGGCTAAAATCAAAAAAATATAATATATTTTTGGGACCTAAGAAAAATTAATACCTTGGGAGGGTAAATGCGCATCTACTCAACAAGGGTGCATTGTTGCCAGATCTTAACAAGGGCAATAAATAGGTTTACCAAAAATATTAACAAATAATAACCAGTGCTATAAAAATGAAATATATCACAGTTAAATAAAATCGTTAGTAAAAATAAGTATTAAATCTTATCTGCCAAATCCCACGCTGGAGGTTGAGTCCTCAAAAGATTTGAGTTGGTTGTGTGGTCGGTACTTCAACAAAACAGATTTCAAAACGGGACAGCAAAACAAAAAGAAAGCAGTAACATCGACTAGTACAACATGGCTTTTACTTCAGTAAACAATTACGGGCTTCTGCTCAAAGTATGTGTGATGTACGGGCTTCAAAACATATACGGATCCCCGAAAACGAGCTCCATAAAATGGAATGGGCTTCATAAAATGGAATGGCTTCATAAAATGGAATGGGCTTGATAAAATGGAATGGCCTAAAAAGGTCATTGTTGTCTTAGAAATGCGTTTAAGTTTAATCAATTTTCAGAATAGTATTTTATGTTTCTATAGAATTAAAAGTTTTTGTTCTCAGCAAAAAGTCTAATAAAAAAATTAGGCAAACTCACCAGTAATGAACAATGGTCCACCTTTTTAATCACACCAGCATTTTTCACGAAACTAACTCTGTTACAAAACACTGTACAATTTCTGTAAGTTTTACAACATTTTGAGTAGCAGTTATGCTTGGTTAAAATAAGTTTTTAATATATTTTATTAGCACATATTATAACGGTGTTAAAATGCTCTCTGAAACACACAAAATCTGCGAGAAACCGAGTATTAGCTATCACAAAAACTAAAGTAGTTCGGTTACCATATAGAAGTTAAACTGCATCAAGAATCCGCATGTAACTGACTCTCTCGGCTACGTGCATTTGAAAAAAGACGGCGGGTTTCCCTGACCGAACAAAGCAGCTTGGATCAGTCTGAGTACAGCCGCGCGACGACGAAGTGGGGAACGTGCCGTAAAGCGACTCTAAACAACGCTTGTTGAAACAAATTTTATCATGAAGTACCGTGGTTCAGTGGACAAGGCGTCAAACGCTCACGCACCACAAGCAGCCACCGGAGGATCGCTCCATCGACGATACTTTTTTTTTATGTGGATAATTCTTTGATTTATTTTTAGTTTTACAGGGTCCTACAAGTATTTTATTTTTTTTTTGTTAATAACGTTACTTGCTATTAGGGTTAAGAAAAAAAATCGTTACACCACCCCTCTCCTAAAAGAATAAAATTTGGGGAAAAACAAATTTTATTTATGCAGTATGAATACTACCAGTTAAAAATTAATTAGAAACAAGAATATATTCATAGGATTACATTGTAAATCTCTACTAACAAACTATTAACCTAAGTGGTAAAAAAAATATTAACTTAAGAGAAAGTTGCTATGAAACAAATACTGGCCAGGTATTCATTACCAAAGGTATTTATGAGCAATCATTTTATGTGCAAATAGGGGTTCCTTGGAATGATTCTTTATAGAAGCTTGATATCTTTCGTGTATCACCCGCCAAAATTGGAGTCACTATCGGTCAGTCTAAATTAGGAAAGGGACAAAATAAGTAGGGACTAATCTACAAAGACTTCACAAGGCAACTAAAACATGATAACCAAATTGCTCATACTCAAAAATCGAAGATATCGAAACTACATACCTTAAACAATATCAATAAGCTAATGGGGAATCGACTGCAGTCTTACACAGGGGAAATTCGCAAATGACTAGGGTACCCAAATACACTTCCTCACTACGAAACTTATTTGCATCTTTACTCAAAATTCTGGTCACTCTAAAACATGTAACTCGGTACTTAATTTTCAATTTTTCCTTTCAAAAATAACACTCAACTGCCTACAAAATACTCAAAACTAATTATCAGAGCCTACGGAAACGTCAGAATTCGAACCAAGATAAGGCTTCAAATCCTTAATGTGCCATTCGCCTGCATCAGAACCGTCAATATGAACTAGCCGATATGTTAATTGAGAAATCTTTTTAGAAATCTTACATAGAACATATTTCTTTGCCAATTTGGCAGCAAATTGATTTGATGCGTCAGACAACACCTTATTACGCTTCCATACTTTATCTCCGACATTAAACTGAACATCACGTTTTCTCAAATTATATTGGCGTTTACTTCTCTCATATGCTTGATGAAGCTTTTTCTTAACATTTTCATAAATCTCCGAAAGTCCTTTTAAATTATCACAAAACTCAACGCGCTCTCTGGACAAAAGTTCAAGATCTTCAGTATCTATAATTTCACCATAATACTTTCCAGTAATAGGAACATTGCGACCAAAATTCATAAAATTAGGACTAAACTGTGTAACTTCATGAACCGATGAATTAATAGCAAATTGTATCTCTGACAAGTGTTGATCCCAATCTCTATGCTCTTTAATATAGCTACGTATAGCTGTACCAACTACTCTATTTGACCTTTCAACAAAATTAGTCTGGGGATGATAACGAGCATTAAACCAAATTTTCTGAACTTCATATTTTTCGGCCATTTTCTTAAAAACCTTTCCAGCGAACTGGCTGCCATTGTCGCAGATAATAAATTGGGGTACTCCATGTACCAAAAATATTTCCTTTTCCATGAACTGACAAATCTTACTTGCTTCAGCTTTTCTTAAAGTATGTAATATTGTATACTTAGAAAACCAATCGCCCACAACTAACAAGTGACTAAAACCAGAACGACTTCTAGGCAGAGGACCGATAATATCTACTGCAATAATTTGAAATGGAAAGTTACAAGACTTCTCAGCACCCATTAAACCCATTCTAGCTTCATTTGATGCCTTTTGTTCTCCACATACTACACAAGATCTGATATATTTAGCTACATCTTTTCTGATTTCTTTCCAATAATAAGTTTCCTGAATTCTACTAATGGTCTTAAAAAATCCAAAGTGACCTGCTACAACAGGTCATGATGTTTTCTAATTATTTCTTGAACTTGACTTTTTGGAACTAAAATTTTCCAGGGGGTCAAATTAGATTTAAATTTAGTTTTTAAGGGAACGTGCTTGTAAACAAAATTATTTTTAACGCACCAATTAGGAAATTTTTCAGGTTTTGATAAAATATCTTGTTGCATCTTTAAATAAAAAGGGTCAAGGTTTTCTAAACGGATATCTAATTTCTGTGTCTCAAAATTAGTCAAAGCTAAAACATCAACATTCTCATGGTCGTTATTAACTAGATTATCAGAAGGGATCCTGGACAAACAATCTGGAACTACATTTAATGATCCTTTTCTATGAGTAATAGTATAATCATACTGTTGCAATTGAACGACCCATCTGGCTAATCTTCCAGTTGGTTCTTTCATATTATTTAACCATAAAAGTGAATAGTGATCGGTAATAATTTTTAGATTTGCAGTACCCTCCACATAGGGCCTAAATTTTGATAAGGAAAAAATTACAGCAAGACATTCTCTTTCAGTCACAGTATAATTACGTTCTGTTCGAGATAAAGATCTACTAGCGTAAGCTATAACTCTTTCTGAGCCATCTATTTCTTGCAAAAGCACACCGCCCAAACCGGTATTAGAAGCATCAGCCTGAATAATAAAAGGAATATCAAAATCGGGGCTGCATAAAATTGGAGCAGAGACCAGAGCCTCTTTTAACTTAATAAAAGCACTATCCGCGTCAGGAGTCCATTTCACAGTTTGACCTTTCTTTTTACCTTTCAACAAATCGTTCAACGGTGAAACAAGAGTAGAAAAGCCTTTAATAAACTTTCTATACCAAGAAGCCATACCAACAAAACGTTTGATTTCAGTAGTAGTTTTACACTGAGGAAAATTCACTATAGCAGCAACCTTGTCACTGTCGGTACGTAATCCCGAGCAGTCCACTACATAACCAAGGTACTTGAGACTTGACTTAAAAAGTTGACATTTCTCAAGGTTAACAGTTAAATTTGCATTTTTCAATTTTTCTAACACTTCATATAACAGTGAAATATGTTCAGAAAAACTACTGGAAGTAACAATTATGTCATCCAAATAGCAAAACACCTTAGGAGAAAGCTTCGGGGTTAAAACTTTATCCATTAAACTTTGCTGACATTGAGCAGAGTTACGTAAACCGAACGGAACAACATTTAAATGGAATAGACCACGACCTGGTACAGAAAAAGCAGTTTTTTCTTTACAATCAGGGTTCAGGGGTATCTGCCAAAAAGCTTTTCTATGATCAATGGAAGAGATATAACGTGCATCACGCAAAGTGTTTAAAATAGTATCTACTCTAGGCAGAGGATATGCATAATGCTTTGTTATTTTATTTAGACGACGTCCGTCAAAACAGAAACGGTATTCATCGTTTGCTTTCTTAACCAACAAGACTGGAGAATTATAAGAGCTATGTGATGGTTCAACTACATTTAAGGCGAGCATTTCATCTAATTCTTTATTTAGTATGTTCATCATAAAAGGTGACAAAGGATATTGTCGTTCTCGGAATGGTGGAGCATCTCCAGTATCAATATTAAATACAAGTTTATCTGTGCGTCCTAGTTTATCTTTACAACTGATAGCTTCATAAGCTAATTTAATTTTTTCGATGTCTCGCAACTCACTTTCTGAAAAGTTTTGACTTTCAATGCCCAAAGACGTATCTTTGTCGTCCGAAGAAACAGAGAAAACAAAATTACTGACAGAACTACAAACTGTCCAAGAATTATCCTCAAAATCAATCTTAACGTTAAAGTTTCGACAAAAGTCACTTCCCAAAATTAATCCATGCGATAATGAAGGTACAACTAAAACTTTTGTAATCTTACATAGATTATCAGCACATATCGGCAAATAGATTACACCCACAACTTCTTGTGGTTGTCCACTAGCTGTGTACACCGGGTTATTTTTTCCAAAACTGTCAACTTCAAGTTCAAATTTTGTTATTAAGTCTAAAGATTTCTTGCCAAGCACACTGTGGTTTGCACCACTATCTAAAAGTGCAGTAACTAATGTATCAAAAATATTTATCTCAATATAAGGCCTATTATCATGAGGTAAACTAACAAATAATGGAGCTAAAGAACTATCATTAGAAACCAAATTCGATTCAACGGTACTTAAGTTTGCTTTATTACCAAATTCCGATACTTTAACTTTATTATAAAAATCATAAACAAATTTCTTCCAATTGTCCCATTCAAACTGACAAAAAAATTTTCTTTTATTATTCTCGGCCTTAAAATTACAAGGAGTTCGTCGACCGTTACCAAACGTCCTCGAAACTAGTTTTTTGAACAATTGCAATCACGAGTTGTTACATTGGATTTTCCACATCGGTAACAAAATTAATTTTTCGGAGCTTTACATGACGAGAAAACATGATTGGGTAATCCACAATTCCAACACACTATCTTAGAAGAGTCACTAGATTGAACTGTATTAGGATTGTTATTAGTATCTGAAGTATTAATAGAAGTTACATTATTACTCGGATTTAAATTATCTTGAAGATTTCTACTCGAATTTCTATTTTTAAAATTACCTCGAAAACTACCACGATGATTACTAAAATTATTACGTTGACTGTTAGACTGCGAATGATGATTGCTACTCGAATAGTCATGATGATTTCCATAAGATCTGCCACGATTCGAATTAAATTTATTGTACTGGTTACTGTAATTTAAATTATGATTGGTATTCAGATAGCCATGCTGATTGCCACGACCTCGATTGTTTTTAAAATTGCCTCGATAATTTCCAGATAAAAAGGATGTATTTTTAAAATTATTTTTATGGTTTTGGTTTTGGTTATAACCAGACGTTGATGGTTCACAAAAATTGTCTCGATCATTTGAGTGGAAAGAAGAAACGAGAAGAGAAGAGCCATCTGTCGTTTTCCAATAAAGAAGGGATTGAGTCAATGCTGACCAAAGCTAGAGGAGATTTATAAAAATCACACATATTTTTCCTTAAGTATTTTAACTTTGTGGCTTCGCAGGGTTGTCTATCTAAATGTCTAAATAATGACTCCATATTAGCAACAAAAAGGTGAAAAGGTTTTGTTTTATATTGTTTTCTTGCTTTAATATCCTCCCAAATTAAATCATCTAAATCTTCAGGCAAAAAATCGGTTTTTAAAATTTTAACTAATGATTCCCAATTAGTAGCTCTATTAACAGCAGATTTAAACCAGTTATGCGCAGGTCCTGAAAATAACTCTCCAGCACTCTCGAATAACTCTATTTTAGAAACACGACGGGACTTACAATATTCCTCAACTTTATCTAAAAATTCTAGAACAACATGATAATCTGCTTCGCCAGAAAATGACAAATTCCACTGATGAACAGGTATTGACTTGCTTTGAGTACAAACAGGGGTAACGATAGGGGTTGGAGCAGGAAGAACGGTTTGGTTCAACGTTAGGTTCGAGTCGCTGTTGTTTTGTTCAAAAATATCAGCTTTTTCAAAAAGGTTAGCTTCTAGCTCTATATATTTTGCATAAGCTTCTTGCTTAAAATTAATAACGACAGAGTCTTGGTCTATAAGAGGGATTATAATCCGACAAATACGATTCGAAATATGAATTAATCGCGATCGATAGCGCTGAAAAGCAGAGTCTGTTTGTGGTCCTTCAAATTCCGAAATTAAAACTTCTAAAGCTACTAAGGTTTCCTCGATAACCTTTTTTTCGTTTTCGAATTCATAATGCGGATCCGAATAAGAAAGATTTCGATTTTTATCCGCTTGTATTCTGCGATTTAACATTTTTCGTTTTTGTGCTGCATCTTGATGTCTCGTAGCAATAACTCCACGAATTCTTAATTCATAAGATAACTCCGGTTGAGTTAAATAAATAGGCCTCATTAAATCGATATCACGGATATTCATTTTAAAATTTAAAAAAAATTAGCAACAAAAAAATTTAAAAAAAGGAATGTAAAAAAAAATTATTTATTTATTTTTTTTTCTTTTTTAAGTCGCAATCGTCGTATAATTAACAAAGAAAACTTTAAAATCAAACCGCAGTATCTTTAAATACCATCGAGCGCCCTGCATAAAAAATACAAAAAAATAAAAATCTCAAAATATAGTTTTTATAACTCGCTCTTAATTTAGTGGAACGTATGCAAAAACATTAAAATGAATAATCGGTCCCCGCACAGACTGATCAAAACGTACTCAAGATTCAATCACGAAAATACCCAACACCAAAAAAAATTCAATATATAAAAAAAATATATGGCTGATAAAACTTTAGGTAGGTACCATCTATATATTACTGGCCACGTAGAATAAAAAATAAAAAACAAAAAAATTATTAAAAATATTTTTGGGTAAAACTCTATCTAGATTTAGCCCTTTTTTTTGCCACTAAGAAAAACTCTCGTTTTGCTGAGCCCCTAAATAACAATTATAAATATTCAATTCAAAACAATCTAAAAAGAAAAAACACAAATAATTTTATTTGTATGTTTAAACTGTACTAGATGCCATATAAGAAGAAAAAAAAACCGCCTTATTACTTTTAGCATTAAAATTTACCTCCATAAAAGCAAAAATTATTTTTATATCAATTTTATTAGGTTATATTTGTTCTCATTTATTTTAATTAAATAATATTTGACTTTATTTATCTTTATTTAAATATCTTAGATTTATCTTGATTTATTTTTAAGTATTTAATTTTTTAACTAGTTATGAACCAAGGATATAAAATTTAAAAAAACTCAAAAAAATTATCTTTATTTATAGGCAAAAGAGATTTAAACAATAAAAAACTCAGGCCCCACGTTGGGCGCCACTTAATCTGTAACGGTTTTTTGTTACCAACTAAAATGCTCTCGGTAGCTCAGTTGGGACTGAGGTCGTGGTGTTCACCTCAAAAAAAACTCAACAATATTCATGTGAAATAAATTAACTTTCTTTTGCCTAAAGGGCGCCAATACAAGTTTAAAAGTAAAATAGAAAGAATGTATCGAGATCTTAGTGAACCTTGTATTATTCACTACGTATTAATAAAGATGGTGAATGCTTGATTAAAACGCAAAAGGTTTAAAAAAAATAGTCTCTAATTATTTTTATCAGCAAACGACTTGCAAGAATGAAATTTACAGAAAAAATAAATATATAAGGATCTTTTAACCTAAATACTTAATTATATAGCTATCGATTAAAAATATTATTTTATATCCTTGTTTCTTATCACAGAATGTTCGTTACTATTTATTTTTATTATCTCAAGAATGTAATTTAATTTCTATTTATAAAGAGTTGGTTTTTAATTTCAATAAAAGAATTTATCTTATTATTTTATGTTAATAAAAAGTAAGAAGAAAATACACGGACGATAAAATCAAGCCACACAAAAAAATTATCGAAGTACCTAAATAAAAAGTATGTACCTATTTGGCTAAAAACAAAAAAATATAATATATTTTTGGGACCTAAGAAAAATTAATACCTTGGGAGGGTAAATGCGCATCTACTCAACAAGGGTGCATTGTTGCCAGATCTTAACAAGGGCAATAAATAGGTTTACCAAAAATATTAACAAATAATAACCAGTGCTATAAAAAGGAAATATATCACAGTTAAATAAAATCGTTAGTAAAAATAAGTATTAAATCTTATCTGCTAAATCCCACGCTGGAGGTTGAGTCCTCAAAAGATTTGAGTTGGTTGTGTGGTCGGTACTTCAACAAAACAGATTTCAAAACGGGACAGCAAAACAAAAAGAAAGCAGTAACATCGACTAGTACAACATGGCTTTTACTTCAGTAAACAATTACGGGCTTCTGCTCAAAGTATGTGTGATGTACGGGCTTCAAAACATATACGGATCCCCGAAAACGAGCTCCATAAAATGGAATGGGCTTCATAAAATGGAATGGCTTCATAAAATGGAATGGGCTTGATAAAATGGAATGGCCTAAAAAGGTCATTGTTGTCTTAGAAATGCGTTTAAGTTTAATCAATTTTCAGAATAGTATTTTATGTTTCTATAGAATTAAAAGTTTATGTTCTCAGCAAAAAGTCTAATAAAAAAATTAGGCAAACTCACCAGTAATGAACAATGGTCCACCTTTTTAATCACACCAGCATTTTTCACGAAACTAACTCTGTTACAAAACACTGTACAATTTCTGTAAGTTTTACAACATTTTGAGTAGCAGTTATGCTTGGTTAAAATAAGTTTTTAATATATTTTATTAGCACATATTATAACGGTGTTAAAATGCTCTCTGAAACACACAAAATCTGCGAGAAACCGAGTATTAGCTATCACAAAAACTAAAGTAGTTCGGTTACCATATAGAAGTTAAACTGCATCAAGAATCCGCATGTAACTGACTCTCTCGGCTACGTGCATTTGAAAAAAGACGGCGGGTTTCCCTGACCGAACAAAGCAGCTTGGATCAGTCTGAGTACAGCCGCGCGACGACGAAGTGGGGAACGTGCCGTAAAGCGACTCTAAACAACGCTTGTTGAAACAAATTTTATCATGAAGTACCGTGGTTCAGTGGACAAGGCGTCAAACGCTCACGCACCACAAGCAGCCACCGGAGGATCGCTCCATCGACGATACTTTTTTTTTTTTTATGTGGATAATTCTTTGATTTATTTTTAGTTGTACAGGGTCCTACAAGTATTTTAATTTTTTTTTGTTAATAACGTTACTTGCTATTAGGGTTAAGAAAAAAAATCATTACAGAACTATACATGAGTAAGTGAGTGGCAATTTCGAGGTTTTTTGAAATTTCGTAACTACTTTATTACTTTATGGAAGTCCATGAAACTTGGAGGGGTTGTTAACTCTATGAAGAACTACGACGTTACAAAGTTTGGGTTTAGTAGCTCATTCCGAATTAGAGTTTTAGATAGGTCAAATATGGGCTGAAATGTTTCAAGAAAAGACGGTAACAGCAGTTTACGCCACGAAATTGACGTGCCCTCAGATAAAATTATGCAGTTGGGAGATTAGTCTTTTGTTTTTAGAATATGTTTAAATGTTTTACAAGAAGATGTCTGCGTAAAACTGTATAGCTCAGAAGATGACCCACTTAAACATATGGTTGAGAGATGTTTGCCAAACACAGTAAGTTTGTTTTTTCTTTAATTCGTGTTTTTTTTAGCTATGTATATGATTTAAAATCAGAAAAGTCAACCACTTATCGCGTTGTAGTATTTGTAACCAAGAAAGCTTTTTGCAATGTTATTGATCTATATCTATCTATATATTTTCTTTCATTTCTAATAGTTTATTTCCTTTTTTGCTTTGTAAAAAGTCTGATCTGCAATAACAATTTCCAATTTTTTTTTAGAATACCAATCTGACAAAAGACCCTATGATGTGTCCCCAATGTTTGGAAAACCTAGAAGAGCAATTTAACTTTTTAATGCAATGCCTGGACACTGAGGACAAAATCAGTTTTTACTGTGAAGAAAAAGAAAAGCAATCCGACTTAGATTTATATAGGGTGTATTTGTTTTCTCAGTGTATGGACGAGGACGAGGAAAGCGATTCAAGTGCGACGGAGAATGAAGAAGAGGATAGTTTAAAAGATGATATACTTTCAAATTTAGAGGTAAGTAATGGAAATTATTTTTACATCCAATTCTAGTTTGCAGAGCAGAACGACTAGGTTGTTTCCTTAACAGTTGTAAAAAACTCACACGGTGATTCCTTGCATCATCAAAAAAATGCTTCGTTACCAAACTACATTAAAAAAAAGACTCAGCAACACAAATAAGACAATTTCAAATGCTATTTTTTGATTACGGCCCTGTTTCTCTCTGATTTCTTTTACTTTGCGCCACTGCTGGATTCTAAAATACAAAAATCCTGCTTTGTTAAAAGAAATTTGTGATTAATAGTATTTTTTGTATCTTTGCTACCATACCGTAAAATGTACTATCCTAAACTTTTTAAAATATAGTCATTTAGCAAATCTTTTCTTTTTGCTTGGTACAAAAAAACTTCAAAACAGCAAAAAATTTGTGGTAAAAAAGTAAATTATTTTGTGTCTTAGAAGTCAACATTAGCATTTCGCCAACAAGTTCAGGAGCTGAAAAAGAACATGCCCCCCTGAAAAAATATCACCTTGTAGATTTTTTAAAGGAGTTGGCTTCTTTAATCATGTAACAAAATAGCATAATTTGTGTGTAAAATTTGACCTAAATATATCAAAAACTGGAAGAATTATTAAAAAAAAAACTAAAACTTTTACTCCCCTGTCTTAGAATAATGCAAGGAATCACTCTGTATATTTTTTTCCAATGTTTAGGAAACGCCCTGTATAATATTTATACCAGAAATAACAGCAACAGAATATGTTTTATACTTCATTTTCTATAATTTTTTTGTGAAGTATTGTATTTTGTTTTTTATATACCTACTATGAGTTTCTTACAAATTTTATTTTATTACTTACATCATACGTTATTAAATTCCAGAAATTTGGTTGCACGCGGGCGCCCTAATTTCAAACAGCGCTCCTATCTCAACCCGAATTTTTCGACCAAGAATAAAACATCTTCATAATAAACTGCTATACAATTGAAGTGCTGCACCCGAATTTTTTACATAGATCGACACCCCCAGTATACTATAAAAATTACCTCCTTTAATATTAGCATCTTATTCAATAACACCCTGTATAAATTTAAATGATACATTTTTATTGGTCAATTTCAACCCAGTCGATTGACCAAAAATGAGTTTGACCAGTCAAATACATAACCCTATTTAGGTATATAATAATTACTGAAGTCTAAGTAAAAAATTCGAGTATGTCACTTCAATTGTTTTTATTCAATGTATAATAGAAAAATATTTCTTCCTTGCCAGATGTCGTCAAAAACTGAATGTTCCGACAGGACCTTAGAAAGCCCACCGCTAGCAAACAATGTCCACCATTCTTTGTGTTTAAAACACGAAATACCAGAAAATCAAGATAATTTCATAGATCTCCCAGAAAGTACTGAATCCAATATTCATGAAACTGAAGAAAACAATTCCGAATTAGATCCTTTAGCTGACCCTCTAGAAATCGAAACAAATTTAGTAATCAAACGTGAAAAGGTTTATGATGCTGAAACAGTGGACCTTACATCTGTCTCTAATGAGGATAAACAAACTAAAATTCCTACAACAGATATAATCAAAGATTACCAACGAAACGAAGTTGAAGAAGATGATTGTTTCGAGGAAGAAACGCCAAGTAAAAGACGACGAATACAAATAGAAACTGATATTCCATACCCTCTTAACATAATTGAAGCTATTCCCTTAACCCCTGTTGACCTAGATAATGTTGCTCTTGAAGATTTTTCCAATATACGAGTAATTCATGCCCAAACGAACAGTTTAAGTTCCCTATTTGGAGGTAACAATAATCCTGTAGATAATGTAGGTCCAATTTTATTAAGTGATGATGAAATGCGAAACCAAAATGGCAGTAGCCATTTAAACTTTGCAATAAACAGTAAAGATGACAATATGCTAAATGAAGATGACAGCAACAATCTTGTGTTGTGTAGAGAAGATAAAATAAAAAAAGATGAGGGCCATAACAAAGATATTTTAGCTCAGCTTGTAGACGAAATCGATGTATCTGATCAGGATCAAGATGCAGAGTATGAAAATGAGCAGATGTTAGAAGCTAAATGCACATATCAGTATGAAAATTTAAAACAAATTAGTCCAGAAAATAAAGTAAAGTCAAAGGCCAAATTTAAAAGTTTTGACAGTGAATTTCGAAATTTTGATAATTTTTCGGAAGAAAGCTTTGATGACGAAGTTTTAGAAGAATCCTTAGAAAATCAAACTGTTAAAGGGGATACTACATCAAATTTGGAAAATTCACAAGAGCCAAATGATGAGTCTAATCAACAAAATAAAGTTGCTCGAAAGAAGAAATGGGATCCAGTTATTAAACCTATATTGAAATGGTTTAAATGTGACAAATGCAATTTCAAAACTTTACATCCAACTCAAATCGAGGTCCACCGAAAGGTTCATACTTTAAACAAAATGGATTTAATAAAGGATAAAGATATTTTGTTAAATTGTGATCAGTGCGGATTTTCAACAAAATTTGTTGAAAATTTAAATTTGCATAAAGAATTACATTTGATGAAAAAACCTACAAAAATTGTATATTGCAATCAGTGCGATTTTGAGACTATAGGAATAGGCCGATTGAGAGACCATAAAAAAGAATCACATTTAACAAATAAATCAGAAAATGCTTTTTTTTGCAATGAATGTGATTTTGAGACTGTAGAACTCGACCAATTAAAAGAACATAAAAAAGAATTACATTTAAAATCACTAAAAAAAATGTCTTGCAATGAATGTAATTTTGAAACTACAAAATTATCATTGTTTAAAAAACACAAAACACATCAGCATCCACAAGACCAAGATCAGCATCCCCAAAACCAAGATCAGCATCTACAAGACCAAGAGGTAATAAAACATCAATGCGACTTATGTGAATATGAAACAACATTTGCTGATTGTTTAAATTTACATCAGGAAATACATGAACTAACTAAGCATAGGAAAATTTTTTCATGTACCCAATGTGATTTTAAAACTAAAGTAATGTTCCGGTTGAAAACTCATACAAAAAATCAACACAAACCTAAATACGAATGCGATTTGTGTAAATTTTCGACTTTCGTAAAACGCGAATTTGCCCGCCATATGAAAATCCATAAAAATAAAAAATACACTTGCGAAATTTGCGAGTTTTCGACTTCATCGAAGCAATCTTTCAATTTTCATAAACGAACTCATGAAACTGAGGGTATCAAATTAAGAATATCTTTAAGGAATCTTGACAAAGATAAAGTTAATTATGAGAATGGAGAGGACCGTGAGGAGGAACCGACCCTCGAACCTACGTCAGAGATAAGTGTGTAATTTAAACTAAATTATTATGATTTTTTTCAGCAATGGAAAACTGCACAAAGGTTTTTTTTCTATTTAATGTGATTTGTGTATGTGATTAATGCTCATAAAAAAGAAATATATATAGAGATCAACCAGCCAATCAGAGTTGCCATATTTTTCCGCCTGTGTTTGCCTGAGCTGCAATCGCACACTTTTACCACTGACAAAATCTGATAATTGTAACATTTTTTTTCCTAGCAACTGCCGCCAATAGTTTATGCAACTTATTTTAATATAAAACGGCATTTGCTGAAAGTTTATGTTTACTTAGAGCAAGTACACTAGCTAAAGAAGATAGCAAACATTTTTGTGACCAATGTGATTTTAAAACTGATATATTGTTCCGGTTAAAAACCTAAAAATATCAAAATAAAGCATCTGGAACGCCCACATATGAAAATGTTCTGAAATATCTGAAAATGTTCAGAAATAGCCTGCAAATGTTTTGGAAAGGTCAAAGTCAGGAAATGTTCTGGAAAACTCTGGACAAGTCTAAAAAAGTGTAGAAATTTTCCAAAAAAGTCTGGAAATGTTGTGGTAAAGCTTGGAAAAGTCTGGAGAAGTATGCAAATATCCAGAAAAAAACTGGAAATGTTCTGGGAAACTCTAGAAATGTTCTGGGTAACACTGGACAACTCTGAGAAAGTCTATAATAATTAATTAATTATTGGTCTGGAAAACTCTTGACAAGTTTGGAAATGTTACTGAAAACTCTGAAAATGTTCAGAAAAAGACTGGTAAAGTCTGGAAATTTGCATAAAAAGTCTGGAAGTGTTCTGGAAAAGTCTGGAAAGTTTTAGGGAAATCTGAAAGTGTCCTGGAAAAATCTGAACAGTATGGAAATTATTCTGAAAAGTCTATAAATGTTCCGAAAAAGTCTGAAAATGTTGTAGACAAGTCTGGATGTCAGGAAAAGTTTGAAAAAGTCTGCAGATGTTCAGAAAAAGCCTGAAAATGTTTTGAAATAGTCTAAAAATGTTTTTTTTTTACATTTGGTCAGCTTTTCCCGACTCTTTCAGAACATTTCGACACTTTTTCTGAGCATTTTCAGACTAGATTTTTTATAAACATTTTTAACTTTTTCAAACTTCCTAAACACATCCAGACTTGTTCAAAATATTTCTAGACTTTTCCGGAACATTTCTACACTAAACTAAAACAGCAGCAGGCGAGTAAAACTGCTATATCATCGAATGATGAAAATAATATCGATTGAAAGAGAGAATCCATCACGTGACCTTTTTTTTAAATTATTTATTTATACTGGGACTTTCCATCCAATCAGGATCAATCGCCCAGTTTCGCAAAGTTTGAGCAGAGTTAAAGCATTTTTTAACAAACACATCACATGACCTACGACATACATTGTCTTTTAGGTCAGATCAACGTTGATTGCGTTTATTCCGCCATTAAGACGTCGGCATCGCGTCTGTCAATGGAGTTCAAAGCCAAATACTAAAAAACGTAAAATTTAGTGCCCGTAAATTAAAAATCAAACAAGTTTTTGTGGCTAAGCGGGTAAAAATAAAATCGCGTTGATCTGACCTAAATGACAATGTGCTGCTGGTTTAGTTTTTCGCGTATTTCCTCAGATGGCGCTCCTTGCAGAGTATATGATTTTGTTTTCTCACTATAACACGTTACTTTACAATTTCATGAGACACGTCGCACGTCTGCACCCGAGCGGGAATCTTTGTTCTAAAAAGTGACACTACTATATGTTCCCTGTACGGTGCACAGTCTTTCAAATTTTATAAACGTACTCGTACTCGTCAAAATTAGTCAGCTAAAAAGGAACCTTCCGAGCAACACACTCTCAAATCTACGTCAGAAAAATTGTAAATTACACTGTAAATTAAAAAAAAAGCCCTACATCCTTTTCGTTTTATGAAAATAATGAGACAAAATTTGTATAGAATGTTATAATCTAACTTATAAAATAAAATGTTATTTTCTGACAAAAAAGAAAATTATTAAGAAGTTTTACATTTTTATTTTTTTAACCTAATATGTGATTGTAGATTTTTTTATCTAAAAAGTAATTTAATGCTAAGTGATCTTTTTTCTTTGACAATCAATCAATCAAAAAAAAAAAATAGTTATTTGTAATTATTTTTGCCCAGTATTAATTTTACTTAATATTTAGTTAAAATTCAATATTATTTTTATATTTTGCTTGTTAATTTTGTTTAGGATATGATATTTTATCTTATTTGTAATTTTATTTTAAACAACTTTGTAAAATGTCGTGATTTAATTTGTTAAAAATAATCGTTGTACAATTTATTTCATAATTTTTAACAGTAGGAATTATAAGAACATAGGCCAGCGAAAAAGTTTTAAAAGTTATTAAATGAAGATTTTTTTATAAACATACCCCCTCTGACTTTTTTTATTATTTATCGGATAGCGACGAAACAACACGGAATGAAATTATAGGGATTTTTTTTCTAGTACGCAAATTACAAAAAAAATATTATAGTATTTTTTGTAGCATTCAAAAAAAACAAATATTTTTCAAGGTGTTCTGTTAAAAAAAGTTGTTCATTTTAAGGTAACTCATACATAGTGACAGCTCTTAGTGCTGCCACAAAAGTGACAAATGAGAAAAATGGTCCATGATCCATCATTAATCCAGTTTTTCTTTAATCATCTTTCTACGACAAATTATAACAAATTTATGACTAGGTACATTTATAAAAAATCACCCTGTACAAAACGAATTTATTGTTCTTCAAAGGCTTTAAATTTCTATAGGTATTTATAAACTGACTTCATGGTGACTATTCGTGAAGCCTTAATATAGTCACTAGTCACAGGTTAATCTTTGATATCGATTTAAGCCATAAATTAAAGAAAGCAAAAACAAAGGCAAATTTAAATATTGTGGCGCGTAAGAGTGACTTACAAGTGCGTGTTCTTTTGAGAGAAATACTCTGAGCTATTCTCGCAAATGGATAAATGTTGGAGAGTAACTGAGACAGTTTCAATTTTTAGGTATTTATTATTAATATATACATATAAAATATACATTGCCCAATTAAATAAAAAAAATACTCTATAATTTTAAGCATTTACAAAAACTTTATTCATAATTCTAAAGAGTTATGACTTAAAGGGTCATATAATTTATAATATACATTATGAATGAAAAAAAAATATTGTATATTCTTAAAAACATACTTTCGAAAATCTATATTTAAAATTTCGTGGTGATCAGAGCACTAGATCCAAACAGATTCATTCGCAACTACTTCTACATTAGTTTTACAAAAAAAACTGTTAATATTTTGCTTTAGAACCCCAATTAAACTGTCGGTAAAAGATATTTTTTAAAATATTTAAAAAATTCAAGATTAAGCAATCAATTGGTGATTGATCACTCAATGTCAAGTCGCCGGGTGTTTGCCTTAAATTTGAGTAGGAGTCATAAATTCAAAATGGCGGTATTTTCCATTTTTTTACTATCTTTTTTACAGAAAAACTGTAACAAAGGTTTTTGTTTGCAAATGAACACCAAATAATATATTAAAGAAGTTAGTATTTTATCTTAAAACTAACAAAGATATTATTTTTTTTTTAATTGTTAGTTATTTTAGTTAATATTTTTTTATCATCGACCTCAGTTCACTGGCACGGCACAAAAAATCATAAAATGCCTAAAATTTAAATTAAATTAAATTTTTTCTGGACCAAAACATATACAGGGTGGGCCGCCACTGAAAAGTTTTAAAGCAAAACAGATATTCAAAAAAATAAAAAATCTCATTTTTATAAAATCAAAGGGGGAATACAATTGACGTACTTCAAACCACCCCAACCGACCCAGTAGGCGCCACCCCCACTCTTCAAAATCTTAAATGGCAATACCCCACTTGTGGCACCTCTTTGCTTTGAAAAACTTTTAACAAATGCTAAATGATAATCATAGAAGCTTTATGGTAAACTTAAAACACTACCCTTCAAATAATAAAAATAGCTAAAAATCAATTTTACAAATATGTGATTGAAGCGACGACCCAGAACGTTGGTGTTAAAAAATTATCTTAAAATTAAAAATAAAGTATTGAAAAAAGAAATTGAACAAAATTTTTATGACCATCGTTTAGCATTCCAAAGAGGTGCCACAAGTAGGAAAATTCTATTCAAAATCTACAAGTCAGTGGGGGGGGAGGGTGTTGCTTAAGGAGTGGGTAGCAGTTTTGAAAAATACTTCATTTGAATTTGGCTGGCTCGCTTCAAACCTCCATTTGCAATTTATGCTGAAAAATGATTTTTTTAAATTGATTTTAAGCTATTTGTTTAGTTTGAAGGGTAGTTTTTCAATTTCACCGTAAAAATTTTATGATCATCGTTTAGTATTTTTTAAAAGCTTTCCAAAGAGGTGCCACAAGTGGGATATTCTCATTTAAGATGTCGAAGTAAGTGGGGGTGGCGCCTAAGGGGTAGGTCCGAATGGATTGAAAAATACGTCATTTTTATTCCCTCTTGATTTTATAGAAACGGTATTTTTTATTTTTTCCTTTTTTTTTGGTTTAAAAACTATAGTGATTGTAAGTTTTCAGTGGCCCTCCCTGTATAGTGTTTCAACTAAAACTTAACACAGGCTTTTTGGGGTATTTCTTGATGGAATTGAAAAAAAACCCTAGGACACGTCTATTTTGTATTGCATTTTAGGCAATCTTTGTGTAGCAGGCACCCCCTTCTAGGGGTAGACTTTACTCCTATATTTTTAATAAGGAGCGATAAAAAACGTCTTGTATTTACATTTTTGAGATATAATGAAATACACGTCGACTTACTTTTTATCAAAGGAACATTTTGCAGTGTCTCTTATTTCTCTTTAATTCAATTATTTATATTTTTTTAAACTATTTTATTATTTTAAGGCGATTATAAATCTTATAGTAAAAGTTGTGAGACTGAACGAAAAACTTAATACAAGTTCAGGTGAAAACCCCAGATGAGGAATACGAATGTATTACATTAAGCATCCACCAAGCTGCAAAAGAAGCACTAGGATTAGTGGAAGAAACTTCTAAAAGAAGAAAACCATACTGGTGGGATGCTGAGATTGAGAGAGAAATAGAGGAAAAAAGGAAATTATATCACACCTACTTATCCCAAAAGACAGATAGAAGCAGACAAGAATACAAAATCGCGCAATCAAAGGTGAGAAGAATGATCAGTGATAAGAAAAATCATGGACGCAAAAGTGCCAGAAAATAGATTCTTACTTAGGAGGTAGGAGAAGTACCGAAAGCTGGAAAACTATAAGATCGATTAAAAAAGAAACATGCAGAGATATCATTTCACCAATACCAGACAAAGAATGGGATGAGCATTTTAAAAAACTTTTAACTGAAGATAGAGCAGAATTCAAGGAAGACGCAAGAGACAATATAATTAGAACGATGGGATCTCCAGTACCCCTCACAATCTCTGAGGTCAAAAACGTGTGCACAACCTTAAAAAGCGGTAAATCTGCCGGACCCGGAAATATCCCAGCCGAACTTATTAAATATGGCACTGAAGAACTGTTTTGGAGATTACGGAATCTTTTCCAAAAATATTTAAATGGAACTGTAGTCCCAACTGAGTGGAAAACGTCATATATATCCACAATACACAAAAAAGGAAGGAAAGATATATGTGACAATTATAGAGGTATATCTGTGACTAGTACGCTAAGCAGAATATACGGTAAAATAATAAGAAATAAAGTAGAGAGCAAATATAAAGACATGGAGGCAGAAGAACAAGCTGGTTTCAGGGCGGGTAGATCGACTTCAGATCACCTCTTTTGTATAACCCAAGTTATTGAAAAGAAAATGGCATACAGTCAAGAGCTGCATCTGCTTTACGTGGATCTGCAGAAGGCATATGATAGTATACCACTAAATCCGCTTTGGAAAGCGTTGGAAAACACAAACATAAGCGTACAACTAATTAAGGCCATCCAAGAGTTATACCGCAATAGTAAGGCAAAAGTTAAAATAAAAGCAAAACTAACCAAAGGCTTTCAAGTAAATAAAGGTCTTAAACAAGGTTGCTGTATCTCGCCTACGCTCTTCAAGATATACTTGGAACAAGTCCTTAAAGTATGGAAGAGAAAATGCCAAAACATGGGAATTCCGTTGGACGAAACCACCTTGTATACTTTATGTTTCGCCGATGATCAGATAGTAGTGGCTCAGGATTATGACGACCTCGAATATATGACACGAAAACTAATAGAAGAGTACAATAAGTGGGGACTAGAGGTTAATCTCAATAAGACAGAGTATATGTGTATCGGTGGAATGAAACAGGATCTAATCTTAAATACCGGGCAGCGAATTCACTCCTGTGATGAGTATAAATACTTAGGTCTAAAAATTACAGCTGACGGAACACTAGACAAAGCTATAAAAGATCGAAACGTACAAGGAAGAAAAGCAATAACTTTATTAAATGGAATAATTTGGGACCAAAGTATATCAAAACATAACAAAAAGCTTATATATAACACCATTATAAAAAGTATTATTACATACGGCTCAGAAGTATGGCCAATCAAGGATAGAACAGAAAAAATGCTTTCCGCTACGGAGATGGACTATTGGAGAAGAGCAGCAGGGAAATCAAAAAGAGAAAGAGTTACAAATCAAAGAATAAGAGAAATTATGACAGTGGGTGAACGTACTTTAGTGGATGATATAAGAACAAAACAACTGGTGTGGTACGGACATGTACAAAGAATGAATGATGAAAGACTACCTAAATAAATACTACAATGGAAACCAACTGGCCGAAGAAAACGAGGACGGCCAAGGAGAAGCTGGAGAGAAGGAATAGACAGTGAAATAAGAATAAGAGGCCTAGATGATGAATTATGGGCAAACAGAAACGAGTGGAGATTGGGTATCGGAAGACGTAGAACGTTGTGAAACCGATATATATATATATATAAATCTTATAGTAAAAGTTGTGGAAGTTTTTATTTTTACAGGGTATAAAGACATTCAAGACTCCTTCAAACAAGGTACCATCACTCGGGCCTCTTTCCCTGTTCAAAATAAAGGAGTTAAGATTAACTCTTGAAGTAGGCACGTGCAACATAAATTTCAAGAGTCAAAAAGTTATGTACCCTTGGTGGCTCGGTGCGTTCGCGCATTGAACACGAGTGTGTTATAGGAATCTCGCTTGCTACAGTGGCGGGTTCGATCCCCGTCGGTTGCCGAGGTCGGGTGCGGCAGACATTTATAGAATTCCTGGGGAGTGTAAAATGTAATAATGTCCTACCCCTTGATATCTTGTGAAGGCGGACTTTGTTACACACTACTTCAGTCGGTAGTCCATTCTAAGGAACAAAAGGACTAGATAAAAAAATACCCGGTCTGGGATTCCAAAGGTGGCCGATGACCCGTGCAAGTAGGCGTTCCGAAATGGCGGCCTTAGTGTCGGAGAACAAAAAAACAGTCAAAAAGTGTCCCCTCGCAAACCAAATCGACGTGGCTGAGGGTTTCTTCAAATTACATCAAGAAATACCCGCAAAAGCCTCCGTTAAGTTTGGTTGAAACATACTAACCCCTTCAAATAAATTTACACTTTCAAATTTATATGTTGTAAAAAATGGATTTGATACAATGTAAGAACCTTAGTAAAACTCCCACAAATTGGGCATTCATAAAAATCCCCAAGCTTTTTGTGCCAATGGTTGAAATGGTTTTTAGCATCCGATAATTTAATTGAATTAAACCAACAGTATTTACAGTTATACATAATAGTGGTAAAAGCCGCATCGTGATCCTTTTCATAATGACTTGCCATCGATTCTTTATCCATAAATTGAAGTAAACAAAAATTACAAGTTAATTTTATATGCAAATGTTTGCTTTCATGTCTTCTCAAATCATCTTTATTAAATGATCTATAGTTACATTGTTGGCAGGGCAACCCAAACTCACATGTTTCCAAATGTTTTTTCACTTCTTCGACAGAAGTCCCCATAAAATCACAAAGGCTGTTTAAACAGTTAATTATTGATGAAACATTTTCTTTAATCTTCTTTATGGGCACAGAATAACCTTCATTTAAGTCATTATCATTACCGTCTAAAACATTCACATCTGTTGCACCATGATTTGTAAGCTTTTTATGTTGTTCAAACTCCTCTTTGTCTTGTGTTAAAAATTCACAATTTCGTACACCACAAACTAGCACTTTTAGATCAGGATGCCCTTCATTCATTGTCTTGCATCCCTCACTCATGTGGTTTACGAAAACTTCAAAACTATCCATTTTTAACCCACAAAATTTGCATTTTCTGGCGAAAATCAGCTGCTCGCCATAATCATCCTCAGCATGTAGTTTAATTTTATCAATTTTTTTCTTTGACACATGTCTTGTAGTTTTGTTATTTTGTTTTCTCTTTCTTTTATTATTTTTTTGAGTATCTAAATTATTAATTATTTGGTTCTTATTAAAGTTTTGCTTTCTCTTTCTATTATTTTTTTTTGGCGTATCTAAATTACAAGTTAGATCACTAGGTAATACTTGTTTTGGACTATCTAAATTATGAATTATTTTGTTGTTACTAAAGCTTTGTTTTCTCTTTCTTTTAGTTTTTTTTGGAGTATCTAAATTAGGAGTTAGATCACTAGGTAATCCTTGTTTTGGACTATTTAAGTTATGAATTATATTATGAGGTATTTCATTAGGTAGTTCTTGTTTCGCCAAAATTTCAGGTATAAATATATGCTGGCTCTGTATCATTACTCTATCATTGGACTTGACAATGTTCCCAAGTTTTATAAAGCTGTTATTGGATTCACCAACATTCTCCACTTTATTAGAATCACAAACTTGTTCTACACATGTTTTATTAATAGAATCATAAATTGCACTATTGCCTATAAGATCTCCTTCCTTATCCTTTTCATTTAAGTTAACAATAGAATCAAAAGTTTTGGTAGCAGGCTGTTGCTCTTGATTCACAGGCTTTCTCAAATATTCTTGTTTCGAATTTTTATTAATAGAATCATAAATTGCACTGTTGCCTATAAGATCTCCTTCCTTATCCTTTTCATTTAAGTTGACAATAGAATCAAAAGTTTTGGTAGCAGGCTGTTGCTCTTGATTCACAGGCTTTCTCAAATATTCTTCTCTCGAATTTTTATTAATAGAATCATAAATTGCACTATTACCTATAAGATCTCCTTCCTTATCCTTTTCATTTAAGTTGACAATAGAATCAAAAGTTTCGGTAGCAGGCTGTTGCTCTTGATTCACAGGCTTTCTCAAATATTCTTGTTTCGAATTTTCAGCAGTATCCGAACTTTCTTTTTGATTATGGCTTTTTACGTGTTTATCTAGGGCCTTTTTAAACCTAGTGAAAAATGAACAATATTTACAATAAAAACTACATTTTTTACAATTATGAAATGGATCTGGACTTTTGCATGGCATCTTCATACAAATGTTTGCAATATTTGATAGGGCAAAATTTTCTGGTAATTTTCTTGAAGATTGTGTTTCAATTATAATTGGTTTTTTTTCTTCTAAAGTAGTTAAAGGGCTAGCTATTAAAGTGTCACTATTGCTTTCAGTTTGTTGAACTTTTTCCATGCCCATTTTGTTTTCGACATCTGAAGTTTGTGGAATTAAGATATCTAAATCTTTATTTTTTTCTTCTTTAAACCTGTTTTTTTCAGCTAAAGATTTAGCCAAAAGATATTGAGCTGATACTTCTTCAAAATTCTCAGATATTGTAGCTATAGCTGGTTTAATTTGATGTAGAAGATTTTTCTCGTCAAGGTCTTTGTGGTTAGCAGAAATATCTCTAATAAATGCTATATCTTCATTGCTTTTACTCTCTGATGTATTTTCATATATTTTTTGACCAACATTTAAAACTACTTTACTTTCTTTAGCAGTATTGGTGAGTCTGTGCTCAAACATTTGGTTGCTTGTCTGATCTAGTTTATTTGTAAGCTGTATAACTACAAGATGATCTTTAGACTGTGCTTCTTTGTCAATATTTTTTTCTTTATCAGATGGTTTATTTTGTTTATGTTTTAAAATACTTTCAGATCTAGCAAACTTCTTTATATTTTGATTAGCTGGTATTACACATTTTGGCAAAATCTTGTATTTGGTATTTAAGATATTTATTGTTTCAACATGAATTTTTCTTTTTAGTTGCATGTTACTTTGTTGAAAATTTTCCATGCCAATTTCCCTCTCCAGACATGACTCGCTTAAATTATCTATACTTGGTTTACCTATTGTTGGCTTAACCTTACATTGAGTACTTTTTTCATCAAGGCCTTTTTGTTTAGCAGAAATATGGGTCATAATTTCCTCATTAGTTCTACTGTCTGTCGAATTGTCATAAATTATTTTATTAACCGTTAATACAACTTTACTTTGTTCAGCAGGTTTAGTTAGTTTCTTTAGATTACTTATCTGATATACTTTATTTATAAGCTGTGGATTAGTCTCAATAATTAGACCTTTGGAAACCGTTTCTTGGTCAACATCTTTTTCTTCATTCGAGGATTCTTCGCAAATTAGATAAGAAACATTTGGCTGAGGGTCATCAATTAACTGTGGAGCCATTTTTACCTGATTTTCAAGTTTTCCTTGGTCATGTTCTATAGGCTTTTCTTTATAACCTAAATCAAAGGGATTTTCATGTTCTAATAGAGTTTGAGGCCTATTAAAGTCTTTTGATTTTTGATCAGTTAGTAAAGTGTCTTTTGGCAATATTCTCTGGTATTGTACGACTTTGTATGGTTTTTCATGAACTTTTTTTTTTAGTTGAATATTTTCACCATGTATTTTAGATGTATTACTTTCCCATTGTTGAATATTTTCCATTACAATTTCTGGTTGCGTATTTGATTGACTTAAGCTATCCATACATAAGTTCAAATTTAAATTTTGTGAATTAAAATAATTTAAATCTTCCTTTTTATATTTGTAAATCCTGCTTTCTTCAGCCATGGTTTTAGGCAGTAAAGTTTGGGATAATACTTCACCTAAATTGTCAGAAATTGCAGCTATAGCTGGTTTAATTTGACAATTAATATTTTTTCCCTCAAGATTTTTTTGTTCATTTTTTTCATAACTGTTAATCTGTGAGGTATTTTTGTCAATTATTTTATTAACAGTTAGTACCTCTTTACTTTGTTTAGCATTTTTAATTAGTTTATCTTCCGACCTTTGGTTATTTATCTGATTTACATTATTTATAAGCTGTGTCTTAATATCATTAATTGAAAGATCATTAGTCTGGGTATCTTGGTCAACATTTCTTTCGCCATTAAAGGATTCGATTTCAAGTTTATCTTTGTTTTGGGAAGGTTCTGTTTCTTCGAGTTGTTTGTCCTGTTCTATAACCTTTCCTTCACAAACTTGAAGGGAGATATTTTCTTTTTCATCCTTATTTTTCAAGTTGTTTTCACTCACTGCATACCACAAAGGATGAATCTGACTGCTCTGACAATCATCAATTAACTCTAAACCTTGATGAGTTCCTTCATCTAGCTTTACAATTTTTTTTTCAATAGGTTCTGTTTCTTTGAGTTTTTCTTGGTCCTGTTGTATAATCGTTTCTTTAAAAAATTGATGTGAGATATTTTCTTTCTCATCCCCATTTCTCAAGTTGTTTTCTCTCTCTTTAAAACACACAGGATTAAACTGACTGTTAGCTCCTTCATCTAGCTTTACAATTTTTTTTTCAATAGGTTCTGTTTCTTTGAGTTTTTCTTGGTCCTGTTGTACAATCTTTTCTTTAAAAATTTGATGTGAGGCATTTTCTTCCTCATCTTCATTTCTCCAGTTTTTTTCTCTCTCTTTAAAACACACAGGATTAAACTGACTGTTAGCTCCTTCATCTAGCTTTACAATTTTTTTTGCAATAGGGTCTGTTTCTTTAAGTTTTTCTTGGTCCTGTTGTATAATCTTTTCTTCAAAAATTTGATGTGAGGCATTTTCTTTCTCAGGTTCATTTCTCAAGTTTTCTCTCTCTTCACAACACAAAGGATTAAACTGACTGCTCTGAGGATTATCAATCAACTCTAAACCTTTGTTAGCTCCTTCATCTAGCTTTACAATTTTTTTTTCAAATGGTTCTGTTTCTTTGAGTTTTTCTTGGTCCTGTTGTATAATCTTTGCTTGAAAAATTTGATGTGAGGCATTTTCTTTCTCAGGTTCATTTCTCAAGTTGTTTTCTCTCTCTTCACAGCACACAGGAATAAACTGACTGCTCTGTGAATTATTACTCAACTCTAAACCTTTGTTAGCTCCTTCATCTCGCTTTACAATTTTTTTTTCAAAAGGTTCTGTTTCTTTGAGTTTTTCTTGGTCCTGTTGTATAATCTTTTCTTCAAAAATTTGATGTGAGGCATTTTCTTGCTCAGGTTCATTTCTCAAGTTGTTTTCTCTCTCTTCACAACACAAAGCATTAAACTGACTGCTCTGAGGATTATCAATCAACTCTAAACCTTTGTTAACTCCTTCATCTAGCTTTACAATTTTTTTTTCAAAAGGTTCTGTTTCTTTGAGTTTTTCTTGGTCCTGTTGTATAATCTTTTTTTCAAAAACTTGATGTGAGGCATTTTCTTTCTTAGGTTCATTTCTCCAGTTGTTTTCTCTCTCTTCGCAACACAAAGGATTAAACTGACTGCTTTGAGGATTATCAATCAACTCTAAGCCTTTGTTAGCTCCTTCATCTAGCTTTACAATTTTTTTTTCGAAAGATTTTGTTTCTTTGAGTTTTTTTTGGTCTTGTTGTAGAATCTTTTCATCAAAAATTTGATGTGAGGCATTTTCTTTCTCAGGTTCATTTCTCAAGTTGTTTTCTCTCTCTTCACAACACACAGGATTAAACTGACTACTCTGTGAATTATCAATCAACTCTAAACCTTGGTTAGCTCCTTCATCTAGCTTTATAATTTTTTTTTCAAAAGGTTCTGTTTCTTTGAGTTTTTCTTGGTCCTGTTGTATAATCTTTTTTTCAAAAATTTGATGTGAGGCATTTTCTTTCTCAGGTTCATTTCTCAAGTTGTTTTCTCTCTCTTCACAACACACAGGATTAAACTGACTGCTCTGTGAATTATCAATCAACTCTAAACCTTTGTTAGCTCCTTCATCTAGCTTTGCAATTTTTTTTGCAATAGGTTCTGTTTCTTGAAATTTTTCTTGGTCCTGTTGTATATTTTCTTCAAAAATTTGATGTGAGGCATTTCCTTTTAGATCCCTATTTCCCAAATTGTTTTTGCTTATGTCACAACATCCCGAATTCTGTCTACTCTGAGGATCATCAATAGACTTCAAATCTGGGATAATTTTTTTACCATAATATTTTCTTTCTTTCTTCAGTTCTATAAATTTTTCTTCAATAATTGCATACGAGTAATTTTCTTCTTCATCTTGTTTTTCTTGGTCATTTTCACCTATTGAGGAACGGTAAGTGGCATTCTTAAAAAAATCACTGAATTCTAGATTAATTTGATTACTGTGAGAATCATTTAGACAGTCTATATTAGCTGCTTGATTTTCTAAATCAAATTTACTCATTAAGTGATGGTAGGTTGCATCTTCGGCAAACTTACTAAATTCCAAATTAATCTGATTTTTTTGAGAATCATCAGTAAAGTTTAAATCTATGTTATTAGTTGCTTGATTTTTTTTTATTTGTCTCTTTGGGGTCATTTTTTCATTTTTGGATAAAACACATATGCTTTATTAAAAAATGTAATTACTTCTCATTCATTTTGTTTCTTTTGTCCTATCATATTCTGCTTCAAAACTATGTGATGGGAATTGCTGTTAAAAAAAAAAAAAAAAATTAATTGACTTTCAAGTGAAGTTTATAGACAATAATTATACACATTAATTTTCAACTTTATTTTTCTGAGAAAGACAAAAAACACAGGAGTGATGGGAGATGAAAAGTTTATGCTGAGGTTTATTATGGTTTGCAAACATGTGACTTTTGTCCACTATAGCAACAGTCAGCCGCTTTTTGGCCCAACTCAAGAATAGTTCCCTAAAATAACATTAGCAATCTCCAAAAATGCTTCTATGCAAATTATATAGGTAGCATATTTTGAATGCCTGGTAATAATCATATGTTGCAAACCAAAAGTGAATCTGGATCATACTTCATAGTGAGCCTTATCTAATTTTTTAACAGCAGATTACCAGAGGAACAAAAATGCTCTGTTTTTTATTCTTATGTAATTGATTCTCTCACTTTTGTGTTAGTTGCCAGGCATTTAATCTCTCTTCAAAGAAGGTTTAGTGAGGTAAATACCATTACCCATTAAGTAGAGTCCCTGTATGTCCCATTTTCAATGTTATCCTTTATTTGAGGCATAGATAGTTACCTGCCTTTAACTTTATCTGTAACTAAAGAATAATGTTTGACCTTACTTGTGACCGAATAATGCAGACTACTGAGTTTCTTTATTTAGAGGCAGTGTTGCTGGGCAAATAACCTCATATAAAACATTATGACAAAATGTAGTCAAAAGTTAAATTATTTTGGATACTACAGTTATTTCAGCGGCTGCCAATGCATGGGATTAAAAAATACTAGAAATAAAAATCACCTAGTTACTGACAGGCTGTTAACTGCACTTTCCAGAAACTCTTTTTTTTTACATGGGTAAAACTATTTATAACAAACTCCCTGAAAATATAAAAAAATTACCCCCTAAAAAATTTATTTGGAAAAAACCTACCTCTTGGAATTAGCAAATTATTCACTTGAACATGTTATTGAAAATGAAAAGATATTTTTAAACCTAAAAGTGCCTGTTAATACCAATGTAATTTAAATAAAATAATTAAACCTGTCAGTATGCTTAGTTTTAGTTTTAATAACATTAAATTGTACAGCTTTAGGCTTTTGCAATAAATAAATTTGATTTGATGATTTGTGACACCACATGTGGCAGTTTCACTTTCACCTGATTTTGTGGGAGAGAACCAAACCTCACCCATTCAAGAATTCATACATAGATCACAAGACAGGCTTTTGACATATAAATAAAGGATAAAAGCTTTCCTAAAAATTGGGTACCTGCAAAAGGTTATTGGACTTCTAAATATCATGTGACATCTGCCATTTAATGTCACATTCAATAAAGGAAAAAGTTATCTAATGAAGTGCCTACAAAGGTCCCTATTAACCCTCCATTAGGCGGATGCATTACATTATGTAATCCACACCCTTTTCAGTAATGACTAATTAAAACCTGGCTTGTGAGTGGGATCACCTGCTTGAGTGGCTGGCGATTATACAATAAAGCATCCCCCCAGTATGGAATTTATAGGTGTTCTAAGTTAGTGGGTTTCAAATACGATTATTGGACTACCATTGTAATCCACACACTTATTTATGGAATATTTTTTTACTTTTAAGTTTATCTTAAGTATTATAGGTATATATTCAACCATAAAAAATAGAATTTAATTTTTTTTTAATTTGGGTTTTGCCACTATTTGCAATGAACTTACTTATAAACGCCTCTTTTAATTTACCTATCATAAATTTTTGGTAAAATGTATGTTTAGATGTATTATATGCATCTAATGGATCGTTCATACTCGTCTTTTGTCTAGTCTTTTGTCTTGGTTTAGTCATATGTCTTGTCATAAGAAAGTTAAAACCACTGTTTCTTATGGGAGTGTTCATACAATGCTTTTGCTTTTGTTTTTGATTAGTCTTTGTCTTAAGAGTTGCCAACTTTCAATCCTTAGGACAACAACTAAGACGAGTGACAGATATCAGCTGATATTTGTTGTTTTTTTTTACAGGGCGTCTGAAGAGCGCAAGCGCGCGGCTGAAATTTTGAATTTACAGCCATTAATCATGTTTTTAACAGAAAATCTCAACATAACCTCAAAATTTTATTTGTTTTTATTTTCTTTTTCGCTTTTGTTCTTTCGTGTCTGTGTTTCGTGCACAAATTAGGTTAAATAAGATTGTTTTGTGTAGAAAATGACTTTTGAAAAGGGGCCTTTTTATTGAAATTGATTTTTTTTTGCAGTGGGTTATGACTAAGACTAATCAAAAACAAAAGACGAGTATGAACAGCCGATTTTGTTTAAGACAGCTAAGACTAATCAAAGGACAAAGACTAATCAAAAACAAAAGACTAAGATGAGTATGAACAATACTTTAAAATAACATAAATAAACATATATTAGATCTAAATATATGTATTTTTTAAAGAAAAATCTAAAAAGACGGATCTAAAAAAATTGGATTACCTTTTTGATCCACCCGTCTAACCGCGTGAGTAGAATCCATCCACCTAATGGAGGGTTAAATAATGAAGAAAGAATAATAATGACAAGTATAAATTCAGGCCTTACTTTTTTTATAAAAAAATCCTATCACATCAATCCTTTGTGTCTACCTAATCAACGTCTTCAATTTAACTTTGTTACAACAATATAAATGAGAAAAAAATTTGTATCTTCTTATTTACAAATTATTTTTAAAAATCTCTCTCTCCTTTTGTTTTTAAGCCATATTTTTATACTTATTTACCTAATTTGTGAAGCCATAACTGTCTCAATAAAAAGTCACATCCAAATTGGGAAACCTATTTTACGGACCAACCTTTTACTGACCAACGAACTAGTGTTTTTTTTTCACGGTCCCTAGATTGTCTATTATAGGGATCGTGGTGTTTTTGGCTAACCGAGTCGAAGCACCACCACCTGTGGGATTGGTCGAAGGCTAGGTTGGATTGGATTCCCTTCTTTTTCTATGCTTGGGCGTCGTCCGAGACCTTCATTTCATTTCAATTTCATTGGTCCATACATATGTTACCATATGCGTAGTGCAACGTCTAGGTGATGCTTGTAAAAAATAAATATTTTTCGAAGTTGTTTATTGCAGGGCCAACTCGCTGGCGACTCAATACGCCGCCGCCAGCGGTATAGTTTCTATTTTTTTTGTGGTCTTATATGTAACTTATTTCTTTTAAAACATAGCTTTCCTGTCATCCTGTTGGGAGAGAAAGAAATTATTTTAGAAAAAAAATATTTTTTTAAATACATTTTTTCTGTACCAAATAAATAAAACTTTAACCACGGCGGCGGCGGAGGGTTGGTCAGGCGGAGAATTGATTAAATGAAGAATTGGGTCGGTGGCGAGATGGTCCAGCTGGGTCGGCAAAGATTCGGTGGCGGCGAATCGGCAGCGGCGAGTTGTCCTATTCCAAGCGACGGTGATAATATTTGGTTTTTTGATGGTAGAATTAATTTAATTTTATCTGCATTTTAAAGAACTAAAATTAAAAATGTATTCTGATAATCTATGCAATTTTATAAAAAATTGTGTAATAAATAAAACTAGTGCGGCCGTAATTTTTTTAAATAAAATTTATATACCATAAGCAATTTTGCAAAATAATTCACAAATCTCTTTTTTCTGTGTGCAACTTTAATTTCGAGTTCTCGAATTCCCACTTTGCCTTCGATTTACCTTTACGCGAGACGACGAAACCTACCCTTTCTTCTAGCCACGTGACTTTCATTTTAACTCTCTTGCATATGATCACATGACTGAATTAAATCGATCACTACGTACACTAAACACCATTCGTTTCTTGGACAGTTATTTGGTCCATCAAACCATAACCGTTTTAAAATAGTCCTCGTACTTTTTTCGTACGGTTTTATGACTGTCAAACGGGATGATGGAACGGACTCATAATATTCGACTGTTATACCTTGTTTCCACCAATGCATGCCCACCCTGCATTTAAAACCGGTGCAAATCTATGGCCCATCACGTGATGCGTTTTTTGAATCGGGGTGGGCATGCATTGGTGGAAACAGGGTATTAAGTTTTCCATTTTAATTCAAAAATATTTAAAAAAACCTAAAAATATTTTTGTTTTCTGTAAACACAAAACCTAAAACAACTTGCCTAAAACGTTACAATGATAAGCTAACAACAGCATGAACGCTGGCACGCTACATGATTTGAAATGCACATATTCGTAATGTATGTAGCTTGTCATGAAAGTTGTAAGCAATCGTTGATCAGTAAAATTCGGGTCAGTAAAATAAGTAGACCCTTTCATAAAAAGAGGTTCCTTTTCTTTTCGCCAAAAACAGCTGTTAATCTAACCTAATTTCAAAAAATAAAAATAAATAAATAACGATCGTAATAAATATGGAGTTCGATACAATAAAATTTGAAAATCATGATATAGAAATAAAATATGAAGATATTTTTAATCATTCAGATAAATTAAGGTAAGTTATAAGTAGTTAGATAATTGTGCAGCATACCAATTTTTTTAAGTTTTTTGAAAATTATTTTTATGGTGCCACCAGTGCGGTGGCGGCAAAGCTTTTTTCCAGTAGGACATTGGACTAGTCATAAAACCGTCGGCAAACTCTTATTTGTGTTCTAGCTGCATGTTGTTCTAAAAGTTTGTATTATAAATGCATTGTATTGCATGTACATTAGGATTCTTAGTACTCTTTGTACTGTTTTATAACCAGTCTGATATCCTGCTGTAACAGTGCTAATAATAACAGGTATACAAAATAAAAAAATTAAAATATAACAGTTGTAAGATAACAAAACTAAAATAATAGAATTAGGTGTTTTACTTTAAAATACATTAAGGACACTCATCGTAAAGGCAAGCCTTATAGGATGTGAAGCTAACGTCAGGCTTTCTATTTTTTTGGTTATTATTTTTGACATGTTTTCCTCAGTTTTGCATTGGCAGATCTGTTTTATTTTGTAGATATTGTTTTACACAGTATGAAGGTACCTAAACTATATATATTTATTTAATTAGAATTAAAAAGTTATGCTGCAAACTATCTTGAAACAGTATCATTATTAGATAGATCTTTAGACTGTGTTAAAACCACATTTTTAAAATAACGAGGAGCAAATGCAAAACCAAGGAAAACATGTCAAAAATTATAACCAAAAAATAGAAAATCAGAGTTAGGCTTCGCTACCTGTAAAGCTTGCTTGACGATGAGTGACCTTAGGATGGGGGGGAGGTTTAAAAATCCTGTTGTTACATAATTTATGAATGTTCCCTTAAATATATCACTTTTTTTTCTCACATAAGAGTCAGAGTCTTTAAAAAGTAATAATCTGAAAAGATCACAAAACTGTCTAGGTGAAAGTAAAAAACCATTCATTTCCCATGTCTAAAAAAAACAAGTTTATATCTTTCTTTCCTAAGAGAAATATAAAGGATAGATATATTCCAGAGCCTCTCCTAGTAATCAAAACAAAATTTCAGACTTCCATTGTCTTTATTTATTTTAAACATTGGTGTTTAAATTAAATAAAGACAATGGAAGTCCAAAATTTAGTTTCTACTTAATCATTGTCACTAGTGATCATTGCTCTCATAACATATGTTTTTGACATTTATGATTTTCAGTGTTATCATATTAGAAAAATCTTTACTTTAAGAGTTTTAGTACTGTGATCCAGTACTCATTCATCATGGCCGGCAGTCAGTTCGACTCTGTTTTTAAATTTTTGTAAAAATATATTGAATGTTAAATGTGATATTTAACTCTAATATTCTGTCCTTGAGGATAATGTGGAAGGTGTAGAAACATTGGCTGTTGAATTACTCATTTAAACTAAAAGTCCAAAAAAGCTGAAAACTACCTTTTAGGTATCATGTCAAATTATTTCAGAGCAGGTCTGATAAGCTTTAGGGCAGGTTAGATTAAGTGGAATCTGCTTTAGGTCAGGTCTGGTATATTTTTAGGTTTAATTTATTAAAACTGAACCAAACCTGAAAATTGACCTGGTCCAAACTAGATTTAACTTAAGCTAACCAGCCCTAAACCTGATCTTTCAACTTTTCTTCTAAGAAACTACATACTTATAAATGTGGCAACAGGGTCTTTTAAAGAAATGTTAAATGAGTGTGCCCTTGGCTATTACTAGCAACAAAAATAATGTGTTTTTTTGTACCAATTTTAATTTGGCGCCCAAAACAGCAGTAATTTTCTTTATTTGTTATAAATATTTAATAAAACATTTGCTGCTCTCTGGAAAAACTCAACTGGGACGCGAAGCTTTCTTCTTCTGTCTCTCTCATTCCTACAGTGCCAGAGGTCTGCATAATACAACATCTTTCGAGAGTCGAAAAGGCGCAGCCTTTATAATCCCATTAGAGATAATAGAAACTAAATCATGGACCGGACCTTAGCAACTTTGTTATTTCTTATGGCCGCTATATCGTATTTATACGTCATTAAATAGAGAAAAAAAAAAGCTTTTCAAACATGTATAACAAGCCTTTGTTATTTCTTTATGGGCGCCATATCATAATTTCATGTCACTCAAGAACAAAAATTATTTGTTCCAATTTTTCGTGAAAAATTTCTAGTAGAAAATCTTAAGCACGATCCATTTTATCAGAACCAATAGAAAATTTGATTTGCGTCACTCTTATAATGACGAAAAAACCTTTGAAATCTCAAAAAAAGTAGGATAAAACATCTAAAAACGGTGTCACTCGGGTTAATTTTAAATTTCAAACCTGTAACCCTGTAACAAGAACGAAACATAAATACATTAAATTAAACCTTGAAGTTTAAAGAGTTCTAAATCCCCAGCAGCACAACCTGTTAGGAGCAGTTAACCAGACAAAGATTTCCTAATCTTCCCTTACCAATTCCTCAAAGCCGTTTAGCACAAAAATCTCTAATATATGAAGGGCAAAACATTTTTAATCATCTTCCTCTGGAAATCAAGGCTGCAATCTCTGTCAAGCAATTTAGAACATTTTTTTAGTGACGAGTTTTAATTAGACTATGTTTGTGACTTGTTAAATGTGTAATATTTTTTTTGTGTTTTGTTTTAGTCACTTATTTAATTTAAGTTTTTTGTTTTAGTCATTTTTAAATTTTTTATTTTAGTCACAAAATTTTGACATTTTATCCTTGTTTTTGGCTGGGTTTTTGCGTATTTATTTTTATATTAAGTGACAACATAATAGAAAAATATAGGCTTTAGAGATTATTATTTTGCTACTGTTGTGACAATCCGTTTTTAATATATATAAGGTTTGATTTTTATCTGTTTAAATCACTATCTAGTTTTTAGCCTGCTTTGTCAATAGAATTGTATTTTTTCTTGACGATAAAGTACTTTTTGTTGCAAATAATTATTACACCAAAGCTGGCTAAATCCATAGTCACAATTAAAAACTTGCCTTGTCCATTTTTTTCTAGTTGGATATGGTGTATACCTAACTAAAGCTTTTTTTGCAGAATCAAATTCGAACCAATTGAAGCAGATCAGTCAAAAGACTTTGATGATACTGAAGAAAATGACAGTGATAAAAATATTGAACCCCTTGAGAATATTACAAACGTCGCAATCAAGAATGAATATGGAGCTGAAATGCTTTATAAAAATGAAGAAGATATTCAAATAAAAAAAGATAACCCTGCAATAGAAAATGCAGATTTTTCTAAAATTTTTATAGAAGATAACAACGCAGCAATAGCAGATTTAGAGTTTTCTAAACCACAACCAAATATGGATCAGGAAGGTAAAAAACATAACTCATTCAATTGTCCTCACTGCCCCTTCACAACAAAATACAAAACTTGCATTCAAAGACACAGGCTATTGCACAAAAAACCCGAAGAATGTACAGCATACTTCTGTGATGTGTGCAACTTTAAAACAATACACAGAATTTCGATGAAAAATCATTTATCAACAGATCGACACTTAGATCGACTATTAAAAGATGACAGTAACAAACAAATTCACAACAATTTAGTGCATATAATTGAGCCAGACCAAAAACCATTAATACCCGGATTTATACAAGTTGCGGCTGAATTATTAAGTTGTGAGATTTGTCCGTATCAAACTAGAAGCAAAATGAACTATAGCAAACATTTATTTACGCACAAAAATTCTTCAGAGTGCACAATATATAAATGCGACATATGTTTCTATGAGACCAAACGCAAAAGTAGCATTACAAATCACCTTTTGACCCATAAGAAGCTAGAAGAGGTAACCAAAACGTTTGAGTGCGACTTGTGCGATTACAAGTCAAAGTACCTCAGTTGTATGTCAACCCACAAATTGACACATAAAGATATAAAGGAAGTTAGGGTATTTAAATGCAAGAAATGTCCTTATCAAGCCAAATATAAAAAGAGTTTGAATAGGCATATATTATACACCAAATGTGCACTGAAGAACAGTGCAACAGAAACCATGGAAGAAATTATAAATGCAGTGGCTGTTAATATTACAACAAATGTTTCGGAACCTAGGCTATTGTGAAAAATATCTTAGAAAATTTAGACAATTGAATAGGCTTAACTGTTGTCAAGGTCCAGGTGAAATAATGACATAAAAGACGATAACACAGTTATTGAGAATGCAGACTTTTCTGAAATTATAAAAAAAACATGCAGCGATAAAAAACGCACAGGTTTCTGAAACCTCTAATTAATAAATAACAAAGTCATCCGTTTTTGTTCCATAATCAAATTAAATTACCAGGACGGTAGAAACCATAAAGCATAAAATTTTCCTTACTGTCCCTTTAGAACAGCGGTGCTCAACCTTCTTGTAAGCTGTGTTGCTTTTACTCCAAACGTTTTGCGCATGTCACTCATTTTTGTTAGCAGTTAGAGCAAAAAATTGTGTAATTTAAAAATAAAAAACTTTGGTACTTTATTACCGAAAAAAAGTCTGCTCTAGGCTACATAACATTTTTTTTACAAATAAAGTAATTAACGAATTTTTTAATGTGGTTTAGTTTAGTGTAAGTTAGTTTTATTTGTTTGGTTTAATTATATTGTCATGTTCACCACTGCTTTAAAACAAAGTACAAAACTTCAGACACGCTGGTCCACAAAAAGCCCGAAAAATGTACAGCATACTTCTGTGATGTGTGCAACTTTAAACAGACTGATGAAAGTTTTAGAAGTTCGACTTTTTGTAGGTGAAAAATCAAAACACTATTGCCGTTGACCAAGGGTTTTCTGACTTTTTAAGAGTGTAATCACACGTCCAATATTCTAAGCTCTTGCTATATTAGCGTAACCGGTTTTACAGAGGTTGACGATGTGGAAACATTCAGAAGGTTGAAATAAATTAACGGCAAGGCCCAATTTTATTCCAAGCTTTGTTATCCGAGATAGTGCCTTTATTTTCGCAATACCTCTGTGTACGCTCTACAATAAATGCCTCAAATAATCTAAAATCCCATTAACGTGGAAGGTTAGCAAAGTGTGCCGTAACTATAATAAATAACTTTTTAAAAGCATTTGAATTCCTCTTACACAAATCCATATTTCCGTCTATACAACATACCTTACTCAACATGGCTTTATTAAAGGATGTTCCACAATCACCAACCTCTTGTCAATAACACAGACCATCTCCCAGACTATTGATGTAGGCAAGCAGTTAGACGTCATTTATACAGATTTATAAAAGCCCTTCGACAGACTTGACATCGGTATACTATGCACTTGAAAGTTCTGGCTTTAACCTTCCAATATGTATGCGTGTACAGTGTCAGGTCTGCTGAGTACCTTGTCGGCTCAGGAGTACTGTAAACGCCCGCATTTAGGCTGGTCAAGTTGAGCCGAGAAATTTATCTTTTGCCTATCTGCGGTTACATTAAATTTATTTTGAGGTAGGCCACCATTACAATTGATGTTTCTTATATCTAAGGCACCATTTTACCTTTCAGCATCAATTTTCTTACTCCATAAAAAATGTCTCGTTTTTTTTTATGATTTATACATTCACTACTAAAAGTTTTTATGCAGTTCTACAATCTGCATCTTGTTCCATAAAATACTGATTTTTTACTAGATTACTTCACTAACTAAGAGTTTTTAATTTAACACTTTAACTGCGGCTTTGATACTCTTTTTTTATGTTAATACTTTCACTTCGTTTTTAAGACTTTTCTTTTTTTTCTTCATGTTAATTGTTTCACTGATTTTTAATAATCGCGATTCGTCTTTTTATATTAAGAATCTGTTGTTTTTTAAGGCACATGTTCAAAACTATTTAGGCAAATTCGAATAACAAGGTAATAAATATTAATCTGGTGACAGATTTAACCTATTTATCCAGAAGTGTGCTCAATTAATTTGTTATTTTTTAATATTTTTTAATTCCGAGAAAAACAATAAATCAGCCACCTATTTTGTGCTTTGGCTTCAAGAAAAGAGGTCAATAATTAAAAATTATTTAATATTTCGGCGAAATTCCGGTGCTGACTAAGTGTTTTGGTAACCTACTTTACTAATTTAAAATGAATCATTATTTTGTTTTTAAAAACATCTTGGATCTATTTAATTCACAGGTGTTTTGCTAAATTTGAGCACCTATTTGGTTTATTAAATGATTTTATAATTTTAGTTTTACATTTGCTCGCGTTTCGATCGGATCGTCGGTTATCCAAAGTGTGTGCCAGATAAATAGTGACTTGTTCCTTGGTAATGAATAATACTTAAAGTGATTGCTATTCTATAAAGATGTGTGTATTTAGTTCATGGTCAAAGGTTCGTTTTATTTTTCTTAAATAAGTTCGACATTTTACTTTGTTGATAAACAGTTTTTTTATTTTTAGTTTTATTTTAGAGATTTGATTTCTTATTGCTTGCTTATAAAACAATTTAACAATTTTTCTTTTTCGGTTAAATAAGATTTGCGTGCTGCCTGTTAAAACTTTGAAACCCTCATAATTTTGGTTCATCTCAGTACTACAGGGGTCTAGGCGGCATGGGGAGAGGCCTCAATTTAGATAACCTTTCTTAAGCTGATGATTTTAAAACCTTCCGTGTAATAAATGATTTCTTTGACTGTATAGCTTTACAAAATGACTTGAATAAAATGCAAAATTGGTGTGCCAAACTGCAAAGTTATGACGTGTACAAATAAACCTACCTTTATAAATTATGATTATACAATAAATGGCCACATTCTTGAGAAGCCTGAGACAATCTCAGAGTAATTTTTGACAAATTGTTCGTATGTCCAAAAAAATAACCAGCATCTCAGCTTTCAAAAGCTTCTATTATGCTTACATAAGATCAAGACTAGAGTACGCATCTGTCATATGGAATCCCTATCATGCAGGACACATAATAAACCAAGACAGAGTACAAATGCGTTTTTTAAAATTTTTATCATTTAAAATAGATGAAACCTACCACGCTCAAGGTACTCCACAAAACGAACTCTTATCTAGATTTGAACTTTTATCCTTAAGCAGCAGAAGGCAGTATGGATTCATAACTAAATACTGACTGCAGACTTCTTATCACAATTGAACTTTATAACTCCACGTGCGGGATCTAGGCAAACAACTACTTTCTATTTGCCAACTCCTAGGTTAAATGTACTTAAATATTTTCCCCTTTATATTGTGTGTGAATTTTGTAATAAACCCCCTATTATTGATATAACACTAACTGAAGCAGCTCAAAAATACGCAATTTTCTCACTGTTTTACTAGTGCTTAGGACTATCTCACTAACTGAAGCAGCTCAAAAATACGCAATTTTCTCACTGTTTTACTAGTGCTTAGGACTATCTTATTTTAAAATAAACTTTTGTTGTTTGTTGTACGGTAAAATAAAATAAAAGAAAAAGAAGCGTCCTAAAGGGGTGTTGACTGAAAAATAAATGTAGTAATGTTACGGCCAGAGCGGCGCAAGACACTCATCGTAGAGCAAACCTCTGTGTGTCATTACTTTGAACGGAGCAAAGCATTAATCAATTTTTGTATTGAAATTTGAGTGTGAATTATGGTGTTTTTAATATCCGATCGGGTTCAATCAATGGTGCTTTGAGACCGACGAGAAACCGCGCTCTCTGAGTCAGTGAGATTAAATAAACTTCAACTAGGCTTTAAATTTTTATTAAAAATTAAAATATCTGAAGGAAGTTCACGAGGTAATAAGTCTTAACAAAAAATGTTCATGGGCAAGTCCTCAGTAAACATCATATTTATTTTTCAGCTACCCACATCATCATTTCATCTGCTTCCATTTTATGGTTATGCTCGGGCTGAATGAGGCCGAAACGCAGCATCCCCGCGCTACCTTTACCTCCCTGAGGACTTGCCCTTGAAACTATTTCGTTAATTAAAATATCCTTGTAAAAATTCGGCCACTAAAAATTTATACAAAACAATAAATAGGTTAAAACATTCAACCTAACCTTGTTTTTAGAGTTTACAGTAGCTAAGAAGGAAATCTCCATAGTCCAAAGAAAAGTTACATAAAAAGCACACATAGAAAAATACTCAGGCAAATATATAATGCATTCTTAATTTTTACCATGTGACACCACCTTTCACCATATTTTTCATAAATGTGTGTATTTTACTCACTGCACTTTTTTATTACCCCATGCATCCGAACGTTCTTGAATCAAATTTTCACGAATTTCTTGAATGCAACACCTAGGGAACCAACCTCTTTGGCGCATAAGCGCCTCGGATCCTTCAGGCAAGTCTCTTTGAATTTTCTCACCGAAATACCAATGTTTTCGCCATCTTGTTACTTTTACTAAGTCATTTACTTCCAACTTCAGTCTGGGTTCGTCTGTGCAAGGGAAACTATAGCACACTTTTAGACCGTAAGCCACAGGAAACCAATATCCCGCCACAGGCTGTGTCACAAGATACAGTCTTGATTTTTGACGCTTTTCTTGTTTTTGTTTGATTTGTTCTACTGTCAAAGTGTACTGGTCACAGCCTTCTATGACTGGCCATGTGATCCCGTCTCCTACGGGTTCGGCAGAGAATGTTAGGACTTGCTGGATGTTTCTTTTAATACCTTTAAAAATAGAATAAGAGTTTACATTACTTTAAAACGATTATGTTGCAACCGTTGACGTGTTGTGCTAGACGTGAAATAGACGCATTTTGGATAGATTTGTTTTGGAACTTTATTACCCAACTACAGCACGGCGAAAGGAAGGGTAATGTTTTTCTATTGTAAGTAAATATGTATGTTTGTATCACGCTAGAGGCTAAACAGCTGAACCGATTTTGACAAAAAAGGTGTCGTTGAAATGCTACTGATCCCGAAGGTGCTATAGGCTATATTTTTTCAATCAGGAATCAACATGGCGGTCTTCAAAAGCCATTTTGTCACATAATGTAGGCTTTAAGGCATACAAATTATTATCTAAATATCAGGCGATTTTATTGAAATTCCTTTGATTACCCATTGCAAATGTCCTCTAATTTGCTGTAGTTACTTTGTAGTCCTCCCTGCTGCCACCCATCTCCCCTCCTGTCATTCGCCCCACCCTATTCAAAAACCATATTCCCATAATTTTATCAAATATAGAGCGATTTCAAAAATTCTTTTTGCATACGCTTTCAGATTTTTTTCCAACACCATTTTACTAGTCCCCCCCCCCCCCGCCTCTTCGTCTCTCGTCCCCGCCATCCTTATTAGTAATAGTTATAGCTATAACTTTCACAAATATAAAGCGATTTCAAAAGTTCTTTCTGCACACGCTTGAAGACTTTTTTCCAACATCATTTTACTAGTTTCCCCCTCCCTCTCTTCTCCCCTTCCTCCTTATTAGTAATAGTTGTAGCTATATCTTTCACAAATATAGAGCGATTTCAAAATTTCTTTCTGCACACACTTTAAGACTTTGTTTCCAACATCATTTTACTAGTTTCCCCCTTCTCCTCCCTCTCTTCTCCCCACCCTCCTTATTAGTAATAGTAGTAGCTATACCATTCAGAAATTTGGATCGATTTCAAAAATTGTTTCGGCACACACTTTAAGATTTTTTTGGCACCATTTTACTAGTTTCCTCCCTCCCTCTCTCCTCCCCCACCTTCACTCAATGGAAGGTAACACTGTTCGCGTCCGTAGAAAATCTACACGTACTTTTTGGGTAAACCTAAATGAATTGTAAATGCATAGTGCTTTTTATAAGGCTGAATAAAAACTAACCCTAAAAGTTGGAAATAAAAAAAAATTAAATAAAAAAACCCCCAACTGCTAAATTTACTTGTAACTACTAGTCGCAGTTGGGTACGAAATTACCGATTAACCTGATTCATGAAAATACGAAACAGTATAATTTCGTAAGTGCGCTTTAGGCATCAAAACTAAAAGTTGAAGCATGTCGTACATTATAGGTATACCTATCAATTTTGTACTCAACTGCGACTAGTACTTACAAGTAAATTTAGCAGTTGGGTGGTTTTTTTATTAAATTTTTTTTTAATTATATTGTTCTGTATCGTGACTGCAGTGTTTACATCTTCGTTACTGGTTCAAAGGACATACATCACATAACACTAAAGATTAGATCTTGTCTTAGCTTCTCTCTCATTTCCTGTCTAGCATACACGTCAATGTAACTAAAATACCGTTCGGGATTTAAAGGTGGCTTTCCACGGCCCGTAATTTTACAGGCCAGGCCGCACCGCGACGAGGGAACGGGCGGCGCGTAGATCGGAACGGACTTCAGGCGAAACTCTTCCCACGGCGTGTTTGTGCCCATGTACCTTTCCAAAACCGATCAGCTGTTTACATATTTTTATGTTTACTGGTGCTCGGGTTTGGTGATTGAACAACGCGCCTTTGAAGTTACCGACTCGCCGCGGATTCGTCGCACCTCCTCGCGCTACCTCAGGCGACTGTCTTCCTACGGCGCCTTGGCGCGGCCCGGCCTGCAGAAACACGGGCTGTGGGAAGCCACCTTAACACATACCAAGGTTATATGGAAACACAAAAGGTTTCTCTCCATTTATCTGCCGCCTAAAACTGGCCTTCTGCATTATCCAGTCTTCAATGCCAGTGCTGTTGCGCAAGATGGCTCTGATTTGGAAAAATAAAAGCATCCCTACAGCTATGACTACGCCTATCGCAAAACCTAGAAAAGTTAATTTTGGTTGGATTGAGGCTACCAAGAGAGAGTAGTAAACACACACAGCGTGCCTGAATGAAGTATAGGTTTTATTACAAATTTTATAATAAATCAAGCAGTTTTTGAGATATATAAGATTATTAGTATTTCCGCTCGCAATAGAATTAAAATAATTCCCATGCTCATTTTATTGTAGCTACAATATTATTGGCATGTGTTTTTTTTTTGTTAGATAGAAGGCTTTAAACGTTTGACAGAAGAGAATATCGACTTTCCGTTTTTAAAGTTCGATGGTACCCTAAAGACTGCCTTAAAAAGGGTGGATTCTAAAACTGTTCACCAGATAATAGAAAAAGTAAGTTTGCAGCGAAACGATGCATCCTAGCAACAAACTTTAAAAACAATTTATAGTACTTTTAATTCCGCTTCTTTTGATGTATCACTTTGCATTCTAGTTTTAGTAGTTACATCTTTTACAATTTTTACGAAAAAAATCGTTTTGGGAGCGAAAACATTGGAATTTTTACAAAATCGTATATTTTAGTTGGCTTGTACAGCTAACTACTAAAGCTAGGACGACAAGTGATATACCAAAGGAAGCGGAATTAACAATACTATAAAAAATTGTTTTCAACGTTCCTTGCTAGGATGCATCGTTTCGCTGCAAATTCACTTTCTCTATAATCTGGTGAACAGTTTTAGAAACCACCCTCTTTAAGGCAGTGTTTAGATGTACCATCCATCGAATTTAAAAATCATAAAGTCAATATCCTCTTCTGTGAAAGGTTTAAAGCTATGTCACAAAAAAAAACAAATGTCAATAATATTGTAGCTACAATAAAATGAGCATTGGTATTATTTTAAATCTTTTGCGACCGGAAATACTAATAATCTTGGTATATATCAAAAACTACTTGATTTATCAAAAAATTTGTAATGACAAAATTTATTAACCTTTAAAAAGGGAGTAAAACAAGCTTTAAAAAATTAAAATCGGACCACTGGGTAGGGAGATACGCTTAAACAAAAAATTCTATCAATTTGGCGGTCATTTTCAAAGATGGCGGCCAAACGAACATGAGTTCGACCACGTGACCAAACTTTTTTTTATAAACCTATGGGTGCTTAACAAAGCCTCGCATTCAAACTGAGCGCACATATTAGGTCACACGTGACAGGAGCCAGCACCTAGACTAACTAGAAAAATGTCAACAATTTCAAGAAGAGGATCAGCTAGGGTTTATATAAATATGGCTCTGGTCAGGAAAGAGTCCATATTCAAAATGTGCAGTTAGTTTTTATACCTCATTCAGGCACACTGTGTACAGACTAATTATGCCAATGGCAACAAAAAACACAGGCCCCTATCCTCTTTTCCCAGGTATTTATTAAATGTAAAAATATTTTCAAAATCTTGATTATAATTAAAATTTCAAGAGAGTTTTTGTTCAAAATTTCAGAGAATATCGTAGATCTATTTTGCTCTCTAAAAATCAATTTATTTAAATTACTCAAAAATACGAGGCGAAACTCGCTACCCCAAAAACCGTAAAGTGATTTTAATTTTTTTCCCAATGATTCCCAGTAATTTTTAGGTGATTCTCAGCGATTCCCATGTGATTCTCAGGAAAATGTAAAGTGATTTCCATCCGTGATTTTACCTTCGGAAAAATGTATGATAAAGCACTGCACTAAATAAAATAAAAACAAAAATAAATAAATGATGAAAGTTAATGCGTTAGATGTATAGTGTTTGTTTTGTTACAAAATAAATCAAAATGGCGTGATAAAAATCTGTTTTATTTATAAACCTATTTGTCTTAAAAGTAAAATTTTGATCTTAAAATAATCAGATCCAAATGGCGGATTTTTTCATTCATAAACAGATATCTATCAATTTGGAACTTTGAGGTGTTTAAAGTAAGCCTCAAACTTAAAGAAATCGAAATGGCGGGTCAAAAATTGCAATTTATAACCTGATATTTATCAAATGTCAAACTTTATGGTATCTAAGGTCGGTGCTTATTACTTTTTGCACAAACTAAAAAAAAACATGGCGGATCCAAAATGGTGGACTACCCTATTTATCAATAGATTTACCTTAAACTTGTATTTGAGGTTCTGTAAAGTAACTGGGCTCAGTGTGCAAGGATTTGACAAAAAATCATCCTAAAAACTTCAAAATAAAAATAGGTAAAAACCTTTGAAGTTAAACGAATTTATTGGCAGCTTAAAACCTTTAAAATAATTAAGACAGAAACCTGACTTTGGACAGACTAACAGCTGATCATTAAAAAAACCGTTTAACGTAAAAGTTTTTACCTAATTTTATTTTATAATTTTTTTAAAATTAATACTGACCTAAAGCTAAAACTGTAAACACAACGCCCGCGAATCCCAAATAAACATGTGGCACATCAGTCACTCTGTGATAGATGTAGTAATGTCTGTGAAGTGCCCTGTATAGAGACGCTGTCAAAATAACGGATGCGTGGGCGCATCCTACCGTAGCGGACAAGAGGAAGTAGGTGAAATGAGCGTGATTGGACCAACCTGTAAAAAATGACGCTAGTAGGTACAGGATCCCATTTTCGAAACTTACTTCCAGGCTACCTATTCTCATACTTGAACGATGTGATGGATCCCATCACATGCTTTGGCAAGCTTTAAATTAGCTCCCAGCCGTCAAGCTTCTCCTATGATCCGACCGAGAAACGTTAAGTCGGTACGGGGCAGGATAACAGATTTCACTTCAAACTTGTAAAATTCGCTAACTGTGAAGAGCGGGCGGCTATGCCATTGGTCGAGACAAGTCACTTCGCACAACGCGCGACCACTCAGAGTTTGCTATTGCCCAAAGCGTGTGATGTGGACCGCGACCACTCAGAGCTTGCTATTGCCCAAAGCGTGTGATTTGGACGATCACATCATTCAAGTACGAGAATAGAGCCCCAGGGGAGATAATCTAAGATCTAAGAAAAAACCAGTTGCGATACTAGATTTAATTAGGAGAAGTAAAATCGTATTTTAATATGGCAAGCGGTTTTTAGCTACGGATAATTTTCTAAAAGTTTGCATTCAGCATAGCCTCCCGAAATGACATGGACACCTAATAATAATAAGTGTTGACAGTTAACTATTTCGTCCTTATGGGACTCTTCAGAATACTGCTTGGTCAATGTGACACCCTTGCAAAGTTAATCAGACCGTTTTGTTTCTCATCATCCGCCTATACTGAGAAATCCGCAAGAAGCGCCATCTATCGAGATACGAGAGAAACTAGAAGGCGAGTAATAAACTGCTATATATACATGGTGTTCGGCACATGAACCGTCAAAATTTTTTGGGATATTGTTGGGGTCATTTGCTACCTTTTCAACCTGAGAACTTGGGTCCTAAGAGTCACGGCTAAAGAGATATGAATTTTTTTTTTTGTCAAACTATCCAAAATCCCACATTTAAACCCTCATAAACTTTTTATTAATGTCTGGAAAAGCACCAGTTTTTTTATAATTCTGTAATCTTTTGCTTCTTCAACTCACGGGGGTCCAAGATCTAATGGACACCTAATAAGTGTTCGTGAATTTAACATATGATACTGGTCTAGCATTAAGATAAAAAGCGGAATAAAAAATCTGTAGGAAATGAATACCTACCCACACAATTGTTGATCCAAGGACAATGGTGGTCCATCTTCAAAACACATCGCCCACATTTGCGACAGTGATGTGACCTAGGAGCCTTGAAGCCCTGGCATACTCCACAAGCTTGAAGGTACTGACAGTCCTCTTCTTTGGATGGGTGCCATTTTTTGGGCAAGAAACCAGGACCTGTGTTAAGAAAAAGAATAACTGCAGTCTACTGAATAAGTGGTGTTAATGTGTTACAAACAAAAGCTCTATATGGCGTGATACCCCGCCCCAAGGGTTCTGGCTCATGGGTGCTCCAAGCGCCCTAAGCTTTATTAAGTAGCAGAGCCGGCAACAGCAAATTGAGAGGGCGGCAAAGGAAACTAAAGACATGACCTTTTTTTTTGTTTTTTTTTTTTGGTCGCAAGATTTTTGATGGGCGCCCTGTTCTATGGTCCCACAATACTGCAACTAGGTGCTTTTGTTGATAAACTGTATGGTTTTTGAAATATGAATTTTCAAAGTTTGGCCGGTTAATACGTTAATGATTTGGTCATTTTGGTCTTATGGGATTACTACTACTACTACTATGTCGGTTTAGAACGTTTTTCTACGTTGTCCGACGCCTATTCTCCACCTCCTTCGATCCTGACAATCATCCTCTGTCAGATTCTTTTGACTCATTGATCTTTGGATTGACTGTTGCCATTCTAGCTTAGGACGCCCCCTTTTTCTGCGCCCTATTGGTCCCTACCCTAAATTTCGCTAAATGACGTTTTTCCGAATCTTAACTCAGGGTGTCGTTTTTTCGTATCTCTATAGTCCCACAATACTGCAACTCGGTGCTTCTGTTGATAAACTGTATAGTTTTTAAAATATGAATTTTCAAAGTTTGGTCATTTTGGTCTTATGGGATTCTCTACCCTAAATTTCGCTAAATAACGTTTTTCCGAATCTTAACTCAATGTGTCGTTTTTACGTATCTCTATAGTCCCACAATACTGCAACTCGGTGCTTCTGTTGATAAACTGTATAGTTTTTGAAATATGAATTTTCAAAGTTTGGTCATTTTGGTCTTATGGGATTCCCTACCCTAAATTTCGCTAAATGACGTTTTTCCGAATCTTAATTCAGGGTGTGGTTTTTTCGTATCTCTATGGTCCCACAATACTGCAACTCGGTGCTTTTGTTGATAAACTGTATAGTTTTTGAAATATGAATTTTCAGTTTTGTCATTTTGGTCTTATGGGATTCCCTACCCTAAATTTCGCTAAATAACGTTTTTCCGAATCTTAACTCAAGGTGTCGTTTTTTCGTATTTCTATAGTCCCACAATACTGCAACTCGATGCTTTTGTTGATAAACTGTATAGTTTTTGAAATATGAATTTTCAAAGTTTGGTCATTTTGGTCTTATGGGATTCACTACCCTAAATTTCGCTAAATGACGTTTTTCCGAATCTTAACTCAGGGTGTCGTTTTTTCGTATCTCTATAGTCCCACAATACTGCAACTCGGTGCTTTTGTTGATAAACTGTATAGTTTTTGAAATATGAATTTTCAAAGTTTGGTCATTTTGGTCTTATGGGATTCACTACCCTAAATTTCGCTAAATGACGTTTTTCCGAATCTTAACTCAATCGTTTTTTCGTGTCTCTATAGTCCCACAATACTGCAACTCGGTGCTTTTGTTGATAAACTGTAGAGTTTTTGAAATATGAATTTTCAAAGTTTGGTCATTTTGGTTTTATGGGATTCCCTACCCTAAATTTCGCTAAATGACGTTTTTCCGAATCTTAATTCAGGGTGTGGTTTTTTCGTATCTCTATAGTCCTACAATACTGCAAGTCGGTGCTTTTGTTGATAAACTGTATAGTTTTTGAAATATGAATTTTCAAAATTTGGTCATTTTGGTTTTATGGAATTCCCTACCCTAAATTTCGCCAAATGACGTTTTTCCGAATCTTAATTCAGGGTGTGGTTTTTTCGTATCTCTATGGTCCCACAATACTGCAACTCGGTGCTTTTGTTGATAAACTGTATAGTTTTTGAAATATGAATTTTCAAAGTTTGGTTATTTTGGTTTTATGGGATTCCCTATCCTAAATTTCGCAAAATGACGTTTTTCCGAATCTTAATTCAGGGTGTGGTTTTTTCGTATCTCTATAGTCCCACAATACTGCAAGTCGGTGCTTTTGTTGATAAACTGTATAGTTTTTAAAATATGAATTTTCAAAGTTTGGTCATTTTGGTTTTATGGGATTCCCTACCCTAAATTTCGCTAAATGACGTTTTTCCGAATCTTAACTCAGGGTGTCGTTTTTTCGTATCTCTGCAGTGGCGTAGCATGGGGGGAGTGAGGCGCTTCCCCCACCCTGAGGGTACTGGCGCCCCATGGGTGCTTGAAACGCCCTAAGCTTTATTTTTGTTTTTTTTTTGGTCACAAGATAAAAATGGGCGCCCTGTTTAGCTGTCGGCCCCCCCCGACCCTTCAGGCACGCTACCCTGCTGCTTACAGTGCTTCAAGGGTTAAGAGTGGGTATTTGTTGCATTAAGCATCAAAATCTTCAAAACTTACCATGGTACATAGCACACAAAAAATGATAAAATGTCAATGCTGACATGCCCATGAAACACAGGGTATTAATGAAACCACCGACGGTTGTTGAAGGCCACCACATTCCACTACAATGCATTGTGGCTCCAGTCACCACTTTAATTATAGTAATTGCTGTTATGGGGCCCCAGTGGCACATCCGTCCTAGTATGCCAAAGCCCATAGTGCTCAAATTAGACCAAGTTTTTAGATTTGGGGACGAAATAAATAAATAATTAAAACACCAAAAAGTATTTATACTACATTGTTTTATGTGAACTAGAATTGTATTTAAATCTTACGATTAATTGACAATCATTGTATATTTTTAATAAATTAGGTTTTGTTTTTAGATTATCACACACACAATATTGAAGTGAATCATAGAAACACCCACAAACAGGTGGGCCTTTAGTGGGAGTTATTTTTATTAACCTAAACTATATGTTTTAATTTGTTATGTATATTGTACCCTTTTTGGCAAATAAATGATACAAAAATAAATTACTTTTAACTTCTTTTTATTTTTTACACATCTGGGTTTTAAGAACAATTTTTTTTATTATTTGTTTTTATCTGAATCTGAAAGCTTATTTCTATCATACTACGAATCACAGATTAGGTAAAATAAGATTCGCCACAGGTTAGGTTAAATATGATTTTTATCCAAAGAATGCAATAAGCCATATACTACTCTGAAAGCCCATTTTAATTATACCCTCCTCAGCTGATCAACGATTAAAATAAACAAAAAATAGTCTCTTTGTAATTATTTTTTCGATTTTAAAAGTTTACCGACAAACCAGACCACAGATTAGGTTAAATAAGATTAGTAAAAAACCAGACGCAAAAGAAGGTCAAGCTCAGGAATTCACAGGGACAATTTTTAAGCAGGTAAAGTTTCATCTGTTTTTTTTTTAATTTAGAGCATATTTGCACAGAAAATACATACAGCAGAAGTTAGTTCTTTTTTTTTACATGGGTAAAACTGTTTATAACAAACTGCCTGAAAATATTAAAGAATTACCCCCTAAACGTTTTAATTTGACGCTAATACCCAACGTGTTGGAATTACCAAATTATTCACTTGAACATGTTATGAATTATTCTGTATCAATATTAATCACTTTAAATTAACAACTATATTTTTTAGGATTTTCTTGTTGTGTGCACATTTACTTTTTGTTTAAAAAGTGCTATTACCTATAATAGCTGATCATAATTGCTTTACTAGAATAATATCCATGAAATAAATTGATTAGTTAATAGAACAAAGCATTGCAGCTACCTTTAGACCCATAACTACACATTTTAAAAATCTACAACAGAAATGATTTCTTTCACATTAAAAAAAAAAGAAATATTGAAATTAAATGTTGTTCAAATTTTAGCAAGACCATTTAATGTCCCCATTATTTAGTAGTTTTTTATAAGTTTAAAACATTTGCAATATTAATTTGATGAACCTGATAGGTAATAAGTTTTCATTTAGTTAGTCTTAGTCTTAAAAATGGTCCTGTGTACAAATAGTTCCTGATAATTATTTAGTTGTCATTCTGTTTACTTATTCTGTGCTATAAAAATTGAGTCTAAATTCATTATAATTATTAATTTTAATTACTTCATTTTCATTTATTTTGTTTATTTTATTTGTAACTAGTATTAGAACTGCAGTTAAGATCTCAAAGATACTTGTAATTTTTAAGTGTTAAAAAAAAATTAGCTTATTTATTTATTTTAATCTAGAACTTAAAATTGTTAAATTTGAAGATTAAATAGGTCTCTATAACATTTAAGCCTTACAAAACTAAAAAAAACAAATTAGCACACACAAGATTTATTTCTTTGTGCTATAAAAATATCAAATGTATTTTAAACCTAATTAGTAACTAGTTTTGTTAAAAGTTGTAAACTGATTTTATTTAATAAATACTTGAAATACTTGAAATTTTTTTGCACCCCTGAAAATAATTTTGCCACTTTGTAATTTTGTGAGATAGTACATTTGGCTTATGTTAAAAAATATATATGTATGTCTTTATTTATTTATTATTTAAGCTTGGAAAGATTAAAATGCCTTGTTGGAAACAAGATGCCATAGTCAAATGTCTCACTTTTTAAAAAACCTCCCTAAACTTATCAGAATAAGATTGATTATAAAAATTTAATTTTCAGAAGGATCCAAATTTCCTTACAATCAAAATGGACATCATTAATCCTAACATAGAAGAAAACATTATTGGACAACTGTGGATGGCTATCAACGAGATTCACATGAGATATCTAGAACTAGACGAAGGATCTGCCAAAATAGACCAGCGGGCAAAGTTAGAAGATTGTATAGAAGACTTTCTTTGTCTGGTTTCTGATGATCAAAAGTTCATTTTAGCTGAGACTCACGAAGTGTTTCATCATTCTGTTGCAAATAAAAAAGACTTTAGCGGTTACAAAGCAGCGACCGGGTGGAACGCTCTTCAAATGTACGCCGGTAATTTATTGTCTCAACCTTGGAGAAAAGAATACCATCAAATCTACTTATATTGTGGGTTTTACAAACATCAGGTCGAAGCTAACCTTACTGGTGCTAAAAAAATCTTTGAAGCTATTGGTTATACACATAGAGGAGATGGTGTTTTGTGTCTTGAAGAACCCATTTGTCCCGATCGATTGGCCCACGTTTCTAGGGACTGCATAATTGCCTATGTGGAATGCCAAATACTTAAACGTATTTGGGAAGAAATATCACCCATACACAGCATAAGTTGGTACGACATTTACGAATATCGCCGCAACCATATATGTGACGTGGATCAATGTGTGAGGGCGTTAAAATATTTGCAGAATCAGAAGGAGATATGTAATAGTTTGGTGAAAATCAATAACTCTCCCTTAAACATTATTCGCAATAACACAAGTTACAGTCAAAACCTTTTCCACCCTCCTTTGCCTAATATGTACTATAAAATACGATCAGATCCTGTATGTCCAAATATGTCTGCAATAAATCAACTTAATCCAATATCATCTTCAAATGGTTACTACTACGATAAAAACAATTATCAAAATAATAATAAATCTTATCCCTCTGGGATAGAAGTTCGTACTGGTCAAATTTTAGATTTGGACAAAGACCAAAATGATCCTCAAAGTAGCACAAGTGTGGGCAAAAGTACAAACATGTACGGAAATTCACATGTTCATGATTGGGATTATGTTTACAAAAACTTGGAACATCAAGGTTACAGTAAGGACTTAGGTGAAAGAGGTGACATCTTAAATGTTAACAAGAAACACGAAAATATTAAAGAAACTAAGCATAAACCGATTTTAAACCTAAAACACGAAAGTGAACCTATTGAAAATAGAAGAGATCACATTGAATACAAACAACCAATCCAGCCTGAAATTCCTAAAGACGCAAAAGCAAAAATAATTCAACACACAGTGTTGCAACCACAAGCCACCCCTAAAGAGATAAAACCAAAAATTATTCAGCACACAGTATTGCAACCACAAAATGCAAAAACATCACAAAACCCAGTTGAGCCAGAGCCCGTCTCTAGCAATAACGGTAAATGGGAATGTCCGGCTTGCACATATATAAATACTAAAGTTGATAATATTATTTGTGAGATGTGTAGCAAAACCCGCTTTCAGTCATCCAGTGCAGACCCTCCAATTGAAATTGGTGGGGCAGAGTGTTCTCATTGCACATTGGTTAACCCAAAAAGCTTAAAAGTTTGCTCGGCTTGTAATAGTAGCCTTGAAAATTCACCAACCTATATTTAAAAGAGTTACTACAATGATTAAAATTAACTCGAAACTTATTTAATCTTTCTTGGTCTGATTAAAAGTACTTTATTTTCCAAGAAGTATTACGAGTAATAAGTCTTATTGACAAAGCATAAACTTTTAAATAATTAACTAATAGTAAAAATACAAATGTTGAATGTTTATTAGTCGTCTTAACTAGTAATAGTGTATTTTATACTTCATACTACCATTTTATTTTCAAGTCAAAATGGAAAAAATAGAAGCACAAATTACTAAAAGAAGATAAAGTTCTTAACAAATATAATACTACATCAAATGCCTTAGACAGATCACAAAATACCGCAGCCGAAGCCTTGCGCTCGTTAATGGACTGGAACAGCTCTGAAAGAAACTAAAACATGGCGTCGGAATTGTTTTTCTCGGCCTGAAATCCAAATTGCTCTTTAGAGATGATATTATTGTCGTTTAAAAATGAAATAAGACAAGTTTTTTAATAAGTTTTGAGAGCGTAGACAATAAGGAAATAGGCCTATAATTAGAAGGAGATTTGTGGTCTCCGCCCTTATATAAAGGAAAATCTTTAGCAATTTTAAAGCAAGCTCGAAAGGCCTGTCATAAAGGAAAAATTAATTACATCGTACAAAGTGGTATACTCTACAAAACGCGACCTGTCGTTTATGGTTGCCAAGTGTTTTATAAATAGTTATAATAATCCAAAAAATTAGTCAAACCTATTTGAGAAGAAGTATCACGTACATAATCCGCAACCATATTTGGCATGTAGATCAATTTGTGAGATCTTTGACATGTTTGCAGAATCGTTAAGTGTGCCCATTGTAGGTGATCAAGTTAAAACGAAAGGTTGACCTGAAAACTCAAAAAAATAGTAGTTTACCCGATTGTAAAAAACATATTTTTCAACATGAAACGCTAAAATTATAGTATTTTATTTGAAGTGTAACTGGTTATTGTAAATATATTTACCTCTTTCCACCTTTTTCCGCCATAAACTCTTAAGAAGTTTTCCCCGCTTGAGATGGGCTGAGATTATAGAACAACTAGAGAGTGGATTTCAGAACCAACCAAAATAAAAAGAGTGGGTATACCATGCGTTTGACATTACCATTGAAACAGCGGAAAATTGGTAGACAGCCTAACCAAAGGGCGAGTTCGTAAAGTAATCGATGAGCTCATCGATGACAACACTCAAGTTCTTAAATTAATCAGTGCAATTCGTTGAAATCCATCGGGTTTGTAAATTATCTGATGAATTCCACCAAGTCACCAATGCTCACCGACTCTGGGGGTCGGTGAGCAATCTTCGATGAATGTCAGTTACATCAAAATCAGCTGCTTTTTCTATTTTTTTGTTGTTTTTTTTTGTTAAATGCCCCACGGTGTAGTAAGCAAAGTTGCGGTGGACATCTTGGAAGATATAGATAGTGACTCAAAACTAGGATGATAAAGATCTGGAGTTATTATCACCAGACCGCGGCATTCCAGAATTGAAGGTTGCGGTGAAAATATTGTTTTCATGTGCTTGTGCAGAGACTCTTTTAGAAAAAAATTAAAATCGGAAAAAGCATGGTTAAAAAATCGGATTTCATCGCGTTCTTTTTTATTTTTCGATTGTCATCAGATTCACCGATCAAAAATGTCAGATGAACGTCATATGTCAAAAAACCGATTTCATCGGTGAGCAAAATTAGATTACTTTACAAACTCGCCGTACTTTCATTTTATCGCGGCCTTGTCAAAATGAGACTGTCAGTTATTATTTTTGTTGGAAAAGAAAGCACTCTCGGACTTTCCCTACTCTAATAGAAAGTGTAACGTTTTAAGACCCTGAACAGTTTTTGACAGTTAGATTTTATCTCAAAGTTAATTAAAAAAAAAACTGGCAAAAACAAATAAACAAAAATAGCGGATGACAACAACTTGACATTTCCAAACCAGAGAACAAAATGTCAATGGTTAAAAAGCCAAACGGACGGGACGGATATAACGCGTAATTACGCTCTTGTCCACAAGCAGGAGGCACAGCAATCTGCTTGTGCAAAAAGTGACAGCAAAATAAATTTTTACATTAAACTTCTCGATGGTCTTACGCCTGTGAGTTGCCCATCGTCATAGGATGTGACCGCCTCTTGCTGAGTCTCTGACACGAGAGCGAGGCATACCGAGAGCTTTCATGAACATTCTCACCCTTGCTTAGCCTCGTCGAGAGTAATGCCGACATGACAACTGCACATTTCCTGGTATTTTGCTTATGAGATTTTCCAGATGGTGATTTTCTGAGTAAGAAAAGAGATTTTTGAAGTGTAAACTTCTTTAGGCGCGTTTAGCAGTTTTTGTGGGTAGTGAATTGAACTGAGCCGTCAGTATTATTAGTTTCGCCCTGTTGAAGTTTACACTTCTGCCGTGTGGTCTTAAGCACACACAATTTTTCTTTGTTTTAATCATTTGCTAAAAGTTTTCCAAAAATCAAATTTTTTAAAAGTGTTATGTGAAGTTGTTTATTATGTTTTTTAGATTCAACCAAATTAGTTTTTATCAAAAAGCGATTAACTGTTGTTTTGGCCAAAATTATTTAAAAAATAATTTAAATTCGGATTGACAGTGTCTCAAGACAAAACTAACTTTAAAATTTAATATTATTTGCCGGGTGAGGTAATTGGAATATCGAATGTAAACAAAAACCATTGTAACTGAATATAATTTATTGTGTAAGATACAAATATAGGTAACATTTATACAACAAAAATATGTACAAGGTGAGACGTTATAAACAGATGCTATTCATAAATTTCAATAAAAAATCAAAATGAAAGATGCGATCATGTTGGCTCACCTTGCTGTTAAGTAAATAAAGTAATATTAAAATTAAAAACTACATACATCTAATAAAATTTAACAAGAAAACAAACGAAATAAAGAGTGTTTTAAAACAATCACAAACGAATAGTAAAACTAGTTAAACTCTGAATTAAGTGTCTTAAATAATTTTGATTGTTTAAATTTTGTTAAGCTTGAATTTATTTTTTAATTAATATATTTGCTTATGTAAAAAATATATATATATTTTATAGTTTGACCTTTTCTTATTTTATAAATTATATTTTTAATAATGAAAAATAAACCTAGTTCTACACCTATATAAAATTATTATAGATACGTATTGTGTATTGTTATAACAAAATGGAATAATGTGCATATTTTTATCTACTACTTTGATGCACTTTAACGGCGTCCAAATAAGTAAAGTATTTTATTTACGGCTTGCCATTTTACAAAATAAAACATCCAAAATACAAAAATATTCAAACGTCAAATCACATGAGACAATTTGAACAGGACAACTTTTACAGTGGAATAAGTAACTTCTGCACTTAAAATCACCAGCAAAATTCCACTTTTTAATAACTTGATGCCTTTGGACCTTTAACCTTTATTCATGCATTCATCATTCAAATAACCATAAGTTAAACAATAAAACAACGGTTGCAGGGACTGCATTTGTATAACGTTTTATGTTTTCTTGAGTAGTGCCGTTTTAAACCTCTTCTTTTGGCAGTCAATTCTCATCTAAATATCTAAAACTTAGTTAAAACTACTGCTGTTATTCTCCACTTCTCATTAGTACTAAATTAAGACTATGTTTTATCTCAGTTAGACGCACTTTCACTGCGTCCAGATCTACAAATTCATCATCACATTTTCGATAGGGACACTCAAAGACCAATATATGAGCGACTGCGTTTGTAAATCTATATGATTGAGGAATACATCCTCAATGACAAGTTTTACAGTGAAAAGTAACAGCCCTATCAGAGTGTTTTAAGTGTCGGTGCAGATAACCCTCTTTTCTGCACCTGAAACCACAAGAAAAATTGCACTCTTTCAGGTTTACATCTTTTCCCTCGGTAACGCTGCATGGTGATCAAAATCAGCTTTTATTGTTTTCCCAAAAGAGCAGTGACTGCATTTATGAAAGAAAGGAGAACAAATCATCAATTGTTTTAGTGAACGTCCTTATATTACGTAACGAAAATTCAGGATTTTTGACGCCCCCTCCCCCTTCGTAACGCATTTTCAAGAAAAAACATATTTAAAAAACATTGAGTGTAACGCAAGGTCAACCCCCCCCCTGCTCCCCCTTAGAGCGTTACGTAATTTCAGGACAGGCCCTTATAGCTTGCTCTCGCGTGACCGAACCGAATCGTCTTTTCGTTTCAAGTTTCGATTAGGTTTATATTATATTGGATCTTCATCATAATCTAAACTTATAAATGTTGCCCTTATGTAGCATTTTGTGCATGATTAATTTCCCTGTTTTGAAAGAGGCAAATTCAGCCAATTCTTATCTCATCTGAATATCTAAAACTCAGTTAAAACTACTGCTGTTCTTCTCCAATTCTCATTAGTACTAAATTGGGACTATGTTTTGTCTCAGTTTGATGCACTTTAACGGCGTCAAAATCTGGAAACTCATCATCACATTTAGGATAAGCACACTCAAAAACCAATGTATGATTAAGCGTTTGCGTGTGTAAATCTATATGATTAAGGAATTCATCCTCAATGACAGTCTGAAAAGGACAAGTTTTACAGTGGAACGTAACAGCTCTATCTGGGTGTTTTTTCTGTAAGTGTCGCTGAAGATAATCGTCCCTTCTGCACCTAAAATCACAAAAATTGCAAACAAAATTGCACTCTTTGTGAACAGCTTCATGTCTCTCAACCATGGATTTTCTGTCACTTGAATAGCTACAAGTTGGACAATAGTACAGCTGTTTTACATCTTTGCGTTCGTGCAACGCTGCATGATGATCGAAATCAGCTTTTATTGTGTTCTCAAAAGAGCAGTGGCTACATTTGTATAAGGTTTCATGTTTTCTTGAGTAGTGCCGTTTTAAATCTCTTCTTTTGGAAGTCTCATATTCGCATTGCGGGCAGGAGAACAATCCATCATTTGTTTTATGGCTTGTTCTTTCGTGACGATCAACGTCGCATTTCTTATAGGTCGCAAAGTCGCAGAAGAAACATCTAACCAAAGAATTAGGGGCTTTTTTAGAATCACCAGAATCTAATTCCGATATTTTATCACCTTTTCTTTTTAAGTTTGTATTAGGTTTGTGTTCTAATGAGTTGTCATCATGATCAGCTACAGTTGGATAGTGTTTTTTGGATATTCCGCCAGAACCAAAATTTAAAATATCTCTTGTCAACATCATTGGCTCAGAATTGCGCGCTACAGACATAGCTGTTATACTTACACCTAAATATTGACTTTGCGGAATGCTTACTTGATGACTCTTATGTAGCCATTTGTGCATGTTGAATTCACCTTTACTTAAAGAAGCAAAGTCACATAATTCACATCTAAACATTGTAAAATTATGATTTTAAAGGATGAATATAATATCGTACTCTAGACTTCACCAGCTGTTGTTTTCGAAACCTAAAAATAAGTAACTCTTACACACTGTTTTGGCCTTTATTATTTTTACAATCAACCATAATTTGCTAGACCAATTTTTCATTAAAAGTAGGCTTTGGTTTGGTTCATTTGGCTAGAATTGCCTCAGTAATTAAACTGATATGAGAATTTATTACATATATCACTAGTCAACAAGAAAAAAAGGTCGGTAATAAAAATTGCTCAGTCTTATAGATTTTGACCGGGTGAACACAAATCCCTTCCAAAATATTTTCCGAGGTCTGGTTTACACGACACAGGCAAAGCATATTGAAGCATAAGGTTTTATTTGATGTAAATTTATTAGATGCTTTAAGCTGCATATACCATTGTGGCTTGTTACTTAATTCCTTCATTTTACTAATGTCTTCTAATGAAGAATAATTTTTTCTTGCATTGGTTTAAAAAAGGAAAAAGAAGTAGTAAAATATGAGGCTCGAAGCCACCACTTTTTATGTATCCATATTTGGGCTTCTGTCATCAAGTAAGGGTTTCTAACAAAGAAAAGTTTTATCTTTCTCCCTTGCATTGGCTTAAAAAAAATACAAGAGAAAAATGGAATAATTTTGGTGATTCTTGAAGAGAAAGGAAATGGAGATGGTCATGAACTTCTTTACTGCACAAGTGTGTTTTTTAAAACAAATTGTTTATCAAGACAACTGATTTTTTTGTTTATTTCCTGTTCTCCTCCTGTTAATATGTTAATGAATTGTACAGTTGGCCACTTTTTTTAATGTTATCATCAAGGGGTGAACAGCTAACCCAAAATGTGTACACTGATTGTGAAAATCCACAATTTTTTGCTAAGATTGTGAGGGATTGTAGTAAGATTGTGAGGAAATGTGAGGGATTGTGGAGGACTGTGCAGCGGTGTAGCGGGGGGCGACACCCCATCCAAAAATTCTTGCAACCAAAAAAACAAAAAAAAAAGTCAGCATGTCTATAGTTTCCTTTGCCAGGGATTGTGAAGGACTGTGGTACGATTGTGAGGGGTTGTGGTAAGATTGTGAGTGATTGGGACAGACTGTGTAAAGATTGTGGGATGAAGGATTGTGAAAGATTGTGAGCGATTGGGATGGATTGTGTAAAGATTGTGAAGGATTGTGGTAAGATTTTGACAGATTGTGAGTGATTGGGAGGGATTGTGAGAAATGTGTACACCGATTGTGAGAGCTGTTCACCCCTCGGTTATCTTAAACTCACCCAGAAAGCCTAAAATATCAGTGGGCTTTAAAAGCTGCTAAAGAAAATTGTTTATTAAGACAACATTAAAAAAGTGAGCAAGTGTTTGACTGAAGCAGCTACATTTTTCTGATAATACAACAAGGCTGCAAGGATAAAAAATTTGGTTGGATTTCAACTTTCAAAAACTTGGAAGTGAAAAAGTCACAAGCTGTTCCCATCTTGCTTCCTGTATCTGCACTATTTACCCTAAGCCAAATTAGAGTAACTTATTAGGAAAGTTTTCCAATTTATACAGTTTTTCTGAAAATTTTCACTTGTATTTTCTGTAAACATCCTATTTTATGCCTTTAGGAACCATCCTAAGTAAATAAAACACTTTTTTAACCAAAAAATCTCTTGAGATAGTCTATTTTTCTTAGAGTAAGTTAATGTAGGGTAATTTAATTTAATCTAATGTAATTTATGAGGCTGAACTGACCTTTACTTTACAGCATTGTCAGGTTAAACCATTATTTGGTGTTCTCCTCAATATTCTCCAAATTTAAAAAGTGTGGCAATTTGGTACATTAGTGGTGGTGTAGGAGGGATAGATGATATCATGCTTTTCTCACTTTAATAAAATAAATAGTAGACTATATATGACAAGAAAAAACAATTATTGCTACTTCATAATACCCATGTTTAAGAAAAATTTTCCACAGGCGTGCCACATTTCAAGGTATAGCAACCAACCAACAAATCAACCTTAAAGTAAAAAAATTACCTTGTTTCATTCTCAGTTAGTTTAGAAACTCCTAGAGAAATTTATAAAACTAGACTACAATATTCTGCTATCATTCAGCTACAAGTTTCCTTAAAACATATTTTTGAAATATTTTTATTAAAATCTTTTTTTAATAATTTTTATGAATTTGATAACAAATAACAATTTCTTTTTTTAATGGCTTCAATCGTATAGTTTTTTAGCCAAAAAAGGAGATTCATGTTATGCATGTAGCCATAATAACATTTGCCCACACCCAGAATATTTCTAACTTGAAAGTCACTCTTTATTTTTGGGGCTGCTCATATATTATGTATTGAAAAAAAAAAGTACATACAAAATTTTAAATTGTGTGATTTTACGAAAATTGGAGCATCTGTCTAATCCATGCACTGCCCCACAAGCGGGTACGTTGGGGCCATTTCCGAGTTTGACTAAGGTAGTGTCACAGCCTACCTAACAACAGGTAGGCTGTTGTAGAGTGAACATACGTCAGTATAAAGCCGGCTTTTACGCGAAATGAAAATGTCCGACCACCTTTTTAGCCAAGCACTGTACGCAGACCTCTACCTACATAAAGCTAACTTTGGTAAAATTATTGGAATATATGCAAATATCTTCGAACGTTTAGCCTTTATGAAAAGCGTAAAAAAGGATGAACTTATTATATTCAGGAGCGTTTGCCGCTGTGACTCAAAATTCATTAATAGTTTTTTATTACTAAACAGGAGCAATCAAAGCAAGATTTCCACTTTTAAAAGACGAAGAAATAGTCATTATTATTTATTTCGTTATTTTAGCTTTAATCAGGAAACATTAAATCGAGAAAAATTCAATTTTTTTATAATTTTTTCTTACACAATAACCTTGCTCTTTTATTAAAGTCACGCTTAAATGCCGCTCAAGTGTTTAATCTCCTGGCGGCGGCTCACAAAGTCAAGTTGCTAAAAGTCACCTTACACTATCCAGGAAACAGAATAGGGGACAAAATTTTTGGGGGTAGGGATGTACGACAGCCCTAAACCTCTTGTCCCTCTACTGGTTTCAGTCTGCAGAGAAAAATGTTTGTCACGTTTTACTACTCTTTTTAAAATTTTATTTTTGCCCCTAAAATGGAGGGGCCTTTCCTCTTGAAAAAAAAACAATAAGTTGAAATGCGGTGTTATGGTAATTGCAATTATTTAAGTTTTTAAAATATTTGAAAAATTATTTTACAATTATAATGAAATTACAAAAATGCAATTGAATTACTAAAGTGATTGTTATTATTTGTAAAAAGCTACTGAATTTAAGGGGTAAGTTCGGAATGTTTTACGAAGGAAGAGGGCTCCTAAATTAAGCATTTTCACATTTTGTAAATTATGAAAAAGTGAAAGTAATAAATACAAAAATAATTGTCAATACTTTTTTTTATTTTAGAAATTTATAATTAAGTTATTTTTTGTTGTAATTAATTACAGAGTTTTCTAAGTACATTCCTGTAAAGTAATTTGTAATGTAATAGTTACTTTTCTAACTCTGGTTGAGAATAAATCGATACACATAAAGACCAAGAAATTTGTTATCCATAAAGTTGAATTTGTGCGTGTAGTAACCTCCTTTGACATTTTTGCTATGTTAGAAAGCTCTACCTGTAAACTTAATTACGGACTCGCAGTATTGATTTAGTCATACAGTTCAAATGATATTAACAGATGGCGCTACAGCAATGAAAATCAAGGGGTTTTAAGGATTTTATGCATCGCTTTGGCCTACTCAGCCGGCAAGAGTAACGTCATTAGATCGCGAAAGAAGACCATTTTCTTGAATTGCTAACTTGACAACAGCGCTAAACTATTTATCTCTCTTAGTGCCATTTATTTAAATAGCGATCTTACTTCAGTTCACATATTTTTCAATAGCCAAACGATCGTTGACGAACCCGTATAACTTTGCTTTAAAATAGTCAAAATTCTTCAAATTCGTATAAAAACCTTCAATCCTTCAATAGTCAAAATTTTTGTCCTAAAAAATCCTTCCTAATGAAGGAAAACCTTTAAATCTGGCAACACTACGTATTACAGGAAAGCGTGTGCTTAAAACCTCTTCTTCAGATCGTTCTACGGTACCGTATGACAATGCTGGCATTTATTTATTTATTTATTAAGTTGTACCATAACTTAGCCTCATCCTCAAGCCCGTTTAAATGATAGGCCAGTCAATAAAATCATTCAACATCTACGACTTTTTGATATGTTGCTAGTATCCTCGACGGTAGTTCACACCCAAGTTTGCAGACCTGAAATCTCTGTGCTACTCCCGAGGAACTCGAAATTCATGCAATTTTTTTAGTTTTTTCAAAAAAAACTACCTTAAGAATTTTTTTTGTATTTACGTTCCATACTTTTGTAAAGCCCCCCAAATTTTCTACAATATGAGCGCATCTCTTTCTAGGTTCATTGTTTGCGAAAGATACGTGTGGTCTAAGATACCTCGTACGGGCTAAACTAATCGTCCTAGAGAAAAGTGATACACAAAGAATTTCTAGAGAATTCCATTAGCTTTAACACGGTTCTAAAATGAAGCCTTTAGGTATTATAGTTTGGGTAAAAACGAAAAAAATGCATGGTTTGTTTGGGGTTTTCTTTGTCGATATTGACTGGCGTATGATAACATTTGTCCAGCATAACAAACGGATGTAATGACATAGTTCGAAAACTGGTAGGTATTGATAAAGATTTTTTCGAGTGCTCGGCAGGGTTATTTGCGGGAACGTTCATACGATTTTCCTGACGCCCAACTATCCTTGGCACCTGTAACTCTAAACCAAGGTTTACGGCATGTGTGCTGGCTTCAGCTAAGGGAACGTCCTTAAATTACGTAACGCAAAAATTTAGGATTTTTGAACCCCCCTCCCCCCCTCGTAACGCATTTTCAAGAAAAAACACATTAAAAAAATATTGAGTGTAACGCAAGGCCAAACCCCCCCCCCCTCCCCCCTAGAGCGTTACGTAATTTAAGAACAGGCCCTAAGATAGTGTGTAGGACTTCTTCTGCAGAGTTTGGAAATTATTTATTTATTTTCAACATTTAGGGAGGGGGCAAAACTGTGACTCGTCTGTCACCGTCTGATCCAGTCCCAACGGAATAGCAGTGCCACAAACTGCTGCAAAAATCTCTATTTGTTACCTTGACACGACTGAAGCAGTCACGTCTTGTCACTGCTCCACTAAAATCGCAGATTGGCCCATCTTTACAACAAATCTTCATGGGCGGACCATGATATCTTTTTAAGAAGACATGATGGCTCTTTTCTGTTTTTTTTTATTTGATTATTTTAACATAACTTTTCCAAAAAAGTAAAAGTTTTTTTACAGTAATACTATATTATATTACGACATATCGGTTATAGCGACGACATATTAGATAGTTTTTGGTCATGCCAAAAACAGCCGACGACTAACGCAACTTGACACTGTTGACATTTAACACGTCACAGGTCGTTAGCGGCTTCCGTGGAACGCCGCAAACTCACGGACGGTTAAAGCCGATCACACACAAAAAAACATAACGCGTAAGAAGTTCAACCTTATGGACTTTTCTTACGTAAATCCAATATGGCCGCTGCTATTCGATCGCTGATTGGTTGAAAGCCCGCTATGCGCCATGCTACGGATTACGTAAATTGTGTGTGTGAAGGCCTTAAACATAGGATTTTTGACACACGTAGAAGGTGCGCAATTGTGTTTCAGCGAGCTTTTATTAAATTCCGCGCCATTTGGTGGCGCAGGCTGCACAGGTCACAGCAGTGTTGAGCGAACGGTCCCTATAGACCGTGTGTTGAGCGGAACCGGGGACAGATGGAAGATGATTAAGCAAACAAGACGCTAGCCCTACCAAGTCCACTTTCAATCCCTGACTTCGCATGCGCAGATCTACCAATATTATTTACCTCATGTATTAGAATAGATGAATACAGGGTGATTTTCACTTGAATGATTCTAACCACATGAAAATAGAAAGTTTCAAAAACCTAACCTAACAAAACCTAATCAAATCTAACCGAACCGAACCAAAGGAAACTGAACCAATAATTTTAAAAAAAAAAAAAAAACTTTCCTGACTTCCTGCCCGGGATCCTAAAGGATGTGAATCCGAACCGAACCAAACCGAACCTAACTAAACTGAACTAAACTGAACCAAACCTAACCTAACCAAACTAAACTACAACACGTACTGCTAATTAGGTTAAGTTGGGTAGGGTTAGGTTTGGATAGGTTCGGTTCGGTACGGTTCGGATTCACATCCTCTAGGATCCCGGGTAGGAAGTCAGGAAAGTTTTTTTTTTGAAAAAAATATTGGTTTAGTTTGCTTTGGTTCGGTTCGGTTAGATCTGATTAGGTTTCGTTAGGTTAGGTTTTTGAAACTTTCTATTTTCATGTGGTTAGAATCATTCAAGTGAAAATCACCCTGTACATCTATTCTAATACATGAGGTAAATAATATTGGTAGATCTACGCATGCGAAGTCAGGGATTGGAAGTGGACTTGGTAGGGCTAGCGTCTTGTGATTAAGCAATCTCTGGCGGAACCCATTTATTTCACTTAGGGGATAATGGGGTAATAAGTAATAGAAAATATTTTTTTGCTACTCTTGCAGTTTGTCTTTTGTCTAAGCCTTAATAACAGATAAGAACGAAGAACTAATAAAAATGCTGGAAGAATGGGATACAGCAGCTAAAAATATTAGAGTATGAACTACACTAAAACTAAAATCATAACAAATAGATGTAGATATCACGATCAGAATAAATCAAGAGAAAATAGAACAAGAACAGGAATATATACCTAGGCTGGGACAAATTATTAAACTAAAAAAATAAAACCAAACAACTGAAATCAAGAGACGAGTAAGATTGGCCTAGGCAGAATTCGATAAATTAAGCTACATATTAAAAAATAAAAAATTTCCTCTGTAAATTATAATTTTGAGATAATTTGAGAGTTAATAGCTGTTTTTTTTTTCTCTTGCCTAAAAAATGTATGTGTTTAAAAGTAAATGGCAACATTGTCCCCAAAATCATATGCTTGGTTTAGTTAGTCCGAAGCTCAAAAATTTCTGCACCCGCGCATTCTGTTAGAATCACTGTCAAAAATTTTCGCAGAGGAAAAAGTTAGTTATCTCGGCCGAATAAAGCTATGTACGAGAATTCAGCCTGTTAGTGATCAATTAAAAAATACACTGCTGTACTGTGGACTATTTGCGTTAGATGCCATGTGTTATTTTTGCAACTTGCCATTTTTACAGCTTTACATAAGGCACTTTAGTGAAATTTGAAGGTAACAACTACTCAATCAAAGTGCCACAAAAAAGATTATATTTCTTACGATGTTTCCTATTACCACACGATAGTCAAACACGAAGGGGTAATACGAAACATTTCCATTATAAACTTGTTTAGAACAAGAAAAACCCCAAACAAAGTATTAAAACTGCAAATAAACTTTTTCTTTAGATAAAAACTCCCCCATCTTCCCCTAATAAATATTACGATTTTAATAGTCTTGCACCCCAAACGACAGAAAACCGCACCGTAGGCGTCGACTAAAACCGGTACCAAAAATGCTATTTCGAACTGTCAAATATTGTTAAAGTTATCGGTGAAGTTATCGGGCCTAAATTTGGCACGACCAAAAACTATCTAAGGTCTCGACCAAGTTCTATATATATTTTGTTAACTTTTTTCTCCATGACGACGCTCGGTTATCACGACCGATATTAGATAGTTTAAGTTGTGCTACGTATTTTTACGTAAGCATGAGATTTGACAGTTACGCAAGCGCACTTCGTCGTCAAGGTCACGTTAGGAGCTTACGCATTTACGTTAGCTTACGGCAGTCTGCGGGCACCTTAACGTTACCAAAGAATAGAATTGGTTGATTGACCGATCGAAAAATGAGGCCTAGACGATAATTTTCGCTTCCAGTACAAACGATTCTTTGCAAATATATTCCTACTGTAGTTGAAAAGACAAAAAACAAAATCGTAACATCAAAAAAAACACAGTGCCGAATTCCATGTTCTTTGCTATTAGTAGACATGTTATGGTAATGTAAAAACATTCAACTTAAACTCAAAATTGGAACAAAACGTAGAGCGCTTAACGTGCAGTTTTACGTAAAAATACGCAAAACAACTTAAACTATCTATTAAGCGGTCCGTTCAATGTCGTTGTAACCGATATTCACTGTAATTTATAAAAGATCTTTTTCTGTTAAACCGTATAGATATTACTGAATAATTGCGAAAAGGGGACCTTTATACCCTAAATTCCCCTAATTTAAACTGCCAGCGGTTTCCTTTCAACGTGTTTTCTTTCTAAAGCCATGCTTTCTACTTTTTGTCAAAATCTTATTTCTATCATTTATTACATAAATATAAATATAATGCAATAATTTTAGTAAAATTTATTAAAGTTCGTCGAAAATAAATAAAAAATTAAACTTTTAATTAAAAAATAAAACCGTTTTTATACACTTATGTTCTTATCAATTTTATTGAGAATAATCTAGAAATACAATTTTTTAACTTTTTTTTAATGTTTGAGAAATATGAGCGACTGTAGAAAAAACACTTTTTCGTTATACATATTCTATGAAATAGCTTCAGTTACTAACGTCTTATAATAAAAAGACTACATACCTCACTGCGTTGCTCACATAACACACTAAAAAATGTAAAAAAATATCTAAATTTTGATTTTATACTGCAGGCAACCTTGATATTGTTTTTGTTTAAGTCATAGCCAGCGAGTCTGAGATATATTTCAGAAATACGTGTATCCAGGTAACAACATGACGTCACGTCGGTGAAGTATGAAAGCATGCGATTTTGTAATTAGACGATTATAAACCTACAAATACTGATTGTGTCATATAGGTGAGACCAAAGAAAATCTACTTTCTCAAATTTAGTATGCTTAATTTATATTTATTAATAAGTATATAATATAATCTAAAAAAATATTCTCCTATACACGACGGTTTTATGAAGTACCTACCTACTAAGTTACCCTTAAAAATATATAAATAAAATACCTAACGAATGAAATATTATGTATATAAGTAGACTGCAACAAAAAATATATGTACAACAATTTTTTTAATAACAAAAAGATCTAAAATGAGAATTTTTTTATTTTAATTTTTCTTACTTAGGTACCTAAATTTAAACTATGAAATACTTTCATAAAATGGGCTAGTTTCTTACCATAGATTGGATTTCAATTTAAGAATAACAATAATTAATTTCAAATATTCATCTCTATTTATAAACCCCTCTTGGGGTCGCTTCCTCCAATGTTTAAGCGATCATGACTGACCCTATACCGTCAACATAAGTGTCAGTTAAATATTGGAGGAAGCGGGTACCCCCAGAAAAATTGTTAAATCATGCACATCAAATCGCTCTCGAGTTCATAAAACACCATATAAGCGTTCGCAAACCAAACTAGAGGAAATTTTGCTGTCAAGTGTCAGCTGTTTTACTTTTGGTTCAAACCAAAAATAACTGGGTTACCTTCGGTTAACTTGACAACACAATGTTTTTTAAGGTTTCATTATTTTTCTGTGCATTTTGAAACAGTTTTGTCGCGTCGTCTGTCTGTAAACACCAACGCGCATAACTTAAAAGCTACTTGCCCGATTTTAATAAAATTTTGTAGATAGGATGGGTTTTGGCTCTATGTGATCCCATTTAAAAATTAATAAAATCCCCCGGACATAAGCCAAAAAAGGGTGGGGATAACATCGCGTGAGCTTAGGTGCCCTTAAATTGGCAGAGTATTTTAATAAATATTGCTTGCAAAAACTGCTGCTTACTTTTGTGGCTGCATTCTGTATTTTCGACAGTGTCGTGGGATATTATTTTCCTAGTCCTAGGCTTTAAGGTTGTATTTGTTTGGCTGTCTATATAATTATACAAGTGCCTTGTTTTGTTGAATTTAATCAAACAACGCACACGCATGCATGGGACGCACGAATATTTGTGTGCAAGGAAGGCGAACAAACCACGCGTTGCCTCCTTGATCTGTCTCTCTCATTCTTAAAGCGCCGGCGGCCTGCTGAATACAACGACTTACAAGAATCAAAGCCTTTAATATTCAAAGCATAATGTCCTATGGTATCATCTTTTGGGGCTCATCATCAAATGCCATGAGAGTTGAGAGTATTCCGAGCTCAAAAGCAAATTATTAGAGCTATGCTAAAGTTATACCCAAGAACATCTTGTCAAATACATTTTAAAAAACTTGACATACTGCCGGCGCCATGTCTCTACTTTTTACAGCTAGTTTTGTTTGTCAAAAGGCACTTGGCACTTTTTCCAACAAACCAAGATGCCTATTCAAGGGACCTGCATATAGTGATAAGAAATAGAAATAAGTTAAGAACCCCACAACACATTTCAGCATTTTATGAAAATAGCACTTTTTACAGAGGCGTAAAGGCCTTTCAGAGTCTACCACAAACCTTAAAAAACATTCAAAACTTTGAGGCGTTTAAAAGAGCTGTCACTATTTATGTTAAGGAAACTTTTTTTTCAACTTTGATTTTAATAGTATGTTGTAGCTTTGGTGTGTTTTTAACCAACTTTAAATAATTTTACTATATTTTAATAACTTACAGTGTTCGTCTTTTTATCAGGTTTGTTATATATTTTAAATTGTTAATAACATGGTAATAATAACATATTAGATAATTAGTTACTCACTAGTATAAGAAAGTTATCTCAAAATCTTGACGTTGCTTTTTTGTAGGATATTGATGAAATTAATGTCTTATAATCTTGTTGGCAATAAAGTGATTACTTACTTACTTATTCCATTCGCGCTTATATAAATAAATTTCGCCGCTCTTACAGAAAGTAGTCTTATAGAACACCTATTAGGAAAATATTGCAGTATATTCAATTAATTGAAATCGTAATATATTTAAAAAAAATTGCTTTGAATTTTATCTAGGGTAGGCAACACCTTTCCGCCTACATTGTATGCACGCCACTGGGGGGTAAACGCCTAAAAATCACTATTTACTTTAAGCATAAACTTAATCCAAGATGACAAAGTAGCCCAATCTATGTAAGTAACTATCTAATATGGGAGAGTTCTTAAACTAATCTGAAATCCATCTGATTGTTGCCATCAATGCCATCAGACGATGAAACATATGATTATGCGTTTAACCCAAATGCGTTAGAGCATAAATATTCATTCTCACACACGATACTTGAGGCCAGGACCCCTATTTAATACTTAATGTTCCTTTTTTGGGTAGACAGGATTTCGGTTAATGCGCATGCGTTAGTTTTTATGGTTTTGGAACATACTCCGATACGTCACTAGATTATTTGACAATTGTCAAAAGTTTAGGGTTATGTCTTTTATTTTTTTCTAAAAACTAGTTGATTGGGTGAAAATTTATCAAATTGTGGATTAAAATTGTAGTTTTTCTAAAAATAATTGTGCAGATTTATTGTGGACACCATGAAGAGTGTTTAATGACATTTATAAACCACTCTTAACTTTATTAACAAATTATGAAGAAAAATAGAAGTAGTTACCTATGCAATGGCACTCCCTTACTTCTACCGGACATTTTTCCACAAACCGCATATGCTTTTCGTGAATTACTTCCCATATTTCACAGAAAAAAAACATAATTTTACACGATAAACGCAAAACACCGCAAAATGTAAATAAGCAAGAAAGATGGCCTCCACCCACACGGCAGCTGTGTGTCTACATGACAAGAGACACGCCTGCGCACTTGAAAATTCGCGTCCGCGAATTTAAATTTGCCATTGTTTCCAAAGCTAGCTATGAGGGCTTCACTTTTCGATTCTTTGAACATGTATTTATGCTAAAACGTATTTGGTTTAACCTAATTTTTGAATTTTATGACCTACCTGAACCGCGTCTCGTGTCATTCAAAAGTGGGATTTAGAGTCACTTAAACTATAATGTTCCACCGAATCTGATGAACTGGATGAATCATCATCATCCTTCAATAAATGTATTGCCAATTTCGCCGCAAAGCTGTTTATAGGCAACATTTCTTAAAAGATTTATGAAAATTTAAAAACTTGAAATTTGGGATTGTAATATAAATCCATCCATCAACAGGCATCGACTTGGAAGAACTTGTATGATGGCATGTGGATCGCATCAGAACTTTTCAAGAACCCGTTTGATTGCATCGATTAGCTCACCGATGAGATTAAGAACTCTCCCTATTCATGAAGTAGTAGTAGGCCGTTCATAAGCTCTCCTTGGTACTACTCTTTTTTAAACAAAACTCGAAATCAAACTCATTTGCCAAGATGAACGAAACGAGCCTGCCGAATATATGAAGAACTCTAAATAGGTTTATATTTTTTTGTTATATTTGTTTTGTTTGTTCATTATTGCGTTTATCTCCACGATTGTTTATATAGGGTGATTACCGGGAATCACATGGTTTTAAATTTAATACTAGTCATTTTAAATAGATTCGTTAACTAACCATTAGTTAATTAGTACTCATTGTGTGTAGAAAGAAACTCTAACACCAGTATTTACTTAAGACTTAGCATTGTAGACCGGGTTTAAGTATCAAGTATAGACTTGATACCGACCGGTTTAAGTGTATTTTTTTAATACTCACAGGTCAAATAACTGCAAAGATTTGGTTCACCCTAATGTGCAATATGATAGTAAGCATTTTTCAGTGCGTTTCATCTCATATAAATTTAAATTAACTTTAGAAATAAAGAAAAACCACAAAAATTTTTTGTAACCAAATGTCATTTTTTGGATACTTAGTCCGTGCAGTCGTAGGATTCCCGTTAAAAATACTCTCAAATTGTAGTACCACCCCTGGGGGGTGGTTTAAAGTTCGAAAAACAATAGAAATAATCGATGATTGACAAAAAAACTTACATACAAAAATATTCAAAGCTAAATAATAAATAAATAACTTAAAACTATATCTGTAGATGCATTACCGTATTAAATACGTATCAATATTTAAATACTGTAAAAAGCACAAGTATATTAGAATCCCTTTTCAATTACTCATTCACTAAAACAATCGACCATCGGTTTAATCGTCGCTAACTTGTCTAAAAAATTTACATGTAAAATATAGCGGACAGCTGACACTGACTTACACCGCTTTTATTCGACATTTCCTAGTGAAATTTGGAGGTTTAAATATGGCTACCATTGTTAAACCAAAATATTTGATTATTTTTATTTATTTATAACCTTTGTGTGGAAATAATGTCTTTGTTACAACGAAAAAAGATGACCCATATCCCAAGGTATTTATGAACAATTTATATAAATATTAAAAACTATTGCATTCACGGGAAAAATAAGTTAAACCCTTAACCAAAATGTAGACTTTTAAACCTAGGATTGTAGCACTTAGCACTGTAGACCCTTTAGTAAATACTAGTGTAAGAATCTTTACCTTCTAACGTAGAAACGAGATAATGATATTGGCAGCCATTTTCGACGCAATCTTAACATCTTAATAACATATGGGTTCTTAAAACTTATTTTTTTCCAATTTACAAAAATATTTAAACCCATTGACATCTTAAGAATTTGTGTAGCTAAATAAGACTTTTTAAATCATTTTTATCTTCCGTCTCAAAGATGCAAATGTCACATATCACTAGCATAAATTCTTGATAACTTCTAATGTGTTCTTTATAAGCGAGCGCGTTTTTATTCAAATAACATAAGATTACGCAAATGATTCCTGATCTACTTCATTATCTTCGATATCTGTATAATCGACATTATTATTGCAATCAAAAAGTTCATTAAATACTTCTGCATCTTGGTTTTGATTAACATTTTCGTTTACCGCAATTACGTTTACTTCGCCCGTTTTAGGTTCTCGTTTAGGCTTTGCTTTAGATTTGCATTGTTCCTCGTCAGGCTTGAAAGGCATTGAAATTACACTTGAACACTATAACATCTTTTGTGCCGATATAATGCGATCCAAGCCATTCACAATAGTATTGTATATACTAACAATCAATTAGTAAGTCACTCTAAGTTAAGGCGAACTTTCCGTGTTTCTTTTCTTTAAGACGTAGAAACTGTATAATACGGAGCTATTATTTGCACACCCAATGTTTGAGGTTGCACTTGAATCACCTGAGTTATTTGTTCCTGAGGAGGTTCAGCTTGTTCGGGTGGCCTCTGAGGGGGCGGGGGCGGGTTATTTTGATTTGTCCAGGATATACCTCTTCGTTTTTTAGTTGGCGCGATGATGTTGTGTTTTTTCTTTAGATGAACTCGCATGTAGGACGGAAATTTCGTTTCGTACATGCACACTTGACATTTGATCATGTTTATTTCGAAGGCATTTTTGTGTGTTAATAGATGCGTCTTAAACGTAGTTTGACTTTTTAATTGACGTGAACAAATGTGACACTGATAGGATTTTCTTTCTGCGGGCACTTCGTGAACTTTTTGAATATGTTTTTTGAGATTGCCTTTCATTTTGCACCTGTAATCGCAATGAGGACACGGAAAAGTTATGACTTCGTCCATTGGCTTATGAATGACTTCATGAATTTGAAGTCGGCTTTTGAAGAGAGTTTTATAATCACACTCCGTGCATCTGTAGACCAGTTTTTCATCGACTTCATCAATATTTTTATGTGTCAGTGTATGCCTGAACAAATTTCCTGAATCTTTAGATTCAAATCCACAAACGTCGCACTTGTGCATTACGTTGGGATTGTCTGTTTTTCTACCCCTCCCTCTCCTGGTAATTCCTAAATGCTTGCCTTTCTTTAAATGAGCTGCAAGATAATCTTTACATTTAGTTTTGTAGGCACAGATTGCACATTTAAAAATTTGGTCTGCATCTTCAATCGATTTGTGAGTAAGGAGATGATTTTTGAAATTGTATTTTCTCTTGCACTGAAACGAGCAAATGTGGCACTGAAACATCTGACACTCTGACGTGTCTTTGTGAACTAACATGTGTTTGTTTAAATTGGATTTAAATTTAGTTTTATATTCGCACTGATCGCACTGGAACGCGTCTACTTCATCAACCGACTTGTGTTTTAACATATGAGAAGCCAAGTAAGCCCTGGTTCTAAATCTACTACTACAGTGATCACACATGAAATTTTTCTCAACGTCTTCGGGGTTTTTGTGTTTGATGGAATGAGTTTTTAAACTACATCTAAATCGGGTTCTGAATTCGCATTTATCGCAGTAATAATATTCAGAATTGTCAGATTTTTCGAGTTTAATTTTTTTGCGTCGTTTGCGGGTGGGTGCTAACGGTTTCTCGTAATCCAAGTCTTTATTTTCTTTGTCAATCGTTTTCGACGTGACCTTATGCGCCTTGTACATATGAGCTCTTAAAACCATTTTCTTTCTAGTTTCAAATTTACAAAAACTACATTTTAACTTATTGGCATCTTTAGAGCTCGTGTGGCTGTCCTGAATATGAATTTTCAAAACATTTTCATCTTCCGCCTCAAAATTGCATAGGTCACATATCGATGGCTTAAATTCTTCATGGCTTCTGATGTGTTGTTTGTATGCGAACGCGTCGTATGTATCGAAAGGACATAGATTACAAGTAAAAGATTCCTGATCTTCTTCATTATCTTCGAAATCAAGATAATCGACATCATCATTGCAATCAAAAGGTTCATTTAAAAACACTTCAGCGTCTTGGTTTTGATAAGCCTCTTCGTCTAACTCCTCAATTACTTTTATTTCGCGCGTTTTGGGTTCTCGTTTGGGCTTTAATTTAGGTTTGAACTGTTGCTCGTCAGACTTGAAAAACGCTTGGAAATTACAGTTAAACACAATAACATCTTCCGTGCTGATATGATAGTCCAAATGCTCCTTCATCAACGACCAACTTTTTGTTGTGTGTTCGCACCTGTCGCACTTAAATAATTCGGAACCTTTTTGTATCTGGTGCATGGATTTTAAGTGTCCTCTTAGATCTGCATAGGTTTTTGCTACGTAATTGCACGTCGAGCATTTGAAAAGCTCCGATTTTGAAGATTCTGTGTTCGATTTGATTTGTCTTTTCCTTCCTCGTGTCACCCGTTTTTCTTCGGTTTGGAATGATAGCTGTGCGTCGCTGTGGAAAAATAATCCAGATGTTAAAGCGTGTTTTTGAAATCATTGATGACACTTCGGGAAAAACGATGATACTTCCAACTCCCGAAGGATTTCCTTTGTTGTTTGCCCATATGTTCATAAAACTTGATCGTTAGTATTTTGACATTTTGTAAAAGTGGTTTATTCACTTTCAGTGTAACTTAAGACGTTCCTGGAAAAACGATAAAAGTCCTAACTTTGCAAAGTTGATTATTGGTGCAAACAAACGATAAAAGTCAGTACACTTTTAAGCAACAAATGATCTTATTTTTTTTATTGTGTTGCAAATGAACTTTCATCATTTTTCCCTTGTAAGCTACTTTTATCGCTTTTTCCAAAGAAAGTTTTTGGAACTATTAGCACTATATCAAATTGACAATTTTAAGCAAAAGGAAGTTTCATCGTTTTTCCCGGAGTCTTACATAAGTTTTTGTTAAAATGAAACCGCGGTTTTTTGTCCTGAGTACAAATAATTGTTTATTTAGTTTGCCAAGCCCTGACAAGGACTGGATGTTAAAATTTTCTTCATGTTAGTGTGTACAAGAATTTCAAGACACTGATGATGGCGAAATGCCGAAAGCCCTCTGTGTAAGAAACAAAATTCAAATAAATAAACAATAATTTGCACACAGTTGTTGTCGTTACCGGTTGTCATTTTGAGTGTCATTTAAAAAAAAATAGTTGTCATTGTCACTGTTTATACATGGGGACTAACATAGTTCGAAATAAGGACACTGAAATTAACACAAAAGTGGTAATGTTATTTTTTTATCATTTAAAAATTTATCGCTAATATTTATCAAAACTGCGACATATGGGGTATTTTTGGAAAGTATATTCCAAGCCTAATCTATTAATTAAATAATATAAGGAGCATCCAATTTACAAAAACTATAAATTTGAGCGACTGTCAAATACGGTAAGCATCAGCCATAAAGTCAAGATGCAATTTAAAAGTAAAAATTTCACGAATTCGAACACAATTTCTTTTATATTCCTACATCAGTTATTAATGGTCTAAAAGGGTGGGAAAAAATATAATGAGACACCCTGTACAGTGCACGCAACCACCCACCTCTCACTAGTTTTTTCTTACATTCATTCGTAAATGGTAATTTTTTGTTGGGAAGAAAATTACTTCTACACAAGAAATTAAGTTGCTTAAAAAAACTAATGGAGAATCTGCAACTTTATTGGTTCCCAACTAATTAAGCGAAAAAGTAGTACTTTGGAAAAGTCAGTAGAAAAGAGTTTTTTTTCTTAACACTCGACATAAATTTAGGTCGTTCGTGCAAATAATATGGATTATAAAAAAATATATACTGAAAACATATAAGATATTTATATAAAATGAGTGTTAATATTTAAAAAATTAGAGTAAATAACAAGTTACTATTAAAATTGCACTTTATTGGTTATAGATTATGGTTACAAAGTTTTAATCATTAGTTACAGTTTTATTTACAAACTTAAATAAGACATTTAAGACTTATCTATACATATATCTATTATATAAATATACAAAGCAATAATTAATTAAGTAACGGAAAAAACCAGGGAAAAATCATACCAGCTATTTTTTGGTAAGACATTTGACCACATGTGACAGTGTGTCCCAAGACAAGTGGACTTCTAGATAGATTTACTAATAATTTACCCATATGTTGCAATAAAAGAATGCTTTTCACAAGCCCCTCTGTATAAAATTGATTTGGCTCATTTTATTAATATCTTAGTTTAAGACCAAGCAGGAGCAATTCCCAGAAAATCAAGATACTGATAGAAATATTTTTCATATCATTTAAACTTAACCATTGAGTAAATAACCCATATAGAGGAGCCACCGGCGAGCTTTATCATATTGAGGGGTAGATGGCGCTGAAATAAATTCGTCTGATACGCCATATTCAGAGACAACTACTATGATATAATGGCATTTGTATGATAGGCATTAGCCTCGGAACTCGCACATGTAACTAAATCGTACTGGCAGTCCCTGGTGGCTCCTCTATATGGGTTATATACTCAATGACTTAACGCACACTAAATCCACACTGTATATAAAGCGACACACTACATATACAATTAGATAAAAAAGTTGTGGCTTCTTTACAATTTTTACCACATAATTTAATTCACCATATACATAGTTATGACGTGGTGCCAGTTACAAAGTTTCTTAAGAAATCTGAAACTTCCCGTTATTGTGGGCAAGTTCCTATAAGAGGACTTTTCTTAACAAAATTAAAATTATTATTATTAGTCAGGAGTGAAATAACGTTAAATTAAATTTTAGAAACTATTTTAAAATACTTACAAATAAAATCTCAAATCTAAAGCATTTTTATGAACAAAATAGTATGCTTTAAGATTTTGAAATTTGCAGTATGCTGATGAAGGTAAGTTATTATTAGATTTATAAACTTTTTGAAAGGTATACATTATACTACTTATTTAGACAAAAAAACTAAACTAGTTTAAAAACAGTACGAGGTATACTTGACATAAGATAGATTTTTGAACAATGTACGATTTTGATAAAATTCTAGTATGTTGTTTACAAAAAATGTTTTTTCCGAAAAAATGGCAAAATGGTGTATATAATCGGGCTAAATTGTCTTACAAGAAAGTTATCAGTTTAGCTAGAGGACGCACTTACAAAAAAATTCTATTTAAACACTATTAAGGATTAAGGTACCGTAAAACGTAACCTCGTTTTTAGGTTACTTTGCTCCACTTTTTTGACTTAATTCGAAAAATTCAAAGAAATAACCAAAAATTATACCATAAAAAATGTTTTTTTGGTTTTAATGAAAAACACATGGTATAGGTATAGGACATTTTTGTTACAAAATACTTAGTATTATAAATCTTTTTTTAACTTAAAAAGTGGAGCAAAGTTTCCCATAGTCCGAGGTTACTTTGCCCCACTTTATAAAATATGAAAAAAAAAAACATTGGTGTTTTATATGTTGGTGCAAACTACACCCAATATTTAGTTTTTCCCCAAACATTCAAAATGGTGAATAAAAAATTTAAAAATATTGCTTTTTTAAGTTTTTATTGCATAGAAATCGATAACTGCACTAGACACTAAATTTTTCGAGGTCAAATTTTAAAGGAATTTCAAGCTGCATTTCACTCTGGTATTAACTCGAGATGACTAAGCGAAAAACAGCGGCTACCGCGTCTTTGAAAAGTCAAATTCGCAACGGATAATTCACGCGTGGTGGTGCATGCGCAGATTTTTAATGTGGAATATCTAAGAACTTTTTTTCGCAATGGAGCAAAGTAGGACCAGGGGGCGCAAAGTAACCTAGTTTTACAGTAACAACAATAATTGTAAAATACTACACTTGCCTAGCAAGTTTAAAAAAATACGTTTTAGTGGAAATGATCTAAAACATCATTTAAGCTGCGTGAAAAGGCGTTAAACCTACCCATCGTAGTAAATGTTTTTAAACTGAAAGCGTATTTTTTGCTTTCGTACCAAACCAATATATTTTTGCGATTTTACAAGTGTTGTTGCCTTTGTCTTAAATATTTTTTTTTTAAATGGGAGAGATCAAATCTGAAACGGTATGGTATGGTATATTGTGTGGCGTTTATATGTATGGTAAAGTCTGATTAAGTAGTAGTACTCTTTCATAAAAATCCATACATACACACATATAATTATCATACCTACTTATTAAAAAATGATTAGAATAGATTTATAACTATTCTAAAATATTTACAATATAACATCAAATGTGAAACATGATTATGTACAAAGAAGAATTAAGTATGTTTCAAGATTTTGATGTCATATACCATAGTCTGATACACAAGTTATAATAATTCTTACAATTAAAATTATAATACTTATTTAATTGTATGTTAACCTAAACCAAGAGATAAATCTATTCTGATATATATTTATAATGAAATCAAGTCTGAAACATGTTTATTTACAGAGTAGTATGTTTCAATACTTAAAGATACATTTTCGGGAGCAGATTTAATTAAAAATATACATGCCATAATTAGACTTCTATAAGATCTAAATTATATTTTAATATAATAATAATAATATTTACACTTATCAGGGTGCCCCCACTGGCTTGTCCGAAGAAGGGTTAACAATTATTATTAAGGTTAACTGCCTTGGATCAAAATATAAAATGTATATAAAGATTTTAAAGTATTCACTTTAAGGTTTAAAATTGAACGAAAAAACCATAAAATACATATTTAACTTTATTTTAACCTAAACTAAGACATAAGTCTATTCTAAAATATATTTATAATGAAATCCTCAAGTCTGAAACATGTTTATTTACAGAGTAGTATGTTTCAATACTTAAAGATACATTTTAGGGAGCAGATTTATATAAAAATATACATGTCATAATAAGACTTGTATAAGATCTAAATTATATTTTAATATAATAATATTTACAGTTATCAGGGTGCCCCTACAAGCAACTGGCTTATCCGAAGAAGGGTTAATAATTATTATTAAGGTTAACTGCCTTGGATCAAAATATAATATGTATATAAAGAAAACCATAAAATACAGATTAAACTCTATTCTAACCTAGACTAAGAAATAAATCTATTCTAAAATATATTTATAATGAAATCCTCAAGTCTGAAACATGTTTATTTACAGAATAGTATGTTTCAATACTTTCAGATCCATTTTTGGGATCAGATTTATATCAAAATATAGGTACTTGCCATAATTAGACTTTTATAAGATCTACATTTTTTTTATTTTAATAATCATAATATAATAATTGGACCCCTAATTTACACCAATTAAGGTGCCCCCGGAAGCCACTGGCATGTCCGAGGAAGGGTTGACAATTATTATTACGGTTAACTACCTTGGGCAAATATATAAACATTTTTAAGTATATTTACTTTAAAATTAATCGGAAATACCATAAAATACAGGGTGAATGATTTTAAAAAAGAAAGCTTTTGTTAAAATTTGGCGTATAGAATAATGACGTTTTATAAAAAAATCTAAAAAATATCACTGTTTAATGCTGCCAGTTATTTTTCTTTATTGTTTTATTTTGAATTTTTTGGAAAACCTAACCTTAAAGTTTGTTTTGATATTTTTGGGCTTTCTGCAAAAACCTTCAAAAAAGAAAGTCCTGTTTGGGAAAAATTCCGATCAGGTGATAATTTCTCTCTTTGTTGAAAGCTATTTTCTTTTTGATCACCTGATCATTTTATTAAAATCATGCGCGTTTTTTGCTCACGCTGGGAGTTTTGAAGCGCCACCCTGTGTGTGACAGGAGAATGAAGAAATCACTTCCGCCAAAACACTAAAAGAAGTCACACGTGTTTTCGGGTTGAAGACCGAAATTCCAGTCGCAAGTGCAATTTTGGGACTGCTGCAGAATTACAGAAGGTAAGCTTCTAGCGTGTTGCCGATTTTTTCCTTTGTTTTTTAGTTTAATAGACTCTGTTTTCCCAGGCGGGGCGAATTTAATTTTGGGGTTATTTTTTTTTGGGATATCTCTAGTTTTTTCTCCCCTTCAGGGCTCAGATCTCTAATCACATTAACTAAACTTTTCTTAGATACGAAATTGCAATCAATTAAATAACGAGAAATCATAAAAAAAAGTTGTTCGTGCTCAGTGCTGTTTTTTCGTTCTCTAATTTTAAATTGTTACTGGCAATCGCCCATTCCGATTAGAAATTTGTATGCTTTTTTAAATAGTGAGAACGAAGAATTATAAAATCAGTTGAATGGTTTGTTCGAGTGACTACATTGAGGAAACTTATTTTATGTTTTTTTTTTGTTCTTTAAGTTCACACCTGATTTAGAATTTTCTCTAGCTTCTTGGATATTAACCAATAATATTTAACATTAAATTAAAATTTACTAAACCTAAGTTACATAAAACTAATCTTAAAATTTAAAACGTTGCTTTAATATTTACAGGGAATTGCAAGTTTCAAGCTAAGACTTTCGTCAGTGCGTTGGGTATTCGGAATTGATAAATTAATTTTTTTCTATGCTATATTATACAGCTTCTCAAATTACGCAATTTTGGAGATCATTTCAGTTAATCAATCAAGATGGATGCTACAAAGAAAATTTAATAAATTTCACTTTACAAAAAAACATTTTTACCCAGGAGGTCGAGAATTTATTTTTAGAAACTCTCTTGTGATATATAACTCCTTCCCTTGTTTTTATGCAAAGAATATGCTCCTGAAAGAATGCCACTTACTTTTGAATCACCCTGTATATTTTATCAATGGCCATTGGTATTACAAACAATATAGACATCTTGTTAGAGCTTTCCAAAACGATTCAAAACTGTTCCATTCGAGAGACACTGTTTATAACTTATACTAAACTAAATTATATTATTCTCGTATACCGTATAGGAAAAAGCTATACTGTCAATGGGGAAGCCCGCTTAGAAAGAGACAAACTAATTTAGCAGGTGTTGAGATAAAAATACAAAGAAAAGGGTTTCCGTGAATTGGCCAAGCGTTGGGTACAAAATATTGGGTTCTATTTCCAGAAGGTCGAACAGAAATGAAATTTGGTGGGATGGTAAACCTAGGTTTCCTGATAGTACATTCAAGTTTGCGACCTTGGGGGGTTGCCGCTCGAGGGGGGGGGGAGGAAAACTCTGCATCGCGGCGCTTAGAGGAAAATAGCACCGTTGGAGTAGGTGCTATAAAAAAAAAGTTCAAATAAAATATGTAGAGAAAAAAATTGCGCACAACTTTGGTGTTATGCATTTTTTCGCTCCGACCAATAGTTTTTGCTTTACGGCGCGCCAAAGTTGGGGGGTAGTTAGCAAATTTTAACAAAATCAGACTTTAATCGCGGATTAAAACAAATCCACGAGCGGCAACCCCCCGAGTTCGCAAACTTAGATGTACTATCAGGGGACCTATGTCTACCATCCCGCCAAATTTAATTTTTGTTCGACCTTTTGCAACACTTGGCCTAGAACTGCAGGTAGAACAGAACTGGCGGGAGAACCAATAAGCTCGCGTTACGGCATCGACATTGTCTTTTCTTCGCTGTTGAATCGGCTATGCCGTGACAACAGCAGTGTAATGAATCAATTTTATTGATAGGATATAAAATGAGTATTTCGAAAATATCTGAGGAACTGAATAGCCTGTCATGAAGTTACTCAAAGATTTTCGAAATAGTCATTTTTCACACACAAGACTAGACAATTTGACGCGGCATGAAAGGCAGATCATGAGTCAAGAGGGATGAAGAGTAGAGGTGTTGATTTTCGTTACTTTTGAATACTCGTTACTAATCTTTACTCGACGACTAAGTAATCATTTTATATATTCGTTACTATCGTTACTTTGATTAGTGTAACTGTATTCAATTAAATCATACAATTAGTGCAAAATTCTCGGACTTTCGTTAATTCGAAGATCATTTACTTGTAGGTATATTTTTGTTGTTGATATTATGGAAATATTCAATAAAAATTTTTAAAATGCAAGCTAAAATTTAAAAAATTAAGGTAGGAATTACGTAGGAACTGTTCTGTGTACAACTTTGTTTTAAAAATCTAATGCCTCACATGCAAACTAACAAAGACAAAGAAAACAAAATATTGCGTCATCCGTCATCGGTATCCGTGAGCTAAGAGAAAAACGTACTTCGGGGAATCACATCATATTTAAAATTGCAAACCGACAACCAACAGCCGAGGCCGAGTATTCCGAGCAAGCGTTCAAACAAACATCATTGTCAGATTGTCACTTCCTACTTTTTCTTATTGTTACCTTTTACAAATACAATTTAAATGCGTTAGTTACTTAAGTTATCATCGTTACTCCCTGATTTTGGATTGCCGACTGTCGAGTGATTACTGAATATTAAAATAATCGAAGGAATCAAAGTAACAAAAGTAATCATTTAATTTTCAGATCGGTTTCGTTACTCCGTTATTTGTCGAGTAACGAGTACTCGAGTAACGAATAGTTACTTTTTCAACACCTCTAATGAAGAGGCGAACTGGCTTCTATTCTTATTTAAACACCTGCTAAAATAGTTTTTCTTTTTCTATGCAGGCTTCCCCATTACGAGTATAGCTTTTTCTATATTGTATACTTTCTAGTCTTCTCCTAAAAAATAGTTTTCAATCAAATCACATTTTCCTATGTATTTAACACTACTTAAACCATACTAATATTGGACATAATTTTTAACTAACACAAGCATAATGTCTAAATAATAATATCCTTACCTTATTTTTTAGTAATACATATCTTAAAACTTAAAACAATGCTTACCATATGTACAAAAAATTGCAAGCGTATAAGAATCGGTTTAACATTTAATTAGTAATTTTTTAATTTACTAAAAAACGAACAATAATAATTTATACAGGGTGTCCCATTTTAATGGTATTGAAAGGGAAACTCAGTTATTATAAACTATAGAAACCTGAGAATTCACAAATAATAAACCAGAAATTTGACAACGTCATTTTATTGATAGGATCAATTTTCTATAGAGAAGTTTTAACAAAATTGCAATATCTGCTCTAATAACAAAAATATGATAGATTCTTACATTTCTGAATTTTTCAATTTCCCGTCGTAGCTCCAATGTATAAGGGCTGGAAAAAAACTGTTGGCTTTTTAAAAACAATAGTCGTGATTTAGTGACCTTAATTTTTTTTAGCTCTCGAAATTTGAGGACTGTAATGTGAAGTCCCCAGGTCTCTATCTTTAATAATAACTCAGTTACTCATTCAATACCATCAAAAATGGGACAACCCGTACTTCTCAAAAAAAAATCTTATAAAAAATTAATAATACTAAATCTATGTTTGAGATACTGTCCTGCTAATTATAGCTGATCTTACTGATCAAACTATTTGGTAGTCATTTTTATACAAAATCTGTGACTTCTAAGTAACATCAAATAACCACACATGTTATAGAAAAAAAGAGTTTTTTGAAGATTTTTTTTAAACATTTATTTGAAGGGTTTGTTCTATATCCCGTTTAAATATTTTATAAACTTTTTTCCTATGGCAAGTTAAAGATGTTGACTAAAACGAACACAAGATAAGTTTTAAACCTATGCCTTAAATATCTACAGATTATTTACTTTGATTCTCTTGTTCTTTATTATTTAAATATTTTAAACAAAAATTACTTAAGTCTAATTCTTAAAAATTAAATTAAAATTATTATGTAAAGGACAGGTCCAATTCAACAAATTAAATTAAAAATTAAAATAGTCTTGAGATAATATATACACAATGGGGTTGCAAAAATCAGCCTTTAAACATTTAAACGAATTTGATAAAATTTAATGCATAATAAATTGGTAAAAAAATTTTTTTAAGTCACAAGCTTTTATAAAATGCACTAAAAAATAAAAAATTATTTTCTAACATTCTAATATTATCATAATAATAAAAGCGATAGCGGACTGATGGACATTTTGAGGATGTTAGCACGATAAGATATCCGTATCAATTAAATATCACTATTTGCAAGAATCAATCTAGCAGAAAAATGCGGAGGTACCAAACCCTCCCAAGATACCACAGCACTTCTTTGACATAGGTATGGCAATGGCATAGCATTGCGGCACATCAAACATATATTTGATGATTTGCTATGTTGAATATTCTTTAAGTGTTTGGATCACAAATTTAGATTAACTTATGCTTTGATTTGCGGCCATCGCTTTTATTATTATGATAATATTAGAATGTTAGAAAATTATTTTTTATTTTTTAGTGCATTTTAAAAAAGCTTGTGACTTAAAAAAAAATTTTACCAATTTATTTTCTACTTTTTAGTCTCAGCTATCTACTCTATTAAATTAAAATATTTGTTCAATAACAGAACAGAAGAGTTTATTCTAGATTATAATGAAATCGCTGATCGTGAGTTATTTGGAAACTCATTTTTCTATTGGCGGAAAGAGAGGGTGGGGGTAGAGGTAGAAATATATTTTTTGTTTGGGCTGTATTGCCATCGGACCTTTATGCATACACCAAATTTTATAAAAGTCATTTGAAGTGAAGTGTGTCAAAAACGCATTTTTATGGAAGGGGGTGGGGGGTAGGGGGTAGGGTAGGAGGACAATTTTTCATTATTGTTGTATTGTCATCGGACCACTGTATGTATACCAAATTTCATCCAAATCGGATAATGGGAAGTGTATCAAAAACGCATTTTTCTATAGATGGGGGTGGGGGTAGGAGTGGTAGGATTTTTTTTTAAATGTTGTATTGTCATCGGACCACTATGTGAATACCAAGTTTCATCCAAATCGGATAATGGGAAGTGTGTCAAAAACTCATTTTTCTATAAAAGGGGGTGGGGATAGGGGTGGGAGGATATTTTTTTCCTAATATTGTATTGTCATCGGATCACTATATGTATACCAAATTTCATCCAAATCGGATAAAGGGAAGTGTGTTAAAAACAAATTTTTCTATGGAAGGGGGTGGGGTAGGGGTGGGAGGATATTTTTTTCTTATTGTTGTATTATCATCGGACCACTATGTGTATACCAAATTTTATCCAAATCGGATAACGGGAAGTGTGTCAAAAACACATTTTTCTATAGAAGGGGTGGGGGTAGGGGTGCGAGGATATTTTTTTCTTAATGTTGTATTGTCATGGGACCACTATGTGTGTACCAAATTTCATCCAAATCGGATAATGGGAAGTGTGTCAAAAACGCTTCACAAGATTTGATAGATAGTTAGACAGAACATCTGAAGCTAAATAAAAGCTTGTTAAAAGATATAATATCAACTATAGATAATATTTTTTTTTGTAAAAAAAGGTCATTTTCGTATGTTGAATTCAAAAAGAATAAGGCTGTATCTAGCAGCTCGCTTTAGTAATATGCATAATAGGCACAATTGCCCACTTTTTTTAATGTCCGCTTATTTTAAAAAATACTACATTTTGCTCAATAATTCGTGTTATAACCAAAAATTTCGTAAGAGCTTCAGTTTCTCAGATATTTACAAAATACTGTTTTCAAGGCTGATATATTATCATGGCTTCACTTGAAGTGTGCTAATAGGCTAGCTAGGAAGGTATCAGATCCCTCATCCATTTATTTTATTTTATTTTGTTTGGCAGTTTTATTCATTCAAAATTTAGAAGAGGGATCTATTTTTGACCTTATACTTGAATGATTACAATAAGAAACATCTGTCAAAAAATTCTGAACTTACTGGATATATCTTTCGAAAATATCTGTTCAACTTGACCTACCCTGTACAAAACTTAACCTAACGATTCGAAAACCTGAAACGATTTGTACAAAAGGGGTTGTTTCAGAATTAACGAAAATCGTATATGTCGGGGCGTGTTCCAAGAAAATAGGAAAATACCAATTATTCTGGTATTTTCCTGTCTTAAAATTATTTTCTTATAAACTATAAACTAAATTTTAGTGCTAAACAGAAGCACTTGTAGCCTACCTAATTTAAATAAATTATAAAGCTTTAAAATATCACCAATAATATTACAAAAAGACTAAGTTTTGTCAGACGCCATCTGCCTTTTCCCAAAAATTATCACCATATTTTGATATCTATTCGAATAAGCTTTCTAGGTATACGATTCGAATTATGTAGTACGATTCAATTCGATATTTAATAATTTCAGCTTCTTAGGCATTGATATTGGGACTAGATTTGAGTGATACACAGTAAATATGGCTTAACTCAATTTTACTGGTATAGAACAAGCGTGGCACGTTTGACATGAGCAAATTTGAAACTTGATTCTTGAAACTGTTATGCGTCATCAAGTGACGTCTATGAAACAAATATTGCAAATTTAGAATTTGTTTCATTCCCGGTAGATGACGTTTCGTTTTCTTGGGTATAGGGAATAGAATGAGAACCAATTTACCTTATGGCGACGTTTCGACCTTTATTTGGGCTTTTGCAAACCTTAGATCCATAGATGAACCATCAAATCTGAGGCTTGAAAATGACCAAATAAAGAAACGAGTAGCTTTTTCCAATACCCTTGCTTTCCAGGTACACTCCTGTACCGGTCGAATTTCGGTCTGTCAGCCTTGATCCGTCTGTATAGCAGACCGTGGCGTCGCTAAGGAATTCAACTTCGTCCTGCTTCCATGCATCCTTTGACGGTATGGTTACACGGTATCTCCTTTTCTCCCTTAACCGCTTCTCTGGCATCGCTAGCCTGTATGTCGATAAAGGAATCTCCTTTTCCGTCACAGTCGCGATCTCCGAATATCCTTTTTGCCCACCGCTCCTTCTCCACACGCCCGCGTCCCTTATCCTAAGGCCATAAGGTAAATTGGTTCTCATTCCATTCCCTATACCCAAGAAAACCTAAGAAATTGCAAATTTATTTCATTAATAAAGATCATACAATTTAAAAATATGGTGGAGGAACACCACGCTCATCTGTGTTCTGGTTTGTATAAGAAATCCCTCTCCTTTTCGCTGAAGGCGCCAAAATATTGTGTTTCTTCTTTAAATGCATCCGCATGTACGATTTAAATTTGGTCTCGTATGAGCAAATTTGACACTTGATCATTTCAGCTTCGAAAGAACTTTTGTGTGTCATCAAGTGCGTCTTGAGATTCGAACTTGATTTCAGTTGTATTGAACAAACGTGGCATTGAAACGTTTTTCGTTCGCTAGGATGAACGTGAACTTTGTTTATATGCTGTTTTAAGTTGCCTTTCATTTTTGATTTGTAGTCGCAGTGAGGACATGAAAAGGTTTCGACTTCTTCCATTCTTTTGTGAATTTTTTCATGCATGACCAACCTGCCTTTAAAGAGAGTTTTGTAATCGCACTGGTCGCATCTGAAAATCATGTTCTCATCAACTTCGTCGATATTTTTGTGTGTTAGCGTGTGTCTATACAAGTTGCCGGGATCCCTCATCTGCACGCCACATACATTACACTTAGTATCAGTGAATTTTCGCACTTTACCACGTTTTCTTTGTCCTAGATGGGTGCCTTTCTTTAAATGCGCGGCAAGGTAATCTTTGCATTTGGTTTGGTAAGCACATATGGCGCATTTATACACCGGAACTTCGTCCTCGCTTTTATGCGTCAATTGGTGATTTTTAAAGTTGTATTTTCGTTTACACTTAAATCCGCAAATTTCACATTGAAACATGGGGCATTCGCTGGGATCTTTGTGTTTCAGAATGTGTTTCGTTAAATTATACTTAAACTTTGTTCTGTAATCACAATCGCTACACTGATAAGTTTGGCATTCATCGAGTGATTTGTGTTTCAGCATATGAGACGCCAAATAGGCTCTTGTTCGGAAACACGCACTACACGTTTCGCACATGAATTTTTTTTCAATTTCATGCGGTGATTTGTGTTTGAGACCATGTGTTTTCAAACTACATCTAAATCTTGTTTTAAATTCGCATTTATCACAGTAATACCAGTCGGATTTTTCTTGTTTCGCACCTCGTTTTTTTCGGAGTCTACTTAAAGGTGATCTGGGTGAACTAGAATCATGACCTTTTTGGTTTTCTTTATCTACCATTTTCGTAGCTATTTGATGAGCATTATACATGTGCCTTCTTAAAACCAACCTTTTTCTGGTTTCAAATTTGCAAAAACTACACTTTAATGTGGTAGAATCTTTAGAACTACCGTGGGTAATATCAACGTGCGTTCTCATGGTAAGATCATCGTCAGTTTCAAACGAACAAAAATCGCATTTTAAAAGTTTTAATTCTTGATGACTTTTTAAATGGTTTTTAAAAGATTCCTCGTCAACAGCTTCAAAAGGACATATGGTACAGGTTAAAGCTTCAATTTTGTTATCAAGTTCATTGCCATCGTTTGCAATTTCAAGACTGACACCATCATCAAAATCTGGTTCTAAAAGTTTTACCTTGGCCGTATGACAGCGTGCTTTTATTTCTGGTTGCTCATCATCGTTACTTAAGTCACCATCAAAATAAAACTCCTTAATCTTACATCTACGTTGTTTTGGTTCTCTTTTATGTTTTGTTCGTGGCTTGCATTCCTTTTTCTTGGTTTCAAAACTGCAGTTAAATACGACTAAGTCTTCCTTTGCGTGAGTTAGAAGATGGGTCTTCATAGTCTTCCAATCTTCCCTTTGCTGATTGCATTTTTTACATCGGAACAACTCAGTAGCTCCGTTGATCTGATGGATCAGTTTTATGTGACTTTTTAAGTCAATCAATTCTTCCGATTCGTAGCTGCAAGGAGTGCAGGTGAATAGTTCTTTTTTAGATGATTTTCTTCCGGTTTTTTCGTCCTCACGTGAAGCGGATTTGCAGAAACTGTGACAAAACAGAACTGTGTTACCGTCGCTAAACTAAAGTTTAAAAAAAAATAATTACAAGTTATGCATGTAACATCTATCAAATTTGGTATAAAAGAATGTATTCTAATAATACGTTTTCCACAATTTATTTAGAATTACAACAACAAAAATATTACATTAACCCAAATAGGTATATTAATTCACAAGACAATAAAAACAATTTTGGGCTTTCTCTTGATAGACTGCACTGTGATAAGGCTAGCGCTAAATTAATAGATATACATATTGAGCATCCAATGTCGCCTGCTTTTAATAAATTATTAAGAGGAATCTTTCAAGGAAGGTGGGCGTAAGTGAGCCACTTCAAAAATATAATTATTGGTATGGCTTTTGTCTTTTATTTCAGAATACGAAAATTACCACTAGTAGTCTCATCTACCTGGCGCCACAAAGACTATCGCTGCGGTAGCGCTTTTTGCTGTTTGCAAGAGCAGTTGAGTCGTAGTATTTTCACGACTTTGAATACAACAGTTAGTTTTTGGAGGTAAATGGGTACAGGGAGGTGGGTCCTCGGTGGCCCATTTCCCCCGAAATCTTCTGAGAAACTGAGCGTAACAAATAAAATCAAACAAGTAACTCTAAAAAATAATGTAAAAATGTGTAGTATTTCTGAAATGGATTATTGTTAAAATACTTTGTAATAAGATTGACAAAAAAACTTGTAAAAGAGCTCACTTACTCCACCTTGCCTTATTTGACATCTAAGCACACACAATGATTCAGTAGATGGCAGGTCAAAATGTGTACAATAAGTTCCTCGTATTTTATTTCTCTTTAAAAAAAAACACAAATCCGCATGAATTTTATAAATTCTTTAAAAGGAAGCGCTTTTATGAAAACTTTCAAAAATTAAAACTCAAAAATTGATAGCATTTTTTAGTGCTTAAACTTGCATAATTTACCTAAGGTTATCCAATGGAAGACAAAAAACTTAAAAGGTTAAAAAATCGATATTCCTAATTTATGGACATCTTTATGAGGGATACTACTAATATTTTAGGAGTAGGTAAAGCGTTTTCAGATGCCATCTGACTTTTCCACTTGAAAATTTGGCATTTTTGATTACAGCTGTCTTTAACAGATTTAAAAGAAAATATTATTAAAACTAATAAAGCAATTTTCAGTGACAAATTACTGTTTTATTTGTTATTTAATTTCATTCTTCTACGCTCAAAATATAAATAGTGCCCTTCTAACAAAGCACCAAGTATAATATAAGTATACTTATAAGTACACATAAAGCTTAATGTTAGAAGAGTTTTCATCATTTTTATGAGGTTACTTTAAATAATCTATCTAACCCGTAACACAAACTTTATGTAAAAAGAAAGACGTTCAATCTTGCAAACATTTCTTAGGCCGGTATTACACTATCAAAAAAGAACGGATATATTCTATAAAAGATGAGCCCTTGCACTGTGAAATATTTTATAAATAACTTCGTGAAAAATATTTAATAGTATAATATATTCAGCCTCAACCCCTTAGCATTACTTGCCCCAAAGTCTTAAGAGCCATGAATTTCAGTAACGGGCACAATAATTTTGTTTTTTTTTTAATTTTTCTGTAAATGGCTTGAAAGAGCCTTACACTTACGGTGTTCTAAGACCTTATCAGCATAGTGTATCGACAGGTAAACAATCACGTAAGCTAGTTCAACAGCGAACTCAACAGTTATAAACCTTACATCATGTTGGCTGCAAGAAAAATGCTAGCAAGTGTTTTTCAAGTAATGCCATCCCCGGCCAAGTAGTGTTTTAATAAGTTTTATTAGAATAAAACGGTCTAACTGCCAACACGTAGTAGTTTGCATTAGATCTAGGGGGGGATATAACGCTTTCGAATCATCCTTGGAAAATAAAAGAGAAACCACATTATTTGCCCGTTACCTAGCATACACACTTAAGACTTCAACACTATAAATATTTTTGACGATTAAAGCTACCTTAAAACTTTGCAGCATATCTCTAATCAATTTCAACTACACAGACTTTCTATAATAATCGTTTCCGGGAGGATGCAACGGCGACGGATCGCCGACATTTTGGTTCGTATACGAAATCCCTCTTCGCTTGGTAGATGGCGCCAAAATATTGTGCTTTTTCTTGAGATGCATCCGCATGTACGATTTGAATTTGGTTTCGTACGAACAAATTTGACACTTGATCATTTCAATTTCGTACGAGCTTTTGTGTGTGAGCAAGTGCATTTTTAGATTCGAACTAGATTTGAGTTGCAAAGGGCAAATGTGACACTGGAAGGTTTTCCGCTCGCTCGGATGTTTGTGTACTTTGTCTATATGCGCTTTTAGGTTGCCCTTCATTTTTGCTTTGTAATCACAGTGAGGGCAATCAAAGGTTTGCACTTCGTCCATGCGTTTGTGTATTTTCGAGTGAGTTTGTAAACGGATTTTAAACAGGGTTTTGTAATCACATTGATCGCAACGGAATATTTTGTTTTCATCCATTTCCTCGATGTTTTTATGAATCAAAGTGTGCCGGTACAAATTGGCATAATCTTTGGTTTCGTATCCGCACGTTTTACATTGTGGCGTTCTTCCTTTCTCCCTTGAACGCATGCCTAAATGTTTACCTTTCTTCAAATGCGCAGCTAAATAGTCTTTGCATTTGGTTTTGTAAGCGCATAATGCACACCGATACACGGGCACTTCTTCCTCGCTCTTGTGCGTCAGCTGATGATTTTTAAAATTGTATTTTCGTTTACATTGAAACCCACATATGTCACATTGGAACATTTTAATCTCAGAAGGGTCCATGTGTATCATCATATGTTTGTTCAGGTTAAATTTGAATTTCGTTTTGTAATTGCACTCTGTACATTGAAAATGCTCGACTTCTTCAATAGATTTGTGTCGTAATAAATGCTTTTCTAAAGTGGCTTTTGTTCTAAAGCAAGAGCTGCATATTTCACACATAAATTCTTTAGATATTTCTTCAGGGTTTCTATGTCTAAGCATGTGAGTTTTTAAACTACACTTGAACTTAGATTTGTAATCACATTTGTCACAATAGAATAATTCTGGTTGGCTTTTGTCTCGTTTAGATCGTCTTAACCTCAATAAACTACTTTTCTTCTCGGTTTTAATTTTATCCACCATTTTTGTGGCTATTTGATGATCACTTAACATGTGCTTTCTTAAAACTAATTTTTTTCTAGTTTCGAATTTACAAAAACTACACCTCAACTTTTCTTGGTCATCTAAACTTGTGTGATTTTTTACAATGTGTTCCTCTTGTTCTTTTTGATTTTTTGCTTCAAAAGAACACAACTCACACTTTATAAATGTTATTTCATGACTTTTGAAATGAGTTTTATAACCTGATTCTTCTAAAGTTTGAAAAGGACATAATGCGCAAGTGAATGTTTCACCTTTAATACTCTCATTTTCTAAAGGCTTTGCTATTTCATTTAATGGAACATTTTCTTCAGAATCATTACTTAAAGGGGAAGAAGGTACGTCTATTTCCTCTATCGGGGATAGACTTCGTTTTCTTATTTTCTTCCTCGTTCTACAGGATCTTCTTTTCCTTTCTAAATCAAAACTGCAGTTGTATGTGACGATCTTTTTCGAGTGAGTGTTTAGATGATATTTCATTAATATCCAAGTCTCGGTTTTTTGATCGCATTTTTCACACTTAAAATACTCGGAGGCTTTACAAATTTGGTGCACGACATTTAAGTGACTTCCGAGAGCGTTGAAAAATTGGGTTTCGTATTGACATGGAGTACATTTGAACATGTCCGATTTAGTATTTCTCGATTCTTCTGTCCGATTGGTTCTCTTGGAACTGCGAAAAACAAATCGTTTTACCTACTAGAGACAACCTACCTACCCCAGATTCAGTGAAAGTGGCACCGCGTCAAGTACGGTGTGGTGGGCGAGAATGTGGAGGTTGCAAATAGTGACGTGCACTATAAAAATTTAAACTTAATGTGAGAAATTTTTCTGGGCTAAAGGAGGTATGAAAATTTTATTTTACAAATATTTTGGCTTCTGAAGTATGAAACCCAGCGCAGTAAAAGGAGGATCCAATTTTTCTCTCAATAATAGCGATCTTAATTAAACTAGAGAAAACTTTAGTTGACTCGTAAAAAGTATTTAATTTAATATTCCCTTGCATTTGTTTGTCTTTTATTCAAGCACAATGTAATCTGTCCCGTTTTGACGCCTATATTGGTGGTTTTGTGGCAAAACGAGAGGCCATTTTTATAATGATAAATAATAATTATTTGCGGACACTTTAATTTTGGATTATTTTTTTTCTCAAAAGCACCGCTTTTTAAGTATTTTTCGACCAAGTAAAAACGATTAGTGAATATTCATTATATTTTGCCGTATAATTCGGTTCACCATAGCTATGACGCGCTGCCATTTTCATAGACACTCACAACAAATATTAGGTATAAAAATTTTAGTCTAGACCATAAATTCCTTAAATAAAACCAGGGAGAAGACATACCATTATTTGTCAGTGGTATTTTTAATAAACCTACCTTTTTATTGTTTGCTGCAAAAGCAAAGTCTAAAGGCATCAGTAAAAATCAACGCAAAACTTGTAGAAAGTTCCAAAATTAAAATTTTATTCTTTACCAGGTGTATAATTTTACTACGGGCGGCGTCAAGAATAAAAAGGGCGCAGGTGAAAAAACAAACAGGGTGGGCTACCCTTCGTCATGTATGTTCGAATTCAATACCTTACCCCATGCACTTAAGATGCATCTTTCTCTATTAAATAATAAAAATTGTACACCTGGTATTTAAAAGAATCTTAAAATAATGGATTTTTTTCATTTCAGACATTTGATAAATTGGCGCATGTGTTAGCACCGTGTTAAATTACTTTAAACAAGCTTCAGTGGCCACCGTCATAAAACGACGCATGGATACAGCGCGCTTTGCGTAAATATATGAGTATTATATGAAAAATTGATGGGAAACTCATGGAAAAACAATTAAAATGTAAACTACACAAAATTGGGAAAACAAGTCAACTGCATATAAAACATTTGAGGACGCAAACGGTCCGGAGAGTTTTGAAACTCCATTAAAAAAAAATAAAAAACTTAGTGTGTTTTAAAAAAATAAAACCCTTCCAGTAAAAATATCAGTAGGCGAACCACTCAAAATGCAACCAGTGCAGTGTAGTGAGGTGACTGCTCGTACCACCTGCCGATAAAGAATAATGATTTTAATTGATTTTATTAAACCATAAAGCTCGTATTTAGGATCCGTACCTGCTGATAGTGCTGATTAACACTAACTTTAGTGTGATTCGCTCTTTTAAGTGAACTGTTTTGTTCATAAAAATTGGTCAGTTTAATTGCGAAGGTACCTACTGCACATAAATAGGTATTTGATTCAATTATCACCTTTAACATTAAAGGCAATAAGTCAAAACCCACTATGGCTTTTGAAAGAGTTCGCGCGACTGCGCGGTGTTGCCAAGCTTTATAAACTTTAATGACCTTTATTTCGAACATTTTTTCTTATTTTGGCGTCCTCTACCACTCATTAAAATACATCGCAATCAAATAGAGACTAGGTGGATAATTTGTCGTTAATTAATTGTGGAAAAATTAATTTTGGCGCTCTTTTTTTTGACCGTTTTTTTGGGGGCTTCGCTAACTTTATATGAAGTTAGCGAAGCACCCTCGTCAAAAATGGCTTTAGGCATGACCTATCGAAATCGAATACGGTGGATAATTTGCCGCTAATTAGTTGTGGATAAATTAATTTTGTCGCTTTTATTTTTGTGTATTTTTGGGTGCTTCGCTAACTTCATATGTTGGCACTAATCGCAAATCGAATCGCGACTAGGTGGATAATTTGTCGTTAATTAATTGTGGAAAAATTAATTTTGGCGCTCTTTTTTTTGACCGTTTTTTTGGGGGCTTCGCTAACTTTATATGAAGTTAGCGAAGCACCCTCGTCAAAAATGGCTTTAGGCATGACCTATCGAAATCGAATACGGTGGATAATTTGCCGCTAATTAGTTGTGGATAAATTAATTTTGTCGCTTTTATTTTTGTGTATTTTTGGGTGCTTCGCTAACTTCATATGTTGGCACTAATCGCAAATCGAATCGCGACTAGGTGGATAATTTGCCGTTTATTAGTTGTGGAAAAATTAGTTTTGTCGCTCTTATATTTGAGCGTTTTTTGGGTGCTTTGCTAACTTCATATGAAGCACCCAAAAAACAAAAAAAAAGCAACAAAAATTAGCGAAAAATTATTCAACATATTCGATTTCGATAAGACATGTCTAAAACCATTTTACAGGGGATCAAAAACCAGTTTAGGTAACCCATATAGAGTTATTAGGTATAAAATGAAAAACTTGATATATTTGTAGTTTCCCGCGCATGATATGTCCTATATCATTATACACCATGAAATTAGACAGCCCAATTCACAAATAATCCAAAACTCATCAAACTGTTAGTAGAAAAATAAGATGTATTCAGACTTTTACTTATTATAAACTTTTTAAAACAAAATTCCGGTACGCATTTGTTTGACCCTTGTAAATGTCAGGCTTATTTTGATTTTTAATTAATTTTCTTTAAAAATGTTTAGTTCTATGACAAAGTGAAAAGCTGTCATAATTAATTTTTTCTATGTACTTCTCAGCTTATAAAAGCCAAATAAAAAAAGCCAAGTGTGTAAGTGTTAAGGTAAAATACCCAGTTATTAATACCTTGAGTCGAAAACTTGAGGCAAAAAAATCATAGAATTATTAGTTTTGAAGTTAAATGACAATTTTCAAAATTTATGTTTAACTTTTACTGATAAATCTGCATTATAAAATATACTGGATGGGCCAAAAAAACTGGACATTTTTTTTTGCATTATAGGTTTATACATTTTTTTGTTGACTTGTTTTGTCCAATTATTTTGATTTGGTATACTCATTTAAAAAAAAGTATAAATTTACCTTTCAAAGGACCCATCAGATTCATTTTCTGGTTCACACTTGACACGAATGGCAGGAGTCTCCAAATTGGTAAGGACTTTTTTCTCATCAACATCTCTGGGTGTTTCCTCAGATCTATAAAAAATAATACATATAATTATTATCTTTTTATTTAATGAGATTTACTATTAGGTAAATAACAAAATTAGTGTTGTAGTTGTAAATTCATAACATTTTTTTTTGGAAAGAAAATGTATATTTATATTTAATATATGTTGGCCAACCTAGTAAGATTTAACATCTAACCATAATAAATAATGATAAACTTTTGATCAAAACTTTTATCTTACTTTTTTATTTTTAAGTTAATTGTAAAGAAGAGTAAATTTATAGGATAGGTTTTTTTCCATGGGTTTTTCATTGCGATTTTCATTACATTCTTAAAGGTTACCAAAGGTTCTTTGAAAAAACTCTCCTTAATTTTAGTTGCTTTATCTTTTAGTGGAGAAGAATAATTTAAAAAATTAACAATACCTCAGACAAAATTTTTATTGAACTAAGTATTAAATCAGGTTGTGCATTTTCTACTACGAAGACATGTTTGCTATGTAGAACAGCTCAAACTTGTCAGCTAGTAAGGATGATCCTGGGGCTCACAAGAGGGCAAATGAATCCGCCCCAACAGAGTGGACCCAGAAAGAGATACAAAAGGAATGGACCAACACAGGAAGGAGTATGACAGGATACAGCAAGTTCCGTAGGGACTGGCTGCTCTGTAGAACACGAAGATAGGTAGGAGCCATAGTGGGAGTCCTAACCGGACACTGCGTCCTACAAGGACACCTGGCAAAGATGAGAGTGAAGGAGGACGCGCCGTTGGGCCGAGGACGAGACCTCCGCGCATTTCCTCTTATCATGTAAAGCATACAAGGAGGCTAGAAGAGAGGTATTCGAAGAGGAAGCCTTTGAGAAAGAGGACCTTCTGAATCTGAGGTGGCCCGATATTCTGGCCTTTGTACAGAAGACGGGCAGATTCCTTAGCGAAGGAAGGATGCAGTAGGGGGATGTCTGGGGGTTGGCGAAAAGGGCGCTTCATGTGCCTAGTCGCCAGGCCTAGAGCCTACCCCACACTACTACTACTACTACTAGTAAGGATGAGTGAATCCTCCATTTAAAAATGGGTTCCAACTGAGGTTCCAACAACCATTTAAATTACGAATTTAGCATATTTTTTTTATTCTTTTAATAAGCAAGCAAACTGCTAATGTGAATACCTACTTTTTTAAAAAAATTAAATAAAGAAAACACCCAACTGCTAAATTCACTTATAAGTACCAGTCGCAGTTAAGTACAAAATTGATAGGTATAATGTACAACATGCTTCAACTTTTAGTTTTGATGCCCAAAGCGCACTTACGAAATTATGCAGTTTTGTATTTTTATATAATTTTGTACCCAACTGCGACTAGTAGTTACAAGTAAATTTAGTACTTGGGTGTTTTTTTTATTTAATTTTTTTTTATTTCCAACTTTTAGGTTTATTCCTTATTCAGCCTTATAAAAAGCACTATGCATTTACAATGCATTTAGTTTTACACAAAGAGTTCATGTAGATTTTCTACAGACGCGAACAGTGTTACCTTTCATTGAGTGATGGTGCGGGAGGAGAGAGGGAGGAGGGAACTAGTAAAATGGTGTTGAAAAAAATCTTAGAGTGTGTGCCACTTTTCAAAATAAGATCATGCAGTTTGGCACTCACTATCGATACATAGTCAAAGTAAGTCAAAAATTACCACCAAGTTTTTTGCGATTTTCCAAGAATTTAATTTTATAAGTGGGTTTTTGTTCTGTTCTGTTGCATTTTTAAATAAACAGTGTGCTATTATAATTTAAATAAAATATGTTGTTTTCCCTATTTAGACATACAGGTGCATGAAAATTTAACTGGGCAATCAATGTTATTTTTAATGATTTTACGACCAAATATTAAACTTTATTTATCAGGAGTGGTAACACTATTAATATTCAGCTAAGTTAATCTTTGATCATTAGAGAGCTTAGATTTATTAATACTTAGTTTATAGAGTAAGATATTTAAACTAAAATGGGTTTTTTAAATTATAGCTCTCCCATATTCCTTTTGGAAGGCCAAAATCGGTGATAAACTAACCTCAATTGATTGACAACATATCCTATCCCATCCAGACACAACCAGGTTAGGATAAATTATTGATGAATTGACCAAGGTTAGGTTTAAAAATAAGTTTGTTTAGTACCCATTCTTAATTCCCTCCATCACAAACAATCAAAAAAATTCATGTGGAGAGTGGAAACATTAACAACTTACCCCAGTATTGCTTATTACATTTTCACACCAAATTTTTAAACTATTTGTGTGCACCCACAGCCCTTTGTGTAGAGTCAAATTCTCTCAGCATTGGCTAGTTTTTTTTTGTGCTTTGGGTGCTCTAAAGGTAACTGAATGTGATTTATGATAGTTTGCAAAGGACTTAATTATTTATTTTTAACCAAAAGCCAGACATTTTCTCAAAATGAGCATTTTTCAGAAGGATTTAACTACTTAACAATATTTTGTTTGAAAAATTAAAAAAATTAATGTTAGTGTGTATTTTTAGATTTTTCAATAGCAAAAAAACAAAAAATTGCTTATAAAACAACAAACTAATACAGAAATGTAAAGAGCAAAGATTTGTTATGAAAACCATATATTATGTTGCCACTTTATTTACATATTACCTATTAATAAATGGATCCATGATGGATCTGAAACCTTCATAGCTAGCCTATTAACACACTTTAAGTGAAGCCATGATATATCGCAAATGCATGCACTTTCATTTTGCACTGCCTTATTTTATTATTTAGTGAAATTCATCCTGACTCAACAAGGAACAGAGGGAATTTGGTTCCCAGCTACCATAATCTGCAACACACTAGAAGACGTACTGAATATTATGGCATTAAATTCTTCAATCCTTTGCCCACAAAGATTAAAAATCTGAGCTTTCTTTAATTTAAAATAAGTATAAAAAAATTCCTCATAAAAATGCCTTCTATTCCTTTGAATCACAATGTACATCCCATCCCAATGTACTTTATGTTGTTATTTTTTTGTAATTTTCTATATTTACTAAATTACTTAAGTATTGTCATTTTAAATAAGTATTAGGTAACTACAGTTCATAATAATATCATTATTTTTGAGACAACATTTTTTCGTTGGCCTATGCTATTTGTTATGGTAAACAGCTGATAGCTGCCAAAAAGTTATCTCAAAAATTATGATATAGAGTATTGTATTGCTTTTTTACTTTTGACTTGTACAAGCACTTATGTGCAGTCCTTATCAATAAATAAACTAAACTCAGCCTTGAAAGAACCACAATAGACCCACTGGTGGTTGCAGTGGAAAGGTTACAAGGCCCACTCACATATGAATCATCATCAGCCTTGAAAACAGTTTTTTGTAAATATCTTGGAAACTAAAACTCCTACAAAGTTTTTGGTTATACCACATATTCTTTAGCAAAATCTACTATATTATGTATACTGCATATTGATGTGATGCTCCATTAAAAAGTTAACATTTTTTAATTGTCAAAAAACTGTAATTAGCATTAATGACCAAAATCAGCTCATTAGAGCTATTTTACCTGAAAATTTAATAAAAATTGGTTCAGCAGTTTAGGAGTTATCATGTTGTGGACAGAAATATGCATAAACAAACACAGACAGACATCACAATGATATTGCTAAGATAGCTCAAAATACACCCAAATAACACAATTTCGGCATTATAATAATTTTTTTAACAAAAATAATATGTACCTTTTCTAGTCATTGCTGTGTGGGCTAAAATATACTTTAAATACCTACCTTATTTAAACAATTTAAACTTTATTTTTAAATAGACAAAGACCTAGGAGGACTTTGCAGGACATGGCATGACCTGAAAAGACTTGGTACAACTTGGCAGGACTTTGCAGTACCTGGCAGGACCAACAAAAATATGGATTTGGTCCTTAACATCAGGACTTGTACAAAATTTTTTCTAATGATCAACCCCTTGATCTAGACAGAATGCAAACCTTTGCTCACACTTATTATTATTCAACTAGCTAACAGTCAACCCAAACCACTACCACTGAGGTGTCAGAACCCCAGCCCTAAACTTACCCTAAAACGTCCCATAACACCTCATTGGGGTCGATGAAGGTGTCCTTTTGAGCATCCTTTTCGGGTCCTTCACCTTGCTTTTCAAGGGAAATTCGCGGCTTGAAGCCTTGGGGAACGAAAAGACACCAAAATTGGCCGGGCCTCGTATCAGATTGGCCCTCCTCGTCCTCCAGAAGACCTCCTGCCATTTTGAGGAGGTTTTACCTGCCTGAAGAAACTCACTATTTACATTTATTACTCAAAAATGTCGATGTGTTGAAAGAAAATGCACAAAGGAAGCCATGAAAGTGGCAATTCCAAAACAAAACTAATAACCAACTTTGTCTTTGTCGTTCTTGTACAGTTCATATAGCAGCGTCTCTTTTTAAAGTATCATCCATAAGTTTTTTCATAAAAAAAAGAATTCAAGATGGCCGTTTGTTGTCGAACCAAAGTGAAGTTGCGGTGTTTGATGAGGAGTCATTTAGCCAAGAGAAGGCTTGCTTTCATGAAAGCATTTCATAATGGATTTTGTCACCCACACTTTTACCAAAGGATGTTTTTTTTGGCAAACATTTTTTAATTTTTTGTGCTTGCTATGGCTAAAAATTGTTTACCTGAGGTTTCTGGAGTTTTAAAAGTATTTCGGAAAAATGGTAAGTGTTTTTTCTTTTCAATTTATTGTTTACCGAAGCTTGTCCTGATTGAACCACCCACACAGTATGGTTTAGCCTGTTTAGATTATGGTTAGCCTATGGAAGTGTTTCATATAGGATCTCCAAAAAATGCATGAAACTTCACATGTATATAGAGATAATGCAAAAGTTGCATCACATCCCCTTAAATGAGGGGGCTGTCGTTGCATTAATTTTTTGAAGATGCCTGGAAAAGTTGCATAGCCTGAAGAGCAATTACACACATAATACTTATAATTGTAATACATAAAATTCAATTCTTGAAGACTCCAAACTGTCTTATACCCTATTTCCACCAATGCATGCCCACCCCAATTAAAAAAACGCATTATGTGATGGCCTATGGATTTGCACTGGTTTTAAATGCAGTGCCACCTGATGTGTTTTTTGAATTGGGGTGGGCATGCATTGGTGGAAACAATATTATTCCTGTACTGTGTGTGTTGCTTTTTCACCTGGAATCACATTTTCAGAGGAATGTATCACTCAATGAGTTAAGGAGAGAGAGTGAGTTGTTTTTGTATTACATAATTTATGGATGACCTTTGAGAGGACCCCTATTTTGTTGAATCTTTTTGGAAAACTACTGTGATCTTTTTCTCTTGGCCATCTTATGTGCCTGTCAAATTTTAACAAAATCAGTCAAATACATGTTGAGCTATAGGTAGTTTTTACAAGAAGTTCCCACACACACACACACCAGAGCACATGCCATTAAATATAGAGGAGACAAACAAAAAAGCTAAAATGTAATAAAAACATGTTTTTGAGGAGATTAATATATTTTTAGTAAGAAATTAATATATTTTTGGTAAGTAACATAACTAGCCTTAGACATAGGCAGTTACACTTTTGTGACATGTCCAACCTCTTTATTTATCATACCTGTGCATAATGACATGACAAAACAAAATCTAAAAAACAATTTTTTTTTCAGTGTTTATAAAAAACTTGATAAAAAATGTCTCACACAGGCACATTTTGTTGAAAATCTGGCCAAAACCCATACACAATTAGAAAGGCATTTAAAATTATTTCAGTTGTGTTAAAATATGTTTAAAAAATTTTTTAACTACAAAACAATAAATTGGTACCTATCTAAAAACATAAAATTTGTGATTTCATCAGAAGTCTTTGAAAACTAAAAATGCTGAAGTTGGTATCTACCAAAATAAACACTTTTTGCCTTTACCACTAGTCTTAATAAATTCACAGGGTGTCTCCTTTGTACCCTTTAATAAATCAGATCAATATATACTTGTAGATACAGATTTTTATTACTTTTTATGTTCAACAAGGTCTCTTAAAAATATTTTAGTATACAAAAATATTATCCTATATATTGTGATGTAATAGTGGCTTTTTCGCATCTTTATGGCCCCAACATACTGTAACTTGGTGCTTTTGTTGATAAAATATATAGTTTGGGAGATATGAATTTTCAAAGTTTGGCAGATATGAATTTTCAAAGTGTGGCAATTTTGGTCCTATGGGATTCCCTATCCTAAAAATCGCTAAATGACGTTTTTCCGAATCTCAACTCAAGGTGTGGCTTTTTCGCATCTCTATGGCCCCACCATACTGTAACTCGGTGCTTTTGTTAATAAAATGTATAGTTTGGGAGATATGAATTTTCAAAGTTTGGCAGATATGAATTTTCAAAGTTTGGCAATTTTGGTCCTATGGGATTCCCTATCCTAAAAATCGCTAAATGACGTTTTTCAGAATCTCAAGGTGTGGCTTTTTCGCATCTTTATAGCCCCACCATACTGTAACTCGGTGTTCTTGTTAATATTTGGAAAGATTTTATGTTCATTTAAAATAAAATCATTACTTATTCTATTAATTCACGCTTTTTAGTTATATTTATACATTTTTTGTGATTAAAAAAAAGTCCTCAATAATCCGGATTCCTCATTAATTCGGTTAGGGCCGGTTTTAATTGATCCGGAATATCGAGTCACCACTGTATGGTGTTTCGGTTCGGTTTAGTTCACACCCTCTAATAAAATTATAAAAACTTTATTTTTGTGTAGTCTTACACAAAATCATTTCTTTTAGTTATTTGAAATAATGCCTAAAATATTATATTATATCTAAACTGCATTCATTGACTATTTGTCACAAAAATTAACCTATCTTTTTTTTAAACTGTTATGTTTTTTATTGTACTATAAAATTTGATATTTACCAACTCTTTAACTTCAAGCTATAATAGAACTCAAAGCTGGTTTCGGAAAATACTTTAAAAAATTTTATTAACCTTTAAAAGTAAAAATTCAAGCACTGAGTAGCTTTTATATAGCAGTTTTTTGACAATGAAATTTAAAAAAAAATGCTAACTTAACGGAGCAGAGTATCGATATGCGCTTTTGGGAATATGGTAGATTACGTTTTGCTCAATAATTTGTGTTAAAACCAAAAACTTCGTAGGGGCTTTAGTTTCCAAGATATTTACAAAAAACTGTTTTCAAGGCTGATATATCATGGCTTCACTTGAAGTGTGCTAATAGGCTAGTTAGGAAGGTATCAGATCTGTCATGGATCCATTTATTTTTACTTGGTATTGGCAGTTTTGATATTGTTCAAGTACTGAGGTTTTGATTAGAATACACTGCTCAAATTTTGGAAAAACGACTTTAAACGGTCGTATCAGTTTTTTTAATCAGCTCTGTGGCTAGATAGCCCGGACAAAAAATAGTGTGTGGACAAAATACGGCTTGACAAAATAGCGCATTGACAATTAGATAATTTAACAAAAAAAATACTATTTTGTCCAGGCGCTATTTTGTCACACACTATTTTTCCCATTCAGTATTTTGTCATAGAGCCAATTAAAATGTTTGTTTCACATTTTAGTGTTTTGGTTTAAAAAAAAAAACATAATTTTTTTTTGCGTCAGGAAGACAGCTTGTTTAATATAGTAGATCACATTCTTCTTAACAATTTGTGTTACAACCAAAAACTTTGTAGAAACTTTCTTTTATGAGATATTTACAAAAAACTGTTTTCAAGGCTGATTTATCATGGAGTTCACTTGCAGTGTGCTAATAGTCATAGGACGCATATTAATTATGTCTGCTCAAAACTTAGCTCTGTCTGCTATTAATTCAGGGCAATTAGAGGCACAGTGAATGAAACAGTACTCAGGGTTATGTACTGTGGGCTTGTGCAGTCTGTACTGCAGTATGGGTTGATGTTCTGGGGATCATCAGCCCATTTTGAAAAAGCATTTGTAAAACAAAAGAAAATAGTGAGGAGTTGGAGTATACTTTATTTAAAAAATACAAAATCCTTAATCTACCATGTCTTTACATCTATCAACTGTTCTTATTTGTAAAAAACAATGAAACAAAACTAAATAAACAAATAGTAGACATGAGGCACACTTACCATACTTAAGACTCAGCATTAGCCAGAACTGCTTTAATAAAATACAAAATCTTTTTAAAAATAACTCTAAAAAATTAAAAATTTCCTTAAAGAATACTTGATAGAGAAATGTTTCTACACAGTAAAAAATTTTTTAAACTCCTAAAAAAAAACAAAAGATAACAGACATGTAAACAGCTTCTATTTCTAGCTTTGATACCTAGTCTTAAATGCTTTATGATGAAAAAATTAATTGTGTTTTTATAAATATATGTTACGTAAAAACTTTTTAATACACTAAATGTACTTTGTACTGCTCTTCTATATTTGACTAGTCTGATAAGTTATAAATTGTAACTTTTAGATGAATAAATGCTTTTTGATTTAATTTTTAGGCTAGCTAGGAAGGTATCATAAAAAATAGAAGAAAGTACATACCTAATTACTAGAGGTATATTATTTGAAATAAATTCAACCTCCTAAAATTTAGTTTTTTATATCTTAAGTAAATGACTAAGTTTCATCAGCATTTTCTAAAAATGGCCTAATTAAACAGGGTGTCATTAAAAGTTTTTAAAAAACTTTGACAGGTGATAGTATACATAAAAATAAGAAAAAAAGTTCAGTACCTTTTTTACTTAAAAAAGGGAGTAGTTTTCAAAAATGGATGTTAAAACAACCCCCCACCCCTACCAAAAGTACCCTTTTGAGTTAAGTAATTATTTTTTTACCTTACCACAATGTGAAGGGTCAAAATTAATGAACATTTGCAATTTTTTGTAAAATTCCATAGCTTTTTAAAGTTGCTGTATAAAAAAAACCATTTTCGATATTAACCCTTTTGGTGCCCGTAGCTCCCCTACTATGCATTTTAGGACCTATGTTCATATGAACTTTTTTTTTTATTTTTATGTGTACTATCACCTGTCAAAGTTTGTTACAAACTTTTAATGACACCCTGTATAAAGTTTTTTATTGTAGTTTAAGACATGCTCCAACCCAAACACATAAATTTCCAATGGGTAGCACAAGTTCAAGCCAATCTTCCTGTGAAAATGGTTCTGCGTCTAGCAGTTCAAAGAATCACATTATGGATGAACCAATTACCGAAACCCAAGAGAAGCAAGATGCTCTCGAGCCTCTTGAAATAGAAGACAATTCTATGCATAACACTCTAGATAGCACCTCAGACATTGATCCCATTATTGATTCCACAAATTTACTGGATGAAACAACAAAGACTATTCAGGAGCTACAAGTTTTTCAGCGTCTTAAAAATGACGATAATTTTGTCCCAAGCACTGCAGAGAGTACTCCACAAATTGATCCCACAAATTTCCTGAATGAACCACCAAATTATAACCCAGAAATTATTCAGGAGCAAGATGCTATTCAGTCTCTTGATGACAAAAATACTTCTATACCTAGCACCCCAGAGAGTACGCGACAAATTGATCATAGAATGTCCCTGAATGAACCAACGAAAGATAAACAAGGGACTATTCAGAATGAAAATGAAATTAATTCTATACCTAGCACTCAAGAGAGTACTCCGCAAATTGATCACATTATTGATTCCACAAATTTACTGGATGAACCAATAAATGATAACAAAAAGACTCTTTACGAGCCAGAAGCTTTTCAGCCTCTTGAAAATCAAAATAATTTTCTGACTAGCACTCCAGAGAGTACTTTACCAATTGATGCAACGAATTTCCTGAATGAACCAACATATAACCAAGAGCCTATTCAGGATCAAGACGTTAATCAGTCTCATGAAAGTCAGTCTATGCCGAGTACGCTGGAGAGTCCTCAAATTTATCCTGTAAAGTTCTTGATTAAACCAATTAATGATAACCAAGAGACTATTCAGGAGCACGATGCTTCTATGTCTAGCACTCCACAAATTGATCTGATTATTGACTCTACAAATTTCTTGAATGAATCAACGAAGAATAACCAAGAGACTATTCAGTCACAAAATGCTTTTAGGCCTTTTAAGAATGCAAATGATGATTCTTTATGTGAATCTTCAATGGAAAATATTACATTTGAGCATGTCGAACTGGAGGAAAATCCTTTGGAACAATTTATCATTGATGAGTCAATGGTGTTCCAAAAGCAGTGTGCTTTTGACCCCCTTATGGAGGAAGACAATGACGATTTTTTTTCTGAAACTCCAATGAAAAATAATGTTGTTATTTCTGATACAGAAATGGAAGAAAGTATGAACTGTGATATTGATCCTATTTTTGACCAACCAATGTTTGAAGATCATGCTGTTAAATCAGAAGAGGAGTGTTTCGAATTTGAAATAATTTCAGCAAATGATTCTTCCAATACCAAAGATTCACTTTCCCAACCATTTTTTAATAATGATGTTAATGATCATGTCAAACAAGAAGAAAATGAGATGAATAGTTTAACTGATAATGAGTCAAATTTTTCCGAATGTACGAAGAATAATATTGCTACTATTAAAGAGGAAATTGAGGTCGAAAGTAACAATAAAGATTCACATTACCTCAGTGAAAATTTAAATTGTTTCACCGAGGATAGTGCAGTTATTAAAGACGAGAATGAGACTGACAATAGCTCCATTAATGATACTTTACATGATGCGACATATGTGCCACAATTAAAACTAATGAATTGTACAAAATGTAGTTTTACTACTGACAGCAGATTATTGTTGGACTTGCATGTTGAGGAGTGTGAGTTGGAGTTAAGGTATTGTTTGACTAAATTTATTAATATGTACAAGGGGTCACAAATTCCCTGTTTTTAAGGGGTTTTAGGTATTTCTGGGGGTCATAGAAAAAAAGTGACCCTCAGTTGCGGTCTCGATTTTCAAGAGATGGTTGAAGGTGAAAACCGCAACTTGATATAGCAAAGCGTTTTTAAGCCTTAATTGACTTGAAAATTTATTTTAGTATAAATTGCTTTTGAATAAGTTTATTAATCAAGAAATAATCTGGTAAATATAATTTTATGTCTTTTAGTTTTATATATATGAGATAAAATTGATCTTTATCGAAGGACCCTCTTTTTATTACATTTTTAAAATTAGTATAAAATTTCACACTGAATATTTTATTAATTTAAATTTTATAGTGACATTTATAGAAAGACCAACATCCAACAAATTTCCTAAGGAAGAGGAGGGCAAAGCATTTAGCCACGCATTGCTCTCCGTTATTTACACCAAAATGAAATTTTCTGAAAAAAGTTATAGTTCTCAAAATGCAGAATATTTAAAAATCGCTCGTGATCATAGCAAGATGCGGTTTGTAGTATTATTCTTCTCTTGAAATTTGAGTACACTGAAGTAAAGTCCGCTATTTGATACCCCTCTAGAACTACCCGAAACCATATACATAATATTCCAATATCCACGGTAACTGCCCATTCATGATGCAAACATGAGGGCCTTTGGGTCTTTAAGCAAAAAAGACCTGATTGGTTGCTTTCAAAGACATATGCATATTATTGGTACCTTACGATGCAGAATGCAAACATATTTGAAATAGCAATATCAATGGGTATAAGTCTATCCTTTTGCGGTCCTTAAGATAAAATGTTCTGATTGGTTATACTTTTGCGCATGAATATAATTTTATTCTTGTATTCGTTACGTCAAATCATCGGCGTACAGTTGACAAAAACTCTATCTATGTAAATTTGGTATCTGTGCATTTTTCGTACCTTTATTTCTGAATGTTTGCATCAAACGCCAACCATTGTGTAAATTGGTAACAGGGAGTATTGGAATATTACGAATATGCCCGAAACCCCCCAGAAGTTTTAAAAATGGGACACCCTGTACTGTACTTTTATATATAGTTTGATTTATTTAATAAATAATTTGACTTTTTTTAGGCAAAACCAATTATTGTCCTTGATGTTATCAGGCATAAAACAGACATGCTATTTTTGTCCGTTTGAGTCTGACAATTTGGAAGTTTTAAAAGAGCACCATGATCAGCATAGCAATCAAGGAGAGGTGATAACTTTTGAGGTAAATATATTTAATTCAGATTCAGAATTTCGGCTTGATTTACTCTTTGATATCGGTGGTTGGTAAGGATTATTGAATATAAAGGTTTTTGATTTGACCAAAGTTACAGGGGCAAATCCAAATCATTATCAGTGTTAGAAATGTCATGTGCTTGTCAACCGCTGTTTTTGTTTATTTGTGTTTTTGCCAGGTTTTTTAATTAAATTTTGGACAAAATCTGTCAAAAACTTTTCTGGGTCTTTAAACATTACTTTTTCTATTAGAGTAGAGGAAAAATCCGAGAATGTCTTTTTTTTACAGCATTTTTTTTTTAATTTTACGATTTATACCCGAAAACAATTCTTATTTGTAGTTAATCGGCCATGTTCAACGGATGGTAAAGGAGGACATTTCTGATAAAAAAACTTCTATTATATATATTCTATTATATAACTTATTGTCGTTTTTTTAAAACTTTTTTGGTTATAAATTCTTTAAAAAAAAACGCAGTGAAAATATGAAATTAGCTGAAGTCGCATTAGAACAAGAGCAATAATAATTATAGATAAAAATGATTTGAAAAAAAGTTATGCGGTCAAATTTTTCAGGGAAACCTGTTTTCTTAATGTCATTAAACGCAATGTTTGTGTTGATAAGTTTCGATAGAGCAACTGTTCGAGTAGCATCAATAAACAATCAGCATGACAGGCAGAGGAAAAAGTGGAAAATATTTGGCAAAAGGAGGTGCAAAGCGTTATTGTAAAGTGCTGAGAGATAACATCCAACTTATCACCAAGTCCTCTATCCTTCGTGGAGGTGTCAAAAAAATGTCTGGCCTTATCTGCGAAGAAACTTGTGTTGGTCTTAAAGTGTTCTAGGAAAACGTTATCAGGGATGCTGTCTGTATTAAGGTACGTTTCCTATGAGGCAGCAGACGTTCTGCGTTTGACGCAAGTCTATGCTGCAATGAAAATTAAATGTAACCGTTTCCTTTGGTGCGTCCGTTAATTTTCATTGCAGCTTAGACTTGCATCAAACGCAAGCGTCAGGCGCATGCGTTTGCGTGTCTGCCGCATCATAAGAAACGTACCTTTACAGCACGGTGGATAGAATATACCGGTGTTCGGATCTTATAAATATATGTCGAATTCTCACGTCACTGGTGGTCCAGCTGATTTTTAGAAACGAAAGTTAGATGTGATATGAACAACTAATATTTTTTGTTTTTTTTGAAAACTAAGGCAATTTTCGGACTGTTTTTTAGTATATTCTTATAAAATAATATTTTTCAGACATACCAGTCGTTATTTTTTTTAGCCGCTTCTTTTCTCTTTACACAAAAACTAAAAATCGAAGAAATGAATGTGTTCGTTTCAGTTTCAAAAATTATCCGGTGACATACCTCTTTGTTTACTACCCAATAGTCCTCGGTCCACTTTTGATATTAATCGATCACATTCAGTTTGACTTGTAGTTTAAATTTTGTGTAATAAAAAATAAAGCGGGCGAAAAAACATCTAGAAAATTACATTTTATATGGATGTACGAGAAAACAGTAGAAAAATGGCCTTAGTTTTCAAAAAATTCAAAAAATATTAGTTGTTCCGTTGTTAAAAACAGATCTAACTTTTGTTTACAAAAATCAGCTGGACCACCAGTGACGTGGAAAATTCGACATATATATATATAAGATCCGAACACCGGTCTATTCTATCCACCGTGCCTTTACAGTACCTACTAGCAGCGTCACCAGTTCTTTATTTACTAATTCCACCCCAAATATATATATATATATATATATATATATATATATATATATATATATATATATATATATATATACAGTACCGGCCAAAAGTAGAGAAACCACCTAAAATTTTATATAAATCTGATCCTATACCAACTATAAAAGAACAAGTGATACATTTGAAAACTTGAATCCAGTTCTCAGTTCACGTGTTTCGGCGATTTTCGATACAAAATCATTTCATGCCTTTTTGCCACGTTTAAAAAAAAGCTTAAAATAAAACTTTTTTCTGTGTAATTTTACGCAATAATGGCAAGTACCATTCGAAAAAGACGTAAAAGTTTTATATGTCCTGAAAATTTTATAACAATTGCAAAAAAAATCGTCTACATATACATTTTTAAAAGTGCTAAAAATGACCAATATTTCTACATTTTTGCCAATATTGATCATTTTTGCCAATTTTAAAAATTTATATGTAGACGATTTTTTTTGTAATTGTTATAAAATTTTCAGGACATATAAAACTTTTACGTCTTTTTCGAATGGTACTTGCCATTATTGCGTAAAATTACACAGAAAAAAGTTTTATTTTAAGCTTTTTTTTAAACGTGGCAAAAAGGCATGAAATGATTTTGTATCAAAAATCGCCGAAACACGTGAACTAAGAACTGGATTCAAGTTTTCAGATGTATCACTTGTTCTTTTATAGTTGGTATAGGATCAGATTTATATAAAATTTTAGGTGGTTTCTCTACTTTTGGCCGGTACTGTATATATATATATATATATATATATATATATATATATATATATATATACCAGGGGTTGAGTGGTTTATGTGTCAATTTGAAAGTCATTCAAAAGTTGTTAAACATTTAGCTGTAAGTGTGTTTTATTAGGTTTTTGGTTGGTAAAAAATGGTAAAACGTTGTGTATTATGTGAGAGTGTGTTTCTTAAGGATATTTATGTATAAAGTTTATTTAGAAGTTGGAGTCAATTGCAAGCAGACCCCCTTTTTGGCTTCCTTGCTCACATTTCCAAGGGGTGAGCAAATGGGCCCCATTCTGGGATGCTTTCTGGTCTTTGTATTTCATTTCTTTTAACTGCTTTCTAAAATTAAAAAATGTAAATAAAACTATTTTAACTAAAAATTAAAAAAACCAAAGCAATGTAACATGCTTTTTTAATTTTTTCTTACTTGGCACAAGTGAAAATTGGTAGTCAAGAGTGTGTTTAGTAAAAAACAGTCGCTGCCCATATTACAAATTTATGGGTCCGAGTTCCATCTTTTCGCTTGGTTGTATTATGATGTAAAGCATAGTATAATTGGAAATTCCGAGTAAAAAAAATAGTGTACCTACAAAAATTTATTTACAAAAATTTACCCAATTATATCATTATACATTTCTATTTTAGTGTGAAAAATGCAGCTATTCCACAGAAAACCGATATCAGCTGATTGCACATAGTTTGGTCCATAAAAGCAAGTTTAAATGTGATCAATGCGCTTATTTTGGCGCAGACAAAAGAACGTAAGTCTTATAAAATTGATATTTTCAAATGCAGGATTCTAGAATTGGTAATTTTTGGATCGTTATATTATAAAATATATGAAATATATGAATTATGAAAGCAAATAAAACCCCTTTTTGATAACGTGGGTTAATTTTTATCTCTTTTTACTGTTTCCTGAACACCCTTGTATTAGACAAAGATCCAGCTTTTTTTCTGATTCTGAGAAATTGGTTATTTTTAATAAATAAAGTTTAAAATAGCTTACTTATTTCGCTTACTTTAAAAAACGTTAATTTATTACAGCCAAATCAGTTAAAATTTGAAAAACTAAATATTTCACATTATTTTAATAATGAAAATGAGCTTGCAAGATTAAAATTGACTGAAGCAGAAATATTTTAGCCAAGTCAGACACATCAAACTTCATAAAACCAACTCTACAAATGTGATCGTCACGTGCAGAAGCTGTCGTTACGAAATGTTGGATATTGGTGCATGGGAAGGACATCTATCGGCTCACGCACTAACCGGACAAGCGATAGATATCTGGTGCGCAGTGTGTTTGTGGAAAAGCGCAGTGCCAATGGCTGATAATCAGAGGTTAGTAAATTTTTTATTTATAGTGTAGGCTACCTCCAAGTTTAGTATACAACATGTGACGACCGTAGTTTGACAGTGGAGACTAGCTGAGAATAAGTCATAAATTACCGATCGGAATGTTGCCGGACCAATTTTTTTTTAACCTCCCTCTTATAGTCATGCTTCAGATTTTTATCAGAAACTAAGCTTCTTAGGGAAAAATATGTAATAAACTGTATTGTAGGCAATACAATTCCAGTTTTAACGATATATAAGTCAGTGGGATACGACTAATGACAAACTTTTCAGCCGTGTCCGTTTATCGAGGTAATGTAAAAAACACTAGACACTAGGTCCGCCATTTCGGAACGCCTAATTGCACATGTCATCAGCCACCTTTGGAACCCCAGACCGGGTATTTTTTTTCCTGTCCTTTTGTCCCTTAGACTGGCCTACGGACTGGAGTGTGTAGCAAAGTCCGCTTTCACGAGATATCCGGCCTGGTTACCGGCGTGAATGAAGGGGTTCCCAGGCAAACCTATAAATATCTGCCGAAGCAAGCAAGCGAGATTCTTAACTCCCTCGTGTTCAAGGCACTAACGCACCAAGGCTACAAGAAAATGTTTGTCACATGATTTTCCTTTATCAAAAAATGTGTTTTATACTTTATTGTAGACCATAAAATTTCCTTTTAAACGATGTATAACAATGAAAGATTAGTTTCATTTGTAACGAGTTAGGTCAATTAAATCAATTTTTAAAAATCACTAAACTAACCAATTTTGTTACCTAACCAAATTTTATCCAATTTAACCATCCAACATTATTCTACACTTTATTGTAGAAAATTAAATTCCCTTTTTCAGTGGGGTAATGACAAACTCTCCAGCAGCGTCCATTTATTGAGAAAATGCAAAAAAAATAAACCACATGTTTGTCACATGTTTGACTAGATTTTCCAAGCCCTTTATCAAAAAATGTGATACCTTTTAAACTTTGTATAACAAGGTAAGTTTATTTTCAGATTAAAACAGGCGTCCGTAAATTAAATCAATTTTTAAAAAGTTCTTTCAGTGGGGTGTGATTGATGACAAACTCTCCAGAAACGTCCATAAATGGAGGTCATTTAAAAAAAAAATATACAAATATTTTTGTCACATGTTTCACCAGATCTTTCTAAAAAACAAGCTCAAAAAATGTGCCTGATACTTGAAAATAATATTTCATTTTAAATAATGATGTAACAAGGTATGATTAATTTCATTTTTAAAACTTCACGGGTATCCGTAAAGTAAATTAATTTTTATAATTAAAATTTATAAAGGTAAAACACATTTAAATATTTTTTCCTAAGAAGCCCTAAGAAGTTTTTGAGAAAATTTGAAAATATCTTAAAAGTTCCATTCAGGTCCAGTTTTTGGGGGTTTTGCAGCTATAATTAAGGAAAATAATAGAGTTTTATTTTTAAGTTAGGTTTTACACATTTTGGATACATTTCTTTGTCATCGTGGCTTTAGGGCGTTAATTTAGTTAAAGTTTCAGAAATCCATACACGACTATAAGAGAAGGGGGATAAAAAAAATTGGTCCGCAATATCCGCATCGTTAATATATAACCTATTCTCAGCTATAGTTAAGGATGTATATAAGTGGCACCGCGTCATAGCTATGGTAACCCAAAATTTGTGGCAAAATCTAAGTAAAGAAGCCTCAAAAAATTGTTCATGTCTATAATAAAACACCGAGACCTTTTAAAGGAGAGATAAAATAGGTACTTACCTAATAAATAAAGATCCGAAACATAAAAGAGAATCCAAGATTATATTAAAATGTGCGCAAATATTGATTTAGTTGCAAAAACGGTAATTTGTTTTGTAAAAAGTCGGTCCCAATTTGTTTGACATTAAAACAGTCAAAACAACAACGAGTAGACAATGTCAAATCCCAGCTAAATCAATATGTTCGTAACAACCAAACAAGAGTATATATGTTCCTTTGTAATAAAATCGTTTAGAAGAAGACATAAATAAAAAGCAAGCAAAATTGTAAGCTAATGACTAATTAGTGCAGTGCCTCGTTTTGGGAATCAATACCAATAAAATACTCTGCCAATATATGGGCCCCTAAGCTCACACTAGGTACTATAGTTATAGTGTACGTGTGAGCTAATATAACTAAAAACTGAAATATATTTTATTCAACTCCGGACTAAATTACCTTTTGTTTGATACCACACAAGCCATGTTTTGACTTAAACTCAAATTTTTGAAATCTACCCCCACCCTTAAAAAAACAAAAACTAAAATGTGTTTTGATAAACTCCGAACTCAATTACCTTTCGTTTGATATCACACACGCCATATTTTCACTTAAACTCTAATTTTTAAAATATACCCCCACCCTTTTTTTTAAATAAATTAAAATGTATTTTGTTCAACAGCAGACTCAATTACCTTTCGTTTGATATCACACACGCCATATTTTCACATAAACTCTAATTTTTGAAATCTACCCCCACCCTTTTATTTGATTTGTGTTCTGTGGATTTTGTTCATTTTTAAATGGGACCATCTCGACCCAAGACCCAGAATCGGCCAAGCGGTTTTTGAGTTATGCGCATTGGTCGTTACAGACAGACATACAGACAGACAGACAGACGGCGCAACAAAAAAGTTTCAAAATCATCTGAAACGCAAAGATATATAAAAATTTTTGAAATCGGAGCAACTTTTTTTTTTCTCGAAAAAATTAGGATCACCATAGCTCACACTACTATAGTATAGTATATGTGTGAGCTAAAAATTACAGGAAGTGCGGGCCACTGTATGTACCCCTCTACTCCCTTCCCGCCCATCCATGGTCGAACTGCGGTCCGAGCTGCGGTCCTCATATTTTGTATACTCAACTATCTCTAGCGCCTACACTATTACAAGGACAAAAAACTCACATAATACCGGTATGCCTTAATGTGGGTAAAATAAAGAAAAATATGTTTTTAGAGGAAATCACTACATTGTTTATCTTTAACTTTGGGTATAAAGGTGTACTATGTGTCTCTCCTATTAAAATGAAATGTAACACGTTTTATCTCCAAACTTTCTTTTAAATAAATTAAAACATCTTAAATTTAAGCATAAATCTGCGGTTGTTATTCATGGGATGGCTGAATTATCGAAAGAAATTAGTTTATAACCTTTTATGTCAGCGTCAAGAATGACTAGACTCTTGGACTAGACTAATATAAAAAAAAACTGACGTGCCCTGTACAACATTTTTTTTTAGCCTGGTAAAGACTCATCATACACGAACCAACCATCAAGGTTTCCTTGCTGAAATCTCCAAATTTCGGTGCATTGTTGGTAAATGTTCATTCGCCGCCTACTTTAAATGGGACTACCTCAAGCACATTAAATTAAACCACGCCGACTTGAAATGTAATAGGTGTGATTTTGTGGCCACAGCGAAATCCATATTACAGGAACATCTTCAGACGGTGCATAAAATACAATCGAATGCTGAAGAATCTCCTGTGGAAAATAAACCAAGTGAAGTATCTTTTCTACACAAAACACGACATCTAACTAATGATCGCTTTGTAACTTCTGCATCTAAAAAACAATTTGGCATACATCAACACAAAATCCAATCTAAAAATACGGAATTTTCTAATATGACGAATAAAAACAATAAACTAAGTGACAATTCTTCAACTACTTTATCATTTGAAATACAAAATTTACCTGATGATGAGGCTTCTTTTGAGGTTGAATTAAAGCAAAATGAAAAACAACACCAGACAGTTAAAGTTGCAAATGCAAACTTAAATCTTAAACGAAAAAGTGACTCAGATTTGGATATTAGTCAGTCGAAAATTACTAAAACAGGTTTAGAGTCTGACCAGTGGAAAGCTTGTAAATCTGCCCCATACAAATGCTTTTTTTGTCCTTTTGGATCTTATTCAAAAAAACTCGTTGATGACCACGAACAAAAAGACCATAAGATTGATGGCCAATTCGCCTGCTTTGGTTGCAACTACTTGACTCGAAAAAGATGTAATTTAAGAACACATCGTTTTGACGTTCACAAGAATGACATATTTTGCAGCTATTGCAAGTTTAAAACTACATATAAAAGCAAGTTTATTCGGCATGTTATTGCTCACAAGCGTGCAAAACTGAAACTTTTTGGTTGCGCAATATGTGACAAACATTTTATATGTTACAGGAATTTTCAGAGACATAAAGTGGCTCACGACGATGTCATTTTGCTTTGTGATAAATGTATTTTTACAGTCGAAACAGTTGATGATCTTTTAAATCATAAATACGAAGCACACGGTTTGCAAACTTACATGTGCTTGGCTTGTGAATTTTGGACTACTGGTAAATCTTATTTTAATTATCATATTTCTTTGCATAGCTCTCTTAATAATACCGTCGTTTTTAAATGTACTTTGTGTAAAATCAACTTTCCCGTTTTAGAGGAATTAATTGCTCACCAAAACGAACAAAGCTGTGTAGACGCGCACCAAAATAAAGAAAGCATCGTTTCCAGTTTGTGTTACGTAAAAATTGATGTTTTGTTATATGGGTGCAGATTTTGTACATTTAACAGTGCTTTCGTTGATGAGTTTAACGAGCATAAACAGTTACATGGCAGTTACGTATGTGTGGGATGCCATTTTTTTACAAACGAAAAACAAAATTACGATAGGCACGTTTTGATGCACAAGAAGAACAATGAAACCACATATTCAATAAATTTGCGCGATTTCAACCTAAAGGAAGATCTTACATACAACGTACTTTTAGCCGTTATAGGTGTTATTAGCTACGGCTGTACTGAATGTGGATTTCAAACTACGCATCTAGTCAAACTGACCCTGCATAAAAAATCCCATGAATTTATAACGTACACATGCTCAGACTGTTCATTTGAAACCACTATAATAAATGAATTTAACCAACATTTAGCAAAACATAAGAAAGATACGGTTATATTTAAATGCCTAAACTATTGTGGATGTGTCGATTTGGACAACGCGTGTCACGAAGCTATTGACAACTTAAACATATTTAGAAAACATCAAATAGCAGCTCGTCACTCCACACATTTAATTACGGTAATTATTCAATCTAAACAGGTTGTTACACATCCTGGTGAACAATCGATTAATTGGCAGTCAAATAAAAATGTTTTAGGCTCAATAACAAAACACAAACAAAAACACTTACGCCGAAAACATACTGAAGGAAAGAATAAAGAAACGTCTTTCAATTTAGAACCTACTCCTGAAGATGAAAATAGAGAAAACTTATCACAATTGAAAATAGCCAATATTGAAAAATTAAACACAATGCGCAGCCAGATAGAATTTGACGAAGGCTCCAATTCTTTAAAAAATTTCAAAAATCAGAAACAGTTAGCTGTAAATAACGAATCTGCTAATAACTTAATGTTCGATTTTGAAGATACTACAATAGATATCTTGTCACAATCAGATAAAGCTTCTCCTAAAGGATTAACTGAAAATCAAAACTGTTTAAATTTAATTTATGAATCTACTGAAAATCCCAACGATACACTTAATATCTTGACTACATCAGATAATACTGCTTTTAAAGGATTAGTCACAAATCAAAACCAGTTAGCTTTAAGTAACGAATTTACTAATAACCCTAAGGATATAGTTAACATGACGTCGGATGACTTAATGTTCTATTCTGAAGATACAACTAAAGGTGTCTTGTCACATTTAAATAAAGCTGCTCTTAAAGGATTAACCGCAAATCAGAACCATTTAGCTGTTAATTACAAATCTTCTGAGAATTCCAACGATGCCGTTAATATAATTTCAAATTATATGGATTCTAATTTTGAAGATACAAAAATAGATATCTTGTCTACATCAGATGATACTGCTTTATTAGCTACAAATCACAACCAATTAGCTTTAAATAACGAACTAAATAATGCTGCTTTTAAAGGACCAGCCACAAATCAGAATGAATTGGTTGTAAAACACGAAACTACTAGGCACCTTAAAGATACAGGTATTATCACGCTTGACACTGATTCCAATTTTGAAGATAATGGCACAGTAACTGACACGCTTGACTCTGATTCCAATTTCAAGGATATGTCGCAATCAGATATAGAAACAGTGAAAGGATCTTTGGCAACTCAAAACCAGTTAGTTTTAAATCACAAAGTTAAGACCCGTAAAAATACGTTGGATATTACCGTAGCTGACTCAAATGTCGGTTTTGAATATTTTAACGAAGATGTTTTGGAGAACCCTAATAAAAATACTAGACAACTAACCACACCTGCTTTAAAGAAAGAATTTAGTGATTACGCTACTAGCGGAAGCTTATCAAATTCAGACGCAAGTGATAATGAAAACAACAAATGTATAGATGCAATTGATAAAAATTTTGAATATGTAGATGTTGAAGTATCTCTAGATTTACTAAAACACATAGAAGTAAATTGCAAAGATCCATTGGGGAAGCCGATGATAAAATATGAGGACCAAGAAAAATTATATGAAAATTGCAATAACAGCCAAGACCTCGCAACAAGTGATGGCAAATACTCAAATGTTGTTTATAAATGTCTAATATGTGATTTAAAAATGTCCGATGAGATAGTACTTAATGAACACATTTTAAAACATATGGCTAAAAATCATTCCTTGCTTTATAAATGCAGTAATGATTTTTGTAAATTTACTTGTGATAGTTTAAATAATTTAAAGCTACACGTGAAGAGTGTTTGTAATAACCTTTCTTCAAATTTACTGCTTATAGATGTTCAACTGCTTAAATGTCAGTTTTGTCACTATGAAACTCATGAAACAGCAAAATATGATGCACATAAGACTTTTCATAGTAGCACAGTCTCCATAAAACGTTTAACCATGCGTGATGCAGAGAACGTAAATATGTCATTTATTTATAAATGTCTAATATGTCTAATAGACATTTACGATGAGGAAGTGTTTGAAAAACACGTTTTGGTACATACATCTAAAACCCATTCTTTTATTTACAAATGCAGCAATAAACATTGTGAATTTCAGTGTAATAGTTTAGATCTTTTAAAGGAACACATGAATACTACTCATAATCATATTTTAACAAATTTACTAATTCTAGATGTTCAAATGTTAAAATGTCGGTTATGTCGCTATACGACTTTTGAAACGGCAAAATATAAGGCACATAAAAATATTCACAGTAGCAAAGTTTCCATAAAACGTTTAACTATGTGTGATGTGGAGAACTTCAATATGTCCTATATTTATAAATGTCTAATATGTTGTTTCTACATTTACGATGAGGAAGTGTTTAAAAAACACGTTTTACTACATACATTCAAAATCCATTCTTTTATTTTCAAATGCAGCATTAAAAATTGTGAATTTCACTGTAATAGTTTAGATTTTCTAAAGCAACACATGAAGAGTAATCATAATAATCTTTTATCGAATGTCATAATTCTAGATGTTCAAATGTTAAAATGTCAGTTATGTCATTATAAGACTTTTGAAACCACAAAATATGATGCGCACAGAAATGTTCATAGTAGCGTTGTTTCCATAGACCGTTTTAGTAAGTCTAGTGTTAAGTCAAATAATAGTTTTAATAAAAACAGTTTAATACTTAGATGCGAAGCTTGCCCGTTTGAATCCGACATCGAAGACCAAATCACTCACTATATTTCTAATCATTGTAAGGTTATTTTGCCCCTAGAAAGGATTTTATATCTTAAAATAAAGTGCATTCATTGTAAAAAGGAGTTTCTTAGTGTAAATTTATTTTGCAAACATCATCAACAAGATACAACCCATACTGATGTAACCGTTGAAATTATAACTATCAGTGACAAGTTTTTGATTAGCACATTTAATTTATGTACTGCGACTAATTATGAATGTAAGATCTGTGCGTTTAAAACCAAACAAGATAATGCATTATATGATCATATCGCTTTTCACAAATACGAACTAGAAACCGTTATTCTAACCTGTTTGTGCGATAGAACATTTTTAAATTTAATCGAGTTTAAAACTCATAAAGTTGAAACTAGACATTCATCTTTGTTAATAAGACCCACAACCTATGAGTGCGGGATATGTTACTTACCAATAAATTCGAAAAAATCATTTAAAAATCATATTATATTTCATCGTCTTACTAGTAACGTTCTTTTTGTCTGTAAGAACTGTAATAAAAGCTCTTTAGATCTGGATGAATTTCTCAGAAATCACACACAGTCGCAAACTTGTGAAACTATTATTGTGACATTGGAAAATGGGTTGAGAGCTGATTCTTATCCAAGCGTGACAAGCACAGTCAGTAAAAGTGAATCAATGAGATATAAATGCCGAAGTTGTGCTTTTAATACTACACAAGTCAGACATTTTGAGGATCATATAGAATGCCATATTTCACAAAATGATAGGGTAGTATTAGCTTGTTCGTGCGGTGTTAAATATTTAAATTTAAACGAACTTAAACAGCACAACAAAGAAACAGGTCACTTTAACTTTGCACTAGACCTTTTTTCATATGAGTGCGTATTATGTAACTTACAAGTATTTTCTAAAAAAGAATTTGAAAAGCACACACTTTTTCACAAAACTAACAGCCAACCGTTAAGGTTCGTTTGTTTTACCTGTGACAAGAAGTCTTGCGACCTTGATGACCTGCTGGAAATGCATAAAAACACAATTTTATGTGACGTTATTTTAGCTAAGATTATAGACCAAAATCAAATAAATAATACAAAGAGTATAACGGCACAAGAAACGTTGACAACTATAAGTAATGAACCAGTAAAATATGAATGTAAAAGTTGTGCCTTTATTACTACACAAGTTAGATCTTTTTACGATCATATAGAGTACCATAGTTTACAAAATGAAAGGGTCGTCTTAGCTTGTGTGTGCGGTGTTAAATATTTAAATTTAAACGAACTCGAAAGTCATAAACAAGAAAGAGGTCACTTTTCTTTCGCACTTGAGCTTTTTTCATATAGGTGCGGATTATGTAACTTAAAAGTACATTCGAAGAAATCATTTAAAAACCACTTACACTTCCACAAAATACACAGCCAAACCTTAGGGTTCGTGTGTTTTACCTGTGACAAAAAGTCTTTTGATCTTGACGAGCTGCTGAAAGTGCATAAAAAAACCATTTTATGCGACGTTATTTTAGCTAAGATTGTGGACCAGCATGAAATACAAAATACAAGTATAACTACACAAGAAACATTGCAAACTGCAATTAATGAAACAGTGCCAACTATAAGTAATGGACCAGTAACATATGAATGTAAAACTTGTGCTTTTAAAACTACACGAGTTAAATCTTTTGGCGATCATATACAGTACCATAGTTTACAAAATGAGAGGGTAGTATTATCGTGTTCGTGCGGGGTCAAGTATTTAAATTTAAATGAACTCAAAAGTCACAAAACAGAAACATGTCATATTTCTTTCGCACTAGAGCTTTTTTCATATAGGTGCGTATTATGTAACTTACAATGTTTTTCAAAGAAAGAATTTATAAACCACCTAAACGTTCACACAATGAACAGCCAAACCTTTAAGTTTATTTGTTTTACCTGTGATAAAAAGTCTTTGGATCTGGACGACATGCTAAAAATGCATAAAAAATCAACTTCATGTGACGTTATTTTAGCTCAGATTGTAAATCAAAATAATCACGAATTAGCTTGTTTCTGTGGTGTCAAATATTTAAGTTTAAATGAACTCGAAAGTCACCAAAAAGAAAAAGGTCACTCGTATTTCGGGCTAGAAGATTTTTCATATAGGTGCGTATTATGTCACCAAGTATTTTCTAAGAAAGCATTTCAAAATCATATAATTTTTCACGACACTAATGGCCAAACTTTAACTTTTATGTGCTCAACCTGTAAGAAAAGATCATGTGACCTTGACGACCTATTGGAAATGCATAAAAAATCGCGTAGTAAAAGTTGTAGCGTAATTTTAGGTGAAATTGTGGATCAAAATTCAATAAATAAAATACAAAGTATACCCACACAGGAGTTTTTGCCGAGTGTAAGTAATGATAGTACTACTGTTGTAGCCAATCTAAACCTAGACAACCTAACTAGAAAATGTCATTTTCCAAATGGAGATTTGAGTTTTGATGATCGCGAATATCAAAAGGAAAATATGACATTTACTTGTTCTTGTGGATTAAACTATCCGGATTTTGATCAATTTAAAATACATCAAAAAGAAACACTTCATTTTTTGTTAACAGTAGAAACAAAAAATACTGAAAGGTGTAATCTTGACAATTTGGAAACTCCTCCAATAATGCGGAAGTATCTGTTTAAGGATTTGTGCTGTGATTTGGAGACCGACGATGAAGAATCTTTTAAGCGACACGCACTTGATCACACAGCACAAAATCAAACTATTATTTTTACTTGCAGCGTACAATTATGCGATTTTATTTCAAACAGGTTAGACGATTTGAAAACACATTGTCACAATGAAACTGACAACCTAAATGTGATATGCATGGACACTAATATGTATTTTTCTTATATTTGCGTGAGTTGTAATTTAAATTTATTGGACGAGGATGTTTTTAATGATCATGTTTCGGAGCATACAAATAAAGAAGAAGCTTTAAATTATAAATGCAGTAATAAATCTTGTGCGTTCATTTCTGAGAGTTTAGAATCTTTAAAAACGCACATGAAAAGTATTGTTATACATTTTTGTTCAAATTTAGTCATTTTAGAAATTAAATTATTTAAATGTTTGCATTGTCACTATGAAACTAACAAAAATGCAAAATATGTTGCGCATCAAAATTTTCACAGTAGCGTAGTAACTATAGAAAATATAAAACATTTTAATATCCAGTTAGAAAGTAAGATACAAGAAAATTGTATTAAAAAAAGTTTAATTTATAAGTGCGAATTCTGTCAGTTTGAATCAGACATTGTAGATTATATTAACTACCATATTTTTCAACACATATATGAAGAACAAGTTGCGTATATTTATCTGAACTGTAACTATTGTAAAAAGCTTTTTTCCAGTATTAAAGCATTGCAGGAATATCATCAAGTAGACACAAGTCATATTCCAAGTTTAATATCACTTGAGGTGCTGATGTCCTTTGGTCAAGAAACATTTTTAGTTAAGACTTTTAACCTGCAGTGTACAGTTTATTACGAGTGTAAGATCTGTATTTTTAAAACTTCACAAGGTAATGCATTGAAACAACATGTTGCTTTTCATAATTCTATAAACGAAAATGTTATACTCGTTTGCTTGTGCAATTTAGAAATTCTAGATTTAAACGAATTTGAAGGCCACAGAAGTAAAACAGGGCACATCTTTTTAGAAATAAAACCTAATAACACATTAAGTCGACGTGATTTAATACAATCTAAACCATCAATTTATGAATGTAAACAATGTGCATGGAAAACTGATCTTTTTAGAGACTTTAAAGATCACATAACTTTCCATATTTCACAAAATGAAAGGGCCTTGTTTACTTGTGTATGTGATAATAAATATTTTAAGTTCATGGAATTTCAGACCCATGTGATAAAAACAGGACATGGTTCCGGGGTAGCAGAGCATATATCTTATAAGTGTGGATTATGCAATGCAAAAATTAGTTTGAAGGATTCATTCAAAACTCACATAAGTCAAGTTCATAGTAATTATGTTACATTTGTGTGTAAACCATGTAATCAAAGCTATTTGGATCTTGACGATTTGTTAAAAGTACACGAAAAGGCGCTTAAATGTGATACTATTATCGCGCAAGAAAGAATACAAACACAAATAGAAAATGACAAATTTCTTAAAGAATCTCTTGAAAAACGAAAGATAATGGAAAATGAGATGGATAGAACCTCTTTACCCCCCTCTTTGCTTACTGCTAAGGATAATTTATCAATTACATGCGAATGCAAAATTTGTGATAATATAGCCACTCAAAATTTAAATTTTTTAAATCACCTGGAAATGCATAGAGATCAAATTGAAAATATAAAATACGTTTGTGTTTGTAAGGGGGTCTATTTTAATTTAAAAGATTTTATGACCCATCGAAAAAAAACTAGTCATTTCAGTTTAATATTAGAAACTATTGACTATATTTGTGCTATATGCAATTCGGAAATAAAGAGTCAACTAGTATTTAAACAGCATAAGACTTATCACGGTCAGCGGGGTGTTAAATATAAGTACTGGTGCTATTCGTGTAACACAATTGCTTCGGATCTTGATGGTTTGCTAAATAGGCATAGAAAGTCAAAAATATGCGATACTTTCGTACTAATGAACAAATTTCCCGTAAGGGTTTACAGTTGTAGAAAATGCCGTTATAAAACTACAACAGAATGTCGTTTTCGTGAACACGTTGAAGCGCATTATGGTCAACATGACAGCGTAAATTTTGCTTGTATTTGTAATGCTAAATACCCAAATTTCACACAAATTAGAGGACACCAAAAGGAAAACCACCACTTTGGTATAACATTAGAAATAACCAAGTATATGTGTCAGCCTTGCAATATATACCTAATGTCGCTGAAATCGTTTAGGGATCATATTAGTCAATGTAAGAGTTATAACATGAAAACTGTGTATTTTTCATGTAATGAAAATTGTTGCGTATCGAGTAGTAATTTAGACATAGTTTTAAATTTCCCTAAGAAATATAAAAAATGTGACACCATCGTAGCCAAATCAACTTCCAAATTTGGAAATACGTATAAGTCAACCGATACTAGCACCATAATAGCAATAGATTCACCGATAGCTAAACAACAATTAACAATGGAAAATGGATTTTTTGAACAAGTAAATCCTGTGCTAATTAAAGTAGATGAGGAGCAATCAAATTCAATTACACCTAACAGGATTAACTCCTCCGCATTGTCTATTGCCATTCAGAATCCCACTTGTGATTCTTCGATAAGACTAAATTCTAATATTTTTATCGCTAATGGTAATAATAATGCACGTAAAGGCAAACCTCAAGTTAATGTTGCGAATGCAAATTTTCCTCCTTTCAACTTTACTTCCACACAGAACGCAGTTCGATGTCAAACCGATATTACTGATTTAAATACAAACGTCAATCCTTCACCAATAATAGTAAATTTTAATAATTTCAATACAAGTGCGACTCCGAATGCTACTGTAGTTCGACCTCAAGACAACATTTCTCAATTTAATTCAGGTCCTTATCCATCGCCAATAATTCTTAATTTTGATAATTTTAGTGCTGATTTCTTACAGAACGCTACTATTGTCAAACCTAAAGATAATATTGCTAATTTAAGTGTAAACGTGAACCCTTCCCCATTACTAATAAATTTTGATCATTATAACGTTAAGGGTGACACTCAGCACACTCTAATTAGACCAAAAGAGAATAGTGGTTTCGTGAATAACGTACCGAGAACAAAGGCGAATTTAAATGTAAGCGAACATTATTCCCCATTATTACTAAATTCTAATGCTTCTACAGCCATTGCCAATACAAATGCCACCATAGTGAAATCCACAGAAAATACTGTTTGTATAAATAGCTTAACACATTCCAATGTAACTTTAACTGATACTCCATATTCTGGACTTTGTAATAAAACTCCAATGTATATTAATTCTGCTAACGTTAATACTTTTCCTGTGCAAAATAACGCTAACAACGTTCCTATTCAAAATGTAATGATTAATTATTCTATTAATCCTCAATTTAACGTTATTCCTAATTCCAATGTTGTACCTATTCAGCACGTAGCAGTGACTACTGACAAGTTCCAAGCAATCAATGTAAAATCAGAACCATTAGACGATTCAGAGTGTTTCGCAGCTTCCACGAATGCTGATATATTCGATACAAATTATTCTAATGCAATTATCAGCTCCAATTCTGTAATTGATCAAAGTATAGTAAAACACGAAGATTGTTAGTTTATTTTGGGATCCTTTTTACAAGTTGACGGCTCGATTTCTTCTTCTTGGCTTTCGGGTATTATCGAAGAAATCGAGCTGTAAAGTTTTAAAAGTGGTTTGAAAATTTAATTGACCACAGTATATTTCTTGGTTTTAAAGTCTACTCGATTATATTTTATTCTATTCGAATACTAATCTCAATCTCGTGCTTCATAGTTTAACTAATTTTGTTCGATAGTGGTTAAGGTGACTTTAACTGATGTCATAAAAGTGGCCTTATTAGTTTTAGGGTTCTAGTTAGTTTGGATGTTACTAAAGATGCAATATCCTATTAGTTTTACCTTTAGGCCCGTATTGCACTATAAAAGACCTTTGATAAAAAAGTTTATTAAAATAAATATAGATATATTTTCTGACCGTGGTATAACCTATCTTTATTTAAAGGAAAGAAATGTTTAAAGGTGTCAAATATTTCTTTAAACAAAATTTTGAGATAAAAAGTTATATTTAATTTATTTGTCAAAGGTTTTTGGTAGTTTTAGGTCAAGTTAGTTTTACTTTTCTTTATATTTTACGAAAAGTTACGACCGTTACTCAATAGGTATATATATCTACCAGATCTTTTGTAGTTTTTTAAGAAAAAGAAAAATGTTTTTGTTGACATTAAAGTACTTTTAAATAATATAAAATATGAAAATAAATCAACTTCTTTATTTATTGTAGACCAAAATATCCTTTATTCACAGTTTTAGTGCAAAACATTATTCGAATAGGTTTTTAAACATTTGGTAGTTTTGGTGCAATAGAACACGTACCATACAGGGTAGTTCTTCAAATGTAACAAAATTTGGGGTTTTAACCAAATTTGGCACATGTAACTGATTAAGCAGAACCAGTAGAGGTGATAAAAAACCCAAAATGGCTTTTGGATCCTTTTATGGGATCGCGGGTGAAACAAATAGACCGGTTCGAAAATAGGAAAAATAATTTCCGCGGTGAACCTTCAAGCTAGTAAAATATTGGCCTACCTTATATGCTGCAGTCGAAAATCGAAAGAGACCGAGCGCAGGGCATTTCCCTCGCTCTTGATCTTCTCTCCATAGTATCAGAGTGGAAAAAGCACACGCGACGATGCGCAAAAACTGCGGCCAATAAATGCACCCAAAGGTTCACATACATAGAAGTATATTATAATAAAGCCAAAAAATATAATATTAATTAATTTTAATTATAACTAATTACCGAATCGGCAAAAAACATAAAAGGTAAAATTCTATCATTTATCCCTAGATAAGGAATAATTTTATTAAATTATCCAAAATCCAACAGGTGATAGGGATCACTTAAATTAAATTTTAAAAATTCAACATTTTAATCAAAAAAGTCCGGTAAAAACAAAATTTTATTGTAAAACTGCGAAAAAACGTTTTGGCTGGTTTCAAAAGTATAAGCGCCGCAGTCTGAAATTTTGACCCCCTCTAGCTCTCCCTAATTGCACCCCTGATTGTGATAATGAGCTCTCTGAAAATGAAACAGTATGCACTTCTATTTTGTATTTTCTTATTAATTGTCTTTTAGAATCAGCAACTACCTTCCAATGTCATATAGCTACTAAAGCAACCCGCACCCAACTATATTGTATGCGCCGACACCGGCCGATTTTTGTGAAATTCTGATGTTTTAGTATAATATCAGGGCATCATTAAAACCCGGGTTAGAATGTGGAGGCCCCTCTGGCTGAGACACAGGGGCGTATCAAAGGACCACAAAAATACATGTTAAATTAAATATTTGGCTAAACCTTCCAAAAATAATTTATTTTTTAGATATACTCAATGCCCCTAAGCTAATTAAATAACAGTCCAGCTGATTAGACATCTTTATGCGGTGGCGTAGAGGAGGTATTATTTTCGACGATTTTTTTTTGAGATAACGCTGAAAATGTGTTAGTTGGGTGTATTTTGACCTATCTTAGCAATATCGTCGTGATGTCTGTGTGTGTGTGTGTATGTGTCTGTCCGTAACACGATAGCCCTAAAGCGCTGAACCGATTTTCACAAAATTTGCGGGTAAAATAGTGCTCGAGACTGCAACGAGCTGATTAGATTTTGGTCAAAATCCATTAATGCCAATAACAGTTTTTTGACAAATAAACACTTGAAAAAATGCTAACTTTTTAACGGAGCATTACATCAATATGCGGTTTTCAGAATATAGTAGGCCACATTTTTCTCAATAATTTGTCTTATAACCAAAAACTTCGTAGGAGTTTTCGTTTCTAAGATATTTACAAAAAGGCTGATATATCATGAAGTGTGCTAATAGGCTAGCTAGGAAGGTATCAGATCCATCATTTATTTGATATAAAAACAATTAGTTTTTTTGTTAAATTTTGAAAGAAAAATACCTATCACCACCCTTCCTCCGACTCCAGGTCGCCAGCCACGGTGGATAGAATAGACCGGTGTTCGGATCTTATAAATATATGTCGAATTTTCACGTCACTAGTGGTCCAGCTGATTTTTAGAAACAAAAGTTAGATATGATATGAACAACTAATATTTTTTGATTTTTTTGTAAACTAAGGCAATTTTCCTACTATTTTTTTGGTATATTCTTATAAAATAATATTTTTTAGACATTCCAGTCGTTATTTTTTTTAGCCCGCTTCATTTCTCTTTACACAAAAATTAAAATTGGAAGAAAATGATGTGTTCGTTTCAGCTTCAAACATCATCCGCTGACCTACCTCTTTGTTTACTACCCAATAGTCCTCGGTTCACCTTTGATACGAAACGATCACATTCAGTTTGACTTTTAGTTTAAGTTTTGTGTAATAAAAAATAAAGCGGGCTAAAAAAAAATACCGACAATACGTCTAGAAAATTAAATTTTATAAGGATGTACTAGAAAATAGTAGGAAAATGGCCTTAGTTTTCAAAAAATTCAAAAAATATTAGTTGTTCCGTTGTTCATATTAGATCTAACTTTTGTTTACAAAAATCAGTGGGACGTGGAAAATTCGACATATATATATATATATAAGATCCGAACACCGGTCTATTCTATCCACCATGGTAGGCAGCCACCACTTGGATTAGCGTTCTGCGGTTGAGATTCACCCTTTAGGTCTCAAGAATAATTGTGCAAAGTTTGGTGCCTTAATCACAAAACGCCACTTTTTTACGAAATGGGGCTTTAATCTTAATAGTAGAGCAGATGGCCTATGTAAAAATGGTTTTATCGTGCGATCTTTGAGCTGGCAAAACACCCTTTAAACTGTAGATCTAGGGGCTTAAGGGAAGTTTAAAAAGTAGTTTTTTTTCTCCAAAGCCGCGCAGGAATGTGGGGAGGTCGCCATCTTAAATGTATTGTAATAAGACCTTGGGATTAATATCAATCCTCATTTAAAATGGAATAAGCAGATTGATGGTCTCGTTAGGAAGTTAAGGTATCTTGTTTCTAGGTTTAAATGCTTTAGTCTTATTTTAAGCTTCCAGAACTAAAAATTTTTTACTGTGCGCTTGTGCAGTCACATCTAGCCTACGGTCTGTGGAGTGGGTGGGGAGCAATAAACAAATATAACCTAACAAAGCTCAATTCAATTCAAAAATGGGTTATAAAAGTTATATATTACAAAAATTTAAGGTTCTCCACTGCGCAGCTGTTTAAAGAGATTGGATTTCTTATTATTCGGCAATTGTTTTGCAAAAAAGTTGCGATAAGAATATTTAAAAATAAAGAAAATATTGACCTCCTCCAACATCTTCAAAGAACCAGAGGTGTGATGGGTCAGAAGTGTTGTTAGCTAAAAAATCAATTGGCACAAGACACATTATCTTTATAGCTCCTAGATTATTTAATCTAATTGCAGAGAGTATTAAGCAAATTCCTAAATGATTTAGATTTAAAAAAGAATTAAAAGTCTGGGTTAGAGAATCAAATGTGCTAATTCAAGACTTAAGAGGATAACTTAGTTATAATATTAGTTTGAAGTGAAAATAATTTTTTATTTATAACAAATTGGACTTTACCCCTCAAAACTGACATTTTTTTACTGGCTACTACATGTTTCCCGGCAATGACATTTAAACCCAATTGTGACAAAAGTGTATTTTGTGCTTTATGCACCTTACAACAAGTGTTTTACACTTCAGAAGTGAGACTGTTTAATTCCACAAGTTTTATTATAAAATATTATATAATACTGTAAATTTTATTTGGAAATAAACACAATTTATTTTGATAAAAAAAACTTAAACATATTTAAAATTTTTAGTTAAGGGATCAAGTACTACGAAAATACCAAAAATAAAAAAAATCCGTGATATACATTGGAGCAACGACTCAAAAGAATAAACCTTACAGTTTATACCAATGACCCGAATGTATTAAAAAAAATCTGACACTTTTCAAAAAGATCCAATGTCCCTATTCCAGCATTAAAACGATCCATTTTGCTGATAAAGTGTTTAGACACCCACTTATCAACTCTTGTGTGCACTCATAATGACTGAAAGTAATGCAGTCAGTCTTTTTTACAGGTCTTTTTTGTCCAAAATAACGTCTCCCAATCGGCCCGAAAACTTTTTTGAAGTGCTAAAAATACAAAAATTTAAAAACTACCCCATACCTTTGAAAGTGGGAAGGAAAATAGAGATTAGTTGGATGGCTTGTCGGAGTTAATACCCTGAGAGTTTCTCGTTCTTGTATTGAGACACCGCACACATGCATAGATGAAAGTTTTCCGAAAATTTATGTCTGGTCTTCGGTGGTGCAATGTTAAGAGCGTTTGCGTACACAGCAAGAGATTCCGGGTTTCTTTCTTTAATTTCACTTGTTGTTTATACCCCAGCGTCCTTGATGAATTTTTACAAAATATAATATTATTTCGAATTTTATGTGGCATGTTAATTTTGGTGTAATTATTGTTGTATGAAATAGTTTTTTTAACATGATACTGATAATTTGTATTGGGGAAAAAATTTCTCTTATCATCGTCCACGCACGTAGATTGCAGTGTTGACACTTTTCTAAAAATATTTGTTTGCACTTTAGGAATAAAAAGTGCACTTTTTGAATGTTTAAATTGTAAACACGTTGCCCATAGTAATGTGATAGCCATTTCACTTTTATTAGAGTACCTGAATGTCGCATAGTATGCAAGTCATAAGCAATAATTATTGCTTATGACTTGGTATATATACAGGGTGAGTTCTAGGTAATAGTCAAAAATTACCGACGACACCGTGGAGTCCCGTCATGGACTTAGTTTCCTTGGTTCGCTGTCGTTTCACTCGTAGAATAAAAAATAGGTTTTACCTATTTTTTCATTTTTTTTGATTTACCTTGTATCTTGTAGTCAGTTTGTTCTACCTTGTGTCAGGCAAGCCACGCTGAGGAAGGAATTCCTTTTTCCGAAACACCGGTGTCCGTGGTTGACTATACCCCTATGAAGTGGCCTTTTATGCTTCGTTAACTCATTGTTTTCGGTTCCGAACCGGTGATAGCATGGTCTGGTTCAGCTGTGACGAAATGTCTTTCTTCTTTATAGAACAGTGGACGTTTCCGTCCGGCCATGGACTTAGTTTCCTTGGTTCGCTATCGTTTCACTTGTAGAACGAAAAATAGGTTTTTCATTGTTTTTGATTTACCTTGTATTTTGTAGTCAGTTTGTTCTACCTTGTGTCAGGCAAGCCACGCTGAGGAAGGAAATGCCTTTTTCCGAAACACCGGTGTCCGAGGTTGACTATACCCCTATGAAGTTGCCTTTTATACTTTGTTAATATACACGGTGTTAAAGTTGCGTTTTTTGTCAGACGAATGGTTTTTGAGTTATGACGCTAAACTTTGCACCGCCATTTTTTATTTTGACGAATTTTTTTGTGGCCGTTTACTTCGAAACAGCTTATTTTTAAAAAAATCTTTAATAACATAAAATAAAGATCAACTAATAGCCTATAAAACGAGACATCATTGAGTTCTCTGGCTAGTACCCTTGCAGTTTCAAAGTTATAGGCCAGTAAATAAAAAAATTGGTCAAAATCCAAAATGGCGTCGAAATGTCTTAACCTTTTTTTTCTAAAACGTACAGAGACCAAGTAATTAAAAAAAAACCTTTTCGTGCACACTAAATCCAAGATGGCGGGGCAGCCGGCGCCCCCCAAGGTCGAAAGCTCATTTTTTTTTTGGATTCCAATGCGAACAACATATGTTCAAATCGCGACTACACCCTTTTGCAAGCTGGGGGTCTTTTTTCGCTTTAATGACTGGCCCGCAGCCAACGATAAAGACCGGCCATGGCGCGTTATAAGCAAGTCACGTGATCTTAGGAGTCCCAGGATTCTTATTGTATTGCTTAATATATTATATGTTTTTACACAATTTAAATAAATTAACAAAAATTTTTTGTTCTTTTATAGGCAAAAATTGAAACAAATATTTTGCTGATATATGTGTTTATTATGGATAAAAGAACTGAATCTATAAAATAAAAAATTATACAAAATTTGCACTCTAATATCTACAGGTACATATATTAGGTACATAATATCATAAGTAACTTCAAATCTATACAAGTCTTTCAAAATTGGACATATCAAACCTAAGCTTTTAGATTTTTAATTTTCCTTTGACTGTCATCATCTTTGAGTTCTTATTCAAAGATTTATTAGCAGACACTAAATCATTGTGCTTTTTAATAAAATTATTCTAAAAAACTTTACATGCCGTTAAACTAATTTTTTCAACCTTTGACAATAGTTTTTCTCCACAAAAACACTCGCTAGAGTTATCTGAAGAAAAATTTTCAATATAAAACATTTCACAATAATTTATTAAAATGAAACAAGTGATTTTGTGAATAAGTGAGATGGTTTTCCCATTCAATGAACTGAATGTAGTGGTCGTCAATAATTTTTTGAAAAATTACCCAGCACAAAGTTTAATATCTATTTCAATAAAGTGTAACTTAACTACCAACGCATGTTCTTTTAAAAGCTGTATCTTACTTTTTAAATATTTCACACTACCAGAGAGATTACTATCTGTTAACAATATTTTACAAATCGTTTTTTAATATTGCGAGGGTGCGGAGGACATATTACCTTAGAATTGTAAATTGACGTGTATGCACTGGATAAACAAAGATGAAGCCAACATTAAAGTGTATCCACCATATCTTCGATTCTCAGGTTACCTTTTCAAGAGAGCTAATTGTTCAATAATAAATGACAACTGAACACATTTTTCACTCTCACTATCGAAAATGTCACTAAGGATGTCTATTACTTGATCAATCTTATCCAAGATCTTATCTTTTACCACCTCTTTCCCGTTTGCAACATATTAGGTTTCAGTTTTATAGTTGGACCGACAAGGAACAACACTAATTACACGTTCGCGGCATTGTTTATCTTATAGGTATTTTCTTTATAATTTACTCATTAGCCATTAATTATTTTAACGCAGCCCACTACAATCTTTTTCGTGGGCTGCGTTATTTTAATAACTTTGATAAAATTCACATAAAATTCGAGCCTGAATTAAAAAAAAAATCGACGTAAACAAACATACCAAAACTGAACACACACATGTTTTATAATGACAGCGGGCCGTGAGGCGTTTTTTTGTGGGACTCCTACGGTCACGTGATATTTCCGCGCCCGGGCCGGTCTTTCTCGTGGGCTACGTGACTGGCCTAATTAATGGGGTAACGGACGTGACAAAAATATTGTTCTTGCTTCAAAAAAAACCCAATTCATTACGTTTTAAAAATTATCTATAGAAAGATTTTATCATTACTTCCAAACAGACCCACAGAGAAGTACAAATGTCAGGGTTCGAAAATATCATGATATTTATATAAATATCATATCACATGATATATATCGGATATATATCAGATATATATCTGATACTGATATATATCATTATTAAACTGAATGCTTTGGTTTTGGCATATTAAATAAAAATCACTACTTCCTAATAAATCAAAAGTATACACAGATGGAAAACACAGTAACTGCTCTAACCTGGGAAAATAGAAAACAAAAGAAATCGTCGCGTCGGGGATCTACCAGATGTGAAACAGGGGATTCCCAGTCAGCTCCGCGATGCCTACACGGCAGCCGAATCGATCGATACTACACCTTTACAGATGCTTACACATTTAACTATTTTTATTTTTGGAACACTTCTAAATTATCCCATGAAAAAATATATGCCCTTACACCACACTCTAGATCACTCATATTGTTATTCTAGTCCTTGTTTATTTTGAGGATTTTCAAAAAACTGATAACAATATGAATGGCTTAAATATTTTAAACAAATTAATAGTTTTTTCTCTAATATCAATGTTTCTTGCACAATTACTATACAAACTGATTCAATAACAATATAAATCAAATTGCCATATCAAAAAACTTGTTTACCAAAAATTAGCAGTTTGATACACTTTTAATTTTATTAAGAGCAAAAGTTAAAAAGTTTCACTATATACTGTTTAAATTATAATATTGTATTAAAATAAACATTAAAAAAAGTACCAAGTGTTAAAATTTCAAAAAAAATACCGTTTTGTTCAAGTGTTAAAATTTCAATTTTTTTGCAGATTTTTAGCTTACACTTACCTGAGCTATTTAGAATCTACAAGGGATATTTTTTTGCGGTTATTTATGCCCCTCAACTACTTTTGAAAAAAAGTTTTGGGCAGTAATAAGTTTTAACACCCTGTAGATCAGTAACCAAGCGTTTGTGAACATAGGTTCATCGGAAGTCCTAAAATATGCCAAATAATCACCTCTCTCCGTTTGGTTATTGTTATTCAGGAACACCATGTATTGATACTGGATTTTGGAATCGCGATAGGCCGGGTAAGTCCGAATTTAATAAATTTGGAAACTCTATTCGATAGCTAAAACTGTTTGGTTTTCACTCACCCCAACGTCGATCACAAGGATACGAATGATCTCCATCTGGAACACTTCCTGACAATCTGCAGGAACAGTGATCCATGCCAATCCACGACCGGTTTCGGCCTTTTGGGCCATCCTCAGGTGAATGTATATATATATATATATATATATATATCGCCTACATTCACCTGAGGATGGCCCCATATATATATATATATATATATATATATATATATATATATATATATATCGCCTACATTCACCTGAAGATAGCCCTGCAGATTGTCAGGACGTGTTCCAGACGGGGATCATTCGTATCCTTGTGATCGACGTTGGAGAGAGTGTAAACCAAACAGTTTTAACAAGTTACCAACGAAAGCATCAAACCATGAGTATACTACTACTATATTCGATAGCGTTGACGGTTCTAGTAAATATAGGTACGGTTGCCCACTTTTTTAATGTCATCTTAGGATTGCCCAAAATAGTCTGGAAAGCCTGGAATATTAGCGGGTTTTAAAAATTGCTAAAGAGCGTTTATTAAATCTCGACACTTCTTTCGAACTATGCGGTGTTGCGAAACAACGCACTGTTTTTTTGTATTTTACAAATGTGGAAAAAATAAGGTGACATTAAAAAAGTGGGGCGAGTATACCCACATAGCACAATCACGTGTTTAACACGTAAAAACGCGTGAGAAAAAAAACGTTAATTTTAAAAGCTGCTAGAAAAAAACGTTTATTTCATCTATGAAAACAAGCGTGATAGGTCATTCATTAACGTTATAAAAATAACGTTGCTAAAAACCGCGTTGTAATAACCCCATTATCAAATTAAAACAGCAATATTTTACATTATTTTCAAGTGATTTTTATCAACGTCAAAATCACATTTCGTTTACCGCCTTTTTTTTAAACTATCAGCAGCGCCACCTCTTGTCGGCATTTTTCACTTTGACAAACTCTATCAGGGAGGCTTTGGCCTCTAAACTCCAAAACCTGTTAAGGAACTGATTCCTGATCCTTCACTATCACGACGCATCAGTTATTAAACTGATAACATTTATATTCTGTGAAAGTGTTTATTGTAAAAAGTCTTGTTTAGCTTTTAAAAAAGATAATTTATATATAGATATTTTGTCTTGCCTTGAGCGCCATCTTTAAAATTGTCTTTAACTGTTGTAGTCTTAAACTAGTGAACTTTTATAAAAAAAACGTGACAAAAAAAACGCAGAAAGTTGGTAGGTTTTGAGAAGTCTTAATCTAGTGGCGTTTTAGAACATGTTGTGGAGGACTTTTCAAGTGTGAATTTGGCACATGAAAATAACGAGGGTAAGAAAGAAGTTATATACACAGCACCAGAAATTTCAGCAAAAAGTACATTTTTATAGCTTAATTTCTCCTTGTTTCTAAGTATCTTTAAGCACGTAGAATTAACAAAACAAATATTACATGGTATGAGGTTGTTTTCTAATAAAAAATAACTTTGTTATTTTTGTTCACGTTCATTTAACGTTGATGTGATTTTTGTGCTATGTGGGTACTAGACGTCTCTTTTACTGAAGGACATAGTCTTAATCCAAGATGGTAGTCTCTAGTATATACAGGGTATTCCCAATTTAGTTCTCTATTTGAAAAATCATGAGTGCGTGAGACAAAATATATGATCTAAGTGTACAAGGCAGAGAAAGGAAACGGCATCAACCAATGAAAAGGCGGCTAGTCAAAGCGATGCGATAACGTAGTGGACTGGCTATCCTTTTAAAGTACTTTTGAATTATATACATTATCTCTCGTACTTGCGACTTCTCGATGAAAGAATTGCAGTGGAACACCGGGTATTATTTATAACATGACTATAAAAGCTTATTACAGCTTTTTGTTATTTTGCAGCACCAAACTATATTTTCTATATGTTCGGCAATAGTGCATTTTTAAAAAGGACTTAGTTAATTAGCAGTATTATAGCATTATGTTAGGTAATTTTTTCATAATTTCTGGGTTCAAAATATAGACTAGCTACATAAATTATAAACATACATATTATGTGTGCAAGAACTAGAGGTAAGCAGAACTAATATACTATATAGTTCTTATCTAGATTTTGTTTCGGAGATATTAACTAAACGATTCTATGATTTTATAGATTCTTTAAAAAGAGCTTCTTTTGTGGGCATACAGAGTGAAAACCGTAATATGGTTTTTGGAAATTTACATAATTTTTAAAAGCCTGTTCTTTAAAAAAGGTAATTCTGCTGGAGGATCAAAATCACCCCGGAAATAGAAACATGCCAAAATTGAGCAAGTTTTCAAAATTCCTGACTATTGTCAACTGCAATATATTTTTAAAATTTTTCTTTATATTTTAAAATATAATAATAAAAATTAAAAGCAAAACAGTTCAAACTAAAGCTTAATAAAGAATTGTTTTTGTTACAAGCGAAATCACCGTATTTTATTAAAAACCCGACTTTAGAAAGAGATACTCATTGCCTGCTTATAAGTGAAATAGGAACTGTCATTCTTAAGCATCGCGACGCCGCATACAATACGACGCCGGCAAAAAAAATAGATTTTTGTAAGTATCTTCATAAGTTCCACCGCAACTTTTGAAATTCTGTTTAACTATAATAGTCAATTTTGAAATATTCAATTTTTGGGTGTTTGATATAACTTGGCATGCTGTTTAAAGACTCCATACGAAGTTAGCGAAAAATAGTTCTTTGCTCGTCGTCGCAGTATAGTAAGCTTAAGATTGATAGTAGTGTCAAATATCCTAAAAACGGTAATATGTAGGACACTTTTTTTTTACTTTTGTGCAGCAGTAGATGTATATCTCTACCGTTGTATAACAACACGAAACGACAAACCAAAACCAACAAGACCATAAATGACAATAATAAAAAAAATACACACTTCTTCAAATCCATAAATTATATTGCATCGTTCTTATAAAATGTTTTTTTATTGTGCGCAGGCTCATATGACTTTAATATGGAGTCACACCTTATTAGATCAAACGAAGTAGAACCCAAACGGGTGATAATTGACACGGATCCTGGATTTGATGATTATTGGGCCATCCTTATCTTTTTATTCGCCCAAAAAATGGGTTGGGTTAAAATCGAGGCAATAACTTGCACTGCAGGCAATGCCGATCTAAACAACACTTGCAGGAATACGGTTAGGCTGTTGGAGTTGACAGGTGCTACAGATGTAAGTGAGCAAAGCATACTACGTGTCCCACTGCAATTCTTTCATCGAGAAATCACGATTGCGAGAAATAAGGGAATACAATTCAAAAGTACATGAAAAGGATAGCCAGTGCAGTCCCCTACGTTTTGGCTGGCCGAATTTTAATTGGATACACGCCTTTTACTTTCTGTGATTTGCACACATATACTTTGTCTCACGCACTAGTGATTTTTCAAATAAAGAATTAAATTCGAACACCCTGTGTATAATCAACGCAAAAAATCTGAAAAGGCTCTCCATTTTCGATCTAGAAGCATTTTATATTACTTTTGGACGGTCATATCCGTATATCTTGGTTGCCCTCAAAACGTCGATACGGACTCAAGAAGCCCCAAAACAATTTTTTAGATTTTATTCAATTTTCTCAAAAACTAACCTATTTGGCAAAAGACACTTTGTTGTGGAGAACGAAATTCTATTCCGACAATGTATTGGTCGATAAAGTTAGAAAGAGAAAGTACCTCTTCAGTAGCGTTCGTAAATTGGGATTATTTAGATATAACATGTTTATTATAGCTTTTATACGATTTCCTCGAAAGCCACACTTTTTCAAAACAATAATAATATGTAGTTGCTTCGTCCCGGCGTTTAGTTTTAAGATATAAAATTTAGAGACATTTATCTAAATTAGAATGCTTTTTATTTTCTTTTTTTTTGCTAGAGTTATGCTAAAACTTTATACTTAAAGTTACTTTTATTTCTTGGTTTAACCTAATTTAGTTACTAAGATATGCCTTGCCTACAAAAAGGGTAAAAACTTGAATTTGCGCGGTGAATTATATGCTCAAGAATGCATTGACTTTACTTTATTATTTTGCTTTTTTTCTACCTTGAGTATATCCATTTTCCATCCGTTTTTTAATTTAAGTTTTTTTCCTAATTTTATACATACCTTTTTACTGCTGTATTGCTACATATAGCACTGCTCCAAAGTCCGTCTTGCTATACGGATCTCATGCGAATATTTGGGGTACTCTCCATACCAGTGATATATATTGATCGCCAAGTGAAATCACATGCGTGATTTTTTAAGACCGCGGTCGTGTGTAAACATTTTATGGATTGCTTTGATGTGCTACTGCTACTACTTTGATTGGAATTATTTGGATTCGACTGTGCAGTTGTCCATGTACCAAGTTCCTTTCATCCAAGGGTAAGTCAAAGTGTTTTTGAGCTGCGTTTCTTTACATTTTTTACTTATTCCCTATGCTACTATTCCTAACTAAAAACACAAAAGTGTAACCTAAGAGTGGGAACTATTGGACTGGAGATCCCTATTGCTACAGTTCGGTTGGTTTGTTGACTTTTTCATGCGAAAGACGTCTCGACCGACCATTTTTTGGTCCTTCGGAGCCGGATTTCCCGTTCTGCGTAATAGGTGCTCTCAGAGTTGCATAATTGTGTTTAAAGTTAGGACTTTACTTTGCGTCTTTTTGAGACAAGGCATATCTTAGGTTTTACATTTTATCTACGGTGTGTCTATTGTACGTTGCACGTACCAACTTGCATTGCATTTTTTATTTGTGCAATATACAAATTGCATACAAATTTTGAAAAATTTATTTTTTTCAAAATTAAAAATTATTGCGCTGTCGATGTATGTAAGGCTTGCGTTTCCTTGCGTACCTACACAAATTCAGAAACTCTTATCAGTTGCTAAATTTTTTGTGCATATTTATTAGCATTTATACTTTTGCTAAAAACTTGCTGTTCTTTACTCAATATTTGCTAAAAGCCGCTGGCCTTTTAATATTGCTTTGAATCTTGGTTTACGAGGGAATTTGAAAAGTACTACGATATATTTTTTAAATTTGCTTCCCTTATTAACTATTGCTTTACTTTGCACTTTAACCTTTTAAAATGGTAAACGATACCGAAAAAAAGGTAAGCTCGGCTAAGGCCTTGCGTCAAACTGCAATCAATCAGTTGAGTGTGCTTGAACACTATGCCAATCAGGCGAAAACAAATCCAGCTGCTCACACAAGGTTTAAAGTTAACTTTAAAAAACTTTCTTCTTGTTGTAAGAGCTTTGAAAAGCATCATAATGCTTTACTGATCTTGATTTCAGACGATTCTGAAGGTCTGGAAGCTCAGAATAAAATACAAAAAGATTTTTTGGATAGATGCGTAGAGGTTGAGGCTTTGCACTATGATTTATTTGAGGTGGAGGCTGAAGAAATAAATCGAAGCCACAACGAGGTAAATAATCAAACAATTATTTTTCCGGAACCAGAATTTTCTCTTCCCAAGTTAAATGTCCCTCCTTTTTCGGGCGATGTTGAGGAGTTTCCAAGCTTTATTGAGATTTACAATGCGGTTGTACATACGCGTAAGAGCTCGGACATTGAGAAGTTTAAATATTTACGTACGATTTTAAGAGGCCCTGCTTTAAATTTAATTAAAAATATACCTCTTGAAGGAAATAATTATTTACTTTGCTACGATACGCTGATTTCCAGATATGACAATAAGCGCTTGCGTGCGGTTTCTTACTGGAAATCTATCGAAAACTCACCTCGGCTATCCAATGATGACGTTTTAGAATTGCGCAAAATGCTAGATACGTTCAAGGAAAACCTTGATTGCTTAAAAAATATGGGATATGCGACCCATAATTGGTGCTTTATTACTGCGAACATGCTTTTGGATCGATTAGATCTCGGAACGCGTAAATTATTTGAACTAAATCACGCTTCTAATTTAATGCCAAAATACGAAGATATTTATAAATTTTTAGAGCAACATTGCACGGCTCTTGAATCTTTATCTTTGTCTATGAAACAAGATATTGTTCAAAACTCACGACCAGGGAACTTCTCGAGATCCCCCCGTAATCCACGAAATAAAACAGTTTTACTTGCAAACAGACAGTCACAAAAAACTCCAAATTCCAAACAAAACACGTGTTTCTACTGCAAAGCAAAAAATACACATCTGATTTTTAGCTGTGAATCTTTTTTAACGAAACCAATTCAAGAACGCATTGATTTTATTAGAAATAATAAGGGATGCACCAACTGCATGGCTAGTTTTCATCAAGTAAACTCGTGCACTTCACAAAAAAGATGTAGATTTTGTTTTTTAAATCACCACAGTCTTTTATGCCTAAAAAACAACTCCCCAGCTTCGGTGATTGCTTCTTCTTCTGTGACGTCTAGTGGATCACAAACTAACCCCGTAGAAAATCAGATTACTGAAAATAAATCTATTCACGCGGGTACTGTGCTTGGCGACTATGACACGTTGCTTTGCACTGCTTTGCTGCACATCCGTGATGCATACGGAAATTGGCACGAAATACGCGCCATCTTGGATAATGGCGCCATGTGCTCCTTTATAACGAAAAAATGTGCGAATGCACTCGGACTTCCTAAATCCAACATTTCGCTTAATGTAAACGGTTTAGGAGATATGTCTACTACTGCGCGCCATGCGGTGCATTGTAAAATTGCTGCTATCGATAATAAATCGAAAATTTTTAGTCTAGAACCTGTATTAATAGACCAAGTTTGCGATAAAATGCCAAGTGTATCTTTTAACCAAAATTCTTTGCACTACTTAACTGGTCTAAAATTAGCTGATCCCAGTTGGTATAATCAAGCTGAAATTCAGCTTCTTATTGGCGCGGACCTTTATGGATCACTTTTAGAAGAAGGTAGACTTTATTTCGGTCCAGACACCCCCTCTTGTATTAATACAGTCTTCGGATGGACTTTGCTCGGAAAAATGCCTCTGCAAAATGCTGCTTTTGCATCAAAAAGTATTTCTACTTTTATGGCAACTATTTCCACTCCTGATTTAAATAATACTTTGCAAAAATTCTGGGAGTTGGAAGAGGTTCCTACGGTGGAGAAAAAATCACCTTCAGATATTTTTTGCGAAAAATATTTTGAAAAAACTACTATACGCGATGTGGACGGTAAATACACCGTTTCGTTGCCTTTTAAAATCAATCCCGTTGATTTCGGCGATACCCGAACCCTTGCTTTGCGTCGGTTGTACTCGCTTGAAAAACGTTTGCTAAATGATAAAAAATTATTTACTTCTTACTCACAAGTAATGCAAGAATACTTGGATATGGGTCACATGCGGTTATAAAAGAAAGCTCGAGTAGCACGCCTGTTCGTCCTGTCTTTGACGCATCGAGTCATTCTTTAAATAAGCCTAGCCTAAATCAAGCCCTTCACACGGGTCCTAAACTACAAGGAGATTTAGTTAAAATTTTGCTTAATTTTCGGCTACATAAATATTGTTTTGTTAGCGATATTTCTAAAATGTACAGAATGATAAGTATGGAGGAAAATCAACACAAATACCAACGAATATTATGGCGTTTTAATTCTGAAGAATCGGTGCAAGATTACGAATTAAAAACTTTGACTTTCGGGGTAAACTGTTCTCCATATTTAGCAATTCGAACCTTGCTTAAATTAGCCGATGATTATCAAGACTTACCGTTGGCTTCTGCGATTTTAAAGGACAGCGTCTATATAGACGACTGCGTAGTAAGTTGCAATGATTTTGATCAAATCATGCTTATGAAAAATCAATTAATTGAGTTATTAGGGCGAGGTGGATTTGAACTGAAAAAATGGGCATCAAACGAACCCAAATTGCTTGCAGACTTGCCTGCAACCCACATACAAACCAAAGACTTTTCTTTGGATCGAGAGGATGCAAACTCTCTAAAAATTTTAGGCTTGAGGTGGAACCCCCAAAGTGATAACTTTTTTTATTCTTTTAATTATAATACAAAAATTTGCACTAAGCGTAATTTGCTTAGTACCCTTGCGAAATGCTTTGACCCTTTAGGTTTTCTTACACCGGTTACGTTTTTTGCAAAAAATTTAATCCAGTACTTATGGTTTATAAAGTTAGATTGGGATCAGTTAGCACCCCCGGAAATAATTTCCAAGTGGAAAAAATTCGAGGAAGAACTCAAATTATTTTCTGATTTTTATATCCCAAGAATGATTGATCTCTCTAATTTTCAATTTTGTCAAATTGTTGGATTTAGCGATGCATCCGAGCGCGGTATGTGTGCGGCGGTTTATTTTCGTATTGTTTATCAAAACGGAGATATTAAAACGTATTTTGTGTGCGCAAAATCGAAAGTCGCTCCCATAAAAAGAATCAGTATTCCCCGTTTGGAGCTCTGTGCGGCAGTTTTGCTAGCTAAACTCATTCAATTTATTCAAAATACTTTTGCTAATAAAATTGCTTTTCAAAATACTATTGCTTTTACGGATAGTATGGTAGCGCTCTCTTGGATCAAAGGATCACCACATGCGTGGCGCACTTTTGTATCCAACCGAGTCACATACATACAAGAAAAAATTCAGCCTTGCGATTGGAACCATGTTCCTTCTGAATTAAACGCCGCGGACCCCGGGTCACGTGGTCTATTGCCTGCAGATTTAATTAATTGTTCCCTTTGGTGGCAAGGACCCGAGTTCCTTTGTAAGCCACAAGAGACATGGGATTTTACTAAAAATAATATTACTACACCCAAAGAAGCTCTCGAAGAGGAGCGAAAATTGGTGTTTGCTGCAACAATTGAACCAAATTTTTTGGATTGTCTGCTTAACAAATTTTCAATTTTTTTGCGTTTAATTAGACTTGTTGCTTTTATACTACGTTTTATTCACAATCTTCGCGCGCGTAAATTTAATAATGAGAAAATTATTATTAATTCTACGTGGTTAATACAATTTGAGTTACAGAATGCAATATTTGTGCTTATAAAACACGTGCAAAATAAATATTTTCAAAACGAGATTTCTTTACTTGTCGATAATAAACCGTTGCCAAAGGTTTTTAGAAAATTAAATCCGTTTTTGGATCAAAATAATATTTTACGCATTGGCGGAAGATTATGCAATTCGGAATTAGATTATGACAAAAAATTTCCTATACTTTTACCCGGTGATTCTCAATTTACAAGGTTATTGATTGCGCATACTCACGAGAAACATATGCATACCGGCATAAACACGACTTTATTTTTACTTTTTCAAAATTATTGGATTTTTGCAGCTAAAAGGCATATAAGAAAAATAATTTCGCGTTGTTCTACATGCTGGCGCACGCGCCCCAATAATTATCAACCCCCTGTTGGAAATTTGCCAAAATTTCGCGTTTCACAAGCAAAAGCTTTTCAATACGTTGGCGTTGATCTTACGGGAAGTTTTGCTATTACAATGAGCCGCATGCGCGGTGCAAAACGACTTAAGGCTTATGTCGTTCTATTTATTTGCGGTTGTACGAAGGCGGTACACTTAGAAATTGTGTCAGACTTATCGGCGGACGCTTTTATGGCAGCATTCCGACGTTTTATGGCCAGAAGAGGACGCGTGGAAGTAGTCTACTCGGATAACGCGTCAAATTTTACGCTTTCTGCTAAAATGCTTAACGAGATGTTTGCTGAAGTTGCTAATCGCGAATCAATTCGTTGGCACTTCAACCCTCCATCCGCACCCCACATGGGCGGTTTGTGGGAAAGTAACATCAAAAGTGCAAAGTCTCATTTACTACGAGTAATTGGAGAACAGGTGCTTACTTTTGAGGAGCTTTATACTGTGGTTACTCAAGTAGAAGCTATCCTCAACTCTAGGCCTTTGTGTCCAGTCAGCACAGATCCAAATGATTTGACTGCACTGACGCCCGGTCATTTCCTTAGCCTGGAACCACTTACGACTGTTCCAGACCTCGATTTTGACCAAGTGCCTTTAAATAGGCTTTCTCGGTGGCAGTTGCTGCAAAAACTGCATCGCGATTTTTGGCGTAGATGGCACAGATATTACTTACACACATTGCAACAGCACGCTAAAGTGAATCAAGACAAAATTGATCCCATTGCGATTGATACGATGGTTTTGATCAAAGATGATCAAACCACTCCCTTAAATTGGGTATTGGGACGAGTAGTAGGATTGCACCCTGGTACTGATAATGTAGTAAGAGTTGCTACAGTTAAAACCTCCAAAGGTTTATTCAAGAGGCCTTTGGTGAAATTGTGCCCTCTCCCTAATGCTTAGTTCAGAAAATACCATACCCTGGGTATTTTCAGGGGGGCCGGAATGCTTCGTCCCGGCGTTTAGTTTTAAGATATAAAATTTAGAGACATTTATCTAAATTAGAATGCTTTTTATTTTCTTTTTTTTTGCTAGAGTTATGCTAAAACTTTATACTTAAAGTTACTTTTATTTCTTGGTTTAACCTAATTTAGTTACTAAGATATGCCTTGCCTACAAAAAGGGTAAAAACTTGAATTTGCGCGGTGAATTATATGCTCAAGAATGCATTGACTTTACTTTATTATTTTGCTTTTTTTCTACCTTGCGTATATCCATTTTCCATCCTTTTTTAATTTAAGTTTTTTTCCTAATTTTATACATACCTTTTTACTGCTGTATTGCTACATATAGCAGTGCTCCAAAGTCCGTCTTGCTATACGGATCTCATGCGAATATTTGGGGTACTCTCCATACCAGTGATATATATTGATCGCCAAGTGAAATCACATGCGTGTTTTTTAAGACCGCGGTCGTGTGTAAACATTTTATGGATTGCTTTGATGTGCTACTGCTACTACTTTGATTGGAATTATTTGGATTCGACTGTGCAGTTGTCCATGTACCAAGTTCCTTTCATCCAAGGGTAAGTCAAAGTGTTTTTGAGCTGCGTTTCTTTACATTTTTTACTTATTCCCTATGCTACTATTCCTAACTAAAAACACAAAAGTGTAACCTAAGAGTGGGAACTATTGGACTGGAGATCCCTATTGCTACAGTTCGGTTGGTTTGTTGACTTTTTCATGCGAAAGACGTCTCGGCCGACCAGTAGTATCAATGTTTTTTCGTAAAAACAAAACAACGAAAAATGTTTTGTCTTTTTATTCCCGGGGACTAAACTTCACGTTTGTAGAATTTTTGGCTCACGCTCCGCTGACTCGACATAAAACGTTGCGAAGGCGGACAAAAATGCAATATGCATTGACCCAACCTGAGTGACAAATTATGTCACGGTCACGAGTACTGTTTTTCGTTTTATCTGTCTGCTTTTATTTTTACTCTGGTAGTTTCTTTTGTATTTGGAGATGTTGCCACTTATGTGAAAGCAACGGTATTGCAGGCTTTATTTCTCTTACCAACATCGTAAAATGAGATTCATATACCGTCTCTGTAGCTTTACAAAAGTGTCACATTGACCATGCAGTGTTCTGAAGAGTCCCTTAAGGACGAAACAGTTAACTGTCAACACTTGATAGGTGTCCATTAGATCTTGGAACTCCGTGGGTGAACAGCTTTCCAGCTGCACACGGAAAAATACAAGATAAACAAAATATTTCTATGCCCGCTTAGCCACGAAAATTTTTTTGTCTAATATGATATTATTTTTTGGTTTTTTAATGCATATCTGTTTTACCAGAGGCTTTGCAGCGTCATTTGAAAATTTGGCCGCCATCTTGAAAAATATTTCAGCCCCTGTCACGATTTCGGGGGATGGGGGGGGGGGGCAATCGGCCTATTCGGATTCAGCAGGGTCGAAATAGGTGGAATCGACCATTTGCCCAAATATAAAATGCTTCCAGAAAGTCGATTTTCCGAAATCATGCCTTGCCTAATAGGCTATAACTTTGTTTGGTGATCAGTACTTTAATCCTTATAAGTCGAAAAATGGGCATTTTGCAATAATTTTGGCTTAATTTGGATTACTAGATTCCTCTTTACAAAGGCACCCCTCCACCAAGAAAGGCATCGCATGTGGGCTATTTTCTTTATGACGGTTTTGGAGATCTGGATGACATTTACCAGCCGAGTGACCACGAACTGTCAACTGTCATTCGAGAAAAACCCGCCGAACAAATAATTAGTGAGATAGTCGCTGAAAATCAAAACGAAATATCTTTGGTAAGCTTAAGATGTAAGATAAGGCTCTACGTCAGAAAAGCACAGGATAATAAAGCACATGAACAAAACCGCCCCTGCTAAAATAGCACGCGAAAAAAACAGCGCAACGGCAAAAAGCGCAGGTCATAACAACGCGGGTCATAATAGCGCAGTTACAAATGCACGCAGGTACGAAGGTGCGTTCTTGCGAATGCGTTAACAAGTCGATTGGCTTGTCCAGCCCAGGTAGACCAGAGGCCGAGTATAATTGATAGTTTTCAAATTCAACTTCAAAGTATTTTAAAACATAATGATACACAAGTCTTTTTAAAGGGTCAAGTTTGATTCTGTCCGTCATCTCGGAATTTAAAAAATCGGCAAATGTCGATTAGGATCATTAAAGAGTGTTTTAAAAAAATCAGGTATCACTGAACCGATTTCAATGATTCATACCTCATTGTACGTGGCGAAAATAAGGCTCTTTTACGAATTATACAAACATAAAATTCCGGAACATAAGAATAAACGAGCCTATTCAAAGGGTCATGTTTGATTCTGTCTGCCATCTTGGAATTTAAGATGGCGGACAAAAAAAATTGGCAAAAACCCTGATCAATTCTTTGCAAATTGCAGTCTGTGTCAATAAAATCGATGGTATAGTTCGCAAGTTATAATGAAAAACCGTGAAGATATAAAAGGTCAAAAATTAGCACAGAAGAGAACAACAAAGCCGAGCTACCCTACAAAAGGTTCGGTTTTGTTTTTTCGCCCACCTTTTATTATATAGGTTGGTAGGATAGTTCAAAATCTGACTTTTCGTCATCCCCTCCTCTCTACTCCCCACTCCATCCTGAAAAAACCACCATAAATTGGCACTATATATAATTTTTTGCCTGTAGTTCCGTTCCAATGCAGTCGCAAAAAAAGTTTTATAAAATTTTGTAGAAAAAATTATCTACAATCTGGTGGTACCGCTTTTGTTTTAGGATCAACACTAACGGATCTAGGTAATAGGGATCTATTGCAATAAAGCCAAGCAATAATTGTGCCGGGTACTATTCTGACACTTTCGCATTATAAGAACAGCTGTCTTCTATCAAAATTAGGCCTTTGTGTATTATAAGAGCCAAAATTAATTAAGATCAAGTGTCAGTTTTCAATGCGAATCTGTCAGAATAGTGCCCGGCACAATTAGTGCCTGGCACTATTGCAATAAGTCCCTAATGGCGAAATTTTCAGTTGTTTTTTTTACTTTACACTTTATTTACGATCGGTAACAATTTTTCTATTGTAAAAGTTCAAATAAAAGATTTTCCAAGCACGTGATTTTAGTCATATTTGGACATTACTTAGCTCGTTCACTATTGATCGTAGACCAGTGGTACCACTATATTATAGATAATTTTATTTTCAATAAAATTAGATATTAATTTTTTGCGATTGCGTGCACTGTGACCGAACTACAGGCAAAAAAACTAGAAAAAGTGCCAATCGGTTTCAAGATGGGAGCACAAGGGATGAGGTGACAAAAACTCGGATTTTTAACTACCCTATCGACCTAAATAACATATCCAAAATTTAGAACTACCGGTCCTTTTTTATCCCTTTTTCGATTTTTGTAGATATGTATTGGACCGGTGACATATGTAGCCAGTATCCTTAAAACTAACCCCAATTTTAAAAATCAAGTCAAAGATATTTGGATTATGGGTGGAAACGATCCAGGTATGTTTAGGCAGTGATAAAGAAAAAAAAAGGTATCGATTTTTGATACATAACGCAAAAATATTAGTCTCCAACATAGAAGAAGAAATTTTGGATCATTTTTTAGAATAAAGTATTTTTGTTGGTGCCAGGGAATGCCGTTGATTACCACAAGGGAAATTAATATTTCCAAGGGTTCAGTACATACATTTACTCGTTACTACAAGACCCTTGCCTGTCTCCGCCACTGGCGAAACGCGGTGCGAAAGCCAAGATATACTTGTAAATTTAAACTCGCCAGGAAAAGATCGCAGCGCCCTCTACTTTTGAACAGGTTTAGCTGGGCTTGCGATTGATTTGTATGGTGAAGGTTCTAGTTCAGTTATATTTTCTCTGCTTGAGGGCTCCTAGACTTTAAGTGCGCCTAGACTTCGACTAGAACGAAAACTAGCTAAGGGTTTTTGGTACTACCCATTCCACAAACACCTTTTTCCCGTAAACGAGCTGTTGGTACTTCCTTTTAGATAATAAAAAATATGATCCAGAGCCGGAATTCAACTTCCTTTCCGATCCAGAATCTGTGGACGTAGTGCTAAAATCACTGGATTGTCCAATCTACCTCTTTCCATTCCAGTCAGGGCTGGATATCCCAATTCCTCTGGTGAGATTTGTATAAGTATTGGGATATAATTTTTGTTTTATTATACAACGCTATAATTCAGGAATTCTTGGTTTGTTATCTCCTCAAGTACCTACCAGAACTAGATTTTTTACACGATATCTCTGTCCGTTTAAAAGTTAAAGGGGGTCCTGGCATTCTCTGGGTTTGGCTGTTGTGGATCCGATATTTATTGGAAGTATAAACAACAGATTATTTTTTAGACATGGAGATACGCAGTTCTGGACTTTCATTCACCAACTATTGCACTAACCACAAAAGTGGAGAAAAAGATCAACAGCTTTCAGAACGAAACGATTTTTAATATTCTAGATGCCTACTTAGCGTTTTCGTTTCTGAATCCCGATGAGCACGTCACAAAAACTGAGAAGGTTCATATCAAAATTGAGGTGAGCAATCAGGAAACACAAGGGTTGTTAACGTTTTCAAAAAACGGAGAACCAAAGGTTAATGTTATTAAAGAAATTGACGTAGAGAGTTATAAACGATTGATGGTAAAAGTGGCAAGGTATTTTTAAAATAAAGATAGTTAGTGAAAGCATATCTTAAAATTTATTTTGGAGAAAAACATTCTCACATACACATCCCGATACGCACAATATAAAAATGAGAGATAAGCAATCTCGAAGGACGAAGTTTGTTGACGTTTCCAAAAAACGGAGACCCAAATCAAGAAATTGACGTAGAGCGTTATAAAAGATTAAAGGTAAAAGTGACAAGATGTTTTTCAAATAAATATAAATAAGTGAAGACGTCTTGAAACTCATTTTTAAGGGAAAAATTTATAACTATCCTCCCAGATACACATTATACAGGGTGTCTCTAAAAGGTCTGTACAAAATCTTAGCACATATTCTTGAGGTCAAAATAAGTCAACAAAAAAGGTCCAATTGACGTAGAGTTAAAAAATTGATGAACTCAGTTAACTTCTTCAAATCTCGAAATCCTCGGAATTAATAGCCCATTCGTACGAGAGTGAGAATAAGAATCTCCCCATGTCAGAACCAATAGAGATGCAGAAATCAAGTAAGATCGCATGCGCAGTTGACTTTCACCCGATTTTGAAGGAGTACTCCTCACCGATTTAAGAATTCATACAGTCAAAAAATTTGGATAGATGTGGCAACACAGCACTTTATTTTCGAGTTTTCACGGTTTAACCTTTTTGCGTTTCGATATAATTACGGTTCGCTGCTTTTACTTTTCGACATTTTTACGGATCGACAAAACTACGATTCGTCTAAATTATTTTCTTTTCGATTAATCTATTTTTGACCTAATTTTTTTTTAACCATTTTACGTTTTAATAAAACTTTTGTCGATCTTCTTGTCGGTCACCGTTCGTTTAGATAGCCCGTTCAAATAAATATAGATAGCTTAAGAATAACCAAACTAAACAGTCTCAAATACGCCCAAACAACAGGTCATTAACACTTAGAAAAAAAACTTAATTAACAACAGGTTTCTAGTTCAAAATAATATTTTGTTAAATAGGCACAAGTCGAAGTTTTTATAAATCTTTACAAGACATTTCGGTTTAAAAAAAGCACATATCGTCGGTGATACTCCAAAAGGTCCTATGTCAGCAAGTATAATATATTTCACTAGGTAGGAAAAAAGATTGGAAGTATTGTGCGGAAATTAAAAACTGACACTAATGGGTTGATAAGTAAGTTTTTTAGTATCACATTACCAAGTGTTTTTTAATTTTGTATTATTATTTTAGGTTTTTGTGTGACATAGAACCCATTGGAATTATTTTCTGGTCACAATTTTATGACATAGGATCAATTTTTTAACACTTAGGACATATTGGTACTACGCTATGTGCCACATCATAGCGACATACGACTTCTAGATCCAAAATTAAAATTAAAATTTTCCAATAAACATGTTTAATTCAGGCATCTAAGGTGTTATAAAACTTCCTAAGGCTAACAAAAATAGTTTTTCCAGACAAATGAACTCAAAATAACCGAAAATCAATTCTACAAAAGTAAAAACAAGTGGTCTTGTTTTTGTGAACGACATAGGACTAATTGGTTATAGCCAATTTCACGACGATAACGACATGTGAGAAATTTCCATATTGAAATATTGCGTTTCTAAATGGTCGGAGACATAAGAGGTTTTTCTGGGATATAAATTAGTATATTTGAGTGCGTAGCCACCAAAAATATGATATTGAAAAATTTATGACATACGACCTATTGGAATATCAACGGCGATATTTTTCTTAAATTTAATTTTGGATGCATTTTCTAAATGATTCGGAATGTTTACACTCACACAAAAAGCGCGACAAGTTCATTGCCGCGAAAATAATATTTTTTGTGTCTTAAATTAGTTTCAAAGTTTGTTCAAATCAGTGTTACGCAGATTTAGTCTTAAGCAGTGGCTCGTGCCCATTCAACAGGTAGTGCCAGAATTTTGATAGCTACTCAAAAAAATACTCTGCCAATATATGGGCCCCTAAGCTCACACTAGGTACTATAGTTATAGTGTACGTGTGAGCTAATATAACTAAAAACTGAAATATATTTTATTCAACTCCACACTAAATTACCTTTTGTTTGATACCACACAAGCCATGTTTTGACTTAAACTCAAATTTTTGAAATCTACCCCCACCCTTAAAAATAAGAAAAAACTAAAATGTATTTTGTTAAACTCCGGACTCAATTACCTTTCGTTTGATATCACACACGCCATATTTTCACTTAAACTCTAATTTTTAAAATGTACCCCTACCCTTTTTTTTAAATAAATTAAAATGTATTTTGTTTAAATGCAAACTCAATTCCCTTTCGTTTGATATCACACACGCCATATTTTCACATAAACTCTAATTTTTGAAATCTACCCCCACCCTTTTATTTGGTTTGTGTTCGGTGGATTTTCTTCATTTTTAAATGGGACCATCTCGACCCAAGTCCCAGCCTAGGTACCAAATTTCATTAAAATCGGCTAAGCGGTTTTTGAGTTATGCGCGTTGGTCGTTACAGACATACAGACAGACAGACAGACAGACAGACATACAGACAGACAGACAGACAGACAGACGGCACAACAAAAAAGTTTCAAAATCATCTGAAACGCAAAGATATATAAAAATTTTTGAAATCGGAGCAACTTTTTTTTTCTCGAAAAAATTAGGATCACCATAGCTCACACTACTATAGTATAGTATATGTGTGAGCTAAAAATTCGGGGTGCTGCGTCAAGTGTTTGCCCAAAATTCGTTAAAAAACATTAGTATGTCGGTTTAGAACGTTTTTTTACGTTGTTCGACGCCTATTCTCCACCTCCTTCGATCCTGACAATCATCTTCTGTCAGATTTTTTTGACTCATTGATCTTCTAGTTTAGGACGCCCTCTTTTTCTGCGCCCTATTGGTTGCCATTCTAGGACCTGCTTTGGTAGTCTTTCGTCGTTCATCCGTTGTACATGGCCGTACCATATCAGTTGCCTTTTAGTGATGTCATCCGTTATGCGTCCCTCGATTCCGATTCTTTCTTTTATGATCTCATTTCTTATGTGATCTGTTCTAGATATTCTCATTGATCTTCTTATTGCATCCATTTCGACACTTTCCATTTTTGTTTTGTATTTTTCTGTTACGCGACAAGTCTCTATTTCATACAACAGCGTGCTTTTCACGATTAATCCATATATGTTAAATTTTACATTCTTTTTTATCTCCCTGCTCCATAAAAGACTGTTAAGACATCCAATAACTTTTTTTGCTTTTACTATTCTTTTTTCCAGTTCTTTACAGTCTGTTCCTGTCTTATCAAATGTGACACCCAAGTATACATACTCATTGCATGGAGATATTACTTGCCCATTGTCTAGTTCTAACTCACTGTATTCGTTTCCAATACATAAGTACTGTGTCTTGTCCACGTTCACTGTTAATCCCCACTTTTGGTATACTTCCATTAACTTTCTTATCATATACTCCATGTCTTCTTTATCGTTACCTACAATTACTTGGTCGCCAGCAAACTCTAGTGTGGATATGGTAAATCGGTCGTTAAGTTGTTTCCCATGCCGTGCACTTTTACGTTTCCAGTTTTTTAGAGCTACTGGGATATATATTTTAAAAAGAGTTGGAGAGATACAACATCCCTGTCTTAAGCCTTTTGTTACCCGGAATTCTTTTGAAAATCAATTTCCAATTTTAATTTTGGATTTTGACCCTTTGTATCGTTCTTTTATCGCTTTTATTATTAAAAAACATGCCTCGATCAATTTTTTTAATGGCTCAAAACCAAGAGTGCATACTTTTGTATTATATGTTTACTATTTTTAGTTTCTAAGCCAGATCTATCCAAACTACCTACATGAAATGACTTAAAATTTATCAAAAATTCTGTTGAATTAATTTAAATAATAACTTAACTTATCCTTAGTTGGCCATAGATCCATATTTAACTGTAAATCATTCAAAAAACAGATATATTTTAGATAAGGGCTTTTTGTAAGAAAAAAGGTCAATAGAATTATTAAAAGGATAAATTATAAAAAAGTTCGATACAAATTTTAATTGACGTATACTTTGATGTAATGTCTATGATGGAAATGTAAATTTTGATGAGACCTACTACGTTTTCACCCCTGCAAGCATCTTAATTAAATATCAACTAATTTTGGAAGGAATAGTCATTGGTTTGAATATTTTAAAAAAGTTATACATTTTATTAAACCCTGGGTTGTTACGTATCAAAAATGGCGATGCAGCAGTTTTACCGTGTCAATGAATTACCAACGACCGCAGGAATAATGTTAATGCAAATCTTGCTCCTCCTACCATTTAGCATAACAAATATTTTATTTCGCAAATAAATTTGTTCGTAAAAATGTAGCCAGTGATTTAGACTAGATCGACACTATAAAAGTAAAAAAATTGTTGATTCAATGATAATGCTAAGGCATGTTTCAAAACAGTAGGTAAGTGTTATTATACTATTAGCGTTAACTATGTACTTATATTATTTTTAAAGTAGGTGTGACTAAAATGTGAAAATTAAAATATCGAAAAATCCCCGATAAAAAGTTGAAATTATAAAATAAAAGAAACATAAACAAATATTAGACAAGGGTAAGGGATTTCAACATATTTTTCTAATTATAAAAACTCTTTATTAAGTTTCATTAAGCAATTCAAAATATATTTTTTTTTAAGTTGGATTCAACAAAGAATGTAACTTAATGCAGGCAATAGTTTTGATAGCTCTGGTATGTCCTATTATACGTTTTTAAAGTAATACTGGTTTAAAAATATGTAAAATATCAAATAAATATCGTATTATGTCAGCGACATTGTGACTTTCTTGCAGATCGATATTTCAAAATAAAAATAATATAATTGTTAAAAAATGTTGACTTATATAATATATGATTTTTGTATTTTTTATTTTCTAAATTAATAATAAACTTACTAAGAGATTAACTAAAACAATTTATAAATCTAAATTGTAATTATCATAATTATGTTCATACAATATGCAGTCTAAGAAAGATTTTTACTTAGACATTACATCAAAATAAGTTGTTCGAAAATAATTTTTTTCAAAAGGTTTGAGAATAAAATAAATTAAAAGTATCAATTAAAAGTAAGTCCAATTACAAAAAGTTAAAAAGGTTAAAAATAGATTTATTTCCAGTTCAATTTATTATAAAATATTAAATTTAATTAATTAAAGTATTAGTTAAGATTTATTTATCTCTTTTTCAAATTGTCTTAATATACAGTGTAGTTTTAACTTATTTAAGAAAACATTATAGCAAAAATGCTAAATAAAAGCCTAAAACAAAATACAAAAACTTAATATTTAGAGTACAAATTGTCACGTTCCACGCTACCACTTAAGAGAATCGCTGGTCAAAAGCTCATACTATCAATTTGAGAAGTCCTTAAGGTCAGTTCAGCCTCACAAATTACATTAGATTAACTGAAATTAATCACTTTAAGTCAACTTAGACTAACTTATTTTTTGTGCAAAAAGTTTGTTTTTACTTAGGAAGGTTCCAAAAGGCAAAAAATATGATCTTAACAGAAAATACAAGTGAAAAACTTGGAAAAAACTGTAAAAATCGAGAAAATGTTATATACTTACAAACGTGAAATTTCGTACCCGTGAATTTAAAAATCAAACAAGTTTCGTGGCTAATCGGGCAAAAAGAAGTTTTTGTTTCTCTCATATTTTTCCGTGGGTAGCTTGAAAACTTAACCTCACGGGAGTCCAAGATTTAATGGACACCTAATAAGTGTTGACAGTTAACTGTTTCGTCCTTATGGGACTCCTCAGAACACTGCTAGGCCAATGTGACAATTCTTGCGAAGTTAATTAGACGGTTTTGTCTCTAATCGTAAGTGAATAGTGAGAAAACTATCCCAAGAAGCGCCATCTACCGAGATACGAGAGAAACAAAAAAACAAAAGCAGGCGAAAAACTGCTATACATATCGATCAATGAAAAGATCGAATACAAATAAAAGAAAACAAACTATAGTCCGTGACCTACGACAGCTCTTCTGTCTTTCAGGCCGGATCAACGCATATTGCATTTTTACCTGTCATCTAGACAAGTGAGCGTCAGTCAACGGAATTTTTAAGCCAAATAATACTAACAAACGTGGAATTTCGTACCCGTGAATTTAAAAATCAAACAAGTTTCGTGGCTAATCGGGCAAAAATGAGTTTTTGTTTCTCTCATATTTTTCCGTGGGTAGCTTGAAAGCTTAACCTCACGGGGGTCCAAGATCTAATAGACACCTAATAAGTGTTGACAGTTAACTGTTTCGTCCTTATGGGACTCCTCAGAACACTGCTAGGTCAATGTGACAATTCTTGCGAAGTTAATTAGACGGTTTTGTCTCTAATCGTAAGTGAATAGTGAGAAAACTATCGCAAGAGGCGCCATCTACCGAGATACGAGAGAAACAAAAAAACAAAAGCAGGCGAAAAACTGCTATACATATCGATCAATGAAAAGATCGAATACAAATAAAAGAAAACAAACTATAGTCCGTGACCTACGACAGCTCTTCTTTATTTCAGGCCGGATCAACGCATATTGCATTTTTACCCGTCATCAAGACACGTGACCGTCAATCAACGGAATTTTTAAGCCAAGTAATATTAACAAACGTGGAATTTCGTACCCGTGAATTTAAAAATCAATCAATGAATTAAGTTGGCATTTTTACTTTTTAAAAATGTTGAACCAAACAATTTTTTTTTAAATACCACTTTTCATTTAACGGAAAAGTTTAGTGGAATATCCCGAAATGTCATGTTTCCACAGAGACATTAAAATATCGTCCCTCTAACTCTAAATAAAGAATTTATAAATATATTTTGCCCGTTTGGAATTTACAATTTTTTTAAATTACCTTATTTCGGGCGTTTTCACTATGTAAATAGTTATTATCGAAACTGCAATAAATTTATTTAGCGATATAATTTTAATTTTTTGACTAATTTGAATAGTAAACCGAGAATTCGAGTTTTTAAATAAAATTTAAGAATAAATTAATAATTTACCGTCATGTTGAAATGCAAGTGTACGAGCGTTGTAAAGATTTATAACATAAAGTTGATTTTTCTATTACGCTGATAAAAAACAGCTAATATTTAAAAGCCAATAACTTTTTTAATTCTTGATTAATTTTATTTAGTAAGACGTGGGCGCACATAAGGACAAATAGCCACATTAGGGCGCCAATAATGGTAAAACCAATTTAGTTCAAACTAATCACACATATCATTAAAATGTTACAAATAGATACGGCCGCAAGGCAACATAAGAATTTTATTTTTTAAACTCACCCAAATGTATTAGCATTAGCGCAAAGTTGGCTTTGCTTACACGCTGCTTATTAAAGTAGTTGTTTTTAAAACTGTGACAGAAAAACTTTGATTTGTTATTTGTTGTTAGACGTCAAATTTAGACGGTGTCAACATGGGGGTAGCAGGTAGGTACTTTATTTTGCAATAATTGTTAACAAACCGGTTATTTGTAGACTTGTTATAATACAAGGTTTTATGAAACAGTATTTTGGATTTAAAAAATATTAAAATTTTTAAGTTAGCTAGAGTTATAAAAAAAGTTCTGCCGAGTACACCGATATTTCTTTGCTACCTGGCAAACATATCTTATAGCCAATTATAAAAAGTATAATATACGTCCCCTCTTTCCCCCTCTTTTTTTAAATGGTTTTATTATCTTGCGACAGCTATTTCAGATACTTTCTGATGAGGTAGAGACTTGAAACTTGGTATATGTATCGAGTTTCGGTGACAATATATTTTTGAAATTTTTTTATTAACAAATAAAAATGTCGGATTTAAAATGGCGGACATGTTTATTTGTAAACCAATTTGCCTCAAATTCAAAAAATTGCATTGCTTAGGGTCACTCAATATACATTTTTGTTTCCTTAAAACATTAAAATGGCTGATCCAAAATGGCGGACTTTCTAATTTATGAGTCGATATGTATCAATAACTACAGCAGCGGCAAGCAAGAGGTGACTATCCAAAAGCTCCAGTAAAAGAAAAAAAAAAGTAAAATAACAACTCAGTTTTATGATGAAATGGATCTCGTTTTTGATCAACCTAAACAATGATAGAGGCAATAGTAATGATGGAAATATAGCACGCAAAAATATCTGAGTTTGTTTTTAATATATCCGGTATCGATAAAGGATTAATAGAAAGATTTGCAAATATACTTTCCATCATTTCTTGTGGGCACTTTATCAACGAGGAAAAATTTTAAAAGTATGGTTTTGAAACAGCAGAAATAGCAATTTTCCATTATGGATGGTATAAAATGAGTGCTAGCGTTCATAACTATTGCTGCATGGAGCTGATATAATAAAATTGTTACCTTTGCCAGTAGGGCTACTGTCAGAAGATGTACTAATAGCGATATATTTAACTGGATGCTGGTATTCTCTGACCCTATTATGACCAATAAGCGAAAAAAAAACGGGAAAAATAATTAAAAATAGTGGTGTTAAGTTTGCTAAGGCTGCCAATCTTTTGTGGTGGAGATAAGAAAGGTAATGAAGATGGTAAAGATAAGGATGATGATGATTATAGCGATGACGATGATTTGAATAATGAAGAAGATGCAGATTAAATATTGATGTTTAATAATGTTAAGGAATAAAATTTGCTAATTTTAAATACAGCAATAAATAAGTATGCAATTTTCTTTAATTAATATACTTAACTCAACCTCAAATAACATTAATTGTGCATGCTTTTGCAACATAAGTATTAAATGTACTCCTCATAAGCATTTCTTCAATCATCAATCAAATTTTAGATTTTTGGCGCCGTAAATTGTTAATGGGTCCTTATGTCGGGCGTGGTAAAGAAAAGGAATTTTTGCTGTTGTTGAGGTTATTACAGTGGCACTTAAAAAAAAGGGCGTTGAGTTTTAAAGTAATCATCCATCTTAAATTTTGTATAAAAATGACTCCTGGCATAAAATAACATAATTTTTTTCTTTTTTATACTGGATGTTTTTTATGGAAAAAAATCTTACTTATTTTTATTTATTGGGAGGCAACTAAGTATTATGAAAAAGTTTATATGACATTTTTTGTTGTGAAAAATTAAATTTTTTTAAAAACGCAATTTTTAAATTTAGCAAAAAATAGTGATATTTATTTGACAGATTTTGATGAGATACACATCCTGATCTAAGCTAGAGATGAATTTCTAAAAAATAAGCATTGCCAAAAAGAAAAATCTTTCACTAATTTAAATAAAAACTTCTGGATGACTCAAAAATCCTTTTGACCCGCTATTCTCTAAAAATTTCCTGTCTGCGTTATACAGTTTTGTGCTTTTAGAGAAAGTTGTACGTGTGCAGACGCTAAGACCTTCTTATAAAAAGTAAGTTTTTCCGTTATACATTTTCTTGCATTATTTTTTATAAAAGTTTTTGTTGTATGTTCGCCAAATGTAAAAAAAAACAATTTTATAATCTTATCTTTTATAATTATGCATTCCAGTTTAATTAATATCTGTTTCATTTTACTCTCGACAAATAAGCTTAATTAGTTTTTTTAAAAATATTCTGTGAATCTAGCTGAAAATCAACATGTATTATCCCAGGTTTCTTATGATCCTACCCTTAATAGTTTTGACTTTAGCTATAGTTGATACATCTTACATTTTTGAACCGCTAATGGACACAAGGGTCATCGTGGATACTGATATGGGCTTGGATGATTATTGGGCCGTTTTGATTCTTCTTGGTAAGTACTGTTATTAACAAGACGCTAGGGCTACCAAGTCCACTTCCAATCCCTGACTTCGCATGCGTAGATCTACCAATATTATTTACCTCATGTATTAGAATAGATGTACAGGGTGATTTTCACTTGAATGATTCTAACCACATGAAAATAGAAAGTTTAAAAAACCTAACCTAACGAAACCTAATCAGATCTAACCGAACCGAACCAAAGCAAACTAAACCAATATTTTTTTTCAAAAAAAAAACTTTCCTGACTTCCTACCCGGGATCCTAGAGGATGTGAATCCGAAACGGACCGTACCGAACCGAACCTATCCAAACCTAACCCTACCCAACTAAACCTAATTAGCAGCACGTGTTGTAATTTAGTTTGGTTAGGTTAGGTTTGGTTCAGTTTAGTTAGGTTCGGTTTGGTTCGGTTCGGATTCACATCCTCTAGGATCCCGGGCAGGAAGTCAGGAAAGTTTTTTTTTTGAAAAAAATTATTGGTTCAGTTTCCTTTGGTTCGGTTCGGTTAGATTTGATTAGGTTTTGTTAGGTTAGGTTTTTGAAACTTTCTATTTTCATGTGGTTAGAATCATTCAAGTGAAAATCACCCTGTATTCATCTCTTCTAATACATGAGGTAAATAATATTGGTAGATCTGCGCATGCGAAGTCAGGGATTGAAAGTGGACTTGGTAGCGCTAGCGTCTTGTCTGATACAATTACACAGAAATAGGTTAAGTTATAAGGAGTGTTCCATCAGACCGTTCGACAGTCATAAAACCTAAGGACACTCATCGTAAAGGCAAGCCTCTTGCTTTACGATGAGTGACCTTAATAAAACCGTCCGAAAAATCCCAAAGCGCGCGCAATGCAGTACGAGGACTGTTTTAAAACGGTTTTGGTTAGATGGAACGACCAAATAACTGTCCAAAAACCGAATGCTGTTGGGGTAGTGATCGATTTACTTCAGGCATGTGATCATATGCGAGAGAGTTACATTCAAAGTCACGTGACTAAAAGAAAGGGTAGGTTTGGCCGTTTCACGTACAGCTAGATCAAAGGCAACGTATGAATTCAAGAGCACGAAATTAAAGTTGCACACAGAAGGATTACACAATTACATAGGATTATCATAATATATTTTTAATTTTAGTTCTTTAAAATGCAGATAAAATTAGATTAATTTAATTTATATTCACAAACTATAAACCACTGCACTGCCTAATAAACTAAATATACCAAAAATTAAAACGAACTGGCATTAGCACATATGTTTGGGCAAACTTGTGAAGTTTTATGTGAAAATATATTTATTTATTTGTATTTGTAAAATTACCTACATATAATAGAAAGTCTTAAGATTCACAAAGTTTGTGTAATTTTATTCATTTTTAGGAAATAGAGATCGTGATACTTCTAAGAAGTTAGGAAAATCACATTTTTTAGCTTGTACTTTGGTAGGTATATATAGTTAATGACCTTAATGTCGATGCCTTAAAGCGAAGTCGTTTGTTTTCTTCCACCAAATATGGTGTAAAATTTCACATCCGGTGTTATCCCTCTTCTTTTAGCTTTTAGTTCACAGGTCACCGGGATTTGCTGCGATCAGGGTAAACCCTTATATTTCTATTCCTATCGAATCACCTGCTAAACTAGTTTTTTTTTCTAAGCAGGCTACCCTATGATCAGTATAGCTTTTTTCCTACACGATCCGCAAACCCGTAGTAATAAAAATTAAGAGGCTCTTGCAAACAAATCAACAGATGCTGCAGATGTTGCACAATTTTTTGTTGGAAATTTAAAAAATATTTGTATATTTACGTGGTTTACTCAGCATTTTGTCATGTGTTAAAATTGGTTGTGAAACTCAATTTATTTTGACAAAAATTTTAAGTTTTTGGGTTATTCACTGTTTTTTGAATATTCTTAGACAAATATAATTTTATGGTATATTTTTATCTCAGGTGATGTAAACTAGAATAGTGTATGTTTTACATACAATTTTTCCAGTGCGATAAACACAGAGAAAGAAAAGAGAAAGAGAGAGCAATCATTTCTAATGCGCCTGTCTTCAATCCTTGTATTTCAGAGGACTCCGAAACCAGTTTAAGTGGCTTGATGAAACGGAAAACTGACTGTACAAACAGTACAACGTCGACCTGGAACGCAAAAAGGATTTTTCGTACCGTTTTATCACTGTCGCATGCGATGATGGAACGAAACTATATTCTAAATGAGGCGCCCCAAAGCAAAACTTGCCTTATCCATGTTTTAAGTTTTGGCGGTAAATTAAGAAAATCGTTCTAGATTTACTTAACTACTGGAAGAAAAAATACACCAATGATGGCTGATGGTTAAAAAACATAAAATATTTTATTATTTTAATATAAAATAAACAAAAACTTCCCAGTTTTCCAAAAAAAAAAAAACAAATAAAAAATAGATAGGACACGTTTTGCTTTGTCACTTTGGATATAACAAGCTTTGCTACAACATGTTTGGGATAAGACCAGTTTTGCAGGGTTATTTTATTTTAATTAAACTTCTACCAACTAAATTATAAATATAACAATAAACAATGAAACTAATAACTAAAATAGAAAAAAATACTCTGCCAATATATGGGCCCCTAAGCTCACACTAGGTACTATAGTTATAGTGTACGTGTGAGCTAATATAACTAAAAACTTAAATATATTTTATTCAACTCCACACTAAATTACCTTTTGTTTGATACCACACAAGCCATGTTTTGACTTAAACTCAAATTTTTGAAATCCACCCCCATCCTTAAAAAAAACAAAAACTAAAATGTATTTTGTTAAACTCCGGACTCAATTACCTTTCGTTTGATATCACACACGCCATATTTTTAGTTAAACTCTAATTTTTGAAATATACCCCCACCCTTTTTTTAAAATAAATTAAAATGTATTTTGTTTAACTCCAGACTCAATTACCTTTCATTTGATATCACACACGCCATATTTTCACATAAACTCTAATTTTTGAAATCTATCCCCACCCTTTTATTTGGTTTGTGTTCGGTGGATTTTGTTCATTTTTAAGTGGGACCATCTCGACCCAAGACTCAGCCTAGGTACCAAATTTCATTGAAATTGGCCAAGCGGTTTTTGAGTTATGCGCGTTGGTCGTTACAGACAGACATACAGACAGACAGACATACAGACAGACAGACAGACGGCGCAACAAAAAAGTTTCAAAATCATCTGAAACGCAAAGATATATCTAAAAATTTTGAAATCGGAGCAACTTTTTTTTTCTCGAAAAAATTAGGATCACCATAGCTCACACTACTATAGTATAGTATATGTGTGAGCTAAAAACTAAACTAATTTTAAATTCTTTCGCGTTTTGCTATCTAGCTATATAAAAAATCTCGGAAACTGAAGAGAAATTTAAAAAACTGAGAAATGAGTTTTTTTGGCTTTAGCTGACTGTCATTTTGTGGTATTAAAATTTTTGTTAAAAAAAATTGTACGGGAAATGGGAACTGTACAAACTTTTGCACTTTTGTTACACTTGCGTTGTAGCCACCCTGTGAAACTATCTGTCAAGCGCAGGACAACAAGGAAACCAAACATTAAAAGAGGATAATCGCAGCTATATCACAAAGAAAATTGTTTGGGAATTGACCGTTTCGTTTAAGAATAAATTTACTTTAAAAATGTCTAAAAAAATTGGGTGGCTCACTTCAATTTTTGAGCAGTTTAATTCAATTTTCAGATGCAGAACGTTTAGGCAGTCTCAAAATAGAAGCCATTACTTGCACTGCAGGAAACGCAGGGGTGAACTACACTTGCAAAAATGTGGTTAGATTGTTGGAAATGGTCGGAAGAACAGACGTAAGTTTTACATTCTAAGAAATTGTCAATGTCATAAGTAAATAAGAAACACCAAAATAACAATTGAAAAAGATGGGGAAATAACTCGAAACTCCAAAAAGGTATAAAGTCGAATAAGTTGGACATGATTATAAAGAAAATTGTTGGAACTCATGGAATCAAATACGTTAGAGCATAAATATGGGGCATACTCATGCATTCTGACACGCGATTCTTGAAGCCAGGACCCCCAATTCTTAATGTTCCTTTTTCGGGTAGACAGGATTCCGGTTACTGCGCATGCGTCAATTTTTGGTGGTTTCGAAACATACTCCGTTACGTCACTACATTATTTGACAATTGTCAAAAATTTTGGGTTATGCCCATTATTTTATTTCTAAAAATAAGTTGACTGGGTAAATATTTATCAAATTGTGGATTACAATTGTAGTTTTTCTAAAATTAATTGTGCAGATGTATTGCGGACACCATGAACAGAAAAGAAGAGAAAAAAATCTATAAAATAACATATGTAATTTTTAAGTTATGGCAAATTTTAAGTCACTAGGTTTATTTTTTGATCATATACCGCGAGAAATATTGGTAAAGAGTTAAAGATTTAGAATATTATACACAAAATTGGTTGAAATTTAAACTTTTTTTGAGGCACTGATTTTATAGCATGACAGCAGCGGGAGCTACAATTCGTCACATTATCAAAAAATTATCTGGGACCTATAGTTTTTGAGATTTATGGCGAGATATTTAAAAAGCTCTATAAAGTATTTTTATTTAAAAGAATTACGATATCTTCAAACCCATGCGTCAGATTTTGACGTAAGTTATACCATTCGCTTACTCGGACCTTTTTACATAATAATTAGTCCACAGTTTTATCATTTTCGTAGAGCGCGCTTAACAAAGTAACTAGAATTAAACATTCTCTTGTAGATATTAAGAAATTCGCAAATGCCACATTCAACTATAGTAAACACGGGGCAAAATTAAAAATGTTGTTATAAAATTAAAGAAATTTGTGAAAGTTTTTTTTAAGTGCACATGCAATATATAGTTAGTGCAAAAATTTTGAAAAGGTTTTCCGTTTCTGGTCTAGAAGCAAATCATATTACTTATTGGCAACAGACCATTTCCTCTAATTTAATGGGATCTGTAAACCACTCTAAACTTTATTAACAAATTATAAAGAAAAATGCAAGTACTTACCTATGGAATGGCACTCCCTTACTTCTCACGGACATTTTTCCACAAACCGCACATGTTTTACGTGAATTATTGCCCATTTTTCACATACAAAAACATAAATTTACACGAAAAACTCAAAACACCGCAAAATGTAAATAAACAACAAATATGGCGTCCATCCACAAAGCAGCTGTAAATCGACATGACAGAACACACACATGCGCGCTTGAAAAATCGTGGCTGCGAATTTTGATTTGATTTGCGCCATTGCCAAACGTATTTACATGGAACGAAAGGCTGGTTTGAAATGACAATTAATCAGTTATTTAGAACAGAAATAAATTTCAGCCTTGTAAAGCCATTCTTAAGATGTACTCAGGTACTGATGTTGTGCCTGATAGAGAAATTTTGAAAGAAGATCTGAGTTTAGGAGGCAAAAATCATTAATAATCAATGAACCAGATAGTCAGAAAAAAAGAAAAAAAAATATTTTAGATTCCAGTCTACAAAGGGCCCGATATTGATATACTAGAACCGAGAAAAGGATACTACGGAACCGACGGTTTTGGCGATTTGACAGGTCTTATCCAACCTGACATGTCAATAGTTCAGAATAAAGCTGCCGATCAAGCGATTGCTGACATTGTCGGGCAGTATCCGGGCGAAGTCTCGATCGTGAGTACACAAATAACCTACAAAGGTCCAGATCTTAGAACATTGAACTACTAGAAGCAGCATAACCTCAAACCATAGGCAGGTTTGTTTGAGTAAATGATCTCCAGACATAGTTGTCAAGTCGATTTGAAAACATTCCTAAACCTTTAATAATACAAACATTTCTTTGTAAATCTTAAACATAGTACAAAACCATAAAACAGCATTAAACTAGAGAATACTTATTAAAAATATTTCAACATTCTATTTGTAGCAAGTATATCATTTTTTGAATCTCAAAACTAATAATACAAAATCGTGCAGGTATAATACATTAAAAACAATGTGGCAGCTTAAGAACCGGCTGTTTGTTTACATAACAATGCTTAAAATATTTAACTACGCCTATACGCCTATGTTTTGTTTACAGATAAATAAGCTGTTGACTTACTTGTAAAAGGACCGTTTATTTCCTACGGCATAGGACGTTTTACACACCTCGCACCATATTGACTTTAACGCAAAAAAACAATTAAAAATCACAAAATCACAGGCTTTTTAGCACTGATCACCTTTTAGTCCACAACAATTCAAAATACAATGACGGCCATCAACAACAAGTGAAAGTACGTCATCGACCATGCCGTTGTTGGCGAGGTTGCCGCGCTGTTAATTTGTGCGAACGTTAAAGGACACAGATATTATTAATTAATGTAATTTGACAAAAGTAAAAATATTTTATTATATTTATCTTGGTGAAACTAGTAAGATAGGCTTTTACATTTTAGTTTGAATGAAAATAATGTTAATTTTTAAAGAAAATACCGTTTATTTAATTATGCCTTTTTAGTTATCTTATCACATTATGTAAACGTGGCAATTTCGGTTCTTGTCCCCCCTGGTCCCTTTGTAAATATTTGACTCAATTAATAAGAAAGCATGCTGCTTCTACGGGGTTTAATGTTCGAAGGTCCAGATCTTAGAACATTGAACTACGTAGAGATATTATAGATATACTTAAAACCGAGAAAAGGGTACATACTTTGGATCAGTTTTGTCAACAACAGGTTTTAGCGCACTTGAAATGTCAATAGTTCAGAATAAAGCTGCAAGCTCTTGCAGTTATAAAAGATACGTTTCATGCAAAACTTAGCGGTAATTTTGATGCACTTGTGTAATTACCCTCGAATATATTTTGAAAATAAACTCTCGCAAAATCTTTATCATGGTTTTTTACTTTCTCTTGTTCTGACATATAATTATTTTTTTTTAAAATTATATTCGCTTGTATCAACGCATATCGGTGTGCATTAATATTAAATGTGGCTTAAACTTAAGTGTCGAAAATCAGAAACTTAAATCGTACCGTAGCGCTTTTTGTGGTTATGATTAACACTGTATTTTACTTGGTTCCAAAAACATTTGCTTTTTTTTTAGATAACTCTTGCACCTTTAACAAATCTGGCCAATGCAATAAAATTCAAAGAAGATTTTAAAGATCAGATAAAAGACGTTTGGATTATGGGTGGCAATGACCCTGGTAAGAGATTTTGGTTTTGAAGCTCCGAGTGCTTGGGTGCAGTCAGTACTTTAAAAAACAGTTTGTGATTTTAAAAACAACTTTCGCATAAAAAAGTACGGTTATAAATTCGACGCACGGGTTTTATTTTCATATGTTGATTTCACAATATCTGCCCAACGCCTAAAGCGATTATTACAATTTTGTTTGTAATCCATGCAGGAGATCGACGCCGTGGTCCCGCCTTATCATATTTATGATTTTTTTACTACTTTTACGGTAGAACAAAAAAATTGGTTAATATAAGACTTATTAAGCAAAGCAATTAAAAATTCTTATTTTTTTTATGACGAATTGTTTTTCAGATAACACAAACTATCAACCTTCAGCAGAGTTCAACTTTAATTGCAACTTGGAAGCCACCGATTTCGTTTTAAGGAGCTTGACAGGTGCAGTTTATATTTTACCATGGGAAGCATGTTTGGACATGAAAATTTCATTGGTAAGCACTTATAGGGGCGGAGCAGCAGCAAAAATTTTAAGAAAGTGAAAAATATTTCTTAAAAAGTGAAAAGGCAAAATGTTTTAAAATATCCAATCTAATGATTTTTTATTGCTCAAAGCAAAACCGGAAGTCCATTTCTCTGTTGCATAAAAAATGTGTATAAAAGTTAATGGCAATATTGTTTTACAAATCATATGCATGTCTACGCCTGCGTACTCTGTTAGGAATCACAAGTATTTTTGCAGGGGAAAAAGTTAGGCGTCTCGGCCAAATAAAGCATTGTACGAAAATTTAGCCTGTGTGTGAAAGTAAATGGCAACATTGTCCCCAAACTCATATCATATTTAGTCAGTCTTTCAAGAATTTTCGAAAAAAGTTAAGCGTCTCGACCGAATAAAGATGTACGAGAATTCAGCCTGTTGGTCATCACTTAAAAAATAGACCGTTGTACTATTTGCGTTAGATGCAATAATATTTCTGCAACTTGCCATTTCTACAGCTTTAAATAAGTCACTTTAGGTAAATTTGAAGGTAAAATCACTACTCAAATTAATATGCAACAAACAGAATATATTTCTTATTGCCCCATTACGATGTTTCCTACTACCCCATGATATTCAAAACAAAGGGGTAATAAGAAACATTTCCATTCTAAACTACTTGTTTAACACACGAAAAATTTAAAAACAATACATAGAAAGGTTTAGATTTGATCACAAACAAAGTGTTAAAACTGCAAATAGTGTTTCCTTCAGACAAAAAAAATACTCCCCCATCTTCCCCTATTCATTAAACGCCTCACTCTTACCCTGTCTCGATTTTAATAGTATTGCAATCGACAAATAACCGTATCGTCGGCGTCGACTAAAACCGGTACCAAAAAGGCTTTTTCCAACTGTCAAATATTGTTAAAGTTTCTAAATTTCGCACGACTGAAAACTATTTAATGACAGAGACAACAGAGTATTTTTAGGATTGGCGATACAGTTTGAACCATTCAACACCGATCATAGACATAGTAACAAGAGCGGAAGAAAAGATCTACAATCAAAACAACGAAACAGAGTTCCTAGCGGCTGACGCTGTTATTGCCTATGCCTTCTTAGATCTATCAAAAAACTGCGTCAAAATAAAAAGCAAGTGCCTAGAAATCGAACTGACTGATCCTACAAAAAAAGGACAAGTGATAGTGTGTAACGGGACTGACCCAAAAGTGGTTTTAACGGAAATCAATGTGGAAAATTACAAAACGTTGTTAGTTAAAGTGGCAAACACATTTTAAAGGTAAGAGATGTAGAAATCATTTTTTTTTCAATATTTGAGTATAATTAGTATTTACAGTAATAATGACAATAAATAAAATTTATTTATGTACACAAAATCTCTATTTTACACTAATACCCTGTTTCCACCAATGCATGCCCACCCCGATTCAAAAAACGCATTACGTGATCGACCACGGATTTGCACCGGTTTTAAATGCAGCGTCACTTGATGCGTTTTTTGAATCGGGATGGGCATGCATATGTGGAAACCGGGTGTAAAGCACAATTCAGTCTGTAACGGGACTGACCCAAAAGTGGTTTTAAGGGAAATCAATGTGGAAAATTACAAAACGTGGCAAACACATTTTAAAGGTAAGAGATGTAGAAATCATTTTTTTTTCAATATTTGAGTATAATTAGTATTTACAGTAATAATGACAATAAATAAAACTTATTTATGTACACAAAATCTCTATTTTACACTAATACCCTGTTTCCACCAATGCATGCCCACCCCGATTCAAAAAACGCATCACGTGATCGAAAATGCAGCGTCACCTGATGCGTTTTTTGAATCGGGATGGGCATGCATAGGTGGAAACCGGGTGTAAAGCACAATTTAGTGTGTAACGGGACTGACCCAAAAGTGGTTTTAAGGGAAATCAATGTGGAAAATTACAAAACGTTGTTAGTTAAAGTGGCAAACACATTTTAAAGGTAAGGGATGTAGAAATATTTTTTTTGCAATATTTGAGTATAATTAGTATTTACAGTAATAATGACAATAAATAAAATTTATTTATGTACACAAAATCTCTATTTTACACTAATACCCTGTTTCCACCAATGCATGCCCACCCCGATTCAAAAAACGCATCACGTGATCGCCCATGGATTTGCACCGGTTTTAAATGTAGCGTCACCTGATGCGTTTTTTGAATCGAGATGGGCATGCATAGGTGGAAACCGGGTGTAAAGCACAATTCAATTTCCAATATGGTGATTTTAAATTATTTATACAAATACGAACATAACTTTAGCTTTGTTGGGGTTTATTTGAACATTCTTCCTGCCTTTTTAAACAACTTTTATGTGCAGTTTAGCAGAAACTGCTCGGGCGTTTATAATTTAAAATAAACGACTTAACTGTCACTATGATTCATTCGTATGGGTGCGTTTATTTTTAATATGTCTTTGTAGACATTGTAGGGGTTAATATGAGCATCTTTTTCGTGGCTTCATACACAACTTTTATGCGCAATTTGGTGGAAACACTCGGGCTTTTATTATTTAAAGTAAATTACTGCACATTTGTTATGATTCATTAGCAAGGGCAGGAACGGTACATTTAAAAAATGTTCGCATAATTTCTTGAATGTTTGTTACAAAAGGAGACTTCAGTTATTTACATCTAAAATACTTCCCAAATTTATTTTTATCTTCCAATGGAAGTGGAACAGTTATGTTTTAAAATGGGATAAATGAGATTCATACATTATACCTTTATTATTTTTAGATTCAAGTGTGTAAACGACTTTTTGTAAATCGCCTTTTCTGCTGGTTTGGTCAGAACACTTAATACATTTTAAAATTTGTGGGTCACTAGGGTTGGGATGAACATTAAAATACAGTATTATCTATAAGTAGTTGTAAAAGAATCTAAATGATATTTACTTTAGCATCGTCAGGGTTAATATTTTTTTTAAAATCACAACTTTTGTTATTTTAAATAAACGACTTCGTTGTCATTTTGGATTGGATTTGACCAAAGTAAAAGCGGCAAATCCAAAATGACCGCCGTTCCGTCCTTTTTAACCATTGACATTTCGTTCTCTGGTTTAGAATAGCAAGTTCTTGTCAACCGCTGTTTTGTTTGTGATTTTGCAAGTAATGTTAATTAAATTTGGGTCAAAAAATGGTTTAGGGGTCCTAAAACATAACTTTTCCATTTGAGTATGAAAAGTCTGAGAGTTTCTTTCTTTTCCAACAGAAACACAACCAAAACTGTCAGTCTGCCATTTTGACACAGCCGCGATTAAATCAAAGTATAGCGAGTTCGGTTAGTCTGTCTACCAGTGCCCAACTATTTTACCAACGTTTTCAATGGTATTGTCAAACGCATGGTATACCGACTCTTTGTATTTTGGTTGGTTCTGAAATCCAATCTTTTCTAGAATCTCTGCCTTGAGTACCATTTTTGTGCTTGCTTTTGAAGAGGCACAACCGGCTTTAGATCATCTGAATTTATGTGAATGTTGATAAAGCTTGACTTCTTATCCTGAATTAGCAAATTTCAAGTGTCAATATTCAATTATCTTTTTCCTGTGAATTTTTAGTAGTTTTGGCATGCATTATGGTCATGTGATTTCTTAAACTACTTTTGTGATTTGTCTGGAAAGAACAATTTAAGCATTTAAAAGCTTTTTCTTCATTCGCATGGATGCGTTTATTTTTAATATGTCTTAAAAGACATCCAGTGTATCGAGTTTTATAGCTACATCCAGGAACGTCACATTTAAAAATAATTATATCTTTAACTTCAGACTTATCTTTGAATATTGTATTATGAATTTTTTCTACGTGTCGTCGCAAAGATTCTTGATGGATTGTTACAAAAGGGCACTTTGGTTCTTTACATCGTAAACCCTTCCCAAATCTCTTTTCATCTTCTTCCAACGAATGCCGTTCAACTATGTGTTGTCTTAAGTGAGCTAGTTGTTTTCTTTTAAAATCACATAAATGACATTCATACACTACATCTTGATTATTTTTCGATTCATGTATGTAAACGTGTTTTTGAAAATCGCCTTTTCTACGAGTTTGATAAGAACACTCGGTACATTTTAAGATTTGTGGATCATTAGGATCAGGGTGAACATTAATAATATGCGGTTTTAAACTATTTCTGCGAATAGTTGTGAAAGAACATAAATGACATTTAAACACTTTAGCTTCGTCAGGGTTAATATGAACATTTTTTTCGTGTCTTCTTAAACAACTTTTATGCGCAGTTTGATAGGAACAACCAGGTTTTTTGCATTTAAAATAAACTACTTCACTGCCATTATGCTTTACAAGCACATGGCCTTTAATACCGTTTTTATGCTTGCTCTTAAATGGGCACAACATGCATTGGAACAATTCAACTTCATCAGGATTTGTGTGAATATTTACAAAATGTTTTTTCAAATCGGGTTGACGTCGGGTTATAAACTCGCACCCTTCAACGTCACATCTAAAAATCTCAATATGCTCCGGGTGAAGGTACTTGTAATGCTGCCTTAACCCGTTTTTACGTAACGTTTGAAAATTGCACTTTTTACATTTTAAAATAGGTTGGCTTCCGTCAGGATGCATACCTCTTATGTGATACGTCAAATCGCCTTTCCGCAGGGTCACATAATCGCATTGTGTACATTTGAACAACGCTGACGACTCGTCGGGGTGCATACACTTGACGTGTTCCTTAAGAGTGCCCTTTCGAACGCTCTGATAAGGGCACTGATCACAGTGGAAGATTGGCAACGCGTCTTTGTAGTGAATATGCTTTATGTGCGCATCGAGGCTAGCTAAAATAAAAGATACAACGAAATTTATATAAAGCCGATTGTTAGTTGGTTATTATTATTTTTTCGGTTTCAAACTTTGACAGCCATCTAATTACTTCAATGAAATTGATATTTTTCTATGAATTACTATATACCCGGTAGTTGTTCCCGATTTTCTTTATTATTTCTGATTACTCTAAAATTACTGGAACATTTTGAGTTTTGAATCAGAACTACACAAGAAATTATAATCAAAAAAATAACTGGCCAAATAAAACCCCGGAAGTACAAAGTGTGGTTATTTAGTGGTAAATACCAAAAGTAAAACAGCTGATCTGCGATGTAACAATTTCCTATACATGTACTAGGTTCTTGAACTTAGCAAGAAATAGAATGGAGTTATTGAACCTTTTATTGACGTGTACAAAAATATTTTACACACGAAATTTGGGTCAAAGTGTTTAAAATAACAAAATATTGTAGTGATATCATTTGGTATATAAGTGCGCGATTTAAGTTACACAAGAAAAGCAAAAGGCAGATTGAGCACCTGGACGGTTTTCTCAGCATCTGTGAAGAATGATGAGGAGTGCGCCAGAATAAATACTTACCTTTCTTTTTGGTGGCAAATTCGCACAAAGTGCACTGGAAAATTGCTTTAGTTGACTCATTGTGTTCTTTTAACTTGTGGGTGTCGAAAGATGTCCGCTGTCTTGTTGTGAAGGTGCACAGGTCACACTCGTACAGGCCTTGCTCAATTTTGGCATTGTGTTCATCTAAAAATTGTAATGTAATAATAGACCAAGATTAAAATACCTCTAGGAAAGGAAAAATTAGCTTTAGCAGGAAACCATTTTTTTAGAGGGACTTCAATAGGGCATTTGACAAATTTTAGAAAAGAGTTTAGAATGATACATAGATCCCTAATTTGCTACGCAAAATTATTGATGACTATATTTAAAATCAAGTTTTCTAATTTCCAATTTGAATTTGCCGCTAAAACGCTCATTTCTAGCATGGCGTTGCAATGACGTCACAGCGCAGTAAACTCGCGGACAGATACACGGCATTCAAGTGTTTATTTGTTTTTGGTCTGTGTTTTTACTGTTTTTTATGTGTAGTGCCTCAGTGTTCGAATACTAGCAATCATGTGCCTACAGCAGTAAAAGAACGAAAAAAGTGGCTAGAACTTTCTCGAAGAGACCCAAGGGCCTTATCTAATACATCTTCACTTTACATTTGTAGAGATCACTTTGATGTGAGTATAACTAAATTGTTTCTATTAATTTTTCTCACGTTGTCTATAATATATCTATTTCGTACATGACGATGAAATTTTTGAGGTTATGTTTATTACAAGGGGTGAACAACTATAATAGGCAGAAAGGTGTACAAATTTTTAGGCGGTGCTGGGCAGTTATTAGGCAGGACTAGGGAGTACCTCTAAATGCAGGATTAGGCAGTGCACATGCAGGCTAAATGTAGGACTGAGCAGTGCATATGCAAGACTAGGCAGTGCATAGGCAGGACTAGGCAGTACCTACGCACGACTATGCAGTGTAACAGTGTTTCTTGTTGGCAAAGAAGCCTGCCACCATAAAGGAATGCAGCATTGGCAAGTTGGAGCTATCGGCTTTGGAGAATCCGTTTTCCATTGAAAATGTTTTTTATAAACAAAACACAACATAAAATCTAATTTAGGACGATAATTCGCACTTTAAATCAAAGCAAACATTACCATCCATAGGAAAATAACACAGAAAATAGGTTCGTTCGAGGCGTTTACTGTTTTGTGACGTCACTCGCAGCTGATTGGTAGACCGCCTGTTTTGAATTACGTGGCTAATCGTTTTAATTCAATGAATTTATTTAATTAAAAGAACTATGAATTTGAGAAAAAATTTAACAAAAAAGTTTGTTTTTAGCATTCCCAAGACCTAAAGAGATATCTAAAAATAAATATATATTTATTTTTTACTACTGTCAAACACCCTACTGTCAAACACCCTGGAATCTTAGGACACTGCATTAACTTTATTAGCACTAAGAAAATATAGCGCGTGCAGGTATATGTAATATTTAAATTATAATGTTTAGTATTATTTATATGGTAATTTTAACTGTAGTGAATCAGAGTATAAAAGGCTAATGTTAAATATCAAAATAATAAGGGAGAATTTTTCTCTGCACATCAAAATAAATATAAAATCAAACATAAAATATTGCGACAAACTTATAAAAAATATATTATTATTATATTTTTTCTTAAAACTTCTTAAAAATAATAAACTGTTTTGTCAAAAAATTCATTATGAAAGTTTATTTAAAACATGTGTTTATTATACTTTTATTATCTATTTATTTATTTAGTATAAGGACTCTATACAGACAAAAAAAAGTCCAATTACAAAGAACCTCATCTATTTAAACTAGAGGTATCGCAGATATAAAACTTTTAAAAAAGAACAAAAACTTTACTTCTAACTGTAGGTATACCAAAGAAAAAATAAAATAAAAGAGAAACTATTGAAATACTCTTCTTGTAGCACATCTGACGCTATTTAGAGACAATTGAAAAATATCTACCGGGTGGGCCAAAAAAAACCGGACAAATTTTTTTTTATTATAACTTTTGAACTATAACATTGATTTTAATGGGAGAAACTGCACTTGGCCGAAAATTAATCAGAGTTTTGACTATGTATATTTGTTTATCCGCCATCTAAAAGTCCAAGATGGTGCTCGTTTATTCTTATGTTGCGAACATGTTTTAATTTTTTTTAAACAGTAAAAAAGCTGCATGTCTGCCGTGCGCAACATGGTATGAATCAGCAAACTCGGTTTAGTGGTTCTAACAAAAATATATTTTTGTTTCAACCATTGTTTTGAATATTATAGGATTGTTTTGCCAATCATGCATTTATTGCCTTATAAATTCATTACTACTAAACCGATTTTAACATCCTGGTGAGAGTTGATGAATTTTTAAAGGTCATGATCAAAATTTATCGACATCTTAAAATTTAAGATGGTGGACAGAAGCATACTTGATTCTTAAAAATGGCGTGTTTATTCTTTTCTGAAAATGTTTTAGTTTTTTTTTAATTTTTAGAAAAGCACTACTTTGCCCGCACACAAGGTACAAATGAGTAAAGTCGGTGTGGTGGTTCTCAAAAAATCTATTTTTGTTTCAGCCATTGTTTTACAGATTATATGATTGCATTGCCAATGTAAATCTTCATCCACTTGACCGATAGAATGAATGTGCCAAAAATTATTCAAATCGGGAATTCTGCCAAACCACCTTTTTTTTTCATTGATTTCACATAAATTGGCCCTCCCCAGTCGAAAAATACATAGGAATAACATGGTTTGTTTTACGGTTCTCGGCATTTTTTTTCTTGTGGAATTGTATAATTTTACATTTTTTAAGATTTGCTTACTTACCTTTCATATGTTCATAAAACTCAAGCTTAGTGAAAGCTTCATAACCACACAATGTACATTTGGCCTCCCTTTTACCTTGGTTCTGTGTTTCCACAGGTGTGGCCAAAGAGTTAAGCTTTCTCCTATCAACATATACCAAGTTTCCCAAAATATCTTGTTTTTCTAAATTTTGATGGAATGTGGCTGTATTATCATTATCTGGATCATTTTTAATGTTGTTTCGTTGGTAATCGAAATGAGAAGTATGTTCAACAAGCTGTGTTTCACAGAAATCTTCAATTTTTGGAGAGTTAAGATTTACATCTTTGTCGAGTTCAGTGTGTGATTCATCTTTAACTTCCGATTTTCGTTTAATTGTATCTGTGTTATCATCAGAAGATTCTTCAAGTTCTTTTTTCCTAAGAAATAAAGTGTATTTATTATGTTAATGAAAAACAAAAAGAGTTGACTTAGACTTATTTCTCAATTTTTTTTAGTATGCTTCAGTCATGCTGTAGGTATACTAAGTACTTACACAAAAACCCTATTTTGCATTGTATCCTCATTACTTTCGTCATTTTCTGATTGCTCAAATATTTTAAGGGTTGCATCCATCCCTACAATAAATTAACTTTAAACAACAAACAATATCTAGCGGAGAGTGGGGCAAAATGATCCCCGCGGGTCCAAATGATCCCACGTTTTGTAGCGCAGCTCCATCTATTGAACGAAGAGTATGCTACACGAGAAATCTATTGATAGCTGATGCTTTAGAACACATGTTACTTTGATGAGTAAACAAGGTTTTTTTTGTGCATTTGTTCTAAGGTAAGGCTTTCGCAGTAAACATTTTTAATAAATGTGGTTTTCCTAAATCCTCTAGGTGTATTTTATAATGCCTGATATGGGACTTTCCATGTCAACCCGGCCACAAATTTATTTTTTGGTTCCTCTATAGATACCGATTACATCAAGATAAAAAATTTGAAAAAATGTTGCGATTCCTTAAATCTACAGGGTGTTTTATCTGTATATGGTTTATGATTTTTCCTGAAAAAATACGAACTTTGCAAAAAAAAATACTACTGTTTAGAAATAAGAACCAGAGGATTAAAGAAAAAATATTGAAAATGACAAATAATCGCATTAGTGACCTTAGTACAAGACAATAAATTAAAAAAACCGCCATTTTAAAAATGTGACCCCTTCGATTTTTTATATTTTTTTGAAAAAAGATGCTCCAATATTTCGTCTACTGCCTTTAAAAATTTTAGAGTGCGCCGAGAAGTATAAATGCCAAAAAGAAAAATTCTTGTGTAAGTGCGCGGAGGCCTTGGCTGTACTTATATGTATATGGGCAAGTGAGCAGTCCTATTGAGGCGCCCAAGATGTGAATCAATACACATTTTATTTAAAAAAGAAGTATTGATTTAAGAAAAAAATCTTTTTTTTTTTATTCTGACTTCCCCCTTGCTTATGATATCAATGGCGTCACATTGTAGGGCGAAGACGGGGCGTGGCCTTCCACTGTTTGAAACCTTATGGGCTACCAACATTGTGGCACATTTTTCTAATTAGAATACCTAGTCCTGCACTGTTATGACACTAGACGCCACTATACAGGGTGACCCAAATTCGATTTTTTTTTGGAAGTCTCCACCATCACTTCTGAGTATCCAGTATAAAGAATAGTGGTTTTTTAAACTCTGCGTTTTGGGAGGGGGCTATAACTTTGATTTTTATAAAAATTAAATTTTTGCTCAAATCGTTTTTGTATAGGCTATTTTGGGTATAACTATTTAGTTGAATTTCATCTGAACTTCTAATTTTTAGGGTACACTTAGTCATAAAGTGAAATAGCCAGTGAAAAGTTTTATTTAAAGAAACATATCACTCAGTATTTAATTTTTTTTAGGCAAGTTAAGCCCCACTCCCAAAATGCAGAGTTAAAAAGAAACCGCTTTCCTTTCTACTGGACACTCAGAATTGAGGGTCGAGACTAAGCTCTTTGCAAAAAAGTTGGGCTGAGAGCTGAGCATAGTGTATTGTAGGCAGATTACCCCTAAATTTACACGCAGTAGCCTAGTGCCAGCGATCCAATGAGTGGGGGGGGGGGGGGGTTTGAATGTACATATACTCAAGTATTAAAAATTTTATACAGGGATTTTCCAACTAGTGTATTAACAATGCACACAATTATTTGCCTCTTGCTGGGGGTTTAAGGGTTAAAACCGCTCCTGTTTACATTATGTAATCTTGAGTCAGCAGTTTCTGAAATTTCAAATTCCAAAGGCAGCTTTTATTATCATACTTTTTATTCAATATTCATAAAAACTTGTAGGGCACAAGGAAAAACATAACATACAGTACCTATCATAGAATATAAAAATTTCTTTCAAATAATCTTAATAAATAATCAATAAATCTGTGAAATTATCAAGATTTATGAAATCTGGTGTAAACATTTTCCCCACACCTTCCTCCTCGCTCCCAACCTATTATTTACCTGATAAAAATTATCAAGAAAAAATCCACTTGACATCTAAAAATATTCAACATTATTTAAAAACATTTTTAAATGTAAAAAAATACACTTTTTTTGATTTAACAAAGGCCTATGACACAGCTTCGCATTCTGCAAAATCAACATGGCGTTGCGTTCAATGACCTTCAGACAGCTGATTAAATAAATAAAAGAACAAGCGTCATGTGAAAGCACGTTTATGGCTTAACGGATGTAATGGTGCTTACAGTTTACGAATGTCGATAAGTAAAGCTTTTGCTAAAGGATTTTTGAAAAGAGAATCTTTTCAAAAATCCTTATCACAAGGGAAAAAAATAGCTTATTTTTGTTAAAAAAAAAAATGAAGGTAAGTTTTATAGTTTTTTAAGCCCTAACCATAAACGTTAAAACCCTAACTGAATTGTTGGAAATTTTTTTATTTGATTATTATTACTGGAAAATTGATTAAATAATGAAATAAATGAGGAAAAAACCAAAACAATTTCACTGCAGAATTGTAGGGCCCCACGAAACTTCTCTTAAGTAAAATCAGGAATTGCAAAAAGTAGGTAGAACCATCACATAAAATAAATTCACCCTTCCATAATTAAGGAAGTTTAGACTAAAAATTAGGAATAAAAAAAAGCTTAGTCTGATTTGTCTTTTTAGTATAAAACTTTGATAATTTTATATAAAAATATTTTTTTTCTTTACTGGAGGCATATATCTCAAAATGCATAATTTTTATACTGGTGTAGTGCTTATTATATTCCAGTGTACAATTATTAAAATTAATAATTCGATTTTTGGGCGCTTAACAATTGACAATTGCTTAACTTTCTCAACTCACTATAATAACCTGAAGTTAGCATCAAGCTTCCATGCATTAAAAATTACAAGAGATACCCTTGATAAGAAGGTTGCAGTTGAGTTTACCATTCTCTATTTGAGTCTCACATCAGATACTGTATTTCTTTCTGGGGATACACTGCTACATATAAAACACAGATGGTATTTCTACTGCAAAAAGGGCAATTCACATAATATCAAAGATGGCAAAAACAAATTCATGGCAGCCATATTTCAGAGAGTTAAAAATTTTAATGTTCTATGATCTAATTTTATTTGAATCACTGACAATGATTCACAAATATAACAAAACTGGTTACTTTCAGAAAAGATCTAATGTGCACCAACACAATACTAGAAATAAAAATCAGCTAGTTACTGACAGGCCATTAACTGCACTTTCAAGAAACTCTTTTTTCTACATGGGTAAAACTATTTATAGCAAACTGCCTGAAAATATAAAAAAACTACCCCCTAAAAATTAAATTGGATACTTAAAACCTACCTGTTGAAATTAGCAAATTATTCACTTGAACATGTTATTGAAAATGAAAACGTATTTTTAGACCTAAAAGTGGCTGTCAATACCAATGTAATTTAAATTTAAATAAAATAATTAAACCTGTCAGTATGCTTAGTTTTTAGTTTTAGGAACATTAAATTGTACAGCTTTAGGCTTTTGCAATAAACAAAATTTGATTGATTTGATTTATAAGGTACCAAACTAAATACAAAAACCAATTTCTTGCACTAAAAAAATTATATAAAGTACCCTTCGCAATCAGTCATAGTTTACATTTCAATTTTACAAGAACCTATCATATAAAATGAAATAAAAATTTTAAGCTGCCGAGAACATGCGAAGAGCTGTGTTTCTTGTAAATTAGAAGATTCGCTATATGAAATTTTTGGAAGAAAAACTTTAAAATTTTAAAAAGAAAATATTGAGGAAAATATATATCATGTCAAAATAAAATTTTCAAACAGTTCAAGATTTAAAAAAATTTATTTAATTCAAGATTCACATATTTTAAATGTAAATACAGAAATTTTAACATTCTTATTATAATTTTTACATTCCTAGCCCGCATAGCAATGGCTAGAGAAGGTATTAGTTTTGATGAAAAAAATTTCTTTGAGATAATGTAGAAAATTTCCTGAGCAGAAAAAACCTCTTTTTTGCTGGATTTTCAACTAGTATTAGCAACTGTTTGATCCCTGGCATTAGTTTGCTGGGGGTATAAGGGTTTTTTGAAAGCTGATGATGGGTCTCTTTAGACTTGAATCATGTCTGGTCTTCAATACACATGTGAAACTTCCCTGTAGTCACAGCACTAGAGTCTCTTTTAGACCAATCACTGAAGAAGGTCTGGATCTACTCGATAATCAACTCAATGATTTTAATTGGTCATCTATAACAGAATCTAATTGGGTAGATATCTGGAAAGATTTGGAGGAAAAATTGTGGACATACATGAAACTTGATATACAAATAAGAAAAATCAATGAGAATATGACCAAAGTACCAAATAACATGTTGCCATGGAAAAACGTTCAAATTTTAAAATATTTTCTGCTTTTTTTTTATTATTGTTGTATTGTCATCTGACCACTATATGTATACCAAATTTCATCCAAATCGGATAATGGGAAGGGTGTCAAAAGCGCATTTTCTATGGAAGGGGGTGGGGGAAGAGGTTGAGAGGATATATTTTTCTTATTTGTATTATCATCCGACCACTATGTGTATACCTAATTTTATCCAAATCGGATAATGGGAAGTGTGTCAAAAACACATTTTTCTATAGAAGGGGTGGGAGGATATTTTTTTGTTAATGTGGTACTGTCATGTTTCATCCAAATCGGATAATGGGAAGTGTGTCAAAAACGCTTCACAAAATTTGATAGTTAGATAGTTAGACAGAACATGTGAAGCTAATTAAAAGCTTGTAAAAAACGAGTCAGTTACTTGCAGAGCAGGTCAGTAACCTGTAAGTATTCTAACAGCTAACTGATGCACAGGTAACTGACGATTTTGTCACATTTTGTCAGATATTATTAATACTACTAAAATTGAGTCTAATAAACAAGAAAACTCAAAAAGTGTATCCTATTGTAATTATGTTTCACCATTTTTTAAATAGTTTTTTTGTTGTTCTACCTTTTAAAAACTTACCAGGTTACTGATCAAACTGAAGGTTACACACGCGAGTATGGATCGGTTAAGGACATCCACTGCCTTAGACGTGTGACATCGAATTAAACCGTAAATATTTTAACATGATTTTGTGTAGGTCACATCAAAATCCGTCACTTTCCAGATATTCATCCAATTATAATGTCGAACAAAAGATGTATAGTTTTTTCAAAGTCTTAACAAGTGCTATAGATAGGAATCTGCCGATTAAGTCTAACATGGTTCCAAAGAATCAGCAGATCAATAAAATCAATTGGTTTAATGAAAATCTGAGAAATATGCGAGGCAGATTACAAACACTTAGTATCCTTAATAAACAAAATGCCATTCTTGTTCCTAAAAACATGGTGAATAACTATAAACAGGAATATAGGAGGGAGTATAGGGAGAGCTAATTCCAAAAAAGCTGCCCATGACAGCTTCATTAATAATGCTACTAACAAATCCCAAGCAATGTGGAAAATCATAAAATCTCACAGGAACTCTCCCTCACCTCCTGCGGGAACCCAACTTAATGCTCAGGTTTTTAATAGTTTTTTTGTATCAGTAGCTGATGAAATAATCAAAACCCTCCCCACCACCAATTGTTCTTATAATGACTACCTTACACATCAATATACTGATAACAGCTTTAAGTTTCATGAAGTTAGTCAATCTATGGTTTTAGATAAGATTTCGGGCTTGAAAAATAGTGGGAGCATGGACCGCTATGATATAAACTCAAAAATTATCAAATATCTTAAAAACATATTATGCAAACCTCTTACTGACATGTTTAATCAGTGTGTTAGTGTTGGGGAATTTCCTTCTTCTCTTAAATTAGCGAAGGTTATACCGATCTTCAAGAATAAAGGTGACCCAGAAGACCAAACAAACTACAGGCCTATATCATTGTTGCCTATAATTTCTAAAATTTATAAATCACTGTTAAAGGATCAAATAAATGACTATTTTGAGAACAATAATATCTTTTACACCAAACCAATATGGTTTTCAAAAAAAGCCACTACTTTATCCATCAACCCTTTAACAGAATTTGTAAGATTTTGAAAACAAGGAGAACACCTATGCTACCTTCTTGGACTTGATAAAGGCGTTCAACTGTATATTTTTTGAAATCCTTTATAAAAAACTTTTTTCTTACAACTTTCACCACAGTAGTGTCGCTCTTGTCATGTCCTACCTGGAGGGGAGGGATCAATATGTTTTCTTCAATAATGAGGAATCAAAAAAACAGAGGATTCAGCATGGTGTTCCTCAGGGCTCCGTCCTAGGTCCTCTGTTATTTATCATTTATATAAATGACCAACTTCACCAATATCATCACTTTGCTTATCATTTTGTTTGCAGATGAAACCACCTCTTTATCGCGCTATCACCCCTCAGACCCTATTTCGCAATGGATTCCAAATAAAGCAGTTCCTCTTGGTTCTGGTTCCTAGTCAATAAAATAAAAGTCTTAACATAAGTAAGACCCAAAATATCAACTTTACTCTTCAGATTTCTCCATCGAATCTAGAAAGTCAGGAATCAGTTAAATTTGTAGGGGTGTACCTGGATGCGGAATTAACATGGGAGGTGCATGTCAAACAGTTAAGCTCCAAACTGTCAAAAATAACTTTTTTAATCAGAAGTCTTTCAAAATGTGTTTCCAGAAGTACGCTACTACAAGTTTTCAAATTAGAACGTCGGTGTGTCAGAATTATTGCTGGCTTGGGGTTCCACGATTGCTGTAGGAATAGATTTATCGAATTAGGTCTCCTTACACTTCCATGCACCTTCATTTTCCACTGCCTTATTTTCATCAGAGAAAATCTAGATAATTTTAGATCACATTGTGAAATTCATCCCTACTCAACAAGGAACAGGAGGAATTTGGTTCCCAGCTACCATAGGCTGCAACGCACTAGAAGAGGCCCCGATTATTATAGCATTCAATTCTTCAATCCTCTGCCCACGGAGATTAAAAACTCTGAGTTTTCCTCAATTTAAAATTAGAGTAAAAAAAATTCCTCATAAAAAATGCCTTCTATTCCTTCGAGGAGTATCTTGAAAGCAATTTTAATATTTAAAAAATCAAACAAGTTTCGTGGCTAATCGGGCAAAAAGGAGTCATTTGTTAGTATTATTTGGCTTCTTATTCTTTCTAGATTTTTGTCCTTGACTGCTATGGTCATGCGGGACAGGTACCGTTGTCTTTTATTTTCTTTCACTCTAATTAAAAGCTCCTTTTTTTTAAAAACTTTTTGTGTGGTCACTTGACTTTTATTAGAGTTTTGTTAACATGACTATTTACAAGCATTAAGCAACATTAATTTCGTGTAAGCTACGCGCACCAAAACTTTTACTGTAAATCACCAACAAACATTTATTATTATTATTTATTTATTTTTTCCCCCCTTTTATTTTACTTTGTCTGTACAATTTGTTGTCATGCAAATTTACCAAAGCATGAACTGGTTAGGTTAGTTGCATTTCATTTATTCCTCCTTAAAGCTAAATCTTGTTCCATGCAGTTACTTTTATCTTTTTTTTATATATAATATATGTATATATTTTTTTTCTTACATGCTAGCATGCAGTTTCGTTTCTACAGTTTTTTGTTGTTTGTTTTGTAAATAGTGCATAATGCACTCTATTTGTTTTTTGTTTCTTATGTCAAAAGAAAATATCGTGGATGCTAAGTGGCAGGTTTTTTTTTGTGTATTTAGCAAGCTGTGTGTAGAACTCCTTTACCTGTGTTCTGGCATGCAAAAATGACATGCATTAAGCTACCTTCCTCTCCACATTCACACTGACTGTTTGTTTTCACGCCGATTTTGTTAAGATGTTGTGGAATGCAGCAGTGCCCAGATCTGACCCTGCATGTCATTGATATGTCTCTTTTACTTAGACCTTTTATTTTGCTGAACCAAGGGGTTCTGAGTGGTTGATTCACTGTTTTTGTGTATTCTCTACCCTTTCTTTGGCCAATTTCAAGAAATTTATCCTCCATTTATTGTAGAAATGCTCATATATTTTGGGGAGCAGTACTTTGTAGTCTACTTTAGGAGTGTTGGCTTAAAAAATTCGTTGATTGACGCTCACGTGTCTTGATGACGGGTAAAAATGCAATATGCGTTGATCCGGCCTGAAAGACAGAAGAGCTATCGTAGGTCACGGACTATAGTTTCTTTTATTTGTATTCGATCTTTTCATTGATCGATATATATAGCAGTTTTTCGCCTGCTTTTGTTTTTTGTTTCTCTCGTATCTCGGTGGATGGCGCTTCTTGCGATAGTTTTCTCACTATTTACTTATGATTAGAGACAAAACCGTCTGATTAACTTCGCAAGAATTGTCACATATTGACCAAGCAGTGTTCTGAGGAGTCCCATAAGGACGAAACAGTTAACTGTCAACACTTATTAGGTGTCCATTAGATCTTGGACCCCCGTGAGGTTAAGCTTTTAAGCTACCCACGGAAAAATATATGAGAGAAACAAAAACTGCTTTTTGCCCGATTAGCCACGAAACGTGTTTGATTTTTAAATTCACGGGTACGAAATTCCACATTTGTTAATATTTAATTTTTTTTATTTTGTGATGTTTGCATCCCAAAATGTACTTTATGTTGTTATATTTTTTTAATTGTCCATATTTACTAAATTACTTAAAGTATTGTAATTCTAAATAAGTGTATTGACTATTTGTATTGTTTTTTTTTTACTTTTGACTTGTAAAAGCACTTATGTGCAGTACCTTACCAAAAAATAAACTAAACTAAACTAAATAAAACCCGAAACAATAAAGACTTTAGTGGAAAAGAGATTGGGTTTTTTCTTTACAATTATTTTTATTTAAAATAAAATATTGAATCAGTAACCTTTAAGTAGTGTAACGCGGGATCACGTACCGCTACGAACTTTTAAATCAATGTAACTAAGTCCAGTAACTGAGTGTCTCAGTACCTTTTAAGGGTGTGTGTCGGTGCGTTTTTTCAGTCCATTGAGAATACTCGAGACGGTCACATTTACAATTAACAAATCTTTTTTTTCGGATAGTGGAATCGGATACCGGTTTACACCGTAATACCCTGTTTCCACCAATGCATGCCCAGCCCGATTCGAAAAACGCATCACGTGATGGGCCATGAATTTGCACCGGTTTTAAATATAGCGTCACCTGATGCGTTTTTTAAATCGGAGTGGGCATGCATTGGTGGAAACAGGGTATAAGCAAAAACATTTAACTAAAGGTTCGGTTCGGTTCGGTTCATTGAATTTCTTTGGGTATAAGTGTTTAAAATTTTTAAATTGTTGCTTAAGTTTTCTAATTTTTGCGTCTATAAACATATATTTTTAACTATTTTTAAAGTTGCAATCTTTTACAATCCAGGAACGCTATGCATACAGATGACCCAAAATTTCAATATTGGTGTCTGCAGCAGTTAAAACAAGAAGATGTGCTATTAAGCGATGATAAAGGGAGAAATGTCTCAGAAAGTGAGCACGAAACCACGGATCACCTAACAAAAGTTGATCCGTGACGAGACACTGAAACAAAACAATGTGCCGATCAAAATAAAGTGAAGCCCAATATGACAAGGTGGCAACCCGTCTCATACATTAGTAGAGTCTTCCAGGCCCCTCTTAGAAATATTTTCATCTATTGCAATGTAATTTGAACCCTAATAGTCAGGCTACATTTAAAATGAACACACATCGTGAATCTCCTTGATCCTACAAAATAAAGTATATTTTATTGTCAGAATAATTTTAAACTATGGCCAAAAGGATAGAGCTTATTGATTTGCAAGTAACCTGAACTGAACTAAATAATACACTACACCATGATAATTGAAAAAATTTGACCTTAGTTTGATTAAAGAAATTCTTATCTAAGTTTTAATGAGATAACAACAAATTTGGATTTTTAGAAATCGAAAGCGATTCTATCAAAACAGAATCCACTTGAGATAAATAAATAGGGTGAACCGACCAGTGAGTGACTACTTAAGGTAAGAGTCATATGAAATTAATTTCAAAATACAGTGTACTCCGGTTATAACGTACCTTGGTTATAACGTACTTTCGGTTATTACGTACCTATTTCATTGGTCCGGCCATAATCCTCTTCTTTTTAATTGTGTTATTTATAACGTACGTCCGCTTATAAAGTACATATTTTCTGGTCCCTTGATGGTACGTTATAAACGGAGTACACTGTATACATTTTGATTTTTAAATAAAATCAATATGACAGTTGAAAAATGCGTTTAATATTTTATAAGTACTTTTCTTTTAAATAAAATACTACACCTAAGTTTGTTTAAAATATTTTATTTTACCATTTATACGGTAGTTTGTACCAGTTGCTACCAGTGAATGGCCTAATAAAACCAATAAATGACACATAAAACACATGGGTTTAAAATATAACACTTTTTTGTGTGTCTCGGTGTGTACATAACTTATCTGATTTTAGTAAACCTTGGTGATTTGGAGTCGGTAGACCCATTTATTTAAAAAAATAATATTTAACTGTTCAATTTACAAAAAAACTAATTATTATATCATTATTCAAGGAAAGGATATTTTCTTAAAATTAGGTATGAGTATTCTTATTAGCCAGAGGTGCACACCTTAAAAGAGATTTTAAAAAATTCACGATTTTAATGAAATTTTAGTATGTTATAGAAAAAAATCAAGGTTTTCATGTGCCCAAAACGATCCTATGACTGGTTTTCGAGATACAGTGGCGGGTATGGGGCTCTCCAAAATACGAATAAATTGAAATTTAAAAGTAATTTTTGTAAAATTTTAGAAAAAATAGTGTTTTACTAAATTTAAATGTGACGAAGGGGTTTAGACAAAAAACTAAATTTAAGTACATGGTGTTTTATACAAGTGGGGATCAAGCTTAATGTTATAAAGTATTAGAATTTTAAAACAATTTAACTGCAGGGTAAGAAAAACTAAAACTAAAAAAAAATGTTTTTTTAATATATATTTGCTTACCTTAGTATTTTGAAAACACTTTTTGCTAAACAGAAACATGTACATTTTTAACTAACATTTGCAAAGCAATGACATATTGGTCATTCACTGGGAGGTGGTCATTCACTGGACAGGTCACCCTATGTTGTAACAACAATTTAAAAAATTGTTTTTACACAAAAAGTATTTATTTAATTCTTTTATTTTGTATAAAACTATTTTACTACAACCTAATCGGTGTTTGGATTCTGCTATTCTTGCATACTTAGATTAATAACTGGATGTAAATTAAGTAAACATAGTTCTTTTAAAGTTAGTTGAACATTGTATTTTCTTATTCTAAAACAAAAATCTGTTAGTGCTTGCAGAGTATGGGAAATGGCAAATTTAAGTCATGAGGAAGGTACGAAAAAAGCGGAAAATCATCTCAAGGATGGATTGGTGGATTTTATTGCAGGATGTTTAGGTAAGTTTTGAACCCTATTGACTCAGTGTTTTTAAATATACTAGAAGAAAAACTAGTTTTTTTGTAGCTAAATACAGCGTGTGACTTAAATGGTGCACCAAACTTTAAGGAGTGGTAGGAAGGAATATTCTTGGCTCTGTTTCTACAAGGTCCTTTAATGAACTCTTTAGAGTGAGCCAGTTCTGGTATATTTATCCAGTATTGTTGGAAGCTATTCTCCATCCATTTTAATATGGTTGATTTAGCAGCATTGTATGATATCTCCAGGGCTGGCTTCGGGTCGAAAAATTCAGTAGATGCCGCTTTCCTCGCTGCTAGGTCTGCGGCCTCATTTCCCTCGTGCCCAGAATGCCCTGGTATCCATACTAATGACACATTGTTACCGCTACCAAGCGCATTCAGCGAATTCTTACAACTCCTCACTCACGGTTCTCGATTAGACCGTATAGGAATCAAGGGCTCTTAAGGCTGCTTGACTTTCGGAGAAGATTTTTATTCTCCTGTTGGTCCATTCGTGGTCAGTAATCCACCGGCACACAGTTCAATGGCTACGAGTTCGGCCTGAAATATAGTAGCCAATTGGCCGAGACTATGTTCAATCTCGACTTTTTCTTGAGTACTAAAAACTCCAGCGTTTGCGCACCTATGTTCAACAACTTTGCAACTTTTATTTGTAAACTGAGCCAAAGAATCACCCAATATTTGAACTAAAAACATAAATGTTTTCCTACTTATGTATGTATTTCAGGTGGAGTTGCGTTAGTGTACGTAGGCCAACCATTCGACACGGTCAAAGTGAAAATGCAAACGTTTCCCAACCTCCACACCAACATGGTCAGATGCTTTCGCACCACCTACATCCAAGATGGCATCGCCAGAGGTCTCTATGCCGGAACGGTGCCGGCTTTAGTGTCAAATGTGGCCGAGAATTCTGTGCTGTTTTTGTGTTATGGGTTTTGTCAGAAGATAATTTTAAAGGTTGGTGAATTATTTATGAAAGTTTGGTCTGTGAGATTTTAAAAAAATATCATACCTTCAAGAATACTTTTATAAATTATTTTGGTAGTTTTTACTTTATTTTCGTTAATTTTAGGTTACAGGTTCCAAATCCGTTGAAGACCTTAGTGTCCTATCGAATGCGAGCGCCGGCTTTTTAGCCTCGTTTTTCTCCTCAGTGGCAATCACGCCAACAGAACTAATCAAGTGCAAACTTCAGGCAATGCACGAGACACAAAAACTGGCAACATGCAGCAACGGTACAGTCAAAGCAATAAATTATATAGGACCACTTGCTCTTACCCAGCAAATATTAAGGAGCGAAGGCGTCAAAGGGGTCTTTAGAGGTTTGGTTCCAACGCTGGCCAGAGAGATGCCGGGTTACTTTTTCTTTTTCGGAGGTTATGAAGGTAGGCAACGATTTTTGATATTTTTGTACCTAAACTTGCTACTCTACTACTAGACCTAAGCTCTACTCTACTAATACCCTGTTTCCCCCAATCCATACCCACCCTGATTCAAAAAACGCATCACGTGTTGGCCCATGGATTTGCACCTGTTTTAAATGCAGTATCACCCGATGCGTTTTTTAAATCGGGGTGGGCATGCATTGGTGGAAACAGGGTATTAGAGAACTGAGCTTTCTGTCAAATGCATACGTCGGATTTTTAGCCTCGTTTTTGTCCTCGCTGGCAATCACGCCAACGTAACTAATTACAAACTTCAGACAACATGCAGCAATGGTACAGTAAAAGCAATAAATTATAAAGGACACCTCGCCCTCAATCAGCAAATATTTAGGACCGAAGGCATCAAAGTGGTCTTTAGAGGTTTGGTGCCAACGCTGGCCAGAGAGGTTCCGGGTTACTTTTTTAAAGCCGACAATTTTTGATATTTGCACATAAAATTGCAACTCTGCTTGAAGAACTAAAACCGAGGGGTGATCAGCTGCCCACAGTAGGTGTACAAATTTTTCTACAGGACCCCACAGGACTCCACAGCACTTCCACAGGACCCCGAGGGTACTGGCGCCTAAAGGGTGCCCGGCCGGCAAAGGCAAATCGGCTCTCTAAGAAAAACGCGAGTTTTTTTTTTGGTCGCGAATTTTTTTACTATACAGGGCCCCACAGGCAGGACTTGTACAGGACTATATAGGACATGTACAGGACTATACAGGACCAAAAATTTATTAAAGTCCTGTAGGACGGTGTACAAATTTGGTTCAGCTGATCGCCCCTCGACTAGAACTAACCGTGCAGGCGCCCGCGTTCTAGCCTTGTTTTTTTTCATCGCTGGCAATTACGCCAACACAACTGGTTAGGTGCAAACTTCAAGCCTTGCACGAAATGAAGAAACTGGCAACATGCAGCAACGGTACATTCAAAGCAATACATTATATAGAACGGCTCCAACTAAAAGTCGGGTCGCTAAAAAACTGCCGTCTAAAGGAGAAACGCAGCGGGTTATTTTTTAAAACTTTGGTTGGGACATTTTGATAATAGCACTGGGTTCTGCATCTGTGAGAATAGTTGTTTTCTTGTGTGTACTAGACGGCTGAATGCCTGAAGGAGAGAAGACTAAAGATTTCACAAAAAAATTACCCCAAAGTTAAATTTACCCCGTCTGGGAAAACAGACGTTTATTGAACTAAAACAAAGGAAAGAAATCGGCAACACGCTAGAAGCTTACCTTCTTTCATTTAACAGCAGTTCCACAGTTTCACTCGCGGCGCCGTGGACTTTCTTGTGGATGGAATTTTGGTCTTAATCTTAAAACACGTGTGCCTTCTTTCAGTGTCTTTTCGGAAGTGGTTTTTCATTCCCATGACAAATACAGGAGGGCGCTTCAAAAACTCCCAGCGTGTGCAAAGCGCGCATGATTTTTGCCAAAATGATCAGGTGTTCAAAGAGAAAATAACTTTCAACAAAGAGAAAAATTATCACCTGATAGGAATTTTCCCAAACAAGGAGTTTCTTTTTTAAAGGTTTGGCTGAAGAGCCCAAAAATATCAAAACAAAATTTAAGGTTAGGTTTTCCCAAAAATTCAAATAAAAACAAAAACAAAAATAACTGGCAGCATTAAACATGTACAAATATAATATTTTAAACGTATGTATGTGATTAAAGGATTTTACATTTTGTAGATTCACTTGGCACTGATTGTTTTTAAAATTTAAGGAACCAGGGAACTGCTTAAAAAACCACATCAATCAAAGGATGATATCGGCCTACTGAGAACAATGGTCGCGGGAGGAGTAGGGGGAGGTGTGTTTTGGACGCTCACGTATCCTATCGACGTAGCCAAGTCTCGAATACAAGTTACCAATACAACAGACAACTTGGTGACTACTATATTGAAAGTGAGTATAATATACAGACACGTACGTCTTAAATATATCTGTACCGCTAAAGCGTATTAAAATCATTAATGGAAAATGACTGCTACAAGCGTTCCACCATATTGGATTCAAGCTTTTAATAAACGTGGAATTTAGTACCTGTAAATTTAAAAATCAAATAAGTTTCGTGTCTAATCGGGTAAAAAGGAGTTTTTGTTTCTCTCATATTTTTTCGTGGGTAGCTTGAAAGCTTAACCTCACAGGGGTCCAAAATCAAATGGACACCTAATAAGTGTTGACAGTTAACTGTTTCGTCCTTATGGGACTCCTCAGAATACTGCTTGGACAATGTGACACTCTTGCGAAGTTAATTACACGGTTTTGTCTCTAATCCTATGTAAATAGTGAGAAAACTAACGCAAGAAGCGCCATCTACCGAGATATGAGAGAAACCAGAACAAGAGCAGGCGAAAATAAACTGCTATACATATCGATTAATGAAGATCGATTACAAATAAAAATAAACAAACTAATCCGTGACCTACGACAGCTCTTTTCCCTTTCAGGCCAGATCAACGCTTATTGCGTTTTTATCCGCCATCAGACTCGTGAGCGTCAATCAGCAGAATTTTTAAGCCAAATAATACTAACAAACAAAAATACGTTTATAAAGAAAATCTCCTACCTAACCACAAAATAAATTTAAAAAGATAACATTTTTAGGTTTCAAGGCAGGAAGGAGTTGCCACTTTATACAGTGGACTGACACCAACGCTTATTAGGACCATTCCTGCTACGGCTGTGTTATTCGCGACCGTAGAGTATTCCAAGAAGTTTATGAACTATGCGATCAGGGATTTTTAGACTATAATTGTTATAATTTTATTTGGGGACGTAAACAAATCACCGCCCTCGCTTTTCTAACTTTTGGGCAAAAATGTACAGCCTTCTCTGTGTTTGGTTTTTGTGGGTTTATTATTCTTGATACAAAATTGTTGATTATGTTATTAACTTTTTTATACTGGCAATTTCCATCTATGGCTAGGATCAATCGCCTAATCTTTTTATCGAAAGTTTATGCGGAGATAGGTATTGTTGGAACGTTACAAATGTAAATTTTAAGATGGCGATAAATTTTCATCATGATCTTTAAAAAGCAATTAATTCTTACTAGGATGGTTTTTATTTCATTAAAATCGGTTCAGTAGTAATGAAATTAAAAGGAAATAAATGCAGATATGATTGGCAAGGCAATCGTATAATATGCAAAACAATGGTTGAAACAAAAAATTTTTTTTTTCAGAACCACTAAACCGATTTTGCTGATTTGTACCTTGTTCTATGTGGAAAGAATGCAGCTTTTTTACTGATTTAAAAAAATAATTAAAACATGTTCGCAAAACAAGAATAAACGAGCATCTTTGAAGGGTACAATTCAATTTCGTCCTCCATCTTGGCTTTGAGATGGCGGACAAAATAGTATAATTGGTCAAAACTTTGATTAATTCTCTGCTAAGTACAGTTTGTCCCATTAAAATCGATGCTATAGTTCAAAAGGTATATTGAAAAAAAAATTATCCGGTTTTTTTGGCCCACCCGGTATGGCACGCTTGTCGAAAAACGTAGTAAAAATATGTTTAGTAGCACAAAAATTTATTTCTATTATAAAACTGTATTTTTATGAAATTTTATTGGGTGCTCACTGCACAAATGAACCTATGGAGAAACCGTTTAAGGTTCACTTTTTGACTTTGAGTCTTTGAAGCTCATCATCATCAAATTTTTTTTTACCCAAAGTCGATATTTCTCTCAGTTTAAAAGTTAGAAGAGCGAGAGGCTTTTTCGGCCACATCATAGATAATACGAGGTGACTCCTAAAATCTTGCATTAAATCTATGTGTTAATAACTTTTTCGTTTCTTGTTTCAATTGTTTTTTTTGCCCTTCTAGTATGTATAATAATTTATTGTTGTTAGTTGCTGTTATAAAAAATAATGGTTTTTTATTTTTACATAAAAATATTTTTAAGTTATATCTTTGTTATATGTTTTTCTACCCTATGTTTAATGTGTCCGGATCTCTTTCTTATGCTACCTACCGCTTAAATTATGTGGATTTGATAGTTCGCGGACGTTTTTGTGCAATCATGTACTAATAAAGTCCAACCAAAAAACCACAACGTTGTTGCTATATGAAATCCACAGAACATAATCGTAGTCCTAGAAAGAAAAAGGATATATTTTCAACAATTTTCGCATTCTAAAGAAAATCCGTAAAATTCATGCCCCAGTTGGCCATAGACCCAATGCATTTCAGGTCCTTTGTAATAATTCGAAAATGATCTTTACTTACCTACATATGTTGTAACAATAATAGCACATGAACTTCAGACTTATCATGGCCGTAGGTAGCAAAATCCAGGATCACGAAACATTCAAATTAAAATAAAATTGTTTTTATTTAATTTATAATAACATGGGCGTCCAAAGGGGGGAGGTTTAAGGCCCCCGAAGAATCTGTAAATTGATTTAATTGATGATGATGATGATGATTCATATGTGAGTGGGCCTTGCAGCTCTTCCACTGCGACCACCAGTGGGTTTATTGTGACTCACTTTTGAGTGGTTTCGGTTCGGTTCGGTTGGTTCACCACTGTATGCCTAATCCTCCAAAAAGGCCGGCTATCAGTTGGGGTGAGGCACTGTTCAGATCTTCTGAGTCAATCTGAGGTTTACCGAAAGTATTCTGACTTAAACGTGCAATAGCCGGACATTCGCACCAATGAACTTGTAAAAAGTTCATTGATTCGCACAGTACATGTCTGACTGTTTCGTCATCCTCCATACAGAGTCTACATTCAGTCTCTTCTGTTAGTCCCATTCTGTGCATGGGTACTCTCAGTCGACAGTGACCCGTAAAAAGACCAGTCACTATACGTATCTCCTGTCTGGTAAGTCCAATAATGTTAGTTCTACGAGGACCTTTAATGAACTCTTTAGAGTGAGCCAGTTCTGGTATATTTATCCAGTATTGTTGCAAGCTATTCTCCATCCATTTTAATATGGTTGATTTAGCAGCATTGTATGATATCCTCAGGGCTGGCGCTTAGGGCCGAAAAATTCGGCAGATGCCGCTTCCCTCGCTGCTAGGTCTGCGGCCTCATTTCCCACGTGCCCAGAATACCCTGATACATTGTTAGCGCATTCAGCGAATCCTTACAGCTCCTCACGGTTCTCGATGAGACCGTATGGGAATCAAGCGCTCTTAAGGCTGCTTGACTGTCGGAGAATTGATTTAATTAAAAATATATGTTTTCTTACTTTTTAAATCCCAAACCCCGCCCCAACTGACAAATAACTTTTTTAAAAATTTGAGTTTTGTAACAATAAAATCTAAAGAAATCTCAAAAAACCTTCAAAACACGAATTAGAAAATCAGCAAAACAAAATGTGACAAACGCCCAGGAATCTAACAAATTACATTTGTATAAACCGGGATTTAGTTTGTTTTCTGCCCGGTTTTTTGACCGATTAAATTTTGGTTAAAATACATACAAGGATAATGACAGTTTTTTGACAATTAAAAAATGCTTACTTTTTAAGGGAGCATCGCATCAATATGCGGTTTTCGGAATATAATAGTAGATTGCATTTTGCTCAATAATTTGTGTTATAACCAAAAGCTTCGTAAAATTTAATTTCTGAGATATTTGCAAAACCTGAAAGGCTTATATATCTTGGCTTCACTTGAAGTGTGCTAATGCTAGCTGGGAAGGTATCAGATCCGTCATGAATTCATTTATTTAAATCTACCTTCACCCTTTTTTGCGGCTTATCACTATCTAGAGCCAAAACCCAACCCAGGTACCAAACTTCATTAAAATCGGGCAAGCAGTTTTTTGGTTATAGTATACGTCTAAGCTCTATCATTCTACACAAAAATAAACAAACGAACAAAGTAGGAAAAACATATTTTGAAAACTATTGTTTATATTTTAAGTCAATTGTGCGATTTCCTTTATTTGCAAAAATGTTAACAACAGAATCGTAGAAAAAAGGTTTTTTCATTAATCCATTTAAAAAACGTTTCTCAATGGAAATTAAACAAAGTGACGACATTCGATCTTGAAATTGAGTATTTTTTTGGCATGACCAAAGGCATGTCTTAATTCGCTTCATTGCTGACAAACTTTTTTCAACGGATGCACTTGTAGCCGGAATTGTTAAAAATAAGTTTGCCAATTTAAAAGCTTCCGGAAATGCATTATTAAGCTCTGAAGATTTTAAATATTGATAAAATTCTTGTAAATCTTTTTTAACATAATCTGGATCATTATAAAGAACTGACAATTCTGTTTTTAACTTTACTGTGTCAAATGTTTGTCCATATAGCTGTACAAGTTGTTGAAAGGCGCTATCTGGAAATTTTTTTGAATAATTTTTAAAATTATCAAAATCATATAGTGCCAGAAATTCTAAATACTTTAAGTCACAAAATCTGTTTTTAATTTGAATAATCATGGTGTCAAAAATTTCAAAAAAAACTCGTCGATAAGATGTCTCTTTATTATTGTTAATATTTGTAATTCGTTGCCTCTTATTGGGTTTGGGTACATCATCATTTACAAAGTTCTCTTGTTTTGACCACAGACTTTCAAAATTATTCCGTTCTAATTGCAAAAATTCTAGAAATTCTTTAACTTTTCTCATGCAAAATCCAATGTCATACATTTTTTTCTGTAAAATATCAAACAAAGTATCTGATTTTGGTAGAATAATCTCAAATAAGTTTAAAAATAAATTAAAATCAAATTCTTGCAATGTAATGTAAAAGCCTTTCGAACAAATTCGTGTCTCTACATCCCATGTTGCTGTGTCAGTATGCATCTCTTTAAATAGTTCGAGAAGCTCTGAATGAAAACAAGAAACAACCTCAACAAGTCTACCAGCATAAAGAAACCTGGTTGCTGCTACTTTGGGTAAACGTTTTTGTACTAATTTATCCAACGCAGCAGCCCTTTTGGACGTTTTAGAAAAAAATGCAGCAAGCCCTGATAACGTTTGAAAAAAAAGTTTACACTCTATAATATGTTCCACTGATTGCTGTAAAACCAAACTGAGTCTATGGGCATAACAATGAACAAAAATTGCATATTGATACTTATCTTTAACCAGTTTCTGAAGTTCGTTGTGTTGCCCGCTCACTACTGCTGCACCATCGTAAGTATGTGCAATGAGTTTATTTCCGCACTGAAACTCATTCAACACACTGAACAAAATTTCCGATAACCGTCCCGCAGAACGCTCTTCACTAACATTTACAAATTTAAAAAATCTTTCACAAACATCACCGTCGTGGCAAACATATCTAAATATTATCGAAACTTGCGATTGGTTTGAAACATCGTTGCTTCCATCTAATATAACCGCTACAAAACTTGCTACGGCAATTTCTGATTTAATTTCATCAATCATAAATGTAGATATGGCTTCAATAACATCGTTTTGTAGGTCATTTGAAACTCCCGATAAAACAGTTGACGTTTCTAGATATTGGCAAAATTTTTGATCTTTTTTGGCAATTAATGTTAACAATTCCCTGTAGTTGCCCCTATTGTCAGAGTCATCCCCTTCAAAATGACCCCGAAACGGTAATTCTTGTTTGGCCAAATAACATACAGCATCTATAAGTGTGCTAATGATATATCTGTTTTTTTTAACAATTTCATTATATTTAGCAATATTTGCCTTAAAAGCCTGGTTAGGACAACTTTCAATTCTTGTTTTGCCAAACTGAATCAAATTGGCTACACATCTCACATGCAATGAAGAAATTTCATGTCTCCTTTTTAGAACTCTGAAACTATTTAAATCGTTAACTCCGTTGCTAGTCCACCAATTTTTTTCTGTAGAAAATAGAAGACACGGCCAACAATACAGTCTATTTTTCTTGCAACCACATAACCAAGAGTTTTCACTATACCAACGAAGTTTAAAATATCGAACTACTTTTTTTGATTCCTTTTTTAAATCATTTAAAATAGGTGTTGGTCTTCCACTTTCAATGATCTCCTTTTTTTCTTCAAAATTATACAAGGAGAATGACTTTTCAAGTAGTTGATCTATTACGCAACAGCACTCATCCATGTTTAATTGCACACAGACTGCAGTCTAACGACCATAGATAAAGGCGTTTTGCTTCCTTTGGGTCAGTCCTAACGACTGCTAATGAGTAACTAAAACAAAAAAATGGTAACGAGCATACAGAGTGGGCCAAATTCAATGTTTTTTATCGATATTAGTTATTTTGTAGCCGAGATAGATATAAAATAAGTAGACATGTCCTGGACTCGATTTCTTAAAAAATCAAAACCGCTTCTTGATAGAGCCCGCAATTTTTCAGCTACAAAGGGATTTTCAAAAGTCTGCATTTATGGAGGTGGTCTAAAACTTCATTTTGGTGTAAATATTTTTTTATAGTTTTTTAATAGAGAATCCAACTGTCAAACTGAATTTTGTATGTCACTTTTAGTTTTTGAGATATTACAAAAAATCTTTCTTCTTTAAGAAATGACCCCTTTATTTCTTTATATTCTTTGTATTTTGTTATATTTTTTATTTTTATTTTATATTGTTATTTGTTGAGTTAAAAATTCTCATTACTCGTAACACAAATCAACAAAATTTTACAGGAATAAGAAAAGTTAGAAGCAAATTACATAGCGTAAGCATTATGCGGCTTGTTAGAAATCACGGGAATGACCGTTTTATATTTTTTTTTCGTTGCGAGGATTTAGCAGCATATAGCTATGCATAATTACTAACCTTTGACGCAAAAAAATCGAAGTTTAGTATAAAGTCTTTTAAAAAAATTAGACAAGATCATAAAAAGGGGCCGGGCCTAGCATGAGCAACTCTCTCCTTTCTTTTCATGTATACTGGTTCCGTCTCTCTTCCTCTCATATAAATTGGTCTCATAGAAGTTTAAATCGGGAATAAATAATATTGTTGTTTTTGAACCCAAAAATACATTTAAAAATAATGATTTTTTTTTCCTTTAATTAGCTCCCCTGTCCTTCTTTTGAGAGGTGTTAACCGAACCGAACCTCTTGGTCAGTTAATTGCAGATTAATCCTAACTTAGGGTCCAACACTTGACCTTTTTTAAGGATGACCTTTGCTTAATAAAAATGCCGTATGTACTATAGCAATCCCCATGTAGATACGGCGTAGTAGTGAAGGATGCTTCAATTGCATAGCAATATCAGAACCGCTCTTCTTTAGGTGAACGTCACAAACTAGGCCCGACCCATTTCTATGATTTTCGCTGGTTTTGATAAAAGACGTTTTTAATAATGCCGGTTATTAATAATTTCGTTTTTAACATGGGACTGTTATTGAAAAGTTGGTTGTTCAAAATAAGTGCTTTTAAAAACTTTGGGTGAAAAACTCGGAAGTTTCTCGCTGGCTTGCTGTATCCTCACTGTATTTCGCATTTAAGTTACTTTACAACGTTGCACAGAGGTGTAAATGTAACATTTACAGGGACACTAAGGGACAAACTTGTCCTCAGGGAATATTAATAATATATATGTTTTATAATAACCTTAAGCCCATTGTTAAAAAAAATTTTTTATGGATTGGAGTGCAAAAAATTGGGTTCAATAAAATGAAAATAAAAATGTTCATTTATATCGAATTTGTTCTTCATTGTTTTGGAGTTTGGTTAAAATTACTTGTTTGTTTTATCAATATTGAGGCATGTCTGCTCAGTTTTTTTTGTGATAATTAAATGCATTAAAATAAAAAACAATCACTTTTTGGACATTTTGTATATACCCAAGTTAGATTTTTAATTACCTAAGGTTTTATAAATTTGGTTCCCAGTTCTTATAGGGTGTTCAGATTTTACAACAAGCTCTCCTGGTTTTATAAAATACCTGAAAGTTACGATAAGTTATATAAGGGTAATTGGGGGAACCTTTAAAATTTACCAAAAGTAGTTTTATAAAAGTTCTATAATATAACCAGGAGAACAGGATCTCTTTAGCTGTATTATATAACCACCGTGCGTTTTTATAAAAGGCCCCTTATAAAACCTTAAGTTGTTGATATTTATAAGAGTGTCATTATATATTTTGTAGTCACCATCAGTATCTCGCACCATCAGGAGTAGAAACACGGATGTTGCAGCGTTGCCACATCTATTAAATTAAAACAGCGCGTATCAAAACGGCGCTTTTAAAATAGCGTGTACTAAAATAGCTCGTACCAAAATAGCGCGTGTTCATAATAGCATGTGGTATGGGTAGCTTTATATATATGAATCATGCCAATCATTTTTTTAAATCTCCTTGGTATTGGAAAAGGAGCACAAAACTTTTAAAGAGTGGACAAAATTAGCACATAATTCTGGAATAAATATTTTTTTATTTTTATTGAGGTGGGCTTGCTAGGTTTATGAAGGTTGAGAAAGCTTGCTTTTCAATGAATATCCTTAGCTTCATTGCGTTATAAACACAAAACCGGGACAGTAGGTAGGTATAGTCCTTGCCATAGGCAGTACACTTTTGTGACATTTCCGACATCTTTATTTATCATATGCATACTGACAGCAACAAAAAAAATCTGAGAAAAGGCAGGCACTTTGAGTTGTTTTTACTGAGACAATGACAGTTTTACCTTTAATTTTATACCAACATGACATGTTTACTTTTTAATATATTTCGGGTTAGGATATATGTTTGTTTCATGTCAAAGGCACAAAAGTGTAACTGTGATTGACAATCTATTATTATATCCTTGGTCCAATGCCAAAGTCATGGTGTACTGTGAATGTGCTTGATTGATGTTTTGAGAAAAATGTGTTTTAAACATTGAAGACATTGCGAAAAATAGAGATTTCATTTTGTGGTACTTAACCACTTTTGTAAAACAACAAATAATGTCGGTTGAAAATTAAAAATTTTTGTAATGTTTTTCAAAAAAAAAGCACATACCATTGACTTCTATACCTTCAGGGCCTTATACAACTCAATGGCACATACATTGTTTTGGCTTTGCAAAATTGGACATTCATGACTTTGGCATTCAACCGACAATATAGCATATTATTTTATTTTTGTAGCTAATTGGCTATTTACTGAATTACTATTACATACCTATTGCTGTTGGCAAAGAAATTTAAAAAAATCTTTCACAGTAGTCATCAAATAATTATTTTGAAGATTTAACTGTTACGAATAGATAGTGCATCACCTAACAAATTGGACGCACAGAACACCAAGAAAATGGAGGCTTCGCCACTGGCTTTTCGTTTAATTCAAATCATAGATTAGGCCACAGGATTAGGTTATTCAAATTCAAACAAAAATAAAAACACGGATTTGAAGTGAAAATCGCTGGGGTCAGCTGGTATTGGTTTCGGGCTTTCAAAGAAGGAAAGTGCGTTGGCCTGTCAAGCCTTTTCAGAACATTGCTAACTTTACGATTATTACCAAAAATCGCCGGGACGTGACGTGTCTTCGATCCTTTTGAAACGTGGAGCAAATTTTTTTAACTGAGTGCAAATAGTTGTGTGGGTTGTTCCACTTTCAAAAAAATTTTAAGGCAGGAAGCAATTTCTACCGAATTAACACAAGAGTTTTTATTTATCAGTTTGAAAAATACAACCATTTAAATAATGGCCACCAACAAACCACAACCACTAAAGGAAAACAAGCCCCTAGGATTTACCAAGGAAGAGGAGCTGCTCCTACAGGATTTCAGTAGAAACGTATCTACAAAGTCTTCGGCACTTTTCTATGGTAAGCAACCTGCATTCCTAATAAAACTAGGGTTTTTTTTAGTCATAATATCTACCCATCTGTTTTGTGCACTCAGGTCTTCAGAATGTTTCTATGTTAGTACTAGGTATTTGAGAAAAGCAACTGCTTTTTTAAAGTATTTATTTACAAAACAACTTTAAGTGAATATCTATATCTAAGGGGAGGAGATAACAACTGACCAAAATTTGTACATGTATTGCACATTACATGCTTTTTTCATAGTAATGGAACCATAATGCAGGTTATAAATGCAACTGTAATGCAGGTAATGTAACCATGATGCAGGTAATGCAACCATAATGCAGTTAATGTGGGTAATACACTACACTGAAGCAATGATGAATGCCAAAAGTGAAAGTTTAGACTGAGGTTTAGACAGACATCTCTTAATAACTTTTTTCACTTGCAAGAGCAAATTTTTGGCCATAATAGTTATTTTTGTACCAAGGGCATGAAGAAGAAATTTTTACCTGAGGCCTACTGTTGATGGAAAAGGAGGCTGAGGGCAAAAATGTTCTTCATGCTACACACACTCCAGTGGTTCAAACAAGTTTTTTTGCAAGATTTTTTTATAAGAACAGAAAATACGTAGGTAAATCAAATCAAGTAAGCTTTATTGTCCAAGATATTTTTTATTGACAAAGCAAATACTTAACTTATACTCTTTGAACATAAGACCACAGTGTGTTTATGAACTAAAAAAAGAGAAAAGAAGAAAACTAAAATTAATGGTAAGGGTAAGGTCCAAACAGACATTGGACATATTTAATATTAGTCTAAAAAATTTAAGGGCTGTACTTTAGATTTTTGTTTTCCTCTTGTAGTTTTAAGATATTTATTAGGCTTAGGTTTTCCTTGCTTGTTGGTTATATTCTGTAATTTTACATGTATTTACTGTATAACAGTATTTGCGAGGGGTGAACAGCTAACCCAAAATGTGTACACCGATTGTGAAAATCCACAATTTTTTGCTAAGATTGTGTAAAGATTGTGAGGGATTGTGGTAAGATTGTGAAAGATTTTGAGGGATTGCGAGGGATTGGGGTGGACTGTGCAGCGGTGTAGCATGCCTAAAGGGGCGGAGGGGCAACAGCCCATCAAAAATTCTTGTGACCAAAAAAAAAAAAAAGGTCATCAGGTCATCATGTCTATAGTTTCCTTTGCAAGGGATTGTGACGGACTGTGGTAAGATTGTAAAAGATTGTGAGGGGTTGTGGTAAGATTGTGAGTGATTGGGATAGACTGTGTAAAGATTGTGAAGGATTGTGGGATGAAGGATTGTGAAAGATTGTGGTAAGATTGTGAGGGATTGTGGTAAGATTGTGAGGGATTGTGAAGGATTGTGGTAAGATTGTGACAGATTGTGAGTCATTGGGAAGGATTGTGTAAAGATTGTGAAAGATTGTGAGAAATGTGTACACCGATTGTGAGAGCTGTTCACCCCTCGAGTATTGGTAAAGTAATCAATAAATAAATAAAAATAAATAAATAAAAATTAAGTTTTCTTTTCATAAGAAAAATGTTTAATTCACCTTAAGTACTAAATAAATAAATACATTAAGTTTAAAATCAGTTTAATGAAATAAATTTTTTATACATTTACACTTTTAAAAAAACTTAATTCCTACTTAAAACATTTTTTTCATAAAATTCAGTTACACTAAGGCAATTAGATGTTTTTTGCCATTTTGGTCTTATGGTGGTTTTTTCGTATCTGTATGACGCCACAATACTGCAACTCGGTGCTTTTTTTGATAAACTGTATAGTTTGTAAAATATGAATTTTCAAAATTTGGCATTTTGGTCTTATGGGTTTCCCTATACTAAAAATCGCTAAATGACGTTTTTTGGAATCTCAACTCACTCAGTGGTTTTTTCGTATCTGTATGACGCCACAATACTGCAACTTAGTGCTTTTTTTGCTAAACTGTATAGTTTGTAAAATGTGAATTTTCAAAATTTTGCCATTTTGGTCTTATGGGTTTCCCTATACTAAAAATAGCTAAATGACGTTTTTTGGAATCTCAACTCACTCAGTGGTTTTTTCGTATCTGTATGACGCCACAATACTGCAACTCGGTGCTTTTTTTTGATAAACTGTATAGTTTGTAAAATATGAATTTTCAAAGTTTTGCCATTTTGGCAGAGAACATATAAATTTCATCGATGATTTTGGTCTTATGGGTTTCCCTATACTAAAAATAGCTAAATGACGTTTATTGGAATCTCAACTCACTCAGTGGTTCTTTCGTATCTGTATGACGCCACAATACTGCAACTTGGTGCTTTTTTTGATAAACTTTATAGTTTGTAAAATATGAATTTTCAAAGTTTTGCCATTTTGGTCTCATGGGTTTCCCTATACTAAAAATCGCTAAATGACGTTTTTGGGAATCTCAACTTATTCAGCGGTTTTTTTATATCTGTATGATGCCACAATACTGCAACTCGGTGCTTTTTTTGATAAACTGTATATGTAGTTTGTAAAATATGAATTTTCAAAGTTTTGCCATTATGGTCTCATGGGTTTCCCTATACTAAAAATTGCTAAATGACGTTTTTTGGAATCTCAACTCAATCAGTGATTTTTTCGTATCTGTATGACGCCACAATACTGCAACTCGGTGCTTTTTTTGATAAACTGTATAGGTTGTAAAATATGAATTTTCAAAGTTTTGCCATTTTGGTCTTATGGGTTTCCCTATACTAAAAATAGCTAAATGACGTTTTTTGGAATCTCAACTCAATCAGTGATTTTTTCGTATCTGTATGACGCCACAATACTGCAACTCGGTGCTTTTTTTGATAAACTGTATAGGTTGTAAAATATGAATTTTCAAAGTTTTGCCATTTTGGTCTTATGGGTTTCCCTATACTAAAAATAGCTAAATGACGTTTTTTGGAATCTCAACTCAATCAGTGGTTTTTCCGTATCTGTATGATGCCACAATACTGCAACTCTGTGCTTTTCTTGATAAACTATATAGTTTTTAAATTATGAATTTTCAAAGTTTTGCCATTTTGGTTTTATGGGTTTCCTTATACTAAAAATCACTAAATGACGTTTTTTGGAATCTCAACTCATTCAGTGGTTTTTTCGTATCTATATGACGCCACAATACTGCAACTCGGTGATTTTTTCGATAAACTGTATAGTTTGTAAAATATGAATTTTCAAAGTTTTGCCATTTTGGTCTTATGGGTTTCCCTATACTAAAAATAGCTAAATGACGTTTTTTGGAATCTCAACTCAATCAGTGGTTTTTCCGTATCTGTATGATGCCACAATACTGCAACTCTGTGCTTTTCTTGATAAACTATATAGTTTTTAAATTATGAATTTTCAAAGTTTTGCCATTTTGGTTTTATGGGTTTCCTTATACTAAAAATCACTAAATGACGTTTTTTGGAATCTAAACTCATTCAGTGGTTTTTTCGTATCTATATGACGCCACAATACTGCAACTCGGTGATTTTTTCGATAAACTGTATAGTTTGTAAAATAAGAATTTTCAAAGTTTTGCCATTTTGGTCTTATAACAAACAACAAATGTCTTAGAAACTTCAAAATTTTTTTGTTTGTTAAATATTGTGGATACAAAACACCCAAAAAGCTCTACTCTTACCAAGTTTTGTTAAACTGACATTATTTTTGCAAAAAAAAAACAAAAAAATTAAGGTTTTTTAAATTTTTCTCGATATTTTATTTTTATGGCCTATAACTTTTCTGTATGTTACTTTTTTCTCCAACGTCAACTTTCGCCGTAAATCGCAATATTACGATTCCCTGTCCCTTTTTACCCCCCAAAACCTAACCGGCAACGCCCATGCTCACGCATTTATTTTTTTTAACTTCGTTTTTTACCGCTCTACAATTTCCAATGCTTTAAGTCCTGTTAGTAAATATATTTTTTTTACCTTAAAATATGGTTATTCTACTGGCCTATTTGTGATTTGTCATTAAAGTGTCTGTCAGTATATTATTGAAATTGTTTTTCTTGAACAAAAATAAAAAATAGGAACACGATGTGTTGCTTGTAAAAACGAGTTTTATAGGAATGAAAAGCCCTTTTTTTTAAAATAAGTAGCTTTGATTATTTAAAAAACTTTGTTTGTACCTAATCGGAGTATATATCCAGTTGTAAATTAAAAATTAAACGTCCGCGAACTTTCAAAACCACCGAATATCATCGGAGAGTAAAATTGAAAAAGGAAAAGGTAGCAGCTCCTGCGCAGCGTGCTCTCTCTACAAAAAATATCACTTTGCATATATGTAAAGGCCTATCCAGTTATATATATATATATATATATATATATATATATATATATATATATATATATATATATAGATATATATATATATATATATATATATATAGATCATTGGCTTAAAATGGAAGTCAAAGTTTCGATGACACCCAAGTGCCACTCCGCCACGGTGCGGCGATTGACGGCACTACGCCCGTTCTGTTCGAATCCAACAAGTAATGTGTGCAGGGTCAAGTGTTTTGGTCCCCTATCAACCTAATAATAGGGTGTTCCTTTGATTTTTTACCTAAATTTTATCACCATCAAAACAATTACAGTGAAACCTTCTATAAGCGGACACTCACGGTTCCGTCGATTTTGTCCGCTTATTGGAGGTGTCCGCTTAAGAGAGGGAACTGCGAAACGTTGATATATATTTATTAACAATTTCCGCTGCTTGAGATTATTCGATATTAAATTTTTCGGCGATCTTTCGTGCTGATAGATGTTCCTTCTCCGAAACGTTAACAACTTCCATTTTTCCACATAAATTAAAAAGTTTTTTTACTAGGCGCCATTTTAAAGAGATCTATTATTACCCAACTGAACAATAAAAATAAACACAGCAGTCCCGCCAAATAAAATAATGTTGTAAATACGACAAAAGTATTTAGTCTCCGCATTAAAACGAAAAGAGGTAATTCCCCGGCTGCAAAGTGCATTGTTGCCAACATACTATATAATATTTATGCCCATGTTGTGCAGCGCTTCGTCCCGTTGTCAGAGGTTCGCGTCCGGTTAAAGGAGGTTAACAAAAAAAAATTGTCCGCGTCCGGTTATTAGAGTGTCCGGTTATAGGAGGGAATTTTACTTGTAAACACATAGGCAAAATTTTGGTTCCAACACATTTGTCCGCCTAAAGGGAGTGTCCGCTTAATAGAGGTGTCCGCAAGGAGTGTTTCACTGTAATGGTTACACAACCTACATGCATTGTACTTTGTTTGAGTCCTTTAATATGACATTAAGAAGAACCTTGTTCGGCATGGTCCAGTTAGAGACCCTGTATGTATGACATATTTTAAAATATGTCATACATACAGGGTCTCTAGGTCCGGTTATCCGGAGGATATTTTATCGACATATTTGCGGACGTAAAAATACTTTTATGCTCGGAACGAGGGGGTAACAACTGACAAGAATACATGTCAAATTGATGGCATTATGCTGTATTACTTCACTACTTCATCTGGACTTTATCTTTTTTAGGCAATGCATTTATTGTGTCAGCCATCCCAATATGGCTCTTCTGGAGGATTCACATGATGGACATTTATTCTTCATTGTTACTTTTTGTCATTGTGACTGGATTGTCCACCTATTTATTGGCCATGGCATACAGAAACACCAAGTTCACTTTGAAACATAAAATTGGTAAGTATTTGTTTGATTAGGCCAAAAAATGGACACAATGAATGTCAAAATGACTTACGAAAATTCACACTTTTTAATTTATCTCTTTACTGTAAGTTTTATTTGATTGATATCCCGAATTAATGGTATGAAGTGAAGATTCCTATAATAACCCATAGGGTGATCATTTATGAATGCAACACCTTTGTTTATATTTGTCTTACAAACATGAAACAAAAAGTGAATGACTGATGAAATTGTTTAAGTTTTAATCACAGTTTAATGATTTTTTTTTCAATTTTTTTAATTAAGGTATTAGGTCATTTTTTTAAAGAGAACACTTGTTTGTATATTTTTACATTTTTAGATTCGTTTTTTCACTTTGATTTTAAAAATATACTATCTTTTTTTTAAATAAAAAACGGTTAGCTGAATTTGCACGCGACGTAGTGTAAAGAAAATTGCCTTAACCAAACCGAATAACTCATAGAACATGTACCTATGCGAAATTTCATTGAAATTGGTTAAGTAGTTTTCTAGATTAGTGATAATAAAAAAAGCCCTATTTCTTTATTGATGCCTGTGCTGCAATTTATTTATCTCCATTAAGATACACTTGACATTTATTTGGTTTTACCATAGAAGTATTGACAAATTTAAATGCGCTAATTCTTAGAAGATACGTATTGATCGTAGTGTAGACGTACGTATTATATATTTTTGAAATCAGAAAGAAAAGACTTCCCCTTTTAAAAAACTACATGAATATACGGCAGAGCCATCTGTCCGCTGCTGTTATGAAGTTTGTTGGGTTGCCTATCTGCGTACAAGTTGTGTAATTGTTGCTATGACCGATAAGTGATGGAACACCCAGTATATTGGCTCATTTTATTTAATTTTTTTTTAGCTGTCAAAAGAGAAGAAGCAGTCACCCGTGACGTGATGAAGAAACTAGCCGACGATAAGAAAATGAGCAAGAAAGAAAAAGACGAAAGAGTTTTATGGCAGAAAAACGAGGTCGCCGACTTTGAAGCAACCACTTACTCCATCTTCCACAACAACGCTCTGTTTTTGACAATCGTTATTTTCGCTAGCTTCTACTTTTTAAGGTCTTTCACCCCAGCCGTCAATTACGTCATTTCCATTAGTTCCGCTGCCGGCCTTTTGGCGCTCTTGTCAACTGGATCAAAATAGAGTAACAACATATATGTGCGTGTGTATAATTTTTTTTGTAATTTATTTATAGGCCATTTCATTTTTTGTTAAATGGAGTTTTCATAATTGCTAAGGATTTAATACATTTTTTAATAAACGTTTCTTTGTTGTTCTTAGTTGATCCTAGGGATGTATAGTTTTTGCAAAGTCAGTTGAACAAAGATAAAAGCAGACCATCGGCATATCCTTTGAAGAAAGTGACATGGGCGGCGGTAGATATATAGATATGAAAATTATTTCATTTAATTATGGCGTAAACTAAAATAAAAATAGATAATAAAACTTTCTATTCCTACACCTACAGGAACGACACTGATTTATTTTCTAACTGCATACTGCCGACTAAAGGGGTCCCGAAAAGCACACCCGAAAGCAATTAAAAGCGCATCTCAAAAAAATCTGCCAATCAGGTGCCGTCTATCCACCTGTGCTCGGTCGGTCGGAAAACAAATACTTTGTGGTCGGACCGCAAAGAGTCGCGCCTCTTCTCTGTCGGTAGGGTTGAAATTATATAGTTTTTGCAAAGTCAGTTGAGTAAAGATAAAAGCCGACCATCGGCATATCCTTTAAAGAAAGTGACATGGGCGGCGGTAGATATACTTATGAAAATTATTTAAATTAATTATGGCGTAAACTAAAGAAATAAAAATAGATAATAAACCTTTCTATTCCTACACCTACAGAAACGGCACTGATTTATTTTCTAACTCTGCATACTGCCGACTAAAGGGGTCCCGAAACGAACACCTGAAAGCAATTAAAAGCGCTCAAAAAAATTTGCCAATCAGGTGCCGTCCATCCACCTGGCCTCGGTCGGTCGGAAAAAAATACTTTGTGGTCGGGCCGCAAAGAGCCGCGCCTTTCCTCTGTCGGTAGGGTTGAAATAATACCAGGAAGATTTTATATGAATTTGGATAACTTTTGAAAGGCAGAATGAAGCAAAATTTCATGAAATCGATAGAACCTCGTATTAGGAGTGATTCAAGTGACTTTGCAAAAACTATACCAGGAAGATTTTATATGAATTTGGATAACTTTTGAAGGGCAGAATAAAGCAAAATTTCATGAAATCGATAGAACCCCGTATTAGGAGTTATTCAAGTGACTTTGCAAACACTATACCCTCGATCTACTCTAAACTATCGCTACTTCTTATAAATTCGAATTCAAAACAGAAATATTAATTTTTACAGTTAAATTTACGCTTGTTAAAGTTAAATTTAAATTTAGTAATATTGTTGGCTTATAACTCCGGTTACGACGCTAACATCGCGACGCACAAAGGGGCCAAAATAAATCATATTAATTGCTGTGATGTAAGTTAAAACACACCTGCTTAATAGTTTATAATGCTATACACGGTATTAATAAAGTATCTTTGTTTGAAACTTCCATTGTCGTTATTTATTTTAAAACACGACGTTTCGGTTAGTTTATCTCTAACCGTTATCAACTGTAAACTAAACAATCTAGTCTACGTTATCAACTGTAAACTAAACAATCTAGTCTAGTAGGCTACTACTTAGTGTGCAGTCAGGTGTGATGGCCCGCCCCCTTTTTAATCCTAAGACGCCTGTTTTCCTTAAGGAGTGGTTTCCATATGTTTGGTATGTCCGTGCTTGGTTGACTGAAAACTTCTTTATTCTGCATTATAAACGCAGCTTCAATAAATTTTCGTTTTCGCCAATGCGACTCCTTATGTAAAACTTTAGCTTCTGACCACTGAATCCTGTGATCATTTGACCATGCATGATCTGCTAAACCGGATTTTTCAATATCCCCTAATTGGGTACTTTTTAGATGTTCATTTACTCTAACCTGAAGAGGGCATTTCGTTTCACCTACATATGACTTACCACACTCACACGGGATTTGGTAAATACCTTTCTTATTATTTGAGGGATTGTCTGGTTTTGTTTTAGTTACAAAACTTCTTATCGTATTTCCCGTATATATAAAAACAGTATTTTCTTCGGGAAATACGATAAGAAGTTGTGTAACTAAAACAAAACCAGACAATCCCTCAAATAATAAGGAATGTATTTACCGAATCCCGTGTGAGTGAGGTAAATCATATGTAGGTGAAACGAAACGGTTAGAGACAAGAAATTTCAAGAGATCAAAAAGTTTCTGAATAAAACAAGGAATTCATTTTACATTTTGGAATCTGCCAGTGACTTACTGCAAAAATGTAGTTTTTTCCTAGTGTTTGCCTAGCTCGACGTTTGTCTTTAGGATTGTGATGTTTCTAGGAGCATAATTTTTGTTATGATAAGTTGTACGAAAACCAAAAAAAAAATGTATCTTAGAAATAAATTGAAAATTTGACATGCTTAATGATTTATGCCTTGTAGATAAATACACGTTAAATCAGTGACCTAATAAGATTTATTGTGCACTATCTAAATATTAAGAGATAACTTACTAAATAAATTTTTTAAAAAACAAATCGAATATTGTATGTATATTTTATATATTTAATAGTGAAATAAAAGTATCAAAAAATTGTGACAATAATCTTGAATCAGACAAAAACTCCAAATTTTGACGCAAATAAAATATTCTATAATGTTAAAACTTTATAATTTATACATGTAGTTTTTCCTTTTGCTTCGATGGGTAATTAATTTTAATTCAAAGCTAAATTGTTATATATATATATATATATATATATATATATATATATATATATATATATATATATATATATATATATCGGTTTCACAACGTTCTACGTCTTCCGATACTCAATCTCCACTCGTTTCTGTTTGCCCATAATTTATCATCTAGGCCTCTTATTCTTATTTCACTGTCTATTCCTTCTCTCCAGCTTCTCCTTGGCCGTCCTCGTTTCCTTCGGCCAGTTGGTTTCCATTGTAGTATTTGTTTAGGTAGTCTTTCATCATTCATTCTTTGTACATGTCCGTACCACACCAGTTGTTTTGTTATATCATCCACTAAAGTACGTTCACCCACTGTCATAATTTCTCTTATTCTTTGATTTGTAACTCTTTCTCTGTTTGATTTCTCTGCTGTTCTTCTCCAATGTCCATCTCCGTAGCGGAAAGCATTTTTTCTGTTCTATCCTTGATTGGCCATACTTCTGAGCCGTATGTAATAATACTTTTTACAATGGTGTTATATATAAGCTTTTTGTTATGTTTTGATATACTTTGGTCCCAAATTATTCCATTTAATAAAGTTATTGCTTTTCTTGTACGTTTCTATCTTTTATAGCTTTGTCTAGTGTTCTGTCAGCTGTAATTTTTAGACCTAAGTATTTATACTCATCACAGGACTGAATTCGCTGCCCGGTATTTAAGATTAGATCCTGTTTTATTCCACCGATACACATATACTCTGTCTTATTGAGATTGACCTGATTGATTTTTTTTCTTTATTTATAATTAAAATGGCAATGCGATGTATTGATTGATAAATAAACTAGTTTATTATTATTATTATAAATATATTAATAAACTACATTTGTAAATTAGGTTCTGTTTATTTTTGATGTGTAAAAGAATTTTTTATAAAGAACCAATATCTAAAAATATATTTATTCTTATATGCTTCTTTCAAACTACATTTATAAATTACTGGTTTTTTATTTTTGTCATACTTCGATTAAGGCATTCAAAATCAATACAGTTCATTGCCAAATCCACAAATATCAAATTTGAATTATGGTTTTCAATTTGTATGTGATTTTTTGAAGCACTAATAATTCTAAATATATTTTTACATGCTTCCAAACTACATGTATAAACTATTTCTTGTTTATCTATCTTATGATTTACAATATGGGCATCAAATAGTTTTTCGCACAGTGTTATAAAATCACAGCTTAAGCATTTATATTGACAATAACTTTTATTAAAATCAACAGTTACCGAATTCCGATGGTGAAATTACAAATAAAACCTCAAACCCCTGAGCAAAAAGAGTTTTACTCAAGTTTCGCAGTTTTTGCTGTGATCTAAAATATGGTTATCGAATTCCTTTACGACGAAAGTCACAAAATTGCTCGCATTAAAGAAAGTATTTATGATTTTAAGAATGTATTGTATGTATATGTATTTTGGTGTGTTCATGGAATTCAGTTTTGCAATCAGTTTTGTAAGTACAAAAGTTACAGCTATGTACTAAAACTTTTATTACGACAAAATTGAAACTGTGTTTTAGTTCATTTTAATGCAGACTAAACGCACCATCATCAGAAAATCTGTGAGCAGATTCCGTACATTTTAATAAAATTGTATGTTTATAACCTATATTTGGGTCAAAGTGGATTTAAAATTCCTTGTTAATGTTAGTTTCCATCGGACACGTTTGTACTTCACTATTTCGAAAACTTTCGAATAGCCCACAGGACACCAGACTATCTTTTAAGTGTAAGTAGCAGGCTGAATTTTTGTAAATAGTTTTGTTTTGCCGAGACCCCCAACTTCTTCCCCTACGAAAATCCTTGAAACTGATTCCTAACAGAGTGCGCGGGCGCACAAATCTTTTAATCTTACTAAATCAAGCGTGCGATTTCAAGAGGTTAAGCTTTTAAGCTACCCACGGAAAAATATGAGAGAAACAAAAACTCCTTTTTAACCGATTAGCCACGAAACTTGTTTGATTTTTAAATTCACGGGTACTAAATTTCACGTTTGTTAGTATTATTTGGCTTAAAAATTCCGCTGATTGAGGCTCACGTGTCTGATGGCGGGTAAAAACGCAATCAACGTTGAGTCTGAAATGTAGAAGAGATGTCGTAGGTCACGGATTAGTTTGTTTCTTTGTGTTTGTAATCGATCTTTTCACTGATCGATATGTATAGCAGTTTATTTTCGCCTGCTCTTGTTCTGGTTTCTGTCGTATCTCGGTAGATGGCGCTTATTGCGAGAGTTTTCTCACTATTTACATAGGATTAGAGACAAAACCGTCTAATTAACTTTGTAAGAGTGTCACATTGACCAAGCAGTGTTCTGAGGAGTCCCATAAGGACGAAACAGTTAACTGTCAACACTTATTAGGAGTCCATTAGATCTTGGACCCCCGTGAGGTTAAGCTTTCAAGCTACCCACGAAAAAATATGAGAGAAACAAAAACTCTTTTTACCCGATTAGCCACGAAACTTATTTGATGATTGTCATTTACTTTCAAATACATTTTTTAAGCCTCAGAAAAAAAATGCCGATTAATTCCTAGGGTTACTTTTTTCATCTCATAAATTAAGAGATAAAAAAGTACCAGTAAAGAATTAGGAACCGGATTTATTATTGTGGCTTAAAAAATGTTTGAAATTAAATGTCCCCAAAATCGAATGCTGAACCTCGCACTCTGTTGGGAGGGGATGGGATAATTCGCCGCGGCCGATTCGCCGCGAGATTTTTTTTTAATGATATTACCATTGGCAATTGTTCAAACAGTTTTATTTAGCTTGACTTCATATAATATATTTGTTTGATCATAACTTTTTCAAACTTTATCAACTAGTTATTTGGTGGTTAGTATAATACAATTCAACATTTTTTTATTAGAAAAATAAATAAGATGGCGGATTTTCCTATTTATGAACCGATTTGCCTCAAACTTGAAACATCGCGGCGCTTAAGGTAACTTAATACAATTTTAGACTTAAATTTAGAAAAATGAAAATGGTGGATCCAAAATGGCGGATTTTCCCATTTATAAACCGATTTGCATCAAACTCGGAACTTTGAGATCTTTCAGCTCGCTGATTATTATTTTTAATTGAAATTTACAAAAAATCAAAATGGCAGTTCCACAATGGCGCACTTTCTTGTTTATAAACCAATTTGCCTCAAAATTTCTCTGGGGGAGGAGGCGAGATTTCGATTAAAAATTGTATTGAGTTACCTTGCTTCAAGTTTGAGGCAAATCGGTTTATAAATAAGAAAGTGCGCCATTGTGGAACCGCCATTTTGATTTTTTTTAAATTAAGTTAAAAGTAATAATCAGCGACCTGAAAGATCTTAAAGTTCCGAGTTTGATGCAAATCGGTTCATAAATGGGAAAATCCGCCATTTTGGATCCGCCATTTTATTTATTTTTCTAATAGAAAAAATTGTTGAATTGTATACTAACCCCAAATACCTAGTTGGAAAAGTTTCAAAAAAGTTATGATCAAACAAATATATTATATGAAGTCAAGCTAAATAAAACTGTTTAAACAATTGCCAATGGTAACATCATAAAATAAAAAATCTCGCGGCGAATTGTCCCCGCGGCGAATCGGCCGGCGGCGAATTGTCCCGCGGCGAATCGGCTGCGGCGAATCGGCCGCGGCGAATTGTCCCCTACCCCTGTTGGGAATTACTTTCAAGAGTTTTTTCAGAGGAAAAAGTTCGGCGTCTCGGCAAAATAAAACTATTTACGTAAATTCAGCCTGTTACTCATCGCTTAAAAAAAAAACCGGGTTGACTAGAATGTTTTTTGGATTTGTGTCTGGCCAGGTCATCTTTCCTTCGGCACTTATAATCACACTGATCACAAAACAAACCGGTTTCCCTGTGGGTCAGTTCATGTCTTCCAACCATCGATTTTCGATTGCTTGAGTACTCACATACTGAACAATAATGCAACTTTAAGCCTGTTCGTTTATGCGAAGCGGTATGCTGGATAAACTCACTTTTTGATGCGGTTTCGAAGGGGCAATCGTTGCATTTCAGCGAATCTTTATGTTTCCTAGTGTAATGTCTCCTGACGTCGCACCTTTTCGTAGTTTCGTAGGAACAATAAGGACAAGTGTATAGACCGTCGAAGGTTCTATGCGCGGTTTTCTCGTGGCGATCAACATCGATTTTCTTATCGGCCGCAAATTCGCAGTAAAAACATTTGTAAGGGGAAGTTTTTACCTTGCCAGATTTTAACACAGATATTTCCTTACCTTTGAGTTTTAGATTTAAGTCAGCTGCAACCGAGTTTGCTTTAATTATGTCGCCATCAAATATTTCATTCTTTATTTCTTTATTTTTTTCTGTGTAGGCATTTAACTGACCAACCACTGAAGCTGCATTTATGGTTACATTTGGATTTTCGAAAGTATCAGGTTTTAAACTAACATCGCTATCAAAGACATTCAACGGAAACTCCAAAGCTGGATTAATATTTAAATTTTGATTTTTAGAAATGTCAGTTATTACAGATATATCGTCAGTTACTTCATTCTTTATTTCCTCATTTTCTACTGTGTAGGCATTCAAAGGAAAAACTGACGCTGCATTTATACATAGATTTTGATTTTCAGAATTATCATGATTTAAAACCGACACTTTCGCGTTAGCTGTATTAGTATTTAAACAATCAATATTTTGTTTATTTGGTAACTCATTCGAATGAGCTAAATCTTTGTTATTATCTAAAGAAACCACCTTAACTGTATCTGTTAAATTCGGACTAACTTGTGATTCATTCGTATCAAGTTCATTAGGATTAGTGAAAGTATCCAAGTCACACTTACTATACAGTTTTAAATCGTTAATTGAATGATGTCGTTTTTCGTGACGTTGCGTTAACTTGACATCAATCATGTGTAAATCGTAACGTTCTTTTCGTTTGGTTTCAAACTGACAGCCGTCACATTTATAAAGGGTTCGGGCATGAATATTTTGGAAATGTTCCGATAGCTTTGAGACCGAAGTTGCGACGAACGAGCACTTACTACAAGACTGACCATTGAGACTGGCAGGCCCAGGCGAGGCGTCGGGATGATTCGACTTAACGTGTTTGACAAAGTCCCATCTGAAGTAATTTGTAAAAGAACAGCTTGTATCGACACAGCGGAACAGCGAAATCTCTGCGAGAAAGCCACGGTGGTTTAATTGCTTGTGATGCACTTCCACAGATCTAAAATAGTAGTTTTAACCGTTTACTTTCAGTAGCCCAGTCATCAATGAATTTTCGCTACCAAAATGACGTCGTAAAAATTAAATGGGCGTTGGGCTTCGGTAGGCTCACGTACGAGGTCTGACAATAAAATTATAAGACTTGTAAAAAATCTACTTTTATTAAATACTATAACAACTTAATGATGTTCCCCATGAATGTTGTCCTCTTCTCTATCGACGCAGCGTTGCATGCGTTTTTTCTCCTATGTTAAAAGCAATTTTGGAAATCATCAGAAGAGAGGCTGTTAAGAAGTCTTGCCGTTTTTCCTTAACGTGTTCTAATATTTCGAAACGGGTTCCTTTTAACGATTTCTTCACTTTCGGAAACAGGTAGAAGTCGCAAGGCCAAGTCTGGTGAAAATGGTGGGTGGTTACCGACCGTTTGATGCAAAGGGCATTGTGAACGGTGCATTGTCCTGCTAGAGCAGCCACGCGTTGTTCTTCCACAAATCTGGACGTTTTTTCCTTACACATTCCCTTAGCTACATCATTACTTCCAAATACAAATGTTGGTTGACTGTTTAACCCTTACGCGCCCATTCAATAAGAATAACACCCCTAATTTCGAAAAAAAACAATGAGCGTCGCTGTTTTGGATGTGCTGGAGCGCCCCTCTCGTTCATCATCTTTAACTTCTTCACGACCCTCGAAGAAGCTTTTATGCCACATAAAAATCATTGCACAAGACATACACTGCTCTCCGTAGACATCCTTTAGCATTTGAAAGCATTCAGTAGCCGTTATTTTGAGTTTTACTTTAAATTAATACGTTGCTCAATTTTTTCGTGTCATAATTCGGGCAAATGAGCTATGCACAATCCGCTTCAAACCACTGCGTAAGCCAAACTAGTAGAGGAAAGGCGACAAGATTGCGCGCGGTAGTAGAACGCACATCAAGGTGAAAAAACCTGTTAGTATGGGGGCCAGTCTTAAAATTTAATTGTCATACCTCGTATGTTATAGACGAGATTCTTTCATACGACGCAAGGTACAAAAGTGTAACTGCCTATATGCAGTTATACTTTTGTGACTGACATAAAATAAACATATTTCCTAACCATAAATATAATAAAAATTAAATATGTCATGTTGGTATAAAATTAATTTCAAGTTATTAAAGAACATAACAAAAAATAAATAAAATAATAACCAAGTTATAAGAAAGATACAAAGAAAATAGAGAATAACTTGAAATTTGTGCCTTATTAGTAGATTCTAAACTTTGATCCCTTGCGTTTTTTGATTGAAATTTTTGTTGTAAAACTTCAGATTCGTGTTTAGCACCTCAAAAAACATAAAATAAGCCACTAAAAACAATTACACCAGGACTTTCCAATTTTGGATAATATTTGACTGAGCTATTAAAAAATATTTACCCATGAATGCCAAATACTAACCTCTGATTATAGTGAGTGTCGCCCCTAAAGGTACACATTGCGCATGTGATGGCTATCGCCTGTCCAGACAATTTGTGAGCAGTGAGATGTCCCTCCCATGCACCGCGGTCTACGGCTTCAAAAGAACAGCTCTTACATGCCGCTATCAGTTTCACTGAGACGCCGTGGTTTTTGTTATGCATCTTTACGCTAAAAAAATCTATTATTAAAATAATGGTGGTAAAATATACAGAATAATGATTAGAGCCTAGAATGCATCGAATAAAATCAAAAATACAACTTTAGAAGTCTAGAAATCGAAAGTACGCAAAGATTGTATCAGAAACGATTAGATGAAAAATTAATAAACACACAGCATTCATTTGAAGAGATATATACAAACATAAAAAAAGTTTGAAGGAAGCAAGCAAAGGAGCTGTTGGATACCAAGATAATAAAAATAACAATAAGATATGGTGGACGGAGGAAATACAGGAAATGGTCGAGGAGAAAAAAGGTACATATCTGAAATGGCTCAGTACTAAAGAGCAAAGAGACCTAGAAATCTACAGGAAAACCAGAAAACAGCTAAGAAATCTGATACACACAGAAAAACATGAAATGTTCGAGTGAAAATGCCACGATATAAATACACACGTAGGAGGTAGGCAGAGTTCTGAAGTATGGAAATTCATTTCTACGATAAAAACCAAACAAAAGAAAAAGTAAACATCATACCAGAACAATGGACAGAACACTACAAGAGACTGCTGTAGGAAACAAGACCCGAATATCTATCAGCCTATCCGAGGAGAGACATAGAAGTACATGGAGAGGAAGTAATTATCGAAAAAGAAATGATAAAGAATAGTATTAAAAAGCTTAAATCCGGAAAAGCTAGCGGACCTGGAGGAATATACGCTGAAATGCTCAAATATGGATCAGAGAATCAGTATATGATGAGAAAGTTAACGGAAGAATACAAAAAGTGGGGGTTAACAGTGAACGTGGACAAGACACAGTACTTATGTATTGGACACGAATCAAGTGAGTTAGAACTAGACAATGGACAAACAATATCTCCATGCAATAGAGACTTGTCGCGTAACAGCAAAATACAAAGCAAAAATGGAAAGTGTCGAAATGGATGCAATAAGAAGATCAATGAGAATATCTAGAACAGATCATATAAGAAATGAGATCATAAAAGAAAGAATGGGAATCGAGGGAAGCATAACGGATGACATCACTAAAAGACAACTGATATGGTACGGCCATGTACAACGGATAAAGAATAGAATGGCAACCAACAGGGCGCAGGTAAAGCGGGCGTCCTAAACTGGAATGGCAACAGTCAATCCAAAGATCAATGAGTCAAAAAAACCTGACGGAAGATGATTGTCAGGATCGAAGGAGGTGGAGAATAGGCGTCGGACAACGTAGAAAAACGTTCTAAACCGACATAGTAGTAGTAATCATAAAGTAACGTTTTTTTAATTTATTGCAAACATGGTCTATATGAAGGTTCCACTCAAAGTGGTTGTCAATAGTTATTCCCAGAAGTTCTGAGCCACTGCTAAAAGGAAGAGGGGTATTTTTAAAAGTTATATTAAAGTCAAGTGGTTTACGCTGTTGTTTGGTTTTGAATTCCATTAAAACAGTTTTAGACAAATTAATAATAAGATTATTTTTATTGCACCAGTTTGAAAATTCCTGAAGGGTTTGGTGTATTTTTTCCCGGAGACTATCCTCATTGCTTGCATAAACGACAATAGTTGTGTCATTCGCGAACATGAAGACCAGTCCACAAGTTATGTATTCAGGAAGATCATTAATAAATAACAAGAAAAATAAGATATAAGAGTACACAAATTCAGCCAGCACCCAGCCAGGTTTTCTACTTATTTGACTGGGATAATGATAAACAAGGAGTTGTCAGCAAATTATTTAATTAAAATTTAAACACCCTTTTAAAATTTTATTTACCTTCTCTCATAGGTGTGAAAATAAGGACACTGCGTGCACTTAAACTTGTTGTGGGTCAGAATATGAGTCACCAGTTGAAACCGCTTTTCCGTTGAAAACCCACATTTTTCACACTAAAAAAATGTATAAGGTAAAAGAAAAAAAATGGAGGATGTCCTTTGTAATTTGATTGTGATTCGTTCCCTGTAAATTCCATTAAAAAGTCTTCCGGCAACGTTTCGTCTTTAATTAAGACTTTATCAAGCCTACGAAGAATAAACAATAAATAAAATAGAATGATGAACAAACTAAAATAAATTTAAATGATTTTTTTTTCTTTTCTTCTCTTCCCTAACTAAAAAACGTTATTTTCAATTTAAATTTTATTACTTAGACTTGAAGGTTTATCCTTAAGATGTCTTTATTAACATCCCAGCAAACTAGATTCATGTCTACTAAAAGAAAAAAAATCATTTAAATTTATTTTAGTTTGCCCATCATTCTATTTTGTTTATTGTTTGTTCTTCGTAGGGCTTGATAAAGTCTTAATTAAAGACGAAACGTTGCCGGAAGACTAATTAGTTTTTCTTTCCCATCCCTAAACCCAAGAAACTTTTCAATGTTCTTTATAATGTTTTATTATTGTTATCTATTAATATCTACAATTTTTGCGGGTTTTTTTAATTAGATGCAAATATAGACACTATTGCCATATAAATAAGATAGTAGAGCATGCAACGCATTAAAAAAAAGGAAGATCCGCCGAGCTTCGAGGTGTCAAATCAAACGCTCGAGTCTGTGAACACTCTCGGTCGGTGCTGCTGCTAACTACCTTATTCATATGCTATTGCTCAGTTAAATATACTTTTTGGTTGGTTGGTGATTTTTCTGCGGTTATTTTATTCAAAAACTGTACTTTATTTTAGCTTACTATTGAGTTTTAACTTTTTTAGTCTGAAGAAAATTAAAATTATCGTCGGCTCCATTGAATAAAAAAATATATTTAACTAGAAAACAATGTCTCTATAATACCCACTATATCTGCGTGTAGTAAAACCTCCAGCACATAAAAATTTTGCCAGTCTTTTGACGTTAAAATGTTCGTCATGAAATTAGGTAAAAATATTGCCCCAAAAAAATAATACAAAAAAAATCAAATAAAAAATGGACATACATGAAATTTAGTACCCGTGAATTTAAAAATCAAACAAGTTCCGTGGCTAATCGGGTAAAAAGGAGTTTTTGTTTCTCTCATATTTTTCCGTGGGTAGCTTGAAAGCTTAACCTCACGGAGGTCCAAGATCTAAAGAACACCTAATAAGTGTTGACAGTTAACTGTTTCGTCCATATGGGACTCCTCAGAACATTGCTTGGTCAATGTGACACCCTTGCGAAGTTAATTAGACGGTTTTGTCTCTAATCCTATGTAAATAGTGAGAAAACTCTCGCAAGAAGCGCCATCTACCGAGATACGAGAGAAACTAGAATAAGAGCAGGCGAAAATAAACTGCTATACATATCAATCAATGAAAAGATCGATTGCAAATAAAAAGAAACAAACCATCCGTGACCTACTACAGCTCTTCTGTCTTTCAGGCCAGATCAACGCTGATTAGCGTTTCTACCCGCCATCAGACACGTGAGCGTCAATCAGCGGAATTTTTAAGCCAAATAATAGTTTTTATTACCTCATAATTAGCTGTCTGACCCTTGCTAGTGTGAACGTGGTGGTGTTCTTTCAAAGCATCAAGACTATCTGACTCAAAAGGACAAAAATAACATCTCTGTTTTATTCCTGCAAGGATCGATGCCAGCATTGAACTATACCTGTAAAAATATTAACCATAAACTAAGAAAGAAGTCTGTCTTATGGAGGAATACATAATTTAATGGAAAAAATGGCGGCAGCGGCAAGCCGTACAAAAATAAATTGGTTGCATAAATCAATCAAATTAGTAGAAAGAAAACAAGAAAAAAATTGTAAAAAAAAACATACAAAATAGAAGATAAAAAACGTTAGTTAATTACATATAACTACAGACTATCAGAAAAACAAAACCAAATCTTAAAAGAAACTAAAAACAATCTAAAAAGATATTTAAAAAAAACCGTCTAACAACAATTAAAAAATATATATTTATTTTAAGCCATAGAAAAAAAAATTGCCGGCTCCTAATCACTTTTTTCATCACGTCATTTCGACATGTTGGGTCTGGGGACACGACCGTCAAAGCACCTTATTTGTAGGACAAACGTTTTTAAGTAAAAGTTGGACGTCTCAACAACATAAAGCTATTTACAAAAATTCAGCCTGTTTCGTCACTTAAAAAATAGACGGGTGTACTTTGTACTAAATAAGTTATAGCAACTCGTCAACTTTGATGCATACAGAGACAACCAAAGAGTTTGGAGAAAATAAAATAAAACTTTTCTTACCTTGCCTCTAAAAGACAGTCTCTCATGTGCGCCTCGAGCACAATCTCCTTTTCAGTACTAAAATTGCAACTGCCACATTTAAAAGTGCCATCTATCCATGCGCCATCTTGGATAAAAATGTCATTACTGGGAGTATCATCACCAATGCCTGAAACATTGGCAAAGCTACTTGTACTAGGCCCTGGTTGATCAATATTTGTACTAGGCCAAGGTTGATTAAAGCAGAAACAGTTTGCTTCTTCTTTAACAGGATTTTTTAATCCAAAATATTCGGGAGCATCCTCTGAAGCATCTGACTGGTCATTGTAATCACTACTATCGCTATCATAGCTTAAACTGTTTTCCTTTTTTAGTAATTCACACTTTATTTCAAGGTTGGAAGTTTCTGCTTGGGTTACTGAATTATTGTGTTCGTCTTCAATTTCTTGCTTAACGTAAATCTTTTCTAAATTAGGCATTGTTTATCCCTTTCAATAAGTAAAAACCTAAAAAATTTAATTTAATTTATCATTATTCCATCATTGTCCAGTAAAAGCGTATTTTTGAGTAGAAAAAATTTCAGTTAGCTTTCTTAAAGATTCTTAAGAAATGTACCATGCTCTAAGAGTTTTGGGACGATATGATTTTAAATAGATGACCTCATTTGTAGCTTGACTAAAGTTTTGGAAACATTTAAATACAGCAAGTAACTACAGGTGCTCAACCCCCTTGTGACAATATTTTTAAAGGAGTTAAAGGACACTGAGATTATGGCATTATCGAGGAGGTAGTAGTAGTGGTGGGGAGATCATTTTTTGGTCTAGCGACTAGGCACACGGCGCGCCCTTTTCGCAAACCCCGATTTGTTCATGCATCATATATCAAACTGATGCACATGTCCCTTAGGATGCAAGTTTTCTTTCTCTAAGAGGACTTAATTTTGCCTGACACCTCTTTGTTAAGGGCAGGGATCTTTATACTGCGTAGCAAGTATACACACGCTTTTACACCCCTTCTGAAAGGAGGTCCTGCTACATGTTAGACTTGCATCTATCTAACACCGCTATCGTCCCAGCAGAACTTGGTTATAGACGATAAACTTCTTTTCCTCTTCAGCGTAACAGTCGTGGTCGTCGTGAGTAGACTGTAGGAGATTTATGCTGGCGCTATCCTGGTTCCGACTATATAGCACTTATAGCAGGCTCCTGGGTTATTAGCCCTGGTTTCTCGGCTGGTTGCGTGTCGGCTCCTGGACTACACCAGCGTATATTCTTGATGTTCAAGGTCAGCTTATATCTGTTCAACTTATATATGTTGAACGCTGAAAATATTACGTACTAGACGAATTAATTTCAGCGCCATCTGCTCCTCAATGTTGCAAAGCTCGCCGTCTGTCACTCTATATGGGTCATATACTCATTGGTTTTTCTAAGAGTTAGTCTAAGCCTTTGATAAGGTCAGTCACAAGATCCTAATTAATTAACTCAGACAATACAGATTCTTAGATGACTTACTAAATTGGATTAAGGGCTATCTAAGTAACAGAAAACAAAAAGTGAATATAAACAACATTCTTTCATTTGAAATATATGCTTGTTCAGGTGTTCCTCAGGGTGGACACTTATCGCCTCTTTTGTTCGATCTGTTTATAAATGATCTTTACAGATGTTTAAAAAATTTTGAGTTTTTGTTGTTTGCTGATGATCTTAAAATTTACTTAATGATTAGATCTATTGATGACTGTCTGGTGATACAGCAGGATCTTAACCAATTTAATGAATGGTGTGTAAGCAATCAACTTAATTTAAATTTAAACAAATGTAGTGTAATGAGATTTTACAGGATTCAATCACCAATAATTTTTAACTCTTCACTAAATTCAGCTTTGTTGAATAGTGCTGACCAGGTTAAGGATCATGGTATTATTTTAGATCAAAAATTAGATTTTAGTATACACATTGAAAATATTTGTAACAAAAGTTTAAGAATCTTGGGCTATTTATCTCATACTCTTGATGAATTTAACAATATTTTTTGTTTTAAAATATTGTACTGCTCCTTAGTACTTTCACATGTTGAGTATGCTTGCCAGATATGAAACCCTCATTTTAATAAATACATTGAAATGTTGGAGAAAATTTAAAATAAATTTTTAAGAATAATAAATTATAAACTATAAATTCCCAGAGACCAAATTGATTACTTATCTCTAAAGAATTTGCTCAATATTGATACATTGGAAAAAAGAAGATTTATGTTAGATGTATGAATCCTTCTTAAAATTTTAAACAGTAAGTTAGATTGTCCAAGGTTATTGGAGTCTCTTTGCAAGTTCCACAAAGGTTTACTAGAAACTTATCTGTAATTCATGTTCCATTCCATAGAACATCATATGGAATAAATTCTCCTTTAACAAGAATGGCTAACTCCATTAACAGGCTGGACATAGATATTTTCAATGTTACAATGAATCAATTTAATAGATATGTTATTATTAGACTATAAAAAATTGTAAATGGCATGACTGTTGAAATAAGTAAATAAATAAATAAGTTTACTTGGGGTAAATTAAATTAAATGTATCTATTCAATTAAATCTAAATTGCCTGGATTGCATCATTTAAACTTCTGTTAAGCACAATAGATATAGCAGTTACTCCCAAAAGGTAATTTATTTTTCAGTATTAACTTATAATCTGAATTTATTACATACAGGACATAAAAGATATTACTAATTAGCAGAATAATAGAATTTACTATAATATCAAAGTCAAAGTCAAAAGTCAAAGTCAAAAATCTCTTTATTCAATAAAAAACTCATAACAGAGATTGAAATGAATGGAGTCAAAATTTAAAAAATGCAAATGCTTTTCAATAAAATATGATTGATTAAAATTAACAATCTCACATAATCACATACCTAATTACATAAAATAAATTTAAAATGTTTAATTACATGTACCTTCAAAAACAATTAAAATGTAGTCAGTGACCACTGACACATATACTAAAAACACAAATATTTAAACACAATCTAAAAAATAGGAAAATGTTAGGATTCCTTGACAAATGAAAAGAACTCATTTTGAGAGTAAGGCTCTATTTGAACTAATAATTGAAAAATAGATTTTTTTAAAGATGTTTAAGTTTGTTTCTATCTTTATCTCATTTGGTAGAGCATTGAAAAATTTTATTGCCAGATAGTTTGACCCCTTTTCTGTACTGGTAGTATATTTTTTTATACCTGGTCATTATTTATACATATACCAGGTAAAATACAATTCAGTGCACAAAATATTGTAAGCTTACTTTGAAATACTGAAAATATCACATAAAATTTTATTTGTGTTAGTCATCAGTCTGGAAAACACTAGGGAAGACCTAGTACATTGAGCATACAATACTGGGTAAAAGTTCACATAAAAGTTAACTTCTCTCTATTGCAGGAACATGAACAAAGTTCAGCTGCTAAGAATTTTCGCATTGTCTATAGACCAGTGTATTATGCCATAACAAACTATAAACTAATACATAAAAATTTTCTCTATGTCTAGGTAAAGTTTGTATAATCATATTTGGTAAAAAGCTTTCCTTTGTACACTATATAGCAAAGGAAAATCTTCTATTTGATCAATATACTTGCAATAATACAGACTCCAGATGACAGCACCACAGTTTTCAAAATGACAACTAATGAAACATTTAACATTTAAAATTTGAGAGGGGTGAACAGCTAACCCAAAATGTACACACCAATTGTGAAAATCCACAATCTTTTGCTAAGATTGTGAGGGATTGTGGAGGACTGTGAGACTGTACAGCGGCGTAGCGTGCCTGAAGGGGCGGACAGCTAGAACTAAAACGGGCGCCCATCAAATCAAAAATTCTGGCGACCAAAAACAAAAAAAAAAGGTCATAATGTCTATAGTTTTCTTTGCCGCCCTCTTAATTTACCGTTACCGGCCCTCCTACTTAATAACGATTAGGGCTCTTTGGGCACCAATGGGCCTCCAGTACCCTCGGGGTGGGGGGGGGGGGGGAGACGAACCCCCTGCGCTATGCCACTGAGACTGTGGTAACATTGTGAGGGATTGTGAAGAACTGTGGTAAGATTATGAGGGATTGTGATAAAATTGTGAGGGATTGTGGTAAGATTGTGAGAAATGTGTACACCAATTGTGAGAGCTATTCACCCCTCAAAAATTTGTATTGCAAATTGTTAATTATTATTAACCAACAATTTTTTTATTGGAATTCACTTAGGCTACAGTCTTTTTATTTACTAATATATCTAATATATAAACTAATATGATGATGATAATGATTCATATGTAAGTGGGCCTTGCAGCCCCTCCACTGTGACCACCAGTGGGTCTATACAAGCTAATATATTGATTGCAAATGTAAAGTAGTTCTCCCATATAAACTGCCCCCTAAATGGGTCCCTAAAGTACCTACACCTGACAAAAGCTCAAGATGAAATTATGTGCTTATTATACGTTTTCACCTGTAAAGGAAAATCCAAAAATTCATAAATAGAATACTAAGCCCTTGTTTGAAGTACACAGCCCAATGCTGCCCTTTTTTTTAAAGGGATCCTTTTTAAACTAGATCATTAATATTGAAAAACATGATACCACAATACAGCATGATACTGTAATTGATTATGCTCATGTCCTCTCCATCATTCCATTTAGGAGTTTTGTCTGTTTTGAACAGGATTTTGGAAAACAAATAAAAAATTGGGAGGTTAATTTTTAAAAATTTTTAGCCATAACTCTCTTCCTTGAAAGCAGTCGTTTAGATACAAATTCTTCAACATTGAAAGTTGAAAGCCCATCTTAAAGCTTTTTTTTGCGAGATTTTTATCGTGTTGGTGAACGGGTAGATCGCCAGCACCGAAGTCGTACGGATTAGAACAAAATCTTGTAGCCCGTCAGCGTCCGTGCCTTTGTTGGAACATGCCTCATGCGAGTGTATAGTTTTTGCAAAGTCAGTTGAACAAAGTTAAAAGCCGACCACCGGCATATCCTTTATAAAAAGTGACATGGGCGGCGGTAGACATAATCATGAAAATTATTTCATTTAATTATGGCGTGAACTAAAGAACTAAAAACAGATAATAAAACTTTATATTCCTACACCTACAGGAACGACACTGATTTATTTTCTAACTCTGTATAAATACTGCCGACTAAAGGGGTCCCGAAAAGCACACCCGAAAGTAATTAAAAGCGCATCTCAAAAAAATCGGCCAATCAGGTGTCGTTCATCCACCTGGGCTCGGTCGGTCGGACAACAAATACTTGGTGGTCGGATCGCAAAGAGCTGCGCCTCTTCTATGTCGGTAGGGTTGAAATTAAACCAGGAAGATTTTATATGAATTTGGATAACTTTTGAAGGGCAGAATGAAGCAAAATTTCATGAAATCAATAGAACCCCGTATTAGGAGTTATTCAAGTGACTTTGCAAAAACTATACCTTATGTTTGTAGTATAGCAAAATTATTTTTTGAAGTTTTTACATTTTTTTTTATTAAAAAAGGAAAAATGACCAATTTTTGCTACAGTGTGGTTACAATTATAAGTCTTTATATGAGAAAAGATGTAAACAATGTATTGTATTTATATTTAATTATTCAACACTTATCTTGATATATTACATTCAATTTACATTTTTTCAATTTTTGAAGTGTAGACTTCTTTAGGCGCGTTTAGCACTTTTTGTGGGTACTGAATTGAACTGAACCGTCACGCTCGGCTCTGTAACGCTTATTCGGGTGAAGTCGGCTCGAGTCGATTAACTGTGAGAGGAACGGTCAGCAGAGATATATGATGATGCAGATGAAGGCCACTCAGAGCAAAATTTACCAGAGTAATTTATACCCAATTATAATTATGTAAATGTTATTACTTTGTATATTACTTCTCAATATACAACGCAAAAAATCTTGTATTTCGTATTATTAATTTCGCCTTGTTGAAGTTTACACTTCTGCCGTGTGGTCTTAAGCACACACAATTTTTTTTTATTTTGTCTTTCTTGTGCAGTGTTGTGCAAGGAATCAAATCCTGTGTGCAAAAAACGAACACGAACAAAAGAATTAGAAAATAATACCTAGACATATATGCCACTACTAACTAATTAAAATCTAAATAAATAAATTATTAGCTTAGCTAAATACAAACATAAATAAAAAATTTGGTTTTGGAAAGTTAACACAATTTAATTAATTTACAGGAACTTCAAAATTTCTAACTAATAAAGTGTTAACCACATTGTTACGAAGAAAGGATATTTTGGTTTTTGCTATTAAATAATTTATGTGAAAATACTCTAAATTGTTCCGGTACACTGTTAAAAATTCTTGATCCTAAAAAAAGGACATTCTTTGACTAAGAGATCTGTCTAGTCGCTAGACCAAAAATGGTCTCCCCACCACTACTACTACTACTACTACTTGAGTTTGAATATTTGTTTTACCTCACAATGCAAATACAGTGCAAGAATTCATATGTTCTCTGGAAGATTCATGTTTTCTTATTTTCTAACGAAGATGGTGCAAATTCTTGATGCCGCATTGTAAAATAACATACATGGAAAAAAAAACAACAAGACTGGAAAAATTGCTTTTAATAATATTACTGACGTAATTCCTTATCAAGATCGATAATAAAAATTCGCGGTAAATTATAACACGACTAAAAAAGCAAAACCATAAATATAATAATACAAAACCACCGTATTATCTTTGAAAGAAATGTGGTACTTTTTGAAAAAATTAAGTTGTGTTACAGATCAAAGATTAGTCTCCGAATTTTAAAATTTTTATGGACTTGGTCAGTTTGCTCCTGATAAATTATGCTAATTTTGTTTAAGAAGGATAGTTATAGGCTTTGCGTTCCGGCAAACAAGTAAATAAAAAAACTAGCGTTACCAGGCTCGTAGAAATATTTTTATTTAAACTAAAATTTTATTAGTTTAACTTCTTAACTTAACTATATTAATCTACCTTTACTAGGTTATTTTTTTTAAATATTTCAACCCCTTTTGTTCCGCCCTTGCAACCTCTCACCTAAATCAAAAACTACTGATTTGTGCTGAATTTGGTTAAAATCTGTTTATTAGTTTTTGAGTTGTCTTGTTCCAGCAAGACACTATTACAAAAATTGGTAGTAAGTTAGATATTTCCTGACTCAAGGAATAGTCGGCTCAAAATTTTATTAAAACTATACAGAATTTGCCAAATTTATTTTTTAGCAGTAGTTTGTGTAAATTATTTAAAGTTAAATTATATTGATTTGGCCTTCGTTGGCCCAAAAGGCTTATTTTGGTTAAATTTCGAGAAAAAATTTGTAATTGGTTTCTCTACGGAAGACCCATAACAAACTAAACTCCATCTAATCCCTGTTTATGTTTGTGCATAGGTGGAAACCGGGTGTAACCCAAAGTTAGGTCGAACTTAGTGCTAGTTAACTCCTAAATGTGTTCATGCAAATGGCACAACTGGCGATTGAAGCGTGGGCTCACGTGGGCCTTTCAGCCGTATAAAAAGTTGTTGACCATAACAAAAGCGATCTCTTCTGTGTTGTTGACACAAATCAGCTGTCGTTTTTAACCGTTTCGTGTATTTCATTTGAATTTAAAAAAAAATTTAAATTTAAAAAAAAAGTTAGTTAAAAAGTAGTAGATAGGTAAATGCCAAAGAGATGACAATTTTCTACATTAGAAGGCTAGACAGCTAACAATCCTACACCATTATTATAATTACAAACAATTTTGTTGGTTAAAGGTAAGTTTTTACACACTCAACAATTTTTTTTTGCTTTATGTTGTATCCCATCCTATCCTACCATAATGGGATACAGTGGTGATGTGTGACTTTTTCTAAAGTGTTACCAAAACTCAAAAACTAATCAATTGATTTTTTTAATTTGTACACGGTTGTTAAGATATTCATGAGAACTTCAAAACTTTATATATAATCGGCTTAAGAACAGTGTTCATACAAATGTCTTTGTCTTATCCACTCCTGTAGTTTTTAAGTATCCAGAACTATGTCACAATTTTAATAGTAGGTTAAATAGTTTAGTCTACAATTTTGAAAAGTTTTCTTCTAATAAAATGTGTTTTATTAACATATGTAATAAGTATGGTAAAAAGCATTCAAATCAAACAATTTCCAAACAAATTTGCAATATTATTAAGTCTGCTAACAGCAAGTCTCTAACTTATATTAATCTTCAAGAGAACTTTTCAGCCGCAAATAAAAGTTGCAATGATATGCCTATTTTTAACTATATTGATGACAGACTTGAAGTTCGGTCTGACTTAGATACAAGCCTTTTAGAAATTAATTTATTATCTCCCGAATCTACTAATCTAAGCCTAAAAAATTACGACTTAAATACAAGTTTTGTAGCAACAGATATATTATCTCCTGAATCCACTATAAGCCTAGAAAATTTTCAGCTAGCTCAGATAAATGCAACCGATCCATAGTTAAAGACAGCATTGATGATATTTCTCTATATTATCAAAACTGTCGCAGGGTTAGAACTAAACTGGATATTCTTAGATTAAACCTGGTAAATAACAACTATGATGTTATTGCTCTAACAGAGACCTGGCTCAATGAGAGCATTTATACTTCCGAATTTTGCATAGATGACAGGATCACATTAAGAAAAGACAGAAATAGTTTACTAACAGGAAAAAAACAAGGTGGGGGGGTCTTTTTAGCTTTAAAAAATAGTTTTAGTGTTTTAGAGAAAAAAATATTTGATGACAATGAGGAGGCAATCTGTCTACAGATCAATCTGACAAATAATATGTTTTTATTTTTAGTTTTAGTATACATTGTACCCGATAGTTCTCTTGATGTATATGAAAGATTCTTTGAAAAAATTGAGGTAAATTTAGTTAATAGGTTAAACTCAAATATTATTGTTATAGGAGCTTTTAATATTTCAGGTTACATCAATGAGTCATCAAGTCATAATACAGTAAACAGTTTAAGATCTTTTCTAGCATTTAACAATCTTTGCCAATTTAATAATATTACAAATGACAATAATGTACTGCTTGACCTTGTTGTTGGCTCGTTTGATAATGTTTTAGTTGAGAAAGCTGATGAATCACTCTTACCAATTGACAAACACCATCCATGTTTAGATATTAGACTGTCAGCAAAAATATCTCAAAAGAACTGCAAATTGATACCTACAACTAAATACAATTTTAAAAAAGCTAATTTTCTTCTTATGTATGAGCTTTTCAGGCAACAAAACTGGAATGAATTAAATAAATTTAAAAACGCAGATTGGGCTATTGATGCTTTTTACAAAATAATTTATAATTGATAAATGTGTACCTAAAATGACTCAAAAAAATAAAAAATATCCAATTTGGTTTAATAATGAAATCATGAAGCTATTAAAACAAAATCACAACTGTTTTTCTAAGTCACATAAATATAAGTCGCAATTTTGGAAATCCAGATTTAATAAATTAAGAGTATTAATTAAGAATAAGATAAAAAATGCTCATGCAAAATATTTGTTGGAAATAGAAGCTAGTTTAAAATCTAACCCGAAACTCTTCTGGTCATTTCTCAAAAGTCTCAAAGAGAGTCTTGACATGCCTGATGAAATGAAATTTGAAAATGAAACATTTGCTAATGCAAAAAATATTGCTAATGGCTTTGCAACTTACTTTGGGTCCGTTTTTATAGAAAATGATAATGTCATTAATGACAACAGTGACATAGTTAAATCAAACTTTTGTGATAAGTTTGTTACTTTTTTAGATATTGAAAAGGCTTTTAAAAAATTAAAACCAAACAGATCTATTGGTCATGATGGCATTCCTGCTTTTGTATTGAAAGGGTGCAAAGAATTTTTGATTCCTCCTTTAAAAATATTGTTTAACCTTATGATTAAAACATCAACTTTCCCAGACAAATGGAAACTTAGCAAAGTAATACCTATACACAAAAACGGGCCTAGACAAGACATAAAAAATTATCGACCGATAACAATAGTGTGCGCAATATCGAAAGTTTTTAAAATCGTAATATTTGATATCCTTTTTCGAGAAGTGTCAAATAAAATATCTCCTAATCAGCATGGGTTTATGCCTAAAAAATCAACGTTTACAAATTAACAATCTTTTCACAATACATACATGAATCTTTAAACAGAAAGACTCAAGTGGACGTTATTTATACCGACTTGGAAAAGGCTTTCGATAAGGTAAGCCACTGCACTATTTTGGAAGGTCTAGAAGCGATGGATGTTTCTCCATACCTAACTAATTTAATTCACTCATATTTGGGAACTAGTAGTAGTAAAAGATATCAGTTTGTAGAATTGAAAGGTAGTAATCTAATATCTATATAAGTTCTTCAGGTGTGCCTCAGGGGTCAAATCTTGGGCCACTTCTTTTTATTATTATTTTTTTTTTTTTACGGGTATGCACACTCACAAGGAGATCCCTATCACGCTCAAGAAGCGGCAAGTGCGCGGAAATGTTGGTGCGTGTTGGTTTTGAAACGGTTCAGGTTGTAACCTGCAGGGAAAACTGTCGCAGGGAGTTTATTCCACAGCGATGCTGTTCTCCAGAGATATGAATTCTGATATAATGAGGTTCTTGGTGCTTCTATTTTGACAATAAATTGATGGTTACCGTCTGTTTGACGTGTTCGCCTAGTAGGTGCTACTCCCGGGGGGATCATACGTGCCAACTCTTCAGAGCATTTTCCGTGATAATACCTGTAGAAGAGAGATAGATCGCCCACAGTTCTTCGATGTTCGAGACTATCCAAGCTACGGGTAAGTGCGGGGTCATTGATCAGCTTGATAGCTCGTTTTTGCACGGTGTTCAAAAGCATTAAGGTATGTTTGGGTGCCGCACTCCATATATGTGAGCAGTACTCCATAGTTGGTCGAATCTGGGCTTTGTAGAGTGTCAGCAGTTGGCTTGGTGTATACAGATGTCTTGTACGAAATAGCACCCCAAGCTTTTGGGACGCCCTTTTAGCTATATCTGCCACGTGACTGTGCCAAGACATGTTGGTCTCTGCAGTGACTCCTAAGATGTTCAACTGGCTCTGCAATGCGACAGCACTTCCAGATAGCATGATGTTTGGCTCACCGGTGCTGGTCTTTTTCGAAAACAGGGCTGCTTGGGTTTTCTGCGCGTTGAACTGTACAAGGTTTTTGTTGCCCCAGTCCTCTATTATCTCCAAGTCGTTATTTATCTGTGATATTTCAGTTAGTCTAAGGTAATGGAATTCACGTGCGGAGAGACATGTGGGTGGTATGACTGAGGAGACTACATTGCCATCATCTGCAAAGCAATAAAGTGGATTTACTGTTTTATCTATGAGGTCATTTATGTAAATCAGAAAAAGTGTTGGCGAAAGGATTGCTCCCTGTGGCACACCAGCATATATTTGCTAAGGGTTGGAGTTCCGGCCATCCAGTGCAACATAAATGGATCTATCCTTAAGGTAACTTTCAAACCAAGTGCAAAGTCTCGGCGACAATCCCGTTGCTTTGAGCTTGTTGAGCAGATTTTCATGCCAGACTTTATCGAATGCTTTAGATATATCTAAGGCAATTGTTCTTGTTTCACCTCGCAACTCAATCGCTTTTTGCCATAAGTGAGTGACGTATGTAAGTAAATCGCCAGTTGACCTATATTTTCGAAATCCGTATTGCTTGTCGTTGATAATTTTGTACTTTTCCAAGTACTTGGTTAGGTGATTGTTTACAACTCTTTCCATTACTTTTGATATCACCGGAAGTAGAGCAATTGGTCTATAGTTTAACGGATCTGTCTTTTTTCCTTTCTTTGGAATGGGTTGTACTGCGGCAGACTTCCATGATGATGGATATACTCCTTGCCTATAAGATAAATTGAATAATTTTGCGAAAGTTGGGGTGAGTTCGCTAGCACAATTTTTGAGTACTATCGCGGGAATGCCATCTGGACCCATTGCTTTGTTTGTATCCAACTTTTTAAGGGATTTTCGTATTTCTCTGTGACAAAAGGGTACCTCTGGCATACTGTGGGAAACCCTTTCAATGAACGGTGGAGTTTTTCCATTTGGCACTGTTAGGTTTGAGTTGGAGGAAAAGATTTTGGCCAGCATATTGGCTTTTTCCTCTGATGTTGTGGCTAAGTGAGTATTTTTATCTGTAAGTGGTGGTATGGATGACTTGGTAAAGTTTGATCCAACGGCTTTTGCAAGAGACCAAAAGGACCTAGAGCTACTTGGACAATTCAGCAACCTGTTTTTTATTCTTTGATTGTATGTTTCTTTGGCGGCGTCAATAGTAATTTTGCAACTATTTCTGGCTTCTATAAATTCTGTGTGGTTTTGAGCGGTTTGTTGTCGTTTCCAAAGGTTATATGCTCTGTGTTTTTTCTGTACAGCCGTTTGACACTGGCTGTTGAACCAAGGTTTTGCATTAGCTCTGCGTTTTATTGTATGTGGGATATATGCATCCATTCCAGATAAGATTACTTTTGTTATTTCATTACAGCAAATAGTGGGATCAGCCGTTTTAAAGCAAACCTCTTGCCATGGAAAATCCAGGTAAAACTGTTTAAGGTCATTCCATTTTGCCGATTTATAGTGCCACATTTTACGAGGAAGTGATTGTTGGCTTGGCGGTATGAGCATTTCGCACTTTGTTCTTATAAGTTTATGATCGGATGAACCAAGTGGGGGATCTACTTGAATTGTGTACAAGTCAGGATTTGTAACGCTGCAAATTCACCCCTTTCTGAGATACGGGTAGGTTCATCGACAAGCTGCGTTAGACCACAACTTATGGCAAAAGCTTCTGCTTCCCTGCCTTCATTATCTGTTTTGTTGTGGTGTTTTAGCCAGGGTATATTGTGGACGTTGAAATCGCCTAAAAAAACAATTTCCGCATGTGGATAGTTAGACTGTATACTATCACAGCTTTCGGATAATGTCGCAAAAAAGTTTTGATACTCGGTGTTACTTGGCGGTCGGTAGAGGCAGCAAATGAACTTAGTCGATGACTTTGAGGTGAATTTCAGCCATATGATATCGAGGTTCGCTGGTTCTAGCTTCTCCTCTCGATGACATGAAAGGTCATTTTTAATGTACACACAGATCCCAAAATTATGTCGAAATCGGTGGTGTAGGTCATAGCCGGGATAAAGATAGTTCACAGTAGGTGTTGCAGAACTGATTTTAGTTTCAGTGACAGCAAGGATGTCAGGTCTTTGTTCTTCAAGATGTTGGTGAACTGAATTCATGTTGGTACTTAATCCTCTTATATTGCTAAAATCAATTCTGAGTTGAGTTTTTGGTCTTCTTTTAATATCTTTGCATGAAGGACCCCCAGGATCACCCGACGCCCGGAGATCCGAGTGGTCGGGTATTTTACCTCCGGAATATTTTGATCCTGGAGGCGCCATCATGCTATCTGTTACTCATTGTTGGAACCGGACTGCCAGCGCAGTAGCGGAACGTGGTGATACCACTTAGCGCTACTCACTTCTGGCATGGTGGTATCTCACCGGTCGACGCCCAATGAGTAAAAAGCGTCTACCACCTCCCTTTTAACAAAATTATTTCTTCAGTTAAAAATGTCAAATCTTTAGCATTTGCTGATGATTTCAAATTATTTTTTGAAATTTTCTCAATTGAAGATTGTAAATTACTTCAAAAAGAGTTTAATGACACAGCTGTATTTTGTAAACAAAACAGTTTTAACTTAAATTTGAACAAATGTTCTTGTTTATCTTTTACACATAATAAGAACAAAATTGATTTTGATTATAGAATAAATAATGAAAAATTGGAATGTGTTTATGAACAAAAAGATTTGGGTATTATTTTTGACGCAAATCTTTCATTTTCTTCTCATATAATTTCAAAAATCGAGAGTGCACAGAGAGTTGCTGGGTTTATTTGTAGAAACACCAAAAATTTTAAAATTGAGGTTAGTATTCATTTATTTGACAGTCTAGTATTGCCAATACTTGAATATGGCAGTATAATTTGGTCCCCACAATATCATATTTGGATAGATATGATAGAGGGAGTCCAAAGAAAATTTTTAAAGGTAATGTATTTTAGAAAATATGGTCCTATCCGCAAAGAGGTTGTGATAATAATTTCCTATTGGGAGTTTTTGACAGGTTGTCTTTACACAAAAGAAGGTCAAAGATATTTTTAACAATGATATTTAAAATTCTTAAGGGAGGGGTGGATTGTCCTGACATACTTGAACAACTTCCTTTTGCTATAAATCGAGTTAATTCAAGATCAAAAAATATGTTCTATTTGGTTTACCCACGAACAAATCTTTATAAAAGCTCTCTGATTTATAATTTGTGCAGCATATTTAATGAATATGCCTCTGACATTGATATTGACATAATCAGCTACAAAATTTCAAGACAATATTAGATCAAAAACTACGTAATACCTAATAATTAGTTTATCTTTATATTGTGATATGTATCAATTAGTATTTATATATTTTGACAATGTTTGTAGTACTTACTTAGTATGTAAAGTTGTTGTGACTATTTTAAGTTGGTGTCTGTAATTGGCAGTTTGCTGTAGATACTATTTTTCATAAATAAATAATAAATAAATAAATAAATAAATAAATAAATAAATAAATAAATAAATAAATAAATAAATAAATAAATAAATAAATAAATAAATAAATAAATAAATAAATAAATAAATAAATAAATAAATAAATAAATAAATAAATAAATAAATAAATAAATAAATAAATAAATAAATAAATAAATAAATAAATAAATAAATAAATAAATAAATAAATAAATAAATAAATAAATAAATAAATAAATAAATAAATAAATAAATAAATAAATAAATAAATAAATAAATAAATAAATAAATAAATAAATAAATAAATAAATAAATAAATAAATAAATAAATAAATAAATAAATAAATAAATAAATAAATAAATAAATAAATAAATAAATAAATAAATAAATAAATAAATAAATAAATAAATAAATAAATAAATAAAAAAAATAAAAAAAACAAAGTATCACTAGACCACCCACTTTCCCTATTTAAAATAAAGTATACCCCTTGAAGATGGTGCACGCTACAAAAATTTCAGGATAGCCAAAAACACCCAAAAACACCTCTGTTTTTTTAACTTTTTTTTTTGAATTTAAACTTTTTTAGACTTAAAAAAAAAACTTTTTCTTTTCTTTTAAAGTAGATTTTTAGACTTTAACTTTATTTATGCCTAATAAAGTCATAATTAGTTTAATTTTGCTTGTGGAAAGCTCTTTGATTATCGACCCTGTATGTATGACATATTTTGAAGAAATAGAGGCGCAACAAACTTAACAGAGTCAAATTTATTTGAGTCAAAATCAAAAGAGGGAAATATCGGTCCTAGTCCTAAATCGGAATTAAAATAATATCAACCAGGGTTTGAATTTAAAATAAAACGACAAAAATGTTCAACAAAAATTAAAACACACTCAAAATAAAGTTTACAATGAGATCAAGGTTTTGAAACAAGATGAATAAAATCTTGATCTTACTTTAACAGGTTAAAGCCGGCTGTCCATTGAGCGTATTATCTGAGCGGTTTTTTTTTCAGGCTTTAATTGGCTTAAATTTTTAAATCAACCAATCAGAGCCCAAGAATAGGAAAATCCGCGCGGATAATACACTTAATTGACACCTGACATAAAACCCGAAAAGACATGTTAAAAATACTTACCTGTCTGACAACACATTTTTCAATAATTTTTTAATTTGGGCGTAGTCAAATAATTTGGGCATGATCAACTATCACAGCTACACCTGTCAAGATTTCAAAAAAAAAACTTGGTTTGATTTGGTATAGATATACAGACATTTTACAATTTTTTATTATTTCAGCTGTTGTAACTGGACAAAGTGACCCCCACTGGGGAAAGTAACCCGGTTTTGCAGTATTCATATATTACTTGTTACTCAAATGCTAATTTGATTATTAGGTGCAGCCAAACTATGGAGAATAAGTCACACAAAAAGAAAATGGCTCCTGTTGTTAAACAGACAAGAACAAGCCAACAAAGGTAAGGCCAGTTGTTGTTTTCTTTTGATTAATTTAAAAAAAAAAGTGGGAACACTTTTGCAAGGTTGGTAGCAGAGTTAAGCCATGACAGATTTGATTTATGGCAAATATTAACAATGATTGATCCAAATTGGACGCTATAAGGAGGCTTTAAGGTACTTCCAGGAGATATAAAGAAAAACTAACCCACCCCCCCCCCTTTGCGACACACAAATTTCAAGAAGTATAAAAATAAAGCCGATTTTGAGATTGTTTTTACTATATTCTTGCCAAACAATTTTTTTAAATCTATAGTAATCCTTAATTTTTCAGAGCCGCTTCATTAGCTCACAGTAAAATTAAATTTAAAGCAGAAGCGAATGTGACAAACACAGATGACAAAGTCAAATACATGTTAAATATAACAGTTGCCATGCAGTACATGGCGGGTAATTTGAATTCAAAATAAGGAATGCTAAATCTTGAAGATTTTAACCTTTTAATCATCTTGCATCCTTACAAAAGTTTGGTGGAATATCGGGATGGTATCTGAGAATATTTCACTGAAATTTCGCGGAAATCTGTAGTGCCATTTTGAAAATATCACAAAAAAACGTCTGACTTCCCATAAGACCCAATGTAAAATTCAGCCCCCCGAGAACAGCTGATTTTTTCAGGGTCGTGGCCTCTATTGTTATGTTGGGCTAACCTGCAGGACCAATAATTTTTTATTTAAAACAAAATTTCGTAACAACTACGAAGGCCTGTAAAAAATAAATAGCATAAAGTATTTTTTTTAGTTTTCCATGCAAAATTTGCTTTTTAATTTTAAGGTTACTGAATGCCAACCCACTACTCAAATATCAAGAGGCTGGAGTTGACATTGATAAATTTTTAGCTGATAGAGAAAAATTGTTAAATGAAAGGCCTTCATTGCCACCATTTAGAACAGGTAAAACTAGTTATTATGACATTTTAGGCCTTGGTAACACTGTTAAGCATAAACCTAATATCCTAAATACCTGTCAAAGAAAACGAAAAAGTGAAGCAATCATAGATTGCTCTGAAAATAATAGAAACTTTGAAATTCGAAAGTTGAAGCCGCCAAAAAGACATCAAATTTGAAATTATGTATATGATATTCCCAAGTTTTATTTCTCTATCTTGAAAAATACAGAAAAAGGGGGGTGAACCACCCTCGTGGGTGCCATATTTTATGGCATATACTCAACATACTCGTATGTTCTAAGGACGCTCATAGCATATGTTATCTTCTCCAATTTAGTCTGGAGGAAAACAAAAAAAGGTGGAAATGAATGGTATAAGAATTTTTTTTCCGATTTTGTTAGCCGAGATGCTCTATATTAAGAATTTATGGGCATTTTGAAAAATCCAAGATGGCGTTTACTTTTAAATGAAAAAATTGAAGAAAAAAGATGTGTGCCACATTATTTTAGTCGTTATTTGCCAAAATTTTTCTGGGGAGTACCCCAACGGTAGGGGGGGTATATAAATATATAAATACTCCCCACTCATCCAGATTACCCCAAAAACTTCAACATATTTGGATTCAACGAACCCAAAAACCCTATAATTGATGTATTGCATGTGTATGCTTTTCTTTTGTTTTGTTGACAGTCACCATCTTGAATATTTCAAAATGGTAGCTGATGCCCAAAAGACATTGGTTAATTTTATAATAGGGTTAAGCAGAGCTGTCAAAATCTGTAAAAAATCTTTGTTAAAGTTTAATTAAGGTATCTCGTGCTATGAAAAAACTTTAATAAAGTTTGTTCGTCAAGCTAAGTCTTCACATAAACAGTTTTACGCTAATACCATGAATTCCTCCCCCCTCCGCTTTTTTAAATTACTCATAATTTTTTTTAACTACAGATTTGGATTCAGCGGACCCAAAAACCCTAGAATCGGTGTATCGCTTGCCAATGTTAACAGGTGGATTTTTTTCATAAAATCATCCCCCCACCGTTGGAGTACTTTTAACAACAGATATGGATTCAGCAAACCCAAAAACCCTATAATTGATGTATCGCATGCGTATGTTTTTCTTTTTTTGCATGGCTACCATCTTGAATATTTTAAAATGGTGGCTGATGCCCCAAAGTCATTGGTTAGTTTTATAATAACTTTGAGCAGAGCTGTCAAAATCTGTAAAAATATTTGATAAAGTTTGTTCGTTAATTCTCCACATAAACAGTTTTACAGTTTACAACATAAACTCCCGCCCATTTCACCAGATTACCCCCGAATCATTTTTAACAACAGATTTGTATTCAGCGGACCCAAGAACCCTATAGTCGCCATCTTGAATATTTCCAAATGGTGGCTAATGCTCAAAAGTCATTGGTAAGTTTTATAATAGGGTTGAGCAAAGCTGTCAAAATCTGCAAAAAACTTGCTTTGTTTTTTAAGTCCCAACATAAACAGTTTTACCTTAATACTATACGTCTTTAAATTCTAAAATTAAAATAGTGTCGAATTTCAATTCAGGCGACCAAAAGCCGACTGAAATAATGTGCCCCACACACACACACACACACACACCTACGTTTGGATCAGATATTTTTTCTCGAATTTTTTCTCTTAAAAATAGACACCTTGGATTTTTCAAAATGCCCAAAGGTGCCAGAGTGGCATCACTCGGATTCCTAATATATGTAGAGCACCTTGACTAACAAAATCAAAAAAAAATCTTATTTTATTCATTTCCCACTTTAAAATAGCTGTTTCGCATCCCGACTATTATCAAGGGTTCTGGGTTTATTAACAAAAACTCTCTCCCTAAGATTACCCTAAGGACACTCATCGTAAAGCAATCTCTACGATGAATGTTCTTTGATAAGCTTATAGAAAAAACACAAGTTTCTGTAATTGATCGTTAGTGTTTAACTGTCAATTCTAATTGACAGTTTAACTGGGCCACACATTCTCTCGATTTGTTTTGTTGCCTGCTAATTGCAAATTATAGAAAGTACTCTCTTTCTATATTTTGAATCCGCGACGGGGAACGCTCACGGTTTTTTATCGGTTAATAGGTAATAAGGTGACCAACCGCTCGTTCGGTTTTCCCGAGGGGTGAACAGCTCTCACAATCGGTGTACACATTTCTCACAATCTTTACACAATCCCTCCCAATCACTCACAATCTTACCACAATCCCTCACAATCTTAGCAAAAGATTGTGGATTTTCACAATCGGTGTACACATTTTGGGTTAGCTGTTCACCCCTCGGGTTTTCCTTACGCGGCGTGGCTCTAATTTTTAAATTTTTTGTCATGTAGATTCTTAGATTATTATGTTTAGTCGGGAAATAAGAGGTGAAGCAGGACTTCACCTGTGTCATTGTGCGAGCCGCCATTGGTTCAATATTTGGTGTAGTACACTATAGGTGCTACCATATACGTAATATTCCAATACTCCCTGTTACCTATTTGTTGGCCTTTCATGCAAACATTCAGAAATAAAGGTAAAAAAATGCACAGATACCAAATTTACATAGAGTTTTTGTCAACGGTACGCCGATGATTTGACGTAACGAATACAAGAATAAAATAATATTCCTGCATAAAAGTATAACCAATCAGGACATTTTTTCTTAAGAACCGCAAAAAGGATAGACTTATACCCATTGATATTGCTATTTCGAATATGTTTGCATTCTGCATCGTAAGGTACCGTAGGTATTGCAATAATACGTACTATATGGAAATAATATGCATATGTCTTTGAAAGCAACCAATCAGGTCTTTTTTGCCTAAAGACCCCAAGGCCCTCATGTTTGCATCATGAATGGGAGTTACCGTGGGTATTGGAATATTATGTACATATATGGGTGCTACACTATCGTTGCTGTTCATTGCAGGAAATTTTTGAAATATTCCTTTCATCTTTCTATCACTGCGTCCCTCTCAGTCAAAAGGTTAGAATTGGTATCCTTGCAAGCAAGCAAATCCCCCAAATTTGCCCTATTTCGATTACACTGTACTTTAGTTTGACATTTTTTGATATTAGGCGCTTCTAGACCGCCAATTACTGCAAAACACCCTAACCCCCCACCAAAAAAGCCTCAGTCGTCAGTTGGGTCACAGCAAAATAAACGCTCGAATTTCGTAAGGCCCACAACGTCAGGTAAGCTACTTACAAGTGTTCAGTAATGGTTATACCAAACGAATAAAGTGTCAAGTCTATTCAATTCCTTAATAAAAAATCACAAGTGCGTTAGACAAGGTATATGATCTAAGTGTGCTCATTCCTCATTCCAATAAAAAGGCGCCTAGAGAAAGCGTTGCATTGATGTAGGGGACTGGTTATCCTTTTTATGTACCTTTGAATTGTATACCTTATCCCTCGCACTTCTCGATTAAATTATTGCAGTAGTACACGGGGTTTACCTATATGAATAAATACAGGCAAATTTTATTGTATTCCAGTGGTTACCATAATAAATAGCATAGGCCAACGAAAAAAAGTTGTAAAAAGTTGTCTCTTAAATAATGATATGGGGTTTATGTAAGCTAGAAAAAGTTCAGTTTTGTAAAAAATGGAACACCTGGTAATTATTTATTATTATTATTATTATTTTATTTTAACATTTAGTTGTAGGAACAGGGATTACTTCTCAACCCCTCAGAATTACCCAAGTCAAAAATTCTTCAGTCAACAGTAGTCAAAGCAACAATAAAAAAACATCAGACACACTTGCAAATGTTCCTTCTGCATCCGTAAAAAATATTTCCAAAGGCAGCTACAAACCATCAACAGCTGTCAAGTCCAGGTATTTACAGGCAGCTGCCTCATCAGCAGGTAATTTTGTGTAGTATTTATACCTTAGACTAGGGAAGATAGACGCGTAATACGGACAACTTGAGTGTGCCCAGTTTGGCACCACCAGTGGCGTATCACGTGGGACTGGTAAAAAATGGATTCATTTTAGTAAAGATACTTTTTTAAAAAGGATCGTGAAATTTTAATTTGTAAATATGATTATCAGTAACTGTAATTACTATAAACATACTTACCTAGTTTAAAGTTTATTTTTAATTCATAGCAAGAATTTATATATACAGGGTGAAATTTAATTGATGCACCAAACTTTAAGGGGTGGTAGAATAGGTCAAAAGAATAACTTTTTTTCGTTTAAATTTTACATCAAACCTCTTTGTTTTTTAGATACAGGGTGTCAAACTCAAAATTTTGTTGTTCGATTTTTTGCTATAACTCCTACAATTTACAACAGACAAATGAATACAAAATAAAACTGTTGCAATTTAGACTTTTATTATGACCTACAAAACAAACAAGACCCAAAATGCTAAAATAAAAACTTTAACTTACCAAAATAACAAACTGCAAAATATTTTTCAAATAGAAAAATCTTATGTTTCTTTACGGACCATTAATTTAGAGGTTTTAGTTTAAGTTCAACATAACTTGGACCTAAGTAATCCATTATGCCCTCTTTGAAAAGCCTGGAGGAACCAAGTCAGTGGCGTTGCTGAGAATCCTAAAGTTTACTTTACATTCTAGCTGGCATTTTATACACAACATTTTCTTATCTCAAAGTTTTTCCGTAGCCAATCACTTTAAAGGGAAAACCCCCTCTCTCTTTGATGTATCCCCACGCTTAACCATTACAACTCCCACTCTTCACTTTTCAGTAGTTTTTCACGCATCAACCACCTGCTGTGCGGAAGGTTGCTCCTAGACGTTTAGCATTGTGAAGGGAGGTGGAACCACTTTCTTATCACTCTAAAACCATGTTTTGCGCTTTGTGTTTTTCCCAGCTGGTTTCGTACAGTTGCACAGTCAAGGGTAATTTGCATTCCTGACAATATATGAGGTCTGGCTATTAAATAACGAGACTGGTTACGAAAAAGGGTTTTATTATAAAAATTATTCTACATTCGAATGCTCTCCTTCAATATACTCCCCTCCCCTCGCCACACACCTTTCCATACGTTTTTTCCATTGATCGAAGCAGTCCTGGAAGTCTTCTTTGGTGAGGGCCTTTATGAACTCTGCCGTTTTTTGTTTTGCCGCTTCCATCGACTCAAATCGGGTCCCTTTCAAAGCAAATTTTTAAAAAGTCGCACGGTGCCGAATCTGGTGAGTACGGCGGGTGTTCGACCACTGGAGTGCACTTACTGGCCAAATACTGCTTCACAGATAGTGCGTTATGGGCAGGTGCGTTGTCCTGGTGCAAAATCCACGAGTTGTTCTTCCACAACTCGGGCCGTTTTTTACGAACTCGTTCTCGCAGTGTTGCCAAAACTGACAAATAGTAAGTCTGGTTGACAGTCTGACCCTCTGGAACCCATTCAGTCATCACGATACCGTTAATGTCGAAAAAAACGATCAACATTGGAGTTGAAACAATCACTGGGCGCTGGTCATCTTCAGTGGTCTCTCGGCCCTCACTAATTGTCCCCATAGGCCTCTTGCAGCAATTTATAGCACTCAGTCGGAGTTTTTTTCAATTTAACGAGAAATTTGAGATTGATAAGTTGCTCCTGTTTTTCGTCGCACATGGTTTTCGGCACGAGAAAAAAACACGGTCGTTTCAAATCGCTACTGCACAAATACTATAAAAGTAACGGAAACGTGTTTTGGGACGTGCATAGACAAGATATCTAGATCCCCAACGCACTATTCGTTTTTTACCCCACCCGTCATGGCGCCATCTAGGCGCGCAGTCTCGTTATTTAATAGCCAGACCTCGTACATCGCAAACGTTATATTTCCAATAAAGATAAGTATGTTTTTTATTCAAAACCATTACAGGTTTTGAAGATAGAAAGTTAAAAAAATCGCATTATAATTTCCCATTATTAAGGGTAAAGAAAAAAATTGTAAAAATCCCAACCGGAACGTTGTGGAACCAATTTTTACAAATTCATATACAAAAATATATGCTTTCTTAGAACAAATAGGAATTTGAGCTCGGACGAACCTTGAAGTACAACGAAGCTTTAATTATTTTTTGTACCTATACTTGAAAAAAAAAAGTAATTTATGTATATTTATTTAGGGTAGTTTTTATAAGATGAATATATTACACATACTTGCCTCCAACACATCAATAAGAAAAAAAAGATTTGGCAAGCTTTTATGATAAAATACCATTATGTGCGGCGCGTCGGTCAGCCATGAATACTCATAAACGTAAATAATTTTAGTACTTAGCTTTCGAGCTACATACGCAAAAATAGGAGACTGAAAACCTTTCTTTTAGTCGATTAGTCATGAAAATATGACGAAATTATTTCGATGATCTTGAAACCATCATCAGTGACAAGGCATGGTTTTAAGAATGCGATTTTGAGCCAAAATCACAGAGTAATAAATAAAAAGCAATAGGTAATTCGCGAACACTGCGAGATTTTCAGTGCAGCTTTTCTCGACATCATCTTTATCCAATAAATACGCCAATTTATTGAACTAATTTTATAGATCCTTTTTTATTGTAGCACCTAAATCGAAACCAAAACAAAACGAGGATAATTCGCAAAAGGAGCCAAAGAAAAAAACGACTTTAAGAAGATCGCTATCTTCCGGTCATATACAAACGAAGAAAGGCAAGCATTTTGACCCTCAGGTAGGTATATGATTACTGCGTATAAGGACTCCTTTAGCTAACTTTATCCAATTTTATTCTTTATTTATCTGTCAAAAGCCTGTTTTGTGCTCTGTAGGCAAAATTAATTAAAAGATTCCGAAAACAACTAGGGAAACCTGAAAGAGCAATACCAGTGAAAAACTTCCAGGACAATCTAGGATTCGGTCTGTGTTTACTGTGTACTTCTTATTTTTTTTACGCACTTCACAGAACATTGATGACTTTTGGTTAGTTGGTGAACACTTGCCAAAAACACATACCTACCAGTTTTTATAAAAAATAATTTTCAATAACTGGCACAAAATTAAATCAGCGGATTACCCCGCATTGGTAGCTCGTCAAATAATTGTCTGGTATCAAAAATATTTTAAATTTACATTACATTTTGACATAAGGTTATATGCGCGGCCACACCGTCTCTAACTAAAGGAACTAGTAGCCTGCGTTATTGGAACACAAGTAAGTTCAAACACTATCGGCGCATGCCTAAAATAATTTGTCTACAATCTATACTAGACGAATGTTATGTTATAATGGGGTAAACTTTTCGGGGCTGATATAGGCTTTCCTCGATTTTCAGCGAAACTGGTATTATTGGTATCTAGTGCTAAAAGCGTCTCCCTTGTGACTTAGTTAAAATGATATTTTGAAGGCTGATGTTATTTTGAGATGTAGGTACTGCTGAATGATCGAAAGTATGCCTCTCTGTCTCGAAAACACTAGAGAAGTAGGATTTAAACAAGTTGCTTATATCTTTACCCGTGTTAGCTGTGTTTCTATCCCAATGGACTTCATTAGGTATTTTACTAACATTTTGTTGGCTGCAAGGCCCACTCACATATGAATCAACAACAATTTGTTTCTTTATTGAGGCATAATTCCAGAAGTGATTGGAGTTATTGATGAGGTCCTTTTCCACAGATCCAACATATGATTTATAATCCAGGTCAATTAATTTTTGTGAAGTAGCAAACATGTGGTTCCAGCAAGATTGAGCACCTCCACATAATGCAAGAATCATAACCGACTATTTGAATCAGCAACATGGAAATAACTGGATCGGAAATCGAGGCTAAGTTGCCTGGCCTGCACGTTCGTCGGACCTTACGCCTCTTGATTTTTGTATTTGGGGATACTTAAAGTATAATATTCTACTTCTCATAATACGACAGAAGGACTTGAGGCAGCCGTTGTTCAAGCCATAGAAGAAATTCCTGAACAAATGGTTAACGATGCATGCATGTCTCTAATTCATCGATGCAGGATTTGCATGAATAACAACGGTGGAATTTTCGAACATTTGCTTATTTAATTCAATGCTTTGTTATCGGTTTTTAGTTTTATTTTAAATTAAATAATAAATGCAAACTTTTGTTTCACAACACAACTACGGCATTTGTTTCACAGCCAACTAAGTGAAAAACTATTTTTTTAATAAATTCAAATTTTCCGTCATCCAAAGATAGGCTTATTATACACGGTTGAAAAGGTCCTTTTATGCTCTATTTATTGAAGTATAAATCCAATATGGCGGTTATAAGAAATAACAAAGTTGGCTATGGTTTCAAAAAAACTAGAAGCCATTCAATTGGCCGTAGTTGCTTATACAAAACTACCAAATTTCATTAAATTTGTTTGCAAGATGGCGGCGATATTTCAATTTTTCAAAAAACACAACTTTTAGTTTTTGCTCGATATTTTAAAAACCCCTGTAGATATTTTTAATTTTGATACACAGTTGATTTTCAGTCAAAAAATCCTTTTCAAAATTAAATTTTATAAAGATCTGTTTTGCTAATATTAAGCGATAAATGGTAAAATATTTTCCTACCATTGTAGACAAATGAATTTCTTACAAGAGTGCTTTGTGGTATTTGCAGCTGGAATAAGAAAGGACGTCTTACACTATATTGACTGATCCTAGTCAATTCATTTCTATACTTTTTAAATATTAAACAAACCATCTCAAGAATAAAAATACCACACAAAGTCAATATTTTATGCTCTATAAAAATAGGTCTACAAGAAGTTTAAACAATTGTCTAAGAGCTCTTTTTTGTAATGGAAATACTGATTTAAATAAATAGTCAGCACACGATATTATAATATAATACCATAAAAAGAAGTCGCAGAATGTTATAAAAATTGATAATTATGTCCATGTCCTGAATTTTAATACATTTAGTCCAACCCACGCTACCTCACTGTATTACGTGTAACCAAATCGGTCATTTCAAACACGATGAGTCCATATTCTTTGCGCAGAAATGATGCTACGAACAAACACGTTTTCCGCCTCTAATCTATAGAAACCTACAATCATAAACGCCTAACTCTCGAATCTGTGCAAGAATGTTCTCCTGTAAAATTAGCAGAATGTCTTATTGTTTTTGAAATAACCGATTCAATAAAATTATATTATAAAGCGTTCTTTTCTTGGTAGTCTTTTCTAAATTAGCTTTTTTAATTTAATCGTTTTTATAGACGGCCTTCACAAAACTGAATACTTCACAATCTGAAGAGCAGCTTTTCGAATTCGTTCCGAAACCGATTTTCTCTCCGATCCCGGAAGAGAGCGGTAGCGGCATCTACAGAAACTTCGTGTTCAAGACACCTTCTGCGCATGAAAGACGTAGTATTCATTCGCGACGAAAACATAGCATTCTGACTTCCACGCCCGCTATCATGGTAAGAAATGATTTAAATCAAGGACCTTTAGAGTGATACAAGCGGGTCATAAAGACGTGTTAACAAGGTTAAAAATTGCGAATAACGTAAAAGGACCCTCATTGGTGTAGCTAGCCTTGCTTTTCAGGGGGGGCCGTGGCCCCGGTCTATCTTGAACAAAAAGCAAACATAGGTTTTAAAGAGTCGTGCAAAGTGTGCAATGAATAAAAAAAAATACGAGCATTAAATGTTCTAATATTTTAATATAACAAATTTAATAATACATTTACCAACTTATTTATATGTATACACAGGAAGTATGTAATTCAGCAATTCTACAAAGAAAGTTTTCTACGTCGCTGACTGAAAGCCTCTACCACACTGTCTAAGTCGACCTCAACATCTTTTTCTATGAATAACAATGACAAACCTGATTGTCTCTCTTGAGTCATAGTTGTTCTAAGCCAATTAAAAACTCTCCTCATGGCAGAGAAAGACCTCTCGCAAGTTGCACTTAAAATTGGAAGAATACTCGCAACTTTAAAAAGTTGGTAGAGGTTTGGATAGGTGTTTTCTGCTATATGTTGTTTGATAGAATCATGACCAACAGTTTGATTTAACCAAAAAATACAATTCTTTAAAACGATCGTTTCTGCTCTTAGAGTAGAAGTATTAATATTAAAAATTTCCCGGTATTGCTCGACGAATTTATTCCATTTAACGACGTGGGAAAACTTAATATGAAAATGGTTAGGAAATTGTCACCAAAATCGGAAAATTTTCATAAGACACTAAACGCTAACCTCAAAAAAACTAAAAAGATTTTTATATTTATTTTAGAAAAACAGTTTAAAAAGGTCTTTTATAACCTTACGACATCTACAACCCGATTTCGGAAACAGAGGGGCAAAGGTCGCTGTCTTTATTAAATGCGAAATTTAACTTACACTTCTATAATATTTTACAAGATGTCGCCAATATGTATGAAATATTCAATATGCATAATTATGTTTAAATTTAAAAAATATTTTCGGGAAATTGCATAAGTGCAGAAAAGTTACCGATAATTTAAAAGGAAAAAACCTAATTCCGCAAGACAAGGGCTTTTTCCTGAAATGTAAACATTATCTGAATGATTTTAAATTTTAATGCACCTATTTTATTTGAATATTTCCCGAATAATAATAGAAAAGTATGTATTTTCAGCGTCATGTTCTTTTACTAGTAGTCGGTAGGGGAGGCCTAAAATATCTTAGGGGGGGCCTGAGGGACTTCAGGGGGGGGCAGGCCCCCCTGGCCACCCTAGCTACGCCAATGAGGACCATTCTAGTGTGATGTGGATGGAGTCGCATATTAATGAAACCTGGTCACATGTATATACTTGGATTCATGAAAAATGTTGCAACTAAAATTTTTAGGGATACAAATGCCAACTTGATAAAAAAGCAATGTCTGAACCTACTCGGCACACGTTGATCGGTGATCTTGACCTGTCGCACTTTCTTTAAACACATGCCTGTAGGTATCGTTTTGCGTTTTTTGCTCAAAAGTTTCTGTTAAAAATGCCAAGATTTTTTAATCAAAGAGAATCGAGCATAACAGATCCAGCCCGCATCCAAACCATGCCAGAATTGGGTAAAGGAAGAATTTTGCCAGTGGATCTTTCGCAGTGTCTGGTCAAGTTTTTTTGACCTATCTAAAACTCTACTTCGGAGTGAGCTGCGAAAATCAAACTACACAGTCGTAGATCTTTATAGAGGTAACAACCCCTCCAAGTTTCATGGGCTTCCATAGAGTAGTAAAGTAGTTACAAAAGTTCAAAAAACGTCGAGATTGCGACTCACTCATGTATAGATTATCAAAATTCTACTGTACTTCCAGACATGCTACAAAGCTGAAATTTGGCAGACTGATAGAAATTATGAACAACCCTTCTTATGATTACATTTTCTTGACAGCAGCTCGTCACTGGCGTGTTGAAAATGTTTTCGTAAAAATTGACATAAAGTATATTAGAACTGTCATTAGGGATTTGTAAGAATTTAATTTGATTTAAGAAACAAGAATTATTTATGTACGAAAACTATTCAAAGCAGAATCAGAAAAATTGAAATTTTTCCACTTTAAAATGTATGCTATTTTGTAACAAGCATAGAAAGATCTATTTAACGATACCACACAAAGCTCTATTCCTGTTTAATTCTACTATAAAATTACAATAATGGAACCTGACATTTTACCTAAAATGGCAGGTTCAAATCTTTTTTTTATGTGAACAAAAGGCAATACTATAGGTTTAAATAAAAAATATGAACAATAGTAGACTTTAATTCTAACTGTAGGAAGCATTTTTTGTGATTTATTGACTACTTTTTTCCTCTATTCTATAAGGCCATAAAATTTATGAAAAAATGGTTTTGCCTAATTTGATTTTGGAGTTCTTTAATAATGGTTTAGTGCTTTACTTGGGAATAGTAAACTTGGGCACAGCGCCCCTCAAATTCTTCCATTTATAAAGTTTAAATATATTTGCTACCTTAATTTAGTTCCGTTTAGAAGATACAGATCTGTAGGATTGCGTAAGCGGGAAATAGTTTCTACAACTTGGTACTTTTTCATGTCTAACACTTTTAAATAAATATGTTAAACAATTTAGAATATTCATACTTTTTGCTCTGGCTTTTTATTGCTTTTTAATAATTATTTTAGTTCGGCTGTTTTTTTTTTAACTTGTAATTCTTTTTAGAAACAACACCAACAAAAATTAGCCAAACAACTGTCAGCATGGTTGGAGAAACGAGGTAAAAGACTATCAGAGTTCAAACATTTAAGATGTTTTGGTGTTCACAGTCATGCCCATCAAAAAGAAAAAATCACACCGAACTTAGCCACAAAAGAAGTGGATATTAAAGAGGAAAACAAGGAAAATGTTGAGGTACAAAATTAAATAGTCTGTAAAATAAAATTTAAGGGTGATTCTACCGAAACAGTAATTTTTTATAAGATTGGGCAAAAAAAAGGATATTAAATTGATAAATACTTAGAACATTGAACTACTAGAAGCAGTATAACTTCAAACCATAGGCAGGTTTGTTTAAGTAAATGATCTCCAGACATTGTTGTCAAGTCAATTTAAAAACATTCCTAAACCTTTAATGATACAAACATTTCTTTGTAAATCTTAAAAATAGTACAAAATCATAATACAGCATTAAACCAGAGAATACTTTTTATATTAAAAATGATTCAACATTCTATTGTAGTAAGTGTATTATTTTTTGAATCTCAATAGTAATAATACAAAATCGTGCAGGTATAATACATTTAAAACAATGTGGCACCTTAAGAACCGGCTGTTTGCTTACATAACAATGTTTTGTTTACAGATAAATAAGCTGTTTACTTACTTGTAAAAGGACCGTTTATTTCCTACAGCATAGGATGTTTTACACACCTCGCAGTTTTTTACCATGTTGACTTTAACGCAAAAAAACAATAAAAAATCGCAAAATCATAGGCTTTTTAAAACGGATCACCTTTTAGTCCACAACGATTCAAAATACAATGACGGCCATCAACAACAAGTTACAGTACGTCATCGACCATGCCGTTCTTGGCGAGGTTGCCGCGCTGTTAATTTTTTGGAACGTTTAAAGGGCCCAATTATTATTAATTAATGTAATTTGACAAAAGTAAAAATATTTTATTGTATTTATCTTGGTGAAATTAGTAAGATAGGATTTTACATTTTATTTTAAATGAAAATATTGTAATTTTTAAAGAAAATACCGTTTATTTAATTATGCCTTTTTAGTTATCTAATCACATTATGTAAACGTGGCAATTTGGGTTCTTTTCCTCCCTGGCCCCCGTAAATATTAGACGCAATCAATAAGAAAGCATGCTGCTTCTACAGGGTTTAATGTTCGAAGGATAAATATTAATTTGGTTTAATCTGAAGATCCAATAAACAACATACACTTTTAAAAAGTTAATTTTTTGCAAAATAATACTTTTTTGACAAACCGTGATGATGATAGCAAAAATCTAGTAAAATATAATGAAATGCTGCTTAAAAATAGAAAGTAACTAAATTATAACAATAATACATGATATGTAAATTTTTTAAGGATTTTTGGGAAATAAAATTATGTTATATTATGTCATAAGTGAAAACCCTAAAACTTAAAAAAATCAAAAGTTTTCTTTAGGTTTCTTTATTAAAAGAAACAAAAGTAATAGCTATAGTAATTATCAACAGCTATGTGATATCAAATTAACAAAAAAATACTGAAGCACTTTCAAAATTATTCATATTATTTTTGAAATGATAAAAAAGCTATTTTTTCTCAAATTTGACAACTAAAAATTAAAGTTTTCCTTAATTAATTTTTTTAGCTCACACAAATACTATACTATAGTAGTGTGAGCTATGGTGATCCTAATTTTTTCGAGAAAAAAAAAGTTGCTCCGATTTCAAAAATTTTTATATATCTGCGTTTCAAATGATTTTGAAACTTTTTTGTTGCGCCGTCTGTCTGTCTGTCTCTCTGTCTGTCTGTCTGTCTGTCTGTCTGTCTGTCTGTCTGTCTGTCTGTCTGTCTGTCTGTCTGTATGTCTGTCTGTCTGTCTGTATGTCTGTCTGTAACGACCAACGCGCATAACTCAAAAACCGCTTGTCCGATTTTAATAAAATTTGGTGTCTAGGCTGGGTCTTGGGTCGAGATGGTCCCATTTAAAAATGAACAAAATCCACAGAACACAAACCAAATAAAAGGGTGGGGGTAGATTTCAAAAATTAGAGTTTATGTGAAAATATGGCGTGTGTAATATCAAACGAAAGATAATTGAGTCTGGAGTTAAACAAAATACATTTTAATTTATTTTAAAAAAAGGGTGGGGGTATATTTCAAAAATTAGAGTTTAAGTGAAAATATGGCGTGTGTGATATCAAACGAAAGGTAATTGAGTTCGGAGTTTAACAAAATACATTTTGGTTTTTGTTTTTTTTAAGGGTAGGGGTAGATTTTACAAATTTGAGTTTAAGTCAAAATATAGCTTATGTGGTATCAAACAAAAGGTAATTTAGTCTGGAGTTGAATAAAATATATTTCAGTTTTTAGTTATATTAGCTCACACGTAAACTATAGCACCTAGTGTGAGCTTAGGGGCCCATATATTGGCAGAGTATTTTTTTCAGTGATATAAAGCCGATCTATAATATAAATGAAAGGTTTACTTAAACATAAATATTTAAAAAATAATACTTACCATGGAAATGATTTTCTTGTTGTTTACAACATTCTTCTGTGAAATCTCATAAGCAACTGAACAAAACAAGAGGGAATGTTCATCCTGTTCATATTTATCCGTGACAGTTATGCGTTAGCTCCGCCTATTTAGAGCGGGAAAAAACTAAGAATTTGTGGTTTGAAAAGGAACACAAAACATATTTATAATAACCAGTACTTTAAACAAGTTTTTTTTATTGCATTTTACATTATTTGATAACGATGTTTTTAACAATAAGGAAAACACATACTTTTTAGCGCGTTTATTTTTCTTTTAAAAAAATTCTACTATTTTTGATTTTATTGGTAGCCACTTTTAAAAAAAGTTTTTTAGTGTGGACCGTAAAAACTGTAAAATAATCTAAAAACAGTGCGGCAAGTAAATTTTTTCCGCGCGTGACTAGAAAAAACATTTTGTTAATTTGCTTGGCCAGTGCGTTTGTTAAATGTGCGAGATTTACGGATGAAAAATGCACTTTTTATCCTAAATTTTAGGGATAAAATGGTCACTTTTTATCCTTGGGATGAAAGTGCAAATCAGGGATCAAACGATTAAAAACTCTAGATAAAAAGTGACATATCAGGGAAAAGAAGTAAAAATCGGGATTAGAGATCATGGATAAAAAGTCCTAAAAAAACGTACAAATTCAAAAAAAATTGAAAACAACTCAAAAATTGCGAAAACTAGCGTATAATCCTCGTGATAAAAGTGGCTTTTTATCCCTTGGACCCTTTGTGTACAATATTATAGATAAGCAAATGTTTGTTTTCAGGTTTTAAATGACCGTACTCGGAGCTTTGAAAACCTGTCAATAGACGAAGATAAATATAACTCATCAGTTGGTCTAGTTAGCAATGACAAACAATCTGACGTCGGTCCCAAAAATAGTGGTGGTAAAGTGGTATCAAAAATTGTGCTAACTAATGAACATAAGGTTGACAAATGCTCATTAAATTATCAGCAGAATGCAGCTGATTTGCATGGATTGGCGAAGGACGCTTTAAGAGAACTTACCAGTATAATTGAAGAGGTATATAAATTCTTAGGCGCATTATTTATATTCGAATCCTTACGCCATTTTTTTGTGAGGGAAACTTAAAAAGCGTCAAGAAAAAAAAGTTGATTGGATCAAAAAAAAGATAGACCAATAAAGCAAATTTTTCTTATTACACACAAAATATAACTAGCGTTCATTATACACGGTGTCCCAAATCTGATGCTTTTTTCTTTTCTATGATGCCAAATATTTGAGTAATTTCTTTAAAAATCGCAGTAAAAATTCTAAATTTGGTCAATTTATGTATCAGAACGAACGCAATAATTTTAGAATTATTTTGAGAAAAGAATTATGAGGTAATTTTTTTTAGAAAAAACTGTTTTTAGCTCACACATATACTATACTATAGTAGTGTGAGCTATGGTGATCCTAATTTTTTCGAGAAAAAAAAAGTGGCTCCGATTTCAAAAATTTTTATATATCTTTGCGTTTCAGATGATTTTGAAACTTTTTTGTTGCGCCGTCTGTCTGTCTGTATGTCTGTCTGTCTGTATGCCTGTAACGACCAACGCGCATAACTCAAAAACCGCTTGGCCGATTTTAATGAAATTTGGTACCTAGGCTGGGTCTTGGGTCGAGATGGTCCCATTTAAAAATGAACAAAATCCACCGAACAGAAACCAAATAAAAGGGTGGGGGTAGATTTCAAAAATTAGAGTTTATGTGAAAATATGGCGTGTGTGATATCAAACGAAAGGTAATTGAGTCTGCAGTTAAACAAAATACATTTTAATTTATTTAAAAAAAAAGGGTGGGGGTATATTTTAAAAATTAGAGTTTAAGTGAAAATATGGCGTGTGTGATATCAAACGAAAGGTAATTGAGTCCGGAGTTTAACAAAATACATTTTAGTTTTTTGTTTTTTTTAAGGGGGGTAGATTTCAAAAATTTGAGTTTAAGTCAAAACATGTCTTGTGTGGTATCAAACAAAAGGTAATTTAGTCTGGAGTTAAATAAAATATATTTCAGTTTTTAGTTATATTAGCTCACACGTACACTATAACTATAGTACCTAGTGTGAGCTTAGGGGCCCATATATTGGCAGAGTATTTTTTTGGGTATTAATAACTGCCATATTATATGCAAGGCTTTTGTTCATAGATATAAAATTTCGGACTTCTATTGTCTTTATTTATTTTAAACACGACGTTTCGGTTAGTAAGTACCTCTAACCGTTTTCAAGTGTAAACTAAACAATCCAGTCTCTAGGCTACTACTTATACTACTCAGGTGTGACCGCCTTTTTTTTTATAGCTACTCAATCATTGTCTACGAGTTTCAAACAAAGCTTTGTTCATGTTCTTTATTATCAGAAAGAGGTCTCTAGAGTGACAATAATAACAATCATCATTGATATTTTTTTAAAATTTTATATGAATGAAAATACTTAGTTTTGAAAAAATTATTATTTTTTACTTATTTGGAAGTCATTTTCTTCATCTTGTCAACTGTCATCATCTTAATAGTGTTACAAATTTAAGTTATATAAATTTTATAGTTAGAATTTATTTAGGTTTAGTGTAGTATTAGGTTGACGTATTTTATGGTTGTATTCTTAATCTAGGTTTTAATTGCGTTATCTGTGACAAACTGGGATGCGAACGGTCCGGTTCTAGAAAAGGTTGGAATAATTCCGAATCGAACAAGGATGGAAAATTCTCGAATAGTAGGCAGCCCGTTATATATAGGGCCGGACGTCGTGCATCGGGCAGTCAGAGATAACTAATGGTAGTGATCGCTAGATGTTAACGCGAAGTTAATAGGCGTATTAAAGTAGTGAATTATTAGCAAGTTATTAGTAAGTTTATGTGCGTGTTTTTGTACATAATTTGTCGAAATAAATTGACGTATCGTTTTCAACAATTGCGACTTTTAATTGTTGTTGTGAACCCGTAACAATAGTATTAAAACTTTTTTTTATTTGGACCTCTTTTAATTTTTATTCAAATAGTGTGCATTAATCCGTCTACACTATAGATATTCAACATTTTAGGGCTATCCCAGAGAGGATTGCGTCAGCTGGCTGGAACTAATTCGGGAGAAATACACCGAACTAGAAGACGAACCGGAATACTGGGAGTGCAGGGCGGCCATTGAGAAAACCGCCGGAAATATTGGCAACGCCGTCGAATATTATCAAACTGCGATCATACATGGTGCCGAGGTATGTTCAAAAGCCCAGACTTGCTCTGTCACTCGTTCTTTTAAGTTTTATCTTCATATTATTAGCTCACACTACTACTATAAGTAGTAGTTCAAAATTTTTTATATATCTTTGCGTTTCAGATGATTTTGAAACTTTTTTGTTTTGCTGTCTGTCTGTCTGTATGTCTGTCTGTAACGACCAACCCGCATAACTCAAAAACTGCTTGTCCGATTTTAATGAAATTTGGTACCTAAGTTGGGTCTTGGGCCGTGATGGTCCCATTTAAAAATGAACAAAATCCACCGAACGCAAGCCAAATAAAAGGGTGGGGGTAGATTCCAAAAATTAGAGTTTATGTGAAAATATGGCGTGTATGATATCAAACGAAAGGTAATTAATTCTGGAGTTAAAAAAAAATGAATTTTAGTTTATTTTTGAAAAAAGGGTGGGGGTAGATGTCAAAAATTAGAGTTTAAGTGAAAATATGGCGTGTGTGATATCAAACGAAAGGTAATTGAGTCTGGAGTTAAACAAAATACATTTTAGTTTTTTTTAAAAGGGTGGGGGGTAGATTGAAAAAATTTGAGTTTAAGTCAAAACATGGCTTGTGTGGTATCAAACGAAAGGTAATTGAGTCTGGAGTTGAATAAAATATATTTCAGTTTTTGATTATATTAGCTCACACTATAACTATAGTACCTAGTGTGAGCTTAGGTGCCCATAGATTGGCAGAGTATTTTTCTTTTATAATTTTATTGATTTTTAAATGGACTATTAAAGGATTATAATTAGGGTTGCCAACTTTTAGTTAATGGAATAGAAGACATGATCGGTAGTTTAAAGGGGGAGGATGGATGGGTTAATAAAAATATCGGTAATTAAGGTTAAGAGCATTAGGAAGAAATTAGAAAATTCTATATACAGGGTGTCCCATAACTTAGGGGCCATAATGCAGTAGGTGGCGGAGGAGGTTATTTCTGAAAAAAAAGTTTATGTAAACACACATCCGTTTTTAAGATATAGCATTTTTAAAGTTAGAGGAGTGGAGGGAAAAAGAGTTTTACAAAAAAAGGAAAATCTGTCACAGCCAGCTGAATATTCAGCTAATTGTGATTCAAAGATGTAATATTCGTTTTTTTTATAAAATTACAAGTTGAGGAGATACCGGCTGTCAAAGTAACCTCCAAAAATGTATCAAAAATAATTAAGTATTTAAAAAAAAAAAATTTTTGCTTACTTATTCTTTTAAAAATATGAATAATATGCCTTGCTGGAAACTTGTTTTTATTAACCAAAAATATAAAAAAAAACATTGCGTTTTATATGGCATTCATAAGAATTTTAACCAAAAAAACAGTTTTTTATAAAAAAACTTGACCACATAATTTTTAAAAAAATTACTTTAGATTCAAATTATTGCTCTTTTTCTAATATACGACTTTACTAAATTTCATATTTTTACTGTGTTTTTAAAAAAAGTTATTATCAAAGAAGTTTAAAAAATCGCCAACTCGATAAAGAAAGAGTTTTGACCCATGCATTATAGGAACTTTTTTATCAGGCATGTCCTCCTCTATCACGGGTTGGCCTATGGCCCCTAAGTTATGGGACCCCTGTATAAACAAAAAACCTCTAAATATTTTTGTTTTGTTGCTTCACATATAAGTTTTTTTAAATAGCTGTCTAAAAACAAAAATATTGTAAAGATAAGTCCAAAATACCGCCTCTGGTAAAAAATAAGTGGGGAGGTCCCCGCCTATTACCTTTTATCTTGGTTAATTGTTTACTAAATAATGGTCTTAATCAGTGCAGAAAAAGGAAAAATTTAATCACAGTATGATAACTATTGCAAATAAATTAAAATATATTACAGCCAGCAGGAAAATAAATTAGACTCGACCTGAGTTATAAGGGTGAACTTTTAGGGGTGGATAATGATCTTTGGCGGTTTTCAGCGAAAGTCGACCTTTTATCGCAAAAACTTAAATACAAAAATTATTAACTTTTATATAAACTATTTTTGTACTTTTTTTCGAGAAAATAAAACTTTTTTTGTTTTTAATTTTTATCTCTCACAATTTTTTTTTGTTTTTGTCAAACCTTACCTTTTTATTTCCTTAAATATGTTGTAATTTTTTTAAATCAAAATATATTATTTTGATTTTAAGCCTAACAGTCGAAGCAAATTAAACATAAAATCGACGAATTGAAGAAATAATTTATAGTTTTGAAATTTTGGTTGTAAACTCACAACCAAATATTTAAGATTCAAGTTCAGCCGCCCCCCTAGGCTCAAACGTGACCTCACGACGCTTTCCGGCGTTTTTCTCGTAAACCGTAACTTTTACAAGAAAATATTAAACTATTTGTTATATTCTTCATTAAATTCCTCATCAAATTTATCATAAAGTATCTCTCATGTAACGTAATAATAATGTAAATGCCTTGGAAAATAAACATATTTCTTAGCTCAAAGCGGCCATTCCAGGCAGGATGTTACGCCTTAGACAGCAATTCTTAAATTAAAAAGCCCAAAGTATTATAAATATTTTTTAAAAGAAAACGTGTACTTGAATACGGCCCGAAATATTATTATAGATAATACAATAACATTTATATTAAATAATATTTTGAATGTGTACGTGTGCTGCAGGAATAATCAGTAATGTATTAAAAATAAAAAATCGCTAAAATAGAGTTATTATCGTTTGTCTTTGGTGTTCAGAAATTATTTTCTTTAGCTTAGTTTGTTGTCATTACAATATTAACTCAGAATAATTAGTCCAGTTTTCTGTAAGAGTGGCTGATAAGAATGAAGTTAATTCGTTTAAAACTGCTAAATAAAATCTGAATTTATTTTAAGGTGACCGTTGTCGAAGAATCCTTGGATTGTCTTCTGAAAAAATTTAGTCGGTTAAACATTAGTCCCAATCCGACCTCACAAGCGGACAAACAAACCAATCAACGGCGGAAAGACAAAATCGAGCAAGATGCCCGGAACGTCTTTAAATCGACCATTATACAGTTTGCGCTGAGCAAAAGGTACGTGTGTAAAGTGTTTTTTACTTTAAAAAATATTAAATAAAATTTGGGATATTCCGGTTTATACAACAGAAATTAAATTGCGAAGGAAATTTGTCATTTGCCTTGGCATTTGTCTTTGTTTTCCTAATAGTTCAAGCCATACAGATTCAGATACTGCGTTTAATGAAAGGAGCAACAACTTTTATATGAATAAACATGAGTGGGAGGGTTCATATGGTTCTACCCCTTTTAATTTGCTATTGGAGAGTTTTTTTCTAATAGCAATTAATTGCGCCTAGTCTTGATTTTATATATTTAAAAACTATTATTTTCAATTTTTTTGGCATTTGGTCATTTAAAAAAAAACGATGTTCCGCAAGTCCGATTTTTATTATCATTAAATGTTATGTTGCAAGTTGTTAAGGGTAAAACGCGATATTCAGTGGACTAAAAGTTCGAACGTTTAAGACCTATCTTCATATGAAGTATTTTTTTTCAAAATAGAGCCAAGAAATAGCTTTTTAATTCTTAGTTATTAACTTATTAGGTCAGATACCAAGAAATCGCTCCCAGTAAACAAGCTTCAAGTAACGCCGGTAAGGCGCAGTACCAGACAATCAAGATCAGGCTACACCTCGACACCCGGAGTGGAACTGTTCAATTCGATGAGGGAAGTCGAGTCAGATCAAATCGAATTTAAAAGAAACAAGGCGCTTGTTTAATATTTAAGCGCTCTGTATTTGTAAGTGAAGGTCGTATTAGTAGTGCAGGCGCTGTAGGTAGTTGAGTATGCATTATATGAGGACCGCAGTTTGACAATGGATTCTTGCTGACAAAAGGTTACAGATTAACGATCTGGATGTTGCCAAGCCAGGTTTTGGTTCAATTTTTTTTATTCCCCCTTCTCTTATAGCCGTGTTTGAATTTCTGAAAATATAACTAAGTTGACGCCTTAAAGCCACAATGACAGAATTAATCAAAAATGTGTAAAATCCAACCTAAATATAAAATTTTATTAGTTTGTTAAATGTTTGCTGCAAAAACCCCCAAACCTCTCAAAACCTGAGATTTTGAGGTTTTCTTTACATTTTCTCAAAAACTAAGCTTCTTAGGGAAAAAATGTAATTACCTTTATTATAGACAATTAAATTTGCTTTTCAACAGTGTATTAGTCGGTGAGGCACGACCAATGACAAACTCTTTAGCGGCGTCCGTTTATTGAGGTGATGTAAAAAAATTAAAAAAAAAGAAACATGTTTATTACATGATTTACCCGAGTTTCTTGAAAACTAAGCTCTATCAAAAATTTTGTCCTATATTCAATTGTAGACAATGAAATTTCCATCAAAATGTTGTGTAACAAGATAAGAGTACTTTTATTTATAACAATTTAGGGTCGTCTGTAAGTTACATCAATTTTTGAAAAATCACTAAACTTATTTTACACTTGTGTGTTTTTAACTTTATTGTAGAAATAAAATTATCTTTTTAATAATGTATAAGCTAGCGCGGTCAGACTAATACCAAACTTTCCAGTGGCGTCCGTTTATTGAGAAAATGTAAAAAAAAAACCACATGTTTGTCTCAATTTTTACAAATCACCAAACAAATTAATTCTTTTACAGGTTTTATCCAATTTCCTCAGAAATTAAGCCCAACTGAAAAAAATGTGTTCTAAACTTTATTGTAGAAAATAAAATTCCCTTTTTACCGATATATAAAGCAGTGAGGTTTGGTTAATGACAAACTCTTCAGCGACGTTCGTATATAAGGGTCATATAAAACAAAAAAAAAACATTTTTGTCACATGTTTCACTCGATTTTCCAAAAAAACTAAGCTTTTTATAAGAAATATTCCTCACAGCTGATTTCTAGAAAATAAAATTTCCTTTTAAATGATGTATTACTTGATAAAATTAATTTCATTTTTAAAACTTCAGGGGCGTCCGTAAATAAAATAAATTTTTAAAAATTACCAAATGAAGCACAGACTATACCCGCCATCTGCATTGATAGTCTTTACACCCCTTGTACCTCCCCACATCCTGCCATCCTTCTCTACAAAAAAAAGATGAAACTCCCCCCGAAAATAGTTTCTAGGTACGGCTCTTGCAGCAAAGCTGATCCCTCCTACTAACCTTTTCTCCAAATCCTGCGCCATAATTTTGAAGGTACGGTTAGATATGTGAGGGGGGAGGGGGGGAATCGAACCAAAATTAATTCGTTTGGTGATTTTTAAACATTGATTTAATTTACGGACGTGCCCAAAGTTTTAAAAATTAAACTTTTCCTGCCTTGTTTACATGGTTTAAAAGGAAATTTTATTTTCTACAATCAAGTATAAGCGCCATTTTTTGATAAAGAGCTTGGTTTTTTGGAAAATCGGGTGAAACATGTGACAAAAATGTTTTTATTTATTTTTATAAAGTCGCTGGATGGTTTGTCATTAATCAAACCCTACTAACTTATACATCGTTAGAAAGGTAATTTCATTTTCTACAATAAAGTTAAAAACATTTTTTTTTATTGAGCTTAGTTTCTAAGAAAATTGGATAACAAAATTAATTTGTTTGATGATTTGTAAAAATTGATTTTATTTACGGACGCTTGTGAAGTTTTATTTTGAAGATAAGTCTTACCTTGTGGTACAGCGTTTAAAAGGAATTTTTATTATCTATAATCGACTGTACGACACAATTTTTGATAGCGGGATTGGTTTTTAAGATAATCGGGCAGAACTTGTGACAAACATGGGGTTTTTTAATTTTTTTTTACATTTTCTCATAAAACGGACGCCGCTGGAGAGTTTGCTGTTAATCTGATTGCACTAACTCATACACTGTTAAAAAGAGAATTTCATTTTCTACAATAAAGTGTAGAATAATTTTTTTCCCAAAAAGCTTAGTTTTTGAGCAATAAAAATTGTAAAAAAAGTTTAGTGATTTTTCAAAGTTGATGTAAATTACGGAGGCCTCTAAATTGTTGTACATAAAATTAATATTACCCTATTATACATCGTTTAAAAGGAAATTTTATTGTCTACAACCGACTATAGGACACAATTTTTGATAGAGAGCTTGGTTTTCAAGAAAATCAGTGAAAACAGGTAATATGCATGTTTCTTTTTTTTGCATTACCTTAATAAACGGATGCCGCTGGAGAGTTTGTCTTTGGTCGTACCCCACTGACTTATATATCGTTGAAAAGGAAATTTTATTGTCTACAATAAAGGTAATATTTTTTACTAAGAAGCGTAGTTTTTGAGAAAATTTGAAAAAAACCTAAAAATTTTAGGTTTTGGGGGATCTAGGGGGTTTTTGCAGCTAAAATTTAAAAAAACTAAGATAATTTTATTTTTAGGTTAGGTGTTACACATTTTAGGGCATCAACATAGTTACATTTTCAGAAATTCGAACATGACTATAAGAGGATAAAAAAAGGGGGTAAAAGAAAATTGGACCAAATCTGTGACCTATTCTCAGCTAGAATCTTCTGTCAAAGTGCGGTCCTCATATTTTGCATACTCAACAACTTAACCTTCGGTCACAATCGTGTGTAATTGATCCCTTTCCTTTGCTTCAATTTCGTAAGAAATCTTTATGTTTTGTTGTTGTTTTTTCATAATACTCCTTTTTAACAAATGGAAAGGACATCCCGTCTTTTAAATAAACGGGCAAATAATCGTTAAGTGGACATTTTATAGATTTTATTCTTCTAGAATTTTTTAAAGATGCATTTATATTATTAAAGGTGTATTTTTTATATATTTGTGGGTGTATTTATATTATACAGGGTGCCCCATTAAGGATGGCTGTCGGTTTTATTCCACAAACTACTGTTGCTACGACTTCGGGGAAATATTGTTATTACCAAATCGAGTCTTACGAGTTCACCTAAAATATTTTTTGCTCCCCGCCAGAGGGCAGTAATCTTGAGACTGTAAAAATTAAATTTTTGGACGAAACAAATTATATTATACCATATTTATATTTCCTGAAAAATCTTGCATTATTTGGACCCCTTACATGTAACTCTATAACATCCACATAGGAAGGGAATGAAAATGCCACTTTTTATTAAAACACTAGACGGCTGAATGCCTGAAGGGGAGAAGACTAGAGATTTCACAAAAAAATTACCTCAAAGTTAAATTTACCCCGTCTGGGAAAACAGACGTTTATTGAACTAAAACAAAGGAAAAAAATCGGCAACACGCTAGAAGCTTACCTTCTTTCATTTAACAGCAGTTCCACAGTTTCTCTCGCGGCGCCGCGGACTTTCTTGTGGATGGAATTTTGGTCTTAATCTTAAAACACGTGTGACTTCGGTGGTTTTTGCGGAAGTGGTTCTTCATTCCCCTGTCAAATGGAATGGTTCAAACAGCGTGTGCAAAGCGCGCATGAATTTAGCAAAATGATCAGCTGATCAAAAAAGGAAATAACACCTGATCGGAATTTCCCCAAACAAGAAGGTTCTCTTTTAAAGGTTTGGCCAGGGCTATCAAAATGGACGGGCCACGATCCTCCACTTTGTTGACGTCACATCCGGGGCTGATTTTTTTTTTGATGGTCACGTTACGACACAGCTGATTGTCTTTAAAATATTGAAGTTGGAATGACGGTTCATGGATATTTGATTTTTTTTTAAATAAAGCCGTTTTTGAGATTGTTTTTACTTTATTCTGGCAAAACAATTTTTTTAAAATGTATAGTAAGCCCTAATTTTTCATAGCCGCTTCATTAGCTCACACAAAAATTAAGTTTAAAGCAGAAGCGAATGTGACAATCACATATGACAAAGTCAAATACATGTCAGATATAACAGTTGGCATGTGGTACATGGCGGGTAATTTGAATTCAAAATAAGGAATGCTAAAACTTGAAGATTTTAACCTTTTAATCATGTTGCTTCCTTACAAACCTTTGGTGGAATATCGGGATGGTGTCTGAGAATATTTCACTGAAATTTTGCGGAAATCTGTAGTGGCATTTTGAAAATATCATAAAAAAACGTCTGACCTCCCATAAGACCCAATGTAAAATTCAGCCCCGGGAGAACAACTGATTTTTTCAGGGTCGTGGCTTCTATTTTTGTGTTAGCCTTGGTTTGGCTAAAGAGCCCAAAAAATATCAAAACAAAATTTAAGGTTAGGTTTTCCCAAAAACTCAAATAAAAACAAAAACAAAAAATAACTTGCAGCATTAAACAAATACATTATACAGAATTTTTCAGGAAATATGAAACTTGTGTCTATTTACATTTTTTTTAGTCGAGTGATGTGATTACTGCCTTCTACCGGGATAGCGATATTAGTTTCTGACACAAAATGTACTTAAAACACGCAAAACACAGGCGTTACTCTGAGTCGAATTTGCAACATAGACAGCGCTAGAATTAATAAATCACATTGTTGCCACTTTGGCCACAAATAGATCGAATAATTTGTATTTTGTAAATAAAATTTCTAAGAAATTTTCAAAATAGACAGCGCTAGATTTAATCAGTCACACTGTTGCCACTTTGGGCACTATAAAAGAATAGCTCGAATAATTTGTATTTTGTAAATAAAAACTTTTTTAGACTTAAAAGACTTTTTTAGTTGATTTCGAGCTGGCATTAGGGTGCGGGTACAGGCTGTTTCCGTATATGTCGACCAAAAGGTCTACTAAGCTTATTTTAAAAGAAAAAAGTGTAAATACACATGTTGAGTGTTTATTACTTTATCCTAAGCCGCCCGAAAATTTTATCTGACAAAACAACTGAATGTTGTAAAGTTATTAAAATAAAATAAGTACTGTTTTAATTACCTTTTTCGCCCTCGCGAGAATACTCTTGTGGGCGTAAACGTATTTTTTGTAAATCCTATTTTTGGAAAAGGAAAAGGAAAAAAATCGGCAACACGCTAGAAGCTTACCTTCTTTCATTTAACAGCAGTTCCACAGTTTCTCTCGCGGCGCCGCGGACTTTCTTGTGGATGGAATTTTGGTCTTAATCTTAAAACACGTATGACTTCGGTGGTTTTTGCGGAAGTGGTTCTTCATTCCCCTGTCAAATACAGGGGGACGCTTCAAACAGCGTGTGCAAAGCGCGCATGAATTTAGCAAAATGATCAGCTGATCAAAAACGGAAATAACTTTCAACAAAGAGAAAAATGATCACCTGATCGGAATTTCCCCAAACAAGAAGGTTCTCTTTTAAAGGTTTGGCTAAAGAGCCCAAAAAATATCAAAACAAAATTTAAGGTTAGGTTTTCCCAAAAACTCAAATAAAAACAAAAACAAAAAATAACTGGCAGCATTAAACAAATACATTATACAGAATTTTTTAGGAAATATGAAACTTGTGTCTATTTACATTTTTTTTAGTCGAGTGATGTGATATTAGTTTCTGACACAAAATGTACTCAAAACACGCAAAACACAGGCGTTACTCGTCGAATTTGCAACATAGACAGCGCTAGAATTAATAAATCACATTGTTGCCACTTTGGCCTCAAATAGATCAAATAATTTGTATTTTGTAAATAAAATTTCTAAGAAATTTTTAAAATAGACAGCGCTAGATTTAATCAGTCACACTGGACACTATAAAAGAATAGCTCGAATGATTTGTATTTTGTAAATAAAAACTTTTTTAGACTTAAAAGACTTTTTTAGTTGATTTCGAGCTGGCATTATGGTGTGGGTACAGGCTGTTTCCGTATATGTCGACCAAAAGGTCTACTAAGCTTATTTTAAAAGAAAAAAGTGTAAATACACATGTTGAGTGTTTATTACTTTTTCCTAAGCCGCCAGAAAATTTTATCTGACAAAACTACTGAATGTTGTAAAGTTATTAAAATAAAATAAGTACTCTTTTAATTACTTTTTTCGCCCTCGCGAGAATACTCTTGTGGGCGTAAACGTATTTTTTGTAAATCCTATTTTTGGAAAAGGAAAAGGAAAAAAATCGGCAACACACTAGAAGCTTACCTTCTTTCATTTAACAGCAGTTCCACAGTTTCTCTCGCGGCGCCGCGGACTTTCTTGTGGATGGAATTTTGGTCTTAATCTTAAAACACGTGTGACTTCGGTGGTTTTTGCGGAAGTGGTTCTTCATTCCCCTGTCAAATACAGGGGGGACGCTTCAAACAGCGTGTGCAAAGCGCGCATGAATTTAGCAAAATGATCAGCTGATCAAAAAAGGAAATAACTTTCAACAAAGAGAAAAATGATCACCTGATCGGAATTTCCCCAAACAAGAAGGTTCTCTTTTAAAGGTTTGGCTAAAGAGCCCAAAAAATATCAAAACAAAATTTAAGGTTAGGTTTTCCCAAAAACTCAAATAAAAACAAAAACAAAAAATAACTGGCAGCATTAAACAAATACATTATACAGAATTTTTCAGGAAATATGAAACTTGTGTCTATTTACATTTTTTTTAGTCGAGTGATGTGATATTAGTTTCTGACACAAAATGTACTCAAAACACGCAAAACACAGGCGTTACTCTAAGCCGAATTTGCAACATAGACAGCGCTAGAATTAATAAATCACATTGTTGCCACTTTGGCCACAAATAGATCGAATAATTTGTATTTTGTAAATAAAATTTCTAAGAAATTTTCAAAATAGACAGCGCTAGATTTAATCAGTCACACTGTTGCCACTTTGGGCACTATAAAACTTTTTTTTACCCAAAAGACTTTTTTAGTTGATTTCGAGCTGGCATTAGGGTGCGGGTACAGGCTGTTTCCGTATATGTCGACCAAAAGGTCTACTAAGCTTATTTTAAAAGAAAAAAGTGTAAATACACATGTTGAGTGTTTATTACTTTATCCAAGGCCAACACAAAAATAGAGGCCACGACCCTGAAAAAATCAGCTGTTCTCCTGGGGCTGAATTTTACATTGGGTCTTATGGGAGGTCAGACGTTTTTTTATGATATTTTCAAAATGGCACTACAGATTTCCGCAAAATTTTAGTGAAATATTCTCAGACACCATCCCGATATTCCACCAAAGGTTTGTAAGGAACCAACATGATTAAAAGGTTAAAATCTTCAAGATATAGCATTCCTTATTTTGAATTCAAATTACCCGCCATGTACCACATGCCAACTGTTATATTTGACATGTATTTGACTTTGTCATATCTGATTGTCACATTCGCTTCTACTTTAAACTTAATTTTTTTGTGAGCTAATGAAGCGGCTATGAAAAATTAAGGCTTACTATACATTTAAAAAAATTGTTCTGCCAGAATAAAGTAAAAACAATCTCAAAAACGGCTTTATTTAAAAAAAAATCAAATATCCATGAACCGTCATTCCAACTTCAAAATTTTAAAGACAATCAGCTGTGTCGTAACGTGACTATCAAAAAAAAAATCAGCCCCGGATGTGACGTCAACAAAGTGGAGGATCGTGGCCCGTCCATTTTGATAGCCCTGCTTTATCCTAAGCCGCCAGAAAATTTTATCTGACAAAACAACTGAATGTTGTAAAGTTATTAAAATAAAATAAGTACTCTTTTAATTACTTTTTTCGCCCTCGCGAGAATACTCTTGTGGGCGTAAACGTATTTTTTGTAAATCCTATTTTTGTTATAAAAAATTTTGTAAATTTCAAACAATAAATGCTATATAATAATAATATTAAAAATTAGCAAAATGGTAAATCTTTTACGGAACACCCTATATATTAAACTCAAAATAATAAAAATGATATATGTTGACATTATTTGGCCCCGCCCTATTTGAAATATTTGCATTTTAAAACCCTGAATGAATTGTTTATTCATGACAAGTGCAATTTTAGTTTATAATTTTCAATGCAAATATTTCAACAACGGCTGGATATTTTTAAACTCAGAAAAAGAAAGATCTATTCGTTTTGAGTTTAATATATAGGGTAAAAGAGTTACCATGTTTCTTTTTTTTTACACTTTTGCGATATTCATTTGTTTTGTTAAATAACATTTCTAGGCGTTTTAGGATAAACCCTACAATTTTTTCGTTTACACTTTTTTTCTATCGCTTTAATAACCTTAGTTAAAATATATGGAAACATTCTATACATTTGAGAGAAATACTCGAGTTTTTTCAAATAAATACCAGTGGCGAAGCGTACGGGTAGACAAGGTAGGGGTCTACCCAAAATTTTCGATTATTATTACATAAAAATATTCCTTATTGCTACTTATTGTTTGTATATTATTTAAAATATTTAGGCATAGCACATGATTAATTATTAATTAACAACTAGAAACCAAAAATAATGAAAATCCTGGTCCCCCGCACGGTCCGTCCCTCTCTAAAAAACACAGTGTAGAGGTGTAGACGTATTCGAAATTGTCTTCTAAAATCCCTGCTAAAGGTTACAGTTCAACGCAAAACCGACAATTTGGCGGCGGAGATAGCGAGTGGAAAAGACATTCTGACAGACTATTTGTCTACTTTTCTAGCCCGCGTAGCAATGGCTAGAGAAGATATTCTTTTCGACAAAAATGTAATTTTTGTCAAAAATTGCAATTTATGTATTCATTATTTTTTACTACAACTAAAGATTATAAGCTTTATCTTAGGAATGGGAGTCTCGAGCTCCTCAGGCTCTCCCTGTATCCGCCACTAGTTGGGCTAGAGAAAATATATACCTATACTTGATGTTGTATTAAAGTGGCACCGCGTCATCAAAACCGTGATTGGCGGGAAGGGAGTAGAGGGGTACATACAGTGGCCCGCACTTCCTGTAATTTTTTTATTGGTATTGATTCCCAAAACGAGGCACTGCACTAATTAGTCATTAGCTTACTATTTTACTTGCTTTTTATTTATGTCTTCTTCGAAACGATTTTATTAGAAAGGAACATATATACTCTTGTCTGGTTGTTACGAACATATTGATTTAGCCGGGCTATGACGTTTTCTATTCGTTGTTGTTTTGACTGTTTTAATGTCAAACAAATTGGGACCGACTTTTTACAAAACAAATTACCGTTTTTGCAACTAAATCAATATTTGCGCACATTTTAATATAATTTTGGATCCTCTTTTATGTTTCGGATCTTTATTTATTAGGTAACTACCTATTTTATATATCCTTTAAAAGGTCTCGCTGTTTTATTTATAGACATATAAAGCGGCACACTGCAGGTACAAAGTGAAACAACAATTTTTTGGGGCTTCTTTACATAGATTTTGCCGCAAAACTTGATTTACCATAGCTATGACGCGGTGTCATTTATATACATACTCAACTATAGACGCCCTAAGGCACGGAATATTGAATTTAAAGAAACAAACGTTTTAGTGACTTTTCGTTATTTCTATTTTTACAAGTTTTTTTTCAAATAAATTTGGGATAAAATCTAGCTGTTATAAACTGTTCAGGGTCTTAAAACATTACTTTTTATATTAGAGTAGGGAAAGTCCAAGAATTTCTTTCTTTTTCAACAAAAACACAACAATAACTACAACTGACAGTCTTCGTCATTTTGACAAGGCCGCACTAACATCAAAGTATATAGGCGCCATTTTTTCAAGATAACGCTTAAGCGGATGTCACAAACTTATTGAGATAATAGGGACTTATTGCAATAAAGCCAGTGGTTTATCTTTCATTAATAATGGCGGCGACTCTTATAACACACCAAGGCCAACACAAAAATAGAGGCCACGGCCCTGAAAAAATCAGCTGTTCTCCCGGGGCTGAATTTTACATTGGGTCTTATGGGAGGTCAGACGTTTTTTTATGATATTTTCAAAATGGCACTACAGATTTCCGCAAAATTTCAGTGAAATATTCTCAGACACCATCCCGATATTCCACCAAAGGTTTGTAAGGAAGCAACATGATTAAAATGTTAAAATCTTCAAGATTTAGCATTCCTTATTTTGAATTCAAATTACCCGCCATGTACCACATGCCAACTGTTATATTTGACATGTATTTAACTTTGTCATATGTGATTGTCACATTCGCTTCTGCTTTAAACTTAATTTTTAGGGCTTACTATACATTTAAAAAAAATTGTTCTGCCAGAATAAAGTAAAAACAATCTCAAAAAACGCTTTATTTAACAAAAAATCAATTATCCATGAACCGTCATTCCACCTGCAAAATTTTAAAGACAATCAGCTGTGTCGTAACGTGACCATCAAAAAAAAATCAGCCCCGGATGTGACGTCAACAAGGTGGAGGATCGTGGCCCGTCCATTTTGATAGCCCTGAACACACAAAGGCTTATTTTAAAAGAAGACAGCTGTTTTTATTATGCGAAACTGTCAGAATAGTGCCCGGCACAATTACTTCCTGGCTTTATTGCAATTTTTTCATTAGCCTTGGATTTTGACCAAAATCTAATCAGCTCGTTAGGGTATCGAACGATATTTTATCTGAAAATTTTATGAAAATCGGTTTAGGAGCTATCGTGTAACGGACAGAAAAAAATACACATACACATCACGACGATATAGCTAGGATAGGTCAAAATACACTCAAATAACACACAAAAAAAAATGTTTTCGGCAAAAATGACACGCGGGCTAGGAATATTTTTTACATTGTTCGGGGCCACTTTTAAATAGGAAGCAGTAACATCAATCTTTAAATCATAGTTATACCTCTTTAATGTTAAATTCCCCCTGCGTTTTCGTGACTACAAAGTAACGGTGGCTTTGCACGGCCCGTAATTTTACAGGCCGCGCCGCGACGGGGAAACGGGCGGCGCGTAGATCGGAACAGACTTCAGGCAAAACTCTTCCCACGGCGTGTTTGTGCCCATGTACCTTTCCAAAACCGATCAGCTGTTTACATATTTTTGTGTTTACTGGTGCCCGGGTTTGGTAATGCACGCGCTGCGCCGGTTCGCGTCTTTGAAGTTACCGACTCACCGCGGATTCGTCGCACCTCCTCGCGCTACCTCAGGCGACCGTCTTCCTACGACTCGTTGGCGCGGCACGGCCTGCAGAAACACGGGCCGTGGGAAGCCACCTTTAGAGAGAATTTAGTTTCAGATTTTACTTCTTTGCCACGTGTCAATCATTATTTTTCCTTCATAAAAATAGTCCTTGTCATACGCAGTGCCACACTTTTGTGACTTCGACATGATGTACACATATTTACTAACCAGACATATTTGACAAAACTGTCATTGTCTTTAATAAAAATACTGTATTTTGACAACAAAAAAACGCACAGATAAAAACAACTCAAAGACATGACGTTTTTTAGAATTTTGTTGCTATCATTATGCACATGACAAACAAAGAGGTTGGAAATGTCACAAAAGTTTAACTTCCTATGGCAAGGACTATAGCTGCCGAAATGTAAGCGTTTCTTCAGCTAATAAACCGAATTTTGAAGTGACATGTTTTAAAGAAAATGCACTCTTCTATAAGTTTCCGTGATGAGTTATTTACTTTTACTACTTTTGCCTGGGTAATCCTCCCACTTAAGTACCTATAGGTTTTTGCTTGGACCGGGACTCGAACCCGGGATCTCTTGCTCTTTAGGCAAACATTCTAAACATTGAACTACCGAAGCCATACATAAATTTTCGGAAAACTTCCATCTGTGCAGGCTGCGGTGTCTCAATACAAGAACGAGAAATTCTCAGGGTATTAACTCGATCAAGTCATCCAACTGATCTCTTTAATTCTTCCTTCCCACTGTCAAAGGTATGATTTTTCTTTCTTTAATTTCACTTGTTGTTTATAGTTTTAGGTCCTTGCATTATTTGCAATTTGGTATTTGACCTATAGGTATGCTGTAGTTGACAAGTTGCAAACAAGTAAAACCAGAAACCAGATTCTAATAGCAACCAAATAATTTGTCGAAAATTCTCACGAGAGGAAGGGTTACGCTATGCTGGCTTTCGGCTAAATGTGTGATTAACTGAAAGTTAAATTATTTTTTACTTTGATAGATACAGTCAGACTTTTTAAATTGCCGGTATATTTTTTTTACCTTCCCCGCGCAGCAGTGGCTAGAGAAGGTATTGTTTTCGATGAAATTTTTTTTTTGAGATAAAGCCGAAAATGTTTTATTTGCGTGTATTTTGACCTATCCTAGCAATATCGTCGTGATGTATATCTGTCTGTATTTTTTTCTGTCCGTAACACGATAGCTCCTAAATCGCTGATCCGATTTTCATAAAATTTTCAGGTAAAATAGTGTTTGAGAGTCTTATGAGCTGATTAGATTTTGGCCAAAATCCATTATTGCCAATGACAGTTTTTTGACAATTAAAGATTTTTTAAAATGCTACATTTTGCTTAATAATTTGTGTTTAACCAAAAACTTCGTATGAACTTTAGTTTCCGAGATATTTAGAAAAACTGTTTTCAAGGCTAATTATCATAGCTTCACTCGAAGTGTGCTAATAGGCTAGCTAGGAAGGTATCAATGAATGATTCATCTCTCTTACCAATATCGTAAGATGAGATTCATATACCGTCTGCTGTTTTCGCCTGCTTTTAGTTTTTTGTTTCTCTCGTATCTCGGTAGATGGCGCCTCTTGCTATAGTTCGCTCACTAATTACATTTAATTAGAGACAAAACCGTCTGATTAACTTCGCAAGATTTGTCACATTGACCAGCAGTGTTCTGAGAAGTCCCATAAGGACGAAACGGTTAACTGTCAACACTTATTAGGTTTCCATTAGATCTTGGACTCCCGTGAGGTTAAGCTTTCAGGCTACCCACGGAAAAATATAAGGGAAACAAAAAAAACTCCTTTTTGCCCGATTAGCCACGAAACTTGTTTGATTTTTAAATTCACGGGTACGAAATTCCACGTTTGTTAGAAATATTTATTTTTCATTGAAAATTGCATATAAAAATAGCGACGCATATATGCGTCATCCGGTGACGCATTTTGTCCCCGGCCACGGGGCACAACACGTACTGCAGCTGGCCGTCCTGAAAGGGTTAAGGACGAAACAGTTAACTGTCAATAGTTAATAGGTGTCCATTAGATCTTGGACCCCCGTGCGTGTACAGCTTTCGAGCTGCCCACGGAAACAATTTAAAAAGTTTTGGAAATGGTAGCCTTCAAAAATACAAATATATATTTTTATTCAAACTACTGCACAAAGTGCACTTTTATTTATAATATAAAAATATTTTGTTCAGAACAGGGTACTCCAAAAACACATATCTTAAAAAATTTAAAACTAAACGTGTAAATTCTTTTAAAATATTAAAAAGAATGTGACAAAACATTTTTAGTCAAAATTTAAAATCAATGAAATATTTTTTATTTATTCTGGGTCAAAATTATTCCATTACCTTGTATTCCAGTCTAGAATTTGATTTCGCTAATTAAAATGTCTCTTGAATTAAAATCCCCAAATAACGGGCTATCTTTTGAAAAATAATAGGGTGTTTTTGGCAAGCACATTTCTCACTACAATACGCTCGCCGTTATGTTTAATAATCATGCATAGCCGAGGTGGTTAAGCTGATCACACACAAACTTGCATAGGCCGCAGAACGCGTAGCATAGGGCTTTCAACCAATCAGCGTTCGAATAGCCGCGGCCATATTGGATTTTCATATGAAAAGTCTGTAACTGATTGGTCGGAGCCTAGGCTATGCGCTATGCATATGCAACTTACCAAAACGTGTTTTAAACAAAGTTTGCCAATGTTTTACGTTTATTTTCAGTTTTGTGGTAAAAAAAAACAGAAAAATTTGTTTGGCTCGTTCAAAAAGTCCGTTTTTTACGACAAAAACTTCTTATAGACTACAACTATAACGAAAGTTTACAGCGACTGACCAAAAACACCCTAATATGTCTTTCTGATTCGCAATTTTTTATACCAACTCTAACTGAATAGGAATAATCAATTTGACTCCATTTTTATCAAGGAAAATCCTTATTTCACATTTAAGTGTTTTGACGGGTTTTAGTGCGTATGTAGGTTAAACCCTTCGGCCATTAACCCCCGTAGAAGCAGCATGCTTTCTTATTGATTGACTAATATTTACAAAAGGGTCAGGGGGGAAAAGAACCCAAATTGCCACGTTTACATAATGTGATAAGATAACTAAAAAGGCATAATTAAATAAACGGTATTTTCTTTAAAAATTAACATTATTTTCATTCAAGATAAAATGTAAAAGCCTATCTTACTAGTTTCACCAAGATAAATATAATAAAATATTTTTACTTTTGTCAAATTACATTAATTAATAATAATTGTGTCCTATAAACATTCGAAAAAATTAACAGCGCGGCAACCTTGCCAACAACGGCGTGGTCGATAACGTACTGTCACTTGTTGTTGATGGCCGTCATTGTATTTTGAATCGTTGTGGACTAAAAGGTGATCCGTGCTAAAAAGCCTATGATTTTGTGATTTTTTATTGTTTTTTGAGTTAAAGTCAATATGGTAAAAATGTGCGAGGTGCGTAAAACATCCTAAGCCGTAGGAAATAAACGGTCCTTTTACAAGTAAGTAAACAGCTTATTTATCTGTAAACAAAACATAGGCGTAGTTAAATATGTTAAGCATTGTTATGTAAACAAACGGCCGGTTCTTAAGCTGCCACATTGTTTTAAATGTATTATACCTGCACGATTTTGTATTATTACTATTGAGATTCAAAAAATAATATACTTGCTACAATAAAAGGTTGAATCATTTTTAATATAAAAAGTATTCTCTGGTTTAATGCTGTATTATGGTTTTGTACTATTTTTAAGATTTACAAAGAAATGTTTGTATCATTAAAGGTTTGGGAATGTTTTCAAATTGACTTGACAACAATGTCTGGAGACCTGCCTATGGTTTGAGGTTATGCTGCTTCTAGTAGTTTGAGGTAGTTCTAAGGTTAAACCTACCGCTTAGATTAAAAATAAAGTTCTCCCCTAATAAAACCTACAAAAATGTGTGCCCAAAACCCCTAGTATTTATAAATTAATACCCTTCATAAGTCCCTGATGTGTCACATTCTTTAAACTAAAAACTAATAGGCTATAAAATAAAATAAAATACGTATAAACTAAAGTAAAATAATGTTCTCTAAATAAATTTCAAGTATGTACAATCAGGTATACAAAAACAAATACCTAAGAAAAAGATAAAAGAGGTCTAAAAATCCACCAATAATTTTAAAAGACGACGAAATATTAGGTAATTCATTTATCAAAACTTGCAAGGAAATCCGTTAAGGCTACGCCGTTGTACATTTTCTTTATCGAAAAAGAATCAAATTACTTAAAGCACAGAGTGAGAGAGAACAAGCTACCACCAACCAATTTTTGGTGTACGCCAAGGAGGACGGCCATTTTTATTTAGCAAAAATCGTTTTTGAGATGTTTAGGAGGGAGTAAAAATAGAAACACAAAATGTATAAAAAAACCAAATTAAGTTCCTAAAAACACACATTAACAAAAAAGTATTCATTCCAAGATTTAATAAAACTATTAGTCAAAAAATCTTTATGGCACCAATAGTTATTAATATTATTTCTGAATCAATAAAAGAACTGCCATTTAAAAAATTCCAAAGAAAAATAAAGGAATTGTTTTACCTAAATGATAGGTACTATTGAAAAAACTTTGTGAAGGCCATTTAAATTTGTGTTGTTTTCAAAATGAAACAAAACCTTAAATGTTATGTTAATATATATTTAAATTTTAAATAAACCTATACAAATAGTTTTGAATAAACAAAGAAATAATTGGCTTTTGTAACCATAAACAAGGCCTACTTTGTCCAGAAAATTTTAGTTTGATTTAAATATTTTTTTTCTTAGGAAACATATAAACAATTATGAGAATTACCGTTCTAACAGTTTTTGAGAAAATCCGGGTGAATCCTTTTTAATGTTACACCCTGTATATTGCTTATTAAGGAGCAAGGCAAAAATGGCTGTACGCCGTCATAAGATAGTTCGTACAGGTTTTTTTAAAGAATTTACATAAAATTTTACTATATTTAAGTGAATTAAAAAATAAAAATAATAAATGAAATTTTTGAGCTTAGAATTTTCCTTGGTTTTTTTCTACATTTATTTAAAAAAATATTTAACAAAGTTTCCTCATTATTGAGAAGTAATTCAATGTATTTTTAATTAAAGAAGAGGGGATATACTAAGTCGCGTCGCCAAAGATTTAAGTGTCTTAACAAAATCTGGCCTCATTCCCACTACCAATTTAAACTAAGAATTATATTTTGATAAGACAGATCGCAGGATCGACTCTTCTTTCCCCCACTCCTTTCAATCTACCTTCTTGTCTTTATGTCAAAGTCCGAAAAATGTTTACAGTTTCATTGATTTTTTTAAAGGCAAGTTAATTTTTCCAAGTCATAGACTTTTACATAACTCTTATTTTTTACTTCTCTTAGATCTACGAGTACCTTCATCCAAACTAGAGGACTTTTCCTGAACCGCCTCTTCAAAATGCACCCGCTTACCTTTTAGCTTTTTCTCTGGCGTTTCAAATACCTCCGGAGGATATTTTGAGTTTTGTCCCTTTTTGGACCTTGGAGACCTGAGCAAAGCTGCTTCTTCTACCTTAATTTCTTCAATCAATTTACTTTTGGGTTTCTTTACTACAGTTTTCTTTCCTTCTGCGTCTTCTAGTTTGTTTTTACCACCTCTGGTACGTTTCTTAATCTCCTCCTCCTCCTTTTCTTCTTGATGTGTTTCTATTTCCGTCACAGTCTTCTTACGTCCTCGTACAGGTTTTTTATCATCTTCCGCAACTTCATCTTTAACCCCTCTGGTATGTTTCTTAATCTCCTTCTCCTCCTCCTTTTCGTCTTGCTGTGTTTCAGCTTCCGTCACAGCCTTCTTACGTCCTCGTACAGGTTTTTTATTATCTTCTGCAACTTCATCTGTAACCAACATCTTCCTTTTACCTCGAGTCGTTTTCTGTGGTATAGGCTCAATTTCTATGCTATCAGTGACAGTTGTACTTAATTGTTGCTTTCTGCCTCTAGTTGGTTTCTTTTCAGGAACTTTCTGTTGATCTGGAGTAGACTCTTCTACAACTTCTTTTTTATTTCTTATAGGCTTCTGCTTCTCTACGTCTTCTTTTTCTTTATCATCAGTAACTTTCTCAGTAACCTTTGCAGCTTTCCTTGCCCTGGGTTTCTTAACTTCAATATCAAGCTGTTTACTTTCTTCAGGCTCTTGAGATACGCTCTCAACTTGCTTATTGCCTCTGGTTGCTCTTTTCGTAGGACCTTCAACTAATTCAATATTTTCAACAATTTTTTCTTTTGGTTGTATTTTAGCTCTTGTGGAAACCTTTTTCGGAGATTCAGCAGTATTTTCAATAAGTTCAGGTACTTCAACTGATTTAGTCTCATCAACACTTTGTTCCTTTTGTCGTCCTCTACCCACTCTTGCTGAAACTTTTTTAACAGGTTCAGCAGTGTTTTCTGTAGGTATATCTTCTGCCTTATTTGCCTGATTTACTTTACCTTTTGCAACTTTCTTTTGGTCAGCTATTAGGGTTTCATCTTTTAAGCTTTCAACATGAGCCTTTATTCCTCCTTTCTTCTTCTCAACAACAGGAGTATCTTCTTTAATAGATTCTGCCAATTCTACACTGGCCTGTCTTCTTCCTCTTCTTCTGGTACTTGTTGGTGCATTAACGACGGGAGCTTCAACTTCAATACTAGCAATATCTTCTATATTTTTTGGCTGATTTCTACCACCACGTTTTTTCTTTGGAGAATCAGCTACAGGGATGTTATTAGTTTCACCAGGTATATTTTTACCGCCTCTTTTTGCTTTAGGGCTAACAGGCGTTTCAATGCTGGAAGTGTCCGATTCTTGAACTTCTTTTTTACCACCACGGCCTCGTTTGGGTGCGTCTACTTTGAGCGTTTCAGCATCTGCTACCACCTCTTCGGCAACTATCTGTGCCTTTCTTCCTCTAATTGGTTTTTTAATGGCCGGTTCAGTTTCGGTTTCTGTTGGTGCGATTTCCACCTCGCTTTCGCTTTGCTGTTTGTTTTTACCACGGGTAGGAAGTTTCTTTGGTAATTCTTCTACTTGTTCGATTTCTGCCGCCTTGTTTCTCTTTCTTCTGACAGGCTTCAGGGTACCACTTACATCGGATTCTTCTGAACTTTCCAGCTCTCTGCTCGCCAGTCTACCTTGTCTGGTTCTGAGAGATTTGGTTGCAACTTGTTCGGATTCCTCTGAAGGCACTTCTTCTTTCTTAGCATTCCTAGCACCCCTTTTTGGTGCAGTGGGTTTCTTAAAGTCTTCTTCAGTCGCATTGGTTTCCACCACTTTCACTTTTTGACTAACTGCCTTTCTGCCTTTTTGAGTTTCTGTTAGAGGTTCAACCTTGACTGTTGTTGGGTTTTCTGCAATTTTAGCTACACGTCTTGCTCTGCCTTTCTTCGAAAGTAGTTCAATGGAAATCATTGTATTAATATCTTCTTCAGACAATATCCTTTTTCTTCTGCCAGATGGTTTGGGTTTAGTTGTTGCCGTCTTCTTCTGAATCTTTTTACCTAGGGTATCTTTTGTTTGTTCTACTGAAGTCTCTAAGGCTTGGAGCTGAGGATTTGCCAGGACAGGAACAGGAATAAGTAATTCTTTTTTTAAAGATTTTCTTTTTTGAGAAGATGTTATGTCTGAGTTTGTTAAATTTACTGTAGCAGCTACTTGTTTTTCAGGAGTGTCAATCTCCGTCTTCATTGAAGACTTCCGCTTGGATCTGACTGGTGAAAAAGGCTCTGATGTAGCAGCTAATTTTTGATGCATTTTAATAGTCCCTTTCACAGAAGACTTCCTCTTAGAGTTGACTGGTGAAGGCTCAGTTGTAGAAGCTACTTCTTTTTGAGGCGTATTAATATTTTTGTTCACTGAAGACTTCCTTTTCGATTTTGCTGGTAAAGGAGGCTCTGTGGTTCTTTTTGCTTGCTCTTCGACCCACTTTTCAACTCTTGGAGAGGACTCAGGAATATCATGATATGTTTTTCTTGTGTCCTCCTTTTGTGGAGTTTTTTTCGGTGACGCGCTATGGTAAGTTCTAGGTGCGCGCTTTCCTGAGATTTGAGTAAACAAGTCATCTCTCATGTAGTTCTCAATGTCGGATCCTTGGTGCAGAGATTCGACTCCGGACAAGCTAGATACATTGAAAATACCAGCAACACCTTCGAGATCGCTAAGTTCATTCAAAGGCGTCTTTTGGTTTCCGGGAGTCTTCATTAGGTTCTTAATACCTACAGGCTTAGTTAAATCGTTAAGAGGACTATTCTGATTCCTAGGCGACATAATTCGTCTCAAATTCGGTACATTTCTCAGGTCATTTTTAGGGGTCTTTGAGGTCATAATGGGTCTTAAGTCAGGTACATTTCTAAGGTCATTTTTAGGTGATTTTTGAGGAGATCTCATGAGTCGCTTGACGCCTTCGAAGTTGGTCAGACGGTTTTTGGGAGATTTTTGCACCTTAGGCTGCGGGGTTGATGTACTAGGAAATGTAGTGGAGGTTGCGGCTGCTGATTCCTAAATAAAATAAATATTTTAATAGTACTTAAAAATAACTAAATATGCTTTTACCAATGTTTTTTCATTGTTCGCGAGTTATTATGTATATGAAGAGAATATTTTAGTATAAGCTACTTACATGACAAAATGATTCAAAGAAGGTTATGGTCAAAAATGTAATGTAGAGTAAGTTAATCCGAAGGGAGACTTGATCCCTTGAAAGTTTAGCGCCAAGATAGTTTTGTAGCAAATTAAACTGCAGCATTGTTTTTTCGCTTTGGAACTGAGTTACTCAACAAGACCTCGTGGTGCTGTGAGTGACTTTCTGGCAAATGTGAGAACATTAACTTTTTCTGTGTTTAACATATTTTTTTTGTTAATAATTTATTTTTAGATCACTACCTATAAAAAAACGCGAAGTTTTTAATTTTATGGTAGTTTTGTGCTGTTTCTTCGGAGAATTTTTATAATATGTTTAATCTAAAATTTTGGGGTTTTGGTCCATTGATTGTCTATTTAAAATTTAAGTGTGCCTATCTGAAGTAGCCGAAGGCGGTTTTTTTGATGTATGCAACTCCAAACTAAGTAATTTTGTGTTGATTGAGGTTTCCGAAACAAGGAGAACTTATTTTGTATTAAAGTTAATGATTGATCAATCAGCTTCAAAAGTATTAGTTAATTTTAGGAGAAAGCAGAAACTTTTTCAAAAAATAAAGACGAAGCTTGTGTGAAAAAAATGTGTAAAAAAAGTTTTGCCTCTACCTTAATGCAGACGTGGATATTATGATTTTAAATTAAACTTTCGTAATATTTACATTGGTTAAAATTTGCTTTTATTGCAATTTGTGATGTTCATGATTCAAAAAAATAATTTTAAGAACATCGCGGTGAGTTTATTGGATACTTTAGTAAAATTAAACTAAATCATGCAATTCAATCAACTTTCCTACTATCAGGAAAGAAGTCTCCCTTGATCCTCGATGCAGATTTACCGCTAATGTTCGCTCAAATGTTGCAGATTTTACTTTTGCTTTTGGTGTAAGTAGTTCTCGAGATTTCTAAATTTATTTTAGTTTAATCCTAAATACTGTATAATCCAAATGCCCCATTAGCGTAAAATGATCACGTCGCCCTGATTTCTGCAGTCTCCCCGAGTTAGTTCTTCTTATTTCGTGGTGCTGTTTAAGTAGTTGTTTTGTGACTTTTACGCTGTGGGTATGTGTGTACTTATTTTTAAACTAAAACGGAAAATTAACTATATATTTGCAGAGGTAAGAAATTTATCTAGAAATGGAACGTGTTCGGATTCTACATATTATTTATTCTGAATTCTACAATTCGAAAGTTTTGGAAAAACGAACGCGGTCTGCCAACTTTCTTTTCGGATTATCCATACTTTTCTGTTAGTAAATACTGATGCAGGGCTCTCAACAGATAAACAGCAAAATAATATGAAAAATATGAACTTTTTCAATAAAATTATGAAAAATATGAAATTAGGAAAACAAAATATGAAGGAAATATGAATAAAAACTTCCGTTTTTTTTGGGTCCTCTACCAAATGGCTTGTTATGTCAAACCCAACTGTTTTTTAGGAAAACTCATTTACTCAGCAAAAATATATATTTCTTGATTTTATTTATTAAGAAAAGTATTAGTAAACATTTTGAGGTTGAATTAGGCCTGGATCCCCATCCAAACAACTATGGCCAAACAAAAACAAGGCACATTTTTTAAAGCATATTTTACAACAACGTATTTTTAAACCAAGGTCTACTGCAATTATTCAAAGAAATAGAAAAAAAAATATAAATGCAAAAGTTGTAGGCTTTATCTTATACCATCAAAAAAAGTTATAAAAAAACACAAACATTGTAAATCTCTTACGGAACATCCTAATATGTTAATGATTTAACTTAAAAAAATAGATATTTTCTTTCTAAACTCAAAAATATATGATAAACTGCCATTTGATAAAGCCACTGTTAAAATATTAGTATCTACAATTTCTAGCAGTTTGCGACCTACTCTACATTTCTTGAAAATAGGTACCCTATTTTCTATCTCTTGAAATAAGTGCAGTAGACCTTTGAAAATATACCAAAACACTCTGTACATCTAGTAACACAGAAAACTTAAGTGTACTCAATGATATAATTGGTTTTCTTTAAATACCTATTTCGAGCTCAAACATTTAAAAAAAAGTCAACATTACAGAGTAAAAGAATAAAATTCATGAAAAAGCCCTGCTTAATTAGACTTTTTCAGAACTAACCACGGATGACCAAAACAACTAATTAACATAAGAAATGCAACAAAAATAAGAATAATAAAACAAAAGGCAAAAAAGCCCTACTTTATTCAGACTTTCTCAGAGGCAACGAACTAATAACAAACTAAAAGGAACTCAAAATTCAAGACTAGGAAAAATATTGAAAATTTCCACACTTATTCTATGACTGAAGTTTCTTCATTGGGGAAAATATGAAGGTTTTTCTAAAAATATGAAGTCTGAAAAAAAATATGAACATTTTCATAAAATATGAAGGTACTGAGAACCCTGCTGATGTAAGCTTCCAAAAGCGGCGGCGGCGGGGAGAATGTAAAAATACGAACGTACCTCATCCTGACTGACAGATGTATCCTCGTCAAACTCGACCCTAGGTCGTTTGGCCCTGAGTGCGCTGCCCTGAGACTCTCTTGCTCTCTTTCTGGACCTAATGACCGATTTTCTTATACTCTCGAACAATCCAGGGGTATTGATCGGGGTTTTAAACACGTTCTCGCCCTGTTGGGAGATCATCAGTTTTTCCGGAGTCACTGGCGTAATGTCTTCGGTAACAGGGTTGTACACCTGAAAAAATTTAAAGATTATGGCTACAGTAAGTGCGTAACAAAAGGCTGTGTATAACATATGCACAAATCCTATGCTTTTTCAGTTACATAAGAACCCTGTAGTTACGGTAAAAGGCAACACTATCATTTTACAACTAAAATAAACCTACGTGGATCTTGACTTTCAAGAGAGAGCTCTGCGTCTGGCAATTAATGATTTTAAAAAAAAATATAAACTGATATTTTGTAAATTGCATTTAAACGGAACGGAGCCTACCGGTGCCAGATTATAAATAATTTAACACAGTGTGCCTGAATGAAGTATAGGTTACATAAAAATGGTTCCAAAAACTAATTGCACTCTTTCGTGACTTCAGAGCCATATTCATATAAATCCTAGCTGATCCTCTTCTCGAAATTTTATCAATGTTTTGCCTTTCTTCTAGTTAATCTAGGCGCTGGCTCCTGTCACGTGTGACCTAATATGTGCGCTCAGTTTTACTACGGGCCTTTGTTAAGCACCCAAAGGAGTATAAAAAAAGTTTGGTCACGTGGTCGAACTCATAGTCGCTTGGCAGCCATCTTTTTTTTAATTTTTTTGTTTAAGCGTATCTCCCTACCTAGTTGTCCGATGTTAATTTCTTAGTCTGTTTTACTTCTTTTTTAAAGGCAAACAAATTTTGTCATTACACATTTTTTGATAAATCAAGTAGTTTTTGAGATATACCAACATAATTAATATTTCGGCTCGCAAAAGCATTAAAATAATACCCATGCACATTTTATTGTAGTTACAATATAATTGACATTTGTCTTTTTTTTGTTACATAGAAGGCTTTAAACCGCTTACAGAAAAAGATATTGACGTTATGTTTTTAAAGTTCGATGGATTGTACCCCTAAAGACTGCCTTAAAGAGGTTGGTTTCTAAACTTTTCAAAAGATTATAGAAAAAGTGAATTTGCAGCAAAACGATGCATCAAAAGATGCGAGAAACGATAAAACTAATTTTTTATAGTATTTTTAATTCCGCTTCTTTTGATGTATCACTTAGCATCCAGCTGTGATATATTAATTATTAACGTTATTCGCTAGGATTGTTTGCATTGTTTCGCTGCAAATTCACTTTCTCTATAATCTTGTGAACGATTTAGAAACCACCCTCTTTAAGGCAGTCTTTAGGGGTATCATCCATGAAATTTTAAAAATATTAAGAAAATTGATAAAATTTTGAGAAGAGGATCAGCTAGGATTTATATGAATATGACAGAGTCCATATTTAAAATGTGTAATTAGTTTTTGGAACCATTTTTATGTAACCTATACTTCACACTGTGTTAAGTTGAACTGTTTAAACGACGCACTATGGTCCGAGGGATCAATATTTTGGCCAAAAATAGACTTTTGCAGTTAAATTCTCTAATCACTTAAACGGAAATCAATAAAGAAGTCTTAATTGATAATATACAATTAAAAAATATTTTTTATTACCCGTCCACTCTTGCCACCACCATTTTCGTGATTTATACTGCCTTAAAGCCCTTTAAAAAAGTGTATTATTTTTAATATGGTCTGCAAATTACACAGCCTCACTAAAATTGATAAGTTGCAAAACTCAGAGGGTAACCCCCCCAAATTCTTCTAATTTTGGTGCACTAAAATCCAGTTCCCCTAAAAAAATTATTCAATTATCGAATTTGCCACTATTAGCCCCCCCCCTGGGGGAGGTAAAATTTGATCTATTATAAAAATTCAAAATATATATATTCGTAAGTATGTTGGTCCGCAGAACTAAAATTTAAGGATTAAAAATTTTGTAACCATTCAGTAACCCAATCCCCCCTTGTACTCCGTTTATTTGGGGGTCAAAACTTTAATGGACATGAACAGTTAATCATGGAAATATTTCTATTTGCTAAATTCAACGAAGACAATAAAAATTCACTCAATTATCAGCTGTTGAGCTGTCCCCGTTTTTAACCAAGTTTTTTTTAAAATCGGACATTAAAATTCAATTAGAATATGAATCCCCCCCCCCTCTAAATTAAGAAGGCCATGGAATTCAGAAACCTGCCCCCTCTTCTGTTTTGGGTTGAATACGACCTTGCCCCAGCAACCCTTTTTTCTCCCTAAGAGGAGAAGCCGTAGACACTCTAAAGTAAAAATTTATATAGAAGTTTAGTCGTGCCTATAGTAAGTCCCATACAAAATTTATTTATAGTCTCCCACTTCCACGCCTCCCCCTGCCAGGGAGATGCTAAACAGTTTTTCTTGTTCTGGTTGGATTCAGCGAATACCTAATATTGCATTAAAAACTTTTTTCCTAAAAAGTTAAGTTTTTACCTCCACATACAGGGTGAAAAAGAGAGCATGAATCCGATGAATGATATAAATTGAGGATAAATTTGTATTGATCATCATATTTTAGTTTGGGGGGTAATAAGAGCAAGTTAAATAATTGAAACCTATTTTTTTTGTTTCCCCACCTTAATAATTTTTAACCTAGTTAACCCCCCACCATTCTAAATTGTTCTTTTCCTCCCCCAGTAAAAATTATTCTATATTTGAATTTAGATGCTCCAAATATCCCAAAACCGATGTTAAATGTTTGCAGTTTCTACTAATTTCCTATCTATTTTGGCGGCCGTCTTGAATTTTTCCCTTGTCTTTTTAAGTTCATTACTAAGACAGGAGTTTTGATATCTATGATTCATTTAAAGGTACTTTCCTGCTTAAAAGGTACTTTGCTCATTACTATCTATATAGAAGACACACGGAAACACAAATTACAATGCACTAGAATAGGCACTTTGTGTCTATCGGAATATGTACGGTCATGTTTAATAACGAATTTGGAGACTATCGCACCTTTTCGCACCAACAGTGTATGTACTCCGGAAAGTACATATCAGGACGAAAATATTTTTACAAAAATTAATATGAAAGTTCGTGAAAGCTTTTTTGTTAGTCCAATGAAATATCGAGAAAAAAAAAATTCGGTTCGGTTCGGTTCGGTTCGGTTCATTGGTATTTAAAGAATAAGTTTAAAATCCCTGTGACTAAAATTATCAAAAAATAAACTACTTACCTTTGGTTAAAAAAGCCATTTTTAAAAAATCTCGCACTTCTTAGAAATAGCACATTAAAGTTAGTGAAAAATAATGAACAATAAAAAACAATTGCTGATTGTCAGGAAATGTCAAATTCAAACAACGATATTTCGAAGCCATTTATGCTGGAATTTTAAGGTGCCATTATTTAGCTTTAAAAAATATGTAACCAAACAGTTTTATTGTTAAGTTAGTTTTTGCTATTTTTGGCCAAAATATTGGGGTTTCAGACTAAAGTGCGACGTAAGAGACAGACACACACCAACACTTACCGATTTGGATGACCTTCTGGGCTTTACGTGCGACTTGGGGGTTTCATCATCCACCTCTCGGTTCATTTCCGGGGTTTGCGGTTCCAAACTGACAGATTTTTTTTTCATTAGTGGGGTAGTACTTTTGCTTGACTGTCTAGAGACTCTACCGCTGGTTGATTTTATCGGTGACTCGAAAGTTGTGGAATCACTGATGGTGTAAATCACCTACCAAAAAAACAATTTAACCACAACATATAACAATAACCCAAGTAACATTATAACCACTCAAAGTTTTATTAATTTGGTTCCAAGGTTATTTAGAGGGTGGTGTTATGGCTTTTAGGATCAATTTGGCTACATAAAGGTAATTTGTATTGCTAATTACCTAAAGATGTGTCATACAACCAAAAAGTGATTTATAAAGGGAATATAATAAAACTGATATTCCTTGTGTTCATTTTAGATACTTTTGGTTCTATTGATTTCTGATTTATAAAGATGGTCCTTTGAAACCCTTTTACCTAAAGTTTTTAAATTACTTGGTTACTCAGGGCGATCAAAATGGACGGGCCACGATCCTCCACTTTGTTGACGTCACATCCGGGGCTGATTTTTTTTTGATGGTCACGTTACGACACAGCTGATTGTCTTTAAAATATTGAAGTAGGAATGACGGTTCATGGATATTTGATTTTTCTTTAAATAAAGCCGTTTTTGAGATTGTTTTTACTTTATTCTGGCAGAACAATTTTTTTTAAATGTATAGTAAGCCCTAATTTTTCATAGCCGCTTCATTAGCTCACACAAAAATTAAGTTTAAAGGAGAAGCGAATGTGACAATCACATATGACAAAGTCAAATACATGTCAAATATAACAGTTGGCATGTGGTACATGGCGGGTAATTTGAATTAAAAATAAGAAACGCTAAATCTTGAAGATTTTAACCTTTTAATCATGTTGCTTCCTTACAAACCTTTGGTGGAATATCGGGATGGTGTCTGAGAATATTTCAGTGAAATTTTGCGGAAATCTGTAGTGCCATTTTGAAAATATCATAAAAAACGTCTGACCTCCCATAAGACCCAATGTAAAATTCAGCCCCGGCAGAACAGCTGATTTTTTCAGGGTCGTGGCCTCTATTTTTGTGTTGGCCTTGGGTTACTGTACGTTTTAGAAAAAAAATTTAACAAAATTTATTACAAAAACGCATTTGTAAGTTTTTAGTCAGACGAATGACGCTTAACAATTCGCCGCCATTTTGGATTTCGAGGAATTTTTTTTTAGTGGCCTTTAAATTCGAAACTGCTTATTTTTGAGAAAAGCTCTAATACCATAAAATAAAGACTATTGAATAGCCTATAAAATGAGACATCACTGAGTTCACTGAGTGGTATCCTTGCTGAGATAAGAACTCTGAAGTGTTAGCAGTACACCCGTTTCCTAAGTATTTCCATAGTAGATGCAAAATAAACCGAAATTATTCAGTTTTATGTCATTTTCTCAAAAGGTAAGCATTTTACCGAAAGTGTGTAATCAACTTTATTGTAGAAAGGCAAGTCCACGGTTATCACTTAATTGACATCCATAAATTGGGGTTATTTTTTAGGATCACGAAAAAAACTAAGCATTTTAGGGAAAATGTTAAAACACCTTTTTTAGAGAAAAAAAAATGTTATTTTAAACGGCGTATTACAAAGTTGTGTTAATTGTATTATTGACACTCCAGGGGCGTCCGCAAATTGAGGGTAATTTTTTATAACTATTTTTTTTTAAATTTATGCAGTTTCGAAGTTAAAGGCCACTACATAAAATAGTTGATCAAAATCCAAATTGGCAGCGAAATGTTAAGCGTCAACTTGAAAACCGTTCGTCTGATAAAAACGTACAACAGCGTTTTTGTAGGAAATTTGATTGTATTTACCTTTGGTGTAAAACTTTTTTTTCTGAAATGTACAGGGACCAAGTAATTAAAAAAAAACCTTTTTGTGCAGACTCAACCCAAGATGGTGAGGGGAGCCCCCCCCTGGTCGAAAACTTAATTTTTGTAGGACTCCAATGTGAGCGATAGATATATGTCAAAATTGCGACTACACCACCCTTTGCAAGCTGGGGGTCTTTTTTTCGCTCCAATGACTGTCCTATGGTACTTTTAAGAAATTTTAGTACCTTTCACAAATTACTCAAAAACTAAAATATTTAAACAAGTAAACAATACAAAACCAGGAGTTAATTTCTACTGGCCGCTACCGTAAAAAAAAACTATAAAGCCCCATTGACACGGTTCATTTGAGAACCGTTTGACCTTTATGGTAATGTTTCTGTTACTTGACAATAATTTCACTAAAACTGTTTGGTTTTCACTCTCTCCAACGTCGATCACAAGGATACGAATGATCCCCGTCTGGAACACGTCCTGATAATCAGGAACAAGTGATCCATGCCAATCCACGACCGGTGTGTTGGTTCCACACAACTTATGCTCTACACAGAGCTATCGCCTACATTCACCTGAAGATGGCCCAAAAGGCCAAAACCGGTCGTGGATTGGCATGGATCACTTGTTCCTGATTATCAGGACGTGTTCCAGACGGGGATCATTCGTATCCTTGTGATCGACGTTGGAGAGAGTGAAAACCAAACAGTTTTAACAAGTTCCCAACGAAAGCATCAAACCATCAGTATAATTCAATGCCGGTAGGGGTATTTTCCCTCGGAGTAGTTGTTTCTGTTGGTTTCACACAACTTATGCTCTACACGGAGCTATCGCCTACATTCACCTGAGGATGGCCCAAAAGGCCGAAACCGGTCGTGGATTGGCATGGATCACTTGTTCCTGATTATCAGGACGTGTTCCAGACGGGGATCATTCGTATCCTTGTGATCGACGTTGGAGAGAGTGAAAACCAAACAGTTTTAACAAGTTCCCAACGAAAGCATCAAACCAACAGTATAATCCAATGCCGGTAGGGTTATTTTCCCTCGGCGTAGTTGTTTCTGTTAGTTTCACACAAATAATTCCACTGTTTATTTATTATAGAAAACTAATAAATAAATCCCCCTTACCCCTGTGCAACTTTTAACTCATACAAAATTTGACAATACTTTCTCTAGTAAATTTAAATCTCCAAGGTTAGGCTTATTTGAGTTGTAAATATTAAAAACTACGCTTTTTCGTTCGAGACTAAGTTTATAGAAATAGTACGTAGTCTGGTCTAAAATGAGTCTTGAAATCCTAGTAAATACTGGTCTTGGCTCAACCGCCTAACTAGAAAAAATCAACAAAATTATTCTATTCTCCTCAATGTGATAGGACATGACATTTTAAGCAAAATCTTACCTCAGATCTCATGCTTCTTCTCTTAGGTTCTTTAGCGGCCAAAACGCTGGAAGTGGAGGTCACGTTGATGATTTCGCTTTCGTCAGACAAGCCTATTCCCTTCATTTTTTTGTGGAACGGTGTTGAAGAAGTTAACGAAACGTTGTCGCCAAATTTGATACTTTGATTCGACTTAACAGATTCGTTCAGGAATACACTGTCGTTTGATATGTCACTTGCAGTTTTGGAAGTTCTGGTAGATGCTGTTATAAAAAGAGTTTTTATAACTGAGCCATCAGAAGATTTAGAACTTTCAAAATAATCGAGATCGAAGCTACAGTAACAATTTTGGAATTCATGATAAGCAAATCATCTCAAATATCTACAAGCAAAATGCAACCGTAAGAGTACAGCGTGCTCTTTTTTTAGCCCTTAAAAATGGTTTAATCAGATTTTTGCTATACTTCGTGGTTTCGCTAATACAGGGAGTTTTTGAAAAAATTGTATTTTTAATAATTCCTTGTATTTCGCTTATTTTGCAAGATATTTTTATTCTGTAAAAACCTTTTTATGGCATCTTTTTTAGATCAAAATAATGACGTTTTCAATTTTTTTAAATATTGTTTAGTTTTTAAAATATGCCATTTATAATAAAAAAGTCAAATACGGACCTGGGTTCTTTTTATTACTATTTTGAATGGTTCCATGCTATTATTATCTTTAAAAAAACTTCAATATTTTTTTTGATTTAAGGTTATAAAAAATATTTAATATTAAAAAAAAATTAGTCTGAACCTGGAAATTTCCAACGTAAATATAAATTAAAAATTGCAAGACCCACTATTTGAACGATTTCTAGTTTATCTGTTTTAAAACGTTAATTAAAAGATTTATAAATAAAGTAAAAAACGTTAAAAACTTACAAAAATAATATCATAGTAATTACTGGATCGTAGCACAGCAACTCATGAATTTTACTTCAACATGGAAAAACAAAAGCGTGGAATTGACATTGTCATTTTAATTGTAATTTTTGTGAATAACTTACTGGAAATTATTCTAAAGTGGCTAGAAATCGACCATATCCAGATTTTACAAAATGTGATATGTTTGACTGCTTTATTCAAGCAACAAGTCCCAATATTTAAACGGCAGAAATATTTTTATGCAAAATGCGTTAACAATGTCTTACACATAATGGCAATCAGTTTGAACAACATTAGAAATATTAGTTTTGTAATTTATTATTTTTTTTGTTTTTGTCGTAGACTTTGTTTCAAATAAATCTTTAAATTAAAAAAAACCATTTTAGTTTGCTAAGTATAAAAACAGTTAAACTAAAAATCTACCAATTTTTAGTATATATTTATGTTGCGAATTTCCAGGTTCAGACTAATTTTTTTTTAAATATTAAATATATTTTTTTTATTCTTAAACCTTTAAATTTATTTTATGATAATAATAGCATAAAGCGTATCAAAATTGTAATAAAAAAAATCCATGTCTGTATTTAATTTTGTTATGATAAATACCATATCTTAAAAACTAAACAATATTTTAAAAAATTGACGTCATTATTTTCTTCTAAAAAAGTTGCCATAAAAAGGTTTTCACAGAATAAAAATATCTTGCAAAATAAGCGAGATATAAGGGATTATAAAAAATGCAAGTTTATTAAAAACTCGCTGTACTAGCGAAACTACAGTCGAACCTCTATAACTCGAACCTGAAGGGACAACCAAAACAGTTCGAGTTATGGAGAGTTCGAGTAATAGAAACTCGAGTTACATAGGTTTAAATACATGTAAAAAGTGCAGGGACCGCTTAAAAGGTTCGAGTTATAGAGGGGTTCGAGTTACAGAGGTTCGAGTTATAGAGGTTCGACTGTACGTGATATAGCAAAAATCTGATTACACCATTTTTAAGGGCTCAAAAAAAAAGCATGGCAAGGTGCAATCAGAAAATCAATATCTTTAATAATAACCGACTTTCCCATTTAATCCCGTCGAAAATGGGACACGCTGTACACCATTGACGTGTATACACCTACAGGTTAGAAATGGAATGAGAGAGAAGAAGCTTAGACGAGATCTAATCTTCCATGTCATGTGAAGTATGTCCTATGTCCTGCAAACCAGTAACAAAGATGGAAATACGACCCATTATGGGCAGGATAGACAACGATATAACAAATAATAAGGGGCCATATACTTTATATTAAAAAGCCGCAACAGCTGGCATCACTGTCAAACCGTTCCGCTCTAAAGACTAAAGAGATGCGTTCGATTAAATGCGACAAGAACTTTCCAGACTTAATATACCACGTAGAAAATATTATTAACTCTTCCACCTTGACCTTTTTTTTTTCGTGTTATTATTTATTTAGACAATTTTTTTTGAATGAAACGACTATAAAGACTATTTTCTAAATCGATATAATGGTTTAGAAGTGTACTGTGTGTAAGATAAAGAGCAAAGGAGAGATAGAGAAAAGAGAGAGATAATTAGAGGAAACTCACCAGTGGACTTTCCACCGTGTGACAAATCTTCTGACTTTTTGAAACTCGAGAACGACTGACTTGAAATGGTTAAAACTGACGAAGAGGACTGTTCCTCCTCGGCGGAAGTCAATGAGGAATCGTTTAAGACGTTTCTTCGTGCAGATGACCTAAAAATGAAAGTAAATTTATAAAATAATAAATACGTTTTAATGAAAAGGGACTGCTAATTGCTTAATTACATTAAAAAAAAATGATTTATAGTCTAAAACAAAATATTTAGACATGCTAACCTTCTAACTGCTTTGATAGGTGACAAATCTTCCTCTCGATTCGAAATACTCGTTCGGGTGGATTTGGAACTGCACTTACTAACATTCTCACTAAGTGCACTAATAGCAGAAATATTGGAGGCTTCTGCTTGAGTTTGAATAAGCATTGACCTGCTCTTCCTAGACGAAGCGTTTGCTGGTATGGATGCATCAGTTACCCCAGCAGAGTCAATAACGCTGGTTTCAAGGACACTTTCAGCTGTGACATGCGCTGTTTGACTTTTTCTAGGTGAGACAGAACGTCGTGTGGAAATGTTAGCATCTTCTAAAATATCATTTTTAGACAGGCTCTTACTTAGATTGACATTTGATTTCCTGACATATTCATTTTCAGAAAGTTCAAGTTTGCTTATTTCAGATTCCTGAGATGAAAGCTGGCTTTTTCTGCCAGAAGCCATTCTCTTTCTTGGCGAGGTAGAGCGACGTTTGACTTTTTCTGAAATGGTGTCTTCTTTTGAGACGCTATTGCTGGGTCTAGCACTTGATTTTCTGACATTTTCAGCTGCAGAAATTTCGAGCTGGTTCATTTCGGATCCTTGAGAGCCAAGGTTACTTTGTCTGCCAGAAACCAAGCTCTTTCTTGTTGAGATTGAGCCATGTTTGAACATGTTGGCTTCTTCTGAAATAGTCTGATTTTTAGAAAGACTCTCGCTTAGTTTAGCGTCTGATTGTCTGGCACTGGTTTCAAAGCCACTTTCAGCTGTAACATGCGCTGTGTGACTTTTTCTAGATGTAGAACGTCGTTTGGAAATGTTAGCTTCTTCTGAAATACTATCAATTTTAGATAGGCTTTTACTTAATTTAGCGTTTGATTTTCTGATATTTTCGTTCTCAGAAAATTCAAGTTTGCTGATTTCCGATCCTTGCGATGAAAGCAGGCTTTTTTTGCCAGAAACCATATTCCTTCTTGGTGAAACAGAGTGACGATTGTTAGATTCTTCTAAAATGGTTTCATCTCTAGAGACGCTGTTGCTGGGTCGAGCATTGGATTGTCTGACACTTTCAGCTACTGAAATTTCAAGCTTGCTCATTTCGGATCCTTGTGAGCTAAGGGTGCTTGATCTACCCGCAACAATGTTCTTTTTCGGCGATATAGAGCGACGTTTTGAAACGTTGGCGGCCTCTGAAACGATGTCAATATTAGACATATCCATGCTTTGCCTAGCGTTTGATCGTCTAACATTTTCACTTGAAGATAATTCACATGCAAGTTTGGTTTGTCTTCTTGAGACATTGCTTTTTCTAGTAGCAACTGATTTAATTGGACTTTCTTTGACGGAAACTTCAACCCCTGGAAGTTTGCTTATTTCCGATCCTTGCGATGAAAGCAGGCTTTTTTTGCAAGAAACCATACTCTTTCTTGGTGAAACAGAGTGACGATTGTTGGATTCTTCTAAAATGGGTTCATCTTTAGAGACGCTGTTGCTGGGTCGAGCATTGGATTGTCTGACACTTTCAGCTACTGAAATTTCAAGCTTGCTCATTTCGGATCCTTGTGAGCTATGGGTGCTTGATCTACCCGCAACAATGTTCTTTTTCGGCGATATAGAGCGACGTTTTGAAACGTTGGCGGCCTCTGAAACGATGTCAATATTAGACATATCCATGCTTTGCCTAGCGTTTGATCGTCTAACATTTTCACTTGAAGATAATTCACATGCAAGTTTGGTTTGTCTTCTTGAGACATTGCTTTTTCTAGTAGCAACTGATTTAATTGGACTTTCTTTGACGGAAACTTCAACCCCTGGAAGTTTGCTGATTTCCGATCCTTGCGATGAAAGCAGGCTTTTTTTGCAAGAAACCATACTCTTTCTTGGTGAAACAGAGTGACGATTGTTGGATTCTTCTAAAATGGGTTCATCTTTAGAGACGCTGTTGCTGGGTCGAGCATTGGATTGTCTGACACTTTCAGCTACTGAAATTTCAAGCTTGCTCATTTCGGATCCTTGTGAGCTAAGGGTGCTTGATCTACCCGCAACAATGTTCTTTTTCGGCGATACAGAGCGACGTTTTGAAACGTTGGCGGCCTCTGAAACGATGTCAATATTAGACATATTCATGCTTTGCCTAGCGTTTGATCGTCTAACATTTTCAGTTGAAGATAATTCACATGCAAGTTTGGTTTGTCTTCTTGAGGCATTGCTTTTTCTAGTAGCAACTGCTTTAATTGGACTTTCTTTGACGGAAACTTCAACCCCTTCATCTTCTGTAGCAGATTCTTGAGAAGTACTCCTACTTTGTTTGCTAGATATGTTGCTTCTTCTTGAAACGTTGGACCTCTCGGGGCTACCGCCAATATCGCTTGATTCTGTGACAGACTCTTGAGATACGCTTCTGCCTTGCCTTCCTGAGACATTGCTTTTTCTGATGCTCTTTGATTTTCTCAGGCTCTCGATTACAGAAATTTCAATCTCGCTATCGTCAGTAGCCGATTCCTGAGACGCACTCCTGCTTTGTCTGCCATTGGCTTTTGAAAGGTTAGATTTTCTTGAACTCACGCTAAGATTTTTCGATTTCATAATAGAATCTTGAGACGCACTTCGGCTTTGCCTTCCTGATATGTAGTTTGATTTTTCAAATACGCTATCATCTGTAGCATCAAAGTCCGTATCGTCAGATACAGACCTGCTTTTTCTTGTGGACATACGACTTATATTATTCTCAGGCTCACTGTCATCAGTGGTTAGGGTCAAATTAAAATCTTCAACCACTGATTTACTTTTTCTGTTTGATTTGTTACTGATTTTAGATACGTCGTTGAACGTAGATTCTTTCAATGTAGAATTTACAGCGTTACTCTTTCGTGGGGTCTTACTTCTTTTGAAGGAGTTTTTCTGATCGATATGAATATCTTGTTCATCTCCACGAGAAGATTCGACACAAACCAGATATTCGCCGTCATCATAAATTATTTCTCTCGAAGCTTTTGATTCAGAAACGGATGTATCAAATGATCGACTCCTACGTGATACATTCTTTTTATATGAATCGTTCAAACTTGATATATTTTTGCTTTTTCTGGGTGATGATTTAGGCACTTCTTGGGAATCGTCTAATTTGCTTGTAGATAAGCTGCGCGAACGTTTGCTTACTCGAGATGATTTAATTATCTCCTAAAATTAAAAACCAATATTTAAGGGCTAATTTTTAGTTACATTACCTAACGTATTTAGCTATTCATAAATATAAGTTCTTATTAATTTTTTTAAAAATTTCCTCTGAGCAGAAAAAAAAACATGATAACTGTAAGTTATTCAAAAAAAAAAATATAAAAACATGTTTAAGATTTGAAAAGCGATTGAATGGCTATTTAATAAAATATAACCGATCACCTTGTACAGAGTGGTCCAGATTGGACACTTTTGATAGAAAAGCCCATTTTAAGAGGAGCTAGAAAAAAACTAACCAACATGTGACGGGCTCGATTTTCGTAAAAAAAGAAATGCCGAAAATCGCATATCGATATCTTGAACCACATAGATATAGGGTGGTTTTCAATTTGGCGCATTTTCGACCCACCCCCGTAACTTGTTTATTTATCAATATTTTTTATTTGTGTAAAAACATTCTTGATGCACTTTTTAAAAGGAATTCAGTGGTGTATTTACTTTTTTACAAAAAATTATGGTTTTGCAGTTATGATATAAACTTTTTTTCTTATGGACCACCCCCCGTATTTTTTCATATTCTGTTTCGAAATTTAATTTCAGGCGAAGATAAAGAGGTAAAGTGTTAAACAACAGCGCATTTTGCAGGACTCGAAAAACGTATTTTACTAAGGGTATCCAGAAGCTAGAGAATCGTTGGAGCAAATGTATTGAATTGAAGACAGATTATGTAGAAAAATAAAAATATTTGAAATTCAGTGTTTTTCGTGGTCAGGCCGAAAATTTTTCGAATAGCCCTCAGTGCTACACTGGTGTTGTCAGTTGCTCAAAAGAATACAAAAAAATGATCCAGTTTTCCCAAAAGAATACAAAAATTGCACTAGTGATGCACCAGTGTTGCATTTTTGCTTGAAATAATTCGCTATAAGCAAAGCTACTATACCTAAGATCACTCATCCTAAAGCAAGCTTTTGCCTTTACGATGAGTGTCCTTAACTATACCTGCGTATCCATATCTAAAATCTTAATCGACGACTCGTCGTGTCTACGGCTCTGTCTAGAAATGTCAGCATTCGCCACAGCCATTGAACTGTCGATGTGTTCTTCTTGAGAAAAGTCAACTTCGTACGTCGAAACGTTTCCCTTACTGTTGCCGAGTGTGCTTCTTCTTGCGGAACTCTTCCTAGGGGAGTCTGGATCTGATTGCAGTCTATGTACAAACAGAAATTTTAAATAGACATCAAAATGGTCTAGCGCAGGGGACTCCAAACTACGGCACCCGCCCCGGGCCAAATCCGGACTGTCAGGGTTATCAATCCGGCCCGCGACAGCTAGGTAACGGTTTGTTGTTGTTATTGTTGTTGTGATAAGTTGAATAAAAAAACAAAGTTTTAACTCTTGGAACTTACTGGGTTTTCTATTTCATAGTCGTAAGAAGTGATGCAAATCCTTCGTCTCATCCAATAGGAAGCACGGAAATGGTTGCAAAATTGACCTTTTTTAATATTCTTATTTTAGTATTTGTACTGTATATCACGTGGTTTGCTGGGTATTATCATTTTAGTTGAAGAAACTTCCAGATTTAAGAAACTTTAATATTTTTAAAACATATTCTAAAATTATTTATTATTGTTTATTATTTTTTAGTTAAGTATTGTTCATACTCGTCTTAGTCTTTTGTTTTTGATTAGTCTTTGTCCTTTGATTAGTCTTAGCTGTCTTAAACAAAATCGGCTGTTAATACTCGTCTTTTGTTTTTGATTAGTCTTCAATTCAAATTCAAAATTTCGACCGCGCGCTTGCGCTCTTCGGACGCCCTGTAAAAAAAACAACAAACATCAGCTTATGTCTGTCACTCGTTTTAGTCGTTTTCCTAAGGATTGAAAGTTGGCAACTTAAGACAAAGACTAATCAAAAACAAAAGCATTGTATAAACACTCCCATAAGAGACAGTGGTTTTAACTTTCTTATGACAAGACATACGTAAACCAAGACAAAAGACTAGACAAAAGACAAGTATGAACGATCCATAGACAGAAAACAACCAAACAGTTAACTGGTAAAATAATAAAACATGGTGGTTTTCATTGGATCTTGAAACCCCTAGCAACAAAAATTTTCGATTATTACCTTTGTTTTGATACATAAATGCATTACATCCTGTATAAAACATGCTGGTTTCCCTTAGATCCTGGAACCCCCAGCCTTATATATACCTAATTACGTATACGCCCCGAGCCACACAAAACTTTTGATTATTACCTATATTTTAATACATGACTACATCCTGTATTCACTACAATTTTCGTTTATACTGTTACAAATTTAAGTTATTTAAATTTTATAATTGGAATTTATTTAGGTTTAGTGTAGTATTAGGTTGATTTATCTTAAGGTTGTATTCTTAGTCTAGGTTTTAGTTGCGTTATCTGTGACTTGCGGTCCAAATAATACGAGAACTTTCCGGACGTCGAAGGCTGCCGGAAAGTTCGAGAGAGATGGACGATCCTATATATAGGGCCGGGGTCGTGCACCAGTCAGTCAGTCACAGATAACATGCTGATGTGGTCGTGAGATATTAACACGAAGTTAATAGACCGATTATAGTGGTGAATTATTAGCAAGTTTAAGTGCGTGTTTTTGTACATAATTGGTGAAAATAAATTGACGTATCGTTTTCAACAATTGCGAGTTTTTAATTGTTGTGGAGAACCCGTAACAATTGGTGTCAGAAGTGAGATTAAAAGAAATAAATAGTGCAAAGACTATCCTTACACAGTACCACCGGCTAGGACAATTAAAAAGAAGAGCAGTAAGTGATTTTGCCAGAATATTCGGAACTGAATAGTGCAAAGACTACCCTTACATATTACCACCGGATAGGACAATTGGACAAAAAAACAGTAAGTGATTTTTCCAGAATATTCGAAGAAGTTCGATATTGTTTTATTCAAAAACTAAAAGAGATATTTAAGAACCGACTTCGACATTAACTTTACAGTCCAAAAATTGATAATTAGAGAGATTTTCTAGAATATTCTATAACATTCTACGACGTTCTATTCAAAAACTAGAAGAGATATACAAATACCGACTTCGACATTAGATTAGTAATTTTAAAAGTAAGAATCAGAAAGAATTTCTAGAACATTCCATTACTTTCTACGACGCTCTATTCGAAAACCAGAAGAAATATCCAAAAAAGAGACTTCGACATTAGCTTAGTAATTTCAAAAGAAAGAACTAAAAAGAATTTCTAGAAGATTCCATAACATTCTACGACGTTCTATTCAAAAACTAGAAGAGATATACAAATACCGACTTCGACAGTAGCTTAGTTATTTTAAAAGTAAGAATTAGAAATTATTGCTAGAATATTCCATAACATTCTACGACGGTCTATTCGAGAACCAAAAGAGATAATCAAAAAGTGACTTCTACATTTGCTTAGTAGCAGAAAGAGTAGCATTTACCAGTATATTCCAGAACATTCCATTAGGTTCTATTTAAGAATTGGAAGAGATATTGAAAAACCGACTTCGACATTCGCTTTATAGCCCTAAAATAGACGTTTTAAGTGATTTATCAGGAAGTTGATGCTTACTAGACAAAGATCGGCCAAGATGGAAGATTTAACTAAAATGATGCAGGCTCTAGCAGCTCAAATAGCTCAAAACCAGGGCGATATGAAACACACCATGGATGACATGAAGCAGACCATGGAACAAAACCAGAACGATATGAGACAGACCATTGCACAAAACCAAAACGATATGAGACGGACATTTGAAGAAAGATTAGATGGTATGCAAGAAAACTTCGACCAAATAAAGAGCAACTCCGAACAGCTGAGAGGAGAATTTAAGGTAGCAACAGAAGGTCTTAAGGAAGAAATAACTCAAAGAATGCAGAATGTAGAAGAAAAGGTGCAAAACAAATTGCAGAATGTTGAAGAAAAAGTGGAGACCAAACTACAGAATGTTAGGGAAGAAGTTTTTCAAACCATGGAAGAAAAATTCCAGGACATGTCAAAGCAGTTTATACAGCTTCAGAAAGAACACAACAAAATAAAAACTCAGGGATATGTTGTGAATTCCAACCAAAACATTAAGCCTCCAAATTTTGATGGTACGTCTTCCTGGTCTACCTACAAACAACAATTTGAAGCTGCCGCCGCTGCAAATAGTTGGAACGATGACGAAAAAGCTAGAGCTTTGTTAGTAGCTCTACGAGAACCTGCTCTTGGACTTTTACGGTCTATTCCAGCGGAACAAAAACAGAGTTACAATGCTTTAGTGGCAGCTTTAGAAAGAAGATATGGAGATGAACATTTACGAAATTTGCATTGGTCAGAATTAAATATTCGCCAACAAAGAGCAGGGGAGTCATTACAAGAGTATGAAGCGGATATCAGGAGGCTGATGTACTTGGCTTACCCAGATATGCCAGAAAATTACAGAGATCCCTTTACGGTAGATCGCTTTATTAACGGCTTGCGAGACACGGACTTAGCAAAGTTACTTCGTCGAGAACGCTTCCATAACAGCAGTGAAGTGTTGATTCGAGCCCTTGAAATTGAATCATCAAATAATATGTCCAGGCCAAAAGTAAGAGCTGTTTCAATTCAGGAGGGAGAAAAAATGAGCACTGGAGAGGAGGTCAACTTAAAAACGCTAAACCAACTGTTTCAGTCACTGATAGAGAAGATTGATTCTTTGAAGGAAAGTAGACGATCCCCTCCAAATGTAAAGTGTTTCAGATGCGGACGTACAGGGCATATTCAACGCGATTGTCGTGTCCAAATGAGGTCTCGCTCACCATCTACTGGGACAGAGTACCGAAGAAGAGATCAGGAAAACTAAAACTAGTCAACGCAGAGGGGCGGGTGTTGGCTAATGGGAATTTAGCCCCCAAAATTTACTCTATCAAGAGCTTAAAACATACTGCTGACAGTCTTAACATTGACGGACTTATTAATGGAAGAAAAGTTAATATAACAGTAGACACTGGTGCTGCCATATCATTGCTTAAGTTCAAAATTGCATCGAGATATAAAATTCGACCAACAGAAAAGAAAATAACACTTAAGACTGTGACTGGAGAATCCGCCGACGTGTTGGGGCAGACAGACATAGACCTACAGCTGGGGAGGTTGAAGATTCGCCACTCGGTATTAGTTGCAGACATAGAAGACGAATTTATTTTGGGAATGGACCTGATAAGTAAACATGGATTTGCGTTTGATAATAAACTTAATACCCTAAGATTTGGGAACGAAGAGTTCATTTTGTCAAATAGTCACATCAATAAAGAACCAATTAAGGTGGTGGCAGTATGCACAACAAGACTAGTCGGTAACAGTGAGACCATAATTTTTGGGAGGCTGGAAAGTAAAACATCAAGCTGCGTCGGACTCATAAGCCAACAAAACACACCCAACACCTACCTCGTTGCAAAATCACTAGTTAAAACCGATAAAGACATCCCGATTAGAGTCGCCAATATTTTCCCAAATAGTGTCAAAATTAATAAGGGGGAGGTGGTAGCATTATTTGAACCAGTACAGAAAGTAACAAGATGTGAAGAGCCAACTTCCGAGGATACAAGCAAGTTACCAATGGAGGTACTTCAGCAATTTGAGTCAACTTGGCAACATCTCACTCCAGAATCATTTAGTAAAGCGAGAGAGTTTATAGAAGAACAAAGTAATATCTTCGAAACTAGGAGTAGTTCGGGACGCACAAACCTTATTCAACATGCTATCAACACTGGCGATGCCCAACCGATAAGACAACCCCCAAGAAGACTACCAATGGCCAAGCAAGAAGAAGTTCACAATCTCATTAATAAAATGCTCAGCGACGGGGTTATTGAAGAGTCATCAAGTCCTTGGTCATCTCCTGTGGTGTTGGTCACTAAAAAGGATGGAAGTACTAGATTTTGTGTCGACTACAGGAAACTTAACGATGTGACCAAGAAAGATAGTTACCCACTGCCAAGAATAGACGACACATTAACAACGTTGGCAGGATCATATTGGTTTTCTACTCTTGACCTGAAAAGTGGGTATTGGCAAGTAGGAATCTTTGAAAGAGATAAAGAGAAGACTGCATTCTCTGCTGGAAGTGGACTTTATCAGTTTAATGTGATGCCATTTGGCCTGTGCAATGCCCCAGCTACATTTGAAAGACTAATGGAAGTCGTTCTACGAGGCCTTACTTGGAAAACCTGCCTAGTCTATTTAGATGATGTCATAGTAATGGGGAAATCATTTCAAGATCATCTAGATAATTTACGAGAGGTATTCTCAAGAATCAGGAACGCAAATCTTAAATTGAACTCAAAGAAATGTTTTCTGTTCCAAGAAAAAGTTGAGTTCCTGGGTCACGTCGTTTCCCGAGAAGGCATCCATACCGACGAAAAGAAGTTACAAGCAATAAAAGAATGGCCTCAACCTCGTGACAAACATGAATTGAGAAGCTTTTTGGGTCTGTGTACATACTACAGACGATTTGTAGAAGGATTCGCCAAAATAGCGTCTCCATTACATAGACTTACAGAAGATAAAGCTTCTTACAAATGGAATACCGAATGTGACCAAGCATTTAGAAGACTAAAAGCAGCATTATGTTCTAGTCCGATTCTTGCATATCCCATTCCAAAAGGAAAATTCATATTAGATACTGATGCGAGCAACGATGGCATAGGAGCAGTACTCTCCCAAGTACAAGATGGAGAAGAACGGGTCATCGAATTTTTCAGCAAGAAGCTATCCAAACCAGAGAGAAATTATTGTGTTACTAGAAAGGAGCTCCTAGCCATAGTTAAATCCGTAGATCACTTTCACAAATATCTCTACGGACAAGAGTTTCTGATTAGAACGGATCATGCTGCGTTACAGTGGCTCATGAAAATGAAACAACCTGAGGGGCAAGTCGCGAGATGGATAGAAAAGCTACAACAATACCATTATCAAATTAAGCACCGAGCGGGAAGGGTGCATAATAATGCGGATGCATTGTCCAGAAGACCTTGCCCTGAGGATTGTAAACATTGCAGGAAAATTGACCAGAAAGAAGGAATTACCTACGTGCGCCAGATAAAGTTAGAACCAGATGAAGAATGGATGTCGGCTTCGATTAGAACCACACAACTTAACGACAAAGATGTAGGACCTATCTTGCGATTGAAAGAAGATAACAAGCCACGACCATCATGGCAAGATATCGCAAACCAAGGGGTGATATTCAAATCACTGTGGGCACAATGGGATTCACTGATAGTAGAGGAAAACATCCTTAAACGTGCCTGGGAAAGTGCCGATGGCCTTACTGTGGTTAATCAAGTAGTGGTTCCTAGGAGCATGGTAGACAATATAGTGGCCGAATGCCATGGTGGAAAATCAGGCGCGCACCTAGGCATAAATAAAACCATGGACAAAATTCGAAACCGATTTTATTGGGTCAATTACTTTCAAGATGTGAAAAACTGGTGCCGCCGATGTTCGACTTGTGCAGCCAGCCAAGGTCCCAAAATAAGGTCCAGAGGTCAAATGAAACAATATAACGTAGGTCTGCCATTCGAACGCATTGCTATTGATGTGGCCGGACCGTTTCCAGAAACTAAAAAGGGCAACAAATACATCCTTGTTGTCATGGATTACTTTAGCAAATGGCCAGAAGTTTTTGCTTTGCCTAACCAAGAGGCCGCTACAGTTGCAGAAGTTCTGGTAAATGATGTTTTCAGCCGATTTGGCATTCCTTTGGAACTACATTCAGATCAAGGAAGAAACTTTGAATCAAAGCTCTTCCAGAATCTCTGTGACCTTTTAGGAATACATAAAACACGGACTACGGCTTTACATCCGCAGTCAGATGGCATGGTTGAAAGATTTAATAAAACAATAGAAGAACATCTTTGCAAAGTTGTTGATGAGCACCAAACAGATTGGGACCAATATATTCCATTGTTTTTGATGGCCTATAGAACCGCCATTCACAATACGACAGGAGCTACTCCATCTAGTATCCTGTTTGGTAGAGAACTGCGTTTACCATGTGATATCATGTTTGGTTCACCTGAAGAAGCACACTTAGAGGTTAATGACTATGTCGAACGTTTAAGGCAAAAGCTGCACGATATCCATGAAGTGGTTAGAGAGCGAATAGAAATAGCCAGTGACCGCATGAAAGCGAGATATGACCTGAAAGCAAACTCTTCAGGGTTCAAAGAGAATGATCAAGTCTGGCTATACAATCCTCAACGCAAGAAAGGAAGATCACCTAAGTTGACACCACCATGGGAAGGGCCTAAAGTTGTTAAGAGAATGAATGATGTAGTCTACCGAATCCAGAGAAGCTCGAAGTCCAAGATGAAAGTTGTTCATCTAGACAGACTAAAACCTTACCTGGGAAATGTTGATCGAGACGATCAAACCTGAAGAGGAGGATAGTGTTACAAATTTAAGTTATTTAAATTTTATAATTGGAATTTATTTAGGTTTAGTGTAGTATTAGGTTGATTTATCTTAAGGTTGTATTCTTAGTCTAGGTTTTAGTTGCGTTATCTGTGACTTGCGGTCCAAATAATACGAGAACTTTCCGGACGTCGAAGGCTGCCGGAAAGTTCGAGAGAGATGGACGATCCTATATATAGGGCCGGGGTCGTGCACCAGTCAGTCAGTCACAGATAACATGCTGAGGTGGTCGTGAGATATTAACACGAAGTTAATAGACCGATTATAGTGGTGAATTATTAGCAAGTTTAAGTGCGTGTTTTTGTACATAATTGGTGAAAATAAATTGACGTATCGTTTTCAACAATTGCGAGTTTTTAATTGTTGTGGAGAACCCGTAACAATACTATCTATGGTTTTTTTTCAGATAAATATTTTATCTAATTTAGCCACTCCCTTAAACATCAATAGTTCCTTTGTTGCAGAATTTTGATAAATTTTATTTATTAAAACAGTTTTGTCGCTTTTCTCGTTCTCTAGAAAGAAAACATGGATGAAATAGAAAACCTAGTTGCTGGATTATCCATTGATAATGTGAGTTTTAAAGCTTTTTCTAAATACTTCATTACATCAAATAGTCCACAGTACACCAGTCTATTTTTAAAGTTATAATTAACAGGCTGAATTTTCGTAAATAGCTGCATTTTCCTGACACTACCAACTTTTCCTTCTGCTAAAATTCCTGAGAGTAATTCCCAACACGTATCCACGTAGACATCTTTAGGCGTCGGACTGACTAAACCTTCGAGGGGTATACTTTACCCCTATATTTTGCATAGGGAAAGTGGGTCTTGTTGTTGTTTTGAAGGCCTTTTGAATCCTTACAACGTAGTAAAAATTTCAAAAATCCATCCAATAGTTTTTGAGATAATTGCCTTCAAACTTTCCAATTTAACATGGAGTGATAAAATAAAAATTTATTTTATAATTCCATGTTAAATTTGAAAGCAAATATCTCACAAACTAATCGATGGATTTTCGATATTTTTACACGGTTGTAAAAATATTCGAGAGATCTTCAAAACAAGGTATCACTATATTTCACTCTACCTATTCAAAATATAGGGGTAAAGTATACCCCTCGAAGGGGGTTCGTGCTACAAAAATTTCAAGATAGCCAAAAAGTCTCCCCCTCGCAAACAAAATCGACGTGTCTCGGCATTTTTAAAAATTTTCAGCAGTTCTCGAGAAATCCCGGGTGGAAAGTTTTAAATGGGACACAGTGTATAATAACATCCCTTACATATTCAAATACCAAATTGCAAATAATGCAAGTCCTTTGACAGTGGGAAGGAAGACTTATAGAAATCAGTTTAATGACTTGGTCGAGTTTATGCCCAGAGTGTGTCTCGTGAGACACCGCAGCCTGCATAGATAAAAGTTTTCCGAAAATTTATGTATGGCTTCGGTAGTTCAATGTTTAGAATGTTTGCGTACAGAGCAAGAGATCCCGGGTTCGAGTCCCGGCCGAAGCAAAAAAACTTTTTTCTTATTTTTCTTTCTTTAATTTCACTTGTTTATCCCTTACATATCTTACGTAACTATAAAAATTATGAAATACCCAACTTATTTTTAGACTTCCCGCAAACCTCCACCCAAAACCCGTTACCAAGGGAAGAAGCGTTGTTTCGGGGAATTCAAGTGCCCAAAATGCGGAAAAAAATGGAGCTCCGGAAACTCCTGGGCAAACATGGGCCAAGAGTGTACAGATTGTCGTATTAATGTTTATCCTTATTTGCAAGTAAGTTTAGTACAGTAGACTCGCGCTGGTGTGAACACACGCTTGTGTGAACCTCCCAGTAGTGTGAACAGTGAAGATCAATAGTAGTATAACGAGTAACGAGTCTCAGAATGGAAAAGAGGTGTTAATCAAATGGTAAAATTTAGAAAAATTACCGAGAATTACTTAGTTTTAATTCGTTTTTGTGGTAAATACTAGTACCATTTCATGTTTTGCTTTGTAAAATGGTAAAAACCAAAAAGTTTTTAATTCTGGCTCCCAAAGGTAAGTTTGGGAGGCGAATCTGAGAACGAAATGAAGACACCTAAAAAAGTTGCAGTAAAGTATGTTTTGGAATCACTAAAAGTGGTTACATTATAGTCAGAAACAAACAACATAGAGGTTAGAGCCTAAGAAATATTGAGACCGAGCAGTAGCCACTCATTGGTCAGCTAGATAAGTTCGGACTAAAATAACATCGCATTTTACCTAATGATTTGTAAATTTTGAAGTTTCATAAAAATTCATAATTGTAGTATTTGTCGATACTTTAAATTCTCACTTTCAGCAAAAACTTATAGATTTGCTCTAAATTATAAGAATAGTTACATTTAAAAGGTGATAGGTATGGATTTATTATATCTTACCAATAATATTTTGGTTTTAGAATAGACCTTCCGTAGTGTGAACGGTCTCCATGGTATGAACGTGCAGATTTTTTTCGTGTTCACACTAGCGCGAGTCTACTGTATATGCATGTACTATGTGTGTGTGTGTGTGTGTGTGTGTGTGTGTGTGTGTGTGGAAAATATTAGGGATAATCTAAAAATACATATGGGGCTTTCCATGTCAACCCGGATCAAACCTTTTGCACTTACAAATTTTGATTTTAATAAAAATTTATTTTTTGGTTCCTCTATAGATAGAAGAACTTTGCAAGAAAATTTTTACTACTATTTAGAAATAAGAACAAGAGGCTTTAAGAAAAAATAATGAAAATGACAAATAATCATGTGTGACCTTAGTACAAGAATCATATTTTTTTCAGGAAAAATCATAAACCATAGACATGTTTTGGTCAATTAAGAAGATAAAACACCCTGTAGATTTAGGAATTGCAATATTTTTTCAAATTTTTTATCTTGGTGTAATCGCTATCTATAAAAGAACCAAAAAATAAATTTTTATTAAAATCAAAATTTTTAAGTGCAAAAGGTGGTTGGGTTGACATGGAACGGAATGGGACAACTGGGCGCCGCCAACTCGGCGCCGCCAACTGGGCGCCGGGCCAACTCGGCGCCGTCAACTGGGCGCCGGCCAACTCGGCGCCGGACTAAAAAAATTTTTTTTGATAAAATGTGTAGATGAAAAATAAAATATATTATTTATATAAAAACATCTTTAAAAAATCCTTTACGCAATTTTTTACAAGCTTTTATTTAGCTTCAGATGTTCTGTCTAACTAACTATCTATCAAATTTTGTGAAGCGTTTTTGACACACTTCCCATTATCCGATTTGGATGAAATTTGGTACACACGTAGTGGTCCCATGACAATACAACATTTAGAAAAAAATATCCTCCCACCTCTACCCCCACCCCCTCTCATAGAAAAATGGGCTTTTGACACACTTCCCATTATCCGATTTGGATAAAATTTGGTACACACGTAGTGGTCCCATGACAATACAACATTAAGAAAAAAATATCCTCCCACCCCTACCCCTTCTATAGAAAAATGTGTTTTTGACACACTTCCCGTTATCCGATTTGGATAAAATTTGGTATACACATAGTGGTCCGATGAAAATACAATATTAAGAAAAATATCCTCCCACCTCTACCCCCACCCCCTTTCATAGAAAAATGAGCTTTTGACACACTTTCCATTATCCGATTTGCATGAAATTTGGTACACACGTAGTGGTCCCATGACAATACAACATTAAGAAAAAAATATCCTCCCACCCCTACCCCCACCCCTTCTATAGAAAAATGTGTTTTTGACACACTTCCCGTTATCCGATTTGGATAAAATTTGGTATACACATAGTGGTCCGATGATAATACAACAATAAGAAAAAAATATCCTCCCACTCCTACCCCCACCCCCTTCCATAGAAAAATTTGTTTTTGACACACATCCCGTTATCCGATTTGGATGAAATTTGGTATACATATAGTGATCCGATGACAATACAATATTAAGAAAAAATATCCTCCCACCTCTACTCTCACGCCCTTTCATAGAAAAATGAGTTTTTGACACACTTCCCATTATCCGATTTGGATGAAATTTGGTATACATATAGTGGTCCGATAACAATACAACAATAATGAAAAAATTTCATCCAAATCGGATAATGGGAAGTGTGTCAAAAACGCATTTTTCTATAGATGAGGGTGGGGATTTTTTTTTCAGTGTGGTATTGTCATCGGACCATTATATGTATACCAAATTTCATCCAAATCGGATAATGGGAAGGGTGTCAAAAACGCATTTTCTATGAAAGGGGGTGGGGGTAGGGCTGGGAGGATATTTTTTTAAATGTTGTATTGTCATCGGACCACTATGTGAATACCAAATTTCATCCAAATCGGATAATGGGAAGTGTCAAAAACTCATTTTTGTATGAAAGGGGGTGGGGGTAGAGGTGGGAGAATATTTTTTTCTTAATATTGTATTTTCATCGGATCACTATATGTATACCAAATTGTGTGTGTCAAAAACAAATTTTTCTATGGAAGGGGGTGGGGGTAGGGCTGGGAGGATATTTTTTTTTAATGTTGTATTGTCATCAGACCACTATGTGAATACCAAATTTCATCCAAATCGGATAATGGGAAGTGTGTCAAAAACTCATTTTTCTATAGATGTGGGTGGGGGTAGGAGTGGTAGGATTTTTTTTCAGTGTTGTATTGTCATCGGACCATTATATGTATACCAAATTTCATCCAAATCGGATAATGGGAAGGGTGTCAAAAACGCATTTTCTATGGAAGGGGGTGGGGGTAGGGCTGGGAGGATATTTTTTTTAAATGTTGTATTGTCATCGGACCACTATGTGGATACCAAATTTCATCCAAATCGGATAATGGGAAGTGTGTCAAAAACTCATTTTTCTATGAAAGGGGGTGGGGGTAGAGGTGGGAGGATATTTTTTTTTAATGTTGTATTGTCATCGGACCACTATGTGAATACCAAATTTCATCCAAATCGGATAATGGAAAGTGTGTCAAAAACTCATTTTTCTATAGATGTGGGTGGGGGTAGGAGTGGTAGGATTTTTTTTTCAGTGTTGTATTGTCATCGGACCATTATATGTATACCAAATTTCATCCAAATCGGATAATGGGGAGTCAAAAACGCATTTTCTATGGAAGGGGGTGGGGGTAGGGCTGGGAGGATATTTTTTTTTAATGTTGTATTGTTATCGGACCACTATGTGAATACCAAATTTCATCCAAATCGGATAATGGGAAGGGTGTCAAAAACGCATTTTCTATGGAAGGGGGTGGGGGTAGGGCTAGGAGGATATTTTTTTTAATGTTGTATTGTCATGGAACCACTATGTGTACCAAATTTCATCCAAATCGGATAATGGGAAGGGTGTCAAAAACGCATTTTCTATGGAAGGGGGTGGGGGTAGGGCTGGGATAATATTTTTTTCTTAATATTGTATTGTCATAACAGGATGTGTGTCAAAAACAAATTTTTCTATGGAAGGGGGTGGGGGTAGGGGTGGGAGGATATTTTTTTCTTAATGTTTTATTGTCATGGGACCACTACGTGTGTACCAAATTTCATCCAAATCGGATAATGGGAAGTGTGTCAAAAACGCTTCACTAGATTTGATAGATAGTTAGATAGAACATCTGAAGCTAAATAAAAGCTTGTAAAAAATTGCGTAAAGGATTTTTTAAAGATGTTTTTATATAAATAATATATTTTAATTTTCATCTACACATTTTATCAAAAAAAAAAAAATTAGTCCGGCGCCGAGTTGGCCGGCGCCCAGTTGGCGGCGCCGAGTTGGCCCGGCGCCCAGTTGGCGGCGCCAAGTTGGCGGCGCCCAGTTGTCCTAGACCGGACATGGAAAGCCCCATATATAGTATTGGACAAAATTATAGCAACAAATTATATGTTTATACAAAACAGTAAATTAAGCAAAATTTGCACATGCACTACAGATTGATCCTCGACGTGTTAAAAGTGCATATATTTTCTAAATCCTATCGTAGATTAGAACTCGTTTATATTTTCTCAGATTTTGAAAATACTAATTTTTTATTAAATTGACCACACTATTCTGCTGGACAAACATATATCAACAAACATTTTTCTCCTCATTAAAGAGTCAAGAATTTATGATTACTGCACCTGCATAATTCAGGTCGTAGCCTGTTAGAAGGGGAGAAATGTGAAAAAGATAGGTCGTTGCCATCGACCAGGGTAGTTGTAAGAGAACTCTCAATGCGTCCGTACGTCTCTCGGCTTCGCATTTTACTTTCGCTTTTGTTCGCTCTATCGGTTCGAAAAATATTGTTTTTAATTAAGTTTAAGTATTCAGAAGATGTTACTTTTAGTGGTTTTAAATGTGTTTAATGTAAAATTTACAGTGCATTATTATATAGCAAATATCCGCAAATCATCTTAATTATTTCACCCCGAACCAGCGCACCTATGTTCACCAGAGTGGAGTGGAGAAACAAATCCCTCCAATTACATTGATCTACAGTATCGAAAACTAGAAATAATTTAAAAGCTTGAGGATCTGTTCTACTGCTGAGAAACACTGGACGGCCACAAACATCATCTAAGAAATTTAATCGACGTATTAAAAAAATTAGTCAAGATAGTCAGAAAAACCGACTGTGACAACAATTCCAGAACTGTAAGACGCGCTCTAGTTCAACTCAACCTAATAAATCATCATCCAGCCAAAAAAACACTACTTTCAATACAAAATGGGCGTTCTCGTTTTAAATTTGTTGTAAATCATGCTCACTGGACAGCCAAATAATGAATTCAACTCATTTTTAGCGACGAATCACACAGTGTGCCTGAATGAAGTATAGGTTACATAAAAATGGTTCCAAAAACTAATTGCACATTTTGAATATGGACTCTTTCCTGAGTTCAGAGTCATATTCATATAAATACTAGCTGATCCTCTTCTCCAAATTTTATCATTTTTTTTGCCATTTTTCTAGTTAGCCTAGGCGCTGGCTCCTGTCACTTGTGACCTAATATGTGCGCTCAGTTTGACTGCGGGGCATTCTTAAGCACCCATAGGAGTATAAAAAAAGTTTGGTCACGGGGTCAAACTCATGGTCGTTTGGCCGCCATCTTTGAAAATGGCCGCCAAATTGATAAATTTTTTTGTTTAAGCGTATCTCCCTACCCAGTCGTCTGATTTTAATTTTTTAAAGCTTGTTGCACTCCTTTTTTAAAGACAAATAAATCTTGTCATTACACATTTTTTGATAAATTTAGTAGTTCTTGAGATATACCCAGTTATTCGTATTCCGGTCGCAAAAGAATTAAAATAATACCCATGCTTATTTTATTGTAGCTTCAATATTATTGACATTTGTTTTTTTGTTACATAGAAGGCTTTAAACTTTTCACAGAAGAGGATATTGACTTTATGTTTTTCAGGTTCGATGGATGGTACCCCTAAAGACTGCCTTAAAGAGGGTGGTTATAGAAAAAGTGAATTTGCAGCGAAACGATGCATCCTAGCGAAAAACGTTAAGAATAATTTTTTATAGTACTTTTAATTCCGCTTCTTCTGATCATTGTCATATCTTTTACAATTTTTAAGCAAAAAATCAATTTTGGAGCGAAAACATGAAATTTTTACAAAGTTGTATATTTTAGCTGGCTTGTCCAGCTATCAAAGCTAGGATGCTAAGTGATACATCAAAAGAAGCGGAATTAAATGTACTAAAAAAAATTTTAGTTTATGGTTTTTCGCTAGAATGCATTGTTTCGCTGCAAATTCATTTATTCTATATTCTTGTGAACAGTTTTATAAACCACCTTCTTTAAGGCAGTCTTTAGGGGTGCCATCCATCGAACTTTAAAAACATAAAGTCAATATCCTCTTCTGTGAAAGGTTTAAAGCCTTCTTTCTTTGTAACAAAAAAAAATTTCAATAATATTGTAGCTACAAGGAAATGAGCATGGGTATTATTTTAATTATTTTGCGAGCGGAAATACTAATAATCTTGGTATATCTCAAAAGCTACTTGATTTATCAAAAAATATGTAATGACAAAATTTGTTTCTCTTTAAAAAAGGACTTAAACGGGCTTTAACAAATTAAAATCGGACCACTGGGTAGGGGGATACGCTTAAACAAAAAATCTATCAATTTGGTGGCCATTTTCAAAGATGGCGGCCAAACGACTATGAGTTTGACCACGTGACCAAACTTTTTTTATAGTCCTATAGGTGCTTAACAAAATCCCGTAGTCAAACTGAGCGCATATATTAGGTCACACGTGACAGGAGCTAGCGCCTAGACTAACTAGAAAAATGTCAAAAATTTCGAGAAGAGGATCAGCTAGGATTTGTATGAATATGGCTCTGAAGTCAGGACAGAGTCCATATTCAAAATGTGCAATTAGTTTTTGGAACCATTTTTATGATCAAAGTTTAACCTGTTTCGAAGTGATGATGTGTCACATCTGAGACGACACCAACACTTCAAATCAGGTAAACTGTAATTCGTCGCCATAAAAGATATTTTTTCAATCTTTGGCATGAATCACTACTACAAATTTGAAACGGGAACCTACATTTTTTACTGAAAATAGTGTTTTTTTTGTTGGGTGGTGATTTAACAGGTTGGGTTGAACCAAACGGCCTTTTGGAGTTTTGGAATTTCTGTCACAGTGACAACCATCTTTCAATCCTGCCAAGTTTTGTGGATGGAATATATAAGTTATCTTTACACCTTATTTTGATACGACGATTAAGTTCCTTAGATGCTTTTCTTTCAGGTGATTCTCTTCATATTATAGATCAATATAATAATACATTTTTACCTGTTTCGGTTTACTTGATACCCGGATTGTACATTTTCATAAATTGATTTTTAATATCAATTGTAACTGCTTTTGCACGATTTATATTTAAAATTTTCATTAGTTACTATACCACCTATCAGTTTAACATAAATAACTCAAACTAAATAATTAAGGCTTTGAAAACATGAGGAGATAAACGCATATTTTTACCAGCAGAAAAGTGTAGTCAGTATTTTCCAAACCAGAGAAAATGTAAACGAGTTCTTCGAAATTTTAAAAAATATGTAAATATTCGCCTAGGAAAAGAAATAATTTTTAATATAATCTTTTTTCAGAGACCCTTAGAATATGATGCAAACAATGATCCAGCCAAACCCCATCTTCAAGAATTATGTGAAAAATGTAAAATATTAAAACGCAATTGCAGGGATTATCATAATCCAAAAAAGTAAATAAAAGATTCTTTAAAATTTTGGATGTATGCAAAAAATATTGTCATTTTAATAGAATAAATAAATTAGTACTACCATTATTATATTAAACATAAGTTTACTAAACGTCATATGTATAACCTTAAAATCAAATTTTTATAAATAATCAAGATAAAGAAAGTAAAGCTTTAAGAAACGTGAAATTTAGTACCCGTAAATTTAAAAATCAAATATTTAAAGTTTCGTGGCTAATTGGGTAAAAAGGAGTTTTTGTTTCTCTCATATTTTTCCGTGGGTAGCTTGAAAGCTTAACCTCACGGGGATCCAAGATCTAATGGACACCTAATAAGTGTAGACAGTTAACTGTTTCGTCCTTATGGGACTCCTCAGAACACTGCTTGGTCAATGTGACACTCTTGCGAAGTTAATTAAGACGGTTTTGTCTCTAATCCTATGTAAATAGTGAGAAAACTCGCAAGAAGCGCCATCTACCGAGAAAAACCAGAACAAGAGCAGGCGAAAATAAACTGCTATACATATCGATCAATGAAAAGATCGATTACAAATAAAAAGAAACAAACTAATCCGTGACCTACAACAGCTCTTCTGCCTTTCAGGCCAGATCAACGCTTATTGCGTTTTTAAAGGTTTAAGTAAATTTTTTTATATGATTTAAATAACTGATAAATAATATTATATCCCGAAAACTGCTTTCCGTACTGATTTGTCACACTCCATTCTAAAATCAGATTCTTAAAAAAAGTTATAGTGGTGTCACATAATTAAATCAAACTATAGTTCATATTGTATTAAAGTGACACCGCGTCATCAAAACCGTGGTGGGCGAGAAGGAAGTAGAGGGGTACATACAGTGGCACAGACTTTTTTTTATTGATATTGATTCCCAACACGAGGCACAGCACTAATTAGTAATTAGCTTACTATTTTACTTGCTTTTTATTTGTCTTCTAAACGATTTCTTTAGAAAGGAATATATCTTATCTGGTTGTTACGAACATATTGATTTAGCCGGGCTTTGACGTTTTCTGTTCGTTGTTGTTTTGACTGCTTTTTGTCAACCAAATTACGACCGAGCTTTTTACAAAACAAAGTACCGTTTTTGTAATTAAATCAATATTGCTCACATTTTAATATAACTTTCGATTCTCTTTTATGTTTCGGATCTTTATTTATTAATTAAATGCCTAATTCATCTATCATTTAAAGGATCATAGCGTTTTATCATACAGATATAATTTTGTAGGCTTCTTTACTTAGATTTTGCCGCAAAATTTGGTTTACCACAGCATGACGCGGTGCCACTTCTACATATCCTCTACTATAGTATTTCTCTAATTGCTTTAGAGGTAACAAGCACTTAAAGAATGACTGCAGTTTTATTTAATTATTAGATTTTTTATTTATGAAACCTAATTTGGCAAGCTAGGAGGCTAAACAGGCATTATTGTCTTTTCTATATTAAAACAACTATATTCCTATATTTTCCTTTGTTATTACTTCAGTGATCTGAAAAACAGTATAGTTACATGCTGCTTTGATTAGTGGGACTAAAGCAAAATTGGAACATGTTGCAATAAAGCCGGACAGTAATTTGACAGTTTTACAGTGTAAACTGACAGTTGATCTTTTAAAACTAACAGCAGAGTCGTTTTATTTACCTTTAATAAAGAAAGGCAGTTCTTATAATTCATAAATGTAATGTAAAACTGTCCAAAAACTGCCTTGCTTTATTGCAGGAAGTCACTTATAAGCTTTCGGTAATACTTTGTATTGATTTCTTACCTAAGCGACTCGTCAAAGCCCCAACTCGACTGCCTGCTCTTCCTAGGACTAGTTTTTGTGAGTTCTTTGCTACTTGAGCTGTCTTCAGCAATTAAGTCATCTAAAAACAAAGTTAATAAGTCAAGTGTCAGGATACAGTTACAAGTACGACAACTAAAAAGTAATCGTACCGTTAACTGGGGTTACTTAATTCCTTGGCAGATAACTTTACTCCATTTCCGAAAGGTTTTCTTTTGAATAAATAAATAAAATTAAATTTTGAATAAATACGTTATAGCATAAACACATATTCAAAGAATCGAAAACTGAAGCCCTCATAGCTGGCTTTGGAAACAATTGCAAATTTAAATTCGCGGATGCGAATTTTCAAGTGCGCATGCGTGTGTTTTGTCATGTAGACACACAGCTGCTATGTGAGTGGAAGCCATATTGACATTTTGCGGTGTTTTGCGTTTGTCGTTTACAATTATGTTTTAATCCGTGGAAATAATTCAAGTAAAAATTATGTTAAAAAAATTATGTTATAGATGCCCTTAAACACTCTTCATGGTGTCCACAATAAATCTGCACAATTAGTTTTAGAAAAACTATAATTTTAATCCACAAGTTGATAAATTTTCACCCAATCGACTAGTTTTTAGATAAAAATAATAGACATAACCCTAAACATTTGACAATTGTCAAATAATGTAGTGACGTAACGGAGTATGTTCCAAAACCACCAAAACTGACGCATGTGCAGTAACCGAAATCCTGTCTACCCGAAAAGGAACATTAAGAATTAAATGGGTATGCCCCATCATCATAATTATTTGGCAAATAGTCTTTGAAAACTGGTAAATTAGTACTTTTTACGAAAATTACGTGTTTTTTGTACATAAGTAAATTTTTATGTTATTTTTTGAAATCTGAGAGACGTAAGAAACGTCCCAACAAGTCCCAGCATCTGGCAAGCAGTATTTGGGTACTGATAACGTGTTTTTCGTACTTGATTAACTTCTATATCATTTGAAAATTGTGTAAAGAATCGCTTTTAATAGTTTGTCGATAAAGCTTTAAAACTGTTTTGAAATTACATCGTCAGACCGTAATATTTATTGTATTTTCTTCCATTCGTCTTAAAACTCACCATGTCCAACCACTAAACTGTCCATGTCGATATCAACTGCAGACTTTCTTGGACGCCGAGTAGAACTGCTTACTTGGTTAATTGATTGCTCCACTGTCTTGCTCAACGACGCATCCTGTAAACATTAAATATTTTATTAGGTCGAAAAAACATCACGTCGCACATAGACAAATTTTAGGAAAAAGCTGGCTTTCTTATTTCAATAAACACAGGATTCTTGTTTATTTTTAAGTAAGTTCTTTTTTGTAAAAATAAAATCGAACTACAGTAAAAAACACCAACAATTAAAAATACCGATTCCGACGGACAATACAATACTGCATTTATAACAAACACATGTTGCTATCAGTGTCGACCTTAGAACTCGGGGGAACCTGGGCTAACCGTTCACTACTTGGGATATTTTATACTTTTATCGTATTTACTTGTTACTAAACTAACCTAGCCTGTTATGCCTGGTAACTGAGGTGACAATATTATTCACCATTTTTTTTTTAATGAAAAAATAAAACATAATATGGGTAAGCCAAAATGGTGGACTTTTTTAGCTATAGACACATTTTTCTCAAACTTGGCGGTGCTTAAGGTCACTAAATACAGTATTTTACTCAACTTTAAAAAAAATGAAAAGGGCGGAACTTTCTTATTTATTAACAGATGTGCCGTAAACTTAAAACTGCGCGGTGTTTAAGGTCGCTCAATACAATTTTTGACTAAAATTTAAAAAAATTAAAATGGCTGAATCAAAATGGCGGACTTTCCTATATATGAACCTATTAGTATCAAATGTGGAACTTTGGGGTGTTTAGAGGATGCTGAATATGATTTGTAACTTAAAAAAACTAATGGTCAAAATTTTTAAATTTTTGCGTTACGTAATTTTAGAACGTGCCCTAAGAGAGTCAGCCATTTTGAATTCACCATGTTTTTTTTTAGTTTGGATTAGAAATTATAATCAGCAACTCAAAACACCTCAATATTCCGAATTATATGCATTGTAGGCTCATAAATAAGAAAATTTAGTCGACGTTTCTATTTATTTAAATTTGCCTCAATAAAGAGACTAAAATTTTATTAAGAAAACTTTAAGCACCACGAAGTTTCAAGCTCAAGGCAAATCGGTTAAGAAATAAGAAAATCCGTCATTTTGTTTTATTTTCTGATGTGCGCCCTAAAAGTTTTCGGCATTTTCCTGGATCCCAGTACATATAGATCACTCTGTACAGTTACCTCATTGGCCGACTCATCTTGCGAATCTGACGTCGATTCATTTTGGGACAAGTTGACAGACTTCCTGAGCCTTCCTCTAGTAGGACTCTCGGTCGAAGTAATGTTGACTTGGGGTGAGTTAATGGATTTCTTAGGCTTTCCCTTTGTAGGTGAAGTGTTGTCAAGTTGAGATACACTGGTAGATTTCCTAAGTGTCGCTCTTGTAGGGCTAGTCGATGAAGTAATACCGAGTTGCGAGTCGTTAGGGGCTAGTTGCGTGCTAGCATCGAATGTTGTGCTAAATCTGAAAAATAAATTAGAAGAAAAAATGTATGTAAAAAGGGATTCTGTTTAGGTTTGGTCCGGGTTGTGGTTAGATGATAACCACAACCGGGCCTTAATTTAAAATAGTTTGTTTGCAGTTTTATGGGATTTTTAAATGACATGGAAGTATGGAAGCTATATGATTTATTATTAAAAGGAAAAGTTTAGAGCTGCTCTCCAAATTTATGTGAAAATAATGTCAAACAGGACAGGACCAAATCTAAATAAAAAATAAATAAATAAAATAAAGAAAGTAGAATAATTGCTTTTTAAGTTGGTTTTCATGAGAACTGAGCTGGACGAAAATAATGTTTTAAAAAAATGTGGTAATTTACTATACCTCGATTTTTTAATCTGATATTTAAGAAATGAAACCGCAGTTAATTTAAAATATTAAAAACATGCTCAGTCCAATTATAAATCAATAATCTTTCAAAAATGAAGATGGATTCTTAATAAAACCATAAATTTTTATAAATAAAAAGGTATATGTTTCCTCTAGAAATACCCAAAACTCCCAAAAACATCAAATTTGAAACACTCTGTACACCACAACCTCTAAAAAAGTCAACAAGAACTTGAGAAAGCACTGTCGTTTCTTTTCATACGCATCTTCTGAGTGATTCATAAACTAAGGTGTGATGCAAGTGAGAATGTGATTTTCGACTAAAAAAAAGAAAATCACCCAGATCCTTCGTAATTTATCATTGTTTTCCAATTTGTTATACGTATAAATGTAAATTTAACAAAATTGAAGCCAGTAGGCACTGGTTATTGAAGTAGCTTTATTTTTGTTAAAAATAATTTATAAAAACTCTTCAATCTAGCTGCTATTGTTTTTGAATACAGTCGAACTTCGATAACTTAATAATAAACAAAAATTTTTGCGGCGTTTTCGTATTTTTTGTGAATCAATTTTAAGGAAATTGCAATAATTCTGATACAACCAAGTCTAAATTAAAAATGTTCACATCTAATGTTCGACAGTTAAAGTGTTTAGAGTGCGTTTTGATGACATAGTAACATACACACAACCCCTAAACGTATAGCAAATCGAACACAAGTTCATTACAATGCAAACACACAAGTTAGAACGATTCGTAAATAGGGGATTACCCCAGAAAATTCGACTCATCGAAGTTGGCGCCACATACAATGTTCGAGTTATCAAGATATTCGACTAATCGAAGTTTGAGTTATCAAGACCAACTTTTATTTCTTACCCTTGACGCCATTGCCAACAGTTTGGTTCGACTTATCAAAGATTTGGAGTTATCGAAGTTCGGGTTATCGAAGTTCGACTGTATATAACATTTTCTTTTTTCAAAAATTGCAAATCGTGAAGCCAAATTTTGTTGAAAATGCAATTCTTAATCTAAATTTGAAAACCGCCTTTTGTTAGTTGATGTGGTTTGTAAGGTATGATTTTTTATATATGTATTATATCTTGTACTTTGATGAACTTGGACGTTATAATAAATATGGCTCAAAACCGAACCGAACCGTCCCCTTCTGTATCGACGCAGCATTACATGCGTTTTTTTTTCAATGTTCGAAGCAATTTTAAATAATATCATCAGAATAGAGGCTGTTAAGAAGTCTTGCGTTTTTTCCTTGACGTGTTCTAATATTTCAAAACGGGTTCCTGTTAACGATTTTTTCACTTTCGGACACAGGTTGAGGTCGCAAGGGGCCAAGTATGTTGAATATGGTGGGTGGTTCACGACGGGGATCTTCTTATTAGCTCAAAACTGCTTAATGGATAGGGCATTGTGGGCCGGTGCATTGTCCTGGTAGAGCAGCCACGCGTTGTTCTTTCACAAATCTGGACGTTTTTTCCTTACACGTTGCCTTAGCTACATAAATCCTTCCAAATATAAATGTTGGTTCACTTTTTGACCTTCACGCGCCCATTTAATAAGAATAACACCCCTAATATCGAAAAAAAAACCAATTAGCATCGCTATTATGGATGTGCTGGAGCGCCCTTCTCGTTCATCCTTTAACTTCTTCACGACCCTCGAAAAAGCTTTTATGCCACATAAAAATCATTGCACGAGACATACACTGCTTTCCGTAGACATCCTTTAGCATTTGAAAGTATTTAGTAGCCGTTTTTTTGAGTTTTACTTTAAATTAATGTTGCTCAATTTTTTCGTTTGTCATAATTCCGGCAAATGAGCTATGCACAATCCGCTTCAAACCATTGCGTAAGCCAAACTAGTAGAGGAGAGACGACAAGATTGCGCGCGGTAGTAGAACGCACATCAAGGTGAATAACTCCAACCGCCCGAGGCGTGGAGATTTAAAACCTGTTAGTACGGGGGGCCAGTCTTAAATTTAATTGACACACCTCGTAAATCTTAATCTAAGTTTGAAAATCTCATTTTGGTAGCTGCTATGATTTTTTTAAAATATTTGAACCCCCCTAACCCCCTTGCAGCTCTCCACCACCATCAAAATGTAATGGCCTTATCCACGGGACTGCAAAATTTTGGTGCCAAATTTGATGTAAATCGGTTTTTGAGTTATCGTGTCCCAGACAGCCTTTTTTTGACCCAACATAACATAACATAACATAATTTTATTTCCCAAAAATCCTTAAAAAATTTACATATCATTTCATTTCAATTTACATAGATGGTGGGAAATAAAAAATTCCCCACTGAAACCACTGTTGCGGCTTGTGCGTGGGGTCTTTAGTTTTTCCTTAATTACAAATTTTTTTTTTTTTTAGTCTGTTTTTTAAGTTTATAAAATATCATTTTTGAGAAAAAATAAGAAAGTAAATTATTGATTCTTTTTTCTTTGATTTTTTTACCCACCCAAGTATTTACAACTTAAATGTATACCAATATAATTACAATAAAGTGGAGCAACATTACATCTTCTTTCAATTTACAGGTTACTCTATAATTCAACTGAACATATTTTTAAAAAAGGATCTTGACTGTGAAAGAATCCAATTTTTTACGGCTTTTTTAAATTTTTTTAAATTTTGCATTGTTTTTAGGTTATTGTGTAACAGGCTATAGGCTCTAGGGGCATTATAACTAAAACTTCTCTGACCAATTTTTTTTATAGCTTTTGGTGTTTGTATTGTTTTTTCTAGTTTGTGTCTAGTGGGATATCTGTGTTGTATTTGTGGTAGAGTTTCTTTGTTTTTATGTTGTAATATAATTATTTTGTTAATATAGCTTTGCCTTAGGTCCATGATTTCACTCTCTTTATACAAAGTGTCACTTGGGAAAAATCGGTTTTTGTTTAGCATTATTTTTAAAAATATTTTTTGTGTTATTTCCAGGTTTTTTATATAGCAATTATAGGCTCCTCCCCAACCTGATATTCCATATTGTAGTATACTATCTATCAAGGCGAAGTAAACCATTTTTAACTGTTTATAACTAAGAATTTGTTTAAGCATTTTAAATTTGTAAATGATTGACCTGAGCTTCGTAATGGTGTTTTTTATGTGACAATTCCACTTCATGTACATGTCAATTTCAACCCCTAAGTATTTTATACTATTTACTCTTTTTATTTTGAATATACTTGAAGGACCGCTAATGGTGAGTTCATAAAATGGTGGTTTTCTTCTTTTATCACAACAAAAAGCCAAAAATTTAGTTTTTTCAAAATTGATAGATAATTTCATGAGATCAAACCATTTTTTAATTTTTGGGAAGTCATTTTCTACAGTTATTTTTAGTTCTTGCCATGTTTCTGCAGTATACTTAACAACAGTATCATCACAAAAAGAACCTATTTCGCCTTTTGTATTTAATGAAAAAATGCCATTGATATATATCAAAAATAGAGTTGGGCCTAACACAGTTCCTTGAGGGACGCCCCATTCTAGTTTTTCTGCATTACTTAATTGCTCCTCAATTTTTACATATTGTACTCGGTTATCCAGATAGCTATTCATTAGTTTCATTGCATTACCATTAAATCCAATGTTTTCTAAGCAGGTTTTTAGAATAGGGTGGCTAACTGTATCGAATGCCTTAGCTAGATCTAAAAAGATGCAAAGGGTTGGTTTATTGTTGTCCAAGCAAGCATAAATTTTGTTTGTTATATCAACTATAGCATCTTCAGTTGAGACTCCTTTTTTGAATCCGAATTGACTATTTGATAGTAAATTGTTTTTTTCAAGATAATCCATTATTTGTTTCTTTAGTATTTTTTCAACAACTTTAGCTATGCTGGATATAAGTGAAATTGGTCTATAGTTACAAACCTCCCCTTTGTCTCCTTTTTTAAATATTGGTGTTACTATTCCTATTTTTAAGCTATCTGGAAAGGTCCCACTTGAAATAATATAATTTATAATGTGACACAATGGTTTTGAAATATACTTCGAAAGAAGCTTTAATGTTTCAGGCCTTAAGTTGTCTTTTCCGGGAGCTTTACCCAGCTTTAATTCATTAATAATACTTTCAACTTCTGATGGATTTATTTGATTAAATAGCAGTTGACTCTGTGATTTGTTGGTATTTAAACTTTCGTTATAGTTTGGTATCTTCTCTGCCATTTTTTTTCCCAGTGTTACGTAATATGAATTAAAAGTATCAGCTATTTGTTTTTTATTTGTAATTGTTTGTGTGTCTGTTCGTATTTTTACAATATTTTGTTTTTTCCTTTGTTTGTTTGAATAATTATTAATGACTTTCCAGACCTGTTTGCTATCATTTTTGTTTCTCTCTATTTCGTTTCTATAGTAGTCGCATTTTGTTTTATTTATTAGTTTATTTACTTTATTTTTATATATATTATATTCTTGTTTTTTATGAATGTTTAAGGGGTCAATCAAGGTTTGTTTGTATAAATTTTGTTTTACTTCAATGGATTTCATTAGTCCCAGTGTTATCCATGGATTCCTTTTTTTATATTTATTTTTAAATTTTATTTTTGTGGTTGATTTTTCTATTATATCTTGTAAAGTTTGTATAAATATGTTCATTTTTAAGTTTGTGTTGTTTGTACTGTATATGTCTTTCCAGTTTTCGTTTTTTGTAAGTTTCTTTAATAGATTGTTATTTGTTTTTGAGATCTGGATTTCATTTTTTTTGGTAGAAGAAAAAGTAACATTTAAATCAATTACAGCTACTACAGGGTAGTGGTCGGTTATTTTATACTGAAATATGTAAGACCTATATTTATGTCCCATGTTTGGGTCTCTAACGAAAATATGGTCTATGCATGACTTTGAGTTTTCATGGATACGTGTGTAATCATTTATTAAAGATTTAAAACCATATTCACTTAAGATATCTAGGTATTTTTGGCAATAATTTTTTTGAGATTTAATATTAATGTTTGTATCTCCAACTATAAAGTATATGTTCTTATTTTTTAATCGGTTATTGGAGAGGTATTGTTCTAAGTCTTCTAAAAAATTGAACACTTTTATTTCAGGTGACCTATATAGTGCAAAGACTGAGATTGTATAATTTTTTTGGATTATGTTAGTTTTTATTATTTTTATTTCTCCCCACGTTATTTGCTCTGTAGTTGTTATGTCGCTATATTTTGTTTTTACATAGACTAAGACGCCATCGTTTTTGTTTATATTACCGCAGTTATATGATTGCTTGTACCCATCTATCTCAAAAAAATTCAAGTCTTTTATATGAAAAGTTTCAGTTAAAATGATAATGTCAAATGTGTATTTACATTGTTCCAAAAGTATACATAAGTCATCAAAATTTTTTGATACACTTCGTATGTTCAGTTGAAAAATTGAGAAAGTTTTTTTGTTTTCCAATTTTAAAAAATTTTCGCCGTTTTCTACGTTTTTTGTAATATGCTCCACATTATTAAAATCTCTAATATATTGATTCATTTATTTAATATTTAATTTTATTTTCCCTTAAACAAAAAATAATTCCAAGATAACCTACTGAATTCAAATAAATTTTAAGCAGAGGTAAAAAAAGTTTATCAATGCTGATACCTACTATTAATAAAATAATTTATACGAGGAAATTTCAAAAAGTTTTAACCAAAGTTTTTAGTGTTTTTTCGGGCTTGTCTTCTTCTTCTTTCTCTTTCTCTTTTGTCCCGCTTCTTTTCTGTTTTTAGTTCTGGTGGCTTCTGGTATTTGTTTTGTTTGAATGTTATCTGAGGATTCTTGGTCGCTGTCTGAGTCTTCTTCCTCACTTTCTTCTGATTCTATATTTTTGTTTTTTAATTCATTCAAGGTGTAGTTGCATCCATTTATTTCAAGCTTATTTCCTCTGATCTTTGTTTCCTTGCCCTCAGATTTGGCTTTTTTATAGTATTTTAAAATTTGCTTCTGTATTTCTCTATCATAAGGGCACAAATCGCTTACAATAGCAAGTCCCGTTCCTTTGAGTTTTGACGCGTTTTGAAATACCTCACGTTTTTGAAGTTGACTAACAAATTTTATAAGAATTCCCTTCTTTTCCTCTTCTTTTCCAATTTGATATATATCATCGATCACATTGGTATTTATTTTTATTCCGAGAACAGAGTTTAGCTTTTTTAGGGTTTCACTCAATAAGCTTGATGTGGTTGGTTTGTATCCAAAAATAATTATGTTATTTCTCCTTTTATAGCGCTCAAAAGATAAATTTTGTTTTTTTAATTTTTCTATCTCTGTTTCCGTTTGCTCAAACCGTTTTTTGTTTCATCTATGTTTTGGTTGATTACCTCTGTAATTTTTATTGTATTTTCTTCTTGCAATTGTTTTAGCATGAAAAATAACTCGTTTGTACTAAGTTCCTTTCCTTCACCAGACATGACTTACTTTTTGATTTTCACCTGTATGTTTATTTTAAAATCCTTGTCTTTGAACAATTTAGATTTCATTAATTTTAGCACTTTTCAAGTTGCATTTTCATGGTTTTCACTGTAATTTTTGGTTTATCACTTACTAGAACAAACGTGGAACTTTCCAGTTTTACACTTATGTCTTTTTTATATATTAATTTTGCTTTGAAATCACTTAAAATCTAGAATAACAGAGCTTATAAAAAAAATAAAAAAATAAAAAAATAAATAAAAACCCAAATAACTTATTTTTAGTGAAAACAAAAAATTACAAACATTTTATAAAGTTTGATTGTTGAGGTTTTAGTTAATAATATTTACAGGTTTGTCAACAAAAATATATAGGTTGGTAATTATCACTAAAAATTTTCTTAATATATATGCAATTTTAGATAAAACTGAACATGTTCCATTTTTAATCATTCTTATGTCTATCAGTTTACTACTATTGTCACATACCTGCCACTCTTTTGTCTCTTCCTGGAATCCGTTTCTGTGGTGTCTTGCAAAGTGCGGTTGTCACTTGCTGTGCTATAGTTAGCTTCGGATCTTACATCGTCGTTGGCAGAGAAAGATCTTGATTGTCGAAGTTGACTTTTTCTGCTGCCAATCTTCGATTGATTGATTTGATTGTCAAACTCCGACGAGGATAGGCTGCGTTTCGTGATACTTTTTCTTGGTGATTTGGCCTTAATTGGTGATTTGGCCTTAACAGATTAAATAATTATTCACTTACACAACAGAAGCAATTTGTTCTTATTGAAGTGTAGTATAAGGTATCATTTTTGCCAGTTTCCGAGTTTGTAGTGCACAATAAGCGGGGTCTATTTTTGATGAGTGATAGGTTGAATTTTTGTGTTTGCTTCATTTTGGCGAGACGCGCTGTTAGGAATCACTTTCATAAATTCTCAATGAAGAAAAAGTTGAAGATATATAAAAAAAACAACCTGTTATTTATCACTTGAAAATAGACTGGTGTACAGCGTGTCCCATTTTCGATGGGATTAAATGGGAAACTCGGTTATTATTAAAGATGTCGATTTTCTGATTGCACCTTACCGTGCTCTTTTTTGGAGCCCTTAAAAATGGTGTAATCAGATTTTTGCTATACCCCGTGGTTTCGCTAATACAGGGAGTTTTGTAACTCGCTTATTTTGCAAGATATTTTTATTCTGTAAAAACCTTTCTATGGCAACTTTTTTAGAGCAAAATAATGACGTTGTCAATTTTTAAAAATATTGTTTAGGTTTTGAGATATGGTATTTCTCATAAAAAAATTAAATACGGACCTGGATTTTTTTTATTACTACTTTGATTAGTTCCATGCTATTATTACCTTAAAATGATAAAACTTTAATATTTTTTTGATTTAAGGTTAAAAAAAACTATTTAATATTTGAAAAAAAAAATTATAGTCCAAACCTGGAAATTTCCAACGTAATTATAAATTAAACATTGCAAGACACACTAGTTGAACGATTTTTAGTTTATCTGTTTTGAAATGATAATTAAAAGATTTATAAATAAAGTAAAAAACGTTAAAAAGTTACAAAAATAATATCATACTAATTATTTGATAACCGAACAGCCGGTCGTGAAATTTACAAAACAAAAGCGTGGAATTGACATTGTCATTTTACTTGTAATTTTTGTGAATGGCTTACAATTATTTTAAACTGGCTAGAAATCGACCATATCCAGATTTTGAAAAATGTGATATGTTTGACTGCTTAATTCAAGCAACAAAATCCCAATATTTAAATGGCAGAAATATTTTAATGCAAAATGCGTTAAGAAAAATTACTCAAAAATGCCAACAATGTCTTACACATAATGGTAATCAGAAAAATTAGTTATTTTTTATAATTTGTTTTTTTTTTGTATTTTTCGTAGACTTTGTTTCAAATAAATCTGTAAATTAACGTAAAACCATTTTAATATGCTAAGTATCAAACCAGTTAAACTAAAAATTGTTTAACTAGCAATTTTTAGTTTATATTTATGTTAGAAATATCCAGGTTCTGACTAATTTTTTTAAAAATATTAAATATTTTTTTTTACCTTAAAACAAAAATTTTTTAAATTTTTATTAGTTTATGATAATACTAGCATGAAACCAATCAAAATAGTAATAATAAAAATCCAGGTCCGTATTTAATTTTTTATGATAAATACCATATCTCAAAAACTAAAAAATATGTATATAATATAAAAAATTGACAACGTCACTATTTTCTTCTAAAAAAGTTGCAATAAAAATGTTTTTACAGAATAAAAGTATCTCGCAAAATAAGCGAGATACAAAGGATTATTAAAAATACAATTTTTTCAAAAACTCCCTGTATTAGCGAAACTACGGGGTATAGCAAAAATCTGATTACGCCATTTTTAAGGGCTCAAAAACAGAGCACGGTAAGGTGCAATCAGAAAATCAATATCTTTAATAATAACCGAGTTTCCCATTTACTCCCATCGAAAATGGGACACGCGCGCCATCCACTAAAGACGTAAAAAAATTTACGCGCAGTACAAAAGGTCTTTCAGAAAAAATCATTACCATCCTAATTGCAAAAAAAAATAAAACGAAAGAAAATGTAATCTTATGTTATTTTTATAAAAACTACAAAACAATATTTTGCCCAAAAAAATTTTTATTTTAATAAAAATTTATTCTTTGGTTCCTATATAGATACCGATTACACCAAGATAAATTTTTTTTTAAAATGTTGCGATTCCTTAAATCTACAGGGTGTTTTATCTTCATAATTGGCCAAAACATCTCAAAGAGGCTTTAAGAAAAAATATTGAAAATAACAAATAATCGCATCAGTGACCTTAGTACAAGACAATAAATTTAAAAAATCGCCACTTTAAAAATGTGATCCCTTCGATTTTTTATATTTTTTTGAAAAATATGCTCCAATATTTTGTAAAAATTTTAGAGTGGGCCCAGAAGTATAAACAGAAAAATTCTTGTGTAAGTGTGCGGATGCCTTGGCCTTACTTATATGTATATGAGCAAGCGAGCAGTCCTGTTGAGGCACCTGGCGTGTGAATCAATATACATTTTATTAAAAATAGTTGTTTTGCTTGTCACATTGAAGTCTACTGTTTAAAACCTTATCGACCACCAACATTGTGTACCTATTCCCGCACTGTTATGACACTCGACGCCACTATACAGGGTGTACCAAATTCGATTTCTTTGGGAAGTCTCGACCCTCACTTCCGAGTGTCCAGTAAAAAGGAAAGCGGTTTTTTTAACTTTGATGTTTATACATTTTTGCTCAAATCGCTTTGGTTTAGTTTACTATTTAGTTAAATTTCATCTAAAATTTTTAGGGTATACTAAGTCATAAAGTGAAAAAGGCCGGTTAAAAGTTTTCTTTAAAGAAACGTATCACTCAGTATTTTATTTGTTTATGTATTATTATATATTTATTATTTTTATAAAAAAAAATTTACCCCCTTACCAAAATGCAGAGTTAAACAAAACCGCTTTCCTTTATACTGGATACTCGGAAGTGACGGTCGAGACTTCCCAAAAGGTACTATAGTTATAGTGTATGTGTGAGCTAATCTAACTAAAAACTGAAATATATTTTATTCAACTCCAGACTAAATTACCTTTTGTTTGATATCACACAAGCCATGTTTTGACTTAAACTCAAATTTTTGAAATCTACCCCCACCCTTAAAAAACACAAAAACTAAAATGTATTTTGTTAAACTCCGGACTTAATTACCTTTCGTTTGATATCACACACGCCATATTTTCACTTAAACTCTAATTTTTGAAATCTACCCCCACCCTTTGTTTTTAAATAAATTAAAATGTATTTTATTTAACTGCAGACTCAATTACCTTTCGTTTGATATCACACACGCCATATTTTCACATAAACTCTAATTTTTGAAATCTACCCCCACCCTTTTATTTGGTTTGTGTTTGATGGATTTTGTTCATTTTTAAATGGGACCATCTCGACCCAAGACCCAGCCTAGGTACCAAATTTCATTAAAATCGGCCAAGCGGTTTTTGAGTTATGCGCGTTGGTCGTTACAGACAGACAGACAGACAGACGGCGCAACAAAAAAGTTTCAAAATCATCTAAAACGCAAAGATATATAAAAATTTTTGAAATCGGAGCAACTTTTTTTTCTCGAAAAAATTAGGATCACTATAGCTCACACTACTATAGTATAGTATATGTGTGAGCTAAAAAAGTTATAACCTGGTATTTCAATTAAAATAAAGAACTTACTAGCCATACCTTGTATACAGGCATAATTTCATTCGACATTCACTTCTTGTCCTGATTTTTTAAGACAAAATAAAAAACTTGAAGGTCAGTGTGCTAGTGGTTACAGATATGGGTAATGATTAACAGTGAAATTCACTGTTTTCGTATTAATCAACTATTGATTGAACTACTTACCTCTACATCACTAGAAGCCGATTTTTCTTTGGAAGAAGCACTCAATGGTGTGGAAGTATTTCTAATAGATCTCCCCTTTGCCTTTAATGGAGTCGAATAATTGTGTTCCACAAGAAGTACCCTTTAAAATACAAAGCATATTCTAATAACTTGTCTGTACAATAGTTTACAACATTAGACAACAGTCGAAATATTTGAGCTATCTATTATTATTTGGTTAATAAAATTTACCAGTTAAATTAAAAATTAGAGTCGGATTTTCAGGTTTACAAGGCTCTGTAAAGTTACTTTACCGCACGCGCACCACTTAGAAACCTTAGCAACGCATCAATAAGACAACTTCAATATTTGTTTACATTTCAATTCCATCTGATTTGACATTTATTTATAAATTACATTCAAGTTTTTAAAAAAAAAAGGTACTCTTAGGTAAAATATTGTACCTAACACATGCGGAAAGTGTCTTTACCACCCTTGACGGCTTGACCGAACTCCGCTCCGAGTCGTTCGGCCAACTGCCATCGCGTGCGGTAAAGTATCACTTTCCGCATTTGTTAGGTAAATAACTATTCTTACTTTTCTTTTTCTGAGACCTCATCATTGCTTTTGTTATTTTCCATGTCATCTTCGATGGACGAATCGTTTTGAAAGTAGGAAATTGATTGGTTGGTGGCAAAGGATACTCTACTCTTATTGGCTGTGACCGGTGTTTCGGTTTTCTTCAAAATAGAACCTTGAAAAGTATAAAATATTTTACAAAAATATGCATAATAATATCACCTACATGGTAATTCTTTAAATTTGCGTGAATTTTTACAGGGATTAATTTAAGTGATAGAAAAAACCTTAAAATACAAAAGTTGTAGGCCACGACGCTGAAAAAATTAGCTGTGCTCAGGGGGCTGATTTTTACATTGGGTCTTATGGGAGGTCAGATGTTTTTTTATGATATTTTCAAAATGGCAGTACAGATTTCGGCGAAATTTCAGTGAAGTATTCTTAGATACCATCCCCATATTTCACGGAACTTTTGTAAGGATGCAACATGATTAAAAGGTTAAAATTTTCAAAGTTTAGCATTCCTTATTTTGAATTCAAATTACCCGCCATGTACCGCATGCCAACTGTTATATTCGACATGTATTTGATTTTGTCACGTGTGTTTGTCACATTCGTTTCTGTTTTAAATTTAAATTTAGTGTGAGCTAATGAAGCGGCTATGAAAAATTAAGGATTTCTATACATATAAAAAAAATTGTTTTGCAAGAATATAGTAAAAACAATCCCAAAACCATCTTTATTTTTAATAAAATCAAATATTCATGAACCGTCATTCCAACTTCAATATTTTAAAGAAAATCAGCTGTGTCGTGACGCAACCATCAAAAAAAATCAGCCCCCGATGTGACGTCAACAAAGTGGAGGATCGTGGCCCCCGTGGTTTCAATTTTTTTTTTGATGGTTTGGTTTATGTCAGAATATCAAGTGTCATTGCTAATGTCAAATTTTTACCGTACGAAAAAATTTATAGATCTTAAAGATAAATACATGAAAAAATAATAAAGCAATTTGTTTTTATATTCTCTTGTATTTTTCCTAGTGTCTCAAAATTTTCAGTGGTACCGTCGTGGTACCATTTTGTCGCTAAGATACAATTTTCAAGTTATCAAACGATAATGGTCAAATATAACTTCTCAGTGTAAACGACAGATGGCGTCTGACATTTAATATTGCGAATGCTTATATTATAATCAGTTCACATCATACTTAATGGACCGCTTCCCCCTAAGTTTAAGTGACACACAAGTGTTGATCATTACTAAGCCATATTGACGGTATAGCGTAAATTGTGATTAACACTTATATGTGTAACTTAAATGTTGGAGGGAGTGGCCGTATGTGCGTCAGCAAAAAACTTATCTTATGGTATACTCACAATTTAAAAAATATATTTTTTGTTCTAAATAGTGCATTTCAATGCCAAGTTTATATAAAAATAGATAATACGAGGATGGGATGAAAAGTTTCCGGCCTAGCCTATAGCAGGCCCGATTTGCTTTGATGTTCCAACGTGTTTGTGTAGCCTTGCTTGTGATCAGTATAAGCTCGAAGTTTAAAATGAGTGTGTCAAGTAGTTTGTGTCCTGCTTACTTTAAAAGTTTATAAGGTGTCAATTTTAAAAGATGGAAAAAAACGAGATAAGAGTCGTGATAAAATATTTTCATATCAAAGGGTTATCGCCGACGGAAATAAAAGCTGAACTAGATGCTACACTAGGGGAATCTGCTCCTTCCTAAACCACAGTTAAAACCTGGGTATCGGACTTTAAACGTGGTCGTACTAGCACTGATGATGCTCCGCGTTCTGGTAGGCCAAAAACGGCAACTTCTGAAGAAATGGTGCAAACCATTCACAAACTAATTCTAAAAGATCGCAGATTAAGACTGGAAGAGGTAGCTGAGGCTGTGGGCATATCAAAAGAGCGAGTTCACCATATTTTATTCGGAGTCCAGTTCGGTCACTCGTAGCGAGAGCACGTTGTTTTACTCCTGCTATAATCCTTTGCTGATGTTTTAAATAATTCCAAACAATATAAGTAATTAATAGTGCCCACTGTTTCTCTGAAGCTCTTTAAAACTGTGAGTAAACATTTTACAAAATATTTATTATTGATCCCGATAAAAATCGATTCTAAATTACAAGTTTTGTACAAATTTGCATCAAGACGCTGCCATACCGGTGAACGATGTCCCCCACCTGCAATATTTGTGCACTCGAAATAACCATGTGTGACCAGCGCACTTGTAAACAATGCTCGGGCTTATCACATGATCTGTGTGGGCAATGGGTGACCGATCCTACATCGCGCGGTGCTATATGGAAGTGCAAGGCTTGTGTAGCGTCGACCGCCGCCGCGACGTTCCCCACCAGTCAACAACAGCCGCCGTATCAAATATACACTGCTCACCAAAATAGTGTCGCTGCAATTCCACTCAATACGACCCACTTTGACGCTCTTATGTCTGAAATCACTAGCCTTAAAAGCTCAATTGTTGCCATTAACGCAAGAGTGGACAAACTAGCAACAATTATTGACAGTCACCAAGATCAAATTAATTGCTTTAAGATGGAAATCGCTCAACTGAAGGTCAGCAGTCAAAACCTTGAGTCAAGATTTACTTTGCAACCAGTAAATGCTACAGAACCTACAAACACCGATTCTGTCATTCGCGAACTAAAAGACAGATCTCGTCGTGAAAAAAATATTATTATTTGCGCTCTTGAAGAAACACTTGACGCCACCGAATCATTTAAAGAAATTTGCCAGATTACTTTACCTGACAACAAAATCACTGCTATACAAGTTAGCCGTATCGGAAAAACCAACCAACCAAAACCTAGACTTATAAAGGTCGAACTTAGCACTAAAGAGGAAGCTCTGGACATTTTGCGTAACAAAAATCTGTTAAATTCCTTCCCAAAATATAAAAATGTCAAGTTGCGCTCTGATTTGACGCCTGCGCAATCCAAAACATTAAACGACCTGCGTAATGAATTAGCGCGACGAAAGGATCAAGGTGAAGAAAATCTCACAATAAGATACATTAAACAAGTCCCTAGAATAGTCACTGAAGACTTATGCTCCAAAAGACCTCGTGAGACAGTGGGCGATTCACCAGAAAGGGATTCTAAGATTCCTAAACCTGCCAATGTATCTACCAGCAGCGGTTCAAAAAACTAAATGCTAAACTTATTCCTATTTCTATCGTATTTTGGAACCTCCAAGGCTTTAATCGATTGAACGATTTGCTCATGCATAATAACAATATGGATATGTCTCTCAGAGACCTGGTTGTTGAACGACATTGGATCGCCGCCCGATTGCCTTGCAAACTACAATATTGCCTGTTCACATGCAGTGAAAAAATACTCGCATGGAAGCGCGAGCGGCGGCTTGAGTATTTTCGTCCAGCAGTGTTTGTCAACAAATATTTGAAATATAAGTTATTACTGGTTTATTATTTATGTTGAATCTTTATCTTGCTCTTTTCTGACTTGTAATGTTTAATTCACACCTGTAATGTATTTATTTCATTTTGCCACTACATTGTCAATTAAGAAATTTAACTGGTTAGGATATATCTGATTAAACTTTGTTATACATTAACTTGCTATCAGATTTTTTTTTAGTGTTCTGCTTTTTCTCATTTATTAAAATCATTTTTTTTGTTAGGCTTAACCAAATTAAAGTGCTAGATTAGGAGACCCCTGTTATAGGAATAATATTGTATTTCCTTTAAAACAGTAAATAAATTGAATTGAATTGAATTGAATATGTGAAGTTTTAGATATGAGAAAGCTATCCGCCCGATGGGTGCCGCGTTTGCTCACGCCAAATCAAAAGCTCGTGCGTTTAACCATTTCAGAGGAGAATTTGGCACTGTTAGACGTCATTCAGGGGACTTTTTGCGTAGATTTATTACGGTTGATGAAACATGGGTTCATCATTATACTCCTGAAACTAAGTAACAGTCCAAACAATGGACGGCAAAAGACGAACCAGTTCCAAAGAAGGCAAAGGACGAACCAGTTCCACAGAAGGCAAAGGTAGTACCGTCTGCTGAAAAGGTCATGGCAACGGTCTTTTGGGACGCTAAAGGAATACTCCTCATAGATTATCTCGAAAAAGGAAGAACAATAAATTTAGAGTACTACAGCGACTTAGTGTATAAGCATAATATAATTTTTTTACTAGAATATAAGCATAATATAATTTTTTTTCATCAGGACAATGCACCTTGCCACAAGTCCGGTCTTGTAATGGCTAAAACCCATAAGCTAGGCTTTGAACTGTTAAACCACCTTAATCGCCAGACCTAGCCCCGTCAGACTTTCATTTGTTTCCAAACCTAAAAAAATTTCTTGCTGGAAAAAAAATTTCCTCAGATTAAGAAGTCTTTGCAGACACAAACGCCCTATTTTGACGAGTTGGATAAATCAGACTTCAGTGATGGCATCAAATTAGTTGAACATCGTTGGGCCAAATGTATTACCTTACAAGGGGACTATGTTGAAAAATAATGTATTATTTAGTCACTATGGTGATGCGTTCTATGTTAGGCCGGAAACTTTTCTTCCCATCCTCGTAAATTACTTGAAAATAAAAAATGTCTTAGGTTTACCTTGTTTTGTAGGAGTGTCAAAGTTTGGTGAAAAAGTTACTGAGATATTTCCTTTTTCTTTTGGCGAAGTAATCTTTATCAGCCGTTTGACTGAATGTTTCGATTGTGATCGGTTGGCTTTTACCATGATCAACGGGCTTCCTTTGCCGGGTGGTGGGGTGTCTTTTTTTGAGGAATTGTCTGTACCTAACAAATAATTTGTAATTATAAGAACAATCCGAGGTATAGCAAACAACGTTAATAAAGTTAAGAGTGGTTTATAGATGCCACCACATAGAAAAACTATAACTTTAATCCAGAATTTGATTAATTTTCACCAAATCAACTAGTTTTTAGAAAAAAATAATAGACATAACCCTAAACATTTGACAATTGTCAAATAATGTAGTGACGTAACGTAGTATCTTCCAAAACTACCAAAACTGACGCATGCGAAGTAACCGAAATCCTGTCTACCCGAAAAAGGACCATTAAGAATAGGGTATTTGACAAATTTTAGAAAAGAGTTTAGAACGATAGATAGATCCCTAATTTGCTACGCAAAATTATTAAAATATAATATTTTATCATGACTACATTTAAAATCAAGTTTTCTAATTCCCGATTTGAATTTGCCGCTAAAACGCTCATTTCTAGCATGGCGATGCAATGACGTCACAGCACATTAAACTCGCGGACAGATACACAGCATTCGGTGTTTATTTGTTTTTGGTCTGTGTTTTTACTGTTTTTTTTTTTTTGTAAAATAATGTCCTATAAGTGGCGTGTAGTGAAAAACTATTTATTCATATGCCTACAGCAGTAAAAGAACGAAAAAAACGGCTAGAACTTGCTCGAAGAGACTCAAGGGCTTTATCTAATACATCTTCACTTTACATTTGTGAAGATCACTTTGATGTAAGTATAACTAAATTCTTTCTATTAATTTTTCTCACGTTGTCTATAATATACGGGGTGTCCCCGACCACCCCTTTTAAAACCTCGGGGATGGATTTTTTCAATTATCTAAAAAATGATTGTAGCCATATCGAGTACGCTCTTTCAATTGGTGGTATTTTTAGATTCCGGCACCGACCGGAAGTGGCCTATTCAGGTCTTAAGTCCGTTTTTTGAATAGGGATGGGCATAATTTTGCAACGAATTCGGATTCTACACAAGAAAATACGTACCTTTTATTTGAAACATTTTTTTTAATATATGCCAATCCCTATTTGAAAAACGGACTTCAGGCCTAAATAGGCCACTTCCGGTCGACTCACAAAGTTGAAAACATCTACCAATAATGTAAAGAGCGTACTCAAGTAATTTTTTGGATCATTAAATACAGTTCTCCCCTAGGTTTTAAAAGGGGTGGACGAGTGGTCTGGTACACCCTGTATATAACTATTTCGTAAATGACGATGAAATTTTTGAGGTTATGTTTATTACAAGGGGTGGACAACTATAATAGGCAGAAAGGTGTAAAAATTTTTAGGCGGTGCTAGGGAGTACCTCTAAATGCAGGATTAGGCAGTGCACATGCAGGCTAAATGTAGGACTTAGCAGTGCATATGCAAGACTAAGCAGGGCATAGGTAGGACTAGGCAGTACCTATGCAGGACTATGCAGTGTAACCTATGCAAAATGTATTTAGAAAATTTTGTTTTAAAAAAGCGATTTTTGATTGTTGCTTAATGCTTAAAATAATAATGATTGATGATATTAAACAAAAAAGCAAAACATATAACCTAACCTCAAAATCTAAATGAGTAAAAGTAGGCGAAGAATATCGTAAAAAAACTTTCAGTTATATGCAAAACAACTCATGGAAACCTTACATCAACATTTTACCGTTTCTAAATTCCGCAGAACAAAAATCACTGTTGTTGGCAAAGAAGCCTGCCACCATAAAGGAATTCAGCATTGGCAAGTTGGAGCTATCGGCTTTGGAGAATCCGTTTTCCAATGAAAATGTTTTTTATAAGCAAAACACAAAATAAAATCTAATTTAGGACGATAATTCACACTTTAAACCAAAGCAAACATTACAATCCATAAGAGAATAACACAGATCGTTCGAGGCGTTTACTGTTTCGTGACGTCACTCGCAGCTGATTGGTAGACCGCCTGTTTTGAATCACGTGGCTAATTGTTTTAATTCAATGAATTTATTTAATTAAAAGAACTATGAATTTGAGAAAAAATTAAACAAAAAAGTTTGTTTTTGCCATTCCCAAGACCTAAAGAGATATCTAAAAATAAATATATATTTATTTTTTACTACTGTCAAACACCCTATTAATAGGGGTCCTGGCTTCAAGCATCGCGTGTGAGAATGCATGGGTGTGCCACATATTTATGCTCTAAAGTATTTGAAACAACCGAGTTTTCTTGAACAGGCAATAAAATCTACCATATTTCTGTGTTGACATTTTTGGTGAAAAACAGAAACTATAAAATAATTTAAACAGTCAAAAGCTGTATCAAAACGAAACGCTTCAAATCGCGAAAAAAAAGTTTGCTGTTTGGCTGAACCAAGTGCTGAGTTTGAAAACACTCTGCCTTGCTACTTTTTAAATATTTTATGAGTTTCAAGACTTTAATATTAGCACACATATTTAACTAGATTTAATTTATTTCTTACCTTTTAAAAGTAGAAGTCTTTTATTCATAGGAGTCTTAGGTGTAGGACTTGTGCCCTTTAGTGTAGACTTTGTTGTCGGAGAAGCGGTCTCGTCCTTGTCGGGAGTGTTTAAATTGATCAGATCACCTGATTTCTTTGTTGGTTCTTCAATTTCAATAAGTCTTGTCGATTTCTTCGGAGTTCTTCCCGATTTGGTGGTATAGACTCCATTACTGAGTATGTTCTGCACCTAATTAGCACAAAAACAAATGGATTTATAAAGGAACCAACATCTTTCTGGCATATTAGGTACAGTGAAACATCTTATAAGCGGACACTTACGGTTTCGTCGATTTTGTCCGCTTATTGGAGGTGTCCGCATATGAGAGAGAACTACGAAATTTTAATATATATTAACAATTGCCGCTGCTGGAATATTTCTGATATTAAATTTTTCAGCGATCTCTTGTGCTGATAGATGTTCCTTCTCCGAAACGTTAACAACTTCCATTTTATCACGTAATCTAAAAAGTTTTTTACTAGGCGCCATTTGGGTTATGTCAATAGTAAAAAACATTGCCGGTTGCGTGTCATTGTTTTTGTTATCGTTTGTTTATAAAATGGAAATAAATACCGTCGATTACATAATTAACTGTGCAAATTTAAATACGTTGACATATGAACTTCGATTACAAATAAAATCTTTAGGGCCCCATAGACCGGACCTAAAAATCCTAAACATTAACCAAAATTTTAGAGCAAGTAATAAAAAATTATACGAAGCTGAAAACTGGTTGTGCGGTTGTAAAAAACGAAATGCTTTTTTTGCCTTATTTGTCTTATTATGAACAATCAAGCACTATAGTAAAAGCTACTTATTTAAATAACCACATAGAATTTTCTATGCTAGGCAAGACTGATATTAGGTGCCAATTGAATAGTGCCTATAGGCAAAACATTACCGAACATAATGAAAATGTGGCAAAATTGTTAAAGGAGAAGAAACGAAAAGTCCTGCTTACTTCACAAATGTTTTATTGTCTAATCACGACGCGTTTCGGTTTTTAAAAAACCATTATCAAGTGGTCTGGTCTGTAAGAGTAATGAAAAAATATAATTAAATTATAATATTTAAATTAAATATGCTAAAAAATACTTACAGACAGTTAAGAATCATCTTTGAACAAATGAAAAACTGGAACACACAAAAATAAAAAATTCATTTAAAATAGTCTAAAACAACATACAGATTAAAAATCAGTCAAACGGACATAAACAAGTAATTTTTATAAAATACAATTAATTTACAAAGAAGATATAGGTTAAAATAATAAATAATATAAAGAAAACCCAGATATCCGAAACAGGTACAAAGCGACATCTAACATAAAATAAATAATGTAATAAATGAACAGAAACAATTTAAAATTGACAAAATCAATAAATAAAAGCAGACAAAGAAATCTTATTTGAAATTGTTTAAAACTTTAGCTACCTCTTTGAAGTGGGCGTTAGTAGTGGTTTCATTTAAACTAACTAACGATTGATCAATTTCGAGTTTAGCAATCTCAAAATTTTCCAAAAAATTCAATTTTCTGCCTTTTTGGGTATCATGTAACATTCTAAAATTATTCTCTATATTAAAAGAATGTCCCGTTTCCCTCAAATGCATGCCAAAAGCGGATCTTTTATCATTTGGGGACTTCTGAGAGTTCAAATGTTCACGTACCCTAACCTTAAAACTACGGCCCGTTTGTCCCACATATTTAGCGGGGCAGTTATCGCAAGAGAGTAAGTAGACTCCGCTTTTTTCTATGGTTGGAGTTGGGTCTTTTATTCTCGAAAAAAGGCTTTTAACATTTAAAAAAGATTTGTAAGCAATCTTAATATTGCAATTTAAAGAATTTAAAACATTTCCCACTTTCAAAGAGATGCTGCCCAGATACGTTAATATTACATATTTAGGTGGTTGGAGTAGTATGGAGGAATGGAAATATCCAATGGATCAGTCAATAGATTTTTTAGTAAAGAATTATACTTTTTCTTAATAAGTCTATTTATTAAAGAAATTTGATAGCCATTATTAATTGCAATCTGAAAAATAATGTTTTTTTCCTTTTCAAATTGTAAAGGAAGTAATGGAATGGTAAAAAGGCGATGAATTAAAGCGTTAAATGAAGCTATTTTGTGTGAAAAGAAGTGATTGGAATCTGGCGAAATAACATGATCTGTTTGAGTAGGCTTTCTATAACTAGAAAATTGTAAATTGGAGTTATGTCTTTTTATAGTCAAATCTAAGAAATTTAAGGTGTCATTCTCTTCCAGTTCTATGGTAAATTGAATTTTATTGTTTAATGAATTTAAAAAAGTTAAAAAATTATTAAGTTCTGTCTTGATGTGGCAAAAATTTATAGATAGAAAGACATATACTCAGTAGGTTATTAGACTGTTTAAAATTCTGTGGGATTTTAGTTGCTCTACGGGGCCATGATGAGTCTGAAACTGGTGCTAATCCAAGCACTTTGCGCATGTAAAAGAAGGGCGAATGGACTTTATCTATAAACAAATAAACTAAAAACTACAGCAAGTAGCTGCTTGTTTGTAAAATGCTAAAATAAAATTGTTTAGGTAAGTCTCCTTTTCCATGCAATATAAATTTCTGCCCCCCCCCCCCCCCAATTTTTAAGGCAACCGAACCGCCAAAGGTCAATACCCCTACTTTAGTTTAAACGGCAACACGGAAATGCATTATTATAATAACTAATCCACGCTGAAAATCGGCTATAGTGCCGTGGGACGCAGCCGCCGGAAAGTTTGTCGGCACAGCCTGTTATATACGGGCCATAAGAAGCCTTTTTAAGATTGTTACTAACCCTGGGTGATTCCAAAGGCGAGTATTCATGCGTCTGAGATATGGTGATGTTAATAGTGGATTTGGAAAGCAGAACATTCCGTGATGAGATCATTTCCCTCGTTTCCGACGTGCTCGGCACCTCGCCAAGTGAAAGGCGAGTCCTCCGTTTATTGCCCGGCGATCCGAGGGCTTTTGATACTATTATTTTGGACCTGTCGAATAGAAAAAAATAGCGGCTTAACAATACATGTAATATCAAATACACAATGATCTCTGTTACTACATGGACACAATTACCTCTAAACAAAATGTAAACAGCATGAGCAATATTTTAATGAGTGCGAAGGAACTCACTTAGAAGTTTTGACCAAAATATTTTTTTTTGCAATACATTATTTTACTATTTCACTCAATAATGATTAAATATACATATGAATTGCATATAATGTACAACTGGTTTGAACATTGGTTTACTAATGTAAACAAGCTCAAACTCATGTGACAGTGTAGTGGACTTTCTTTGAATCAGATGTATATAAGTTCAAACTCAAAAAATCTCTTTATTCAATAAAAAACTCATAACAGAGATTGAAATGAATGGCGGCAAAATTTAAAAAATGAAAATGCTTTTCAATAAAATATGATTGATTAAAATTAACAATCTCATATAATCACATACCTAATTACATAAAATCAATCAACTTCTCCCTCCCCAAAAGATCAGACCATAACGAACAGCAGAATATATGTTTGCAAAATATAGAGTCTCGTTTGATAGATATTTGGACATTATCCTTAAGCTGTATGTAGCGCTGTTGACTTTTTTGCAAACTTCTGATATTTGTTTTGACCAGTCTAAGTTTTGAGCAATAAAGACACCAAGAAATTTTGTGTGTTTATTGAAGTAATTAAGTATCTGAAGTAAGATGACATATTCTTCAAAAATCATTATGATTGACCAAAAGTAGATTACTACTTTTTATTCTATTATAATATGCAGGGTGTTCGGCACATGAACAGTCAAAATTTTTTGGGATATTGTTGGGGTCATTTGCTACCTTTTAAACCTTGGAACTTGGGTCCTTAGAGTCACGGCTAAAGAGATATGAATTTTTACCATTTTTTAAAAAATAATTTTGTACTTTTACGCTACTTTAACAAATTAATAGATTTGTTAAAATTTATGTACCAAATATACCAAAATACGGATATTCCGTGAGACGGGCAATAATCGTTCGGACTTGATAAGAAAAACAATTTGATTTTATGATCGTTTCGAACAAAATTTATAAATAAAGAACACAATACATTATTGTTAAAAGTTTAACTTTTGTTTAAGTAGGTAAACGATCATAAACGTCAAATTGTTTTTCTTACCAATTCCGAACGAGTCTCGCCCTTCTGACAGAATATCCGTATTTTAAAGCAGAAATGTTTTTTTTTTAATCAATGTGTAGCATACCGTTAGAAAGGTAATCAACTAAAGAAGTTTTTAAAAGAAAATGAAGTTCTCAATTGTCAATACTCTTTTTGATTTTTAATTTTGAAATTAATTTTCTTTCACAAAATCACTAATGTTCTTCAATAAAAAACCTTGTATGTCCCTTTGGTACATTAATTTTAACAAATCTATTAATTAATTGAAGAAGCATAATATTACAGAATTATAACAAAAAGTGGTGCTTTTCGAGACATTAATAAAAAGCTTATGAGGGTTTAGAGGTGGGATTTTGGATAATTTGAGAAAATTTTTGTAAAAATTCAGATATCTTTAGCCGTGACTCTTAGGACCCAAGTTCCAAGGTTGAAAAGGTAGCAAATGAGCCCAACAATATCCCAAAAAATTTTGACGGTTCATGTGCCGAACACTCAGGCTGTCCCAGATAAAAGCAACTACATGGGGATTTCGGAAATGGTAAGAGATACGAGATGTTTAAATAAAAAAAAAGTTGCGCTATTCTAAGCCCAATCAGGTAATGTATCAATATTAAAGATATCTACAGGGGTTACTAAAATATCGAGCAAAAAACTAAAAATTTTTTGAAAAATTGAAACATCGCCGCCATTTTGCAAACAAATTTAATGAAATTTGGTAGTTTTGTATAAGCAACTACAGCCAATCGAATGACCTAAAAAGTGCTTTTCAAATTTTTAGTATTTGGTACCTGGGTTGGGTTTTGGCTCTAGATGGTCCCATGTAAAAATAAATCAAATCCACCAGATATTAGCCAAAACGAAGAGGGGGGGGGGGTAGAATCGTGTGAGATTAGGTGCCCATAAATTGGCAGAGTATTTTGTTTTGTATTTATAAAAATATACTTACGTTGTTTTTGAAGATCCTCTTTTATCTGGCTTTTTATTTGGAGTGATGATAGCTTGAACCCCATTTGGATTACTAAAAAAACAAACTTTTAAAGCCAATTTTTAGCTCACACATATACTATAAGTAGTGTGAGCTATTATGGTGATGATTTATTATTATTTATTTATATATTATTCAGATGATATTGAGCCTTTTTTTTTATCGCACCGTCTGTGTGTCTGTACATCTGTATGTAATGACCAACGCGCATAACTCAATACTCTGCCAATATATGGGCCCCTAAGCTCACACTAGGTACTATAGTTATAGTGTACGTGTGAGCTAATATAACTAAAAACTGAAATATATTTTATTCAACTCCAGACTAAATTACCTTTTGTTTGGTACCACACAAGCCATGTGTTGACTTAAATTCAAATTTTTGAAATCTACCCCCACCCTTAAAAAAAACAAAAAACTAAAATGTATTTTGTTAAACTCCGGACTCAATTACCTTTTGTTTGATATCACACACGCCATATTTTCACTTAAACTCTAATTTTTAAAATATACCCCCACCCTTTTTTTTAAATAAATTAAAATGCATTTTGTTTAACTGCAGACTCAATTAATTACCTTTCGTTTGATATCACACACGCCATATTTTCACATAAACTCTAATTTTTTTAATCTACCCCCACCCTTTTATTTCGCTTGTGTTTGGTGGATTTTGTTCATTTTTAAATGGGACCATCTCGACCCAAGACCCAGCCTAGGTACCAAATTTCATTAAAATCGGCCAAGCGGTTTTTGAGTTATGCGCGTTGGTCGTTACAGACAGACATACAGACAGACAGACAGACAGACGGCGCAACAAAAAAGTTTCAAAATCATCAGAAACGCAAAGATATATAAAAATTTTTGAAATCGGAGCAACTTTTTTTTTCTCGAAAAAATTAGGATCACCATAGCTCACACTACTATAATATAGTATATGTGTGAGCTAAAAACTATTTGCTCGATTTTAATGAAATTTGGTACCTAGGTTGGGTTTTGGCTCTAGATGGTCCCATTTAAAAATGAATAAAATCCACCGAACAAAAGCTGAAAAAAAGGGTAGGGGTAGGTAGATTTTCAAAATTAGGGTTCTGGTAAAAATATTACTTGTGTGGTACTGTGTTAAACGTAACTGTGCATAAATATACAGTGGTGTTACACTGGGGGGGAGGGGGGAAGTGATTTTCCAGTCGGACGCATCCCCGGGCGGCAGATAGGGGGTTATTTGCGCGGACCAAAATGGATAAAAATATAAATTAATCATGAGCTTAGGAGCCCATATACTGGTATTTTAATAGTTTTTGTTTATTCTTAACGAGTTTTAGCTCACACATATACTATACTATAGTAGTGTGAGCTATGGTGATCCTAATTTTTTCGAGAAAAAAAAAAGTTGCTCCGATTTCAAAATTTTTTATATATCTTTGCGTTTCAGATGATTTTGAAACTTTTTTGTTGCGCCGTCTGTCTGTCTGTAACGACTAACGCGCATAACTCAAAAACCGCTGGCCCGATTTCAATGAAATTTGGTACCTAGGCTGGGTCTTGGGTCGAGATGGTGGGGGTAAATTTTAAAAATTAGAGTTTATGTGAAAATATGGCGTGTGTGATATCAAACGAAAGGTAATTGAGTTTGGAGTTAAACAAAATATATTTTAGTTTTTTTTAAGGGTGGGGGTAGATTTCAAAAATTACAGTTTACGTAAAAATATGGCGTGTGTGATATCAAACGAAAGGTAATTGAGTCCGGAGTTAAACAAAATATATTTTAGTTTTTGTTTTTTTAAGGGTGGGGGTAGATTTCAAAAATTTGAGTTTAAGTCAAAACATGGCTTGTGTGGTATCAAACGAAAGGTAATTTAGTCTGGGGTTGAATAAAATTTATTTTAGTTTTTAGTTATATCAGCTCACACGTACGCTATAACTATAGTAGATACCTAGTGTGAGCTTAGGGGCCCATATATTGGCAGAGTATTTTTATTTATTTTATGCTTATTAGAAATTCCACAGTTTTAAGATATTTCATGGTAAGTACTTACTTTTCTGATATGCTCTTTTTAGATACAGATTTTCTGATAGGTGTTTTTGTTCTAAAACATAAAAAAAAATGATTATCCCTTATTTAATATTATTTTTAAAAAAATATTGGTTTTTGGTTTTTATTGGATGTTTTAAGTACAAAATTACAATAAAAATGTAACAATGACAAAAGAAATTTAACACTATATAGGGCTAATCCAAATTACTTAAAAACTTAGGTATCAACCATTGGTAACTTTGTTATTAATACAATATACAATATAATACAAAATACTAAATCTAATAAGAAAAATATAGAATTTTTTACACTCTCGAAGAGGAATAAAACAGTTTGACTTACTTAACTGTAGGTGGTGAATTTTTCTTTGGAGAAGCTGTTGCGAAAACAGGCATGCAAGATTTTCTAGTGATATCAATAGCCGGCTTGCTTTTAACTTGTGCTGGCACTTCTTTGTTCTCTTCTAGCTCCTTTACAGTCTATAAAAAAAAATATTGGTAACCCCTAACAACCCCAGTTAACTGAAAAATTAATTAAAACAATTCCTCAAAAGAAAAATTCAAGATTTTTTCCTAATAAACCCCAAAAAACAATTTAGCCAATTTTGAAAAAAAAATATTGGCTTCTTAGTAGTTAACTATACAGGCTTTTCTAAATTAAGTGTCGACCATTGATAACTTTGCTATTATTAAAGATAATGAAAAGTTTAACATGGCAAACTAGTACAATTTTGGATGCCCTTTAAGAGAGCCAAACCAAAAAAAAACAGTTAAGAATCACATTTTCCAGTATTTAGGAAAATATATATATATATTTTTTTTACCATTTTACAAAAAAAAATGTTATTAGAATAGGAAGGCAAGTTATGAAATTTAATTTAGTAGGAAGCAGTCCAAAGTGAGGTTTTAAAATTAAAATATCTTTATTATTTTTAAATTTAGCAAAAAAAATCAACCAAACCAAACTATTTTTAGTTAGAAATTCAGAGTCCTTCCATGTTTAACTTCATAACCTTAACAAGTGACAGTAGCCAAAAAAAATCAGAATTTCTTGAAGTAAAATTTAAGTGCCTTACTGAAAGAGAAATGAAAGGGAGTAAATTTTTATTGGTAAACCCTGTATGGACCAGACAATTATCATCTGACCCTTTTGCTACACAAAAACAGGTTTTGTATTTTCTGTAGATAGTCTAGAAATAAATTAGGTAAGGGTTTCTTTAAAGGACTGTAATTTCTTTTTAACAAGTAAAGGGGGACCAAAGCAGTACAGTGGTAGTAGAGATTTGTAAAGATAATGATTATATTACACTATTTACAAATTTTATACACAGGACGGATTTCTGAGTAATTTAAAAGCTAAAACACTGTATTTAAAATAAAATACACAATTTTTTGTAGATTTTGCTGCTAAAACTGGTAGGTACTAGACTCGACCAAAATAATTAATCTACTACTTGTTTGTGGTTTAAGGATATGATATAAATATCACTTATGTGGTGCGAAAGCTGAGGATTCCAACATTTTTACTTTAGGGTATTTCCAAACAAATTCTTGAGTTTTTAGTTAAAATGATAATTTAATTGGCTTGAAATAAATTACTTACTTATTTCAAAGATTTTTCTTGGACTTGGAAAAATCGACACTAAGATATCAATTAAATTTCTAACACATCCTATAGGTACATCATTTAATTTGATTTTATTGCTCAAACAATGTTTTAACTTTATTTTTGAAATAGCTTAAGGTTAAGTTATTGGAATAGGGATTTCATGTACTTTTCTGAGGTTTTGGTCTTAAACTCTAGGCAAATTTTAAATCTTCGTCTTTTTAATGTAAATGTACTATCCTGTTTTTACATGTAAATGTTTCTGGATGATTGAAGAACCATTTTGTGGATATTAATTTTAAACTGTTGTGTATATTTTAGATTATTTAACAGTTAAGAAAAAATAATTTTTTTTTGTTTAAGACAAAATATTTTTTTAAATATGATTAAACATTTTTGACGAGATTTACACCCAAATGGGTATTTAATGTAAAATGCATTTGTAAAAAATCAAATAAATAAATTCTATTCTATTTCACTCTTACCTCTTGTGGCACATTTTCATTAAAATATTGAAATTTCTTGCCCAAAATTTCAAATATGTCAAGATTTTTCAATATTCTGGAGTCAGGAACTGGTTCATTATTTACAATTACTGGGGCCTCTTGGCTTTTACTACTTATGGTGGCCTAAAACAGAAAATAAACTCAATTTGTTATCAGTGTCAGCAAGATTTAAAAGTAAGCCAAAATAGACCCACCAGTGGTCGCATTGGAAGGGCTACACGGCCCACCCACATATGAATCATCATCACCAATATTTTATACTCATTTAACAGCTCAGTATATAGTATCAGTCAATAATAGAGCAACCCCATAAAACTCTCATCCTGTACCTAAGCTCACTAGATCATGAAGTTCATTACTTTGTGATATAGTGACCCTACCTGCTATCAAAGAAAAAGTGAGGCAATATGAACACAAAACTACATGCAGAAAAACAAAAAGCTGTTTTTTCCTAAAACTTTTTTGAAGAAATACATCGTTTATTCATACTGGTCTTAGTCTTTGTCTAGGTTGGAGGCCCTGGGAAAATTTGACAAAAGTGTTTCTCCACAGGTTCATTGCATATTGCCTCTCTTTCTGGCATTTTTACATGTAACCCGATTTTAGGAGATAGATAGGCACACCTTTCGTTGTCTGTGTTATTTCCCTGGACATTTTAAAAATTTTAGGTTAGAAATTTGACAGCAAAAACAAAACGGATTACTAACCATAGTCAACCAAGTCATGACTAGGGTTACTGCATCCTAGAAGCCTGAGACGCCAGGCTTCAAGGATGCAGTGACCCTAAGTCATGACATTTAAGCAGCGCCATCTATAACGCACCTCGCGAGTTGAACTGTTTTTGCTGCTCCGCGAGTTGTAAGTATATTCTTGTGCTATAGTGCGTTTTTAATTTTTAAATTGACAGGTCAGTTAGTACACTGTTATTATTTATTAATTCACACACTCTCGAAACATAAAACTTTGTCAAAAATAGAGTTGATCTTTATCTAGAATATGATTTGTCATTACTGTAAGGGTTGTTTACTCTGGGGGGGTTGAATTTATACCAATTTCTAATATTATATTAAAAATATAAAAATCTCCTTTAGTGAGTTTTCTCCTTACTTTGACGTTCCAGCGTTTCTGTCAAATTTCCTACAGAAAATTGACAGAAGAGATGCATCGAGCGCCACTCCAAGAAATTTTAGGGGCTTAGAGTCCCCTGTCAAAGAAGATATATCAACAAGAAGCGAAATACTGTCACTCAAAGCATTGTTCATATGGGAAACAAATATGTGACGTCACGCTTGGACCAAATGACTTGAATGCAGTTATATTACACTGAGAAAAATTTTGTGTAACTGTGGTTTGTGGTGCATTTTTATTACATGAAGAAAAAAATCAAATTAAGAGGGACATTACACCTATATAATTATATAACTGTGATCATAGAAAATCGACCCTTTTTTAACTTTTTATTTGATTGTTTGCAAAAACGGTTATATATTTTTATCGAGAAAAATCGGTTACAGAATTAAATATAAAAAATATTAACTAAAAAATATACAATAATTATTGTAATAATTATAAAAATCTAAGTAATATTAGATTGTTTAAAGATTCTTGCCGGTCATATTAAATTTAAAAATTATGAAAAAAAGGGGATTGACAATAAAACAAATTTTGTTAAAGTAGAGATTTTTATAAAACTTTCTGAATCTCCGTTATATGTTTTTATTGTTTTAGAAACAGGAACAAACCCAACCACAATTGGAAGAAAATCCAATTAATAGCTATTTACGTTACTAGACCTGTAAAGGTAGTTTCCGATCGTGTATCGTATGAATTTTTTTTAAACCGGTATAAAACAGCACACACAACCAACATGTAAATAATAATTTTTTTAAAAAGAGATTAAACATACTCTACATGTAGATATTAAAGTACTTACTCAAAAGCTATTATATTTATAAATATCAAAAAACCCATAGGTTGCATTTATAATTGACTATATTTCAATTAATTCATGCTTAATTTTAAATGTCACTTTATATTTGAGATTTTCCGGACTCTTTGTTCTTTTTCTGTGCCTTTTGAAAACGGAAAATTTTCCGGTCGGTTTAAAAAAAATAATTACAGCTAAAATATGCAAAAAAATTGTGTATATAAAACAAATTCTATCTAATATAGAAATAAATTAGGTGGTCTCAGGCGAGGACAATCGCCGTTTTTTTCCAGAGAACTTTAAAAATAAGAGGCACATTCTGGTGTATTATTTTATGTCAACATAAAGAAAATTTCCACTAGACACTAGAGAAATGCATTAGTCGGATAAAATGTTTTGGAGTCAGCCGCGGCTCGTGCCGGTGGCGAGCTGAAGACGCACATTATAAATACCGGTACAAACCTTAACTTCTCTTTTAAACCTCGTTACATCCTATAACTCATAGAATATTACCAGTTGAAAGGGATAACAAATATTTTTATAGGCCAGAGTGAATCATGCATCTCTGTATACAGGATGTGATTCCATTCCATTATACAAATAAACAAATAAGGTTATCATTCAAATAAAGTAAATTACAGGGATTCCTGACAATATTTTTACTAGTAAAGTTTTGAATTTGTTTTTTTTTTCATGTAAAACAAAAATTGCACAATTTTTTTTTTAGTGTAATAGTACTGCATTACTGTCATTCAGGTTTTGTCACTTCTTGTTGATATATTTTCTTTGCCCCTGTACCTCTCTGGAAGCTTTTATACAGTAAAGTATTACTTCACATTTGAGTTTAATAATGAATGAATGAATCTTACCACAATCCCTCACAATCTTTACACAATCCCTCACAATCCCTCACAATCTTAGCAAAAGATTGTAGATTTTCACAATCAGTGTACACATTTTTGGGTTAGCTGGTCACCCCTCGGGTATTAAGTAGCAGGGTCGGGAACGGTAAATTAAGAGGGCGGCAAAGGCAAAGACAGACATGATGACCTTTTTGTTTTTTGGTCGCAAGAATTTTCGATGGGACGCCCCCGCCCCTTCAAGGGCACGCTACGCCGCTGCGCAATCCCTCACAATCTTTCACAATCTTGCCACAATCTTTCACAATCTGGCCACAATCCCTCACAATCTTAGCAAAAGATTGTGGATTTTCACAATCGGTGTACACATTTTGGGTTAGCTGTTCACCCCTCGGTTCTATTATTATTTTATTGTGTTTAATATTATATTATTATTTTATTGTGTTTAATACCATTTTTATCTTTGACATAATTTTTGCTTTTTTTTAGTTTTTTTATTTTATATAATACCGAGGGGTGAACAGCTAACCCAAAATATGTACACCGATTGTGAAAATCCACAATCTTTTGCTAAGATTGTGGAAAGATTGTGAGGGATTGTGGCAAGATTGTGAGGGATTGTGGAGGACTGTGCAGCTGTGTAGCGTACCTGCGTACCTGAAGGGGGGGCCGTCCCATCATAATTCTGGCGACCAAAAAAAAAAAAACAAAAAGCTCATCATGTCTATAGTGTCCTTGGCCGCCCTCTTAATTTACAGTTACCGGCCCTGCTACGTAATAACCAAGGGGTGACCAGCTAACCCCAAAATGTGTATGTCGATTGTGAAAATTCACAATCTTTTGCTAAGATTGTGAGGGATTGTGTAAAGATTGTAAGGGATTGTGGTAAGATTGTGAGGGATTGTGAAGGATTGTGACAGATTGTGGGTGATTGGGAGGGATTGTGTAAAGATTGTGAACAGATTGTGAGAAATGTGTACACCAATTGTGAGAGCAGTTCACTCCTCGTATAATACATTACAATCAATCAAAAAAATCCCTCGAGATGCTCTGAAAGGCTTGGGGATTATATTTACATGTTTATTCTGATTTTTTATTTTAAATTTAAGTAAAAATTCTGACTAATAAAGCTAGAGAACTGCACTGGTCTCCTTACCTTCTCACATATATTGATATGCATGAGTGCATGTCATGGTACATCAAGAGATTGGTTGCATAGATCAGTGTTTAAGAAATCTGTGCTGCTTGGTTGTCATGACATTTTTAAAGCATAATGAAAGTGATCAGTAACCAAGGACTTATATACTTTAGGAACTTGAGATAAAATAAAAATTGGATGAGAGTTATGGACATCATTCCTCTTACCACTGTTTTTGTAAATGGGGCAAATATATGAAAACTTCCACTCTTTGGAAAAAACCTCTGTTTAAAGATTTGTTATACAACACCCAAAGAGGTGTGAAAAGAGCAAATTCCTACCTATTTTTTCTTGTAATTTGACCTATTAATACAAGCTTCATAAGATTTTTTAAAATAAAGTTTGCAATAGTGAAAACTTTCCTGGGACCTGTAGATTATTTATAGAATCTTTTGCGAGGGGTGATCAGCTGAGCCAAATTTGTACACCATCCTGTGGGACTTTAAAGTATTTTAGGGTTCTGTATAGTGTCCTGTGGAGTCACAAAATTTGTACACCTATTGTGGACAGGATCACCCCTTGACCTTTTGGTGTTTTGTGTGTAACTAATTAAAGTTCTCAAAGTAGGCATTTCAGCCCTGTAAACTTAATGTCTTAGTTATATTTTATTAAATTAAAAAAAAGACGAGTTTAAATTAAGTTGAGGGGTAATCAGCTGAACCAAATTTGTACACCATCCTAATGGACTAAAATCTTGGTCCTGTAGTGTATTTTAGGGTCCTGTTTAGTGTCCTGTGGAGTTCTGTTTAAGTATGTTTTTAAATGAAAATTGCAAAAACTTCTTTACTTTTAATAAAGTTGTTTTTTTAACTTTTAAAGCTTAAAATTAATTAAAAAACTAGGTCTTTCCCATACAATATAATGTGTTTTTCTCTGTGTTTTGCCATTACTACCCCATCTCAATCTGAAATCAATTTCAGGCATGAGGCTCAGTCCATTTCTATTATAGGTTGTGTTTCCCCCTTGCATCTTGGTTTACATTAGGACTACTAATAAAAACAAAATCAAAATTATTTATAAAAATGTTTCCTGTGCCTCTGATAAAAAAAATATAAGCTTAAAACCGTTAAACTGGAAAAAAACCAAAACAGAAGGAAGCTTGTTTGGGTCTTCCAAATGACCCCAAGCTGACCCCCAGACAATTTGTTTTCAAAGCTCAATTAGGACTTTCTTTGCCATTAAAAAAACAATGTTTTTTTAAAATTATACTTACAATGCCCTGGGCGTTAATTCTAACGACGGCATGGACGCCCATTAACAGAGGATTGTCGTTTTTTAGACGAATTTCATTACCGGTGTTTGAACCAATACACAACTCTCCTTCAGACAGTTCGTAATGAGGCGACATGTCGCCGTTTTTCTTGAAAAACACAAGGTAACCGTGCCCGTTTTCCATTTTAAATAAATCTTACAAATCGCGCTTGTACAACAGTTTTTCCCGATTTTTAAAACGTTTTATTTAACGGAAAAAACACGCGGATAAACTTTATTACACGCTCTTCCTTCCCTGTTGTCTTTTATTTAATGAAAAACAAGCGTCATCAGCTTTATGGCAGACGTTACTATAGCTGTGAAAATCCAACTGCCAAACTTACACCTGCAATATCGTTGTCTTTGTTTTTATCTTTATTGAAACAAGGACTCCGCTATCAAAATACATCGCTCTTTATCGCTTCCTGAACGTACTATGCGGCGGTTATTTTAAAACGAGCCAATCAACGACGAGATATTTGACGCTTCTCTGTCAAAAGTAAATGTCATTATACAGTGGTTCAGTTAAGTTAGAAATCTTGTAGCCGATTGCTTAATTTTTTTTATGTCACTCCTAGCGTTGTGGCGTCATCCATTGGGAAAGTATTTGCAACGGCGCTGGTACAAAAGAGCGCAGGTCAAAAGAGCGCGGACAAAAGAGCGCAGGACAAAAGAGCGCACGGATAAAAGAGCGCACGGACAAAAGGGCGCACGGACAAAAGAGCGCACGGACAAAAGAGCGCACGGACAAAAGAGCGCACGGACAAAATGGCGCAGGACAAAATAGCGCAGGACAAAACAGTGCACGTCAAAAGTCGATTTGCCCTGTCCAGCCGAAGTGGACCAGGGGCCAAGGATCGGTTAGGTTAGTATCCCTACCTGACCCGGTTAGGTTTTTTTACAAAAAAAAACTTGCCTGAACAGATCAGGTAAGTTTTTTTTTTGTAAAAAAACCTAACCGGGTCAGGTAGGGATACTAACCTAACCGATCCTCGGCCCCTGGTCCACTTCGGCTGGGGTAATTTGATTGATAAGGTTAGGCCTTCACTATTTCAGTAATGCGCTATTTTGGTAATCCACTGCCGTAAAAATAATAATAACATAAACAAAACTAGCCTAACCAGGTCAGGTAAGGTCTGCAGGTTAGGTTTTAATATATTAGGCCCAACCTAACCAAGACAGGTTAGTTTATTTTTTAGTATACTAACTTAATCAGGTCATGTTAGGTCTGCAGGTATATTATGTTAGTATATTAAACTAACCAAGTAAGGTTAGGTTATTTTTTTAGTATCTTTTTGAGATCTGCGCTATTTTGCGCTATTTGCGCCCTTTTGTCCGTGCGCCCTTTTGTCCGTGCGCCCTTTTGTCCGTGCGCTCTTTTGTCCGTGCGCTCTTTTGTCCGTGCGCTCTTTTGTCCGTGCGCTCTTTTGTCCTGCGCTCTTTTGTCCGCGCTCTTTTGACCTGCGCTCTTTTGTACCAGCGCCATTTGCAACACTAATGCACAACGAATATTTAAGAAATTTTCTTGTGAGAAAAATGGTACCAATATGTAAAAGTTTTGGTCATTTTCAAAAGTAGAAGCACCCGCAGATTTCCCTGTAGATGTGGTCTGGTGGAGGAATTGAATCATATCTTTTTGAGTGCCCTATAAACAGTTAACCTGGTTTTGACTTGTACCAGAATCTCTCATATACCGGTATGGTCCGGCCATTTTCTATAAAGGAAGTGTTGAGAAACCCTTCCAACAAAAACATTGAATTAATAATGTCATTTTTAAATAAAAACAAAATCAAACTTTGATAAAATTAAAATTGTTATCACCCCTTTTTTTCCAAATTTTATGACGTTTTTTTTGTTATTAGATTCTCTTATACCGGGTGGGCCAAAAAAACCGGACAATTTTTCATTATAACTTTTGAACTATACAATCGATTTTTATGGGACAAACTGCACTTGGCATTCATTCATTACTACTGAACCGATTTTAAAGAAATAAAAAACATGAGAGAGGTGAGAATTGATTGCTTTTTAAAGACCATGATCAAAGTTTATCGCCAACTTAAAATTTAAGATGGCGAACAAAATCATACTTGATTCTTCAAATGGCGTGTTTATTCTTAGTTTCCGAAAACGTTTTAGTTTATTTTTTAATTTATAAAAAAGCACTACTTTTCCCCCACACAACGAGGTACAAATGAGAAAAATCGGTTCTCAAAAAATCTATTTTTTTTAGCCATTGTTATGTAGATTATACGATTGCATTGCCAATCCCTGTCTGCATTCATTGCCTTATAAATTCGTTATTACTAAACCAATTTTAATTAAATAAAAAAATGATGTTGAGAATTGATTGCTCTCTAAAGATTATAGTCGAAATTTGCCGCCATCTTAGAATTTAAGATGTCGGACAGAATCATACTTGATTCTTCAAAATGGGGCGCTTATACTTATTTTCCGAAAATGTTTAGCTTTTTTTTGAAATTTATAGAAAAACATTACTTTTCTCCCCCATAAAGAGATAAAAATTAATTAAGTGCTTTTTTAAAAATTAAACAAAAACATTTTTGAAAATAAGAATAAACGTGCCTCTTTGAAGGGTCAAGTATGATTATTTCCGACATCCTAACCTCTAAGATGACGAGAAATTTCTATTATAAACTTTAAAGAACAATCAATTCTCACCATGATTTTTTTTATTTCACTAGGATCGGTTCAGTAATAATGAGTTTATAAAGAAATTAATGCAGACAGGATTGACAATGCAATCGTATAATCTGTAAAACAATGGCTGAAACAAAAATAGATTTTTAGAGAACTTTTCTATAAATTAAAAAAAAAACCATTTTGAAGAATCAATTATGATTCGGTTCACCATCTTAAATATTAAGCTATTAATAAATTTGGATCATGATATTTAAAAAGCAATCAATTCTTACCAGGATATTTTTAATTCATCAAAATCGGTTCCGTAGTAATCAATTTATAAGGAAATAAATGCAGAAATGATTGGCAAGGCAATCGTATAATAATCAAAACAATGGTTAAAACAAAAATATTTTTTTTAGAACCAAATGACCGATTTTGCTGATTCATATCTTGTTGTGCGTGGCAAGATCGCTACTTTTTAGTGATTTAAAAAAATTATTAAAACATGTTCGCAACACAAGAATAAACGAGCATCTTTGAAGGGTACAATTTTATTTCGTCCATCCATAATGGCGGATTTTGAAATGGCGGAAAATTTTTTTTATTTTTTCCAAACTCTGATTAATTCTCTGCCAAGTGCAGTTTGTCCCATTAAAATCGATGGTATAGTTCAAAAAAAAATTGTCCGGTTTTTTTTGGCCCACCCGCGGCATATACTAGTTTTAGTATTTAAAAAGTGGTTATATTAATCATAGCCAGAATTGCGGGGATTAAACACACCCCACCCGAATTACTTCCAATAAACCCTTTAAATTTCTGTGTGTTACCTGTGTATATGAATGTGTGAGAGGATGTTGTATTGTATGAAAGACTAACCGCCAGTCGCGTGAAAGAAAAGAGATAGAAAAAAAGCAAGATAGGAAGAAGAACCATACAAAATAGCAAGAAAATAAAGAACAAGAAGCAACGCGAATGGGGAAGACTAAATAAAGATAACTTGGACGAAAAAAATTGTTATGTCTAAAAAGCCATTTTCGACGCAAAAACTTTGGCAAAAACTGGGCGATTGATCCTAGTATGAATGGAAAAGTACCAGTATAAAAAAAAGGAAAATAAATTTAAGATGGGATAAAATATGTTGAAATATTTCACAAGCAGTGGCGGATCCAGGATTTCCGGGGGGGAGGGGCCAAAGGGGCAGCAAACATCAAAAAAAAAATTTTAATGGTTTTTCCGCAGCCCACGAAAAAGACCGGCCCGGGCGCGGAAATATCACGTGACCGTAGGAATCCCACAAAAAAACGCCTCACGGCCCGCTGGCATTATAAAACATGTGTGTGTTCAGTTTTGGTATGTTTGTTTACGTCGATTTTTTTTAATTCGGGCACGAATTTTATGTGAATATTATCAAAGTTATTGAAATAACGCAGCCCACAAAAAATACTGTAGTGGGCTGCGTTAAAATAATTAATGGCTAATGAGTAAATTATAAAGAAAATACCTATAAGATAAACAATGCCGCGAACATGTAATTAGTGTTGTTCCTTGTCGGTCCAACTATAAAACTGAAACATAATATGTTGCAAACGGGAAAGAAGTAGTAAAAGATAAGATCTTGGATAAGATTGATCAAGTAATAGACATCCTTAGTGACATTTTCGATAGTGAGAGTGAAAAATGTGTTCAGTTGTCATTTCTTATATTGAACAATTAGGTCTCTTGAAAAGGTAACCTGAGAATCGAAGATATTGTGGATACACTTTAATGTTGGCTTCATCTTTGTTTATCCAGTCATCCAGTGAATACACATCAATTTACAATTCTAAGGTAATATGTCTTCCGCACCCTCGCAATATTAAAAAACTGATTTGTAAAATATTGTTAACAGATAGTAATCTCTCTGGTGGTGTGAAATATTTAAAAAGTAAGATACAGCTTTTAAAAGAACATGAGTTGTTAGTTAACTTACACTTTAATGAAATATATATTAAACTTTATGCTGGGTAATTTTTCAAAATATTATTGACGACCACTACATTCAGTTCATTGAATGGGAAAACCATCTCACATTCACAAAATCACTTGTATCTTTGTAATAAATTATTGTGAAATTTTTCTTCAGATAACTCTAGCCAGTGTTTTTGTGGAGAAAAACTATTGTCAAAGCTTGAAAAAGTTAGTTTAAGGGCATGTAAAGTTTTTTTAAATAATTTTATTAAAAAGCACAATGATTTAGTGTCTGCTCATAAATCTTTGAATAAGAACTCAAAGATGATGACAGTCAAAGAAAAATTCAAAAACTAAGCTTAGGTTTGATATGTCCAATTTTGAAAGACTTGTATAGATTTGAAGTTACTAACGATATTATGTACCTAATATATGTACCTGAAGATATTAGAGTGCAAATTTTATATAGTTTTTTATTTTATAGATTCAGTTCTTTTATCCATAATAAACACATATATCAGTAAAATATTTTTTTAAATTTTTGCCTTTAAAAGAACAAATTTTTTTTGTTAATTTGTGTAAATTGTGTAAAAACATATAATATATTAAGCAATACAATAAGAATCCTGGGACTCCTAAGATCACGTGACCGCCGACTTTTGCTTGTAACGCGTCATGGCCGCGGTCTTTATCGTTGGCTGCGTGATTTTTCATAGAAATTGAGGTGTGAAATTTGGTAGCTAAAGGAGATTAATTGCGACGCAGGTGAAATTTTAAAAAAAATTAAGTAGAATTTCTGACAAATTTTAAATAAGTGATGCTGCTAAACTAAAAAATAAGTTATATGTTTGGGAGGGGGGTCCCTCTGCCCCCCCCTGGATCCGCCACTGTTTTGATCGCCCAGCCCGACATGTGACGTCACGTTCGCCACGAAACTTAATAATAATAATAATAATTCTTTAGTTGGTGCAAATCAAGGACTGTACACAGGTCCTTGGGTGCAAATGACATTTTTTAAAATTTTTGGTAAATGACTTTTAGGCATACGTCACGTTTGCAAACTTCAATTGTGTTCTGTGCTTCAATTCATATTTGTTTTTGTTGATATTGAAAATGTTTACAAATTAAAGTCATTTGATAAATAAAAATATTTTTAATGTAGCAGTGGCATTTTGGTTTTGTGTATAAATAAAAATGTAATTTTGGTAAGTAGATTTTAATAAAATTAGAAGAGCTTATTGGATTTATTTACTAGAAGTTCATAATGGATGTTTTGTAAAGTATTGGTTATTTATCATAGTCTTTGCTTATGATTGTGTTATGATTAGTCTTTGTCATTTGCTTAGTAATAGTGGTCTTAAACAAAATCAGCTCCGCAGGTTAGATAACATTAGTAGTATAATACAAACAAAACTTTATCTGGGTATTGCATATACATAATATTCCAATACCCACGGTAACTGCCCATTCATAATGCAAACATGAGGGCCTTCGGGTTCTTAAGCAAAAAACACTTGGTTGGTTGCTTTCAAAGACATATGCATACTATTTCCATATTGAGGGGTGATCAGCTGAACCAAATTTGTACACTGTCCTACAGGAATTTAACAAATTTTTGGTCCTGTAGTGTCCTATATAGTCCTGTACATGTCCTGTATAGTCCTGTACATGTCCTGTATAGTCCTGTACAAGTCCTGTATAGTCCTGCCTGTGGGGTCCTGTGGCTGAAAAGGCCCATAAAAAAATTCGTGAGAGAAAAACCCCTTAGGCGCCAGTACCCTTGGGGTCCTGTATAGTCCTGTGGAGTCCTGTACAGTCCTGTGGAGTCCTGTGGAAGTCCTGTATAGTCCTGTAGAAGTCCTGTATAGTCCTGTATAGTCCTGTAGAAGTCCTGTAGAAGTCCTGTATCGAGGGGTGAATAGCTCTCACAATTGGTGTACACATTTCTCACAATCTTCCCACAATCCTTCACAATCAAGCAAGTTTCGTGGCTAATCGGGCAAAAAGGAGTTTTTTGTTTCCCTTATATTGTTCGGTGGGTAGCCTGAAAGCTTAACCTCATTGGGGTCCAAGATCTAATGGACACCTAATAAGTGTTGACAGTTAACCGTTTCGTCCTTATGGGACTTCTCAGAACACTGCTGGTCAATGTGACAAATCTTGCGAAGTTAATCAGACAGTTTTGTCTCTAATTAAATGTAATTAGTGAGAGAACTATAGCAAGAAGTGCCATCTACCACAATCTTTACACAGTCTGTCCCAATCACTCACAATCTTACCACAATCCCTCACAATCTTACCACAGTCCCAGTGGCGTAGCGTGGGGGGGGCGCGGGGGGTTCGTCGCCCCCCAGCCCCGAGGGTACTGGCATGGCGCCCCATTGGTGCCCGAAGCGCCCTAATCGTTAGTAAGGTAAGTAGCAGGGCCGGTAACGGTAAATTAAGAGGGCAGCCATTTTGGTCTCATGGGATTCACTATACTAAAAAATGCTAAATGACGTTTTTCCAAATCTACAATGAAGGTGTGGTTTTTTCGCATCTCTACGGCCCCACAATACTGTAACTCTGTGCGTTTGTTGATAACATGTATAGTTTGTGAGATATGAATTTTCATGAAGTTTTGTCATTTTGGTCTCACGGGATTACCTATACTAAAAATCGCTAGATGACGTTTTTCCGAATCTACACTGAAGGTGTGGTTTTTTCGCATCTCTATGACCCCATTATACTGTAACTGGGTGTGTTTGCTGATAACCTGCATAGTTTGTGAGATATAAATTTTCAAAGTTTTGCCATTTTGGTCTCATGGGATTCCCTATACTAAAAATCGCTAAATGACGTTTTTCCGAATTTACTATGAAGGTGTGGTTTTATCGCATCTCTGCGGCCCCACAATACTGTAACTCGGTGCGTTTGCTGATAACATGTATAGTTTGTGAGATATGAATTTTCAAAGTTTTGCCATTTTGGTCTCATTGGATTCCCTATACTAAAAATCGCTAAATGACGTTTTTCCGAATCTACAATGAAGGTGTGGTTTTTTCGCATCTCTACAGCCCCACAATACTGTAACTCAGTGTGTTTGCTGATAACATGTATAGTTTGTGAGATATGAATTTTCAAAGTTTTGCCATTTTGGTCTCATGGGATTCCCTATACTAAAAATAGCTAAATGACGTTTTTCCGAATCTATACGGAAGGTGTGGTTTTTTAGCATCTCTATGGCCCCACTATGCTGTAACTCGGTGCGTTGGCTGTTAACATGTATAGTTTGTGAGATATGAATTTTCAAAGTTTTGACCCCATTATACTGTAACTCGGTGCGTTTGCTGATAACATGTATAGTTTGTGAGATATGAATTTTCAAAGTTTTGCCATTTTGCTCTCATAGGATTCCCTATACTAAAAATCGCTAAATGACGTTTTTCTGAATCTACAATAAAGGTGTGGTTTTTTCGCATCTCTGCGACCCCACAATACTGTAACTCGGTGCGTTTGCTAATAACATATAATCCATTTTTCTTTATATACTAGGATATAATAACAACATAACCAAGTATTTCCTGTCCAAGAATGAAGTCTGTATCTTTTTTTTTGTAAAAGTTACATGATCTTAAAGTCATCCTTTAACATTTTTAGTACCCACTTACCCCACTTTACCCTATCTACCCTTTGGGCAAGGTACCTTGATTTAGTTAAATGAATGGCTGAATAAGAATTAAACCTAAAAGTTGGAAATTAAAAAAAAATATATAAAAAAAACACCTTCAACTGCTAAATCTGCATTTACCTACTAGTAAATCACAGACAAATAAGATTGAACAACATTCCCGTACCATATTCAAATCAGGCAAAATATCTAGGTATGACACTTGATGCCAAATTGCGCTGGAAAGCACATGTTAAGAAAAAAAAGGTATAGAAAAATGAACTGGCTAATTGGAAGGAAGTCCAATTTAACAATTTATAATAAGTTACTGCTTTACAGACAAATACTGAAACCAGTATGGACATATGGTATTCAACTATGGGGTTGTGCTAAAGAGAGTAACATTCTAGTTTTACAGAGATTTCAAAATAAAGTATTAAGAAACATTGTAAATGCACCTTGGTACGTCCCAAATAGTGACCTTCATCTATATCTAAAAATCAAAACTGTAGCAGAGACTAGAAAAAAGTACGCAAAAAGCTATGAAGATAGACTCCATCGGCATGTGAATGTGGAAGCAATTCAGCTTCTAGACAATACTATGCTAGTTCGAAGACTAAAAAGAGTGAAGCCATTTGAGCTAGTAAACTAAGTGAATTACATAAAACAAAATAATGACTTACTGACTAGATTGTAATACAATAAACACAGTGTGTTTGGCAAATAAAAAGAACAAAAAACCTACTAGTCGCAATTGGGGTACAAAATTACCCAATAACCTGATTCATGAAAATACAAAACTGTATCATTTCATACATTATAGATCAATTTTGTACCCAACTGCGACTAGTAGGTACAAGTAGATTTAGCAGTTTGGTGTTTTTTTATTAATTTTTTTTTTATTAAGTTAAATGCTTCTAAAGAAAGAAATTAGGGAAAATGTTTACCTCATAAAATTCAAATATCTTGCTGAACCTTTTCTAATATTTTTTCTTGTAATATCATAGAATGTCCTGTTCTAAAAGTTGAAAAGATAATTACTTTTGATAAAATAATTTAAAACTTTTACACTTTTTTGCAAAAATATACTTAACTTAAGTTAATAGTGTAGTGTTTATTAAGAGGTGTTGTTTTTGGTGCATTCACCAAACACCAAATCTTGATCAACCTTGGCTAACATTGTACTATACTTAATTTCGTAAGATAAATATATTTTTTAGGTAAAAACCATTTAATGGTATTGGAGCTACATTGTCAAGTAGAACAAATAAATCAAAAATGTCTAAGGAAAATCCCACTGCTTATGAATTGAATTCTGTGGAAAATTCCACTTATCATGAAATTAAAATAGAGGAGGATTCTGGGGAATTGTCTACTTATAATAAAATAAAACAAGAAGCAAATATAGAATTTTTATCAATTAAAAATGAGCCTTTAGATTTAGATAGTGAAGATAAAAAAATGATAGGACTGGAAGGTGAAATCCATTTACCAACTAAAAATGAGCCTCCAGATCCAGAAGCTGCTGAAGATATAAAAATGGCAGAAGAAAGGAACGAAGTTGGCAGTTGTAATTTTATGCAAGCTCAAGAAATTAAGAAAGAATTTCCAGACGATATGCTTGAGCCAGAATGGTAAGAATACATTTATTTTATTTATTTATTTATTGTACAAGACCGTATGAAAAAGTATATACAAGTAGTTTTAGCATTAACAAAAAATATAAATAACCAAAATACAATCTAAAAACTAACTTAAGAACTCGTTAATCGAGTAAAGATATTTTTCAACTAGGTATGCCGGTAATGTTTTTTTAAACAATCTAGTAGAGGTGATGCTACAAAAAGATTTTGGGCTTTTTCTAAAGGTAGACATGTTATAATTTGAAATGATAATGTTAGAATTCTGCCGTGTTGGATATGCGTGCAAAGTTGATACTGATGGAAACCTGTCCTGGTAGCACTTCACAAACATTCCTGCTTCTAGTACTAGGAGCCCGTAGACTGTTAGAATTTTGTTATTTTTAAAGATAGGCTTGCAGGAGCCGTATTCTTCAAAGTTTGTGAAGGGAGTGATCCCGGGAACGTTCCCGGGAAATCAAACTCACTTTTTCTCCCGGGAATGAAAATGTATTCTTGAACGCTCGAAGCTGTTTGTGAGTGTAAGGTTTAGAATCACGCCTTGCAACTCCAGTGCACAGCGTTGCCGCGTATAAACCGCCTTTAGGTTCAGAGAAACGTTTCTCTGTAGTGCCGAATTAATAAACACGCGGCTTTTCTCCCTTCTAAGATGTAATATAATGTGTTGTATAGCTACACAATTATATTATGCATTAAATTAAACACTCTCACTTAATTGAGTCTGAAAGTGGAGATATTGCTTTTAACCTATAGCAATTTAGTTTCAATGCATATACTCTATTTTTACAATGTAAAAAAAAAAACAAAAATGTGTGGTTAGAAACTTTCCCGGGATCTCGTTTTCACCGGTAAGATGTGGTGAACTTGAATTCACGGGAGCGTTCTTTCGAGAATAGAGCTTTCACCTTTTTATGGTGAGGATTACTCACATTCTCCTTCCAAAAATTCAAGAATAAGTATCCAGAGTCAACTGTATAAAAATGCGATCCATGTCACAGGATTGTCCCCAATACATTGCTTTGGTGATGAAAAAAGTATTGGACAAGGTTGTGTGACCAATTATAAATAATTTCTTAAAAAATATATATAAAAAGCCAAGTACGCGAAAATGGTATTCCGTAAAAAGAATTGAGATAAAAGTAATGCCAAGTTCTCCAATACAAATTTCAAAATGAAAGGTTCTTACTAGTTTGGAAATGTTTTTTAAACTTTGTTATTCCAGCCAAACTTCTTTATGATCACTTTAGCACTGTTCCTAAGAGTCATTTGCAGCCGTAATAGCCAAGTCTAGAAAAACATTTCCAAAACGAGTAAGAACCTTTCATTTTGAAACGTGTATTGGATTGGGCTTTACTTTTATCTCAATTCTTTTTACGGAATGTCATTTTCGCGTATTTGGCTTTTTTTACATGAAATGTTTTTGTTATGATTAGTTTTATAAAACTAGTCTAATCTAATCTAACCGAATAATATTGAATCATGTTTTTGCTTTCAGGACTTTAGTAAATCATGATCTCATTTTAATTTTTTTCTTGTACCATTTTAGTGATATTGCTGAAGAACCTGAACCAAAAAAATTAGCCCTAGAAGATTTAGGCGAGGGATCTAGTACCTCTGGGTAAGTGGAATCTTTTCTCGAATAGTAAGTGGCAGATCCAGGCGTACCAAAGGGGACGCGCCTCTTTAACCTTTTCATAAATCTTACTCTTAGCAAGTATAAAAATGCATGAACCGCAATGTCTTCTTGACCCTGCCCCTTCGGATATCTTGGATCCGCGACTGTGAATAATACATAAACTCTGGGTAATATTTTTTATTAGAAGTGCATGCATAAACACTTCCTTTTAAATTTAACTAGTTATTAACAACCCTTACCCAAAATGGTTTTCATTCATGATAAAATTGACAGGGAAAAGAAAATATGCAAAAGCTTAAGATTAGAAAAAAACCTGGAAAAGCTAAGGAAAACTCAAGACATAGATAAATTAAAGAAATTAAGAAGGCAATAATACAGTTTGTTATGGAAAAAAATGTATTAGGTTAAAATTGGTAATAGGAGAGTTCAAATAAAGACTAAACAAGTTTTGTCCATGTTTTTATCAGAAATGTTGTTTTTAAAATCAATAAAAAAAGCTATTAAGTATTAAATTTACTACGGCATTCATAACTACATAAAAAAAGTCATTATATTTTTTCATAAAACTATTTTTTCCTGGTCCTTGGTCATCCATCACATTTACCTCTAAGTTTTTTAAAAAACAAATAGGGCATTTTCTAATTTAACAAATTAGTCTACAATGTCCAACTTTTCATTTCTGAAATCCCCAATTTTTTCCCATTTTTAAACCAGAAAACCAAATAGAAACACGAACCAAAAAACTATCAAATATTCTTTCCAAGTGAAGGAAAAATGGTCATAGCGGTTTCTAACCTAAAGATTGTAATTTTGCATTTCCCAGTTTTTCATCAAAAATTTTTGAAAGAATATTATGCAAAGTTAAGTTTTTTAAACGCGATGGTATATCAAGGAAAATTATAAAACGCTCACAACACTCAGTGGTAATGCTCTCAATCGACCGTGCGGCAAGTGGCACATTTCCCGCTACACCACGATGAAGCACGACCCCATTTGGCTTGTTAAAATCAAACCAAAGTAACTGCTGTTTTACCAAAAACGAGAAAAATCTATTTTAATTTGTCATCGTTTATTAGATTTGTAAATTCAATTCTCAGAAGTTAAGTTGCAAAACAGTTATTTTTAAAAAGCATGACATGCTTTACTGATCAAGGCTTTCCTGATGTCCAAAAGGGTATATTCCTTACCAGAACAGAAACATGTTTCTGACTTTTATAGTTTTTACCACACTATTTATTGCCTAGTAGTTTTATTGCAGTCATTAACTGATAATCAAATACAAAAAATAAATCTTACCCAATCTCTGTACAGAAACTTTTTTAGATGACTGTGCTATTAGAACTGACACATTAAATAAATTGACTTATCATTATTACCCACTTACCCAGAGTTTATTCGAGTGTGCCAAAACTTGTCTTTTTTGTCCTTACTTTTAACATTTTATAGGAAATTAATATTAATAAAACCTGCAAATAGTTTAACTTTCTGAATTTCGCAAATTTTGGTACACTCAAGTGTTTAAACATATATGTAATATTTGGGCCTCATTTTTACTGCCAATGGCGTAATAAGGCTTTGTACATTTTTTTAAATGATATTGCACGCCTAATTTTAAAAGTTATTATTATAAGGATCAAATGTACAAGGTCGGTTTACATAGGCCAGTGTAGAATTGTGTAAATTTAAAAAAAAATTTCGGGCCAAAGGCATGTTTTAAAAATAATTTATTTACAACAGTTCTGTTGGTCTAAAATTGTAACCGGTAACCTTAGTCTATTACTATATACATAAAAGGTAGGGCATTAAGAAGTCGGAAACTTACACATATTTCAAAGCTCCTCTATTTCTCAGTTATTTAAACTCATTTAAGCCGTATGATTTATGAGGACAGTCCAGGCCACAGTGTAGCTAATAGTGACTTAGAGAGCCCATTCGGGCAAACTCGTTTTACCTTGGAGGAAAATATGTAGTAGGTAAGGTTCTGTGAATATAAATGTTCGTTATAGCACGTGTGCAGAGTTTTTATATAAAAAATGGAGTAATCCAGTAAATGCCGAGGGGTTACTGAATAATTTAGAAGAAATTAGTTCTGATGAACCATTTTCAGCAGTAAATTATAGTAATGAACTTGCCCCTAAAGATGAGCCAGGTAATGACATAGATGTAGTCTATGGCTTCCATGTCTCAAAAAAGGTGTTTTACTAAGAGACAATGATGGAGAAAAACAATATCTAAGGGTCACTCAAAATAAACAAAGAAAAACTGACGAAGTTGCCAATGAAAACGAATATGAAAATATGCCTTCTTATAAATTACCAAAATTGGACGAAAATAGTAAAATAATGTCAAATATCGATGAGCGGGACAAACAGGCGATTTGCGGAAAAAAAATTCTCGGATCAGAAAACAAGATCAAACATTACAAAAAACGAAGAACCAAGTGTTGTAGAAAAGACTCGATTAGACAATTTAAATCCCATTGATTTATTTGAAATGTACTTCTCAGGAGATTTTGTCAATTTCATTTGCATAGAAACTCAAAAATATGCTAAATATAAAGGAGAATACGATTTTGAGATATCTGTTCAAGAAATGTACATCACAAAAGAATTGTGCCTTAATTACTTACCAGTAAATTCTATAATTTACTTATGTAATTTCATTAAATCTTTGCCATTGTTAAGTGAACTAAAGTCTTAATCAGCTTAACTGCGTAGGTCCGATTAGATCTGATCGCATAGAAAATGTCCCACTTAAAGATACTACAAAAAAGGACTAGACGTAAATGCATTTATGCATGCATGCATTGTAAAATCTGAGGATGGACTAACACTCGTAAACTGGAATGATAACAGCCTGGTGGCAATGGCTACAAATCTCGCGGTCGATAAAATCTAACTTTTTAAAGGTAAACGATTATCTAAACAAGAAGGAAAACTTATAGATATTAGCCAGCCAACAATTGTTGATATCTGCAATGAGATCCATCTAGGAACATCTTGTCGCCCAATTTACAAATCAAATCAAATCAAATCAAGCTTTATTGTCTTATATAAAGTATAAAACTTTGTAGACAAAGCAAATACATAACTCATTTACTTTAGTTTCTCTAATTTCGAACAATTGGGTTGCGTGGCACCAGGAAGGAAGCTGGTCATATCATGATTTGCGATGCAGTGCAGGAAAATCCTAAGTGGAGAAGCTACCAAATTGCCGAGCAGTTGATATGTCTTCAACCATCGTTAAAAGAGTCCTTAAAAAGAATGGTTATTATTCTTACAAAGCGTCAAAAACTCATGTAATTTTTCCTGATGCTCCGTATCGTCGTATGGAATTTTGTGAAACAATGATGGAAAGTACTAATCGTGATGAAAATTTCTGTTTTATTTACCGATGAAAGCTCTTTTCCTTTGTTAAATCGACATAACTCAATATAGATATTGGTCAAAGGAAAACTTGTATTTGCACTTGGACGTTCGAACACAATATCCCCAAAAACTAAATGTATGACGGGCTATTTCCGAAGAACACGTGCAGCTAAACAATTGTCAGTGGTGAGATTTGTTAAAACATGGTTTCTGAAAGTTGGTTGTCCTACGCATAACATTCACCTTGTTAGGGAATATCTTGAGAATGTATTTTGTTATCGATTGATGAGAACACTTTTCTATACATATCTTATGGCCAGCGAGATTGCCCGATTTTGCTCTCAATAATTCTCATGTTTAATAACGCAATTAATTAGTTACAGCAAAACACACTTCAGCTGCGCTCGGTTGTAGGCAGACTAATTTCTTTTACGCAACAAAATAACGTGACTGCACATAGGAAATGTCCAAGTAAAAGACGATAAAAAAACAGGACGAGGTACATGCCATGTATTGCAAAATAACACTTATAAAGTGGAATGATAACAGTTGGCTAAACACCTCGCGGTTTATAAAATCTGCCTGTAGGTGACTCTTGTTTCTCTATAGTTGAGCGATCAAGAAATAATTAATTAGTAAATTCGATTCGATTTTTTTTCTAGGCTTAAAACACCCATTATTAGTTCCCTCAGGAAAAATACCTTTAAATTTGTTTAAAAAAATGCCAAGCGGCTACGTCGACACGAGATAATGGCGTTGTCTTCCAAAAGTTCCAAAATCCAAAGAATTTTCTTAAATTTAAATCAAAAATAATAATCCACCACAATTTTGACAACGTCAAATCACCGCATTGACAATTTGTCAACGCCATTTGAAGGCAATGCCTTTAAAATTTTATTAAAAACGTCTACTTTCAATTCATTTGAATTCAATATGCCGGAACGCTTGTAGAGTTATTTTCTATTAATGGTTTTAATACGCTTTAATAGTACGTGCGGCAAGCATTAGCAGTCATTTTTAGAAGCTCTTTTCTTGTATAAGTATATATAAGATTTATATCAGAAGACAGGTGATTTATTTATGTTTAATAATTTGTTACTGGTAAGAATTTTTTGGAATTTTTCGTAAATTAAATTTTTGATTCGGTTCATTCTGTGATTATAATATTACTAAAACAAAAGAAAACCCAAAAGTTCGCTGCTTTTGTAGAAAAGGAAGAAGTTTGATACTTTATTGAGAGTTCTTCTTGTATTGTGTATAAATTGGAATGGACACGAATGAACTTTAAACTTGGTAGAAAATCATCATCATCATCAGTCGGTATTGAGTATGATTATACATCATTGTCGTAATCTGTTGTGCGCTCCTTGATGACTATACCGGGTGGGCCAAAAAAAAACAGAATACAATAATAATAGCGAATAAACCTTGATTAAAGTGTGCCGCTCTCGGTCTATTTGTTTAGTTTTAAATACCTATTATACTGTTTTATTTAAACATTTTATATAAAAAGGCGTTTGTTAAGCAGGTAAGTATAAAACAATTAATATAAAAAACGTATGATTTAAAGTAATCTTTAAAATTAAAGACCCAATACTTAAAACCCTTACAGTCGATCTGACCGACTATTTTTTGAGTTCCTTAGCGTAATATGTTCTAAACTTTTCCGTATTTTTTTATTTTGTGTTTTTGGGGTTTTTAATTTCTTTTCTGGTGTTTTTTACTTTTTATCCCTGATCTGTCACTTTTATTCCGTGATTTTTACTTTTTCTTCCTGATCTATCACCTTTCTTTCCTAATGCTGTAACTGACAAGTCAAGAAAAAAGTTAAACCTGAAACTAGATTCCTCGTAGGGCGGCGGTATATATCTATGATGATCTTCGATCTATTTGGGCTTCGTTTTATAATCAATTAATTTTGAGTAATTTTTATGGGGTTAATTTTTTTAAAGTTTTCCCCTGAAATATCTTCAATTAAAAATATTTTAAAGCTAAAATTGTCATGCCTAGAGTATTTCCCAGAAAACATATGATAAATTTAATTATTTGACCTACATTCTAAAGTTACGTTTTATAAATAAAAAGTACCGGTGAATGGAATCTTTATGAGGTACTAGTGTAAGGTGATTTTCTTCCTTTTGTTTACCTGTAATTTTTATCTGGAATCATTAAGTCGAAATATCTTTTTAAAAATATATCATTTTTACACTGGTTTATGCAAACTGTGAATGAGGCCCTATGAAACTATTTAATAATATACTTAAATCTAAAATATTTGTAGAAAAAAACCATTGGATCCGGCTACGAGGGAATATATTGAGCAAAACATCATAAAGATTCCAATACCTCCAATCATAAGGTATTCTAGAAAAATACATGCAAAATACGGATGTCGACTTTGCGGGTACGAATCATTTGAAGAGAAAAAAACGAGAAACCACGTGAGAAACCACATGTTAAAGAAAACATTATGGTTTGTATGTGGAATTTGTCACAATTTCGAAACTGCTCAAAAATCAAATTTCACTAAACACCTAAACTCGCACAGAAATAACGAAGGCGTCTTTCAATGCGCACATTGTTCCTTTTATACCCACGTTTATCAACCCAGCTTCAAAAAACATTTAATAGTTCACCAGGACGAGGATCAACTCGAACTATTTTTTTGCGGCGTTAAAGACTGTACATTTAAAAGCCGGCATAAAAACGTACTTAGAAATCATCAGGATAAACACAGGATCGACATAAATGGAGAAATGTTTAAATGTGGTCGATGTAATTATCAAACACCAATAAAGAGGTACCTTTCGAGCCATTCAAGAATACATAAAGAGGGTTATGTTAGAAGAGCTATCGTTTATCCAGACAAAATTTTAAAATGTGAAATTTGTAATTATCAAACTCGAAACAAAGCACATTTGAAAATTCACAACATAAAACACCAAGATGCCAGACCATTTGAATGTTCTGTTTGTCCTCGTAGTTTTAAGCTTAAGCAAAGCCTTAAAAAGCATCTCTTGATTCATGAGGCTAAGAAAGTCAATGAATTTGACTCTCTAAAAGGTACTTGAAAATCTACACATTTTCAGTTGCCGCAACAAAGTGCATTTTAATGTCCGCCTTATGTTTTTTGTACCCACAAATTATCAAGGAGAAATGTTTAAATGTGGTCGATGTAATTAATTATTAAACACCAATAAAGAGGTATCTTTCGAGCCATTTAAGAATACATAAAGAAGGCTATGTTAGAAGAGCTATCGTTTATCCAGACAATATTTTAAAATGTGGAATTTGTAATTATCAAACTTGAAACAAAGTACATTTCAAAATTCACAGCATAAAACACCAAGATGACAGACCATTTGAATGTTCTGTTTGTCGTAGTTTTAAGCTTAAGCAAAGCCTTAAAAAGCATCTCTTGATTCATGAGGCTAAGAAAAACAATGAATTTGACTCTCTAAAAGGTACGTGAAAATCTAAAAATTTTCAGTTGCCGCAACAAAGTCCATTTTAATGTCCGCCTTATGTTTTTTGTACTCACAATTATCAACAAGGAGAAATGTTTAAATGTGGTCGATGTAATTATCAAACACCAATAAAGAGGTATCTTTCGAGCCATTCAAGAATACATAAAGAGGGTTATGTTAGAAGAGCTATCGTTTATCCAGATAATATTTTAAAATGTGAAATTTGTAATTATTAAACTCGAAACAAAGCACATTTGAAAATTTACAGCATAAAACACCAAGATGCCAGATCATTTGAATGTTTTGTTTGTCCTCGTAGTTTTAAGTTTAAGCAAAGCCTTAAAAGCATCTCTTGATTCATGAGGCTAAGAAAGGCAATGAATTTGACTCTTTAAAAGCTACTTCAAAATCTAAAAATTTTCAGTTGCCGCAACAAAGTCCATTTTAATGTCCGCCTTATGTCTTTTGTGCTCACAATTATCAACAAGGAGAAATGTTTAAATGTGGTCGATGTAATTATCAAACACAGATAAAGAGGTAACTTTCGAGCCATTCAAGAATACATAAAGAAGGTTATGTTAGAAGAGCTATCGTTTATCCAGGCAAAATTTTAAAATGTGAAATTTGTAATTATCAAACTCGAAACAAATCAAATTTGAACATTCACAGCATAAAACACCAAGATGCCAGACCATTTGAATGTTCTGTTTGTCCTCGTAGTTTTAAGCTTAAGCAAAGCCTTAAAAAGTATCTCTTGATTTATGAGGCTAAGAAAGGCAATGAATTTGACTCTTTAAAAGCTACTTGAAAATCTAAAAATTTTCATTGGCCGCAACAAAGTCAATTTTAATGTCCGCCTTATGTTTTTTGTGCTCACAATTATCAATAAGGAGAGATGTGGTCGATGTAATTATCAAACACAGATAAAGAGGTATCTTTCGAGCCATTCAAGCATATATAAAGAAGGTTATGTTAGAAGAGCTGTCGTTTATTCAGACAAAATTTTAAAATGTGAAATTTGTAATTACCAAACTCGAAACAAAGCACATTTGAAAATTCATAGCATAAAACACCAAGATGCCAGACCATTTGAATGTTCTGTTTGTCCTCGTAGTTTTAAGCTTAAGCAAAGCCTTAAAAAGCATCTCTTGATTCATGAGGCTAAGAAATTTTCGGTTGCCGCAACAAAGTCCATTTTAATTTCCGCCTTATGTTTTTTGTACTCACAATTATCAACAAAGGGAAATGTTTAAATAAAGAGGTATCTTTCGCGCCATTCAAGAAGGTTATGTTAGAAGAGCTATCGTTTATCCAGATAAAATTTCAAAATGTGAATTTTGTAATTATCAAATTCGAAATAAAGCACATTTGAAAATTCACAGCATAAAACACCAAGATGCCAGACCATTTGAATGATCTGTTTGTCCTCGTAGTTTTAAGCTTAAGCAAAGCCTTAAAAAGCATCTCTTGATTCATGAGGCTAAAAAAGTTAATGAATTTGACTCTTTAAAAGGTACTTGAAAATCTACAAATTTTCAGTGGCGCAACAAAGTTCATTTTAATGTCCATTTTATGTTTTTTGTACTCACAATTATCAACAAGGAGAAATGTTTAAATGTGGTCGATGTAATTATCAAACACCAATAAAGAGGTATCTTTCGAGCCACTCAAGAATACATAAAGAAGGTTATGTTAGAAGAGCTATGGTTTATCCAGACAAAATTTTAAAATGTGAAATTTGTAATTACCAAACTCGAAACAAATCACATTTGAAAATTCACAGCATAAAACACCAAGATGCCAGACCATTTGAATGTTCTGTTTGTCGTAGTTTTAAGCTTAAGCAAAGCCTTAAAAAGCATCTCTTGATTCATGAGGCCAAGAAAGTCAATGAATTTGACTCTTTAAAAGGTATTTGAAAATAAAAAAATTTTCAGTTGCAGCAACAAAGTCCATTTTAATGTCCGCCTTATGTTGATATAAGAGGTTGCCCTCCCCCAACCTGCAGGCACAATGGATATCATTGCACTGGCCCTCTTGATTGTTTGCACGATAAAAAACATTTAAAAGGGTTGAGTTAAACGCTTTTAACACAACACAAAAAATTTAAGTGAGGTTATGTTGATGTTGTTCTTTTGCCAATCAGAGGGTGTGTGGTTCGAATCCCATGCCTGCCACTACAAACTCGAACCTACTCTCCGTTTGTGAATACAGATTTACCGGAAGTAGGGGTAAAGCCTGTCTTGGGCGAAGTGTGGACATCAACGAAGTAGGCAAAGTTGAATTCAAGACCGTGGTTCGAAAGTCACGTTAAGCCGGTGGTCCCGTGTTAAGAGCGTAGATGGCGCTAGCACGATAAAGACCCCTGTGTTCGACAAAGAGCATCAGGCAAAATAAAATCCTCCATGAGAAAAGAAAATTGCCTACCATGGGGGTCTATGTGTATGAATGTGAGTGTGTTGTGATTGTCCAAATCAGAAATCAGAGCATTAAGTTGCAGACTGTGGCTAGATGACCTTTGATGCATAGGCCAACCAAACCGAAATATGAATGAATTGGTTTCATAAGGGCAATCAAAAATCCTTGTTGCGATACAGTAACAAATAAAATCAAGTGACCACTATGAAACAATAATGGCGTATACAAAATTATTTAAAAAATATTGTTAAGAGAAAATATTTATCCAGTCGTTTTAGCAGTGTTTTTTAACATTAATTTTACTTTAATTTTGATTTATGTAAACCAAACAGACTTTTTTTAATGGTGAATGATGTGAATAAATTTGTTTTTATTTTAAATATTTGTTATTTTTTATCAAAAATGATCAAAAAGCATTTTTTAGAGCTTTTCAGATACGATTTTATGAGTAAAATAAATATGGCAGGTAATTTGATGATCAACAAAACGACAAACTCCTCATAAACAATATATATATTTTTATGTGATAAAATAATTTTGGGACTCTGACATTTTTGGTAATGTTGTGACCTAAATTCTTTTATATATCCATTGTGAATCTAAAATATCCCTAAAGCTTTTATAGAAAAAATTCTTTACTCTAAAGGTATTATGGTATTCAACAGAATCGCCAGGATACCAAATTACCAAAACTAGTTTTATAACAGGATAGAGAACGTTTCTAAGTTCCTTTTAGAACCTGGCAAAGTAGCTTTAGGCTCTAAAAGGTTCTATACTGGTGGAACCGCTAGAGGGCGAAGCTTGAGTTTATTTCTTATGGTTTTATAGTGAGTTTAATACATAGGTTGCCACCACCAATTGGGGAGTTCCATTTAGGAGGTTTAAGGGGTATCTAAGGGTAATGAGAACGTGCTAGCGACTAAACATTGGAACTAATGGTTTTAAGGAAAGGCGCTGGCAACCTTTTAGCTTCTGCTATAAATAAAGAAATGTTACTTGGGCTTCTGACCTAGCTCCAGATCACTGTGCGACGCCTCAGCATTGTAAGTCGGAGGCTTAACTCTACTTTTTCAAGATTTAAATTTTTTGTTAACACAAAGTAAAAAAATTCTAGAAAATAATGCAAAAAGTTTAAAAACGTCAATAATGAAAACTACAAATAGTGTAATTATAGCACAAGCAGAATATGTAAAAACCAATGACGTCAATATTCGGGAAACCTAGTTAAATTAGTATATGGATATACCTCTAACCAAAAAATGTCCCCATGTAAAAGAATATGCTTAAGAAAACAGTGCACTTATTAAAATTGCTATTGAACTGATTTTAATTAAAGTATAATTAAAAAGTATTATCTATTTTTGGGCTCGCAATATAATGCAGATTTTCATCAGTTAGGCAAGTAATTTTTTTTTGCATAAAAATGAGGCCTTTTTTATTACATTTTAAAAATTTATATACTTTTTTAAAACTTTTTATTATAGCTTGGATCAAGATTTTCTCAATGATGCGGTACTGGCGAATAAGTTAAGCTCCCAACCAATGGCTAGAAAAAGAAGAGCTAGAAAATCAAAAGTTATACCACCTACTGTCCTAAAATGTTCCAAGTGTAATTATGAAACAATTTCAAGAACGGATTTTAAAAAGCACAATATCGAACACAAAATCGAGGAGGGCGTGAAATTTTTTGATTGTCCCGTCGAGGACTGTGATTACAAAACACCGTATAAACCTTATATGAAAGCACACTCGATTAAGCACAAAGAACAAAGCGAAGTCGAGCTATTTAAATGCAAGGATTGCGATTATCAAACCAAATATAGAAAGTCTATAACTTTTCACGTGATGATCCACAAAACTAAATCCGAGGTCAATTTATATAATTGTGAGATTTGTCCTTACCAAACTATACATAGAACGAATTTAAGCAGGCATCTTAAGGCGCATCAAAATGACTATATGTGTCCCCATTGCGATTTTCGTCACAAGAATAAAAACAATTTACATTCACATTTACGGACGCACAAAAAGAAAAAATTGGAAGTGACTTATGTATGCGATTTGTGTTCGTATTCCTCAAAGAGCAAATACAATTTTCAAAACCATGCGAGACTTCACGAAGAGCCAAAGGAATATTTCAAATGTCACGTTTGCGAATTTCAAACGCGTTACGAAAAAAGTCTCAATACCCATTTATATCTCCATAAAGATCCGGAAGAAATCTTTTGGTACAAATGCGAACTTTGCAAGTTCAAAGGTCGTACCGCTCGTTCTTTAAATCGGCATGCCGGCAGACATTCAAAAGCAGTTTTCAATTGTACTTTTGAAGGTTGCACGTATAAAACTATGTCTCAAGTTTATTTAAACAAACATATTGAGGCTAAACATTCGTACACACATTCTAAACTTTCGATTGATGAGCCTAATGCTTTTTATATTCCAAAAAAGCGTCGTTAAGATTTTTTTGGAGATTAAATTACTAAAATTTCGAGCGTAGTTGTGATTTTGTCCCTGACCTTTATAAACCTGAACAAAAAAGTGGTTTGACAGACCATCTTTACGATTTTAATGATTTTTGTTGCATTCATTCTACCGGCCAAGGGGATAAAGAAACTCAAATTTTAAAAACAACAATTTTTCGTGGCTAAGCGTGCATACAAAGATTTTGTTTCTCTTGTATTTTTCCGTGGGCAGCTTGAAAGATGTACACCCACGGGGGTCCAAGATCTAATTGGCACCTATTAGGTGTTGACAGTTAACTGTGATGTCTTAAAGAGAGTCTTCAGAACACTGCATGGCCAATGTGACACTTTTGTAAAGCTACAGAGACGGTATATGAATCTCATCTTACGATATTGTTAAGAGAAATAAATAAATAATGCCTGCGATACCGAATGCTTTCACATAAGTGGCAAGATCTACAAATACACAAGAAACTACCAGAGTAAAAATAAAAGGTAGGCAGATGAAACGAAAAACAGTACTGATGACCGTGACATAATTTGTCCCTAAGGTCGGATTAATGCATATTGCATTTTTTCCGCCTTCGCAACGTTTTATATCGAGCCAGTGGAGCGTGAGCCAAAATACTACAAACGTGAAGTTTAGTACCCGTGAATAAAAAATAACAATTTTTCGTGACTAAGCGGGCATAAAACTGTTTTTCGTTTCATCTACCTGCCTTTTATTTTTACTCTGCTAGTTTCTTTTGTATTTGTAGATGTCGCCACTTGTGTGAAAGCATACGGTATCGCAGGCATTATTTATTCATTTCTCTTATCAATATCGTAAGATGAGATTCATATATCGTCTATGTTGCTTTACAAAAGTGTCACATTGACCATGCAGTGTTCTGAAGAGTCGCTTAAGGACAAAACTGTTAACTGTCAACACTTAATAGGTGTCCATTAGATCTTGGACTCCCGTGGGTGTACATCTTTCGAGCTGCCCACGGAAAAATACCAGAGAAACAAAATCTTTTTATCAAAATCATTGTGGCTTAAACATGTAATATTATTAATTTTTAAAATATTAAAATTTTGAATTTGTTTTTTGTAAATATTACGCCATGATATAAATCAAAAGGTATTTGAAATACCTTTCAAACAAGCCGAAAATCGCCTGTAGTTCTCGAGATATCTGAATTTATTTTAATACATTTTGCAAAAGTTAACATAGTTTTGTTTTAATTTAATTATATTATAATTTTTCAAACAAAATCCGCATCTTTTAGTCAAAGTTAATACATTGATGACTGGTGTGTATAGACTGATAAAAAATTAGTTTGAACACGTATCTGTGGTTAGTCGGTTTGGTTCGATTCGGTTTGCGTAACCGATAGCCTAAAACACTGATTAAAGAAAATGAAAAAGTAAAGCAATCATAGCTTGCCCTGAAAGCAACGGAAAATTTAACTCGAAGACTATTTTGCAAAAAAGGCATGCGTGTTCTTTGCGCGCAAGGGACATCTCGAGACCGTAAGCTGTATGTACGCTTCTTTACCTCATACATAGGGAAAGTCGAGAAACTATTGACAATCTAGCTTTGAATTTGAGAAAAGCTAACATACTTTTTGCACCGGTTACATAGCTAAACAATTTATTTACATAAAAAATTCACAAAAATGTCCGAGATACACCTGTAACTGCTTAGTCATGAATTATGGGCTATTTGCTTTCGAAGTATACTCCATATCATAATTTTTGAGATAACTTTTTGAGTTATCGACGAAAAAAAGTTGTAAAAAGGTGTCTCAAAAATAATGATATGAACTGTAGTGTGAAACAAAGGCCTGCATGTTTAGGCAATTATGTATATAGATGCTTGGTGGGAGGAGACTTTGTGGTTTACTTATGTTTCTTTTATCAAAAATCTCTTGAAAACTTAACTGAGTTAATTGATCCCAGCCATCAAAATGGTCTAGGGGACAAAGTAATTAATAGAGAATTAACTGTTAATTTCGTAATATATTTTAAAATTATTGAAATTTAAGAATTCTGGAGGTTCCCAAACGTAAAATTATACCAAAGCAAAAGTTTTAGTTAAAAAAATAGCAAACGCATAAAACCATTTTTTCACAAAAATTATTAGTATTTCGATTTTTTTATACTTTCTGTATAAAACAACGTGTTTGTTTTTACAATTTTTCGTTAGGAAACCTCCAGACTTGTTAATAATATTTAAAATATATTTCAAAATTAACAATTAATTTTTTTTATTCGAATTAGTTTGTCTCCTATAGTTGAGGATATACGAAAGTGGCACCGCATATATCTATAAAGCGACACACTACATATACAAAGAAAAACACATTTTTTTAAGAAGCTTTCTTTTAATTTGGTTTACCATAGCTATGACGCGGTGCCACTTTCGTATATCCTCAACTATAGGAGACAAACTAATTCGAATAAAAAAAATTAATTGTTAATTTTGAAATATATTTTAAAAAAAAAATATATATATATATATATATATATATATATATATATATATATGCTAAAACGCAGAGATAATTTAAAGTATAATGAATCACTTACATATTACATAAAGGTCCGTAACACAAAACGTGTTTCAATACAAACAACAACAAAAATCAATAAAATATTAAACTAAAGACTAATTATTGCACTTTCATAAATTATTAACTATATTTATTTCAATCTGTAGATAGTTTTGTAAAATGGAAGAAAGAAATAAATAGTGTTTGATTTGGTTTGGTTGAAAGGTAAGTTTTTAGACATAACAAAAAGAAGCGCTAATTTTTTTTTATATACTTATGTTATAGTTTTGATTTATTCAAATTAAATGAGGCCCAAATTTAAAATAACCCCCATGTTTACTAAATTATGTTTTTAGGGTTCCACGCAGTGAAATCATGTATAGCTGCGACCAGTGTGATTATAAACATTCTGAAAAACAATGTTTAACTGTGCATTCATTGGAAGACGAAAAAACTACAGAAGCGAGCCTTATGAAATGCGCTCAATGTAATTATCAAACTAGGTTTCGCGGACATTTAATCAAGCATGTGTCACGACATAGAAATTCGGCAAATTGCACTCTGTGTGATTATCACACTCGTAGTCGCATAAACATGAGAAAGCATGAGTTAATACATAAATCAAAGTGGTATAAGTGCAAATTTTGTGAGTACACAACCTGCTTTCTACACTCTTACAAATGTCACGTGAAAACCCATAAGCCTGATTTCAAAAAAATTTTGTTTATTTGTAATGAGTGTTCGTTTCGAACTAAATGCAAAAAATATTTAAAGGCGCATATGTTAAAACATAAAACATCGGCAGAGACCAAATGGTATAAGTGTGACCAATGTAACTATGAAAGCCCGTATTATCAGGTCTTAAACAGACATTTATTGGTCCATAAATCCAAGTCCGAGGTTCGAATGTTTAAATGTCACTCTTGTTCTTTTGAAAGCAGATACAAAAGCGCGGTGACAAATCATGAGGTAGAACACAAAGCAGAGAAGGACATTGTTTTATTTAAGTGTGAGAGTTGTTCTTACGTATCCAGGCGCAGAGCGAATATTGCCTCTCATCTTAGAACGCATAAAAACCGAGAGTGCCTTAAATGTGAACATTGCGACTATGAGACTCCTTATAAAAGCAGTTTGAAACGGCACTCGGTTCTCCACGTAGTTACGACCGGGAATTCTATGTTAAATGTGTTCAAGTGCGATTTATGCCCTTATGTATCCAAACGAAATCCAGACCTGGGCAGGCATGTTCAAAAACATAAAAATCCCGGTAAATGCGAGTGGCTAAAATGTCAGTTTTGTGATTTTAAAAGCCAAAATAAAAGCTCGCTTAGAAGGCACTTATTACGACACACTAAACCTCTTTATAAATGCCACGGTTGTCGTTATAATACTCTAGATGAAAGCGAAATAAAAGATCACGTGGGCAGAGTCCATTTGAATTCAAATGTTGATCCGGAGTCTTTGTATTGGATATTAGCGCCCTCTGATGAGACAAATGATAATGAAGAAGATTCCCTAATTTCGGACGTAACCAGGCAAAGAAAAAATAAAACCGGTAGCCTTAAATGCGAATATTGCGATTTTGAAACCCCTTACAAAAGCAGTTTAAAACGACATTCGACCCTCCACGATATTGATGAGACTAGAGAACCTACGCTAAATGAGTTAAAGTGCCATTTTTGTCCTTACGTAGCCAAAACGAAACAGTATATGGGCAGGCATGCTCAAAAGCATAAAAGCTTAGACAAGAATGCGTAGTAGTCAGGAAGAATTAGTCATTTACGGATTTCAATAAGAAAAATTTTAGAAAACACAATATATATATTTCATTTCTTAATGAAATTTTTATTAATGTACTAAAATAATACATTTTGTTTATATGTTTCTTATATTAGTATAAAGCATTGCGATGGCTGTCATAGTGAATCCAAAAATCTGATAATAATAATCATTATTATCACCTTATTTTTGTTTAACCCGTCAGGGTGCCCTTGAGGCTAAGAAAGTCAATGAATTTGACTCTTTAAAAGGTACTTGAAAATCTAAAAATTTTCAGTTGCCGCAACAAAGTCCATTTTAATGTCCGCCTTATGTTTTTTGTTCTCATAATTATCAACAAAGGGAAATGTTTAAATAAAGAGGTATCTTTCGAGCCATTTAAGAATACATAAAGAAGGTTATGTTAGAAGAGCTATCGTTTATCCAGACAAAATTTTAAAATGTGAAATTTGTAATTATCAAACTCGAACCAAAGTACATTTGAAAATTTACAGCATAAAACACTAAGATGCCAGACCATTTGAATGTTCTGTTTGTCCTCGTAGTTTTAAGCTTAAGCAAAGCCTTAAAAAGCATCTCTTAATTCATGAGGCTAAGAAAGTCAATGAATTTGACTCTCTAAAAGGTACTTGAAAATCTAAAAATGTTCAGTTGCCGCAACAAAGTCCATTTTAATGTCCGCCTTATGTTTTTTGTACTCACAATTATCAACAAGGCATTTGATAATTGACCAGAACGAGGATCGTAGTTAAAAAACTCAATCAACACAAGTGAACACATGTTGATTCAATAAAGAGGTCGTGGTGAGGTCAGGCCTTCTGTAGAAAATAAAATATACCGAAGGACCACTCGAGATAGCTCGAGAAAAACGTGTGGGAGTTAAGAGGGACTGTATCTTTCCACAGGGCTCCGACAGGGAAAAAAGAGCCTAAAAACTTATTTACTAAAAATAGCGTAGCAATGCAAAATTGTCAAGAAACGACTTACCATTAGATGTCTTTCGTAGCTACTTGGCTGGCCAGCCCGATTATACGCGAAGTACCAGACTCTCCATTGTTCTATAGTTCAAAATGTTCCAAACACTAATATCTAATAAACTAAAGCGTAAAATTAATAGTTTCCACAATTTTAATATAAAATAATAGCGGTGCGGTGACTTTAGTTGCACGTGGCGCGTGGTTGAGTTGTTCGCTCAGACCCTCGGCGTTTTCGTCTGCTAGGCCGAATTTAGCCGCTTATCTCAAATCCTTCATTGCTGGAAGAAGCGCGCGAAGTTTAAATTTAAAATATGGAAAGATATAGCGTAAAGTAAATCAAAATAATATTCTAAAAACGCTTGTAAGCGTAGAAAATGTAATCCAAAAATATTTAAAACTAAGAGAGATAGCTTCTCTAATTTTAAGTGAAAATTAGAGAATATAATTATTTACAAAAATAAAAACAAGTTGGGAAACTTGTTCATTCGGCCCACCAAAATGAGCATCATTTTTCGGTAGGTGAATCTGAATCAATTGGAAGGGGGCAAAGCTTGACTAAAGGTCGTTTAAAGATACCGGACGCGGTACGAACATTTGCCACCCTAGCGTGCCCATCAGGCCCTTTAAAAATTTCAATAATGCGACCTACCCGCCATTGAAGGGGCGGTGATAACTCGTCTTTGATAAGAACGAGGGTACCTATTTTTGGCTCTGCGCATGGTTCCAACCATTTATTTCGTACTTGAAGGGTATGTAAAAATTCTTGGCTCCAACGACGCCAAAAATCGGCTTGTATTCGTTCGACCAAGTTCCATCGCGATAACCGATTCTCAGGTTTACTTGAAAAATCTTCATCAGGAACAGAAACTAAAGGTCCATGTGTTAAAAAATGTCCCGGTGTTAAAACCTGTAGATCGTTACAGTCGGTAGATTGCGGGGTCAAGGGGCGAGAATTTAAAATCGCCTCAATTTGACAAAGAACCGTGTACAACTCCTCATAACTTAGAATTTGCGAGCCAATGGTACGAATTAAGTGAGTTTTTACTGATTTTATCCCTGACTCCCAAAGACCGCCGAAGTGGGGAGCTGATGGAGGGATAAAATTCCAGGCGATAGCTTGTTGCGCGCAAGCATTTCTTGCAAGATCAAGCAATTCTTTGCTTGATTTAACGAAATTTGTGCCATTGTCTGAAAAAAGAGTTTTTATGTAACCTCTTCGGGCAACAAAGCGACGTAGCGCAGCTAAAAAAGCGTCCGAAGTTAGATCTGACACTAACTCGAGATGTAAAGCTTTAGTATTTAGACAAATAAAAAGGCAGATATATGCTTTTTGTGTTTTTACACCTCTGTGTTTACTGAGAGTGATAGGTATAGCACCACTAAAATCTACTTCACTAAAAGTAAAAGGCTTTTGTGGAATCAAGCGGTAGGACGGAATTTGTCCCATGATTTGCTCATAAGAATGCGGTTTGACGCGAAAGCAACGAACACATTTGGATAAAACCGTTTTAATTAAGCGTTTGGCAGATAAAATCCAAAAAATTTGACTAATGAGATATTGGACTGTTTGCACTCCGACATGCAAATATTTTTTGTGCATATATTCAATAAAAATATAAGAAAGTCTACTTTCCTTAGGTAAAAGAAGAGGATGTTTTTGTCCGTAAGAAATAGTCATGGCTTGTTGAATGCGTCCTCCAACTCTTATAAGACCATCCTGGTCTAAAAAGGGATTCAATTTTTGTATGGGTTTTATGCATTTTTTCTGGTTTTGCAGGTTAAGAATTACTTCAGAAAAGTATTTTTGTTGTTCGTGCTTAGCCAAACATTTTAAAGCGTTAAATAGATCGATATAATCTATATTTGTCTTTTTTCTGACGTCTGCGGATAGTCTACAATTATTTATGAATCGTAAACTGCGGGCTAAAAGTAGTTGAATAGCGTAAAAATCGGATTTATTATTTAAAAGCGAATCTAAAAAATTTTCAGTTATTCGGTCACAAGAAATCAGAGCAACATTTTTTCGTTCCTCAGTCTCTAAACTGTCATTTATTTTGACTTGCGGGGTTTTTGTTGGCCATTTATCGCAAGATTCTTGTAAAAAACTAGGGGCGGCCCACCATAGGGGATGATTTAAAAGCTCACTCGGCGAGCAGCCGCGGCTGGCTACATCGGCACTATTGAGAAATGTGGGGGTATATAACCAACATTCTGGATTAATATTATCTTGGATAAGACTAACACGATTTGCGACAAAAGTTTTCCATTTACTTGGATGGGATTTTATCCAGTGTAAAACAACCATTGCGTCCGAAAAAGCGTAAATATTATTTATTGTGAACCTTTTTATGAATATATCATATGTGTATTTTAAGACCTCAGATAAAAGAGTAGCGGCTAGAAGTTCTATTCTCGGAATACTAACAAATTTTTTAAGTGGAGCGATGCGACTTTTCGCAAGAACAAAATATATGTGATATTTAGCGTTTCGTAAGACACGTAAGTATATTACGCATGCGTACCCTCGTTCACTCGCATCACAAAAACCACAGAGATCGATGGATTCGGCGTTGGTGATGTCAATGTGGCGGGGTAAACTAAATTTTTCTAAAACTTGAAATTCAGATTGATAGAGTGTCCACTGACGAACTATTTCTAAAGTAGGCGTGGCGTCCCAGGAAATACCAAGTAACCAAATTTGTTGAATCAAATATTTTAAAGTGAATGTTACTGGGGTAAGATAACCATGGGGGTCATAGCAGCGTGCTAAAAAAGAGAGAAGCGTCCTTTTAGTACAGCTTTGCTGATTAGGTAATATGTTAAATCGAAACTCGTCATAGGAAGGATGCCAGCACAGGCCTAAGACCTTAGTGACGTCATCCGAATCGAGAGATAAAACTGCGGGGTTGACTAAGGAAGGATCCAAATGAGAGATCACTTCTGAGCGATTGCTAGACCATTTGTGTAATTTCAAGCCAGCGTTTCCTAATAACTCCGTAAGCTCATGCTGCAAATTTAACGCCTCTTGAACCGTTTTACATGAAGTAGTGACGTCATCAATATAGGTATCGTTAAGTATAACTTTAGCAGCGTGAGGGTAGTTATCATATTCGGACTCAGCTAAGTGCTGAAGGGTGCGTAAAGCGAGATATGGTGAACAGTTCACTCCGTAAGTGACAGTTCGTAGTTTAAAAACGGAAACTTTTTCATTCGGGTTAAACCGCCAAAATATTTTTTGGTATTTTTGATGATCAGGGTTGATTTTTACCACGATACATTTTTTGAATATCGCAGGTGAGCGTCACAGGGTTAAGGCGAAAATGTAATAATATTTGAATAATATCTTTTTGTAGTTTTGGACCCGATAATAATACTTGATTAAGCGAAATATGCGTAAAAGGGTCAGTAATACTCGCATTAAAAACTACCCTTGTCTTAGTAGTGATAGCTTCATTTTTAACAACAGCGAAATGTGGAATAAAATAGCTGTCTGAATCGTCTTCTTTTTCTGAGTCATAGTCCATATGACCCAATTCCAAATATTCATTCATAAATTTAGAATATTCACAATACAAGTTTTTATCGCGAAGCAGTTTTTTTTCTAAAGATAAGAAACGATTTAGCGCGACTTGTTTTATTCCAGGAAACTGCGGTGGATTGTCAAATGTGCGAAAGGGAAGGGAGACAGTATACCGGCCGTCTTGATTACGCGACACGCTCTGTTTAAAATAATTTTCACACATTTCATCCTCTGGTTTCAAATGAGTTTTTTGGGGGACGCAGTCGGTTTCCCAAAATTTTGAAATTAATTGCGAAAGCGAGTCATTTTCATTTTGACAAAAAAGAGCATTAATTGGCGGGGTAGAAATTAAGGGTTGATTTATTTGTCCCATCAAAATATAGCCGAAAATAGTTCCCATAGCAAAGGGATGATTTGGATCATCGCTAGCGATTTTTTCACCCTGTATAATTAGTGGAAATAGATCCATACCAATTAGTAAATTTATAGGCGAAGGGTTGTAAAAAGTGGGATCTGCTAAGGGTAAATTTTTTATAAAATGCCAATTTTCTGTATTTATTTTTACTGACGGTAAATCAGTACAAACCTTTTGCAAAATAATCGCTTGCGTAGACACAAAAATATCTGGTTTTTGAAAATTACAAATTTTAATAAAAATCGATCCTAGATCAGAAGTAAGAGAGTTGCCTCCAACCCCCTGTATATTTGAACATAAGGGTTGTCTGGGAAGGCCCAATTGTTGCGCTAATTTTTGAGAACAGAAAGTGTTTTGCGAACCGCTGTCTAAAACGGCTCTAACTGTTTGAAAGTTACCGCGGACATCTTGAATTTTTACTAGGATAGTTGACAATAAAACTTGCGATTGCGCAGAAATAAAACCACAATGCGTGGGGTTAGAACCCGAAGGAGTTGCGATTGGTACTTGTGAATTAGAAGACGTCGAAGTAAAATTGTTATTATTTTGAGTAGAGTAATTTTGAAGCGGACACCCAGTAGCCGGGGATCTAAAACTTTGCTGACTGGCCAAGTAACCACGTGGTAAACTACTTGGAGATGCGTTGGGAGACATATTAGAGAGATTTTGTGAGAAATTCACGTTAGCATCAAAATGTGATCTATTTTGATTTTGAGAATTAGCGTAATTATAATTTCGCTCAAAATGAATTAATGAGTGGTGTCTTTGATTACCAGGGCAATAGCGACATGAGCGTAGACTTTGACAAGAATTTGTTAAATGTATTGAGCTTAAACAATTTAAACATAGTTTTTTATTTTTAGCGTAAGCATAGCGTTCGTAGGCAGATTTACCTTTAAATGCGTGACATAAATATATTGAATGTGTGTTAGAATCACAAAAAGCGCATCTATCTTTAGAATGAGTATTTTCCGTACCAAGTAGCGTTTTTGTATAATAAGGCGAGGCGTTATTTTTATAAAACTGTTTATTATTTTTAAATCTATTTTTAGATTGTAGCGAATAAAGCGAATTACATTGACTTTCAAGGAAATTATAAATTTCTTGATATTTGGGCATTTCATTAGACCTAGAATTAGCTAGTTCAAAGCGCGAAAGTAGTACCTCAGGCAATTTATCTAGTAAAATGTTGGCGAGCGGAAAACGCCATTGATCAGTGTCGTAATTTAGAGTTTTTAAAGCCTCAATGTTTTCTGAAAAAACATCAAGCAGCGTGCGCAGCGTTTCTGGATTTTCGTCTTTGAGAGCGGGAAAATTATACACGGAGCGCCAATAAGTTTGAGCCGATAAGCGGGGGTTATGATAGCGTTTTAGAAGCGTATTGTAAGCGATTATATAATTAGCGTCGGTTATTTGTAAGTGTTTAACTACGTTTAAAGGCGGTCCTTTTAGGTAGGACAGTAACAAATTAAATTTAGCGTTTGTAGGAATACTAGGATTATTGTGTACAGAACTATTGTACATATCTAGAAAGGTTGGAAACTTAGTGATGTCGCCATGAAATTCGACAATGCGCAGTCTGGGCATTAAAGACGCCATAAAGCGGTCTGGATCAGAAGAGTTTGAAATTTGCGTTAAGTTTTGAGGTTGAGGAGCTTCAATTTTCACCTCAAATAGTTGTTTTTGAATTCTTTTAATATCATAGAAGCTGTCGTCAAACTCAGTAAGGCGTTCATTTTCTTCTTCCAGTCTCTCCGGACTTGCCGAATAAGCCTCTATTATTTGATTTTGATAAATAAAAAATGTTTCTTTCATTTCATCAAGGTCGATAAGTCGAACCTGTAAACACGGTTTTTTTGTATCATCCGTTAGGCAAGCATTAGCTAAGTTATGAAGAGTATTAATGCGATTATGTTGCACATTACGGAGTGCTTCTAACTTCTTAAGTTGCGTACTCATTGTAATGTTTTTAAAAAACTCCGTTAAAACAGGTGAACGATTAGTTTCCGAAATTTTTAATATTTAAAAATTAAAAGCGTTTAAAAAGAAAGAAAATAGGCGATAAAAAATGTAAACACGTCTCATTTACCTCTCTAATATCTTTTACAGCGATGTGGTGGAAACTTTTCCTACGTGCAGTCGACGCCAAGCCAAAAAGAGGTAGGAAATGCGCGAAAACAATGCGCGTTCGGTACCTTTTTACTTGTTATTTTTACTGCGAGCACAGCAAAAAGAGCAAGGTCAGCGTATTTATTAAAAATTTTATATTTAACAAAATGCGATTTAGACTTTAATTTTTCCCGGGGTCCTGTTATCGGGCTCGAACCTGGACCAAATGGTGAGGTCAGGCCTTCTGTAGAAAATAAAATATACCGAAGGACCACTCGAGATAGCTCGAGAAAAACGTGTGGGAGTTAAGAGGGACTGTATCTTTCCACAGGGCTCCGACAGGGAAAAAAGAGCCTAAAAACTTATTTACTAAAAATAGCGTAGCAATGAAAAATTGTCAAGAAACGACTTACCATTAGATGTCTTTCGTAGCTACTTGGCTGGCCAGCCCGATTATACGCGAAGTACCAGACTCTCCATTGTTCTATAGTTCAAAATGTTCCAAACACTAATATCTAATAAACTAAAGCGTAAAATTAATAGTTTCCACAATTTTAATATAAAATAATAGCGGTGCGGTGACTTTAGTTGCACGTGGCGCGTGGTTGAGTTGTTCGCTCAGACCCTCGGCGTTTTCGTCTGCTAGGCCGAATTTAGCCGCTTATCTCAAATCCTTCATTGCTGGAAGAAGCGCGCGAAGTTTAAATTTAAAATATGGAAAGATATAGCGTAAAGTAAATCAAAATAATATTCTAAAAACGCTTGTAAGCGTAGAAAATGTAATCCAAAAATATTTAAAACTAAGAGAGATAGCTTCTCTAATTTTAAGTGAAAATTAGAGAATATAATTATTTACAAAAATAAAAACAAGTTGGGAAACTTGTTCAGGTCGAATTCGAGAATACCTAAAAAAGGTTATGTTAGAAGAGCTATTGTTTATCCAGACGAAATTTTTTAATGAGAAATTAGTAATTATCAAACTCGAAACATTTGAAAAATTTACAGCATAACATCAAGTTTCCAGACCAGTTTTAAGCTTAAGTAAAGCCTTAAAAAGTATCTAATGATTTATTAAGCAAAGAAAGCCAAAGAACTTGACCTTTTAAAAGGTACTGATGATGATGATGATCAAAAAAACCTATGGTAAGTTCACAGTATAAACCCCGAAGATGCCAGACCGTGTAAATGTGTTGTGTGTCCTTATAGTTTTAAGCAAAGCTAAGAAAGTCAAAGAACTTGACTTTTTAAATGTTACTAAATAATCCAGTTACCTATGCTAATTCTAACCGATCCGAACCGGCCAATATAAGAGGTTGCCCTCCACCCAACCTGCAGGCACAATGGATATCATTGCACTGGCCCTCTCGATTGTTTGCACGATAAAAAACATTTAAAAGTGTTGAATTAAACGCTTTTACACAACACTTTAAAAAACAAATACAAAAAATTTAAGTGAGGTTATGTTGATGTTGTTCTTTTTTTATTGGTTAATACAAAATAAAAAATATTGTAAAGAGGAAATAGTCGTTTTAGCAGTGTTTTTTAACATTAATTTTACTTAAATTTTGATTTATGTAAACCAAACAGACTTTTTTTAATGGTGAATGATGTGAATAAATTTGTTTTTATTTTAAATATTTGTTATTTTTTTATCATAAATGATCAAAAAGCATTTTTGAGCTGGTGCGCTTGTTTTGAGAGCTTTTCAGATATGATTTTATGGGTAAAATAAATATGGCAGGTAATTTGATGATCAACAAAACGACAAACTCCTCATAAAAAATATATATATTTTTATGAGGTAAAATAATTTTTTGACTCTGACATTTTTGGTAATGTTGTGACCTAAATTCTTTTATATATCCATTGTGAATCTAAAATATCCCTAAAGCTTTTATAGAAAAAATTCTTTACTCTAAAGGTATTATGGTATTCAACAGAATCGCCAGGATACCAAATTACCAAAACTAGTTTTATAACAGGATAGAGAACGTTTCTAAGTTGCTTTTAGAACCTGGCAAAATAGCTTTAGGCTCTAAAAGGTTCTATACTGGTGAAACCGCTAGAGGGCGAAGCTTGAGTTTATTTCTTATGGTTTTATAGTGAGTTTAATACATAGGTTGCCACCACCAATTGGGGAGTTCCATTTAGGAGGTTTAAGGGGTATCTAAGGGTAATGAGAACGTGCTAGCGACTAAACTAATGGTTTTAAGGAAAGGCGCTGGCAACCTTTTAGCTTCTGCTATAAATAAAGAAATGTTACTTGGGCTTCTGACCTAGCTCCAGATCACTGTGCGACGCCTCAGCATTGTAAGTCGGAGGCTTAACTCCACTTTTTCAAGATTTAAATTTTTTGTTAACACAAAGTAAAAAAATTCTAGAAAATAATGCAAAAAGTTTAAAAACGTCAGTAATGAAAACTACAAATAGTGTAATTATAGCACAAGCAGAATATTTAAAAACCAATGACGTCAATATTCGGAAAATCTAGTTAAATTACTATATGGATATACCTCTAACCAAAAAATGTCCCCATGTAAAAGAATATGCTTAAGAAAACAGTGCACTTATTAAAATTGCTATTGAACTGATTTTAATTAAAGTATAATTAAAAAGTATTATCTATTTTTGGGCTCGCAATATAACGAAGATTTTCATCAGTTAGGCAAGTAATATCTAAGCAAATTTTATTTTATTTTTTTTGCATAAAAATGAGGCCTTTTTTATTACATTTTAAAAATTTATATACTTTTTTAAAACTTTTTATTATAGCTTGGATCAAGATTTTCTCAATGATGCGGTACTGGCGAATAAGTTAAGCTCCCAACCAATGGCTAGAAAAAGAAGAGCTAGAAAATCAGAAGTTATACCACCTACTGTGCTAAAATGTTCCAAGTGTAATTATGAAACAATTTCAAGAACAGATTTTAAAAAGCACGATTGTCCCGTCGAGGGCTGTGATTACAAAACACCGTATAAACCTTATATGAAAGCACACTCGAGTAAGCACAAAGAACAAAGCGAAGTCAAGCTATTTAAATGCAAGGATTGCGATTATCAAACCAAATATAGAAAGTCTATAACTTTTCACGTGATGATCCACAAAACTAAATCCGAGGACAATTTATATAATTGTGAGATTTGTTCTTACCAAACTATACATAGAACGAATTTAAGCAGGCATCTTTACGATTCTAATCATTTTTGTTGCATTCATTCTATCGACCAAGGGGATAAAGAAACTCAAATTTTAAAAACAACAATTTTTCGTGGCTAAGCGGGCATAGAAAGATTTTGTTTCTCTTGTATTTTTCCGTGGGCAACTTGAAAGCTGTACACCCACGGGGGTCCAAGACCTAATTGGCACCTATTAGGTGTTGACAGTTCGGTTTCGTCTTTAAGGGACTCTTCAGAACACTGCATGGTCAATGTGACACTTTTGTAAAGCTACAGAGACGGTATATGAATCTCATGTTACGACATTGTTAAGAGAAATAAATAAGTAATGCCTGCGATACCGAATGCTTTCACATAACTAATAATATTATATTTCATATTTATCCGTTTTTGTGAGTTACCCTCTCGAGTTCGTCTTGAATGCTGATTTATTTGCTCGTGGCTACATAGGGGAAATTTTATAAAAAACACACAAAAAAAAATCTTGACATCCGTTAAACAGACCCTAATATTCCTATTTATCAACCAAAAAAAGGTGGTTTGACAGACTATCTTTACTATTCTAATAATTTTTGTTGCATTCATTCTATCGACCAAGGGGATAAAGAAACTCAAATTTTAAAAACAACAATTTTTCGTGGCTAAGCGGGCATAGAAAGATTTTGTTTTTCTTGTATTTTTCCGTGGGCAGCTTGAAAGCTGTACACGCGCGGGAGTCCAAGATCTAATTGGCACCTATTAGGTTTTGACAGTTTACTGTTTCGTCTTTAAAGGACTCTTCAGAACACTGCATGGTTAATGTGGCACTTTTTTAAAGCTACAGAGACGGTATATGAATCTCATCTTACAATATTGTTAAGAGAAATAAATAAATAATGCCTGCGATACCGAATACTTTCACATAAGTGGCAACATCTACAAAGACAAAAGAAACTACCAGAGTAAAAATAAAAGGCACTCAGATGAAACGAAAAACAGTACTGATGACCGTGACATAATTTGTCCCTCAGATTGGGTTAATGCATATTGCATTTTTTCCGCCTTCGCAACGTTTTATATCGAGTCAGCGGAGCATGAGCCAAAATACTACAAACGTGAAGTTTAGTACCCGTGAATAAAAAAATTACAATTTTTCGAGACTAAGCGGGCATAGTACTGTTTTTCGTTTCATTTACCTGCCTTTTATTTTTACTCTGCTAGTTTCTTTTGTATTTGTAGATGTCGCCACTTGTGTGAAAGCATACGGTATCGCAGGCATTATTTATTCATTTCTCTTATCAATATCGTAAGATGAGATTCATATATCGTCTATGTAGCTTTACAAATCTGTCACATTGACCATGCAGTGTTCTGAAGAGTCGCTTAAGGACGAAACTGTTAACTGTCAACACTTAATAGGTGTCCATTAGATCTTGGACTCCCGTGGGTGTACAGCTTTCGAGCTGCCCACGGAAAAATACCAGAGAAACAAAATCTTTTTATCAAAATCATTGTGGCTTAAACATGTAATATTATTAATTTTTAAAATTTTGAATTTGTTTTTTGTAAATATTACGCCATAATATAAATCAAAAGGTATTTGAAATACCTTTCAAACAAGCCGAAAATCGCTTGTAGTTCTCGAGATATCTGAATTTATTTTAATACATTTTGCAAAAGTTAACATAATTTTGTTTTAATTTAATTATATTATAATTTTTTCAAACAAAATCCGCATCTTTTAGTCAAAGTTAATACATTGATGTCTGGTGTGTATAGACTGATAAAAAATTAGTTTGAACACGTATCTGTGGTTAGTCGGTTTGGTTCGATTCGGTTCGCATAAACGATAGCCTAAAACATTGATTAAAGAAAATGAAAAAGTAAAGCAATCATAGCTTGCCCTGAAAATAACGGAAAATTTAACTTAAAGACTATTTTGCAAAAGAGGCATGCGTGTTTTTTGCGCGCAAGGGACAGCTCGAGACCGTAAGCTGTATGTACGCTTCTTCTTCAGCTCAAACAGCTAGGGAAAGTCGATAAACTATTGACAATCTAGCTTTGAATTTGAGAAAAGCTAACACTCCTAAATATGGTTATAAATATTTCTGACCATACTTTTAAAACAACTTTTGCAACCGGTTACATAGCTAAACAATTTATTTACATAAAAAATTCACAAACATGTCCGAGATACATCTGTAACTGCTTAGTCAAGAATTAAGGGGTATTTGCTTTTGAAGTAGTGTGAAACAAAAATCTCTTGAAAACACAACTGAGTTAATTGGTCCCACCCATCAAAATGGTCTAGGGGACAAAGTAATTAATAGATAATTAACTGTTAATTTGGTAATATATTTTGAAATTATTGAAATTTAACAAATCGGGAGGTTCCCAAACGTAAAATTATACCAAACCAAAAGTTTTAGTTAAAAAAATAGGAAACGCATAAAACCATTTTTTCACAAAAATTATTAGTATTTCGATTTTTTTTTACTTTCTGTATAAAACAACGTGTTTGTTTTTACAATTTTTCGTTAGGAAACCTCCAGACTTGTTAATAATATTTAAAATATATTTCAAAATTAGTTTGTCTCCTATAGTTGAGGATATACGAAAGTGGCATCGCGTCATAGTTATGGTAAACCAAATTAAAAGAAAGCTTCTTGTTGAAATGTGTTTTTCTTTGTATATGTAGTGTGTCGCTTTATATATATATATATATATATATATATATATATATATATATATATATATATATATATATATGCTTAAACGCAGAGATAATTTAAAGTATACTGAATCACTTACATATTACATAAAGGTCCGTAACACAAAACGTGTTTCAATACAAACAACAACAAAAATCAATAAAATATTAAACTAAAGACTAATTACTGCACTTTCATAAATTATCAACTATATTTATTTTGATCTGTAGATAGTTTTGTAAAATGGAAGAAAGAAGAAATAAATAGTATTTGGTTTGGTTGAAAGGTAAGTTTTTAGAACAAAAAGAAGCGCTAATTTTTATACTTATGTCATAGTTTTATGATTTATTCAAATTAAATGAGGCCCAAATTTAAAATAAACTCCCAAAATGTTTACTGAAATATGTTTTTAGGGTTCCACGCAGTGAAACCATGTATAGCTGCGACCAGTGTGATTATAAACATTCTGAAACACAATGTTTAACTTTGCATTCATTGGAACACGAAAAAACTACAGAAGCGAGCCTTATGAAATGCGCTCAATGTAATTATCAAACTAAGTTTCGCGGGCATTTAATCAAGCATGTCTCACGACATAGAAATTCGGCAACTTGCACTCTGTGTGATTATCACACTCGTAGTCGTATAAACATGAGAAAGCATGAGTTAGTACATAAATCAAAGTGGTATAAGTGCAAATTTTGTGAATACACAACCTGCTTTCTACATTCCTACAAATGTCACGTGAAAACCCATAAGCCTGATTTCAAAAAAAATTTGTTTATTTGTAATGAGTTTCGAACTAAATGCAAAAAATATTTAAAGGCGCATATGTTAAAACATAAAACATCGGCAGAGACCAAATGGTATAAGTGTGACCAATGTAACTACGAAAGCCCGTATTATCAGGTCTTAAACAGACATTTATTGGTCCATAAGTCCAAGTCCGAGGTTCGAATGTTTAAATGTCACTCGTGTTCTTTTGAAAGCAGATACAAAAGCGCGGTGACAAATCATGAGGTAGAACACAAAGCAGAGAAGGACATTGTTTTATTTAAGTGTGAGAGTTGTTCTTACGTATCCAGGCGCAGAGCGAATATTGCCTCTCATCTTAGAACGCATAAAAACCGAGAGTGCCTTAAATGTGAACATTGCGACTATGAGACTCCTTATAAAAGCAGTTTGAAACGGCACTCGGTTCTCCACGTAGTTACGACCGGGAATTCTATGTTAAATGTGTTCAAGTGCGATTTATGCCCTTATGTATCCAAACGAAATCAGGACCTGGGCAGGCATGTTCAAAAACATAAAAATCCCGGTGAATGCGAGTGGCTAAAATGTCAGTTTTGCGATTTTAAAAGCCAAAATAAAAGCTCGCTTAGAAGGCACTTATTACGACACACTAAACCTCTTTATAAATGCCACGGTTGTCGTTATAATACTCTAGATGAAAGCGAAATAAAAGATCACGTGGGGAGAGTCCATTTGACTTCAAATGTGGATCCGGAGTCTTTGTATTGGATATTAGCGCCCTCTGATGAGACAAATGATAATGAAGAAGATTCCCTAATTTCAGACGTAACCAGGCAAAGAAAAAATAAAACCGGTAGCCTTAAATGCGAATATTGCGATTTTGAAACCCCTTACAAAAGCAGTTTAAAACGACATTCGACTCTCCACGATATTGATGAGACTAGGGAACCTACGCTAAATGAGTTGAAGTGCCATTTTTGTCCTTACGTAGCCAAAACGAAACAGTATATGGGCAGGCATGCTCAAAAGCTTAGACAAGAATGTGTAGTATTCAGGAAGAATTAGTCATTTACGGATTTCAATAAGAAAAATTTTAGAAAACACAATATATATATTTTATTTATTAATGAAATTTTTATTAATGTACTAAAATAATACATTTTGTTTATATGTTTCTTATATTAGTATAAAACATTGCGATGGCTGTCATAGTGAATCCAAAAATCTGATAATAATAATCATACTTTATTTCTGTTTATACCCGTCAGGGTGCCCTTAATAGTCACTGGCTTGCCAAATGCGAAGAAGTTTAAAACGGTGTTTGGTTTTTTCTGTAGTTACGACTGGTGAATCTATGATAAATATGTTCAGTACGATTCATGTCATTACATATCCAAACGAAATCAAGACCAGGGCAAGCAGGTTTAAAAACATACAAATACAGGTGAATACAGGTAAAAACCTTGTATGTATGACATATTTTAAAGAAATAGAGACGCGGCAAACTTATCAAAGTCAAATTTATTTAGGTCAAAATCAAAGGAACGAAATATCGTTCCTCTATACTTTAGCCTTATTTAGAGACAGACCTTGTTAATTCATAAGAGTGGGAAAATAAACGGTTTTTAGCAAAAATTTACAGGGGGTGACGGACAAACGTGTTTGTTTATATGTTGCATAAATTATTTTAGTGAAACGCCAATAAAGTTGGCCAGAAAATAACTTAACCAAAAAATGTGAGTTTTTTAAAAATATGTCATACATACAGATTCTCTAAATGCGGGTGGTTAAAATTAGGCCACGGATCACCCAACATACCCAACATACTTTGACCACCTTTTTGCACGGGAAAAGAATCCACAGAGGTAAGCGCTCACCTCACATCACGTCACGGGCCGTCAAAAATAAACGTCTGGGTGAGCGCTCATCTCACTGCAAAGACAGTCAAGAATCAGCGTCCTGGGCAGGCATTTTTAAAAGTATAAAAATAAAAGCTCGCTTAGAAGGCACATTTTATGAGACATTCAACCTCTTTAAAAATGCCACGTTTGTCGTTATATTATTATAATAGAGATTCAACCTCTTTAAAAATGCCACGTTTGTCGTTATATTATTATAATAGAGTTGATTGATTATATAAACGTTGATCCGGAGTCTTTCTATAGGGTCACTGGATCACGAAAACTGCGTCTTTTTTGGGTAGCGAAACGACAGCTAAATATTTTTTGTTATATGACAAATCTAAATGTTTTACAATATAAATTTTAAAATATAGAAAATTCCTATGTAGGAGTTTGTATCATTTAATAAATTTCTTTATGCACTTTAGGGATCAAAAGTGTACGTTCAATCCCTCTTTTCAGGACCTAAGGTAGTATTTTTGATCGCCCAGTGATTAAAAGTAGTTTCTTTAAAAATATAAAGGCAACATAGGTTTTTGGATCATTTTATTGAACTAATACAAAAAGCAATCAAGATATACGCTTATATCATATATCATTCTGTTACTTAAACCATGCATTTAAGTTTCTAGACGTCTCACGACATAGTCAAGATTTTTACGCGAACTCCACGTCTCTTTCTATTGAAAATGTAGAATTAGGAGGTCTGTTTGTAATGTATGTAGTTTTTCTATAATTCGCAATTTATTCATTTATTAGAAACGTTACTACCGTATATTGCGGTTTTAATTTCTTTTTACAGTTCAACTTTATTTCTACTCTCATATTTACAATTAAAATCTCTTATGACTTTTTAAAACACCTTCGTGAGCTGTTTTAATAGTACAACCAGGATATTGTAAAGATTTGACAAGTGTATTGTTTTTCAACTGAAAAGTCAAGTGATGTTTAATCGAAGTTAAAAAATCAAAACAAGAAAACATCTGCGAACTTCCAGACCTTTGCGAACTTCCAAAATATGTATTCCTAAGGCTTTCGTATCATTTGTACTTTCAAACAGTGTAGACTTGTGAAATTTCGGCTGATTTCTGGAATAATCTGAAAACGGGGTTGTACAACTAGACTTCTTTAAATCAGTTGATTTTTGTTTGTCTTTCCAATTTACATTTAAAATATTTATTTATTAGAAACGTCGTCTACGTCTATTTCGCTTTTGGGACAACTTTGAAAATAATTTTGTTCTATTTTCAAAATGTATATTTTGAAAACATGCGATTATTTGTTCTTTCAAACAGTGTACACTTGTGAACTTTCGGCTCAAGACGATTTATATAACGATAAACATATTTTCTTTAAATAATCTGAAAACCAAGGTGTAAAGGAAACATAAAGTACAACTAGACTTATTTAAATCACTGGATTTTGTCCGTCTTTCAATAAATTAATCTGAACGTTGTTAATGAACATTCCTCTGCGGAGTGCAAAGTGTTTTAATTACCATCAAAATATTTATTCATTAGAAACGTCACCGCCATCTACTTCGCTTTTGTGATTATTTTCAAAATGATTTTGCAGTTTTTTTACTCTCATATTCACAATAAAAACATTTAAAAATCTGTCTCTGCGAATTTCCAAAAAAGCTCCTATGTCTTTCAAACTTCCAAAATATGCTTTCTTAAGGCGATTATTTGTTCTTTCAAACAGTGTACACTTGTGAACTTTTGGCTCAAGACGATTTATATAACGATAAACATGTTTTCTTTAAATAATCTGAAAACGAAGGTGTAAAGGAAACATAAGGAGACTAGACTTATTTAAATCACTTGATTTTGTCCAACTTTCATTAAATTAATCTGAAGATGTCGTTGTTAATAATTTTTCCTCTGCGGAGTGTAAAGTGTTTTAATTACCATCAAAATATTTATTCATTAGAAACGTCACCGCCATCTATTTCGCTTTTGTGATTCTTTTCAAAATGATTTTGCAGTTCATCTTTATTTTTATTCTCATAATCACAATAAAAACATTTAAAAATCTGTCTCTGTGAATTTCCAAAAAAGCTCCTATGTCTTTTCAAAATGTGTCTTTTTAAAACATCTTCGTGGGCCGTTTCAATGCTACAATGAGGACATTGTAAAAGTTTAACATGCGTTTTGTGTTTTTTTAAATGACGAGTCAAGTGATGTTTAATTGAAGTTGAAAAATCGCAAAGAGAACATCTGAGAACTTCAGAGCCTTTGTGAACTTCTAAAATATGCATTCTTAACGCTTTCTTATCGTTTGTACTTTCAAAATCACAGGTCTCACATTTGTTAGCATGTATTAAATGTTTTTTTAAGTGTTTTGTCATGCAGTCTTTTCTGGTACTTTGATATTCGCACAGTGTACACTTGTGAACTTCCGCCTGAAGCCGATTTATATGACGATCAACGTGTTTTTTTAAATAATCTGAAAACGGGGTTGTGTACGAACACAATGTACACCTATACTTCTTTAAATCGCTCGTTTTTTGTTCGTCTTTCACTAAATGAATCTTAAGATGTCGTTGTAAATGATCTTTGCGCTGCGCTGTGTAATTGCAAGTATCGCATTTAAACACTTCTGCGCTGTCAACATGCCTCAGTAAATGCCGTTTCATGTTTTCTCTTCTGGCCGTTTTGTATTCGCAATAGTGACATTTAACAAACAAAACTCCTTGGTCGATGTTGTGTTTGAGTAAATGGCGATTTAAATTTTCAATTTTCGTGAAAGTTTGACTGCAGATCAGGCATTGAAAAAATCGTTTTTCCTGCTCGTTTCGAAAAACCGTAAAGTACTCCAACGATTGGGTTACCAAGACTTCGTCTTCACTGGGTCTCCTAAAATCATTCGAAATAATTACTTTTAAGTATAAAAATCCATACAACAAATAGTGGTAAAAATTAAATCTAAAATTTTTAACCAGTCCGAGATAAATGTTGATAGTCAAAGATTTCTAAACATCGACTTTCTAGAAGCATTTTATCACTTTTGGCATATGCTCATTATTTCGACCCCGCTAAATCCGAATATCCCGGTTGCCCCGCCCGAATTGTTGACGGGCTGAGAACTGCCAAAATAACGCCAAAATTAAAAATTGACGCTGTAAAGCACCATTTGATACAGGTATGCATTCAAGATGTGTAATTGTATAAAATTATATTAGTTTTTTTAAATTAGCTGCAAAGACTCCCAAACTCCCCCCCCCCCTTCGTAAACACATCGTCCAAGTCGGTGGAGTTAGACTGATAAACTCTGCAGCGGCGTCCGTTAATTGAAATAATTTAAAAAAGGTAAGAACCATTTTAGGTAGGGTTGAGACAGAAATTTGTAATTTATTAAGAAATTCTGTGAAGTTATTGGTCTACCTTAACCCTGCCTAAAATAAACATGCTTTACGATAGAGAATTCAAAACATTTGTAACTAAAAAAAAAACATGTTTTTCCTATTTTCTATGCGTGTTTTTAAATACCCGAACTCCATAGGAAGAAATATGTTCTATACTTTATTGTAGACCATAACATTTGCTTTTCTGATTCGATCTTCTTTCAGAGCGTGTCCATAACAAGGTCGAATCAGTTTCATAATTAAAACTTCAGGGGCGCCAATCAATTTTTAAAAATCAAACAAACTTTTTTTGTTACAAGTCTTATATAATTTTCGTAAAGACTAAGCTTAATAAGAAAAAAAATGTACTATAGTTTATTGTAGACAGTAAAATTTCCTTTTTGTATACTTAGGTGTGGTTCGACTTATAAAACAAATTCGTTTGGTGGTCCGGGTTCGATTCCTGGCTAGGTACTTGGATGTTTGTGATTATTTAACATGCTCTACCTTTGAGAAACTGGGCGATTGATCCTTATTGGATAGAAAGTTTCAGTGAAAAAAATAATGGAGGCCATTTAAAAAAGAATCCCCTCTACATCCTTCACCCAAACCCGGATTTCCATCACAAGATTTGAGAGACAGACAGACAGTCAGGCTCTATGAAGTCCAAACTCTGCAGAATTTAGTCAAAAAATACAATTTTGGCTAGTCGTGAGATGTAATTCAAAAAGCCCTGTATTTATACTTACCATTCTGGTTCAGGTACTTCTTCATTAACAATACCATTCGACGAACTCATGATCTCGCTATAGTTGTCAATTTCTTCGTTTTCAGATTTCATTTCCATTTTGATTTTTTTTATTGTAATTTTTTCATTCTGATTTTCAGAATACTCCTCTGGCTCAGTTTTGATCTCAGCAATGTTTGTGTCCATTGCTCAATCGCAATTTTTTTTAAATCTGAATTAATAAATAAATTAATATCTTCAAATAATGTCATACTAATTTATATGGGTAATGGCAGGTAATGCCATGAATTGTTTCTCCTGATAATTAAGTGTTATAGTAGGGGAGGCCGTGAAATTTTTTGGTTTTGTCAGCAAACATTAATAGAATTGTTCAGTGAGCAATTCTAAGAAAAAATGGGGTCTACTACGTTTTACCTCGATGCTTGAAAAATGGGTGTTTCTTTTTTTAGTGATAAGTTGAGGTCGTTTTATACTGTTTTCAAGAAAAAAAAATGCGGATTTTCCGCATTTTTTTTAGAAATTTTAAAATTAAAAAGTTAGTAAAAACTCATACAAATTGCTATAGAAAGAATTTATTTGACGTTTGTTATTTCGAGAAAGAGAGGGACGGCTCACAATCGACGGAGCTTTAAATAAATGGTAATTTAGCTAAAAATAAGGTGACCAACTGCCTGGCAAGAGGCGATAAAAAGTTTTTTAGAAATGTATTTGCGCATAGAAAAATGGTTACACCATATTTTTGAAATCTAACGTTCGACCTGACATCTTGCTCCAACATTTTAATTTGTCGCGCATTTTTGACTCCGTAAAATCGTCCAAAATCGTCTATTGAGCATTTATAATGAAAAAAATGATGCAGAAACAATTATGATAATGATGATTTACAGAAATTCAGCAGTTCGGTTTGGTTCGGGTCGATCTTAGATTAGGTTGGTTGTGTCTTAAAGTAATTCAACAGGAGTCGGCTGCGCCGACTTCTGCTGAATTACTTTAAGACCCAACAAACCAAACCGAACGGAACTTAACTGAATCAAACTGAACCAAACCGAACCGAACTAAACCAAAACGAACGGAACCGAACCGAACCGGACTGAACGGAACCGAACCGTACCGCACAAGCAATCAGCAAGAATCGGCTGCGCCGATTCTTGGTGAATAGTTCTAAATAAATAATTTCCTATAATTTGGGCCTTTAACCCTCAGATGCACTGTAACAAGGGTTTGCTAATCCATTCTCCATCTTTGTTGTTTTGTATGTGAGCAACAAGGACTTAATCGCGATTAAATCCATGATCGCGCTTCAGTGCTTACGGTGCATCTGAGGGTAAGTCAGCGTAAGCAAATCTAATTGGGAAATAAGATATGGCCGAATGACCTGGAAAGTGTCGGCCAAGCAAAAACTTTCTATCAATGTGTCAAAACATCTGTGGGAAGGTCAACTGTACAAATTTTTAAAATTATGTGAAAAAACCACAAAAAAACACGAAAAACTAGGTATGTAATTAATTTAAAATTGTTAAATTATTAATCCTAAGCTAATTTATATATTTATGTCGAAAATTTGACGATGCAGTGATAGAAATTGATTTTTTTCAACCAAAACAAGTTAAAGAAAATCACTATGCAACGTTTTTTAAAAAATTATTTAAAAAAAAACCATACTTTTTTTTTTAATTTCCCGTATCCAAATCGACTAAAAATAGTCCAAAGAATCATTTTCATACCAAAAAATCGTTATATAGGGCGTTTTGACGAGCGAGGTATAACGTAGTAGAACCGGCAGGCCCTACTGGACCTCCATGCACTGCAACCACAAATGGATCTATTGTGCCCACATACCTACATACTGAGTTTGACTAAAGTGGCATATTTTTTTTTCCACACAGTACATGAAAAAACTCTGCAGATTACAACAATAAATGATTTTAGGCCAAGGGGTGAACAGCTCTCACAATTGGTGTACACAGTTCTCACAATCTTTACACAATCCCTCACAATCTTACCACAATCCCTCACAACTTTACACAATCCATCCCAATCACTCACAATCTTTACACAGTCTGTCCCAATCACTCACAATCTGTCTGAATCTTTATGACATTTTTTTTTTGTTTTTTTTTCACAAGAATTTTTGATGGGCTGTCGCCCCCGTGCCCCTTCAGCACGCGACACCGCTGCACAGCCCTCCACAATCCCTTGCAAGCCCTCACAATCTTACCACAATCCCTCACAATCTTAGCAAAACATTGTGGATTTTCACAATCAGTGTACACATTTTGGGTTAGCTGTTCACTCCTCGGTGTACACATTTTGGCTTAGCTGTTCAGCCCTCGATTTAGGCTTAACACTTTGGCTCAAAGATATACCACTAGGGCCTCTGCATTATTAGCCATATGTTTTGTTATAGTTTGGGGCCTAAGACGGAAATTTAGGGGCTTGTCTGCATTTTCGCGTACCGTGACGAAAATTGGCACAGAGGTAGCAGATATCTAGAGATGCCATTTTAGAAGTGGTGCTCTGATGGAACCCAGGGACCCAATTCTTGAACCACTCGGATTTTTTGTCGTATACGAGTAAAATTCGAATGGTGGTTTCGAGTGCTCGAAAAAATTGCTATTCTTGAATGCCACTCGAACGGCAATTCCGTGTACGACTTTTTTTTTCGACTACACTACTTGGCAACGCTGTTTTCGTATAATTTTGGCCAACCCAACGCCGGTATGTCCGCCTAAACTTGCCGCGATGAAGTAAGGTTGACAGTAGATGGACATATTACGACTCTTCTGTGATATTACCGCCTTTGTTTCTGCAATTTATTTTTAAAAAGTGATTTATTTTCTAGATATATGTTTTTGCTTTAATAAAAAAAGAAGCTGTGGTTTATTTTGGTAAAGGCAATTATTGTGTAATCATTGGTAACGGTAAGTACCAAATTATAGAGTTGGGCAAAACAGTGATTTTCGACTAACCGGTGAAGTAGCGACAGCGATTTATAAGTAACCAGTGATTTTTAACGGTGATTTCAATCAGTGTATAAAATATTTCTAGTATTCATTGTTCATTCCCTATCCCTAGAGCATCCCCTGCGGCTGCGGCTATACAGTTATTTCGGTTATAAAGGTTACCAAATATTCCGTTGTGCTAGTTATGATTTAACCGGCTAGTTGAAAATAGGGACATTTTGGGTCAGGTAAAATAACAGAAAATTTGACAGCTGTTACCGTTATTGTTACTAAGAATAACGGCAACATTCAGGGCAAAAAAGATAGATTTTGGAACACTTAAGATAACACAACAAAAACGTTATAATTTAGTAGTTTCACACACCTTCAACTTTTTGTTTATTTATATTTGTTAATTTATTTTTATTAGATTTATGGCTTTTTACAAACCAGACTACCGAATTATAGTAAAAAATTCGACTGCATTAAACAAAACAATACAAAACTAACCTTAAAAAATAGCGGTAACATTAACGGCCGGCCACCGTAAGTACCGGGTGCCATTACGGTACATAACAAAAAAGGAGCGAGAAGCTGCTAATGCGCAGACTCAGTAATAACAATAACGGTAACAAAGTGTAAAATACGCGACCCAAAATGTCCCCGTTTTCGTATATTACGGTGAAACGTGAAACGCGATTTCACTGCCAAATATGCGTTCGGGTGCGACCAGCGACACGACGACGTCGTGAGACGCGACGCTCCTCAGATACCAGTAATAATATTTACCAATCACTGAATAACTGCTTGTGCAGAATTTCGATAACCGGTAGCGCCAGTGATTTTTGTTTCACTGTTACTGAATCACAATGATCAATATATCGCCCATCTCTACCAAATTATAGTAATGGAAATTTGGGGCCTAGGGGCATCTAACCTCTTTGCAGTGTGGAAATTTGGGGGTGAAATTCGCAGTTGAATTTTGAGACTGCTTAAAAGAAAACAAATAAACTTCATAAGTATTCTAAAGGGGTCTTGAACTTGAGGCATTGTTTGTTGAGTGGCCAGTGTTTGACGAACTTGCATACATCATGCTTTGACAAAAATTGTACAAGTTTTAAGTAACATAGGGGTTTTTGCTGAAACATTTGGAGTTTGCATTTTGTCTGTAGTATAGAAACAATTTAATTTTTTGCTCCCAGTTTCTTTTTGAGTAGAACAGTTTTGCCTTTTAGGCCGATAAGCATAATAAACATTTCAAGTAAAAATTTACAAAATCAGTAACCTTGGTTCAAAAAACCCATTTTTTTTTGTTTAAATTTGAATATCTTTACCTGTCAATTAACTGCAAAAAAATTTAAAACTGTTGTAGACTAAAGCAGCCCTCATATGATCAGTATGATTTGATTTGAATATGTACATTATTTTTGTAGATGTCTTTGTTTTTCAAAAGTTATAAACAAGGACATATATAAAAATCTTGCCAGTAATACGGATCCAGTGAGGTCTGCTGTGGTACACTCAATGAAAAAACTTTTTGTTACAGGTTTCTCAGAGAAGACATGAAGATCATTTTTGAGGTGTGAAGCAGTTTTTGCCTAGCGGTCCTGTTGCAATGATGATCCTACTAGAAATACTCAGATGCATTTGGTGATCTATTAACTTTTAAAGAACTTTTTTAAATAAATTATAAGTAAAATAAAGTTTATTGTAGTTTTATTGTAAAAAAGATTATACAACTTCTTACATAAAAGCTTATACAGTGAGAACGAGCAAGTTGGAATACATTTTCTAGCAGGTTAAATTAAAAAATTTTTGAATAAACCAAAATCATGCCTACTGAGATTTTTAATGAGCAATATTTTTGATGAATTTTTTTGGACAGAACCCCAGAAAGGGGTCCACCAAGATAAAACTTGTGGCACCTTGTTGCAAAGCCTATTGAAAAAGAAAAATTTTGGTTCACTTTTTTATGGAAATCTGTCAAATTAAAAAAAAACATTTTTTATTAGTTTTTGAACAAAGTGCAACAAGTTGAGTCTACCAGTTGCAAAAAAAATTTTGGTATTACTGGACCTCTTGTCAGGGGTCCACCACCTATATTTTAATAAAATTATAGGTTTTACTTTAAATGACACTTATATTCTCTAAAAATTACAAATAAATATAAATAATTTTCTTTTTGTTAATTTAAAAAAATTATTTGATACCCTTTCTAACAAGGTGCCTTAAGTGGGGTCATTCCATCTTAAAAAATAAGTTGTATGCTAGTGGACCCCTTTCTGGGGGTCTGTCCAAAAAATATTCTGTAAAAATATTGCCGGTTAAAAATCTCAGTTAACATGTGTTTGGATTTTTTCAAAAAACTTAAGTTTAACTGACTAGCAAGTTTATTCCAACTGGCTTGTTCTCACACTGTAGTCATATTGCATAGCGTTTTTTAATGCACTTGACAGTAAGTACTTATTATGTACTTTGAAATGTAAATAAAGAAAAATAATATTTTTATATTTTATATTTATTTTTGGCCAACATAGAAAAAGTCAGAAAAAATAGTGAAACTGGTAAAAGTATAAGATTAGGTTTATTATTTACATGCAGGGGATTTTCCTACTTGAAGCAGTTGGGCCCTTATATTATCCAAAAATTAAGCAAAATAAGATAAGGTGTTGTACCTAGGGGGGAATCAAGAGGTATCAATGCCTTACAAAATATTTGATAGCGTGTTAAAAGAGACACAAATAAGACAAAAAAATTGCACAATACTCAAATTTTTATTGAAACTTTTTAATGCCCCCGTCCCTCCCGAAAACGCTCCTTTTATATATTTTTTCTTGAAAATGTGTTACAAAGTTGTAATTTTTTTAATTATGTTTCTTTTTTAGAGCTGTTCATTCATGAATTATTAACGCAAAAATTCAGGATTTTTCACTCTCCTCCCCCCCCAGTCGTAAGGCATTTCCAAGAAAAAAAGAAATTAAAAAAACTGAGTGTCACAAGAGGCTATTCCTCTTCCACCTCTTTGCGTCCTCAAGCCCTTTTATTGCCAAATCGCGTCTTTTTTAAGAAGACCTCCCAGTTTTTTTTTAAATAAAGAAAAATTAGCTGTTTTGACTTGTACCAGGGACCCAATTCTTGAAATAAATCCGTATACGGATTTGGCGAAACGTATACGGATTTTCACCATTCGAATTCTTGAAAGCTCGTATACGAGTTTTTCGTTCGGAAATAGAGTCGAGTGGTAAAGTCCACTCGAATCTCAATTTCCGTATACGAATCTGAGTGATCTAACCTAACATTTTTGTTTACTTTAATATATTTTTTGGTGTTTGCTTAATTTTTCTTTATTTAAAAAAAAATTGGGAGGTCTTTTGAAAAAAGACGCGATTTGGCAAGCATCATGGCTATAAAATGGCTTGAGGACGTACAGAGGTGGAAGGGGGATTTAGCCTCTTGTGACACTCAGTTTTTTTTAATTTCTTTTTTTCTTGGAAATGTCTTACGACTGGGGGGGGGGGGAGAGAAAAATCCTGAATTTTTGCGTTAATAATTTATGAATTTTTTGATGATTTTACTGCTTTTTTAACAGCTCTAAAAAAGAAAAAATAATTTAAAAAAGTACCAACTTTGTAACACATTTTCAAGAAAAAATATATAAAAGGAGCGTTTTTGGGAGGGGCGGGGGGATTAAAAAGTTTCAATAAAAATTTGAGTATTGTGCAATTTTTTTGTCTTGTTTGTGTCTCTTTTAACACACTTTATCAACTATTTTGTGGGGCATTGATGCCTCTTGATTCCCCCCTGGGTACAACACCTTATGTTATTTTGTTTAATTTTTGAATAATATAAGGGCCCAACTGCTTCAAGTAGGAAAATCCCCTGAATGTAAATAATAAACCTAATCTTATACTTTAACCAGTTTCACTATTTTTTCTGACTTTTTCTATGTTGGTCAAAAATAAATATAAAAACAAAGTACATAATAAGTACTTACTGTCTATAATATGACTACAGTGTGAGAACAAGCCAGTTGGAATAAACTTGCTAGTCGGTTAAATTTTTGGAATGACCCCACTTAAGGCACCTTGTTTGAAAGGGTATCAAATAAGTTTTAAAAATTAACAAAAAGAAAATTATTTCTATTTTTTTGTAATTTTTAGAGAATATAAGTGTCATTTAAAGTAAAACCTATAATTTTATTAAAATACAGGTGGTGGACCCCTGACAAGAGGTCCCAGTAATACCAACATTTTTTTTGCATCTGGTAGACTCAACTTGTAGCACTTTGTTCAAAAACTAATAAAAAATGTTTTTTTTTATTTGACAGATTTCCAAAAAAAAGTGAACCATAATTTTTCTTTTTCAATAGGCTTTCCAACAAGGTGCCACAAGTTGTATGTTGTTGGACCCCTTTCTGTCAAAAAAAAAATCATCAAAAATATTGCTCATTAATAATCTCAGTTGGTTTATTCTAAAAAATTTTAATTTAACCTGGTGGAAAATGTATTCCAACTTGCTCGTTCTCACTGTATAAGCTTTTACGTAAGAAGTTGTATAATCTTTTTTACAATAAAAACTACAATAAACTTATTTTTATTTTACTTATAATTTATTTAAAAAATTGCATCTGAGTATTTCTAGTAGGATCATCATTGTAACAGGACTGCTAGGCAAAAACTGCTTCACACCTCAAAAATGATCTTCATGTCTTCTCTGAGAAACCTGTAACAAAGTTTTTTCATTGAGTGTACCACAGCAGACCTCACTGGATCCGTATTACTGGCAGGATTTTTATATATGTCCTTGTTTATAACTTTTGAAAAACAAAGACATCTACAAAAATAATGTACATATTCAAATCAAATCATACTGATCATATGAGGGCTGCTTTAGTCTACAACAGTTTTTAATTTTTTTGGAGTTAATTGACAGGGACATTCAAATTTAAACAAAAAAATGGGTTTTTTGAACAAAGATTACTGATTTTGTCAATTTTTACTTGAAAAGTTTATTATGCTTATCGGCCTAAAAGGCAAAACTGTTCTATACTCAAAAAGAAACTGAGAAAAAAACACTGGGAGCAAAAAATTAAATTGTTTCTATACTACAGACAAAATGCAAACTCCAAATGTTTCAGTAAAAACCCCTATGTTACTTAACACTTGTCCAATTTTTGTCAAAGCATGATGTATTAAAGTTCGTCAAACACAGGCCACTCATTACAAACAAAGCCTCAAGTTCAAGACCCCTTTAGAATACTTATGAAGTTTATTTGTTTTGTTTTAAGCAGTCTCAAAATTCAACTGCGAATTTTACCCCCAAATTTCCACACTTCAAAGAGGTTAGATGCCCCTAAGCCCCAAATTTCCATTACTATAATTTGGTACTTACCGTTACCAATGATTACACAATCATTGCTGTTACCAAAATAAAACACAGCTTCTTGTTCTATTAAAAAAAACATATCGTGAAAATAAATCACTCTTTAAAAAAAAATTACAAAGACAAAAGATGTAATGTCAATCTACTGTCAACCTTACTTCATCGCGGCAAGTTTAGGCGCACATACCGGCGTTAGTTTGGCCAAAATTATACGAAAGCAGCGTTGCCAAGTATTGTAGTCGAAAAAAAGTCGTACACGGAATTGGCATTCGAGTGGCATTCAAGAATAGCTATTTTACTCGTATACGAGAAAAAATCCGAGTGGTTCCAGAATTGGGTCCCTGGATCCGCCACTGTTTTGAACGCCCAGCCCGACATGTGACGTCACGTTCGCCACGAAACTTGGCAATAATTCTTTAGTTGGTGCAAATGACCTTAGAAAACATTTTTTAAAATTTTTGGTAAATGACTTTTAGGCATACGTCACGTTTGCAAACTTCAATTCATATTTGTTTTTGTTGATGAAAATGTTTACAAATTAAAGTCATTTAATAAATAAAATAAAAATATTTTTAATGTAGCAGGGGCATTTTGGTTTTGTGTCAGCGGCGTAGCGTGGGGGGGGGCGCGGGGGGTTCGCCGCCCCCCCCGCCCCGAGTGTAGTGGCGCCCCATAGGTGGGAGATGCGCCCTTGTGTCGTATCGGCCGCCCCCTTATACATGATGACCTTTTTTTTTTGTTTTGTAGTTGGCAAGATTTCGTCGTCAGAGGCGCCCTTGTGACTTATGCGCCCCCTGACATATGATGACCTTTTTTTTTTTTTTGGAGACGGTGCGGTTCAAATTTCTACGGCGCGGTTCTTTTTTTTGGTCGCAAGATTTGTGAGAGGCGCCTTTTTGACCTTTTGGTTCTTTTTTTTTGCTGTAAGATTTTTCATCAGTTTTCAGAGGCGCCCTTTTTAGCTGTCGCCCCCCCCGCCCTTTCGGGCACGCTACGCCGCTGTTTTGTGTATAAATAAAAATGTAATTTTGGTAAGTAGATTTTAATAAAATTAGAAGAGCTTATTGGATTTATTTACTAGAAGTCCATAATGGATGTTTTATAAAGTATTGGTTATTTATCATAGCCTTTGGCTTATGATTGTGTTATGATTAGTCTTTGTCATTTGATTAGAAATAGTGGTCCAAGGCCAACACAAAAATAGAGGCCATGACCCTGAAAAAATCAGCTGTTCTCCCCGGGGCTGAATTTTACATTGGGTCTTATGGGAGGTCAGACGTTTTTTTATGATATTTTCAAAATGGCACTACAGATTTCCGCAAAATTTCAGTGAAATATTCTTAGACACCATCCCGATATTCCACCAATGGTTTGTAAGGAAGCAACATGATTAAAAGGTTAAAATCTTCAAGATTTAGCATTCCTTATTTTGAATTCAAATTACCCGCCATGTACCACATGCCAACTGTTATATTTGACATGTATTTGACTTTGTCATCTGTGATTGTCACATTCGCTTCTGCTTTAAACTTAATTTTTGTGTGAGCTAATGAAGCGGCTATGAAAAATTAGAGATAACCATACATTTAAAGAAATTGTTCTGCCAGAATAAAGTAAAAACAATCTCAAAAACGGCTTTATTTAAAAAAAAATCAAATATTCATGAACTGTCATTCCAACTTCAATATTTTAAAGACAATCAGCTGGGTCATAGTGTGACCATCAAAAAAAAATCAGCCCCGGATGTGACGTCAACAAAGTGGAGGATCGTGGCCTGTCCATTTTGATTTTTGATAGCTCTGAGTGGTCTTAAACAAAATCAGCTCCACAGGTTAGATAACAGTAGTATAATACAAACAAAACTTTATCTGGGTATTGCATATACATAATATTCCAATACCCACGGTAACTGCCCATTCATAATGCAAACATGAGGGCCTTGGGGTCCTTAAGCAAAAAAGACTTGGTTGGTTGCTTTCAAAGACATATGCATACTATTTCCATATTGAGGGGTGATCAGCTGAACCAAATTTGTACACTGTCCTACAGGACTTTAATAAATTTTTGGTCCTGTAGTGTCCTGTACATGTCCTGTATAGTCCTGTACATGTCAAATCAAATCAAATGCTTTATTGTCAAAAAAGTAGAGTTTTACAAAGCAAAAAATGGTCCTTAATTGTAAATATAAGATAAACACTTGCCTACAAGTCTAAGTTGAGGTACAGAATAGTCATTTAAAATAGTGTAACAGTCTATAAATTCCGCGATATATATTTTTTTTTTTTTTTAATATTTCTCCTATGCAAATATGCTCTCTTTCCACCTATCACACCTATTCACTTACTATTATCGAAATACAACGAAATTCTTTGACCATTAAATTAAAATATGTTAAAATATGTTACAACATGTTAAAATATGTTAAAATACATAAAAACATGTTAAAATATGTCAAATCATGTTAAAATATGTTAAAACGTCAAAATATGTTAAAAATAAAATATGTTAAAGTTAGATATAAAACACAAGAAACAACAAACAGAACAATCTGATACATACACAAGTAAAATAAAAAAATTTAAATGTTTAAATATATTTGTCAATTATCCTATAACTGGTCCTCGAAAAATTCATTAAGACTATAATATGCCTTCTCCAATAGCAAATCTTTTACCTTAACCCTAAATATTTTTTCCGAGTGAATGCTTTTCAGTCTATTTGGAAGCTTATTAAAAATTTTAATACTGCGGTAGATTATCGAGTTTTGGGTTAATTGAGACCTAGGAATAGGCAGTGGTATGCTGTTATATTCTTGACTTCTTGTTTGGTAGGTTTGTTCAAATGTGTGATTTTTAAATTTTTTATAAATCAGCACCACTGTTTCTAGTATAAAAAGGCAACAAAGAGTTAATATTTTTTCTCTCATAAACAAAGGCCTACAATGGTCTCTGATTTTTGCTCCGCAAATATATCTGATGCATTTTTTTTGAATTACAAACACAGATCTGAACAAATACTGACTGCAATTCCCCCAAAAGGCTATTCCATAGCGCAAATGAGAATCGACAAGGGCGTAATAAGTTGTTTTGGCCATTTCACAACCAAGTTCGAAAAATGTTTGTCTAATGGCATAACTACCCATCGATATATTTTTTTATTAAGATAGGGAATATACGAGGAGAATTTTAACCTATTGTCTATATACATTCCTAAAAATTTAGTATTTTCATCCTGAGTTATTCTTTGGTTGGAAACAGTTAGGTCATCAAAAGAAAATTTAAAACTGAGGACTTTTGTTTTATCTTTATTAAAACAGAGAAAGTTTGCATCACACCACTCTTTAATTCGTTGTATGTCCTCTTGCACTATTTCTTTTAGTATTGTTTCGTTTTTATGATGCCATAAAACTGTAGTCTCGTCAGCAAAAAGTGTTAGAGTACCCCTTATACCTATTAAAGTTAAGTCGTTAATATATAACAAAAATAACAGTGGGCCCAAAACAGAACCTTGAGGCACACCAAAGTTAATTTTGGATAAAGAAGAGACACAACCACCATTTCGAACCATCTGATATCTGTATAGTCCTGTACAAGTCCTGTATAGTCCTGCCTGTGGGGTCATGTATAGTCTTGTGGCTGAAAAGGCCCATAAAAAAATTCGTGACAAAAAAAAAATGGTCATCACATCTCAACTCTAGTTTTTCTTAGAGAGCTGTTTTGCCTTTGCCGGCCTTAGTCCTTAATCATGCTTAGGGCACCCCTTAGGCGCCAGTACCCTCGGGGTCCTGTATAGTCCTGTGGAAGTTCTGTGGAAGTCCTGTATAGTCCTGTGGAAGTCCTGTATCGAGGGGTGAATAGCTCTCACAATCGGTGTACACATTTCTCACAATCTTCCCACAATCCTTCACAATCTTTACACAGTCTGTCCCAATCACTCACAATCTTACCACAATCCCTGACAATCGTATCACAATCCCTCACAATCTTATCACAATCTTACCACAGTCCCAGTAGCATAGCGTAGGGGTGGGGGGGCGGGGGGTTCGTCGCCCCCCGCCCCGAGGGTACTGGCATGGCGCCCCATTGGTGTCCGAAGCGCCCTAATTGTTAGTAAGGTAAGTAGCAGGGCCGGTAACGGTAAATTAAGAGGGCAGCCATTTTGGTCTCATGGGATTCACTATACTAAAAATTGCTAAATGACGTTTTTCCGAATCTACAATGAAGGTGTGGTTTTTTCGCATCTCTAAGGCCCCACAATACTGTAACTCTGTGCATTTGTTGATAACATGTATAGTTTGTGAGATATGAATTTTCATGAAGTTTTGTCATTTTGGTCTCAAGGGATTACCTATACTAAAAATCGCTAAATGACGTTTTTCCGAATTTACACTGAAGGTGTGGTTTTTTCGCATCTCTATGACCCCATTATACTGTAACTCGGTGCGTTTGCTGATAACCTGTATAGTTTGTGAGATATGAATTTTCAAAGTTTTGCCATTTTGGTCTCATGGGATTCCCTATACTAAAAATCGCTAAATGACGTTTTTCCGAATCTACAATGAAGGTGTGGTTTTTTGGCATCTCTACAGCCCCACAATACTGTAACTTGGTGTGTTTGCTGATAACATGTATAGTTTGTGAGATATGAATTTTCAAAGTTTTGCCATTTTGGTCTCATGGGATTCCCTATACTAAAAATCGCTATTCAATTCAATTCAATTCTTCTTTATTGTACATCGACTTATAAAAGTATATACAATGTCAAATTTTACAGCAGAAAATACTATATAATATTACATTTAACTCTAGTCAATGATCAAAAATGTCACTAATGCTATAGAAACATTTATCAATAAGGTAGCTCTGTAGTCTTTTTTTGAACTGTTTTTCTGATGTGACATTATTTATTTCATTAGGAATTTTATTATGTACATAACTAGCAAAACATTTTGGACTTTTCCTAAAAGCTGATAGATGAAAATTTGGAATCAAGATTTTACTTGTTTGCCTAGTATTATAGTTATGACTTGTTGAAACTGTTGGGAATTTGCTTTTGTTTCGCCTTACAAACATAGCCGCCTCAAGTATCAAAATGCCATAAATAGTAAGTAGCTTTTGATTTTTAAATATAGGCCTACATGATTCCACAGGGCTCAAGGAAAAAATCTTCCTTAAGATTCGTTTCTGAAGCACAAAAACCCTCCCAATTTCGCATGATTGACCCCAATAAAGAATCATGTATTTCAGATGACTGTATACCAAAGCATAATATACATTTATAAGTTGTTTTGTTGTTAATATGTTTTTCAAATTAACTATTGCGAAGTATGCAGAGTTGAGTTTTCCAGCTACATGGTCAATATGTGACAGGTCCAGGTAAGCTGGCTATCGATATGTAATCCTAAGAACTTATAGCTGTCAACCCTATTAACATTTACACCATTCATGGAGAGGACAAAGTTTGGTACTAACTTTCTCTTGTGAAACACCATGTATTTAGTTTTGCTCTCATTGACTAGCAGTTTGTTACTAGTACACCATTCATGAAACTTATCAAGCATGAGATTGGACTTTTCGATAAGAGTTTGTAGGGATTCACACGATATGACAATGGTGGAATCATCGGCATACAGAACGATTTTTATTTTATCCTCTGGGGACCAACAACTTTCTAGAAAACTTACAAGGTCATTAATAAATAGAATAAATAGGAGTGGGGATAGCACACTACCTTGTGGCACCCCATATCTTTGCTCACAAGTGCTAGAGAAATCTGAACCAAACTTTACCTTTATTTTTCTACCTGTCATAAAAGAAGTAACAAGATTTCTGAAATCACCTCGAAACCCTAAAGCATTCAGTTTTTGAATAAGAAACACACTATCAACACAATCAAATGCAAGTGTGAGGTCAAAATAGAGAGCAACAGTGAACTTGCTTGAGTCCATTGAGTTGTAAATTGCTTGAGTGAAATCATAAGCGGCAGTATTGGTTGACAATTTATCTCTGAAACCATGCTGTGCATTTGAGAGAAGGTTTTCATGATTCAGGAATGACCTCATTCTATTTACATTTATTTTCTTAAAGATTTTGGAAAAAGACAGAAGGCCAGTGATAGATCTATAATTCTCGAGAAGCTGGCAATCACCCTTCTTAAATAAAGGGACAACATGTCCTAATTTAAGTTTGTCTGGAAAGGTACCACTTGTAACAAACAAATTGTACAGAAACCTACTGGATACTTGATATAATCCCATATATACTCAAGAGCAAATACTGGAATATCCTCATTGCTACAGCATGCTTTCTTATTCTTCAATGATTTTATGGCTGACAAGGTCTCATCTATGGATATCTCATAGAAGAAAATGGAATTGACGTTATAATGTGGTAAAGTACATTGGCTATGGGGTAGTACTGACAGTTTTTCTATTACACTACTGGAGAAATATTCACAAAAAGCATTTGCTATTTCGGCTGACTTAGTTAAGACAGAGCCATTTGTATCGATGGATTTAATATTACAATTTTTACTATTTTTTATGACTCTATTTAGGTTTGTGTTTATGACTTGCCATATGGTTTTAGACATGTTCGAAGAATCCTGAATTTTGTTCTGAAAAAATACCTTTTTATGCTCTTGAACTTTTGTCTGGAATAGCTTTTTTGTGTCCTTATATTGTTTAAGAATCTCTGGAGTATTCACCTGTCTACTTAGCCAGAAGAGATCTTTAAGATCTTCACTATCGACTAGAATATCCTGGCTTATCCAGTTACTAGAGTTATGTGCTACAGTTTTTATTTTTATTATGGGACATGTGAGGTCTAAATAATACAGTAGTGTCTTATGAAAGTAATTCCACGCAGTGTCGACATCAGTCATCCCATACAGATATGACATGTCATCCCGAGACAGTCTAAATTTTAGATTTGACATGTTTCCCTCATTAAACGATCATTTAAAAAATATGTGTTTTGTACTTTATTTTGAGGAGTAGTATTAATATTTGTTAGAGACACTACTTGAGCCAAATGATCTGACATGTGTGGCTGATAGTTTATTGCAGTGCCCAAATTTTGCTTATTTATAAAAATATAATCCAATTGTGACGGTTTATCGACTCCTCTTATTCTTGTAGGTTCCATAGGCAGAATCGAAATCAGAGAGAAACTTTCCAAGAGGTCAAATAATTCAGATCTATATGGCGAGTTGACAAGGTTATCGACATTGAAATCACCGCAGAGTATAATAGTTTCATATTTTTTATGCAAAAAACAAAGAAATTCATTAAAATAAATAATAAAATTATCAAAATCTGGTCTAGAGGACAATGTACAGGACCTGTAAATGACTCCCAGAGCTACCTTTATGTTATTTAATTTTAATTCAATGACAGCTGATTCAAAGTATAATTCATGATTGAAATTATCAGTAGAGATTTTTTTATAATTGTACATACAGTTATTTGTGGCAAATATGGCAACACCACCATGAATGTGATGAGTCCTACAGAATACCTTTATAACTTTATAGTTCGCTATTTGTAAGTTTTCAATCTGGTCTTTAGTGCACCAATGCTCCGACACACAACAAAATTCAGGTTTAAACTTAAATAACATAATCTCCATTTGTCCAATCTTAGTAGCAAGACTACCACAGTTTAGATGTATACAGAAGCTTTTAAAACTTTCTGACCCCCTTGATGTTCTAGCCATAATATCTTCGTGTTGATAGGAGGTATATTTTCCATTTGTTAAAGTTTGAGTCTCTTCTGCTTCTGTAAGATGTGTTTCTTGTGTTGTTCCGAAAAAATCTAAATTTTTTGACAGTTATGTTTTCTGGCCACTTTGTATTTTCTAAAAAGTTCTGTAATTCTGTTTCAGGTATCTCCACTCGAAAACTAGTGTATTCTCCTGATTTGACTGTTTGTTGCTCAATTTTTACATTGATATTTCCAAAAGTATTTTGGATATGATGCTCAATGTCTTTTCTTGTTGTGTTAGCATCCAGTCTACTAAGAAAAACAGAATCCTTACGTGGAATTCTTGCTGCAGTGAGAGCTGTAGAGTGTCTATTTAGTGATGCTGAAGATGCGGTTGGCTGGATGTTTCTGCTTTCTAAACCAGCAGCTACAATGGGCCTATAATTGGCTTCTACTTCATTGTTTTGTAGTTGGTGACTTTGAGGTTTTACAGAATAAGCTTCCAATTTGTGTAGTTGATTTTTAACTTGAATCAACTCAGTTTCGATTTTACTCATGTTCGCTACTTTATCCAGTAGCATTGCAACTTTCCTCTCTAACTCTCAAATCTTATTTTCATTTGTATCTGGATTTGGTTGGTTTGGGATACGCTGTTCGACATATAAATTAGTCTTGCTTTCTAGAGCATCAAGTTTTTTTGTTATTTTCCCATTTACTTGACTGATCTTCATTATTTCATCTAAGACCGTCTTAAGGGCTAGACTTTCATTTTCTTTAGGAAGATTTTCTTTTTCAGCAATAAGTCTTTCTATGGAATATTGTTGCTCCATTATGGTGTGGTTATTTTCCTCTTTTGTTCTTTTTAGCACTGCAATATCCTCGCTTAGCACTGCGTTTTTTTCATTAGCATCTGAAAGCTGCAATCTGAGTGTTTTCAGTTCTTTTTTCAGACTCTCAAAATCCTTATTATTCCGTTCCAGTTCTTGCTTATAGTTTTTTATTTCTTGTCTAAATGACGTTTTTCCGAATCTACACGGAAGGTGTGGTTTTTTAGCATCTCTATGGCCCCACTATGCGTTGGCTGTTAACATGTATAGTTTGTGAGATATGAATTTTCAAAGTTTTGCCATTTTGGTCTCTGGGATTCACTATACTAAAAATTGCTAAATGACGTTTTTTCGAATCTACAATGAAGGTGTGGTTTTTTCACATCTCTACGGCCCCACAATACTGTAACTCGGTGCGTTTGTTGATAACATGTATAGTTTGTGAGATATGAATTTTCAAAGTTTTGCCATTTTGGTCTCACGGTATTCCCTATACTAAAAATCGCTAAATGACGTTTTTCCGAATCTACAATGAAGGTGTGGTTTTTTCGCATCTCTATGGCCCCACTATACTGTAACTCGGTGCGTTTGCTGATAACATGTATAGTTTGTGAGATATGAATTTTAAAAATTTTGCCATTTTGGTCTCATGGGATTCCCTATACTAAAAATCGCTAAATGACGTTTTTCCGAATCTAGACGGAAGGTGTGGTTTTTTCGCATCTCTATGACTCCACTATACTGTAACTCGGTGCGTTGGCTGTTAACATGTATAGTTTGTAAGATATGAATTTTCAAAGTTTTGCCATTTTGTTCTGATGGGATTCTCTATACTCAAAATCGCTAAATGACGTTTTTCTGAATCTACAATAAAGGTGTGGTTTTTTCGCATCTCTGCGGCCCCACAATACTGTAACTCGGTGCGTTTGCTAATAACATATAATCCATATTTTTGGGAATTTTTTAGCTCTGCAAAAACTATGTTGTAGCTTAAACCGCTTATTACAAACTCACTGGCCCCAGAAAAATTCAATGCTGTGTATATGCGGTTAACCAAGAGGAAACCCACTTGCCCCAATAGCCAGGGCAAGTGGGTTGGAGAGACTGCATTTATTTTTAATTTTTTTTCTTTATATACTAGGATATAATAACAACATAACCAAGTATATCCTGTCCAAGAATGAAGTCTGTATCTTTTTTTTTGTAAAAGTTACATGATCTTAAAGTCATCCTTTAACATTTTTAGTACCCACTTACCCCTATCTACCCTTTGGGCATAGTTCAATATTTGACACAAATGCATGATACCTATAGGTCATAATTAGGTACCTTCATTTAGTTAAATGCATGGCTGAATAAGAATTAAACCTAAAAGTTGGAAATAAAAAAATAAAATAAAAAAAACACCTTCAACTGCTAAATCTGCATTTACCTACTAGTAAATCACATACAAATAACATTTAACAACATTCCCGTACCATATTCAAATCAGGCAAAATATCTAGGTATGACACTTGATGCCAAATTGCGCTGGAAAGCACATGTTAAGAAAAAAAAGAAGAACTTGAGATAAGGTATAGAAAAATGAACTGGCTAATTGGAAGGAAGTCCAATTTAACAATTCATAATAAGTTACTGCTTTACAGACAAATACTGAAACCAGTATGGACATATGGTATTCAACTATGGGGTTGTGCTAAAGAGAGTAACATTCTAGTTTTACAGAGATTTCAAAATAAAGTATTAAAAAACATTATGAATGCACCTTGGTACATTCGAAATAGTGACCTTCATCTATATTTAAAAATCAAAACTGTAGCAGAGACTAGAAAAAAGTACGCAAAAAGCCATGAAGATAGACTCCATCGGCATGTGAATGTGAAAGCAATTCAGCTTCTAGTCAATACTTTGCTAGTTCGAAGACTAAAAAGAGTGAAGCCATTTGAGCTAGTAAACTAAGTGAATTACATAAAACAAAATAATGCTATAAACACAACACAATTGTGAGTTACAGACCAAACAAAGCGGGGAGAACTGTTGAGTGAACCCTAAGTTTAAATCTGACTTTTCTAGTAAATTAAGTTAAAACAAAATTGCTAATTAGTCTTACTGACTAGATTGTAATACAATAAACACAGTGTGTTTGGCAAATAAAAAGAACAAAAAAACCTACTAGTCGCAATTGGGGTACAAAATTACCCAATAACCTGATTCATGAAAATACAAAACTGTATCATTTCATACATTATAGATCAATTTTGTACCCAACTGCGACTAGTAGGTACAAGTAGATTTAGCAGTTTGGTGTTTTTTTATAAAAAATTTTTTTATTAAGTTTAATGCTTCTAAAGAAAGAAATTAGGGAAAATGTTTACCTCATAAAACTCAAATATCTTGCTGAACCTTTTCTAATATTTTTTCTTGTAATATCATAGAATGTCCTGTTCTAAAAGTTGAAAAGATAATTGCTTTTGATAAAATAATTTAAAACTTACACTTTTTTGCAAAAATATACTTAACTTAAGTTAATAGTGTAGTGTTTATTAAGAGGTGTTGTTTTTGGTGCGTTCACCAAACACCAAATCTTGATCAACCTTGGCTAACATTGTACTATACTTAATTTAGTAAGATAAATATATTTTTTAGGTAAAAACCATTTAATGGTATTGGAGCTACATTGTCAAGTAGAACAAATAAATCAAAAATGTCTAAGGAAAATCCCACTGCTTATGAATGGAATTCTGTGGAAAATTCCACTTATCATGAAATTAAAATAGAGGAGGATTCTGGGGAATTGTCTACTTATAATAAAATAAAACAAGAAGCAAATATAGAATTTTTATCAATTAAAAATGAGCCTTTAGATTTAGATAGTGAAGATAAAAAAATGATAGGACTGGAAGGTGAAATCCATGTACCAACTAAAAATGAGCCTCCAGATCCAGAAGCTGCTGAAGATATAAAAATGGCAGAAGAAAGGAACAAAGTTGACAGTTGTAATTTTATTCAAGGTCAAGAAATTAAGAAAGAATTTCCAGACGATATGCTTGAACCAGAATGGTAAGAATACATTTATTTTATTTATTTATTTATTTATTTATTGTACAAAACTTTATGAAAAAGTATATATACATTGTCAAGTAGTTTTAGCATTAACAAAAAATATAAATAACAAAATTACAATCTAAAAACTAACTTAAGAACTCGTTAATCGAGTAAAGACATTTTTCAACTAGGTGCCTGTAATGTTTTTTTAAACAATCTAGTAGAGGTGATGCTACAAAAACATTTTGGGTTTTTTCTAAAGGTAGACATGTTATAATTTAAAATGATAATGTTAGAATTCTGCCGTGTTGGATATGCGTGCAAAGTTGATACTGATGGAAACCTGTCCTGGTAGCGCTTCACAAACATTCCTGCTTCTAGTACTAGGAGCCCGTAGACTGTTAGAATTTTGTTATTTTTAAAGATAGGCTTGCAGGAGCCGTATTCTTCAAAGTTTGTGAAGGGAGTGATCCCGGGAACGTTCCCGGGAAATCAAACTTTTCTCCCGGGAATGAAAATGTCGTATTCTTGAACGCTCGAAGCTGTTTGTGAGTGTAAGGTTTAGAATCACGCCTTGCAACTCCAGTGCACAGCGTTGCCGCGTATAAACCGCCTTTAGGTTCAGAGAAACGTTTCTCTGTAGTGCCGAATTAATAAACACGCGGCTTTTCTCCCTTCTAAGATGTAATATAACGTGTTGTATAGCTACACAATTATATTATGCATTAAATTAAACACTCTCACTGAATTGAGTCTGAAAGTGGAGATATTGCTTTTAAATGCATATACTCTATTTTTACAATATAAAAAAAAACAAAAAGGTGTGGTTAGAAACTTTCCCGGGATCTCGTTTTCAGCGGTAAGATGTGTAACTTGAATTCACGGGAGCGTTCTTTCGAGAATAGAGCTTTCACCTTTTTATGGTGAGGATTACTCACATTCTCCTCCCAAAAATTCAAGAATAAGTATCCAGAGTCAACTGGACTTAGTGAGTAGATTTTATGCAGACTTCTTTTTTGTAGTATAAAAATGCGATCCATGTCACAGGATTGTCCCCAATACATTGCTTTGGTGATGAAAAAAGTATTGGACAAGGTTGTGTGACACATTATAAATAATTTCTTAAAAAATATATCTAAAAAGCCAAGTACGCGAAAATGCTATTCCGTAAAAAGAATTCAGATAAAAGTAATGCCAAGTTCCCCAATACAAATTTCAAAATGAAAGGTTCTTACTAGTTTGGAAATGTTTTTTAAACTTTGCTATTCCAGCCAAACTTCTTTATGTTCACTTTAGCACTGTTCCTAAGAGTCATTTGCAGCCGTAATAGCCAAATTTAGAAAAACATTTCCAAAACGTGTGTATTGGATTCGGCTTTACTTTTATCTCAATTCTTTTTACGGAATGCCATTTTCGCATACTTGACTTTTTTTTACATGAAATGTTTTTGGTATGATTAGTTTTATAAAACTAGTCTAATCTAGAATAATATTGAATCATGATCTAATTTGAATTTTTTTTTGTACTATTTTAGTGATATTGCTGAAGAACCTGAACCAAAAAAATTAGCCCTAGAAAATTTAGGCGAGGGATCTAGTACCTCTGGGTAAGTGGAATCTTTTCTCGAATAGTAAGTGGCAGATTCAGGCAAACCAAAGGGGACCCGCCTCTTTAACCGCAATGTCTTCTTGACCCTGCCCCTTCGGATATCTTGGAACCGCGACTGTGAATAATACATAAACTCTGGGTAATATTTTTCATTAGAAGTGCATGCATAAACACTCTTTTAAATTTAACTAGTTATTAACAACCCTTACCCAAAATGGTTTTCATTCATGATAAAATTTACAGGGAAAAGAAAATATGCAAAAGCTTAAGATCAGAAAAAAACCTGGAAAAGCTAAGGAAAACTCAAAACATAGATAAATTAAAGAAATTAAGAAGGCAATAATACAGTTTGTTATGGAAAAAATGTATTAGGTTAAAATTGGTAATAGGAGAGTTCAAATAAAGACTAAACAAGTTTTGTCCATGATTTTATCAGAAATCTTGTTTTTAAAATCAATAAAAAAAACTATTAGGTATTAAATTTACTACGGCATTCATAACTACATAAAAAAAAAGTCATTATATTTTTTCATAAAACTATTTTTTCCTGATCCTTGGTCATCCATCACATTTACCTCTAAGTTTTTTAAAAAACAAATAGGGCATTTTCTAATTTAACAAATTAGTCTACAATGTCCAACTTTTCATTTCTGAAATCCCCAATTTTTTCCCATTTTTAAACCAGAAAACCAAATAGAAACACGAACCAAAAAACTATCAAATATTCTTTCCAAGTGAAGGAAAAATGCTCATAGCGGTTTCTAACCTAAAGATTGTTACTTTGCATTTCCCAGTTTTTCATCAAAAATTTTTGAAAGAATATTATACACAGTTAAGTTTTTTAAACGCGATGGTATCAAGGCAAATTATAAAACGCTCACAACACTCAGTGGTGATGCTCTCAATCGACCGTGCGGCAAGTGGCACATTTACCCGCTACACCACGATGAAGCACGACCCCATTTGGCTGGTTAAAATTAAACCAAAGTAACTGCTGTTTTACCAAAAACGAGAAAAATCTATTTTAATTTGTCATCGTTTATTAGATTTGTAAATTCAATTCTCAGAAGTTAAGTTGCAAAACAGTTATTTTCAAAAAGCATGACATGCTTTACTGATCATGGCTTTCCTGATGTCCAAAAGGGTATATTCCTTACCAGAACAGAAACATGTTTCTGACTTTTATAGTTTTTACCACACTATTTATTGCCTAGTAGTTTTATTGCAGCCATTAACTGGCAATCAAATACAAAAAATAAATCTTCTGTACAGAATTTTTTTTCATGACTGTGCTATTAGGACTGACATAAAATAAATTGACTTATTATTATTATTATTACCCGCTTACTCAGAGTTTATTCGAGTGTGCCAAAACTTGTTTTTTTTGTCCTTTTAACATTTTATAGGAAATTGATAGATTTATTAAAAATCTGGAACCTGCAAATAACTTTCTGAATTTCGCAAATTTTGGTACACCCAAGTGTTTAAACATATATGTAATATTTGGGCCTCATTTTTACTGCCAATGGCGTAATAAGGCCTTGTACATTTTTTTAAATGATATTGCACGCTTAATTTTAAAATTTATTATTATAAGGATCAAATGTACAAGGTCGGTTTACATAGGCCAGTGTAGAATTGTGTAAATTAAAAAAAAAATTTCGGGCCAAAGGCATGTTTTAAAAATAATTTATTTACAATAGTTCTGTTGGTCTAAAATTGTAACCGGTAACCTTAGTCTATGACTATATACATAAAAGGTAGGGCATTAAGAAGTCGGAAACTTACACATATTTCAAAGCTCCTCTATTTCTCAGTTATTTAAACTCATTTAAGCCGTATGATTTATGAGGACAGTCCAGGCCACAGTGTAGCTAATAGTGACTTAGAGAGCCCATTCGGGCAAACTCGTTTTTACCTTGGAGGAAAATATGTAGTAGGTAAGGTTCTGTGAATATAAATGTTCGTTATAGCACGTGTGCAGAGTTTTTATATAAAAAATGGAGTAATCCAGTAAATGCCGAGGGGTTACTAAATAATTTAGAAGAAATTAGTTCTGATGAACCATTTTCAGCAGTAAATTATAGTAATGAACTTGCCCCTAAAGATGAGCCAGATAATGACATAGATGTAGTCTATGGCTTCCATGTCTCAAAAAAGGTGTTTTACTAAGAGACAATGATGGAGAAAAACAATATCTAAGGGTCACTCAAAATAAACAAAGAAAAACTGACGAAGTTGCCAATGAAAACGAAGATGAAAATATGCCTTCTTTTAAATTACCAAAATTGGACGAAAATAGTAAAATAATGTCAAATATCGATGAGCGGGACAAACAGGCGATTTGCGGAAAAAAAATTATCGGATCAGAAAACAAGATCAAACATTACAAAAAACGAAGAACCAAGTGTTGTAGAAAAGACTCGATTAGACAATTTAAATCCCATTGATTTATTTGAAATGTACTTCTCAGGAGATTTTGTCAATTTCATTTGCATAGAAACTCAAAAATATGCTAAATATAAAGGAGAATACGATTTTGAGATATCTGTTCAAGAAATGTACATCACAAAAGAATTGTGCCTTAATTACTTACGAGTAAATTCTATAATTTACTTATGTAATTTCATTAAATCTTTGCCATTGTTAAGAGAACTAAAGTCTTAATCAGCTTAACTGCGTAGGTCCGATTAGATCTGATCGCATAGAAAATGTCCCACTTAAAGATTCTACAAAAAAGGACCAGACGTAAATGCATTTATGCATGCATGCATTGTAAAATCTGAGGATGGACTAACACTCGTAAAGTGGAATGGCTACAAATCTCGCGGTCGATAAAATCTACCTTTTTAAAGGTAAACGATTGTCTAAACAAGAAGGAAAGCTTATAGATATTAGCCAGCCAACAATTGTTGATATCTGCAATGAGATCCATCTAGGAACATCTTGTCGCCCAATTTACAAATCAAATCAAATCAAGCTTTATTGTCTTATATAAAGTATAAAACTTTGTAGACAAAGCAAATACGTAACTCATTTACTTTAGTTTCTCTAATTTCGAACAATTGGGTTGCGTGGCACCAGGAAGGAAGCTGGTCATATCATGATTTGCGATGCAGTGCAGGAAAATCCTAAGTGGAGAAGCTACCAAATTGCCGAGCAGTTGATATGTCTTCAACCATCGTTAAAAGAGTCCTTAAAAAGAATGGTTATTATTCTTACAAAGCGTCAAAAACTCATGTAATTTTTCCTGATGCTCCGTATCGTCGTATGGAATTTTGTGAAACAATGATGGAAAGTACTAATCGTGATGAAAATTTCTGTTTTATTTACCGATGAAAGCTCTTTTCCTTTGTTAAATCGACATAACTCAATATAGATATTGGTCAAAGGAAAACTTGTATTTGCACTTGGACGTTCGAACACAATATCCCCAAAAACTAAATGTATGAGGGACGATTTCCGGAGAACACGTGCAGCTAAACAATTGTCAGTGGTGAGATTTGTTAAAACATGGTTTCTGAAAGTTGGTTGTCCTACGCATAACATTCACCTTGTTAGGGAATATCTTGAGAATGTATTTTGTTATCGATTGATGAGAACACTTTTCTAACATATCTTATGGCCAGCGAGATCGCCCGATTTTGCTCTCAATAGTTCTCATAAAAAATCAAACAAGTTTCGTGGCTAATCGGGTAAAAAGGAGTTTTTGTTTCACTCATATTTTTCCGTGGGTAGCTTGAAAGCTTAACCTCACGGGGGTCCAAGATCTAATGGACACCTAAGAAGTGTTGACAGTTAACTGTCGTCCTTATGGGACTCCTCAGAACACTGCTTGGTCAATGTGACACTCTTGGGAAGTTAATTAGACGGTTTTGTCTCTAATTGTATGTAAATAGTGAGAAAACTCTCGCAGGAAGCGCCATCTACAAGAACAAGAGCAGGCGAAAATAAACTGCTTTACATATCGATCAATGAAAAGATCGAAAACAAATAAAAAGAAACAGACTAATCCGTGACCTACGTCAGCTCTTCTGCCTTTCAGGCCAGATCAACACTTATTGCGTTTTTACCCGCTATCAGACACGTGAGCGTCAGTCAACGGAATTTTTTTTCGCTACTTAGCCTAAAGTGTTCCTTATTACATCATATTATGATTATTTTAAGAAACACTTTATGCTATTGAACCGAAAGGAAAAGTCGGTGAGATGGACCCTTAGTTATCAAAAATCGATATAGACTTAGGAAATGTTATTTTTGTGTTAGTCAACAGCAGTGGCGCTCTCAGGAATGTCATGGGGGGGGGGTGAGGCCTCATGACGACGTATTTTATCTTTTTATTCACGAAATATGTGAAAAATATCTAAAAAGTTGTAAGGGGCCCGGGCCCTGAGCCACCCCCTCTCTGGGTGTGCCCATGATTATTAGATCTTCTGTTTATATTGGGTGGGCCAAAAACAACCAGAATACAATAATAATAGTCAATAAACCTTGATTAAAGTGTGCCGCTCTCGGTCTATTTGTTTAGTTTGATATACCTATTATATTGTTTTATTTAAACATTTTGTATAAAAAGGCGTTTGTTAAGCAGGTAAGTATAAAACAATTAATATAAAAAACGTATGATTTAAAGTAATCTTTAAAATTAAAGACCCAATACTTAAAATGCTTACAGTCGATCTGACCGACTATTTTTTGAGTTCCTTAGCGTAATATGTTCTAAACTTTTCCGTATTTTTTTCTTTTGTGTTTTTGGGGTTTTTAATTTCTTTTCTGGCGTTTTTTACTTTTTATCCCTGATCTGTCACTTTTATTCCGTGATTTTTACTTTTTCTTCCTGATCTATCACCTTTCTTTCCTAATGCTGTAACTGACAAGTCAACAAAAAAGTAAAACCTGAAACTAGATTCACGTAGGGGTGCGGTATATATCTACGATGATCTTCGATCTATTTGGGCTTCGTTTTATAATCAATTAATTTTTACAGGGTTGGTTTTTTAAAAGTTTTCACCTGAAATATCTTTAATTAAAAATATTTTAAAGCTAAAATTGTCATGCCTAGAGTATTTCCCAAAAAACTTATGATAAATTAAATTATTTTCCTACATTCTAAAGTTACGTTTTATAAATAAAAAGTACCGGTGAATGGAATCTTTATGAGGTACTAGTGTAAGGTGATTTTCTTCCTTTTGTTTACCTGTAATTTTTATCTGGAATCATTAAGTCGAAATATCTTTTTAAAAATATATCATTTTTACACTGGTTTATGCAAACCGTGAATGAGGCCCTATGATATACTTAAATCTAAAATATTTGTAGAAAAAACCATTGGATCCGGCTACGAGGGAATATATTGAGCAAAACATCATAAAGATTCCAATACCTCCAATCATAAGGTATTCTAGAAAAATACATGCAAAATACGGATGTCGCCTTTGCGGGTACGAATCATTTGAAGAGAAAAAAACGAGAAACCACGTGAGAAACCACATGTTAAAGAAAACATTATGGTTTGTATGTGGAATTTGTCACAATTTCGAAACTGCTCAAAAATCAAATTTCACTAAACACCTAAACTCGCACAGAAATAACGAAGGCGTCTTTCAATGCCCACATTGTTCCTTTTATACCCACGTTTATCAACCCAGCTTTAAAAAACATTTGATAGTTCACCAGGACGAGGATCAACTCGAACTATTTTTTTGCGGCGTTAAAGACTGTACATTTAAAAGCCGGCATAAAAACGTACTTAGAAATCATCAGGATAAACACAGGATCGACATAAATGGAGAAATGTTTAAATTTGGTCGATGTAATTATCAAACACCAATAAAGAGGTATCTTTCGAGCCATTCAAGAATACATAAAGAGGGTTATGTTAGAAGAGCTATCGTTTATCCAGATAAAATTTTAAAATGTGAAATTTGTAATTATCAAACTCGAAACAAAGCACATTTGAAAATTCACAGCATAAAACACCAAGATGCCAGACCATTTAAATATTCTGTTTGTCCTCGTAGTTTTAAGCTTAAGCAAAGCCTTAAAAAGCATCTCTTGATTCATGAGGCTAAGAAAGTCAATGAATTTGACTCTCTAAAAGGTACTTGAAAATCTACACATTTTCAGTTGCCGCAACAAAGTGCATTTTAATGTCCGCCTTATGTTTTTTGTACCCACAAATTATCAAGGAGAAATTTGTAAATGTGGTCGATGTAATTAATTATTAAACACCAATAAAGAGGTATCTTTCGAGCCATTTAAGAATACATAAAGAAGGCTATGTTAGAAGAGCTATCGTTTATCCAGACAATATTTTAAAATGTGGAATTTGTAATTATCAAACTTGAAACAAAGTACATTTGAAAATTCACAGCATAAAACACCAAGATGACAGACGATTTAAATGTTCTGTTTGTCCTCGTAGTTTTAAGCTTAAGCAAAGCCTTAAAAAGCATCTCTTGATTCATGAGGCTAAGAAAAACAATGAATTTGACTCTCTAAAAGGTACGTGAAAATCTAAAAATTTTCAGTTGCCGCAACAAAGTCCATTTTAATGTCCGCCTTATGTTTTGTGTACTCACAATTATCAACAAGGAGAAATGTTTAAATGTGGTCGATGTAATTATCAAACACCAATAAAGAGGTATCTTTCGAGCCATTCAAGAATACATAAAGAGGGTTATGTTAGGAGAGCTATCGTTTATCCCGATAAAATTTCAAAATGTGAAATTTGTAATTATCAAACTCGAAACAAAGCACATTTGAAAATTCACAGCATAAAACACCAAGATGCCAGACCATTTGAATGTTTTGTTTGTCCTCGTAGTTTTAAGCTTAAGCAAAGCCTTAAAAAGCATCTCTTATTCATGAGGCTAAGAAAGGCAATGAATTTGACTCTTTAAAAGCTACTTGAAAATCTAAAAATTTTTAGTTGCCGCAACAAAGTCCATTTTAATGTCCGCCTTATGTTTTTTGTGCTCACAGTTATCAACAAGGAGAAATGTTTAAATGTCGTCGATGTAATTATCAAATACCAATAAAGAGGTATCTTTCGAGCCATTCAAGAATACATAAAGAGGGTTATGTTAGAAGAGCTATCGTTTATCCAGGCAAAATTTTAAAATGTGAAATTTGTAATTATCAAACTCGAAACAAATCACATTTGAAAATTCACAGCATAAAACACCAAGATGCCAGACCATTTGAATGTTCTGTTTGTCCTCGTAGTTTTAAGCTTAAACAAAGCCTTAAAAAGTATCTCTTGATTTATGAGGCTAAGAAAGGCAATGAATTTGACTCTTTAAAAGCTACTTGAAAATCGAAAAATTTTCAGTGGCCGCAACAAAGTCAATTTTAATGTCCGCCTTATGTTTTTTTGCTCACAATTATCAACAAGGAGAAATGTTTAAATGTGGTCGATGTAATTATCAAACACAGATAAAGAGGTATCTTTCGAGCCATTCAAGAATACATAAAGAAGGTTATGTTAGAAGAGCTATCGTTTATTCAGACAAAATTTTAAAATGTGAAATTTGTAATTACCAAACTCGAAACAAAGCACATTTGAAAATTCATAGCATAAAACACCAAGATGCCAGACCATTTGAATGTTTTGTTTGTCCTCGTAGTTTTAAGCTTAAGCAAAGCCTTAAAAAGCATCTCTTGATTCAAGAGGCTAAGAAATTTTCGGTTGCCGCAACAAAGTTCATTTTAATTTCCGCCTTATGTTTTTTGTACTCACAATTATCAACAAAGGGAAATGTTTAAATAAAGAGGTATCTTTCGAGCCATTCAAGAAGGTTATGTTAGAAGAGCTATCGTTTATCCAGATAAAATTTCAAAATGTGAATTTTGTAATTATCAAATTCGAAATAAAGCACATTTGAAAATTCACAGCATAAAACACCAAGATGCCAGACCATTTGAATGATCTGTTTGTCCTCGTAGTTTTAAGCAAAGCCTTAAAAAGCATCTCTTAATTCATGAGGCTAAGAAAGTTAATGAATTTGACTCTTTAAAAGGTACTTGAAAATCTAAAAATTTTCAGTGGCACAACAAAGTTCATTTTAATGTCCATTTTATGTTTTTTGTACTCACAATTATCAACAAGGAGAAATGTTTAAATGTGGTCGATGTAATTATCAAACACCAATAAAGAGGTATCTTTCGAGCCACTCAAGCATACATAAAGAAGGTTATGTTAGAAGAGCTATGGTTTATCCAGACAAAATTTTAAAATGTGAAATTCGTAATTACCAAACTCGAAACAAATCACATTTGAAAATTCACAGCATAAAACACCAAGATGCCAGACCATTTGAATGTTCTGTTTGTCGTAGTTTTAAGCTTAAGCAAAGCCTTAAAAAGCATCTCTTGATTCATGAGGCCAAGAAAGTCAATGAATTTGACTCTTTAAAAGGTATTTGAAAATCAAAAAATTTTCAGTTGCAGCAACAAAGTCCATTTTAATGTCCGCCTTATGTTGATATAAGAGGTTGCCCTCCCCCAACATGCAGGCACAATGGATATCATTGCACTGGCCCTCTTGATTGTTTGCACGATAAAAAACATTTACAAGGCTTGAGTTAAACGCTTTTAACACAACACTTTAAAAAACAAATACAAAAAATTTAAGTGGGGTTATGTTGATGTTGTTCTTTTGCCAATCAGAGGGTGTGTGGTTCGAATCCCATGCCTGCCACTACAAACTCGAACCTACTCTCCGTTTGTGAATACAGATTTACCGGAAGTAGGGGTAACGCCTGTCTTGGGCGAAGTGTGTGCATCAACGAAGTAGGCAAAGTTGAATTCAAGACCGTGGTTCGAAATTCACGTTAAGCCGGTGGTCCCGTGTTAAGAGCGTAGATGGTGCTAGCACGATAAAGACCCCTGTGTTCGACAAAGAGCATCAGGCAAAATAAAATCCTCCATGTGAAAAGAAAATTGCCTACCATGGGGGTCTATGTGTATGAATGTGAGTGTGTTGTGATTGTCCAAATCAGAAATCAGAGCATTAAGTTGCAGACTGTGACTAGATGACCTTTGATGCATAGGCCAACCAAACCGAAATATGAATGAATTGGTTTCATAAGGGCAATCAAAAATCCTTGTTGCGATACAGTAACAAATAAAACCTATGAAACAATAATGGCGTATACAAAATTATTAGTATAATAAAATATTAGTATAAAAAATTAGTAAAATAAAAACGACAAACTCCTCATAAACAATATATATATTTTTATGTGATAAAATAATTTTGGGACTCTGACATTTTTGGTAATGTTGTGACCTAAATTCTTTTATATATCCATTGTGAATCTAAAATATCCCTAAAGCTTTTATAGAAAAAATTCTTTACTCTAAAGGTATTATGGTATTCAACAGAATCGCCAGGATACCAAATTACCAAAACTAGTTTTATAACAGGATAGAAAACGTTTCTAAGTTGCTTTTAGAACCTGGCAAAATAGCTTTAGGCTCTAAAAGGTTCTATACTGGTGGAACCGCTAGAGGGCGAAGCTTGAGTTTATTTCTTATGGTTTTATAGTGAGTTTAATACATAGGTTGCCACCACCAATTGGGGAGTTCCATTTAGGAGGTTTAAGGGGTATCTAAGGGTAATGAGAACGTGCTAGCGACTAAACATTGGAACTAATGGTTTTAAGGAAAGGCGCTGGCAACCTTTTAGCTTCTGCTATAAATAAAGAAATGTTACTTGGGCTTCTGACCTAGCTCCAGATCACTGTGCGACGCCTCAGCATTGTAAGTCGGAGGCTTAACTCCACTTTTTCAAGATTTAAATTTTTTGTTAACACAAAGTAAAAATACTCTGCCAATCTATGGGCACCTAAGCTCACACTAAGTACTGAAGTTATAGTGTACGTGTGAGCTAATATAACTAAAAACTGAAATATATTTTATTCAACTCCAGACTCAATTACCTTACAAGCCATGTTTGGCCTTAAACTCTAATTTTTTAACTCTACCCCCACCCTTTTTTTAAATAACTCAAAATTCATTTTGTTTAACTCCAGACTTAATTACCTTTCGTTTGATATCACACACGCCATATTTTCACATAAACTCTCATTTTTGAAATCTACCCCCACCCTTTTATGTGACTTGCGTTCGGTGGATTTCGTTCATTTTCTCATGGGACCACCACGGCCCAAGACTCAGCCTAGGTACCAAATTTCATTTAAATCGGACAAGCGGTTTTTGAGTTATGCGGGTTGGTCGTTACAGACAGACAGACAGCAAGACAAAAAAGTTTCAAAATAAACTGAACCGCAAAGATATATAAAAATTTTTGAAATCGGAGCAACTTTTTTTTTCTCGATAAAATTAGGATCACCATAGCTCACACTACTATAGTATAGTAGTATTGTGAGCTAAAATTCTAGAAAATAATGCAAAAAGTTTAAAAACGTCAAGAATGAAAACTACAAATAGTGTAATTATAGCACAAGCAGAATATTTAAAAACCAATGACGTCAATATTCGGAAAACCTAGTTAAATTAGTATATGGATATACCTCTAACCAAAAAATGTCCCCATGTAAAAGAATATGCTTAAGCAAACAGTGCACTTATTAAAATTGCTATTGAACTGATTTTAATTAAAGTATAATTAAAAAGTATTATCTATTTTTGGGCTCGCAATATAACGCAGATTTTCATCAGTTAGGCAAGTAATATCTAAGCAAATTTTATTTAATTTTTTTTGCATAAAAATGAGGCCTTTTTTATTACATTTTAAAAATTTATATACTTTTTTAAAACTTTTTATTATAGCTTGGATCAAGATTTTCTCAATGATGCGGTACTGGCGAATAAGTTAAGCTCCCAACCAATGGCTAGAAAAAGAAGAGCTAGAAAATCAAAAGTTATACCACCTACTGTGCTAAAATGTGTCAAGTGTAATTATGAAACAATTTCAAGAACAGATTTTAAAAAGCACGATTGTCCCGTCGAGGGCTGTGATTACAAAACACCGTATAAACCTTATATGAAAGCACACTCGATTAAGCACAAAGAACAAAGCGAAGTCGAGCTATTTAAATGCAAGGATTGCGATTATCAAACCAAATATAGAAAGTCTATAACTTTTCACGTGATGATCCACAAACCTAAATCCGAGGACAATTTATATAGTTGTGAGATTTGTTCTTACCAAACTATACATAGAAAGAATTTAAGCAGGCATCTTTACGATTCTAATCATTATTGTTGCATTCATTCTATCGACCAAGGGGATAAAGAAACTCAAATTTTAAAAACAACAATTTTTCGTGGCTAAGCAGGCATAGAATGATTTTGTTTCTCTTGTATTTTTCCGTGGGCAGCTTGAAAGCTGTACACCCACGGGGGTCCAAGACCTAATTGGCACCTATTAGGTGTTGACAGTTAATTGTTTCGTCTTTAAGGGACTCTTCAGAACACTGCATGGTCAATGTGATACTTTTGTAAAGCTACAGAGACGGTGTATGAATCTCATGTTACGACATTGTTAAGAGAAATAAATAAGTAATGCCTGCGATACCGAATGCTTTCACATAAGTGGCGACATCTACAAATACAAAAAAAACTACTTGAGTGCAAATAAAAGGCAGGCAGATGAAACGAAAAACAGTACTGATGACCGTGACATAATTTGTCTCTCAGGTCAAGTTAATGCATATTGCATTTTTTCCGCCTTCGCAACGTTTTATATCAAGTCAGCGGAGTGTGAGTCAAAATACTACAAACGTGAAGTTTAGTACCCGTGAATAAAAAATCAACAATTTTCCGTGACTAAGCGGGCATAGTACTGTTTTTCGTTTCATCTGCCTGCCTTTTATTTTTACTATGGTAGTTTCGTTTGTATTTGTAGATGTCGCCACTTGTGTGAAAGCACACGGTATCACAGGCATTATTTATTCATTTCTCTTACCAATATCGTAAGATAATATTCATATATCATCTCTGTACTTTACAAAACTGTCACATTAACCCAGCAATGTTCTGAAGAGTTCTTTAAGGACGAAACAGTTAACTGTGAACATTTAATAGGTGTCCATTAGATCTTGGACCCCCGTGTGTGTACAGCTTTCGAGCTGCCCACGTGATGATCTACAAAACTAAATCCGAGGTCAATTTATGTAATTGTGAGATTTTTCCTTACCAAACTATACATATAACGAATTTAATCTTTATCTTAAGGCGCATCAAAATGACTATATGTGCCCCCATTGCGATTTTCGTCACAAGAATAAAAACAATTTACATTCACATTTACAAACGCACAAAAAGAAAAAATTGGAAGTGACTTATGTATGCGATTTGTGTTCGTATTCCTCAAAGAGCAAATACAATTTTCAAAACCATGCGAGACTTCACGAAGAGCCAAAGGAATATTTCAAATGTCACGTTTGAGAATTTCGAACGCGTTACGAAAAAAGTCTCAATACCCATCTATATCTCCATAAAGATCCGGAAGAAATCGTTTGGTACAAATGCGAACTTTCTAAGTTCAAAGGCCGTACCGCTCGTTCTTTAAATCGGCATGCCGGCAGACATTCAAAAGCAGTTTGCAATTGTACTTTTGAAGGTTGCAAGTATAACACTATGTCTCAAGTTTATTTAAGCAAACATATTGAGGCTAAACATTCGTACACACATTATAAACTTTCGACTGATGAGCCTAATGCTTTTTATATTCCAAAAAAGCGTCGTTAAGATTTTTTTGGAGATTAAATTACTAAAATTTCGAGCGTAGTTGTCATTTTGACCCTGACCTTTATAAACCTGTTAAAGATCTTGTTTACTATTACTAATAATATTCTATTTCATATTTATCCGTTTTTGTGAGTTACCCTCTCGAGTTCGTCTTGAATGCTGATTTATTTGTTCGTGGCTACATAGGGGAAATTTTATAAAAAACACACAAAAAAAAATCTTGAGATCCGTTAAACAGACCCTAATATTCCTATTTATTTTTCAATGCCGAATCCAATTCGCGGTCAAAAAAGTTCATATGAAATCAACGAAATAAAGTTGGTTTGAGAGACTATTCTACCGACCAAGGGGATAAAGAAAGTCAAATTTTAAAAACAACAATTTTTCGTGGCTAAGCGAGCATAGAAAGATTTTGTTTTTCTTGTATTTTTCCGTGGGCAGCTTGAAAGCTGTACACCCACGGGGGTCCAAGATCTAATTGGCACCTATTACGTGTTGACAGTTAACTGTCTCGTCTTTAAGGGACTCTTCAGAACACTGCATGGTCAGTGTGACACTTTTGCAAAGCTATAGAGACGGTATATGAATCTCATCTTACGATATTGTTAAGAGAAATAAATAAATAATGCCTGCGATACCGAATACTTGCACATAAGTGGCAACATCTACAAAGACAAAAGAAACTACCAGAGTAAAAATAAAAGGCACTCAGATGAAACGAAAAACAGTACTGATGACCGTGACATAATTTGTCCCTCAGATTGGGTTAATGCATATTGCATTTTTTCCGCCTTCGCAACGTTTTATATCGAGTCAGCGGAGCGTGAGCCAAAATACTACAAACGTGAAGTTTAGTACCCGTGAATAAAAAAATTACAACGAGACTAAGCGGGCATAGTACTGTTTTTCGTTTCATTTACCTGCCTTTTATTTTTACTCTGCTAGTTTCTTTTGTATTTGTAGATGTCGCCACTTGTGTGAAAGCGTACGGTATCGCAGCCATTATTTATTCATTTCTCTTATCAATATCGTAAGATGAGATTCATATATCGTCTATGTAGCTTTACAAAAGTGTCACATTGACCATGCAGTGTTCTGAAGAGTCGCTTAAGGACGAAACTGTTAACTGTCAACACTTAATAGGTGTCCATTAGATCTTGGACTCCCGTGGGTGTACAGCTTTCGAGCTGCCCGCGGAAAAATACCAGAGAAACAAAATCTTTTTATCAAAATCATTGTGGCTTAAACATGTAATATTATTAATTTTTTAAATTTTGAATTTGTTTTTTGTAAATATTACGCCATAATATAAATCAAAAGGTATTTGAAATACCTTTCAAACAAGCCGAAAATTGCTTGTAGTTCTCGAGATATCTGAATTTATTTTAATACATTTTGCAAAAGTTAACATAATTTTGTTTTAATTTAATTATATTATAATTTTTTCAAACAAAATCCGCATCTTTTAGTCAAAGTTAATACATTGATGTCTGGTGTGTATAGATTGATAAAAAATTAGTTTGAACACGTATCTGTGGTTAGTCGGTTTGGTTCGATTCGGTTCGCATAAACGATAGCCTAAAACACTGATTAAAGAAAATGAAAAAGTAAAGCAATCATAGCTTGCCCTGAAAGCAACGGAAAATTTAACTCGAAGACTATTTTGCAAAAAAGGCATGCGTGTTCTTTGCGCGCAAGGGACATCTCGAGACCGTAAGCTGTATGTACGCTTCTTTACCTCAAACAGCTAGGGAAAGTCGAGAAACTATTGACAATCTAGCTTTGAATTTGAGAAAAGCTAACATACTTTTAAAACAACTTTTGCACCGGTTACATAGCTAAACAATTTATTTACATAAAAAATTCACAAACATGTCCGAGATACACCTGTAACTGCTTAGTCAAGAATTATGGGCTATTTGCTTTCGAAGTATACTCCATATCATAATTTTTGAGATAACTTTTTGAGTTATCGACGAAAAAAAGTTGTAAAAAGGTGTCTCAAAAATAATGATATGAACTGTAGTGTGAAACAAAGGCCTGCATGTTTAGGCAATTAGGTATATAGATGCTTGGTGGGAGGAGACTGTGGTTTACTTATTGTTTCTTTTATCAAAAATCTCTTGAAAACTCAACTGAGTTAATTGATCCCACCCATCAAAATGGTCTAGGGGACAAAGTAATTAATAGATAATTAACTGTTTATTTGGTAATATATTTTGAAATTTAACAAATCTGGAAGTTCTCAAACGTAAAATTATACCAAAAGTTTTAGTTAAAAAAATATCAAACGCATAAAACCATTTTTTCACAAAAATTATTAGTATTTCGATTTTTTTGTACTTTCTGTATAAAACAACGTGTTTTTTTTACAATTTTTCGTTAGGAAACCTCCAGACTTATATTTAAAATATATTTCAAAATTAGGAATTAATTTTTTTTATTGGAATTAGTTTGTCTCCTATAGTTGAGGATATACGAAAATACCGCGTCATAGCTATGGTAAACCAAATTAAAAGAAAGCTTCTTAAAAAAAAGTGTTTTCCTTTGTATATGTAGTGTGTTGCTTTATAGGTATATATATATATATGCTAAAACGCAGAGATAATTTAAAGTATAATGAATCACTTACTTTCATTCTAATGAAATCGTTCAGAAGACATAAACAAAAATCAATAAAATATTAAACTAAAGACTAATTATTGACTTTCATAGATTATCAACTATAGTTATTTTAATCTGTAGATAGTTTTGTAAAATGGCAGAAAGAAATAAATAGTGTTTGGGTTAAAAGGTAAGTTTTTAGACAAGAACAAAAAGAAGCTTACTTATGTCATAGTTTTATGATTTATTCAAATTAAATGAGGCCCAAATTTAAAATAAACTCCCAAAATGTTTACTAAAATATGTTTTTAGGGTTCCACGCAGTGAAACCATGTATAGCTGCGACCAGTATGATTATAAACATTCTGAAAAACAATGTTTAACTGTGCATTCATTGGAACACGAAAAAACTACAGAAGCGAGCCTTATGAAATGCGCTCAATGTAATTATCAAACTAAATTTCGCGGACATTTAATCAAGCATGTGTCACGACATAGAAATTGGGCAAATTGCACTCTGTGTGATTATCACACTCGTAGTCGCATAAACATGAGAAAGCATGAGTTAATACATAAATCAAAGTGGTATAAGTGCAAACTTTGTGAATACACAACCTGCTTTCTACATTCTTACAAATGTCACGTGAAAACCCATAAGCCTGATTTCAAAAAAACTTTGTTTATTTGTAATGAGTTTCGAACTAAATGCAAAAAATATTTAAAGGCGCATATGTTAAAACATAAAACATCGGCAGAGACCAAATGGTATAAGTGTGACCAATGTAACTATGAAAGCCCGTATTATCAGGTCTTAAACAGACATTTATTGGTCCATAAGTCCAAGTCCGAGGTTCGAATGTTTAAATGTCACTCTTGTTCTTTTGAAAGCAGATACAAAAGCGCGGTGACAAATCATGAGGTAGAACACAAAGCAGAGAAGGACATTGTTTTATTTAAGTGTGAGAGTTGTTCTTACGTATCTAGGCGCAGAGCGAATATTGCCTCTCATCTTAGAACGCATAAAAACCGAGAGTGCCTAAAATGTGAACAATGCGACTATGAGACTCCTTATAAAAGCAGTTTGAAACGGCACTCGGTTCTCCACGTAGTTACGACCGGGAATTCTATGTTAAATGTGTTCAAGTGCGATTTATGCCCTTATGTATCCAAACGAAATCAAGACCTGGGCAGGCATGTTCAAAAACATAAAAATCCCGGTAAATGCGAGTGGCTAAAATGTCAGTTTTGCGATTTTAAAAGCCAAAATAAAAGCTCGCTTAGAAGGCATTTATTACGACACACTAAACCTCTTTATAAATGCCACGGTTGTCGTTATAATACTCTAGATGAAAGCGAAATAAAAGATCACGTGGGGAGAGTCCATTTGACTTCAAATGTTGATCCGGAGTCTTTGTATTGGATATTAGCGCCCTCTGATGAGACAAATGATAATGAAGAAGATTCCCTAATTTCAGACGTAACCAGGCAAAGAAAAAATAAAACCGGTAGCCTTAAATGCGAATATTGCGATTTTGAAACCCCTTACAAAAGCAGTTTAAAACGACATTCGACTCTCCACGATATTGATAAGACTAGGGAACCTACGCTAAATGAGTTAAAGTGCCATTTTTGTCCTTACGTAGCCAAAACGAAGCAATATATGGGCAGGCATGCTCAAAAGCATAAAAGCTTAGACAAGAATGCGTAGTAGTCAGGAAGAATTAGTAATTTACGGATTTCAATAAGAAAAATTTTAGAAAACAATATATATATTTTATTTATTAATGAAATTTTTATTAATGTACTAAAATAATACATTTTGTTTATATGTTTCTTATATTAGTATAAAGCATTGCAATGGTTGTCATAGTGGATCCAAAAATCTGATAATAATAATCATACCTTATTTCTGTTTATACCCGTCAGGGTGCCTTTAATAGTCACTGGCTTGCCAAATGCGACTATAAAACTGCCTATCAAAGAAGTTTAAAACGGTGTTTAAACTATGTTAAATATGTTCAGTGCGATTCATGTCATTACATATTCAAACGAAATCAGGACCAGGGCAAGCAGGTTTAAAAACATGCAAATACAGGTGAATACGGGTAGAAACCTTGTATGTATGACATATTTTAAAGAAATAGAGATGCGGCAAACTTATCAAAGTCAAATTTATTTAAGGCAAAATCAAAGGAAGGAAATATCGTTCCTCTATACTCTAGCCTTATGTAGAGAGAGACCTTGTTAATTCATAAGCGTGGGAAAATAAAAGGTTTTTGTCAAAAATTTACAGGGGGTGACGGACAAACGTGTTTGTTTATATGTTGCATAAATTATTTTAGTGAAACGCCAATAAAGTTGGCCAGAAAATAACTTAACCAAAAAATGTGAGTTTTTTAAAAATATGTCATACATACAGATTCTCTAAATGCGGGTGGTTAAAATTAGGCCACGGATCTCCCAACATACTTTGACCACCTTTTTGCACGGGAAAAGAATCCACAGAGGTAAGCGCTCACCTCACATCACGTCACGGGCCGTCAAAAATAAACGTCTGGGTGAGCGCTCATCTCACTGCAAAGACAGTCAAGAATCAGCGTCCTGGGCAGGCATTTTTAAAAGTATAAAAATAAAAGCTCGCTTAGAAGGCACATTTTACGAGACATTAAACCTCTTTAAAAAAACCACGTTTGTCGTTATATTATTATAATAGAGTTGATTGATTATATAAACGTTGATCCGGAGTCTTTCTATAGGGTCACTGGATCACGAAAACTGCGTCTTTTTTGGGTAGCGAAACGACAGCTAAATATTTTTGGTTATATGTCAAATCTAAATGTTTTACAATATAAATTTTAAAATATAGAAAATTGCTATGTAGGATTTTGTATCATTTAATAAATTTCTTTATAAACTTTAGGGATCAAAGTGTACGTTCAATCCCTCTTTTCAGGGCCTAAGGTAGTATTTTTAATCGCCCAGTGATTAAAAGTAGTTTCTTTAAAAATATAAAGGCAACATATAGGTTTTTGAATCATTTTATTGAACTAATACAAAAAGCAATCAAGATATACGCTAATATCATATATCATTCTGTTACTTAAACGATGCATTTAAGTTTCAGACGTCTCACGAGTTAGTCAAGATTTTTACGCGAACTCCACGTCTCTTTCTATTGAAAAGTTAGAATTAGGAGGTCTGTTTGTAATGTATGTAGTTTTTCTATAATTCGCAATTTATTCATTTATTAGAAACGTTACTACCGTCTATTGCGGTTTTAATTTGTTTTTACAGTTCAACTTTATTTCTACTCTCATATTTATAATTAAAATCTCTTGACTTTTCAAAACACCTAATAGTACAACCAGGATATTGTAAATATTTGACATGTGTATTGTATTTTTCAACTGAAAAGTCAAGTGATGTTTAATCGAAGGTAAAAAATCAAAAAAGAAAACACCTGCGAACTTCCAGGCCTTTGCGAACTTCCAAAATATGAATTCCTAAGGCTTTCTTATCATTTGTACTTTCAAACAGTGTAGACTTGTGAAATTTCGGCTGAATTCCGGAATAATCTGAAAACGGGGTTGTACAACTATACTTCTTTAATCAGTTGATTTTTGTTTGTCTTTCACTAAATGAATCTGATAATGTCGTTGTTCAAAATGCGTCCGCTGCGAAGTGCAATGCGTTTCAATTTACATTTAAATATTTATTCATTAGAAACGTCGTCATCTACGTCTATTTCGCTTTTGGGACAAATTTGAAAATAATTTTGTTGTATTTTCAAAATGTATATTTTTAAAACATCTTTCTATATTACAATGAGGACATTCAAGTCAAGGGATGTTTAATGGAAATTCCAAGTCTTTGTAAACTTCCAAAATATGCTTTCTTAAGGCGATTATTTGTTCTTTCAAACAGTGTACACTTGTGAATTTTTGGCTCAAGACGATTTATATAACGATAAACATGTTTTCTTTAAATAATCTGAAAACGAAGGTGTAGGAGACTAGACTTATTTAAATCACTTGATTTTGTCCATCTTTCATTAAATTAATCTGAAGATGTCGTTGTTAATAATCTTTCCTCTGCGGAGTGTAAAGTGTTTTAATTACCATCAAAATATTTATTCATTAGGAACGTCACCGCCATCTATTTCGCTTTTGTGATTATTTTCAAAATGATTTTGCAGTTCATCTTTATTTTTACTCTCATAATCACAATAAAAACATTTAAAAATCTGTCTCTGCGAATTTCCAAAAAAGCTCCTATGTCTTTTCAAAATGTGTCTTTTTAAAACATCTTCGTGGGCCGTTTCAATGCTACAATGAGGACATTGTAAAAGTTTAACATGCGTTTTGTGTTTTTTTAAATGACGAGTCAAGTGATGTTTAATCGAAGTTGAAAAATCGCAATGAGAACATCTGAGAACTTCAGAGCCTTTGTGAACTTCTAAAATATGCATTCTTAACGCTTTCTTATCGTTTGTACTTTCAAAATCACAGGTCTCACATTTGTTAGCATGTATTAAATGTTTTTTTAAGTGTTTTGTCATGCAGTCTTTTCTGGTACTTTGATATTCGCACAGTGTACACTTGTGAACTTCCGCCTGAAGCCGATTTATATGACGATCAACGTGTTTTTTTAAATAATCTGAAAACGGGGTTGTGTACGAACACAATGTACACCTATACTTCTTTAAATCGCTCGTTTTTTGTTCGTCTTTCACTAAATGAATCTTAAGATGTCGTTGTAAATGATCTTTGCGCTGCGCTGTGTAATTGCAAGTATCGCATTTAAACACTTCTGCGCTGTCAACATGCCTCAGTAAATGCCGTTTCATGTTTTCTCTTCTGGCCGTTTTGTATTCGCAATAGTGACATTTAACAAACAAAACTCCTTGGTCGATGTTGTGTTTGAGTAAATGGCGATTTAAATTTTCAATTTTCGTGAAAGTTTGACTGCAGATCAGGCATTGAAAAAATCGTTTTTCCTGCTCGTTTCGAAAAACCGTAAAGTACTCCAACGATTGGGTTACCAAGACTTCGTCTTCACTGGGTCTCCTAAAATCATTCGAAATAATTACTTTTAAGTATAAAAATCCATACAACAAATAGTGGTAAAAATGAAATCTAAAATTTTTAACCAGTCCGAGATAAATGTTGATAGTCAAAGATTTCTAAACATCGACTTTCTAGAAGCATTTTATATCACTTTTGGCAAATGCTCATTATTTCGACCCCGCTAAATCCGAATATCCCGGTTGCCCCGCCCGAATTGTTGACGGGCTAAGAACTGCCAAAATAACGCCAAAATTTAAAATTGACGCTGTAAAGCACCACTTGATACAGGTATGCATTCAAGATGTGTAATTGTATAAAATTATATTAGTTTTTTTAAATTAGCTGCAAAGACTCCCAAACTCCCCCCCCCCCCTTCGTAAACACATCGTCCAAGTCGGTGGAGTTAGATAAACTCTGCAGCGGCGTCCGTTAATTGAAATAATTTAAAAAAGGTAAGAACCATTTTAGGTAGGGTTGAGACAGAAATTTGTAATTTATTAAGAAATTCTGTGAAGTTATTGGTCTACCTTAACCCTGCTTAAAATAAACATGCTTTACGATAGAGAATTCAAAACATTTGTAATTAAAAAAAAAACATGTTTTTCCTATGATTTATTCGTGTTTTTAAAAACCCGAACTCCATAGGAAGAAATATGTTCTATACTTTATTGTAGACCATAACATTTGCTTTTCTGATTCGATCTTCTTTCAGAACGTGTCCATAACAAGGTCGAATCAGTTTCATAATTAAAACTTCAGGGGCGCCAATCAATTTTTAAAAATCAAACAAACTTTTTTTGTTACAAGTCTTATATAATTTTCGTAAACACTAAGCTTAATAAGAAAAAAAATGTACTATAGTTTATTGTAGACAGTAAAATTTCCTTTTTGTATACCTAGGTGTGGTTCGACTTATAAAACAAATTCGTTTGGTGGTCCGGGTTCGATTCCTGGCTAGGTACTTGGATGTTTGTGATTATTTAACATGCTCTAACTTTGAGAAACTGGGCGATTGATCCTTATTGGATAGAAAGTTTCAGTATAAAAAATAATGGAGGCATTTAAAAAAGAATCCCCTCTACATCCTTCACCCAAACCCGGATTTCCATCGCAAGATTTGAGAGACAGACAGACAGTCAGGCTATATTAAATGGGTCTGTATCTAAATTTAAAAAAAAATTTAAGTTCTTGGGCTTGGTACTTTTTAAAAATTTCTGCTGTTGTAAAAAGACAAACTTAACAAAAAGTTAAGAACTGGATTAGTTACCTTGTTAAATTAATTAATTTAATTATCGATCCTATGGGGAAGTTACTTAATGGTGAGGGGTCCAAACTCTGCAGAATTTAGTCAAAAAATACAATTTTGGCTAGTCGTGAGATGTAATTCAAAAAGCCCTGTATTTATACTTACCATTCTGGTTCAGGTACTTCTTCATTAACAATACCATTCGACAAACTCATGATCTCGCTATAGTTGTCAATTTCTTCGTTTTCAGATTTAATTTCCATTTTGATTTTTTTTATTGTAATTTTTTCATTCTGATTTTCAGAATACTCCTCTGGCTCAGTTTTGATCTCAGCAATGTTTGTGTCCATTGCTCAATCGCAATTTTTTTTAAATCTGAATTAATAAATAAATTAATATCTTCAAATAATGTCATACTAATTTATGGGTCGCGGTTCGTTTGTCGAAAACACGTTTATGGAAAACATCTTTATCGAAGACATTTTGATCGAAAATCTTAATTTTGAATGAAATTTTGATCGAAAATCTTAATTTCGAATGACATTTTCGAGGGGTGAACAGCTCTCACAATCGGTGTACACATTTCTCACAATCTGTTCACAATCCTTCACAATCTTTACACAATCCCTCCCAATCACCCACAATCTGTCACAATCTTACCACAATCCTTCACAATCTTACCACAATCCTTCACAATCCCTCACAATCTTTACACAATCTCTCACAATCTTAGCAAAAGATTGTGGAAAAGATTGAGGAGTTTCGCAATCGGCGTACACATTTTGGGGTTCCCTCACAATCTTAGCAAAAGATTGTGGATTTTAGCAATTGGCGTACACATTTTGGGGTCAGCTGGTCACCCCTCGGTTATTAAGCAGCAGGGCCGGTAACGGTAAATGAAGAGGGCGGCAAAGGAAACTATAGACATGATGACCTTTTTTTGGTCGCAAGAATTTTTGATGGGACAGGAAACCGAACCGAACCGAACCGCCCCTTTAGGTGCGCTACACCGCTGCCCAGTCCTCCACCATCCCTCACAATCCCTCCCAATCACCCACAATCTCTCACAATCCTTCACAATCTTACCACAATCCCTCACAATCTTGCCACAATCCCTCACAATCTTGCCACAATCCCTCACAATCTTGCCACAATCCCTCACAATCTTGCCACAATCTTAGCATAAGATTGTGGATTTTCACAATCGGTGTACACATTTTGGGTTAGCTGTTCACCCCTCAGATATTTTGATCGAAAATCTTAATTTCGAATGGCACTTTTATTGAATAGCAATTTAATCGAAAATCAATGAAGCCCTATTCTACATTGACACGGTTTGGTCACGTTGGCGATCGATTGACAACGGTTAGGTTTCACATTCTCTAGGATCCTGGGAAAGAGGTCAGGAGAGTATGTTTTAAAAAAATATATGTATGTTAGAAATTTACAAATTCTTTTTGTTGAGTCTTTCTATAAAGTAAAGTAAAGACTTAAGTCATAAAAGACGTTGTCAGACAGTGCCATTGAAAGCGTCAACCCGTCAATCTGTAAAAGGTGGTGACAATGTAATAAGTACAGAGTAAACTTAAATTATTCTTGGGTTATTGTTTAGTAGAGAGTCCCTAATTTGCAATAATATTGTATTTGATCAAAAATTCATTCTCAGATTGTGTTTTCGATTAAAAACTGATTCGCCAAAAATGTTTTCGATTAAAAAGTCATTCGAAAAAGTTGTATTCGATAAAAAAGTTTTCAATTAAAGCATTATTCGATCAAAATGTCATTCAAAATTAAGATTTTTGATCAAAATGTCTTCGATAAAGATGTTTTCGATAAACGTGTTTTCGACAAACGAACCGCGACTCCTAATTTATATGGGTAATGGCAGGTAATGCCATTAATTGTTCTCCTGAAATTTAGGTGCTTGTCTGCATTGTCACATGCCGTGACCAAAAATTGGCACAGAGGTAGCAGACATCTACAGATGCCATTTTAGAAGTGGTGCTCCGATGGAACCCAGTGCAGGGCCAAGATACAGGGGCATACTTGAGGTGGGACAGGAAAAATAAAACTAATTTCGTGTACAATTTTTGTTTCTTTAACTTTATAGCTATGTAGCTTATAAATTCAAAAAATCATTTTTTTTTAAGGGGGAGAGGGAGCAAACGGTAGGAGGATAAATTGTTAAAATCTTGTTTCGTCTAAAGTGGTCGTGTGGGGTATCGCACATAAACGAAAATGTGCTTACTCTAGTGAAGTACAACCGTATCCTTTTCGCCGAATTTTCGGTGGACAACATAACTCGGTTCTTTTTTCTGCTAGAACAAGAAACTTTGACAAGGAATATAAACAATAATATGACCGAATATAGTCACAACCACAGAAGGAGTCACAACTCACTTGCATGAAAGCGACGCCGACGACTCGTTTTACCAAGGCCAACACAATTTTGATAGCCCTGGTGTACCAATGAAACAAGGCCAACTCAAATGAAATTCCAATTCGGTTTGTCGCTCGTAGCTCAAAAGCACAGGAGGTGCGTGTCCAATCATCAGCTGACACTGACAGCCGATGTTATTGTTGTTTTGTGGAAAATTTTTGTGTCATCGATTTCCCAAAAATATTTTAATATAAAAAAATTTGCAAGGGACATTTTTTGACCTAATTTATAATTTTTTCAAGAAGAGTGGTTAGTTGTAGAGGTTTTTCTCATTTTAAATTGGTTTCATGTTCCAATAGGTAGGTACCTAAATAGATTGGTTAATTGATCTAGTTTAAAGAAATAAAATGTTAATCAGTGTGAGTAAACTAGGGTGGATCGGTGGGAGTAATTTGGTTCTTCTTGCTTAGGGGCTTTGCAGACATATCTGCTTTTGGCACCTTGAACAATAAAGAAAAAGTCAATTTTGAAGCATTTTTGATAAAAATTCACATCTGTTCAACTCACCTCCATTTGTAGTTAGTATAATGAAAGTAATGGACTGAATTAAAAAAAAATAGTAGTAGAAGTAGAAAGCAACTCATTTTGCTAATTTGTTATTAATATTTTATACTAAGGTGGTTTCAAATTTGACCAAGTTTTTTGTGAATTTGGTGAGAATGACTCAGTTGAAGTTGAATTTTTTTGCATAAAAACAATAGTTTCACAGGTTGTCAAAATTTTGGTAAAGTTTAAAAATCTTAATTATAGCAGTCTAGAATCCTAATTTTAATTTAGTACATACACTTAGGCACACCACACACACTTAATACTCTAAAAATCCAGATATGTTAAACTCGAGGTTAAACTATATTGTAGAAATTCACTTATTGAATAAAATCACTATCAAGAAGTTTTTTATTTTACCTATGAAAGACATGCTTCAAAAATTTTGAGGTAGTTTATTGTAAAAGGCAGGCACACAGTGAAGTATCACATGGCAAAAAGTGCCAAGGTGGAGAAATTGTAAATGAACAACCAAATCGACTGTCTTGATATATTAAGTAAAATTAATTTTCTAGTTTCTCGTTTGTCTTCACGTCAAAATCTGACATTCTTTTTACCAAGAGTTCAAACAAATAAATTACAGTTTTCTCCACTTCATGTTATGTGCAGAACTTATAATAAATGTAACAGAGACCTTGACATATTTAACACCACAATCTCAAAAATTCGTGGTTATTTTACAAAGTCATTCCCCACTCTCTGATATAGTAAACATTCTGTCCATAATTTTTAATGTAGTTTTTATTTATTTTAAATTTAATTTTATAACCATGTCCTGAGTGTATTTTTATAATTATTTTACATTTAATGTTTTTTAACTTAGTTTATTGCTTGAGTATTTAGGTTGTGTAATTTTTAAGATTTTCCTGCTTTGTAATTGGGTTTTTTTTTCCTGTTAAGCAGTGTAATAATAAATAAAATAAATAAATAAATATGATTCCAATGTCATGTGTTCATGAATTTTCTCAACATGAGTGTAGTTATCAGAAGGTGAAGTGAAGTGAAGGTGTTTCTTGGGAAGATAGAAAAAAACTCAAACACATGTAAAGCTCGATTTTCAAGAGAAGCTTAATGCTAAAAATTGCCACTTGATATAGCAAGGCATTTTTAGGCTACAGGGGGTTCTTGAAAAGTATGCATTTTAGGAGGGGGCCTATAACTTTTTTATTTATGAAATTTCATCAGTCTAAATTTTTCTTATGGAATAACCCTATTTTTATTTGATTTTTGAAATCATTGTAAATTTCCTTTAAAATGAAACACTTAATATTTTATTAATTTTTTTATTGTTTTTTACCTTGATAGCCAGCATAGCAATAGCTAGAGAAGGTATTATTTTTGATGAAATTTTTTTTTGAGATAACACCGAAAATGTATTACTTACTTAGCAATATCATTGTGATGTCTGTCTGTGTGTGTGTGTGTCTTCCTGTAACATGATAGCTTCTAAGCTGCTAAACCGATTTTTATAAAATTTTCAGGTAAAATAGTGTTCAACACTCTATCGAGCTGATTAGATTTTGGCCAAAATCCATAAATGCTAATGCTTTTAAAAATTATAACTTTTTAAATGGAGCATCACAACAATATGCAGTTTTTGGAATGTAGTAGACTACATTTTGCTCAATAATTTGTGCTATAACCAAATACTTCACAGGAGCTTTAGTTTCCAAGATATTTACAAATAAATTTTTATCATCTTAATTTTTTAATTTTTTCTTAATTTTTAATATTGTTTTAGATTATTTTAGAATGTTTTAACCAGTAAAAAACCTAAAATATAAAATAAAGACAAATAATATAAAAAAATATAATACAATATAAAAAACTAATGATCAAGTATAAAGAAATTAAAAGGCTCATTCCATAAGAAAATAACAATTTTATGTAATATCTGAAGAACTAAAATTGACAGATAAAATTTAGTTAGATTCTTTATTAAAAAAATATAAGAAACAATTTACACCAAAATGAAATTTTTTATAAATAAATAAGTAGGTAATCAGGTTCTTCCCAAAATGCAGTCTTTTAAAAAATTCCTATATCAGCTGTAAGTTTTATGTAAAATTTAGTACCCATAAATTAAAAATCAAAGAAGTTTTCATGGCTAATCAGGTAAAAAAAATAAGGGTTTTTTGTTTCTCTCGTATTTTTCCGTGGGTAGCTCGAAAGTTTAACCTCACTGGGGTCCAAGATCTAATGGACACCTAATAAGTGTTGACAGTTAACTGTTTCGTGCTTATGGAACTCCTCAGAACGCTGCTTGGTCAAGTGACACCCTTGCTAAATTAAGTATACGATTTTGTCTCTCACCATACATTTCTAGTGAGAAAACAAAATCATAACCCCCCCCCCCCCCACAAGAAGAACTAAAATAGCAGCAGGCGAGTAAAACTGGTGTATCATCAATCGATGAAAATATCGATTGAAAGAAAGAATCCATCGTGTCAGATCAACGCTAATTGCGTTTGTTCCGCTATAAAGACGTCGCGTCTCTCAACAGAGTTTAAAGCCAAATATTCAAAAATGTAAGTAAAATTGACGTCTTGATAGCGAAACAAACGCAATTAGCGTTGATCTGATCTAGAAAGGCAATGTGTGTCGTAGGTCACGCGATGAATTCTCTCTTTCAATCGATATTTTCATCGATCGATGATATAGCAGTTTTACTCGCCTGCTGCGTACTTCGGTAGATGGCGCTTCTTGTGGGGGTATATGATTTTGTTTTCTCACTAGAAATGTAAGGTGAGAGACAAAACTGTATACTTAATTTAGCAAGTGTGTCACATTGACCAAGCAGTGTTCTGAGGGGTCCCATAAGGACAAAACAGTTAACTGTCAAAACTTATTAGGTGTCCATTAGATCTTGAACCCCCGTAAGGTTAAGCTTTCGAGCTACCCATGGAAAAATACGAGAGAAACAAAAAACCCTTATTTTTTTACGCGATTAGCCACGAAAACTTGTTTGTAACTTTTATCTTTTTTTATTTTATTTTATTTTTTAAATTTATTTATTATTGTGATGTATTTTATTATTTTTTTCTTTGTATTCTATGTTAGGTTTTAGGAAAATTCTGCTCAACTCTTTGCCAACTCAGGTAGGTACTACTTATATGTTGATGTTAAGTTTACTTTTGTGTTTCTTGTCCATGTCTCTTTTATTTGCCATAATTTTTATCTTTTTTGTTACAGTGGTCTGTTTTATTAAAAATTATGTCTAAATTTTTAATCTTTTAAGTGATTTTAACAATTTTGAATACTTTCATCATTTTAAAAGTAGTATTGTATGTTAATAGAATAGCAATAAATTCATGTGTGTAGACTTTGTGGAGATTTTAAAATTGTGGTTTTTTTAAATCTGATGAATATGAAATTTTTGTATTTTTTCTTTTACACATTATATCGATAAGCAAACTTTTTGGTGTTATTTTAGATGATCTTGAATTTAATTATTGTGTTAATCTAAATTTTGCTATATTTCTATATTAGAAATAATAATATTAATTATAATAAAGTTTATTTTTGTAATAAATTTTACAAAAAGATATTGGCTTATACTAATTAAAAAATCGTAAATAAACAATAATCACAGAAGCAGTTAATTAGGAAATGCCCTGCTTGTACGTGAAATGGATTAAATAGTTCAGGCCCTATGTCCGAGTTTCAAGCCATATGCTGCATTTAATCATAGAAGCAACACACTTGGTATGGATAGACATAAGACTCGCCCGAACATTTTACGAAAGGGAACCACCCCCCCATCCCTGGCAGTGGGGTGGTTCCCCTCCCCTTAAACGTGCTTTTTGATAGTTTTTTGCTAATAGCTCGAAAACAGTCAACTTTTCCAAAAATCTTCTAGAGATCATTTTTCGAACGGATACAATTTCCTTTTTAACGATGTACCTTAGTACCCGCTGTCGGTAGTGGTGCACGTTCCATGAATCCCCCCCTTCCCCCCCGAAAGTGCTTTAGGTATTTTTGACTTAAGCAAACCTTAAAAATAAAGTGTCTTATATTGGGTACATATTTTAGGTCTGGTGTATTGTGTAAATAGATAAGAAACCAATAAAATGGAGTCAAGCTACCAAAATGGGTCTCAGGCCAGGGACCACGACTTCCAAAAGTTGTCACAGACTATAGGGACCACCATTCAGAAGATAACCCAAAATGGTAAGTGAGATATTTATATTATTTAAGCCGCGTAATTATTTATGATTGCGCAAATATTTATGGATGAAAACAGACCTATAAAATACATGTAGACCTGAAAATGGTTCCGTAATAAGAGGCCGTCCCATGTGACGTTACTCCAACGCCGCTTTTTCATAGGTCAGCCGTGCGGCCATATTGCCTACGTCACTAGCACTTTGTCACGGCGCGGGAAATTTAAATTCGTGTGTTGGTCGTTTCACTAATATGCAAACACTACAGTAAGTCATCTAAACTCTATACTAAAATAAAAATCGAACTTGCACAATCAATCTCATAAATTATTTAAAAAGAATTGGTGTTTAAAAAACAACTGGCATTCAAAAATATATAATTTTTTTTATGAGAATAATCATCAAACTGTCATGCCAGTAAATGTTATTACAGTACAGTCCCGATTATCCGAAATAATGTGGACCAAAGTGATTTCGGATAATCGAAATTTCGGTTAATTCGATTTTTTTTTGAAAATAGGAGTTTAGGATGCGTATATCATTAGATCGACTTAAAAACATTTGTAACACTCTGTCGGCTAACTAAAACAATTTGCATTTTAGACCGTCGTGTTGCCGTGAAACCCCGAGGGGAACCACCTAGTAGTATAGGTGAATCCCAGACGCGTTTCGTATAATGCGAATTTTTTCGGTTAATCGAGATTTTTGTTTTTAAAGCTTGTTTCGGATAAACCGGATTTCGGAAAATCGCGATTCGGATTATAAGCGAAACTTAAAATTAAAATAAAAAATTGTAAAAACTGAAGTAAATAATAATAAATATCTTATCCTTTGGGTAACCAAGCCTAAGTGATGTTTTATTTTTGACAGATTTGTTTCATTGGGTTTTTAGCTTCGTTACCCTTAGGTCCAAAGATCTCGACTGGAAATGTTATTTGTTAATTTTGGAAGGTTAATGATATTGTTCATATTATTTTTTATTGGTTTTTATTTAATTTTTTATTGTACTTTTTAGTCTTGAAACTTTTTAAAAAATGGCTGTAATTTATTTTTTTTAATAGTGACAGCAATGCAGAGAATGGTGAACCAAATTGGAAAACCACAAGATTCTCCTGAATTAAGAAAACAATTGTAAGTAATAATATTGTTTTAATTGTCAAAAATAAATAAATTTGCTATACACTTCTAAAATAACTTAATGTAAGTAAAGTTAACAAAAGGCAGAGTTTACACTTTTGCTCTGGTAAAGCTGGAAGCAGCGCTCTTCTACTTTTAACTCAACCCAAGGCCAACATAAAAATACAGGCCATGACCCTGAAAAAATCAGCTGTTCTTGGTGGCTGACTTTTACATTGGGTCTTATGGGAGGTCAGAAGTTTTTTTATGATATTTACAAAATAGCACTACGGATTTGCGCGAAATTTCAGTGAAATATTCTCAAACACCATCCATCTATTCCACTAAACTTTTGTAAGGATGCAAGATGAATAAAAGGTGAAAGTCTTCAAGATTTAGCATTCCTTATTTTGAATTCAAATAACCCGCCATGTACCGCATGCCAACTGTTATATTTGACATGTAATCCGATTACCTTCCACGCAGAAACGAACACATTCGCTTCTGCTTTAAATTTAATTTTTGTGAGCTAATGAAGCGGCTCTGAAAAATTATGGATTACTATACATTTAACAAAAATTGTTCTGCAAGAATATAGTAAAAACGATCTGAAAACCGGCTTTATTAAAAAAAAAAGAAATATTCATGAACCGTCATTCCAACTTCAATATTTTAAAGACAATCAGCTGTGTCGTGACGTGACCATCAAAAAAAAATCAGCCCTCGATGTGACGTCAACAAAGTGGAGGATCGTGGCCCGTCCGTTTTGATAGCCCTGCTCAACCCTAAAGAAAAACTTATTGACTTATTAACCGATTTTAATAACAATGCAAAAAGATCAAATTAAGTACTTCTTGGAAAATATTCCTTAAAAAGTTTTTTCTTATCTTACTTTTTCAGACATTCCCTCCAACACTACACCCAGCAATTAGTCAAAGATACTAATGGATATATCAAAGACTTGTCTACTCTACCACCCTCTTTGTCCCAAAGTGAGCAGAGACAACGCAAAATGCAAAGGTAGGTAAGAGACGGTGATATTTTAAAAAATTAGTCAAAATCATATTATTAAATTAACATAATACAGTGGGACTCGACAATCTGGATCAATTAAAACCAGGTCGATCCGAATTATTGAGGAATCCGGATTAAAAAAATTATAAATATTACTATAAAGCGGAATTTAATAGCATCAGTAATGATTTTCTTTGAAATGAACATAAAATTATTAAAAAACTATTTTTGGAATTGTTTAAAATCTTAAAACAATTAAACAAATACCCTTTAAATAAAATACTGTAAACTTTTTGCATGTCAAAAAGAAAGAATTTTTTATTTTGACTTAAAAATTAAAATCACTGTTAACCTACACAGTTAAAAATAAGGTTACTTAAAATACCACAGCGTTTTTAATATATAATATATAAATACATATATAAAGGAACAGGGCTTTTTTTAGTTACTGCTTATCTCAGAAACTACTTAACCGATTTGAATCAAACTAGGCGTATATGTTCTGCGAGCTTTGAGCATGATTAAGGTAGTTTTTTTTTACGCTATGACGCGTGCAAGTCGGGGTAATCAGTAAAGCCGTGATATTTAAGCAATTTTTTTTAAAAATAACTGCTTTAAACCCGGGAAGGAGCGGGTTCGATTTCAAGGTTCCTCAAAATGGTTTCTTTAAGGTGCCCCAAATTCCAAACCAGCCTCAATTTGTTTTGGCAACAAACCTATTAAGACCTGAGTCAAGTTAGATTGAATTTGTCTCATTATTTATGAATCCTATTGTTCGTTTGTGCGTTAAGGGGGGAGGGGGGCATGCGCTCTCCGCATCCTTTGGCTAAATCCGCTAGGCCTCAGCATTCATTCTTGTTAATCAAAACAGAGAGCGCCTTCAAGATGAATTCACCAGCGCCCTTAACATGTTTCAACAAGCCCAACGGAGTCAGAAGAACATTGCCCAGAAAGAGAAGGAGCAAACGAAATTGCAAGTTCTAGGCGGCGAACCACACTTACGTAAGTATTTAAATTGATACCAGTATTTACTAATATTTATTTTAACTATTATTCTACAAAAGAAAGGCGATAGGGCAGCCTAAAAGACTATCGACATATAACACTCCTCAAAGTAAGTTATAAGCTTTTCACGAAAATACAAACAGATAGACTAACAAGAAACCTTTTCTGAAGCCTGCTTGTTCCTTTGATTGATATCCGTCAAATTTTGTAGTTAGAAAAGCTTATAAATTACATTGAGGAGTATTGTCGATCTGCTCTATCGCCTTTCTTGTGTAGAATAATGGTGATGGATTCTTTCCAGTTGTTTGAGATACTTTTTCTTTTAGTATTTTATTCAGGAGAATATGTAGAGTACGAACTACAGCTTTACCACCGTATTTGAGGATTTCTGCCGTTACTCCGTCGTTTCCGGGTGATTTGTTATTTTTCATTTTCTTTAATGCTCTCTTTATTTCCTCTTTGCTTATTTCAGGTTGTAGCTCTGAGTTTGTGTTCTTTATTTTCGTTTGGAGTTTCTTCGTGGTTTCCCGTGATGGTTCCCTTTTTGTTTGGTATCATTCTGTATAGAATAGTTTTGTGATATTTATAATATCCCCTTTAACATTAGTCTCTGTACCGTTCATATCCTTTATTTTAATTATTTCATATCTACCTAGAGTCGGCCTTAGAAATTTCATATTTCTGTTATCTACTGTCTCAACTTTTATTTATTGCCACTTTTTTTTATTTTATAATTTTTCTTTTTCCTATTTACTTCCGTGTATTCTATCGATGTTCTTTTTACTTTTTTTTTTACGGGTATGCGCACTCGCAAGGAGATCCCTATCACGCTCGAGAAGCGGCAAGTGAGCGGAAATGTTGGTGTGTGTTGGTTTTGAAACGGTTCAGGTTGTAACCTGCAGGGAAAACTGTCGCAGGGAGTTTATTCCACAGCGATGCTGTTCTCCAGAGATATGAATTCTGATATAATGAGGTTCTTGGTGCCTCTATTTTGACAGTAAATTGATGGTTACCGTCTGTTTGACGTGTTCGCCTAGTAGGTGCTACTCCCGGGGGGATCATACGTGCCAACTCTTTAGAGCATTTTCCGTGATAATACCTGTAGAAGAGAGAGAGATCGCCCACAGTTCTTCGATGTTCGAGACTATCCAAGCTACGGGTAAGTGCGGGGTCATTGATCAGCTTGATAGCTCGCTTTTGCACGGTGTTCAAAAGCATTAAGGTATGTTTGGGTGCCGCACTCCATATATGTGAGCAGTACTCCATAGTTGGTCGAATCTGGGCTTTGTAGAGTGTCAGCAGTTGGCTTGGTGTATATAGATGTCTTGTACGAAATAGCACCCCAAGCTTTTGGGACGCCCTTTTAGCTATATCTGCCACGTCACTGTGTCAAGACATGTTGGTCTCTGCAGTGACTCCTAAGATGTTCAACTGGGTCTGCAATGCGACAGAACTTCCAGATAGCATGATGTTTGGCTCACCGGTGCTGGTCTTTTCTGAAAACAGAGCTGCTTGGGTTTTCTGCGCGTTGAACTGTACAAGGTTTTTGTGTATTTATGTAATACTTTGGTCATAGCTCTTGTCAGCGTATCATTTATTTCATCTATATTTTAATTTTCGCAGGTTTGGGTTAGCTGTTACTTTAGCATTTCTTTGTATATAGCTTTATTTTGTGTAACGTAAACCTATGTATTTACATAGCCAGAGATCCCGGGTTCGAGTCCCGGCTGAGCACAAAAAAACATTTTATAATTTTTTGTTCTTTAATTTCACCCCCTTTATATATTTATTTTATCGAATTTTTAGCAAGTTACAAGCAAAAAGACCAGCAGCTTATTGAACTTGGACAACAGCAACAGCAGGCTCATTTGCAGGACGAGGCAGATTTAAGAGCGTTACAAGAGCAGGAGAGGGAAATTAGGCAACTTGAGGTATGTTTACAATAATTTTTTCTGTAGATAGATCAGAGGTGGCCATCCTTTTTGTGCCAATTTTAACTTCAAAAATTTTGTGCGTGCTTCTCCTTTATCAATCAAAGTTAATTAGACGGTTTTGTCTTTAATCCTATGTAAATAGTGAGAAAACTCTCGCAAGAAGCGCGATCTACCGAGATACGAGAGAAACCAAAACAAAAGCAGGCGAAAATAAACTGCTATATATATCGATCAATGAAAAGATAGAGTACAAATAAAAAGAAACAAACTAATCCGTGACCTACGACAGCTCTTCTGCCTTTCAGGGCAGATCAACGCTTATTGCGTTTTTACCTGCTATCAGACAAGTGAGCGTCAGTCAGCGGAATTTTTAAGCCAAATAATACTAACACACGTGAAATTTAGTACCCGTGAATTTAAAAAGAAATCTAACAAGTTTCGTGGCTACAAAACTAACAATAAAGAGTTAAACAGCTATTTTTTTTGTAGCTTTAAAAATTTGTTTGTAATTAAATCAAACCAAATCAAATCGCATGCTTGGTTTACTCAGTCCTACACTCGAAAGATGTTTGTGCCTGCGTACTGTGTTAGTAATCAGTTTCAAGAATTTTCGCAGAGGAAAAAATTAGGCGTCTCGGCAATATAATTTATAAAGCTATTTACGAAAATTCAGCCTGCAACTCATCGCTGAAAAAATAGACCGGTGTACTGTGGACTATATACTCTTCTCTGTAAAGCAAAGGAATTTGTATGTGGGATGATTCTTTGGTTTAAAAGTTTTGACTAATATTTTTTTACATTAATTTTTCCTATTCTTTTTTAGAGTGACATCAACGACGTAAACCAAATCTTTAAAGAACTTGGAGCACTGGTTCATGAACAGGGAGAAACTATAGACAGCATAGAGTCCAACGTGGAAAATACTAGTGAATTCGTAAGACAAGGTAAATGCTTAACCTAACACTTAAATATAAAACAGATAAACTTTAAAAATGGATCCATGACGGATCTGATCTCCAAGTCAAATCCACGTTATATCAGCCATGAAAACAATTTTTTGTAAATATCTCAGAAACTTAAGCTCCTACGAAGTTTTTGGTTATAACACAAATTATTGAGAAAAATGTGTTCTAAGATTTATCAAAATACACTCAAATAACACATTTTCGGCGTTCTAAAAAAAATTAATCGAAAACAATACCTTGTCTAGCGATTGCTGCACAAACAGTTTCTTGTAAATCTCTCACAAACGAAAACTCGAAGTTTTTAGTTATATCCCAAACTATTGAGAAAAATGTGTTCTAGTAACTTTCGAAACCGCATATTGATGCGATGCTGTTAAAAAGTTAACATTTTTCCAAATTTTTTAATTTTCAAAAAACTGTCATTAGCATTAATGGATTTTGACCAAACTTCTTTGAGCTCGTTACATTGTCGAATACTATTTTGCATGAAAATCTCACGAAAATCGGTTCAGCGGATTTGGAGCTATCATGGGCCGAACACACACACACACACGGACGGACAGACGTCACGACGAGATTGCTAATATATAGATAGATAATTTTTGTTTAATTTTGGTTTTAATCTAACTTAACTTATTTTTTCTTAAATCATAGCTCCCTTGTCCTCTTGTTGGGATATCAAAATCTGTGTTAAACCTAACCGTGGTCAATTGATCGCAAACATATCCTACCCGGTGTCTGGACCACAAAAATTTATGAAAAAAAACCGTTAAAAAAATTATTTAAAAAAAATTCTTTTTGGAATAATACTTATTCAAAAAGCAGTTTTTTAAAAAACTAGTTTATAAAAAAAACAAATAATTTTTTTAAAAAAATTAGAAAAAATTTTTCTACTACAAATAAACAAAAAAATTTAAGCCTGGTCGGCGACAAATCAGCCGAAGGCAAATCGTCCCGCAGCGAATTGTCCTATCCCCACCCAAATAACAAATTTTCGGCGTTATCTCAGTTTTTTTTCATCGAAAACAAGCCATTGCTGCGCGGGCTAGGACGGTAAAAATTAAATTCCATTATGTAGCAAGGATATTTACCTGAAAAGGCACTAAATCCGTCAGCTTAATTCATTTTTAATATAACCCTACTTTTTTAGGTGCTCAACAACTTCGCGAGGCCGGAACTTACAAGGACAAAATCAGAAAGAAAAAACTTTGGCTTGCCGGCATCGCCGCGGTGATTTTGGCTGTGATTATTTTGATTATTGTCATCAAAACATCAGGATCTTCTTAGTTTTGTCGATTGAGTACTTAGATATATAAGGGGTAACATGTAAGATCACTCATCGTTAAGCAAGCTTTACAGGTAGCGAAGCCTGACTGATTATATACTTTTGGTCAAGGCCAACAAAAATATACAGGCCACGACCCTGAAAAAATCAGCTGTTCTCTGGGAGCTGACTTTTACATTGGGTCTTATGGGAGGTCGGACGTTTTTTTAGGATATTTTCAAAATGGCACTACAGATTTCCGCGAAATTTCAGTGAAATATTCTCAGACACCATCCCGATATTCTACCAAACTTTTGTAAGGATGCAAGATGATTAAAAGGTTAAAATCTTCAAGATTTAACATTTCTTATTTTGAATTCAAATTACCCGCCATATACCGCATGCCAACTGTTATATTTGACATATATTTGACTTCTGTGTTTGTCACATTCGCGTCTGCTTTAAATTTAATTTTTGTGTAGGCTAATGAAGCGTCTCTGAAATATTAAGGATTACTATACATTAAAAAAAAATTGTTCTGCAAGAATATAGTAAAAACAATCTCAAAACCGGCTTTATTTTTAAAAAAATTAAATAATTATGAACTGTCATTCCAACATTAATATTTTAAAGACAATCAGCTGTGTCGTGATGTGACCATCAAAAAAAATCAGCCCCGGATGTGACGTCAACAAAGTGGAGGATCGTGGCCCGTCCGTTTTGATAGCCCTGTTTTGGTTAATAATTCTTGACATGTTTTCCTCGGTTTCTCGTTCGCACAGTCTAAAGATCTTTTTAATAATAAGAGTTTCAAGAATACATAAATTTATATAGTTTAGGTACCTTCAGACTGTGTAAAACATCGTTAAAATAAAACCTAGCTGCCAATGCAAAACCGAGAAAAACATGTCAAAAATAATAACAAAAAAATAGAAAATCAATGTCAGGCTTCGCTTCCTATAAAGCTTGCCTTTACGATGAGTGTCCTTAGTAACATGGACAGATATTAGACACTTCGTATTAGGGATGTATCATCCGATACGTTATATCGAAGTATCGATTCTTTTGTCTGCGATACCGGATATTTTGGTTTTCGAGATTTTTTAGTATCGACACATTTCGCTATGTATCGATACCACAGATATGGAACGGTAATAGATAGCTTTACGACTAGTGCGCAGTCGAATAGGGTATTTGACAAATTTTAGAAAAGAGTTTAGAATGATACATAGATCCCTAATTTGCTACGCAAAATTATTAAAATAGTATATTTTATCATGACCATCTAAAATCAAGTTTTCTAATTTCCGATTTGAATTTGCCGCTAAAACGCTCATTTCTAGCATAGCGTTGCAATGACCTCACAGCGCAGTAAACACGGCATTCAAGTGTTTTGCTTTTTATGTAAAAAGTTGTCCTATAAGTGTAGTGCCTCAGTGTTCTAATACTAGCGTAAAAACACCTAAAAAACTATTTATTCATGTGCCTACAGCAGTAAAAGAACGGAAAAAGTGGCTAGAACTTGCTCGAAGAGACCCAAGGGCCTTATTTAATACATCTTCACTTTACATTTGTGAAGATCACTTTGATGTGAGTATAACTAAATTTTTGATTGTTTCTTAATGCTTAAAATAATAATGATTGGGTATTTAATTGAATCTATTGTAAGTGGCATATTAAACAAAAAAGCAAAACATATAACCTAACCTCAAAATCTAAATGAGTAAAAGTAGGCGAAAAATATCGTACAAAACTTTCAGTTATTTACAAAACAACTCATCGAATACTTACATCAACATTTTAACGTTTTAAATTCCGCAGAACAAAAATCACTCTTGTTGGCAAAGAAGCCTGCCACCATAAAGGAATTCAGCATTGGCAGGTTGGAGCTATCGGCTTTGAAGAATCCGTTTTCCATTGAAAATGTTTTTTATAAGCAAAACACAACATAAAATCTAATTTAGGACGATAATTCGCACTTTAAACCAAAGCAAACATTACCATCCATAAGAAAATAACACAGAAAATAGGTTCGTTCGAGGCGTTTACTGTTTTGTGACGTCACTTGCAGCTGATTGGTAGATCGCCTGTTTTGAATCACGTGGCTAATTGTTTTAATTCAATAAATTTATTTAATTAAAAGAACTATGAATTTGAGAAAAAATTAAACAAAAAAGTTTGTTTTTAGCATTCTCAAGACCTAAAGAGATATCTAAAAATAAATATATATTTATTTTTTACTACTGTCAAACACCTTATTTTATGGGGGATGCCATGAGGATCTTCGAGTCGGCCATTTTGTGGTTAACTTCCCCTAAATTATTCTCCGATACCAGCTTACCAAATAGGCTAGTCACAATAAAAAATCATTTACTTTTTACCTACTACAAGAATCTGTTCCCCTCCTATGTATCTGATCAATACCAACGATCCGGGATCCAGAAAGTTTGTCACAGTTGCTGCCGGCGACTATACAGCAGAGATTGTAGAACAGGTAGAGATTGGACATCACAACCAACCAAAATAAGGATGCGTTTGACATTACGATTAAAAAAGCAAAAAATTCGAGCTGAAATCGAAGGGTACTGGTAGGTAGCCTTACCAAACTCGCTATACTTTGATTTTATCGTGGTCTTGTCTAAATGTTGTTTTTTGAAAAAGAAAATAAATCTCGGATTTTCTCTACTCCACTAAACAGTTGACAGTTAGAGAGTTTAATTTAAAAAACTGGCAAACACATTTAAACAAAACCAACAGTTGATACTTCTAAACCAGAAAATGAAATGTGAGACTGAAATCATAGCCGGGAGGCGGCCATTTTGGTTTACCACTTTAACTGTCAAATCCAAGGTCTTTATACTTTTACACAGGTTGACTACAGAATTTGACCAGTCATGTGAACTCAACTGGACGACTGTAGCTGCGTCATCGGGTTTCCATAAAACAAATGGTTTAAGGCAACCAGGTGACGTGGATTTTTAAGTCCTATTAAATTCTGTAGATAACCTGGCTAAAAGTATAAAGACCTTGGGTCAAATCCAATCCGTTAATATTCAATAATACGCCCTATACAAACGCCAAATTTATTAGAAAAAAAACTGATTTTTGAGAAAAAGTAATTGCCTCTTAACTTAAAAAAAATAAGGCGTAACTGTCCGTTTCTATTTGATTTAAATACAAGTGCAAGGGTAGCATTCTATTGGTCAGGGAGAATTAAGAAAATTTACTGTTTTGCTCACTTATTTAAGATGGCTATTGTAAAGTATCAATCAGACTGTAAAACGAATGATTTAAAGTATAATGAGTTAATTTGGCGGTTTTAAATATAACTGACGTGTGAGCGTTGTAGTAGTAGTGGTACCTGTAGGTTCGGCAACTAGGCCAGAGTTGGCCCTTTTTCCCATTAGGTAGCTCATTATGCCTTCCTGTTCTCTTTACAAACTCTAGTATAGCAGCCCATTTAAGCAAGTGCAGCAGAAGTTTGTTAGTGTGACGTGTAACCGTAAGTCACCTTAAATTAGCAAAATATTTTTTTTATCTCAATAAAAAAAAAACAACAATGGTCTTAAAACCGGGAAATGTCGGGGAATTTGACTTTGCAAAAAAGTGACTACCTTGCCATTATCCTAACGTCTCGTATTTTCTTGTTCTAAAAAAACGGATCGAAGTGTACCGCAAGTATCGATATTTTTTATTTCGGTATTTATCTGTTGCCAATCCGGATCGATACTTTAGAGTGGATCGTCCATTCCTACTTCGTATAACTTTGTCGCTTTCGGAACTAGGGAAAGCCTACAAACTCATTGGTCCGGTGTAAGGTTTGACAATTCCCCTGACCAATTAAATTGTAGGCTATCTCTGGCTACGACAACGATAACTTAAGTGTCTAGTATCTATCAGTAAGTCGTCGAAAATCGTTCTGCTATGGTGTAACATATTCAAAAGTTTAAAAAAAGTTGAATCGAAAAAAAAAACAGACCTACTTCTATCCTTAGATAAGGTGCAAATTCTTATATAGTCCATCCAAAATTTTAGTGCAAACTTAACGGCGAAATCGTAATAAAGTTAAAGTAAATTGTTATGTATGTAATTTCGCCGTCATGTTGGCTCTGAAAATGTGGGTCCTGCATATTGTAACCTACAATTTTAGGCTAAAAATGAAATTCACAGAAAAGTGCAAAATAGTGTCGCGTTTAATATAGTATTTTATGCAAATTAGAAAAAAAATTAAAATATGTAATCAAGAAAAAAATAAATTCCAATCCAAAGATGGAATTTTGTTTCGAGACCATGTTTAAGTTGTGGTTGCTATGGATAATTCAGAAATAAATTTCGACTAGAGTTGCTAAGAAATTCTTTTATGTGTGAAAAAAAGTTTAATTTTTGGCCTAGAATATGTAATATTTTAAATGGCTTCAACTTAATAGAAATAAAATATACCCTATGATTCTATACCAAAAAGACGTACGTCCAAAATAAAATATATTGTTTTATGATAAGATTTTGGATATATAAGCCAATTGGTTATTCCTTCTCTTCCTTTAAAAGCAAGAATATGACAGAGAACATTTTAAACTCAAAGATTCCTCTTTTATCCCCGCGACTCATATCTTATAAGCCTGCTAATAAGTTGGCTTATCTTTGGTTAAGCAAAGCAATAAGAATGCATGATTTTTGACGTTTTTGTTGTCAAATGCGCTTTGTCAGATTCTCGTTTCTAAAGTAAGAGAAAGATGAGCTATAGTCAAAGTTATACCCATCTGTAATGACGTCATTCTGGTGGCCCAAAAGCTATCGTCTTATCATATTTATTTTCCAATACACATATTATAAACACTGACATTTAAAGCACAGGGAATTTATCAATGAACAGACACCAATTTTTTTTCTTAGTAGTATGTAATGCATAAATTTAGAAGACATTATTTTGAAAATGACAGTCCGATATATTTTTCCCAGGTTGATATATTAATTTGCAGGTTTTTGTCAAATTTTTCATGTCACTATAACGCCTGTGTTATTTCAAATGGGCATTTTGCCTACCTACATATATTGCATCTAGTATAGTTACTATTCCCAGTCACAAAAAGCATTAAAATATTATCGGTACCAAAAGTTATTTTGAATGATTGTTTGATATCAAGTCACCTTTTATTTTTAAAGGTCTTTAAATTCTAAGATACTTAAAAAATATTTACTATTTTTTATTAATCAAAGTAGTGATATTTAATCGCTCTGTACAAATTAATTCTGAGTTTTGTGTATCTTCACAGAGATAAAATCATTCCTTATTAAAAATAATTCATTCATAATCAAAGTATTTACTATATCTAATGTTGGCAATATTTTTAGTATAAAAAAATGTTTTGACATATTTTTAAGGTTCATATATCCGTCGGATACATATTTTTTTCACCTACTAAATATCAGTACTTTTGCGATTTCCATCTAAAGAAATACAGATTGTGGTAAAGTATACTTATTAATACACCTAAATAAAAACCTAGAGTATATACAAAAGTTGTTCTAAAAATTTTTAGACACCAACTCCCTTTTGCCAAAGATCTATACTTTGAGCAAAACTTGGCTACGTTGCGCCAGCTCTTACGCCACCGGTCGCATATAAGGGGAAACCCCATGCTTGTAAAACGAATGATATGTTGTCAAGTTTCAGCCCCAAACCGTCATTGGCCGTGTTTCGCCCACAAACCAGTCATATTTTAAAATGTAGACACAAAATCCATTGCCGTACTGCAATTGCATTTTGCATTCGACGGATATAGCGGCTTTTGTAGAAAGCATTTTTTATACAGGGTATTTGTTAAGTAAGTACAAAAAAGCCTGTGACAAGATTAGCCCTACAGGCTTTTAAAGGCAACCAACTAAAGCGGGCTGAAAACACGGTATGCAACATTTCTGTACTTTCTTCAAAGTAAAAAACAATAAACGTTATTTCGTTAGCGAGGCTATTTGACAAACTGGTATTCTAAGCAAAACAGACTCTTTTAATTTTTTGTACTTATTTACAAAATATTCTGTATAAAGTTTATAGGGTTATATTGTATAATATTTTAGATTACTGATATTATCTTATTTGTATTTTTATTGTATATTAATTATTTATTTTAATAAAAATTTATTTATCGCAAACATGATATTTTTTTTATTCAACGAAAAATTGATATAACCAATATATAACCTTGCCAATCCAATTGCAAGGATTGATTTCTAGTGAATATTTCGTTATGACACTTCTCAAGTGCCAAAAAAGTTGGACCAAAAAGTTTATATAGGTACAAGGTGTAATTCGATGTTTTTGGGGGTTCCAGGTGTCTCTACAGGAGAAACTGATCCCACTTCCGAGGCTCGATTTTCAATAGTGAAAACTGCAATATACCAAGCCGTTTTTAAGCTATGAGGTTTTTTTTTGAAAAGTATATATTATGGGAGGGGCCTAAAACTTATTTAAACAAGCGCACATACCTTACAGATTAAATAAAATATTGTCAGGAATGCAAATTACCCTTAACTGTACCACTGTACGAAACCTGTATAGAAACACGAAAGCGCAAAACATGGTTTTGCAGAGATAAGAAAGTGGTTCGGCCTCCCTCCACAATGGTAAACATTTGGTTGCCGCCTACCTACACAGCATGTGGTTGATGCGTGAAAAACTACTGAAAAATGAAGAGTGGGAGCCGTAATGGTTAAGCGTGGGGTCAAGTCAAGTAGAGAGAGGGGTTTTCCTTCAAAGTGATTGGCTATGAAAATGTTGTCTATAAAATGTCATTTTATCTCTGTTTTTGTTTTCTTGTTTAGCTCATTGGCTAGAATGTAAAATAAACTTTAAGATTATCAGCAACGCCACTGACTTGGTTCCTTCAAGCTCTTCAAAGGGGGGATAATGGATTACTTAGGTCTAACTTACCGTTAATAAAAACCCAAATTTTGAGGAAACAAGACGGTCACATTCTGTTTTGTTGAACTTAAACTAAAACCTCTAAATTAATTGTCAGTAAAGAAACATAAGATTTTTCTATATGAAGAATATTTTAGTTTGTTATTATGGTAAGTTTAAGTTTTTATTTTAATATTTTGGGTCTTGTTTGTTTTATAGGTCATAAGCAAAGTCTTGTTACAATTTGTAAAACAGAGTTTTATTTTGTATTCATTAAAGTTTGTAACGTCTTTAGAACTGTTTTAAATTTATTATATACACACAAGAGATCTACTACGGTACCCTCGTTTAAGGGCTCAAATTAAAACAAATCGTACCCGACAGTATGGCAGCTAGAGCTTGTGAAATATGGACTTTTTTGTTCATAAAGAAAACACCTACTTTTAATAAAAAAGATTAAAATTATATTTTATTTAACAGGTAAAATGATTTCATAAATTTTTTTCATATTATAAAAAAATCGAATAAAAAATACAAAAAGAAAATATGGACTATTAAACATTAAGTTAGGCAACGATTTAATTTTTTTTTAATAATAAAATTTGTCTTACGTCATCGTGCCGAATACTGGATTGTGCCTACAAATATTTGGCCCGTACTCTTCGTATGCTTGCTTCGTGTGACACACTGTGTAAAATTCCGGCTGTAACAGAAAAATATCCCCATTAATTTCTACTCAACCACAATTATTTAAACAAAAAATAGCACCAAAAGAATATTTCCATCAATTAATTTTCTGTGTCTCAACTAAAAGGTAACAGAGGTGTTCTTGGGTATTTTTCGTGCGAATTTGGAGAAACGCTTGAATACGTCGATTTTTTGGCTGTCTTGAAATTTTTATAGCACGCCGAGGGGTATAGTTTACCCCCATATTTTGAATAGGGAAAGTGGGTCTAGTGATACCTTGTTTTGAAGTTCTCTTGAATATCTTTAGAACCGTGTAAAAATTAGTTTTTGAGATTTTTGCTTTCAAATTTTTAAATTTTACATTGAATAAAAATTTCGAAAATCCATTATTAGTTTTTGAGATATCGCTGCCTTGCTTTGATAGTGGCATAACTGGAAATGGTAATTTTCAGGAAACGCTTTTTAAAAATAATGGCAAAGGCAAATATTTATGTATTTTTTTTGCTTTAATTAAATCAATCAATAACTTACCCATGCTTGAAAGAGACAATAAGGAAAATTTTGTAGTAAAAATATTTTATGAAAATGATAAGGGTCACGCAAAACAGAAAATGCAAAGACGCATTTTTTTTAGTCGTGGAATTATAAAATAAAAATTAAATCCGAAAAATATAAAATTCTTTCTTCCCTATTCAAAATATAGGGGTAAAATATACCCCTCGAACATGGTGTGTGCTACAAAAATTTCACAGTTTCTCCAAATTCGCACGGAAAAACCTAAAAACACGTCTGTTACTTACAAGTAATTCAATGTTTAAGTGGTCAAGTTATAAATATTTTTTTACTGCACTATATTTTAAACTTTTTGACATATTTCACTTTAAATTTTTATGACTGACTTGAGTCAATAAGTATATGACCTATATAGAATGGCAACCGGCGAGCTTTGCAACATTCATTAAGGGGCAGATGGCGCTGAAATAAGTTCGTAAAACTACTTTTCATTCTTTAGGGTGTTCAATTTAAAAAATGATATTTTGGTCCTATAACTAGGAGGTTATAAGTGTTATATTTGTCAGGTATAGTTTAAAGTGAGCTAAGCAGGGTCCTTGAACGTTTTTTAATCCAAGTTTTTACATGCATTACCAAAAAAGTTTTTTGGGGTGTATATAACCGATCACACTGTACCGTGCCGTATCGGGAACTTGCGTTCATAACGGGTTTTCTGCATTAACTTACCGTTGAGGCCAACATACTGCCACCAAACCATACTGCATATCGTTGCATACTATGTGAGATCACGTTTACGTCAATTGGAGTAGGCTAGAAGTAAAAAAAAAACAATATGAACTTGTGGGCGCGCATTTTTTTGTTTGCTTTTGATATGGAAAATCTTTATTGGACATCTAAGCATGCGCATTTTCTGATTAAGGCTCCTCAAAAGATGATAAAGACAAAAGACCGAAATTACAAAGGATCGAAAGAAAAAAAAATGAAATGAGAAAAAAAGGACAACAGATCAAATAAAAAAAGATCGAAATGACAAAAGACGGAAATAGTAGTAGTAGTAGAGTGACCCGTAGGTCCGACAAATATGCCAACCAACCTACAGTGATTTCCAGTTTTTTCCTATGATTCTCAGTGATTTCCAGGTGTTTCCCAGTCATTTTCAGGTATTTCAAAGTGATTTTTATGTGATTTCCAGGTATGATTTCCCAGAAAAATGTACAGTGATTCACACCCGCTACTTTCCCCTCGATGTCATGTGGTCCACAGTGGCGTAGCGTGAGGGGGGGGGGGGGGTTCGTCGCCCCCCCCCTGCCCCGAGGGTACTGGCGCCCCATGGGTGGCCGAAGCGCCCTAAGCTTACGAGCAGGACCGGCAACGGCAAATTGAGAGGCCGGCAAAGGAAACTAAAGACATGATGACCTTTTTTTTGTTTGTTTTTTGGTCGCAAGATTTCTGAGGGGCGCCCTTTATAGCAGTCGCACCCCCCCCCCCCCTAACCGAACCGAACCCCCCTCCCCCCCCGTGAGGCACGCTACGCCGCTGGTGGTCCATTGTTGTCTCTTCTTCCTGCCCCCAGGTTAGGCAGGTATGGACGTTCTGAATTCCTATACGTGTCATGTTCAGTTAAAATACTTTACACCGCGTCATCAAAACCGTGGTGGGCGGGAAGGAAGTAGAGGGGTACATACAGTGGCACGGACTTCCTTTAATTTTTTTATTGATATTGATTCCCAACACGAGGCACTGCACTAATTAGTCATTAGCTTACTATTTTACTTGCTTTTTATTTATGTCTTCTTCTAAACGATTTCATTAAAAAAGAATATATATACTCTTATATGGTTGTTACGAACATATTGATTTAGCCGGGCTTTGACGTTTTCTGTTCGTTGTTGTTTTGACTGTTTTATGTCAAACAAATTACGACCGAGCTTTTTACAAAATAAATTACCGTTTTTGCAACTAAATCGATATTTGCGCACATTTTAATATAGCTTTGAATTCTCTTTTAGTTTCGGATCTTTATTTATTAATTAAATACTTAATTCATCTATCATTTAAAAAATGTCAGCGTTTTATCATACACATATAAAGCGGCACACTGCATGTATAAAGTAAAACACAAATTTTTTTAAGGCTTCTTTACTTAGATTTTGCCGCAAAATTTGGTTTACCATAGCTATGACGCGGTGCCACATATGAACATGTTAGCTCCTGCTAAATTTCGCGGTTGTTTTTAAATTTTTAAAACCACACAATTGGATGACGGACAGAGTACATTTTCGCGCATTTTGACATGCGCACCAAGAATCAGAGAGATCCTTTACTACCGCCTCGAGAAAATGGCGTGTTAACTACTTTCTCCAACATTTACAAATTTCTACACTTGAAAGTGCTCGATTTTGGTGTACTGACGCATAGAACTGGAAACTTCAGCCCTTCAGCTACGTGGTGCCATCATTAGATCTAGAGAGGGGCCCCTGGAACTTGGAGAAATTGGCTGCAAACTGGTGAGTGCTTTGTTTCTGATTTCCGTTGTGTGGTAACAGCAATTAACCTATGGACCTTAATTATTTCGTGATTTCATATCAATATATTTATGTTTGATCGCGCTTTCATTAATTAAAATATATACAGTCCACTGCAGTTATCGTTTTTCTAACTGCGGGCATATAATACATCCTCAACGATAGTTATTTTTGGTCGGTCTATGAATTCTCTGGTCTGTCTGCAACCTATTCCTGTTTTCCCTTTAATATGTGTTGACGCTACTGACAGACTCGTGTCTCTTATTGTCTATGGCTTAAATACAAACCGGAAAGTTACACAATAAAATTTCACGAAAGAATGTTAAAAATAGTTTATATAGGATGGTTACCTTAAGCTTGCCGCCTCCCAGAGTTTCACTAAGTTTTAACCTGGCGTCGACTGTCCGCTGTATGTCTCTCTGTAACCGCCTGCCGAAATCCTTGAACATTGTCGATCCGCCAGACAACACTGTAACATAATAAAATAAATATCTAAGAACACACCAATCACACACAAAATTACATAAGGCTCTGTAAGACGTAACGTAGGTATTTAATTTTAATTTAAAATAAATGGATTCATAACGGATCTGATACCTTCAGGGGTCTCAACAGATAAACAGCAAAATAATATGAAGTTTTTGAATAAAATTATGAAAAATATGAAATTAAGAAAACAAAATATGAAGGAAATATTAAACTAATATTATCTACCAAATGGCTTGTTATGTCAAACCCCACTTTTTTTTAGGAAAACTCATTTACTAAGCAAAAATATATATTTCTTGATTTTATTTATTAAGAAAAGTATTAGCAAACATTTTCAAGTTGAATTAGGCCTGGGTGGGGTATGGCCAAACAAAAACAAGGCACATTGGTGAGGTCAGGCCTTCTGTAGAAAATAAAATATACCGAAGGACCACTCGAGATAGCTCGAGAAAAACGTGTGGGAGTTAAGAGGGACTGTATCTTTCCACAGGGCTCCGACAGGGAAAAAAGAGCCTAAAACTTATTTACTAAAAATAGCGTAGCAATGAAAAATTATCAAGAAACGACTTACCCTTAGATGTCTTTTGTAGCTACTTGGCTGGCCAGCCCGATTATACGCGAAGTACCAGACTCTCCATTGTTCTATAGTTCAAAATGTTCCAAACACTAATATCTAATAAACTAAAGCGTAAAATTAATAGTTTCCACAATTTTAATATAAAATAATAGCGGTGCGGTGACTTTAGTTGCACGTGGCGCGTGGTTGAGTTGTTCTCGCAGACAATCGGCGTTTTCGTCGACGAAAACGCCGATTGTCTGCGAGAACAACTCAACCACGCGCCACGTGCAACTAAAGTCACCGCACCGCTATTATTTTATATTAAAATTGTGGAAACTATTAATTTTACGCTTTAGTTTATTAGATATTAGTGTTTGGAACATTTTGAACTATAGAACAATGGAGAGTCTGGTACTTCGCGTATAATCGGGCTGGCCAGCCAAGTAGCTACAAAAGACATCTAAGGGTAAGTCGTTTCTTGATAATTTTTCATTGCTACGCTATTTTTAGTAAATAAGTTTTAGGCTCTTTTTTCCCTGTCGGAGCCCTGTGGAAAGATACAGTCCCTCTTAACTCCCACACGTTTTTCTCGAGCTATCTCGAGTGGTCCTTCGGTATATTTTATTTTCTACAGAAGGCCTGACCTCACCACACATTTTTTAAAGCATATTTTACAACAAGGTATAAGGTGTTTCCGTATTTTTAAACCAAGGACCATTAGAAAAAGTTATAAATGCAAAAGTTGTAGGCTTTATCCTATACCATCAAAAAAACTTATAAAAAAACACAAACATTGTAAATCTCTTACGGAACATCCTACAAATTAATATGTTAATGATTTAACTTAAAAAAATAGATATTTTCTTTCTAAACTCAAAAATATATGATAAACTGCCATTTGCTAAAGCCACTGTTAAAATATTAGTATCTACATTTCTTGAAAATAGGTACCCTATTTTCTATCTCTTGAAATAAGTGCAGTAGACCTTTGTCGAAATATACCAAAACACCCTGTACATCTAGTAACACAGAAAACTTAAGTATACTCGATAATATAATTGGTATACTTTTAATACCTATTCCGAGCTCAAACATTTAAAAAAAAGTCAACATTACAGAGTAAAAGAATAAAATTCATGAAAAAGTCCTGCTCAATTAGACTTTTTCAGAACTAACCACGGATGACCAAAACAACTAATTAACATAAGAAATGCAACAAACATAAGAATAATAAAACAAAAGGCAAAAAAGCCCTACTTTATTCAGACTTTCTCAGAGGCAACAAACTAATAATAAACTAAAAGGAACTCAAAATTCAAGATTAGGAAAAATATTGAAAATTAACACACTTATTCTCTGACTGAAGTTTCTTCATTGGGGAAAATATGAAAAATATGAAGGTTTATCTAAAAATATGAAGTTTTAGTCCATTAGCACACTACAAGTGAACTCCACGGTATATGAACCTTGAAAACAGTTTCTTGTATATATCTCTGAAACGGAAGGTTCTACGAAGTATTTGGTTATCACACAAATTATGGAGAAAAATGTGTTCTACTATATTCTGAAAATCGCATATTGATGCGAAGCTCCGCTAAAAAGTTTGCATTTTTTTAATTTCTGGACTGTCAAAATACTATTATTGGCATAAATAGATTTTGACAAAATCTACTCAGCTCGTTACACTGTCGAACACTATTTTTTGTGAACATCTCATGAAAATCGGTTCAGCGGTTTTGGTTGAAAGTTTGTTTTCAAAAATTTGGCAGAAATAACAAACATAAAGGCAGAGTAATTAGTAGTGAAAAAAGAATAATTTAAAAATCAAATATTGAAAGAGCTTGAGAATGATTGTAGAAGAACAACTGAAATGTCGCACTAGTGTTGTTGGTCAAAAAGATAAGTTTTTCAAATTTTGTTAGGAAAATATAGTTTTTTTTCTAATAAACCACTGACAAGTTAGTGATTTTTTTCCTTCTAGGAGAAATCCAGTTGTTTTTAATTAAAAAATTTTCTTAATAGTGGCATAATACAAAGATAAAGTTTTTGTAGAACTTAGTAAGTACTGGTATAAGTGTTTCTTACCTATATTTTTGTACAAAGGCCTTCTTACATCTATAGGACAGTTCTGTATTACATCGTCTACAATTTCGCTAATAGGAATATTGAAGTCAGGATTTGAGAATTCCGGGTGGAAAAATATTTCCGGCCCCAAAAACCTAAGAAAATTAAAATAATTTATTTTGTGCTTTTTATGAATATCTCGAAAACTAAAGCATTTTTAGTAATAAATTGCATAATTTGTTGCAAAAAATATTAAAACCAAAGCTAAGAAAACATTTTTGGTAATAAATCGCTTAATTTGTTGCAAATATATTTTATCAAGTGCTTAAAACCGTATTTAAATATCTTTTGTTTTCGATCATAGATATAGAAAAATAATTACGAGGGTGGATCAAATATAAACAAGCCTTTTAAACTTACTAACGGAAAAGTCATTCAAGATGAACGTGGCCGTTATAATTTTGGAGTAGGGATATTCAGCAGCATGTAGGCGGCTGGTAGTGCCGCGATGCTCATTTGGCCAGGAGCAATCGCAATAAGCGAGAAGAAGGTACACAGCAGTGTTGCGCAAAGAATAATCATTAAATTTCTTACACGCGAAAACGTTAAACCTGCTGAAATTCGATGCAGATTGCGAGCACAGTTCGGAAATAAGACGCTTTCGTGGGTACCTGTAAAAACTTGGTGCAAAGAAATTAACGACGGCCGTGAGCGTGTCGACAACGTGAGTCACCCACGTCCCGCGTACCATCATTTCTGCAGATAAAGTTTTAGCGACCGTTTTCGACTGTTGAGTATTGTGGTCATGAATATCCTTAACACGAGTGTAGTTATTAAAATTTTTATAGAAATATAAGAGACATTCCAAAATATATTGTGAGGGAATGGGTAATATTTTTAAGTTTTGAAAGAGGGGTTTGACATCTTCTCGGTACATAATTCCTGCTAAAATCCTCACTGCCCTGCGCTGAAGACTGAAGATGCGGGAGGCATGGACTGAGTGGCCACAGGCCAGGAGTGCATATACAACGACAGAATGAAACAGCCCGTAGTAAGCCATCTTCAAGGTGTCTCCCTCTATGATTTTAGAGAGGTTACGAAGAACATATACAGAAGAACACAACCTTTTTGATAAAATTTTTTCATGTTGTTCAAATGTTAATTTTTGATCTAAAGTTACTCCCAGGACTTTTACATTCTCTGGGTTATTTGGAATCTCTATTCTTTTTAAAGTGAGATTTATGTTTTGTGTTTTTTCCCAATTGACATTCAAAAGATTAGATCTAAACCAGTTATTGGCAGTGTTAGTGTGTCGTCAAATTTCCAAATTAGCTTCTTCCAAGGTAATTGCTTTTATAGAAAATCCATTATCATCTGCATATACTACAACCTGGCACTCAGGTAGGGCGGTGGAAAAGTCATTGATATAAACTAGGAACAATAAAGGACCTAGTATTGAGCCGAGTCCGTGCCTCACCGATCTCTCCTCTGAGCGACGACCATCTATCTCCGTGATCTGCACACGATCTGTGAGGTACCCAAACATAAGTTTGAGACTTATTTCATCTAAACCAAAATATTTTAGTTTTTCAAGAAGAATATCATGGGAGACACAGTCGAAGGCCTTGGAGAGATCACAGAAAGTAGTAGAAACAATCTGTTCTCCCTCCAAGCCCTCCAGTATGTAGTCACAGAGACGAAAAGTAGTGGATTTGTTCTTCCTAAACCTAAACTGATCTTCAACAAGAAGGTTATTTACCTCAAAATACTCATATAGCTGCATTTTAAGAAGAGCTTCAAAAAGTTTTGAAAAGGCACATATAATTGAAATCGGTCTGTAATTAGGTAAAGACTTATCTCCTTGTTTGTAAACAGGAACAGTTTTACTAATTTTGAGTACTTTGGGCTAAATACCCCTCCTGATACATTTATTAAAAATTATTGTTAAAGGCTGACAGAGAATCCCACGGAAGGTCTGCACCAACACCACACTTAAGTCATAGAAATCTTTGCTATGTTTCTTCTTGAGGTTCTTAAGAGCGTAATCCACTTTATGTGATCCAACCTCTCGAAAATATTGAGTTAATTTTATTTAAGTTGCTGTTTTGCAGATATACAGTTGGTGAGACACCAGCTTTCAGTCTGCGCAGGTTTGACAAGCGTTCTATTCATTGTTCTATTTCTAACGAACCATTTTTTAATTATTTTTCGGGAGAGTGTAAGTAATGTTGAACTGCGTATACAGTATTTGAGTTTAAGATTTTTTTCTATACATTTTTTAATCCAACATTGATTATTTCTACGGTTTTACAAACTTTAAACCAGTTAAAATATTAAAACCAAAGCTAAGAAAACATTTTTGATAATAAATCGCTTAATTTGTTGCAAATATATTTTATCAAGTGCTTAAAACCGTATTTAAATATCTTTTGTTTTCGATCATAGATATAGAAAAATAATTACGAGGGTGGATCAAATATAAACAAGCCTTTTAAACTTACTAACGGAAAAGTCATTCAAGATGAACGTGGCCGTTATAATTTTGGAGTAGGGATATTCAGCAGCATGTAGGCGGCTGGTAGTGCCGCGATGCTCATTTGGCCAGGAGCAATCGCAATTAGCGAGAAGAAGGTACACAGCAGTGTTGCGCAAAGAATAATCATTAAATTTCTTACACGCGAAAACGTTAAACCTGCTGAAATTCGATGCAGATTGCGAGCACAGTTCGGAAATAAGACGCTTTCGTGGGTACCTGTAAAAACTTGGTGCAAAGAAATTAACGACGGCCGTGAGCGTGTCGACAACGTGAGTCACCCACGTCCCGCGTACCATCATTTCTGCAGGTAAAGTTTTAGCGACCGTTTTCGACTGTTGAGTATTGTGGTCATGAATATCCTTAACACGAGTGTAGTTATTAAAATTTTTATAGAAATATAAGAGACATTCCAAAATATATTGTGAGGGAATGGGTAATATTTTTAAGTTTTGAAAGAGGGGTTTGACATCTTCTCGGTACATAATTCCTGCTAAAATCCTCACTGCCCTGCGCTGAAGACTGAAGATGCGGGAGGCATGGACTGAGTGGCCACAGGCCAGGAGTGCATATACAACGACAGAATGAAACAGCCCGTAGTAAGCCATCTTCAAGGTGTCTCCCTCTATGATTTTAGAGAGGTTACGAAGAACATATACAGAAGAACACAACCTTTTTGATAAAATTTTTTCATGTTGTTCAAATGTTAATTTTTGATCTAAAGTTACTCCCAGGACTTTTACATTCTCTGGGTTATTTGGAATCTCTATTCTTTTTAAAGTGAGATTTATGTTTTGTGTTTTTTCCCAATTGACATTCAAAAGATTAGATCTAAACCAGTTATTGGCAGTGTTAGTGTGTCGTCAAATTTCCAAATTAGCTTCTTCCAAGGTAATTGCTTTTATAGAAAATCCATTATCATCTGCATATACTACAACCTGGCACTCAGGTAGGGCGGTGGAAAAGTCATTGATATAAACTAGGAACAATAAAGGACCTAGTATTGAGCCGAGTCCATGCCTCACCGATCTCTCCTCTGAGCGACGACCATCTATCTCCGTGATCTGCACACGATCTGTGAGGTACCCAAACATAAGTTTGAGACTTATTTCATCTAAACCAAAATATTTTAGTTTTTCAAGAAGAATATCATGAGAGACACAGTCGAAGGCCTTGGAGAGATCACAGAAAGTAGTAGACACAATATGTTCTCCCTCCAAGCCCTCCAGTATGTAGTCACAGAGACGAAAAGTAGTGGATTTGTTCTTCCTAAACCTAAACTGATCTTCAACAAGAAGGTTATTTACCTCAAAATACTCATATAGCTGCATTTTAAGAAGAGCTTCAAAAAGTTTTGAAAAGGCACATATAATTGAAATCGGTCTGTAATTAGGTAAAGACTTATCTCCTTTTTTGTAAACAGGAACAGTTTTACTAATTTTGAGTACTTTGGGCTAAATACCCCTCCTGATACATTTATTAAAAATTATTGTTAAAGGCTGACAGAGAATCCCACGGAAGGTCTGCACCAACACCACACTTAAGTCATAGAAATCTTTGCTACGTTTCTTCTTGAGGTTCTTAAGAGCGTAATCCACTTTATGTGATCCAACCTCTCGAAAATATTGAGTTAATTTTATTTAAGTTGCTGTTTTGCAGATATACAGTTGGTGAGACACCAGCTTTCAGTCTGCGCAGGTTTGACAAGCGTTCTATTCATTGTTCTATTTCTAACGAACCATTTTTTAATTATTTTTCGGGAGAGTGTAAGTAATGTTGAGCTGCTTATACAGTATTTGAGTTTAAGATTTTTTTCTAAACATTTTTTAATCCAACATTGATTATTTCTACGGTTTTACAAACTATCCATTTCTCATAAAAAATAAACATTGTTAAAAAAATTGGCAACTAGTACAAATTAGAACAGTTGTTATAATTAGTGTTTTAGGGATAAATTGCCAAAAATTACTACAAATTAGATTTGAGAGTTAAATAAGCAAAGGAAGCCTACCTTTCGTAACCTACATCCACATTGAAATTCTTTTTGGTGACAGAATTCATGCCCTCGTACTGCTTGATCCACTTGCCCGGGTCCGAGTCGTATTTGGCGAACTCTTTCGCTATGTCCGGACAGATATAACAGTGCCTATGGGACAAGCAGAAAATAATTTATTAGTAGTCACTGAAAAGTGAACTATGTCAAATTAGAGACCCTGTATTTATGACATATTTTAAATAAATTGATACGCGACAAATATGCAACAAACCCATCAGTGGTGAGTGACATCAATCATCATGCAAAATATAAACAAACACGTTTGTCCGTCACCCCCTGTAAATGTTTGTCAAAAATCGTTTATTTTTATTTTCCGTCGCTTATGAATTAACAACAACGGAAGGTGCGTCTCTCTTTAAATAAGGCTAGAGTATAGAGGACCGATACTTTCCTCCTTTGATTTTAACATAATTAAATTTGATTTTGAGAAGTTTCTCGCGTGTCTATTTCTTTAAAATATGTCCAAGGCCAACAAGAAAATAGAGGCCACGACCCGAGGGGGATTTTACTGGCCGCAATATATGTACAAATGTTGATGAAATAATGCGGCATTTTTTCACATTTTTTCGCATTTTTTCAAATTTTTTCGCATTTTTTCCCCATTTTTTTGCATTTTTTCCCATTTTTTCGCATTTTTTCCCGTTTTTTCGCATTTTTTCCCATTTTTTGTGCATTTTTTCACATTTTTCTGCATTGTTTCTTATTTGTTATAATTTTTTTTCTTATAAATCAAAAATCGTATGATTGCTCTCCCCGAGTTCAAACACACAAACAAACGGAATTAGTGTTCGGTAAATATTTTAGTAATCACGCATTTTTTTTGCCCATTTAAATGAAAATTAAATTAGCCCTGATTACTGCTGAGTCTTCAACGAGGTCTTCAAGTTATATTTTTCTAAATGCACAAAATAGGGACGTGTTAAATTCGTTTTTAAAACTGCCATTAATAAAGGGATTAATAAAGAACGCGATTCTTCCGCGAAATCGCCTGTTACCAGGAGGAATTGTAAACTCTCGACTGACAGACTTTTAAGATTTCAAGGACCAATGACAGACCAACCTCGAACAAAACAAACAGGACAGGGAAAAACAAAGAACAGACTGACCAACCAAATACTAAAATCAAAACAACCTTCAAAAAAAACGCTTACAAAACAAAGACGTACAAAAAAAATGCACCAAAAAAGTGAGACTGAAACAGAAACTGAAAGTGAAACAGAATACATAAATGAAAGTGAGATAGAAGCAGAAGATTTTGAGGACATTGATATATCAGACGATTAGGAGTAATGAGTATAAATGTATATTTTCACTTAAGAGTAGACATGCTTTTTTTCCAGTCAGTCACCTTAGCTCCGAAACGTAGAAGCGACGTTGCAAAATGCGGCAAAACGACTCACGTGATATACATACCTTTTTGAGTGAAAAAAACATCAGAATTGGCTGAAATTTGAGTGGAGGGCGCATTTTGTATAAACTAAGCCACGGCTCGGAGCACTTTTTTGATTTTTTGTCAAAAATTCTTTCTAGGCCACCGATTCGAAATATTTATGTCATGAATATTTCGAATCGGTGTCCTTAGAAAGAAGTTTTTACTTATTCGGCAAAAAAAAACAAAAAATTGCTCCGAGCCTTGCCTTAGTTTTTACAAAATGTGCCTTCCACTCAAATTTCAGCCAATTCTGATGTTTTTTCACTCAAAAAGGTATGTATATCACGTGAGTCGTTTTGCCGCATTTTGCAACGTCGCTTCTACATTTCGGAGCTAAGGTGACAGACTGGAAAAAAAGCATGTCTACTCTTAAAAAGTTTTATAAACATGATTAATAAAATACCTTTTTAAAAATTAACCTACCGAAAAATTACCCTTTTCTTTTTACCCTTTTTACAACACTGCCCGAATACAATGAACTCAACAATTCTTAATTTTATTATTTAGCATTTTTCCGCACTATTTCGCATTTTTTCGCATTATTTCGCATTTTTTCGCATTTTTTCACATTTTTTCGCATTTTGTCAAACAATGCGAACATATGTACAAAAAAATGGTCAGTGAAATCCCGCTCGCCACGACCCTGAAAAAATTAGCTGTTGGGCCTTATGGGAGGTTAGACTTTTTTTATGATATTTTCAAAATGGCACTACAGATTACCGTGAAAGTTTAGTGAAATATTACCAGACACCTTTCCTATATTCCACCAAAGTTTTGTAAGGATGCAAGACGATTAAAACATCAAAATCTGCAAGATTTAGCATTCCTTATTTTGAATTCAAATTACCCGCCATGTACTGTTATATTTGACATGTATTTGACTTTGTTTGTCACATTCGCTTCTGCTTTAAATTTAATTTTACTGTGACCGAATAAAGCGGCTCTGAAAAATTAAGGATTACTATACATTTAAAAAAAATTGGCTTTATTTTAAAACAAATCAAATATTGAATGAATATGAACCGTCATTCCAACTTCAATATTTTAAAGATATCAGCTGTGTCATAACGTCACCTTCAAAAAATCAGCCTCCGATGTGACGTCAACAAAGTGGAGGATCGTGGCCCGTCCGTTTTGATAGCCCTGATATGTCATACAATCAAATCAGATGATCTCTATACATTTTGACCGTTGTTTTACACCACAGGTGGGCAATTCTCTTTGAGAGTTCTTAGGAACTTTCCCATAAAAGAGTTATTTCAAAACCCTACTATAATAATGTAATAACATAAGTTTGAAAACATCTTGAATTGATTTTAAAAAAATATATTTCTATACCTTTTTTATTAAATTTTAAGCAAAAGCAATTCATTATTTAGTTTATTTAAAAATCCTATATATGCAGTATAAAATTAGCCATATAAACTGTATAAAATACTCAAATAATGTAAATGACGTCACAAATAGCGAAAATTTTTGCGAGCATTTGGCGCACAATTTTAGTTCATTGGGCAGTCCTATTGGTGGGCTGTTCTTGACCCTGAATCACTCACCTTTCTTTGATTGCTTTGGCAGTTTCTAGAGACTGTTCTGGCGGAATACCTATTTCCCTTTCCCTAAGCAGGGATTGAATAAAGTAAGTGATATTTCGTCCAGCTATTGGAATGTGTTTGATGCAGCTTCCGATGACGTATCCCTCGGCCTGACAACAAAGTACCATTAAATCAAATTCAAACAAACCACTGCTTAAACTTTGGAATGAAGTGGCATAAAACCCTCCGCCATGTAGCCACGGCGATTAAGGGTAGTCTAAGAAAGAGCTAGATCACATACTAACCTTTCATATTGCATAGGAGGTATATGTGGTAGGGACAACAAAAAAGGTAATTTTTTTTATATTAACTAATTAATTAGCCCCGTCAAAACTATTTCTAACACCAGGGTCGGACAGGGTACGTAGGGGCCCCGGCGGGAGAGCAGATTTAAGGGCCCCGTAACCAGAAAAAACAAGGTGTGGTTTCTCAAGTTATTCTAAACTTCTTACTCGAATTTGATTTAAATTGATTGGGCTCAGTGGCAGTTCCAGGATGTCCGGGAAGGGGATGGGCCATGGAGGCAACCAAAACGTTTTTTTTTGCGATTTCAAATAAGTTTATGCTCTAAAGTTGGCTATTAAATTGAAAAAAAAAATCTGTAAAAAAATCAGTTTTTGTGATTCTTTTTTAATGTAATGGAAATTTGTAAAAAATTGCAATTTATGTATTGGATATAATGGAAATTTTGTCAAAAATTGCAATTTCTGTATTGGATATTTCTTACTGGAACTAAAGATTATAAGCTTTATCTTAAGAACGGGGGTCTCGGGCCCCTGAGGCCCTCCCTAGATTTCGCCTATGATTGGGCTAGATAATATAATATATACCTAGACGCTCCAGGGCACGGATTATTTTATTTGGTTATGAAATTTAATCTCTAGTATCTTTGTTTAAGGGCCGTCCTGGGTGATCACTTGAACAACGTTTCTTCTCCTTTAACAATGGGTCAAGGACTTCAGCCTGGAGAAATCTACAATTCACTAACAAAAGAGGTTATTTCAAAAGAATTTCACTGAATGGCGCCATTTAAGCAGTTTAAATATAAATTAAAGTAATCATATTAATAGGGTGTTTTTGGGTCAGTTAAAATAACAGCAAATTGGACAGCTATTACCGTTATTTTCAATAAGGATAAAGGAATCTTCCAGTGTAAAAAAGGTAGATTTTGGAATACTAAAGATCAGTATAACACAAACGTTAATTTAGTAGTTTCACACTCCTTCGACTTTTGATTTATTTATTTTGATTAGATTTATTGCTTTTTACAAACCAAACTACCGAATTTTAGTAAAAAATTTGACTGCATTAAAAAAAACAATACAAAACTAACCTTAAAAAATAATGGTAATATTAAAGGACCGCCAGCGCCAGTATCGGGCGCTGGCGCCGTGACCGTAAATAACAAAAAAGGAGATGCGCAGACTGTTATGCCCGCAGTAAGAAAAACGATAAATGCAATGGACTGTATAATTTAATTAATGAAAGCGCGAGCAAACATAAATATATTGATATGAATTACGAAATAATTAATAAGGTCCATAGGTTAATTGTTGGAACCACACAACGGTAATCAGATACAAATGCACTCACCAGTTTGCAGCCAAATTCTCCACTTCTAAGGGGCCCCTGATTGGATCTAATGATGTCACCACGTAGCTGAAGGGCTGAAGTTTCTGGTTCTATGCTTCAGTACACAAAAATCGAGCACTTTCAGGTGTAGATATTTGAAATAGTTGGAGAACGAAATTAACACGCCATTTCTCGAGGCGATTGACAAAGGATCTCTCTGGTTGTTGGTGCGCATGTCCAAATACGCGAAATGCGCTCTGTCCTTCATACAATTGTGTGGTTTTAAAAAGATATAAACAACCGCGAAATTTAGCGGGAGCTAACACAGACTCAGTAATAACAATACGGCAACAAAGTGTAAAATATGCGACCCAAAATGTCCCTAATGTATTCAGTAATATTATCTTCTTAAATGTGATCAAATGGCCCCGGCTTACCAAATTATGACATTCTATGACCAGAACAATCTAGGGGGGCCGGAGCCCCGGCGGGGATCCCCGCCATCCCGCCCGGGCCAATCCGGGCCTGCTTAACACCTTTTACACCCATTTCCCACTTGTCTAGAATGTACAGCGTGTCCCATTTTCGATGGGATTAAATGGGAAACTCGATTATTATTAAAGATATTGATTTTCTGATTGCACCTTACCGTGCTCTTTTTTTGAGCCCTTAAAAATGGCGTAATCAGATTTTTGCTATACCCCGTAGTTTCGCTAATACAGGGAGTTTTTGAAAAAATTGTATTTTTAACAATCCCTTGTATCTCGCTTATTTTGCGAGATATTTTTATTCTGTAAAAACCTTTTCATGCCAACTTTTTTAGAAGAAAATAATGACGTTGTCAACTTTTTAAAATATTGTTTAGTTTTTGAGATATGGTATTTATCATAAAAAAATTAAATACGGACCTGGATTTTTTTATTACTATTTTGATTGGTTTCATGCTAGTATTATCATAAAATAATAAAAATTTAAAAAATTTTTGTTTTAAGGCAAAAAAAAATATTTAATATTTAAAAAAAAAATTAGTCCGAACCTGGATATTTCCAACATAAATATAAATTAAAAATAGCTAGTTAAGCAATTTTTAGTTTAACTGTTTTGATACTAGCATATTAAAATGGTTTTAAGTTAATTTACAGATTTATTTGAAACAAAGTCTACGAAAAATACAAAAAAAAACAAATTACAAAAAATAACTAAATTTTCTGATTACCATTATGTGCAAGACATTGTTGGCATTTTTGAGTAATTTTTCTTAACGCATTTTACATAAAAATATTTCTGCCATTTAAATATTGGGATTTTGTTGCTTGAATGAAGCAGTCAAACATATCACATTTTTCAAAATCTGGATATGGGCGATTTCTAGCCAGTTTAAAATAATTGTAAGCCCAAAATGACAGTGTCGATTCCACGCTTTTGTTTTGTAAATTTCACGACCTGCAGTGCTACCATCAAATAATTAGTATGATATTATTTTTGTAACTTTTTAACGTTTTTTACTTTATTTATAAATCTTTTAATTATCATTTCAAAACAGATAAACTAAAAATCGTTCAACTAGTGTGTCTTGCAATTTTTAATTTATAATTACCTTGGAAATTTCCAGGTTCGGACTATAATTTTTTTTTTTCAAATATTAAATAGTTTTTTTAACCTTAAATCAAAAAAATATTAAAGTTTTATCGTTTTAAGGTAATAATAGCATGGAACCAATCAAAATAGTAATAAAAAAAATCCAGGTCCGTATTTAATTTTTTTATGATAAATACCATATCTCAAAAACTAAACAATATTTTAAAAAATTGACAACGTCATTATTTTGCTCTAAAAAAGTTGCCATAGAAAGGTTTTTACAGAATAAAAATATCTTGCAAAATAAGCGAGATACAAGGAATTAATTAAAATGCAATGTTTTCAAAAACTCCCTGTATTAGCGAAACCACGGGGTATAGCAAAAATCTGATTACACCATTTTTAAGGGCTCCAAAAAAGAGCACGGTAAGGTGCAATCAGAAAATCGATATCTTTAATAATAACCGAGTTTCCCATTTAATCCCATCGAAAATGGGACACGCTGTACGTCTCTAGATATTAAGGGTATTTAACTATTTCTGAAATATAAAAAAACTGTGTTTGAGCATTTTGTTGTTTATTTATACATGCTTTGTGTATAGTTCTGATAAGATCTAAATCAATTTCTGTGAGGGAATGAAGTCACATATCAGGGATAGGGATGAAAAGACATGAGGGATAAAAAGTAAAAACAAAGAAAATAAAAAAAAATGTCTAAAAGTGCAAAAAATTGCTAATAATAAAATAAATCTCGAGGTAAAAGTATCCTTTTATTCCAGGACATTGAACCCCTTGCTTACCACAGGAATCACGTGGGTCACGCCGTCACCACTGTCGATAACAATTCCAGTCAACGTCCTGTCATGCATACTTTTACTGGTCCAACTGGCCGCCAATGCCAAAACTGCTTGGACGGCAATATAGAGTCCTGTAAACGGAAATATAAACTATATAGGATGTCCCAGATAATACCTACATGTAGGCTTAGTTGTAGGGGTTTTACTTAATGCAATTATCTAAATAAATTTTATCTGACACTTAGTTTCTGAGATATAAAACAACGTTATATGTTTTTACCTTCCTAGCCCGCGCGGTAATGGCTAGAGAAGGTATTAGTTTCGACGAAAAAATGTTTTTTGAGATAACGCCGAAAATGTGTTATTTTGGTGTATTTTGACTTCTCTTAGCAATATTGTCGTGATGCCTAGTGCTTCACACAAGACCAACGAGACGAGACTTTCATTAAGTCTCATCTCGTATCGCCGATGAAATATGAAGTCTTGTCTCGAGTCTCGTCTCGCAGCCTCGAGTTTCTTCTTGTCTCGCGTCTCGCAAATGTATCGCAATTTCGTCATGCATAATCTTGCTCCAGTCTAGTATGGGATATTTACCTTTTCCTACTTTTTAGGTATAATGTAGAAGTAGGAAGAGAAAATTACAACAAAAGTAACATTATTCATTGAAAAGTAAGTACCTAATAGGTACAGTCGGGGACTTAATAAATGGCCGCTGCCGTTTTCAGAAGAGCGGATGAGAATCCCAATACCGGGCGAGGTTATGAATGAATGAATTATTGCACTCGTATCGCGCGCTTTTATTCCCTCGACTCCACGTCGATCGGCTTTCGCTGTGCACTTTTGTGCAATGCAATTTTTGCTATTGATGAATTAATTAATATCTATTTGGAATAATGGCCGATAAACGGGCGAAGCCATACACGGTTTTTGGATACACACATCTTTTTTTACGTGATTTCTTGTTTATTAGCATAGGATGTGTGTATTCTGGCGGGATTAATACAGACTTCTTATTTAAAGACTAATCAAACCTTGTAGAGATATTAAGCAGGTATTAATGCTTTTTTAATTGTTTAACATAAAGGATGGCCCACCGGAAACGAAAAAAATCCAAAAACAAAAAAACCGGAAAACGAAAATGAAAACGGAAAACCGAAAACGGAAAACCGAAAACGGAAAACGAAAAACAGAAAAAAGAGAACGGGTAAACGGGCAAACTGGCAAACGGGTAAACGGGTAAACTGGCAAACGGGTAAACGGGCAAACAGGTAAACGGGCTAACGGGCAAACGGGTAAACAAGCAAACGGGAAAACGGGTAAACAGGCAAACGGGTAAACGGGTAAACGTGCAAACGGGTAAACGGGCAATCGGATAAACGGGTAAACGGGCAAACCGGAAAACGGGCAAACGAGTAAACAAACAAACGGGCAAACGGGTAAACAAGTAAACGGGCAAAAGGATAAACGGGTAAACGGGCAAAAGGTTAAACGGGTAAACCGGCAATCGGGTAAACGGGCCAACGGGTAAACGGGCAAACGGACAAATGAGTAAACGGGCAAACGAATAAACGGGTAAACATGAAAACGGGTAAACGGGTAGACGGGTAAACGGACAAACGGGTAAAAGGTTAAACGGGTAAACGGGAAAAAGGGAAACGGAAAACAGAAAACGTATAAACGGGAAAACGGAAAAGCCGAAAAACGGAAAAACCGTTACATACATATAAATATTTTTAAAAGTTTAAAGTTAAAAGAATAAAAAATTAAGAATCAAAGTTAAGACAAAATACAATTATAAAAGGTAAAAACATACATAATACCCTTCAAAGATGCTCGTTTATTCTTATGTTGCGAACATCTTTTAATAATTTTTTTTTATCACTGAAAAAGCAAATAAACATGCAAAAATGTTTTTGTGTGAAATTTTTTGTTTTCAACTTATGTTTAAAACTTTTTTTTAAAACGTACAGTAACCAAGTAATTTTAAAAATACCCTTTTTATGCACACTAAATCCAAGATGGCGGCGGGAGCCGGCCGCCCCCAAGGTCAACAACATATGTCAAAATCGCGACTACACCACCTTAAGCAAACTAAAATTCTATAATGACTGGACTATTTAGCTACCCCCAAAAATAGTGTTCTTGTGCATCCAGAAGTCGAGGTAGTTACACATTTAAAACAATTCAAATCTTAAAGTAAAGGCCGTCTTCACAGCTGTTTTCGAATCGCCCTTACTCAAATAACCAATTTTTGCTTGTATTTATTTTTTTAGCTTTACACTTTTAAAACTTACCATTTTAAAAATAGCCAGGAATACAAACATGTTGCATTTGTGTTAATCTATGTAAGTATGTAATAAAAAATATAACAATAAATTAAAATCACTATTGTGTATTTTTTTAACCGAACATTCAAATGGACTACAAACCAAAGCTAATTTTTTCGGCAATTATGTGTATTTTTTTAACCGAACATTCAAACGGAATACAGACCGAAGCCAAATTTGTCATGATTGAATTTAAGCCAGGAATGCGAATAAATTATATGTGTTAAACGACGCGCCACGAAATCCGGTCAATAACCTCGGCCGGTATTGGGATTCTTATCCAAGCTCTTCTGAAAACGGCAGCGGCCATTTATTAAGTCCCCGCCTGTACATACTAAATCATACATCTAAACAAGAAAAAAAACATAGCATTATATATTCGAAAATTATAAAAATAATATAAAAAGTAACACGTATATTCTAAACAAATAAACAAAACAAAAACTTTAATCCAACATTATACATATTTAAGAAATAGGTATCTAAAACAAAAAAATTGTGTGTGCTTAAGACCACAAGGCAGAAGCGTAAAGTTCAACAAGGTGAAATTAATAATATGGGCCTTCATCTACATCATCATATCGCTCGCTGAATGTTCCTCTCACCGTTAGTCGACTCGAGCCGACTTCACCCGAATGAGCGTTACATAGCCGAGCCTGACGACTCAGGCCAATTCAGTACCCACAAAAACTGCTAAACGCGCCTAAAGGAGTTTACACTTCAAAAAACCTTTATCAGTCAGATCAGCGATGCAACTGCGGCACAGAAGGGGTGACTCTTCTGTGACCCCGGCGTCGGCGGTCCGTCAAAACAAAGTTATTCTTTATCTTAGACTATTTAGCACAGAAAGACTTTCAGAGATTTACAGGTAGTCATTCAATTTGCAATCTGTCGTTATTGCAGTATTGCCTTTATGTTCCGCCGCCGTAAGAGAGAGAATACTAGTCCGTTTTCGTTTCATGCATTACGTCGTTTTACAACAATCATGGATTGTGTTTTTAAAGTATTTATGAATGAAATGTTTTGTCTATCTGTACTAAATAGTCTAAATTCTTTCCAAATATGTGGTATTATGAATGACATTCTCAAGTCTGCAGTCGGCATGCAGAAATATTTACCTGCGAGACTCTCGCACGAGACGTCTTGCACGAGACTTGAGATGAGAGCAATAAAAGTCTCGTCTTAAAAACGAGACGAGACCATGCGAGACTCTCGAAAACGAGACTCTCGCGGGCTCCACTAGTGATGCCTGTCTGTGTGTGTGTGTGTGTATGCGCGAGTATGTCTGTCCATAACACGATAACTCCTAAACCGCTGAACCGATTTCCATAAAATTTTCAGATAAAATTTAATTTTGGTCCAAATCCATTCAAGCTAATGACAGTTTTTTGACAATTAAAAAAATTATAAAAAGCTAACTCTTTAACCAAGCATCGCATGAATATGCGGTTTTCAGAATATAGTAGAATACAATTTGCTCAATAATATCCAAAAACTTTGTAGGACCTTTAGTTTCTCAGATATTTACAAAAAAACTGATTTCAAGGCTGATATATTATGGCTTCACTTGAAGTGTGCTAATATGCTAGCTAGGAAGGTATCAGATCCGTCTTGGATCGATTTATTTTTATTTGAGTTTTTAAATCAGCCTAAAATTTCCCTAAAAACGATGTGTCACACCCGATGTTTTCTTTTTGTTTATATTGATATATTTTTTTTTTAACTTAGTACTTTTTTATAATTTAATTTTTTAAAATTTTCATTTAAATTTTTATTAAAAACTGCGTTACAAAAGTATATGATAAAAAAATAAAGGAAATACTGAATAATAAAAAATATAAAAAAATACAAAAAAGAATAAAGTAAAACTTTACTTCAATTTCGAAAATGCTCATTCTGTAAGAAAAAATTAACATTGTGTTATATCTCAGAAACTAAAAGTGACAGATAAAATTTAGTTTCACAACAGCATTCAGCTTTAAAAAGGCATTTACATCAAAAATAAATTTTGAGAAACAAAAAAGTTATAGGACTCAATCCAAAATGCAGACTTTTCAAAAAGCCCCCATAGCGCAAAAACGGATTGATATATCAAAATGAGTTTTCCTCTATGTCCCCTAGAAAGACCCATTCCCACTTAAACCTTTACTTTACCCTGTACATACAGCCAACCATAAGCCCTAGGTATTCTGGGTGTTGAGGAACCTTTATATTTGTTGAAAGTTAAATTTTTAGTGTTTGGTGTATGACAAAAAGTGCATATACTACTTACCTGGTACATTAAATGATTCAAACATAATTTCGGCAGTGTATTCTCGGTTTTCCGGTGTGTTGAGGGGCGGTTCTGTGAGGAGGAAACAGTGGTCTTCAGGCTCTGCCCGCAGGTACTTAAAAATGCACTGTTCCAGGAAGCGTTCCATTAAGTCCCAGTCCTCGACCAGACCATGTCTGACTGGATACTGAAAGACAATCAAAGTAAAAATGTCAATCAAATTGAATAAGATTCTCTTACAGGTTAATTATAAAACTAAAGCTATGTTTATAAGACAAGGTGGGAAAGGTTTTTTGTTTTTCCTTATAAAAGATTTTAACTTTAACAATTAAGGTTTATTACTGCTTTATGTTTATCCAAACCTAGCAATGCTTTAGGTTTTATAAAAATGGCATTGACAAAGAAAGGTTTGTGTATCAAAATTTGAAAGAGGTCAAAATTATAATTTTTTTTACAATTTATGTGACTAAACATAATCATAACAAAAACATGTAAAAAAAGCCAAGTACGCGAAAATGGCATTCCCTAAAAAGAATTGAGATAAAAGTAAAGCCAAGTTCTCCAATACAAATTTCAAAATGAAAGGTTCTTTGGAAATGTTTTTCTAAAGCTATTACAGCCAAATTTCTTTATGTTCAATTTAGCACTGTGCCTAAGAGTCATTTACAGCCGTAATAGCTAAGTTTAGAAAAACATTTCCAAACTAGTAAGAACCTTTCATTTTGAAATTTGTATTGGAGAACTTGACTTTACTTTTATCTGAATTCTTTTTACAGAATGCCATTTTCGCGTACTTGGCTTTTTTACAAAAAATGTTTTTGTTATGATTTCACTTCTTTTTTAAGGGAATTGGATAATATTTAATTTTTAAAGTAGTAAAATATGCTGAATATTGTTCAAAGCTTTTGCAATGCCTTACCTAAAATTTTGAGGTTTTTTAATTTTTTCCCATGGTTTCATCATAGTTTCTATCAGCCTTCCAAAGCTCAGCTCTCTAGAATTTCTGAAAGTGGCTAATGTTACTTTTACATAACTTTACATTTATAGGGGTCAAGAGTAAATAAAAATTTTGGGGTTTTTAAATTTTGTTCCATGGTTTTATCATAGTTTCTATCAGCCTTCCAAAGCTCAGCTCTCTAGCGTTTCTGGAAGTGGGCAATGTTACTTTTATATAAATTTACATTTATAGGAGAGGGAAGTAAATTAAAATGTTGTTGTTTTTAAATTTTTTCCTATAGTTTTATCGCAGTGTCTTTCACTCTTAAAAAGCTCAGCTCTCTAGCGTTTTTGGAAGTGGGCAGTGTTACTTTTACATAACTTTAAAGGGGAGGGAAGTAAATTAGAATTTTGGGGTGTTTTAACTTTTTTCTATAGCTTTATCAAAGTTACTACTGGCCTTCCAAAGCTCAGCTCTCTAGCATGTCTGGAAGTGGGCAATGTTATTTTTACATAACTTTACATTTATAGGAGTGGAAAGTAAATTAAAATGTTGGTGTTTTTAAATTTTTTCCTATAGTTTTATCATAGTGTCCTTCAGTCTTAAAAAGCTCAACTCTCTAGTGTTTCTGGAAGTGTGCAGTGTTACTTTTACATAACTTTACATTTATAGGGGAGGGAAGTAAATTAGAATTTTGGGGTGTTTTAATTTTTTTCTATAGCTTTGTCATAGTTACTATCAGCCTTCCAGTCTGGAAGTGGGCAATGTTACTTTTATATAACTTTACATGCATAGGGGATTAGATTAGAATTTTGGTGTTTTTTGATTTTTTACAGGGGTTTGGTAATAATTTCTATCAGTCTGCCAAAATTCAGCTTTGTAGCATGTCGGGAAGTACAGTAGAATTTTGATGATCTATACATGAGTGAGTCAGTGAGTGCCAATTTCGACGTTTTTTGAAATTTTGTAACTCTTCTATGGAAGTCCATGAAACTTGGAAGGGTTGTTAACTCTATGAAGATCTACGACTGTGCAAAGTTTAACATTGATAGCTCATTCTGAAGTAGAGTTTTAGATAGGTCAAATATGGGCTGAAATGTTTCAATAAAAGATGGTATAGCAGCGCGAACTTGGCGAGGCACTGCCGTGTCCTCAGATATATGTATGATTTAGTCCTTTATAGCTTCTTTAAAGTCTTTAGAAGAGCTTTGTTAATAGTTTAGCAAGATACCAGGGCACAAACATACAAACGTCACGACGATATTGCTAAGATATGTCAAAATATATCCAAATAATACATTTTTGGTGTTATCTCAAATTATTTTTTTCAAAAACAATACCTTCTCTAGCCATTGCTGTGCACACTAGGAAGGTTAAGGTTGCTCACTAAGTATTTTCTTTAATAAACACACAAAAGTTATTTATTATTTTTAAAAAGAATAAAACACAATTCTGTTGATACCTATATTAAATAACTTACATAACACAAGTAAACCTCTTAATCCTATTTAAAATGTCTCCAATACAGACAGAAAAACTCTAAAATAGAAATATTTTTTGTCAAAGGTAGTGCAGGTAGTTCTTCTTGAGATACAAAAATAATCTACATATTTGAGCAAAACTTTTTTAAAACTAAAATCACTTTTTTTGTTCATTTAAGTAAGTAATTGAGTTACCTTCTTTTTAAGTCAAATTCCAAAAACACTGGCAAGCTAATAAGAAAGACACCGTTCATACCTTAACAGAATAATTGGTAGCCTCAAAAGCTTCATCCCCAATATAAAAGTCCAAGTCTTCCACTCCCTTGCCCAGTCTTCTGGTGGACTGATCTCCTACCTTGGCACTTTCCTTCACAGCTATTGCTGAGGGAATAATAAACTGTGGTTCTTTGTTGCCTGCAAAACCTAATTTTGTGTATCTAAAAGAAAAAATAATAAAAATGAAAATTATCTGTAAATTATTTTGTATACTGTAATCTTTTAACAAATGATAATTAAATAAATATTAACAGATTTGTATTATTTAATCCTAAGTTCAAAAACGACTTACACAAGTAGTAAAAAAATTGCCAAAATTTGATTGCATTTCAATGTAATTCTATCAAAAGTAATTTGAATACCATATCAGATTGTTCTGAAATTAGGTGTACATAGCTTTTTATTCAATTAACGAATTTCTTGATCAGAGTTATAATTAAGGAATAATTTTAAACTTAAAATTCTCAATTATTATAAAAAAAACAAGTAAATTAAAAATATGTATATATATATATCTATATATATATATATATATATATATATATATATATATATATATATAATCAAACAACATAATTAAACCACTTATTGGATGGATTTATATATTTTATATTTTTTAAATGATTTTTTCTATTATTATTATTAGTTATGTATTTGCTTTGTCTACAAAGTTTTATACTTTATATAAGACAATAAAGCTTGATTTGATTTGATTTGATTTGATTTAGGTATTCATTTGGCTTGGAAGGGTATGCCATCTCACCCGATTAGGTCAGTATGAGATGACATTGATACATTTTTTTCTCAGTTACAGGAAAAGCTAAATTTTTAAGGTAACATTTTAAACAGCTGATGTCACATGTAAAAGATGAATTAAAAAATGCACTGAATTGCAAAAAATATCATCTCAAGCACAATTCCCCTAACTGTGGATTTTATTTGTGTAGGTTTTAGAAAAAAACTTTCAATTACTTAAAAGCTAAAGGAACAAAAAATTTCCTACAAAATTGTTGCAACATGTTTTTTTGTCAAATGTGTATTATGACCAAACCTTGAACCAAACACAAATAAATTAAAATTTACCTTTTGTCTCAAAAAAAATCATAGATTTACAAATAACGAGTCACTGTGCCAATTAACTACTAGTTCCTCATATAAATCTATCAATTGAAGTTTCAATCAATACAATTGATGATGTTACCTAATTTTGATGATGTGTCTGTTAATAAGCTGGACACTTTAGCAACTCAATAGGCAAAACTATGCATAATTGCATAGTAGGTACTAAGGCGCAGCAAGAAACTAGTTATTATCAAGATTTTTAGATATTTCCTGGAGACTTGGCAGAATATTTACACTTCTGGTTGTGCATGGTACCTACTTTCAAAATTCATTCCACATTGAGTCCTTTGGTTAATAGCCGACTTTAATACATCTTTTTTAAAAACTGTGGAAAATAATGTTGTAACTCCTAATCTCTAAAACCGCGACTATCTACATGTACCTCAAAATGAATTGGATGAATAAGCTCGGTGCCCCTTAATTTGGTTGCCTCACGCACCTCCCTAGGCCTTAATTATGTTTTTTAAAAGTGTCTTTGGTTTTTGTTTACATTGAGTTCTGTGTTTATTGAGCTTATAAGACATGAAAAAGACTTACCCAGTACCAACGTCAATGACGCAAGGAGGCAGCTTACCGTCCATTCTTGCTGAGAATTTTTAAAATTTATTTGGAGGAAAAAAATTATGTTTTTATCAAAAAATAACCGCACCTCTAGGGAGGCCGATTCACCCACTTTGATGATGCGCATGTGCGATGTGCGAAAGCTGATTTAAGTTTGACGTTTATTGGGCTGTTCGAAAAAATAGTTGCGCTTGAACTACTACGGAAAATAAGAAAAGCTTTTTTTGTGAGTTTTCTATGCTTACTCGCGGTTACAAACTTTTCTCTTTCTAAAAATATACCGGCGCACGTCTATAAAGCCCATCATACATAATAATGCATAGCGCATAACATAAAAGCTCCGACCAGGGGTATGTTCAGATAGCACGTCGGATGTAGTCGGGCGCGCTCATTTCCGTTCAGATTACATACTGGGTGAAAGTTACTCTCGTTCATATTGGCCGAAAATAACGTCGGGCGAATCGCCTTTTACACCTTTCTCTATGAGGTGGGTGACAAACGCTCGACTTGCGCAGTAGGTATATAAACCAACCCCCCAATTTTTTATTTTTTGTTTTATATTTTCGAAAACATATTACATAAAAGTGGCATTTTCCATAAATAAATAATCAAATTTTATTTTTTCTTGAAGACAAAAAACACTTGTTTGACTTTTGACAGGTGAGTTCTAAGTTACTTTAGAAGGGTTAAGTCCCATTTATAAACTCGAGACCATTCAACATGGTTAACTCTGACAAGACAATTTGTTATGGTTGGGTTTGTTTTATATCCCGTATAGAAAACATTAAATGTAGTCACCTATTAGCTCACACTACTACTATACTATAGTAGTGTGAGCTATGGTGATCCTAATTTTTTCGAGAAAAAAAAATTGCTCTGATCTTTGCGTTTCAGATGATTTTGAAACTTTTTTGTCCCGCCGTGTGTCTGTCTGTAACGACCAACGCGAATAACTCAAAAACCGCTTGCCCGATTTGAATGAAATTTGGTACCTAGGCTGGGTTTTCGGTCGAGATGGTCCCATTTAAAAATGAACAAAGTCCACCGAACGCAAGTCAAATAAAAGGGTGGGAGTGATATTGTGTGATATCAAAAAAAATTAATTAAGTCTGGAGTTAAACAACCTACATTTTAAAAATTAGAGTTTAAGTCAAAACATGGCTTGTGTAGTATCAAACGAAAGGTAATATATTTCAGTTTTTAGTTATATTAGCTCACACGCACACTATAACTATTGTACCTAGCTTAGGTGCGCATAGATTGACAGAGTATTTTTCTTTCTGGGATTTTTGCTAGGGTATGCATGATGGTTTACCCCATTGAATTCTATACCCTGTTTACCCATAGTAACATAGCACAATGGACAAAGTTAATGCCTTGTTTTAAAGCTCCATTTTACCATAATCAGCTGGCAGAAAAAAAAAACAAAAATACCAAAATTAATCTTAAATTCCATTTTTTGTTATGTTGCTGTGTAAATCGACCCTCAAAACTGTATTGGTTACAGGTTTCACATCGCTCCATGCACTGAAGACAATTGCCTTCGGAATAACGACCCTTGGCAGTTTGAGTTATTTTTAGAGTATCAAGCAGTTTTTCAAGCAGAATCCTCTTGCAGCGGCACTCCTTTTAGGAAAACACTCTTTCAGATGCAAATGGATTCTTTACAGAATTTCATTTTGACTGTTTAGTTTCTACTTAGGAGAATGTAGAGAATGGATTTTTATTTGGACAAATTGTTATAGGAATATAAATAATATTATACCGAGATATTACACTGTGCTTTCAAATTAAAATAAAAGACATTTAAACTATGTATATTTGTATTCTTAATTTAATAGTAGATAATGTAACCATATAAAGAGGTTTGATATAATGTAATTGAAGATCTCTCAACGCCCCAGCAAACACTTTGAGAATTTGTCTCACTGTCATACGCTATTATATTATATTGCACATGTATGTACATATAACTATTAATTTTCAAATTTATTTATGTCCTTTGAAAGTGTTGAGCAGAGAAACTTAAAACCTGTATTGCTTGTACAACAAAGAAAATAAATTTGCAGAAAACACAACTTAAAAATCTAAAACAAAACTTTATTTGTGTATAATAAAACTCTGTCAGCCACCAAAAGTCGGGTACTCCAAAAGACCCTCTATTTCCATTTTTCAAAACAAAAAAAACACTTATTTGTGTTTATGTTAACCCTACTAAATAAAGAGTAACAAATTTTTAAATCTGATCAAATTTATCAATAATTTAAAAAATATATATATATATTTTAAGGTTATGTTTATTACACCCATACCGTTCACAAAGGCAAGACGTCCGGCGATTTACCCATGACGTCATTCGCTCGGCAAGACGTCTCGCCCGACGATTCAATCTGAACGTACCCCAGGCAGCTATCGCCCAGAAGACGCCATATTGTTTTGCATAGGAATTTCCACAAGGTTGAATTTTTTATGTAGAATTCATATATTTATATAATATAAATCACGTGATCAACACAACAGAGAAGTAAGGGAAAAAAGACGACATAGGGTAAAATATTCTTTTGCCAGTATTTTTATTGTTATTTTTTAACGTAGTTTTTAGATTTTTTGGTAGTCTAGTGGTGTGTATGTTGAATTCTCTGCATCGACTAAATTTCAATATTTTATCGTTATCCTTCTCAAAAATATTTAATCGTTATATCCATCTCAAACAAATCTCAGAGTCCACAAAAAACAAATCAAATTTCATAAAAACACGAACAGAAACACCTTAAAAACCAGAAAGCTTGGTTTAAGGGACTTGCATAACGTCTTTAAGCAATATTCGTGTGTGATGGACATTCCCATAAGATCAGCCATGCTATGCTATGCACCACTATGTAAGGTCACTAGATCACGGAGGAACTTCGTGATCTAGTGTTCTTATACCACTATGCGCTATGCATTTTTGTGTGTGATGAGTTTTACCTGACCACCGTTTTACCATTGGGCACTTTGGGCCGAGACCTCTTTAAGCTACATTTCTAATCTTGTTCGAGGTTAGAGTCAACTGATAGCAAGCATGCTAGGCCTATATGAATAAATGTAAACATTTTTAATTACAACGGGCATACCAGCACAAAGTATCGAGGTGGGCCCGAGACAGTTTTGAGGGGGGGGGGGGCTCGAGACCTCATGAGACCATAATTTATGTATTTTATGTTTGTATTCCCGAAATATGTATCTAAAAGAAATCTTAGTCTCGGGGGGTGCCCGGGCCGACGTAGTGAGCTGTTTAAATAAAATTCTAACCAATAAGATTACAGCATTTCCTAGTTACGCCAACGACAACGCTTGACAAAGTCCGTATCAACACCAGTATTTACTAAGACCTTAAGACTTTAGCATTGTAGACCGGGTGTAAGTATCAAGTTCATAGACGTGACACCGACCGGTTTAAGTGTAATTTTTTCATACTCACAGGTCAAATAACTGCAAGGATTCGGTTCACCCTAATGTACAATATGATATTAAGCATTTCTCAGTGAGTTTCATCTCATATAAATTCAAATTAACTTTAGAAATAAAGAAAAACCACATAAAAAATTTATAACGAAATGTCATTTTTTGGAAATTTGGTCCATGTAGTCGTAGGATTCCCATTAAAAATACTCTCAAAATGTAGTACCACCCCCGAGGGGTAGTTTAAAGTTTAAAAAATTTATATACAAAAATTTTCAAAGACATATAATACATAAATAACTTAAAACTATGTCTGTAGATGCATTACCGTATAAAACACGTATTAATATTAAAAAATTGTAAAAATCACAAAATATATTAGAATCCGTTTTCGATTACACATCCATCAAAACAATTGAACATTATGTGAAACCACCAGAAACAACTACTCCGAGGGAAATTACCCCTACCGGCATTGAATTATACTGATGATTTGAGGCTTTCGTTGGGAACTTGTTAAAACTGTTTGGTTTTCACTTTTTCCAACGTCGATCACAAGGATACGAGTGATCCCCGTCGTGATCGACGTTGGAGAAAAGTGAAAACCAAACAGTTTTAACAAGTTCCCAACGAAAGCCTCAAACCATCAGTATAATTTAATGCCGGTAGGGGTAATTTCCCTCGGAGTAGTTGTTTCTGGTGGTTTCACACAACTTATGCTCTACACGGAGCTATCGCCTACATTCACCTGAGGATGGCCCAAAAGGTCGAAACCGGTCCGGTCGTGGATTGGCATGGAACATTTGTTTCTGACTATCAGGACGTGTTCCAGACGGGGATCACTCGTATCCTCGTGATCGACGTTGGAGAAAGTGAAAACCAAACAGTTTTAATTGAACATTAGTTTAATCATTGCTAACTAGTAACGTTTTAAACCAAAATATTATATTATTTTTATTTATTTCTAACCTTTGCGTGGAAATAATGTCTATGTTACAACGAAAAAAGATGATCCATATCGCAAGGTATTTATGAACAATTTACATAAATAATAAAAACTATTGCATTCATGAGAAAATGAGTTAAACCTTCAACCAAAATGTAGACTTTTAAACCTAGGATTGTAGCAGTTAGCACTGTAAACCCTTTATTTAATACTGGTGTAAGTGTCTTTTGCTCTATGCGCACTTATGTATGCTAGATTTTTCCGTAGAAAGTTATGCACCGGCGTTCCGCCCCCTAGTACCCTAATCGCGGAACCGACCTGCGGTCCATTTACTGTGGTCCCCCCTTTGCAATGTGCTTGTGCAGAAAGTGATAGCAAAACAAATATTTAGCTTAAACCTCCCAGTGGTCTTGTGTCTTTGGGTTAGGCACGCCTTCCCCCCCACCCTTGGTCAAGGATAGGACCACCGGTGTACTGTACTATTTGGACTTATTGCAATAGGCACTATATTGAAAGTAAAAGAACAGCTGTCTTCTTTTAAAATAAGGCCTTTGTGTATTATAAGAGCCGGAATTAATAGTGCCGTCACTATTAATGGAAAATAAACGACTGGATTTATATATTGGACTTTCGTATGTCAATTTTGAAAGACCATCTGTCAGTTTTCAGTGGAAAATTGTCAATATAGTGCCCGTCAATAATAGTACCTGGCCTTATTGCAATAAGTCACGGACACCATATGGACCAAGCAAGAGGGATAGTAAGCCCGCAAAAGAGCGCCTTTTAGCAGTAGTTCATTCACACTTTTACACCATTTCTTGTTCTGTGATTACTTAACCCCAGTTTATTTGTCTGATTATTTGGGGTTACGTTTCTTCCAGTCAAAAAAAAATATTTTTTGTGCTTTTTTTAGATTTTATAGTTTACCTAAACCAAGCTCAAGACTAATTAAAATATTATAAGAAAATATCATTAAGGGTGGGTGGCCTTCTGTTTTCAAATGTCTCAAAGTTACGCGCGCCCCAAACTAAAAGCAAAGCGGAACAATAACTATGCCCTCTCATCCACAACACAATGGCCCCTTACAGGAAACTCTTCATACCAGGCTAGTGCAGCTCCTTTGCAAGGGAGAGGTCCTAAAAGAACCATCAATGAAAGTGGTAGTGGTAATTCTGAGAAATCCAAGAAAGTTTGTCTTCCTGTTAAGAACTTAACACCCAGCATGCCAGTAAAACTTGTAGCAGCTCCTAGTTGCAGTAGAGGACAGGCAGGGGCAAGTTTTACTGTTCAAGATCATGGTACAGGAAGGATTACACCAGCTAATTCTAGGTAAAATAAATAATAATTTACCAAATAATAATCTTTTCTTCATGATTTTTGTAGTTTCTGAAAATCAGTCAAAGGTGGCTGTAATTTTGTATATATGTTTTTTTTTATATTCACATTTTCTAATAATTTTTTTTGAAAACTGTAATCTTTTATTTAATTGCTATAAGAGTAGGTACACTCATGCTCATATAAATACTGTACACAGAAACTTGATAATAGGTTACTTATATTTTGTTGTTAGCTATGTTTATAGTGTTATTAACCAAATGAAATTTAGAAAGTTGACTTGGGCATATTGAATGTCACAAAAATATTGAAAATATGACATCTTAGCAGGATTTCCCGTAAATTACACAAAAAATTATTAATTCAATTTTCCATGTACAGGATTTTTATTAGCATGATTGTATATATAACTTGATTTTTTGAAAATGTATAACCATGTGAACTTCTGTTTTTAAAGTTTGTGGTGGCAACTAAATTAATTCTTAAATTTTAGACTTAGTAAGAATAAAGAAGAATCTGCAAAGAAAATTGAAAGAAATGTGAACAACAATCTGAGAGACCTTAAAAACAGCAATAAGGTGACCCTTAAGCCTACAAAAATTGAAGAAAAAAACTCAGGATCAACAGTTAAAAGACCTACCTCAGCCAATGCTAGACTAGGTAAGTATAATGTGCAGGAATATTTGGGGTACTAGAATCATACATAATCATTCAGGTACTTTATCAGTTTTTTTTAAAAATAATTTGTTGAAAATAACAAAAATACTCATTTTTGTGAACAGACATGTTTGATGTTGGAATCAAGAAATTTGTATAATAAGAACCTAAAATAAGCATCAGTTATACTCAAATTATTTGAGGTTTCTTTTGTTTACCTAAAATTAAATTTTTTGAGTTGTGTCAGTTTCGTTCTGAGGGTGAGAAATATTGTTTGAAAATTTATGCAGGAAAGTATTAATTTTGGTGGTAATTTTTAGCCAATATAAGAAGTAGACAGTCAAGTGAGTTAGTGATAAAAGACACTCCTAAAAATAAGAGACCAACTGAAATTGTTGACTTGGTCACACCAGAAATAAAAGAGAATGCTAGTGTTGCTTATCTACAAAGGTGGGTTTATTTTTCTTAGGTAGATTTTTTGCTATTTATTAAGAATCATATTTCATGGTACAGGCTAGTACCCTTTTTGTGTTCTTTAAAAATAATAGCTTAAGTAAGATTTGTTTTACACATCTATTCTTTGTTTGATACTTTTGTTTGTAATACATACTTTTTCGTTTATTAATTAGTATGAATAAAAAGGTTAATTTATACTACAACAAAGTATATCAAATATTTTTTTATACAGGTTAGCAAACAGAATTACAAACCATACCCCTAGTTCATCAGATTCATCTAGCAGCACTTTGGTCAATGAGAGCCCTCTAGCTCAAAGATTGTCAACCATAAAAAAGAGTAGAAATATCACTGTTAGACAACCAGTACCTGAGACTCCAACCAATACTCATTATAGCAATTTTAAAAATAGTAGTTTTACTGATTCCTTTCAAATCGTCGATGAAATAAAGTCACCAACTGAGTTAGAAATAAGTACTGGGTCCAGTCGGCTTGCCACAGTTGTCAAAAAGGTAAAATTTATAGTTATTGTCTATTTTCACATATAAAAATAAAAGTGATTTTATTTTTCTTACTTTTTATGTCAAAATTATAAGAAAATAAAAAAGTATAAAACCTGTTTTTTTCAAAACATAAAATTTCTACATGCAGCTTTCTTCTTAAGGACACCATATTTTGTAATGAAATTCAAATAATTAAACTACTTTAAAATACTTGTAGAAGTTTTTTGTCACTATCAAATACTTTTTCAGAATAATCCAAAATTGTGTAGCAAAATGGTATTTGACATTTTAAAATAATTTTCATTGCTAAATCAATAAACCTATTTTTTACAAACATTTTACAGGTTTCTAAAATTTGACTTACTATTTGCCAAAAAATATATATTCTAGAGGATGTTTGGTCAACATTATTTTGTTTTCTAGTTATAAGATTTGTCAAGTTTGCAAGTCAGGACAAACTGTGAATTAAAAAAATTGTCTTGTGACTAATTATGATTAAAAAATGTCCTGTTTATTTTTCACAAAAACTACCTAAGGTAAGAAGATACAATGTGGCATTTGTGTAAACCAAATCAAATCTCTGCACTTTAGTTGTTAGTTTTTAAGAATTTGAATTTTTTCTTATAAGCTATTCTAATTAGAAAAAAAAAATAATTATAACAAAATAGAAGTTTGTTGGTTTTTATTTCTTGGATGAGGTTTTATTTCAAGTAAGAGGTAACAGAGGTTTTTTTGGGTATTTTTCGTGTTAATTTGTAAAAACGCTCGAACGCGTCGATTTTGTTTCTAAAGGGCACATTTTGGCTATCTATATTTTTAAAAAAAATCCTTTAATTCATATTTGACATCTTTGTCTTCATATTTCCTAATTTACCATGAAGCAATAAAAAAAATTAAATCAAAAAAATAAATAAAAAAGAAATAAAAATAAGTCACTGTAAAATGTTCCTCAATCAAAAATAAGTCAATATGTTGCGGGATTCTACATTATTTTTCTAAGAAATGAACAAAAAACGTTTTTTTTATTGCTCCATTATAAATTCGGAGCCAAACATCTCAAAAACGAATCCATAAATTTTTTGAAATTTGTTCAGATCTTCTGAATCAATCTGTTGTTTACTGAAAGTGAGGACTTAAACGTGCAATAGCCGGACATTCACATAGTCTGTTTCGTCATCCTCCATACAGAGTCTACATTCGGTCTCTTCTGTTACTCCCATTCTGTGCATGGGTACTCTTAGTCGACAGTGACCCGTAAAAAGACCAGTCACTATATGTATCTCCTGTCTGATATGTCCTATGATGTTCCTTGCTGTCTTTCTTCAAAGTGTTTAATTGAAATCTTAAGAGTGAGCCAGTTCTGGTATATTTATCCAGTATTCTTGGAAGCTGTTCTCCATCCATTTTAATATGGTTAATTTAGAAGCATTGTATGATATCCCCAGGGCGGCTTTGGGGCCGAAAAGATCGGCAGATGCGCTTCCCTCGCTGCTTGGTCTGCGGCCTCATTTTCCTCGTGCCCAGAAAGCCCTGAAATCCATACTAATGACACATTGTTAGCGCTGCTACCAAGCGCATTCAGCGAATCCCTGCAGCTCCTCACGGTTCTCGACGAGACCGTATAAGAATCAAGCGCTCTTAAGGCTGCTTGACTGTCGGAGAAGATTTTCATTGTTCTGTTGGTCCATTCGTGCTCACTAACCCACCGGGCACACAGTTAAATAGCTACAAGTTCGGCCTGAAATATAGTAGTAGCCAATTGGCCGAGACTATGTTTAATTTCTTGGATACTTAACAATTCCAGAGCCAACGCCTGATGGCATTTTGGATCCGCGGGTATACCAGAAGCTATCGTTATTTGAAAAATTGGTCCTGTTCTTTAACCAGTTCTTCCTTTCCGGGAGGATAATGTATAGATTTCTGCTGTATCATTCCTAGAGTTGACACAACTCTTGTTCCCTAATTAGGGCTGTTGATATCACTGTTTGCCCTGCCATCCTTGTGGTTGGCCCTTATTCTGCCTCTAACTTATACGGTTCTGGTGTACAGACACTTAACAGACGTTTAAAACAAAGTATCACTCACAAATTATAGGAGTAACACTGTTACCTTTTACTTGAAACACCCTGTATATCTACTTTGTATCAACATTATGTCCAGTATTGTTTCTTTTTAAATTTAGAATCCACCGTCATCACTTTCTCAAAGATTGGCTAGAATTAGAAATGAGAGTCCTAAGGAGGAGGCTTCCTGCTCGAAAGTGCAAGTGTCAATAAATAAATGGGGTAAGTAGCTTTTAAAATTTCCATTGCTTAAAGCAAAGCTGAAGTTCTATTTCTGTCAGCTGACTTTTACTTAATCAAATGCCTCACCCTATCGTACTATTTTTCAACTCAGTTCAATAAAAAAAATCTGTGTTTTCTTTAAATAAACTGCTTCCAGAACTTAGAAATAAATTCGTGTAAAAATGTGTGTGTTCTGAGAATTAAATTAAAATCTGAAAATGTGACCTCCTTTAGGGTTAAAATAAAAATAAAATGTAAAAATAAACGTGTGACAATGTGTGTGTTTTGAGAATTGAATTGAAATCTGAAAATGTGGCCTTTTTTAGGGTTAAAATAAAAATATAATGTAAAGATAAACGTTTTTATTTAAAACTTAACAAAAACAGCATTTTGAGGACATAAAAAGGTAAGATTTTATCAAATTTCGTGAAAAACAAAACAAAATTGTTGGAAATAAAACCCGTCTTTTTCTATTTTTAAAAAAATTTAAGTTAATACAAAAGTTGTTATTGTATTGTATAGTATCGGCCAAAAGTAAAGTAACTCTGTAAAATTATATATAAATCTAATCCTGTACCAACTATCACACAAATTTGGAATAAAATATAACTTTCAAAAACTGTCAGGGTCTTAAAAAGTTACTCTTTCTATTAAAATAGAGAACTTCTGAAATTTCCTGTCTTTTCCAACAACAAAAATAACAACAACTGACAGCCTCTGCAATTTTGACAAGGCCGAGATAAAATTAAGGTATAGCGAGTTTGGTTCGGCTGTCTAAACCAATTTCCGCTTTTTTGTTGTTGTGAAATCCAATCCCTTGTTGATCTATAATCTCTGAAGGCAACCCGCTAGGCTTCTCCAAACTTTATCAAATCAAATCAAAATATGCTTTATGGTCATGATAATAATTGATTACATTGACAAAGCTGTAACTTAATTCTAAATAAACAACAACTATGAACAATGATTTAAGTAGTTAATAAGCTACTAAATATTGAATATATATAAATACCTGGCCATCCTAATTTTACTGATTGATGAATTTAGAATATCCAAATGTTTTGGTCCATATAAAATATCAAATTTATCAAATTTTGTATTTACCCTTGGATCGATAAAGGAGTCAATTTTATAAAAAGCCAACGCATGGTTACAAGAATGAATAGAACAATAATAGTTTTAGGCTGTGCGTATTTTTACCAAGTTAAATTTAAATATTAATTGTTAGGGTAAGAAATAGGTTTCGTAAAAAATATAATAACATAAAAATAATTTAAATAAAAGATGCCAGACATTAATTGTTGGAATACGTGTACGTTCAATTGGTTAAAATCAAGCACTTGTTCAAAATAAAGTAACACACTAAAATGACATTCAACAATTAAGTGCGTTTTAGTAAGACGCTCGTTAAACTTATTAAAATGAAGTTAAAATTATCAAAATAAAGTTAAAATAACATTAAAAATACATATATATACATACATACATATATACACACATATATATATACATATATACACATACATATACATACATATACATACATATACATACATATACATACATATACATACATATACATACATATACATACATATACATACATATACATACATATACATACATATACATACATATACATACATATACATACATATACATACATATACATACATATACATACATATACATACATATACATACATATACATACATATACATACATATACATACATATACATACATATACATACATATACATACATATACATACATATACATACATATACATACATATACATACATATACATACATATACATACATATACATACATATACATACATATACATACATATACATACATATACATACATATACATACATATACATACATATACATACATATACATACATATACATACATATACATACATATACATACATATACATACATATACATACATATACATACATATACATACATATACATACATATACATACATATACATACATATACATACATATACATACATATACATACATATACATACATATACATACATATACATACATATACATACATATACATACATATACATACATATACATACATATACATACATATACATACATATACATACATATACATACATATACATACATATACATACATATACATACATATACATACATATACATACATATACATACATATTACATACATATACATACATATACATACATATACATACATATACATACATATACATACATATACATACATATACATACATATACATACATATACATACATATACATACATATACATACATATACATACATATACATACATATACATACATATACATACATATACATACATATACATACATATACATACATATACATACATATACATACATATACATACATATACATACATATACATACATATACATACATATACATACATATACATACATATACATACATATACATACATATACATACATATACATACATATACATACATATACATACATATACATACATATACATACATATACATACATATACATACATATACATACATATACATACATATACATACATATACATACATATACATACATATACATACATATACATACATATACATACATATACATACATATACATACATATACATACATATACATACATATACATACATATACATACATATACATACATATACATACATATACATACATATACATACATATACATACATATACATACATATACATACATATACATACATATACATACATATACATACATATACATACATATACATACATATACATACATATACATACATATACATACATATACATACATATACATACATATACATACATATACATACATATACATACATATACATACATATACATACATATACATACATATACATACATATACATACATATACATACATATACATACATATACATACATATACATACATATACATACATATACATACATATACATACATATACATACATATACATACATATACATACATATACATACATATACATACATATACATACATATACATACATATACATACATATACATACATATACATACATATACATACATATACATACATATACATACATATACATACATATACATACATATACATACATATACATACATATACATACATATACATACATATACATACATATACATACATATACATACATATACATACATATACATACATATACATACATATACATACATATACATACATATACATACATATACATACATATACATACATATACATACATATACATACATATACATACATATACATACATATACATACATATACATACATATACATACATATACATACATATACATACATATACATACATATACATACATATACATACATATACATACATATACATACATATACATACATATACATACATATACATACATATACATACATATACATACATATACATACATATACATACATATACATACATATACATACATATACATACATATACATACATATACATACATATACATACATATACATACATATACATACATATACATACATATACATACATATACATACATATACATACATATACATACATATACATACATATACATACATATACATACATATACATACATATACATACATATACATACATATACATACATATACATACATATACATACATATACATACATATACATACATATACATACATATACATACATATACATACATATACATACATATACATACATATACATACATATACATACATATACATACATATACATACATATACATACATATACATACATATACATACATATACATACATATACATACATATACATACATATACATACATATACATACATATACATACATATACATACATATACATACATATACATACATATACATACATATACATACATATACATACATATACATACATATACATACATATACATACATATACATACATATACATACATATACATACATATACATACATATACATACATATACATACATATACATACATATACATACATATACATACATATACATACATATACATACATATACATACATATACATACATATACATACATATACATACATATACATACATATACATACATATACATACATATACATACATATACATACATATACATACATATACATACATATACATACATATACATACATATACATACATATACATACATATACATACATATACATACATATACATACATATACATACATATACATACATATACATACATATACATACATATACATACATATACATACATATACATACATATACATACATATACATACATATACATACATATACATACATATACATACATATACATACATATACATACATATACATACATATACATACATATACATACATATACATACATATACATACATATACATACATATACATACATATACATACATATACATACATATACATACATATACATACATATACATACATATACATACATATACATACATATACATACATATACATACATATACATACATATACATACATATACATACATATACATACATATACATACATATACATACATATACATACATATACATACATATACATACATATACATACATATACATACATATACATACATATACATACATATACATACATATACATACATATACATACATATACATACATATACATACATATACATACATATACATACATATACATACATATACATACATATACATACATATACATACATATACATACATATACATACATATACATACATATACATACATATACATACATATACATACATATACATACATATACATACATATACATACATATACATACATATACATACATATACATACATATACATACATATACATACATATACATACATATACATACATATACATACATATACATACATATACATACATATACATACATATACATACATATACATACATATACATACATATACATACATATACATACATATACATACATATACATACATATACATACATATACATACATATACATACATATACATACATATACATACATATACATACATATACATACATATACATACATATACATACATATACATACATATACATACATATACATACATATACATACATATACATACATATACATACATATACATACATATACATACATATACATACATATACATACATATACATACATATACATACATATACATACATATACATACATATACATACATATACATACATATACATACATATACATACATATACATACATATACATACATATACATACATATACATACATATACATACATATACATACATATACATACATATACATACATATACATACATATACATACATATACATACATATACATACATATACATACATATACATACATATACATACATATACATACATATACATACATATACATACATATACATACATATACATACATATACATACATATACATACATATACATACATATACATACATATACATACATATACATACATATACATACATATACATACATATACATACATATACATACATATACATACATATACATACATATACATACATATACATACATATACATACATATACATACATATACATACATATACATACATATACATACATATACATACATATACATACATATACATACATATACATACATATACATACATATACATACATATACATACATATACATACATATACATACATATACATACATATACATACATATACATACATATACATACATATACATACATATACATACATATACATACATATACATACATATACATACATATACATACATATACATACATATACATACATATACATACATATACATACATATACATACATATACATACATATACATACATATACATACATATACATACATATACATACATATACATACATATACATACATATACATACATATACATACATATACATACATATACATACATATACATACATATACATACATATACATACATATACATACATATACATACATATACATACATATACATACATATACATACATATACATACATATACATACATATACATACATATACATACATATACATACATATACATACATATACATACATATACATACATATACATACATATACATACATATACATACATATACATACATATACATACATATACATACATATACATACATATACATACATATACATACATATACATACATATACATACATATACATACATATACATACATATACATACATATACATACATATACATACATATACATACATATACATACATATACATACATATACATACATATACATACATATACATACATATACATACATACACATACATACACACACATACATACCTACACACATATATACCTTCATACAAAGTAAAATAAAATAAACCTTTAACAAACGAGATAAAAAACAAACAAACAAACATTAATTTATCAGAGAACTGGCAAAACTTACTAAGCAAATATTTAGTTACAAATCGTCATTAAAATATTCTTCCAATGTGTAATAAGCCTTTTCGACCAATAATTGTTTTACCGTCCTCCTGAACACTCCACAGTCAGTGATAATTCTTAAAATAGATGGTAGCTTGTTAAAGATTTTTATGCCTCTGTAAATAATTGAATTCTGAGTCAAAGATGACGTTGGTATGGGCAGAAGTACATTGTTTCGATTTCTCGTTAGGTGTGAGTGGTTATGAGTATTGTTTTTAGGTTTTTTATGTACGAGGCATACCGATTCTAGAATAAATAGTCTTAATAATGTTAAAATGTTTTCCTTTTTAAACAAAGGCTTACAGTGATCTCTGAGCCTTGCTCCACAGATGTAGCGAATGCAGCGTTTCTGCAGAGTAAAAACGGATTTAAACAGTTGCTGTGTGCAGTTTCCCCAGAAAGCTATGCCATACCGCAAGTGTGATTCAACTAGGGCATAATACGCGGACCTCGCTAAATCGTGGCCAAGCTCAGAATGGATTTGTCGTACTGCATAACCACCCGTTGCTATTTTTTTATTAAGATTTAAAATATGTGTGGAAAAATTTAATTTGTCATCAATAACAAGATCAAGCAATTTGGTTTCCTGATTTTGACAAATTAATGTTAAGAATATTGTTCCTTTCTAGAAATTCCAGCATTCTGACTTTTACCAGCTTTTCTATTATTTTTGAAAGGCTGTTTAAAAGAGAGATCGGTCTATAATTTGCGGGTTCGCTTGTTGATCCAGATTTATATAATGGTAGGACTACTGCTGTTTTTAAGATGTCAGGGAACTCGCCCTTCTCAAAACACATGTTGATCGCTCTAGCTAGTGCATCTAGAGCGGAGTCATTTAAATTTTCAAAAACTTTAATGCTTTCATTATATACTTTGATTTTATCGCGGCCTTGTCAAAATGACTGAGAATGTCAGTTGTTGTTATTTTTGTTGTGTCTTAGTTGAAAAAGAAAGAATTTCAGACTTTTCCTACTCTGTAAGTCATGTTTTGAGACCCTGAGGAGTTTTAAACAGTTAGGTTTTATCCCAAATTTAGTAAAAATAGACGAGATAAACACTAAACATTTCTAAATCAGAGAACGAAATGACAACCTAAAAAAAATTGCGGTGGCCTTTTGGATAATTAAATAATCTGTGATCAGTGCAGATAACACATTTTTAATTTTAAAGATTTTCCGCAAGTTTTAAAGTTAGATTTTATAAAAAAAAGAAATTTTCAGACTTTTTATTTAGATTTTATCCCAAATTTAATAAAAATAGACAAGATAAGCACTAAACATTTCTAAATCAGAGAAAGAAATGACAACCTAAAAAAATTGCCTTGCGATGGCTTTTTGGATAATAAAATAATCCGTGATCAGTGCAGATAACACTTTTTAATTTTAAAGATTCTCCGCAAGTGACCACGCTTCGTGGTCGTCAAGTGACCACGCCTCCTGGTCGTCTTGTGACCTCGCCTCCTAGTCTTCAAGTGACCACGCCTTCTGGTCGTCATGTGACCTCGCCTCCTAGTCGTCAAGTGACCTCGCCTCCTGGTCGTCAAGTGACTACGCCTTCTGGTCGCCAAGTGACCACGCCTCCTGGTAGTCAAGGGAACACCGAGCGCAGTAAATGCACAGACTGTCAGAAAAAGAAGAACACATTCGACTGGATCAATACGCATCAGTGCCTATCGAGGGAGAGAGAAACAGACTACAGTATAAGCGATTCATTGGTCGTAAATGTCGATGACACAGTGTTGAATAAGACTGATCTGCTTGATCCTGACGATTGTTCTATGGAAGTAGATGTAAGTAAATTTGTTTCGATCAGAATTTTTTTCTTTCACCACATATACAGGGTGTATTTTAAATGATGCATTAAACTTTAAGGATTGGTTGGGAAGGTCAAAAATAGACAAAACGTTTAAATACATTTTCATCAAAAGTTTTTTTTTAAGTTTAGGATTTGTTAAGTTTGAAGAGTGGGGGAAAACTGTGAATTATAAAAATAACAAATTTGACAATTTTAAATTATTTTGTGATTTATTATGATCAAAAAATGTTTTATTGGTTTTTATCAATATTTTTAAGAATTATTTTTTTCCATGAGATATTAAGTTTACAAACAAAAAATTGACTTAGATTTTTGTACATATCTAAAGGCCTTTATTAATTACTGAAAATTGTAACATTAGCACTACAAAACTTAAATTGTTTAAATCATTTGTTGTAAAAAAAACAGATTTATATTTATATATTTTTTTAAATAATTTAAATACTACTAATTATTACGTTTATGTAATGCATAAATCTACAAACTTATGATTATATCTCTATCATCTAAAAAACCAAGAGTTTATTATGACCTTTTTTGCTTTTTTTTTCAAAATGTAATTTATTTTTATATTTAAATATTTAATTCGAAAGGTATTTTAAAGATCCTTTAAATATGTGATATGTCAATATCCTGGTGTATGTAGTTTTCGAGATATCTTAATTTCTTTTATGTGAAAAAAAAATTGACAGGTTTTTAATTTTCAAAAATTATTTTAAAAAACTTCTGAACGAATGTAGAAAAAATTATTAAACTGTTCTGTCAACCTTCGGTTTTTTTTGTTTGATGATTTCATATGAATCCTGTAATCTCATTAGTCTGATCTTAAGTTGAAAAAAGAATGAATGCTCGTTTCGTGATGGTTACAAAGTATGCTTGATTTTTCCTAGGAACCCGATGAAGTTCAAACCCCTACAAACAACCGTTCTACAATTGTACCTGTCAAAAAGCCAAAAGAAAATATGGTTTGCGTCGTGGCTGACACCAACGTGTTCCTACATAACTTGAACAAAGTCAAGGAGATTGTTTCTGGAAAAATTCCAGGTAACTCGATACCTATTAGCAGTGAATATACAACAGGCAACCCAACCGACAAATACCGAGCCCCGGCCATAACAGCGTCGGATAAATAAACAGCTAGGGTCACTGCAGCCTGGAAGGCTGGCATATTAGTTTTCGTGATGCAGTGAACCTATAAACACCGGTGGTTCGACGCCCTCCGTGAAATCTCAGAAACAAATTTTAGAGGCCCGCTTTTCCATCGGGAAGTAGACGCCACACAGTGGTTAAAAATGACGCATTGGCCCCACTTCTCATTATTGCCGAATTGCTTATCGCCGGGTCGCTAAAGTGTTGCATTTTTTGGTTTGTTTGTCTTCAGTCCCGGATGAAACAACTTAGTGACTTGTTTACATTGTTGTTTTTATTGTTGAAAGTTTTTTTTAAAAGATAATTTTATATGGATAAATTAGCTATTGGTAAGTACTTCTAGAATATATACTATTATAGATATTTAATAGTATAAAACGATTTTTTTTTAATTGGGTGTTTAATATCTTTAGAGCTTCACCTAGCTCACCTTTAAAATTAATAACGTTAAAATCCTATATAATACTGCTTTTATTGCTTATCATATCTCACCCGTCCTTTTAAGATATATCTTCTTTCGGTGTGTGCATAAGTTGTGTGAAACCAACAGAAACTCTCTCTCTTCTGTTGGTTTCACACAACTTATGCTCTACACGAAGCTATCGCCTACATTCACCTGAGGATGGCCCAAAAGGCCGAAACCGGTCGAGGATTGGCATGGATCACTTGTTCCTGATTGTCAGGACGTGTTCCAGATGGGGATCATTCATATCCTTGTGATCGACGTTGGAGATAGTGAAAACCAAACAGTTTTAAGAATCAACTCTGTAAAGAAGTTTTAACATAATTGAAATATCTGCCCTAATAATGAATTTCTGTGATTCTGAATTTTTGAATTTTCCCTCTTAGCTTCAAAACTACAATGGCTAGAAAAAACTTTTGACAAATTTTTCCTTGTCTCATAATTTGAGGGCAGTAATGTGAAATCTCAAATCCTCTATCTTTTATAATAAGTGAGTTTGCCATTCAATACCATCAAAAATAGCAGACCCTTTACTGTGGAATAAATAATACATCATTAATATAACACCATGTGTATTTACAGGTTCTAAAAAAGTAATGGTCTACGTCCCGTGGATGGTTGTTACGGAATTAGACTATCAAAAGGACCACGCCAGAGAGCCATTAAGAAGTATCGCTTTAGGTGCCATTCGATATATTAATGCTACTTTTAATGCGCAGAGGAATGACAATTCTAAAAAACTAATAGGTATGTCCAAAATATCAAGATTGTCCTTGTAGGAAATAAAGTACGATTAACAAAAAGCTTTTAAACGTGGAATTTCGTACCCGTGAATTTAAAAATCAAACAAGTTTCGTGGCTAATCGGTCAAAAAGGAGTTTTTGTTTCTCTCATATTTTTCCGTGGGTAGCCTGAAAGCTTAACCTCACGGGGGTCCAAGATCTAATGGACACCTAATAAGTGTTGACAGTTAACTGTTTCGTCCTTATGGGACTCCTCAGAACACTGCTGGTCAATGTGACAAATCTTGCGAAGTTAATTAGACGGTTTTGTCTCTAATCAAATGTACATAGTGAGAAAACTATAGCAAGAAGCGCCATCTACCGAGATACGAGAGAAACAAAAAACAAAAGCAGGCTAAAAAACTGCTATACAATATCGATCAATGAAAAGATCGAATGCAAATAAAATAAAACAAACTATAGACCGTGACCTACGACAGCTCTTTGTCTTTCAGGCCGGATCAACGCATATTGCATTTTTACCCGTCATCAAGACAGTGAGCGTCAATCCACGGAATTTTTAAGCCAAATAATACTAACAATAAGGAGTCCCATAAGGACGAAACAGTTAACTGTCAACACTTATTAGGTGTCCATTAGATCTTGGACCCCCGTGAGGTTAAGCTTTCAGGCTAACCACGGAAAAATATGAGAGAAACAAAAACTCCTTTTTGCCCGATTAGCCACGAAACTTGTTTGATTTGAAAAAGCTTTTGTTTCAGTACAGTCAAAAACGTGATTCTCGATTCTTTTTTTTATTCCACTATCTTAAAAAGCCTTAAAAAGCTAGTAGTTTGCTAATTTAAACTATTCTGTATCTTTATTAATAACAAAGTTAGCAATGGTGGACACTTGTAGATATTTTTGTTTATAATTCAACTTAAAATCTGGGATCAGGACTGCATCTCAGCTATCTCACTATTTTTAAATTTTTAATAAAATACTGGACTGGAAAAATTATTACGAGAAAAAATACATGGTGTTGGATTACTCTTTCCCTGTAATTGTATTTACCCCACGTAACTCAATACTCAGACTGCCTGATTGTGTTCTCTAGGTTTTCTTTTTTATGGGGAGAAAGTTGCATCCCACTTTTAGTTTTAAAATTTGTTTAATAATCAAAAATGTTTTATACGGGGTCTTTTCATCTCTATGCTAAGAATACTATACTGCGCGGACGGCCCTGTTATATATATAGCAATCACTTAGGCTACGATTTTTTAGCTCACACTACTACTATACCATAGTAGTGTGAGCTATGGTGATCCTAATTTTTTCGAGAAAAAAAAGTTGCTCCGATTTCAAAATTTTTTATATATATTTGCGTTTCAGATGATTTTGAAACTTTTTTGTCGCGCCGTCTGTCTGTCTATATGTCTGTCGACCAACGCGCATACCGTAAAACGAGGTTACTTTGCGCCACCTGGTCCTACTTTGCTCCATTGCGAAAAAAAGTTCTTAGATATTCCACATTAAAAATCTGCGCATGCACCACAACGCCACCACGCGTAAATTATCCGTTGCGAATTTGACTTTTCAAAGACGCGGTAGCCGCTGTTTTCCGCTTGATCGCCTCGAGTTAATACTAGAGTGAAGTGTAGCTTAAAATTCCTTTAAAATTTGGTGTCTAGTGCAGTTATCGATTTCTATGCAATAAAAACTTAAAAAACCAATATTTTTAAATTTTTTATTCATTATTTTGAATGTTTGGGGAAAAGCTAACTAAATATTGGGTGTAGTTTGCGCCAACATATAAAACACCAATGTTTTTTTTCAAATTTTATAAAGTGGGGCAAAGTAACCTTGGACTATGGGAAACTTTGCTCCACTTTTCAAGTTAAAAAAATATTTATAATACTAAGTATTTTGTAATAAAAATGTCCTTTGTTAATTACCTTTACCATGTGTTTTTCATTAAAACCAAAAAAACATTTTTTATGGTATAATTTTTGGTTATTTCTTTGAATTTTTCGAATTAACTCAAAATAATGGAGCAAAGTAACCTCGTTTTACGGTAACTCAAAAATCGCTTGCCCGATTTTAATGAGATTTGGTACCTAGGCTAGGTCTTGTGTCGCGATGGTCCCATTTAAAAATGAACAAAATCCACTAAACACAAGCCAAATAAAAGGGTGGGGATAGATTTCAAAAATTGGAGTTTATGTGAAAATATGGCGTGTGTGATATCAAACGAAAGGTAATTGAGTCTGGAGTTACAAATATATTTTAGTAAAAAAAAGAAGAGGGTGGAGTAGATTTCAAGAATTAGAGTTTAAGTGACAATATGGCGTGTGTAATATCAAACGAAAGGTAATTGAGGCTGGAGTTAAACAAAATACATTTTAGTGTGAGCTTAGGTGCCCATATATTAGCAGAGTATTTTTTAGGGCAAACGGTTTTGGAAATGAGTCAACAAAGAGATCTCGGGCAAGACCCGGACGACAAAATTTTATCATGTGCAATGCAGGCTGCTGAAAAGTATGAAGTTGTGGTAAGTTTTAATGTCAAACGACATAAAACAGCGTTTGTTATTTGAAAATTAAGTTACTTTATGAACACGTTTCGTTTCGTTTTTACTTATTAGCAATGGCTAGGGAAGGTATTATTTTTTTTTTGAGATAACGCCGAAAATGTGTTATTTGGGTGTATTGTGACCTATCTTAGCAATATCGTCGTGATGTCTGTTTGTGTGGCTATCCGTAACACGATAGCTCCTAAACCGCTAAACTGATTTTCATAAAATTTTCAGCTAAAATAGTGTGCGACACTCTAACGAACTGATTAAAATTTGGTCAAAATCCATTAATGCTGATGACAATTTTTTGACAATTAAATTTTTTTTAAAACGCAAACTTTTTAACAGAGCACCGCATCAATATTCGGAATATAGTAGATTACATTTTGCTCAATAATTTGTGGTATAACCAAAAATTCTGTAGGAGGTTTAGTTTCTGAGAAATTTACAAAAAACTGTTTTCAAGGCTTTACTTGAAGTGTGCTTATAGGCTAGCTAGGAAGGTATCAGAGCCGTCATGAATCCATTTATTTAAATTTATTTTTAGTTCCTAATGTCAAACGACATAAATCTTCGGAACAAAGCGATGATCAACGACATCCCAGCTTGTACACCCGGCGACGCCATTGCCAAAATCAAGGCCAAACTATCTATAAACACAAAGTCTTCAAAAATTATGCAGAAATTAGGCCCGATGTGTTCCAGCATTATCTGTCATTGCTGTAAAGAAGCGTTCGGGGACGCGTGGAGTAAAATGCATATGCTGAACAATCCGCCTTGGAGTTTTCACGAGTGCCTTAAAAGGTAACACAGTAGTTTAGGTAATCTGAGGGCACGGCAGTGCCTTGCCAAGTTCGCGTAACTGCTGTACCATCTTTTCTTGAAACATGTCAGCCCATATTTGACCTGTTTAAAATTCTACTTACGAATCTCAATCTTTGCACAGTCGTAGATCTTCATAGAGTTAACAAGCCCTCCCTTCATGGACTTCCATAAAATAGTAAAGTAGTTACGAAATTTCAAAAAACGTACAAATTGCCACTCACTCTCTCACTCACAGACATGCTACAAAGCTGAAATTTGGCAGAGTAATAGGAATTTTGACCAAACCCATGGAAAAAATCAAAAACCCCAAAATTCTAATTTACTCCCCTCCCCTATCTAAAAGTAACATTGCCCACTTCCAGAAAGGCTAAAAAGCTGAGCTTTGGCAGACTGACCCAAGAAACATTTATTTGACTTACAACCTAATGACACTTGCACCGACGTTGGATTTAGTGAAATATTAAGTTGCAAGATTGATTATGCGTTGAGCGACGTCACATTTATATCAAAACCGACGTTATTAAATATACGTCCGTTTTTTTAACGATCTCGCGACGTCATATATTGCAACGCAATATTCCATTGATTTCCCAACGTCGGTCTTACGTTCGTTTGTTCGACGTACAAAAACTCTAACCAGCCCAACGACCAACAGACGTCGGCGTCGGGTACCTCCAATGAACTTGTAAATTTTTACAAGTTCATTGGGTACCTCCAGTGAAGGCCCTAACCTCAGGCCTAACTAGCGTTTAGTTTGGTTGGTGTATTTCCCGTAACTTTTACTTGACCTATTCGACGTCCGTTCATATGGCCTACGCGTCACATTTACAGCCTACTGTCATTTATAGACGCCCATAACCTAACAAAAAGTGCATTTGTTTGGTCAGGACGGCTACATGTCAGGACATGACGCAGTTTTATATCTTTTTTGGATTTTGGAAACCATAATAGCCTATCCTCTTCCCACAGGTGGGGTATCGGTTTTATTTCCCTTAGATTTTTGGTATTTAAACAAACATTTCTAAAAACAAAAAAATATAAAAAAAACAATGATTTCGTCACTGCCTGACAGTTGACAGCGCGGTAGTTAGCTTTGGGACCGTGGGCTTTACCTATTGTAGGCAAAAAAGAGCGGACGTTGAATTCTATACCGAGATTTTGGTTAATATGATAGATATAGTTGCGAACCTAGAGTTCCAATCCGTTGGTAGGCCGACGCAAAATCATGCGGGGCGAACGTCCGAATTTAATGGGACGAAATACGTTTGCCAGACGTCGGACTTCCACTCTTTGGTTATCTTTCACAACCAAAAGTGGAGACCCGGTCCGAATTGGTATATTATTAGTTCACATTAAGTCAGACACTGAAATCCGCCATTCTGAAAAGGTTAGCGTCTGTCGGCCATTATAAAATATATTTTTCTTTTTCTAATTTTAAGTAGAAATGAAGGAATAATTGCAAAATTAGTAACAAATTTGAGTTTAGTGAAGCAGCAAAACATTCTTTTTACAAAAATAAAGTAATAATAAGAATTAGATCTATTTAAAAAATATGTATATTTTAGTAAATCTTGCATATTTCAGGAGCGCTTGCTTTTTTTGAAAGTATTTTAATCACATTTATCAATAAACATGCCTTCGTTGTAAAATTTTAGTTGGATTCCTGCTTTAAAATATAAATTATTAATATTCTAATACCGCCTTTTATGCATGACTATAATTGCCATTTGTAAAATGCACCCATTTTTATGAGACTTGTTTAATAAGTTTAAAATATTTACTTATCAGGTATAATTTTAGTTACTTGACAGGAATTCTTTTTAGCAAAAACTATATATATTCTAGGCAATGGAAACGAAACCAAACGCAACTTACCTGTTTGCGACTAAATTTAAGTGACGGAAATCCAACTTACAATTACGTTGTTAATTGGTAAACTCTATTACCTATAAGGTCAGATGCTGACGTCGTAGCGACCCGAATTTGTATTCCCCATTTAGGTGCAAACGAGGGTCGTCAGGCGGTCGAAACGACGTCGGCACCCGACGTCGCGTTTATCGCAAGCAACGTATGCGTAACGTAATATGACGTCTAAATGCTGCTTGGGGAACAGACTGAACTTTGATAAAACTATAGAAAAAAATTAAAACACTTTAAAGTTATAATTTACTTCCTTTCCCTATAAATGTAAAGTTATGTAAAAGTGACACTGCCCAATTCCAGACACGCTAGAGAGCTGAGCTTTGGAAGGCTGATAGGAACTATGATAAAACCATGGTGTTCGTGCAACTTTAATTCTAAATTCAAATTTTGCGCCAAATTCCCGTATTCGGAAAACCCACACAATTTCAATTTGATTGGCACAAGCAAAACGCCAGCGCCATCTACGGAAAATGAATCTGCGCAAAAAGGCGTAACCAAAAGGATTCGTCTGTCGTATTCTATCGAGATCACCACGCAGCATGGTGATAAATTCTATTAACCAAAAAATCCAATAACATTCTTAGAAAATCAAACTAAACCATTACACAAACAAGTGATTCTAGTGTGGATCGACTGCAACGACTGGGCCAGCGAGAGGAGCTCCTCTGGACGACGGAAACAGCTGAAAAGGTGAGTGCCAATCCTCTATATTGTCTTTGTGTGGCTCGGAAAAATTAATATTTTTACAACGTCCTTTTAAGGATTTTTGCACCCAGATTTTATAAAACGGCCAGCGCTTACAGTCCCGCAGCTCTACCCCTCAAAACAGCAACATTTTCTGGTCCCACGACCCAGATAGTTTTTTAAAATTTGTTTGCTAGAAATATTAGATTTTTTCGCCTCGCCATTTTGGCTCCTTAGTTGCCGTGTCCAGTTTAAATCGGAGGTTCCGTCCCCCCTTGCGTGGCTTAACGGTTGCTCCACCCACATTTCATTGCAGCCGAAATTGGCACTTGGTACGTCGTTTGTTTTGATTCAAAAATCGAAATTTGTTTAAATAATAGTTATTTGTTTAAATAATATGTTATAGTTATTCAAAACAACAAAAGTGCTTGTGAGTTAAATGCTTTATTCTTATTTAACAGGTAAACAAACACATCTAGTAGAATTAGTATTTACCTGTAAATAATAAGAGAAGCGGTAGTAGGTACAAGTTGTTCTGTGTGCATTTATTTTGGGAGAAAAATCGCGACCTAGGATAACAGCTGTTGATAATTTTTTGCGTTTATTCGAGAAATCGATAATAAAATATATGCTTGTTGAACTCTTTTGGACTGATTAAAGTCAATAGGGGTCAAGTGTTAGTTTTATTCCTTTTAAATATTTTTTATTTTTTTAATTAACAATATGTCGTTAAAAAAGCTTGAGAATCAACGCAAAGTTTCAATATCTCGTATTACGGAAACGTATAACTTGGGAACAAAAGCTAAATCAGATAGTTCTTCCTTGCCAATTTTTAAGGCGTTTTACGAATCGTTAGATGATCACTATGAACAATTTAAAAACATTCATAATGACATCATAGGTCTCTTGAAAGACGACGACGATGATGAATTCGAAGTACAAGACAAAATTAGGAAAGATACGGATCTATTCTACCACCAAGCTTGTCCAAAATTCACTCGCCTTTGTAAATATACGTTTGGGTATAAGAATTTTGTTTTATTTTAATATTTTTCTCGCGTTTATACGTTCGTATTTGTCTTTAAGAATTTTGGCGAATGCGATTGAAAACTTTATTTTATTTTACTTTCTGAGCATGTTCAATTGCATCTTCGCGCACTCAACCAGTTGAATTTGTACATTGGGGGTGTGCGCGCTTCGATATATGACAATTGCTGTCGAAAAATCACTTCTGTGTGAAAGACGTCACGAACAACACGCTGCAAAAACAGGGGTAAGTGCATCTTCAACTGTTCGTAATTATTTTCAGTTCAGATTTCATAATTAATTAAATTATTCGCAGGTGATTGGTAAACTAATTTTATGAACCAGCAATCTAATTAATTTTTCGCTTTATACCAATCATTTTTGGCCCTACGAGCCGAACGCGTTTGAAAGTTTTTATTCGCTTCGCTAATAATAAAAAGTATAATAGGTTTTTTTCATTTTTCAACGTGTTTTGGTTTTCCGTCTTTGACGATTTATAAATAGGTAATTTGTTTCGGAGAAATAAATTCAAGGTCATTGAATATGAACTTATCATTCCAGTTTTTTTCTTTAACATTCTTTCCTAAAATGAGTAGTAGGTTTTAGGCAGGTTACATATACATAAACAATTGCACGTAATTTATCGGCATATGATATAGGCTTACCAGTAGGTCCTATCTGCATTTTATTTTATTACTGCTGCTTTAGTTTAGAACTTTTATTGCAGCTTTATGGGTGCCATAGTATTATTTATTGTGTAAAGAGGTTTATAATTTAAGCTTCTTACTTGCCTATATTTACAAATTATTGGGATCGCTAGTAGATAACTCGCTATTGCATGTCGCTAAGTTAATTAATTATCGCTAATTCGCACCGCGCAATTCCCCTTAACTATTAAAAAATATTTCGCTTTTATTTATTAGTAAATATAAATAAATAGTTCGTTTTCGCTCTTATTAACTAACAAAGGTAAATAAATAATTCGCTATTTTCACCGTTACTTAATTTATAAAAATTTATTAATTCGCTAAAATAATATGGTTAAATTCAATTAAAAATTATATTATTAATAATTCGCTTTCCCTTTTATTTATTAGTATCACTAAATAAATTGATAATTTTACCAATAATTGATTTTAATAAATTGATTTTATTTGGCTAAATTGTTAAAAATACCGCGTAATATCCCTAAATTGCTAAAAATAATTAAAAATTTAGTTTTGCTTTTCTTTATTATACCCATCTGCATTAAATAAAGGATCATCATGTCCGCGGCTAAGATTAAATCGTATAAGACCCTTCGCACAATGTGTCATAATCAAATGAAAGAATTAAAAACTTTTGCTGACTCGGCTTCTGATGCTGACGAGACGGCTAAACTTCAGTTTAAAATTATGTACGCTCAAATTGATCAAGTGGTTAACGATTTTGCTAAATATCATCAAAATCTTATATCTTTAATGTCAGCGACCGACGATTTTGAAATTGATACCGAAGAAGGAGTGAGAAAAGACTTTGAATACTTACGATCTTACAATTACGCTAAGTATACCGCGCTGTTTGAAAAGCCAACACTGAAGGTTGAAACCGACGCATCCTCTGCTTCGGGACTATCTAGTGGTAATCGACCGCCAAACTTGACTAATTTGAAAGTTCCAAAATTTTCCGGCGATATTAGACAATTTAGAAATTTTATGGACATGTTTAATGCGCTAGTTGACAACACAAATATTTCGAATATAGAGAAATTTAACCATCTTTTAAACTCCCTAGAGGGACCCCCGCTAGCACTGGTGCAATGCACACCTTTAGCCGCCGCTAATTATTCAATTGCTCTCGAATCGCTAAAAAACCGCTACGATAACAAACGGCTTATTGCTTTTTCACATTTAAAAACAATGGATAATGTTCCTTACGTAGCAAATTCTAAAAATTCAAAACAATTGCGCACACTAGTTGACGTATATAGTGAAAATCTCTCCGCCCTTAAGGTACTTGGTTTTCCCACAGATGATTGGTCTTTTTTGCTATACTATAATTTCAGTAAACATTTAGATCAGGAGACCATGACGCGATTTGAACTTGAACTTAATGATCCATCTCAAGTTCCTACTTTTGACGATTTAAAGAATTTTGTACTAAAACGATGTAACGCTATAGAAGCGGTAGAATTTTCAACTAAAACTGATTTTTCTTCACCTTTAAAAACAGACACAAAAAATAGATTTTCTTCTAATCAGTCAAAACCTAGACAAACTTCTGCATTTTTTGGTAATGCAAGTCGAAATAATAATACAAAGTTAAATAATTCAAATCAATCTTGTCTTTTATGTCAATCACGTGACCATAATATTTACAGATGCTTAGAATTTAAAAATAAAAATTCCTCTGAACGTTTTCAGTTAGCTAAAGACAACAACTGGTGTCCTAATTGTTTAAGTGGGCAACATAACCTAGCTTTATGTCAATCGCAGTCTGTTTGTCGTTACTGTCAATCTAATAGACATCACTCTCTTTTACATATTTTTAAAAATAACAACAATTACAGTCCACATACTTCTAACCGCACGAATCTTGAAAATAATTACAATTCTAATGTACGACCCCCCTTTTATAATTCGCAATACAATAACCCGCAAAGTTCTTCACAAAATAATTCGCCTGCTTTTAATGGTAATATCTCGCCTCAGCAAAATAATTCGCCAACCTCTCGCGCTTTTCAGCAACCGCCACAAACAGGTATGGAAAATTTACCTCAAAATTCGCAAAATACCTTAAATTACTTCTCCAATTCGCACGCTCAGAATACAATTTTATCTACCGCTATTATCGAGGTTATGGATTCTCGTGGCATTTTTCAAAAAGCTAGGGTTATTCTTGATTCTGGCTCAGAATGCAGTTACGTCTCTTTGAAGTTTTTCAAAAAACTTTCACTTCCACGCTATAGTTTATCCCTTTCTATTCAAGGATTAGGATCTATGAATGAAGTTACCTCTCAGGGAGGAGTAACTTGTATTATAAAACCGTATAATCAAACGGAACCACGCATGTCAGTCGACGCTGTGATCTTACCCAAGTTGTGTTCGGAAATTCCTAGCACTTATTTAGGTAATATAGATACTTCTGATTTTCAAAATGTACCCCTCGCGGACCCTACGTTCCAAGAACCCGCTAATATTGATTTTCTTTTGGGCGCTGATATTTTTCCCTATATTTTACGCGAAGGGCGCATTGATAATGGCCCCAACAAACCAATTCTTCTTAATAGTATTTTTGGCTATATTATTATGGGAAAAAATAAAAATAATAAAATTAAATCGCAATCACATTCAACCGCTTTATTTTGCTCTGTAAATGAAACCGATTCACTATCGCTAGACCACGCTTTAAAACGCTTTTGGGAATTAGAAGAGCTACCTAAAGCAAATTTTTGCTCGCCCTCCGATATTCTTGCCGAGAAAAGCTTTGTTGAGACTCACTGTAGAGACGAAACAGGGCGATACATGGTAGAACTACCTTTCCAAGATAATACGCCTCCGCAATTTGACTTTCATGCAACGCGCTCATTGGCTTTAAGAAGATTTTTTTCGCTTGAAAAACGCTTAATTTTAAATCCTAATATTTATAAAAAATATTCAGATACTATTCAAGAATATATTAACAATGATTATCTTGAAATTATTCCTGACGAAGAAATAAATAAAAACTCTTTTTACTTACCCCATCATTGCGTAGCCAAGGGTGACAATATTCGAATTGTTTTCGACGGATCGTCTCGTCCAAATCAAAATTCACCCTCGCTAAATGACACCCTTCTTACGGGGCCAAAACTTCAAAAAGAAGTTTTTGCTCTACTTCTCAGTTTTCGTATTTCTTCTGTGGTCTTTACTTGTGATCTTAAAAGCATGTTTACACAAGTTTTAATTGCCCCTATTCATAGGGATTTTCAAAGAATAATATGGAGATTCACTCCCAACGAGCCCATAAAAGACATGCGTTTTAAACGGGTCACTTTTGGTCTGAGCCTTCTCCATATCTCGCTAACCGCGTCATTGCTCAATTAGCACAGGATGAAGGAAACAAGTTTCCTCAAGCTCGTGAGGTACTCAAAACCTCAATTTACGTTGATGATTTAATTTGTAATGCAAATAACCTCTCAGAAGCTAGAAATTTACGCGATCAACTTATAGAACTATTGGGAAACGGTGGGTTCGAACTTAGAAAATTTGCAAGCAACAATAAGTCATTTTTACAAGACCTTCCGGAGTCTTACTTGCACTCAAACTCGTTTAATTTCGATTCAGAATCTGAAACAATAAAAATTTTAGGCTTACAATGGATTCCTTGTAAAGATATTTTTACCTATCGCGTAGATGCATTGGAACGAGAATGTACAAAACGCACGATTCTGTCAGAAATTGCAAGATGCTTTGATCCACTAGGATGGCTCTCACCTCTGAGCCTGTTCTCCAAAGATCTATTGCAGCTTCTGTGGAAACAAAAATATGACTGGGACCAGGAAGTTTCCCCCTTTATACGCCAACGTTGGTTAAAATATAAATCTGAGTTAGGCCTTATTCAAAACTTTTCTTTACCGCGACGTTTTATTATTGATAATTTTACAGAATGTCAACTTCACGCTTTCTGTGATTCGTCAGAAAAAGCTTACGCTAGTATAGCGTATTTTCGCGTTTTACAAAATAATAAAATCTGCACTTTTCTCATTGCTGCTAAAGCAAAAATCGCTCCGGTAAAAACAATTTCAATCCCGAGATTAGAGCTAGTAGCCGCTGTTTTACTGGTTGATCTTGTTTCCGCAATTTTAAAAATTCTAGGAGATAAAATTAAAATTTCTAAAATTTTCGCGTGGTCAGATTCCACAATCGCTCTTAGCTGGATTAAAAATCCCCCTTATAGATACAAAACATTTGTCGCCAACCAGGTTGCGAAAATTCAAAATAAACTACCAGCTGCAATATGGCAGCATGTACGCACAAATGATAATCCCGCAGACTGTGCAACAAGAACTTTGTTGCCGTCAGAATTGTTAAATACGCCCCTTTGGTGGTGCGGTCCAGATTGGCTTTCAATGCCTGATGAGCATTGGCCACCAAGCATTTATTCTGAACCATTGGATTCGGACGAAGTTCTTGGTGAAGAAAGGAAAATAACTTTGGTCGCATTTACAGAAAACAAGTTTTTTGATATTCTTTTAAACAAATATTCTTCGCTTTCTAAAATTCAAAGGATAATCGCTATCTGGTATCGTTTTATCTGCTTTAAAAGAAATCTTGCTTATCGTACTGGACCCATAGTCCTGTCAGAACTTAATCTCGCTCTTATTTTTCTGATCAGGCATGTTCAAACAGTCACATTTTCTCAAGAAATCTCAAATATTAATGCGAAAAAACGCATTTCAAAGCCTTTTAGAAAGTTAGACGCTTTTCTTGATAATAAAAATATATTACGGGTTGGAGGTCGCCTCCGATATTCTGATCTTTCATATGACCAGAAACACCCGATTCTTTTACCACGACAACATAGATTAACTACGCTCCTCATTGAACACTATCATAAATCTTATTTGCACCCAGGTTTGCAAACTTTACAGTTCTTAATTTTTCAAAATTTCTGGATATTATCTTCTAAGCGGGCGATAAGAACCGTTATCGCTAACTGTAAAAATTGTTGGCGACTTAATCCGAAACCTTTTGAACCAAAAATGGGAAACTTACCCAAATTACGCATATCTGCTGTCAAAAGTTTTACCGTAGTCGGTTGTGACTATGCGGGTCCAATATCCATATCATTAAGCAGAAAAGTTCGCGGAAATAAAACGCTTAAGGCTTGGATCTGCATATTCGTTTGCTTCTCTACCAAGGCTCTTCATATCGAATTAGTTTCGGATTATTCTAGCGAAGCTTTTCTGTGTGCTTTAAGGCGTTTTATGGCACGTCGAGGAAGGGTCTCAAAAATAATATCAGACCAAGGAACTACGTTTAAGGGTGCAAATAAGGAATTACAGATAATATTTAAACAAGCGGCAGCCGCGGAATCCATTGAGTGGTTTTTTCACCCCCCAGGGGCGCCACACTTTTCTGGATTAGCAGAAAGTGGAGTAAAGGCGGTAAAAACGCATTTGTATCGCGTTATCGGAAGCCAGATTTTAACGTACGAAGAGCTTTATACGGTCTTAGTACAAGTGGAAGCGCTATTAAATTCTAGACCATTGTCTCCTTTATCTAGTGACCCCAATGATTTGTCTGCGTTGACACCAAATCATTTTTTGACTCTAGAACCTGTTTGTAGTTTACCCGATCCTGATGTAACCAGTATCAAACTAAACCGCCTCTCTAGATGGCAGATGATCCAAAGATTACATCAGGATTTTTGGGCGCGTTATTCTAAGGAATATTTACATACACTGCAGCAGCGGTCCAAGTGGCTGGAACCCACTTGTCCCGCCCCTGCTATAGGTACTATGGTACACATAAAGTCGGATAATTTACCACTGACAAAATGGTCGCTTGGTAGAATTATTGCCCTTCACCCAGGTGAAGATCAAATCTCACGTGTTGCCACTGTGCGCACTGTCTCAGGAATATTTCAAAGACCTCTGGTAAAGCTATGTCCTTTACCGATGGACTTTGAACCTGAAAACATTTAAAAATTACATCAATGTAATTTTTAGGCGGGCAGAATGTCCAAAATTCACTCGCCTTTGTAAATATACGTTTGGGTATAAGAATTTTGTTTTATTTTAATATTTTTCTCGCGTTTATACGTTCGTATTTGTCTTTAAGAATTTTGGCGAATGCGATTGAAAACTTTATTTTATTTTACTTTCTGAGCATGTTCAATTGCATCTTCGCGCACTCAACCAGTTGAATTTGTACATTGGGGGTGTGCGCGCTTCGATATATGACAATTGCTGTCGAAAAATCACTTCTGTGTGAAAGACGTCACGAACAACACGCTACAAAAACAGGGGTAAGTGCATCTTCAACTGTTCGTAATTATTTTCAGTTCAGATTTCATAATTAATTAAATTATTCGCAGGTGATTGGTAAACTAATTTTATGAACCAGCAATCTAATTAATTTTTCGCTTTATACCAATCAAAGCTAAAGTTCTTTTTTCGAGTTTATGTTCCGATTCAGTTCATTCAAATTTCACCCCCGCAACTTCACACTATTCACGTAGCGATGATCTGGGCCCTTTAAAGGTACCTTGCTTTAATGGAAACGTAAAAAAGTGGCCAACCTTTTACGATGTTTATTCTTGTTTGGTTCACGAAAACTCTAATTATTCCGATATAAGGAAATTTCAACATTTGCTAACCTTCCTTGAGGGCGAACCACTTAATATTTTAAGTTCTATAAAATTAACGGCAAGTAATTACGCAATCGCCTGGAAGGTATTAACAGATCGCTATCAAAATAAAAGACTTTTAGCCAGTACCTACTGGAACTCAATCTACTATGCAAATTCTTTAAAGGGAAACCAGTCAGCAAAGGATCTTAGAGTCTTGGTAGATACCTTTTCCGAGAATATTGCGGCGCTCGAAAATCTTGAATTTCCAGTAACGTCGTGGTGTTTTTGTTTATTTTCAATTTTATTATCAAAAATCGATCAAACCACAAGAACCGCTTTCGAATTAAAGTATAGTACTACCGAGATTCCAACATATCAAAATCTAATTCAGTTTCTTATTAACCATTGCCGTGCTCTTGAAACAGTACAGCTATTTCCCCAAAATACGCAAATGCAACCTTCGACTTCAAAACAGCAAAAACCAAATTATTCGAATTCTAGTAACCAAAAATATAATTCTTATTCAAATAATCAGTACAAATCAAGCCCTCCATCAAATTTTTTAGCGCATACGCACTCACAAGTATCAAATAAACAATCCAATACTCAATTTCGACAAAACCAACAACCCTATAAGTGCAAATTATGCAATAATTCTTTTCATCCACTCTCGCAGTGTGGTGTTTTTATTTCCAAATCTCCTGCAGATCATTTTACTTATGTAAAACAACAATCGTTATGTATCAACTGTTTACGTTCAAATCATCAAGTAATTGACTGCAGTAGTACCTACAACTGCAGGGTATGTCGACATAGGCACCATAGTCTTATTCATCTATCGCAAATGACAGATTCAATCCGTCAGAATTCAAGTCAATCCTTTGTTAATTCAAGCCAAAATTCAAATCAAAATTCGAACTTAAATCAAAGTTTTAATTCAAATCAAGTGGCCGTGCCTAGCACAGGCACAAACTTATCGTATCAGAATTCAAATTCAAGTCTTAGCCAACAGAACCCTAGTTTTGTTCAACCCAGTTCAAATTCAATTCAAATCAATTCAAATCCAAATACATCTACAAATCAATACTCTTCGTTATCCACCTTGACGCCCCGTACGACAGTGCTTCTAGCGACTATAAAATTAGAGGTACTCGATAGTCGGGGTAACTACCAACCTGTCCGAGCACTTCTGGACAGCGGTAGCCAAGCTAACCTGATAAGCGAAGCTTATCTTAACAGGTTAGGCTTGCCAAGAAACAAAATTTCGATCCCTGTTCTGGGACTAAATCAATCTTCATCGGCCACTAACGGCATTTCTACTTGCACTATTCGAGCCCTAGGCCAACAAGAGCCTACCTTTTCTATTCAAGTCTTCGTTTTACCGAAACTCTGTTCGAATATGCCCTCAGTACAGGTAGATTCATCCAATTGGAGTCATATTTCAAATCTAAAGCTTGCAGATAATCAATTTTACAACCCTGGTCCAATTGACTTACTCTTAGGTGCACAACTTTACACAGAAATCGTCCAATCAGGACGAATTCCAGGACCTCACGGCCTACCCTCCGCTTTGGAGACAGTTTTTGGGTGGGTCTTGATGGGCCAAACTCAAAACATAAATATTTCACCTCAAGTCAATTCTTACTTTACTTCCTGTGAGCAGTCTCTCGACTTTAATATTCGCAGATTTTGGGAACTAGAATCAATTAAGTCAGAAACGTTTCTCTCACCCGAAGAAAAAAGATGTGAAGAGATTTTCCAAAAAACTACCACTAGAGATATTTCGGGCCGATTTACTGTAAATTTGCCTTTTCGTCACATTGACCCTCCTGACCTAGGAGACACATATTCAGTGGCCTACCGTCAATTTTTGTCTCTCGAATCTCGCTTAATAAAAAATTCAAATTTCTATAGTATGTACTCGGATTTTATGAGAGAATATCTCAAAAACGGGCACATGTCTTTAATTCCAAGATCCGAACCTAGACCTCAGTTATGTTCTTATTTACCACATCACGGAGTCCTTCGTCTTGACAAATCAACGACTAAACTCCGGGTGGTTTTTAACCCCTCGATTAAGGGTTCGAAAGGCCTAAGCATGAACGAAACTCTTTTAATAGGACCAAAATTACAAGCCGATATTTCCGAAATTCTATTAAAATTCAGATTTTATTCTATCGTATTTTTGACTGATATAAAACAGCACTTTTTACAAATTCAAATTAATCCAATTCATCGGGACTACCAAAGACTACTTTGGCGATTTGATCCCAATGAACCCCTGCAGGAATACAGGCTTAATACAGTGACGTTTGGTGTTAGTTCAAGTCCCTATTTAGCTATTAGAACTCTTAGAGAACTAGCCATCCTGGAGGCTAAGAATTATCCTGAAGCATCTCAGGTCCTTTTGAATAACATTTTCATGGACGATATTTGCTGCGGAGCTAACTCTCTAGAAGGTGCTTTATCACTTCAAAAGGATCTCATAGCGTTGCTTAAATTGGGAAAATTTGAATTAAGAAAATGGGCATCAAATAATCCGAAACTTCTTTCACATTTGTCGCCCGCTGATTGTCAGATCCCTGTTACCTTTGAAGACGATTCTTCAACATCGATTAAGGTGTTGGGCCTTCAGTGGCACCCTTCTACAGATACTTTTACCTATTCTTGTACCCCTTGTGAAAAACCTTGCACCAAAAGGAATATTTTATCGGCTATGGCTAAAATTTGGGATCCTATAGGTTTCTTATCGCCTGTTTCATTTTTAGCCAAAGTGATTATGCAAAAACTTTGGTTATGCAAAACTGATTGGGATGAAATACCCCCCGATCCAATCAAAACTCTTTGGAATCAATTCAATAATCAATTAACCACTCTTTCGAATCTTTGTATACCTAGACATATTTTTTCGAATAATATTCAACGATGTCAATTGCTAGGTTTCTGCGATGCATCCGAGCTAGGATACGCTTCTTGCGTATACGTTCGCGTCGAATTACCAAATAAAATTATCAAAACTGCTCTAGTCATGGGCAAGTCAAGGGTTGCTCCCTTACACACTATTTCAATCCCACGTTTGGAACTACTTGGAGCTACTCTATTAGCTGATTTACTCGAACTAGTTATTCGCACCTATTCATCATTACTCGTAATCGATGAAATTCTTGCGTTCTCGGACTCACAGGTCACGCTTCATTGGGTCACATCTTCACCTCACAAGTGGAAGAAACAATCCCCGAAGTCCCATGGTATCACATTACTTCACTCGAGAACCCTGCCGACTGCGCTAGCAGAGGGTTGTCGCCCAATAACTTAATAAATCACCCTCTTTGGTTTCACGGCCCTCCATGGATTACCTTGCCCACTACGGAGTGGCAAATTCAAAGGTTTATAAATGAACGTTCTTTGGGAGTTCCAGACGAGGTTCTCAAAGAAGAAAAACCGGAAAATTCAGTGGTGCTGACGGCAGAAATTCAAAATCAAAACTTTTTTGATAGATTAATCGATAAAATATCCAATTTAAATACCATTCAAAAAATCATTTGTCATTTTCTAAGACTTATTCACAATCGAAAAACCTCAGTTGACCCTTCATCCGGCGTTTTTTCCGCTTTTGAACTACACAAGGCTCTACTTGTTTTAGTTAAAAGGGTCCAAGAAGAGTGTTTTTCGGATATCATTCAAAAAATTCAAAATACTCAGCTATTACCTAAGCCGTTTCGCAAACTCGCGCCCTTTTTGGACGAATTGGGTTTCCTTAGAGTGGGCGGACGCTTACGGCATTCTCAACTCTCCTTTGAGGCAAAACATCCCTTATTATTGCCGAAATCTCATAGATTAACCCAATTGATCATTATTCAAACTCATAACGAAAATTTACATCCCGGAATAAACACAGTCCAATACTTAATTCGTCAGTAGTGTAGTAGTGGAGGTTCTATATATATTGGTAACATGCCATCCAGTTCTGTCTGTCTGTATGTCTGTCTGTCTGTTGCTGAAGAAGTGAACTTGGTATGACCTTGGGACTAAAAGAAGTGTGTAAGAAGTTGTGAGCAATGACGTAACAACCAGAGGCTGTTGAAAGGCCCTATTGGTCAATGAGTTAGGTGCCAATGCGCGAGTAGGTAAAACGGGGTGTTTTTTTAGTTTGAGCTTCACTGGGTTAGCCTGGTCTAGGTAAGTCTTAATGTGAAAAAGGCCTTGGTTGTTGGTTAAAAAATAAAATGTCATATGTCAATCTGTCATGTGTCAATCTGTCATGTATCAATCAGTCAATTGCAATAATAAGCTGGCATTTGGAAATTTTTAATGGCTTCGTTTACAAAATGTGTGTCCTAAGTTTACGGTCGATATCAGTTAATATTTGTAAGAGAGAGAGAGAGTAAGAGAGAGAGAGAGAGTAAGAGAGAGAGAGTAAGAGAGAGAGAGTAAGAGAGAGAGAAAGAGAGAGAGAGAGAGAGAGAAAGAGAAAAAGTGTGTGCAAGGGTCTTACTAACTGTTAAAGCTCTGGCTGAACGAATGAACGAAGTGTTGGTTAAAAAGATATAAGGCGAAAGTTGTTTGTGGTGTAAACAGGTGACCAATGCAAGATATAATAGTGATGTGTGTGTACTGTGTCACCTATTCTGCTACGTAACCCGTGGCTGTAGTTCAAGTTGGGGACCTATATGAAATGTATACCTATTGTGTTACCTAACAAGGTGTAAAATTGACAGAATAGTCAAAAAAAGACTGCACTAGCTTATCCTGATATGTTTTAATACAAAAAAGTTGATTAATCCCTGTTTGTTAAAAATAAAATCATTTTTAAAAATATTTCTTTAAATTTTTCCATATGCATTTTCCTATATGTATCCCTTTGCACTGTTTATGTAGTTAAATGATAACCTTATGACCCCTCACATGTTTTTGTTTTATCTACTTAGCAAGGAGGAAAAGTAATATGATGCAATACGTAATGCAGTTGGTTATTTATATGGTGTGCAATTGTCGTAATATTTGAAAAAAATTGCAATTTTTAATTTTTTATTTTATAAAAATGGTCGTAATGATCGTCAAGAAAATTGCAAAAACGTATTGAATGTTAATATTTCAGATCCACTAAAACCGCATCAAAATAATTATTGATTTTAGGATCTATTGGAAAAAACCCACAAGCAAAGGCTAAAAGCCTCCCTCAAAAAGTGCCAAACGGCATATTAAAATAAAATAATAATAAGGGCATATAATGAAAGACCGCTATCAGCTTTTTACGCTATGTGCGCATGTTTTGCATTGACAGTTTCCAAGAAAGACGCATTTCGGTGTACTGCGCAAATCTCATTTGGTCCTTAATAGTTTTTCACTGATTTCTCAGCACCTAATGAACCGATTCGAGAAATTCTTTTTGTATTAGATTGATATGTTTAACTTGTATTAAATTTAAAGAAGCAATAGATCACCCAAAAGGGCCTTAATAGTTTTTTGACTACTTTCCCAGCACCTACTAAACCGATTCAAGAAATTCTTTTTGTATTGCATTGGTGTGACTTAACTTGAACTAATTCTTAAAGAGATCTAGATCAATGAAAAGGGTCTTTATATTTTCCACTAATTTCTCAACATTTATTGAACCGATTCGAGAAATTCTTTTTTTATATTGGATTGATATGTCTAACTTGTATGGATTTTTTGAAAGACAAAGGTCGATCAAAATGTTTTTGTTTGTTTTGCAGGACAGATTTCAAAATTTTTTATTAGATTCACCAAAATAAATGGGAAAATAGGAATGTAGTTTAGCAGGCAATCAAAAGGATACTAATAAATAAACACACACACTAACCTACTATAAGTATTATAATGCATTACGTTTTTCATATACAATTGTAGAAATTTAATAAACAAGCAGTTGTTAAGATAAAAGTAGGAATCCTCTAACCTTAGTATTAAAGATTAGTTACGAAACAAAAAATTGATCTTGTTTAATTTTATTCTTACCCATTTAAACTTTTGTGACTTTGCACAATAGGAATCAAATAGGTTATTGTCTTTTTTACAATATTTATAAAAATGGTAACAGGACTAGCTACTTAAATAACTTAAAATGTAGACCCAATAAGCATTTAAAAATAGTCTATTTTGTTAACAGTATATTTTAAATTAAGATTTACAATAATTATTAACATTTTCTTATTTGTTTTAACCTTACCCAGCACTCTCTAAGATCACATCTGAGTCCGAAGATGTCTGAAAGCTAGCGAAGACTTATAAATACCGAATAGAGTAGGTACAACAACTAAGACGTGTGCTGTATAAATTATCGCAATGGACTGAATAAGCATCGTAGATTTTTGGTCTAACAAAATGTATAGACAAAAGTAATTTAGGTTTTTTGATAGCTATTGAGTAAGTACATTAATATCTATACATATGTGAAATATGTTTGTGGTGTTTTATGCTAGATTAAATGTCATATAAACGGCAGTAAACTAACTTTACAGGTGTCCTCAGGGTAGTGTCAAAAGGGCCTTATTACCTAAAAATAGTCATTTTTAACGTAAATTATGGGTTGTCTGATAGAAATGAATATACTAGTCATTGAGTAGGTACATTAATATTTATATATATTTTATGCTAGATTAAATACCATATGAACGACAGGAAACTAACTTTACAGGTCGGTCTCCTCAGGTTAGTGTAAAAAGGGTCTAATTAACTATAAATATTATAGCTCTGGTTAAATGGTTAGATTAACAAAATGTTGGTTAAAAAAGCATTAAGACTAATACTAGGCTAGTGTAGTCTGGTGTGACACACCTCTTTGTTAAACAAGTTTAGTAAATTTTTGGTATTTGGTAAGAAGAGTTATCTATATCTATTACAAATAGAATGATACAAACACGAAAAAGCCAATTTAATATTTTTTTTCCTAATTTCTCAACATATATTGAACCGATTTAAGAAATTATTTTTGTATGTGATTGGTGCTGGATTCACATTGACTTTATTTTTTAGGAAGATAACTCTCGGTCACTAGGATCTTGTTAGGTTTTTGTTGATGTCACAACTTTAAATAGACCGATTTGAAAAATTATTTTTGTATTGAATTAGGGGATCCAAATTAAATTTATTTTTATCAAGGCAAAGCTCAACCAAAAATAAATGAGAAGAGAAAATTTTATTTTAATATGCAATCAAAAGGACATTATTATATAAACACACCCAAGGAAAAGTTGTTTACCTATAAGTTTAGTTCTTGTTTGTTACCTATTTATTATTATGTGAGATTTGATTTTCAAAATTGAATTCGAACTAACACTTTAATTTAAAATAAAGCAAAAAAACTTTAATTTAAAATAAAGCAAAAAACTTGTCATTTTTGTCAATGAGATAATTTAACTAACTACCTATGTAACTGCTAAATAAGTTATTTTTAACATTTTCTTCTTTGTTTAAACTTTAGACAAAATCCTTCAAGATTTAACATCCGAAGATGCCTGAATGTTAACGAAGATCTACGATTACCTTAGGAAATCTGGTTTAATGTTCGAAGTTAGGTACAAAAACTCTGACATGTGTCATATAAATTATTGATTTGGTGTAACGTAATGGATAAACGAAGAAGGCTGGCTGAACTTCTAAAGATAGTAAGTGGTTGCCACAAATCTCTCATATAAGCTTTTCAGTACAGCATTAAACAGAATGGTAGAAAATTAATAAAATGTGCACGCGCTTGCAGATAGAACAACAATCATCAAATGTTAAAAAAATATATGGACATGTTTCTTGTAGATAGTGTTATATTTTTTAAAATCATTTTTTATATATAATAAAGCGAAAAACAGAATTAAAATATCATATACAAACAAGTGTTTCTTTATTGAACAATATTTGGCATTTGGTAACAAACCAGTGTTTCTTTATTAAACAACTGTTTTTGATTTCTTTTTTCTTTATTTATACCATAGACTATAGGAGAAGACTAGCAGATAAAAAAAAAACTTCAAAATTTATTTTAAAAAACATACTTACTTGGTAAAAAAGTTTAAAATCTTTGCTTGGCCCATCGATAACTCAATTTCCTTTGTCTTTTAGAATCACCAAAATTGTATTCTCCTCTAACCTTTATTTTTCTTTTTAAAGTCAATGCGAGGGAAAACTAAAACAGTGCTTCTTAAGAAACCCTTATAATGATCACAGAACACCAAATATAGCAAGCCTTTTTTAAACCAATTGTAGAGAAAGAGATAAAACTGAAGAATGAATCTGGTAAGATCTGCCTATAAATTCTGAATGGTAAAATGCGACGTTGAAAAAAATTTTTGGTAGTTTTAAGTTGTTTTGATGTTATTTTTAAAGTCAAAGAACATTTAAAAGATATTAAAATGATGCGGGAGTCACTTATACAACAAAAATGAACAAAAGTGTTCAGAAATTTCGTTTCTCAGGTAAATCTTGTGAAACTGCTTGACCTTCAAACACCTTTCAAATCAAAATCATAAGTACAAATAAATCAAAGACATTTTGAGAATAATTTAGTGTAACTTTTTTAGCACATACCAATATAGTACATTTTTTAATCCTAACTGTCATTCAAAAAATGTACAGAGTATCCCAAACTTTGGTAGTTTTAATACTTCTAGGTCTAGGGGATATGAATATCATCAGAGCTTCATATTTTTAAACTTCGGCATCCGTATTTGAGAATATAACCTCAAAAATGTTAATATGTCTATTCAGACGCCGACACTGGTAAATCTATAGATGTACTCGATGTATTAAGACTAAATATACGTATGTCGTGTTTCATACAGCGTTGTTATACACTTTCTTAAAAATATTTCTCTTTTTTCTAACTTATAGGCGCATGTTGGGGTAAAAGCGAATTGTTTTTATGAATGAATTTTTATCGTTGTTCCGGGTCTTTTGGTCTGGGTTGGTCTCCTAATATGTTAATAATTAATACTATTTACCTACCTACTAAATAAATATTTAAAAAATTAAAATAAAATATAAGAAAAATGTTTTTATTTATATTATGGGCGATTCTTATTTTTTTAGTTATAACAGAATTCACCTTGAATTTTGTTGCGCTTATAGCAGTTTAACACATAATCAAACTAACTAAAGTTTATAATTATATACTTTCTTCTGAAAAAACTAAAATCTTAAGCATATTGACTTGATAAGTGAGGTAAGTGAGTGGCAGAATAGATTTGTCCTGTAAATGTCACTTATGTCCCGCTACCTTCTTCTTTCACTTTTCAAAATATAGTACTAATTTTATTAACAGTTGTTTTTTAAATGATATCACTTGATTTGACTGCAAAATTTTTCCAAAATATTTTACTTGTGTTTTTCTTGTAGTTTTAAACTTTTTTTTATTTTTTAGTAATGGGAGCGCAAACATAGAAACAAGTTTTTGACTAGGTACACAAGTGACTCAGAACCTGGATACAAAATGTATATTTTTTTAGATGCAAATAACTTGATGTTTTTAGTAAGGTTTAGTAATTCCTACACTCCAAAAACATGTTTAAAATAATTATATCTTATGCTGTTTTATTTTATGAAAAAATTACATTGTTCTTAAAAAATTATACTGAAGACAGAGACACCACAAACTATAACTGATTACATTTAGTCTGCCTCAGATTAATTTCTTTAGTGATTTTCGAACAACAAGATCATACGTGAGTACTAATCATGGGGATATGATTTTAAACAAATGAGAATTGCTTCACAATAATATCGGGCTCTTCCGAAGACTACAATTTACACAATGTGTTCACCTATATACATAGATAGTTAAATAAGCAAATTCCTAAGCAAACCTGGAAACCATATTTAAATAGTAAAATTCTTCTCCCCAAATTTTCGCTATCCTCATGTTTTAAGACTTTATTCTAAAGTTGTCAGACACCTTTATACAACATTATATAGTAACTACTGACCGTAATTTAAACAAGTAGTATCTTTTCAAGACTAGGCACTAGTTTTCTTTTTAATAAAAATATGCCGCCTGCAAATTTATATTTTTTTCATATTTAGGTTTTGTCTTGGTTTTAAATAAAGGCTGAATAATATTTTTGTATTTAGTCTTACAAGCTTGCATTCTTAAACGCCCTCTAGAATCTCGTTGGACACTGCTCGGCTCTAATATTTGTTTGTAGATCTGATGCTCTAGAGGTGAAAAGTTCTTTGGTTCTTTAAATAATACGAAGTTTTCAAGCCCCGCAGTGTTCTTGAAAATGTGATCATCTAAAGCAATATTCTCATTATTGATATTTTCGTATTACCTAACATCCACTTATTGTTATAATATCGGGGGACTAAAAACCTTATTATACACATCTTCCTTATTGGAATCATTATCGTCTTGAACAAAATTTAATGCAGTTTGTTTTTGAGGTTTGAAGAATGGATTCAAAAAGTTTTCTGTTTGCTCTTCCTTGTCTAATTCCACTCTTTCTAATACGGAGCACCTATCATTTACACCGTACAACAACATATTGGTAAGTAAATTATGTTTAAACTACACCTGAGGATAGTTGAATTACGTCTGCAGTACATCTGAAGTACATTTGAAGTACAGCTGAAGTACATCTGAAGTACAGCTGAAGTACAGCTTAAGTACATCTGAAGTACAGCTTAAGTACATCTGAAGTATGTCTAAAGTACATCTAAACTACAGCTGAATTATGTCTGAAGTACATCTGGATTGTATGTGTTAAGTTTTCAATTTTTTGCTTACAATATGTATAGAATTACTGATCTCCCCAAAAACCGTCTTCTTCTCCAAATGATGTTGGCATTTTCCAAACATTTAAATTGTTCTTATCATTTAATAAAGATATTAATATAGTATATCTTTATTTAACCCACCTTTTGCTTTTATGTTGCTAATAAATAATAATTTGTATTATATTTTACAGATGGTACAAGGCCCTTGCAAACATAGTCAAGATCTGACTGTTATTTAAGTTTTGTTAATCTATTTGTTTATTATTTTGGTTACAATTTGATGAATATTTTCACGCACTTTAATTAAGTTATTTGGAGCCTTATAAACAGCTGTTGACTTGGTCTTCTCAAATTCATGGAGCATTCCCAACATTTTAAAATGTTCCATTATTTTGCATACTAATTCACCTTTTCTATGAGTAACAGCAAAATTTTGTGGTAGATAATGTTGTGTTATCGCAATAGTAGGATCGTATATTAAATTATTAGGCTCAAGCCAGAAATGCGGTTAAATTTTAATTCCATTTGAATATAACTTAGTACTCACTTGTACCTTGGTTTTTATTCCATATTTCTCAGCTAATTCGTCGAAAACTAAACTTGGAGCTAAGCAAACACCACAGTAATTTGCCCGAATAAATGCCTTTTCAATGCCAGATTTGATTATACTATTTAATCTGATGTACTCTCGCATTATATCAGACATGAGTGGTCACATCAAGAGCTTGATGTTAAATAGTTCTTATTTGTTTTAGTATTTGATATTATGCAATCTTGTAAACAGTATGTTCTAATTAGTTAAATAATTTTTGAAGATGTCTTTCTCATTGACATATTGATAATTTTTAAGTTGGTAACACTGATAGCAATGAAATTTGGTTGGTACCATTGACTGATTGGTAATTTCTATTAAGTTGGTAGCCATGGGATATTGTTGGTCACAATGTCTGTTTGGTTTTGCATTTTCTTAATATATCCTGGTTTTTATCATTTTATTCATTATGATTTAATTCATTGAAGAGAAAATATTTAGTGGTTTTTAAAAAAGACGCTAGGTAAAGTCAATAAGTAGGTAGGTAGATAGCTTATATTTTGCAAGCGTCGTGTTATTTTATTATTTATATCGCCTAATTTTAGTTTGACCCCTCACATGTTTCTGTGTTATCGAATTCGCAATAACCAACACGTGCCCTAGCGTCTTTTTTAAAAACCACTAAATATTTTCTCTTCAATGAATTAAATCATAATGAATAAAATGATAAAAACCAGGATATATTAAGAAAATGCAAAACCAAACAGACATTGTGACCAACAATATCCCATGGCTACCAACTTAATAGAAATTACCAATCAGTCAATGGTACCAACCAAATTTCATTGCTATCAGTGTTACCAACTTAAAAATTATCAATATGTCAATGAGAAAGACATCTTCAAAAATTATTTAACTAATTAGAACATACTGTTTACAAGATTGC